>JBBEEQ010000014.1:5000000-10000000 GCA_037950945.1 Hypolimnas misippus
AATAAAGATTAATATATCATTATAAATTTTAAAATATCAGTCATATTAATATATTTTATAGTACTAATTAAAATCACTAAACATGAATATTAGTCGTTATTAAGTTAATCTATAACTGGAACCCGCTGAGGTGCGAGTCACGTGGGCGCTGAAGTTCATCAAGTGCCAACTAATCTGAGCTAATTATATACAGAACTAATCAATTACTCGTAAACATTACTGAAATCAAATACGTTTAATAAAATATCGAATGATGATTGAATGAATTATATGTATAATGAAAGTAATAAGGGACATCGTAAAATAATCCTTAATTCTTATACATCTATGATAATATGGACGCTGATAAGCAATACTGTGTCAAGCCACACGGACTTCAGTTTGAGAAAATGGCGTCTACGGATGTAAAACCTATTCTCGATAAGTTTGTATATACCTATCTTTTCTTTTTTATTTCTATACAATGTATAATGTATTAAAAGCAGATGACCACACTTCAACATTCGAAATATTAAGGAACTTTTTCGTACTCATTGTGAAAATTTTTGAATAATGTTAATTATATTTCGTATTAAGAGAATACATCAATATCCCCGAATTTGAGTTTATGTGGGTTGACACATTATAGCCTATCTATATATTATAGTTTGTATGTAACATATATAGTGTGTATTTTTGCTACAGTAAACTTTTAATATATGTTTTGAAAAATAGAAATTAAATTTTAGGTCTATGTAAATTTTTCATTGTTAATTTAACTTTAATTAAACCTTTTGATTTATTTTAATGAACTTAAATGCATAATGATTTAGAAAAAGGCCTTCGCAGCATTATAAAAAAATATCTCTACGTCTGAAATCTACGAATGAGTGTTAAATAATAGCAAAGTTGTTGATAATTATATTTAACAAACTAATCCAATTACAAACCATAATTTTAGTTCACACCACAAAGTTAAATGCAATAACATTATTTAATACATCCTATTTCCTTTGCGAGGTCCTATTAAATGGATCAGTAATGATTAGTTGCAAAATTTATACACTAAAAAATACTTTTAAAAAGTACATATTGTAATCGATAACTGAATTTTTCAAATTTGTTCAGAGACCCCTAAGACGAGTATTACACTTGCTATTACAACTTACATAAGTTATTTGTCATTGCTTTACACCTGAAAGAACTTACTGTCAGTGTCTTTACTTTTGAGAGCCATAGCTTTCGAAAGATTACCTAGGAAACCGTTACCAAGTTAGAGAGTTGTTTACAATATATTATTCGTAAGAAGCAAACTAACATTAAGTTACACGAGTAAAACTTGCGAAAGTAATTCTCGACTAATATGATGTGCGAATTATTAAGACACGTCCGTAAGTCATGAGTGTAAGTCGCGTAACATTAAGTATGTTTTAAGCTTTGGTTTCCTGAGATGACGTTCCTATCAATTAACGGGCGGTTTTTATCTTTAGATGACGTCTCTCAAACTTTCAATTCAATTCAATTATTTGGTTTATGGGTTTTAGCTCTCGAACCTTTTATATGAAAACAGTATAGCATGGTTTCTTAGACAGCGTTTTTTGACACAGTAAAGTCAAAGAGTTTTTAGACACCTGTAACATTGCGCCCATTGACAGCCCCCAATCCCTGAAAACCAAAGCATAAAGCTTTGGTTTCACAGAATGACGTTAGCATTTGGCGATCGCTTTTTATCTTCGGATGATATCACTGAAACTATGTAAGTGGATTTTGTCAACGTAAAGTTAGAGTTTTAGATATCCTTAATAAAGCGTCTATAATTTGACAGCCCGCAATGCTAGGAAACCAAAGCATAAGCATAAGTCGAAACACGCCCGTCAGAGGAGAAACTTCCCAACTTAAGGTAGCTAGAATTACTTCCCGAGGCATTGTAGCCCGCTGTGGCCTAGAAAGCGAGCTCTATACACTTGTACGGTGTTTTATAAACAATATTACGTTGGCGCTAAATCGGCACGTAACACGCCGTTCTCTTATCCGGGATAATAATTCTTAAGAAAATTGTTTTACTATAAACACGCGTCCGTCAAAATAATATATTAATTTAAATAAACCATGAACTAGCATTATTTGAATTGTGTTTTAATTGTTGGTTTGTAAGTGTTCGTTACAGTGTTACAATGGCTTGTGAATATAAGATTGGTCATTTCATAAATCAATGAACTCTTTGTGTACCTACTTGACATTCTCGTGATTATATTCAGCACATTATACATTACAAATTTTAGAATAAGTTGATTTATTTTTGTATGGTTTAGTTTAAAAGTTAAGACAAAGGGTTTTTTTTTATCCTAATAGAATAGTTTAAAAGAATTTACACGGAAGCAAGGAAATGTAAACTAATTTAACTGTATTACTAATTTATAATATAACGTAAGTATTTTTTAATGTAACAGTGTTATGTCGTGGCCACAAAGAAGACAGCCGAAAATCAGCATAGATTCATAGAACCTCATAGTATTTGCAGTCTCCTTTTGACAACACCCAAGGCTAATATCTCTTTTTGTTTGTGTGTGTGTTAATTATCATTATTTCTTTCTTTCAAAAGCGAGAAAAACCGTGAAACACAGCTTCTTAATATATACTCACTTGAGACTGAATTCCGTTCGGTATCCGTAAGGGGGGCGGTCGATGTGCAGACGCACCCGTCGAGTTGATCCCCTCGCTCTGTTTACAAAAATAAAAAAAAAAACTTTTTACACCAATCGGACACTGTATAATTTAGTAATATCGTTAAATGTAAATGTCATCATTACAACCCCGTACTTATTTTATCCGCTTTCCCTTTATTCCCGTCCATGAATAATTACGATATAAAATATAATTTTAAACGGAGATGCTTTCAAACACTTTGAGCGGAATTTTAATATTTACAAAGTTAGAATGAATAAATGATTTGAATAAAATTTGATGATTTTAAATTTTCGCTATTTTAAATATATTTATAAGACGCTATATAATTGCTGATAATTGCCAATATTTTGCAATATGCAATAATCTAATATATTGAAAAAACTTTCTATTAGATAAAACATTTTTAATATATCAATATGATTTTAATTCATTATACATTTTATCAAGATATACAAGAGAAGATGGATATATAAGTCTTCAAAAATTTTTTTAAGAATAGGCCAGATACCTTGACGCCATTTTCTCAAAATGGAGTTCGTGTGGCTTAGCATAATATGATTTATCAACGTCTATATATAAGTGTGCTATAATCTAAGAAACAAAAATCAACTGGAAATTAGAGAAAAACCAAATCTATATACCGATGTAAATAGGCAGAACAGTTCAGTACCTTTTTTTCCGTCTGTTAATTTATTAACTAGCTATTTATAAAAAATTTAAAACAGTTTTTGTTCTACAATCTACCAAAAACTGTTTTAAAGGTAAGGACAAAACAACGTTATGTTTAAATCAATAATGATTGTGGGAATATTTGAAACACTAATGACCTTTTAATGTACAAAACATTCACGATATTAAACACTAATCTTACTACCAGGATGGATCTTTAGAAGTGTGAATGTTTATTTAACTTTACAATAATATAGCTTATATATCAGAATAACGCAAATAATATTTTTTATCAACATACTACACGGACGGACGGTAGTCAGAAGTATGTAACAAAAAAGAAACTTAAAAATTCATTAATTAATCTTTAACGATTTAATTAAAACACCAAGGCGGTATAGGAGAACGTTAAATCCGTAGCATGTGTTTACAGAACAAAGTATCGGCACGGAGCCCGCGGCACGGGCTTTACAAACTTCGAGCTGAACTTACGAGCCGGTGGCTCAGTTAAGCATAACTTAACCGCTGCTGCGATTTTATGAAATACGCTCAAAGATTCCTGTTGAGATTTTAAAAATGTTTACGTAGTTTATAAAGTTTTAATATTTTTAGTTATACATTGATTTATTGAATTTAAATTTTTGTACTAGAAAATTGTTGTAAGAGATTTAAAGATTAATCTATATGTATACATACAAATCAAAACAGACTTGCTGACATATTGACTGACTGATTGATCAACGTAGAGCCTAAACCGTTAGGTCTAGAAACATGAAATTTTGCACAAACGTTCGAGCGATTTTTGATAATTCGTGCCCTAAGGGGTTAGGTATCACATTCCTAAGTAAACGCGGCCAAAGCTGCTGGGAATTGCTAGTGTTTGAATATAAATTTACGTTAATACTTTTATTGGAGGAATATATTTGTTTTGACGTAAAGACTAATTCATAAACTACAAAATGGTAAGATGTGTTTGTTATAGTTACAGTAAAATTTTTTTAAGATATTTTAGAAACTAAGCTCGTAAAAATCTTAAAAAATAAGTTTGATATGAATTGTCTTGAGTAAAAAAAATAAAGCTAAGTATATTGTGGTTTTTTTATTGTAATGCACCATAGAAATTTTCATTGCTTTTTTGCTTAGGTTTATTTATTTATATATTTTAAGCTCCTAGCTATTAGCTAATTAGATCGGAGATAATTGTACACTATAAATAATTAATTTACCTAATATTAACAGAATATTAAAAGTAATAAGCTATATACGGGCTAGACCGATTTTAATGATAATTAATTTGTTAGATTTGTCTACGTCCCGAATAAAAGACTATTTAGAAGATCGAAAATATTCACAAAGGAAAAAACATTTTCAAATACATTCTGTATGGAAAACAAATTTTTCATGGTGAGACGATAACTGGTTCGCTGGGTCATATTCAACGGTAATATTAAATTAATTAAAACGTCAAATTATATCTTTTAATAAGATTTTGATACGTAAACAAAACGAAGCATCGTAACGTTAACAATGAAATCAAATAGCATAAATACGAATGGTAAATCCCAATAAACAGACCAATTTCCTACATTCCAATTTTAATGATAGGACACAGATTCTAGTGTCCTGGCGGTATCACCTCCTTCAATCTACCTGTTGTGAGCGAACATTATTATCTTCTCGTGTTTCGCGTCGTCTGCGTTAATTTAATGTTTAGCTCTACAACAGTACCTATCTATATGGTAGGTACTGTGGTAGAGCTCGTAATGTAGGATACTTAAAAATGTCAGAAATTAGTAAGCTAAACTGTTATAGTTCTCGTCTAATTTCATATAATTTAGTGGTTCATAATATATTATGTTTTTGCGATTTACGACAACTGTCAATTTTTGAATTCGGTCACTTTTTTAATATTAACCGTACGATATGTACAATGTACTCCTTCTGGATCATTCGGGTAAAAGGCGACTCGATATTCTCTAATATATACTCTAATACATAACATAGGACAAGAGAGGATATTATGAGCGTATATATATATTGCCAAAGAGTAATATCTAATACTAAAAACTTGTCAAATACGAGTCACCTTGACAGCCTGCACACAAATACAATAACACGTGAGACTGATGTACACGTGACTAAGAGAGTTGCCTAGCAACAAGTTGTTGATGTCAAAAGAGAACATAGCGATATGAAAACAAGAATTTAAAAATAAAGACGTGGAACATGAAGCCAATGTCTTCTTCACACTTCCGGATCCTTTAAAAGTACTCAAAAAAATCTAAAACTCTCAACGGCTAAGTACTTAATAATTTTGCATTAACAGAAGAGTTAAAACGCTACTTTTAAGTTTTCATCGTAATCTTATTAGAGAGAAACTGGGAGAGCCGAGTCAATTTAGAAGAGATTCCTTTTTTAATGGAAGCGAATAAATCTTTATAATGGTTGAGAATAATTTGATCGGAGTAGCAGATCAAATCGAAGCTTTGCATAACAATAGCTACTTTCTGAATCGTTTGGATTTCATATAATTTATTCAAATGCTTTTTTTAAAGGAAGTTTCGATAAAATCAACCTACTAACGTAAATATGTGATAAGTTTTTCATTGGTAAACAAATGGAAATACTTAAAACAATCAAGAGGAAAAAGTTTGAATATTTGGCCATATGATGCGTAATACCATATACGAATCAGTTGATTCAGTTAATTGCCCAAGGCACACAAGGTAAAAAAAGGCCGAGGAATTACATCTTGGCTCCAAAATCTCCGTCAGTGTTAAAACAAAAGCACCTAATCATTGTTTAAAGCTGTTGTGTCCAGGTTTAGGTAGTCTTAACGATCTCCTTTGTTAGAAGATGGTACTTAAGAAGAAGTAGAATACGATAGGAATTCTTACAATATAGTAACGGCAAGACAAAAATTACGACATGACAAAAACCATTATGTATAAATTTGTGATAAAGGCACAAACAGTAAATTCTTTTAGGTGTAAAGCAATGATTCTACCACACTGCTTTGTCATTCAATTCTGTGACATGCCTAATGTCACAGAATTTCTCCTACAACATATAAGTTTCCTCATGATGTTAAACAATTTAAAACTTGAAACATTTAAAGGTAATAACTCAGATTTGAACCCACGACTATCATTTGAAAGGAGATTATCCTGTCCAAAGGACTACCTTGAGTCACAAGAGTAAAACTCCCCATTCAGTAACAATCATTAGATCATTTTTCAAACAAAAACAATGATGTATTTAAAAATATATGGACTTTTCATCGAGGTTTTTAGCGATGTAATTTCGTACTTCTATCTCAGCAATCGAGATGGTCGAGTGCTCGTGACGGGGGAGGCTGTACCGCAATAGAAATGTAGACGTCGCGGAGAGGGGAGGGGATTTCGCTAAGTACATTCGGATGGATAATTGAATGTACACTCGTATTACACATATATGTTACAGCCAAAGTAATTAATCTAGATATTATTAATACGAATAATATCTAAATTAATTATTGGATAGTGTAATTCAGCTGATATATGTATGTATAGTCTTTTTTTATTAACTTGTCTTATTTAGCAGACAAATGTTGCGGTTTTTCTAAATACACATAAGAGATAGAGATGAGAAATGATCGTTAAAATAATTGAACTTAATCATTATTTAATTAAAAATTATAATTTAAAAAAATAGTGTTAAAAAATTTGTGATTTTCATTCCGAACCATATAAGACAAGTAAAGAAAAATATACTATACATAATAACACTTCTATTTAGGCAAAATAATTTATTTCCTTTATATGGACGCTGATAAGCAATAATGTGTCAAGCCACACGGACTTCGTTTTGAGAAAATGGCGTCTAAAGATGTCAGACCTATTCTTAATAAATTTATTTGAAGTCGTATATATTCATTTTTTCTTTTCCATTTTGATAAAATGTATAATGAATCAAAAGTAGATAGGTTTATTTATTATGTTATCTAATAAGAAGTTTTTAAATATTTGATATTATTTTATAAATTGCAAAATTTGGAATGCATCTGAAATTCGAAACATTGATTTAAGAAACTTTTTTCCATACTTATTTAGTTTAGATGACTTGAATTTTTTTTGAACAATGTTATATAGGTAACGCAGTATCAAAATACATCAATATCTACAAATTTGACTTTTTGTGGGTTGACACATTATTGCTTATCAGCATCCATATATTGGGGTTTCGGTTAAAAACTTATATTTCTATCCCTCGAAAAGTTTTTTGGGTGAAAGGTATCTTATGTTATTTTCTATTCCCCTCGACGTGTATAGAAAATTTCATGGCGATGGATTAAGTAGTTATAGATTGAGATTGAGTGATTAACAGTTGAGGCGTGAAAGCGTAACAAACATACAAACTCACATTCGCATTTATAATTAGTATTTCCGCGAATTAACACTTCGATGAGGTCACTGGACGTTAACACTGTGTGGTATTTTATGCTCGTCACGTAGTTAAGTGCTATTATGTAAAATCGTAGTTTTCACTTATATTTTAATCGTTCGTATGGATTAGAATAATAAGTGGACCCTTACATCGTGAAAGTAATAAAACTTTTCATTTTAATATAAATTTCTTACAGAGTTACATAAAGCAATTTAATCGTTAAGAATTTGAATAAAAACACGTTTGTCTCCTAGGTTTATCTTACGCTAATATTTATATTCTATTATAATATTAGAAAGAACTTAATTATATGTTTGTAAGTTTGTATGTAGGAAGTAATTTCTGAAACCGCTAATTCGATTTGAAAAATGTTATTTGCGTTAAATAGCCCGTTTATTAACCAAGGTCATAGGCTATATTAAATCACGTTATGTCTCTTAGGGGAGAAGCATTAACTGTGAAACATTACAGTTACAGTAATAAATTAAGAATTAAAAAAGGGACTAATGAATAATTGTTGTAAAATAATTTACCTTATTATAAGCGAAGGGACGATGGTGAACTCGACCATTTTGCAACGCGTTGGCGGGCTTTTTGAATTCATTCTCGCGTCGAGACGGGTGACCTGAGGAAGGAAATATTACAATAAGTATACTTCATACGTCCATTTAAAAAAACAATTCTGAATAAAGTTTAACTTATTAATTGCAATTACATTAAAATCATTGCTAGGAATAATAAACATACATTACTAATGATACGTACCTATTGGTACATAATATAAAAAATTACAATTTATTAAATATAAGGCGAAAGAATTACACTGGTAAGTTTTGCTTGAATTTTTCTTCATATAAATGACATTATTTGTTCATGAATATTTTTACAACGCAAATAATTGAATGCTGATAAGCAATAATGTGTCAACCCACAAAAAGTCAAAATTAGATATTGATGTATTCTGCTAATGCGTTTCGTATTTAACATTATATAAAAGTTTTCAAGTCATCTGAACTGAATAAGTATAGATAAAACTTTCTTAAGCTAATGCTTAGAATATAGAAGTGTGTTCCATATTTTGAATTATGCAATAATTTCATATATTTTAAAAACTTGTTATTAGATAAAACTCTTTACTAGCCTATCTACTATTAATTAATTATACTTTTTATCAAAATAGAAAAGAAAAGATGGATATATACTTCTTCAAACAGATGTGATAAGAATAGGTTCGACATCTTTAGACGCCATTTTCTCAAAATGAAGTCCGTGTGGCTTGACAGAGCATTGCATATCAGCGTCCAATTAACTTACAAAATGACCACCTGAATATCAGTTATAATTTATTATAGGAAACTTTTATTTATACATCAATAATATTAACTATTGCACTCGCAAATTCATTGAACATGAAACAGGTATAGGTTAATGTAAATAAATACCTCTATTTCATTTGCCAACATGAAAAATTATTAAATTCATTATCAAAACTTTTATTAAAAATTCATATAACAGCTTACATTTCCAAAACATATTTGTAACCACTCATTCGTAAATAATACTCAGCAAATTACTCTTTTCACAAAGTATTTCATTTACAAGTACGGCTCTTTTACAATTTTATCAGACGAATAAATAAAAAAGAACAACACACGAAACACATACAAATAAAGAATTTAAATTGATACCCTGCATTTTTCCAGCAAAAAAACACAGTATCATCTGTCAGATATCGTTTTATCGACGGCGGTAAGCCAAATTTTTTGACGTGTTACCAAAATTGAAACTATTTCAAGTATCGAGTTTTTGTTAAAAATAAACTTTACGTCCAACGATATTCATTCCGTTCGACCGCGGGGTATCGGGGGGTCAGATTAAAATGGATTTCGTTTTAACTCGTCATTTTCATGTCTGAAACTTGAAATGAGATTAAGAAGCCTTTTTGTTAATGCCCTATGAAGTTGGTTATTTCGACGCATTGTTTATTTAGTTCGTATTTCAATCAATATAAATAATTAAATTGCCGAATATATGTAAACGCGTCACTTAAGGATGGTTACGCCCATTTGGAAAATTCGTGTCCTGTTTGTAATTGTCAGGGCAATTGTATGAAATAAAATATTTTAAGATATCGTACGGAAAAGTTTAACCCGAATTAAAAAATCCGAATATAAAAAAATGAGTAAGTCTTAATTAGTACACCTATCCAAAGCTTAAGCAGACAGCTAGTTTTGTAATAAGACAATGAAATTCTTCTTTTGCAAAGAAATTCTTCGATTGCATCATTTTGAGTGATGATTTACTGTATTCAATATATATTTTAACCTCTTTTTATTCTCTAATAGGCGGGTTATTCGTTTTTTTACGCGCATATAAGATAAGCGCATTATATAACAACATTAACAACACTGCACATGCATAATTATAGATATTATAAGTTAAAAATTGCGTTGTTGCCCACGTTACATTATGCTTGCATTTTTTATAGCGAGAAGGCACGCGCGGCTACATCGCAGACATTGTACTGTGAGATTACAAGAGTTCTTCTTAAAAAATATTATTTTTAATACTGTTAACACAAAGTTCATAATTCGCTTCTCATGTTGTATAATAAAACTGTAACGAGATTTATTCATAATTGTTCAATTAAAGCAAAACAATTAAAAGATATTTAGTTGTTACATTTTAAAGTTATTTGTGGGAATTAACTGGTCAATTAAAGCTATATTTAATGAAAATGTGTTAACAGAAAATCAGCACCTACATATAAAGTCATTAAAAAAAATATATTTCTCATAAGAACCGCACAGGCAAATACATCTGTTTACTCAGTGTCTACAAAATCTAAACCATGAATACTTTTACTCTAAGACAGTTAGAAAGACAAGCTTCTAATTATATTTTACACTATCTCCACTTTGAAAAGGGACACGTATTCAAAACGAAACACATAATTAACATTTTCAAATGCTTATGTTTATCTCGTACGCGTAAAACACTTTTAATACATCCGTGTGAATGCGAAGCTCCCCGGCGGGGTGGGCATCGTCTGAGGGGGATCTTCGCTAGGTGTCTAGCTGGTTTATGGAGATTGCTAACAGGACAAAAGGAGCTCGAGGTATACTCTCCGACTTTGTACATTACTCGTATAAGCGATAAGTATATACTTATCATGGCTTTGATCGGGTATATGATTGCTGGTGAGAATTTTAGGACCGATATATTATTTTGATAATAATACTTTGTATATTATGTTTATACGGTTTAGGACAATATGAAAGAGTAATTTGTCTTGAGTAAATTATTATGATTTTTGAGTTAAAACAAATTTTAGTATATTTTATGTTGATTAAGTAATTTTATTACATCTGCTTACCATCTAGATTTTGAGATAAAAATTCGACCAAATTTCTTCGTTCGTTTTACATTTGATAACATTTTTTGCTTTTAACTATTGTATAATTAGCATAAATTATAAATAATACATATGGTAAATATTTATCAAAAAATAAAAATATACGATTGCATATATCATATTTATTGACAATTTATATTTTACGTTATTTTTATTGCTTAAAATTTTTATATTATTTTACATTAGACGGTACTTGAAAACATATCTTCAAATTAAATACAATCCAGACTATATATGATATGAAGTCTAGATTAAGTCATTATATAATCTAGACAGCCAAATGTTCAAGGAACGCCCGAGCAATTTAGAGGCGATTGCACGCATCTGAGGCCTAACACAGACAAGCTATTTATCCTGATGTGTACGCACCACCGGTATTGAATTACTGGGAAATATTACTGTTGTAAGTCTATTACATTTATACCAAGTATATATCGTCAATTTTGATAGGTATGAAGTGGATTCACTAACCTATTATGATGGATAAAGTGAAATTAATATTATATATACTTGAAAAAGTCAGTTAAAAGTCGTATGTAGAAGTAGACGTAAGTATTATTTGAGAATTACACTTATACTGTCAGAATTTTATTTTTGACATTTGTATCTTTTGTTACCAGATTACTGAATTGTTTTATATTAATTCTCGTTATAAACGTACATAGGAATTTTTGATGCACACACATATAAAATATTTTTTATTAACGTTATACATACATAACGTTGCAATATTATGAAATACTTTGAAATAAAAACTAGGTTCTTTATGAGGCCACTTTCTATATAACATTTGATACGCAACATCGAACAATGACATTGTACTGAACGATTCGCAAGCGTCGATAAGATAAATATTTCTCATAGTATAACAAGAAGTTTATCTGATAAAAAAACCATCGGACAGAATTGCACTATCCGTTCAATTACTCTGGTACAACGCACCTGATTGGTCAATTTGCCGTTTTCTATTACTGGCTACTTACTCGCCGCTAATGTATCCTGGGGGAGAACACACACTTAGTCGTGTCACTACTGAACGCCATACTTTACAGGCAATCGAAAACGTTAGTATAAAAGTCATTTTTGTGATTGTATACTCACTCGCGTTCAAAATTTTACGAATTCAATAGAATTAGTAATAACTAATATATATAACAAGAGGTTTTGTTTAAGCGCGTTAATATAAGAAACTGTCGGAAACTGTTGAATTTTTGGATTTTAAAAGTACCTACATTATATATAAGACGTATGAAGTTACTATATAGTATATACTATAATTAAATAATTAGTTTTCGTTATAACTTTATATACTTACCGATTACATCTTCGATAAGAAATTAAATACGTAACGATAATATTGAAAATGTTATATAAATAGAACGTTCCGTTGAGTGAGTTTATTAATAAGCATCACAGTCTTATTTTATTGCAACATTGTTCTTTTAAATTGTCAGACAGTATTGCAAATTTTAACCTTCTGTATAAAATATTTATTCTAATTATGTTTAATGTTACACGTTTTTGTTATGAATAAATTAATTTGTTGAAAGGCATGAAAACCTAAACTCCGATAGATTTCGCTAGATGTTTTGAGTAAACTTTTATTAGTAACGTAAATAGCACAGATCGTATTATTCACGCCTTCAAAAAGGATCTTAACCTAACACAATAGCATAGGTACTTATGTAAGCAATAACAACTTATGGAACTGCGTAAATACGATTATTTACGTGTATTAAAATAAGTGCGAATACGTGTCACTCGTCCCGCACAGGGCGGGATCGTAATATAGAAATGAACAGGCCATAACAGAATCTCATTCTGCGATCAAACGACGTCTTAGCGCGTGATCACAAGGAAAAATATGATAACTGCGTATAAAATATAAAATACTAGCTGTTCGATACGGTTTCAAGTGCGTTCCGCTCAGATTACAAACGACGCCGCGCCGTGACTCGTTTCGACGCCGTGACTCGTTTCGACGCCGTGAAAACTTTCGGCGTCGCGTCGTGAAAACCTATGACGTGCAACGCAAAAAATTCATGATGCGACGTTGCATGACTTTTCGTTTGATTTTTAATGAAAAATCATGTCGTACCGTGCAGTGACGTCACATCGTAATTTTTTACGATGGACCTCGTAGATTCACGAATTACAAAGATTTTGACAGTCTTATAATGGTATAATCTTAGTCAATAAACTGACAATCTAACGTAGAAAGAATTGTTTAATCCGTCCCGAATAGGTTCCTAAGATTCAAATAAACATTTCAACATATATATTCGTACATAAAACAGATCCTCAAAATGCGGATAATATAAAATAATATGAACACGATTCTACGTCCTATCGTGGGATGTAGACCACGAGGTCACGGAGTTTCTGCAACTAGTGTCTATAAGTACTAATATGTCGACCAACTGATGGTACCTTTATTTATTGGCATAAGCAAAATTCTGCTGATATGTACATCTATACTAATATAATGAAAAGGGAAAATTTGTTTGAATGTTTGTGGTAATTCTCTTCACCTACTGTTCTCGTCAACTACTATTTGACAAGTTCTTTTTGTGTTAGATAGCCCGTTTATTAAGGAAGGTTATAGGCTATTATGTAATATATATATATATATAACCATACTATATAGCCTATAGTCTATAATCATGTTACGAGTCACAGTGTAACTGTGAATGTGAGGAGGGACAGCTAGTTAAATTCTTCTTAGATGAGAATTATACTTATAAGTTTTGCTATCAGACTTTCATAAAGATTCCCGTAAGTTATTTTTGATTGTTTTACACCTAAAATAATTTACTGTCAGTGCCTTTTTTTTAACAGCCCACAGCATTCGTTACATTACCTAGGTTACAGCGTTGTTACATATTAATTACGAAAGTTAAACTTTCGAATCGAATTTTTCGCCTTAGACGAGAATGGAAAATGAGAAAGAGAACTAAATTATAAAATTAGTTCACAACTTTAGTAAATACAAATAACACACAAAGTAACATACAATATAATAGACGAATAATGTTAACCGGATCGATGTCTCGTTTAAAAAGTTATTCACAGCGTATTAATGCGATCCGATCACCTTTATTGGATTTACTGAAAAAAGGAGCGATCCGATAATCGCTCGATATCGAACCCGGACTCCGGCCGCTAATCGATTAAAAAAACGGTCTTAATTCGATTTAATTATTATTAAAACGACTTACTCGATTATGCTATTGAATTTTACTGCTTTTAAAAAAACGTTTACAAACTATCTACTGATATTGCATAAATAAAAACTGTTCTTTTTTAAATATCTATTCAAAATTGACTTAGAGATATTAAAAAAAGTGTTATTTATTAAAGTTTATTACATATGTGTTTTCAAACGCATTCGATTTTTTAATATGCGATTAATCGATTCACCTATTCGCCTCTAGTGATGGGTACTCGCAACTGTTTGATTGGCTGATTTATCAACGTACAGCTTAAACTTACTTGAATAAAGTATTTTTGAATATACCATTTAGCAGATTGGGTTGAAAGGCATACAAACGCGTATAGTTATTATGATGTAAGGCATGCTAAGGACGGATTTTTAAAAATTTAACCCCTAAAAGTATGAAACAGAGGAAAGACACTGATGTCGGAATATGTTTCATTTATATATTACATTTCCGTTGAAATCTGAAAAATCAAATTCTCTGCGAATATAATGCTTTCTTTACAATATACAAAAAAGTAACAAGAAAATAAATTAAAAAAATCAAAAAACATTTCTAGGTAAAAAAATATGTTTACGAATTCACGTCACATACATATTTCGTATTATCGGATCGTCGGAACCTTTTCGAGAACATAATATTCTAATATCGAACTAAAGAAATCTCGCTGCGAGATATAAAATGTATGTAGGCGACATCTCTCGAGATAGCTTCTTTGAACATAACTTAGTGCGTAATAAATTCCATATCGGTAGTTTATTATCGAATCGGATTGCTCGTAAAAATAAATGCAACAGTTCTATGGGCTTTGAGTTGAAATATTATGGGCTTCATGAGGTGTTGAACTCGAAGATAATGGAGTTTTCAAACTTTTTATAGGTATTGAAAGATGAATGATTCTATTGAATATACCTAATATCGTCTTTTGACAAACTTCACGCCCGCAAGAGTGAACTAAAAGACCTATAATAACTTTTTACATGGAGATTTCCTAATCCAAATTTTTCACTTATCTGTGCGATTATTCAAACACTTTCTTTCTTAAAAACCTTGTTCTGATAATTACAAATACAACCAAAAAATAGCCAAAAAGTGAGGCCTAGGAAGTGATGCACTGGCATAATGCGATGGCGATTCGACAACTGGTTTCTAATTATATAAATATATTTAAATACCTCAAAAGAAGTTAATAAGTCTTTGGCATGCTATGTAGCATAGATGATTTAATGGGTTTTAATATCGATTAGTATCGACCAAAAGGGAAAAGAAATAGATTTTATTTTTTTATTCTCAATAAGATTGTTTATTGAAAGGCGTGTTAGATGTAAATAAGAATATATCAAAAGAAATCAAAGCTTACGTGTAGGTAAACGTATTCACAAACAAATTATTCAATTTCATCAGGTTCAGTGAATATAAAAATTATTTTCGACGATATAAAACCACAGCTAAATCACGTTTCATCATTTAATAACTTTCAATTTATTTTCAACAAAGCAAAAACATTTCAAATGAATATTTTTTTTTTTTTCATTAAAATATTGAGTATCGAAGAGATTGTTTACAAAACACGACAGCCTCGGCGGAATGTTTAATCGCAGTTTAAGGTTTTCCATATACCTTCATAAAGAGTAAACGGTCTTGGAAAGTTTTTACCGGGTGTTTACAATTTTTATCTGCATGGTTAATGATTATGGTTGTAAATACCTTCTTCTTTCCATATCAAATTATATATGTATTATATATATGTATTTTCAAGCGCTTTAAAAAAGGAGGTGATTAGTGTACTAGCTGGTGCTCGCGACTTCGTCTGCGATATCTACGATGCCTACGTCATAGTAGTTTTATGCATGGAAATTCTCAGCCCAATCGGTTTAAAATTGACAAAGTTTTATACAAACTTTCATCCCCTATTTTATCCCTGTGGGGTTAGAATTAATCTAAAGGCATGTTAATTTCCTTTGTTTTTTGATTTGACTTCCTTTAGCGGATGCCTACGTCATAACATCTACCTGCATGCAAAATTTCAGCCCGATACGTTCAGTGGTTTTGCCTGTGCGTTGATAAAATACTATGTCAGTCAGTCAGTCACCGTTGAATTATATAATTATATTTAGATTGTTTAAAACGTTTGTTATCTCAGAATTTCATCATTTATAAACCGATTTTGAAATATTCTTTTTGTTTATATGCATACGATTGATCTCATAGATATTTCATCGAAATCGTTTAAGTTATTTTGTTTTAAAACTGAAATACCAATAAAACCAACCAACCGTTTGAAGTTGGTTCCTCTTTTTTTTAAATGCTTTATTTATACTAGTATAAGCTTCGGTGTGCCGACTTGACTTTTTCAGGTCTGAGTCGAAGAGTGGTATTTTATATTGCATTTAACGTTCCTCATTAAACAGGCTATATAACGTAAAAAGAATTTTTCGAATAGGAGAGTTAATTCCTCAGACTAGGGTGCTTAAACAAACGACGAAGTCCTTCAGCTTTATATCATATCATTACATCATATTGAATGCCAGTAAATAATTCCCGTTACTCACAGGTATTTTTCCATTGCCAATGGTCAATCATGGGATCAGTGTGCCTCTTATGCTTATAATTACTCACTAGTAAACGACTGTATAACGCATTTTGCCGTAGGTACCTGGTGAGTGGGAAGAACGCAGACGGGATTTACATTGAGCCTTTAAAACGCTCTTTTAAAATACCATTTCGACGATAGCACGATAGATGGATTGCACAAAAAATACCTTTAACGTTACATTTTTGTAAAAATCGAAAACATTTTTTGTGAGTTATTTTGTAACGTGAGCTAAAAGGTTCGTTTGAATCGCGCTTCGATAATACGAAATAATTAAATTAGAAGTATATAAAAAAGGCTAATAACATATTATAAAAAGTCTTTTAAAATTATATGAGGCGAAAATTACATTTGTAATCTTTTACTCGTAAACTTCTAAGCCTAGTATATCTACTTAGTAAGTAGTTATTTGTTGAAAGCTATGAATCTCAAAAATAACGCACTGACAGTAAATACTTAAACGTAAAACAACTTATGTAAATCTTTATGAAAGTCTAAAAGCAAACCTTACAAGCGTAATTCTCGCCTTATAAATAGCTGACTCCGGATCACGACACTTCATTTCGTACAAGGAAATAAAACTGTGTCAGTTGTGATACAAAACGTTACCCAGCTCGAATACGTCGCACTCAGATCGAGTAGTAATAGAATGATTATATATGACTAGTCCATATCCCAGATGCACTCGGCGCGATTGCTTCGCTTCCCGAACAATGGCGATTTACTCTGAAAGTATTGGAACTACATCGATATTAGATAAGTCGAAGCCTGTTGCACTCGCAGACTTCGAGATTAGATGCTGCATAAGAGAATTTTTATTCAAGCATTGAGAATATTCTTCCAGTTATGTTTTGTTTATTTTATTCAATTTTATTGTTAAATATTTGTATGGCTTCCTTATTTTATTTGAAGAAACTTTACTTATAATAAACACCTCAACCGATTTGTAATTATACGAATTGTATTACTTATTACAAAATCTCAAGTGATAAATAATACAATAATTTCTAATTTATCATCGATAAAAAAAAATAATTACCGTACTAGGGCTGACCTGTACATAAGAAATAAATTATTTGATAATAGGATAAACATTTTTTATCTTTACTTATTTAGGATTTAAATAAGAATATTTTTTATGTAAATATTGAAAACGATACTGCTATTATTATTAATGTGGACCTGTCATTAAAACTACAATAGACGTTACCTTTCAATACCAAGGTGAGGTCGACAAAATGGTGACGCCATATTACCTACGTACAAACAGTGCCTGATCATTATTATTGAATACTCCTTGTAATCTCAGAAAATAAACTGAAAAAGTACGTGATTACGCGTGAAATAGTGTGAATCATGAACAAAAGTTTTAGTACAACTATAGACTATACACTCAAAGGCAGATATTTTATATTCTTTTACACGAATTATATGCTCAATAAAACACTTAAAAGCCCGCATATTTATTTTTAAACATTCAACCGCAAATAAAGTCACGGCGAATATAAAAAAAAGAGAAATAAATCTTATTTGCGATACATTAAAAAGTGATCAGTTGGCGCTGTTCAGGGTGGCATTATAGGGTTAGCGACATAACAAAAAATACTTACAACTTTGGTATGGTATTAAGGAAGTTGAAGGATTAACAAAATGCATCATCGCAACCGTTCGGCTCAACGGCTCGAATAAGGTATAGGTCAAGGTGTTCAGGAGTGTTATTACGGCGAGCTACCGCTATGGTACCGCGATACATTTTGGCAGATGATTTGTTTCGTTTTACTACAAAAAAATCTGAAATCATTTGTCAAAATGTATCGCGTCCCGGTAGCAGAAGAGCACGCATAATTAACCTGCTAGTCATAATTTTGTATATAGGTATGTTGATAAAAAGTTAAAAAACAAAATTAATTTAATTCAACTATAATTAGTAACTTAAATAAAAATCTTTTAAAATAATTAGGTATAATTATTTTCGAAAAATGGCAACCCTGAGAGTGCGATGTCCGTGTACGAGTGAGACGAAACAATGCCTGACTGGCCAATGACACGCGCACCTGCGGCCGTTGACACATGCGCATGCGCACCGCCCGCGCCCGTGCGCCCCATCATTATCGCCCTTAAACTCATTATTTTCGATTTGCTTACATTATATTTATTTTTTTATTTTTTTTATTACATTAGCGCCGCATTTGCACATTGTTACATTGAATAAGTTATTATGTTTATAATGTTCTTGCATTTTTGCGGATTATTATTCGTCAACACGTAATAAGATTATGACTTATCTTATCTGTTGATATAACAATCATAAAATTCAATATTACTAATAATATGATAAATAGTTTGCGGCAAAATTCTTAAACGATACTTAATTTTGAGTAGCATTTAAGTTTCGTGCTTTTACTTTCATACGTAGCGCGAAGAACAAAGATGGCAGATAACATTACTTTTAATAGCAACTTAAAATTAACTAGTGTTTTGACTTTAAGAGTTGATTTGTTTAAGTTTTACATAATATAACTCTTATGAAAATAAGTACATTCAATTTTTACTTATGAAAGCGTGTGTGTATCATATTTAAAAAAAAGAACGTTTCTATTTTTCAAATGAAAAATTATAACAACAAACCAATACAATTCCAGCTAACTTTATTATCAAAAAAGTAAACACTTAAACAGTTACATACACGATAAAATACCTACCTCACAATCCCTTTACGCCAGCCCAGGGGAACCGAAGTCGCTTGTAAAAGCCAGTCTATATTTATTACGAACAAACTTATATTAGTAAACTTTCGAAGCGTG
This sequence comes from Hypolimnas misippus, assembly GCA_037950945.1. Lineage (NCBI taxonomy): Eukaryota > Metazoa > Arthropoda > Insecta > Lepidoptera > Nymphalidae > Hypolimnas > Hypolimnas misippus. The sequence continues at coordinate 5,019,792 of JBBEEQ010000014.1, forward strand.
TAAGATTATATCAATATAAACAACCGTGGGCGCGTAATAATATTGGAATGTTCGAGACTAAATTTGCCTAAACCGATCAAATTCGCCTAGTGTTCGAATTTTCATTCGATTTACGTATGAAAATATCGTGCATCTATCGTTTTATACAGAAATTCTTTTCCGTATTATCTTGCATAGAAGAAAATTGTTCAAATATTTTCACGTACGAAAATTAAAGTTGCACTTTTCGTAGAAAATAAATATATTCTTATATTGTAATGAATCTATATATTAATACGTGAAGCAAAGAAATTTTGCCCTTTTTAAGAAAAGCGCTACGAATGACGACGAAATTTTGTACACTTATAGTTTATATACAGAAGGAGTATAGAATGCTTATATAGATTTTTTAAATATGCATAACATGTACATTTAATTAAAAAAAAAAAAAAAACTTTAGACACACCACCACGTACTTAACACGCATGGCACAAGCATACTATTGTGTTTATGTTCAAAGTTATAATTTAAATTAATTATGGTCGAACTTCGACGATTAGACGACCACTACTCTATATAAATACAGATCATCCCTTCACAACGACAGTACCTATTTCGCTATTTTTTTTTTCGTTGTTTGAAATTATCAAGACAAATTTTGTAAGAAAGAAAATGTATGAATGGAAAAATGAAACAGGTGCTCAGAAGATAAAACTTGATAGACAAGTAGTTAAATAGAAAACATTAGCTTAGAATTTTTAGTTGAGATGTAAAGAGTGAACAAAATTTCGTATGGAGACATCGAACGAAGCCGTTCGCAAAAGCTTGAATATCTACAAACTCAAGTAAAACATCATCCCAAACTATGGTATTACGTAATGGGCTTGTATAATCTAATACAGAACTGTGTTCAAATCGGGCACCGGCAGGAGTAAGTCTGGGCTATTTAACTTGGGACCGCAACCCGCAAGGATTTCGTTTATATTCATGCGATCCCCAAAGCCAAAATTCAAACGGTAAGTTCAATAAAATTAAAGGATTGTTTAGTTACAATTTAGTCATATTCAGTTTAATATCTTGATATTATTTAAAAATGCGTTCATTTCAACTAGCTTTTCAATTCGGCATCGTCATTTTTTAACTTCGTTGGTAGATGCCAAATTACTTAACGTCTAAGGTTATGACTTCCCCTTTTATGAATCGTATTGTAATTTTTAAAATCTTTATGTAGACGTTACTATTGCAAAATTAAATTTTCAAATTGGACATTAGCTCCAACAATAAGCAAATTAACTATTCAATTATTATATTAATACTAGCTACTAGCCGGGATTTATAAATATCAAATTCTATAATATGCATTATGATTCAAATAATAATTCCAAAGATCAAGAAAAGAGATAAACTTTCCAGACATTTGTAGAAACATCTAAAGTAACACTTGGCTATTGTGAAATGGGTTTATTCCACTTGTGACTTCGACGGTAGATCAAAATTCCAAGGTCGCGTGCTAATTACATAAAGGTCCCTTCTGACGAATACAGCCAAAACAAATCATAAAAGGAATGCGAGGCACGTTTTTTTCGTTTTAACAAGGTCGTAGGTACCAATCGCGAACATAAGGAGGTCAATGTGAGCCGAGATGTCTCGAGGTTTTCCCTTCGTTAAGGAAGAGCATTATGTATATTTAATGCTTAATACGCTGTTTAATGGTATTGTTCGAATGCAATAGAAAAAGGTCGAGCGGGTAGGAGTAATTGTCGTATACTTTCCTTCTTTATTGTATTCTTGTATATAACTGAAGTGTGGTAGTTAAATTATTCTCTTTGGTAACTACTAAACCGATTGTGAAAAATTCTATGAAGCCAATCTGTTAATAATTTCATATTCGATTAAAAATGACATTTTTTTGAGGTAACAAACATAAAAAAACGTATAGGAATTGAGAAAATTGTCTTTTTTGAAGTCGCTCGAAAATAAAAATCATTTATTTTTACAAACAGCAAATAGATTATATCAAACAATTTTATATATTTAGGTATTTACATTATATGCTTGTGGATCACTGGTGCCCGTGGTAGGTAATATCAACCCCATAATGCAGAGCACCGGACTCCAACTCTGATAAGCAGCAATCAAGACTTATTTAGAACAACCATATAAGAATTTTACAAATAAGTTTGAAGGTGACTAAATTTTGCATCTAACAAATATTCCAATCAAACTTAGGTTTAATATTTAATGGAAATAAAGTCCCTTTAATATAAACATGTCGTGTTGTATCAACATTCTGCTAAATTAATAATTAATTATTTTATTTTCTTGCAACCCCCTATTATTCGAAACGTAATAAGGATTTTATTACACCATGTGATTCAGGGTCACATAGACCATAACGTTTCGTATAAAAGCCGAACCGACATAATACTCATAAAACTTCCTGAACCCAGCCGCTTTTCCCGAGGGGTGGTAAAATGGGTAGGAGGTAACTAGGAGTCTATTTCACGAGGATCAAATGGAAGAAAACAAATCACATGAAACTTAATTGAGACCCGTTCTGCGAAGGTAACGACTATTTAATTATTATATTTTACTACATTATATAATAAGAAGTAAGTCATGTACATATTTGAATGGATCATTAAAATTATGTTTAAATTTTTTTACTAAAATAATTTAATCACAGAAGGAATAATATTTTAAATTTAATTTTTTATCCCTGTTGATATCCACTCAATGTTTTATTTTTGTTTTAAAAAGCCATGTTCTCCAACTTCCAACCTATAATTGTACCAAAACTCCAAATTAGTTCAGCAGAGTTACGTTTAGCCAAATAGAAGTACATTTTTATTTATTATATGAAAAAGTATGGATATTAATACTGCCTATTTTAATCCTTGCTCTTATTAATTTTTGCTCTTTTGAAATACAGTGCTAACAAATGAATTATTCTGATGTATTTTTATAATATTATTTTAGGTAATATTTGTGGAAAAATACTGATTTAACTTTTCTATCAAATATTCAACATCTCCTGTTCATTTTAAATGTAAACAAAAGTATTTTTATAATAAATTTAAATTATCGGCATATTAATTATATAAAAGTTAAGCAATTATGAATATAATTATACTTTATTATGAAACTCGTAAAACTGTTGCATAATGTGATGTATTTTAATTTATTAATATAATATAATAATATCTTAATTTTTATAATTTTAACGACCAAACTTTTTGTAACATAATAAGGTTTTATATGCACATATTTAAATAGCAAAAAGATTTGACAAATTATTGCTGCAGATTAACAAAAATATATAAAATTCTTTGTTAAGCGTATAATCATTTTTGAGTACATATTTTTAAAACAATTTTCATATGATCTATTATATTATTGACATACCAATATAATGAAACGTTTCGATTCGTTTAAAAATGCAAAGCTTTAAACATGAAACGCGTCTGCTAACGGGTCAGTTAAAAGTTTTCCATTACTGAATGAATTGCAGGGACGGGAGGCATTTTGTATGCAGACGATCGCCCGCAGAGCATTATATAAAGCATACATTATTAGGTTATAATATGCTTACGTGTAAAACTCTACTACGTGTTCATCGCGTTTTGTTGTTTTAGTTAAAGTTTATTTTCAAATCGTGTTTGTTTACTCTGTATATGAACGCTGATATGCAATTTGAAGTCACACAGACTTCATTTTGAGAAAATGGCGTCTAAAGATGTCAAACATAATCTTTTGTTTTTTCTTTTTTGGTAAAAGGTATAATAAATTAAAAGCAGATTGATGTTTTTCTGTGTTATCTAATAATAAGTTTTTTTAATGTTTCAGAATATTTTATAAATTGCAAAATATGCAACCAACTTGAAATTCGAAACATTGACTTAAAAAACTTTAGTCCGTATTTATTTAGTTAGAAAAAAGATTTTTTTTTATTTTTATTGGACAATATTAAATAGGTGACACAGTATAAAAATACACCAATATCTCCAAATTCGACTTTTTGTGGGTTGACACATTATTATTTATCAGCATCCATATATGTTTAATAAAATTGAAGAGTTGGTTTGTTTGTACGAGGTAAACTACAAAACTATTATACCGATTTAAGAAATTCTTCTAGAGTTATATAGCACATTTCCTAAGAATGATTATAGGATATAAAACATCACGCCACGATTCATGGGAGCGAAGGAATAATAATGGAAATAACAGAAATTTTCTTTAAATTTAAATATAAGTACTCAAAAACGATAACACAATTCTTCCTTAATCATCTCCAAAGTATAAGCTTTTAAGATTAGCATTAAAAACGCAACAAAACCCGTGTTATATCACACGCGTTGTTGGATACAACAACTTAGAATACAATACAACATTGAGCGCATAAACAACAATGAGATTTTACGTATCGACGGCCGGCTCCGATATTTATGTGTCGCCGGTAAACGCCGGCGTCGGACGCGAATTCCTATGCAACGCTGATTTATTTTTGATATTCAAAAATAGACGATATTGAAATATTACCTTTTTTTCGCTTTTTTTTTTCCTTAGAGGGAAAAGGCAAAGGTATTACACCGTACAGCCATGAAATATTACCACTGTTTTGAATGAGAAAGTGTTGCCAGTTGTTGCCATTTTAAAATAGAACAGGTATTTATAGTACGTGTTTTGACAATTTTCACTAACGTGATTTTCGATCGGTATTCTTTGACTAATTTTGCATACATTTTCGTCAAAGCCAATGTATTTGCGAATATAGTAGTGAAATTTTAGCTTGAAATTCTCGTTACTACGCTACTTTTGGGTACAGACGAATAGTCGAAATTCATAAAAATATTTTAATAATTCTTAACTTTGAACATTTGATATTAATGCAAATACATACATATTTGTACAAAATTTCAAATATATTTATCTAACTTCTGAAATATTAAGAACGTATAATTTATTATAATTATACCGATGTAACATTTTTGCATTACAAATACGTATTAAAACAGTCTTAAAATAATAATATGTTTATACAATGTAACGAATATCTAATTAATCATAATGTAGCAGACAGAATACTATTTGCTTAAGAAATTATTATTCTTAAGTATATGCCAAATATGGGGAGAATGAATATAATTTATATAATTTTCATCTATCATCATAAAACAATAACTAATGCATTGTTTTAATGTAATTCGAATGAATGGAAATAGACAAAGAATGATTGACCGATTCGTTTATCGATCGTTCTTTCATTTATGTAATGGAATTGCTTGTCGATTTTATCGATTCGTATTCTGATAATTGAGACTCGTTGCGTGTAATTATTCTAATTATCTACTTATTATTTCTATTATTTTTAGCACAATAATTGTTACGTCTTATATTTTCTTATTAAATTCATTTACTCATTTCGTACCTATATAAATAATGCTAAATTACTAATTATATTTAATTCTGACAAAACTAAACAAGAACCATAAAGGATTCACTTTATTTACACACGTAGGCACAATTATTATTATTAAATAAAATAAAAGTAAATAAGTAATTTTTTTTTTGGTAAAAAATATTTGTGTTTATTGCTTTTTTTTTTCAACAATATGTAACAAAATAAACATATTTGCAAATTAAAAATATTATTATTTTATGATTTGAATATATATGACATTTAAAACATTATTAAAGTATATACAAGTTAATTTCATAATCATAAATTAAGCTATAGGATTTCGTGAGTTGAGAAGTTATATTATCACAAAACTTCTACAAAATAGGACTTGAAAGATGCTAAGAATACGAAGTATAAATTTATCTAGTTAGGAATAAAATTAGGAAAACTTGGACGAGCAGTGTAAAGTCGTAAAGTCAAGTTTCATACATTAACTTTAACAAACACAAATGTTAGGAGAGAAGAGATCTTCTCTTGTTTTTTTTTGCGAGAAAGTCTGAATAGGTCGATGCGAAGCGATTGGTCATTTGATATGCGTACACGTATAACATACCTGTGTTTGTGCGATTTGCACAATTTTCATTGGACGTATAAATGTGTGCGTGCAATACGCATTCGATAAGTGTTTATATGTGGTATTCGGTGTGTGTGTGTGGAGTGCAGTGGCTAATTCCGTTAACGACCTCGCCCGTCGTATGTTCATTACATACCCTCTGCTGATGATAAATGATTCGTGGTAGGGCACGCATCGGTTTCCGAGTACTTGGAATGTCCGCTTCTCGGATATACGGACGAAAGTTTATAAGGTAAAAAAAAAACGGTAAACAAAATTCGGTATATTACTATAACTATATCAGAATGTAAGAAATACAATTTTGACTCTATATTTTTTTACTTTTTAATTACATTTTAATAAAAGTTAATTTTCAAATATTCTTTTACGCAATTCGACTCGCCGAAATCTAAATTAAAATCAGTATAATCATATGATAAGTTAAATTAAAACAAAATATTAAATACGTTCAACATTTTTCCCGGAGATTAATTAAATCTGAGATGCGGTATAAGTTTTAAATGCGGGTATACCGTAAACCAGCTTAGCGAATGGTTCGATCCATTCAGGGATAAAGAGATTATTGGATACCATAACGGTAAGTAAAAACAGATTACGCGTCAGATATACTGATGATAAATATTTACCGGAGAATTGTAAGTCAAAATATTTGTTAAAAAAAAACTCTTTCAGCTAATAAAAATCAGAAAAAAATTTTTGGTCTCTCTTAACACATAGGGAAGACACCCTGAAAAAAAAATATTTTTAATATTTTATTGTACGACTTTCTCGGCGTAATTCATATGTATACTCATACCGAATTACAGCTTTCTGGTATTACGGGTTTCGGAGCAAAGCCGCGGACAGACGGACAGACAGACAGACAGACAGACAGACAGACAGACAGACTGACAGACTGACAGACAGACGGACATGGCGAAACTATAAGGGTTCCGTTTTTTACTACGGAACCCTAAAAAGAGTATAGAGATAAGGATGCTATGTTTTCTTATACCTTTGTAGCTAAACGTATGGAAGCATTTACATGGCTTCTGTGAAGGATCAATATAATATATAGCAGTATAGTTATTACTTTAACTAAATAATGAACGTCTGTTGTGTACTACAATAGTGTGGTAGAGCTTAACTGTAGCCTAATGACTTCAGGTCGTATACAGGGATGTAAAACACTTACACCGAAAATCACCGTAAAATATTTAACATAATTGCGTTTTACACGGTGAGTGAGAGAGTCGGAAGCCTAACCCGACGTTGTCTGTATAAACGGGTAACCTATTTATAATAATATATTTATGTGTACGGGTTCCTTGGCGCCGCAAAACAATGTTCATTGTCAGTGGTAATCACTTTACATTACATTTATTTACGTTATTTTCATAAACATAAATAAATATCTAAATTCTCCTAACAAAGAAACGTTCCGATTGTTTTACTATAAAATTGTGTCTGGGAAGGATGTTACAAAAATTAACATCGTAATTAACAGAAAATCGTTTATTTTCTTTTATTTTAGCTATAAGATTACGCTTCATTTCCTGTAGATACTAGGGTACTCACTTTTGGCATCGATAGTCGATAGCAACGTATAAAACTTTAGCTTAAAATTTAATCCGCTAACGTTGTCGAGAAAATGAAACGTACACTCAAAACTTTTCATCTTGTATCTTTTGATATTCAATATCGCTTGAAGAGCGAAATTTGTGAAAATTTTAGATATTCCCAAATGCCCTAAATATATATTTTGGTTTGTTTACGAAAAGTAAAAGCTTCAGTTTTCAATGTTCCACTTTGAAATTCAATGTTCTTGAAATATATCTTTAGCGTTGAGAGCTTTACGATGGTTCCAACATTATGATGATTATATTTCATTTAACAGCGTATTATTCTAACCTGATTAAAATAATTATTTAATTTTAGCGTTATTATATTCAAATAGTTATTCAAAGCCAGTGACTATAAGGAAAATAACGAAGTTGAATTAACAAAATAGTTGGTAATTTAATATAAATTGTACTTTGTTCTCATTAAACTGATCATAATTTTATTTCCAAAATGGTCTGTTTTTTTTTGTGTACAAGACATGAGCAATAATTTATAATAAAACCGTCATCCAAACACAAGAGTTCTTGAATTGTGTCATAATTATAATAAAACAGCAAAATATTATTTCAGTATTATAATAGAGCTGTTATTACACATTATAGTCGCCTAGAAGTGTTTGGTGCTAATATAGAATAGTTGAATATCATCTCTATAAATTCCATGACAATCAATTATAAACTTATTTAGTACGACCTCTGCCCGCAACTTTGTACGCTTTGTGAACAACTTTGTAAACTTTGAACATGGATACAGTTCTTTGAAAAGTATTGCACATGTTGATATAATCTAATTATTTACGAATAAAATTTCAATTATAGATATAATACAAAATGTTATAATACAATGAGCAAATCAAGCAATAAATTATTTAAACATAAAACTGACTGTTCCACTGAAAAAAAGAGGGGTTTCACAATTTGTTACCTCAGAACTCCGTTATTTCTTAACCGATTTTATAAATTCTTTCAATAGAATTGTTATCAAAACCGGTTCAGTAGTTTTATTTTAAAATCGAAATAACTGGTAAAGTGCAATTATTAACACAATCGATATTTAAAAGTAAAAAAAAGAAAACTGAATTAGACATTTTGTAAATTCTTTTTCATAAATGGTTAGCCTATACGCATATACGAGCCTAGAAGATACGACGTTTCCTCGGAAACACCTTGTATAATTTAATTGTCTACAAATATTCGCGAGCGTGGTGCACCTAGCCGAACAATCGTCGCAGTGTAATCCGCGTTGACAACCGCACACAACGCGAACGTTCGTAAATTGACTTGTCTCTCGATGGTTGCGCTTTTAATAGCGTTCGTGTGGAATCCACTTTATTTAGACATCATCGAGTTCACCGGCTATCGTCCGAGTTTTTATTGTGCGTCTGGGTATTGAGAAAATTGCCATATGAAAAAAAAATATTGACATTTTTATTATAAACATACATAAAATGGAGTTTTTTTTTAATATTATAAAAAGATAGATAGACACAAATATTTTATAATGAGTAACTTTTTCAAATTGTTCATAATTTTTCTACTTATGATGGTAAATGTAATAAAAGTCGTACATATAAAGATAATGAAATGTCAAAAACTAATTATTCAATAAACAATTAACCTATATTTTATTATTAAAAGTAATATTATCATTGTAAGATAAATTACGTCCGAAAAAAAAGGGCACACGAAAAAGAAAGAAAGGTAAGCAAAACGATATATCCTAAAGCCGGGCGAATCTCATTCAAAAGTGCTACAGAGTGCAATAATAAGCCGCCGAGTAAAAAAGTCGACGGTTATGAAGCGTTTCAGCGGTCGGTGGTCGCTTGTTTTATTTACTCTCATTATATCGCGGCGGATCCGGGGAATTAAGTGGTGTGAGGGCGGAGTGCTTGAGCGATAGCGGATAGTACGTTTAAGAAATTTATAGTTTTTGTTTATTATATTTTTAACATATAATTAATATTATTAACTTCAAGGGCGTGGTTCACATATTTAAAACGCTGAAACATTTAATCAAAATGAATATAAGAGTAACTTAGAACATCATAAAACCTTCAAATAAAATAACGCGTTAAATCGATACATCCGTTTCAGAATTCTGATATCACAAATGTGTAAATTGTTTAAAAATTATCGACTTCTACTTTGGTGCAGATGGTGACTATTTAAATAAATTATAAATACCACGATCACGTGTTATGACACATAAAGTCACATCAATATTATCAATGGGTGATACGGTTTTCGCTTTGATTCTAGAACAATCGCTCTTGCAATATATTGCATTGTATTCTCCTATACTCTTCTTAACAAGCTTGACAAGTCCTTACGTAATCGCCCACAAGTGATATATTTGATTTTTATACTGACACATATTAATGCGATTGAGGAAACGTCTCGATGTCTTAATAATAACATTGTAGACAACTACATGGTTTTAAAATGTTATTTTCTGGGCAACTGACATTAAACAGACAATAAATATGTTAATTATTTAAACGTTGAAACAAGATTTATATACATAGCACAAAGGAAACCACTAAACTCAAACGTTGAATATTGGGATACATGTTTTTTGACCTAGTGAGTATTGCTTGTGTTGATTTCACTTACTTATTTTATCGAAATTCATTATAATCTTTCAACCTATTTCCGCGTTATGTCTACAAACAAACATTAAAATTTTCTACATACGAGTACTCTTTTAAAGCAACATTTCATATTCACAGATAAGTCCTGCTATCATTATATTCTTTACAATTTTCTCTAATAACATAATGTATAGAAGCGTCCTTGGTCCGCGGCGCCCGCGCGCGTCGCCACTGTGAGCGCGCCCTTGATATCGCCCCAGTTAGTTACACATCTCTTTGAACAAAACGAACCTTTGCTAGTAATTTCGCGAGTAGATTTATATGAGAGAAATTTCTACATAACTCACATTGAATTTATATAGTCGTGCTTTTTTTCATTTCATTTCATATTTTGCTTTACCGAGTATATTAAAAATCATTTAGGTTTTTATTGAATAGCTAAATATGAATAATTTATTGGAAGTAAAAGTTGTTTTTCAAGTTTAAATTTACATTACTATATGTTTTTAAAAAGACCTCGCATTAAATTTTCGAATATTTCAGTCTATACTGATTAAGAGGTAAAATTTGTTTATATGTAAAGGATAAACTCTAAAACTACTTATCCGATTTGAAAAAATATTTTCGAGTTGGATATCGCGATTATTGAGGAAGGTTATAAGCTATATTACATAACGCTACGGTTCACAGAGCGTAAAAAAAACATAAACGAAGCTAGTATGTAATAATAAGCTATAATACAACATAAGATCAAACTCAAAAACAGTACTACCATATATTTGACTTCGAACAAAGAGTACGCAAAAGTAATTCATACCCTTCGTACTTATCGAATCAATAATTGCAACTCTGACCGACTTCTAGCGTGACTCACTGTAGATATGACTAATATTTCCCGAGTAAGCTATCAGCTTTATTATCCCATATATCTTTCGCTGAATCATTTTCAATAACGGCTCTAAAACGTCGGATATGATGAACAATCGGCACGGAGGTCATTTTAATTGATTTTTGTACTATACAAAGGACAAAACACTAACAAATACAAAATAAAATACCGTTAGCGTTTCTGTCTACCTTTTTTTTTTCAGGTATACTCAAAGTAATCTCTTCTAGGGATAATTATACCTTTTAAACTTTCTTTTCCTGTGACTTATATGTATCTGTGTAATGTTACTTACATGTTTAATAAAATGTTAAATAAATAAATAAATAAAATCTAAAACAAAAACAAAAACCGGTCAGGACTTGAACGAGCTTGGCGTGACCACGACGAATGCAACTTCGTCGAAACGTCGGGCAATAAAAAGATATTACTACCATTAGTTATCGCGATAAGACCCCGTTATATTAAATATGAAATTTTAAGGCAAGCCGTAACTTGACATTACAAATTAATAAAATTCCTAGACGTTAACAACGGAGTGTTTATCGCAGCCTCATTTCTGATTGCAGTTGTTTTGTAACGACCTCTTACGTCAGTCAGCGGCACTCGTAATTTATTTCGTTCACATCTCGACGGCTCACCCTTGACATTCATTCATGTTCCGCTGTTAAGCTGACCTTCCACCAGATACATAATTACATAGCGTCGTGTAGTGTAATATCACGCTCCGTGATCTGATTTTGATATTGCTTGCCTGACATGTTATTGAAATTTAAGGAAATCCCATTAGTACGTTAGCAACAAAACTGAAAAATTGATATTTCAATACCTTAAGTTACTAACCAGCCAAGAAAATATTAGTCAGTTTAGCGAGAGACACAATAACGATGTTTTTAAAAGGAAATACAAAATTATATTTACTTAAAAACATCGATCATGACTCTAAGACTATTGATTTATATCATTTCCTGGCATTAACTTATAATGGACGATGACCCTTACAACTTTGTAAATATAAATATCGAAATCGACAACTATATTGCAATTAGTGTCCCAATATTAATTAAACCTCCAGTGACATTTTAACGAACAAAGGTACACGTTGAAAAGGTTTCATTATATTATTCGTTAAAAACGTATGCATTATTTACTTTCCGAGAATTTCTCTAGTTACGTAGGTACATACTCAGGCGAATTACGATTTGACGTAGCAAAAATTTTTCAAGGCTAAATTACTTTGATAGCTGACATAACTTAAGTAAGGTCAAACTCGTGTACATAAAATGTGTAAAACATATTTACATGTTCATTATTTATTTTGTAACTAAATATTGCATTTTATACTTTATAATAAAAAATTTTAAAATACTTTATGAGAAGTCTAGATCTAAATATTTTCAATTATGGTTTTTTTAATAATCTTCCTATAGAAATCATACAGACATTTCATGGAGAATTGTTTTCTCCATTACACGATTAACGAAATAACATATGAAATTAAAAGTCACTAACAACAAATTGAAATAAATTAAATTCATACAGAATAATATATTTCTAATACAATTTACGATTACCATACTGAAAATTTATTATATAATTATTTAGCAAAAAAAAATGGCAGAGTAGGCGCCGGGATTATTTTAATAAGTCAAGCTCGAATGGGATTCGGTTTTAAATGGAATATTTATGAGAATCGTTCCTCCGCAGCCGTACTAAGCGTTCGTAGACAGATTACTGGGATTTGATTATTATTTACTCTGTAACGTGTTATCTTTTGACGTATTAATAATTTATTCGTTGGGAATCGAGTGGATTTGTGGAAGAACGTTTGAAGATTCTTTTTTTTTTATTTGAAATCGCTTATCTGTTTCTGAATGGACTAAAAAATCTTGTTATAAAGAATATTGTACAATAAAGAAATTGTACGTAATTATGTTAATTTACTAAGATTAAGAACAATAAATATGTGTTCTTGTAAAAATATTTTTTTGAAAAAGACAAACGTAGGTCTTATATATATACGTGTATATTAAATAATAAAAAAAAAAAACAAAATAAGAATAATAATGTACCTAATTACACATTCAAGGTTTTTAAAATACGTATTAAATTTGTAATCTTTTCCTTCGCTCATGTTCGCCTTGAATTCTATTATAAGTATATAACATTTTTATCAGCGATGTTTATATATGTATGTGACATTGTATATGTCTCGGTCAAGGCGACGAACCACTGGACTCGCGGGAAATAATACATTGATAAACTTTTTATTTTATTTACATCGAATCGGAATATTTTATATTTCGATTATTTAAATTGTATCGACTTTACTTTATATAATGCCTACAAAATACTCCACGAATTGTTTTCATTATATATATCAAAATAATTATAATTCTAATATATAAAACAATATTTATAAAAACGGCTGGGCCGATTTTTATGATATTTGAAACATATTTTATAAGTATATGTATACTAAGTTCATAACACAACATCAAATACCAAGGCTCCACTACAGTATATTGGCTGGCTCGACCAAGGCAGTATCTCACTATTACGGATAATCAACAAGAAATAACGTAAATAGCTGCGGTTTTGTACGGTGAATGAGACAAACGGAAGCCAATCCTTTCTTTCTATACATTTACATCGTTACATTACGCTGGCAATGCATTTGGGGCTCCTTTGGTGCTACGAAAGTCCATAGGCCGCCGCCCATCAGTTAACATCAGGTGGGCTCGTTGGTCAGTTATTTAGATGAAAAAAATAAATAAAAACAAAGTAATGACTATATCTCTCATATCCTCAACGTATTCATTATATTTCGGTAGTAAATAAATGAAATTACACCCATGTACATTGTTCCTACGCCCACAGAGCAATATAAAGGTTACGATATAGAGATTCATCTCACGTATTGTAATTTGTTCGTACGCGTAATGCGAAATCATTGTTTTATAGAAGTTCCTTCATTGTATTCATATTTTATGCAATGGGTCTTATCGCGATAACTAATTGTAAAAATACCTTTTTATTGACCGACGTTTCGACGAAGTTGCATCCGTCCTGCTCAGCTCGCGACCACGACGGATGCAACTGGTGCAGTGTGACTGGTTTATGACGAAGAATTTTTAAGAACACTTTTTGATAAAAACTGTCATTAATTATTAATGAAACCTTATTATTGAATTAGTCCTTTCTCGTTGGCGTAGAATTATTTTGAATTTTGAATAATTATAAATGATGGATACTCCATACAAACTTTCACACTCAATTACTAACCTTCAAAGTTTCTTCTAAAGTCCAGCCTATAAATTTACCAAAATCTATTAAAAAATATTTAGCAGTATAGACCGGAAAAAGTTACAAACACAAACAGAGAGATATTTCAGATTAATAATACTATAATGGATAAAATCTACGTCTGTCTATCCTCGCCTTGAATATAAATGATATATTTTTGAACTGTAATGGGAATCCCGCTAGACGTTTCATAGAGTTGGTACGTATAAGTTATAATAAGGCGAGAATTAAATTTTTAAGTTTTACACTCGAGAGCGATATAGAAAAACTCAACAACCTGGTAACAGATACGTCGTAAGTATTTTACAAAAATATTTTTTCAATTCGAACCAGCAATTCCTGAGATTAGCGCGTTCAAACAAACAAACTCTTCAGCTTTATAATATTAGTAAAGATAACACTAAGGTGCTGACTTTTATCTTACTACTTACATAAAGAAACACATTCGTATAAACTTCCCTAATCATCTTTTATCTCAATCCGCGCTAATCTCAGAAAGTACTAAGTCGCATCCGGTCTTTATTTAAGGATGTTTCAAAGGTTTACTACATAATGTACCCCGGTTTAACATACGTTAATTAAGCTCAAGATTATTTATTCAGGTCGACTTGTTAGATGTTTAGACGGAGAGATTGTTGAATGAGTATTCGTATTTATTGAATTTATACTTAAATATAAAGCTAGAGTTCGTTTGTTTGAATGCACTTATCTTAAAAACTATTTATTTGCTGGTTGCGCTAATATATATATTTTTTATAGATAGCACATTTACATAGGAAGATACAAGAAAGTTAGAGAATATCACACGATTCATAGAATAGGCCATGTGCCTACATAAACGAAGGAGTAACTTCATATAGCCGATGCAGTATACAATAAATGAAAAAAAAAAACAAACCTTGCAATAAATAACAAAAACTGTTTTCATCACACGATATCATATTTCACGTATAAATAATTTTATTTATATAAAAAAAAAAAACAATTTCCAACACATTCTCTAAGCCCATTAATTATTTAAAACGTCTAAAATGTACGAAATCACATAAACATTTATATGTACGTAGTCCAACAATCGCCTCGTTTCGAGTTCAACCGTTTTGCATGTATAATTTGAGACCCATCAAAGGACTCGTCTAAAAGTGTCCGTTCAGAACCGGTTTAATTAAGAGCTGACTCGAACCGAATAAACGTAAATAACACCTATCGTCCAGCGCTATATAGCAATGATTAGCTCTTAAACTTCTTTTGAAAGACATTTACTTTAATAAATTCAACAATAACAAATTATTATTGTTAGGATTACATTACACCAATTTCAAAGTTTCATTTATTTCGAAGTTAATTTAACGTTAATCTGTGAAGAGAACAATAGAGTTGTTCCCGTTACGGGAGAAGATATGTTATATTATACCGAGCAATTGAAAATTAGGACATGCTGCATGTCTTATTTCAATTCCCCTTTGAAGTCTTTAACACTACTTAAATCATAGCAAGAGATTTTGAAGTAACGCGAAACAATAAAGTTGGAAGTAGATGAAATTTACTCTCTACTATTTTCTCTACAAAGCGTAACGACTACGTTACGACAGTGGATCGCCAGCCTTAAGCGACAGTTTCTCCATGTCTATTATTTACTCTGAGTAACAATCATTATAGATTTTATAGGGCTCTTTTATAGCTCTATTCTTAAGGTAAAGACTGTTGTTTTTGATATATTAACTAGTTTCATGAACATTTGTAATATTCTGTACTACAAATATCCTAATGCTGGGTAAAAGCTTCCTTAATTATATTTAGAAGTCAAGTCACCATTTACACAATATTATTTTATAGTTAAAGTCCATAATCGGCTTAAAAATGACAACAAATCGAACACAACTCCATTGTTTTTGCTCCCTCGAAATCATTATCGCATTCAAAATAAACATGGCGGAATAGAATAAAATCTAACTAATCGTATTAACGAGTTAATTGAAAATCAAATATATTTATTACTCGAAATAATAGATTAGAAATTATATCATTCTGTTTTTTCTCTATTTTTGTAGGTACGAAGTAAAGTAACAGCCTATAAACATCCCACAGCTGGGCAAAGGCCTCCCCTTCTATTCAGGAGAAAATTCGGAGCTCCATTATGCTGGTCCACTGCGGGATACGCATGTGTCACAATATCTCTGGGCACATGCAGGTTTCCTCACGATGTTTTCCTTCATCATAATACATTATCAACGCGTAATCGATCTAAAAGCCTCATGTGTCGATGATATTACGAGCAATAAAAGACAACGCCAGGCGAGCAGCATCTTGAATTATTTATAATCTCAATGCAACAAGATGTTATATCATGTTTATAAATATTAAATTTGTTATTGTTATTACGCGAGTGTTAGATAAATGTTATTTTTTTAACACTTCTGATTATATTTCCTATTCCTGATTTTGTTTTCTTTTTTTGATTTTTGGTTTAACTGATTTAGGTGTAATATAAAGAGTCTAACTTTAGCTCTCTGAGTATAGAGTATACGGACTGGCTCGAACGGGGCATTCTACACTCTCACAAAAGATGCTGCAAATATCCATAGATGGTGGTGATCACTTAACATCAGGTGACCCTACTCGGTCATTATTACGAAAATAACCTTAAATTAATACACGAAATATACATAAAATATAATATATAGGAAGTAGGTACGTATTGGGAAGTAGGCGTTCGGCGCTGTCGAATAGTGAGGTTCATTGTTTTAATTTAAAAATAGATAAAGCAATAATCTAAATATCGGCATATATTCAGACGGTTGATACTAAATGTCATATTTGATATTTTAATTGAAACGTTATAAAACAATGATTAATTAAACGAAATATTGCACACGATATTTATCAGAGAACTGTGCGCTCGTCGAAATATCATACGCGGAGGATTACCGTGGAACAAATAAAACAAAAATGAACGAATCAATTTTATGCAAATAGTTTATTTTATATACTTTTAATCATAGCTGACGTCTTCGTTCATTACTAATTTTTACTCGCGGTTCTCGCTTTGCTATTTATACTGTTGCAGTCTTGAAATTATATTCTTTCTGTCTATCTTTACGATCTTTCTATAATATAAAAAAAATCGTATCTATTTCAATAATGATATCAGACGAAAGGTTTAATATATTTTATAATGAATACGTTCACTAAAACAACCATTACTAGCAAAACACATATCCCGCGAATACATAAACGACCTAAGTGACTTAAAAAAAAATAAAACATTTTCGATGTAGATTACATCGAATATGTTTTCATTGTCTACTTGTTTCCTATAGATGGCAAACCAAGAAATTAATGCTACGCTATTTTTAGCCAACTTCAAAAAAAAGGAGAAGATTCTTAAATTATCGTAGACATATTTCTTATGTATGTTCCCCGAATACTCGAAAATAGTTCGATCGATTCGGTTATTTCTTTTTTGTTTGTAAGGATATACTTTCCGATAAGTCCCATAGAATTTCAATAACTAAATCGTCCAAATAACTAAACAAAATTAGGTAATTTTGTTTCATTCAGAAAACATATTTGACGTGAAATAGGACGTTATTTTTATAAAAAATGTTACTTAGGACGTTCTCGCGCTCGCGTCCTCAATTACATACAATAGGCGAAGCGTGATATGAGGTAACGTGACATCAGCGTGACAATGTTTTAAGAAAAATGCGCTGAATCATTTATTAGTACGCCACACGGACGCGCCTTCAGCGTCTCTTTATAAAAGTCACTTAGAATGATATAATGAAATAATTCGACAGACACCACGACCGTACGATGGATGTGCACAAGAGTTTTCGATCGGTACTGGTTATTTAATTAAATCTATATATTATAGTTCAAAATTAATTATATTAATTTCTCGACAACCACAGACAAGTTAAAATGACTTAACATAAATGCGAAAATGACTCAAGACGATCACGTGAGTAATTAAACAACAAAAGTGAGTTTTTCCCATTCGTCAATCATTACATAATTTGTCTAGATACCACTATTTCAAATCCAGAATCCATCCAAGCCACGACACGACACACGCATTAGGAACGTCACTTTTGACGTGACGCGTCAACGTGACAATGCCCCGCGAACGACAGGCTGAATCATTTATTAGCGCGGCACGCCACAACGCCAGCGGCGATGCCAATAAATCGTTAAATAAAAAATGCGTACGGAATACTACCGCCTTTTTAAATTTTAACATCGTCGCGTGTAGCGTGACACAGATATGAATATGCCGGGTTTTGTTCTCGATCGCGTTGGATATAAACTGTTATTTTTATTTATTGTAGCGTATATTTTTTATTACATCGGCATAATTGAAAACCTACGAAATATTAATTTATTGTACAAAACACAAAATTCCAATAACGAACCTTTATAAATGCGCAATTTACTTTTTTTTTAATTAAATGATAAAATAAATTGTAATATGTCAAATTATAACTACATATTATTCATAATATTCATAGTGTATTTTGCTTAGACTAATAATATTGTATTTTCGTTATCAATATCGATAGTAAAGTCCAAAAAAATCTTTTAAATAAGAACAAGCTCGCGCGTAAGAGTACCATTAAACGTGTAAAATGTAAGCAGATAGACACAAGTGATTATGAATTACACAACACAAAGCCTTACACAAGTACACAAGGTATGAATATCTCAAATGAGCCATTATGCAAATAGGGGTCCTCGAGACGGCCAGGGGCGGGCGTTTCTTTTTTGTTTCACCTGAAAAATTGAAGATCCGCGCAGCAGCCGCGCGACCGCGTATAAAATAACTTAGCCTTTGTTATGGTAATGCCGAAATTATCTTCCCTGTGTGTAATCTCGAAAGATATAAAAAAGTTTCCAGCTCAATGTAGATTTTAGAGTTCCGTTGGTACACAATGGGTAACGACGGAAATCTGTTACGAAATCTACGTCATTTGTCTATTTGATTTTTAAAGATATATCAATTGAACCGTAATACATTTCCGGGTGAAATTTCCACAAAATACGTGTTGTTATGGCGTTTATCTTGACAAATACTAAAAGTAGCCAAGCGTGAGTCGGTATCAAAGGTACGGAACCTTCAGCGCTGGCTCGTGTATTATTTTATTTAATACGATTCTGGGGACCTGTTCGTCTTTGTTGATGTTCGCAATCGTGAGGCGTTGCATTTTATTTGTTTTATTAAATCACGCCTGTAGCTTCGAGTGCGTTGTCAACTGAATAAAAAACATTTTATCTTTCATTATTTTAACATTCTTTACATTCTCATATTAAAAAATATACTTTATAAATTATCGTATTCACTAGTCATTAATATTTATCTTTGACTTAGTCCAAAAGAAAACATATTGCATCGATGTTCCTCTGTCTACCCGTGACCATAGGCATTAAGTATTCGAAACGTCGGCATGATAAAAATAATCAATAAATCCGTTTAAAATGGTTTTATTTCAATCACGAAAAAAAACCACCACATTTTTGTCACAAAAAAAAATTAAACACAAAAACAACAAAAAACTCCATCAAACCATCAAAGGGCCAATTAAAAAAAAATTTAATCATCGTAAATATTTTCACTTATTACAAAATAAACATCAGAGGCCCGTCAAGGCGCGCGGTACAGCTGAAAGTTGCTAAGGAATTAAATCGAATTTCCGCTCGAACGAATTCAGGAATCCGTGAACCCTTTGAGAGACGTCCGACGACTCGGGGCTGTGATCAAACGGAACTAGTTATATAGTTAGTAACACAAATCGGAGGATTTGTTACAGCTACTTGATAATCGAATTGTTCTATTCCGATAGCATTACTTGGAAACTCGTCTTTTAACCGACTTCGAAATAAAGTAGATTCCGTATTCCAACCGCATCGCGTATTTGAATGAATACTTTACGAGAAAACCTTCCTTAAAACGTATGCATTAATTTTGTAAATAACTGGCTGTTTCACTCGCGTTTATAGTTACTGCTTCGCTTCTATGAGTCGTAGCGTGATATAATATAGCCTATAAAGGACATCAATAAACAAAATATTCAACGCAAAAAAAAATCAAATCAAATCAGATGACAAGTTTCAGAGATACAAACTTACAAACATAGTTAACCTCTTTATAATATTAGTATAGATTAACTTAACGCGTATTAAACCCTTTTACATTTGTTTAGTGTTTATGTTTTATGTACACATATTCATGTTTTATCTACACATAGATATTATCAAATACGAATTAAATAAACATTATGACAATGATTAACATTACTTAATTTGTAACAACAATTAAAAACCCAATAATAAAAACAAACCGTTTCTATGAATCAATAGCAGCTCGAAACGCGAAACGCGGTAACGTTTTTGACTACATAACAAAAATAAAACGACAAAGTGCTATAGAAAAACAAAAGTACTAAACGTAAATATTTTAAACAAAAAAAAATAATGGAATCGTGGCTATCCGGCGTTACTACAACAGCAATTCAATTTGTAAATATGTACAATGTTCATATATATACATATGTATGTATAAGCTTTACTAAACTATAGATACGTTATAAGTTTTGGATGATGTTGCCTAGCAACCAGCTAGAAACTGAGTAAGATACTCTCAGTATCTTTGGCCCCACATAAATTGACGAGCTTGCCAAAGTTGGACATAGGTACGGATTGTACACAAAAAGTCAAATTCCGAGATATTAATGTATTTCGATAATACGTCATGAATTTAATATTATTAAAAAAAGTCAAGTCATCAAAACAAAATAAGTACGGAAAAAAGTTTCTTAATTTAATGTTTCGAATATTGAAGTTGGTTCCATATTTGAAATATGTATACGATAATCTTACACATTTGTAAAACTTAATATTACCTCAAACAAAAATATATACTTCTTCAAATAAATTTATTAAAAATAGGTTTCACACCATTTCCTCAAAATAAAGTCCGTGTGGCATGACACAGTATTACTTATCAGCGTATTACTTTAAAAAAAATATATTACAAAACTACATTAAGCTAACATTATTTAGTAGTCAAAGAAATCGCCTTCATACTGACGAAGCGTTGAAAGATATTTTAAGACGGAATAACGTTGTAAAAGCGAGGTCGGTTTTAAAATGGATTTATTATGCAGTTTCCATTATTTTAGCACTTTATTCGGCCGATGATTGCCCGAGATGATCCGCGCGAATCGCGAACGAATTGCTTTAAGCCGCGTATACAATGGACACAATGTGGAATAAAATAAATATTAAGTTTTTGGTCTTGATATTTTTTACGAGCTGTCTCTCGCGGTTTCACTCGCGTTTACTGCTTCGCTCCAGTGAGTCGTTACGTGATGTAATATAGCCTATAATATTCCTAAATAAACGGTTACCCAACGCATTTTTTTTAAATCGATCGTATTTTCTCGGAGCCTTTTGAAACAAACAAACAATCAAATCTTTTATCTTTATAGTATTATATTTTTTATTAAATATATTCGTATTTATCAAGGTCACCAGAAATAATAACGCATACAATTTCCATTTTTCCTTTATCTAATATCACTATTGATCAATTCAATTCTTTGCTTAGTGGGTTTTAGCTGTAACGTTTTGATACAAATATTGATCATATTTAGTGACAGATATTTCCATAATTACAATTGCCAACAATATTATCATAAAACATTTTAATTCAATGTTTTTGAATTTAGCTTTGCTTTAAATCCATTACTACAAAAAAGTTACAGAATAAAGATTTGAATAGCAAATAAAGGTCATCTTATAACATAAAAGCATTCCGATACAATATCTCTCAGACAATACACAATTTTTTTGACAGACTATTGAACGTATACAAAAACGCAACGGCTTACAACACAGCCGTAACCAATTTATTTATATTGTGAAGAAACTTTAGTCATTACATCAGAATCACACAGTATACTATTTAACTCTTCAGCTAATATACAATATTTGATTCGTGTTTTTATTCGAGTTTGATGCAACGTGTATGACACGATATAACAAAAAGTAAGTGTGCATAAAACGTAAAAACAGCGAAACTTAAGAAAAAAGACTTAAGAAAAAAGATTGAATATATATTTAAAAATCATTATTATTAAACCATTAATTAAATATATTTCGCAAACTAAATGATATGAGGTATAGTTCAAATAAAATTATACATATATTTATAATTTTAATAATGTGCTATATCCATATGACCACAGCCTTAATTATCGGGTTTTAAAATTATTGAATGTTGTAATAACAAAAATTCACGATAGCTTTCGTATTAATACGCGATTTCAACTATATTACGACAAACATTTATTACTTTTGATACCATATTTATTGGAAGGCACAGACTGATTCCAAATTATGATGTTTTATATGAAAGAAAGTAAAAAGAGAAATGGACCATGAAGGTAGATATCGTCACGATTGTCGTTTATTATTGCTAATGTGCTATTATTTGCTCGTTTTAGTAGAGTCTCTAGTGTTTATTTTAATATCTCAAGCATAGCAATAACATTATAATGTTACACAAACAAATAAAGAAACATTTTTCCTCTAATCTAAATTCCTTTATTGCACGTTGTGTTTAGGAACCTACATCGTGATCTAATGTGATCTAAACTTTTTTTTAAGATTTTACCTCGATTTCATACGGGATATTGAAAAGATTCAAGCTGCGGTATATACAATATTAGTCGAGACTTTTAAAAATTAAACCGATATAAATTTATCCACAGAAAAATCGTGAAATATTTTTTTACGTTGAAGAATAAATGGATGATAAGCAATAAAATCTCAAGCTACTAATTCGGTGATATTAATGTATTCTGCTAATGTGTCACGAACTTGACATTATTCCAAACAATTAAAGTCATCTAAGTTGAATAAGTACAGAAAAAAGTTTTTTAACTTAATGTTTTGAATATTGAAGTGTCTTCCATATTTTGTGATATACAATAATATCATATATTTGAAAAACTTATAACAATCTACTTTAATTCGTTATACATTTAATATTTGATCAAAATAGAAAATAAAAGATATATACATCTTCATAAAATCGACGCCATGTTCTCAAAATGAAGTCCATCTGGCTTGACATATTGCTTATCAGCGTCCAACTATCACCAATTTAGAAGATCCATTAGCACATAATAAGTGTAATACTCACAGGGAGCAGGGCTAGGCGGTTCGGCGCATATTCCGATGGATTTGCTGGGGTCGTCGAGCAATGTCTGCGCTAGCCGGTAGTCGCCGAGTTTGATCTGGATCTGCTGGCTAACTCGGTCCCTGCTACCTGTCACCTGAGAAAGACGTAACGGGTTAATACCGAAAATATTCTCCTTTCTATTCGACTTCGACGAAGATCAAAAGGGTTATGCGTGTGACCTGTAAGTATGGAACTATGTATGCCTATTCCTATGTCAGCCCCTAACTATTCGATATAACCGATTTTGATAAATGGTACGTCATTATATTCGTCTTAATGGCGCAAGTGATATTGGATACACAATATTGTCAAATCAAATGTCGGATTATATGCCTTTAAAATTAAGCAGTAGGTACCAATTAGAGAGATAACAGAATCAGTGATTGTATTTTATAATATTTATATCCCATTTTACTCCCAGTAGAAAATAATTATCTTTGTCAGGAATTTGATTCAGTGAAAGGGTATTCAGATGTCAAAAAAACATTACAATCACTGAAATAAATTATACAATAACTCAAAAACGATTTTTCGAACAATGATAACATTTTGTTTTATAGATTGTCTATACTGATATTATAAGAAGTAAACTTTGTCTGACAGACGCGTTGGCGTAATGGTCACTGCAACTGACTAAAGCGCTAACGGTCGCGGGTTCGATCCCCGCTCACGGCAAACGTGTGTATTGGCCATACTGATGTTTGTCGTGGTCTGGGTGTTTGTGTTAGTGTTGTGAGTGTTTCCGGACCCCCGAAACAAGGTCATGAGATCTTAATGGCCGTTGAGTGTGATGCGTTATTTGTTATTATTATATTATTATTATTATTTGTAAGTTAGTATGACGGAGGTAATCTTTGATAGTCCGTTTATCGATAAAATTTATAGGCTATATTATTTCGCGCTACGACTCATGGGAGTGAAAAATAAGCGCGAATGAAACCGCGACAGCTAGTTTTAACATAATTATTATTACGTTTCTCCGTTATTGATAAGCATGGGAATAAAATGCTTATAACCGAAAATACCATACTTTACAGCACAACATCTATATATCTAAAAAAGCCTCCTTATTTTCGTTGGTCACGCCGTAACTTTAGTACTTTGCCGATTTCGTCCATCTTTTTTTAAAAGTTTTCTAATACTTTGCAAATTCTTATTGCAAAAAAAAAGTAATTCGAAATGAACATCCATACTTAAGATATTGTATGTCCGGTCAACTAGTCAATAATAAAAATACATTTATTAAACCCGTTAGAGAAAAATACACACATAAAAATACATATAATAATAAAAACAAAGTTTTTCCTCGTTACCTACGTATGTGGTCTTATATTTTTTTTATTATCGACTACCGTGGCGCGAGGCCGTGCGCACGCGCATCGCTCGCGGGATCGCGTCCTAAATAAATGCGCTCAATGTCACAGCTCGCTGCGATCTGTTTGCATTAAATAATCGTGATTATTGTAAACAACTTTCATATATAATATTATAACATCATACCGGATTTACCCTTGATCAAGGTTAATTTGGTAAGTGACATCTAATGGTTAGTTCTGCCATACTAATAATATAGAATTAAAGAATACGAGTGTAACTCTATTCATCTATCTGTTACTTTTTCACGCTTAAACTGCTGAACCAAATTTGACAGTTTTTGGTATTAATATAGACTGGACCCCAGAGAAAGAAGAGATACTTAAAGTGAGAAAAGGGTTGAAAACTTTTATAAAATACATAGGTATTTTACTTAAAGTGAAAGGCTCTTCGAAGTAACAATTCCACGCAAAGTAGCGGGACAAACTAATGAACCTATAAACGGGCTACCAAAAATACGTAAAAAAATATGGTTCATAAATTCCACAGATGAATACTCTTTGAAAAATCCAGAACTGGAAATATATACGCGGAGTCCCATAATTTCAATACAGTATCCGAATTTAAAACTTCCGTTATGAAATGCTATAAATTGACAGCGAATTTTAAAATATATTCGGTTTAAAAGCCTTGTAGTAATCACAGGAAGCATTTTATTTAATTCCATTTACTGCAATCAGTAAATTTTTTATACGATTTACATATGTACGTGTATGCAAATATTTACATAACCGTGTACATAAGAACAAAAGATTTAACGTACATTTTTTATGCATCCTATATTTTTAATTGGAATACAAGAAATATTAATGTATTCGGTGTGACGTCAATCAATGGCCACGAATGATTTATTAATTCTTATTTTACAAATTGTGTTTTATATAAATAAAATCTTAACTTCGTTTCTGTCAGCACATCACGCAAAAATTATCTATTACTAAGTAAGTATGTATTAGTACATGTACATGGGGATATTTTTAGTCTTCGTAAGAGTTTTATGACCATTTTTGCCTAAATTTAATGACAATCTGACCTCAGGAAATTCCATTACAATTAAATGTTTTTTTTTGTTGTTATATGTTATTGTCAATATTTGTGTCACGCAATATTATTCTGAAGTATTAACCAGTCAATTAAAAAGGTTAGCATTAAAACCATGACATATACTTTATTACAATAAAACCCAAGTGTAAAGGTCTACAATGATATAATGACCAAATCTGTCAGGGTCTTCGTGAGTCACATCTGAAATAACATTACGTACACGGCCGAGCAATCGTACCAATGAATAACACTCTATTTTTGATGCGTTGATGAAGCGACGACCGCGATATGGAGAATGTAATATTTAGAATTATTTATGTATAAAGCGTTTTCAATTTATATATATTATATTTAAAAATATATAAAGCATTTTCAATTTATATATTTAAAACAATTTTATCCTCATGAAACGTTAAATCATAAAAATAAAACCACAATTCGGCTTAAAATATTTTCGACGTCGGTTGTTGTCGCATAATTGGCAATACGAATGTTGCCTAAGCATATCGTATGCTCAGGGATTAAAGTAAATGAATTCGAAAATTGTCATTTAGGAGAAATCGCTAAAACGTGTTGCACACTTTATTTAAACTTTAGTTTTACAAGATGTTGATATAACAGTTATTTCTATTTTTGAAAATCATAGATTATGAACCACACAATTATATGAAAATAGTCTCATTTCAGCGATATTTACTGCTATTTAAATATATAGCGTGCGATATGTACATACGTATGTAAATCTAAATAGTGTAAAAAATCTCCGTAGGATTTAAAAATTCGGTCTGTCTATTGCAGTAAAACGATTAATTTATGTATATCGAAAAACAATTTAAGCTTTTTCAATTGAAAAATAAATGGAAATTGAGTGATTGCTCAACCTTTTGCTTCCTTTGTGATAGAAACCAAGCACATATTTTCATAAAAAAAATATCAATATGTGTTAAGATCTCTTGATAGACTCGTAAGACAAGAATGAACCGCAAAGTTCAAAGATTTTTTTAAATACATTACCAATAGTTATCCCATATAATATGTATGTTTCAGTCAAGGCTGACAATGTTTACGTCTCACATTCGACACTCGCACGTCTAGAACCGTTCTATATTTAATGCGAAGATTCACTTCGAGAATATTAGCCACGTTATTGAGTTAAAGATAGCAACTGTTACTCAGTGCGTGATTCATCGGAGACATATCAATACGCGCCCTAATTAATACGTTAAATGTATTCAGCAAATAATATTTCGAACAGATGAGGTTCTGAATATTTGGAAACCAAAGGAGAAAAGAGAGAGCAAGAGGACACAGAAGCGAATGTTGAGACAGATGAGTGGAGTGACTAGAATGAAGGAGATACGAAAAAAAGTATATTAGAGAAAGCATGAAAGTGATACCATTGACGGACAGGTAGAGGAGTTGACACAGAGAGAGAGAGAATACATTTACGTGGTATGAGCATGTTACGAGGAGGATAAATGACATGTAACAAGGTTTAGATATGCATGTTGAGGATATATAGGTTGAGTATCAGTAGGCTTTCAAGTAGGATGTATACATTTCTTTACTATAGAGTTTCTTGTCAGCTCTTCTTGATAAAATCTAGATTCGGAACCGGTGGTAGCTTCATTATTTTAAATATGTACTTGTTTCTATTTTAAAGTATATTTTGATTTTGATTTAACGCTGTAGCGATAAAATGTATTTAAATAAAATTAGTAATGGCACATAGGCAACTATTTATCCCGTGAAAGTAACCGCGAGCTCTAAATTATATCTTGACTAGTTACAAAAGAGTAAGTACTTTACTTTCCATATCCGGCCAACCCGCATTAGAGCAGCGTGGTGGATTAAGCTCTAAAACCTTCTTCATACTTTCCTTCACCACAATGGGAGAGGAGGCCTTTGCCCAGCAGTGGGACATTTATAGTCTGTTACTTTTTATTTTCACTTGACTTCTTTTGACTATTTTTGACAGTGATTACATTTTAACCGATGCCTGTTGTAGTCGATATTTTAACATTTATAAAAATGCTTGTGAAAACTTACTTGAATTACTGAACTACCTAGTAAATTTTTCATAACGCTCAAAAAAGTTATAATTTCATAACAGTAGAAAATAGTAAATATACTCAACACTAAACGCAACTACAAATGGAACAAATTAAAAAAAAAAAAAGAGAAATAAAAGAAGATACATATATAAAAAGCTTAAAACATTAATTACGAATGCAATATCATTAACCCGCCCAAGCAGTTTTGTCGGAGCTCTCAAATAACTCGCGAGTAGAGAAAACAACTCTTAACACAATGAATAATATGTACAAAGTGTTATTATTGTCTGAGCGCACTCTCGAAAGAGTCATTTAAAATTTTTATTATATCTGCCAAAAAATATTTCATGATGAGTTGTGGCTCTTTGTCTCCACGTTCTGGATGTTCTTCGCGTTCAAAGCTTCGTCGTCTTTGTTCAGATCCCTCTTAGCTGATGAATTGACCTTTTTGTTTCCTTTCGACTGTGGCACTACAGGGATACAGAAAGATTCACCTCAAATATTATTTAAGAACTAGCTGTGCGTCGCCGTTTTGCTCCAGGTCATTTTGATACATGCAGTATCCTCCATATTTATGGTTATTGCTGCGCTTCTATGAGTCGTAGACGTAATCTTTTATAGCTTGCTTGATAAACGAACTAAAGCAAAAATAAAACCTTAAAACAAACGGACTATTCGAGTTTTATAATAATAAATAAAGACATACGAGTCGTATCACAGCTTGCAAAACAAACAAAGAAAACGTTGACTGTTTTAGCTCATCAAGTCGTGACCTATTTCCACCAAAAACAAAATACCGAACCTCAAACGCCGTACACAAACAGAACGTCCAATTAATTCAATAAAACTATACCAACGGCAACAGAATGTGGATGCTGGGCGAGTAAAGCTCCTCTCGTCGCCATAAATATGTCAATGGTGTAAGTAAAATCGTCCGCACGATGCACGTTTTCAGCGGGCGGGCGGTGATAAATCGCGTGCGTGGAGTCAACGGCCGGCGCAGTGGGCCACGATTCCGCGAGACGGACAAATGCGCAGGGGTACAGCGAGGCTAGTGTTCGTAGCATTTACTACCATCACGTCGAACGATAGATGTGTACGACTAATTAATTATAAATGCAGATGCACATATTGTTGGTGTTGATTCTGATTGTGTTTGTTTGCTTGTTATGAACATGTCTTAGGAATTAATGGTTGGATTTGTTAAATTCGTGGTTAAATGATAGGTTCACAAAACATGATGTTCTGACCGACTTCAGAAAAAGCAGGAGGAGATTCTTTATACACATTTCCCGATCGCGAAGCTCATCTTATGAATTGATCATATTTTAATAATTAGTCAAGACTATTGTATTACAAAGTAACAATAAAAAAAACGTGACAGTTCTCACATAATCCGCGTCATAAATTATAAAAGAACATAGCGAGCTGATAAATAATAAACAAAATCACGAGGTTAGGGTTCCATAAACAATAATAGGCATCACATGGCAACCCAAAACTGTTGGTAATAGCTATCAGACGACACAGGGATTATAACGCTTAAGACACAACGCTCCAACTCCGCGCCGAGTACAAGACGTTACGGCGTCTTGAGTGGAATTTTATGTCGCTAGACTTATGTTCTGCCTACTTAGCGACTTAACTCGAACAGATTTGGCAGATTCTCCGCTCATTTGCCTTAATTGTTAACTTAGGAGTTAATTACAGAACGACGAGTAAATATTTTAAGACTAGCAAAAAACTTTTTTACATTGAAAACGTCTGAAGAATATCAATTCTTTCGCTTACCAAAAACATATGTTTAGTGAACAGGCTAATAACCTTTTTTTATATAAAAAAATGACGAAACATAAACGACTTCATATACAAAAGTCAATCCAATAACCGGAGAATAGAAGGATAAATAGACATTCCTATTAAATCGCAAAGTACTCGGGCGGCTCCTAAATAAAAGCTGTACGCTAGACAATATGATTATCAAAGAATATTTTTCTGCGCAAGGACGGGGGTGTGTAGAGCGAGGGGGGGTTGCGGGGATGGGGGGTAGTAATGAGGCCGTCTAGACACCGTACAGCATTACAATGCTATATTGTATTGTATTATACTGGTCCGTTCTAACCCGACTCGTGGCATGCAAATGATTAATGAACTGCGAAATTAATAGGACGCGCCCGAGATTCGTGACGACCGATTCGTATTTCATGTCTAATAGCTAATAGCTTGAAAATATTTTGAACTAGCTGCTTTGATCGCAACTTCGTTCGCTTTCATACAAGATATACTGATAGTCGGAAGCAGTAGACGAGGCAGGTTTTGTTCTGACGGTTATTCAAGTTACTTTTTGATTCTTTAATGAACATTTCATGCACAGGCACGATTCTATTACTTTTATCATACAACTAGTATTATATCAAATTCAATATTTCAATCCCATTGTGTGGGTCTCTTTTACATATTATCCTAAATCTTCGTTAATTATTTGATTAAAATATTTTGAATGTATGAAACAAAAATACGAGACTTTAGCTATGACTACTTTTAATTAAATTGCACACATACATACCAACTCATATTATCATATTTTTTTCATAATCGTTACGTATTTTAACAACAAATTTTAGATATAAAAGTTTCGCTTATATTTAAATTAAATAAAATTCGGAATATAAAAAATACGGAAACGTTACACAACAATAAAACGTCCACAAAGCGTCTCTTGAACGGAGATATAATAAGTAAAAAATATTCTTATATAAGAAACTCCAACCAATTAAGTAATTAAGCGAACGTTTAAAGTTTTCTGCGTATTCCAAAAATATTAAGAGTTTTTTTTATTTAAAATAAAAGTTATACTGTATGTTTAATCGTATGTTCATCACTTCTACCTGAGAGTTTAACAGATTTTGAGTAAGATTTGGAATGGATATACATCTCGGATAGCACATAAGATACTTTGATGACTTCCAAGCCGGTGTTGCTGACGGATACGGGGACTGTCTTCGATGACTAATACGATCTCACATGGCTAATATATTCAATTTTAACTGACTTCCAAAAAAGGAGCAGGTTCAATTCGTTGGGAATCTGAAGCCACGCGAGGCGGTTAGTTTAAAAGTATAAATTAATATTAAAATAAATAAATATTTATTTAATAAGCTGCATGGTAGTATGCGGAAATCTCGGAATTTACCAAACGGCCTTGTCAAGGTGATATTCGAAACAGGTACACGACACGAGAAAATGTGAGATAAAAAATATTAAAGAAATCGTATTGACGACAATTACTTTACTTTAAAAAGAATACGATGTAACAATCGACACAAAAAACATGAGAACTCAAGTTTTTTTTCAACTTTTATAGATACGTGACTTTTTAGGGTTCCGTAGAGCAAGATTCACACTTATAAATTTTGCTCTCAGACTTTCATAAAGATTTACATAAACTGCTTTAGACCTGAAAGAATTTATTGTTAGTGCCATTATTTTTGACAACAATAGCTCGGTAAGTGTTACCGTTACAGATTTGTTTTATGTCAATTATTAGAGTAAAACTTACGAATGTAATTTTCGCCTAAGTAAGTAAGGGTACCGTCGGGACTTTATTCCTAAGCCTCCACTATCCGTCTGTCCGTATGTCAGCGGACTATATATCATAAACAGTAATAGACAGAACTAAAATTTTCACAGAATATATATTTTTACTACCGCTATAACAAAACTAATAAAAACTGGTCAAGCGTAAGTCGAACTCGCAGACGGGTTATATATTACATATTGTCTTTTACAAAACTTTAAAAAAAGTATAAAGCTTTATGTATCTTGTACAACGATACAGAACCTATCATGTACAAAACCGAATCAAACTTGACCGATTTTTTTAATTAAATTAAAATAATTAAGAAGCTGTATAATTACGCGCTACGTGCGTTCAAACCTTATTATGTAGAATCGAAACAACGCTCGACGATTTAAATCGATTTTAACTCGATAACGCTTCGCTGTCCACTTAAGCCCATTCGCGGTCAGTCCTCTGTTAACTAACAAATAAACTATCACTTTATCTCTCCAATCGAGTTTTTATCGATGGACATTAATTGCTTTGATAAACTCGAGCTGAATCGAGATTGAATGTAATAGGTGAAAATGGATACATTATTTATACATCTACACGTAGATGAAGCCGTAAATATCTGTATAGTACAATACATGAAAATCATTCAATTAAATTCTATGTTTTGTGGCTTTTAGTCGTGCCAATGAAAATCATTAAAGTGATTTTGGTTACATAGACGCTAATCAGAGATATAAATAACAATAAATGAAATCACACGATTAAAACCTTTGACAGACGCTAGTTGTATTTACATTAATACCAATACAATGAACATTACCGAAAAATAAATAAAATTAACGAATAAATAATCTTTTTTTTTTATTTATTTTTGCACAGACGTATAAAATGACTTTTAAAAATTATGACGTCAATCAAGCGGTTTTCCTTGCAATCTTCGTCCTTACAATTTTCAACGTATGTAATATTTATATAAATATACGTCTTATCTCAACACACAAGTTGACTTGAATACCTCACGGCAATTAAGATCTTTATTCTAAATATTTATTACCTAGATATTCGCTTGTTTATTAGCTCGTTAAGCAAGAAGACGCTTAAGATTCTGTAAACACATTGTGTGGCAACTGACAGCGGAACCGGTTGCATTAAACACACAATTTAAATGCAACTAGAACATCTATTTGATTAAATAACACTCAACGTCGAGTTTTATTTCGCGATATGACATTTGAACTAGATTACTAGGTAGATTTTTATACAAAAATACATAACACTTTTTTTTTGTTTAAATAATACGATTGTATAAATTTTATAATACTATTTCAGTGCAAGTATTTTTTTTTTATTTTGCGTATAATTAAGAATTATTTAATTTAATTAAATATCCATATAGGTAAGATTTAAAACAACGTGCAAGAGCTGGCAACATTGCTGTTGGAATAGTTTCGAGAAGACGTTTGTGAGGTTTAATTACAGTTGTATGTGTTTATGCGAGCACCGAGCATTGCGATGCATCAAAAACTGGGTCGTGCCAGCGCCGCGCCGGCCCATAAGCCGACCGCTTTTAAAACGTTATTATATCTCCACTTTGTTCCTTCACAGTTATTTTAACCACTGTAGAACGATTTGAATTCATTTTAATTTTCATCCCAAAGATAAACCCGAACAAAGGATATCCTGTATACGCATTGTTTAAACGAGTTTAAGAGACGTCACAACGCGACGGTGGAAATACACCCGACGATTTGTAAACACGACACGACCGAGAGAAACACTCTCGTTATCATCGGTGTAAATATTGGACGAGTAAATCATTTGGCAACAATTTCCTTCGCGTTCCGACGGAACATGAGCGTAATTACCGACGTCAAAGCGTAAACAACTGTGGCCTCGAACTCACTTAGCGTTTGCTCGACCGAATCCATTTAGTGTCCGTTAGTTGAAATGGCCGAGGGGTTTGCGCGTTTCGTTATCAGAAATCTCATTAAACTAAATGAGCAGCGGCTATCGAACGGGCATATCTGCGAGTCGAACTAACACGTGCATAAAATCACATACTTCATTATTACTGAGGACAGTCACGCGATCCGCGAAGACAGTCGCGACGCGGGCTTCTGAGAAGTTTGCAAACGAAAGAGTGTTCCGAGTTACGTGTTTAAATAGTTGCATGTTCGTTACGAGTTAGACGGCCGCTAATGGCGAGATATTGTTACAGATATGTGACAATAACTTTGTAGACAATAACAGTTACAACTTTTCCATTATGACGCTCACTTTCAACGCTAACAGTGTGTTTTACTGCGGCGCACGTTTAAGAAATCTATACCTATGACTAGTAACTTTTCAAATTGTAATGGATTGTTGCAGTGCAATTATTTTACGTTATTTATTGGAAAGTGAAAATGAATAAATATTAAAACGTATAAATTAAACCCATGTACGTACATACTTCATAGTGATATTGTACATAATAATTAATATTTAACTAGTTTTAGAACGATCAACATTTCGTTTGCGTTAAACCAGGGCAGAGATTAAAATATAACTTGAAATATTTATCGAGTAAAAGGTTTAATAGGTTTTTCGTGAAAATGTTGCTTATGAAGTAGTGAGTTAATTATAATTTTGCATCTAATTGTGAGATGGAAACTGAAACGCAGCACTCTGCTGCAATGTCAGCTTATTTCCTACGAGTTGAATTTACGGATGTTGTTGCCAAATCGGGAATCCGGTTTCGTGTAATCCGGTACTAGCCAGACAATCTCTTCTATTTAATAACCTTTTATTTTTAGCTCAAATAATGCAGGTATATTTTTCGTATTACCATTTTATTCTAACACAATTTTTTATCCTATTATATAAAATTTTCACGACTACATTTTTTATAACAACCAGTTTTAATTCCGGACTTACACTATACATCCAAATAAAGCAAAAATAATATTAAGGATTCCGCAACAATAATTCCATCCTATTATTAAACGTAATGAAACTCGCAAGGACTCCAGAAATAGACAATATCATGACGGCATATGTTGTAGATGTTACAATAAAAAGTGCAAGTACTCACTCTAAACGGCGCCGGGAAGAGCGACGAGGCGTCGGGCTCGGCGGCGTGCGCGTGCGACATCTGGTGCGCACGCGCCTGCCGTTCGCGCTCCCTGTCGCGTTCGCGGTCGCGAGTGTCCCGGGGCTCGGCGCGCGGCTCGCGACCGTCGCGCGGCTCGCGACCCGCCCACGCACCGCCCGCGCCGCCGCCGCCCCCGCCCCGGTCCCACTTGTCGTACCTGAAACAATATCATTGTTTTATTATACGTTAAAATCTGTCATTGAAGCATTCTTCATTCATGAAATAACCACTTGACGTTACTCTTACGAACAATTGTTTTAATAAAATTATATTAGCTTATATATAATAAATTAATTGAAATATTCATAGTGCTCAATCTCTAAATGTCAAATTAATAGTAAATAGTTAGGTTTTGGTTTTTTCTAAATAAATTCGTTATAATAGATCAACTTCAGAAACATACAAATGAAAAACACAATCTGTAAATAAAACTTATTGGTTTTAAAATCCCATGTATAGTTTTTCCATTATATTATCGTATTGAAAAAACCCACGAGTTATTTGTAGTTCCTATCAACAACTAAAATGTGTGAAAGTGTAACGCATATTAGGTCAATGAAACAAATGTTTGTATGGGCAATGTTCTACTTGGTATTTCGACTACTTCCTTTTAGTGGGTGGTCTGTAAAATTATCATAACCTATAGTAAGTAGTACAAACTACTAAGATGCTTTAATAAATCTAAACAAAGATTTATCGCTGTAGGCAAAGTTTAGTCGATAAATACATTTACAATTATGCGAAACAGTAAATTGCCGATGGGCACGTAACTTTTAGGCTTCAATTGAAACCTATCTTGTTTCTGTTACCCCAAGATAACAATTTGTTGTCATGCTAATAATACAAAGATTTTAAGTGATGACACATTATTAACATAATTTCGTATTTAATTTTACAATCCAGATGCAGATAAGCAATAACGTATCAACCCACATGAAGTGTAATTCGAAAATATTGATGTATTTTTATAATTGGCTAACTATTTAACATTATTAAAAAAAATTAAGTCATCTAAACTACATAAGTATGAAAAAAGTTTCTTCATTTATAGCTGAGAGTTTCGAGTGCGTTCCAATATTTTGAAATTTAAACAATAATCTTATATGCTTGAAAAACTTATTTTTAGATAAAACTTTTCATTATACCAATCAGCTTCAATTAATTATACTCTTTATCAAAATAGAAAAGAAAAGGTGGATGTATACGTCTTCAAACACATTTATTAAGAATAGCTTTGACATTTTTAGACACCATTTTCTCAAAATGAAATCTGTGAGGGTTGACACTGTATTGCGTATCAGCGTCCAAATATCCTTTAGGTTGCTATTTTATTATTTTGCAAGAAATTATCAATCAGTATTGCAGTTTATATGAAATAACACGTAGGTATACAAATTAATTTTCAACAACTTTAGAAATATAATTACGTCATCTGGAATTAAATCAAATTTTATTTATAAACAAAAACAAAATAATTTAGCATTGGAATACGAGATCGGAACATATTAATGGCAAGTTCAATCTTGCATCGGACGTGTATAAAGGTTAATGGATTAGTCGAATTTCGTATTGGAAAACGTCGTATCCAACTTGCATCACTGTAGTGGTATTGCTTGTACCACTTGCTTCGTTATACATTTGACCCGCGGTAATCCGGCAGAGGTTTTTAAAGTAATGTCGGATTATCGAATCTGTTAAATTATAGAGTATTGCCACTAACGCCCTGTTATTCGGAAGTTTTTAAAATAGATCCGACACAATAACGTATCAAATTGAGGTAATTAAAAAACAATAAATGCTAGAGGACTATAAGATTCAAGAAATCAAGAATCCAAGACAACACGCAAACAAAAATCATAGTCGCGCGAACCAGCTCACACATTCTATCTATCATAAACGAAGATTAAAATTGAATATAAATTAGTACATGTTAAAATATTAAATATCGAGTTTCTTGCCGGTTCTGCTCGATAAAATCTATATTCCGGATCGGTGGTAACTTCATTAGATTAAATATTTTTTGTTTCTGTATTGACGATTCAAAAGTGCTCGTGAAAGCCTACTTGATTATACGAGTAATATATTTTGATTTTGTTATAAGCTTTTCGGATTATAGAGGGGCCTATTAGGTATTTGTCGGATTACCAGGCCCCAGTTTACTTGCATTCCTTATCCCACGTATTGCGATGCTTGTATTGCTCTTCGGCTATTGTAATTAAGCCCATGTTGCTACGGATTTAGGTCGGATGACTTCGTTATCGGACAATATCTGACTAATTACCGCTGCGGCTGGTCTGTGTGTTAGAATATTCAGTGATCGAGGACCGGAAGGCGATTAATGTAAGGGCTTAATGGATCGGAGCTATTGTACTAAGATGCGAGTATTGGTATTGGTGTAATAGCTTATTGGCTATCGGACGTTTAAATATCAACTTGAATCTTATCATAGACGAACACTCGGATGTTGATAAGCAATAGTGTTAACCCACAAAAATTTGAATTCAGAGCTATCGATGCATTATGCTAATGTGTCATCGATTTAACCTCGATGTATTCTGCTAATACGTCATGTATTTAACATTATAAAAAATCAAGTCATCTAAACTAAATATGTACGGAAAAAGGTTCCTCAATTTAATTTGTCGAATCTTGGAGTGTACTTAATATCATGCAATATGCAATAATCTAATATCCTAATCTAATATCCTAATCTTTAAAATCCTATTATTAGATACATTTTTATTACACATTAATATGTCCACCAATCTCCTTTAAACTCATTGTACATTATATCAAAATAGGAAAGAGAAGACGAATATATACGTCTTTGAACAAAATTTGTTAAGAATATTTTTATATCTTTAAACGCCATTTTAAAAAAAAGGTCCTTGTGGCTTGACATAATATTGCTTATAAACGTCCACGTAATTTATAGGTAAGACTTAAAAAAAAATAGTTGCTTTGACTGTTATCAAAACTAATTCCAGTTACTTTAATTTAAAACCGTAACTAATAAACTGATTTTGATAAAAATTCTAATGGATCAATCTGAAAATCTATCCTTGCGTCAACAAATATTTTAAGTGGTAAGCAATACAGATATTAAAGAAACTATATTGAAAATATAGACATTATTATCAGTACGAATCACTAAAAAAAAAATTTAAACTTTACTCTTCTATAAAATTTCATTACATTTTTATTTCATTTTATATTCATTACAAACATTTACATAGCAATTAATCTGTAAAGAGTGTACTAATTTAAAAATAATTTCAAACATTTCATTAATTAAAATGAAATTTCAAATTACAGCCGCAGTCAGACTGGCAATTAGTTTTCATTTCACCTGAATTTGAAACAAAATACACTAACAAATAATTAAAGTTAACAACATTAATTGACTGTTTGTTCCTAACGGTTTTACATGGAATTACCTTAACTAACTTTAATATTGAGTATATTGTTAAAACGTTTATATAAGACTAGCTGCCCCTCGCGGTTTCACTCGCGTTTATAGTTACCGATTCCCACCTGTGAGTCGTAGCGTAATGTAATATAGCCTATAACAATCAGGCTATCTAACGCAAAAAGTTTTTTTTAATCGAATCGGTACTTTCAGAGATTACACCCTACATACAAAGTTATATACAAATTTTACCCTTTTAATAATATTAATATAGACTACCATCCGCTCGTGTCTTCATTTGTATGGTATGATGATATCAAGTAACCTAACCTGTGTTTAATGCTATATTAGTATAAAATTTCACTAAAATCTGCTCAGTAGTTTTGCGTGAAAGAGTTACAAACATCCATCCACACATCCGTCTTTCCTTATAAAGTTTTGCCTTTTTAATAGCAATACAAATAAATTTTAATTTGTTGCATCTGAAATCTGAATATCGAGATAAAATATTCACCAAAGCATCCTGAACTAAACGTATATTTAACTCCACGTCAAGCCATGAAAACTTTGAGAAATAAAGTGAACAGAGCGACAATCATACTAACTTTAATATCAACTAATTAAGTAATCCCGCGTTTTAGATTCATTCTGGAGGCACAACTAACTACGTGTTTACGTATATAAGCTTATGTATGTATATCATATATATTTGATACACGCAATGATATTTTATAACTTAGATTATTACGTTCATATACTATACTAGCTGTCCTTCGCGGTTCCACTCGCGTTTTTAATTACTGCTTCGCTTCTATGAGTCATAACGTGATATAATATAGCCAAACCCTTCCTCAATAAACGGGCTAACCAATGCAAAAAGAATTTTTCAAATCGGTCTAGTAGTGTCGCAGCCTGATCAATGCAAACAAACAAACAAACAGAAAATCAAATATCTATAATATTTGATGATGATGATCAATATAGATGACGTTAAAATACAAATAGATTTGAAAAGCTCGTCCACTTGTTGGCACAAAATTACTCCACTTTTCTGGAATAGTCGATCGCTAGCTGGTTGCTAGGCAACGTCGTCCAAAGTGGTCGGCATTATGGGTGCAAAAATCCACGAACTTATAACGCATCTATATTTAAGTGAAGCTTATATTTATATAATTGTATAATATCAATGCATACATGGCATTGATTCAGCAGAAAATGTTATCACCACACATACATACATTTGTGTTATCTGATTGATTAGTATCGATTATTATAACCTCGCTAATGCGCCATGTTTATTTTATGCTTATTTTCACGAGATAAGCGATATGTTTAATGGATTAGCAACACCGTGCGCTGCAATGCTTTTAATTGAAACGTACGTGATGCGTTTCATGTGTATTGATTCGGTATATTTACCGTGTCCATGGGATCAGTACGATTTCACTACCAGATATTAGTTGATTAATGTTCCCAATGTATGGTCGCTTAAGTTTTAACACAACGTAAAAGCAAATTAGCAACTATTAGTAAATACAGGTGAAATAATATGATATTTTAAAATGTTAAATCATTTAATTACTTAGAGTCTTGAGTAAATCAATTTATTATTTTATTTTTGATTTTTAATGGTGTTTATGAAAATTTGTGGAGTTTTTTCACTATTCTATAACATTGCCAATTTTGACTTGCGTTGTGTTATAAGTTAAGCGACATATGTAGATTAAAGATAAAACAATATACCTATTACAAAACGACGATTTTCTTTTTTTCTACATAAAAAGTAAAGAAGTATTGCATAATGGATTGAATTCAATTCAAACTTTTCGAACTCGAATTGGTTTGGTCTTTATGATGTTACGAATGCAAAATATTGGTTTTCTATTTTATCTTATTGGTGGAACTAGTGAACCCTTTTACTCGTCTACAACGCAGCTACAGTTTACGAAAAAACACGTTGTGACGTCACGTCGTAGCACGTTATGAAATTACGTATTTTGTTTGTTTTGAAACGAAAAATCATATCATTGTACCACGATACGACGTCGCATCATATTTTTTTATATTTTACGCACGTCGTAGATTCACACGTCGTAACGTTTTACAACGTCGCAGCGTAACACGGCACGACATCGCGTCGATTGTATGTTTGATCACATTCTTATAGCTCATATTATTAAGAAGCCGATAAAACTATCAGCGAATTCATTATTATACTATAGTCTGTAAATCTCTTAATAGTATAATTACATGTTCTATTTTTTTAACATTCGTAAAATATAATAATACTATATAATCTTTTGTTACTTCTATTTATTTACGAAATGTATATATAACTAATTTAAAAGCTATTATAACTATTACTATATTAACAAATAATTAAAACAACTACATTTCGTTTAGAAATAATTTCATTTATGGTAATATATTATAGTTTCTACGATTATTTTCTCACGACCAAACATTTAGACATTTCCCGTATTTTCTTCCGCTTAGATAAGTTATCTATTAGATAATTTCTCATTAAATAACAATCTGTATCGAGGGTTTTACGCTTATATAGAGAAACGGATAAGCCAATAAGAAATATATGATGTTCAATTCGCTGGCAGCTCGCCAGAGGAGAGGGTATGGACGTGAGACATGAAATTATTTGTAGTGCAGATTCCGCTTAAAAATTGGAACATCGACAAACATAGATAAATATTACGTTATTTGTCTTAAACGTGAGATCTATAATAGGAAATATACAATTTTTCATGATAAAAATTTTAAATCTTAAAACAGATTTAAATAATCCACTTGTATACTATCAAACCTATGTTTATTTGTTCGAGCGTCGCGTCTGTTTGTTCATGTATCACGCAAAAACTACTGGTTTACGATGATTTTTTTTGTGATGGACTCCAAAACTATTTTTATCTCGATACGACGACGAGAAGCGGAGATAAAACAAAAAAACAGACAAAATAAAACATAGCGTTTACAAAAAAAAGATTAAAGGTGCAGTCCTTGTAGTGGGTATATGTATATAACATAAAATATAGTCCTTTGTTACTTATATATATATATATATATATATATATATATATATATATATATATATATATATATATATATATATATATATATATATATATATATATATATAATGCAGTACATCAAGATAGCCGGCCGACGTCACGTAGCCCCAGCCAGGTGTAACTTCTAGGAACGTTGCACGCGCATATTATATTTACGTTCACCGCTCATAAGTCTTGCGTTATCGAGTAATTTGCGGTCTTGCCGTGAATACGGCACTGCGAGTCGGTGATACTAATTATAATGAACACTGTTTAGGTATTATATTACTGAATAACGTTTGGTTCTTTTCATTTATTTAAGGGGTTTAGCAAAATCGTTTTATGGTATTGATTTGGTAAATGCAAATATGGCTTAGTGATACGGCTTGGATTTAATATGGACCTTAGGAATTGCGAGAATTTATGAGTTTTTTTTTATTACTTTTGAATACAAATATCATAAAACCCGCAAGTGCCTGATCAATGATTTGCAAATATACGACAGTGTATTAGTAAAAAATTCAACCGGGTAATTTTTTTTTTTTTTTTGTATATTAATAACGCGCCGACGGGACACCTGATCATAAGTGATTACCGCTGCCCATAGACATTTCCAGCACCAGAGTAGCCACAAATACATTGCTAGCTGAAAACGAAACAAGGATCGAAAGGGAATAGGAAGTAAGGAAAGCAATATGGGAAGAAAGTTAGGCTTGCGGCTCACTCACTCACCGTACGAAATGTAATGTTCGACAATTCCCTAGGTTAGGGACCTACAATGATATGGACGCTGATAAGCAATACTGTGTAATTAATTAAAATCAGGGTGGTATGTTTAATATATTATCTAATAAAATTTTATTAAATATATGAGATTATTGTATAAAGCACAAAATATGGAACGACCCTGAAATTCAAAACAATTAAGAAACTTTCTTCCGTACTTATTTAGTTTATATGACTGTATTTATTATTGAATAATGTTAAATAGGTGATGCAGTATCATAATACATCAATATCTCCGAATTTCACTTTTTGTGGGTTGACACATTATTGCTTATCAGCATCCATATATCCAATCATTTATTCACTTATTTTCTAATAAATAAATGATATACAAGGTCCTACTAACAAGGTTGTCATATTTCTGCAAGCCATGTACTAACTCGAACTTTTCTAAGCAGCTGTAGAATCATAAAGTTTTTCAATCCAGATAAGCAAATACCTTAGGCTTGAAACTAAGTATAGGCTTGAGGTTTTTAAACTCAAGCCCAGTCAGAATCGTGCATTTGAGTTTCACAAACTGTTTACTATGCAATAAATCTTTGTGATGATCGACCTCGGAGGTGAAAGTGGCGCGGACTCAATCAAGTTCTTATCTCACAGTTATAGAGTTACAAGTTTTCGCGCATCGCGTTGCTAACTTTTACTTTTGTGTGTGTTTTTTATCTATCGATCTGAGATTTATTGCCATTGTAGTCTG
This sequence comes from Hypolimnas misippus, assembly GCA_037950945.1. Taxonomy (NCBI): domain Eukaryota; kingdom Metazoa; phylum Arthropoda; class Insecta; order Lepidoptera; family Nymphalidae; genus Hypolimnas; species Hypolimnas misippus. The sequence goes on from JBBEEQ010000014.1 coordinate 5,062,570, forward strand.
CTATTAAGCCTTGAATATTTTATAGATGTACTTATTTGAAGTTCCGTTATCCGCATAGAAAGAGAAACCTCTTTCAATATCCTTTCGAAGAAATATTTGTCGCTTGTATTTTTAATTGGCTTCTAGATATGCGTTTTCAATTTGGTTGTATATATGTTACGCAATAACTCGATATCCTCCATTTTGTAAACAGATATTAATCATTCTTTTCCTGGAAAACGGAACTCCTTAACGAACGACTGCAATTCGTACTGAAAATAACTTATTTACACAAGAAAACATGAAAAGCTTTTAATTTAAAAATGATTTCTCTAACGACGTATCTGTTGTTAGGGTAAATAATTGTTTTATATTGCTTACGAGAATACAAATATCATAAAACCCGCAAAGTACTCGAAACGTTGGGATGATAAAAATAATTAGTATACGCAATTTAAATCCGTTTAAAATAGTTTTATTTCAATGAATAATAATCGCGAAAATCTAAGACAACGATATTGCTTACGAGAGTTTAACTTAAGATTGAAATTTTCGCCTTAGAAATAAGACACTACGAAATGAGTACCTCATTATTTTTTAAGACTGTTCAAAAGATTATTCTGTGTTAGTGGATGATACATCATAATCTATTGATTAGTAATAGCAGATTAGCTAACATTAGCAATAGATGAATTATTAGTAATACTTTACAGCTAATGCACTGTCTGAGCTACATCAAATTGTAAAATTGAAATTGTTTTTTGAACGACGAACGACTGTACCAATTACCAAAGCTAGATGTAGAAAAGAAAATTAACATTTTTCTTAATTCTAACGACAAAATTGTTACTTAACAGGTATTCTAAATAGTCAACATGAATGTAGACGAAATAGTATTACCTTGTATATCTACGACAAGTACTCGTATCATTGACCAATTATGCATAATTTCATAAATTAAATTAATATCATAAATTTTAATTTTAAACTTTACAAACATGAACGTTAATTATAAACCAAATATGGTTTATTGCATGGATAAAATATTAATATTCTAATAAAATTAAATGCATTCTTGCAGATCGCCATAACTGTGGCAAATTTTAATTTTGAAGCTTTTTGCCGGACTGCCGAAGGAGTTATTAAGTACATTACATTAATTTTTAAGGTGTTTTATATTAGTAGGTACTTATATGAATTTAATAGCATTTTGAAAAATAGTTTTTCCCATTAGTTTGCCGTATACTATTACTTCTCAGAAGTAGATCCTTTTAAGGATTATTGTCAGATGGTCCAATAATATAAAGGATTATTTCTTTCCAAAATCACCGGAGTCGATTTCTGGCTAGGAACATTAATTTTAAAAAGTAATGATGCAGTTTTAATTTTACTCAAAATTGATTTCGAGAGTCCTTGAAGTATTTTTCGCTATTCCTTATAGTTACGGATTTGGATCTGTTGAAAAACTCATCCTGTATATATGTATATACAGAATGAGTATTTCAACTGGTCATAATACCTATTATACCTACTTATACTATTTTTCAGAATTTCCATGGGAACTGGAATTACGTTGGAAACACCGATTTCCAATACAGCTTATCTGATTTCAAAACTGACTTTTCAATGAAAAGTTACATAACTGATGTAAAATATTCATAACACTTTTTTTAATAATTTGGTATATTTTAAGTCTTTTTAGAAGTAGTAAACGAGGAATTGCATCTTTAATATAGGTAATGAGACTATTTTTATCTGACTACAGTTTATCCGCAACAGACATATTCAACAAAAGTGAATATAATTTATCGTGAACATAAAACTGAAAAAATGCAGTAAACTTATATATTTATAAACACAATTATAATTATATGGACGTAACTTTAAATATATTCTACGAAAATAAACATAATACGAGGCACAATAACGTTAATCCATTAGATTAAAAGAGAAAAGAAATTACAAAGTAACATTAACACAACCATTGTAAAAGAATTAAATATTATTATTGTCATTTTAATTAGTTCATATATCGCGCAGTGTACATTAACCCATAAACTCTTTACATGGATAATTACAGACGGTACTAAATAAAACAACATGTGTGCTCCTACACGAGACCACAGTTTGCTCATTAAAGTGGGAATATTTCATTACTTGTTAAAAATGTTTATTAATAAAACCTAAAAAATAGCTAGAAGTATCGCATTATTTGCATTTAAATTAAATGAAATAGCGTTCGAAACGGATGATTATCTGAAAAAGGTTATATCCGTATATTTTATTGCAATAGAATCGTAAGAGAAAATCGTTTTAACTTCTTCCCATTATCTATATTATGTAATGGATATTTTAAATGAACATCGACATCATAGTTAAGGAAATGTTTTATCCGAGTTAATAAAATGGTTCCCAAAAGATGGTAAAAAAGCCGTTTAATACCTAGCATCCACGTGCCATGTACCCAGCCAATCATAACACCGTGAAACGTATTCAAGGATGTAACCGACAAAGAAACTGGAGAGCAAACCGGAGAAAATACATCAAACGACGAACACATCAGTCTGTATCGAACGGACGGTAATGCGGGTTTAGCCACATTCTGCGTCGTCAGCGCCGCCTTATACAGTCAGCAAACTAGGGATTTACGAGTCAAGAACGAAGAATTATTTACTATTCCTCTAAAGCATTACACGGGTTTCACTTGTATTCACATTTCGCTGAACGTACGGATCGCTTTACGAACGTATCATCGCTCGTTCGCTCGACTCTCGGTATCTGTTTCGGATCACGAAAGCGGCGATGAAAGCGTCACACGGGCGATCAATCGCAATATTTTGTCAGCTATTTCCTATTACCGGCCGCCATTGTGGGACTAACTACAGCGTGATTGATAACGCGCCCGACGCCGCCGATTTCGCGGAATTTATCACATTCGTAAATAATTTTATCGCTATCAATTTAACGTGTTCGAATTTTGAAATGTTTTATTTAAATTATATCAACGGATAGGAAACGTTGCGGTTAAAATGTAATTAATATTTAAATATGAGTACCGAAGAATTAATGTGTAAATAATTTAAAAAGTTACATAATTATTTCGTACTTTTTTGGGTTTGGTTTATATTTAATTATTTTCCAAGAATTGTATTTTTGGAAGTAATTATTTTTCAATTTAAATGGATATTTAAAACTATTTACATCATATTTTCTTATATATCTCTTTATATAAATTAAAGATTAAAACAAATAAATTAAAATTTCCTTTAGCGAAGATAATTGTGTACATTATAACAAAACAGTATTTATATGCTATTCATTGTAAGCTAGTCCTAAGAATACTTCAATATACAAGTCACATCTTCAACCACATAAAAACAATGACAAAAAATCCGTTTCTCCTAAGCTCTTATCTCTCAGTTGACATTAACTACTCGATTACTCACAGACGTATACTGGGAACACATTAAAAGAAAAAAGTGTAAGGGTTCCAACTCTGATTTAGATATGATAATACTTTCATTATAGACGTCTTTATTTGGAACGGCAAAATTAATTAAATATATATGTTAAGTAAATAAAACAGAAAATAAATAAACGATTAATATCTAGATAGAATCAGCTATTTCTTTCAACTTAATTATTATAAATGTTTCAATTTACGAATTCAATTATTTTACTTATAACCATAACTTTTAAATAGCTTAATAATTTTAATGTTTAAAAACTATTTATAGATATATAATAAATATAAATTTTGATATAATACTAAATATATTTAGAGAATGTGTTGTTAAATAATTTTCAACATTTGCAATACATTTTAATAGACTACATTCTGTAAGCAAGTTAACTCACAAAAAGCATATTTAATTGCCAATCAAGGGCAAAGAAATTCTACAAATTATATTTCAATGAACTGATAGAGAAAACGTAAAAAATAAATTTTCACTTCGAACTTTCAACACAATAATAGTCTTAAAAAAATCAACAATAGTCAAACGGGCACGAATTTACAATTATATTAATTCCGACAGTCGAAGTCTTTAAAAACGAAACAAAACGTGTAAAATTCCACTACTCCGATAACAGTTATCGTTTTTATTCAAAACGCGATTGCCAGTGTTTATGACATTTAGGTTAAAACTGTATTAACTCTAGCTAGGAAGTTCCAACATTGGCGACACTTTATCCAACTTTCGGGCAAGTGTAGATATAAATACGGAAACACATCACAGAGCCGTATGTTGACCGCTTTTATTTCGCAATTTTTCATTAATACTGGTATTAAAACTTCAAAACGGGGACGCAACTGTCCCGGACTATTATTCACTACTTCACATTTATCAGTATTTCACACAATGCCTCTCAGTATTCTTAACCGATGAAAGTGTGTAAATAATATTGTATTTTCATTATTATTCCGTATTAATTTATTTATCGTTCGGGTAATTGCACATTATAAATAATTACGTTAAAATTTTCCTCGGGGTATCGTGTCACCATTCTGATAAACAACAAAAATAGTATGACTATTGTGTTGTAATAAAAAAATATATATTTTTATATAAAAATAAATATTTGTCAATTTAAAAAAATATTCGAAAAAATATTAAACATAAATGGTTATGTGTGCAAATGAATCTACTTTAAAAACACGAAACAAAAAATTTACATCCAGCAGCAAATTACGAAATCAAGTCGCAAATGTGAGATACACATTAAAATAATACCGACATGTTATATTCTTTATCAATCCCCTCGCGTACTTGTAAAGTCACCCTCTTTAGGTCATCGACCGTAATTCAAGAGGCTAGAGGGCATCTCATAATACGCTCCCTTTGAAATAAATAAAAACACCAAAGCGACACCACCACTATCCCACGTCTGTTCCAGCGTTTTGAAGACAAATTACCTTCATATCAACCATATTAACATTAAAATCCCATCACAGAAAGTAACTATTAATTTATATTTATAACTAAAACATGTCATCACATTCGATCATATACAATTCGTTATAAGCGAGAAAAGGACAAACATATTAGTATTTCGCTCAATTATCATGAGCAACATTAACATTTCTAAACGATATATCAAGACACGTATGATCTACAAGCGCAATTTCTTTATCTCTCGATAAAAAATAATTTACGACAAACACAATTCAACTCCTGGCAGCTGAGCGGTCGTTGACTCGTTATTTTTCCGAGGACATCAATTTTATCGCTACGATAATGGACACAATGTCACACGATAACACAATATGTGGGCACGCGTAGAATTAGCAATATCACAACTTAATATCACGTGTTTTATATATTTTAAGAATATGCAAATATAGGTTACTGTATTTAATGATAAAAAAAGAACATGTAAGTGTCTTACGATTCATGTGATTAGTTCATACCCATACTTCAATAAAATTATAAAACATTTTATGATGATAACAATGAAGAAAATAATACTATTACACTACAAGTTGACAATGTAGGCGTGGGGGTATAGCGGGTCAACGTCCGCACCGAGAAGCCTCCAGTAGCTTTAAACAAATAACCTCCATTTGTAGACGAGAATACTAACTTAAAATGTTTTATTGATACTTAACGAAATCGTAAAGACACTTAAAAGATATTAAAAAAACGCATTAAGTATATTATTAGACCCAGTTAAAAAAATAGATAGAGATTTAAACGGTAAATTTAAAAAGATCTAAAACTAATCGAAAATACTAAACACTTACATTAATGGTGCATAAGTGCTATGCAGCAAAAGGTTATCTCCGCGATTGAATTACAATTAAACTAGATGCAGAGGAAACGAGCATAAATGTAGCAACGCTTGAAATAATAAGTAATAAAGATAATGCCTTGCATCATAAAATGGAGGAAAAAGCAACATAAACAAGTAACAGAGGAACAGAGCCAGTCGCAGGTTTTAAACATCGTGTAACTCCAGACTTTAGACTCAGCCTTCACGGCTTGTTTAATTAGCGTGCCCGTCTACTCGTCTATAACATTCATTTATCAGCCGGGAACCGTTTGAGAATCTACTATAATTATCTTATTCAATTAACTAAGTGACTGACAATTTGTTGTTGGAAGCAATTTCGGATGACTTATTTTCCTGAAAATGTGCCAATGCACCAAAACATCAAAGATAATTTGCTTTTTGTACCTTCAAATAACTGTCGAAATACCAAAACGACTGATATTAATATCAGCGTTTTTGTTTTTAAGTCATTATCTGCAATTCTCTTTATATTTACCACAAAAAAGAATTTAATCAACGTCAGTTGTACATTCTCTTATCGTGTGCTATTTTCGCGCGAATAATTAAAACAGTTAATATTTATTCAGTGCGAATTAGACTTAAAATAAAATTTTATTACGCAATCTATCCTGTACTTATTACATTAAACGAGCAACTTTTTACAATTTTTTGTTCTTCTTTCTTTGAATTATGATCACTGTAAACAATTCTAGCGCCACCGCTGGCAGCTTTTTTGCTTACATCTCGACGCTCGGTCTCCGCGACGAGGCGGGTTCCATCGACCTTATGGCTATTGGAATACAGGTGAAAATCGTTAATATCGGAGACGGCTGATTTGCCCGGATGCATTAATTCCAGTCGTTTTATAATCAGTTTAGCGTCGTAATTGGTTAAATTGCACGTTTTGTTTGGTCATTGCCGTGTATGGGCGGACGCAGTATCTTCCAATAGCTTCTAATTTACATTTAATTATAATATGATGTTAATTAAACGCAGTTCCGAGTTTATTAATACTCGAGTTTTTGGTTGTTTGGACGTAATAAAATATAGCTCGCTCGCCGTAATATGATGAAAACGATTTTAACTGATGTTGAGGAAGTTTTGTTATATCCATAAGTATTTGGCGTGTTTCCAATTCTTTTAAAATTCGTCTATTTTAATGATCCTTTTACTATGGCACTCTCTTAATTTTCGGAAAGATTAATATTTCGCTTCAACATTAATAAAAGTCCATTTGAGTGGTTTCGATATAATTAATTTGTTTCAATAACAAAACCTGGAAGCAACAATTGTTTGTACACAATAGCTTGTAAACTTGAAACGTTATATGTTCGAAAACTATTTCTAAACCCTAAAAATATAATAGAACTATCCAATTTGTTATGTGACATTAAATTCTGCGTCTCGAATCCAATAGTTTGCAGAAAATCTTTACTTAAATTTTGTTTAACCAAGTTACGAGTACTTTTAGTAATATTTGGTGCGCTATTTAATTTCTCGTATATTTTTAAAATGTGTATACATCAGCTAGAAATAGTTCCTTTACACCTTATTAGAAAATGCACATACACAACTAAAAGCCACTAATCAAAGAATTGAATTGAATTGGAAATGTACTTTTGTACATTCGATTAAAATACATACTTTCTTGGATGTGTAAATAAAGTCAGTGATTGAACAGCAATATTGTTTATTATATAATTGAATAAAACTCAGCTAATATTACTAGTAATTAAATCGTGTTTTTTACAAGTAAACTTAGCTGTTTTAAGAGAAACGTATGGATACATTATTTAATTTGACAGTGCGAATGATGGCCAACTTACTGAAATAAAAAAAAACAGTAACGCCGCAATTACAACTGCTCCTCGAAACAGTAAAATCTCGACTCGTGATAATATTAGATCGTTTCTTACGTTACCAGCTCATGATCAACATGTTATATTGTGCATTAGAATGTACTGTATACTGTTATAGTAGACAATGCATATGCGAAAAGAGAAACTAAATGGAAATGTATTTTTATATTACTATTCGAATGAAATTTTCATCGATACAGACACGTAAACCAGTATTTCTTTATTATCGTTTGTTTTGTACAAAACACGCGCAAATTAATGTTTTGAATTGAATTACAAAATCCACGTGTATATGGGATACTTTCAATTCGTTGAAATAAGAAAGTCGCCTTAACACAGTAAGTGCATCTCCAGAGAATTACGTAATGTAGCAGCCTTAGCAGCTTACAGATCAATATATTCGTAAACAAACAAATCTCATTATAAGTACATAGTACATGATAGATTTTTCTTAATTCAAAACCAACACAACTTTAAACCTACTTACAACAAACAATGAAACGACAAAAAGTTTACACTATTTAACTAGTATGGAGTAAATGGTAAGATGGTCGACTCGGAGCTACCAATTCAGCTTATTGGATCACCTTTAATCCGAGAACACGTAGAAAAAGACGCTATCGGCACGTACAGTTTGCTAAATATCACAGAGACCATAAGATAACGAAAATTGTATTGTCTCCTTTGAGTTTTAATTTTATCTTAATATGAATTTATCATTTAAACTTTCGTTTCTTTGGTTAATATTATTAGGTATATCTTGGTGAAGTTATGAAATAAAATGTACTATACTTAACATTTATTTAAATAACTTTATGGAGTACTTGATATATTTTTTTGTTACACATAATATACAATGTTAGAATAATTGCAACAATTCAATCATACTAAAAATACTCATGTTCCAACTAACTCTAAAGACTTAGCATAATTGTATTTTAAAACAATTTAATTTTACGCTCATTGTTATCACATTTATATAAATATAAAAATTGCAAAGACTTTCAAAAGAAAAAAACCACAAAGGGACAAAGAATACGAAAATCTTGTCACACTTTTTCCGTGACAGAAAGACTGGCTAAAATAACTGAATTTATAGCTATAAGATTAGTCTATTTGTGTCCTTATTGCAATAGCATATGGTACAAAATACCTTGCACAATATATGGTAGCAAGTCGACGGTGTTGACAAAGCGAACAGCGTCATGCATTATTCCGGCTAAATCATTAATAGCTGTTAAGTAAATTATTATGTAAACCCACATTGTTTAGTGTCGAACACCGGATTTGTATTTCCATTGTAATTTCGATTTAGGATTTAGATATGTTACCAATATTATAAACAAAATAGTTAAGTTCAGTTTTCACTTCATTTTGTCGATCAACTTTTGATGTTTTTCTGTTTTTTAATAAGAAAATGAAAACAGTTTTTTTTTTTATATAGATAGAATAAAACAGTTAAATGTTTAACTCAAAATGTCAACGATATGATGAAATTTTAAGTATTATGCTAATACTAGTTAAGAGAATTGTTACCAAATTTAATACATAATAAGAGTTACAAAGCTAGTTTTTATTATATTCTACATATTTGAACCATTTTAGCATCAGAGCGTGACTAATGGAGATCTATAACTTAAACTCAACACGTCAGTCGTGGAAATAATTAAATCGCCTTTTGTAGTTGCCGCAGAGGGGACAAAAAAAATCGTACAATATCACAAACAGTTGGTAAAAAATTAACAAAAAGAGCAATAAAGATACTCCAAAGATAAAAAAAACTAAAACCCAAGAAAAGGACAACCATAAAAGATAACTTTCTATGATGGCCCCGAAAAAGGCTTTGCTGTAATTGATTTTGTTATTTTATTACACGATTACGACGCACTAAGTCAAGTTTTGCGTTTATGCGCCATAAAATATAAGCAAGCCGCGGATATTGTTCTTCCCTATTTTGTTACTTTAGGTTAGCTGGAAAATTAACATTCGACGCAATTTTACAGAAACGATTAATATAGGTTATAACTTATCGGAGTTGTTACAATTAATTAGGTACATTTATTGCATAAACTTATATCCGCATGTAAACCATTAAGACGTATACTATATAATAAGAAATAATTTAATAAAGAAAAAAAATACTCAAAATATAAATAAAAACAAATAAAAAATATCCTTACCCGACGCCTCCGTTCAAGGCGGTGACCACTCCGGGTCTCTCATAGCACATATGCATACCAGCAACCCCTTTCACTTTATTACCACTGAACGAAATTTTGAAGAAGTCTTAAAACACAATCACGAAACAATACTTTTAATTTGTACACTTTGCTTTATATTATCATTCGTTTTAATCTACACCACGTACGAACATTTTCTTCGAAACGGAACGTTCGTCGAACGACACAAAATCCAAATTAGTTGCTTACTGCGAAACAAATTTTCCATTAGACACGGTGCTCTAAATCGATGTAAAGCAATCAGTTAACGGTTAATATTCATGTCATGCTTCGCTTTATCGCTGGAATCGTACTAATTCATATCGATTTCGTTTAAACCTTCTCCTTCCAAAAAATACCCCGCTTTCACATCGTATTAAACTTGGTAAAACTTCAGAATCAGGTCGAAATTAATTAACAATTTGTACCTAAAATTATTCGAATGAAATCATTAAAGTTAGAAGGAAATACTTATTTTAAATTCAACATTTTCCTGTTCGGGAGTTTACTCCGTAACGGGTATTCGATTTATAAGGAAACACGAGTTGAATCTGGCATCAATAGGTAAAGTGCTCAAATAGCTATAAGCACCAGATTGCGTAGGCATCATCTATAACGTCACGGGTGAAGAAAATCACGTCAGCACATTTGTTTCATACACATCACGCAACCGAATTGGCTGTGAAGTGAATATCGCTATGGTTACCGAATGTTTCGACTCGATTCTGCAAAGTATCATATAAAACAACACCTGCGCGTTGTTGCATTTTACAAAGCGGGAATAAGTGAGACTCAAAATATTTGGCAGAAGGATTTAACATTGTTGTCATAAGAACGTATTGTAGCAATAACACCTAGCTCTGCTCCGGTAAATATTTTGACTTTTAAATTCTAAAACAATCAACGCTGCAGCGATAATAAGAAACAATATGTACATCTATAACACTTACATATGGCTAAACTCAAATGGAAGAGAATCGGAGTTTTGAAAGACAAGTTGTAATCTCAATTTAAGGAACAATGATCGTTTGGATTTTTCGCTTGGTCAATGATTAATTGCTCCGTTCTCGGTGAATATTTTTTGCTTTATTTAACGAACACGCAGTAAATAGAATGTGGTGTTTTTCATGAGGGTAAGGACGGACCATTACGCGGGTATTTTCGCGCGTGACTGATAGGTGCCAGTTGAAATACATTAGGGTATTAAGGATAGGATATTGAGAATGTTTATAAGATGTAAAGTAAAAATAATATACCGGTAAAATACAAGTCAGAATCCATAATACTAACACCCGAAGCACGCTTGTCCGATTTTTACTATTTGCTAGGATTATGCCTTTTAACAGACGTTGCGTAAAAGTTCCAAGTCATAGCTAGAGATAAGGTAGAACGGAAGGACGGACAGACCATGTAAGCTTAGTAATCTAGACACCCTTTTGGATACGTAACGAATAAGACTATTAAGAATAACAAAGATGTTCATGAAATCAAATGAAAAATGCATTGTTCTGTTAATGCGGGTGAAAACATCGTAATTAAAAATGTCAGTCAAGGTTTTCACGGTTCTTGGTGTACGAGGAAACTTCTATTAGAGCCAAATCTTGCCCGCTCCACATTTCAAATACATTAACCCACTTTAAACCGAGGTCGAACTGATTGCCTTGTCACTAGATTTGACGATACCATCGTATTCTAATTGCGATTGTTAAAAGATTGACGACAATGAGATTTTTGGAAACTGTTAACCTATATGAACCAAGAATCCTAAAGTCTTAATATAAAATTTAAGCAAGTTGATAATTTTTTTCTGTTTTCTTCGAAATATAAACAATGATAGATAGATAAGCTCCTAAAGAAGAAAGATCTAACAGATAACGACTTAGATCTTACTTAAAGGTTACATTTTTAAACGTTAACAATATTTGTTATTAAACTTATTTTTGAATAACTACGTTCGCAAAAGAAATAACATTATATAAAGGAATCTACATTTCATGAAATTACCGAAGTTTTTTGTAATTAATTAAATATAGATTTGACATCCGATTCAAACTGTCCTTATGATTTCTTTAGGACAAAACCGTTGTGACTAAAAATATGAAGTTAGCATTTCGTTCATAGCATTATCATGGCCTTTGAATAAATTACGTAATCTTGATATCGAGTTCTTTGTGTTACAAAAACAATTCCTTGAATTTAACGTAAAAAATCTACTTCGTTTTGTTTAAAGTACAGCTGTTAACGATTTTTATGAATTGTCTACAGAAGAAAATCTTAATATAATCCTTTCCAATGAATGTATCATGTGTCTTCATACATTCGGAACATTCTACCCATTTCACTGCTTCTTTATTTGTTAATTGCGTGATAATAGTAAGTAAATTACGAATGGGCAGAAGTAGAAATCAATGAATTAGTAACGAGAAATAACAAACCTCAAGTATGAATATTAAGATGATAAATAACGCAGAAACCCAAGATAGTAAAAAATAAAATCTGCATTGTCTATACTTTCACTATTACTCATAATCTTTAAAAAATAAGGTAACGAGGTAATTGTTTCTTAATAAACTAATGTAATTGGAAAATTTTACGAATAATAAACGTTACAATAAATTTTTTAACCTAAACAAAACTTCTTTGTTTCATCATAAATTGGTTGCGTTATAAATAGTTTTTATTAAAGCTTTCGAAAGCATTCCTCGGTAATCGACTAAACAAATCAGACAATGATCGAATTAATTGCAGCCAGTAAAATCATTATCGAAACGGGCTAACAGTTCATCGTAAAAATTCCTAGTTCCAACGATCAAGCGCGTCATGCATGAGTCAACATCATGGACACCGCATCCATCCGCATGTTCTTACAAAAAACTCCACAGAGCACAATTCCATACAACGATCCAACACTGCAATCCAAGTGTTCCGAGTCACAGATTTCACTGTGACGGCGAGTCGCGCGCGTTGACAACACGCGCGCATTCCGAGTCACGTCACGTTCGCCCGCGTCCGTGCGAATACCCGCCAAAAGTGATGATCTCTATGTGAAACGGACGGAGGCACCGCAGACGTCCAAACGGCATGCGACGTAGTGCGCGACTGCCGCTTGAGGCGGGGCGGGTGCGACGTACACCGCTCGCAGGTTATCGTGAGTCGACTACACAGATAATGATGTCAAAAGTGGATCGGACTAATGCTCTCTATTATGTTGTAAATGTTCCAAATAATCCGATGTTGCAGCGTGAACCTTTCCTACGTTTTTGGGTTGATCTCTAATTAATGACAAGCAATATTTTAATAATAATCGAATCAATAACGATTGCTTTCGAACCATTAATTAAATGGTAATAAAAGATACTTTAAGTGTTAGAACTGGAGTATCACAATTTATTATTTAATATGCAACACCGCCGACATATTAATGTAACTCGAAGCGTTTGAGAATTGTATCAACAAAGACGAAGGTATCACTCCTTGAAATGAGCCGGGCGCCGCTTTTAGTAACCGACCGTAAATTTCATGTCCAATGCCCATTTATGACAAACAAAAATTAACCTTAATACAAAATCACACGATTTCGAATTCGATCAATCCTTTGTGGGCTCATTCTTACTCGGTTGAATTGAAAATTGTTGATATTTTGACGATGCGAACTTCAAATGTATACCTTATCATGAATGTTATGAAGTCGCTAAAAGATTGCTCGCTTCATGGCGAATGACACGTTCTGAAGTCTTGAATATTCAAAGAAGCGGGTATCTTTGAAAATGGACTTTATTTTGGAGAAATAAGATTCATTTTCCAAGCGGCCTTTGCACATATTTCCATTTAGTAAGACGGTGTGTGGCTCTAAATTTTGGTCGGATTAAGAAGCGTTCTTCGTTTGATGAATGTATAGGTTCGTTGAGGTTTTTGCGGTGAGTTCCGTGAAACAGCTGTGACTTAGGGAACGGAAAAGTATATTTTTCCGCCTATTGAATTTCACCATAAACATCAGTAGACTTTCGAGTGTCAAGTCAGACGACGTAAAAGTGTCGTTTACCAAGTATTAAAGTAATTTGAGTAATAACACCCAAACATCAAGGTATTTAATTCACCAGCACTCAGAGCGTAACTGGTCATGTTTATTACTCTAAATTGTGTACGAAACACGGTACTAAAATAAACTCTGACATCAATTAGCATATGCGCACTGTTCGGCAAAATGTCGCAATAAATTGCTCGTAAAGATTTCTAAAGACCATTTAAACTTTTAAACGAAATAAATAGATTTAACTATGAAATTGTGTAATTAATTTCTACTGTTATTAAAGTATTACGTTTACATTACTATTCAAACAATTATTTTTATCCTCATGTTCATATTACCTCTTCCATTGACCGTCTTAGGAGCGTCGATCAACAATTCGATGCAGCATCACATGTCCTTGCAAAAGAATCCCTTTATTGGCCATTAAGTGAATTCCACATAGATAACTAATACGCGGTGACCCAAATTTCATGACAAGTGGAGCGGTTGCGTCGGCCGGAGCGGAAATAGGCGGATGATCCCGGGGGAGTGGCGAGGGGAAATTTAGGACCAACGGGGGAACGAAGCTGAGCGTACTTTCTAGCTTTATTTAGCAAGCTATTATTTATTTGTAATGGATTTATGCAATTATAAATTAATAGGAAATAAATGCAAAATTATTGAAATTTATCGAAGTTAAAATTATGAAAGGATAGTTTTCGGAACAATTAAAAATTCTCAACTTTTTACAAAACACTACATAAGATTAGGAAAACTTATACTTATGAAACGATACTTCATCGTTAGAGACTCAATAATCCATTTATAAGTAGAAGATCTTCCTAACTGAAAATGCATTCGGTACATTAAAACACATCCCTTGCATTTTCGTCGACCTCTGTTCAACTAGATCTATTGTTAAGGGCGCCTTTTATTCTGTCTTACCCTTCTGGTAAGCAGGTGCGAGTAATATTTCGGCAACATAAGGAAATTTCTCACGGGATTTATATTTTCATATTTTGATTCAAACTTTAATTAATAAAGTGTTTATATATGTAATACAAACCAACATTTTTCAAGTTATTATTCCGAATAATTAAATCAATTTGGAGAATTTTAAGTTCTTAAAAAATTATGCAACATAAGAATGATAAACAGTATACAGATTTCGGTAACTATAATTGTGTGCACGAAAATGATAAAAGTGATTAGACACCAAATGGTCGAAGCGGAACACGGCGAGACAAAGTAACAGAAGTGCGGCATAATTAATTATATTCAGTTCAGCGGAGTAATCTCGCTTCCCGGCAACAATCTGGCCCGACTCACGGAATCCAAGGTTTTAAATATGCACGTAAACAGCTCCAAGTGGGAATCGACAGGAACAAGACAAGGCCTGAGCAAGCACCTATATACGATCTGATATTACCCGCGACTTCATCCGGGTAGAATTTAGGTGTTAATTAATACATAAAATATACATTACATAAACATATTATACCTTTTAGAATAGTGTGGCTCTCTAATGATAAAACAATTTTCTGAATCGAGGTAATAGTTACAGAACATCAGGCTAATAACGGTGAGCACGCGCTATAGGTACATTTTAACAGTTAATTTCTGGTTTTTATTCTAAAACGAAACGAATAAATTGTCAAAATGTATCATGTTGCGACAGTGATAGCTTCGCATAACAACCTTTCAGACAATTAAATAAATATAATCAAATAACCATGTTTTACCCATTTATAATATTAAAGTAGATACAAATTTAGACAAATCTAATCTGCCAAACTAATAGTAAATATTATCTAAAATAAATGTATGTCCTTTAAATAGAACTTGAATAGCGTAAAAATAAGCACAAACCTGATCTTCCAAATCCTAATAATTTCAATAAAAAATTATCTATATTTATACAGATAATAAAATTGTAGTTATTCTGTAAACATTAAATACTTATTAAACATAATCGAAAATAAACATTATTAATATTGACCTAGAAATAAACCACGCATAACTATGGTAAATATTCGTTTATTATATAAAGAGAGTTTAAATGACAATGTAGGTATCTATGTAGTTTATAAATAAAGGCAATACATAGGAATATTTATGTGCCGAAATTATCAGGGGATAACCAGAATAACTTCGTATCCGAACAAAGGGAACCACGACCACGAGCATTCGTTTAATTATATTGACAGTGCACAAGCTTCTTTCTACTGTTTCCGAAAATATACTGAAACGATATTTTCTAAATATTTTTTACCTTTCACTTTTCAATTACAAAAATTTAGAGAGCACGATTTAGGACACCGCTCTCCAGCAATTGAACAATGACGATTATTGATAAGACAACAAAATAACTTGACACCGATTGTTTTTCAAGACGTCAAGAGCTGAGTAAATAAATGGAATATAATATAAGTACCTTTGTAGTAATATCGTTCTGAACATTATTGTGAACAGATAGGCTAGTCTTATGCATTAGAAGGATTTATTTTTATTATTCTTAAAAGTAGAAAAAAACACATTTTAACTAAATTAAAAAAAGTGAATTGTCGTGGGAGTCTTGGCAGATGTGAAACATCTAAATTTATTTAAACTAAGATATTTTATTGGAACAAATTTTGAATAAAAACAGAAGTTCTCAATATAGGTATTGAAAGGGGAGCGCCAGGTGAGAACGAGTTAACGATACTAAGACGCGAGGCTGGGCGAATGACACGACGCGTCTTTCCTTCAAAACGCACTGCCTCCATATTAGATTCTTCTTTCTGGCCAGTAGGTATTATAGTGCAGTATAGTAGTTAGTATATTTTACAGGGTCTGAATTGGTATACATTGGTATACAAAATACTAATTACAAATTTTTTTGGTTATATCTAGACTGGTTCTAAAATAAAAACAAAATATCACCATGGAGTTTATTATGAATATTAATAGAGATAATTATGAATATAATGATATTCTGAATTATCTCCATGGTGATATTTTGTAAGATAATTTACCTTGTAAACATTTTAAATTGTGTCATTGACAGGTGATCCGGCTTATAAAATAGTTTTAAGTTCGTTTTATAGCTAACACTTATTAAATGAAGATACTATATTTTTCTATCATCAATATAAAAAGCATAAACCCTTTGTCATCCATCCCTTCCCCGACTGCCAATTCCAAATCGGCTCACCCGTATAGTGGCTACGATAGCACAGACAGACACAAAATACACATAGCGATCAAACTTACAATCCTCTTTTTGCGTCAGGGGTTAAAAATATTATTGAGTCCTAAATCTCTACACTATACATTGAAAGATTATTAACATTTCCTATTTTTTCATGAAGGGCATGTTATGAATCGACTTTTAGATATAGCAAAAACATACATAGATAATAATTAATTACCTGCTGAAACTGACTGAATAACAATAGATTTTAACTGCAGCCTAAAAATACACAAAAAAGAAGCACATTTTCATTGCAGGGCGTGTGCATTTGCGTGTGACGTATCGCGAATAGGCACGAAAACTGCCGATTGAAGCTATCGTAGCCCTTATGTACTTAGACATAGCTGTGACAGTAACGCAAAACAAACAGCGCTATGTGGACGACCGTACGACAAACAAAGACATCTGAAACAGGGCTGTGTTTATTGAGAACGGGGAAAATAGAGCTGTGTACGATTGCATATAAAGGATGACTATTCCGTACATTTTTTAGGAACTAGAAGTACTCGATTTAGTAATTCTTACTAATATAATCAATATAATAAATGGAGACGAATTTTCCAGAAAATCCAGAACCGTTGAACTTATAAAAATTAAATAGTAATTGGATGGATAGATGGTCACAGACTATATTTTATGTATGTATGCGTATTATTTAAAAATAAAATTTACTTTCACGCGAACGAAGCAAAAACTAATAATAAATACAATATTGTAAAACACATTGAAGAATAAATTCGATTTAATTGTCGTAGTTAATAATGAGAATATTAACTAAAACTATTGATGATTTGAATGATAAAATTGCCAAAATATTGGCATGTGTATATTACGCGACTTTTACAGTTTCAAGAATAGAAATCCGGTTTCATAGGAACGTGAATTATCATTCTAATTGACTGTAAATTTCATTACAGGGCATAAAGTAGAAGTTATATGATACATATGGTGTAATAAATGACTACATTAAAATGTTTACCGGTCTAGAGTTGGATGTACATTGCATTCAGGGTAATTGTACCAAGTTAGTTTACTTTTTGAATTCTTCTCTGCTGTATCAGCCTTTTTTTAATTAGAACCTGTTAGATATAAAATAATCTCCAACCAATATAGAAGACAAAATAGCTCAGTAGAAAGAAAGTATTGATCTTAATTAAAATAAAAAGTTTCACAAATACGGAATTTTTGGTTGCAATCTTGATAAGTCAGATTAAATTCCGTGACATATGTAGATACACCCACTGTATAAATCTTTAAAACCTCCTTAAAAAATACAAGAACCTTTACCGATTCGTCGAATATCTACAGACTGTTACTTTTTACTATAACGGATCAACAAAATCTTTATAATAAAAATAAAGGGAATCCTAAATCTCCACCCCGCGCAGCCAGACGGAAAAATACATCGTCGTTCGGATACGATTGTTTCTCTATTCGGAACGCGAAATGCAAAGTATGAAATAATTATGGCGGTGAGAGCGCGACACGTACCCCCACTCTCCCCCCATCATCCCCCTAGACGGTGCAGCGACGAAATATGGCCTCAAATGTGGCAAAAAGGGACTTGTTGCTTTATTACTGTCATATTTTCGCGCTGTGAAAGGTTTATTTAATAAATGATGTTAACATTTTTGCGCACTTAGTTTTTTTTTTCGTAATTTTTTTACGCTTTAGTAATGTTTTGAAAAAATACGCAGACTTGAAAAATGGATTCTGAATTGAGAAAGATAGACACGTTTCTGTTATAGACTTCTTAGTAAAATATATGTTCTGAGAAACGATGATACGTGAGACGTTATACTAAATGAATGTAAAATAAAATATGATAAAGTTCGTAATGTGTATGTAAGTATTGTGAGGAGACACATTGATGCAGCGACATATAGGTCACGCTATAGCCAGACACAGTTAATTGGTCATAAAACACAGATGCCATGAAAAATGCCGGAAAAATTGCGTCGTCACATTTGATTTATTTGTTGAATTACTTTTTAACTATTTTATTTTCGTAGTATAAAATCAAAATATTTTAAAATTGTACACATGCAATGACCTAATATTTAAATGCCTAAAATAGAGAAAAAATCATGTCATGTTTAAAGGACTGAACATTTGATGTAGCTTAAATAGATTAAATCGATTGTGTTCGAGAAGCAAACAACAAGAACGACTAATCCTAGTCAAAGGCCTACTTGTTGATATTTCCTCACTATAACCAACACAAATTTACTGCAAATAACTTACTAATAATATATGATCATTTTCAATATTTGCTGTATTATAAGCGTGTTCTTTAATGACATTTGTATGTACTCAATTAATTAAAAGTAAAAGTGTCAATAATAACGTTGTCTTAGCTTTTCGTGATTATTACTCATTGAAATAAAACTATTTTAAACGGACTTAAATCGCGTATATTAATTATTTTTATCATCCCGGCGTTTCGAGTTTGACATTTGTCTATTTGAGTTTTAAGAAAAATATTCCATTAACCAAAGAATTGAATTGAAAAATATTATTTACAACTACCGCCAACGGTTTCTTAATTAGTATCTTGAATAACGTTCCGTTTGCACGCAGAGTGTCAATAATACCTATATTGAAACTATCTGAGGCTATCAATTTAGTAGGTTTTTTTATCTAAGTTGCAATTAACATTAAGTAGAATGTAACAATTAGCGTTACTTTCAACCAAAATCCAAAAAAGCAAACAAGTCGTTTAAAAAAAAATACAAAATTTTTTCGAGGAAACTTTTCGGAGCGTAAAGCATAAAATCTTCAGTTAATTTAAAACTTTAGCAAATCCGTATGAAACACGAGCAGCAGTAAAATACAACACGTCCGCTAGTATTTGAACATTTTCAACGGGCAATATTTTATCTCGCAGTCAGAAAAGCAGCTCGTCTCAAGACGGTTCCGTTTCCATACATAATAAAGTACATGCATTTTCAGTATATGGGTCAACTACAGGTTGGTTGAAGGGAGATCGCGAATATATTAGACTTTCTCGTGCCGTGTTTACAATTTACGAGAATAATAGGTGCCTGCTGAACATTTCTGCGACAAAATATGAAAGAATTTTTGATTACTAGTACCTCATTAGTGTAGGGAATCTCAATGTGTAATCTTTGCGTAGTTTACTAACTGTCGCTTGGTGTACGGCCGTTTTATGATTTGATACTGTTGTTCCTTACCTTAATTTTTCAAATCAAGCTTATAAATATATCCTGACATTAGCAAACTTAAACACACAAATTTCTTCTTTTTTACTTCTGTATTTATATATATTAATAGATAGTACAGATTGACCTACTGTAAAGGCCAAATATTACATGAATCATGACAACCAATAAAAACCGTTTCCTTTATTTTTCATCTATCATGACTCTCATCATACGCTATTGAATATATTTTAATAAAACTAGAGGTGACATCTAATATTCTCGGTCAATATAAAAGACACATTTAAACCAAAAAAAAAGCTGAAAGGGTTCCCTGCGGTCAGTCAACGAACCGCTTATCTATTCAAAGAACACACTAACGAAGTCCTAAGCTAACGTCATAAAGAAATAAAAACAGACCTATGAAACGTCAACGATAAGAACTATTCATAAGCACATATGGACGCTGATAAGCAATACTGTGTCAAGCCACACTTCTTCAATTTGGAAAATGGCGTCTTAAAATGTCAATGCTAAACTTAATAAATCTGTTTGAAGGTATCATTCTATTCATTTTGATAAAAAGTATAACTAATTAAAAGCAGATTAGTGTAGTAAAGAGTGTAGTAAAATTTTTATCTAATAATAAGTTTTTAAATGTATGAAGTAATTGCATAATCCAAAATATTGAATATATCCGCGTGATGGAAGTCACCGCGTAATCGCTACGTGATGCTATGGATACAACTACATAATGTAGTGTCACGAAAGCATTTCTGCATTGCTATATATCGATATTGACCATAATGACAGCGATGATTATTCTATTTAGTTTAGTTTCACGAAACAAATTACACAAGTTGGTAGGTTCTAATTTCGCAATGTAAAATCGACTTAGCATTCGCGAAATGTGTACGTCCAATGCAAATTGAAACGGATGCTATTATGCATCTGCGGCCCTAGTTCTTACTTCTGTAAGAACAAACGCGATATTTGATGTTGCTAAAATCGAAACGCCAAAAACTCGTGTCGATATGCCTAATTGACTTCTTTAATTGTACCAGTTTAGTTGTACTAATTAAAATTATTGCATTCAATATCGGGCGACATCATTTGGATGCCGATATGCAATTATGTGTCAACCCACAAAAAGTGATATTCCGAGATATTAGTGTATTTTGATACGGCATCATCTATTTAACATATTCAATAAAAATAAAGTCATATAAACTAAATAAGTATGGAAAAAGTTTCTTAATGAATTGTTTGGAAATTCCAGATCGTTCCTTATTTTGTTATTCATACAATAAACTTATATTTTTAAAAACTTTTTATTAGATAATATATTAAATATATGTATCAACCTACTTTTAATTAATTATAGCTTTAATCAAAAAATAAAAGAAAATATGGATAAATACTTATTCAAACAAACTTATTAAGAATAGGTTTGATATCTTAAGACGCCATTTTCTCAAAATGAAGTTCGTGTGGCTTGACACAATATTGCACATCAGCGTCCATTTGTCCTCGTTTCTCAATAAATATTCAAATACAATGAACTGACACTACAAAAATAAGTCTATAATACAAAATTAACTTCTTAATCAATACTAAAATAATAAAGAGAAAGCGAATTTCGTATGTGCGAAGGTAACTTCACACCCTTTAGACCTATTTCAAAAATTATGCTATCACTTGGCAGTTACATTTTTCCAGGTTAGAGCTTATGTTTTTTGTATATCTAAATATCATTTTAAAACAAAATCAACGTTAACGCGAGAGAAGCCTCGAGCGTAAGCTAGTACAATACAAAACGCCGAGTCAATACATTCTACTGCAGTAAAATTCGACTAGGTTGGTTATATCAATTTATCTAGAACACAAGCGCCACGGCCAAATAACCACTCGAGGCCTTCACCCACAAATTTTAAAAACTTTTTTGGCATATATTAACGAAGTACGATCAATCATTTCAGACCTTGCGAACGTTTACTTCTGGCCTATCTGTAATAACTTACGAATCGATATTCACAAACTTGCGAGATGAAAATGGAAAACTTTACATAATGGAACCGTTATTCGGCGATAATAAAATAATAAGACTCAAGTAATTTGAAAAATTAGAAACAGAGTTAAAATGATCATTAAAAATTTTATTTTTTAAGAATTTTACATATCCAGTGTCACTTTCGTTATCAAGATAAATCTATACGTATACGTGTCATTTATCAAAATCGATGAAGCCGTAGAGTAGTTAGCGATCATAAGAGCGCGTAAATATACATATATACAGGTAAAATTAAAATTAGTACATACTTTATTCAAGAAGACTTTCAAAAGCACTTTTATATAAAAAAAAATCATGAAAAGCTACCAAACATAACCCTGGATTTAGCCGCAGTCGGATGAAAAGAACAGAATTTAATTATTCCACATATTCGTCCTTATCAAGTAAAAATAAACACACGAGAGAGATAAAATCCGATGCGTAGTTAATTAGCGACGGGCTGATGATCAAAGCCTCTCGAGTGTTTCGAGTTTAACAAGCTATCAATGCCAAGGTCCGCACACCTCGCTGACGTAACACGATTATATAATGTTTTTGTTGACAGTCATCGTCAAACGCCCGTCAGCATATACAGGTGGCAATGCAAATCTGCTTGCACGCGTTTGTGTAAAAAGTTATACAAGTAATGTACAACACAGCACTTTACTCGCAGATCCTAGTGCGAAGCGAATAAAGTTTGAAATGACATCAAAATGAATGTATAAACACGACTAAACAGCATCGTTTTAAACATTCGCATGAAAATTACTTAACAAAATATAATGACAGATAAAAAAAAAATTTTGCAGCTCGATACAAATTCGAAATAAAATCCCGGCGATAAATTACGAACAGAAAGAACAATGATAAATACGCTGAAGCCTGCTGTAAGGGAAAATGACAATAGCGTCATGATTGGCCACAAGTTTCATAATAAATTATTATCGCGAGTGGATGCCTCATTGTTTGCCCGTACCGATGATAATATTATTAATAATTTACGAGAGGAATAAATATAAAATAGGTCGGGTGATTCGAAGCGCGATGCATACTTGATGCACGCAAGGCATGCGAGCTAATATTTACGCAACACAACAAAGAGACATGACATCATGAAATACCGCGTTCATGAAAGGTATTAATTATTTTGTGAAACTTTTCGCTGAGGACGTGCATTGTTTCGAAAATGAAATTAAAACTATTTAGACAGATGCAGGAATGAACAGAGAGGCGTTTCAAATATAACCTTGTTAATTATCAGACGAGTTTAAATATAGCAATGAGGAAATGCTCATACTATTTTTAGAAACAAAAAAACTACACTTAAAGTTAGAATCAAGTCTCTTTAATTAGATTCATAGTTCTGATTATAGTATAAAATTAAAACGTTAAAGAGGATCCAGCTGTTGAAATTAACATAAATCGTCTGACTTTTTAGTATACTAATTATTGACTAATGGAGCAACAAAATTCATGTTGTTACCGCTCGTGGTTACCAGCTTTCTATACAAAGTTGATTGCCTTGACGGCGACACGTGCAAACTATTGATAATAACTGCGAACTCACACCGCTCGTTTTGTGAATATTGCGGTGTTATAATAAATACATTAAGTCGATATTTTTACATAAATATCGTACGCTTATTAGAATAATAAATATGCATTGATAATCTTGCTAATTTTGAACTCTGCACGTTTAATTATTCAATTTTCGTGGCGAGGGAATACGCAAATGATCTTGAATGACGTTTTGTAATTATTTTAATTATTGATTGTGCTCTATTTGATGGTGTTGATGTGATTTACCTCTCTTTTACCCATTACTTATCATAACATTGAAACCATTACGTATTTGTGATACATGATATGAAGACGATAATTTCAGGAGCTACTAATTTTTTAGCCAGAAATTTATAAGAATTGCTGCCAAAGGAGCAGGCGGGATACCTGATGTTATTTAATCAACGCGGCCCTCGGACATTTGCAGCACTAGAAGAGACACAAATGCGTTTCTGGTTAAAAAAACGAATGGGGAGTGAAAGGACATAAAGAAAGGAATAAGAGGTAAAGCTGACGGCACTCTCACTCATCGCTTTATTAATTACTCGATCCTCTATGAGTGAGATACTGCCATACCCGAAGCTAGGCTTTACTCCAATAGTTGAGGCGTGTAACAATCAAACAATCACGTACAAAATATCAGTTATGATAAAAAGCAATATGCAAAATCTTGTAACATTAGCCGTATTTAAACGTAATATTACTAAATAAAAATCCCGCATCTCAAGTGTATAAGAGAACATTAAGTCCACACAAGTACATTAGCGTACATGTTTGAGTGAGGTTGGTTTATCAACTGCCTTGGGATTCTAATCCGTTTGCGACTACCCTCTGGATACGGTTAAACGTGCCCAGCGAAATGTGTAACTATAATTATATGTGCTACAATCTTTATGGAACAATCAATTCAATGGGAATTTGAATTAAATATTGGATTTGGATATCTTACACTTTGTCTGTATCTACATAAGCGGATACAGGAGACGAGGAGAAGGGAGGGGGACTAAGGGGTTCAAGTTCCTTCAAAAGGCATTTGTTTGTTTCAAACCTAATGATTGATTGGCAAAGTTATGTACATTTTAAAAGTTTTTGTATTTATATTGACAAAGACTATCCTCAACCTAGAGTAGACCTAAATCATGGGGGAAACCTTCTTCTCGATTCAAAACCACTAATCAAGCCTTCCTCCAAACTGAAATCCTGAATCCGCTGATATATATTTATGTTTTATAGCAACATATAAATTATATTCCTGTCCGATTTAAAAAAGATTGTTTTGTGTTTTATAAGTTCATTTACTAATAGGCCGAAACATAATCAACTTGTAACGACTTAGAGAAGCGAAACAATAACAATAAACATCACACTGGCAAGTACCGACAATTGAAAACACGGGTATAACTGCGAGGCATAACTAGTAAAAAAAATAAAAGTGAACATTTAATAACAGTAAAATAAACGACGCGAACATATTATGAGTAATCCTTTTGTCATGATAAAATGCAAACAACAGCTTCATTATGAACGGAATTATTACTTTATTCGAGCTCTGGAACTATAACAAGGCGAAAGTCTTGACTTTGTTTTCTTAAACAGACTACGGAACCAGTACATAAACAAACAGCTAACTTTAAGTGGTATTACTAAACAAAATAGAAGTGATTGTTGCTTAAGTCATTAGCATTGATCACGGAGAAACGTAATGGGAATGATCCCATTGAAAGTGCCGCAATTGGCCTGTGTGAAACTTACATAATTGACTCAAATACGAAATCAGATTATAATACCACAAGCTGAGCCGGCGATTGAACACTACGAAAAATTCCTTCTCACGGGTGAAACGGTATTGACGCACGCGCACGTTGCTAAGGTCAGCGCAACTGCATCCGTCTCTTTCCCACTGGCTGCTACATCGATATCAAGAAGCGAGAAGAAGGTATATGCAAATGAGCGTCGATAAAAAAAAACACGGGCATCCGACTTACTGTGTCGAGTCGCCGTGATTGATTAGATGCACCTTTTTTTGTGCCAGAGGCCTTTTAGAATCTGGACTGGACTCTGCGCCATTCTATTGTTTGTCTGCTTAAACATCACTGCGGATGACAACAATGGGTCGACGTTTACTGAAAACTGGAAAGTAATAAATAGCTCGTATATAATAATCGTAAACAGGGGACGCGTCGTCATAAATTCCCGGACTGAGATGTAGAATGCCACAGCTTATAGATAATGTGGATTCTCTATTTATGTCTGGCAACAATGTTATGCTAATAAGCTCCGTTTCATTTAAGCGTAAGGTAAACACCGAGCTGCATTTATGTGATAAAATTAACAATATATGGTTCATAATTTTATAATAGTGCTGGAAAATTTGTCGTGCGATCGCGAGCTAATTTATTTAAAGCTATTACAAGTAATAAATTATTTATTGAAAATTCCACTTCAATTTTCCTTACGTTAATTATTTAACTTTAGCCAAATAAGATGGTAGAAAATTAAGTCCAAATTGAAGAATAGTGGTAAATAAATTAGTTAACACGCCCGGTGTTTACGCTCGCAGTTCATGGCCATGCAACAGAATGTCCGCAACCAGTATCTATCTCATTCTTTCATTCGATCGCAAGAAATGATTCATACACCGCTCTCTTTCACACAATGATATATAGTCCAAGAGCTTTAACATCGCTACTTGTAAATGGACTAGGCCTCGGGTACCTGAATTAAGATGCAATAAAATAATACAACTACTTCGCAGGTTATAAATTTAACTATTTAAATCTCTATTTCCAGTGAGTAGCACAACAAAAGTTGACTAAGCGATTAAAAATAGATACGAGGATAAACAGTAGACACTGTAAATAAATTTAACACGAAGCGAGCACTAAACATAATAACACAATACTATCGAGATGTTTACTTTCCTTGACATTCAATAGACGTGAATGGTAGAAAAAAAGGCAGCATCGCAGCGCAATGGTAATTAAAATAGAAATTAGAAAATGACGTACTTTCACGTAATTGATGGTAGTGCGAGTGGATAGGCGAAACTAATTATGCAGAGTGCAGCACACTCGCTTGATATTACGAGTATGTGAACGAGGCCCGCTCGTCTTATAACTACACGCTATACCTTACCGGCTAAAGTCGTTAACTCGCTATTTACCACTCGAGATTTAGTACGTTAGTTGATTTTATGATGGGATTCTAAATAAGAATGTAATTTCGTTCGTATCTTAATCAACTTTTTAAAGAGGAAACAATTACTGTGACTTCAGTTTTTTTTTTAGTTTATTACTAGTTTTCGCTCACCGCTTCACTTGCATTAATAAGATTTTTCCAAATCGAAATAGTAGAAACTAACATTAGTGGGTTTAAACAGATGCTTTAATTTATCTTCTTTTATTTGTATATTTGTTTATAAAAATACCTACACTCAAAAGAATAAGTAATTAACACGGAGAAGATACAAAAAAAGATGTAAGAAAGACGGACTTATCGCTAAGCGTAACTTTATTCATAGGACATGAGATTAGATGAAATGGTCAAAAGGTGTACGAATGTTAATGAACACACACCATTAACTTGATGACATGAAGAATTTAAAACTTCACCGCATTTCGATACTTGTAATTAAAGCAGACAATCAATTTAATGACTATTTAGTAAAATTAAAGGCTTCATTTTGAAGGTTGCAAGTCGTAAAATATCGTAAAGGTATATGAACATGGATATCATAAATACAACTCAATAACGAATTAGTGTCATTTAGTGCTATTATATAATAAATTTTCGTATGAAAACCTTACTTAATATTATGAATATGAAAGTGAGTGTGTTTATTTCTTTGTCCTGCTTTCACCTCTCAATGTCTTCGGCGATCGTCGTGAAATTATGCATGCAGTTTGAGACACAGAGACCGACATATGCTATCGAGTATTAGTATAGGTTTTTTAATCCTGATCGAAAATAAAAATCTTTTTTGTAAAAAGCGGGCAAACAAGACGGTTTACTTGATGTGATCACTGCTCATGAACGTTCGCAGCCCTAGAAGGGCCATAAATGTGTTGCTGTGGCTTGATAGAGGATAAGGGATAATTGCTGAGAAATAGGCTTCATATAACTAGTCGCAGTCAGTCAGTAATATATTAATGAATTAAGCATTTCCAGAAAAACTATAACAATTTTAAGAGTATTTAAAAACAATAAGTTATCATACCGAAAAAAAATATAATTGGAGAAATATCGTTACGAATAACGGTTCAACTCACCGGCTCGACTCTAGCATCATTTTGTGTGGCCTGAAAAGAAAAAAAACAAATTAATAAAACATTAAAAATCTAATACAAAAATTAAAAAAAAACAATATTAATCGCGGAAAAAAGGAACATAAAAAGAAAACGTTGATAACAATAACAAAAATAAATGTCATTGAAGAGGAAAACCTATAACAATGCAAGGCCATAGCCGAAGCAGAATAAAATCAGAAATGTAAATCCGATATTAAATAGAAAACTGAATGGAATCGGATTGGATAGACACGAAAGCAATCACGATAATCTTCGGAAGGTTGTAGCTGATACCCACCATCGGGTATTAATTGAAGTCCCGGGCGAATATCTGCCGTGTTATTTCGTGGCCCCCGGGGGGGTATTCGATGATCGGCGATACTCAGAAACTATTACAAACTAACTTGAAATTGATACTATTAATAATTACTAAAATTACTCAAATCATCGGTGAAATAAAACCGGGATATCGGGATTCATCTCGCCGAAATACAATCCACGCTTGATAGGGATTTTAATATTTGTTGTTTTACATCTTTTTAATTTTATATATTTTTGTATGCTTTATTATTTGTTAGGATATCCGCAACAGTACTTATGTGCATGTATTCTGTGAAAATTTGAACCAAAAAGTCAACTGATAAGTCCAATTTTAATAGTTTAAATATGTATGCAAATGTGCAAATTATAAAGCCGACGACTGACCGAATCGTTTTAACATTACGATGTGAGCATTCGCGTTATTATAAAGCGAGTCATGCCGTTTTAAAGAACTACGCTCGCTGCGAATGTCGTAACTTGCTACGTTACGTATATACGATTAGGTCAGTCGCTACCTTAATGATTTAGTATCGGCCAATACTTCATACACCCAACGCGATAAAATTATTCGCCGACAGAAAGATGGCAGTATACGTGTTACTTTGTTTTGTGATAAAAATTGCTTATTTTATACATCTCGCAACTTTCATTCTTTATCTTGAAAAGTGTTATCTTAAATATCTATGATAAATGGTTACATTGTATCACGATGGCTTATCCGTAAAGCCGCAAACAGACGGGAGCTCTATTAATACATCGTACATTTGACATTAAAATCCTATTGCTATGTATTTAAATAATATATTCAGTTATTTTTTTAATACACATTCCTTACGAACATAGGATTTATCCTGACTAACATTTTTAAATACATATGTGTGTTTGTTACTCTTTCAAGCCTCAATTACTCAACAGATTTTCATGTAATTTCGTATACACATTGTCACGGGCACAGATAAAATATAGGGTAACTGTCATCCTGAAAATAGTACTGTTCTCGATAGACAGCAAAAGGGTCAAATCCTAGATGAAAAGATCTGATAACCTTAAATTGTCAAAACAGATTTTCATAAACTATAATTAAGAATCATCTCGTTCACTTCAGCTTACAAACAATAAGCATCAAAATTGGAGCTATTATTGGAGAAATATATTGGTCCATTTGGAGCTACGATGCCACATACAGACACACGGATATACACATCAAACTTAAAACACTCCTTTTTTTGGTGGGTGGTTAAAATAAACCATATGACTGAAACGAAGTATCAATATAAACACGAAGAATTTAACCAACTTAAAATATATTTAATTTAGTAAATAACCTTCAAACCGTTCAAGCGATTATTTCTCTTCGGTTTTACAATTCCATCTTTGTCCGAATATTACTTCCAATGGAAAAAACCTTTCAAGATATTTTAATAAAAAAAAAATACAAAATAATTTCCGGGAAGTTTTAATCACCGCAGGCAATAATTATCTCAAATTTATTCCCCGTTGTTATCGGTTCGCAATTATTTGTCTCAACAGTTTCACAGTTATCAACTCAAAGGTCTCGGAGGTCACCGCTATAAATCTTATTACGTTACTTTCCACGGCCGTGCATCGCCTTATCACTCTTATCAACAGACTATCAGCGACTTGAGTTTTTACAACTGTCTCTGATAAAATTATTTGAATGTAATGTCAGTCACGTCTTATATTTAGCCTTGAAAGAGATACAGATTTTTTATTCATAGCTCGCAGACTAGCTTTCGCTTGCGTCTTCGCGCGCGTTACTGTGGACTGTGTTATGTCAGTCGACCGTCTAAAACTAAACTTATTTTTCTATCTGCCAGGTACGGCACACGCGCCATTAACTGTGACAAGTCTTTAACCTTCTCCCAAGTGCAAATAATAAGTTAAGGTTTTATCGCAATTGGATGAACAATACAGAATACGAACAAACAAACATTACACAATAAACAATCATTCAGGTTGAATTTTTCGACGTTGAGCAGTTAGAGTATTTTCGAATTCAAAATACGTTAAAAATTAGGGATAATCTCTTAAGAACGTTTTGATGTAATCATAAGAATAACGCTTAAGGTAGCTATCCGTACTTTTCAATCTCAAAAATCCATCTTGTATATTAGATATAGTAATATATAACTATTTAAATTATATTTAAAGAACCAAGTGCGAATCGTCCTCCCACGCTGACGCTCTGTCACTCTATTTTCAAACCCTACAATAGACTGTTCGAGAACGAAATATAGTTTTCAATATTTATTTTTTAAATCGTTGCGGACAAACAATCTCTAACATTGTGCCACCTTTCAAATCGATATCGACTGTGGTTAGCGAGATAATCGACGATGACACACTTACGGATGGACACACAGGACGGACGTAAAAAATCTACTACAACTGTTATTGATTTATAACTGTATGTGAAAACACATTAATCGAAAAATAAAAACATCAAATAAAATTGGCAATTTTAAGGCAGTATCTTATTAGGAAAACTAAACATACTTAGACAAGCAACACAAATAATCAATAGATACTAATTTAATTATGAGTTTTTGTTTGAACGCGCCAATCTCAGGTATTATAGAGATAATACCTGTGATTGGCACAGAAGTGCGATTGAAAAGTTATTCAGTGTTAGATAACTTAGATTACGCTACTCAATCAATCTGGCAAGTACTTTATATGGATTGCGCATCCCATAATTGTTACAAACATTTGGTTGAGAAAGTGCGTAACAGAGTAATAAACATCTCTTTTCGGAACTCTGAATGGTCTTATCACATCAGTGTCAACAACACTACCAACTTTTAGACTTTCAGAAAAAGGCAGATATTGTTACTGAACTAGTTTCTTGTATTTCTACAAAATAGTCAATTTTTGAAGGTCTATGAGCAGTCTAAGTTTTATGGGAGAAATGTGCGGCGCAGATAACTTACAACATTTCGGCAAAAAATTTGGTCAATGAACTATAAAACGAAATTAAACCAGACAGAATATTCCGGCAATATCACCGACTTAGCACAGTTTCTAAATCTGCAACGAATTTTTAAAATTCCATATAGAAAAACAGAACACTTGGACACCGAATGAAATATCGTTTTGCAAATGGCTCCGACATTTTTAAAAGAGCAAGGGCTTGATGCGGAGTGTACTCTTAAACGTATGGATGAGAGGAAGTTGATCGTAAAACCGGTATTATGTGGACGGAAGTTTTTTGTAAAAGCGATCGCTGCTATCAAACGTATAATTGTCCGAGATTGCTCGGACAGTTTCTTATGTTGGTTAGCTTACCGCTTTACGACATAATTATTATTTTGTTTGCAAAAATTGTATCTCATAAGTCTCATTTCAGAGTTCAATACAAATACGAGAAAAAAGTAAAGACATCAAATGAAGCAATTTTGATACATTTTTGTATTCAAAAACTTACTTTCAATCATAAACTGGTATGTATGTATTTATGCGCAACGATGACGTGAACCGGAGATACAACAACAAAGACGAACAAAACAGAACCACGTGAGTGAAACCGGACAAGAGCTAGTTTCATATACAATAATCAATATAATCTCAAATACAACACAACCACTCAAATATAGCCTACACACAAACATTCATAATGCAAAAATCGTATCCGCAATAGTGAGTGCACAAGCCAGTTGCAATGTCACTGGACCAATCAATCGTCAAACGATGCTAGACCACCCAACGATTTGATTCTCACCGAAAAAAAAAACTAGAACCATCATACCCCATAAGCTCTTGACCACGAACGGCTATTTCATTTTGCGGTTTTTCATTCCCGACGATTTGGTCAACGGACATTCTATTTGTAGCAATTCTAATACGATTTACGTTCGAAAAATATCGATATTAATAAAATTATGAACAAATTGTAATTCAGACAATTGAATACAAGCCTTAATAATACGTCTGAGATTACTATGATTGTTAGTTATGTTATGTTTCATTAAATCTTATTTTGTTTATTTCTAGTACTTTAATATTATTGTACAGTATTATTATTTTGTTATAAACAAAAAATAATGACTACTAAAAATTATTAACCGACTTTCAAGAATTGGTAAAAAGTTGGTGCCAAGTAAAACATTCGAATTCGGCGCCAAGTAAGACCTGTTACATGATATTTACTGGCACCTACTTCAAAATGTTGTAGAAAACATTTTTTTTTTGCCTCTTAGTAGTTTATTTCTACCTACTACATAATTTTTGAAGTCGGTTCATTTTTATTAAAAAAAAAATTAACAAAAGCATAATAAATAGATCACAACAAGATCGTAACATAACAATACCTTAAAGTATTCAACTTTAAAGAAAAGATAAATAATTTCCAATACAAACTATTGCTACTGTAAAATTCGCTCAGTAAATAAATTAACATTTTAATTTTGAATATCATGCGTTGAATTACCATCTTTCATGAAGTCAGAGTCACGTAAATACCATACAATATAACCTGTATTTAAGTAATACGTTCAAATTAGAATGAATGGGGGTGGCTATAATTTGAGATAATAATTTATTAGGAAACTATCTCTCAAATTGAAAAGGGATAGTTTAAAATTTTAATCGTTTTAATTAAAAAATATTAAAAACGATTGCTTATTTGAGTGGATATTATATCGATACATATATCCGCTAACTTAATCTCTTCAGAAAATACTTAAAAAATGCGCATTAGGGTTTTATTACTGCGCCAAATATGACTTTCAGCGATTTATTAATATAATACGTATTAATTGTAATTGTAGCAATTGTAATTGATTCGTTCTTAATCATAATTGCTATCTTAAACACTCGGTTTATCAGATAGTCGCAATTGTAGAGATAAGACAATAATATCTTAATTACAAAATAATTGCGCCTTGTGGCATTAACCTTACATAGCGATAAATAGAATTTTAGAAATGCGTGATTGTAGAAATGTTTGATTTTATTTGATTTTTTAAACTGTTTTCAATCCGTTTTAGTCAATACTACATATTTATTTTTATATTAATACGTAAAACAAAAACTTTGTACACTTTTTTTACGAAAATTGCGCTGATGGAGAAGTATGAAATTTCGCACATTTATAATTTATATAGAAAAGGAGTGCAAAATGCTATACATTTAATCAATAAAAAAACAACGTACTATCTTATTTCACACATACGCATATCTACTCTTTTGTTTATTGTTGAAGGCTGTAGCCAAATTGAGAATAATGTGGTCAATTTTTAAATCGGCTGAAAATTTTGAAAACCAATTTCAATAAATTTTTGGTATATATATATTGGATAGACCTTGGAGAAAGATATATGCTAATTAGTGTTGCAAAAATAAAACACAAAGTGGGTGAAATACGGGATAAAATTACGTTGACGAAAATGCGGAGACCATCTCGTTTTTGATAAAATTAAATTGTGATACCAATTAAAGAGAAAAATAATTTTATGTACAAACTGTGTATACTTAAAGTATGCAGTATCTCATTAAAGAAAGTTTAATCATCATTTATCTTTAGTCAAAGCAGAAGATTCTTTTAATGGCAAACCAAGTTGGCGCTAAAAATAATGGAAGATTTAGAATAGCAAAAGAAATTCGAATAAAGAATGCCGTAGTTTCGTTTGGAATTTAAAACGCGGTCACTAGAAATGTTTGCACTGAAGAATGAATTGTTCCTTACTTTCTGCTGTATCTTAAAAGACACTTTTTATAATAATTAAAGTAACAAACAAAAAAATCCTTATTTAAGAGAACTGTAATATCTAAACAAGAGTCCATATAATAATAACTAATAAATATGAAATTATTGTTTAACATGATGGTGAAATAATTTGCTTATATTTAGTAAAAAAAATCTTTAATTCATCCCTATAGATCGTAACAGCATGTTATAGTACTTCAAACCTTCCGGAATGAACGAATTGTCTTTCACAAAAAGTTTTTTAAAATCTGAAAAATATATCATGAAATTAACGCGTTCATTTTTATACATCAAAGTATGATTCGTATAGAGCATTGAATTAAAACGACACACCCACGTGAAAGTAGACATTTCGTGCCGTAACGCTCAATATTTTTCACGACGTTAACAAAAAAACCACATTTTCACCAAGAACCTAAGCACGTAAAGGCGGTAAGTGCATCTTTGTGAATATATAAAGAGTTTAAAGAAAAGAATAAAAAAAAATCTGAACTGTAGGAATTGAAAGAGAGAGGAGAATTTGAAAGAGAAAGTAATTGCATGACAAACCCAATGTGTATTTTAGAATGTTTCATTTTTGCTTCGAATTTTCCTTAAACAGATTTCATCTTTATTATTTTTATTAGTTCCTTACTAACGAAACGAATTCTAATTACGAAAAAAATATAACTTCAACGAATTTATAAGTAATACAAATTTACGTATTACTTTTAGTTATTTAAACAGTTTTCCAAATAGGATAAGTAGTTACATCAAGCGAAAAACATCCATTAAAATAATATAAATGTTAGTGAGTGCACTTTAGTTTTAAGACGAAGTTAATGAAGGCATTGCAGGGTTCCGTAGATGGCAATAGAGATACATCAGCTCATTAGCAAGGCAAGCGTAGTCGCTGCTAAAGAGGCCAAGTGGTGCTAGAAGAAGAGATGATTTTTGAAACAGACACGAGTAACCTCAGTTGAAGAACCTAATTTAATTAATATTTAGCTTTTCATATAAATTGTTTTAAAACCCACGTTGATGACAAACGACTCGCGATTATGTCTGTTTTAATATTATAAAATTAAGTCCCTTTCATTGAATGGTACTAGGGTGTATTATTACAAGAACAGATAAGAACAAGAAGAAATACAGATATAAAAAAGAAAAACAGTTTATAAAGACGACTAAAATTCTTAGATACATATAACCAAACGAAAACACTGTTGAAAGGTGGACAAAAGTAATATACATTAAAATCTGAATTGGATCAATCAATACATACCCTTCAAAGATCGCAAACACTTACAAAAAAAAATCTAAAGATGATTTAAATAAGATTTATAACACTTAAATGTGAGAATTCTCACTGTGTTTGAATGAAATCTTTCACTAACGAAATAGGATACTTAACTATAAGTACCATTTCATAAAATATAATAACGTTAATGGGTCAGGTATACACGTGACCTGGGAGTTGCTTAGCAACGAGTTGTTGATGTCATGAGGGACAGTATGGCTATACATCAGAATAAATCAAATGTCTTATTATTTTTACTGTTTAAAAATACCAAATATTGTCACCTCGTCGTCAGTTCTAGATAGTGAGATATAAAGGCTTGAATTCTATAACAGACGTAAATAGACCGTTGAAAACTTATGTAAACCAGCTCATTGTAGGCTTAGGGCGCGTATGGGAATTATAACTTCGCCAAGTTCGTAGAACTTACGGCCGGTTGAAAGAAACTTAGATGACATCATTTTATTATCTTTTTAATAACCATTGGATCTAATAAGAAATATTCATAATATATTGCATAAGCTTATTTGTCATACAATAAATAAAAAAAAACAATACAATAAAAATAGATGAACTATTTGAATCTAATAGTTTTTAATGTATTTTAATTTAAAAATCATATAAACTGACTGTTCTTTTAGTTTTATAATAGTAATTTACAAATATTTTATTTATCTAAAAAGTTATTTTGTTATTATTTAGAATTGTTATCGAAATTAACTATAGATACCTATACTGAGCATAATATCTTGATTAAAAGATGAAGTGCGTGTTTTATTTGCGCATTTATTGTAGTTCAAAGTTGAACTTTACGCGACTTTACTATAGGAATAGAAGTTACTTTGCTATTTTATTAAAACTTTTCAATGTGTCTTGTCTTTCCTATAACACGAGACTTTTATAGAAGTCACTTCTATTTCTGTTATTGTTACAAATTCATTTTGATTACAAATGTTTACCAATTTTTACCATATTATATATATAGAAAAAAGTACCTGTCCTATCGGGGCGAATCACTATATAATATTCTGCAGAATTGTAAATGAACAATCCTGTATTACTGTTCCAACTCAAATGTGACCTTTGACGTTACGACCTAGCTTCAGAACCAAGAGATATAAAAATAAAATCGTATTTTCCGTAATCGGATATTCAGATACATATTCCAGTTATAATATACAAAATAACGTCCATATCTAAAGCCCACGCGAACAAAGGTCAGGAACAACTCATAGTGGTTAAAAATATAATTCAACATCATAATCAATTACTTTACTAAAAATTAAACACACATTTCAATAATTTATATAATAATAAAACATCTGTTGTTATTATCGAACCGGTTCTAGGTATATATTAGCCAATTATATTTAATAAAATTTAACATAAACACGAATCTAATAAAAATAGAAAAAAAAAACACGAATAATGCCATTAAATGTTTTTAAATGTCAAAATGCATTTTAATCATCGTAACGATCTCGATGCAATGCTTCTTATTCATCACATTGCTACATTATCGTGTTAAGATCAATAGTAATTCAAATTTAATTAAATTATAAATAAAATTCCGCAAATGTTTTTACAATGGTTCTTATAAGCTCCATTAAGCTAACGATATGTAAATAAACATGTTTCTATCTTAGCTAACAGTTGCCGATAATGAGTGCTCAGTTGACAGCTCAAGAGGAACTAACAGTGCCCCGTACTAGAGTCTTGCGAACAACGATTTGATTGTTTTAAGGTTCGGGATCCTCTGCGATATAAATCTTTTAACTTCCCTGCAATTTAAGTTCGCTATTTCAAACATAAATATCTATTTCGATTATAAAAAAACACAAGTATAAAAACACAATATCAAACTAAACTATATAAAAAGTTTGACATAAGTGGAGATTGAACTTACGACTATTAATTTAGAAATGAACTACTCTAAATACTGCGGATATCGTTCCTCATATCATTAG
The DNA here is from genome assembly GCA_037950945.1 of Hypolimnas misippus. Classification (NCBI taxonomy): domain Eukaryota; kingdom Metazoa; phylum Arthropoda; class Insecta; order Lepidoptera; family Nymphalidae; genus Hypolimnas; species Hypolimnas misippus. Next base: position 5,099,989 of record JBBEEQ010000014.1, read on the forward strand.
ATAACCCTCAGCTATATAAAGTCTAGTCATTCATGCTATACGATGTTATGAATGTGTTCCAACCGCTAGGTACTCTCCTTCTATGGGGGCCAAGCGAAGCGTATCGAATGGCATATGAGTACAAGCGTCCTCCGGATAGCTAATTTCATCCAATGAAAATCCATTTCAAGATCCATAATATTATAAATGGATGCCGATAAGCAATAACGTGTTAAGTTAACACTGTTAACCCACAAAAAGTCAAATTCGAAGATATTTATGTAATTTGATACTGCATCACCTATTTAACGTTATTAAAAAAATACAAGTCATATAAACTAATTAAATATAGAAATCAGTTCCTTAATTGATTGTTTCGAAGTTCAAGTGTATTCCATATTTTCAATTTAATACAATAATCTTAAGTATTTGAAAACCTTTTTATCAGGTAATATATTAAATATATAAATCTGCTTTTAATTCATAACACCTTTTATCAAAAAAGAAAAGTAAAGACGGATATATACTTCTTCAAACATAATATTTAAGAAAAGGTTTGGACACCTTTAGACGCCATTTTCTCAAAATGAATTCCATGTGGGTTGACGCAGTATTGCTTATCAGCGTCCAATTATGAAACTAAATCTGTCAATCTGTTTGTTACCTTTTCATGCCTCAAACGCTGATCAAATTACGAAGATTGTTTTTGGGATCACCTGATGTTAAGTGAGCACCCCCGCCAATAGACATTTACAGCACCAGAAGAGCGACAAATGCGTTGCCAGTTTGAAAAGGAATAAAGGGCATAGAACCTAAAGGCAGGAATAAGCAATGGGTTAGGCTTTCGGTTCCCCTCACCGTACAAAAATACTAAATTAGCTACTTTACGGCGATCTCCATCACTTTTAAATGCATCGTAAAACATTTTTAAAAAGTAACTATCGAGTGTCTTTCCGGTTTTGCTCTGTAGCATCAATATTTCGAACCAGTGGTGGATTCAACAATTTATATTTTTTGGTTTCTTTATTGACGATTTAAAAATGCTTTTAAATTTTCAACTTGAATAAAGTATATTTTAATTTTGATATTTCGACATCATCCATGAGAGCGTACAAATTTTAAGCACGGAAAACCCAATTAATAAAACTTTTGATGTTTGAGTGAACTAAGGAAATAAATTCAATCTCAATAAAGTGCACGTGTGAACAATCTATTATTTTTGCAGCATTAAACATTTCTTTCTTATTTTCATTAAAACGCGATCTAAAATAACCTAGAATCTAAACCATTATTATACAGCTGTTGGATGTATTCCCTTGAACGCGCCAATATTAGGTATTACAAGTTCGATTTGAAAAGTTATTTTTGCGTTAGATAACCCGTTTATTGGAATGTTTATATGCTATAAAACATCACGCTACGACTCACTAAAAGTAACCATAAAAGTTAAGCAATCTAGATAATACCTATATTAACTAGTGAAAGCGCGACAATAGCTGGTATTAATAAGAATCGATTAAAAAACTTCTTGTTATCGTATCACAATACGTAACTTTTAATACAAAATAACACCTTTAATTTTTAAAAATGTTTCACAATTTAATGGCGATAGTGATGAAGACCTAACCCAGGCTAATTGTGTAAAACTATCACTATTACACACTGCCCTTTTTTTGACAGTGCGACACGGCGTTTCAGTACAATTAGAAATCAACAGTCAGAATGAGCATGTTTTGATAGCGATAGTTTTACACAATTAGTCCTCAGGTTGGAGTATAGTTTGCAGTTCGCATTAAATAGTATTTAGAGCTAGTGTAGCTGAATAGTTTGCGAATGCAGAACAAAATACCACCGTTACTTAAGCAACGTTTGGTCGGATGATAGCCCGGCTGAGCCGATAGCAACTCGTAACTACGATCTTGCGGTGCTTTCCACTTTGTGCCGTGCCATCAGCGCTGTGCTACATTTCGTAATCGAAACTCAATCGAGTTAAATCTAGAAACACAAATACCATACGATCATTGAGTCTTTACGAGACTATAATTTCTAGTACAATGAATTTACTAGCTTCGCCCAGTGATTTCATTTGCTGTAAATCTAGGATTTATTCCGACATTTATTTAAAAAAAAACCTTTGAGCAGTACACACTAACAAACTTTGAAACGTTATCTTCACTTCTTCTGAAATGCTACAGGTACATTAATGTACATTTTTCCCAACTGTATCAAAGGGTCTACTTATGATTCTAGTTCGGGTTGTTGATAAGACTATCTTCATTAGTATGGTTATCTTCTTTCTCCACTTCTAAATCTAATGCACTTCATAACTTTCAATGTAACTAAAAAAACTCGTGAAAAGAGTTAAAAAATTCTTCATCAAACGATGCAGTAAAGCGCTGTTAAATAAAATTATTATAGCAGAATACACGTAATGAATATTAAAGTTTGTAAGGAAATTGAGAGGCGCATTCCATTTTGTTTTCTTTGTGAACGGTAACTTTTATATGAGGCCGTTTATTTCAGTTTGTGTAGACAATTCATATCACAGCAGATTGTATTTTCAAAGGCTGATGATGTTGCAATAAAGGCTATATGAAACGAAAATTTTGTCAATATTTAAAAATTTCTACAATTTTCGAATCGTATGAATAACAACCATATTTTATTAGAGATCCACCTGGTATTGTACTTTCACTTTTACTTCAAGCATCCATCACTTTGTAAGGAAAATATCTACCAAACCCTGATACATATAATTCCATGAATTATGTGATGAATAAATTAGTTAATGATGGGTTTTTCCTTTTTATACACATCCAGTCATCCATATACACATTTAAATTACACAGACAAGCAGAAACACTTTAGATCAACTTGAAGTAATAAAATTAGCCTTACGAACTTTATTAACACCTTTTAAAATGGTAATTATAATTGAAACGAACTGATTTCTGACTCACGACTAACACTACTTCAAAACTCAGAACTACACCATTATAAAATAATCATTATTATTATCACCAAAGAATATTTAAAATAATTTTATATCTACAGAAGCGTGTAATCTTAAACTAATGTCGTTACAGTCACAACATCGAACTGTTAATAATTAATACATTAATTATTAATTGTTATTAAATTTGATTGCATCGATATAATCGATATCAATAGAATAACCGGTATCGAGTCATCTGATTAAATCGAGCAGGTGTCTATGTGTAGAGATGAAAAAGGGCGCTTATCAGCTGTCAACACGTTTTAGAAGATGGAAAAACTTTGTAGTCGTTACATCGGGGTTTCTAACGAGTTTACTATTTATATAATACCTCTTATTGTGTATAATCTAAGAACATTTTTATTAACATATTATTACATAAGGCATTTTAGTATAGTTTATTTTAGATCAATGTCAGATGACTATATATTTAGGTTATTAGTTTCAATTTTTAAGTATACAATATGGTAAAAAGTATAATCGGACAATTCAATGACCTCACTTGAGCTAGTTTTCACTTGCTTATACTCACTGAGTTCACTCTACGCTCTAGAATCTAGATATAAAGTAACATGTAAAATACCTATTTACCCATGCGCCTTAAAAAGTTCTTAGTCAACTTGATTTTATATATTCCGACTAGACCTCACCCGCGTGGTCTGTATGTTGTTAAAAAGTATCCTACGTGGTATTCTAACGTACAAACTATATAACTGTAAAGTTACATCAAAATCTATTCATTAATGTTCACGTGAAACAGCAACACACATACATCCATCCATACAAACTTTCACATCTACAATAGCAGTAAAACAAGACATATCACACATAGGTAAACTCCCGCCCTCATTGAAGCATGTATATTCATAATAGCAACACATACATATGAATAACCGAGGCGTGTCGCGGGGTACCGGTGTGACGGGACTGGTTATCAGCTGTCCCGCGACCTTGCCGGCTTTCCAATGCGTTCGATACTTAACACATAACGTGTCAAGGTGGAAAGAAATACGTAAGCTATTTAAGGTCTTTTTTTAATATTTTGGTTGGTAATATTGTTCGAATTTTATAAGTAACTAGCTGCCCCTGTTATCTATTCGCATGTATAAGTCGTAGCTTGATGCAATATCGTCTATTACTTTTCTCATATAACGGGTCATCCGACGCAAAAAGATTTTTTTTTAATCAGCTGAGTAATTTCGGAGCCTATTTCATGCAAACAAACAAATAAATCTTTCCTCTTTATAATTTTATATTATCATTCATGGCTTGCGCTGATGACTGTGTCTGTGGGACTTAAAATCAAACTGCTGTTCGGGGTACTTGTAGCCGTAAACGTTCTATTAGGCGAGAATTACACTTATAAGTTTTTTTCTCAGACATTCATAAAGATTTACACAGTTGTAGATCATTGCTTTACACCTAAAAGAATTTACTGGCAGTGCCTTCTTTTTGATATTCACAGCTTTCGTAACTACTTACTGCGTAACTGTTACTAGGTTACGTGATACATTTGGAGAGTTAATTTATGATTTTTGTTCTAAAACGAAACAAATCAACTGTACGTCTCGCAGTGCGATAGCGGTAGCTCATTGTAATAACCCTCAATATTATATCAGTAATATATTGTGGCTAGTGTAATAATTATGTATATTGCATCATTTTACTTTACTTCAATGAACCATTTTACGGCCTCTCTTATCAATAATATTATAAACAAACCGAAAACTTCCTAAACCTGAAACACTTTTGATGATTTCTTTGTTTGCGAGGGTCCTTAGATAGTTTAAATTCACAATAGGACCTGGTAGGTGGCGTTAATATTGGGCAGTATATCTGTCGTGTTAGATATTTATATAAAACACAACCCGTTATTTTAATCACCAATACCTACAACATAAAGCTAAATAAATTTATAACCGTTTTATGTGGACAACAGTTATACAAAGCAATAAATATTAAAACGTGAATCGTTATAATGAAAACGGGCAATATCGAAGTAGATCATGCCCTAACTAATTAGTGCGGGAGAGCGTGGAGTGGCTACAAGCTGATATCCTGAGACGACCATGGGACACGCTACGGTGGGCTTTGTATTATACAAACTAACCAGATCCTATGTGTATCCTATTCTTACACGTGTTCTATAGACACGGCTCGAGTTACATATAATGGTTAGAAATATTTTAAATCTGAGTAGAGTAAAAATAATAGTTTCATACTATTCAGAGTTTTTTCTTCTCTTTATAACTTCACAAATATCAAAGCAAAGATTCGATTTATACTGTCTTAAAATTTCGTCAATACAATGTAAAGTATTTGAGTCACCATTACTTACACGCATATAGAAACAACTTCAAATGTAATCAAATCCAAGATAACCAGGATTCGCAGATTTTGTTAAAATGACGAAAAAAAAGTCAAAATATTTTACGTTATTTTATTCTATATATAATATATTACGAGAGAATGGGGAAATCCTATTTCCTTCTTATTACTAACAAAACGTATATTTCAAGATTTTTTTAATAAGAAAACAAATATAAAATTGATAATAATGCTTGACACATAACCCTTAGAACCACGTTTGATTTGATGTAATTGTAATTTCATACACGCGATCAACGAAACCGCGGATACCTTGCCCTTACATTGTCAATGTTCTGTCACCCATGACATCGAGTTATTATGTCTTTAACTACACAGACTCGTTTAATATATATAGATAGATGGAAAATAGGTGCATAGAACATAAAAAGCAATTATTACTAAGTTCAAATCGTTAATACTTAAAAAAGGGAACCAAATTCAAAAGAACGTAATTTCGTTTACTTGAATGACATAGGTACTCATTACAGTTATTTTGATTTTTAAGTCAAACTATTGAACCGATTTTGACGATAATTCCTTGTGACTAATTAACCTAATCGAATTTTAAAAAGGCCTCGACGATTGGAGAACCTCCTCCTTTTTCGTGTGTGAAACAAGGCATCTCATATGACTATTAGCTACTCACAGCTAGCAACACGTCGACCTTCTGTGAAAGCAAGGTACTGCCTCGATCGAGCCAACCGTAATATGTAAACTGCAGTCAAGGGTCCAAAAGCTACTATCTACCTCAGTAATACACAAAACTACACAGAAAACATTTTTCAACTCTTTCATAAGCACTTGTGCGAATAAGTAAAAATCAATTATTAGTAACAATAAAATTTGAACATACATTTAGGCATACGGATCTAAATAAAATTATATAACGATCGATAAATTAATTTGTCGAATGTCAAAATACATTCACATCCAACTAGTCACGACGTCACTTTTCAAATACACTTTGTTTACAAAAGAATTTATCGCTACACACCTGGCCCACTAATACCAATCCTCCAGACAGCCTTACATACATAAGCACACACCGCCAGACGCACCACGGCTAGTAATCATCGGGCGTGTCCACAGTAGCAACCGGTGCTAGAGATCGATCACAATCCGTCGAAGACCTTGTCTAGTGTGCTAAGCGCTCCACTTGTATCATTTCACTTTAATTTGTCTCCTCATGTCACACCGCACTGGGGCATCTTGTAAAGTGCTTCGATAATATTGAATCGTGACAAATTCGTTTAGATTAAAATGTCTCAATATTTATGTTAATGGTATTACATTTTGTTTATTTGTCGCCGCCTGACACAGTGGAAGTGTTATGTTTTTAGCGCATGTGTATGTATATACGTTCTATCTATAACTTATTTGAAGCATATTCGTAATCTTTCCCGGAATGTTATAGGCTATGTAACCTCAGCAATAATACAATATGGCGGACTTAAACTATCAAAATTAGTGTATTATTGTATCTTCTTGTAGCCTAAACAGTTCGACTGATGTGCAGTGTTGTTATTATACAGTCGCTTAATTTTATCTCTAGGATTCGTAAAATGTAACCTTAATCCAAATCTTTGTAAATAATTTAATCTATACGTTATACATGGTTTCTAAAATCCATTCAGTTGTTCAAGATAACTATCTAAATAGATACAGATAAGACTTTTTTATAATAGTACATATGGCATCGACGGTAACAATAGTATTATTGACACAAGGTACGTACCGTATATTATATAGTACAGAGTCCTGAAATAGAGTAGATCACTATATATTATAGTAGAATATGTAATACAGTATATATTATAGTACGGTTGGTACCCTATACATACTGTTTAACGTACTCCACTTCATTTTTCAAAGTTTATTAACAATAAAACAATTTGTAGTTTTTTTATGTAAATAAACATTTGGAACGTTTGACATGTAATATCAAAAAATATTGTTATAAGTATTTGCTTTCTTGAGCGACCATTTATACTGTATGAGGGTGAGTGACCACATAACGGTCATAATACTTTAGATCCCATCGTTGGTAGCCATCGTTTTACTGCATTGACATTGTAAGGTATGGGTAATCATTACAATGTACAGATATGAGGTGGTCAAATGATCGTGTACCCTTTTTCTTAGAATAAACGATAAGACGATAAAAGATCTGCTTTGAACACCATATTTCTTAGTCAAAATTTCAACAATCTACATTTACATACGTATAAGTTATTCGATATACATACATCTATACCAATATAATAAAGGACGACCGATTTTTGCATGTGCGAAATAAACTCCGGAATCCCTAAACTTATTTTAAAAATTATGGTCACTCAGAATAAGGTTATATTTTATAGATAAAACGCGATCGAATATAATTAAAAATTATTCCGAATTCATTCAATGAAAACCATAATTGGTCTATATTTATTTAGTTGAAAACCGAAACTCCTCGATCTAACCGTATTCGAGTACATAAATCCCCGACGAATTGAGAACCTCGTCCTTTTTTGGAAGTCACTTATAAAAAAAATGTTAAACAAATAGGTAAAATTTTCATAATTAATAGATTTATAAAAACATTTAACTTACCGTTTTGTATAAATGAATTCATTAAAGTACAAACTAAAACCGATTAACGTTGAATTTTAAAAGCCGAAAATTGTTAATCAATGTCCAGGTCATTCGAACTTCGACCTTGGATCGATGACGCAAGGTCAAACACATCCACACAAGCAAACACACACAACCTACGAAGTTAAGTACACGATTAATATTCACTTAATTCTGAATTCAATAGCGTTACAAGTCATGAATTTAAAAAAAAAGAACGCTATTCGATTTCGTCAACTGTTTCCAGGCGTAACGTAATAATATATACATATAAATCAATACCTATACTTTTTGTGTCTGATTTATAAACGCACAGACTAAACTGATAAGAAACTTGAAATTGTGACAGTTGATACCTTTTCAACCCCCGACCAAAAAAAAGTTAAAACTATATGTAACCCGACCGAAGCTGGAGCGATTCGCTAGTAAAAATATATAAATATTTACTTTTCAATGTTTACGAGTAATCGATATGTTAATGGTTTTACTTTAATTCATTTTATAGGACTGGTTGTGAAAACATTAGTTTTGTTTTCTTAGTTAACATTCCACTAATGTGTTTGAGTATCTTTGAATTAATTAGAAAAATACATTATTTTAACTTTTCCTCCTTATTTTCGTGGTAAGTACAGATGGAAAATTCTCGATGTTATACATTCTATATTATAGAAGAAAGTATTTTTTACCACTTATATTACTTAATCATATCTACTAGTAAACATACATTTTAAAAACTTTTATTTGACTTTAAAATATTTTGTTGGTATTAACAGAAACACAATTGGTCAACCGTCTCTTCTCCTATTAAGGAGAATGATAGGAGCCTCATCTACCACAATATTCAGCTGATACTGAATTTGTTAATTAATATTAAAGTTATCGGGTTAAAAGATAAATAAAACATTAAAAGCTATTAGACCCACTATTAATATTAATAATATTACGTGTTATAAAATACTATAGTATTTTTATGACTGAAACAGGAGGAGGGTATGTTTTCTGCGCATGTATCTATGTACATATATGGATATCATATGGATGAATATCCATTCCTTTGTGACCTTCTGCAGACTACACGGCTTGACCGATTTTGAAGTGTAAGGTCATTGGAATAAATAAATAATAAAAAATAATAAATAAACGCATCACACTCAACGGCCCCCATTAAGATCGTGTGACCTTGTGTCGGGGGTCCGGAAACACTCACAACACAAACACCCAGACCACGATAAACATCCGTATGGCCATACAGACGTTTGCCGTGAGCGGGGATCGAACCCGCGACCGTTAGCACTTGAGTCAGTTGCAGTGACCACTGCGCCAACATGTCTGTCATACACGTGGAATATACGATTCCAGCGGAGTACTATAATCCATGAGACGTCAGCACAAAATCAACATGGCGGACGTAAACTGTCAAAAGTTATTAAGCAAAAAATTTTAATTAGGCAGTCTGGTATATAATATTTTCAAATTACTATGTCTTGTTGATTATCATGTCATATAATGTGAATATTGATGTAAAAGGTGTCCGAAGGGAATATCACAAGTCAATTAGTGGTTTCGACGCTAAACGTGACCTGGATAAAACCGTAGTAAAACCTCAGTATTTATGTGGTTAGACGGCGCTTTAGTCTAAATTACTAGTTATATTGGTGTTCGAGCTTTTCGTAATCGACCTAATTTTTTGTTTTGCTTAACCCTTAAATACGCAATGTTGTTTTTTGTGTTCCCAGGTAGTTATATTATATAATTCTTTTGGGAAACACTATTTTATGTTCTAAATAACGTTATGATATTATAATGTTATATATTATAAGTCAATGACCATTCTGCTTTTTTTTATGACCTACACATACATTTTTCAAATTTTAATTGCGCATTTGAGGGTTAAGAATTTCCTTTATAGGCTCAGATATAGCTTTAATTAAAACGATGTCGCAGCAGGTAGCTAGTTCAAAATACATTTAAATATTTTACATAATAAACTAAAACAACCGAATTAATAGGACATATAATTATTTATTTATGTAAATATAAGGGATGCAGTTCTATCGAAATGTCAAACAAAAAATTCGAGACATTCTTCCCGAATGTTCCATACATATTTATAAGAAAAAGTAAAGGTCAAAAAGCGAGACATTCATTTGAAATATGTACATACAATTTTGACTAGAGGTCGTAAATACATCCCCGATGGAGGTATTGTGACAATGGAGCGATTAAGATGTTGGTTATATTTTTGTATAGTTCAAGTCTTTATATGGAAAGTTAAGGATCACTACCGGCAGATGATTATTGTACTTATAGTGAGTGACAATTAGTTTTTTATTCTGTTAATTAACTTTATACAGCAGCATTTGCTACACAAAAGTATTAGTTAATTAAGCAAGCAGCGTTTGTAACGAACTATAATTTCTTTACCTTTAGGTAATTTATTTTGAGATAGCACCTGTCACTATCTGAATAAATTTATCAACTTTTAACACTCCTATACAATACGTTTAATCAAAAACGTCGCAACCGTTTTGGGTGCATTTTGTAATTGAAAATTGTATGACGATTCGAGTATCATGCAAACCCCACAAACCGTTAAAACGATTTTCATCAATTTTTTGTATAATTTGAAAAATCATATGCTCACACTTAAAATCTGTTGCATAATTCTTCAACAGACTTCAAAGAGTAGGAAATTCATAATTTGTAGCGTACATGTTTTAATGTGCGTTACTTCAGAACTCCGTCATTTCCTAACCGATTAAAAAAATATTTTTTGTATTCGAAAAGGTTCAGTTTGGTCCCATGGAATTTCTATCATAATCGTTTCATTAGCTTGAATTTTAAATCAAAATAACAAAAATTAGTATGTCATCAAACGAAATATCATAAGAACAATCATATTTTGCAACCAGACCGAGTGCGGGCAAATTCATTCATTACCCCACTCAGTGGCTCAACTTCAGCACACGAGCTGAATACAACGGATCTCAGTTGAAATTCCAATCAAAATGTAAATTTAAACCTCGACTAGTTTACATTTATTTACTGTTTGTCACTGGAAACTGGAACTAGAATGCACCACAGTACATCTCGTGTCCAGGCGCTCTGCCTACATTACCTGATCATTGCAGTCAAGGTCTCTTGACGACGACGTATCGATTTTGTAACTTTTTTAATTTAACTTTATTTTTCAGAAAAAATTACACAGTTATAATCATACTTCCTTTGGCAAGCGGCTTCGTTCGCGTTGATTCAGACTTTGTCATATCCGACAGCTCAAAATATATTTTATTGGTTTAAGGGACTATTTTCCGTAACCCTGACAACATGTATGCAAAAATCATAGTAATCGATTGAGTAGTTGAGGCGTGAAAGCATAACAAACAAACAAACATGTTAACTTTTATATGATCCATGGGTACAATTTATTAATATCTGTAACATGCCTATTTAATATGGTTTAAGTTACCTAGTACATACACATTAATATTATTTACGTAGATTAGGCGTGAAAACGTAACAAACAGACAGAGTTACTTTCACATTTAAAACATATACTAATGTATGGATCACTCAAATTTGAATGCCAATAGAACCTTTCTTTATGGTCTTAAGGAATCTATTATTATTATTATATTACATATAGCTAGAGGCATGATTCAGTGGCCTGTCATTGACTTTATGGAATACGACGACGTTGCCCAAGAGAAAAGGTCATTATATAATATTGTAAGCACAAAGCGGTATTTTATTTAAAAAAATACATACATAAACATTATTTGATTTCATAATAAAAAAAAAAATTATAAATAACACCATCAACATTAAGAAAAAGTATAAAAGATAACAATTAAATAAAGGTTTCGTCAACGTCAGTCAGTTCCGAGTGCTCAAGCAAAAGTGCCCCATCTACTTTTGTGTTTTTCTTTTATAATGTCATGATACTATGACACGTGACTATAGCTCCTACAACTTATTACCGCTAACAATATATATTTTAAAAAGTTAATCATAATCCTAGGAATTAAGCACAACTAAATTCACGCAACCGAATCTGCTGATAAAGTTGTTTTTGTCCACAACCACAGAACCTTCTCGAAATCCTGATGAAGTAAATTTTGGCACACATTGATTTATTACTTAACCATTATTGGTAAAATGAAGTTTTAATATAAGTTTTATTTAACGTTACTTGTAGGAGTTTTGGAGCGGAATACTTAAGTGCTTCGGCCGCAGAGATCTACGTTTTCATTGTACGGTCACAAAGGATATCTAGGCAAAGGAAATCTTTAACAATAAACTTAGTTAAATATATAAAAATATCTTGATTTCGATACATAGAAACATCGTTGTTTTTATATTGCATTTTAAATTCTCTTACTTGTATACATTACATTGTAATTTTATTTTCAATATTGTATAACGTAAAAAAAATAAATGATTGTAGTTAGTTGATTTCGACTAAGATAAATGTTTGACAATTATGTAGTTATATCACGTCATATTGTAACTACCGCTAGCGCAGACGACACGCAGACATTGAGACAACCTTCTTATATCAACACGACCCGACGCCAGAGATATGACAAAAATTAACGATGTTCGACAGAATGCGAGTAGAATGTTCGCGAATATTTGCAACGATTGGCGCTTATTTTCACACTCGTTGATAGATAAAACGCACACTTCATAACTAATTTATCAAAATATTTTAACAATGTTTTTGTGCTTTTGGTGTATTCATGCAAATTTTGTTTTAAAATAATACAAATATATAGCCTATAACTAGCTAGAAAAATGTACCTTTCTTTTTAAATAAGTTCGGGGCACACACATAAAAAATTCGTTCTCTCTTTATTATATTAGTATAGATATAAGTTTTGTCAATGTGTGGCGCTAGCATAACGTTGTAGCGTGCGGAATTTAAATTTTAAGGTAAATAAATCGTACTTGCATTCAATAACGTTTTTCTTGCCAATAAATAAAGTCGCTACTAGAATAAATTTATGCTTTCTGAATAATTGACCTTTGCGAAGGTCACATTAAATTAAACCGAATAATAAGTCCGATGTACATTAACATTTGATAAATTAGTGGCAAAATCATTCTTGCTTCATTAAAAATATCGAATCGACTTGTAGTTTATTTTTATAAGCTATTTATAAATAAATAATCGATAATACAAACTGAATTTTTCGCAGTCAATAGCCGGTACACTATCATTAGGTGCAATTGCAATATATTAATGACAAATAATTGTACTGAATGAGGTTAAGGTACAGTGAAACACGCGTGCGCAATTACTGCACGCTTAAATACCTAAGACCACCCATCGAGTGTAGTAACGCACGTTGATCTCACTTTTGTTACAAAATAAATCCGCATTTTACGAGGACATCTATCCAAGTGACTTCTCGCGATGCGTAATTTTTACCTAGGACGATACTGATACCATACCTATGAGACTTTTCCGATGGTAAACTCGCAGGGCACGTCCGCGGGGGTAATCTAACACATAAAGTTAAGTGCATTGAGAAACCAAATTGGCAGATAAGAAAAGAGAGAATACTACGACAATTTATTACAGTATATATTTTTCTTGTCCTTTATATGAATTCGATAATTCAAACAAGTTAAATAATTCACAAAAAAAATCATGAAACAACTTGAAGCCAGATGAATCGATTAGATACAACATCAGGCAAGGACATCAAGAATCATCGGACAACAGACAAATCACACGAGTAAGACCAGAAGAAACGACGACACACGACAAGTAAGGTCAGAAGAATCTACCAACACAACAAAAAAATGTGTCGTTTGTTTATTGGACGAGCCTAAGGGCCGTCACAAACGAACATCAATCAGCACTTTAATAACGCGCTTTATTAAACATATTGTGAATTATCAACGCTTTCCAAAATATCGAACGCTCAAGACTGGGCGCTGGACTGGCAGCCCGCCAACATCACCTACAGCAGTCATTAATGAGAGCGACTATTTTATTTCAAGATACGAAATTGTGATACACAAATATTTTGTTGGAAAAATATTTACACTAAGTTGATGCAGATCTCTCTAACGCTCACATTAAAATGTAATATACATTTTAAATTTCTCAAACTATCATAGTTTCAAATTTGTCCCTACTGACCCATCCAAATAAATCATCCTGTATATTATTACTGTGTATAGATGCATAGTAGCTTACGTTTTATCGTTGATAACAAAAACCAATAGACATTAAATAAGACAATAGTAATAATTTAATTTACCTTTTAGTGAAAATATAGTGATTATCCTGTTAGAAAAGAATTCAACGTATGTATGAACTAAAATGTATTAGTGTTTGTAGAATACCTGTGTAATGTGTATACAACACACGTATTTCTCGTTTTCAGTGCGACGTTTGACTAAGGTCTTTCCTAACTCGCAGGGGTATTTTTGTAAGGGTTGTTGAGTTAATGAGGATAAAACGAATAGAAAGAAACATCCAGACTATGTTATTTTATTCTAATTCTTTACCAAAACCAGCGGATACGGTGCATATTTATACGTCATACAATAAACGAGCAACTTCGTTTGAAAGGATATTATTTCGAGCTAGCATTCCCCGCGGTTTCCCTGCACTTTTTGGTACAACCTTGATTGAATTGCATTTATTGCTTCCATTGGTTAAAGTATGATGTTTTATATCTTATAACGTTTTTAATAAATTGGCTTGTTAACGCAAAATTATTTTTTCTAATTGAAATGACAGATAAACGCTTCGAAACAAACGATCTATTCATGTTTATATATCAATACTAGCGGCCCTCCGCGGTTTTACTCGCGCTGAACATAGGACTTTGATACAAATTTGCAACCCCCTTAGGGGTCGAAATATGCAAAATCCCGTCTTAACGACCACCTACGTCTTAAAAAGAACCTCCATACAAAATTTGAAACTCGTAGCACTGTAGTGCTTTCGTGATAAGTGAGTGAGTAACCTTTCGTTTATATATTTATTTTATTATATAGTTATACTATTTGACGTTAGGAATTTTAACTGGTAGTCAGGTAGAGACTATATGTCAGGTTTTTCAAAACTGAAGTAATTTTGTGTGGCAGAATTCATGCGCTAAAACTATATCTTTGGTTATAAATTATCATTGTTAATAAATGAACAATTCTGACCCTCATTGTTCACTTCCACCTGTACAAATAATGTCTCATAGCCATTTTTATAAAGTTCCTTTAAATAATTATAGAAACATAAAATAAAAATATTTGAATAATATTTTAAAATAATTTAACGCTAAGCATTATATATTGTGAAATATCTACAAATAATATACAATCCGTGGTATTTTATAACTAACGAGACGTTAAAAATTTCAAACTTTGCCAAGCTTTTCAGTAGCTAGCTGGTTGCAAGGCAAAAGTCTAAAATGGCTAGTATTCTGGGTGCCAAAATCCATGGGCTTATAACATAAAGAAAATTATATCAAAGATCGATCGACATTGACAAAACGACTTTGACAATAAGGAAAATGGCTGGGAATTTCCTCCCCGATATCATTTTATCGTACAAGAAAAAATCTTAATAACTATATCAGAGCCATTTGATTTATGATGATAAAATATATAGTTTTCCGCGTTCACGTCAAACATTGTTTCTAATTGCTGCACTAGCATCAGCTTTCACATTTTTATCCGCCTGCGGCGAAGCACAAGTTCTTATTTAGTAGACAAATATAGTATATTTCCAGCCACACAAGTGTTAGATAATAAATTATCGATTAAAAGATTGAACTGAATCAATTTTTATTATGCAAAATTATAATTAAAAATAATTGTTCGAAAATTATTCGGGTTATTGTTAAAACAAGACAAATAAAGAAATAGACTATAGTATTTATTTGAACTGTATATGTGTATATGCAGGCGCGTCTTTTACTATGTCTACTCGTAACTATAAAGACTAAAAGACAACCGTTTTGGATAAATAATACGGTATTCGATTTTTCTTGATCAGGCGAATTGCACTGGCTATAAAATTATTTGAAAAATCGAAATGAAGGATTTTTGGATAATTTGGCGAATTCAGGTTTTCATTACTATTTTTTAATTAGTTAACTTTTGTATTAACGAATATACAACACTTAGATGCGTTCATATTAAACAGAGCTTAACCAACTAAATATGTAAACAAAATATTGTTCATTGTTGACATATTTAGTTGGTGAGAAGTCTGTAAATAACTTCTAATTGTACTATGGATTTGAAACATTGCATTGTATGTAATACTAATACAAAATATGTTTAACATCTTATGTATAGGCATCATCTGTTTACAGAACGATTTTTTTGGGTCTCTATTATTATTGAGTATGTATTATTTTTAAATGAGTTATCACATAACTTGATGTCATTTATGAACCAATTTTATTTTTTTTTTTACTAAACTTTCACATTCGTTACATAGAATTTTCATCAAAATCACTTCAGTTGTTTTATTTTTAATCAAAATATCCGGTATTAGTACTTTACCCAACTAAACTTAATTTTTTTCTAAGTCATAGTTATTCGAATTAGGTATAATATGTATTTATATAACATTAAAATAAATCCGAGTGCCGGTTGTATTTCGTAATGATATTACCTGGACAAAGCTCGACGTGAAGTGAAACGTGCACCATCAGAGCGTAATTATCATAAATTTAGCGCGAGCAACCGCTAGCCATGGCATTTTGATAATTGCCTCGATTCGAATTGTAATATTTTCGTACTAAAATGAAGACTTAGCTAATAGTAGCTTAAGGCTTACGTTACTAGCTTTTCAGTTCTCTTTTTCAGTTTTCTTTTTTTACGGTTTTGGTTGCGTTCAGTTACGATATTTTCCAGATTGGTTGACGTTTATCAAAATCAATATATAGTTTATTCGCTAGTTAGTAAGATCTCTCAAGCATTTTTGAATCATAAAAATAAAAAATTTATATTACAATAATGGAATGGGATATTTACATTAATGGGAAGCTACCACCACGGAAATGTAGATTTTACCGAAAAGAAACGGCAAGAAACTCGATAGTTACTAGTTACTATTTATTAAGCAACATAATGTAATATAAAATACATAATAGAGAGTTTGGATTCGAGTAAATTAAAACTGAAAACAGTCGACAATAATTGTGTTTTATGAGAAATGACCGCCTTTTATATACTGGAAGTTAATTGTACTATGTATTATATTAGACATCTTCTCGACAGTACAGCAATAAGTTAAAAAAGTTTTATCGAAATCGGCTGAACGGTATGACAACACAAGAACAGAACAAACATTGACTATTTATTATATAATTACTTACATAAGACGGTTATATAAGCCAAAAAAGGATTTTTAAATCGGACTGATTATATCGTACAAACAGAATGTTCACGTAATAATATATTATTGTTTTAAACAAAGAGGCTTAAGTTTAATGAATATTTATAATCAATAAAACATAAATCAATCAATTCTATACTTTGATGGGTTTTAGTAGGCCATATGAGCATAGAACATAAACCTGCCGACCCTAAACCCACGAACGATAGTGTTAATGTCAACTTCGCTGCCACTCAATAAAACTAACGAGGTCAAGTCAGTTCAAATATTTATAAAAGCCGAAATTTTATAGACATTATAATCGTCAGAAGTAAAGAAAATATTCTTTCTCTATTCATACGCGTAATCACATACGTAAAAAATACTTAACTTTCATATGCATAATCTAAATTGTTTTACGCGATATTCTCAATAGCGATTAATTACAAAGCCCTATCAAAAAACTATATTTCCACGTACAAAATTCGAGCAGCCTTATTCTATTTTGTAAATGACGTACCCGTTGTGTTAGAATATAGTCAGCGTTTAGTAAAACTAACGCTGGCTGTCGACAATTTACCGCGGGAAGGCTGTCGGCGACGATATTTCGAGATAAGGCACTTCGCTGAACGCTCCCGTTCCGTTCCCACGCCACGGTAAAGGCGCGGCCACAGTGGTCGCGTTACACTTTCTATTTGAACTAGTTTGAATAAGCATTAAGCTACTCTTGATTTTAATCATTCGAATCGCCAGATAAAGAAAGTGAAGTTACTCAGAATAAGGAATTCGAGAATCATTGTTTCTATTAGATTAGTAAAATATTTGGATACCTCCAATAATACCTAATTTTAAGTTTTGCAAAACATAATTCTAACGGCTTTTACATCTTAAAAAATCATCTTTTTATCAGCACTTAGAAATCGTATGAATAGCGAAACAACTTATTAATAAAATAGAGATTTAAATTATATATTTATAATAAATATTATATGATTTTTGAAATGTCACTTGGACCACTTGTGAACTGAAGTATCCATTTTTTTTATTAAAAAAATAGCTTATTTACTGAAAATAATTAATTACATTATAATAATAATATAATAATTAATAATAAAGATAATTATTTAATTATCTTTTTTTACATAAAAATATCAAAGGTTAGTTATTTGTAAGAGCAAAGTCATAATCTTAATAACAACATTCAAAGCATTCAGTTAATTACGAAAAGGAATGTAAACATTGTATATTTATATTACCTATCTAATTTATTCATAACTTTGAATAATTAAATTTTCTTTACGCTGACACGACGTACAAACGCTAGGAACACACGTACAGACAATTATCGAGGCGTTTCGTGTTATAAACTCTTCCATTAATATTACAGATCTTGAATTTAAATTGTTTGTATAACTGTACGCAGCAAACAGTTCATTTGCGTTACACTGTCAAAACTACTCGCAGAAGAATTTCAAATTAAAATTCCTTTACAAATTTGAAATATTAAAAACGATTTAAATGTTTATTGAATTTATACGGATTATTTATGTATTCAATTATTCATTTAAATTTTAAATAAATAAATATTTAATAATAGAATTGACACGATCTTAGTTTAAAGTATTAGGGAGATATAGGTCGGAAAGAGTAACGGGACCTACCTCAAGCGCGGGGGGCGGCGCATAGCGGTCCTCGACCCGGGACAACGCATGAACCGCCTTGACCTGCGAACTCCTGCCAACCTCCTAATACCCGCTACTATCCTGGTACTTCGACTCGATTATTCCCCAAAAACGGGCGTTGAACCCCTCCTCGATATTGAAACCGGTTAAGCACCCTTAAGCATTAACGAGGGAAACATATTTTTTATTACATTCCAAATAATGACAACGATAAAAAATGAAAGTAATGGCCATCTTTGCTTGAATGTTGATTTTATTTAATTTATAGATTGAGAAACGAAATAAATGATATTTTGTCTATGCCTCGTTATATCTTTTAATTTGTTTAATAAACCTATGAATATAATTTTAAAATATCTTAGAAGATAAGATTACTAGAGTATTAAAAATTATTTCTATAAGCGATGGCAGTTTACGTCATTATGATCCACTCAACCTGGCAGACGTCACTAACCGACATCTGAGTGAATGACCCAACAACCTTGGGTATTCGCTGCGAGCACCGAAATTCGCAACACGATTTTATATTATCTACATGCAAAATTGCTTTAATTGGTAAAAGGGTTGTTATAAATAACAGGTTATACCTAACAACAATCAAATTGTCTAAATAACACGTGATTATGAATCGTTTACATATTATTATGTTGTATTCATTGGTTAGAATAATTTTTGACCACAACTTTGTTGTTTATTTGCTTTATTATCCAACTTATTTATGATAGAATTCTTATAACATTTCTTAATATAAAAACGAATTGTTAAGTCAATGAAACAAGTACGTTACATCTTTTTACATCCGTTTTGTCACGAGCTGTATTAAAATACATTTTATTACGCACGGCACGCTGTTAGTCGTGCATAAATTTAATTTTTAAGTCGACAACATTATCATTAAGCTAAGAGAAACATTAACTCATTCTAAATTCCGATCACACGGTACATTAGCAAAGAAATCGATTAACCTGCGTGAGATCCTTACTGAAGCTTATGTGCTGTTTTATTTATAAATATATTTTTAA
Organism: Hypolimnas misippus; assembly: GCA_037950945.1. Classification (NCBI taxonomy): domain Eukaryota; kingdom Metazoa; phylum Arthropoda; class Insecta; order Lepidoptera; family Nymphalidae; genus Hypolimnas; species Hypolimnas misippus. Next base: position 5,120,002 of record JBBEEQ010000014.1, read on the forward strand.
ATTTTTTATTCCTATATTCAGTGACGAATTTATTTAAAACGTGCAACGAACACTTACAAAAACATATACCGAATATATATAATTCATAAGAAATACATCTCCAAAGCTATTGTGAGCTTCCATTTTGGGCTAAAAAAGATACATCGACAATCCCTTGTAAAAAATCGACCACACAATGTGACGTATGCCTTAATTTTCATAACGATCAATACACATAACATAATCAAATACCGTACGATTATTAGCTTAACGTATTCGTAAACGCGTCACCGCTCACGTACGAACAAGTTGTCGTACGTCGCGATAACGGTACTGTCGAGCCGGATGCACATCATCCGGTTACCTCAACCCGGGTGTGGACGCACGACATCTCTCGGCGATAGCGACGCGTGCGATCGGTACCGTCTTGAAAACAATTTCCTAATAGACTACCGTTTATTTTCGACGATACATTAATCTTTTTGCTATCGATACAATCCATCTAGTATCGACTCTAGCAATATTTAACAACGTCAACGAGATGGTAGAACGTCGCTTTTCTAAGTTTAAAATTTATTAAGGTAAGTAGTGAACTAGTTTTTGCACGCGGCTTCGCTTGCTTGCTTCTTATTTAACATATAGCCTATGATCACCAAACATAATGCATGCCTTTTAAATAGTCACTTATTTTTTTGAAATAGGTCCAGTGTTGCCGGAGTTTATGGTTCCTGCTTAGCTACGATGAGTCGTAGCGTGCTGTAATATAGCCTTCCTTCCTAAATAAACGGGCTATCTAACGGAAAAATAATCATCAGTTTCAGAGATTACTCCCTAGATGTAAACCCCCAAGCACATTGCAATTTATTATAATATTAGTATAGACAGAATTATAGATATAAATTAAAATTAGAATTGTAACATACATGTATATTTCACGATTTTATTTTGTTTCGTGTTATGTACAGTTAAAAAGCTAAATATATAAAATAAAAGAAAACATAGTACCTAAGTTACTGTTGCAATTGTACTAAAGTTTTGTAATAGCAAAATTTTTAAAATTACAAGCTACACGTGCATACCTGTTTTTTTTATTTCAATTGGTTACTCAGAAGAATGTGGGCACTTGTCTCGTGAATTTTTTAATTTCTCTTATTATGTCTGCGCTAGACAGGATGGATGATGCCAAGAAACTTGCAAGAATTGTCATAATAAAAATTTATGGGTAGTTGCATCGGCGTAATACGAGTACTGTGGTCTAAAACCTGGTTTCCGAGATTTATTACGCGATTTCGACAAATGCTTATGTCGTACGGTCTTTAAACAGAACAATATTTGGACTATTTTAAATGTTTCAGCATCAGACATAGTAACATTTATTTTAAAAATAAATAGTTTTAGAGACGCATTTGAAATAATTAACAATTATTACGCTATCAAGTACCACGCTTTTTTGTGATGAATTTAATTTACTGAACCGTTCTTTAAATTAACAATATTTTTAATACAGTGTGCAAAATCGTAAATATTTAAGACAAAATTATAAAAGTTAATAAAATATTTTTTTTTCGATGTTAAAAGAAAATTGTAGTCTTAATAAAACTGCAGCATTAAATTACATTTAATTACTGTGACGCAATAAACACCACTATTATAAGACCTTGCATTGCAGACTATGGGACGAGTGGCATTAGTATTCATTTCTTTCCCACGCTCGCTATTCGCCACTTCCCATCACGAGACCTTCAATACACCATTAGTGTGTTATGAAACTTGATAAGAAATGCTTCTTCCTTGATGATATATTAACTTTCTTATATATTACTTACATATAAATAACAACAGTTTTAAAAAAAGAACCGACTTCAAAAACTTCCTAATAGACGTTATTTTTATTACTTGGATGACATATTTATTACAGTTATTTTAATTTTAAAACCAAAATACTGAACCGATTTTGATATAAATTCTATTAGACCAATCAGAAATTGTTCCTCTTCAAACAAAAAAGAATTAAAAACGAAAACAGTCAAGTCGTCTTCGAGTAATCGGAGACCACAGATAAAATTAAAAGTCTCAACGAACTGGAACCTTCTCCTTTTTTGAAGTCGGTTAAAACTAAATAGGTAAATGTTCTTGACATAACGGATAAAGATATTCCAGTACCCAGAGTTTACGGAAAATTAGTAGTGCTTAGCGTTTTATTATGCAAATGTTATTTTCAATACTTTGCACTAAAAGCACTTTTATAAGCGCTTATAAAAAGACGCGAACGCTTAACTACGAATATGTATTAATAAAGATTAGTAACATTTTTCGAGTTTGATGTTTTTTTGGAAATCATTTAGAATGACCTCATAGCGCCCTTTTTGACGGACACGTTGGGGCAGTTGACTACAATTGACTGAAGCGCTAATGGTCGCGGATTCGATCCTCGCTCACGGCAAATGATTGTCGTGGTTTCTGCTCCCCTACAACGTAAACCATTTAAAGGATTTTAACATATGTGGTGTCATTAAGTTCATCTCAGTTGTGAGAGTCGCATAGTCCCTATCCATGTCATGTCAATCATATCACGTGAAAATTCCGGAAAATAATATATTGGTATATATATTATTTCCCAAAATTTCCATGAGTACGAAAATTACGTAGAAAATCCGGATTTCTAATACGGCATATATTTATTACAATTTCAAGTAAGAAACGTATAGGTTACTCCTATTTAAGAATAATACCGTGTATCAGTAGTGTTTAAACCATTGTTTACATACTCACTAATTGACATTTCACTTAACGTGTAGTACCTTAAAATGAAATCAAAAACCAACTCGGATAATTATTTTAATTAAAAAAGTCTGACTACAATTACGTTCGCGATGGCGAAAACGCGACAGATAACGATGGCATAATTAACATTTTTGTGACTACTTTTAAGACCTCGACATTTTTAGACGATCTTATTAAATGTCAACAATTCCAATTTAAATTTATACACAAATATAATCACACGTCGCGAACGAATACTATTATTTGATTATATATAAAATTGTTTCCTTTTTCGTAACAAAAGTTTCCAATGTCCTATTTCATACTATTTACAATATTTACTCCGATACGTAGAATTAGTAAAGATACACCATTTTGTGTGGTAACGTAGGTAATAAAATTATTTATAACATAAGACGTATTAAAACAAGATATACTTGTAACAGTAAGCGACAACAACGTCGGTAGCCATTTAAATTACAAATAAGTCGGTATTATTAATTTGATTTACCTAATATACAATTAACTATACAAATTGTAGTATAGAATAAAACTACTTGAAAAATATTTAAATTTTGCATATAATATAACCTTGCCAACTACTGGCAGTAATTTAAAATAAATTATTTTTAATAGTCAATTGTGAACACATGACAACACGAACACTGTAAATCAAGTGTTAAGATTATTAAATACATTCGTTATGTACACTTTGAAGGGATTGGATCGTTAATATGTTGTTTAATAAAAGACGTCCATAGTTTCAAATGTTCCGTTTATTACTGATTTAAAAACTAAAATTATACCATTAAAATTTGTAACTAGCGTTAGATCGCGACTAAGTTAGTGTTAATATAACTAAATTTTCCAAACGATCGTCACGCTATCTACTGAAAATTAATTGTAATATACCTTTCCAAAGATGCAATGACTAAGTTGCATTAACGTTGCATATAGAAATCAGATGAACAAGGCCACATATAAGATAAAAAGATACGAACAACATAAACATATTCAAATATTCGATAACCGAAAAACTTTGGAAAACAATAACTGCCTTACTACAAAAAATTTAAACATACGTTGAACGAGTGTCTATAAAATCCCGTACTACAAATGCGCGTCTAGAAAAGTTTTGTGTTAAACGTGGTTTAGACAAAGATTAATTATGTATAAAAATTTACGCTTAGATTTTATTAATATATGCTTAAAATCCATTTTAGCTATCAAATATAACGTGTGACATTTTATTAATAAGTTTCTTTGTAAATTTTACACGCAGTATAGCAATTTTGACAACATTTTAAACAATTTCTAATTTTTAAACACTGTTTAGCTAGACACGTGTTGAACATGGTTTTATTTGATCTTTTGTAGTGAAGGAGAAAGTTACTCGTACCATCGTATAACAACATCTCTCGACCTACGTTTTAAGCACACACGTTGGCGCAGTGGTCACTGCAACTGACTGTAGCGCTAACAGTCGCGGGTTCGATCCCCGCTCACGGCAAATGTCTGTATTGGCCATACGGATATTTGTCGTGGTCTGGGTGTTTGTGTTAGTGCTGTGTATGTTTCCGGACCCCCGACACAAGGTCACAAGACCTTAATGGGGGCCTTTGAGTGTGGTGCGTTTATTTGCGTTTATTTGTTTATTTAAACGTTTTAATAGTTTACGTATGATTAGAATGAGTATTAACATTCTCTTTACTTGTGAAGGCAGTGAGAGTACTTAGAATCATAAGTAATTATTTCTCGAAGTTTTAACATTAGACCTTTCACATTACAGTATAGAGTGGGGTCCGCATACGTCTACCGTCGTTATTGTTATCGAGACGGGGTCAAATTTCAACATCTGCCGATACACCCGACAACCGACGACTTTACCTTAATATTATATATAAATATAAACCTTATGTTTATCGTAATAAAGATCGCGTTTAGATGACTAGTCCGTACCTACGTGACTCAGCCGTAGTCGAGCTATGTGGATTGTTTCATTACGAGTTAAAAGCAATTTATGCAATGAACAGTGTTTTCTATATTTGTATGTTTGCTGATAAAGGTTTTTGTTGGACATGAGTTAACTACTCGGTCACGTGCAGACGATGTTTAGTTGGAAAATATTTGAACGTTATTTGATATTTAAATTCACATACGAACAAGTTTATTAGCTAACACAAGATTCGCGTTAATAAATTAATAATAAAGACTGATTTATTATGTTATTAATTGTACATTAATTTATCTAGCATATGTATATTAATCAAACCTTGACTTTCATATATACACGTAGTGTTATATTTTTCACACGTGACTTGAATTGAATTTGGATTATTACATACACACAACCACACACACACACGAATAAGTTTTGGTTTAAACCGAACAAATGTCATAAACAAATTATATTAAAATTGACATATTTAAAGGAATACAACAAAATACATAAAGTCTTACCGTAGATGTATAAAACAACAAAAAAAACTAATTCGAACCGCCACATAAGGCTTCAAATAATGTATTAGTCAGACATAGAAACTTTTAGGAATCTAACTACATATCATTCGCCAACACGCGATCTTTGGTTTACCTACATAGTCTAGATTCACCTTTTATATTTAAAACTCGTAAAATAAATAAATAGAACGTACCAACGTCCGAAAAAGTTATATTTTAACAGCTGTTATTTAATCCGTTCATAAAAAAACAACAAAGCATTAGGTCACTGAATACAAAACTTATTTAGGTTATTTAACCGTTAGATACTTTAATTTGTATATTTTTCTCATAAAATAAATTACGCATATAAAAACTACATAAGCTTACATAAAAGCGTAGTCACGTAAAAATAGCTCATAACATCAATAATAATTGAAGCCAATATAAATTATCGCTTCATCCTCACATTCCGGACGGATAGCGAGCCCTATTAGCGTGGTAAAACAAACAATAAAGGGAAAGTGGGGGGACGGACCACCCGCTGGGTAATGACTGGATTACCGCCGCTACAGCTGCACGATGCGAACGATAGAGTTACCAGGTCGATACACGAGGATTCCTGGACATTTCTAACACAATTAACTAATTCGCTGGTCACTTTGAGGCTTTCATTAATTCTTTTGAGACATAAACTGTGTAATATTTATCTTACTACTTGGTTTTTAGGGTTTTCCCTGCATTATTGGTTACTGCTTTGTTCCTAGGTATCGTAGCTCGATGTGATATGACCTATAGCCTTCCTCAATAAACGGGCTATCTAAGGTTATTTTGTCTATCGTTCAAACGAACGAACAAATTATTTAGTATACATATATTGGCAGATAAATTTCTAAATAGATATTTCTTTTGCATTTTTGCTCTTATCAAAAGTACATAACCTACAGAATTTCATCAAAATCGTTCCATAACTTATCAAATTAAACGTACCATATAATCAAATCTTTGCATCTTCCGAATAGGTAATTTCAAGTGAATGATTCGTATTAAAGAAGATCGCTAACTTTTTTCCCGAAACCTTCGGACATTTGGTAACCCCAAGTATAAACGAGGCTGTCACATCGGATAAAACGAGTTTCACCGCAATTATCCACCTCGCATATTTAACAATTTTCAATCTCAACAAACGTCACAGCAAAATGATACTTTGTGACATTCAGAATAAATTATTCTACTTATATGAACTATACAGTGTGAGGATATATGGAGGTTTGTTACTATTTGTACAGAAACTACTAAATGGATTTTGATGAAACTCTACTATATTATAGTCTTACATATCCGAATAACATAAGCTATAATTTATAAATATAATGTATTGCCAAATTAGAACAATCATTTTTAAAGACACGAGAAATTTTTGCTAACAGCCTTTTATTAAGATTATATAAATTGTTTATCATTCCGTTTATACATGAAAGAATTTAATGTTATGCCTTATTTTTGACACTCACGGCTTCCGTAAGATTACTAAATAATTTTATCACTTGCAAAAGTGAGCCTTATATGTGTAATTTTTGTCTACGATGTAATAACTTTGATTTCGCTTCCATTTTTTATCTGAATATACAGTTTCTTTGTCTAATCTATGATTGATGTTGTTTCCAACTAAGTTAAAACCCTGTTAGGTTGTTTAGAAATTCACGTGACTGTAGTGATGGTTAGATATACTGAAGGACAGACGACATTATTTTAACATAATATAGTGATATCTCTACGAATAATGTATTCAAATAGCCTTTCATGTAAAGACTCATAACAGTTTTACTCTATATCCAAAAATTCATTTGAATATTTCACTAACATTTTATTTTCTGCAACTACTTTTACCTACTCTGGAGGTATTTTTATTTTAATAAAAGTCAAACAAAAAATTGACTTAAAAATTTATATAAGAACCTCAGCTGCACCGCAAGTTAATCTTTACAATAGAAGCACAAAGACTCCCCCAGTCTTATTCCGAACAGGAAACGGAATAAAAATTAAACACACTTTTTAATTCTATTTTTGAAACGGCTTTTTTTAGTTCCGTGACTGATAGTGGAAATGTCGAGTTAAGAATAGATTTATCAGAATATACCCTCAGGACAATTGAGGCCGCCATCGTAAGAACGTCCTTAGTGATATTTTTTTATAAAAAAATACTTAGTAATTTTAGCTCTATTTATCTTATAGTCTATTTTCTTTTTCTTGTCTTATTTGGTAACAATGCTCGGAACGATAATCACGAATTTCCGCACATTATTTTTCATTAAAATAAAAATAATGATTCAGCTAATTAATTCGATCATTCATTTCTCATCTCTAATCTAATTTAGCAGACAAAGATGACGTACTACTACGTACTAAATTAAATTTCATTTCATTTCATTTCATTTCATTTTGACATATAGAAAACAAATTTGGTATAGATCTAGGACCATTAATTCGACTAGTAATATCAGTAAAACTCAATTGTCAAATGTATATATGTTCGCGCAGTTCAAAACGTCTATAACTATTCTGCTAATTCATTTTTTATTGTATTCGTATTTGTCAGGACAAGGTTCATATGGAAGACTTCAAAAACCTTCACTGAAAAAAGTAAGTCAGATTAGTTTTTATAAAATAGCACATATGTCGTTCTTGCACTGGGTGCATTTGACGACGCTAGGGACTCCTCGCCTAAAATAGAATAACTGTCATATGGGACGCGTGTTTGCGAACGTCCTAATTCACGTCACGCCGTGCCATCGCCCCGTGCAGGCTACCCCCTGTTTGCACTGATTAGATTTATCTGTTAACGCATTTCCTCGAACGTACCGAGTGTCCTGGAACACGTGTTCCGATTTAATTGGAACTGTCGCCTGTCATTGATATGAGGTGTTTCCGATTGTATTGTTTGTGTAATGAGCTATTTCTTGTTTGACGTAACTGTAATGTAAAGGTGTATATTGTGTTTGACATATTGATAATATTGTATGTTATTCGAAAATAAATTATATTATTGATAAATAATTAATTAAATTTGTATCGCTTTCTTATTATACGGGTAGAATTGTGAATACCTAGAAAAACATAGATAAATGACGTCGAGCTAAGGTAAAAAAAGTCTATTCTAAATATAAAAATCTAATAAATACGTTTCCACACAGTGCAAGATACACACGATAGATTTATATAAAACTATAAATACCTACAGAGAAATATTACAGTATTGAAATGATAATATAAAATATAGATATACACTTATTCATCAACATTGCATCTCAAAAACATAACAATCGCATTAGAAATTCAAAACTAAGTCTAATTCAACAAACTACACCAGCGAACATCGGAGATTATTTTCCAAACAATAAATTTACTCCCGAAACTCCGCATAATGCATCAGAGCCTATGGAGCAGTTAGTCGAGTTTGCAATCTGCAGTTACCCGCGCCGCTTCTCCCGGCGACTAATTTCCGACTGAGCGTAGTTCCTTAATTGTTACATTTCTCATTTAATATTCTACGTTTCGTTTCAGATGTATGTTCTTCTTATCGCACTAGTTTCGACGGAGTTTCGCTAAACGGCTGTGTAAATAAATAGATCTTCTTTTGTAGAGCTAGTATCATTTTAGTGTCGTTTTCACCTTCAAGTATACCTGTTCGTATATTTTTTGCCTAATAACCCTATTGCTCCACTCCTATGAATCGTAGCATGATATAATATAGCCTATAACCTACCTCAATAAACGGCCTATTTAATGCAAAACGAAGTTTTCCAATTGGATCATTTGTTTCACAGATAAATTTACCTCTTTATAATATTAGTATAGATTCGATTTTTCTGTGTTCATCGTTATCGATACAGACATCTAAGTTTTTTTCAATACAATATTATTTACCTATATGCTTGCGCCAGAAACCAAGTGTATAGATTTTAATCTTATGTGTCTTATCTTATTCCTTGAGTCAATATGAAAGGAACTTATTAGTATCGCGAAAAAAATTAACAAAAACTAAATTCGCATTCCATCTACTTATATATGTATACAATTATACAAACAAACATAATTAAAAAACACAAGCCATACCCCTTGTTTAATTTCATTAATACACTTTTGAAGATCGTGTTACCAAACGTAGACCACGGTATAATATAATAGGTGAAAGTAAACACGACAGATATGAAACAGATCTAGTGATTAAACTACACAAGATCGGCCAGTTTTGATAAACAGAGCACAAATATAATTTCGCTTACAAACAACTCCGGCTCACTATTCATAACTTCAATCAACGCTCGGATATTATATCTGTGCCAAAATTTTCAATGAACATTCCATGAAACTGCACGCAACTTATGAATCCCTGGTATTTTCATTATGAATATTAATTATTAATATTATAAAAAATACATCTATGTTGCACAATAATTCGCCTGCACCTGAACTAATATTATTTACAGGACTTTTTTAAAGAGACCGATTTTAAAAGCAAAACACGTAATTTTGTTTATTTAAAATATATTCTATTTCAGTTATTTTTTATCAAAATTCTATAGGAATGGAAAAGTATATCAAACAAAAAACGAATGAACCAATTGAAAATCTCCTTTTTATTTGGACGTCGGTTAAAAAGTAATCCTTTGTGTATCCATACATATAGCCTATGTCGTTATCAATAATTTAGGCGCTATAGTGAAACATACATACATACATAGACTGCCAAAATCATCATCTTTCCATCTCATTCGCCGTAATCGGATAAAAAAAACATTTCACGTTTTCAATTTAACTTACTGCGACGAACACCGCATAAATCACAAAGCACTTGAAACATACCTGTAACAAAAAAAAATACATTAAAAAAATTTTTCCTCCGCGCAAAGACATACATCAAACTTATTTCATTAAATCGTCAACAAGATGAAGCAAGCGAAACCTTTTACAACGTTGATTTGTTTCGAGAGAAACAGTATTTATTGCTTTGAGCCGTCAACTATGGAGGGCCATAGATCACTCGCGGTTTTTAATACAAACATTTAATAATTTAACATCGAAGCTGTCATTTTATCGCGAGTCCGTCTTCGTACCACGCGGCGATACGTTCCTTTCCATCGGCCTTGCCGCTTTGACCTTTTCGCTTCATTCGCAATACGATAGCTACTGCAATGGGTTTACTATTACTCATCATAAGGCGAGAATTACACTTATAACTTTTGCTTTTAGGCGAGAATTACATTTGTAAGTTTTACTTTCGAGAGCGATATAAAACAACTCTGTGACCTAGTAACAGATACGTTATAAGTAAAAAATAAGGTACTGACAATTAATTCTTTTCGGTTTTAGTTATTAGAAATAACTTATGTAATGGAAGACATGGCTAATTTTTCTTGCGAAAACAAATCGAAGAGGTAGTTTCCACGTAGACAGTCGCTGATACCAACTAATATCTTAAGAGATATGAAGAAAACGATAGCTACTACAACAAGATTTATATTATAATAGTTTTGATTTATAGAAATAACAAAGTTGACAGCATATCTGTGTTATCAAATATGGGTAATATAAATAATTTATTAGAAAATACAAAAGATATTTTATAACTGTAGATACATACATAACGTTAAATTTGTAATCATTTAAATTTTAAAAAGGTCGTCAATTGACATGAGGGCAAGCCAGCCATGTGGACTAGAATAATCTTACAATAGTAGGGGCTAAGAGTATCGATCATTATGAGGTGCTTTAAGTGCTCTCCGAGGCACGGTGGGGAGACCCACAAGGAGAAACACCCAGGCATAGGAACACATTATTGTACAAATAAACATATCTGCCCCAAGCGGGAATCGAAACCGCAACCGTCGGCGTAGAAGGTACATTCCGTACCACTACGCCAGAGCAATCGTCCTATGCGCTTATAACATATCTATACCTAGTTATATATTATTACAAAATACTATGATAAAAGTCATACTTTAGCTGTACTAATAGCGGACATTTAAGACCGTCAATAATACATAGGCCTTTTGAGACTTTAAATGATAAGTCAAAGAAACTGATAATGGATTTAAGTGGTTATTTAATTATATATTTTGACGCACTAATTGTATAAAATTAACATCAACATGTTATGATGATAATTTTATACAATTAGTAATATTTTTACGATTTTAATCATCGTTATGTGACACGTTTATTGATGTAAAGATTTTCTAGAAAATTATTATGTTATAAAAAAAACCTAATATTTCAGTGTTGTTACAATTAAGGCGACTTCAAATCGACCAACGTTACGCAAAGTTCCGTATTCACAAAGTAATCTATTATGTACTACTATTATCAATACGAAATTTTGTGATGGTTGGATGTTTTGTTTCTCTTTCACGCTAAAACAACTAAACAGATTTTGATTAAACTTTACTATTATACAGCTTGTATATCGTACATTAACACATACGCTTTTTATCAACATATACATAGATGAAAAAATGTGCGGAAGTTTGACTTAAATATTTCATAACATAACTTCTCAGTAATTATTTTATCGGCAAAAGTATACTGTATTACGTTATTTTAACACTAGGTTTACCAGACCAGTCATTTTGACTGGTTTGGTAGAAATAGGTTTATTTAAATAGCTGGTTAATCTAGTGTTAAATAGTAAACCAGCAATTATATGTTGTATGGGATAATTTCCAAACTTTAGATATTGTAATACGTTTTACACCATAACATTAGAAATACTATAGCAATAGCTTCGTACAATACCATAGAGCATGTCATACGTAGCAACATAAAATATGAAACGTAAATAATAATAAACGCATCACACTCAACGGCCCCCATTAAGATCGCGCGACCTTGTGTCGGGGGTCCGGAAACACAAACAACCCTAACACAAACACCCAGACCACGACAAACATCCGTATGGCCAATACAGATATTTGCCGTGAGCGGGGATCGAACCCGCGACCGTTAGCGCTTGAGTCAGTTGCATTGACCACTGCGCCAACGTGTCTGTCATATATCAAAATTTCATATGTCAAATATTAGAAATAAGAGTGATATTTTTAAACTAAAAAGCCAATTAAACTAGATAGATGAATACTTAATGAAATCGTTTGGAGTGGCTTATCCCTAATGATTTCTACTCTCGGTTAGTGCGTGGGTTTTTGTATTAGCAATAATGAGAAAAAAGTGTTGACAGCCTATTAAAAGTAAATAATAATTAAATACTATGCAATTACGAGTTTTTAATATTAATGAACTCTATGCTTACGATTGTCGATTTGTCGGTAACCATACATGTCATATCTCTATGGCCTCTGTATTGTAAGAAATTTTCGAAATAATTCGTTACATGTAGTATTTATCAAGAATATTGTACTCATTGTTCACAATATCGTTTAATTTTAATATGTTTAGAACAGTTTTTGTGCTTAATATCTTAGCCTAATTGTAATATAAGTATACATTTTAGACAGCATTTTATAAAGGAAGACAAATCTTACTTTGAAGTTTCCAATTCCATTATTTGTAACCATTTTAATGCAATGCACATTTTTTTTGTAGACCACATTTTTTATACTTCATATTTATTAGATTACCCGTGATTATGTTTATACTATTATTCGGAGAAAAAGTAATTATTTGTAGTACAATTTTAACAAATAGCACATTACCGCGAATTCGAGATCAATTCACAACAACAAAGCCACAGAATAATTTAGCTACAAAATGTTTTTCCACGAAAATGAAATCCTATTAAAACCGTTGGTAAAACCTGCATATAATCCCGCCACAGCGAAATCGGTGACCCAGCTGAGAGCGGGGCGGTACACGTGTAAACAAGCGACGGAGACTTTTGAGATATTCTAGAAAAGTTTGCGAGAGCGGGCGAGCGGGCGAGAAGCAGGCAGCGGTCCACTGCGTTTTTTTACTTTTTTTACACGCTGAAAGTGAAGTTAATGTCAAGATGATAGTTGCTTAAAACGAAAGCTTACCATCGGTAATGTTACCTCAACAATTTATATAGAAAACGTCCATGTATGCATGCTGATAAGCAATAATGTGTTAACCCACATAAAGTCAAATTAAGAGATATTGATGTATCTTGATAATTGGTTAACTATTTAGCATTATTCAAAAAACAATTAAGTCATCTAAACTACATAAGTATGAAAAAAAGTTTCTTAATTTATAGCTGAGAGTTTCGAGTGCGTTCCAATATTTTGCAATTTATGCAATAAATTTATATGTTTGAAAAACTTATTTCTAGATAAACCTTTTCATTACACCAATCAGCTTCAATTAATTATACTTTTTATCAAAAAAGAAAAGAAAAGGTGGATATATGTCTTCAAACACATTTATTAAAAATAGCTTTGACATCTTTAGACGCCATTTTCTTAAAAATGAAGTCTCTGTGGGATGAAACAGTATTGCTTATCAGCGTCCCTATAATAATAACGTGAAAAAGAAAACATTAGACTGCAAGCTATACTTCTACTATTGCTAGCCATTTTCGAACACAGTAACTTAAACTTCGTTTAAAAATAATTGATCTAAGCTTTGTTCAAAATAATATTTTTCAAAGAAAGTTTACACTTCTCGTAATTAGCATTCTATTTATAATATCCACTTCTGTTAGGTGAGCTACGCGTCCGCTTTCCGCGGTAAAGTCGCCCGCTCCCAGCTGGGCCGCAGCCGCACGGTAGCGCGTGTACGCGGTTCCCGTGGAGATGTGGGCGTGCAGGAGTACGCAACCTTTGCCTTTTACACGTTAATTTATAAATTGAGCCACCACTTAATTGGCATTACGCTCACTCGCGTCGACTTCACTTACGCCATATTAGTGTCGAGTTTATGTCGATATATCGAGAGATTCAATTTCTAATTAACGTTAGAAACTTATAGGTGATACGAGTTTTATGTTTTATCAAATATTAACATTTGCTTTACTTGCGTTAATATACGAGCGTCTAATTTTTCTGTTATTTGAAAAAAGAGTTTACTTTTTTAAATTCAAGGTACCCTAATAAAATTTCATAATGATTAAAAAATAGTTGAGGTGTTAAAACGTAACAAACAAAGGAATTTACATTCTCATATATAATATTAGTTAGTAAGGATGCAGTGACATTATACAGGTTCATTTTAAGTTATTTAGTTGAATACAATGTTTACTTTTTAAAGCACACATGAAGCATATTCCTTTTTGTAAAATTGTTAAATTCTGGCGAGCACGAAATATGTGAGTCGTGAATATAAAATGAAACGCTCAGAAATGTAATTCTGACGCTTCAGGTGTGTCTTTTTTATATTTCTTTTATTGAACTGCAATATAGTTTATGTTAAAAATAATAAACATATGTATTTGAAGAAAAGAAAAAAAAATGCGTAAGTATTTCTTTTTTTATTAAAGCTTTGTAGCTTAATGTTTAAATATAATAATTTTATTTACTCACACAGTTAAGATGAATGACGTAAGCCACAGCTTATATTATGTGTGTAATTAGAGTACTAAAACACAATTCTCGTTCTGCACCAGTGGATTAAATAGAATATGAAAGATAAAAATACTATTTAATACCAAAATGAAATCAAACAAACAAATCTATATTTTGATGTGAAACATACTCAAAGATATAATATCAAACATGCGATTTATTATATAAAAATAGTTGGCAAACCAGCTGACTGGACACCTGATTTTAATTGATCACTGCCGCCCATGGACATTTTCATCACTAGAGTAGAATAAAAAAGGGTATAGGGCCTAAACAAAGGAATGATGGAGGGGGTTAGGTTACACAAACTTCCGTCTTCTTCACTCACCGTACGAAACAGCTAGTTTCGTTATTTCACTGATATTTTTTTATTATTATAAAAAGGGAGGCAAACGAGCAAATATTAGCACCTGATGTTAAGTGGTTACTATCGCCCATGGACATCTGCAACACTAGGAGCGTTGCGGGTGCGTTGTTCGCCTTAGTGCCTTATATTTTGTGAATGTGAGCTACTGCCCTGGTCAAGCCAGCCCGTATACGAGCTGTGATCAGGAAGCAACAAGTAGGCTCTACCTCAATTGTAGATGACCTTTCTTTTACGCTTCATGACATAGACCTTTAAGATGAGACCTTTAGGACATCTCGAAGAATCAGCCTACGTTGAGTTTTTAAGAGTTATGATAGCGGGGCCTCACCTTTAAAGGGCAACATTTCAACGTCCCACGTAAGCGTGGGCCGCGCTACGGTCGATTGCGTTTTATCTAGGCGAAAACGAATTTATTAATACTGTTTAGATTAACAGCGTTACAAGAGGATCATAATGGCTTTGAACCATAGTTAAACAGCGAGCACTGAGCTAAATTATCTTTCGTTAAGGATTTAAACCGCAGCGCTGAAATGAGCTTTTTATTCCAATTATTATATATTTTTTAAACACATAATGGGTACGATACAAATAATTATTTTTGTCACTTAAATTTGATGTTATTAAAGACCAATTTTGTTTTATATGTTTTTATTTCCTATATCATTTTTTAATAATATGACGTGCGTTATTTATTTAAGATAAAATATTATATGAATATATACAATAAGCGAGTTTATTCGGCCATAAAACGATAATAGCATCGATTTAATAGGAGACCATAAAAATCATAGTTGAAACCTTATAGTGCTAAATGAATATACCTAAACACGTTTTAACCCATTCTTCAATCGTGTTATAGCTTTACAATTACGGTTAAAGTAATTAAGAATATATAAGACAATAAAAATCGGTAAAATACGAGAATTCGCGTACTGGGGATATCATAGAATTGGCACAGCACACACTTGGCCGTTTCTAATTATGTGTTTATATCTTACAATAAGATATTCTATGAAAATCCAAGCCGGATATCTATCTCGGTTAAAAGCGTACAGTGCTTTAAGTTCGGACAGACAGACAAACAGACGACGAACACTTATCAATAGCATCCTGTTGAAACCTATTCTATGGGTATGGAACCCTAATAAAATGCGCAAAATAAATCATAAATCTATCGATCATATTTTCTTAAACGAATCCGGAACAAAGAACACGTCGGACATTAATTGCGATATCCGAACGAGTGTTTCGGAGAAATCCCTATTCATACGAAACTATAAGGCTCGATACACACTGGTTTAGATTTTTTTATGAAAACTGCGGGTAAACTAACAAGCGGTTCACTTGATGAAAAGTGATCATAACATTTGCTATATGAGAGGAACCATAAATGCGTTGCCGGCTAAAACCGAAAAACAGATGGAAAAGGAAAAGATCTAAGGGAAATAATTTTGAAGGGAATTTTTTATTTTATGACAACCACCATACATTAAGAACGTACAAGTGTCGGCTTGTACGTATTTTATTTTTGTTTAGACATAACCACAATTATCATAATATTGTTGATTTAATATCGATAGTACGTTTAAATTAAAATTGTTCTAAAGCAGCTAGAAGACATCCGACTTTTTTGTTTTTTTTTTATTGTGCAATAAAAAAAAGCTACGACAAATATTACTACTTAGCTACGAAACTTTAACGCACTGTTTATTACTACCAGACGCAAAAAGAAGGATGTAGGATTTAAAAACCTTGTCTGCCCGCATATGATGTTTCTAAAATTGTGATTTTCAAACGGATTTAATTTATTTATAGTATTTCAACACAATTTTTCATATTTCAAGCCTGAGTATGTTAGTAATTTTCAATTTAAAGCCTGCTTTAGTTTTATATTATTTAATTACAAGTTTTAACCTATTAAACAAAATACAGTTATAAATTAGAAGTCCGTGGATCACACGCTTAGACGGAAGGTTCGTTTATAAAAATCCTAATGCATTCGAAATGTTCAAGAACTCGAACCCGAGTGCTGAATAAGAATGAGGTTAAATTGGATCAGGGTTTGTATGTACGTACAGCGTAGTCGTACATATCCGATCAACACATGTACCCTTGTTTTCGACTTATGGGAAAAACGGTATATAGGCGAGAATTATTTATACATATAATAACACTAATGAAAACTGGCCAAGAAATGAAAACCTCTATCGCCTATCCAGACTTTTGTCTGTCACAAAATAAAATCGTTGTTTGGGAGATTATTATTCTACGAATTGCCCTCGCCATTTCTTTCGCGGTTATAGTTACTGCTTCGCTTCTATCTGTCATACTACAAAAGACGCATTAAAACCATGTTCAACACTTGTCTAGCTAAACAGTGTTTAAAAATTAATAATTACATTGCTTAAAATATCATCTAAATTGCTTAACAGCGAATAAACTCATAAAAAACTTATTGATAAAATGTTATACGTTACATTTGACAGCTGAAATTACATTATGCTACGACTCATATCTATGAGTCGCTTCTGCGAAGCAGTAATTATAAACGCGACTCAAACCGCGAGGGGCAACTAGTAGGCTATAAAACAACACAGACCGAGGGACACCTAGTTAGATATTTATAGACATAATAAAACAAAGACAAGATTGGACATATTTCCTTTTCAGAAGTTGGTTAACAGTACTATAGTAGATTGTAGTTCAAATCTTTATCTAACCATATTATGTTTTACAATATCGTCTATCTGTCGACAATAATGAAAATTGTTTAAGATGATTATTTTGAGTTATTTATTTGTTTCCTAGGTTATTATGTAATCCACGGGTTTAAGCTACACAGCTACCCTAAATATAATGTTCTTCTCATTATGTACGTGCCCTACTCGGCGTAGTTAAATATTCATATAGAGATAAGATTTTTCCTGTTACAGAGTCTGTGAGACAACAAAGATAATGTAATATTAGCTAATTTATTTTATTGATTGAAGATATGAGTTTTCTATACTATTATAACAGATTTTATATTATAAATAGGAAATATATGATTGTTTATTTGCATTAAACAGGCTCCGAAACTACTAGACCTTTAAAAACAAAATTTTTTTTTGTTTAATTTTAATTATAATTACAGTTTTCCTAAGCAAAACGTTATATCAATAAAGCGATATAAAAATAATTTAATTAATTCAAGTTCAATAAAATTTTTGTTTTAATGGCTCTTGTGTTATATGATTACAGATTATTTCGGCAATATAACGTAAAATAGAGAAGACACGAAGGAGACTTTCCGATGCTGTCGAGAATAAAGCGATGATTAAATTTTCAAGACTATAAAAAGAATAGACATTTCTTTTTTCGACCTTAAGTTATCTTGATATATTCTATTATAACAATAATATGTCACATTCACTTTGAAACTAACACGGTACTTCTGTCGCATTATATACCTTGTTTTTATTGGTAGTAGAAAAGTAATGAGCAAATATACCTTTTTACGGTAAATGGACACCCGTACGTAGACATTGATATTGTAAGAGGCATTTAAGTGTTCCTTACATTGTTAACCATGGGATCGTAAGTTATTACGTACCTCGTTCCTATAATTACACCGGGTCACTTACACGGGAATACAGCAATAAAGTATTACTAGTCGGTAAACTCGATGTGTGTGATAATGTATTAAGATAAGTCGGTAAACCTATGAACCCTGGAAATGACCATTATTACTTTCACACAGATTAGTAGTGTCAAACAGCAATGCTATGATGGTTTACCATAGAATTTCTGCGGTTCAGAAGTGGTTGATGTTTAAATGGCTTCAGTTTCTTGAACTCAACACGAAAAATTTAGCTCGCGTTACTTGTTACGCATTCAAACATGAATGACATCTTAAACACCAATAATACGTTACACATTGAGTTTAGTACCTGTCAAAACATTTACTTTATACAATTGCTGTACGTTCCTAACAATACACACAACATCTAGCCCGCACGAAGTCTATAAAATCGTTATAGCTCATACAAATTCGCTGGAGCAATTTCGCCTCTAATAAAATTGTAGACGACAATTGGCCGGGTGCTCGGTGTAACGCCACGTGCTCGTCACTTTGCATTGATGCATTTTAGTTAAGTGACAATGCACGCTTAGTTGCTCAGGTACCGCTGTAGTTGCGATACTGCTATTGAATATAATCTCGAGTATAATACTTACTTGTGTATAGATGCTGATAAGCAATAATGTGTCAACCCACAAACAGTCTTATTTGAAGATATTTATGTATTTTGATAATTACGTATTTAATATAATTCAATAAATTTTAAGTCATCTAGTCATCTCACCTTATTTCATATAAGTATGGAAAAAGTGTTTTTATTTAATGTTTATAATATTAAAGTGTTTTCCATATTTTGCAAAAAGTTTTAATCTCATATAGGTATTTGTAAAACTTTTTATTTTACCAATCTGCTTTAAATTCATTGCTCTATTAAAATAGAGCAGAAAAGGCAGATATATACTTCTTCAATAAATAATGTTAAGAATAGATTTGTCATCTTTAGACGTTATTTTCTCAAAATACAGTCCGTGTTGCCACAGTATTGCTTATCAGTGTTCATATATAAAAAGATTTGTGCAAAAAGAATGTACCTATATACCTATATATGTATGTATGTTTTCAATAGACTCCAAAACGACTGAAGCGACATTGATGAAATTATTAGACAATCTCCAATTTAGCTCAGCCTGTCATCTTGTGAAGTTTTGTAGAGATCGGATTAACAGATTTTATTTTTTTGGCTTTTTGTCAAAGCCAAATCGCTAGTCTAAATATTAATGTGACGTTAGAGATTACTACAACGGATTATTAATGTCAAGAAAGAAGGTATGGTGATATCATAGCTAAAGAAAAATGAACCCATCATTTCATCAACGTCTTCATTTTTCATGTCTTATTTTTATGCCTTCTTGAACTCTTTAATTGTATATTATAGGAAAGAGACTGCCTCGAGGGGATGGTAATGTTTTTCGATGTATGAATATTGATTCTTTGATGTCTATTGTATGTCTATTATTTTCGTTCTTAAGTTTATTCTATTTAATTAACTTTATCGTAAATTTATATTATTATCTTTATCGTAAGTTGGCGTAGTGGTTACTGCTATTGAAACGCTAACGGTCGCGGACTCGATTCCCGCTCACGACAAGCAGGTATAGGCCATTTGAATATAATAAATATTGTCTTTGTGGTCTGAGTGTTTATGTTAGAATTCTGCGTGTTTCCGGACCTTCTTGTGGGTTTCATAACGAGGACCTTTGTGAAGAGTTACTTTTATTCTTCCATATTATTTAAATTTTAAATTTAAGCCTAGTTTCATTATTCAGTTAAACGGTATGCATTACAAATTGCTTTGACTGACTAAGCGATTTAATACAGTAGATAATCTTAAAGCCATGTAGGAACCCGCCCGAGGCTCGGAGGGGTCAACATAGGGGACCGATGTTTACATTTATTGATAGATAATACCCCTAGCGGCCGGTTATTGTACATGACTTTGAGGATCGTTTTAATAACTTATGTCCATATTGTATTACTGTGTTGTTATTTAATTTTTAAGATATATCTCTACTAATATTATAAAGAGGTAACTTTGGTTATTTAATTTTGTATGTGGGGGGGGGGGGTTATTCTTAGAAAATACTGATCCGATTGGTAAAATTTGTTATGTTAGATAGCCAGAAAGGTTGTATACTATATAACATCACTCTGCCACTCATAAGATCGAAACAGTTTAATTAATATTTTCGTTAAAAACAAAAAAGTATATACCGTATTCAAGTTTCAAGAAACGTTTCAAATTATTACGATAAAAATTTTAAATTCTTATATGTTCAAGGCAATGTTCAAATATTTACATATTTATTTTATAAGGCATGAATATTCGTGTATTTTAATACAATGACTAATTATCTAGAAAATAAAATAAAAATTATATAGCAATAAAAATAAATAACGACTTTTAACATTTTAATAATAAAATTCAACATCCTTAAAACGTAATTAGTTTTCAAACGATTTTAATAAACATATTTGTGTAAAATTGTTAAAGAGCCTTGCGGTATAATAAAGCCTAATTAAAAGAAATTCCAAACATTATGAAACTAGAATACTGTGTACTAAAATGTCCGTCTGCGAATTCAGTGAAGGCAAAAAAATAATCACTACCGATTCCAAAGTATGGCAGAAATTTGCTCCGACACGCACGCCCAAGTGAGCGGCGCCTTTATTTGACAGCAAATTAATAATCGCCGACGAAACCGGAAAGTCTTAACGCACACCCGCAACGATCCAACTTCGACTTTATAATGAGAGCTATAAAGTCTTAAGCAAACATTTAAGTCGAAACAAATATCCTTACGCAATTTTAATCCTTACGGTTGGCGACATTAAAGCGTAAATCGAACACTGGAACGAAGTTAATAGGATGTAATTTATCCGGGTTAAAACGCAGCGTTGCCGCTTTGGGTTTTGTCGGAGAGAGACGGTCGCTTTCCGTAGTTCCCGTTAGAGGAGGAACGACATGTTTTTATGACTTCGCATCGTAGTCATTAGTCGGCGGGCAGGCTGCTCGCGGGCGCGCCACGGTGCCACCGACGCCGTATTGTGGGAACGAGGTGCGATCGCAAACGTCGTAAGCGGCATTTCTCATTAATTTTCAGGAAGACGTGAAATTCTCTCTCATTGCTCGCCCTCGGTAAATATCTTTCGGCTTGTTACACGCTTTCCGATCGGCGGCCGACGTCTCGACGACGCTATTGCGTTAGGAATTACGCCTATTTCCGCGCCGTCGCGATCCAGCGGGGCGCTATCGTAGCGAATTGGTTTATTATTCTTATCATATAACACGTTCCAATAAAAAGATGTTGACCTATGCTCGTACGTCCTCATTTGCCCCGTAATGTGTGTAATTGAATACATTACCGGACTTGTGACATTAATACGAAATATGGCATAGATGTAGTATTTAGAATGATATTAATTGATGTAATTAATGACACGAATTACTTATATTAAGACGTATTATAATAAATAAAGCAGGATGTCTAATGTATTATAATTATAAGAAGATATGGCTTAGACAATAATTAAATGTAATTATTATTCATGCATATAATATATTCAAAATTTTAAGTATTTTGATAGATTCTCGCGTTTATTACGCATAAAAACTATTTTCCAGTTATTAAAATCATGTATATTCACGATCGCTAAAAATGTTCGAAACGTTTAATGTAAACGAATTAAAACGCCTAAAATATTTTCATTACAAATAGATACCTAATTTTTTAACTTGACTGATTTTCGTTTCGAATTAGTGCCGAATTTTTATCATAACTTAAGCAATGCTATGACATGTTATTCGATGTACGGCACTGGTCTACAGAATTTACCTTGATTGACTTCCTCGCCTTGTACCTGAGTACAAGCATCTGAATGCTTCTCGGGCCTTTTAAATATATAGAATAATAGTTACTCTTATCATAACAAATACCTATTAGCTACTCGTAAACAACTCGCCGTAACATGATGTTATATTAATCTATGGGCATGTTGTACACATATCGTTACAGAGTTCCTTCTTTTACTTCCTATAACTCTTTATCACTAATTCATAAAATAAAACAGCTATTTATAATCCGTTCAATTAAAAGCAGGTTATTAAAGTTTAATTTTTATTAGAAAGCCTTTTCTCCTAGCAAGGAGAAGAATGAGGAGTGTCATTCGCCACGTTGCTACACTACGGATAGGCATATGTTTTAGAATTTCTCTAGACACACAGACGTTCTCACGGTGTTTTCCTTCACCGCAAAGTGGAAAAAATTTATATACAAAATAAAAATTTAAAAACCTTGGGGATGTCAGTATAAAGGCTACGCGACCAACTATTTAGTACGTCTTGTTTTTAATTTCCAATTGGGTTTAGTTAGTTTCCCATGGAAGCTCTGCTAAATTATATACCTATGTCACTCACCAATGGGACTAATGTAATGACACCTTGTATGTTAAAATCAGGCGGTGTAGGGTGTAGACTGATCAAAAATTAGATTTGTGTACATACATAAATACCTACATGTATAAAACGCTCGAAAAATAAACGAAACCCTCCTTCGAAAGTCTGTAAAAATAATGTCCAACAGAATCTTTATCTTAGGGTATTATCTAAACAATACGTATTAACAAAGTCAAGCTCTTAAATCATTAAAACTTTTTAAAACAATTTAACATCTTTTTAACTAAAAGATTTATGACTATTATAGAAACACGAAAAAAGATTACCTCGTGCACTGTAATTTAATTTCTGAATTATATTGTAAAAAATATTGGGTAATTACACTCGAAATTAATGCAATTGCAGATAAAAATTATAACAATTAGCACGTCTTCTGAAAATATGTAATTTTATGAATATATAATGTTGATATTATGAATTCAGATTTTTGTTCATTTAAAAAACTTCGTTACGAAACTACGTTTATACAATAACATTTAACATAGAACCATTTAAGTAAAACAAAATATGATTAGTATGTAATGAAAATAATTTAATAGGTCAGTCAGTGAAGGCAGCTGTTCCCCGGTATCATATGAGCTGATAAAATTATTTCCGTTGACGTACAGGAATGAGGAACACTTCGAGAGAATTTAGCGCTATTTAAAATTACTACGACCTGCGTCGACGACTGCTTTTATGTAAACTTAATTATAGCTGAAAACATTTTGGACTATTGGAATATATTGAATTCTCGAGATTTAAGACTATTTTATCGACTTAAATGAACATACCTACAATTGTAAAAAAATACTTACCATCGAGTGTACTTTTGACATATTCGATTACAATAACAAATATGAAGTGCATGAAATCAAATGTACTCACTCATAGTAAAATATATATTTTACATTTACTTTGATCCTAGTAAAATAAAATTCAGGAATGACGATATAACGAATGAATGATAATTTCTATTCAAATGTGTAAATAAAAACAATTACAATACAATTATTAGTACCAACAAGGAATTAATTTACTCCCTAAAATTATTTTTGTTATGTACTTTGATATGTAAAGTATGAATGTACATTGTTACCATATTCAAATCTTGTGGTTTTCGTACCATGCATACAAATAGAAACAGATTGACAGATATACAAACAAACACAGATACAAATATTAAGAATATTGTCTGTGTATGTCTCACCTAACAATTACAATGATTCACCTTTCCTTAATTATCGTTTCAATGAATTATATACAAATTTTGACAGACACGTTGGCGCAGTGGTCACTGCAACTGACTGTAGCGCCAACGGTCGCGGGTTCGATCCCCGCTCACGGCAAATGTCTATATTGGCCATATGGATGTTTGTCGTGGTCTGGGTGTTTGTGTTAGTGTTGTGTTTGTTTCCGGATCCCCGACACAAGGTCACAAGATCTTAATGGGGGCCGTTGAGTGTGATACGTTTATAAATTTTGCTTATGTATAGTTATGAGGAAAGAAATGTGAAATCAAATGCTACCTATATTCCCCATTACAACACCATTAATCATTAAATATGAATAGTTGATAAAAAAAATTGAATAAAAAAAATTTAACCAATTTCATAAACCTTTTCGTAACGTACTTAATTATCTTATTCTCTTAACTTTCATAACACACCTGGCATTTCGTACAATACAATCTATACTATAATATTATAAAGCTGAAGAGTTTGTTTGTTTGAACGCGCTAATCTCAGGAAATACTGGTTTGAATTGAAAAAATATTTTTGTGTTATATAGATAGTTAATTTTTTGAGAAAGGCTATAGGCTATATTACATCACGCTACGACTCATAGTAGTGAAGCAGTAACCATAAACGCAATTTAAACCGCGAGGGATAGCTAAGAAAATAAAATCTATAAATCCAATTGCAAACACATTTCATAGAAAAAATAACCATGTGCTAATCTAAATATTGCTTAAAAACATCATCAAAATCGCCCCAGCCGTTTAGGAGTCCACAGGAACCGTACACATATTGGTATATATATCAAGAATTAAAATAACTATCGAAGTAATGACAACAAAACAAAATTTCACATCACAAAATACATGGCCGTAGCTTGTTTAACATTATTCAATATCTAATATCAATATACATAATAAATAATTAAGTAGCGTCGGTGTTAGATATTTAATAAGTAATTATATCCATAGCCACGGTTACATGCATGATTAATGTTCTTAGGGCGCATTAGGTATTCTGATGACCTACTCGCAACGCTCTGAATGGCGCACCGCACAATGAAAAATGTGTTGACTTTCTTCTTACACTAACTCATGTTACGCCTACAATTTGTGTTAAGCTCGAAACTTAATTATACTATTATAATTATATTTATATTGTATACGAAAGATGGTATTGATGAATGAAAAAATTTAATCCTTATATTAGGTTTTTGTTTTATAGAAATTGTTTTAATATAAACAAATAAAAATCAAATATTATAATGCTCTAGCTGACCAGAAATAAAGTTGATATTTCAAAAGTAAATATTAATTAGTTTCATCTTCAGTAAACATTTTTATTTTTTAAAGGGAGAAAGAAAAATTTTCAAAGTTTTTCATTTGCCACTGATTTCTGTATAATTTTTATCACCGAAATAACTCTATTAATATCTTAATTACAAATAAATTAACTATCTTGTTAATACAACACCACTGATAAATCATTCATTTTGGTTAACTTCGAAACAAGTTGAATTTCAGAACAGTCACCGAAGCCAAGCGAATTAAAATTATAAACCACTTTCACGTAAAAAAAAACAATACAAACGACAGAAAAAAGAGCTACGCAGCTTTAGCTAAATTCACGTGAAAAGAAAAAAAAAGAAAAAACTTCAAAGTGTACGTACTTGAATTTTCTATGAAAGCCGAGTTCGTATGAAGTGCACTGCGCTCGTGGTTCCGAGAAAGTTTTGATTAGTTGCCACTCATTTGTGACTCAGAGTTAGACTTAGATGCAGACGACGATAAACACTAGTTCAGACGTTCTGAACTAACGACTTTGCGTTTAATGAGGTCACATTGTACAAATTTTAACATTCCGAAAAAGTTATACGGCGTGGACACTGTCTAAGTTGAACTAGACCAATTCTGAAACAATACAAGCGTACTTCTCGACTTCGCTAGCGAATTCGTTTTGTTGGTGGTATTAATGGGACGCTGATAAGCAATCATGTGTTATCCCACAAAGAGTCAAATTAAGAGATATTGATGTATTCTCATAATGCGTCATATATTTAACATTATTCAATAAATTTTAAAGTCATCTAAAGTAATAAGTACGGAAAAAGTTTATTAAATGTATCGAATGTAAAAGTGTTACCTATTTTGTAACATACTATAATGAAAAACTTATTATTAGATAAAAGTTTTTATTGTACTAATCTGTTTTTTATTCATTATACTTTTTGTCAAAATAGAAAAGAAAAGTTTAATATATACTTCTTGAAACAAATTTATCAAAACGAAGTCCGTGTGGCTTGAGTTAGTATTGCTCATCAGCGTCTCATTACGTTTATGATACACAGCCCGCTGTCAGGTGGCTGTTTAGACGAACAGATGGACATACAGCGAAGTACTAGGGTCTCATTGGAACTGTTGTCTCGTCTCGTCGGTCTCTGGGGTTACGGAACCCTAACAATCAATTTTATCCAATATGACTGATAGTTTTTTAAGTCTTGCTGTAAGTGAAACTTCTGTCGTAGGCGGTTCACTGAAATACTTTTGATTTTTTTATTTTTCAAATAACCATAATTTTAAACTGTTTTGTTTGTCTGACGTGCAAGAACCTATAAGAATTTTAGACTAATTTAACATTATACACAGCAATTAAATTTTATTACTTAGTATAAATATTTATATAAAGACGGTTTCGTTTTCGATAAAACGATATTGATGACACTTTTAATAAGGCTGTCTGATGCGAAAGGTGAATAAACCTTTATTATTACAGAAACAAAGGACAACATCGATACCATAATAGGCATCGCATTGGCAATATAAAATACGCCTCTTATGACCACTTGGAACAACATAGCTAATTTGTTTGCTTGCTATCCATCCATGGATTAAAAAAAAATCCAATAACAAAACAAAAGGGAAGCAACTTACATACTTGATATACTTATTTCAATTATTTTGATTATAAAATCAAACCAATGAGAGAGTATACCTTTCAAACAAAAAAAAACTAACCATAGCGATCAAGCCGCCTTCGAGTAACCGGGCAACATAAATAAAAAAAGTCCACAACGAATTAAGCACCTCCTTCTTTTATGGAAGTCGGTTAAAAATGAATCGAATCCAAAACAGAAAAGTTGTTAAGAATATAAGTAATAATATTAATACCCTAGTATTGGGCTTCCCTATAACGTTAAATCTTTTAGCCGACGAAATTGGTAACGAGAGTCCCTATTAAAGCTGTTCAACTGACTTGTACTTATTAGGGACCTATTTGGTTATATTCAAAGATACGAACGAAAATCTCGAATGTCCATCATATATGGAAATTAAAGATAAGCTTCCACTACTAGTACTCGATAAGCTGCTTTATCCGTTGCGATAAAAACCACATTTTTTTTTATCCAATCACAGTAACAGTAAAATGCTGTTATTGGATTGTAGAAAGAAATAAGCTAATTTGTGTCACGAAAATATAAAGTAAAAGGAATGAAGCAGGAAATTAAAATTTGTATTTTATTTTTTTTAATTGCCAGACAATTCGATATAACACAACAGGTAACCGTGTATGAAACATTTCAAGGTTCATGAATCAACCAAAGCAAAAGCGCAAGCAAGAACACCTTCAATTAAAAATAAAAAATAATATACATACATGGAATGCCTACCAATATTGTATTTAAAATTACACTATTGTGTCCAAAACTAAGTCTTTTTTGGGAATCAATGAGCTACAGTCGACGAACCCGGCCCTACAGGATTCGGTAGATAATCATTATAAAGTATTGAATTTTAAGATCGTTGAACTTTACACCCTAAGGGTGTGATCTTTTTTTCCAATTAGCCTTTTCTTTCGGGGTTCAAGTTGTCTCCAAACTTTTAATTTATATTGGTTCAGTGGCCTAACTCCCCATATTGCTGTATAGACGAGAAGTCATTCGACGTTATACAGCGGAAATATCTTACTATAATTGGACGCTGATAAGCAATACTGTGTCAAGCCACACAGACTTCATTTTGAGAAAATGGCGTTTAAAGATGACAAACGTATTCTTAATAAATTAGTTTGAAGACGCATATATTCATCTTTTCTTTTCTATTTTGATAATATCAAATCACAAGCAGATAGATTTATTTAATATGTTATCTAATAATAAGTTTTTAAATATTTGTGATTAATTTATAAATTGCAAAATATGGAACGCACCTGAAATTCGAAACATTGCGTTAAGAAACTTTTTTCCATACTTATTTACTTTAGATGACTTGAAATTTTTTTGAATAATGCTAAATAGGTGACGTAGTATCAAAATACATCAATATCTTAAAATTTGACTTTTTTGGGTTAACACATTATTGCTTATCAGCATCCAATTATAAATGCGAAAGTTAGTGAGGATAGATGGATATTTGTTGCTCGTTTGTGCAAAACTATTGAACAGATTTTGATGAAATGTTACCGTAATATGGTTGATACATCAGAATCAAACATAAGCAAAGTTTTATATGCACCAAGTAACTTCGGGACCACTAAAGCTTTTTTAATAATTATGATACAATGTGAAAAGTATTATTCTAGAAGCGCATATAAATGTTCTATTTTATGTAAATATGCATATTATTTAAAATCAATGTCTAGTAAAAAATAGTAAATGATAAAACAGGTTTAATAATTATAAAAATAAAGTAAAAGTATGAGTCATCAAGCAAAACGTAATAATACGTAAAACAGTCATACACAGCAGAGCAGAGCATCATATCGCAGCTCCCATACGCTGGTCAGCTGTACTAAGCCGCAAATACGGATACAGGAGATAAGTCGATAAGCGATACTATAACGGATGTCACGGTCGAATAGGCCGCGTCGAACCGCGCCGCACAAGGTTGAATTTAATACCATATTGTATTTTAATAAACGATTTAACTACGAGGCTGCATAACCATTATAAATATAACTGACCTTTAAAGGTTTCTGTATCGTTATTGATGCATTTTTTTAATGGGATATAAAAAAAAATAAATACCAACTCGCGAATCCGTAATGGAATAAGCGTGAGATGCGTAGGAGATAAGAGGCTGGGAGGAGTTAATTGTTTTCCTTAATGAGGATCTTGCTGTTCGGTAGCTGTAAAGGGATATTAAAGAACGATTAATTTACTTACTCGCAGTTTCTCGAGGTTGTATTAATTTCTTGATTTCATCTATTACGATACTTTTAAAATAAGGAAAAATAAAATATTTTATAAGCAAAATCTGACTTACGTATATGAAGTACGTACATAACATAATTTTGAATAAACTTTGGCAGAGTCTACGATTAATCTAATCAACGTGTTTATGTGTGTATTATTCCTATGAACTGCAAAACGGCTGAATCGATTTTAATAAAATCTTTAAGCATTATTCAGGTAACCCAGCGGGTGATCCTGTGAAGTTTACGAAAAAATAAATATTTTTTTTATTAAAAAAAGCTAGTTAAAAATATATGATATTTTTTTTGTCGGTAAACTAATTAAAAATCACAATAAAAACAATAATAGAAAAGAAAATTTTATATTCACCGCAACCTGTCATTATTGTTGCTCTTAAAACCTAAGACACTCAGGCAAGCTCATTTCTAGACAGACCGCCATTACAGGACAATGCCCGGGAGCAATAAACTAGTCATTCATGCAGGTATGTCTGCAATCCACATGAGCCTATAATGATGCAGTTTATAATCCTTGCGTTGCGAGAGAAAAGATTTGAATTTACTTTTTTGAAGCTAGTGTTTGCCCTTACTACCATTTAAAATATGGCATTATTATTTTGTTTTATTTGTACATTTTGTATTGATAGCACTGAAGTTAATTGTATTTTATATTAAATGCAAATGATGTGTAGATCTATTTTAAATAGATTTCATTGTGAAGCAAAACAAACAGATAACATTTAAAATGTTCACACAATCAAGTCGATAAATGCTAATTCAATTATTCCATTCATTATTTAATTTAATTATTCTAATGACAAAAAATCTTCTATAACATATATATTTTTTTTAAATAAATGAGGCGATCGTCCTTATAGGGTATAAACGACTAAAGACACATTTATAAAGACGGCAACACACGCGAGGTCACGTTTGCATTTTAGATGCACATTGTGCCGAGTGCACACTTCCGGCACCGAAGCGGCCCACGCGGCTAGCCGACGACGCGACGACTCCAGACAATGTGGCAGTAAATTAGATAAATACGCCAATATATCGTCTTTCGGAGCATGGAATTGAGCAGACATTTTATTAGCGGTTATTTATAATCAATATTGTGTAAATGCCCAACTAAAAGTTCGCAGTATTTCGCATATCTGTTTGAGAATTAGACGTTGCTGTTGCACACGCACAAACACGGTCATGTTGGCATCTCGCATGTACACTGGACGGGGCATACTTCCGGTACTGAGGCGAGGCGACGTCGCGTGATTTCTAGACGATGAGACCTTTAATAAGATATATAGAGATATACCTTAAGGACATTGAACTCAAAAATATATATTTTTCAAGTAAATATTTTTTATTTTAAATTAGCTTTTACTCGCAGATTTGTTTGCGCCAAACGAACGTCTATGACCAAAAAGTTATTTTTCTGTCTGGCATCAATAAACGGCATAGTATAAAAAAATAAATAAAAGCATTGAAATAAAACTATTTTAAACGGATTTAAATCGCGTATATTAATTATTTTTATCATCCCGACGTTTCGAGCACTTTGCAGCGTTCGTGGTCACGGGTAGACTAAGGTGACATTTGTCTATTTGAGATTTTAGAAAATATTATTTACAACTACCGCCTTAGTAGCCGCACGAACGCTGCAAAGTGCTCGAAACGTCGGGATGATAAAAATAATTAATATACGCGATTTAAATCCGTTTAAAATAGTTTTATTTCAATGAATAATAATCGCGAAAATCTAAGACAACGATATAAATAAAAGCAAACAAACAAAAACGATTTTATATATAAGAATAATAATTTAAATTAAGAATAACGTTTAAAGATTTATATGGAAGAACACATTAAGAATTCATTCGCAAGTAGTGCTAGATGCAGATTGTCGTGATTACGAGAGCCGACACGATGTCTATACCTAAATTAAATAAATACGGCGATATAAACTCGCGGGCTCAATGCTCCGAGTTAATGCGGCAATATTTTATCAGTTACACTCGACTTACCGTATATAGGTTTAATAACAATCTCGCGTACGTCTGTCGGTGACTGCGTCGCGTATTGGTAAAATCATTAGCAAAAACACAATAATAATATAATTTTATCATCTTTATTTACTGAAAAATCTTTCAGAATTCATTAACTTGGTTTTGTAAACATAGATACATTTTATAATTTACAATGATTGCTTTATATACGAGCGAAATACGATCTCTATTTGAGAAGTTCTAATCTCCAAGGAAATATAATCTATTTAATAATAATATATCATTAAAGTACGATATCTTGTAAATTACAAAAACAATAAAAAATCTAATAATCAATCATTAAATACGAAATTAATCGTGATATAAACGATATTTTCGAACAAGCAACACGCAAAGGATCCGTGTCATCTGATAGAAGTAGGGTTGTCATCCGTTTTCACCGGATTTGTTCTAGTTTAGAAAGCGTCCGGGAAGCATCCGGGCATTCATTTGTTGTTCCGCTTTAAAAAAATGTTTGACTAGTTACAGTTTCTTAAAATATTAAGAAGATTCTGTTTGATGGATGAAGATAAGTAAATATAATATACTATAGCAGCCCATCACTTCAGAAATTATTTATTTGTTGAAATCATAATTTTCAGGATAAGGTATATATCAGTGAAAATGTTAGAAAATTGTTACTGAAAAGGTCAAAATATGGAAAATAATGGGTATGTGTTAATTAATACACCCGTGCAAAGTCAGTGAGAATTAGTTAAAAACATTACAAACAAAATACTGATACAAGTTGATTGTATTAAATGCCAATTCATTTTACTAAGTAAGTTATAAATCTCCACATAACCTGGTCTCCCCCCATCGGGTATCTTTTCAAAGATTTTAACAAAAAAAAAGTAAATTAAAAAAGCACTGTTTTTATATCCGAGTTCTGAACTTTAAAATTAGAGGTTTTCGCGATTCTTTACCTGATAGCCAGTTTACAGAGATGGCAACCCTAGATAGAAGATATGCAATAAGCGACGACAGCCGATACCTTTTGTTATAAGATGTCTCGTTCGCTTTGAATGCTATCACGTACCGATCGCCGTCGATCGTCGATTGATCGCTTGCACCGTGAGAAAACCCATAAAACATAGCGAGAACGAAAGTTGCTTTTAAGCTGGTGAACGTCGCATCAATATTATACTACAAGTATAGATTTATTACACTTCGAAATAAGATTAATCTACACTTCCATAATTAAGGCGAGAATTACACAAATAAGTTTTGCTCACAGACTTTCATAAAGATTATAAATTGTTCGTTATGGCTTTACATCTGAAAGAATTTACTATCAGTGTCTATAAAGGTCGGGTCGATACCGAAGTATAATGCAGATAAAATCGCGAGAAACGTCTAGTTTTATTTATATTATATTGATTCATTACTCCTTTGAAAATAAGATCAATATGCTAATATTATTAGCTATACATTGAAGACGTAAAAGTTATTTTGCCAGTTAAATTTTCGACGTTGTACCAGTTTCAATGACAATTCATTTATAGAACCCAGGAGAACATAGACTACTTGAATTTTCAATTTTTAAGTAAATGCAAAGGGAGTTCGATGACCTTCAAACATATCCCTTTATAATATCACAAGAATAATCTTAAGACTTCACACATTCATAGACGAACCGACACCACCGTAGGCGGAGTCGTGAGAAGAAGCTCGTTTGAAATAAATTTGACTTTGTAATTTTGTCATCTGGAGCCTAAATGTAAAGATTTCTTTAATCTATAACGTTTCTCTTTGGTTACAGTTAATTTACATTTTTTTCATTTACCTTCGAATAGTATTTACAGGAATGTTCAGTTCTTAACTAATTCAATGTTTCATGATGTATCTAAAACCTCAAGGAATTAATTAAGTATGAATATTTTTCTTGCCCTCTACTTGCTAGTTACGAAATATTTTTCCAATTCAACCTTTAAAGGTCAGCTTTCAAAAATACCATAAAATACATACATATACATTTCGTAATATTAAAGTAACATTCATATTTAATACAATTACAATTTGATACAAAATTCATTTGATTAATACCAAAATTTATATAATATAAAAAAAAAAAACGAATTATGTACACAATGTTATAAATCTTATATCTGGCCTATGTTCGTCAATAAAACTAATCTAACAATTATTCGTATGAAAAATCTATCTAGTTTTGTTTGATATTTTAGTTGAGCGTGCCAAACAAATAAATATAGTCGTACAGTCAAAAAACATTACCCTACTTTTGAGGAATTTGTATAAAATTGCCTTTAAATAAAGAACGTAATGACTTAATAATGTAAAAAACAATAAAATAACTAATTAAATACAAGTTTATAGTAGAAAAAGTGTGCTAGAATTCAACGATCGCGTTTAAATCTATCATTTATTACTTAAACGTTAGCAACATAATAAAAATTCAAATTCATTAAATTTAAAACGAAATAATCGCGGCATAAATCAGTAATAATCAACGAAAAACGTAAATAATTTTTCCTATAAAGTGTTATGTTTATTTTTCACGTTACACAGTAGTGTACGGACGCCGACAGCTGCTGAGGTGCTAATTCGGAAGTTCGACGCGGGTTCATTAACATGGGGCGAGGCAAGGTCAAATATTATACCATATGTTACGTGACCGATGGTTTAGGGTTAGATTAATTGTACAAAATGGCTTCGACGTCGACGAAGTGAAATATAAACGAATAAATACAAATTTTATTTATGTATACAAAACTGCCACTGCACGTACTTATCTTTATGTTTAAATTATTGTTAGGTACATTATTTTTATTGGTCAGTTGTAGCTTATACGGTTATCGAGGAGTTCCAACAAATCCTGCCGTGTCACGTGTTTTGATACGATTGTAGCAACGATTGACTTTTAAATTATTAAAACAAACAAACAAAAATAATGAAAACGTTAACAATAATTCACGGAAACGAATTGCATCTCGCTAAAGCGCACATCACGGTCACATCACAGCCAAACTCGCAAGACATGACATTGCAGTAACATTGACCGGAGATGTGTGAATCAGTATACAGAATTATTTTCGTCCGGCCACGATTTTGAAACGCTTCCGCGAAACACCGCGTTACAATTTTTTCTTAACTTTTGACGTTTTATTTGAATAAATATTCTCTTGTTTGTACAAAGTTTGGCATTGTTATAATTTGGACGTCATTCGGGTTTCTCAAGAAGTTTGATGACATTTTCGGTAAAGTTTTCCCTTCATCGTTGATTGTGTTGTGACGTACGTGTAACCCAATGATATTTTATAACTATATAGGTATATCTTACGTTTATACTATTTGACGTTAAAAATCTGTAACCATTTCCAACTTTGACAAACTTTCGCGATTTATACTATTCATATTTCATATAACGGGTCTTATCGCGATAACTAATGGTAGTACCTTTTTTCTTCGCCTACCCTAAAACTCGCCGGAGAGCGCGCGGTACACCAGTCAGCTCGGGACCACTACGGATGCAACTTCGTCGAAACGTCGGGCATTAAAAAAGGTATTACTACCATTAGTTATCGCGATAAGACTCGTTACATTAAACATGAAAAGATACTTTCGTCTGTCATACTCAGTACCTGCCTGGTTGCTAGGCATTGTCGTCTAAAATGGTCAGCTGCAGAATCCATTAGCTTCTAACATATCTATTTATTATATATTATATAATATAATTAACTTAAATTGTTACAAATTGTTAAACAATAAACTATTGTCAATTGATTAATAATATTTTAGTTTAAAGTTTTTTTTTTTTTAAGTCAAAGTGATAAAATATTTAAACTAATTGAATTCTAAGCGTCGTACCTTCGAAAACTAAGCAGAATAAAATTATATCTTTTATTAACAATCTATTGATCAACAAAAATTAGCTAAATGTATCAGAGAAAAACAGCAAATTGTAATAAACTACAGTACAGCTTCGTCTAATGGATCAGCCAACAAAAGTTAATGCAGAATTAATGGCGATGCGATCGAGATAATAAAGCAATTAAGAACATTCATTGAAAGGCTATTGGCTCTTAATAGTTTATTCTGTGTTTACATCCGAGAAACACTCGTACATAAATAACCGACAAGGCCTCGGGAAATAATTATACATCCTTTGTACACAAGCTGTATCTAGTAGCTAGTGTTCATAGTTTGTGTTCTTATCGGTCTTTGATATCGATTTTTTTTCCAAATTTGATCGAATCGTCATTTTGTTATTAAGGTACACGAAGGGTGCCAACGAGACCCTATCATTAAGCATCCGCTGTAGGGCCGTCTGTCTGTCAGCGGGCTCTATCTCATTAACTGTAATACATATGTATATGTGTACAAAACATAGGCTTTATCTAGTAGATAATGTTCATAGCTTTTGGCACTTCAAATTATTGATTATTATCGGTCTTTGACATTGCAAATTTGCCCAAATTTTATCAAATTGTCATTTAGTTGTTAGGGTTCCGTACACA
This sequence comes from Hypolimnas misippus, assembly GCA_037950945.1. Lineage (NCBI taxonomy): Eukaryota > Metazoa > Arthropoda > Insecta > Lepidoptera > Nymphalidae > Hypolimnas > Hypolimnas misippus. The sequence goes on from JBBEEQ010000014.1 coordinate 5,156,088, forward strand.
AAGGGTGCCAACGGCAGCCTATTACTAAGCAACCGCTTATATAGACGGATCGTCTGTCTGTCAGTGAGCTGTATCTCATAAACTGAAAAAGGCAGAGAAGTAAAGTTTTCACAGAGAGTATATTTCGACTAATCTCTTGTTTCTTTTACAAAGCTATTAAATATGTACATAGTGATATATCTTGTATGATAGTATAGAACCGTGCGTGTGCGTGTCCAATTCACACTTGACCGATTTTTTTTCTTTTTTGCTGATATTTACGACTTTTTTACGTGTCACGCTACAATGTCGACATAACAAATATATATTTTTTTCACTTCATATTTGAATGACGTCCAACTGTCACATTGTCATTAAAATAAGCTTAAGAATGATCAATGGAGTCAAACAAAGAAATTCTAAGCTACATCTAGATATCTTTAGTAGTTATTGCGTGATGAGCTCAGTCCCGAAGCTGATACGATTTTATTCATACAGATAAAGTTATATCTATATTCATAAAGCAACCAATGACTCGAAGATTAAATCTAACATATTATCACAATCGTTTTGAAATCGAAAGTGAATTGATTGTAAGGCGAGAGAGAATTACACTTATCAGTTTTACTCTTGTAATCAATGTAAAACAATTCTGTAACGTGATTAACAGTTATCTTGGTAACCATACTTAAGCTCTGCGTGTCAATAAATATGTTGGAGTAATTCCTTAAGGTGTAAAAATAATGACAAGCAATATATGTAAAACTTAGGCGAGAATTACACATATAAGTTTAGCTCTCGGACTTTCATAAAGATTTACATAAATTGTTTGTCATTGCTTTACACCTGAAGGTGTGAACTGTTAGTTTCTTTATATTTGATATAAACAATTTTCGTAAGGTACCTAGATTACTAGGTACTGTTGCCAGGTTATAAAGTTGTTTTTTGTCAATTAAGAGTGTAAAATTTACAAATGTAATCTCACCTTATGACCGTCCGTGCAAAACTTATAAATCGTACTTACGCATTAGACTTGAATTTCGGACGAATTGTTTTCTTTAATTAATTTTATTAACTTTAATTGTCGCTTCTAATCTGAATGAATATCATTGTGATTTTACGTATAACCGACACTGCTATTCTAAGGAATCATGTCAATGCGATTAAATTTTACTGTGTTCAGATTAAAATGAATATGTTGTATTATAAATTGTGTATATGAAAAACTAGCAGGTGCTGGCGACTTCGTCTGCTGTGTCTGTGATGCCTACGTCATAGTAGCTTAGTAGCATGCAAAGTCACAGCCCGATCGGTTTAAAATTGACAAAGATTCAAACTTCCATCCCCTATTTTATCCCCCTAGGGGTAGATTTAATCAAAATCCTTTCTTAGCGAATGCCTACGTCATAATATCTACCAGCATGCAAAATTTAAGCCCGATTCGTCCAGTGGTTTGGGCTGTGCGTTGATAGATCACTATATCAGTCAGTCAGTCAGTCACCTTTGCATTATATATATTTAGATTTGATTGTGTCTAACAAAGCATGTACTGTCATAGTAATATTTTCATATAAAATTTATTTTATATTTATATATGAGATGCCGCTGGCTGCACTATAAATTACGCTTTGTTTGAATGTTATGTATTAGGTGTTTTCGTGCATACAAATAAAATAATAATCATTTTATGGTTTTTAATATTCATTATATATTATTATTAATATTAATAGTGTTATTTGGGTCGTACTGTGTTTACAAATTTTACTATTTATAATATCAACAACCGTTGTTGAATTAATAAAAAGATAAGGAAAAATTCATAATGCCGAACATTATCATTGAGATAGCATTTTGAGTGAACTTAATTTAAATTGATAATAACCGGCAATTCGTCTATACAAATCAATATTTAAAAAAAACTGTTATCTTGATTGTCCCTTTATAAAGATTTAACTAAGGCCGATAGGATGGTTACTTAAACGTCAAACACAAAGGCAAAATTTAATTCCTTCACGTTCCGCTAAAAGCACTGTACAAAGAAGTGAAAATATTTGTTTTTCAATTTCCTATGATAGTCAAAAAAGTTTACGGTATCAATTGCGCTTAATAGTAAACCACGCAGTTTAAAAAAAGTTGAGTGGCATATAAAGCGGACGCTAAATGTCCATCCACGTCATCCCAGGAAACCAAAGCTTAACTCGCCTCTGAAAACATCAACGATAAACCAGATAATTATCATCCATTTTATAGCGACTGTGTCCAAAATCGCGTGACGCGAACGCGGCAAGGTCGAGCGAATACGTAATTACTAAATCTTTATGATAACAGCGGCGACGTCGTAACGACCTTGTACATGCTTTCGGAACTCGGAAAATATATGCGTTAATTTTTAATCCGAAACAAAACATTCACTAGACCCGTCTAATAATAACACGAGAAAAGCTATAAAAATATCTTTCGTATTACATTAAGAAAACGAAATAAATAAAAATGTTAAACATATCGCATAATAACATAACATATATAACGTTTTGCATATTTTATAAGACAGTATTGTTATCTTTGTTATTTCAAATGTTCAATACATAAATGATCGACTATTTTTATAGTAATATATGTAAGAAATATTACAGCTATATTCGCATAAACTTAAGAAAAAAAAGTAGATTTTTATATTCTAGTAATTAATATCCTTGCAATTTGTTAATATTTTGAACTGGTGTCATATAATTATATGCCAGCAAAAATTGTGTATAAGTACCACTTACAATTAGACTACGTATTATTTTAATACTCAAATAATATTCGTTCATCACATTGTGTGCATATAAACACAAAACCATATTAAAGCAAGCCAATCATTTTTAAGTATTCAAATAATATTATGCTTATGATTACATAACGTATTATACAATAAGTATAAAAAATTACAGCTACGATATACACACAAATGTTACATGTTCTTGTCTATTTCATCAATATTGTTTCTTAGAATAGTTTATAAACGGTATAATTTCATTATTATGCCTACGCAGGGTCACGTTCTGCACCAATCGGAACACAGCTGACTAAGTAAGTGATCTATAATTATTTTCTACGCCAGTAAACATAGTGCGAAATAGATAATAGTCAAGTTAAAGTAATATTTCATTGAAGCGCATTAACAAACCAGTCTTTAATTACAATAAATGATGTGTCACAATAAAAAAATGGCAGAATACCAATAGCATTGTTTATAATTCGTCCATCTAACGTTGTCGGGACTTGACAAGTTATCGATTACATCAATTGCCTAACATAAAAATAATATCACGAGTGCATTTGTTAGAATTAAATTTATAAACTTCTTTAACTTACATCATCTTATATTGCAAGCGATCGCTAATATGTTTATTAAAAAAGTAAATAAAAATCGACGGAAAATCAAGAATATATTAAAAATAAAAAACGAAACAACGATGTAACAGGAAAAACATTAAAATATCGCAATTGTAACTATGACTATTAAGATTATTAGGTATGTAAATATGTATATATTATGTATAATAAAAATATAGCACAGTAAGTAGTTTAGTCACTTATTAAGAAATCTTAAGTAGAGTAACAGCTTGTAAATGTTCCACTGCTGGGAAAAGGCCTCCTTTCCTATTGAGAAGGTTTAGAACTTAATTTACCCAAGGCTCTACTTCGGGTTGGCGGATATACATGTAAGAATTTCTCCTGGCACATGCAGAATTCCTCACGATGTTTTCCTTCGCTGCCGAGTTTGATATGAATTTTAACACAAATGTAGCACTTGAAAACTCGGCGGTGCTAGCCGGGTTGAACATACGATCATCAGTTGAGATCGACGTGTTCTAACCACCAGGCCATGTCGGCTTCATAAAGGAATCTAGTAAAATTATTTATATTATTAAAAGTAGTGAAACACAAGCTACATTTTAGCACAATTTATGTGAAATAATTAGTGATTAGACAATAGTGCTTATAATTTAAACACTAACTGCATCACCGTTTAAATAAACACCTGTGAGCTAGACACAGTCTTTTTCTCCTGATAAAGACTGTTCAAATGTTAACACTTTTTATATGACACGTATTGAGACATATCCCAGATTTTCTTTCGAAATATGCTAGTCGACTCATACAGGTTTTCCGACTGCGCAGATCACGATAATTCGTATTAGATTAACATAAATCAAACGCTCGAAAAATAAATTAAAGCTTGTTTTCACTACGATCTGCACCTTCTAGGTACTTTGGAGTTAAGAATACCTGAGGTGATTATTTGCAATTATGAAAATTTAAATAAACGACACCCAGTCGTTGCGAAAATTAATATTTACATAAGCTATGGCTTTAATCATATTAATTGAAATATTGACAATTGCAATTGTTCATTTCAAGAATCAATGAGATTCAGCATTCTAATATATCTAGTCTACTAAACTGTCATGGCTATTAAAATCGGCACACAAAATGTTTTTACAAATAATACTATACAAAACGCGTTTAAAAAATTAAAACGATATATGAACAAATTGTAAAACTTCGTATTTTCCTTTGTTCTTTCACACGTCTTATCAGAGCGATCGCTTTGAAATGAGGTCAGCGGATAACCATTTATATATTACTTAAGTTAATTAACAAGGGAATAGTGTTTGTCTTAATAACTGATATTAACGGTTTAACTTGCTCTTCGGAACAAGGTGCGAAAGAGATCATAATGTTCTACTAAAAGGTTTACTGTAGTTTATTTTATCTTTTTTTTTAATTACCAAGAAAACACTGCTTGTACAATAAACAGAGGTTTTACCCCTATACCTACTCAAGAGCAATACCACCCTTACAAGATGGACTGTTGTTAACGTTAAAAAGATAAACATTTTTAAAATTCTAAATAGGCTGTATCTGGCGTTGCAATACCACCTAAAGCATAGATTTTAAGGCCTTGGAACACTCGAAATCATAATCCGATCAATGGTTTCGGAAATCATAGAGAACAGACAAAACAAATTACAAAAAAAAAATGCGAAAATGAAGTCGCAAATTTTACTGTGCTATACATAAACCTAAAGATACGATAGCGATATTCTTAACATCAACATCCCCTTGCTATGCAACTGACCAAGTCACGAGTACAACATCCCATTAGAAATCCATTAGAAGTACACAAAAGTTCAAATTATTATATTATTTTAAACTATATAACAAAAATGTTAAGCTTAAAAGCCGAATTATTTATACAAACAGTTTTACATAGACAAAGTTAGTATATACTTATATTATAAAAAGGTAAAATTCGTTTGTTAGTTTGTAACTACTTATCTTATTTGGATAATTCTTTGTGTTGGCTACGTCTTTTATTAGGGAAAGTTGTAGGATATATTACATAACGCTACACCTCAAGGAGCCATAAGTAACGATAATCGCGAGTGAAGCCGCGACGTAAATAAAGTGTCAGCTAGTCTTAAATACTTTTAAAAAGTGTCTCACTTAACGTAATTTAACGTAATTTCAATGTATCTCGAGTGTTACGGTATAAAAAGTAAAAGGAGGCAGAATTTCTTCTCATACAGGCGGAGGTCAGAGCTGTTACGCTAGTTTCCCACACTACGAGTTTATAATTTGTAACGAAATTTAAATCATTATTTATAGCCCAGTTTCAAGTGTTGTTTTCTTTGAGATCGAAACTAACGATTGTTGTATCACATTTCTGTGATAAATCCGATTGGGACGTTTAAATATCGATCTTATACGAAAAAAAAATATATTAAAATAAAGAAAATACGTAATAACGGTTGATAATATCAGCAATTTAATTTGTTTATAATTACTTGAAATAAAAAGTACTAATTATTGTAGAACATTAAAATTTACGTTTAACATTTTTAAAATTTGTTATCGCGTAGGGAATCTAGTTTCAAACTTAAAAATATATTTGCATACGTACAAAACGAGAAGAACAATAATATAAAACATCAATTATAATAATATACAGTTTATGCTATCATAATATTCACTACAAGCGATTTAACAACAGACAGCCAAACAAACAGAATTACTTTAGTCTACATATTATTATTATCTAGTTTATAAATTAGAAACCAGACAAATAGAATCATTTTGACATTTATAATGAGTCCGTACTTAATATTATAAATCTATACGTTCTCACGCCTAAACTCGTGGACAAATTTTAATTAATTTTAGTATTGACATAAGTTGCTAGTAGTAGGAAATAGGCCACGTTTTCTCACGAAAATAAAAATCTAATGGGTGAAATAGGTAATTTACTACACAGAAGAAGTTGCGGGAACTAACTATACTACTATAGTTTTATACATAAGACAGGGGCGTAACTATAGGACGGCAGGGCTGGCAAAAAGACACGGGCCCCTGACCCAAGAGGGCCCTCGCTAAAAAATTTAATAATAAAAATCTTATTGAAAGTAAATTCTTATTTCATTATAGATATGTATAAACCTATGCTCTTGAAAATAAAACTTATCAGATATTTAATTAAAATGCACACAATATTATTCATAGTTTCACGTAACTACTTAAGTAGTTCAATAAATTAAGTTACAACGTAACGATTTTTACTGGGAGAGCCCGATCCGAAGAATTTGCCACAAGCCTCAGATAGTATAGTTACTCCACTGACATAAGAATTATATTGTTAAAGAAACTTTAAAATCGCAACCGAATACATATACTTACGTTTCACTGTCTTATTTTGACCTAAATAACGGTTAAACACAAACGCAACACGTGTAGTGAGGGGACGCCTCCCCGGGAACTAGGGTTGCCACCCCTCCTTTATAGATATTTTATAGTGGATTCTCTTTGTTTCGAAATGTATTAGAAGGTTAAGTTATAACTTTATAACCTAGAACTTGTTAATGGGAGTTGCGTGGCGGATTAAACCCGGAACACTTCAACAAGAGAGGCTTCGGGGTTTAAGTCTTTAGCTAGCATTAAGTATTTTTACTTTTGTTAATAATTTTCTGTATTGTATTATGGTAGTAAAACTTCTATTCTTATTAAGCTTATGTTTAGTAAAGAACTCTTCTGTATGCTCCAAAATAAAATTCATCGCGGTGATAAGGCTTAATGACTACTTGCATCGACGCCGAATTGTACCTCGGTGACGCCTCGTTAGATAAAGAATAAGAATTTTAAAAAAATCGACTTGAAAAGCACAACACAACATCGTTTGCTTGAATGGCATACTAATTTCAATTATTTTGATTTAAAAACTAAACTACTGAACCAACAAAACCACATACCCTTTCGAATACAAAAATAATTTACAAATCGGTTAAAAATGACGGAATTCTGAGGTAAAAAACATTTTTTAAATGTCAATTCGAATTATCATTAGCTCAGAATTTTATCTCCGAATGGGTGTACCCTTATTTATTTAATTATTTACTAAAAAGGATACTTTAGTAAACATACTATTTAAACTATTTAAATGAAATTATCAAACATTAATAATAAAAATTTCTTTTATCTTCTAAAAGATTGGAATTAAAGATATATAATATTTTATTGATGAAAAACTATTCTAAAACTGTTAATGTGAAACCCTATTGCGAACCCAGTCAAAACTACAACGCCATTGCTTTGCAAACAAGACATACACCACCATAACTCGTCATAACCATTGCAATGGCTCGGTAATAGCATATCGTGTTGATCAGACCGTTGGCAATAGATGACGGGTGACACGCAACGTTATTATAGAAACGAATTAAAAAGATACTCTATTTTTATACACAATACACGTGTACATTTTTATATTTAAAATAGACGGTTTATACAATCACGGACGCAAGTTAGACCGCGACCTTTCACTTTCTCCGCAGAAATGTGCAGACGCGTGTTTCGCGATATTATTGAAGTTATGTTGACGTTCAAGATTGTATTTCGTGTACGCACTTTCGTGTCTTCGATAGTGTGGAAATAAAATATTGCCATTAAACGACGCTATTCTGACCTACTTCATCTTAGTATTTTATAAGGAAATGCTTATTATACTGGTCCGGATCTGGTGGATTACTAATTTATTTTCAGATAAATTAATTTACTCCTATATAAATCTACATATATATAGCAAGCCACAAAACCCTAAAATATTTTTCTCTACTAATTATAAAAGTAATTAACGATTAGGTACTTCTTGCATAACCGCGCATACAGACACAGACACCCAGACCTAGAAACACATACTCGTACAATACACATATTCGGTCCCGAACGAGAATCACACTGTCATAAAAGGCACATTTTCGCACGTTTCTATATCATGACTATATTATAGGTACACACCTATACATTTTTCATTTTATTTGAATATCACATTATAACGAGTCTCACAACGCCATCTGTCGGCGTATAGTTAAACTAACTCTAGTTTCAACTTTTAAATTATGTAAATATGAAACTCCTCTCACCGTGAACCAATTGCGATAAACAAATTACATACATAATGTACACCAACTACTTCACATTGGAGTACTATAAATTTAACGATATAAAACGCATAGGAATTGAAATATGAAGGTGATTTTTTTACTTTAAATTTTGTAATTGATATTCATCTATTATCACATATTTCACACATCAAATATTATAAATAATACAAAGAACGGTGTTATATCTATCCATTTATCCTATGTTAGCACAATACAATATTTCACCTTTTATATGTGTAAAAGCGTAAAGAAATAAAAACGCGGAAAAAAAATAAATATATAAATAAACTGTCACTTTTCAACAAAAGCCGCGACAAAACATTTCAACTTCACTTTCACGACATCCTGAAACGATTTATTTTGACTCGAAGCAATAAATCAATGCCGGCGACCGATGAAAATAATTTATTTTCAAACACATCGACGATTTATAGGACGTAAAAATTAACATCTCCGGTTATATTATTGACGTCTGTTTGACGTTTGACGTCGAAAAAGGTATTTCTGATGAGAACTGAACGCAATGAATTTTACATAAAAATAAAAGTAAGGCCTGCACAGATGAGGAACATGTTCTCGGTATTCTTTTGTCCATCGTAATAGAACGTTTACAACTACATATGTATATAGCATAACGAAGAAAAGTATCGCGTAAAAGTCCTAAACAACGATTTTATTTTATGACGGATAAATTTCGTCATTGGTAGGTTATTAACAACATTAGATGTCAAAAATTTAAATCAAATTACATTCGCTTCACTTTCATTTATTAAAATGTGAATTTTATTTTATTAAAAGTAATTAATGTTAATAGAAAGTATTTTATAGCAACACTGTCTGTTGTCTATATGAATTTAAACAAAAACTAATAGAAAAAATATTTAATAGATTCGCTAATAAAAAAATATAATTCGCATACATTAAACAGAAAAACGTACGAAACTACAAATATAAGAATTACCGATTTAAAACAAATATTCAAAAACAACTTATTATAAGTGCACACAACTCATTTTAAAGTAACCGAATATTAAAAGACCTTGGTCAATTTGTAAGGATTGAAAGTTATGGAATGCACACATACATATGAAACATTAAAGGCAAAACATTATTGGCGGCCTCTATAATCATCATCAATGTATCGATTCAACAGTGTCATAAATTGCACAAAAGACATCTATGTATATTGTATACTCTGGAGTGATACATAAAACTGAAGTTTGATCGAACGTGCTAATCTTAGGATCTACCCGTTCGATTCGAAAAATTCTTGCTGTGTTGGATGGTCTGTTTATTGAGGAAATTAATAGGCTATATTACGTCACGCTACAACCTATAGATGCGGAGCAGTAACCTCAAACACGAGTGATAATGCAAAGGTCTGGTACACTTATAAAAAGTTTAAAATTTATTCATCCATCCCGTATAAATCTCATTGACTGCACTTCACTGCCATTGCTCATATGCTAATAGTCTTGTTTATTTTTTTCGACATCGTTTTGCGTTTTTATTGTTGAAGAATATTTGTACGTAGCCAATGTTAAGCTAGGAAGATGACTATTTAATATCATATAAAGAATTATCAATGCAACATTCTCAAGGCTAAACTAATGAAGTAATATTATTTGCATAACATTAAGTCTAAAAAGGACATATAAGAACAGAGCAAATCCTCGGGCAATAACAAGCTTCTCTTAAAATCCATAATTCGTAATATATAAAATCTATAATTTTAAGAAAGTTTAACCTCAGCATAAAATCCCAAGATTCTAATATCGAGCTAAGTTTTAGGTCATCCGATTACGCCTTAAAAGGAATATACTTTCTCCTTGGTTCGAAGTAAATAGTGTGAGGCATTAAGAAAACAGTACTTATAACGTCTCAGAGTGACCTAGTTCGAGAGCCGGTGACACGACACCGTTTCTTTTACGCTAACCTAATGGTAATGGGATGGGAACTCCATTTTTTATTGGTAACTTACTGGCACTTGATAAATTATGCCTTATTTTTTATTGTATCGACCTTTTTTATGGACATTTGCTTTTAATAAAGCAATAACTACCTTACAATGATAACAATGTCTTTAAACATGGAAAAGCAATTCGTCCTAGGTTTGGTAGATTCTCATTGTGCTCTAGCATAATATGTTAAGCAATCGCTGGAATGTTATCACAATTTAGTAATAATAATCTATTCACTCTAAGTAGAAAATTCATTTTTCTTGTTGTTATTCAATATATCACCGGTTCACCCATAAAAGTTGCGGAGGCCAGGTGGCAATCACTCTGCGCAAAAAGTAGTTATCTTGCAAATGCTGGGCAAACGCTCAGAATAAGAAACAGGAAGCGTTTGGTACATATAAAAGCGGAAGCTATATTTATTTCTAGACAAAAGTTAAATAAATTATAGAAGATTTGTATAATTTGTATTTCTTCATTTTGATGGCTTTTCTAAAATACGATTTAACTGAAATCGAAAGTAAATCCGCTATAAATTTTTATCAAAACTAATATTCGAGAGTATTTAGTAAAAAACCAGACTATTGTTCGGAATGAGATATTTGTTTTACACGTTTTTCATTGTCGGCTCAGTGGAGTAATATGTAGCGTAGGAACAATGCGTCCCCCGCAGCCTCTCAGCAACATTTTCGTCTGCTATCCACGAAACAATGACAAGAGCAACTTGCAAGCCCAACGTTTACAAACACGAGTGCATCTCCAAACGTATTTTACTTAGCGGACTTTAGATACCTATCTGTTCCTTTACATGAAAAATTATACTTTGTCGAATGTGTGGGGTAGGTATATTTTACGAAGATTGAATAACGGCTAATGGAAATAACATTCTTTAGTATAAAACTTTTTTATTTATTGATTTTATTTCGTATGTTCCTTTTTTAATTGCAAGCAAGCAAAGATGCCTACAGATATATGTAAATACCTTGATAAATGAAAGTAAATGCGCTTAAATTACCTACTAATTTAAAGGGTTGCAATGTACAATATTTTTTGAGCTTAAACGTGTATCGTGTTGGAACGACAACAATAAGTTGTAGTATTACGAACTAATATATAATTCATTCACATTATATAGCCATGTTTATTTATTCAAGTAGTAATAAATAACTAAACCCACAAAAGGCGATATAATAAACATTGCTGAAACTTACGTTGTATTCTTTGACGTCGCTAAGACATCCCTCGAGCGATCGAGTTCGATCCTCGGTGTGGGGCGTGATTGAAAATATTCTTTGATCTAACATCTATTTTATGAATATCTGTTACACTTAAAATTTATCATTCGTTGGTCGTTTTGTATGATTTAATATTCAAGGGATATAGTGTAGAAATACGGTATAATTTATTTTATATCTCACTAATTTTTACTCGTGACTTCGTTCGCGTTCATGTAGATTTTGTTACGTCGGACGACCAATATTATTTTTGGTTGAAACTTTACTTTTATAATTTTTATTAGCAAATTTAAACTTATTTTTTCTGTCTGTCCGATACGACACGCGCGCCTCCTACTGGAAGTTAATCGTACGACGCCTATAGCCTCGTAAGTGCAAACAATAAGTTTACAAAGTTTTATTATAATTGGATAAATGGTATAGCATTATATATGAACAAACAAACAAACATTTTTATATATTAGATATAGTTACGTAACATCGGTAAATGAATGTATTTTTAAAGCAATAATTTTTACTCAGTTACAAACCTGGTAAAAACAAAAAATGTATACAATTATGTTTATTAATGTACATTGTTAAAATTATGTGATATACTTAACATAGATGTATTATTAACATTAACTAAATTAACAATAATATTTTTTATTACAAAAAAAACCTTTATATTCTTTATTTATTTTTATCACAGCGCGCCATTTAAATACATCATCGAATAACGATGCAGATAATAACAAAGTACGTAGATAAAAAGCAGTTTAAATTACTTCTTCAGCGAAGTCTTACTTGGTACTAAATTATAACACAAAAACTTGTAGTATTAAATTAACCGTCCATTAAAAACAATTATATTAAATTGTACTTTCAATATTGACTCAGTCGTAATGCCAACTATTGTTATGTGCGAGTAGGTATAGGTCGACAACACTACCTTAGTCATATTAAAATTATCCGTCATTGTGAAGGAATAGAGACAAAGAAATTTCACACGCATTATATCGGTTCACATGACTGAACACGAGTACGGACTTGTTAATTACTTTAAAATTGGTTATAAGGAACATATTATATAAAAAAATAAACACAGACTGGTTCTTGAGGTTTTTCAAAGATCAATACACATTTATTTTAGGGAATAACCGTGCACGGTTCTTCGGGAAATCCCTTAATTACTTTGAGATAGCCTACACATAGTCTTCTGACTGCAGGTCTTGTATGGGCTGGCACATCCGGGCGCACTACTTTACTCTCACAGAGAATCGGCTAGAAGCAGCTAATACAATTCCGTTTCGTATCAGTGTCGTTTCGTAGTTACTGAGAACCAGAAGCCTCATTCATCACTCATCATTTAATCTGAAGCACATTTATCTCCTCGAGTGCTACAAATGTCCATGGGCAGCGGTGATCACTTAACATCTCGTAACTCGCCTCATCTTTTGTACGCCATTTTATATAAAAAAAATCGGTATCAAAAAGCTATTAAAAACTATCAAATCTAAATAATTGATTGATCGATTATATAAGACTCAATGCGCCTCAAGGATTCTAGGCGTGATTAAAATATATCCGTTCATTCAAATTCTTTGTACCTTTACAGACAGTGTGTAGAAGTAGTAACACTCACTTACAAACTACAGCAATATTTGTTTGTTATTCTCGTATCTCGTACTGCTTTGTAAAAAAAATGTATTATTGACTTGTCTTCTCTTAAAGAATCTTCTTTTGGCCCTGTCAGTGTAGATGTTAATATATTATTATAATAGACGCAGTCCATAGCATGAAAATATAACAATTTTTGCTGCAAATTATACAAAGCAGCAACTGCAAATTAAAATTATTTTTATATTCAATTTAAATTTAATAACAGAAGCAAATAAAGTGCATAAAAGGTAGTGAAACATTTTACCGTCTGAATCGTTATTAAGAAAAAGAAATAAACTCGGTTTGTTTTTATAAACATCCGCGACTCGTGCATAACAATCGCGGCAAGTGGTAGGTAACGTTATAATTATCATTTTCGGATTAAAATTCATTCCAGCCGAGGTTCATTGCTTGGAAACGTGAGCAAAAAAAAACGTGAATTTAAACCCGGACAAGCATCAGTCTTCGAGCTCTTCATTTGTATAATTACAATTCAAAGAAAAACAATCTTGCGGTATTTTTAATACGTTTTACAACAAATTAAAAAGTATACATAATAACATCCCTTTCGGTTTACTAACCCACAAACTTTCTTTTGCCCAATAGTTTTGTTGCGTTCTTAATTTTAAGGTTAAAACGCAAAAAATTAACGACTAGAAGGCTAATTACGCGGAGTTATCGTTATAACAGTAATCGTTATAGCGATAGCTCACCGTAATTAGCCTGCTGTTACCTATACAGTCTTTTTTTTTTGTTTTCGCAGGGGAAATCTTCGATCCCGATCCCGATCTCCTAGGAACCTGTTCCTGTGGGGAGATCGGATTATGTGGCGATTTAGACCCACTAAAACCCCTGCGATGGCCTTCTTCAGCACGGAAATGGAGAGGCATCGGGATCGCTTGCGCATGCGCATCCACTGCCCCTCCCGACATATACAGTTTACGGAACTCATAAGATCACTTTCAAATTAGATTCTTGGTTTTGAACTACTAACGAGACAGTGCGGATATTGTAAGCTTGTAAGTTGCATTGATGTATTCCATTTTCCATACAAATGAAGCAACGACTGTATTTACTACAGTTGTATGCTCTTAGACGTGAATCTCAAGTGCAAAACTTACATTTGTCAGTTTTTGTAAATTTATGTAAATTATTATCGCAAAACTTATAAGTGTAATTCTCGCCTTGGGTAGCATATTTCTGCTTTATTTGTTTTTAGTGTAGCATATTATTGTTGCTACATAATTTGTAAGTGCCATTAACGTAGTATACAGCTGTTTTTATTTATAAGTTTCCAACCTTAGAAGATATTTGATCGGCTGTAGCCAAACAGCTCTAGTAAGTTGTTACTTCTTGTACCTATTCAACTAACAAGAATATTAATCATACGACAACAGCGTAATTTTGCCTATGTAAACAAAAAGTTGTGTCGTTAATCTTGTGTGTTATAGAATTTGTTATAGCACACGACACCGTCACATCGCGTCGGAGATGATAATCATCACAAATTGACAGGCTTAAATTAGTATTGTATAAGGTAAGTTTTTGTCGTATTTCGATATATTGTAATTTAATTTTTGATAGTGTATATTATATATTATATATATTATAATTGCTACAACTGACACAGATGTTATTTTCAAGGATTGTGTTTTTTTTTTAACTTTGACTTCAAAATCAATGTACGCGTTTTCGTTTACTTGAACAACATATACCAGTTTTTTTTTAACAAAATTAGTAACCCATTTTAGATAAGATTTCAATGAGAACAATCTGAGGATAGCTATATTGGTTTAAACAAAAAAAAAATAGTTTAATGAATGACTGAGTTATGAGATAAAAAAGTTGAAAAAAAAATAGCTACGAATTGAGAACCTTCGGTTTAAAATAGAGGGAAAACGAACAAGCGGGTCACCTTAAGTGATCACCGCCGCCCATCAAGATTCGCAATACCAGAGGAGTCACAAATGCGTAACTAGCTTATAAAGAAATTAGAGATGACTGCGGGGAGTAAAGAAAGGAATGAGACAGCATATTAAACTTCCGGCTTTCTCGAAATATTTGAAAAAAGTTTGTTTTTATTAAACCATAAAGTCTTACTTCTTCAATAGATTAAGATAGGAGCGGTATTGTTAAATTCCTTCGTATTATCATGTTTATGGTTAGGTTAGGTTAGGTTATTGATTTATTTCTTTGTCAGGGTTTTTTAAAAGCGTTTCAAATTTTATTTAATTTCACTATTTAAGGTTTTTTTAAAGTAAATTAGTTCAAAGACAACGAAAAACTACTTTTTTATTTATAATATTACAAGCAGATACTTTCTATAGTATACGTATACTATACATAAATTGAACTCATTATGTAAACCTCTATACACCTCTTTATTTAATTTGTTTTGACAAGTGCTGAGATAACATCGACGAACATCTGTAGACGACCAACTGTTGATCCGAGCTGAAAATATCTCCATCTAATATTACAATAAGGGTTAGTTTTGAATTAAAAATCTAAAAATAGCAAGGGTTGAATGATAAAATATTTTCATTATGACTCTAGCTGATCACTAGATAATTTATACAAAAATAATATAAAAAAGGAACATCTTACTCAACGCATAAGCCAAGCCGCACATTGTAAGAAATTTTTGTTAAAAAAATTCTAAGCGCAAAGCACTGTCCGGCGTTTAATATACGATTATAGAAAAGTAATTACAATACTTAAGCACTCTTAAAATCATCCTAAATAGTCTAATTTAATAAAATACGAAAAATTCTAAAGATAACAATATTTCGAATTAAGTACTACTTTCTAGAGAAAAGGAAGATAGTGACCTCTGGAAATAGCATGTGATCAATAATTTGTATTAATATCTATAAATCGTAAGAGGTATTAAATTACACACTATCTTGCCAATTCGCTGTCAAATATAAGCTCTAATTTATTAGCTCCCTTGTGCCTTAAATACATTGTAACTTTAAGCGGCCATTCACGTTAGAACGATCGACCTTTAAAGTTGAAATGTATGATTCGTTGGCGACCCGTGCATTTATAATCAAACTTAAAACACGTCTGTAACACAGCTCATGCGACGGTCTTACCGTAAATGGAATCTTTAACTTATCGGACCGAAACATCAATGGAAAGCATAGGCGTTAAAACATCTATTCATTGAGTCGTATTTTATAAATAGGTCTACAAAATGCATATTTCATTATAATAACGGATTTTATGACACGTTTTATTATTTTTATCATTGTAAGAACGGCTTTATTGTAATTCTTTCATTTTGATTATACAATTAACTTATCTTAGCATCTTTTAGATATCATTATTTATCTTTTATACAAACAAAACTAATTTGTATTATGGGGCTTAATATTTTTAATATTATTTATTGTTTTAAAGGGGTTCATATGATAAAACTACATGAGTTATTAATGTATAACATAGAAAATTGTTCTATTCGTATTGATATATCGTCTAAGAAACATATAAAGTCATTTATAATTGATATCAAGACAATTTTGTGGCAAATGATATAAAATTATTTTGTGGTTAGTTAAATTACTAAAATAATACGTTATACATAGATAATAAAGACTTATTTATATAAGAAACTTATTGGAATTTTCCATTCCATCCAATTTATTATGTGTATACTAACTTATGTAATATAGTAGAAGTTGAAATGGACAGTATTATGTTTGCGTTTATTGACAGTGTATTCTAGTATAAATAAATTTATTCACATTTCACTTGGGTTGCGAGCAAAATCTTTCAAAGATTAATCTCGGTGTAGATTAAAAAAATATCATTTACATTATGCAGAAATTAAACAGGAAAAAAGCGCATAATAATTTTCTGAGTTATAGAGATATAATTAAATGGTAAGCTATGCGATAAATAGAAATATTCATATAAATATTTATAAACTATAATTAAATCCGCCCCATATAATATCAGCAAGTGTTGCAAGCATAAAATAATTTCAAAATACTATCAGTGCCATTATGTTTTGTATATAACTATTAAACTTTAATACACTTGAAAGATAAATATCAGGAAATATTTGTTTGAATACTAGTATAAACAATTTCCCTCAGCAATAAGACTCGATCTAAATCATAATGATTTTTTTCTAATTGGATCAATAATAATTAGCTCGTCGAAGCAAACTATTCATCTTTATATCTATATTTATATAAACATTCGTATATAAAACATAGCTATACGGGTTACGTTAGTGTACACACATATATTATAGCCGTAATTTGCGGCCGTATAGGTATTTATAACAGTTACATCTGAACTCAGACAACACTGGTCATTGTTCCGATATTAACGTGGGCGATGCGACGGACGGACACATAAAAGACATTAATATCAAATAATAACTTAGTCCTTAACTGCTTTTTATTGAAAGATATACTATCTTGAATATATCATTCATTTGCGAGTTACTGAGGGCGTATATAATTGTCATCATTACTATAAATTTTATGGTAAGTAATAATAATAACTGGCAAGTCACTAATTCTTCATTTCACGTCGGTAGCCGCAGATTTATATTTCGCATGAGACTGAAATTAATAAAACTTGTAATTGATAGTTTATAAATTCATTAGACCGTTAATTCCAATTATCGATTTACCTAAATCTTTAAAGCGAGATATTATTAATTTTTTTTTTTAATATAAAATGCAAAGAACTAATCCCTCAAACTTATAATCACTAAGAAGATAAGATAAAATATATAACAATGCTGATACTAGGAATAAATCAAGATGCAATACCATGCACTTTAAAACGTATTTTAGTGAAAGATAAAAAATATGGTTTCTTAATGTAAAAGCTGTGTAAAAAATTGAAATCACTTGAAAGTCGTTTTGAAACGGCGCGTGGCCCGAGTCGGAGTTAATTGCGACTCCTCTTCCTATTATTAGTTTCCATCAATCGTCCGACCGGAGCGGAGGTAATGACGGTTTTTTTAACAAAAAAACTTTTGTAAAATAAATGACATTGGATTCACAATTAATTACAAATGTTTTATTGACAATTATGTTTATTTGATTGGTATTATTATGGTAAAATGGATGTTTTCATTCTAGAAAGAGGTATTCACAGATTTTAGTAATGTTGGAATAAAAAAATTAATTAAAGCAACGAATGAATCTTCGTTTGCCATCACGTAATAAATAAAGCCTTAACTACATCTTTACATATCGTTGATTCATCTTTTTTGAATTAATTTTTATTAATACTACTTTATAAATTTTGCATATAAAATATCAAACGAACTACTGTAACTCATAAACGACGCAAACAAATTTATCTACAAAGTTATTAATTAACATAGATTAATTACACTTGTAACAAAATTAATTGTTTGTCTACTATCATACTAGTTTAATTTTAATAATGACAAATTGGAAACCAAAATAAACCCACCGAATTATTAACACAGTACCAAAAGTTATATTTTTTATTCACATTTTATAACCTAAAAATAAAAAAAAACAATACAATTCTTATTTACTAAAAATATTCTGTATCAAACCATCGATACTACAAAACAAAATGTCACGTCCATTTTATATATTCGAACATTATTATACCAATGAATATAAGAAGAACAATATGGCTTACAAGGATATTATCATAATCCAAGTCGGTAGGAGCAGTCGATTCGCAAATAATTGCAACGAATATCGCGGAGCGGGATTCCAATTCGGCCCATTGGCATGCCGCCACGGTATCCTCGCAACGATGTCTAAATCGCCTAGCTAGTAGCTACTAACTATGTCTGCCGGCAACAAGACGATCTGTGTAATCTTCATAGCTCGCGTTACTTTAAATTGTTTGTAAATTTCATGCCAAATTTGCGATTGCGATGGGATTTAGCGAATTATCGTAGTGCTATTACAGAATAATATATTACTAGCTAATATTCGCGAGTTTTTTTGCTTTGTAGACTGTAATGTGGGTGATATGATAGATAATGTTTTTTTCTGTTATAGTATTGTCATTAAATAATGCTTAAAATTATTACTGAATTTCTACACTGAAACTAAACAGGGCTGTCTTGATATCAACAGTTGTTACGAAACGAACTATAAACTTAGGTACCTCTTGCCGTAGGTACTCTCAAACGTGAAATAAAAAAATACAACACACACCGGAATACACTTTTTTTAAAGTGCTAGACGA
This sequence comes from Hypolimnas misippus, assembly GCA_037950945.1. NCBI lineage: Eukaryota > Metazoa > Arthropoda > Insecta > Lepidoptera > Nymphalidae > Hypolimnas > Hypolimnas misippus. The sequence goes on from JBBEEQ010000014.1 coordinate 5,175,591, forward strand.
AGTATAATCAGAATTGACCACTTTTGACTAGACTTTTAGCACGCGTAACAATTTTCTTATAAAAATTAACAGTGTGCGGCCAGATGAGATAGATTTTAGCTCAACATACTAAATATGATTTTTATTGCTGTATATTATTTTAAATGTGGTACCTACGATGTTCTGATCTTACCTATCTAGCAAACGTTATAAAAAGTGAATAAAACAGTATCAACTCATCTTAACCGCTCCGTATTATACATGGCCGACCTTATTCCATTAAACGACCTATACAAAGTATGTGGATGGATTCCATTCGGATGAATCAATAGGCTGGCCGAGGATAAACTTGACGACAAATACATGATAAGAAAATACTGTTTTAGTCGAGTTTTATTCAAATGATGTAAGTTTAGAATGTTCTAGATTTAAAAATGATATTGAAAATAAATTGTGTAGTACATTCGATATTTAAGACCTTTTGTCTCGTTGTATACATAATACCAGTGGAATCGTAACTATTTATAGTCTATTTATCTTTACTTATTTTATTTGGTACCATTATCCAAAAAGAATCTCAAAAATTTTCGGATATTATTTTTCATTATAATTTTTCACTATAAAAAAAGATTCAGTTTAATCATTCGCTCGATAATTTCTCATCTCGAACTCTTACGTGTGGTTAGAAGTACGCCATATTTGTTTGCTAAATAGGCAAGTAACGAAAAATAGACTATATCAAATCTTGAACTCGAAACACGATCGCATGCCGCGTGAATGAAAAGCAAATTACAAAAGTTAGCATAATCATAATTACAACACATATCTGTATGAACTTACGTCGCCAACGATTATTAGATGTTTTGCAGCAAAACCTTAATATGTTTATAGTAATAAAAACTTTATTGAAAACACAATGCGCACAATAATAAAATAAAATAATTATAAATTACTAGATTTTTATCTTTTAAAGGTTAATTAAAATTAGTACAATACTTAAGTTGGATTATTATTTTATGTAAAGTTAGTTAAAAACTTTCAGCCACAAAATATATTATTAAAAACGTTGACAGATGATTCAAGTAATACAGAAGAACGCAGAGGAACGAATTATATAACATCATGTCAAGGCAGCCATAGCATAGAGATATATCGTTCACATATAAAAAGCTTATCCATTGCCAATAAAGAAGCAGTTAGTAGTTTATACAATATTGTATACCTATACATAAGTTTGAGCCGAGATGGCGTAGTGGTTAGAACACGTAGATCTCAACTGATGGTGGCGGGTCCAAACCGCACCTCTGAGTTTTCAAGTGCTACTTTTGTGTTTAAATTCACCTCGTGAGAAATTCTGACACGTGTATATCCGCCAACCTGCAGTGGAGCGGCGTGGTGGATTAAGCTCTAAACCGTTTAAAGGCCTAAAGAGGAGACCTTTGCCAGCAGTGGGTCATATATACGCTGATATATACTTTACTTACACGAGTGACAGCTCTTTCAATAAGTATTTTTGTTAACAAATGCCAGTATCAAATACAATCAAGGTCAAATCTTGAGAGACCAATCAACATAAGATAGGTACTTTGAATATCAAAAGAAAAAAAAGGTACCAAACGAAACATTATTCTCCGAGTCACAGCCGCGGCTATTACAAGGTTGTTAGGTATGTTCAAATTATAACTGACCTTAGATGTGATCGATGGCTCACTGGTCACTGTTTAGGGTCACGTCTGGGGTTATCAACATGCCTCTGTATGTTCACCGTCCAGGTTTGCGCAAACGAAATGAAGTTTATGTCCAAGTTATTTACTAAAAATTCTATCATGGGTCTTGGGAATTATTTTATTCTAAATATAGATGGTGATTTTGAAAGAAGAATTCTATTGGTATGAGACGTGTAATACGATTACTACTAAGATATAAATAGAAAAACAATGTCTCTATGTTTCTCCTCAATCGTTCTAAAAACCATTGCCCGAACTATGATGAAGTTTCGGTCTGGTGATCAGGAGACACCACGACCGTTTTGGATCCAAAAGTCTATATACTTTAGGTGGCATTGCAAAGCATTCCGGGTACAGGTAGTTGTATTATAACTACGGTTATTTTTGAGCTTACAAATTGTTCTGACTGTCTGGCCTACCTCAACACAATTGATACCTATCCGATATGACACTGTATACACTACACACGCGTTATAGAATATGGTAATGTGATTCAAGGACTGATTATTTAAAAACAACATGCACAAGATTAAGATCATTGATAATTACGCTGATAACTAGATCTGCATCGGCAAACAAGTTTGAAAATTTTAAATGTTGGGTTAAGGACCAATAAGAAACGACATTTTTATTAATAATAGTTGTTTCTTGTTGGTCGTCGATCTTATAAGAACTGAAGTAATATAATAAATAATTAATTTTATTGCAAAATAGGACGTCATTTTAAGAATGATTTTATATTATGACTGATTATGATTGTTTTTATATATTATAATTTAATATTATTCTCTTTCTTCTTTTTATTTTAAATAGTATTATTTGTTTTTCGTAATTTCCTGTTAGACAAATTTTCGTCCCTCGAATTTGGTTGTTAAAATTGTACTTCCTACCAACTATTTTAAATTATTTAACATTTTTTACATGAACGTGAGAAATACGATTACATTTTATTCAAAATGTTCATCAATCTAAAAGAAGAGTACATTAGGATGAAGCAGTAACTTATTATATTTTAATTCCGTTTAAAAAATGAAACAAAAGCAATGACACGCTTATCACACTCACATATCACAATATTATTCTGATAAGAAACAACTGACGGACTAGAATTTAATAAATTTAAAGAATTTAATAAAAAATATATATTTTAAAGCTATTATAAAAAAACCTATTTGCCATTAAGATTTTAATTCATTCGTTTTAGTATAATCTTTACACGATAAATAGTGTTGTAGACGACGCGCATCGCCTCGAGAATCACAATAAATTAATGAGAATAAGCATTAGCGTCGAGTGCTTTCATTTCTTTACGGTAGTAATGACTAAAGTACGTTGGTGTCACGTTCGTAGACATTCACAGAAATGTCACTCTTTACGTTTGAGTTGGAACAAGATAACTTTGCTTGAATAAAAAATAAGCATTGCGGAAATAAGTAAAAAAGTAATTTAGTAGAATAACGTATCTTCTATGAATTATTCTTTTGAATATATTTTTATATCAAAAGCGAATTTTTATTCATTTAAGTACGTATATAGCCTGTTTTGTTTTCAAACATAAATATGCTATTTAGTATTTTAGGAAATCAAAACGGTTTTATCAGATTCAAATCAGATCAACGATCGTTAGTTAATTAAAATGGTCTCTATTAACTAAATCAGTTCACATGGACGCTAGGGGGTTTAAATACTATTATTGTATACTAGCCATATTATATTACTTGATGTGAAATTATATTCAACGCAGTTCCATCCATTGGTTCGAAAAAGGTAAAAATCTTCAGTCATATATTCTTTGCGACATTTAGAATTCACTTATAATATTTCAGCGAAAAACTATCACAATTAAAATGTTTATTTAAATTAATTCTGAATTGAATTTTTTTCATTATAAAAAGTACACATAATTAAATGTTTATTTAATTATGTTTAATTTTTTTTTAATTTCTAATTATTACTTGACCTACCTGAAAAACAAATCGTATCACTGACTTGGACAATATAAAGTTAAAAACGATTTGAATATAATGTTCTCTTTAGCGACAAACAAAGACATCCGTTGACTGTCGTAATAAAGGGCTTACGTAATGCCGTCATTCCTCCTCTGTCCATAAACTCGACCAGTTTAGTACGCACTTAGATAATTGGAATGTGATTTAGTTAATGTCGTTACACTTTTAATAATGTAACAGTAAGTAGATTCTTAAATACTTAATTATTGTAAACTAAGAGACATTGTCTTAAAATTACATTACTACTAAAGATAAACGATCGTCGTCTGCATAAAAAACCTATAATTACGTAGAGACATACTGTGTATTGAACTAGGCTGTTCAGCCCACCTCGAAGCAGTGACAGTCAGTTTCACGATCTTTTTCATTTTTTTCACTTCTATTCAAACATTGCATGTAAAAATCTGTATCATCGAGTGACAACAGCACTAAACGAAACAGTTTAAATTTCCTGTAATTTTAATAAAATTTCATATTTTATTGCATTGTTGAAAATATGCACTCGTTTGATTGACCTAAAAATACTAGACTTTATAACAATAGTAGTACATTTGATATTACTTCTATGGACTATATTCACGCGACACGATTCGTAAATCGGGAACATCGGGGCAAGGCCGTCCGTCACTCGCTCTAGCGATGTGCACAACCTATTATAATATTATACGGCTGGGTTGCAAATTAATCTCATTAAAGTGTGATGTGTTTTTATAAAACTTCGTTAGGACGTTAGGGTTTATTAGACATCGTGTAAAAATACGTCTAAAGAATATTAAAAACATTTCAGTTAATAAATTATTTTTGTTTTGTGAAATAATGTACTAAGAGTACTTTTGTTTGGGTTTTTGTGTTCTTAAAAGTATATTTTGATATAGTACAAAACCTATAAAATATTAAGACTACATAAAAATAATTGTATTATTAAAAAACCAAAAATCTATTGTCAACAAAAGCTATCGACTGTTTTTTATTTGTTCATCCGCATGTGCACGAATCGAATGAGAAACAATAGGTTTACTGAAATTCGGTATAGTTATATGCTTATGGTCTAAGCCAATAAAGAGTACTGTTTGATTAAAATCAATGTATTCTGATATCAAGTGTTCATGAGAACGTTGTTATAAGTAAGAATTCATTTATTACTTTTGTAATATACGATATATTATCTTTGAAGAATGCATATTAAACGATCCGACGTTTTCAAAACATATCGCACGCTTAGTATTAATGTAACCGAATTCAAAATCTGTTTGAAACGAGCTAGCTTGTAGCTGTGTAGTTAGTTAAGCCAAAGTCCCAAGTGTATAAAATTTTTGCGTTTTCTGTCCAATATTTTGATTTTTGAATTCAGTCAGTTTAATACTAAGGATACGGTAATCCACAATCTTAGCTGGAAGCTGATAATGTGTCAAGCCACACGGACTTAATTTTGAGAAAATGGCGTTTAAAGATTTCAAACGTATTCTTAACAAATTTGTTTGAAGACGTATATATCCATCTATCAATCCCTTCCATACTGAATAGTTGGTAACAAAAAATTAAATAAACGGTATAAAAAAACATACACTAATTTAATTCAATAATTTATGTCAATATTTTAGTAAAACTAATAATTAATCCACCATTTGAACAGGTAAAGCAAGTTTGATAAAACAGTAATTAATTTCGCACAAAATTAAATCTTTTAAAACATTCACAAATATAAGGATTAAAATCGACGAATAAAGGTTTCATTACAGATTATCCTTATAACATTATTAAGCTCGCCTTTTGGTAATATGTATATATATTTTAACTGACTTCTACAAAAAAAAATGATGAGGTGCTCAATTCATAGTGTATTTCTATTATAAATTTTTGTTGCTACCCCATAATTCCATCATACTTATTAATTTACAAATAAAAAAGATGTTTGAACAAGTTAATCAAACAAAATTGCTTATTTTGCTTTTGAAATTGGTTTCTTTTATAAAAAAAAAGTCTTAATAATTAATATTGAAATTTGATATCAATGTCAAATTAGCTTATTGCTATAGTGCACGTCAATGGGATCAATCCGAACCGGTCGGCCAATCGTAAAGCTCCGATAACGAGCCAGTTAGAAGGCGCGTGCGCAACAACGATTAATTGCCGCCATTATCGTGAACCGACAGCGCAAAGTTATAAAGTTACTACACGTTATTTACGTATAACACGTAATTGATGATAAAAACTCATAAACCGGAAATCATAATCGAGATTGATTTCATATTAAAAATCTTTGGAGAAACAGTAGTAGATAAAAGCAAGTCGTTTATCATATTCTATACAAAAATTGTAATACAAAAAAAAATTGATAAATGAAATAATGTAAGATTGTAATTAGCTTTGTTTAATCAAAACTAATTTTTAGAGATTAATATTGAATAGATTAAATAAGCGATAACATTTACCAAACAGATTACACACAATATAACATAAAAACTATTATGCTGCTAAATTTTAGGAGATACACATTTACTCAACTCTTTTAGTCAATAACATAATATTTTTATTATATATATGTTTTAACAAAGGTTTTTATTAACCTTATTAAAATTCATACTTTAAGATGACTTTAACATGACATGACATGATGAAAAATATGAAAAAAAAAGATGATTACTATTATTGAAAAAAAAAACATTTGACACATTAATTATTTCTTTTTCGCTTTTTTCTTTCCTTAGAAGGAAAAGGCAAAGGTATTCCACCATACAGCCAAGTCTTTTGTAATTTTTTAATCATATTCAATTAAATTGTAAGGCATAAAGCCATGTCTTCTGTTTAATTGACACATTAATAACAACAACTTAATTTTTTCTTAATAGACCATGAGAACAGACTATTAAGAATTAGAATATTTTAAAACGGTGATTACATATTTAAAAAATTGTATCTGTGCTGATAAATAAAGCTAGAGACTATTGGTTTGTTTAAACATACTAATCTCAGTATCTACCAGTCTGATTAACAAAAAATCTTTTTGGGTTAGATGGCCTGTTTTTAAAGGAAAATTAAATAAAATAATGGCCAGACTTATGACTCATGGTCAATGATATTTGATAACTATAGAAATGTTATTTTTTTATATATATATATAATAGGGGGGCAAACGAGCAGACAGTACCACCTGATGTTAAGTGGTCACTTTCGCCCATGGACATCTGCAACACCAGGGATGTTGCGGGTGCGTTGCCGGCCTTTAGTGAAAAGGTATCTATACACTCGACGCTTGAAAACCCCCAAATTATAGCGCTCAGGGAAAACCTCAGGAGGAAGATCATTCCACAGCTTGAAAGTACGCGGGAAAAAGGACCGTGAAGCCCGCACTGTGGAAGACAAACATGTTATGCTCATATTACTTGACAGTTGACATTAAAATCTGTAACCATTTTAAACTTTGACAAGTTCGCCAATTGTCTTGTTGACCCAAAGGGATAGTCTATTTTTCTTTCCTTGTCTTATTTGGTAACATTATCCAGAACGATAATCACAAATTTTCTAATATTATTGTTTATTATAATTTGTCATTCTTAAAAATAATTCTGTTTAATTATTTGATTGATAATTTTTTACCTCTAATGTGTGGTTAAAAATACGCCATATTCGTCTGTTAAATGGGACAAGTAAAAAAAAAAATAGACTATAGTCTCTCTTCTCCAAGTTACTATTTGGTTGCTAGACAACGTCGTTCAAAGTGGCCATCTATATGTCAAAATAAATTAGTTTATAACATATCCATAGAATTTTAGTTATAAAATATTAATGCATGAAGCAGACCAGTAAGGTGCGAGTGAAACCACGACAAATAGCTAGAGTAAATTGTTATTCATTTTTCAAATGAAACAAAGGTTCGTAATTCTCTTTAGTTACTTTTCAATCTAATTAATAATTCACAATGAGTGTTCGGCCTCAAACTGTTATCAGCAAGTATATGGGTTAACTTCAACACTTAACATAACCAACAATAGACTAATCAGTAACAGTAGAAAATATGTTCATATATTTCTTATTCATACATTTCAAGATAAACTATATTTAGCCAATTTAAATTATTAATAAATCTTATATATATGTATGTAAGAAAAAAATTATCTTTTGTAAAGAAAATATTTGTTACAAATATAATAAAATCAAAAGTAACGTAAAGTAACTAACGTCTGTTACATTTTTTGGTTAACTTCTACAAATTTCAATGAAATGAAGGAAATAATTTGAATACTGGCAAGGTCAATTTTAAAACTTAATACTTTATAAGATTTTAATTAAATTATTTTTAAAATTTTTCATAACCAAACTCAAAACTCCAACATACAGAGCATTATAGCATTTAGAGCTAGAGATGAAAGCTTATATGAATAAAGTCAATATTATTTTTTTCTAATTATTTCATGGGCCTGTGGTTAAACCCTTGATTAATAACAACCTTTACATTGTTGCTATCATAAGTCACACAGACACATTTAATTTAATAATTTCTTATCAGAAAAAAAAACTGTAAGTAATCAAAAAAACCAACATAAAATATTTTTAATGAATCATCAATAATAATGATTTGGGTTTTTATTATGTCAGTTGATAAATATAATTAATACATACAATTTAATTTGAAATTATAACATTATGTATAAAAATAAATATCAAATTTTAAATAAAATATATATGATAGCAAGCAAAGACAAATAATTTTTAAGTTTATTACGTAAGGACAAAGATGAATATGGAAATAGTTATTTGTAGGCATTCAACTTTAGCTGCCTTGCTACAAAAGATGAAACAAAAACATATTAACATATTCAACACATATGCAACAAAAAATTTTTTATGGAAGTAAAATCATGAAAAACTTATTTAAAAAATGTTACAGTTTACAATTGAAAGCTAAAATAAGTAGGTTTTAGATATCTGTTAAACTCAGTCAAGCCTATGTTTAATATATAATTAAACATGTCTAAAGCATGTTTAACTCAAAACTGTGATAAGACGTGGATTTGTAGTTAGGAATTTTATAAAAACATATATAATGTCTGTTTAAATTTTTTGTAATAAGACTATATAAATTTATGTAAAATTGATGGACACAGAAATATACAGGAATGTCCAAAATGAAAATGTATTTTTCTGGGTATGTTTGGTGCAATTTTTATTCTGTAGCGGCAGTACAAAAAAGTTAATTTTCTGTTTTGAAAAATCAAAACATTTTTTTACCAAATAAATTTTAATTATGGCTATTTGTTACAACTATAAGTATAACATGAGTTTGTACTCCAGAACAGCAACATTGAATGCAGATGTAACTGATAAATAAATATCATATAGTAGACTTGCAACTTAACTTTATACATATAAACATTGTGTAGTAGGTTTGATTTTATTGTCAATATGATGTAAGGCAGAGTTTTTATGTACTAAACAATATGTTAAGAATTAAACTTTTTGTATATATAAAAATGAATTATTAATAGTATGAATAAAGTAATATCTTTATAAAATCATTTAGTCCAAAAAAAGATATGATAAGATGTGTAAAAAATGATACTGATAAACTTCATGTAAAGATAAATAATGATAATAAGATTTAAATCAAGATCATGAAAAGGTTTCCTTCATGCAGTATTACTTAATAAAGGTAAGAATTAAATATTGTGGGATTGTCACTATACAAAAGATTAATGTGAAAACAAATGTGAAATGAGCTTTTTTATACCTCATAATAATTATATGCCAATGTAAATTTATTTTTATAAACAGTAAACTTTTAAATGTAATTACTTACAATAAAATTACAACTATCTTTGCAGAACTTATATATGGTATAATAAAAATAAGATTTAACAACATATTAATTTGCTATTTTAGCTGTGGCAATAAAAATTGTGCCCTTTATATTTTTTATGTTGTCTGTTCTTTATTTTTATTCTATGAAGAATTAATTATAACTTTAAGAATAAGAAATAGATAAGTTATAAAATAAGAAGGCAAGATTAAAATACCTAAAATAATTACAAGATAAATACTGCACAAGATATCAGCTGTAATTTCAATTATAAATACAGGAATGATTAATTATATCCGTTTTTTATGTAATTAAAAGAAAATATATATTGTTTACTTATGATTTAAATTGTTTAATCTTAATTGTAATTTTGCTGTTTAATTGATTGTGTTTTTTCAGTAGTAATATTACAACATGAAGTTGAAAAGTAATGTAATAATCACAATACGTGATGTATTAAAAACAGAGGTGTATCTATTGTAGAGCGCTATCTCGCTCGCGAATATGGCGGATGACATCGAGCCGTCACTGTCTCCCTTCACTCCATGGATAAGAGAAAGTAACAAAAGAGAATGAATACATCCCAACCTCAATCTACAACTACTATCGCATCCGTGTTTATAATAAATATAAGGTAATACATAAGTTATATTATTATATCAAACTCTTTTCAAATTATGACAATAAATAACTACAAGACCAATCATAACCTATAATTCATTACTTACTCAAGCGTTTATTCAAGTTCAGTTCGTGTATTTATTCATTTTATACGAATATAAACACGTCCGATAAATTAGGTACGTGCGATACTAAAAGTAAACAAAAAACAGGTAAACTAACCCTTTCTTCATGAGCCACCTCTGATGGCCCCAGTTGATTTAGGAATGTTCCGATGAAGAAAACACTCATCCATTTTATTAACACGCATCGGTTATCACAATTTAATTTACTTATGTTTGCACTACTTGTCACAATCAAACTATAATTCCACTTTTCGTTGCGCTAAACGCAGACGTCATTGACAAACAACCAAAGTGACGATCTATTGCACGGGATCACATAGACGAAAACACTGTATATTTTCATGGCCATTGCGTGGATATATCACAATTCTTATCACTTTACGTTATTACATTACTAATCACTTTGTCTAAATCGGCTATTTATAAAAATAAAAACGTATAAAGCGAAAATTATTTAGTAGACAGCACTCGCGACGTTGCACACTCGCATATAACGTGCGATTTCGTTTCACGCACACTTACACAGTTACAAACTCGTAAGGTTACAGATAACAATGGCCTACTTCAACATTATTTATATTGTCATGGCAACACTCGTTCAAATATATTTTTAGTAAAACGAATGTTTCTTTCTAATCTCTGCTTTTAATTCTTTCTTAAGAGATATTAAATAAAAATGAATTAAATAACGATTATAAATAAGATCAAGAACTTAGTTATGAGCTCTTTCGACTTTACAGAAACAAAAAACAAACTAGCACAACAAGTTACTAACTTTTATTTATAGCACGAAAGCACAACTTTTTTTCTTTATGTAATAGGTACATAATTATATTCGTTATATTAAGTGTATGTAATTCTATTGAATATTATTAGTGTATGTGGCTTTTTAAACAATTAACATAATAAGCAGTTATATTTCAATTATTTCTCTTCAATTTAATTTCGTTTCAAATCTTTGATTTTCTAAAAATATTAGATAAACTAATAAACATTTTTCATGATAGTATGATATTTTATATATTTGATGAAATGAACACTACTTGTTAGTAGTAGCGTTAGAATAAATTAATTTTGATTATAAAACTTTTTTCATTATGTTATATTATATCTTACTAATATTGTTGGATAAATGGTTATAATGAATATACTATACATTTTTATACCAAATAATATTAATCTATATTTACTACTTTTTTAGTAGTACGTTTTTTTCCTCTTGATTGTAATGAAAATTTATTTTAAGAATTATTTACCTTACCTTCTATCGATAATAGAAATATTATTATATGCATGTTTTGACTACTTGTTTGTTCAAGCATGATAATATCAGAAACTACCAGCCTGATTAAAAAAAATATTTTTGTGTTAAAAAACTTGTTTATTGAGAAAAAGTATATGGCTCACCTTTATGAGTTAAAAAAATTGTGAGAAGAAATTGGAAGAGCAATATATAGAATAAATTTTTAAAGCTGAGTAAGCTTCCACACCACTTTAATGCATGGTCGGTATCCAATGTGCGGGCTTGACGATCTTTTTTTGCGCGTACGTGCAGGCTGTGGAATGATCTACCTGCTGAGGTTTGTCCATGGGCGATAATAACCAATTAACATCAGGTGGTACTATTTGTTCGTTTGCCACCCTTTTAATAAAAAAAAGTACTTAAATAAATCTCGGGCCGATTTTGGGGAAAATTAAAACTGCTTCATTAGTTTTTTTTAATGAATTTTTCTAGCCAACCCACTGATTAGGAAAAATTAACACACTTGTATTATTCACCACCTGTTGTATCACTTATAACTTATAAGTGATACAACGTATGAAAAGTAATAGTGTAGGGCAAATTAAAGGATAGGGCTTATTTTTTTGAAATTGTTATTGAAAATCAAAATTTTAAATTAAAACGTGATGTTATAACACTGATTGCGGATAGATATGATCGTTGTTTTCAGATACGTTTAAAAATTTTTGCTTTTCAACAATTTTTAAATTGTTTAATTTTATTAAGTATTGTATATATATGTAATAAAGTTCTATATCCTTCATTTCTGGTACTGGCCGTCTTGATGTTCGATATATGTTTAAATATGATGGGAATGACAGAAGATACGAAGTCGTTGTAAAATATAAAATAATATAATAAAAAGATTTATTATATCAAGTTGATAGAAGTGAAATAATATCCTAAATGTTGTTTCTCTTTCAGGTAAAGTTATTTGAATTCATATTTGTGAAAATTATATAAAAAAGTATAAATGTTAAAAACTTAGGAAAAATATTAATAACAAAATATCCTCTTTCAGAGCAACACATTTGGTTTTATTTCAAATATAATAAAGTACATTATATATATATTGTATACTATATCTTAATTATAGTTCTTGTCACAATACTAGTCACCATTAAATTCCCCATTCCATAACTTACTAGCTCTCTTTGGCACTGCTTAATAACTCCTTTTCCAATAATTAAAAAACTAGTAAATTATCCCTTTTTGTAATTTTTTTAAATATGTACATTTGTAATAAACTTTGACACACTTGAATGTTAATTTTTTTTTGTCAATATAATAAGTAATAATTTTCCTCCAATACTTATTTTTACAAATAGATCATAATAAATAATAAAGTTCCATAACTTCAAAAATGACAATTTTTTTTAAATTAAATTCGACGGTTTTCGGAATTTGTTTTTTTCTTCTGTTTTACTGTTTAATTTAATTTATTTTTTATTGTGTTGCTACATTAAAACACAACATCAGGTAATCTATCTGCTCTTTTCACATAAAATAAAAATAAAAAAGTTAATAGGGTAAATAAAGAAAACAACTTCTGTAAATACACTGTTTTATTAGAAAATGAAAACAAAATTCCTTATACTACCTAAATAAGGCACGACGTGTCCAAACAAACCGCACACACGTAGCGGGAAATGTCTCAAGCGACGCAACGGATGGAATAAAAGCCTAATATTAACAACACGGCGTGAACGCTATCACCTTTACACCCTTTGTGAATTAAATTGGTCAAAATTCATGTCAGTTAAAAAAAAAAACAAATTAAGATATGAAAACATTTCAAAATCCAATTATATTACTTTTAAGATCTATGTAACACCATGGAAAGAGCTAGTAATACATAAGTGTTTGAAAATTAAAATATATATTTTTAGGTGGTTCTTCTTTATTCTGAATCATTTTTAATTTTCCATCAATGAGCATAATTTTAGGTTTAATTTGTTTTAACGTTTTGTAAGCGTATATCAACGATATAGAGCTGTATATATGTTGGCCTTTGACGGAATTTGATTATGACAGTCGAAAATACCTTTGGGTTAACAAATCAATTAAGTTGGATCATATATATACGACACGACGAATAGACATCATTCGCGAAATCGGATATTTTTGTATCTAAAACATGACATTCTGAATTAAATTAGCATGTATTATTTGATTTTTTAAAATAATAATTACATTATATTAAAAAAAATTGTTAAATACACAAAGTGTGCAATAGGTGACATGATATGGTTATTTAAACATGATATAGACTTTATTAGGATATATTCTGAAGCGTAGTAAAAGCTGATCTATAGAATCGATATGTGATAGTAGAGAACAGTAGGCGTTACTTAGAAAGATTTCTAAATTATATTTATACATTTATATAGATTTACACAATATACAACAATAATTTATTAGTATAGAATCAGCTTTGCATTCAAACGGCTGAGTGATTCAAAAATATTTTAAGTGTTAAATGTATTTGCCTGTTTAATATTTTTAAAAACTGTTAATATTTGTGCGTGTATATATATTTTACGAAAGTGTTATTTTACATAAAATTATGTTTTATTTAGTTATGTATATAACTTTTTTTTATATCTAAATCAAAAATATTTTACACGTCCCTACATGATTACAATCTCTAAAAAAATGCAAAACTGTCTTACAATGAAATAAATAACTAACCCCGAAGTGGTCGTTTTTACTACATACTAAATTTGTATACAACATAGAAATAATATCTTAATTTGTATGTCTTTGTACCAAATTTTTTTATTTAGGTGAAAATTTGGAATTTTGAGCGAATCCGAATACTAGTATAAAAAGAGAGCGTCACTTAAAACACTAAGAGGTTGAAATGTGAAACTTTTCGATTCGAAAAGTGTAATTCCCTACCTCGATTAAAAGACATACCCAAAATTTTTACCCGAAAAATTTTGAATGTCTAAAATACATTTATAATCTGTGATAGTACAAAAAAAAAAACGTCAAAATTAATGTCAGTCGAAGGTTATAACATTATCTTCTTATAAATGTGTATTTATTATTTGAAAATTATGTCAGGAACGTTTTTTTTATTGCCAATAGAATTACACAATAAAAAATATTTAATTTAATATTTCACTGGAAGCATATTTTAATGTGTAAGTTAGGTTTTCAATAGACAAGTTAGATTTTTTTTTAATAAATCAATAATCAAAAAATTTTTCTAGTTGTAAAATGAAAAAAAAATGTATAAAGAATTAAGTTAATCACTAACATAACGAAACATTAACAATATTGTTACTATAGACAATAATAACTGGTAATTTATTAAAATCTCAAACGGTACATCTTCTAGCAACAATACTGGCAACATTACTTGACGTATATTACTTAGAAAAAAGTTACGATTAAAGCGGTTCATATTTTTAAAAAGATACCGATTCTCGTATATCAGTCGTATTAATTTAGTTAAACGTTAAATTTTAAATAATACATCGGGCTAGAGGCCCAGGAAGTTGGCACAACAGGCGTTTTGTCAGTAATGATCCATTTCCCCCGCTGGCGCAACTGAGTATACTGATGGTGGTCTGGAACAAGAGATTTTGTTAGTATAATATATTATATATGTATGTACTAAAGCAACGTACACCTTATATATTTTATGTACAGAACTAGTAGTACTAGTAGTACATTAACTAGTCATTTTCGCCTAAAAGTGTCTGTCTGTTCAGGTTAATCCATTAAGCGTCAAAATGTAACTAGCGGTATTTTAAACTCAAATCGTTTACTTCCTTATTATTCTTGACATATTTAAATACTAGAAAAATTTTAGAAAGGATGTACTCGTATGAGTACACCGGCTAAATGTGATAATTATATTACCTTAAAGCTCGTCGCGGCGCAGGTAATCGAGACGGTCTGGGCAGTGCAGACATTCGCGGTTCGTTGCTTGTCGCAGGTCTGGGCTGCTCCACTTGAGGGGTGGATACTACTGAAAGTTGCGACATCAGGTTACAAAAAGGAAAGTAACAGCCTGTAAATGTCCCACTACTGGGTAAAGGCCTCCTCTCCTGTTCAGAAGAAGGCTTAAGAGCTTAATCCAACACGGTTGGTGGATATACATGAGTCAGAATTCTGCCGGCACATGCAGATTTCCTCACAATGTTTTCCTTCACCGCCGAACACGAGGTGAATTTAAACACACATTTAACAGTTGAAAACTGAACGGTGCTAGCCGGGGTTTGAATCCGTGGTCATCGGTTGAGATCAAAGTGTTCTAACCACTTGACTATCTTGGCTCATATATCAGGTTAAAAAGACTAGTAAATTTTAGTTAGTTGTTTGTAGGTGTTTGATTTATTCCCTCAATTATTTAATAGGTAGCCAACTCGTATGCATATACTTGATAAAAGAAGTGAAAACAAACCTATCGGGAAATAACATTTACACATATATAGAAAAAATCTAATCTTTATAAATACCTGGGGCTGGTTTTTGTAGAGGCACTGAAGTTGGTCTAGATATGCGAAGTGTTGACGATCCCGCTATCGAATACGGACGCGTTGTAGGCGGCTAAAATATAAACATGCATATTATATATACATAGTATTATGACCTTAACTTTATATGTCAAACTTGAAAAAAGTCTTCTAAATATGTCCTATATAAGCATTTAATATTGTTATTAAAGTTTTTAAGCACATAAACGTTAAACTTGCACTATATATTTTATTTTCTTTTGTAGATGACCAAAAAATAGTTAGCTTTTCATAAACAATTAACCCATACATTGAGACAACAATTTTCAATATCATGCACATTTCATTCACATTTAACCAACAAGTATACATATAAAACCTTATATTTTTAAAATAACATTTTCTAAAGCAAGAATTACATTGTAATTTTTACACTTGTAATTAATATAAAAAAGATACAAGTTATAAAGAGCTCATGAAAGCCTATTCGAATAATGAATAATTTGACTAAAAAATAACTATAATCTGGTAACAGTTACCCAAGTAACCTTACGTAAGCTGTTAGTGTCAAAAAAAGTTACTAATAGTAAGTTATTTCAGGGGTTTAGGCAATTTATAGGCCGTGAGCAAAACTTACAAGTGTATTTCTTGCCTTATATAAACTACAAGTTTTGCTTACATTCTTGCACAAAAAAAAAATTTTAACGACATAATCATTCATGATAATAAAAATACACATAAGCCAATAAATGAAGCCATAGCATTAAGTCACTAGTTCCACAAAAGCGAAGGCTCTGCAAAAATGTAAACATGTTATATTTTAATGGTAGCATCGGATTGTATTTAGTAATTAATATCAAGTGACAAGTTTAATGAATTTTATAAAATAAATGAAATATAGATGGAAAATATTAATTTTAATAACTAGTATACCTCGATTCACTTAAGTGTGTTGGCGTGAATACGTGGCAAGTCCGAACTCGCGCATGGTACAGTCGACTAAACAAGACTTAAAATTTCGTCAACCGTTATAGGACATTTATTTGTCTTTACTTGACATATTTGGTAAATAAACACATCCTGAAACTTAAGCCATGAATCTTCGACCAATTACCCTGGTTCAATATTGATGTTGAATGAAAATTAATTGCATTTAAAATTGTTATTAATTAATGATTTATGCACATTAGTTTAACATACATAATAACATAAGAAATAATTTATAAATTATAATTAAAGAAATGTCTACTCGACTGTCCCGGTGTGTAATTTAGTGTTCTGCGCAGCGTAATGCGCATAGTTCAGGCCGACACTCGTGAATCGAGTGTATATATTAATCGAGAAACTCGCACAGAGCACACGATACAACCCGATGCGGTATTAATGGATGGCGAGCGACTCACGGGCGCGTAGTGCGTGCGCAGCGCCACGGGCGCGCCGCGCGCCGCGCTCAGCCGCAGCTGAGACACACGACACGGTCATCACGGCGGAACACGTGGCAATATTATACTATTACTAGCTGTGCCCCGCGGTTTGTGGATAAACCATATTTGTATAATGTACTAGCTGCCCTTCGCGGTTTCACTCACGTTTATGGTTACTACTTTTCTCTTATGAGACATAGAGTAATGTATTATAAATTACTAAGACCAAAATATTTTTTCAATTCGAACCAGTAGTTCCTGAGATTAGCGCGTTAAACAAACAAACAAAAAAGAAATATAACCTAACTCTTCATCTTTATAATATTAGTATAGATAAGGAATAATACTTGAATCTGGTATTGTTCACTTCGTTTTGGTCACTTTTTATTTATTAATTTAAAAAAAATTAAATGAAAGTAGCCTAAGTTATTCCTTATAACATTCTCTATCTGTTAAAGTATCCGTCAAAATCGGCCCACCCGTTTCTGAAATTAGACGCAACAAACAGACACAGACAAAATTTTTTTAAATTGTGTTTTTGATGTAAGGACCGTGTATACTTTCGTATGCATTTAGGTAAAAATTGTTAATTTTAAATTACAAACAAACACTTCAATTTTACTTATTTGAATTGATTGAGACAGGTTGGCTCAGTGGCGTAACTGACTGAAGCTCTAATTGACGCAGGTTCGATTCCTGCTCGCGTCATTTGAATATCAAATATGTTAACTGCGATGTTGACATCATGTTATATTTTTTACCAGAAATATGTGTATTTTGGATCAAACTAAATAGAATATTGAGCTCGTAAAAAAGTTAAAACTTAAATTCTCTATTATCAGAGATGTAATTTTGTCATTTAATATAATTTTGCCAAATGTTTTTAAAACCTTATATGAAACAAACAGTATTAGCACAATACAAATGAAAACATGACAAAATTAGTCACAAAAAAGACAAACAATTCAATACATATAAAAGTAACCATCACCATATTAATATTTCAATTACAAATTTTAATTATTTAAAAAAATTATTGATGCGTTTCAATTTCTACTACTTTACTTTATCAATTTAAAATTAGTATACTTTTTAACTTCATGTATATAAGTGAATTATTATCTAGTCTTACGTCTCTAGGGGCAACCAGCTGGCTCTGAGGTCTGTCTCTACGCAACGTCTCCGTTCCTTGTCGGACTAGCGCGGGTGGGTTTAGTAGGGTTGGCCTCTCTATTTCGTTTTCTTTCTGGAAATCAATGTGTTATAAAACCATAAAGCCATGTATTATAAAACCAAAATACCAAAAAGTTTTAAAAGTATTTAGTAACATATATTGAAAAAGTTAAAATATTTCTTCAAAACTTCCTATATGTAATCAATGTATTAAAAATGGATATAACCGCCGTCTCGGCGGTAGTGAATGTGTTAAGAAATACTTTCAACTTAAAAAAAAAAATTAATAAATACTGTTGAATCTTTTTGATATTAGGGAGTCACAAACAGGTCTCAATTGCCATACATAAAATTTGAGTGACAATATTCAACGTTACAAAGACACCTTCAAATGACACCAGTTCTATCTACTTGTTACACAAGTACATCTCTCGGAGATCAAAGTACAGTGTACATTAAAAGGATAATTTTAAAATTTTAGTGGTCAGCGAACACACTGGGTTATCATAGCTATTTATTGGGGTTTAAAACTTCAATTTAAAATATTAACCCTTAATAATGTGTCGTTGTCTTAGATTTTCGCGATTATTATCGCATCGAAATTGTCAAGAGGAAGCTACAAACAAAAAACATGCCTATTGAGTACGCAGAGCTGTTACATCACTGCCTGACATCTGGATATTTATTGTGGAATGATGAATTCTATGTGCAAGTCGACGGAGTTGCAATGGGTTCTCCAGTATCCCCCGTGGTCGCCGATTTATTCATGGAAGACCTGGAGGAGAGGGCTCTTCACTCCGGACCAATCACACCTCGGTTTTACAAGCGGTACGTAGATGACACTTTCACAATATTACCTAGTGATATGACGTCTGCATTTTTACAACATCTTAATTCTATTAATAATAACATTCAATTTACTATGGAATTAGAGGCAAATAATGTTTTAGCTTTTCTTGACATTCTTATTATCAAGAATCCTGACAACACATTAAGTCACACAGTTTATAGGAAACCCACACACACTAATAAATACCTCAATGGTGACTCACACCACCACCCTAGCCAGTTAGCTACCGTTGGCAAATCTTTGTTTCAGAGAGCCCACCATCTCTGCGATGCTGAACACCTAGAGGACGAGCTACACCACGTCAAGCTTGCACTCCACCAGAACAAGCTGCCCGTGCCTCGCCAGCATCGTAGAAGCCGTATCAAGCCACCCACAGTTGAGCGACAACCTGCATTTCTACCATATGTGAAGGGAGTTACAGACAGAATTGGCAACATCTTGAAGCGAGCTTCGATTAAAACTATCTACAAGCCTCATAAGAAAGTGAGCCAGTTCTTGAGACCTATCAAGAGTAATATTCCTTTACAGACTGCGGGAGTATACAAACTCGAATGTGAGTGTGGTTTATCTTACATAGGCCAAACAAAAAGAAGCATCGGTACTGGGGTCAAGGAACACATAGGAGATGTCAAGAATAGGCGTTCTTCAAAGTCTGCAGTTTGTGAACATGCCTTGGATAAACCTAACCATTTTATCCGATTTGATAAACCACAGATCCTCGCGAGAGAACACAGATTCATTCCTAGAATGATACGCGAGGCTATTGAAATTCAAAAACATCCGAACTTCAATAGAGAAGATGGTTGGAGACTTTCAAACACCTGGGATCCACTTATTAAAAATTTAAAATCCCAAGTCCAACAGACTGCCAGACCAAAAGATACAGTTAGTGCCTTCTGCGTGCAACCGGAACGTTATTCAAGATATCATTTAAGAAACCGTTGGCGGTAGTTGTAAATAATATTTTCTAAAATCTCAAATAGACAAATGTCACCTTAGTCTACCCGTGACCACGAACGCTGCAAAGTGCTCGAAACGTCGGGATGATAAAAATAATTAATATACGCGATTTAAATCCGTTTAAAATAGTTTAATTTCTTAATAATGTGGTTTGACTGGATAGGAATTTGAAAATTGGTCTGCTAATGTTATTATGGTTCTCAAAAAAATATAAATACAAAATCATAACAGCGACAACGACAGCGAATTGAAACAATATGCAAGACCCGCGTCATACAAGTCAAAACATATCTTGCCTGTGACTTCAATTAATGTCAAGTGGCGCCAAGTATCACTCAATATCGCGCGTATCGACACTTAAAATTCGTACGGAATGTTAAGATTCATATCCCGTATCTGCGAATTTTGATACCACATAGCCGTATCCGCATCCGCGGATATACATTTAACGCACGCACATCACTAGCACAGATAAAAAGCTCACTCTATAACTGGGCAGCGTGTAGGACTCCCTCCTCTGCGGCTGCGCAGTGACGGGCGCGGCGGGCGCGGCGGGCGCGGCGGGCGCGGCGGGCGCGGTGGGCGACAGCGCGGGGTTGGAGGCGTACACGCCGCGCCGCACCATCGTGCGGCCCGCCAGCACGCGCGCCGCCGTCGCGGGCGCGTTGCCTGCGGGTGCGGAATGTAGTATGTAAGGCGAGAGTCACACTGGCTACTTTATATACACTGATGAAAATGATTCAGTTCAATCATTCAAACGATCATTTCTCACCTAAGTTTTATGTGTGACAAGTAAAGAAAAATAGACTATACCCAAAAGTAAGCTGTGTATATATATAATACTAACATTAAATTCTTTCAGAAGTAAAGCAAAGATAAACAATTTTTAAAATTTTACATTAAGTTTAGATACCTCGAAATCTAATTATAAAAAATTTACATCGACTTTTTTAAAACCTTAATTCTCTAAATTATACTAGTGCATAGAAGGTGAATCTAACTTAACCACACACAAGCCTAAATATCATTTTTGCATTAGTGCAAGGTATGTCATCTTGTACTAATGCAAATCCTTTGTAGTATATACAAATGAAACCAATAAGAATATGTCATCTTTTTAATTTACTTTAAACAATTAGTGTGACTCACCAGGTATTCTATTAAGTTCTTTATGAGAGCTATACTGCCTAAGTTTCGACGTCGGCAAACTCGTTTTTCTTGGAACTGCTGAAGGAGGAGCCATCATACCGTACGTACCTAGAATTAAACATTTTTTCGTATTAAGAATCAATTTTCACAAAAATAAACTTCACTTAGATGAGGGTTAGTAGAACAATAAACGAAATAGAATATAAAATTGAAAAACAAGCTTCAACGTAATACTTTTGCTGGAAGTCAGTATTGGGAAAGAGTTGCATATCGTGCTGATTCCAAATCATGATGCAGGGTCAGGTCCAGGTTATACCACTATGTTAGTAAGGTATCATTTATATTGTTAATTTCGAATCGATTAGACCAGTAGAAGCTCAGATCCTTTCAGCAACTAGAAATGATGATAACCTTTAAGCTACTGGTCAGTTCTTCATACATTATAGCTAAAAACCATTTCGATAATATCAGCTTTTAAACAAAACATACCGCATTAAAACCTATTTATTCTTTAAGGAGATACGATGCAACAGACAGACAGATACCCACGTCAAACTTATAACATCTCTCTTATTAGGTCGGGGATAAATGAGTCACTTAACAAAACGCACGAACTTAAAAAGAAATAAGTGCCATATAAATCGTATAATACGTCTTTGAACCTTTTGAAAAAAAAGAATCCGAATTCAAAAGCGAAAATTCGTAATTTCATTTACTTGGATGACATACTTATTTCAGTTGTTTTGATATTAAACACAAATTAAATAACCGATTTTGAAGTAAATTCTATAGAACCAATGGGATGGAAAATCTTTTTTTTTTTTGATAGTCTGTTATGGCATTTTATTCGAAATCATTTAAAAATATCTTAAAATCAAATATAATTACCAGTTTCAGTAGGAGAAATTCGACTAGGCGGCGATCTTTGAACCGGTATAGGTGCAGACATTTTCTTCTCGGGACTAGTTTTAGCCGCTAAAATGTCTCTCTTGGCCGACGTTTTCTTAACCATCGTCGCTGTATTTATAACTGTTGTATTCATGTTATATGTTCTTTCCATTTCTGATGCAATTGGCGCTTTCGCTACGGTGAACGATTTGTCTTCCACCAAGTCATATATTGGAGATATTGTGGTGTGAAGGTTTAGAAGCTCGTTTTTAGCGCCCCTCTTGAAGGACATTAAGGGAGTTGATGCGACTTGGGCACCTAAAATGAAAAAAATGTATGTTGGAAACTATATTTGTGTGCCACAAATTAAAGTGTTCTTCATTTTCTTGAAAATAATATTAGAAAAATAGGCAAACGAGCAGCCCATAAACATTTGGAGCACTAGGTGAGTCACAAATGCTGGATTAAAAAGGAATGAAGGATTAATGGGAATACGAGTAGCAAGTACAGAAGAGATAGAGAAGGGAATTAGAATTCAGGCTCTCTTATTAACCATACAAATTCAGGAATATTGCAAAACCGTGTAACTCGCTTCTACAAAAAAGTCCATTTTTGAATCAAGTGTTAAATTGCATTATTGATAAAAAGTTAGCTTAAAATTATACAATCAACATTTCTAATATTACAAATACAATACACTGCGTAATGAAAATGTCCATAATGGGTTATTTTTTATCAATAATGTAATTTAATATTTGTTTCTAATTTATACTTTATAGAAAAAGTTATATACGCGCTTTTGCAAAATCCCCGACGTTATTATAGATGGCATATCTTTTTATTAAATAGTAGATATTATATTTATAGTCAACTCACGTGGATCAGCAGAACTTTCCGGTACACTTTCCGGTGGACTACTAGAACTGAAAGTGCCAGTATCAGTGCTTTCACTTGAACCAACCATCGCTCGTTCTTGAAGACCCCATTCCTTAAAAAACATTAGAAGACATAAATTGATACTGTCTAAACTATAGATTAAATCTGAAGAAATCTATTATATTTTATTACTGCCAATAAAATTTAGGAGCATTAGTTTTATTGTTTACGAGCTTGCTTATATTGCTTTTCACTCTGGATTTGTTTAGCTTAAGACTAAAAAGTTTTTACTAAATTTTGGCAAGTTTTTGAAATCTTATATTTAACATATTTTGCATCCTGAGATAATTCATGATATAAAACCATAACATGTTTAACAAATTTGTATAATATACACAAACAGACAATTATGAATTTACAAATTTTTGTAACTATGTATAAACAAGACATGTTTACAGTTCAATGTAATGTATCTAAAATTACAATATCTTTACGGGCCACATTACATAATTTATTACACTAGACACTATAAAGTTAATTCAAGTTATCAACTTACTTCTTGCTGCAACGTCCTTTCACCGGAATCGATAAGGTTCAAAGTCGCCGAATTAATATCGATCATGTTATTATCGTCCGTATTTACATAAACAACTGTCGCATCCATAGCACTAGCTTTTGGCGATACTTTCTTGAACGTCGCATTTCTTTTTGGCGTTTCTCTTGCAGGTTTCTCTTCATCTTTATCATAATTTAAAGCTCTTCGCCTCGAAAGCAGTTCAGATGCATTTTCCATACTCTGTCTGGGCACTGTTATTGTTTGATTTGGAAGTTGTATGGTTTTTATGGGAGATATGTCTGCTTGATTCGGCTTTTCAGGCTCACTTGGTAGCGCCTTTCTAGCTAGCGATAGCTTTTGTCTAGCTTGTATTATTTCGTTTAACTCTTGCTTATCCAGTGTCACATTGAGGCTATTTTTCCCCGAATCAACTGGTTTCTGCATGCCCATATCTTTATAGAACGCATCATCACATTTGAATTTCGAATTTACGTTTTCTTTCTCAGCGTCGCTGTCTCTTTTGAATTTGTTATTAGAATAGTGCAACGTTATCGTCTCACTCATTTCTCCGTTTGGCTTTGATTTTGGTGAATTTTTCATTGCTTGTGGAACGCCTAGTGTATTATCACAGTTTTCGTTTAGAACTTTAACCGTATCAATTTGACAGGCCTCTTCTCGCGCTTTTGTATAACTTTCAGAGTTTTTAATGGATTCTCGTTTAGTAAAACTGTTGTAAAGCTGACATCTTGGTCTAGCTGATAGAAGTCTTTCAGATTGTTCTAAATGGGTGAAGGTTGCCGAACTGAAGATATTAGGCTCAGTGTTATCTGGTTTCGGTTTCGAAGTATTGGAAACGACGTAAGAAGAATTGACAGAACTGACGAGGCTTGGTGGGAGAGAGTCCATCAAGCTGTCGTTGTCAGGATATGTGGTTTGTGAAAGGAAGCTCGTACTCATATCCTTTTCGTCCAAAATACTAAGTGTCATACTTGTCATCATGGGGTCGATACTATCACGCCCTGATGTTGGAAGCCCTAAAATGTAAATTGATAGTAAATAAAACTAGTCTTTTCCAAATTCTTAATACTTTTGGCAAGTTTGATGATGAATTTTATTTACATTTTCATTACCTTCTTTAATTATATTTTTATTCTTACAATAAATAATAATTTGGACAAATGATAATAAGAATTTATCTAAATTATTCAAAGTAATACCCAAGATTTAGTATTTTAATCTCTTACCAGAATCCCGTTGCGAGATAGATTTTCTGCTATCCAGTGACTCAGCGTTGAAGTTTCCAGAACTCTCCATCACCAAAGACGAGACTAAGCTCGGCGGAGACATACGCATGAGTGACTCACCACTCTGATACATGTTCAGACTTCCGCTTTCATGCATTATGTTCAACATACCTCTGGAAATCAATGTAAGCAATAATTAATTTTTGCTACATCTTATTTGTTTACTGGTTTTTCCACGAGGTTTCCCTGAGCTAAGTTTTGGGTAGTTGTCAGATTGGATGACATTTATGATATGGTTTACTTTCTACGGATTGTAGAATAACGTTATATAGGTATAACGTTATATAACCTTTCCAAATAATATATATTTAATTTGACTGGTTGTTAGCGGTAATAGGTAGATTTGCGCGTTCATACTTAAAAATAAACTCTTTAGCTTTGATTTTTGTATTAGTAAAGAACTAAACATATAGACAATCATAGTTAGTTTAATATCTGATCTTGATCCTATACTAGAAACGCACTTTAGGAATTAAAAAAAAAATGTTATTTAAAGCAGAGTGAACATTATGGGAGTCTCAAATTTATTTAAATGAATGTCACTGCAAGTGAAAGTAGATTGTAAAATTCCTTGTATTGATAGTCAATTATAGACGATTCTACCGTCTGTAATAGTAATGTTTCCACTATATGAATAACGTAGCGATACTTAAAATCGCGTCTTAGATTTAAAAATGTAGTTTATACAAATGTATTTTCAAACTTTTTCTTCTTTATTTACAAAAGAAAAGTGATAATTCCACGTGTTTACTTCTCTGCTGTTTCTGAGACATGCCATGCCTATCATTCCGATTCTGTAGATGAACGCTTTATTTATTTATATACTAGCTGACCCGGCAAACGTTGTTTTGCCATATAAATAATTTCCTAGTAAAAAATAAAAATAAAAATTTAGGGGTGGACTACCCCTAACATTTAGGGGGATGAAAAATAGATGTTGGCCGATTCTCATAGATACCGGATAAGCACAAAAAATTTCATCAAAATCGGTCAAGCCGTTTCGGAGGAGTATGGCAACGAAAACTGTGACACGAGAATTTTATATATTAGATAATATTTTAAATCGTAAAATGGCGAATAAATAATGCTCCTCAGTTTTCTAATAGGGTATCTAAAAGATATTTTTAGTAAATAAAGACCAATACCTATATTGTTTAAAAATAGTAACTATCGAGTTACTTTTACTATATTAAAAGATTAATTTGTTAATTAAGGACTGGAAAGTGCATGATAATTTAAAAACGTTAAGAAGCTAATAATAATACAACATTGAAAATAAAATATTTTACCGAACTCGAAAATATTAAAAATAACCATGACATATTGATGAATTAACCTATATCGCGCTATATAGTGCGTTGTAATCGATGGAGGGCGGCCTTGTGTTCTTTGTGGCGTGCTTTCACGGGTTTTTATCTAACCGATGCTAAGTCATCTCGAATAATTGACTGAAAGTCTAGGCACATTGTTTCTTTTTATTTGTTTCGTATTAATTAAATTGATTTTACTTGATGCAGATTCTATTGTGCTGAATATGCAATTTAGGCAAGATTTTTTTAATAAAATTCTAACAATAGAATTTACTTTATTTCAAAATTAAAATTCATTTAATGATACATACATTAATAATTAGTTTCATGGCGAGACTTACTCTTATAAGTTTTGCTCTCGGACTTTCATAAATATTTACATAAGTTGAAGTCTATTGCTTTACACCTAAGAGAATTTTCTGTAAGTAGTGTCATAAGGTTACCTCGGTAACTGTTATCAGGTTACAGAGTTATTTTATAACAATCATGAGAGTAAAACTTAGAAATGTAATTCTCGCCTAGTAAGTAATTTTAACGATTTTTCATACTAGTGCAAAGCAGTGGAGTCTTAATCTGTATGTATGTCGTTTACGTCAAAATGTGATGGCTATTAGGCGTATGGATCATAGATGGATAGGAAACAGACCGTAATGACTTAGTCTATCTTCGCCGTGCTATATTACAAGCAATTTATACTAATTTATAAAGCGGAAGAATTTATTTGAACGCGCTAGTCTCAGGATCTGCCCGTCCATTATGTAAAAAAAGTCTTAGCCATTATTGTGGAAAATAAGAGAATATATAAAAACATTTAGGCACAGAGCAGTGGAGTAAGGATAATCCGGCAAGTATTGAAAATTAACACGGTTTAAAGGCTAGAGAAATCCGGAAGCCTAACTCCAGGAACTATGAGGGCAGGACCCTTAGTTTCTATTCCCTTTCATCCCTTCCTTCGTAAGCCGGTAACGCATTTGTGGGTCATCTGATGCTACAAATATCCATAGATGACAGTGATCACTTAACATGAGATCCTGTCTGGTCATTTTGTCCGCTATATAATAATATTATCGATCAGGTTGAATAGGTGAACTCTATTTTAAGGGCGGCAAATTTGGGACCTTTTTGTGTGTAACAAAAACTCTCACTCAAAAAAGGTTTCAATTTATATAACCAAATAATATTAGGTCCACATAAACAATTCAACATGTAATGTGTTTCACCACTTTTTAACCGACTTCGAAAGAGGAGGAAGGGGTTCTATCGGCATGTATTTTTTTATGTTTGTTCACCGATTTTTCCGACCGACTGATTGTAGACCGAATATGATTTTTTTTTTAAATATTGTTTTTACATATTGCATCGTCGCGTTTGTATTAATAGAATATGATTGTGAAGTAGGGTATTGAATTGTAGGCGTCGAAGGGGCGGTAAATATGTGAAACCGCCACTTATACAACAATGTGCCTATAAAAATTCTACAACAATACAACAGGTTTAATATCAAGTGTCTTCAGTGAACGCGAGTCTCGAGTGTAACTGAATGCTCTTACTTGTTGAACGTGTTGTGAATGTTGTGCGCCGGCTGCGAGAGATCTATGTTGATGGCCTTGAACGGCACGTGTTCTGACCGCTCCGAAACGTCCGACGCCAGCGTCACATCTAGATCTTCTAACTGAAATGTAATTGTTATTTAATTTGTAGAATCACATTAAATGTATGATTTTAATTAAAATAATATAAGACGGTGGACTTTTGTACGTGGAGGACTTTAATCCCCGTAACAAGTAAAATCGTAGACTTTTTGTACGCGATATTTTCAATCGCCTAACGCGCGATTCAATTCTAAACGACCTTGTTTTACGAAGAAAAAAGGTCCACGAAGAATTGTTTATCGTCTTCTCGTATCCTTTTAATTGCATTCGTTGTCGAAGCAGGCATTTAGAATTTTTAAATCGTCCGTTGCTAATAGAAAGGCTGCTATTTAAATTTCGGAACTATTTATACCATTGACGTGTGCTAAGATATATAAAACATGTAATATTACCACGTTAATGATATTAGAGTCCCGCTAATGCTATGGTGCAATATACAGCATAAGACGGTGTCTTAGTTAGAGATTCGTATTCTTCTCCTTAACAAGGGTACCTTTTTCCCGACAAGTGGACATTACAGGCGATTATTTCACATGAGTATAATACAGTAACAGGCTGTAAATGTCCCGTCGCCGGGTAAAAGTTTTTGATTATATTACGGAGAAGAACTGTTCTTTACGAAAACGTAATTACTTAGTACCTAATTATAAAATTACAAGAGCAAATGGATTTCAAAAATCATAATTATAATGTTGTAATTCTATTACTACATACACATTGGTGCGTTGTGTGTACATGATTGCTGAAATAAGTAATTAGAAAATAAATAAAACAGAGCTTAGCCATATAAACTGAAAACATATTCTCGAAATTACTTTTACATAATGAATAACTGTGATAATTTTAATTGATCTTTAAAGTTTGTGAGAATATATGGAATTTTGTTCCTTTTTCAAGCAAAATGACTGAATAGATTTTGATAAAACATTACAGTAACATAGCTACATCAAAATAAAATATAAGATACTTTTTACAAACAAATGGGCGAAGCCGCAAGCGGATACTAGTAAAGTCTAAATTTTACGGTAAAAATAAGTTTCTCCGTTAGAAGTATAAAAAAGAAACCAATGAAATTCGACAGCCGAAATTCGCGTAACAAGAAATACAATACGTTGATTGAAATTGAAAGTGTTCCGACACGACATCGTCATAACGGCAGATAAATATATGAATGGAAAGGACTGGACAAATTTATGTAGAATCAATGATATTTTATAACTGGATACTAATATGGAATAATATGTCAACCCACAACAAGTCCAATTCGGAGATTGATGTATTCTGATTATACGTCATTAATTTAACATTAATTTCAAGTCATCTAAACTAAATACGTATGGACAAAAAGATCTTAATTTAATGTTTCGAATATTGAAGGGTGCTCAATATTTTGTAATATGAATTAAATATATTTGAAAAAAAAAAATTAAATAAAACTTTGGATTATACGAATCTGCTTTTAATAAATTTTAACTTATATCAAAATAGAAAAGAGAAGATGGATATATACGTCTTAAAACAATTTTGTTAAGAATTTGTTTGATATCTTTAAACGCCATTTTCTCAAAATAAAGTCCGTGTGGCTTGAAACAATTTGCCATTCAGCGTCCAACTATAGATAAAAATCTGACGTTAAAAATCTGTACCCATTTTCAACTTTGATAAATTCGTCAACTTGACTCACTTGGCCCAAAGATTGCCATCGGTTGCTAGGTAACGATGACCAAATTGGTCCACATTTTAGGTATCAATATCTGTGACTTATAACATACTAGTCGTCCCTTGTGGTTTCACTCGCGTTTATGGTTACTGCTGCGCTCCTATGAGTTGTAGCGTGATGTAATATAGCTTATAGCGTTCCTCAAAAAATAAACTACACACACAAAAATAATTTTTCAATTTGAATCAGTAATTTCTGAGATTAGCGCGTTCAAATAAACTTTTCAGCTTTATAATATTAGTAAAGATTCATAATTATATAATATGTGTATAATGATAACGTATTATATTAAATGTGAAAATAAGTAATTAATACATTTTAACGAATACTTTTTATTACTACGTTTTTTGAGACACACAGACATCACAAACGCGATCCTCTTTTTTAGTCGGGGGTAAATAAACCTATTAAAAGATTTAATTCAGACAAAGCTACTATATACGTATATAACGGAGTATTTTTTCTATATAGTTTCCGGATATTACCCATTCTGTCTTGATTCTCGCACTTGTAGGATACAACAGACGTATCGTTTACATAAGACGTATTTGTTCCGGTGTATTTAACCTACACGTTGAAAACGACTTACTTCTACTTTGTTTTTATCAACCGCCTTTAAAAAGAAGGAGATTCTGAATTCCTAATGTATTTCTTTTAATAAAAGTGTTATATATTTATAATAATTACTAATTGAGCAATATACTAAAGTCAATAAATACAATATCAAAACTTTATCATACTATCGATTCGGTTTTCTTTTTAAAATGTTTTATAACAGTATCGTATATCTAAATTATCTACTGCACTTAATAATGTAGCCAGAACTTATGTTACTAAATAAAAAACAGAAAATAAATAAACTGAACGAAAAAAACTCTGTTTACTTAAGAATCTGTAACGGATTATTTGTAGCTCAGGAAGTAGAAAGTGATCATTTCAAAAACAAACCTATTATTTTTAGACATCTGTATTAAAATAGGCGAAGAGAGGTTTCTTAATCGCTGTGAATACGACTTATATGTATTGAAAAGAAATGTAATATCGACTAAAGCTTAGATTTCTAATTATAGCTTGTAGTATAACACTACAGCTTGTAAGTACCGGTAACTTAAAAAAAACTGTAACCAATTGATCTGTACCTTGACGACTCGATAGTGCTTTAAAAAGCCTATTTAAATGAAGTTTGTTTTGAATTTGAATTATAGCGGTGCCGGTGTCTAAAGTATAAAAATTCTCTCCAGTAAACTAAACTATATTGTTTTAATACAAAACGTTTGATTGATATTAAAAACAGCCGCTAAATGACGATAAGTTTCATTTAATCTTTGGTTTCCTAGAACGATGTTGCTTGCATAAAACAGTGGGTTTATATCTTCAGAATAATTCACTCGAACTTTTACAATGAAAATAGTATGACTCGGTAAACCGTATTTCAACGCAAGTCAAAGAATTTTATAGACGCCTATTATTTGACAGACCGAAATCCTATGAAACGAAAGTCTTAGAAACCCTAAGCTCAAGCGAGATAATCGTTACGTCTGCAGTCCGTCTATGTTTATCATAAGATAATAATATCTCGTTAGTAAGCAACGCTGCTCATAAGATGTTTAGTGTTTACTCTTGGCACTGAATATCGTTGAATAATATTACCTAGTTTTGTCGTGACGCAAGTCGTTTATACATCATTATGGAATGAAAATTAAATGTAATACTTGCGTCATGTGCCGTAGGTTCGATTCGACAAATAATTAATATACAATCCGTTTTAGATTGTGTTTTAGTGGTTTAAGTTTTGGTTACAAAGGAAGAATTAAATTGTCAGTGTTTACCGTACTTAATAAAATCGTTACAAGTTTAATTTAATATTTTGTACTGCAATAACATATTTTTATGATTATATAAAAATATTCACTTTTACCATATAAGACATTTACTTACATACCGATACAAAAAATTAAAAAAATAATATTTTAAATAAAATAAGTTACAAAGTAACTTTAAAGCCTGCTTTAAGTAAATGACATCATCCGTACAGACCGCTCGAATTTCCTGTATTTGCTTTACAAACCTGTCCATTATATACAACAAATATACAAACAAAATATATAAACATATTTACAATCACTGTTCAATTTTGTATACAATTTAGTAAGCGCTTAAATAACCTTTATGTTATAAACCCACGTGATGATCACCGGCGTAACTATAGGGTGGTAGGGCTGGCAAAAAGCCACAGGCCCCTGACCGGAAAGGGCTCCGGCCTAAAAGAATTTTTTTATTAAAAATCTTATAAAAGTATATTGTTATTTAATTACAAATATGTATAAACGTATGCTCTACCAGATATTTAACTACAATGCACACAATATTATTAATAGTTTTAGCTTTAGCCTACTTAAATGGTTCATTAAAAGTAAGTTGTAACGTGACGATTTTTATTGAGAGGTATATGACCAAAGATATAGGTATGATTGTCCTTTCGTGAAAATTACCTATACTTTCTTAAAAAAAATACATAAGTTGTTTATCATTGCTTTACACCAGAAATGATTTACTGTCAGTGCCTTATTTTTTGAATTTGGTTATCTAGGCAATTGTTACAGGGATACAAAGGTATTTTAAATCAATAATGGGAGCTGAGATGGTCTAGTGGTTAGAACACGACGACCACAACCGATGATCGCGGGTACAAACCCCGGCTAGCAACACTGAGTTTTCAAGTGCTACATTTCTATTTCAATTCATCTCAAGCTCGGCGGTGAAGGAAAACATCGCAAGGAAATCTTCAAGTGCTTGTTAATAGGAGTCCAGCAGTGGGACATTTACAGGCTGTTACTTTACTCTTATGGGAGTAAAACGTTTTAGTGTAATTGTTGACTTATGTCTTACAAATTTCTTCGAAAACATCGATTATTAATTTAAATAGTAATATGACAGTAATAAGCAGACTAGTACGCAACTCATGCACGTCACAATAAAAGGGGCCATTCAAGTTATAAGGCTCAATAAAAGGCCCATTCACGTTCGAATGAATGCGATAAGTTCGGATGTGAATGCATGAATATGTCATACCGTGACCTTGAACGTAGTACACGTTTTGCGAGACACGATAGAACTTATCGCAAAACGACTACTGATCATGATGCATCATAATGTGCATGTATCATGAACTAGCTGTGCGCCACAGTTTTACCTGCTTTCCCTATTTGAATCGGATATTGTTCACTATTTCATTGGTTTCAATTTTGTTTTCGCGTTACCCTCTTTTTTATTTATTGATTAAAATTAAAATAAATACAAATTTCTTAATAAAAGTAGCCTAAGTTACTCCTTATAACATTAGCTATCTCGGTGTGACTGAAAACCCCGTTAAAATCGGTCGAGACATTTCAAAAATTAGCCGGAACAAACAGACATACAGAATTTTTTTGAAAAATTGTTATTTTGATCCAAGTTCCGTAATGTTTGTATGTAAGTATTGTGTATACTTTCATATGCATTCAGTTAATTTTTTTTTTAAATTACAAACATACACTTTAATTTTATTTATTTGTATAGATGTCTCTTTTAAAGAAGTGGATATTACCGATTTAGTCACATCATTTACTACTCCGATGATCTAATATTAATTTCAATAAAACTAGACAAGCTAAGCTTTCCCCTAATGGCATAACTCCTTCAATAGCCAACATGTATAGCATTTGCTCATTTTCTTTTCAGATAAAATAAAACAAAGAGCCCTCGCCTCGCATGCTGGTGTTTAGTCGGTTAGCGCGAGTGTAATGACAGCTGACAGCTCAGTTAATGGCAAGGAATAATATTAGACGGTGCGCGGTACGAAGCATGATCAAGATCGTTGATAGGTTAAACACATCAGCATAAATATAGCAAGTTATTTAATTGCACGTTACTTCCTTTTAAGGCATTGAAATACTAATGGTTTTTAATGAGATAAACCATACTATTTAAAATGCAAAAGCAACTCTGTTCGTTATGTTTTCACGTTAAAATCGCAAAACTTATTTTGATGAATTTTGCTATGTTAGATTTGACCTTAAAGACGGATAAACGATACTTTGTACCCCGAAATTGAACGGTGAAGGGGATGAAATAGGCGATGAAAATTTTAATACAAACAAATATATTTTTCTTAGGTGATTATTACATTTGTTAGTTGTATTCTTGTAATTATAAAAAACAACTCTGTAACTTAATATCAGTTACCTAGAGAGCCTTACGAAAGTTGCTACTGTTAAAAATAAAGGCACTGACGTAAATTCCTTCAGATGAAACGAAATTACAAACTTGTGTAAACGTTTATGAAAGACTGAGTTAAACTTTTAGGTATAATTCTCGCGTAAAAAATATTTAAATCTTAATGAGATTAGATAACCTAAGAATCATAGTTTTTTTCAATAATCATTACAAAAAAGTAGCAGGTATAATATAAAATATAAACTGTCATAATATTATAAAATAGCACATAACATTAAAAATATGAATACATAGCCAAAAGTTATTTTTACCACCAAACCCTTTATGCTTCACGATCCAATATTTATCAACCCCTTATGATGTATTAGAGGTATTTCTGGAGCTAAGATTCGGTCCGAGCTTATCGTACCTCGTAATTATTCAGCGAATATAAATAAATCAAATGAACGCGAGTATCGTTTACGCAACGCTATACTAAGAATAATATTTCACGTAGGAATTAATATCGCTCCCTTTGCGGTAAGCAGTTACTCGTATTACGTATGCATAAAACTAGAAGGAAATTTATTAAGTGGAATATTCAATAGCCGTACATAGGAAAAAATTATGTATACTATATTTTATAGAGGTAAAATTTGTTTTTAAGTTCGTACGTGGGGGAGTAATATCTGAAAAATTCTTATTGAGGAATGTCATAGACTATATTATATCACGCCATGGCTCTTAGCAGTGAAGCAATAATAATAAACGCAAGTGAAACCCAGAGAAGCAGGTAGTTTACTATAAAATGTTTGCTACTTTTTATTCATCTCGCTGCCCTTCGCGCTTTTGTTCTTGTTTATTGTTATCGTACCATCCTAATGGGTCGTAAACGTAATGTTTTATAGTCTATTAAATTTCTTTAACTTAAGTAATAAAAGAAAATAATTCGACTGCCTCATAATAACACTTCGCCCTTTAAAATACGTCAAACTGTTTAAGCTACATGAAGTCACAACGGCCAGTTGTGACAGTTTACGTCCGCCATGTTGTTTTTTTTCTGACGTCATAATATCGAAAACACTTTGGATAAAAATATGAATAATGACGAAGAAGAAAGAGAAGGTAAAAAAAGAAGGTAACAATGAAATGAGCATACATACATACGCGCGAAAAACGTTATCCTCCTTCTGTGTCTGTCGAATAATAAGAGACCTATCTAATTATCTATTTGGAAATAAATAAGACTAATAGATCCTGAGATTGACATATTGAATAAACTCCTAAACTTTGTATATTTTTATAAGACTGACGATTATATGCAATTTCACACAGATTAAGTTCCCCTCTAAGCCGCTTCGTAGTTGTTTTTCGCAAAAGTCTTAGCTATATATCACAAAATAAATGCTTACTTAAATGTGTTTTATAGATCTGTAGATTCCGCGAAGACCGAATCAAGGAACGTCATTCCTAGTTTTTTATACAGGTAACTAGCGACCCAGCCCGGCGTCGCCTGGGTGCCATGAAATTTTATTTATTTAATTTTACGCCATCACAATAAATATTTGTAATTATCGACATTACTATAATATAAATCCATATTACATATACCTAAATAATATAACCTTCCTCTTAAATCACTTTCTTATTGATTAAAACCGCATTAGTATCCGTTGTCTAGTTCATAAGATCTAAGCGTATAGACGGCGAGGAGCGACTTTTTTTTAATTATGTTAAGAAGATTGGATATATGTAGGTAGCTTATGATTTGGACGCTGATAAGCAATTCTGTGTCAAGCCACACGAACTTCATTTTGAGAAAATGGCGTCTAAACATGTCAAATGTAATCAAATGTATTAAACATTTGTTTGAATCAGTATTTATCTATATTTTCTTTTCATTTTTGATAAAAGGTTTAATGCATTAAAAACGGGTTGATATATTGAATATATTATCTAATAAAAAGTTTTTTAAATAAATGAAATTATTGTATAAATTACAAAATATGGAACGACCTTAAAATTCGAAACAATTAATTAACAAACTTTTTCCGGACTTATTTAGTTTATATGTCTTTATTTTTTATCGAATAATGTTAAATAGGTAATGTAGTCAAAATACATCAATATCTCCGAATTTGATATTTTGTGGGCTGACACATTATTGCTTATCAGCATCCATTTCGAGCCTTAATAAATTTACAAGCAAACTAACTTGTGTTTGGCTTTCGCAAGCGTTAATAATGGACAAGCAACTAAGTGGGTTCCAAACTAGAGCCCGTTAAATTTGCATTACAGTAAAGTACTGAACTAGCGGATTATTGACATTATTATGAGGTACGCTGTCCGCTATTTTAGGTATAGTATTGATTATGACTTAAATGATCTGTCATAATGATAAATTACTTTGTATAGACATTACTATTGAAATAGAACGCATTTATTTATTTTTAGAAAAACTAAATTGCTTAAAAAAGATATATTGTTTACGGTAATTATACATATAGTAGATCTACATAAATAGGGTTGCACTTGATCTAAGGACTATAAATAGAGTTGATCGGGTGGTATTTCTAAAGTTTCTAAGATGTCTAAAGTTAATAATGGTTTAATAATAGAACACACAAACAAAATCTCTTTAATTATTTATTTTAATATATTTAGGTTAGATTAGCCATAAATAGGTCTTAAACTTTAATAAATAGATCATCTACTCAACGTCTATGATGCAAGCACTAAATAAAACTAGGTTGATACAACCAGATAGACTATCAGTTAAATTTACGATCTATAAAAAGATCA
This sequence comes from Hypolimnas misippus, assembly GCA_037950945.1. NCBI lineage: Eukaryota > Metazoa > Arthropoda > Insecta > Lepidoptera > Nymphalidae > Hypolimnas > Hypolimnas misippus. Next base: position 5,212,458 of record JBBEEQ010000014.1, read on the forward strand.
GCGTTACCAAATCGTCTGTAACGGTATCAATGAAGGGGCATAAATTACGCGTGACGGACGGATTCGCCTTTCAATTATATTGAGATTAACAAGATGAGTACACTAAATATTGAACGCTTTTGACATTGATACGAAGTATTATTAAATGGCTTTTGCTATGACACTATATATTTAAAAAGGATATTATATAATTCGAAGTTGTTTTGTATATTACGCATGTTTTTGCTTGTGGCTTTGCCCGCGCTCTATAATAAATGACCATAAATGGACGCTGATAAGCAATACTGTGTCAAGCCACACGGACTTCGTTTTGAGAAAATGGCGCCTAAAGATGTCAAAACTATTCTTAATTAATGTATTTGAGGACGTGTATATTCGTCTTTTATTTTTTATTTTGATAAAAAGTATAATGAATCAAAAGCAGATAGATTTATTTAATATGTTATCTAATGATAAGTTTTTAAATATTTATGATTATTTTATAAAATGCAAAATATGGAACGCACCTGAAATTCGAAACATTGAATTAAGAAACTTTTTTCCATACTTATTTAGTTTAGATGACTTGAAATTTTTTTGAATAATGTTAAATAGGAGACGTAGTATCAAAATACATCAATATCTCCAAATTCGTCTTTTTGTGGGTTGACACATTATTGCTTATCGGCATCCAAATATAATGTAAATCTTTGTATGGTATCATATTTTTATTCCGAGGTTCTGGGGTTTACTTCGTACAAACAAAGTTTGCTCTCTCTTATATCAGTATAGATTATTAATATATGCCGGTAAACGTACTATTAATGTTTTTTGACAGACACGTTGGTGCAGTGGTCACTGCAACTGACTGTAGCGCTAACGGTCGCGGGTTCGATCAACGCTCACGGCAAATGTCTGTATTGGCCATACGGATGTTTGTCGTGGTCTGGGTGTTTGTGTTAGTGTAGTGTGTGTTTCCGGATCCCCGACACAAGGTCACAAGATCTTAATGGGGGCCGTTGAGTGTGATACGTTTATTTATTTTATTTCTTTTGGTTGAAGTTGTAAAAAAATAGGTTTCATTACATGTATCAGAAATAATTATATTAACAGTCAACAATTATATTGATTAGAGAAAACTCCTGTAAGATCTATATTTTCTCTTCAGGACTATTTCAACTTCTGTGTTTCGTTGATAAAATATATTTAACATAAATCATCAAAAGGAATTGTGTGAGTTTTACATCTTAATAATAAAGATATCTATAACTTTCTAAAACGTTTTAACTATTCATACAAAACAATACGGAGTTGTGACGGCGTTTTTCTGTGAATAAAGTAACATCGAAAATAGTTTTTTAAAATACTTTTTACTTTTATTAGGAAATTATAAAAGTTTTAGAACTAAGATTCTGTCTAAATTGTAACTAACAAAAGTATGTTTGTTTACAAATATCATATTCGTGTCACCCTCATGAATTTTTATATTACTGTGTGGCCGTTGTGTTACATTTTAATGTTCAAGGTTATAAAAACCATCGAAGTGGACTAATATGATGTCCCTTTATTGATTAGGATTCATGGTATTAATACTAATGTAATATTTGGTAAGAAATATGTATGCTGATAAGCAATAATGTGTCAACCCACAAAAAGTCAATTTCGGAGATATTGATGTCTTCTGATAATTCTTTACATATTTAACATTACTCCAAAAAATTTCAAGTCTTTAAACTGAATAAGTACGGAAAAAATTGTCTTAATTGAATGTTTAGTTTATTGAGGTAGGCTCAATATTTTGCATTATGCAATAATCTAACATATTTGTAATACTTATTATTAGATGAAACTTTCTAGTATATCAATCTCCTTTAACATTTCAACATTTCATCAAAATAGAAAAGAAAAGATAGATACATACATATGTATATACATACGTCTTTAAACAAATTCGTTAAGAATAGGTTTGATATTTTTAGACGCCATTTTCCCAAAATGAAGTCCGCGTGGCTTGACATAGTATTGCTTATCAGCGTTCATATATCGTTGCAATGTGGACGAGAAAAATTTACAAAGTATATTGGGGGAAATGTGTCGGCACCGATTGTTTTTTTTGTGTCACTAAAGTTAATCTTATTCAGTATTTTTATCATCTAACAGTACTTGACACTGGTGTTACTGTAATTCTAAGACTAATTTCTCACGCATCAACGGTACAAACTAGTTCTACTTAAATAATTACCTGCGGATCATCGTCTTGCGCCAAACTTCGCCTCTTCATAGCGTACTCTTTGACTACGTGGGAGTTATCCGAATTTGTATCAACGTTGAAGGTTTTCAGTCTTATCATTGGACTGATTGGACCCAACGGGTTGCTGTACTTGTTGTATGTGAGGTATTTGTTGGCCGACGTGTTGAGAGACGAGTGGGGCGATATTGAAGGCGGGTTTGACGCAACCTCGACAATACTCTGGATACTTGGTCTTTGCACCCTTTTCTTTGGCTTGACATAGGTCCTAGAGTCGAATTTGTGCTTATCCGGCAATGCCACGTCATCTAAAACAAATGTTAACTTTAAAGTAATTTGTATAAGATATTGTTTCTTATAATAACAATCTCTGTTAATAAGAAGGAGAAGAATGAAGCTTAATCTAACACTCGGCTATGTATTGTAGAATTTGGAGAAGCATTATACATGTTTCAAGATTTCTTCCGACACATGCAGGTTTCCTCCCTACGTTATACTTCACAGTATCATAAATAACGCAAAACGTAAGAACGTTAATAGATTTTTAATTGATCGAATTATTTCATGACGATTTTACGACGGTCTAGATTACACATAAATCCTAGACTAATTGAGATCACACGGAAGATAACCGAATGCGAAGGTGAATGAACCGGTTAAAATTACAATATGACGTAAGGTTTCATCGGCATAAAGACTTTTTTCTCTTGTTATATCGCAATAGGGTATATATTAGAATAACCGATACTTTTAACACATAATCACAAAGAAAATGAAATAAAGTAAGAAAACTGCGACTAGTTATAATTTTATGATAATTTTTACATGAATTAAAATGTTTATTAGCAAAAATTTTTAATGGATAGAATGAAGAATATCCCGAGACAATAGTAATTTAACAAGAATTTTTTGACGTTTTATTGCCGTAGGTAAATTTAACGTGATGAATCTAAGTTTTCTAAATTACCATTTTTTTAAAAAAAAAAAAACGACTTTTAATCAAACTGTCTGTCTTTGTTGAAGTGTACTCTACTATGATTACACTAATTACTAGCGATTTTGCATTCGTGTAGTTCTGCTAACTTTTATTCAAATCTTTTAAATTATCGTCATTCAGTACAAAAAAAAATTCAATTCAATTCCTTTGTTAATAACAACAAGAACACAAACTACAAAAACAAAAAAAAAAATGTTTTTTCGGAAGTCTATTAAAAATTGCTATCTTTAGATTTATATAAGCAATAAAGTCAATAATAATCTGAAGGCACCACTAACGTTGACAATTTAGTTTAAAAATAGAATACTAATAAAAAGGTGACAAAGGGCATTGACCCAAAACGAACTTAAAAATCCTGCAATCATCTGTAACGATTAATTCAGAAAACTTCTCGAAGAAAATTTGTCTCGCGGTGTATGCCGTTAAATTTCGGCACTTGCCAGATTGGTTGATGTGTAGTCACTGACTGACCACTATTTGTTCAAGCTACATAAGTCAAGAATTAAATTTGGAAGTTTTATTATCGTAATTAATATAAAACAACTTAGTAACCTAGAAACAGATAAGTCGTAAGTAGTTACGAAAGCTATGAAGAACAAAAATAAGGCACTGACAGATGTAAAACAATGAGAAATAACTTATGTAAATCTTTATGAAAGCCTGAAAGTCAGTTCCAAAAATGAGCGTGTGCATACAGACTCTTAACCTTTTAACATTACATATAGAAAATGCTCAGTCGAATGTTGCAAACACATTAAACCTAGTTGACCTAGTAAGTCGTGTACGGAAGTCGACCGTTTTGTTGGCTGTTTCACAGGATACGTCTCTCATCAGTGTTTGACGTTTTCAATGTCGATGTGCCCTAAATGTAAAGCGCAGCATTTTTTATCGCAACTTATAAACTGGGAAGGAAATAACTACTTTCTCATGAACTTTTATTAATTACCGACAAAGATAAGATAATATATATTTTTCCAAAATTCAAACACCGTAAAACCTACGGATAAATAACTCAATTCATTAAAGTTTTTTATGGTTGGGACATCCCTTTTGTGTTAATTATACCCAATAATAGTTCCTGAAGCTAAACTAAGTTTGACGATAATCTTGTTTGACGAGTAATTGGTGCAATGACTACTAGATTAATTACAATGCTATTAGTAGCGGGATCGATTCCCAAACATAACAAATACTTGTGTAGGTCAGTTCCCCTAATACGAGTTTCAATAGTTTCGGCAACATAATTTTCGATCAGTATTCTTTGTATTATTTTATATATACTGACTAGCAGCGCCTCTAGCGAAAATTTCTGATAGGAAGACTATCAATCGAAAATTACGTTATCGAAACTTGTCAAAACTCGTACTTAGGGTATAGATAGATGTTAGTGTCTGTGTTTTTCTTGTGCGTTTTAGCCGATACAGGATCATGTCCCATTTGAATGCCCAAGTTGTATTAATTAATTTATTTATTTAGAACATAACAATATCAAAATTTATATTCCATTGAAGTATCATTCGGAATCGTACATAGGGGAAAGGCGTTGAGTCCCCTTAATTGTATCGATGTTTGAGTACACGTCAATCAATCAGGTTTAGTATTGAAAGTGAAAGCATTACTACTTCTGCATGCGAGTCGGAGCGTAGGTGTCAGTCGATGCATGCGCGATGACATCATTACAATATCGATATGGATTTGCTTATCATAACCAAACCGTTTAAATTAGATAAACGTGATCGCTGTCTTATATTTATGTAAGGAATATATTATAAAACTAAACATAGACCACATTTTATTTAAAGTGTCGATATGTATTGCGTCTCTTATAATTTGATTTGGAATATTATATTCAGTCTAATCTTGAGTTATATTGTGTCATTGGTAATTAATAACGATAATTTTAATGAGGACACTCGTAATCATTATTTGCTAATAAACTTCTGCCCGCGACTTTACCTATGGTCTTATTTAATTGTCAGTATTGTTATAGGTACAAACGTGTTTCCAATTTTACTTTAGCAAGAAACCAGTAAATACTAGTTTTCAAATCTAATCTGGGCTGATATTGTCAAAACTCTTAAAATCAGTCGTGTGGAAGAGCCTAGCTCTCTAGTTGTAGCCAACTGCCTGCTATACCTACGAATTGGTTCGACCGAGGTAGTACCACACTGTCACAAAAAATCGGCGTAAAATAGCTAATATTTGTTGCTGCGTTTAGCAAGGGAGAGAGCAAGAAGTCAACTCACTCTTCCCCTTCCTTTCCCTTGTTTCCTATCCACCTACTTAACCCATCCCTTCATTTAATTAATTACCTTCCACTTGGGAACGCCCTTGTGGCTCATCTGGTGCTGTAAATATCAATGGACAGCGATAATCACTGAACACCAAGTAACCTGCCTTTTTGGAAAAAAAACATTCAGTTGTTTTTCAGAGATGCTCGAATAAACAAACTATTACGATTTTATAGTAATTTAGACAGATACAGGTGCACTTCACTTGACCTACAGTAATCCACATGAGCATAACGATTGCAACTTAGTGTTATTACTCGAATCAACAAATAAATAAAAGACGTGAGCATTTTAATCGTGTCCATGACTCAATCATAATTCCATTGTTTCAAGCTGTCGAAAATCGATCGCAAGAATAAACACACTATATAGGGCTTGTGTTGAAGATGATTTTAGGAGTGTATTATGATTAAATAATTCAGATTCGGCTTTGTTGGTGCTTTAGCTATAGTTAAGTTATTACGACACTATGCATTTAACAAAGATATAGCAAAATTAATTCTCTATTTATATTAAACTCGCTTTTAATCACGGCTTTGCCCGAGTAAATGTAGTTGTTTGTCGTTTTAAAATTATACTGAAAATATAAAGCCTTTGATAATCTAGAATATTTCTAAGTTTCAGATGGTTCCATAATTTTTAATAGGTTTAGTGGTTCCAGAGTTAATTTTGCATGCAGAAAATTCACTCTGACTTTATTATATTAATGTAGATATTTTTGGCAAAAGCTTATTCAAACAAATAAGATAATATTTGTCTTGCGAAAAACATTTTTAATATAGACACATGTCACGTACAACACGAAACAATGGGCGGATTTAAATAAAATTTGGCATTTTAATTAAGTGAAGCTTTATTTATAATACCCAAGATTAATAGCGAACTCAATAGATTGTGATTAAGATAGCCAGAGAAAGTTACAACCTAACTCCCTCTTTCAACCCATTTCTTAATCTGTATTTCTTTTTCCTATGTAAACTGGCAATGAATTTGTGGCTACTCCGGTGCTTTCATTGCAAATATTCATAGGCGGTGGTGATTTCTTAACTTCAGGCGACCAGCCTACCCCGTTACCTACTATTTTCATTAAAATAAAATGCAAAAACTCCGTTATATATGTATGTAGGTCATCATATTAAAAAGAAGCAAAAAAAAAATATCTGGGTACAGTTAAAAATCGACATCTGCATTCACATTAGGAGCTGCTAAGACGAATACTTTTTCCTAATTATAATTGCTTCTCTTAGTTGCCTACATCGAAAACTTTTTGATTGGCAATCCGTTTGTATACAGTTGTGCAAGGGATGTTTGATTTTATATTATATGACAATATTAAATATTGACTGGTTTCTTATATCAGAGACTTAAAACAAAAGTGTCTCCATTTGTGCAACATATATATTAAGTTATAGCAACTCTTCGAAAATAAATAACGTAGAACTATTGTATTATCTTAATGCCACAGCTGTATTTATAATTTTATGCCATCATAGTGGATAACAATGCAGATATGACTCATTTAATTCAAAATAATATAACGGAATCGTAATATTATGATAGCATTAAACAATGCATTTAATTCGGAAATTTCACACGCTTACAAATTCAGAATTTGTACAATTGCCCCAGTAAATGAAGAAGGTAAAAACAGTTTTAACAGTAAATTTTCGTTATTAGACTCATTCATTACAGTATTCATTTTCATTACAGTAATGTAGAATAGAATTCACAGCATATGGCTGTAACTGGTCATAAGTGCAGGTGATTACGATAACCGGTAAAGTGACAATTATTTTATAGTACACTAGACACGAAGAGGTATTACTGTTTAGATATTTCATGTCAACAGATGGAAAATTAATATCGAATTTTCTATATAACTATATTCATGCTTTTCTATGTATAATTCATACTTATTAATTTAGCGAGAGTTACATTTGTAAGTTATACTATCGTAACTCATATAAAACAACTCTGTAACCTAATAACAAATAAGTCATAAGTGGTTACGAAGGTTGTGTACATTAAAAATAAGGCAGTGAGTCAATTCTTTCAGGTGTAAAGCAATGTCAAACAACTTATGTAAATCTTTACAAAATGTCGGTCTCAAAGGAGCCCGTGACTGACTGACTGATTTATCACAACAGCTTAATCCAGTAACCGGATTGACTTGTAATGCACACATATAGTTATTATGACGAAGACATTTGAAAATAGAAGTCCTAAAGGAATAATTAGCAAATCAACATATGTATAGAGAAATCATAACAAGTTCTACATTTCAGTGAAAGAAACCACGGACAAGAGCTAATTGATCATAATATACTTGAATATTTAAAAACGAAATAAGTAAAGCCGTCAATTCTACCTGTATGTACACTTTTGTTTTTATTATTTACTTCTAACAAAATCTACTGAATTATAGACTTAATCGAACCCCGACCAATCGATACAAGGCTTACAGACTCCACAGATGACTCACAGGGGATAGGACGCGTGACGTCACCAAACCGGATAATACCGGAACATTAAAGGTAGCTATGTGTCTTGTCTTGTCATAGGAAATGCTTCTTACATTGGAAAATTGCAACACGTTCATTTCCTCGTTCACTTCCTACGTGGAATCTTGCTCGATAACGGTTATAAAAATAACTCAGATATTCTTATGACTTTATCGTTTATAGAGTCGATAATGTTTATTATTTTAGAAATACTCATGATGTATTTATGTAAAGTGAAATGCGCCAATAGGAAACCGTAATCATATCAAGGTCAATAACGAGTGAAATTCCGTTCGATTCAAAATGTTTTGGTTCGATGTAGGTATTGATATACTTTTCCTCTGTTTTGTTTGATGTAAAAAGATTATAGTTGTTGTTTTTCGCTCAACTTGAAAATGGTACTGATTCTTATACAAAATACTCTCTCACAAAACTTTCATTTCATTGATTCCGTTTCATCGAATCCTATGATTCACCGATGTTTTCCGATAATAAAGCTTTTAAAGATACATTAGCCTTATTGAAAGATTGCTTTGGCATTGAATTTCTCGGTAAATTATCCTTTTACGACTTAAACGTATAATTGTACACATATATTGGTACGTTTATTTTCAACATAAACAACAATACAGTTAATTATTTGCTTAATAATAAAAAAATAATTCATGATTGATTGATTCGGAGATTACCATGCATCTTATATATTTTTCAAGATCTAACGTATCTACAGTATCTACACGGAAATATCGATAATAATCTTCGAAAGAAATTATTTCCTACTTTATATAGCCTTGACGAAGTTTTATTATGCGTAATGACATTAACTTACACTTTAATAAAGGAATGTAACATATACACAGTTACTATTACAGAATTTAAAAATTAATTTTAAATTTGTAACAATTAAAAGAACTTCGGTGATTTATTTTTATATGAAAATTGGTTAAAGATATTTATCGATTTACAAAAAAAAAAAACGAAAATTTCAAAAAGATACACATAATAAACATAGTGAACATGAAATAATTCTTTAAGCCTATATTACAATTTCTTATCAAGCAAGATAGAAAGAAATTGTCACTAAATACATTAAACTCAATGCTAAAATTTTTATAATACCCATCCCTTGTTTATTTGTTAAAATGCACATGTACAGTTCACTGACACTATTGATTACTGTTCTTAACCTATGAATTACCACTTGATGTGATAAAAATAGCCTAATCTATCTTAACAAATGGGCCTATCTAGTCCACCCACAATTTCTTATTTCATATAATGTCCTGGAAGAAATCACTCTTCTTTTAGCGATAAGGCCGCCGATTGTATACGGTATATTCTGTTTCTGTGTTATTCTTTTGTAATTTTTGGTGTACAATAAAGTATATTTCATTCATTCATTCATTCATTCTAGTGCTATAAGATTTTTTTTAATGAAACTAACAAAAGATTTAAGATTGACATATTAAAACAAACAAAGTAATTATTTCTGCATATAATACATACATACTAAAGACAAAATGTATAATAAAAAAACATCTTTCAGTACATTGTCAATTAAATCATAAATTTTATGGAAGCATTGTTAAGATTCTTTGAACCATGGCATATGACTTTCAGCCATTTACTATAAATCACATATTTGTCGATAACAATTCGATTCATGATAGTAATTAAAGTTACAATAATTGTAATGTACTTTTAATTATGACTGTAATATGCATTTTATTTAATGATCATGCAAGAACTATTGCTATAATGTAAAGTAAAGCACAAATATATTTTACCTAACTATATGATACTATTATAAATTACTTACTTTTAAGAAGATTATCGAGTATAGTATTAAGTTCTTTTTCCAATTTTAGATATTCGTCATCCTCAATAATTGGCCAATCGCATGACAAGTTGTATTCTACAATATCCACCTTCTGCCCAGAATCTTCTGGGTTAATACACAACCTGCAATCAAGAAAATTAATTTAATTAATTAATTCCTGAAGTCAGATATAGAGTGGGACTTTGTATACTTTCATCCTTTATGAAAAATGAAAACCCCATTAAGTACATTATTAGTTTCAAAATTCATAATATAAATATCATATAATCATAAATAAAACAAAATCTTTTAAAAAATACAAATACGTTTCTATTTTATTCAAATACTTATTAAACCATACAAATAATGCTTGCATTCAAGTAAATATTTTTGAGTTAATTGCACAACAATTGATTTATATACTTATGGTTTTACTAATAAAATTCATAAACAACATAAAGTGGAATTTCTGCACATAATTGGATAAATCTTTGTTAAATAATCTTATTTTTATGATTGTCACACATAAGACAGTAAATAGGCTTAATATAAATTATAAACAAAAATGAGTTTAAAAAAGTCAACAATAAATTGATTTGAGAAGATTACAAAACTAATTAAGAACAAGAGTACATTATAAGCCACAAGTGAACAGAAGAATGGGAATAGTGCTTAATTTTAATGTGTGAATTATTTGTTTAAGCTTAAAGTACTATGTTCAATTCGTTTTTTGGCTAAAAGATGTTACTTTCTGATTAATTTAATTTTAGGATATCCGAGGGTGTATATAAATTTTAAGTATAATTAGTAGTCATATTTAGATCCTTGATTCATTTCAGTTTCTAGAAACAGTAGCAAATAAATAATCATTTTTTGTAGCATAATCAATTTATCTAATCAGTAATTGTGATAAGTACATTTTAATATAACAAAAATGTAATGCAACAATTTAAATCAAAATACAGGCATCTATATAAAATTCTTAAACATTAAAAACACATGTGATATTGGATCAGATATTGTTGTAATTTAACTTGTAATTCTTTTGAAATTTACAATATAAATGTAATACTTCGATTAAAGGATTATTGTTACATGAAAACAAATGCATTTCAAATAATAATTAATACGAAAACAAGTATAGACTTGCAGAGTTAATGGGTCCAGTTTGTAATACGACATGCTTTTTTTTTGTATCAATGGAATAAAATGTGAAGTGAATTTATGAATTTTATTAAATTAGATACATACCATGTTTGATCATCCGAAAAATCCAGAGATTCCACGTCAATTAGATCAGAATCAATCATATCTTTGTTTATATTTTGATCAATCTGATTCATAATAACGACAAATTCGAGACATCAATTTGGCACTTTTCACAATTCACATATAATTTTATTAGCAAGAACTACATTTATTATATGAAATATTGTATATGTTATAAAGAAAAAGGGATAATATAAGAACCTACACGAAATTGTCCCAGACAAGTTTAGTTTGGAATTTGACATATCACCATAAGTGCCAAAAATGACGAAACAACGGTAAATTCCATAGATAAACATTTCTAGCCACTAACAACTTTTATAAAATTCAAGTTAATGAAATATTTAATTATGAAAGTCATTTAATTATTTTATTAATTTAAGTCGACAGAGATTTTAAATAGTGTTATTAAATAATTTTTTAAAGACTTTACAATTGCCATTTTAATTTCTTGTCTATGGATAGAAGATTAAGTTCATTTTTTAGATATTGTAACACTTGCCATTAAAAGTCTTTCTCTTTTGTCTACGGACACGTCGCGAGCACGTTGTTTTGTGAATTTACGTGCAAACTAATAAAATGTCGTCCCATTTAAACTGGATGATTATCAGAAACAACAATGCCTTCCTCGTTAAGAAGCGCAACATCAAAAAGCCATTCAGCAAGGAGCCGAACAATGTGACTAACCTCAATGCCTACAGATACAACGGCTTGATCCACAAAAAGGCTATCGGCGTGGTCGAGAATCCCAACAGGAAAGGCTTTACTGTTGTCTACAAAAAAGCTAAGGCTACAAACAAACCAGTAAAGAACTTAATCCGCCGTCCCTTCAAAGCCGGAGCCAGAAGATCACTGCACAAGGTTAAGAGGCTGATCAGAGCCAACAACTACCGCACAGACTTAGCTAAAGCTACTCTTCGCCGTGCCTCAGCCATTCTCCGCTCTCAAAGGCCCATTAAGGCAAAGAAAACCAAAGCAGCCGCGGCAAAGACGGAATAACTTTGTATGTAAGATGACAATAAAATTCTAAAAGCCTAAGATTTCTTTTCATTTTTCCACCAATTTTATTCCCTTTTATTTATACCTGAGCACTTTTTAATGTATCTGAGATAGAGGTTTAAGATTTATAATGAAGTTAAAACAACTTGTTTTCAAGTCTACTTGATAATCAATATTGATGAATTTGTAAAATTTAATATAGCATTGTTGTTCATAGTTGTACATACTGTAAAATTTATAAAGGAAGTCTAAAATGAAAAAGTCAACTTTTTTATCTTATTTATTGAAAACAAAATGCAAGACATTTGATAAAAATGTATAAGAATTAAACATTTCCATATTGACGAGCATTAAATAAATTACAATTATAGAAAAATTAGCCTCAAAACATGATTTCTGGTTACAATATTTATTTTAATTTGAAACAAGACTAAATCATACAAGTGTAAAATACAAAATTATGTCTATCGGTGAATGCAGTGTTACATAAAACTTTGTGGTAGATTATTAATTTTAAAAGTACAATGATTGTTTATGTGCAGTACAGTGACTTAATAATACTAAAGAAATACATTTTAGTTAAAGAACATATCTAAAATTATACAAACACATACTGCACATTTTTATTCAGTGTTGAATAATCTTAAGAAACAATTCCTTAACTATTTCCATCATTTCTGAATTAAATAAAAATGAATTGATAATTTCATACAATTTTGTTAAAAGCTAACATTTATATACAATAACATTTTAAATGTTCCATTAAAATGTGTGCAACATACATACATTATTTACTATTCAATTTAAAGAAGTGCAAACAAAAATATTTATGTAAATACAATAAAATAATTATCTAAATAAATGCAGGAAAAATACTGTATCACAAATTATATGTGATGGGGAACAATAAACAATTCCTTATAATTTTTAATGTGGCCTCATCTAATGATTTTGTTTTAAGTTAAAACAATCTAGAGCTACTACTAAGCATGTACCTAATTTATCTTCATAAAAAAAAAACTACCAATTTGAAATGTAATGCATCACACTCAATAAAACAAGGACTATAATGAAATTCAGATAAAATAATTGTTTAGTAAAATATTAAAAAAAAACCCTCTATCCCTAAAGCAATAAGGTTCAAGAAAAAATGTATTATTTTTACTTGTATTTTTTAAAAGCTTTCACTTTTAAGTAGTTTCAAAGAGTCCAGTAGTAAATAATAATAAGATATTAGATTCATAATCCATATATCTATTTTCCAACTCTTGTAAATATAACAGCAGTCGCTAGGCAACTCTAAGTCACATGTACATCAGACGTCAAAGAAATTTCATAATCGGTCATGGTTTTATTGAGAATGGTGCATATCTATTTTAGGATAGTCAAGCACATACAAAAAGCTTCAGGTACAAAATACAGTAGACTTGGAAATAAAAGGCACAAACATTTAACCTATTTTTTTCAAAGGCACAATACACCAAATTTTTATTACCTTATTATATATATTGTGTATAAATTACAAGAATTTAAAGTAGTTGTTGGAAATTATAAAAATTATTATAAGCCTTCTTAAATATATCTGTTATTTTGAGTAAAAATGGACAATATAATTTTTTAAAAATGCAATAAAACTTGAATTAGAATGTTCAACAACCTGAGTAAATTATCTGCATTAGGTTTTTGGTATTTACTTATCCATCAGTTAATTATGTTTAAATTACAATACAGATAGAATCTGTAATGGTCATTTAATTTTTTGTAACGATTATCTCACCAATATCATAAACTTTAAATTAATTTCAGTCAAGAGACAGAAGAATTCAAAAAAATTCACATAATTGAAGTTCTAAAAGAAAAAAAAGCATAAATATATATAAAATTTAATTATTAAAATTCATAAATTTAAAAAGTTTGTGCTCACATCAAAAACGGTACCATCAATTCACACGTAAGTACATACTAAAAGCTCGTGAGATTTATGCTTTTATACTATTTCGATTATTTATAATACAATTCATTTTAAATTCCGTTTTAAGCTACCTATACACATATCCTACATAGGCACACATCAACTTGTCTACACTTACTTTTTAGATAGGTAATTAACTACAAAAAAGAATATTTAAAATTGAAATTCGGATTGCACTTACTTTTAGTTCCAATAAAGTACTAAAACAAACAAATCATTGTTTCTTTCTATAAAATTTATTTTTATTAATAATATGTTTAAGCTGCAAGCGTCGCTATTTAGAAAGAATGACGTCACAAAAAAAGAGTACCCGCCATTTTGTAACTTCTAGTGCATTAATAAGAATGCAATCCAGAATTTAGCCTATTGTGATATCAAATGTAATGAAAATTACTTTTTTTATTTTTTAATGTAGAAGTTATATGACCGCATTAAGGCAGTGAAAATGACTGTAATGTAAGTAATGTTATTGTCAAAGTAGAGAAGAAATACTTATTGCCATTATTAATACTGAATTGGTCAAAATGGCTTAGTTATTGAAGATTTATAATGTAAGATATATTAAAATTGACAAATATTGTGCAATATTGGTAAAATATGAATATTCGATATTATTGTTACTTAGAATGTCTTTATTATGTTAATACTAGAGTAAAATTGTTTTAAAGCGTTAAAATGTGATGGTGGTAAATAAACTGACTAAAGCAAATACAGATTATGAAAACAAAATATAGACTAAAAATGGCATCAATTTATTTACTAGTGACAAGATAAAATTATTTTATTTCCTTCAAGAAAATCATAAAAAGAATGAAGCCACTTTTGTTATATTCTCTTTTCTACGACTTAAATAATTATGCATATATTAAAATAGTAAATAATAACTTATTAAACTAGATTACCTTAACACGATGACTAGTACAAAAACAATTAATTTATGGTGGACAATATGACACATTTTAATGTGTTGCAAAATAGAAGAGGCAAGTTCGTAGAGATGATCCATAATTTATAATAACTCAAAATAATTTTGTTATATTTTTTAAAATAAATACTGGAATGTTTGCACAGGTATCGATAACTATCTACACGCTTAATAATACTAACATCGACTTACATTTTAAAAATAATTCGACTTGGATATTCCACAACGAAATTCCTTGAATGGACATTATACAAATCGTCGTAGTTAAAACCATTAACGGTTTCACGGTGTTAAAAAACAAACAGAAATATTATTGTAAACGGAATATTTCATTCAGTACAAGTTTAAATTCGGCATTTTAATAATAAAAAAAAGCTTTTCTATTGAGCATTTTTCATACAAATACTGTTTCATATTAGATAATCAAATAGTCTAATCGGCAGCGAAAGAACAGCCTTAGTAACATAATTTTAGTAACGATAAATTTGTGATCTAACCGTTATGGTAAATATGCTTTCAACGTTATTTGTCACCTATAATTTATCGAAAATATAATATTAGGCCATATTAAATCTAAAGAAAATACCTTCGACATGGAGATAAGACGAGTGACTCTGAATTCGCTTTTGCAAAAAATATTACTAAGGCTGTTTTATTCGCGGCCACAAATATTGAATTGCGTTCTATATGCGAATTTTATTTACCAATTTGTCTAATTTTAACCTAAACGATATTGATTATGGAATATCCATGTTAATCCTACCCCCTTCTTCTTGGACCATAAACTAGTCATGTATTCATTAAACGCTATACAAACTACTGTAACTAATACTTCGTTCACTGGTTCCTCGATGAGATAATTCATAAACACAACCTAAGTCAAGAAAGCACCAAAACTAAATAGTGTGCGTTTTGTTTCATAAATCATAGACATAGAAATATTCATAGCATAGTCTATTATGCTAACCATAGAGCACTGTTGTTTTCTTTGTCTATTGGTTATAAACCATAATTAATTCTCAAGATGAAAAGCTTGTTAATAATTTGAAATCTATTTATCATATATTTAGGTTAGGTATATAATTCTGATTTTGTTTCCTATTTATTTAGGGTAAAAAAATCAAGCATTTGTAGCAATATTAATCTAATTAGATACTTATGGATATTGAAAATTATTAAGTACTTATGATACTTAAAATGACTGAGCATTCAGTACTCTATGGTTAACAAAGTAGACTAAAGCAAAATCACATTATACCAATTTTAAATTTATCATAGATACATATAATTTTAAGTTAAGATGATTTCAAAGTGTGTAAATTTTATTTATAAAACAAAAAAAAAAACGGAGTGAAATCATGATTTAAAAAATACTGTCAAAAAATTTTTCACTACATATTTCAATGACATTGCATTAGAAATTGAAAGTTTCTTGAATCAAAAAATACTATGCAAAATAACCGATAACAACAAATCAGAAACATATAATCAACACAACAAGAAATTATTCACAAGCCAATTTACTATCAAACGAGCTAAGAGCTATACCAAACGCCTGCAACGCACATAGTGGATACCTAAAATCCATTGTAAAGACATCCTCAGAAATCCTACCAAACTGCATCACAACATAATCAGGTTCAGAATCGTGAACAATCTGAAAATTTTTCACACTTGCCTGAGTAACTCTTCCGTGAAAATTAAGAACGTAGGATTGTGTTTCATCGTTCCAAACGGGGGTTTTGTTGTGTAAAACGACTATGTCATCGAAGTTTTGACTTTTCCATCTTTCGAGGAGTGTTTCGCTGTCATCTTGTGGTGCTATTGTTACCCTTTGACGGTCAGGTGTCATTCCTGGCAGGATGACTGTCATCTTCCGTGGACCTTTGAAGCCTAGGACGTTTGTATCCTGAAATGAGACAAGTATGATTATGATATGTGTATATATAACTGTCAATAACAGTTTTGTTCCTTAGGACAAATACTTAGGCGTCAAAAACATAATGAGTCTTGCTAAGTCTAGGTGACATCACTAATATAAAAACAACAAATATTTGTTGTTTTACATTAAATTTATTATAATAATAACTAAAAATTCCAGCTATTTTGATTTTAAAACCAAACTAGAAAACTGATTTTGACAAAAATTCTATATTCAAAATCGGAAATTTGTTGTGAGAGCCTACAGTCTACTGACTACAGCTCGTATACAGGCTGGCATGTCCAGGTCAGTACCCCACTCTTACAGAAGATCGGTGAGAGAGAGAGAGAGAGAGAGAGCCGGAAGCCTAATCCCTTCCCCAAATCCTTTCCTTATATCTTGTTCCCTTTCATCCCTCTTTCCTTTTTAATCTGGCAACGCATTTGTGGCTTCTCTGCTGCAAATGTCCACGTGATCCCTTAACATCATGTGTCAGCTACTTTATAAAAAAAAAAGAAATGACGGAACTCTTAAGTAGCAACAACGAATCGACTATCTCCGTTTTGAAGTCGGTTAAAAACACTTACATAAACAACAGCAGCGAGTTCATGTCTCGGCGGATCTCTATGGTTCTTCCTCCACGCTTTACCATTGTCATACACTGTGAAGGCAGTTCCGAGAAGATTTGATCGCAGCTTCCCAGCAAAGCTGTCCGCTTGACGAGTTAGTTCAGTTGGATCCGTTGATATTAGATAGTTTGATGTCGCTGATTTCTTACGTTTTCGACCTAGAATTAAAATAACATTTTAGTTTTGACAGAAATTGGAAAAAAATGAAGCCAATGATTGCATGTGCCAAAAAACATTTCTATAGTTAATAGCCAATTTTTACTAATGCATTCACAGGCAAACATAAATTTATATTGGCAATGTTAAAAAGTATTTTAAGTTATCCATGAAGTTGCTTAGTTTTTCGTGCATACCATTACATTAACATATTTATACACCTTTCAAGCATATTGTTGAAACTTATACAGAAAAAAATAGAAATATAACTCTTCTCCGTTTCTAACCTTTTTTTATTGGATTTTAATTTAAATTTACTATAAATTAATATAGAGATTAATTAAATATCATAAAACGACTTAATCATACTCCCCTAAAGGATGTAATAAATCTTTCTCAGTATAAAACAAAGTCGCTTTCCGCCCTCCGTGTACTCAGATCTTTAAAACTATGCAATGGGTTTTAATGCGGTTTTCATCAATAAACAGAGTGATTCAAGAGGAAAGTAATATATGTATAATACATGCATATTATAGTAGAGAAAAGCCGAAAATTTCAAACATTTTTAATGCGATGTCGTAAAAACAACATTGTACCCATGCGATGTTAGAGGCACAGAGGCAAGCCGCTATATTTATATAATTTAACCAGCTGCCCCTCTCTAGTAATAAACTCGCGTTTATGGTTACAGCTTTGCTTCTATGAGTCGAAGTATGATGCAACATAGCCTACATATAGCTCTCATTCTACGGGCTATCCAGCAAAAATAATTTTTCAAATTAGATCACTGGTTTTAGAGATTACCGCATATATACAAACTTATAAAAATGTACCACTTTATAATATCAGCATAGATTAATATTACCACTTACCAGCCAATAAAAACACTTTCTTCCCATAATCTTTTTCGAGATGCAAGAAGTATGTAGGATACAATCCTCTGTCCATGCCTTTTCTGTCTCTCGCGATGCGACACTTGTATAAAGTCCCATGCTTTGCGGGTGTTATTACGAATGTTTCTACTGAACCCTCAACCGAACCTTCTATCTCAGCCGTCTGAAAAACAAATTAAGTTTAAGATGTTTATTGATGGAATTATAACGCGAGAATTATACTTATAAATTTAAATAATTTCTTTCAGACTTTCATAAAGATTTACGTAAGTTATTTTTCTTTTGCTTTACACCTAAAATAATTCTCTGTGAGTGATTTATTTTGAGAAATTCAAAGCTTTCGTAACTACTTACGACGCATCTGTTTCTAGGTTACAGAGTAGTTTTTTATCGCTCTCGAGAGTAAAACCAAATGTAATTCTCGCCTAACTGATGAAAGTTTAATAAATTATTAACTCGTAATATAGCAGATTCTAGTAAAATATATAGTTATCATCGTTATTCTGATAAATCTTACCGTATTTCCACGTAAAATTCGAGTTACCATAATTTTACACAAAATTAACCACATTGACACGAGCTAGTATGACCTACTGCCAGAATATTTTCATGAGAATGAACAATCAACACGGTATTGTTTGTTTCTTATGACTAATTAGACTACGCAATTCGAATCAGTACTATATAATATAATACTAGCACTTGTCCGCAGCTGTTATTTCGTGTTTTCGTTATGTATTTATATCAACACCTGTACCGAAAAAAAAACACTATATTTTTTCCATCTAATTAAAACGATCTCATAAATGAGCAGGTTAATAAATATCAATAGAGATATTTCTTAGGATATGAAAAAACATCTATGTGTTTTTTACCATTTACCCGCAGCTTCGCCCGCCTATGCTTGTGAATTTGATACTCAACAAACTTTCAACCCTCTTTTTAATCCCTCAAAGAATGGATTTTCAAAAGCTTTTTCTTAATGCACACTTACGTGCGTTCTTAATGTAAATTTTCATGTTTCTAGGCCCAGTGGTTTCAGCTCTGCATTGATCGATCAGTCAGTGAATATGTCAGCCAGTCAGTTATGATTTTTATATATGTATGTCTACATTTAAGCATTCTAGCCGGTATAGAAAAGTTAAGCGTTAAACTTTATTGAGAGCTCGTTAAAATATTACTACAAAATTTAGCTTTAAGACAACAAATAATGTTTTTTTTTTACATTTCAAATCATAATTATTACTATTAATTAAGGTCACATTATCCTGTAACACAAGGAAGGTGGAGTAATTAACTGCAAAATGATGATAATATTAAAATATATACAATATTGAATGTCATCGGATGATGAAAAAATTAATATTTCCCCATAAGGGGAACTTCAACCACATATTCATTAATGAATAATCTCAAATACTCTTAAGCGAAATTTGAAGCCAATATAACGTCAAGAGCTGATTTGATTCGGATGAACGCATAAACAAGTTTAACCCGAAAAAATACGATATCGTCGTGAATAGTGCAACACCGCGTAACTAGATTATGCTATAAGGTCCAAATTTAAACCAAATATATTTTAATTATTGATTAAAATAAAGACGATATATAGAAATTTATATTTTTTATGTATTCATTTTATAAAAAGCGATCATATATTTTTTTATAAATAATGAAATTAAATATTTGATTTAAAGTTGGAATTTATAACAAAAGCTAGTTGCGCGATTTTACATTATCTCCGACGATTCGCGAATTTAAACTGAGGTATAGCTTGGCTGTAGCCCAGTATGTAGTTTGTGTACGGGCTGGCTCGACTCGGGCAGTACCTCAATCTCACCAAAGATCGACGTGAAGTAATTAATATGATTGCGTGACGCACGATGGGTGGGAGAGCCGGATACGTGATCAGGAGGGAATCTATTACATTCCTTTCTTTACTTCCTGTTCCCTTTCACCCATAAACCTTATTAAACTGCTAACGCATTTGTGCTTCCACTCGTGCTCAAATGTGCATGGGAGGCGGTGATAACATCAGGACTGTTAGTTTGTTTGTCAACTTTATACATTAAAATAAGGCCTTATCTTAAATGAAAACAAGCTAAATGATTGGTATTTTCCGAGGGAAACTTTTTTGCCGACGCAGCCGGGATTGGATAAGTTATAACTGGACGAGAAATAAGAATAGAGTTATAAAAATATTAAGCTGTACCTACAAATGGACAGACGATCACAGCAAACGTAGGTCATTTACTGTCAGTTATAAAAGAGTTCCTTTATTATTCATAATTATTATCTTCCTTGAAAAATATTTATTTATATAGGGGAAAATCCTATCCAAATCAGGTTAGTAGTTTTGAAGAAAATTGCGAACATAGAAATGTATATACATAAATATGGGTCGAAACACATAACCTACATTTTTTAAGTCGATTAAAAATATGCAAGCATCACGTTTAGGCATATTTCGTTACATGAGAGAGAAAAAGAATGAGACATATTTTTTGTTTCACTACTATAACATTTACGATGCTTTATTTTATATATTTTTTTTTGTTGTAACGTTTTATATACAAATACCTAATGATGCAATTTAAATAAATATACCATTCCATTACCAGATAGCAAACTTGATCTACTTAAAAATGAATATTTAATTTATAGTTTTTTACTTGAAGTACAGGTTCTTGAAAGTTATTTGATACGAACAGCAAAACAAGTTCACTATAATACCTTTATATATAACTAGCTGTCCCTTGCGGATTCACTCGCGTTTATGGTTACTGCTTCGCTCCTATGACTCGTAGCGTGATGTAATATAGCCTATAAATAAACTATCTAACACAAAAAAAAAATTCAATTTGAACCAGTAGTTCCTGAGATTAGCGCATTCAAACAAACAAACAAAATTTTCAGCTTTATAATATTAGTATAGATAAGCACATTTTATGATACAATTTGTGCAAAAAAACTACTAAACATTCTGATCTAAATTTACTGATAGTTTAACAAGCAGTCTGGATCTGTTATCACTCAAACATGGCTACCGGAGCTATATTTCTTACAGAAAATCTAAATAGACGTGATAATGAAAAAGATGCCTAGCAATGGGTTGATAATGTCAAGAGAGCATATTGAGATATTGTAACAAGAGTGGATTGTTATTCACTTCTGAACTCTATAAAAGTAGCTAATGTAGATGCGTTTCATACAGTGAGTGAGAGAGTTAAAAGCCTAACACATCCATTTCCTTATCTAATCTCTATCATTTTATTCCTCTCCTACCCTTATTACTTTTAAGTCGGCAATTATAGCTTATGCTACAATGATACACCTACACATTTGCCTGCTATATTCATAAATAAAAATCAATAAATACCTGACTCGGTGAAACATCCCTACGAGGTCGACCCTGTAGTGGAGCGACAGCTGCATCAGCACAAACATCATCCGTACTCGCATCTCGTCCCATACTACATACTGGTACACTTTCACCTTCTTCTTCACCACTGCCCTCTCCGACATCGTCACCGACTGTTAGAACTTCAATTTGGTTTCCTAGCTCTGTAAGAAAAGTAAAATTATCTATACTTATATTATAAGCATGTATTATAATGTGTCTGTTTGTTACATTTTCACACTTAAGTTTATCGATGAACCAATTTTGATGAATTTTGTATAACACGAAAAATACAATTTGATGTGATATCAAATAGACCTATTTAATTGTGATATATAAATATTAGTTTAGAATTATTTTCTAATAAGGGATCAATTGAAATCAATTGAAAGTATTGAAATGATGGTGGCAGTAGAATTTTCTTGATGCTTTTATAAAACCTTTGGAGACTGTAACATAATCTGTAAATGGGACTCATAACTGACTCTATAAAAGTGTCTTTAAATTTTTTTTTATTACATTAAAAGAAAAACATTTTCAATAAATATTTTTATAATGAAAAAGTAATAAAAAAGAATTTAAAATTTAAATAATATCTTATAATGCAATCAATGAATAAAATTTTCATAAACAATAAAAAAAGATATTACTTTCAAAATACAGATTTTTATATTGTTTTTATGTAAATTCAATTTATTATATAAACAAAAGATTAAACCAAGAAAACAAGTAACCTAGTTATGAATCACAGTTCAAATAATGAGTAATAAGTTAAATGAGTTTCATTGTGGTAACTAACGTGATAGTTGATATTGATTTCTTTAAAGTAGCGGTTCTATAAACTATAAGTGACACAGCATAATAAGTAGTACATCAATACAATGAATACCTATAACTTTGCTTGCACTTAGAAATATATTTTTTATACTTTGTTTTGAATATGGTATATGTATTATGATGTAGAAGTGTGGTGTTTGTTTATGTTTTAATAACTTTAAATATTAATATTTCGTTGTTGAATTCGAATAATATATTTTAATAATTTCAATATGATTATGCATTGAGATAGATAAAATTAATAATAACTAATTATAGACTTTACCTTTTTTTAAAAACAAGCAAACTCAAAGTTTACAACATTATTTGACTTTGCTTTTCAACTTTTCTGCATTAACTTAAAAACGGACAATACATCAGCTGTAGCATTCTTCATAATGACAAGAAGCTTCCGATATGGTAATAGGCTAGGATTTTGAGATTAACACATCAAAACATATTTAATCAAATCATTAATAAATCTACATTTACAAATACTCAAAACAAATCTATGTAAATAACATTACAAATATTCTGTAACATTGATACAAAAATAAGCTGTAAGGAGGAGAATTTTTTGAACTTACCGTCATAAGTGGACATTCTATTTGTTTGGAGGGGAATAACTTGATCGGGGTTGACTGGCGACATAAGGAATTGCATCGGACCATCATAGCCTGTTATGAAACAAAATGAAATAAAACGCATAACAAAAAAAAATGAGACATCCATGCGAAAGGACTACTGACAATTTATAACATTCATGCGTAACACTTACCATGAAGTTCACGAGAACGGCTCCCAGAAATAGGACGTTTAGCGGAACCAACTCTTAAATCGTTAGCCTGAACCATACCAGAATTTTGCCGTTTTTGCTTCATCTTCTGTTCCAATAATTGGCGCTAAAATAGCAAAGTTTACTTCATAATATTTTATAACTAATTATTACTGAATAGTAGTATATAGTAGCAATAATTTATAGGGTAAACTTTTACAAATATAAAAAATTAATGTGGAATAAAAACTACTTACTTGTTGTTCGATCTTCTGATCCCTAACGTTAACTGAAGCCATGTCGCCTTATTGTTTTTATTTACAGAAATCCTTTATTAACCCGCTTTGCTATATATAAAGCTTAGACTATACTTTTCTTTCAAAATTCGATACAATTATTGGCATTTTTTAAGCTCAATTTTTGTTTATAAATCATCTTGCCTACCGTTGCCCAGAGAACTTGTGTTGTCATAGAAAAAAAATGTAGATTTTTTTTTCTTTTTACTTTATATGACCTAAATTGTTATTAATTAATTTTATTCCTATAAGCCTGTACCCTATACTATAGATCTATAGAAATCAAAATCAATAATATAAATTCACACGAACGCTGAGTCTGAAAAAGCGTAGAAAAAAGAAAAATATTTATATAATACTAACAAGGGTTTAAGGGTTTTTTAAACTTAAATACTGTTTTAGATCTTATATAAATATTCAGATATTCCGTTTATACTATTTGGTGCCACAAATCTGTGCGAATTCCCCATTTTAACTATTATCTAGTTGGACCAAAATTTATGATTTGTTGAATAGATCGACCATTGGATAGCGCAGTGAGCTTGTACTGTTAGCAATCGGCATATTACATTGTAAGTAACCACGATTTGTTTATATATTTTTAATAATAATTTTAATTTATTCAATCTTTTCATTATTCTTCATTATTTCTTTGTTTCTTATTATTTTGTTTAAAAACCATGATTGTATTTATTTATAAACCTTTTATTTTATTATGTTCGTGTTAGTATACGTTTATATAAAAACAAAATAAAAATAAAATAAATATTTTTTTGTGTTAAAGTTTGCTACGCTATTTTACTATTTCAATAATTGCTTTTAATGTTACATGGAAACATTTCTGATCGATTTAAGATGAAATAAAAGTATAATTGTATTTATACATTAGTTTAACAACATTTTACAATCTTGAATGTCGTGAAATAAAAAAATATACTAAAACAACATCTTATATTAAAAAAAAAAATCATTGCACAATATTATTAAAGGAGACGCAAGTGCAATATAAATATCATTATTTTCTTGCAGTTATGAAAAAAGAGTATTTAATTACTACGTTAGGTACAAATGTAGACGGCATTAGCATAGATGTGAGAGCGAGAAGTGAATAGAGGTGCCGCTAAATGGTCTAAGGTTGCTATTTGTATATACTATTATTTATGTGTACGAACCATACACCTTTTCTTTGATTAAATTGCAATGATTACATCATAAATTTGATCATAATCATAATAATTATTAATGATATTTCTGATTATTTCATTAAAATTAGAAGTTTTCTTGTATCGAAATAGCCTTTAACCAGGTGGCTATACTGTCACGCAATTCCGATAATTCTCCTTAGGGTGGATATTTTAGGGTGGATAAACGGAATCATCGAATAATTTAGTAAGGCTACTTCAAAGAGACTACTTATTTCTTACTAGTCAATATTCCTTAGACCGTTAATGGTCTAAGTAATATTCATACACAAAAAAGGTTAGTGTCTTAAAAACATCTAGCAACTCCGAGTTTAATTGACGTTTATTAATTTGACATTAGTTTTTCTCCAAAGATGGCTCCGACTCGGAGTATAATTGGATTTTTAAATCCTAAAACTATTAGTGCTGTTTTTAGTTCTAATATATCAAAAGCTCCGTGTCGTTTTGTTCATAGATGTAATAATTGCAATCATTTTTTAGGGAGTCCCTTAGTATCTACCGTGACATTGGGTCGTAAAAATATTAAATGTAAGTTTTACATGCTGTTATTACATCACCGGTTTAAGTTTAATATATTTAAAAAACTCATTTATTTAAGAATTTATCAGTATTTATTGTTTTTCTATATAATGTATTTTTGACATGTCAAATCGTTTAAAAGTTCCTCTAAAACATAACCTCAAATATTAATAGATGGCGAAGTTGGTACGAGACATCGATACATTCATACCACTAATCGTTTAAGCGCAAGGATTGATTATTATCAAGTTCTCGGTGTGTCTAAGAACGCTTCGGCTAAAGATATAAAGAAGGCGTATTATCAGTTAGCTAAAAAGTATCACCCGGACGCAAATAAGTCAGATCCAGAAGCTTCGAAAAAATTTCAAGAAGTTTCCGAAGCATACGAGGTTAGTATTCAACACTATTATTTCTTCATTAAATTTTGAAATATCAACTTATCAAATATTTAGATAACTATTTTAATTAGACGTTTTCTTAAAATTTTTTACTGATAACATTAATGCGTCGTTTTAATAAAAATTAAAGTTTGTAAATTTTCACACAGTTTAAATAATGGATTTATATTGTTAAAGATTCTCTCCGATGAGAACAAACGCAAACAATATGATACATATGGCACAACGTCTGATCAAATGGGAGGTATGGGAGGTCCAGGTACTGGTTCTGATGGGTTCACACATCAGTGGCAATATAAATCCACCATAGACCCAGAAGAGCTCTTTCGTAAGATATTCGGTGATGCTGGTTTCAAGGCTGATTCGTTTAGCGACTTTGCTGAAAGTAAATTTGGTTTTGGTGCAGCTCAAGAGGTAAGAAAATTACAGTTTTTAACCATATTTGTGTTTATGAAAATTTAAAGGCACCTTAATTTGCACAAAACTAACTTCATTTTAGTAAATTTTACTTAAGTAAAAAATAATTTTAGAAATTATTCTTAATATTTAAAATTTTGTTATTTTTAAAATGTTATTTTTGTAGTTTATACATAAATTTATACATATTGTTCATAATGTTATAAGAAGTTATAAGAAATGTGTCATTCTTTATAATCATATTTTAAATACAATTTTTTAAACATGTTATTCACCCATACTAATATTCTAAAAAGTAAAAATTTGTATGTAATTGTTAACCGACTTCGAAAAAGGAAGAGGTTCTATATTTAGCTGTATCTATTTTTTTGTATGTACATACATAATCTCTGAAACTACTGATTTTTATTTTGGATAGCCCATTTTTAGAAAAAGATTATGTTATATTACATCAGGCTATGACTTAGGAGCAAAACAGTAACCATAAGCATGAAAGAAACCATGAGGGTTACACAATAATAATTATAAAAACAATAAAGATATACTTACAAATGGTTTTAGATTATAGTCAATCTACGATTCACTGAAGCTGCTCGTGGTGTAAACAAGGATATAAATGTGAATGTAGTTGACACCTGCCCTAAATGCCTGGGATCTAGAAGCGAGCCCGGCACTAAAGCTGCCAAGTGTAATTATTGTAATGGTACTGGAATGGAGACATTTTCTAGAGGTAATATATTATAAAAAATATATAAAAATTAGTAAGGATTTCATACAACCTGTTTCATGTAAAAGGTCTCATACCGATTTAGATTAAATTTTACGGTAACAGCCATGTCATGTGACTTCTACAAGTACATTACATTGTTAGTAATTTGTTTTGAGATTTCCTCTTTTTCGTCATTAAGGCAAAAAATTATCTTAAAGGCATGTGGGTGTTGTGTCAAAAATTAATTTTGATGCTGTATTAAGAGAGATATTTTGTATCAACCAAAAAACAATTTAGAGAAATTATATATATGTCAGAATAACACATAAGCTACTCTTTTGCTGTATAACTGAAGCTACAGGCAGATGCTACTCACTGACATATATCAACATTTTGTATAAACTTTATTATTGCCTGTAAAATTGATTGCAAAAATTGTTATCATTTATAGCTATTCTGAATTACGATAAGTAGATGAATGTTGAAGAATTAATAAAATTTTATCAATACTAAGTAAGAGGAAAAATGTGGTTTTGCAAAAAGAAAATTTGTAAATCCTCAAACATTGGACATTTTAATTTATTTATTTTAATATTATTCATCTTACCTATTTTTATTATTTCTTATTACTTTCAAAATTTGATTTGTTGAATAGAAATTAACTACTAGTGATGTTTTTAGGACCATTTGTTATGCGCTCAACATGTCGACATTGTCATGGTACCAGAATGCTGATTAAGTTCCCATGCGTTGAATGTGAAGGCAAAGGGCAAACAGTGAGTAATTCTATATATTTGTAATGTATATTAACAACAAAATAGTGAAACTTTATTGCCTGGGGAGTAAGCAATTACCAGAAAGAAATATTATAATAATTATTTCAATGCTAACTGAAATGACATTTTTTTTAATATAATAAATGCTTAAAAATTTGAATAACCTTATATATACCGAATTTTTGGCCCAAAAACTGCCCTATGGACCACAAACTTTAATATAATGATGTTTTAAAAATTGTCATTAAAAAAAAATGTAACAAATTTGTTTTCAAAGAATATTTATGCATTTATGGCTTTTTTTATAGTTTTGATTCATATATATTTAATCTTAGACGGCCTAGTGGTTAGAACACGTCGATCTCAAACAACGATCGCGAGGTCAAACCCTAGCTAGCACTGCTGACTTTTCAAGTGCTAAATTTTAGTATAAATTCATCTCGTCTACGAAGCTCATCGGCGAAGTTTTCTGCAGGAGAGCAGCCTGGTAGATTAAGTTCTAAACCTTCTCCTTAACAGGAGAGGAGGCCTTTGCCTAGCAGTGGAACATTTACAGGCTTTCATTTTATATTTAATCTGAAACAGTCTCTAAGAACATTTTTTTCTATGAACGATTTAATAAAATAATTATTTATCCTGATTATTAGGTTCAACGTAAGAAAGTAACTGTACCAGTCCCAGCGGGAGTGGAAGATGGTCAAACAGTGCGTATGGCTGTCGGTAACAATGAGGTCTTCATAACATTCAAAGTTGAAAGCTCTAGCTACTTTAAAAGAGATGGACCAGATGTACATACTGATTGCACAGTGAGTATTTATTAAACTATAGACATTAAGTCAGAAAATGTGAATGTGGTGGGAATTGAACACACCTTTCTGCATTCCATGCCAGATGCTCTTCTAATTGGGCTATGAATCACAAAGTTTGTCATCATCTATAAAATCTTTAATGTATCTAACATTTAAGTTAAACATACAAACATTTTTTTACAATCTTTTTATATTTTAAAAGCATTTCGAATGTTTTCTGAAATCCTGTTGTGAAGTTGTCCAACTCCCAAGAAACACACATATATTCAATGTTCGAAATTTCTAACATGATAATTTTTTTATTCCAAAGTAACCGTGGTGTTGTTTATAGTGAAATATTTTCAAAGTTCATAAGTACTCAATGAATTCATATTATAATGAATTCTGTGCTAAGAAATAAAACCTTGCTATTTGAAATTGTTTGTTTATTATTTCAAATTAAAATATTTACTCACATAAATATTAACATTGTGACAATTGGCCAGATACAAGAAAAATCTTATTTAGCTAAAATAATTCTACAGAGAGAGAATTTGTATTTTACCTCATCTTTGTCTAGTAATAATTGTCAATCTGGAAGTAAATAATTTTTATCACTTTTGTTTATCACATCAACATAAAATGTTTAGGTACACAAAATACAACAAAATGTGATAAATCAAAAACGAAATCAAATGTCAAATATAATGGTTTACTTTTAGATTTCAGTGTCACAAGCTTTATTGGGCGGAACCGTAAGGATACAGGGGCTTTATGAAGACCATACATTACAGGTAAATTATATTTTATTTAACATACACACTTGTAAGGTAAAAATTATTAAAAAAAATCACTAAATATTGAAAACCATCACAAGTTGCTTGAAATAATGCATAATATAATCTAAAACTACATATAGAACAAACGAGAATTTTTGCATGCATACATTTATTTTTATAATAATGTATCTGTTACAGATTGTTCCGGGAACATCTTCTCATAGTACAATCCGTTTATCACGGAAAGGTATGAAGAGAGTCAGTCAGCATGGTTATGGAGACCACTATGTGCACATTAAAATACAGGTATATATTTATAATTATATTAATATGAATTTTTTTTTGTATTTGTAAAAAAGTTTAGAGTTTATTATTATGTATATAGTTATTTTTGTTAAGAAATTTAATGTAAAATTTGGAATATTCAAAATTGCAATTAAATTAAATTTTCAATACATATAACCTTCATAATCAATCAAATAAAAATAAATAAAAATGTTCAATTAATTTAATCTGTGGCCATTTCTAACTTTGCCAACCGGACTTTTAACTAGTTAGACAACGACTATAGACCTGATCTTCTAAAATTGGAAGATTTTTTGGGTACCAAAATTTGTATACTAAAAGCATATCTATTGTCATAAAATATAATCTAACCTAATGAATCTCAGAAACGGCTCTAACATGAATAATGAATGAAGAATGAATCTCTAAAATTTTCATGAAATTTAGCATGCAGGCTAGCAATTTCATTTTAAGAAAATGTCATTCAATCCGCATTTTTAAGGCAATTAAAAAGTGCAATTTTTTATTCACTAATAAGCCAAATATAATTTCCTAAAAATATATATATAAATAAAATACTCCAGGTACTTAGTAATTAAGTATTTAAATACATTTATTCGTTTTGTAGGTACCAAAGACACTAACCGAGAAACAGAAGGCACTGATGTATGCATATGCTGAACTGGAAGAGGATACACCTGGACAGATACATGGTGTTTCGTATGACAGAGATGGTAAGAAAACGTAATAACAGAACAATTAAGAATGGTTTGTTCTTATACAGGGTGTCGACTGAACATGTGTTGGATATTTTACCAGTGTTATCAGAATCGATATTCGAAAGTAAAAAACTCAATGAAATATTTTTTAATAAAAAAAAAAACTTTTTTTTAAATTGTAATTTTGGATCTTGTAGGTTCGTACAGTATAGACATCATTTATGAAATACAAGTAAAAAAATTAATTTAGTTATTTTACTTCGAAATATTGATTCTGCTGATGATGGTAAAATTTCCAAACAGATGCATGTACTTTAATAGTTGTTTTCATAGAAAAATATAACTGACTTCAACCAGAACTCTTAATTTATATGCTGAAAAATGTGCTTTTCAATAATGAAAACTCGAAATAATTTATGAAAAAATTGAGATCATATAAACATAAATATATGGTTAATACAGAACCCCTTTTTAAAGTCTCTTAAAAAAAATTGTGACACCCCATAGGAACAAAGTTATTTTTCTAAATGCCAAATGAATTGATAAATAAGCTATAAGATAGTACACGAATTTAGAAAAGCAGTCTCTTTTCAGCGTCAAGAACACGTTTACTTTTTTTTTGCGTTTTTCTGTCTCCTTCTAGTAGCAAAAGTTTCGATCGGACACTATTTCCCGCGTGGCTTCCTGTTATTTTAATACGTGCTTATTTAATTTAGATATTTATTTTATAGTAAACTATGATATTCTTATTATTAGACACTGAAGTATCCTAATAAAATTATGATTCTTCCAAATTTATTCTCGCTCAATGATGATGATCTCATTTATAATTTTTCCATTTTCATTTTTTAAAAGTAGCCACTTGAGTGAGATTCGAATTTTAATCATTTTCTTTAAAAGTATGAAAAAACAGTCAGACGCCATTTCGTATTGATGGGCTTTTTAGTACGGAACACTAAAAATAATAAAAAATTCTAAATTTGGATAACGATATCAAAAAAATATAATTACTTATGCTATCTTTTATAACGAACCAATGTTCATATATATTGTAAATTTATGCTATTATATATTTACATGCATTTTTTTAACGGAATTAACTTAAACTTAATATACATACTAAATAACTGCATATCAATAATATTCTATTACTATAGATGTGTTAAGTTCATAATATTTGACGTTAAAAATTTGTGTTAATTCCCGACTTTGACATTTTAACTTATACCTTGTAACTAAGCAACGAATAAGCCTGATCTTCCAAAATTGGAAGAAATTTTGGGTATCAATATTCATGGGCTAATAAAATATCTATAGTTATACAATATAATTTCTGCGTATACATAGTTTATTTAAGAATAAATTGTTCAAACGGTAAATATGCACTATAATTTATATTATCTTTTTTTATTATTCTACCTCAAGCTTTATCTCCCGCTAAATCGTTATTTTTATAAAATTTCCATGCATTGTAGTAACTTTTATTTAAATTTATTATGTATTAAACGGTACTATTTGCTTATTAATATTTTGAAATTATTGAATTTAAAAATGTATAACGTAAAGTTATACATTGGTATAATATACTATTGGTTATGTACATTGTGTTGTTTACCTTTTGAAAAAAATAAAATAAAATGAGCTATGTATTTACATAACCCCTTTAAAATTTTGTAATATTTATTACTTAATAATGTATTGCAGATTATTTTTAAAACATTAATATTAATTACAGACTGCTTATAGTTAAATGGGAATAGTTAAGTTTTTTTTGTAATCAATCAAAACTTCTTAAAAATTGACATTGGTATGAATTTATCTTTTTACATATAGATTTATGAATTAAAAAACAATGCAAGCTATATGACTAAGTGATTTTAAATGGAACCGATTTCAAAAGCAAAATACGTTATTTCGTTTTCTTAAATGGACGCTGATAAGCAATACTGTGTCAAGTCACACGGACTTCATTTTGAGAAAATAGTGTCTAAAGATTAAAACTTATTCTTAATAAATTTGTTTGAAGAAGTATATATCAATGTTCTCTATTCTATTTTGATAAAAGATATAATGAATTAGAAGCAGGTTGGTATAATAAAAAAGTTATATCTAATAATAAGTTTTTCAAATATATGAGATTATTGGACTTTTCAAAATATGGAACACACTTCTATATTCGGAACTTTACATTAAAAAACTTTTTTTGTACTAATTTAGTTCAGACGACTTGAAAATATTTTGAATAATGTTAAAAACGTCATGTATTCAGAATACATCAATATCTCCTATTTTGATTTTTGTGGGTTAACACATTATTGCTTATTAACATCCTAATGATGTACTTATTTCGATTATATTCT
Source organism: Hypolimnas misippus (assembly GCA_037950945.1). Classification (NCBI taxonomy): domain Eukaryota; kingdom Metazoa; phylum Arthropoda; class Insecta; order Lepidoptera; family Nymphalidae; genus Hypolimnas; species Hypolimnas misippus. Next base: position 5,245,296 of record JBBEEQ010000014.1, read on the forward strand.
TTTAGAAAGCAAACCAATGAACTGATTTTAATAAAATATATTATGTTATCAATGTTAAAGTAAATTCTTTCATTAATAAATAAAAATATAACGAATTTAAAACTTCTAGCTTTTTTTTGAAGTCGGTTGAAAATAGGCTTGCATTTCCTCAAAAAAATTATTATTTTCCAGCCGATTCGAAAAATACCGGTAAAGACGAATCACAAAGTATACACGAAGCGAATCGCGAACCGGAATCTGACCGCGATGGGGCAAAATGGACGTTTATCGATAGTTTAATTGAATCTTTTAATAAAAATAGATTCAGTTTCGTGACTGGTTTCGTACTGTCTGTCGTTGTGTGTCTGTTTTATATCATGAACGACACGCAAGATAGGTTTGGGTTGCATCGGAGATTTATCGAAGAGAGGGAGAGTAGGACTGAATTGAAGTATTCCGATGAACCCTTAGGGTATAGAGACACTATGCGAAAACAGAGGGAAAAAAATCCTGAATTGTATGAAGCGTAGTGGGCTTAAATGTGATTTTTTTTTAATAAATAGAGAATATGCGTGAATATATTTTTTAAATATTAATTATGTACGACGTTGAAACGAGATTAAGTCTACAAAGTCTACAAACACAAATAAATAAGTCTACAAATTTTACTAATTTAATTCTAATTTTTAGACGTCAATTTACCTGTTAATCAACTTGATATGGGTACTGTATAAAATAATTTTTAGTGTAGTTTTTACATGCTAATATTTAGGGTAGGTATTGGTAAAATTATTTGCTCAATGGTTTTATTTAACGCAAAGGCCTCAAAGTACTTGGTAATGTGACTATAATCGGGCTAAAACATATATTTTGTAAGGTATTGTTGATTAAAAAAGTTAATAAAATTTAGTATAAAAACTTAACAGGCTATACATTATACTGTCTGCTATTATATAAAATAATACAAATACAAACAATCTTATTTTCAACGATACACGCATATTCCCTATTGATTAAAAAAATATATTTATTTATATAAATAAAATACAATATAACAACATTATTTATTGATATTTTCACAAATTCAAAAACCTTGTTTTTTATATATGTTAAAAATTAATGTTTCTTAGAAATAACATGTATATAAAGTTGGTATATATTCAAAGCATTTAATGCCTAATTTGAATTGTTTTTTGACGTAGAGGTTATAGTATGATGGTCATGTATATGAAATTGTATATAATTTCACTTAATATACGAAATATTTGACTTTAACCGTTGTTTCATTTTAAAACCCATTTAGTCCCCGCGCCATCATGCTATAATCCTAAATTGATATTAAATTCGAAAAACACTAACATTAATATTGCTTTCGTAGGTGACAAAATATAAAGAAAAAAGCGCTTCTTTTGTAAGTCAATTTCGCTATATCAGTTTTTTTTTAATTTGCACGCTTTGAGATAATTATTTCGAATTAATTGTTTTTGTAATTGTTATTAACCATGAACATATTGCCTATTTTACATTTACTCGAATTATTTTCTTTTCTTTTAATTATATTTTACTACACTTCAGTTTTTTACACTTGTATGAAATTTAATTTTTCAAATGTATTAATCGTTTGTTGATAGATATGGTTATTTTTGATATATTATTTAAAAATTTCGTTTAAAATGAAAATATTTTTCAAAGCTTATATATTTTTCAAATATTCCTTATATTTGCTATACTAAAATATTCGACAATCGTTAATTGTGGGTTAGAAATATTGTTATATTCTGAAGCAAAAGTAGATTATAAATGTAATTTCTTTGGAAACACTAACGTTTGAAGTCCTGATAAAGATAGTAAGAAAAGTCATACTGAAACAATATTCTCTGAATTACAATAACAATGATTTTACAGTTAGGCAAACGGACACTTCACAAAACATCTAATAGAACATTTTAAAACGCGTTGATTTCATAAGTAGTGAAATTAGGATTTTCACGTACATTGTATTTCCATAAGTTTTAGCCAGTCATTAGTCTGTTGATACTATTATGCACATTAGCTTAATTGCGTCTTCATAAACTAGACAATTAGTATGCCATATGGTCTGTTATTCAGAAATTAGGCATGTTATATCTTGGCTGTATTTTTATAGGCTATTTTAATTGATTACTTACATGACCCAGGACTTAAGAAGAGTATAATGTTTTAGTTTAAATATTTTTCCTTTTAAAAATAGCTTTTCTTTTGCCCCTTAAAGCGAAAAAAAACATTGCGTTGTTTTTTCAACTCAATTTTCTCAAGTCGAATATTAACATTTATCAAGTATTAGCTTTTTGCAATGAAAGTAAGATTAAGAAGCACATTTAAATTGAAGACGGAAATTTAAATTTTAACATACATTTTCTAACTACATACATCCATGTGAAATTTGTAACTAATATAATTTTATCTAAGTGTTCCCTTCTTTTTTGTTTAGCATTTCGTGCCTTTTCTATGGTATGATTTAATAAGCTTTATACTATAGTATTTTTAGGTAATTATCTTTTCTTTACTACAGGTAAAAAGGTCTCTATATCGGAGCCACAGAATTTGGTGGATGCTGTCAAAGAGGCGTTGAAAGAAAAGAAAAATATCGAAGGGGCTTCATCAGAGACTTCTGAAGACGTTATGAAAGAGTCTAAACGCAGCAAGGGCTAAAAATAATCTAAATTAATCATTAAGTCTTTGCGATAAGCCTCATTTGGGCACGTAGAAGAATTCCAATTCTTTAGGCTGAATTCTTGTTACTTTTTGGCTATTTTGAAGTTATCTATTTATGTCTGATTCACAAAAGTTGTCATTTTACTTAATTTCTATACAATACTGTGATATGAGTTGAAATAGTTAAGACATGCAGGAATATTTTTATCGTTATGTGAATAAATTTAACGTAATTACTTGGTATTAAAAAGTAATTAAAATCTTATATTGTAATAATATATCCCTTCATTTCCATTATGGCTGAAATAGATGTACATAACCGTTAACTAGTTTGTAGGATGTGGTAATAAAGAAAAATAAATAATTATATTTTGTATTTTCATTTCCAACAAAGATACTGTTCAATAATTAAAAATTATTTATTACAAAAATTGGAGTGGATTAATTCCTTAGATAAATAATAATTTTAACACATACAACCCTACAAAGCTTCTATATAGTTTTAACATATTAGACACATACGAAACACGCGTCAAATATATATGGACGCTGATAAGCAATACTATGTCAAGCCACACTTTATTTTGAGAAAATGGCGCCTAAAGATGTCAAACCTATTCTTAACTAATTTTGTTTGAAGACGTATACATATATTCATCTTTTCTTTTCTATTTTGATATAAGGTATAATGAATTAAAAGCAGATTGGTATATTAACAGTTTTATCTAATTGTAAGTTTTTCAAATATTTAATATATTTATTTTATTGCATATTGCAAAATATTGAGCACACTTTAATATTCACATCAAATTAACACACATTTTTCCGAACTTATTTAATTTAGATGTCATGAAAATGTTTCGAATACTGTTAAATACATTATCAGAATACATCAGTATATCTGAAATCGAATTTTTGAGGCTTTACACATTATCAGCATCCATATGAATGTGATATTAATTTTAATAGTCTCATTATCTACAAGCATTTGTCTCAATAAGCACACGTTTGAAAAGCATCGTCGATTGGGGTCAGATAAAACGACATGGCACACCGCCAAAGTCTTTCCATTCTATTAACTCATCGCAAGAATGTAATCACTACGTTTAGTTCATTGAGCAAATGAGGGAAACTATGTCATTTCCACAATGGTATTTTATAACTATAGACGTGTTACGATCATACTATTTGACGTTAAATATTACAGATATTTAGTACTTTCACCAATTCATTTGTTACCCCACATATGGACGCTGATAAGCAATACTGTGTCAAGCCACACGGAATTTATGTTGAGAAAATGGCCTCGAACTTATTCTGAATAAATCTGTTTGGAGAAGTTTCTTATCCATTTTATTTTCTATTTTAATAAAAATATAATGAATTAATAACAGATTGGTATCGTAAGGAGTTTTATCTAATAATAAGTTTTTCAAATATATGAGATTAATATATAATCCATTATATGGAACTTAATTCAATATTCTAAGCATTACATTAAAACATTTTTACTATACCTAATTAATTTAGATGACTGGAAAACATTTTGAATGATGTTAAATACGTGGCGCATTATCAGTAGGTAAACATCAATATTTTCGAATTTGACTTTGTGGATTGACTCATTATTGCTTATCAGCATCCATATAATCTTGCCTGTCATAGTCGTTAGTTGCTAGGTAACGTCGTCCAAAGTGGTCGTATTGTGTGTGCCAAAATTCATGATCTTATAACATCTATATTAGTATAATGTAGTTGCATCGGTAGTGTCACATAATGTCGACTTTAGACTCTAAGACAACAAAAGATGCCCTTTTTATTTTCTGAATATTCTTTTTTAATGGTAGTAAATGGAAACGTCTAATCAGGGCTTCGTGGCATATCGATGTTTCACAGATTGAAGTGAATAACCACTACCAGTATTGTAGGTAAAAATGCGAATATAGAGGAAATATTTTTCTTTCTTATAAATCTTTATTGTGATTTGTGGTCCACTTCTCTAACGCTCTTACCTAAATTCACATAGTATCACCATAACGGATCGAATTGATTTTTCTTGTCTATGTCTCCTTCGTCGTTAGTGTTTCAGACATTTGTAAATGCGAAAGTTTCTGAGGATGTATGAATATTTGCTGCTCTTTTACACAAAATTTACTCAATAGATTTTGATGAAACTTTACAAGATTATGCATCAGAATAATACATAGGTTACTTTTTATACGACATGGATGAAGCTGTAAGCGGAAGTCAATAGAGAACCGTAGACTTAAACACAATGCAGACTATGATAACGTTTTGAAAACTGATAAAAAGTAATAAAAATGCTAATGTTTGTATCTTAGAAAGAATTGGCGAAAAGCACGTACATAATTATAAAGGTAAAAAATAAAAGTATAAATCATTAAACTCTCTCTTTATTCCCAGAGCATTCTTTACAAGTATCAGTAGCAAATAATCTGCAGGATTCTGATAAACTTGCAAAGATTGAGCTGCTGTGTCGCCGTATCGTAGCGAGTACGCACGCTAGGAGACACATCGCGCCCTCTACGTAGAAAGCGTAGCAGATACGTACGTAGCCCTCCACCTGTTGAAATAAATTCACATTAAGATTTTTAGTATTAAAAAAATTAACGGCTTTAAGCAAAATTTGCAATTTTTTTTGCTTGGATGACATACTAGTTCCAGTTATTTTCATTTAAAAACCAAACTACTGAACCGATTTTGATGAAAATTCTGTGCGGTCAATCTGATAGTCGTTTAAGAAATGACTATACTACGAATTATAATTAACATTTTATTGTATTAAAAAGATATTTGTTTAATATACTTTAATTAATTTCTAGGTTACCCGCGATTTTAAAATATTTACTCAATTTTCCTGCAGTATACCGTTGTTCCAATTTCATACAATCCTAAAATTTGTTTAAGAATTGACAAATTAGTCGCTAAAGAAGCCAAAAATAATCTTAACTGAGATTTTTTTGTTTTGGATGTAATTAAATATTATACTTATGTTTCACTTCAATGAGTTAAACTTAACGAATAATAAATGTATATTTAAAAGGGAAGTGTTATCTTGTTATTATATCATTAAACCGTCAGACTTGCAGACGAAATAAAAAAAAAAATTACAGACACTCAACAAAATGTAGCAATTTGTAAAATTTTTAACATACCCCTGTACAGGCGCAGTGGAGAAATCTGGGCCACCCCAGAATTAAGATGAATCACTTTTATAAAAGCAAGCTACATCTAAAGTAAACAACATTTTTTCTGACATCAATAAAAATATTTTAAATGAGTACGTAACATTTTGTATAAGAAATATGCACTTAGTTTTTATTTCGTGTACAGTACTTAAATACATATATTAATATACCTATCATATACAGTGAATCTATACATTGATTTTTTTATATATAATAGGAGATGATTCCCGTAATTTGTCTCCGTAAAGACTTTTATTTCCTATTCCTCATCCACGTTTCTCGACATAAAGTAGTCTATATTCTTCTTCAAAGGCAATCTATCTCGCTATAATTCATCAAAATAGGTTCAGTTGGAGTTATTTTCGAATATATAATATTGGTATTAATAGAAGTGTATATCGCACGTTTAGTATTAAAGTAACGGAATTCAAAAATTCATATTTTTTACCATAAAACGCAAAACACTTTTTACCCATGGAAATTCGGCCATTTATTTCGGCTTTAACATGACGAAACGTTGAAAGAATAATATATTTTTATCTTTCGCGATTTATATTATTCATATTTAATAAAACGGGTCTTTACGCGATAACGAGGGATGCAACTTCGTCGAAACGTCGGGCAATAAAAAGGAATTACTACCATTAGTTATCGCGATAAGACCCGTTATATTAAATATGAGTTGATAGAATAGTTATATATGTATTTATTCAAAATAATAGGTTATGAACCTCAGAATTATATGAATCGAAATAGTATTTACTAACTTAGTTAACTCGTAGGTATCATATAGATATTGAATTCGGTCACTTCAATACTAAACGTTTGATATGTATGTGGATAGTTCGGATTAATACTAACACGTTCCAATCCTCCAGTGGTAGTGAATTCTAACGGAAACATGGCGGTTTCCAACGGCGTCTTACTCCGTAGCACTCCGAATGCCACCACACCAATAATGTAATACGAGACGGTGGCCAGCGGCACGCAGCGGCCGGCGCCGATGATCCCGAAACATCCCTAGGATAACAGAGGAATTGTAACTAGAATGGGGAATACTTATTTGTAATCTATATGTAGAATATATATGTAGACTCTACTTTCGGAACCGGTGGTAGCTTTATAGTTAAAATATTAATTTGTAAATTGACGATTCAAAAGTGCTTTAAAGGCCCACTTGAATACTATATATTTTGAATTTGAATCTAAGAATTCTTATTTTGTAAATAAAATAATATTATAGTAATATATATGTATATTGGTGTACAATAAAACATATTCGTACTTGTATTTTTATAATAAACAAAAAACAAAACCTCAGATGCCTTCATTTTCTTTTTTTTACTACCAATAAATGCAACATTTTAGTGGGACATCCAGTTTTTTTATATTCTCTTTTCTAGTCTCTTAACTCTAAGGCGAGAATATACATTTGCTCTCAGATTTTTATAAGATTTACATAAGTTATTTTTCATTGCTTTATGCCTAAAAGTATTTATTGTCAGTGCCTTATTTTTGACATTTACAGCTTGCGTAATTATATATGACGTGACTGTTACTGGGTTACAGCGTTATTTTATATCGCTTTCGAGAGTAAAACTTAAAAATGTAATTCTTGCCTAACGCTCATAAAAATGTCTAACTTAAATATTGGCTTATGTGATAAAGCACGAACGGGTGGCGCGGCACTTCAGTTTGAATTCAGTTACCGTTTTGTCGTTTTGTGTATATTTTATTTTTTATGATTTTTTCAATAAGTACATTAGAAAACTAATGCCGAATATACTGTCGTTGTATGAAAGTATGTACACTTACAATAATTTTTCTGCGTATACTCCATCTGTTCGATGATTTAGATATTTCAGAATTGTGGCTACAGTTGGCACTTTCTGAAAAATAACCATATAATAGTATTATTTATTGTAAGAAATATATTATAAAAGTAAACCCGTATATATACCCTATTTTGTTAATGAAAAACTCTTTCATCAGTAACTTTGTATTCTCAGTACACAGCCTGTGTACTGACAATACAAAGTTCCTTCCTCTCTAGGATAGATAACGCGTCCCCATTCTCGTAAATATATCAATAATATTAAAGTAACTAACGACAAAATCCAAAACTTATAACTTTAACATTAATTAGTTGGAAAGGAAGGGCAAAGTAAATAATATTAAACGATTGATAATTAATGAAGTTTATAAATGGCTTACAAATGATACTGAAAGAATTGTTTTTTCAGTCTATCTGACTTTTAAACATTCATCAATCTCTATTTTCTATAGCGAATTTATTTTGAAACATTATTTGCACTTAGTTTATTTTAGAGATCAATTACGTAATACTTAAAACTTTAAGTTTGTCTAATGATATGTATCTAGTGGTTTTTCTCTCAGAACATGTGTTATTATGGAAGGTTTCTTATTAAATGGCAAGTGAGATGAATTTTAAGAGACTTATTTACTGCGACGGTATGTAGTTATGACTTTGTGAAAACTGGACTTTAAACTTAAAGTTAACGTAAGATTATAATACATATGTAGATAACGATGAGTGCAATCATAAGTAAATTAGTGTCCCTAAGTATGGTGGGTTTATCGAAATTTTAATATTTTACGTAAATAATTTGCTAAAAATTGCGGTTTTAAGTTGCTTTTTACTCAAAATTCTAAAGTTTAACTAACTTTTTAGTTGTCAAAAAAAATATCAAAGAAAATTAATGTGACATAATATTGGCAATGTTAATAAAAATCTAAAGGTTCCTAGTAACAAAATGTGATATTCCAGTTACATATATCGGATATAAAGCAAAAGCGTTAACCTCTACAATACTTATATGTCGTTCACATTAGTATTCATAGTAGTGTCACAGTTTGATGACTTTATGACACGAGGGTTACTAAGGGGCTTCGCAAAAGTGGACACTTTTAATTTCCAGTAGCCTCCAATGAATAGTGGAAGTCAAGTGGAAGCAATTGGACACAAATAGTAGCTACGTCTGCGCAGGGGTTTTGTATTGATTATATGAATATAAATTATTGGTATTTTATATCCGATTTATGACACAAAAGTGTCTCCATTTTTGCAGCGCCTTAAAAGCCTTGACGCATAGATCGGGCAGAGAATATTGGGTAAATTTGACTTATACAGATGCAGATGTGGTAGTGTGCGTTACATTTCACTATAACCAAGCAAAATATGGAATAAAATGTATGTTTAATTATAATTGGATGCTGATAAGCAATAATGTGTCAACCCACAAAAAGTCAAATTCGGAAATATTGATGTATTTTGATCCTGCGTCACCTATAAAACTTTATAAAAAAAATTCAAGTCATATAAACTAAATAAGTGTTTTGAATTTCAAATGCGTTCCATATTTTTGTAATTTATACAATAATATCAAACATAAAAACTTCTTATTAAATAATACATTGGATATACATATAAATCTACTTCTAATTCATTATATCTTTTATCAAAATGAAAAATCAAAGACGAATATATACTTCTTCTAACAAATTTATTTAATAGTTTTCACATCTTTAGTCGCTATTTTCTCAAAATAAAGTGTGGCTTGATATAGTATTACTTATCAGCGTCCATATATTTTTGACGTGTGTTTCGTACGTGTTTATTATATTAAAACTATATAGAAGTTTTGTAAATTATAGGTTTTTATATGTTAAACTTATTATTTATCTAGTCCGTGTGGCTTGACACAGTATTGCTTATCAGCGTCCAATTATACATACATTTTACTATAATAATAGCCTTAAACGAGTACACTTATAAGTTTTGCTTTCAGACTTTCATAAAGACTTACATAAGTTGTTTTTTTATTGATTTAAAACTGAAAAAATTACTGTCATTGCCTTTATTTTTAAACGCAGTAGCTTTATAAAGTGAGTGAGTGAGAGAGTGAAATATACAAATGTAATTCTTCTCTTAGAATTTTGAAAACTTACTCTATTAATAATAATTTATCTGAAATTCGCCTAAAATCTACAAGAAATTCACTGTTGTAATAACGTTTGTAGCTAGAATCATTTATGGCTACATTATCAACCACGATCGCACTAATTGAACTCATTAATTAGTTGATGGCTTGTTTATTCTTTACCAATATTGCGCAGACTTTGCTTCCGTTAAGGGTAAACTGCAGGTATTAAATATTAATTTACTTGAAGGATTTTTGATATTAGGCCGGAATCTCAAATGCCTACAGCTTGCAAAATATCTTTCTTTGAGTATGTGTGTGGCAAGCAAGTAGGTTGTACATAATGTTGTTTAATAGGTACCACACTATTAATGTAGTAAAGTAGTAAAGTAACAGCTGTAAATATCCCACTGCTGGGCAAAAGCCTCCTCTCCTATCAAGGAGAAGGATTAGAACTTAATCCACCACACTGCTCCACTGCGGGTTGGCGGATATACATGTGTCAGAATTTTTCCCGGCACATGCAAGTTTCCTCACGGTGTTTTCCTTCACCGCTCGAGATGAATTTAAACACATTTAGGACTTGAAAAATCAGCGGTGCTAGCCGGGGTTTGAACTCGTGATCATCGGTAGAGATCGATGTGTTCTAATCACTAGGCCATCTCGGTTTTTTCTATTAATGTACTTTAACGTAATATCAATTATAAAAGGAGAATGATAAATGAATGTAATATATATTGATAACTTAATTTATGATCAAAATCTTGACATACAAATGCAAAAAATTTTTAAAATCGTCGATTAAGTTTTAACAAAAAGTGTAAATTACCAACATTACAAGAGAGAAAAGTCTGCATTATTTTACATAGAAATATAATTTTAAAACGATTCCTATTCGAGTATCGATTTTTTTTTTTCGAAAAATAACCAGTTTTTTACTTTGCCGTAACAGTTGATTTATGTTGTGTTAAAGCTTAAGCGACGAGAAGTAACACATTTTGCTAGAAATTTAATTGCATTATAAGAATTTCAGAGCTAGAAACAAAAAACACCCACGCAGATAACGCTGTCTTTTCTAATTATAAAAATATTGAACTTGCCGAAAGTAATATCATTAGATCCTTGACTCGAATCATTTTCAGTTAAGATCGAACCCTTAACAAACAGATACGCCTAATCTGCAATACTCGGTAAATGGCAAAACCACAAGCCAGTATTAACATTTACGAGGGGACCCCTCCTCATTTCCAGTTACGGATATTTGTGGGGTAGGCAGTTTATATGGTTTTAGTCGTTATCTATAATATTATGTAAGAAATTCTGTTAAAGGAAATTTCATGTTTGATAATTATTATAATTGGATAAGTTTGTGGTAACATATCTAAATGTAAAGAGTAAAATAAGGGTTTGATGTTATTATATAATAAAAATTTAAAAGTAAATATTTCGGAAATAGCTATGTCTTTGTCTATTAACGTTAGATGTTTTAAGATTAAATTAATTTTGATAGGTTTTTAATTAAATTGGCGATTAAGAGTGTTTTTATGTATTTCTTTAAATAGGGAAAAGACCAGAAAGTCTTTGGGCATCAATTCATTTTATTTGTTTTGAAGACGTAAATGTAATTAATAATTTTATCCTATAAAATTAAAAATTTAGTATATAAGAAAGTTATAGTACTAAATTTTACAAAAAAAAAATCGTTTTTGTATTTATTAATTAAAAACTGAAACTAAATTACGAATTAAGGCGTTAATTATGCTGTAAACTTGTAGACAATATTAGTGATAACTTTGTAACTTTTATATAACAAAGATAAGATTTTCAAGTTAATGATTTCATAGTCATTTACCTATACCATAGATAATCATTTACCTCTTTTGTTCACAAAGTCGTGTTTATTTTCGTTAAATTTTCCACAAAAATTGTCCTTTAAATGCTTCATGTAGGTTTCTGCGTTAACTATCATACACGTACTTGCATTAACCACTGAAAGAAATAACGAAATCATTAATTACAATAATTCTTTATTTTCTCGAACTATTATTATGTATACTAACATAATAAACTGATAGCGAATGTTATGTGTAGGTATGAAGTAAACACTGGAATCGATTAATCTATTTTAAAAGTTATAATACCATATGAAAGGTATATTCTAGATGGTCATCGGCTATATTTTATGTACATAAGCATATTATTTTAATACAAAAACTATATTAAATTATAAAATAAAAACAAAATTCATTAAAATAAGAGACACAGTATTATATTTATATATATGATATTTACAAGTACATTGTTTATTATTTTAATTATAAATGAATTACTTAGTAAGTATTTATCAGTTTCTTTTAACTTTCTTTAGTATAACATAAATATTAATGTTTAAAATATCTAACCTTCGACTAGTATAAAGTTTTTGCTTTAACATTTAAATTAAACTCACTAATTAACAAACTTGCTAAGGAAACCTAACTCAGATGAAAGTAACTTATAAGATCTGGATCAAAAGATTAACAGACTCAAAGTGGGGAGAACGCGAAAACGTTACAAAGAAAATTACCAACTTATGAGTTAGTATTAATACCCAAGTTATTTATAGAATTTAGATATCTTTTAGAAAATATTTTAAACGTTGAATATACTTACTTAGATAAATGTGAATGGGAACAGCTAGAAAAGCGTATAATAATGCAGATGTTCGTCCCCATAGCGTGTGCGGGACGGGAGCGCCGAAACCTGTAAAGTTAAAATAATTTTAACTCATGCTGTGATCGGAAAGCTGGCGCATTATTCTCCCAGAGAATTGGAATTGTAATTCAAACGAGAAATGTTGTTAGCATTCTTGCCATCATTCCACGCGAACATGATTTGTAATTAATGAATTTTAAATACATAGCAAATATTTAAGTTTGCCTGTTTCGTAAAAATTGTATTGTAATCCTTGATGTATGTATAAATAAACAATAAGCCGGTACATGTCCAATCATCACATTGTCACGTTAGTACAATCTGTAAGGAGACGGAGCTTAATTAATCCTGAACCTGGCTTCACTTATTATTACGAAGATAATTGTTTCAGAATTTCTCACGCATACAGATTGCTTTAAGATGTTTTCACAGCCAAGCACAGAAAATCTCTTGAAAACTGCGGTTATGGTCTGGATATTACCTTCGGGTAAGGTAATGAAAACCGATTCTTAATTAATACACAAATCGCTATCTTCGCGATAAGACTGCTTTTGTACATCTTATTTTATATGTGCTTATTTATTTATATCTATTGTACATAAAGAATATTTACTGTTGTCGTTTGTCGCTGTTATTGTATAGTGTCGGTCTAGATGTGATTTATACATGCAAGCTGTCGAACGTAACAGGATAGATAAAAAACTTTTTTGAAAGTTAACTGTAATAAATATGTTTACATTTTAAATGATTTAGACTTAAGATATTGTAAGAAATGTTATTATTATAAAAGTAATGATTTGAATACCGTTTTGATTAAAATCCATTTTTACCGAAATTGTTAGTTACGAGGTATCACATATAGAGCGATGTATGATATTCATGGTAACTTACCTAAAGCTGTCATTACATAAACAGCGAACAGGAACGTGCCAGGTAAGTCCCAGAATCGTCCAGGTTTGAGTCTCGCCCCGTCGCTAACGGCTCGCATTGTGAGCTGTCTCTCGTCCTCTATACGTTTTTCTATTGCGTAACGCCATTTTGGGGATAGTGGAGTTATCTAGAGAATACGTAGGTATGATTTTAATGTATTTTTTTAACCTTTGTTCATTATTTTCTATTAGATTATTTTTTTATACTTTATTCTATTTTATAATTTGTATAAATATTTGCACATTGATGTAGATATAATTGAATTTTAAAATAAATATTATAATCGTTTTGGCTACTTTAATAAGCAATAGAAAATTTATTATGAACTATTATATTATAATTTGTAGTAAGTAGTAGTTACTAGTGGTCCTTAAAAAAATAAATATATAAAACTAAGACTTCACAGCTTCTTGTAGGCTTGTGCCTGAATTTCAGCTAAATTTTATTAAAATTAAATTTCCTTTTCAGTTTCTTACTCGCAGCACGCGTAAGACGAGAATTACATTTCTAAGTTTTGTTTTCAGACTTTCATAAATATTTACATAAGTAATTAAATTGTTTTACACTTTAAAGAATTTAGTGTCAGTGCCTTATTTTTGACATTCACAGCTTTTTTAACTACTAGGTGGCAGAGTTATATCAACTACAAGAGAAAACTTACTAGAGAAATTCACGTCTAATTCTTCGTTTATCAAAAAAACTATGCGTTAAACATTGTAAATTGGACGCTTAGTAGTACATAAAAGTAACAATAAGTACAATTAGAAGTTGTATATATGTATAGCAAAAAAATATATGAATTTAACGAGTAAAGTTGTGTAAACTAAAATTTTATACATTCAATTTTATTTCAATTGTTAGCAAATATGTTTTGTTTACTTAAAATGCGAAATTGTTTGAATTAACTAAACAATTTGATTAGATTTTAATAAATGAATGTAATAAAATTATTATAACGCCTGCAGGCTCAGACGGAAGTATAAAAGCTAGCATTATATTATAACGATTAAACAAATACAAATGATCAACATTTTCAACATAATTTTGACTGCTTTTTGAGGATTTTAAACTGAATATTATTTTTTAATAACTATAGTTGATACAACTGCAACGTGAAATGAAATCAGTTTGTAACTTTAGTCATTTTAAAACGAACATTGCTGGTATGCTGCCGTCCGAAGGGAAAAAATGTACGAAAAAATTTTTGAAACGTTTTTAGTGACACGCATTACGCGATTATTAAAAAAGGTCACATAAAGCCGGTTTTTTTATAGGAATTTTTAAATACAGTACAAAATTTAATATTTGTCATATTGATAAATTATAAAGCCATATCATTTTTAAAGCCCTGAAAACTTTGGAATAATGTTCGTGTACGTGTCCTTTCTTTAAACAATTTTTAATATATGTATGTATGTGTTTAAATGTAACTTCGGACTTCAATATTGAAAATTTAGTGGCCTCGTACATTAAACTGATTGTACAAAGCTGATGTTTAGTTTATTTGAAGGACGAACATTTGTAGATCAGAAGACTTCATAGATTTTACACATGGTTCGTTGGTCCGCTTCCAGGCCCGCGCCAAGCCTAATCGGCGCCGTCGTGCAACTGTCTTATATGCGCCTTTTTTGTAGTAGCGATATTAGTAAAAAATGGTTTAGTCCAATCAACAAGTCTTTTCCGTACAGTTTTTAATACGAATCCAATGTAAATATTAAACATTTGAAAATTTTAAGTATAGGTCCGGCGCCTTTTTGACTCGGCACCGTCGTGCGTCGCACGACTTTGCACGTATGGACGGCGCGGGCCTGTTCGTTTCATATGTATACAGGCCCTAGTTGTTTGCCATATATCATATTTACTGTGGAGAAGCGTGGTGGATCAAACTTCCATCCTTGTTCTTATAAGAGAAAGGCCTTTTTCTAACTCTGGGCAATGACAAACTTTTAGTTCAATGATTGTTAGGCGAGAATTACACATTACATTGTCTTTATTTGGTAACGATACCCAAAAGGAAAATGACGAATTTGTTAACAATTTTTTTCCCTTATATTATGCATTGTAAAAGATGATTCAGTTCAATCATTTAATCGATAATTTCTTATCTAACTCTTATGTGAGGCTATTAATACGCCATATTTGTTTGCTGAATAAGACATGGAAAGAAAAATAGACTATAAGATTAATAAAAACTATTTACATTACTTTTTCACCTAAAATAACTTTCTGTCAGTGACTTATTTATTGGAACACAGTTCTCAAATACCTCAGTAACTGTTACACCAGGTTACAGATTTGTTTTACAAGTAACTGTACTGTGTACTGTGTAACTACCGCCTCAGATTAAATAAAATATATATGATTGCTTTAACACCTGGAAAAATCTGTCACTGATTTATTTCTTTACACTCTCAATTTACGTAAGGGTAACAGTTAACTAACTTTTACCAGGTTACAGAGTTGAGCTTTGAAGAGCACTTCAAGCTCCTGGTCCCCCGGATCGAAAAGGCAGTGGGTGCGTTGCACAGACTGCTGCCTAATCTCGGGGGACCGAGGGAGGAGGTTCGCCGCCTCTATGCTGGTGTCGTGCGATCGATGGCCCTCTATGGGGCACCCGTTTGGTCACACCGACTGACGGGCACCCGCCGCTGCAAGACTAAGATCCTGAGTCTGCAGCGGAGAGTGGCCATCCGCATGGTGCGGGGATATCGCACGATATCCTTTGAGGCGGCGACCCTTCTGGCGTGCTTTCCGTCGTTGGACATCCTGGCGGAGAGGGACGCGAGGGTCTACGACCAGACTCGCGCCCTCCGTCAAAGCGGCGGAAGTGCGTCCTACCCTGCCAGCGTTCTCGAAGCGCTCAGGCGGCAGGAGCAGAGAAGGGCACACACGACGTGGTACGCCCGTCTCCGCGGAGACCGGTACGCGCACAAACGCGTCGTGAGTGCGATCCTGCCAGCCTTCGAGGCCTGGATGCGGCGGAAGCGACGAATCACCTTCCGACTTACACAGGTACTGACCGGTCACGGTTGCTTTGGAGAGTACCTGTGTAGGATCGGACGCGAGGCGACGGCGGTTTGCCACCACTGCGGGGCGGACCAAGACGATGCCCAACACACGCTGGAGGCGTGTCCCGCGTGGACCGCGGAAAGGCAAGTCTTGGTCCAGCAAATTGGGCGAAATCTCTCCCTGCGAGCAGTCGTGTCGGCGATGCTACGCAGGGAATCGGCATGGGAGGCCGTAGTCAACTTCTGTGAGACCGTCATGGTCCAGAAGGAGACTGCGGGGCGGGCTCGGGAGAGGGCCGATCCCACCTGGCGGAGGCGACCTGCGGGTCGCCTTCACGGCCTCCAAGCCCCAGTGCCCGGGGCGGAATAAGTAGGGCACTCCCTCCGGCCGTGGGTGCGTGAGATGGGGGTCTCACGCATCCGTTTTCATACGGCCGAGAGGAGGACCGCAGTCCGGTATGGCCCCGGACTGCCGGTGTACGCACCAGCGAGGGGTGCGGGGAGGGCGAGACCATCTTCGCCCTCCTGAGAAGGGCTCCGCAAGCCACGAGTGGAGCAACGCACGGGAGAGGCCGCGGACGTGCCTGCGAAAGCGATCCCGTAGCCTCTCCGTTTTCCGTGCTGTGGCGGCCATCGCAGGGGGTTTTAGTGAGTACAATCTCACATAACCCGGTCTCCCCCCCAGGAGTCGGGTATCTATGAAGATTTACCCTGCGTAAACAAAAAAAAAAAAAAGGTTACAGAGTTGTTTTACATCAGTTACGAGAGTAAAACGCTAAAGAATATTTCTCGCTTAATATTTACCTAATTGCTTAAGTTTCTCATTTTCGTATACATTATTTTATAATTTTATTTTAAATAAATGTACATATTACATTAAAAAAACGAACTACTTAGATGATTGATGGATATGATTTTTACAGTAATTATTACGATTTGTAAATAGTTAAGTTTCTCTTTTTTGTATATATTATATAATATATATCGCAAACTATTTCCAACAAATGTATATGTTTTTTTATTAGAAGTTTAAAAAAAAACTAATAGGACAAATAACGTAATTTAATTATGAGTCAAACCGTGAAGCACGTCTAGTTATTCATATCCACAGTTACCAGTTCATTTAGCGTTAAAGTCAGATGGTAACGTTCGAAACAACAACCAGGAAACCATAACAGATCTGAATAACAAATAGATTCCGGTAAATTCCAGCATTCTCGAAATCCAACAAATGAAATTCCAATGAACACGCATAATTATACGGTACTGTTAGTATAGGGTTAATACTAAAGTCGTTTACATACTTTTAAACTAATTTATGTATAAAGTTGAACGATGAATTTGTTTGTTCTATTGAACGTGCTAATCACAGAATTGTTTATATTTTAATTAAAATAATAATATTTTCTTCTGTATGTAAATATTTTATAAAAAATGCAATACAGCACTGCTTGAATTCGTGTAGGTATTCCGTGACAGGTATTCTACTAATTAAGTTAGGAGTTGTACATTCATGTTGCAAAAGTTAACAATATACGTATTTCGATATAGGTACCCGATACACGAGCTATAAAATTTAAATAAATTTTCGTTTATATATTATGTTTATTTGTTACAAAATGCACATGATATTTTTTATGATGAATTAATTGAGCAAATAAAATTTTACTTTTGTAAGTTTGTAAACGACATGTATCTATATATAATTTCGTATTTATCAGGAATTACTCGTGACAAAAGTAGTGTAAAGAAAAAAAAAGGTTTATTATATTATTATCAATATTATAAAAATGTGTGGCTTTTATTTGCCGTTCGAAAGTATAAATAAGCTACACTTTAAATATCGCTATTATATAAAATAAATATAATTTTAAAATTTTACTGCATAAATCTGCAATCCAATCCAAAAGAGGGAACAACATAAATTCTCGTAATCCTATATAGTGATAAACCATGATAAGACTTCACGGGATAGTAGGCTTTATTTATGTAATGATAAAGACATATTTTGCTTGTCTTACGTTGTACTAGAAGTTAAAGTAACCTGAAGTAGATTAATTGCGGTAGGTGTCTCGTGAACCGAGATTTTATATTGTAAAACATTTTCTTGCAATTAGCCAACGTTATTAAATTGAGGAATATACTTGGATTTTAATATTTATTAGGCGAGAATTACATTACGTCGGTTACATGTGATAGGTCATACATGCAAACCGAACTTTACATGAGAGGTACAAAACTTCTTTTAAAGCTAACCGTAATAAATATGTTTACATTTTAAAATGATTTAGGCCTAATGTATAAGTGATATTATATTTTGTATTATTTGAATATCGTTTTCACTGAGAAAATCAATTTTTACCAAATTGTTATATAAGTATCACATATAAAGCGATGTTTGTAAGATTTTCTCTCGTAACTGATATAAAACAACATTGGAACTTGGTAATAGTTACGGAGGTAACCTTACTTAAGTACTGAGTTTCAATAAATAATTCACTGACAGTAAAGTAGTTAGGTGTAAAATTTAGTGAGCCAAAGTTACGAGTGTATTTCTCGCTTCACAATAAAGTTAATTGATAAAAGCTTGTTAATTGCCCAACGCTGGGCAAAATCTTTTTGTAGGACAAGCATGAAAGTTTAATTCACTACGCTGCTACACTGTAAATGTGATATAGTGATAAATTTTGATATATTTGTTTATTTATTTGTTCTCCATATGTATACAACTATATATATTAATAGTCTACATGTCAAAAATGTTGCGTGACATATGGATGTTTTAATTGAAAATTGTAATTACTCTGAATGTGGGATGTATTATTTTTGTTACTTAATAATAATTTTCTGTAACCTTTAAAGGGCGTAGGTGTGTAATTTGCTTATATTAAAGCGACGACAAAATTGTATTTTTTTGTTTATTTGTTGTGTTATAACTTTTTAAGCCAGACTCCTTTATCATTGTGCCTAACGATGTTAACACCTTTGCATTTATTAGGTAAATGTAAAATATTATAATAAATGTTCATATTACACGCACATACTCGTAATATCATAGTAAATAAAATCGTAATAAATTTGTGTCTGTTGCGCATTCATTAAACATAGAAAATATGAAGATGCGGGTTTTAGTAGTGCATTATTAGTAGCATAATTGGATGCTGATAAGCAATGTGTCAACCCATGAAAAGTCAAATTAGGTTGTATAAAGAAATTTCAAGTCATCTAAACTAAATAAGTACAGAAAAAAGTTTCTTAATTTAATCTTTCGAATATTGGAGTATGGTCCATGATAATGCGAAATATCTTAATTTCGATCTTATATATTTGAAAAACTTTTTATTAGAACAAACATTTTGCTATATCAATCTACTTTATTATACCTTTTATCAAAATAGAAAAGAAAAGATGGATATATATTTCTTCAAATAAAATTATTAAGATTAGGTTTGAGATGCCATTTTGTTAAAAAGTGCCTATTAAAACCAACGCTAAAATCTACCAGGGTAATAAATGTAAAACCAAAAAGTATTAGAATTATATTTTTATTTTCTCTTGTTCGTTTATCACTCAGTACATCAAATTGAATTTTCACAATTTTCTTAAAATGAAGTCCTTATTGCTTAACATAGTATTGCTTAGGTCCATTTATGATTACTATCGCTATCAAATCTACATTCTCAGAGTTATATTATGTGTACATATAGGATAACTATAAACACAATAAACTAGATTCATTAAAAAAATATATAATATTAGTTATCGAATCCTTATATTCAGTATATTTCATATCAAATCAACACACTTGCGAGAGTTACGAACTAATGCTTCAGTTATTAAAGTAACTTCGAGAATTCCTAGCAACTCTCGCTGCTAACGGAGATAAGTGTTTAATAATCCTTTATATTATTGAGTTGCAATTAAAAATGTCTTATATAAAAGCTTTTCGCCGCCATATTAGGTTTTGATAACGTAATAGGGTACAAGATATAATACTACCTTGGCTCTGCACGTATGATACGTTTATAAACAGTAGCCTATTTTTTTAAAACTGTAAAGTTAATTAAAATCTATAGAGTAATTTTTCGCGTGGAAGAAAAACCAATATCCAAACACACAAACATACATTAATCCTTATATTCGCATTTACCTATGTATAACTATTATTAAGATATTATTGCACAAATATAAAATTGAATTTTTAATATTTCATTTAGTTTTTTATACTAATCTTTTTATGACTGTCTGCAGGTTTCGTTCAGCTTAAATGCACAGTGTAAGTATCGTTCCATTTGAGACTAAAACAGAAGTATTATTAACAGTTAGTTTAATAAAAAACTTTAATATTTCAAATACAAAAAAGACGTTTTTGCGCAAAATATGCAAATATTACAATTTCGTATTCATCGTTCTTTCGTTTATAAAATTTCAGAACAATAACCGACATTCCTACATTGGAAGCACTAGCAATCAATCTGCATTGTTTGAAAACATCAGCCCTGTTGGAAAACTCGCAGGAACGTGTAGGATACCACAACGTTAAGCTCTGATCTCATATATTGCAAAACTTGTGACCAACCATGGTTTCACGTTTTGTAATAAATGTTAAAAACTTTGAACCTTTGATTTTATTTGGTATGATTGTCAACATTTATGATATTGATTAATCTATACCATATAATAATAATGTAACTAGTCGAACTTTGTTTACGCATCAAAAACGATTGCATGAAATTGGAGGCGGTACAGTTGTATCAGTATTGGTCTAACTTAAAATCTGGTGTCTGTTGTCGCCGCTTAGAAGCTGAGTTATCTATACATACGTAAATGTCGCATGCAAACAGTAATGTACAATATAAAAGTTCCTGACTGACTGGGTAATCTAAAAATGAACAGCTTAAATTCGTCAGCTGAAAATGGATTTTTGAGAAAAAAGGCGTATAACAGTGTTTCAGATTTTGTATGCAGAAATCAAACTTGGCATGAACGATGCCGCTAGCAAAATCCAGTCTAAATATAGAAGCGAGATGTAGAAAATTATATACACCGAATTATATTTATATAAATGTATGTAGGTTTAAAACTTTATGTATGTCCATTATAAACTACATCTACATATAAAATATATTTATTTACTCGTCCCTTTTTAGCTAGTTAAATTATTATACTCTTAAGTCATTAAATACGAAAATCTTTTTTAACAAACTCGCAATCAAATTGAACCTAATCCTAGAGTCCACTCATTTAGTTAAAAATAGATGCTTATTTTCGTCCCATACACGAGTTACGATTGTTCGTAACAATTTTACTGAATGAATGCAAATATTTCAATCACGTCCGAAGTCAAAGTTTGTTGAATGTTTACCATAGAAACGCTATCACGTCGACTGATTGCATGGGCTGCAGTTCCGAAACATCTCGTTTTGAATTTAAATTTACGCTTGGTTTGGTAGCGAACATGAATAGAAATTTAGTTTGGAATATTATGAGTCAAATCAATATCCTATTTAGCAAAGCTGCCAACTCCATATTAGTAGTTGTTTAAAATATTGATAGATTTCATAGGACATTTTTTCTATATCTATAAAATCACTTGGGGGTGACTGATTCATCAACGCAGAGCCTAAACCGCTGGGGCTATGAACTTGAAATTTTGGCAGTAGGTGGCTTTTAGGTTGTAGGCATCCACTAAGAAAGGGTTTTTTGATTATTCACCCCTAAGAGGGTGAAAAGAGGGAAAAACGTTTGTATGCAAAATATTATTCCGTGGTCGTATTAACTTAAAACTTAATACACATACTTCTGGATGATAGTAATGAAATGTTAAATAGAAAACAGGGTACTATTATTCCACACTGGGGTGCAAGGGGGTTGTAAAGTTTGTATGGAGAAAATTTATTTTTTTGGCCGATTATCCTTAAATTCAACATAAACATTACTTAGGCAGAATAACTAAATACATGTATCCCAGAATTTCACAATCATCCCTTATAGTGATGCTAGGGGGTATTAAATCCTGGAACGGTAATAATTTCCGGTAGATTTATTTAGCTGAAACTTTTACAGCGTATTTCTATCAAGACAAAGGGATGTATTAAAAAGAGCTTTTCGATATTTCACCCCAAAACGGGTGCAATGGGGTAAAAACGTTTGTATGCAAAATGTTATCCTGAGGTCATATTTACTTAAAACTGAATACTCATTCTTCTTTATGCTAATAATGAAATATAAAACACAAAATCATCGTATCAATATCAACCCCAACCCACAGAGGTGCAATGGGGTAGTTTAGTTTACATATTTGAAAAAAAAAACTCTAAATTAAATATTTATTATATATACGCGTTTAGTAATTAAATCCCTTCAAGGATGGTGTTTTACCCGTTTTTTTTAATTGCTTCTATCAAATCCCAAAATTTACGCGGGCGAAGCCGCGAGCATATATCTATAATAAGGCGAGAATTACACTTATAACTTTTACTTTAAGACTTTCATAAAGATTTATACACATTAGCTTTCATTGATTTAAAACCTGAAAGAATTTACTGTTAGTGTCTTATTTTTGACATTTTGTAACTGACGACGTATGTTACTACTGGTTAAGAAAATTCATAAATTATTAGTAATTTAAAATAAAATAAATAAATAAATATAACTGTAAAAAAGAAACCAAAGTAATTTTATCTCCCATGGCCATGTTAAGGTCATTTAGAGAGAGACTTCGAGTATAACTCTTTTCAAAGTTTGCTGATCAACTCTTGATTCCGTACGACGCAAACGTGAGGCACATTTTTTGCATAATTTGCCGCACTCTGTGACATCTATGTATGTTGCCATAATCTTTTCGAAATACGTCCACAATCGTTCCTAATGATTCTGGATTTCTTCTATCGAAAGGGACAGTGTTAAATAATATAATATAAAATACCTTTAATAAAGTTTTCACCTGCTTTTGAAAAATCGGTTCTATCTCCTTCTCTATCGGAGCATTGTCGTCAAAATGTTTTGTACAGAAATATAACACCAGCATATTGCAGATCCCAAGGTTTTAATTATTTTTTATTTAATAAAGAAACCTTTGGTTGAATGTTTCTCATTTTCCAAGTCGAAAATTGGTGCTAAATAAAAATTGAATAAGCTGATTTACAGAGCGCGTGTACTTTAGGCTTAATCATTTTGTCGGGGAAAAATAATTTTGACGTGAAAGCAGCATGAATCAATGTCTGCTTCCATTGTATTATTCATTTCTTTCATGATACAAATATATTAACCAACAGTGATTGATGAATTGTGACTTTGCCTCTTTGTTTCTGAATCTATAACGTGATATTGATGGACATTTTGCTGGAGATAATTCAGGCATTTTTTATATTTATTTCTTGCTTAAAGACGGTTTAAGGGGCTTCCAATTAAAACAAGAAAGACAGTCTTTAAACTACATGGTGATTAATTAGTAGAAAGTAGCGTTTAATCCAATAAATATACTTAATTCAAGTTATTGTTTTAAAGCACTTTTGGATTAAAAATCTACAAATTAGTCGTTAGGGAAATAAAAAAAATAAAAATGTTGATATTATATGAGAAAACGTCAAATATTTAATGTGTCAGCACATTTTATAATACAGTTTAAAGGTAAAAGGTAATCCGCTGTCGCAAGGTGACATTTTGATTAGAATTGATTGAGCACGCCAGCCATTTCTGCCGACCTTCCTGTCAAAATATGACACAATTTTGTGAAAATGTGCCGATATCCTTTTGGCCTTATGCATGACAGTGTTGTTATATAGTCTTAGCAGGACACGTGATATTATTGACAGTTTAATATTACTTGTTTTATATGACTAAACGAATGTCAAAAAAAGTTTGACGAAGATGCGAACATATGGAAACATGACTACCACGAGACGTCGCACCATGGCTTATTATTTAATTGGGTGTGGTAGACCAAATCCGAAACTATAAGGAATAGAGAAAAATACTTAAAGGAGTCTTAGGGCCGTTTTTGATCAAAATTAAAATTAACACTACAGTTTTTTGAAAAAATAATATTCTTAGCCAGGAATCGACAGCTGATTCCGAAGTTACATTTCATTCTGGAAAATAATAGTATACGCCAAAGTATTTACTAAGGAAAATACTTATACTTTTACAAAATGCTATTAAATTCATACATTAATTAAATCTTAAGTAGTTAATTCTTTAGAAAATTTGGATTTGAATAAATAATTTCAAAGCTAAAAAAATGTTGTAAAAATAAAGTAAAATGTCGTTTTTAAGTAAAAGATGTCTTTTAATTGCTCTTTCAAATTGGTATGTTTTTATTTTCTTTTAGTTTTGTATATATTTTTAAACAATTACCATTATTCGTGTCGATAGCAGGTTATTAAAATCATTTTTATTATATAGTAGTTTTGAATCCGTTGTAATAATAATTATTAACAGTATATTATCAGGCCGTGGCGCGTGGTTTAAAAGTTAAACGCTCTATCATGATCCTTGTCAAACAAATATGTTGCCTCTCGTCGCTTTGAAACATGCTTACTAATCGCACGCGCAAGTTCTATTATATTGTTGAGGAGTGTTGCGATATAAGTATTTGACTATTTGTATACTTAAATATATGTGTGGATATAGATTGAACATTAGAGAAGGACATAGGCCCCGAAAATAAGACTTGAAAGCAGTGAAATACGCGATGAAAGTATTTACGAAGACGAATATGTCAGTTTTTTATTTAAAAAAAAAATTGAAAATCGGTCCACAAAGGGAACGGAAAAATCGGTGAACAAACATAAAAAAATACATACAGCCGATCATAGAACCTCCTTTTTCGAAGTTGGTTAAAAAGAAAACATTTTAATGAAAAATGTATGCGTGAAGAGAAATTTTTATATAAATTGTATAACAATCACGTCGCAGATTATACGTCGCATACTTTTCTTAGCACGAAAGAGGACCTTTGCCCAGCTGTACTAACGAGTAAATAAAAATACTCATAAAAATAAATAATATTTTATTTATATACCCAGCTGTTGAGTAGCACGTCTCAGAGATATGAAGTATTTACTATCACGCTCATGGAAATCCGAGTGACACGTCGTCTTATCTCCGATACATTATACGTGACGTGGGTTGAAAAATCTAACGGCACGTTCAGATCGGCGAATACAGACAAATGAGTGCAAGTACGCGCATGTGAAATACTTATTCGTGTGCCCTCGCTACCTCGCGACGAATTCTCCACTGTGTAACGAAGTCGGTTTTTTAGCGCGAATTTTTTTTTAATGAAAATAACTGATAAACGAGCAGACGGGGCATCGTTTACAGCATCAGAAGAGGCATAAATGCGTTACAAGCTTTTTTTTTTTTTTTAATTCTTTTTTGCACAAAAAGAACAATATACAAAGGGCGGACTTAACGCTTAAAAAGGAATAAGAGATAAAAGGATTTCAGTAAGAAATGGGAAGAGGAAGTAGGTTTAAATTGTTTTTTCTACACAAGTAATTTTTGGGTGACGTAGCTATAGAATATAAATGTAGTCGTATTGGTGACCAAAATATGCGGCAAGTTATTCGTTCGAGTATCTAAACGTGGCATTGGGACCATGTGGAAAACTACTGAAGACCTTTACATTGAAACATTATTCTAAAATAAATTCTGTACAGAGTACAGTATAATATATAGTATTAAATAGTATATACTATTCGATACTATAATAAATAATATATGGACCCTAATAAGAAATAATGTGTCAACCCACAAAAAGGCGAATTCGGAAATATTGATGAATTCTGATAATGCGTCATGCACTTAATATTATTAAAAAAATAAAGTCATCTAAACTAAATAAGTATGAAAAAAAGTTTCTCAATTTGATGTTTCTAATTTCAAATGCTTTTTATTTATACAATAGTCTCATATTTGTCTCTCTCAACTTATTATTAAAGAAAGTTTTATTATACCAATCTGTTTTTAATTCACAAAACTTTTTATCAAAGTAGAAAAGAAAAGATGGATATATACTTCTTCAAATAAATTTATTACAAATAGTTTCGACATATTTAGATACCATTTTCTCAAAAAGAAGTGTGGCTGGACATAGTATTGCTTATCAGCATCCATATAGTATTAAGAGTTCTCGCCATGATCCATAAAATGAATTGTTTGAAGTTTTGCATAACTGATATAATTATGGTACATTATTACTCGAATGCGCGACGCAAAGGAGGGTAATGTGTATATCAACCTATGTATGTATGTATGTATGTGGAATTTTACTTTTGTGGCACTATTCAGACAAAACGCGTGAGCAAATTTTGATTAACGATACGTCGTTTGATTCGTTATGGCGCGGGCGGTGCGTATTTCTTAGAAAATATAAAAAAATATAAAAATCAAAATGGCTGATATTGGACGCCGTACTGAGGTAAAGAAAAAAAAACGTAAATCGATGCACTATGTAATAATAAATCGTTAGATAGATATTTAAAATATTTTTTAGTTTTCTAATATCGTTTTCCAATCAGAATTACCGTTTAGTGTCTATAACGATATAAAGTTGGTTAGTAACGATTCTCATATATAAACTTTTAGACAGAACTGATATTAATACTAGTCTTGTTACGCAGTCGGGTTTTTGATTTTTGAAATTAATTTCTTGTACATGTAATTCTCGCATAAGAAAGATTACTCAAATATGTCAAGAAAATATATATTTAATAGATAACGTTACAAATAGACACGAAACCAACTAATCTATATAACAGAAGCGAATCACGGCTCATACAAAGTCGTGTATTATCCTGTGTATCATTCATCCATAACTAATATAAAGGCAAGCAGTTTATACTTTTTTTTGTAAAGGTATTTCATATCGTCATAGTTACCTTACTCATGCAAGATTTCCGATATTTTGAGCTCCTAATACCCACACGAGCGTAACAACGCCATCAGTTCGTGTAGATAAAACTAAAATCCGATTTGTATTTTCAATAAAAGTCGTAAATATAATATTTCAATGTAAATTTTTAGATGTTCGAATGTATGGTAATTTTTCTTTTATAAGTATCATAAGAGTAAATATTTTCAATAAAAAATTTAAATTTATTACGTAATTAATTACTAATTATTATTTGTGGTTTGCATTTGAAACACTCGAACCTTTGAATAGATCCTTTAGTTATTTACAAGATATATTTACAAATTTACATAAATTAATTAATTATTTTACAGAGACAAAACAGAAAAAATATTTATAAGACAATACGAAATTTACAATCTGTAAAGCACATCGAGGCGCGCTGTCCACGCGGCGCCCGCTTGTCTAACAATACAATACTTACGCCGCGTGTTCGTCTTCGAATTATTGTCCGCCACAATTTTACTTCTCGTCTTATTGACTTCACTGGTGACAGGAGCTCTTTCTTGTATATATTATATTGTTATTTGATTTTCAATAAAGTATTTTGACGTGATTACTAAAGGTGCAAAGTATTTTTATGTAATTAATTCTTTTTGTATGTCATTTGCGAACTATTTTTTGACCATTGGTGCATCAAATTAAGTTAGGAATAGTTATGTAACATTTTTTTGTAGTAAAATAGTTTTTTATTGAAAATTAAATTAGAATCTATAGTAATAATATAAATACGTAAAATTTGTCAGTCTGTTTGTAATTTTAAATTAACAGCTTTTAAATAAATGCATATGAAAGTATATACATAAGTATATACAGTACTTACATCAAATACATAATTTTTTAAATTATTGTCTGTCTGTTTGTTTATTCTGACTAATGGCTGGTTCAATTTTGACGGGTGTGTCACTCACACATAGTTAATTTAATAAGTAGGAACTTAGGCTACTTTTATTTTTAATGTTTTATTAATTTTAGCTAATACATTAACCCATTAAGCGCCAATATGACACAAGCAACATTTTAAACCCAAATCCTTTATTTTTTAAATTATTAGTGAGATATTTAAAAAGAAAAAGAAGTTTTTTCCGTTATGGATTGTTTAAGAAGGGTGTACTCGCACGAGTACAGCGATCACAAACTTATTGAATCGTCCGTATGTAAAAGTTAACTTACAAAAACTAACTGTACTCAAACGAGTACGACGGCGCTAAATGGGTTAAAAAGAGGCTTATACGTAAACAAATTTGTAAGTAATGAAATAGCGAACAATGACCGATTCAAGTAGGGAAGGTAAAGATTATACATAATTATTCCTCAAATTAACGCGGGTGCAACCACGGGGCACAGATAGTCAAGTAATATAGCTTGACTCGAAGGAGCTTGAAGTTAGTCATACTTGTAGAAACTCCTTTATTACTCAAATTAATTTAACCGTGGTTGAGCTCGTTAGATTGTCTCGACAAGTACTGAACTAGGGTATAATGAAGGAGTCAAGTCGATTGTTAGTTAAAAAGCTTGTCTTTAGTGAGATTTTATATGTATTAAATACAAGTTGTCGTTATTTGTGTTCGAAAATCGTTGATTAGATAGTTTCTTTATCATATACTAGCAGTTGTTCGCGGCTATGCCCGCGTATATTTTGGAATTTCAGCTAAATAAATCTACCAGCAAAATTGTGGCCGTTCCAGGATTTATTACCCCTAACGTCATTTTAAGAGATGATTTTGAAATTTTGGGATACATATATTTAATTATTCTCCCTCAGTAATGTTTGTGCTGAATTTAAGGATAATAATCGGTCAAAAAATACATTGTCTCCATACAAACTTTACTACCCCCCTGCACTCCAGTGTGGAATAATAGTGCCCTGTTTTCTTTTTTATATTTCATTACTATCGTCCAGAAGAATGTGTATTAAGTTTTAAGTTAATACGACCACGGAATAAGGTTTTACATACAAACGTTTTTTCCCCTTTTCACCCTCTTAGGGTTGAATAATCAAAAAAACCCTTTTTTAGTGGATGCCTGCAACCTAAATGCCATTTACTGCCAAAATTTCAAGTTCGTAGCTTCAGCGGTTTAGTCTCTGCGTTGATGAATCAGTCATGACAAGTGATTTTAAATATATAGATAAATTTGCGGTGAATTGGCGTAAGGTTTATGGGCTGCCAAGTGACTGTATAGTCTGTGACATTCGTGCTATTGTGACTCTGGGGCATTAGAATTAGATCCGGTTCCTAGGTCGCTCTCCGCTACATGCCTCCCATGCGTGAACACATTTAATGTTAGTTCTGGCAAATCAACGTGGTTTTTAGCAAAATCAAAACAATTTTTCATATGTTTTCCAATTCCAAAGAAAGTGATTTAGGAATATTTAGCAAAGTTTAATGAGAATTTAAAGTTGATAGTGAAAAAGTCGGCTATATTATCTACACAAAAGTCAAACTTACAATTTATAAACGATCTTTATGTGTTTTTAAACTATCTCTTCGCGTCTATGTTAGATTAACTGTACACGTATCGAGAAAATCCACAGATTTTCGACGAAACCAGGAACGTGATAGCTTATCGAAACAGTATAGTTTTTTTTGCCTTATTTGGATGGGAGTGTCGCTACATAAATGCATACTTTTTAAGAAAAGTTTTAATGTATCTTATTTTAGGATCTGATGAATATGAAACATCAAATGACTTGCGATTCGTATATCTATGTATACAACACACAACAGTTCTGTTTAAGTCGGTAATATTTTTTCTACGAAAATAATTATTTTATTAATATCATCTTCTCAACGCGCGTACTGTCTACCTTTATGAAGTTTCCCTGGTGGTTACAGTTTTCCTCCATCCTTCGTCTCCAAGCCACGCCACATTTACTGCCCGTTTCAATTTTAATTTTAATGCTTAGTTGAGACCATTAATGGTTTTTATTTTTGTTTTTATATCTGTCTGTTTTATTTTTGTACTCTTTTAATGTTCGTCACGCTCCATACCCCTTTGACATGTAATTTTTAGGGTTCCGTACCTTAAAAGGAAAAACGGAACCCTTATAGGATCACTTTGTTGTCCGTCTGTCTGTCTGTCTGTCTGTCTGTCTGTCTGTCTGTCTGTCTGTCGGGATGTCAACCCTTTTTTCTCAGAAATGCATAGACGTATCATGTTGAAATTAATATCATACACTCAAGTCTACGATGACATGCGGCCGTGAAAATATTAAAGTTCTAAGTCAACGCAATCAAAAGATAATGGAAAATATGTCGTATATTTTGACCATTTTAGCGTTTTCGCAAGGGAATCAAAACCTACAGGGTACTTCCCATTGACCTAGCACGATGAAATTTGGCAAGAAGTAAGATCTTATGGTACAAATAAAGGAAAAAATCTGAAAACTGTAAATTTTTGTATGTATGTTTGTCTGTTTGTAAGTTTGTCTTTCAACCTTTTTCTCAGAAACGCGTGAAGGTAACAAATTTTTATCAACGTCAAATACTCAGAGTTGTAATTACTAAGAGCTGTGAAAAAATCAAACTTCCAAGTTAACGCAATCAAAAGATACGGTCATTTATGTCACATATTTTAAGTATGATAGCGTTTTTAACGTTTTCGCAAGGGAATCAAAACCTATAGGGTACTTCCCATCGACCAAGCATTATGAAATTTGGCCAGGAGCAAGGTCCTTTAGTATACATAAAGGAAAAAATCCGAAAACTGTAAATTTCTGTTCTTGTGTCTGTCAGTCTGTACGTCTGTCTTTCAACCTTTTTCTCAGGAACGCGTAAATGTATCAAGTTGTAAATTGATCAAGCGGAAAATATATTAATCTTAGAATTAAAATTATATGTACTTGTAACAAATTAACATAGAAGTTGACCATGGTCAAAAAAACAATTTTACAAACACTGAGAAGAAATTTGTATCAATACGAAAACATTAAAAAGCAGCAAACCTTTATAAACAACGCAATGCAATCTATATATCGCAGCTAACAAAATGATAGCGCGATGCAGCATACAGCTAATGCCATCTATTACAACATTATGACATTAACTGTGATATAATTCTGCTCGATTAATAAAAATTTTTATTTTAATTATTATTTAAACGCGCTAAAAATAATAAAATTAACTTTTTATTTAAAAGTTTTATCGTCGATTTATAACGTCATTACGTAATTAACATTCAATATAAGAGCTTCACGCGATTTGATTTAAGTACTCGTACTGACTTAGTACGAAAATTTTAAAATTAAATTCAAACAGATCGAGTTATTTAATTTACTATATCTACACATATAAGTCTTCTGGTTATTAGTAATATAATTAGTTATTTATAAATAAACAATTAGTTTTGTTCGAATTAAGGACTAATTATTTTCGTCTTGGCAACACTAATATATATTTCGATATTTTGATTGATAATGTAAATCTAAATATTTTACGAACGTAGTGCAGGGGTAGTGGAGTGTAGTAGAATATAAATAAAAATAAAACGAGAGTAAAATATAATATAATTATGTTGTTAATGTCAAAGTCAACAAGTTAGTTCATTGAAATTGTCAAGAGATGGCGCTAGGTGTATCCTGAATCGCGCTATAACTTTTTTTTTTGAAAGTATACGGTGTATTAGTACTTAAAATAAAATTTTGTGTTTCCATGGATTGCATCCATGATCGTGTTTTAAATTAAAGTGCTCCTAAGTAGTTTCAAAATAGTTTTGGGACGTGATCCATATTTACATAATATTTGATTATATTTAAGCGACTTCTAAAAAGGAGTGTTTTCAATTCGACTTTGTATTTAATTTTTTTTTATGTTTGTTCGCCGATTACGCCGCCATTTGGGTACCGATTTTCAAAATTTTTTTTTTGTTTGAAAAGGTATACTTCCAAGGTGGTCCCATTGTCTTCAGGTCAGGATCAGATTATGAGATCCTGGAGAAATTGAGGGAACTCCTCAAATATTATAGGCAAGCGTATACCGATTTAGGTATTTTTGATAGTAACTTATGTTGGAACTGATGATGAAGACCACAAATGGCGTAGATGGGTTAGTCTTATATAGATTTCTATAAGTTTGTACGGAACCCTCGGTGCGCGAGTCCTACTCGCACTTGACCAGTTATTTTGTTCTCTATGAATTTCTAGTTTTCGCAAGTAAATGTTAAAACATGGAATGAGACATGAATTAATGACCTTCTTTTTTAGCTTTATGAGCATATCATTTTTAAATATTTCCTAAAAGCTCCAATATTTTGACTTTTCTTTCTATTGAAACCATTTTTCTTTTCTAACTAAGCATACTATTTAACATATTCTAATGTTTCACAAGCTCTTATGTTTTTTTTAATGTGGTTGGACTCTCACTAAAGTTGCGTTATTTAATATATTTTTAAAATGACTTATCATTTTTATTTACATATGAATCATAATATAAATATATATTTATTTTATACTGCAATATTATAAAGGTTAAAGAAATACAACAAAGACTTTTGTATATTTTAATAGCTAGCCAAAATCATATACACAATTAATTTAGCAAATTCAAATAGAAAGAAAATTCATAAATAAAATAAAATTGTAAAATTTTAATACTTTTTCATCTCTCTTTGTATTCAGTTCGCCTACATTTTGTCTCCTCATCTCACCCCGTAATTGAATCTCGGTGAAAGACGTGTTGCGATACGAATATAATAATATACACGGCTTTGTACTTAATATTTGCGAGATAAAATGTATATGTATCGCAAGAGATTTACGATTAAAGGTTCATAATGTTCGTGATATTGGTTTTTTGTGTAATGTCTAGAAAAAAATGAATAGTTTTTAGTTAATATATATTTTATAGAAAAGACGGCACATATAACTATGACTTTGGTATGATGACTTAAATTATTATAAAAAAAAATTGAAGGCGCAGTTCGTATTTTACAAATACAATTATTAAATCACAACTTCAGGTTCTTAATCAATATGACCGTATATCGAACAATATTTTATTCAAGAGAATGTATCAATATTTTATTTTATATAAATGGAATAAATTGGTAGGTTATCGATACTTTGCACTTGCATTATTAATTAAGTATCATAATTTGTTGTAATCAATTTCAATATTGTATGTCAACTGATTTAATTTAATAAAATTTTTCAGAAAAAAAAATATTTCTCCTGTCGTAAAACTTAACGCAATTACACGTAAAAGTGATTTCAGGCGTCCCGTAAAAGTAATGTAAATATGATTAATGCGACATACATACGATTAAAAACCTCATTGTCGTTTTGTTTTATTTCATTTTAAAATTATTACTTGTAAATTTTTATTAGTAAAAAGTATGTGTAAGCAGTTAAGCACGTTCGCATTTTATAGGTAATACTAAATACACACGTTTTGCATAAAAATGTGAATAAAGGTCGTGGATTTGATGTGGGAAATTATACCGGTTTTTCTCATTTCATTTGTTTTTATATTGCAACTTGTAATAAAGAAAAATCTTCACATGTGATGTAGGTAAATCGTTGTTTTTAATTGGATCGTTATAAAAAGGTAAAAGGAAAGGTGTAAAAGTAACTTGGAACTCAAGGACTGCACAGGACAGGACTTGGGACTATAGGACTGTTTTACATATTGATTATTGTTATATATATATAAATAAGATGTTTTATAGATTCGATTCTTTCTAGAAAAATGCAAGAAAATCTGACCTTAACAATTAGATTCTCAAACTAGGATATGCCAGGATTAATCTTCATAAATTCCTATCGTCTCTCTGACTGGTTTCTCGCTAAGTGGTTTGAAATAGTCGAGATGTCACAAGATGGCAGATACCGGAGATTCTTCGAGCGAACGCGGCTCTATTGAATTTCTTGCTGACTTCTTTCAAGTTTAACGAATTTATGGACTTTTTATCTTTAAATTTATTGTTATTCAAATAAATTGAATCGGATTATGTATAATATATATAAATACGCCACTTTAAAGTTTTAGCACATTTTGGAAAATGAAACTTATGTCATTTTTTATGAGGTTTTAGGAATCGCGATCGATATTTGTAGCTTATTTTCTTGTCTAAGGTCCACATCTTTCTTGGCATTGTTTTAATTTATTAATCGTTAAACAAGAATTATACTTATAAGGTATGCTTTCAGACTTACATAAGGATTTACATAAGTTGCTTGTCCTTGCTTTACAATAATGTATTGTCAGTGACTTTATTTTTAAAATCCAACTTTCGTAATGTTACATGGGTAACTGTTAATACATTTAGAGTTTTATGTTATTAACAAGAATTAAGTTACCAATGTCATTATCGTCTAAAAATTATAACAAAAAGTCTATATTCAATCTATCAGTTACAGACATTTTCGAACAAGTTTGATAAAGGACGTATTGCTTGAATTAATCCTATGAGACCAAGGGGAAGGAAACGGAAGTGCGTTTATTTGATTAAATCGATTTCACCGGATGTGCGCCACGAGAGCTTCCTTATTTACATCGATAAATTGCCGTCTTCTGTATGTATGTGTTTTCGTAATATTTACATACTTGTAGATAGAAGAAAAAGGAGATAAAATCGTTAATTTGTACACACTAAACATAATAGAATTATAATGTTAAGCATAATCAGAGGGTCTTATTTCGGCATAGTTTTTATACTAAATACTGCATATATAATAAAAAAATAGGTTTATTATAACTATAATGATTTTACACGAAATAAAAATATATGAAACTGTTAATTTAGAATATATTCAAATAGAATAACTTTATTCGGGTATATAAATAACGAAAGCAAAAACTAAGAACCCATTTAATATGAACAAAATAAAAACAATAACAAAAAAAACAATGTTAAGAAGAAAAACAAAGACAAAACATGAAAAATAATATGGTAATAATTGTATAATATCTTAAAAAATATATTAATTATATTAAAAAAAAACTGTTCTCGGGGTTATTCCGATACTTGAAAAAAGATGGGGGGTAAGTCCCATATATATTTTTAACCGACTTCAAAGAGGAGGGTAATAATTCAACACGCAAGTATTTATGTAATAATAAAACTGCAGTATTTTAACGTATAATAATGTACTTACTCTTTTGTATTTATTAATTAAAAAATAAATAAAACTAGCCTAAGTTACTCCTTATAACATTATTTATCTGTGAGTGACACTACCGTCAAAATTGGTCCAGACTTTTCCGGACATTAGCCGGGAAAAACCGACAAACAGACAAACAAACAGACAAATATTAAAAAAAATTGTGTTTTGTTGTAAAAAGCTGTTAGTTGAAATTACAAACAAATTAGTTTTATTTATATTTATTGATTATTTAGTTGAAATAAAAATAAATAAATATTTCTATAGATTAAATAGTATCTATAGACAATCGTTGTCTTGTTTAACTTTATTAATTACGCATAGTAAGTTTTATATTTCTAGCGCATAGATCATAATCTTTTTCTCTAGGTGAAAGTTATTCCAATTCCTATTCTGTATCTCTGACAATGTGTATGCATAATTTCATAATGATCAGTTAAGTAGTTGAGTCGTGAAAATATAACAAACAAACAAACATACAAATAAACGTAAATTTGCAATAATTTACATATATAATATACTAGCGGTTGCTCGCGGCTACGGCTATATTTTCTCCATACAAACTTTACCCCCCCCCTTGCACCCCAGTGTAGAATAATAGTACCTAGTTTTCTATTTTATATTTCATTACTATCACCTAGAAGTGTGTGTATTAAGTTTTAAGTTAATACGACCACGGAATAAGATTTTGCATACAAACGTTTTACCCCTTTTCACCCTCTTAGGGGGTAAACAATCTAAAAACCCTTTCTTAGTGGATGTCTACAACCTAAAAGTCACCTACTGCAAAAATTTCAAGTTCGTAGCCCCAGCGGCCTGACTGATTCATCAACGCAGAGTTTAGGCTCTAGTGGCTCTAGTTAGTTAGACAAGTGATTTTTTATATATAGGTACATTAATACTGGCATTTTTAGTTGGGATTATCAATATCAAATTGTATATATTTAATTCATGGAAGAGTAATCCATACTTTGCTAAAACTAATCAGTTTGCGTGAAACGTAACGTATAAACAATGCACCAATCAGCGATCGTTCATCACACGAAGCGATAAATTAATTTCTGTTGCGCAGCCAAATAGTGGGTAGCAAATATTCGGTAACATGATCTAATACTGATTAGTGGCTGACTGAATTTAATCCAACATCTATATTTGGTTGCAACTTGGTTAGTTATTGTAGGGTCTAGCTGAGCCCACTAATTATAACTCACATACGGGCTGACCCGACCGGGATAGTATCACAAAAAATTGGCGGTAAATAGACTTATATATATAACTGGATGCTGATAATTAATAATGAGTTAACCCACAAAAAGTCTAATTCGGAGATATTGATGTATTTAGATACATATTTAACACTATTCAAATTTCAAGTCATCTAAACTGAATAAGAATGGAAAAATGTTTCTTAACTTAATGTATCCAATTTCAAGTATATTCCATATTTTGCAATTTATACAATAATCACATGTATTTGAAAAACTTGTTTTTAGATAAAACTTTTAATTATGCATATGTGCTTTTAATTACCTTTTATCAAAATAAAAAAGAAAATATGGATATATTAGTCTTCAAACAAATTTGTTAAGAATAGGTTTGACATCTTTAGACGCCATTTTCTCAAATAAGTCCGCGTGGCTTGACATAGTATTGCTTATCAGCGACCAATTACGTGTTATGTTGTGAGTTAGAGAGCCAGAAGTCATTTGTGGCTGGTGGTGCAAATATTTATGGTTGGAGGTGAGCACTTTGCATCACGTACCCCAGATTGTTTGCCTGTTATTTTCATAAAAAAACAAACTGTAGCCTTATATTTTAGCGTTGCTAAGTATCCTCTGTCCATGTCACGTATTTTTTGAACCGTCACAGGTTTTCAGTTTATTTATTTAAAAAATATGTTATCCTAACACATGATATCCTAACAAATAAAAATGTTAAAAAATAAGGCCTCATTCACAAGAAATATATTGTAAACGTTTTTCGTTTTTGATCGATCCGATCTTCAATAACTAATACAGGAGACTCGAGTTTTTCCGATTTTTTAATAAGTGTGCAACATTTAAATAATTTTCGCACGTATATGTATGTAAATTAACATAATAATTAAGAGTTACAAAAGAAGCCGATTTCAAAAGTAAAACACGTTATTTTGTAAATTTAAATGACATCTTCAGTACAGTTATTTTGATTCTCTAAGTGACTAAAGAATTTTCAAAATTGGTTAACAAATGACAGTCTTCTGAGATAACAAACGTTAAAAATAACATACACTATGAATTGAGAACCTCTTCCTTCTTAAAGTTGGTTGAAAAAAATTGTCATTTGCATTAAAACATTCGTTTCATTTTTTAGTCCGCTAGTACGAGTGAGGTTTAGTGAAACTGGTGTCTAGAGACCACATCCCCTATTTGCATATTTTAGGCATTTGCGACCACTATTTTCCATACATTGGACTGATACTCATACATTATATACACGCTCTAGTGTAAAAGTAAATATAGCTACAAAATATTTTTATATGTCTTTATATGTTGATTGGTTAAGTAATATTTCTTTTTTTAGGAGACCATATTAAGATTGTTAACTTGTTAATATACAGAACTAGCAGCCCGTACCAATTTCGTCCAAACTACTAATAGATTTAAAACCCCTAATTCACTCTGTTATGGGTACAATTTTGAAAAACGCCGTGGTACAAATAAATTTATTTCTAAACCGAATAAACTATAACTTAAATTTCGTATTTCTTTCTTAAAAATGACGCACTTCGTACAGACGTTCATCTATTACTTTATCCATTTAACGGTAAAAATTCCAAAAATCCTTTCTTAGTTGATGCTACAACATAAATATCAACTGCCAAAATTTCAAGTTCGTGACTTCATCCGTTTAGCCTTTGCGTTGATGAAACAATCAGTCAGTCAGTACAAGTAGGAGAAGGGAAAAATCCGAAACTATGTGAAATAGAGAATTTGTTTAAAGTCATGGTAGATTAAGCTAACCGACCCTTCTTCATAATAAGACAAACTGCGGCCAGCAGTGGGACAGAATGTTGCAGTACAGTACAGTATACTAAGTGAGAAGCATCAAGGTTTGAATATGTTGGTGTGATGTCAGTTATCATAATAAAAAAATATTTGCAAGAAAAAATACAGTACGTCGTTTGATATTCCCCGCGGATTCACACCAAATTCCATTTTCATAAATTTAGCAAATTGCCGTGTGGTAAATTTCTCTTTTCCGTCGCGTGTTTAAGAATAAAATCAACGTTTGTTAAGGATATTATGATAAGATATATAACAATTATCGTATATGTTAAAGTAAAGACTTTTAGTAGTTTAATGTATTTAATAATTCTGTCTTAAAATCTTGAAGTTAAATAAAGGATTATTAAATTTATTATCTATATTCGACAAACAGCGAGAGATTGCTCAAATTATAAGGAAAAACTCATGTATACAATATTTTTACTGTAAAAAATAATAAGAAAAAAAACATTAAATAAATTCATAATTAAAACAATTTTTAAAACCCAAATTGCTGATGACATGGCTGTATGGTCATAAGCCATTGCCTATCCTGAAAAGGGATGAATTAAACAACAATAACCAAGTGCACGTTAACAATAATTAGTCTGTCATTGCATTGAGGCAAAGTGCCTAAACGCTGTCGGCAATGTTCTAATAATATTTGGAGAAGCCTAATATAATATATATGTTTATGCTATATCATCGTTTAAAACAACGTCTCTTGAATATAAAAATACTTAAAAAATAAAACTTTCAAACGTAAAAGTCTGTTATACAAATACTGCATATTTACGTTTATAAAAAGTCAGCAATATACCGAATAAACAGAATATCTTGCCTATAACATTCCGACGTTTGCAATTCGACAAAAAGTTGGTTCGCGAGCGTTCATTCCCCTGTTTAAACATGTGAAGCAGTAAAAATTCATACCAGTGTAACATTTGTTAGTATCTACGTTCGTTAACTCCGCACAAGTTGTTAGTGTAATTGAAAATTTTTGTATTGCATTTTTGAGTACGCTTGTGTTGTTTGGTTGAAATGGTTACCGAAAATTTTAAAAGATGGTGTATAAACGTATCATATGTATTGTGTAATAAGAATAAGAGAATGTTACTATTTGTAATGTGTAATTTATCTTAAAAAATTCTAATTTATCTAACTATTCATAGTATTCTTTCCATTTTATTTATGCGTGTATGTTTTTTTCAATTAATTTATTGAACGCAAATATTCGCTATTAATGGTCTTCCATCTCTATCGTATTTGTATAATAATAATAATAAATATTATATAATGTAGTACACACAAAAGAAAATACATTTTATAGTAAAAATAACTTCATAAAAATAATAGCGAAGTTTTTCCTTCATTTACTATTCTGTATAACGTACATCATCTATTCAGGCTTAAGGAATTTGTTTAAGCGAGAAATATTATGCTCTTGCTATAACACACCGCTATGCAAATCCCTAACATCGTTCGTAATTCTATAACATGCCTCCTATGAGCTACACGTCTCAGTATAGCTGCACTATCTCAGTCTTGTTCGTTCATAATACATTAGCTTTAACTATTGTTTTAAATAAATACCTGTCTTAGTTCAGTCGCGAGATCAATAACGAGTTGATTTTGTTCCTTTTCAAATTGTACAGACACTTTCGTTTCTTGAGGACCTAAAATAAATTACACTTCTATTTAAAAATTAAAAATAACATAGAAAGTAATAAAAAAGTATTATAATTAAAATGTACTATTCAAAGGTTTTCTTTACCGCAGTGGGAAAGCACACGAATAAACGGACACTTAACTTATCAGGCGGTCACCCCGGCACATAAACATTAGACTGTAATAGGCTTATCTTACTTTTCCAAAATGCCGCAAGCCTTAGGGCATAATTTGTTATGTCTATTGTAGACATTAGCGAACTGGTTCATTTGCTCTATAAAACCCGCAATTCCGTTGCTGCTTAGCGGCTGTTTACTTTTACATTGATACATATTTCAAAAAAATATTCACTGAGATATTAGGCAAAGTTAGTAAGTAGTTTTGGATAAATTTGATAACTTAGGGCGTTTATGTACAGTATATTTTCAAAGCGTTTTCATACGCTTGAATACTCGTTCTACGCTCGAATCTCTTGGTCTTGACGTTGAGTAATAGAATTTTTAGGTTCGTATTAAGTACGCATATGCGAGTATAATACGAGGTTATACGCATCGAATATTATATGCGATATGTAAGTACCCTTGAGATGATCACACGTTGAATAATTGAAATCTTAAGTGTTTTCTGTACATTTTGGTTTTAAATCAAAATCGTAAGTTGAAAAATAGATTTGCGCTAGTCCCTAATACTAGTAAAATTTTATGTATTTATTTTAGTATCTTGAAATTTAATTACCTTCATAAGATTGTATAACAAAAACTGCGACAATAGTCCAAATTATCAAAAAAGTAGCTAGTCCTAGTTGGCACAGGAAACATCTTAATATAATCGAATATAAATTCTCTCCAGGCGCTTTTCTATCAGGATATACTCTCAACCACGTGTCTGGCATCTAAAAATACATGAGTAATAATTTTATCGTCAAATAATCTTTTATGTAAAGTCTTTCATCCTTATATGTATAGTTTTATTGCTACCTTATGGTATGTGATAGTTCGATTCAGATCTGCTTCTGATAATTTACATCGTTGAATTTTGTTTTTTAAATCAATATTACTACCACTGGTTTCATTATCGTTCATTTTGATATCACTTATACACTTATCACGATTATTAATTTGTTTTTTTAAAGTTTTTTCAAAATCTTTAAAATGTTGTATATCTTCAGCATTAACTTCACTATCACAAGCACCGGGTAGCAATACTTTGTATTCCTTGCTTATATTACGTTTAATGTTTATAACATTAGCACCACTTTTAGTAACAACCGTTTTGACGTTAAAGTCGTCGCCAAATCGTTTTATGCTCCTATCAAAGTTGACGGGAAGTGTACTTTTTACTACATTCTCACGACTATTAAATTTTGTTTTTTTATAAAGCGGTTTAACAAACTCAAAGTTCGTTTTGAATTTATTGCCCAACGATTTTTCCATAATTTTACGTTTTCTATCGTAAATCTGAAGTGAGACTGTTCTTTAAAGCTTT
This sequence comes from Hypolimnas misippus, assembly GCA_037950945.1. Classification (NCBI taxonomy): domain Eukaryota; kingdom Metazoa; phylum Arthropoda; class Insecta; order Lepidoptera; family Nymphalidae; genus Hypolimnas; species Hypolimnas misippus. The sequence goes on from JBBEEQ010000014.1 coordinate 5,286,949, forward strand.
CAGTGAATAAAGCGATGGCGTGTTGAAAACTTAAAACTATCGACTTCCTGTGTTGAGTCGAGTGTACCGGAAGCGGAACATCAAAGCAACAAACTTTTAGGGAAATGGGGTTAAGATTACCAGATTTTGCAAAAGCTCCGGAGCTTTTGCATTTTTATTTCCAGCTACCTATGTGAGCTTGCCAATTTTTATGTTCGAAACGCAAAATGACTTTTTAAGATGAAAATTGAGTTTAATTTAAAGTAGGGCGCTGTTTTCGCTACTGTTTTATTTATTGAACTATTTTTTTTCGTTAATCAGCTAAAACATTAATATAGTATAGTAAAAATTTAAGATAGCTGTCTTAAAATAAATACAAGGAAACACGAAAAGAATAAAAATAGTACAATATAAAATGGTCTAAACAAAGAATCATTAATTTACTTGAGGAAGACATGCTCCTGACTGCAGTGCAGTATGACGCCATAAAAGGACTCCGTTTGCTTTCGACGTCACATAGTGTAGCGGAACCAGGATTCGGTTAGGGCAGGATTCCAAGTCAATATCTTGGTTGAAGATATTAAATAGTATTTAAATTATTTAAAGACCCTTAAATAGTATTTAACTGTCCTAAATATATATTTTTAATGACGAGCTACAAACATCTACTAGACCATTTGTTTCTATTTATAGGTTATTTTTCAGTTCAAAAGTATTATTTCCTTCACCTTTCATGTCAATGTCGGGCTGGCAATGAAGTTGAAATGTAAACGCCGTGTTGCTTTTCAATGAGTTCTGTCGTGACGTTTAATGTTCTGTGGCTAACAACAACCTGGTCGGAATGATGGGAGAAGTGTGAACCTTATTTTATATTATAAATAGTAGCTTAAGAAAAACATTTTTTGGGTGTTCAGGCGTCGAGTGTACTTATACCTTTATCTTCTAGATCGTCCATAGGCGACAGTAAGCATTTAGCATCATACACCATAAAAATATTTAGTTTATTTATAAATCAAAAAGGCAATTATTAAAACAAGTATACATAATATCTTGTGATGTTTTCATGAAACGTCGTGATTTAATCCCAGGAATAAAACATGATACGATAGTGTATTGAACAAGCAACAGCCAGCACCTAATGTTACAATAACTTTATAATACAAAATTAAAAAAAAATCCAAAAGCAAAATAAGTAAGTTCACGACAAATTGAGAAGTTGGGTTAAAATAAAAAATAATTATACGATTTGTAATTTATCGAAAAACACAATTACGTTGCGACGTGCAATTTCTTGGTTAGTCCATGCACTTACCAAGAAGTTGCATGTCGCAACTTTTTGCAAGACAATAAAATTTACATTTGTAATATACGTTTTTTTTTAACTTTTTATGTTCGTGGTATTTCATCGAGCGTTTGATATAATTATACACACTTTATTGAATTTTCCTTTGGAAAGTTTTATAATTTCTGGCATAAAATATGATTTTTTATGTCCATCTACGATAAGGTATAACCGTGACAATTTTTTTTAATCTAAGTCGCGGTTTCTTCTAGACCAAAAGAATCAATATTTTAAAAATGTTTTGGAAAATAGCTAATTTTCCTTACTATTCCCTAGTGGGTTAAATTTTTTGCCAAAATTTTTCATATTCGTGGTCGTAAGAATAGTGTAGAAATATAACATATAAAGTGGTTTAGTCATTTTATTCGGTCATTCTTAATTGTTAAATATTAAAATTTTGAGGTAGATCCACATTATGCATACTCGGAAACAGGAAAAGAAACAAAGTTTAAATTGAGTTCGTGTGGTCTGTCACTCAGGCGCGGTGCTCTTCGATTACAATTTTCCGCTACAGCTAAATGCCATTTAAAGATATTCGAGCAAGCTTATAAATTGGCATCAAATGCGATTCAGCTAATCGACATTTGATGTATCTTCGTTCTATAGATCGGGGAATAATCTCTTGGAAGCAATATAATTAATTATATGTTATTATTATAATTAATAATGTATTTATTATAATATTAAATCAATTTATTTTAGAGTCTTTCTTTGCTCTGTCTTCTTTAAAAGATTATCTGGAGATAAAGGAGTTTAATTAAGATTAAGAATTTAATCTGATTTACGAATTTATTCTGATATGTATATTATTAGCTTCTCCTCACAGCTTTATCTACGTGGTTTCGATTTGTCTGTATTGTTATATCTCCGGCTCTCGTCATTGTATTCAATAATATATACCGGTTTTTAGTTTTGGTCATGAGCTTTTAAATATTTTTCGTTTATTACAATCAGTTTAATTACTTTGTCGAGGTGCTTGTATAAACAGACGATTGCTGTTTTACGTGTGTAAATTTATTAGGTACTCGTTTATCAAATAACGAAAAAATAAAACATCGATGACAGTAGACAACGAATGGAGCGGCAATTATTGATTTTTCGAAGGAACTCTGCGCATCCGGGCTGCGCCGCGACGCGCGCATTTGTCAAATCTGATGTTTCTTTGAAAAATAAATTTGGTCCTGAATTTTAGTGATTACTGCAAATAAATAAAGCACAGTATTCTTAAAATAATAAAAGTTTTAAGTGGTTTAGTTTAATTGAAGATTTTCGGGTATGCAAAATACAAGATATCTTATTTTGTCGTTTGTGATGGTACATTTTGATGTGTTTTGATTGTGGCTAACTAGGATAATTCAGTGTATTCTAAATGATAATAAGATTTTCTCGCATAAATGCTTACTTAAAGCTTCAACTTGAAAAAATTCATAATGTTAAAACATTTGTGCTTTTCAACATGTGTAATTAATGTTGATGAGAGAAAGAAGTGTGCAATTAATAACTAATTCAAATCACGGGAATGTTCATTGAAAATGTCGACATGCCTGAGAATATGTGGGGCTTACTCGTACCGGCTAACAAGGAAACATTCGACTATTCTATTAATAGCCTTATTTATAGTAATTGTGACAGTAATACTTCAGCTTTATGCATACAAACATCAAGAAATGCCAAATTTTTCGCCGAAAATTGGCGACTTCGACTACATACCTGGGACGTTTTTAAGAGGTAAGCAGCCAAATGAAAACACTAGTTATTGTCAGTTTAATTATGGATTACCAAAACTAATGGAATGGGGGAAAATTCAGACTCTTGCGCCCCCTGAAGGAGGTAATGCGAGTTCTTACAGAGTAATTTATAACGCTATCCAAGGAACGGCATATGCAAATAATTCGAAGTATAATGCGCTGACGTACGCTACGCAAGCTACACCAGAATTTCTATACCATATATCAGAAATAGCAAGGTACTGGGATGGTCCCATCAGCTTGGCGGTGTTTGTACCAAATTTCGACATGGACATTACAATGCAAGTTATGGGGCAATTATGCAGTTGTTACGCTTCAATGTCCAAAGTCTCACTCCATCTTTTTTACCCAAAACGATACCCGCCAAAAATGAGAATTTATGAATCTTTAGACGTTACTACAGATTTACCAACGACAACTGCGAATATCTCAATGGAAGATCTATTAAAAGAAAAAATTGAAAGATATAGAAAACTGAACAATCAAACGAGAGCAGAGTATGTGCAGTGGGTTAGAAAGAAGAAATTGGAGAGAATGATGGCTAAGATGTCTAGAAGAGCGTTGTATGTTCCACAGTTGGTATTTGGCGATTGCGCTGGATTAGACCTTTTCGATATACCAACATTCAGACGAGAAAACAATTTAGACTATCCAATAAATGTGGGTAGAAACATAGCAAGGAACGCATCGAGAACGAACTATTTCATAGTTTCTGATATAGAGTTAGTGCCGAGCGACGGATTAGCTCCGAAATTCTTGGCGATGGTTAGGAAACTTATGGGCGATAAGAAACGAGACGAGGGCCGTATATTCTCTAAGACGGTCTTTGTTGTACCCCTATTCGAAGTGGAGAGGGGTGTTGAGATACCTCGCGACAAAGACACGTAAGTTGATAAATGAATTTTGTCTAGGATATAATGTCGAGCTCCTGCAAGCACCATTCAATTTACTCTTTGTACGTAACAATAGAATGTTTGTATTAGCAATGAGTACAGCGTTGTACATTTCCTTTGTGTTTCATTTTTCACTGCAACTCTTGACATTTTTGTAGCGTGTCGTCGTTGTTAACATTAAATTAATTGTTTTCCATAACACAAGTGGTGTTAAAAATTCAATTTATTTATAACTAGCGGCCCCTTGCAGTTGCACTCGCGTTCATGGTTACTGTTTCACTCCTGTGAATGCGTAGCATGATGTAATGTAGGCTACATTACATCCTTTGTCAATAAGCAGGCTACCCAACGCAAAATAATTTCAAATCGGCTGATCCCATTTTAAATTATTTTGCGGAAATTATTTTTTGTTCCAGATATTACCTCCTACACATATAAAACTAAACTATATAAAACTTATAAACTTAGAAACAAATTCTACTTCTTTAGTATATTAGGATAGAAGTATAGATGAAACAAAGTCAAATAAACATTAGGTTTATACATATTATCACCGGAAATTGCTCGTTTTGTATATACACATTATGAATGAAGTTTAAAAAAAGGAAAAGCATTATCTATTATACGCAAAGCCTTTATGAGTTTGTAAGATATGAATCGATCTCATAAATTTCTTGTAACTTATAAAATTTTTAAGTCACCTATAAAATATGACATTCATAAATTCCATATAATTTTACGGTGAAAAGATGTTTAGGGGAATAAGGAAGAGATATAAAATATCGTCTTCTTTTTAAGATGGAATATTAAATATTTAAGCATAATTTTACCAAATGTATTTACTATAGAAATGTTATCAGACATTGTTATCCTTTGATATTTTCTTGTATAAATTTTGTAATGCTAAAAACCTACCAGCCATATATTTTTTCTTTCTTTTTTATCATTTTTCATTTTATTTTCGACGATTCAGTTGATAAAAATTAATTTATTAAATATGTTACAAAAATATAAAATGAAATAACTTTAAACAGGTTAGTTCGTTTGATAAATGAAAATCGCGCGAAGTATTTCCATCAGAAGGTATGTGCGCATTGCCAGAGGTTTCCCGGGCTGCAGTCGTGGCTGATACGCCCCGCGCCGAGCGTCATTGAGGTATGTAATGTTTACCACGACTTGGTTAAAAAAGAAATCGACTTCAAAAGCAATTTTGTTTACTTGAACGGCAATTTATTGTAATTATTTCGATTTTTAAATTAGATTATGATAAAGTTTCTGTAGGACCAATATGAAAGCTTATTTTTTCAAACGAAATCAGTTAAGAAATGATGAGCAACGACTATAATGAGGTAACAATTAAGAGCCTCGTCCTTTTTTGAAGTTGGCTATTTTGAACCGACTCCAAAAGAGGAGGAGGTTTATTATTTTTAGTGCAGGTTTTTAATGGTTGTTATATTAGAATTCTGTTGTTTCTTAACCGATTTTGAATTCTTTTTTATTTGAAATAGTTCAGTTTTGACATATGGAATTTTTATCAATATCGGTTCAGTAATTTAGTTTTTAAATCAAAATAACTGTGGAATAATTATGACATTCAAGTAAACTAAATTACGTATTTTGCTTTTAGAGTCACTTCCTTTATTTTATTCTTAGTTATTTAAAAATAAAGTATTAATATTTTATTTGTTTTGTTTCTTCTTAAATAATTATTTAATTTATCTTTTTTCAATGTAATGTTAAAGTTCTTGAAACTAAAAAAATATTATTGTATTATACTTTTGTATTCGGTATTTTTGTTTTGAACATAGAAGTTACAAATTTAAATTACAATTGGACACTGATAAGCAATACTGTGTCAACCCACACAGACTTCATTTTGAGAAAATGGCGTTTGCAGATGTCAAAGCTATTCTTAATAAATTTGTTTGCATATATTTATTTTCCTTTTCTCTTTTGATAAAATGTATATTGAATCAAAAGCAGATAGATTTATTTAATATGTTTGTCTAATAATAACTTTTAAATATTTGAGGTTATTTTATAAATTGTAAAATATGGAACGCACCTAAAATTCGAAGCATTGAGTTAAGAAACTTTTTTCATATTTATTTGGTTTAGATGACTTGAAATTTTTTTTTAATATAGTATATAATGTTAAATAGGTGATGTAGTAACAAAATATATCAATATCTCCAAATTTGACTTTTTGTGGGTTGACACATTATTGCTTATCAGCATCCAATTAAAGGCATTGTTTTCAAGAACATCTTAAAAAGCGTCTTACGACGATTTACTTTTAACAATATTAAATTCTTCACCGTTTATGGGGTAATTTTAAGACACTTTTATTAAATAAAACCTTATTAATTAGAATTACGAAGATAAAAGGAACAGAATTGAATAATCAAAGACGATAACGATGTAATTCTCCGATTTACCTAATTTGTTTAGTGTCCTCGGTTTCTACTTATTTTCGAATTCGTGAAAGGTAAAATAAAATGGAGTCTCTTAAGCTTTTCCCTAATAAATTAAATTTCTGCGCGCTACTTTTGCGTCCCAATCAAGGCATACGATAGTGATGAACCTTTTCTATAAAAGTTTCTTTTTTAATTAAGTTATTTTTGTAAATAAAAGTGACTTTAATACAAAAATTATTTTTAATATTGCATTGCGCAAATAAATTTTATCGAATATAACTGCTTTATCAGAAATCTAATCACTGATTGTAACTTATTAACAATTAGCAGACTTCGCAAACTTTGTACCGGTACAGTATCAATAAATATTATATTAACTTGTTAGTCGTTTCGTACAAAATGTGTAAGTTGTTTTTCTTTTTATTTTATTTTGTGGTTTTTACGATAAGTTAATACTTATTCTGCTATTCTCATATAAAAATCTACCTCTTTATAACTCAAGAACGGCTTGATTTATAAATAGTTAAAAAACTTTATGTATACAGATTATAGATGTTCTAATTTCATCTCTGTCTTCATCTTTCACTCTCTCGCATTAACTCTTAGTTACTGGCAAAACAAGGTTTGGCTTTAAGCTAGTAATACTCAAACTCGTGTTTGGGTTATGAAGTCGTTATGAAGTAGTATTTGCACATATTAATTAATTCGAGATATAGGCTGGGTTATCTTTGTAAATAACATATAGATCTGCACAACTTAGTTAACGTATTAAAAAAGGTACTAGTATATTATATGTATTTAAGGGTAAAATTATTAATTTCAAAATACTTTTACATAAAGAATAAATGTATACTAATTACTTATTTACGAAAATATATATATAAATATATATAACTTAAGGGTGACTGACTGACTGATTTACTGACATAGTGATCTATCAACGCACATACCAAAACACTGGAAGGATCGGGTTGAAATTTGGCATGCAGGTAGATCTTATGACGTAGACATGCGCTAAAAAAGGATTAATTATACCCCCAAAGGGATAAAATAGGGGATGAATGTTTGTATAAAACTTTGTCAATTTTAAACCGATTGGGCTTAGATTTTGCATGCCTTAAGCTACTATGACGATAGTTAAATATAATTTGATAAATTCGTGTACTATACTAAATTTCTAATCAAATATATTTTTTATTCTTTTATAAAAATAACAATAAAAATAAACATATTTTCTTATGTAAAGATAATAAAATAACGTTGCTCTTAAAAAAGTTATTTTCCCATCAAAGCCAGTGTCCTAATAAAAAATCCTTTCAGCCGATGCTGATCGCCCGGAGGGAGTACCCTTATCACCGATGGGAACCACTATACTTCGGCACTCAGAACGAGCCGTGGTATAGCGAATTGCTGTCGTGGGAAGGACGTCAGGACAAAATGACACAGGTAAATGGTTTCTAAGGGATTCCTGTGAGAGGCACTAGTCTTTTGAATTTTTGCTAGTACTGGCTACGTGCGAAATGAGCGCTGAGAGCAGTAAAATTGTTCACAGCTAATCGCAACGACATGTATCGTTTATAGTCTACATATATATGTTAATATTTACTAAGTGATTCGAAACAATTAAACAGTGAATATAGTGATTCCGGCAACGTTAGATGGCGCCACTGTCGTTCACATAGTCTAAAATAGTATTGTTTGGAGGAAAGTTGAATGTTTGTTGTTTTATTTGAAATGTTCTTCCGGGTAAGAGGAATCTTGTTGTTCTATTTCAATAGTAGGTTTTGTTCGGGGGATGAGGAATATTTACGAAAGTTGAGGCAATAAATGGCAGCTGGAAATATTTTTAACGAATAATCACAATATCTAAACACAGAAAAACAACAAAGATAATTTTACTAGCGTCTTAACCTACTTTTAGCAAGACTGAACAAAATATATCGAATTTAATATCATGCAAATTAGAGATGTACATTGCTGCTCGTGTAAACTCTCAAGACAAAGGGCTGGCACGTTGACGTAACTAACTTTACTTAATTACCTTTGAGACGGCTGAGATAGCAAGGCCCTGTGCAAGCCTACCGGAAACAGATACTCGTAATAGTGCATTATTGAATTTGTGCATGGTGTTGGTGCCACATTGTTAGTTTTTGTGGCAGAGGTGTAACTATACCATCTGAGGCCTCTTGGCAAAGATGGGGCCTCCGAGTAAAAATCGTCACGTTATATCTTAATTTTAATGAACCACTTAAAATTACCCAAAACTATTAACAATATTGTGTGTATTTTAGTTCAAAATCATCATAATATCATGTTATATAATTAAGTTGTATTTTCAAGAGCATAGATTTATACAAATTCATAATGAAATGACAATTTACTTTTAATTATTTTATATATTTTAATTTTATTAATAAAATTATTTTAGGACGGGGCTCTCTAGAGTCCAGGGCCCGTGACTTTTTGCCAGCCTGCCACCCTATAGCCCCTGATTAGTGGGACCTGTGATTTAATTCGAGTTGTTATTATTTATCATTTAAATGGAACTGTCAAAATTAGTTTGATTAAAATGTCCCACACCAAAGCCCAAGCCACTCACTATTATACCCTTACTTCCATTACATGTCCATGAACGGCGATGTTCACTTAATAAAAAGTGCCTGCTCGTTGGCCACCTATGACAAATGACAAGTGAATGGTTGTTTCACTAATATTTATTTATTTTATACTTTATTATACAATACAACAGGTGAGCTTAATGTTGAAATCATTTTCTGCCAGCTGACCTTAATATTCGGATGTTGCAGTTATTAATTGTGTTCTACAATTAAACTCCTCTAAGTTTGATATATATATATAATGTTGCACGGTGCAACTGCGGTAAAACTCTGGACGCAACATTGTTGAATGAAAATTGTTGTCGTTGTCAAAGTATATCTTCAAGGCAACTTTAATACAACATTGTTTAAGACAATTACAACAATGTTAAATGATTTTTACATTATATTAATTGTATTTGACTTTGTGAAAATTGTTTCCGTTAATATTGGTATGAAACCAAAGAGAAGTGTGTTTGTAGACTATTTTTGTGCGTATGTTTTTAACCACACTACATTAATGTTAGGTTTCTTCAATTATTTCGTATGAATTTCCATTATTTATTTTATATAAAATTAAAAGTGTTCTCAAATAAACGTTTAAAGTTAAATATAGCTCGACATTAAGGATAACTTATTATTCGTTGTCTTAGATTTTCGCGATTATTATTCATTGAAATGAAACTATTTTAAACGGATTTAAATCGCGTATATTAATTATTTTTATCATCCCGACGTTTCGAGCACTTTGCAGCGTTCGTGGTCACGGGGAGTCTACCCGTGACCACGAACGCTGCAAAGTGCTCGAAACGTCGGGATGATAAAAATAATTAATATACGCGATTTAAATCCGTTTAAAATAGTTTCATTTCAACTTATTATTCTTCATTAAAACATGAACATTTGAATCGTACGTAATATGAATCTTAATCGATCTCGCAGGTATTAATTAATTTTACTATTCATTTGAGTTTGATTGAGTTTAATTGCTTAAATGGTTACCAGACATTGAAACGATACCAGTTTAAATTATATTATTTAAATTATTTTCTTGATATAAAACTTTATCATCAATGTAAAATTTTATTATTTATTATAATTCATATTAATTATTATTAATATTGAATATATATATATAATAATAAATTTATTGTATTATTAACTTTTTACCAATAGATGCTAGAAATGTGTCTTCAAGAGTATCGGATGGTGGTTTTGGACGGGGCCTTTCTCTGTCACGCAGCGGCGTCACGGAACGGGTCAAGAGACAACAGAGCGGAAAGGATCAACCATCGACGTTACCAGACCATCATATCTAACCTTAAACAAAAGTACCAAAATATACCTAAATGTAAAGTAATGTATGGATGTTAGATACGTTTATTATACTTTTCGATTGTGGTAATTTCTAAGTGGTAACTGGCTTCACGGGACGGATCACAACATAACCGAGTAAAAGGGTCAAACATCAAGACTGTCATATTAATAATATCAATGTCGTAATAATAGTCTAATATACATAATTGTATGAATGTTAGTACATCTTTTTACCTTACACAATATACTATTATAGAGCTTGTAATAAGATCTTAGTAATAAGTGACAAAGGGACGGGTCACGACATAAACGCGTAGACACGATTAATAAGACTAGTCCTAATCTTCTTTCGAATGTCATACGAATGTTCACCTGCAATTATTTACTTTTATTCAAATTGTGATAATTTATTAGTGATAAACAGATGTTCCTTTGTAATTTTATGGATATCGAGGAAAGGGTCGGGTCACTATAAAAAGTAAAATTAAGTTGACAAACTTTTTAGCGTTTATAAGTAAATTTATTGCTTAAATTATTTATTAAATTTATATCATATTAATGTTTAATTTAAAATGCATAGCTTGTTAAATAGATTAGTTATAAAATTAATATCGATTGTTTTATTGCTTGCATACTTATTTATTCTAATGCTTTTAAGTAAACAATAATTGAATTGAGATTTCCTATAGTACATGAAATATTTATAAATCAATTATCAATTACGAACTTAATTAAAATATAAAAGAATACTCCGAATAGCCATTTTTATCTATTGAATAATTTATAAAGGGAAATATACGAAAATCGACTTTCAATTAATCCATATAAATTGAAATTCAATCAACGAATCTATTTCAATTCATTTTCAAAGCTAATATTGATGTAATATCTTTGATGTAAACGGTTTGTTTACTTTGTATTCAAAACAATCCGGCGCTAGGGGAGTTAATTAAAATATAGAATTTATTAGATTGTTTATTTATTATTTGAGACATTAATTCGCACACCAAGTCCATATCAGTTACAGCAGTAACTGAAAACTTGTAAATTATACTAAATTACTTATAATAATGTTCTTTTTAATTGCGTATATTACTCGCTTGTAATAGGGTATTATTAAGTTCTTAAATTTATAATATACGATATCAACTTTATTCTAAATTATCTTTTAGGTAACAATTAATTTCAATTAAATTTAATTCTTTGATTAGTGGTTAAACTAAAGGACACGCGTTATTTCGTCAATGTCGCGTGGATAATTTTCTTCGTAAAAAAATGTGCACTATGTAAATTGACATAATCTGTGAACATTAATTTATTTGCTACCCATAGGTTTTTATATATGTAAGCCCTGCTGCCTCTTTTTATGTAGTATTGTATACTCTTTGCCAGTATGTTGAATTATATTTCGTCATACACATCCTTAATCAATTGTTAAATACTTCAGAGAAATTGAATCATCAAAGATTAATGCTACATTTATGCTTAAATCCTGATCGCATTTGTTAGAATGTAATTTGTCACAATCAAACATCACTGACAAAATTTGATATCAAAACGCTGAATAAGACGAATGTTCGTAAAAGTTATGTGCTCTTTTCGTTCCTAACATAATTGCTATTACATATTAAATTATTGTAGTACATAAACTTAAAGAATGTAATGTTGTAGGGCTTGTTCGAGTTTCTGTCATGTTACTATTAGGTATCATATAATTAGAAACGGATCACTCGATAATTATGTATAATATATATTCATAGATTTTTAAGATAACATGTAACAAACTTTTGTGTATGATTTTTTGAAGTTGTGTTTTTTTAGATTACATGTTTTATATTTTTGATGAGTAAATAGGTATATATTTTTTATATTATCAAAAATGTAACTAAATTGTCAGTGTCATTATTATTATTATTGTTTTAATAGTAAACTTGAAATTATTTCATATATATTTGTCACGTTTGGATCTCAATTGGTCAAGGAAGAAAAGGATGATGCCATATTTATGTTTATACTATTTGACGTTAACTTCTGTACCTATGTATTTCTAATTTCGACAAGGTCGTCAAATGACATGTTAGCCTAAAGCTACTTTCGCCTGTCAAATGCAGTCGTTATTCGCTAGCTGGTTGCTAGGCAACGTCGTCCAAAGTGGTCGGCAAACTGGGTGTTAACATTTATGAGCTTATAACTTATCTTTACTTATATAATACCTATCATTGAAAGAAGAGTATAACACTCTTTAATTAATTTAATTTTTTTCGTTGACAATATTTTTTCTTTGTAGATATCGTTTTTATGTTTTTTTTTTACTGTAATAACAGAAACATAATATTGTATTTATTATGAGGTAACATTATTTATATGTAATAAGTAAAGGAGCTGTGAACTATTAATAATTTTACACTACATAACTACTTAATAGTGAAATTTTGAATCTTTCTTATGGAATGCACTTCGTCCTAAAATTAATGTAATAAATTTTATCATAAACAAGAGTCGTTTTATTATTATTTTTTATCCCTTTATAATAATATGCAGATGATAAATCTACATACTTTAAATGAAGGAAGCTTATAAACTTAGCTTCTTTTTAAATAATTAAATTATGGATGTTGTTCGCCTAAGGCGAGAATTACACTTGCTCTCAGACTCATAAAGATTTGCATAAGTTATTTCTCATTGCTTTACACCTGAAAGAATTTACTGTCAGTGCCTTATTTTTGACATTCACAGCTTTTCGTGAAAACTTAAGACGTATCTGTTACTAGATTACAGAGTTGTTTGATATATTTCTTGAGAATATAAATTACAAATGTAATTCTCGCCTTTTATACATTTATATATTCGTTAAAAAATTAGCCAACGTTATTATATTGAGAAATATATTTTAATATTTATTAGGCGAGTATTACATTTCGTCGGTCTAGATGTGATAGCTCGAACATGCAAACTACCAAACTTTACAGAAGAAACAAAAATCTTTTAAAGCTTTTAGACTTAATTGTAAGAAATATTATTATTATAAAAGTAAATTTTTTCACTGAGAAAAACTATTTTTATCATAATTGATAGTTACGAGGTATCAGATATAGAGCGACGATATGTTAAACTCTAATCTCCAATAATATTCTGAGGGAGCACAAGTTTATAACAAATTATTGAATTTAATAATTAATAGCGAAAGTTTTCCTATATTAAAAAAAAAACGCTCAATGAAATATGTATACTCCAATTTATAACTTATTTCCTAATGTATTTTGCAATTCTCTGTTAAACTCAAACTCAAAATATACTTTATTAAAATGCGCTTTTAAATCACTTTCGAATCGTCAAGTTATATGTCATACTATTTTTTAGATTTTTATTTTCTACCGGTTCGGAATGTAGTCTCTAGTGAGAAGAACCGGCGAGAAACTCGATAGTAACTCTTTTAAAATCATTTATACATAATGTATATTTATTATATTTTAATCATGTTATCCTGATAGAAAGTCAACGCGTATCAAATCCACGCCTCTTTGTCGTCAAAATATTTTTGTTTAGTATAATATGAAACTTATTAAGTGGCAAATGTAAAACTGGTTGCGGGATTTTATTATAGATGAGAAAACCAAACCCCAGAAACGATGAGCTGCCTTTAAATATTTATCGTTGTCTTAGATTTTCGCGATTATTATTCATTGAAATAAAACTATTTTACACGGATTTAAATCACGTATATTAATCGGGTAGACTACCCGTGACCACGAACGCAGCAAAGTGCTTGAAACGTCGGGATGATAAAAATAATTAATATACGCGATTTAAATCCGTTTAAAATAGTTTTATTTCTTTAAATATTTATTAATGTACCAATAAACATCTTATTATTGTATACATTCGCAACATTTTAGAGCAGACTTTTTTTTTATACATATATACTTACTAGCAACGTTTATACTATAAGTTCTTATGGTAAGTGAACTTCTGTGTTCTTTATGAGAAATAAAATGTCTTTAAACCGATGTTATGTTTAATATCAAATCGCTCGTTCAGTCGTTTAAACAATTTCAATTTACCATCTGTTTTCTATTTGTTTCCTACTTGTTTCATATATCAAACAGTATTGTCTTATTAGGAACAAATAGAAGATCGATAATAAAAGAAGCGATACGGTTTCTCTCGGCCCTTTGTTCCGATACAGAGAAATGAAACACCCACACTGTTCAAACATGATCTACAATAAAAGATCTCTTATTTACCGCCATACATACATATTTGCCGCCTTCCAATAAATTGCCGTTTCTTTGAGAGTTACTTGTTTACCCTGTTAGACGATTTTTTATTTGTTATGTATTATATTTGCTGGGTATATGTTGGAATGTTTATCTATAATCTTAATTGCGTGAATTGAGGGAAGTATTTCTGTTAGACGAATTGCTATAAATTTTCTAATACATCATATTCATGACCTTCACCTAATTATCATAGGATTAATTTCTTCATGGGTCGTGGAGGACCAAGGGAAAGCACAGACAATAGCAAAAAAATACTCAAACGAGTTTCGGAATGATTTTGATGAAAACTATACTTTACGAAAATTATTTCGTAACCAGGAATTAAACCATAAATTACAAAAACAACATAACTTGATAAAGTTTCCACACTACGTTAGGTATAGTGGGTGACGCGTTTTTTTTAGTATTGCTGGTATCAATGTACTAGTTCAATATTTAGTACATCTGTATTCACTTTTTTGAGAAAGGTTGCCGGTTTCAATAACTGTTCTTGGGAAAATATATAGGTGTATTTTTTGCTTAAAAATGAATTACATGGTCACCACTACTTCTCAATAAAAAGCAAATATTTATATTTTAGTTATAAGATACAAACAGAAGCATATTGGAGTATTATATGTGTTTATATTTGCTTTTGAAGCTTGTAGTGTTATTCGAGGATCGGGCACTTATTAAAAGAAAACACTTTGATATTTATAGAACATTACGAGGAAATTCGAAGTTGTATTTCCATTTCCTTTATACTGGTCTCAAGTTTTAAGGATAGGATAAAAATAATAGGATCTTAGGACACAATCTATCGGTATTAAAACTATACAAACAAGGATGACAGGCAGGTGGGCGCAATAGTCACTACAAATGTTTCCGGACCCCCGACATAGGATCATCCGTTGAGTGTTATGCATTTATTTATTTATAAATTAATTCGTATGGTTTACATACGACAACACGGCTAGTTATGTTTTATTATGTTTGTTATCTATTTTATTTAGTAAATTTATTTTATTATATACCTATAAAGAAAATGATTAAAAAATCGTACGAAAAAGGATACATTTTGGTTACAAAATTACACGGTCGTACTGTAAATAGTAAATTTGTTTTTTTTTAGTACTTTCGTGCGAAGTTGGGGCGGGCCATTAGTTGGAAATAAAATAGCCGAATGCCTTAATATTTAATTTAAGAGTTAAATTAATGTATATGATAGTTTCATAGTCGTTAAATAGTACATTTTAACGAACGCTCACAAATTATTCAATTAAAATCAATACCTTCCTATTTACTTGGCAGGAGCTCGTATTTACCTAAATACATCAAATATAGAATATCTATTTATTTGTGCAAAGGTGTCTAGTCTACCATTTCGTCTTCATAACAACGTATAATTGGACTCCTCAAAATTGTATCTAACACGTTATGACATAATTTTCTCTCTTCCTTAAGGGCTTTACACACTAATACTATATTGTAGACTGATTATATAAAGTTAAGAAAAATTAAGAATTTGCGCAGCTCCGTGTCTACTTTAACTACAGTAGTATATTCAAGCTTGAAGATTTTACACAAGGCAAAATTGTTTCTACTATTAAAAATAAGGATAGAGATTTAATCCATTACGCTCCTCTACTGCCTATTGACGAATAACATGCACAACATCTAAAGCACGCATGCTTCCTGTACGTGCATAGGTTTGGAGATTCATTCAGAGGTGTTTGCTCGTGTTTGAATTGAATTGAGGTGCTAGCTGCAGCTCACTGACTACAGCTTGAACATGGGCTGGCGGTACCTCATTCTCAAAGAAGGTCAGCGTGAAGTAGCTAATATAGCTGCGTTTTGTACGGTGAGTCAGAGAGTCAGAAGCCTAACCTCTTAAATGCTTTTCTTTATTTCCTTTTCATCCTTTAAGCTAGCAACGCATTTGTGTCTCCTCTGCTGCAAATGTCCACCAATGCAGCAGTGAAAACACTTCTCATCTAGCTTTTTCATTAAAAAAAATTTAGGCCCATGATCATAGGTTGGTTGAGATTGATTACTTAATAGGCTAAATCAGTTTTTGTTCCATTTATATACCACAAAAGTGAACAGCCACATCGTAACGTACCGCGCTGTTGCGTACCGCATTCCGTGTGTTTTAACCTTTACTATGATAAATGTAGCAGTTTCTCCAGGTGAACAATTTGTAGGAAACCTGTATTCCGAAGTTTTCAGGTTCCTAATTGGTGAGATAAGGTAATTGCTTTACCAGTTTTAATCTTGGAAATTATGAGTAACGGTGGGGTGATTAAATAAAAATTTGTGTAAGAATTTTTTATACAAATAATTTTTATTAGTGTAAAAAATTAAAAAAAGTAAAAATGGTGACGGCGTTACAATGTTTGTCTTATCTCTTGCGGTAAACTGAAACAAAATAAGAATGAAATATAGTCGTCATTTTAAGATTTAATTTCCGAATACTCTATTTTGTATATATTAAGACAATTATGATTTTCCTTCGGTTTCGCTCTCGCTTATGTCGAATATACCGGTACGACACGCGCGCTACCTACTGTAAAATAATTGGATTATGTATTTATGTAATTGTAGTGAAAACAATTTTTATCGCGACCAGAAGATGGGTGTGATAGCGCATAAAACACAAAAAAAAAAAACCGAAAAAAAAATTATCTATATAGATAAATAATTATATAATTCAAAATCAAGCTAACTAAAACCAAATCCACACATACGATACCGCGGGTAGAAGCTAGTTATTGATACAAATACCAAAATGTATTTTTTTCGTTAATATTTTTTGCGTATGTATCAAGCGTAAATTGCTACATGGATTTCAATAAACCCGACAAGGGACAGCGGTTATCCTCATTTAATATACGGGATACTTTTTATCCCGAGAAATGAAAACAACCGTAGTAAAATCATATCGTCGGGAATAGCGCAAAACCGCGTAACTAGCTTTGGAAATAAGGTAACTTTTACAAATATCGACTATATAATTTATAACTAGCTTGTTATTATCAATAATGAAATTTAACATTCGGTCGAAAGTCATCTTAAAATAAGTTGATATGTTTTAAATTAATACATAACAAATAAATTTTAATGTATCGTCATTCATCGTTCATCGGCACTACAAATACAATACAGTCATTATTAATAATTTAATTTGATAATTGATCCAATATATATTCAAAATATATATGTATTAAGACTATATAGGAAAAGCTTGATACGCGGTTTTGCATTAGTCCCAACGATATTTCTATTATCCTTTGTCAAAAACCAAGATAAGAATACTTTCTTTCTACTACTGTAGGGAAAGAAACACATTAAAATAAGTAATGTACATGTTTTTAGATTCAACTCATATTCTTAATAAAATGCTTTATCAACTGAACGTCGTCTTCACTCATAAAGTTTCTAAGTATCAAGTTAAATCGTAATTATTAATAACAATAACTTGAGTACGAAACTAGGATTTATTTATTCTTTGGTACGAGTCCCTGCTCGTCTTTCTGTTGAATTTTCAAGGTACCGCTACTAAAAAGTGCCCTTTGTATAACTTGAACGTGGTAAATAGAGTTTAATCTTTAAAACCAATCCCGGATCTTTTTAAAAGGGATTTAGCGATCCAACATTGCAAAACTTTGTATTACTTACACTAAATTTTTTATTAGATAATATATGAAATATATCAACCTACTTTTAATTAATTATAGGTTCAATCAAAAAATAAAAGAAAATGTGGATAAATACTTAGTCAAACAAACTTATTAAGAATAGGTTTGACATCTTTAGATGCCATTTTCTCAAAATGAAGTTCGTGTGGCTTGACACAGTATTGCATATCAGCGTCCATCTATCCTAAGATAGTATAAATAGATATACTGTTTTAAAAAATGAGGATATCTAAGTTCCATTAACAATAAAAACAACAAAAAAGTAGAGGCGTAAAAATAACCGTTTATATCTGGTTTACGCTTAAGTCCGCAAAGAGACAGGGTGACAATCTTCAAAATGCCTTTTTCCTTTTTATTTTCCTAAAAACGACCAGATACAATCATTCAGCAACAGGATAAAGATGGCACTTGGAGCCTTTCTTTTGTTGGCAATATCTGAGTTCTGTTTTGTTAGGGATTTAGTGCATTAATACTTTGAGCCATTTTCTTTTGTTGTTGCTCTTTTTTTTCATATTTTATTTAGTACGTATAAAATACGTATATATATGATATTTATTATTACAGTCTGTTTCAAATGTTTTATGGTTCAAATGTAATGACAGTGTTGTTTTTTTTACAATTTTATGAATACTTATGTACTAGAATTATATTTTTAAGTTTTATTCTCGTAATTCATATAAAACATGTCTGTAACTACGTAACAGTTCGCTAGGTAATCTTAAAAACAGCTATGAATGTCAAAAATAAACGTTCTATCAGTAAATTCCTTACGGTGTAAAGCGATTTCAAACGAATGATATTAATCTTTTTGAAAGTCTGAAAGTAAAACGTATTAGTGTAATTATCGCCTTATAGTTAATGACTTTCGAAAAGTGAACTTTGGTCATATTTATTGTTGATACTTATCAGACATATAATTTGGTAACATGCCTTATTAAATCTGCACGTGAAATGGTACTTATTTGGTCTCGATATGTCATACGCAATGTCATACGCTATTGCTCTAAAGAGATATGCATAGTAAGATAGGACCAAACAAAATACAAAAACGACTTACTCACTTAGGTTGTATAAGATGAAATGGCATCTTTCTTACAGCTTCCTCGGCTATGTCCAAGGGAAAGGCGAATTCGATCATATTTTCGTTCAGGCAGTCGTTATAGGTGGAGGCGAGCTGGCATCTATCGGACATGCCTTCGATGCTGTCCAGACAGAGTCGAGAAATGCTGTGGAGCTTACGGACCACTCGGGAATTCTTGCCATTCACGAGGCTCGCTAAATGGACGAGGAGCTCGCGATTTACCTGTTAAGGAATTGTTTTCAGTATTACTTTGCAATTTTATTTTTTAATTTAAAAGACAGTTTTAATTTTAAATAATTATCTTAATTTTTTTCATATCGAGATTATCGTTACATTCCTAGTATAGATATGTATGTATGTACTGTATATTGAATTACATCTACGTAATTATGACTTATAATACTATTGTCCAATATAAATACATATTCATAGTCAAGTTAGTTGCCATTCACTTTAAAATAATTTAAAGTTTTATGATGTCTGGTTCATTAATGGCGTCAGTCATAAAGAAGTCGTAATTACAATTTTTTTTAAGTTCAGCTCTAGCATAAAATTTAAATTTTGGTTACACAACTTTGTTATTTTAGTACCATTAAAGTCACAGTATAGTAAAATTCGAAGCGGCTTAAATCCTTTCAACAACCATAAAAGAGCTGATAATTTGAAACGTCTAAACAGATTCTTATAAATTCGCTTAGATTAGTTTAGAACCATCCTTATTATCTTTCAAACAGAAGGAGTTATGATGCCAAAGACAAACACACAGATATAGATAGATGTCAAACTTATAGCACCCAACTTTTTGGTCGGTGTTCACATCTTACATCTGTTTATTTATTATCTATCTCTCTAGAAAGATAACACATTTAGACATAGAGAAGATGTACTTTTTACAAATCAAATTGAAAATTACGACACTGTAGGACTTTCTTTTAGAATGTACCTACTCTTATACCCTCAAATTTCTCCATCGGAGTAAATATAAAAAAGGCTTTTATTAACAGACGTTATCTGAAGACTGCTGATTCAATTCTACCTGTGTCGCATCGCAAATTTGCATATTTAAATATTACTTTCTTAAAGTAAAGATTATCGCGAAGTAAACAAGATACAATTTTTCATTCCTTAAACTGTTTAAAAAGTGTCAGCATTTTTCACCTCAATTTAACTTACTTTCCCATGATTAATGACATCACTCTGTTCCAACATGCACGCTGCAAAGCATTGTCCTGATCTGGTTATAGGCGGGGAATTGGTGAAGTACGCTCTTACATCTTTTGGTGAAGCACGGACCTTAATAACGCAGGACTGGGCCATTCGTACTAATGCATCTAAGTGTCCTTGGACCTGTTTGAAAAAGCTTTTTTTTATTTTTAAGGTTGGTATTAAAAGGTATTAACCTGAGTTCGTCGAGATGATTGCATTGACATACATAAATGTAAAATACTATTCGCTAGGAGCGGTGTATATATCATGGATAAATTCAATAATTATGGCCTTATGAATATGTGTAATGTTTTGGATGATATTGCCTAGCAACCAAATAGGCAAGATTATCTTCGCCTACCAAGATAATTGACAAGCTTGTCAAAGTTCAGGGTACAGATTTTAAACGTCAAATAGTATCAAAGAAACAATTATATAGCTACTAGTGGTCGACATCGACAGACACCTTGGCGCAGTGGTCAATGCAACTGACTCAAGCGCTGACAGTCGCGGGTTCGATCCCCGCTCACGGCTAATATCTGGCCTAATATTGGCCTTACGGATGATGTCGTAGTCTGGGTGTTTGTGTTAGTGTTGTGAGTGTTTCCGGACCCCCGACACGAGGACAACAAGGACACGCGATCTTAATGGGGGCCGTTGAGTGTGATGAGATCGAACGTAGTTCATTAAACTTTCAAGATTGACCCCGGATAATCTATTCACAATTCGACCACAGACTTTAAAAATAAATAAAAGAGTATAATTATATGCGTGTGTGTCAAAAACGTGGTAGTATGTGTAATGTTGTTTTATGGATTTATTTATTGTATTTTAATGCACAATTATCATCATTCTCTATATAAAGTATAAAAGTAAAAGTAAAGTAACAGCCTGTATATGTAGGAGGCCTTAGCTGAGCCTGCCACTGCTGGGCTAAGGCCTCCTCTCCTATTAAGGAGAAGGTTTTAGAGCTTAATTCACCTCGCTGCTCCACCGCGGGTTGGCGGATATACATGTGTCAGAATTTCTTACGACACAAGCAGGTTTCCTCACGATGCTTTCCTTCACCGCCGAGCTCGAGATGAATTAAAACACAAGCAAAACAAATTTTAGCACTTGAAAAATCAGCGGTGCTAGCCGGGGTTTGAACCCGCGATCTTCGGTAAAGATCGACGTGTTCTAACCACTAGGCTATATATAAGTGTGCGGAATTTCATATTGCTCCGTCCGCGTTATTTTAGTAAAATGGAGTACAAAGTTTTTGCTTCACGTACAAGTTATATACTTATAAATAAAATATCATTGATTTGTGTATATAGAATCAATTTGTTCAAGTGCAGTTCGGCAGTCAGTTGGAACGAGTTGACTCTACCCCGAATCTCAGGGCGAAGTTAACTGGGAGTAGATTGCTTATTGGCAGTTCCTGGAGTTTATAATGGACAAATACAACTCTATTGAACTAGTGGACGGTGTCGTAAACAGTTATTGGAAGGTAACAAGCATGTATTGAGTGTGGATTGCGACCCGCGATACTGCGGTATACTTAAAATTTTGATTGCAGTATGAAATATTAATTGATGCAATTTATTTTCCATTTTTTGTATAAAAAAATATTACATGCAGTTATACAGGTTGTCGAATGAGCATATATTGGGCATTTTACTAGCGTTAACAGTCGATATTTTGAATTAAAAAAACTGTTTTTTTTTTTATAAAAAACTTTTTTTTAATTAAAACTTTAGATCTTGTAGGCTCATACAGTAGGCATCATATGAAAAAGGATTAAAAAATGTAATCGAGTTGTTTTACTTTTAAATAACGATTGTGGTATATATTTTTATTTGTCTCCCGGACAAAATATTATTATAACTAGAGATTTGACCTTAATTAATATGAATTATAACTTTGAAAGTTAAATAGGTCCTATCGTCAAAGATTTGACATTCAGTAAAGACAAACAATATTAATCTATAATCTATTTTCAATTTCACCACAGATTTTAGCAAAAAACAAAAGAGTATATAATTGTATATACGTGTGTGTATGTGTATCAAATATATAGGGCTACTAGTGTGTGTAATATTTTTTATTGATTTAATGTATTTTTATGCATTATTAACACAAAAACAAAATTAACACTATGCACTCTTTTTCTATATAAACTGTACGTGTGTGAAATTTCATATTCCTCCGTTCGTACAATTTTAGTAAAAAGAGAACGTTTTAATATATCTATAGATTAATTTAATAGATAATAATATAGGTGTATTTTGACATTTTTTTATCAGATTTACGTAAGTTAGAAAGAATTTACTGTTAATACCTTATTTACCTAGATAAATGTTACTCAGTATATATCAGTTGCGAGAGTGATTCTCGGTTAATACCTTTAAAATGTTATGTATTATGTAATATAGTTACCTTAGGATCAGTGAAGTCCACCAAAGTTCCGGAGATACCGTGAGAATGCGCAGCAAAGGAATGTGTAATGAAACACGTTACTATGAGTATCAACATCGCTCTGTTAAAAGAAAAAAAAATTAATAACACTTTTTAAATATATGAGCCGACTTCTAAAACAATTTTATTTTAAAACTATACTAATAAACCGCTTTTGATAAAAAATCTATGTAAGCAAACTGAATGGATATCCTTTCGAAATTCCGAAACCATGGTACATTCATTTGCTTTACGTTCGAATAGAGAATGTTTCCTAGTTTTTGATAAAAATATTTTGATTTTCATTTTGATGTTTGATTTTTATGTAAAAAGAAATTTAAAACACGGTTAATAAATGACTGAATTTTGAAAACTACGAATTCAAAACCTCCTCCTTTCTTAAAAACAGAGCATACCAAGATTACCTCATCGTAATTTACAGTAATAAGATAGCACATGAAAAATTTCGTTTAATTCTAAACTCACCCAGCATTCACTTCTCGCGTCGGAGGTTTTACTGCATTTTGCACTATCCTCGCCAGCTGCACTTATAAAAAGCAAAGCTAATTGTCGCGGTAACAATTCTCATTGTTTTCGAAATTTCCATTCATCCAACTTATCCGTACGATGCAGATAAGAATGGATACGTAACTCGCTGGTTTTGTTATCTTTTGTTTTGCGTTTAGGTAACGTTATGGGGAGATTGGGACAATTTATGTGTATATATTAGACATTTTTGTATGTTAACTAAAACTTAAAAAATAGGCCTACAAACGTAAAAATATATAAAAATCGTATCATTAAGAATTTAAAATAAAAAAGTACTTTAAAATACGCTATTTCGTTTATTTGGATAACGAATTTCATAAAAATTTTGTGGAAAGATAACCTTTTAAAGAAGAATTTTCAAAATCGGTATAGAACTAACTAAGTTATAGGTAAAAAATATTTTTAAAATAAAATAAAAATATAAATATTTTTAAATATACACAACGAATTGAAAAACTCATTCCCTTTTTATTCGGTTGAAAATAACACAAAACAGTAATTAAGAGGAAATAATTTTATTATCGTTTAACCATAAAAGTAATTCAATTTCAATATTTAATTACATAAAGTGTCGCGGAAAGATATACGTGACTGAAGGATAATTTGTTTACGTCGAAGTGACTGAGGAAAATTTTCAATTTAGCCCGGCATTTGTATAATGCGGTACACTAATTCTGTACCGAGATAATTAAAGCGAACATTGCTTGATGCATAAAAACTAAAATATGTGCTGTTACGTAATACGTGGAGCGAGTTTCTGGTAAAAATAAGCCAAAGTTTTTGTACCTAACTGTGTATGTTTAAACGTGGAACATTTATTTATGTGTAAATATGTTGTTAATTGTATGTTGTTTTTTTTAACAGTTACTATTTCACTGGAAACGAATTGGAATGTACAAATGGATTTTTTTAAAAGTGCATTTGTATATTTGTATTCGATTGCATATGGTATACACTTGTGTTTACTTACTACTTAATTTTTTTAAGCAATAAAAAAATTATAAACACATTATTTTATCAATCCGCTGTTATGAATTTTAATGAAAATCCGGGTACCATGCAGTCAGAATTTAGTATAGGATATTTTTTTATTATGAGTGTTAAACGATTATGCATGTATTAAAAACAATCGTATCTCTGAAATAAAACCACACACAGAAACGCGGGAACACCAAACAAGGGCGTTTACACACTCGGCGTGTTTTCGTCGCGTATACATGTTTTCGTAGCTTGTTTGCTCTTTTCATACGCTTAATGTGTGCTTAAGACCTAATATACGTTACGAAGTTAGTGGTATGATTATATGAAGTTAATTGACGTCAATTTTATCAAAATATAAATTTTAAATTAAAAATAAATTTTTAAGGCGAGTGACGCACAAGTTCAATTTATTCTAACCATGGAAGGTGACTTACTATTTTGGTCAAGGTTTGTTTTATATCAATTACGGTAGTAAAAATTACAGGTCCAAATTTCCCCTTACAATATACGTCGTAGATTTTCACGGGAATTCGTAACTTTTCACAACGTAATGCACTACGACGCGACTTTGGAACATTTTGTGCTGAAAATACGCCTGAATTGTAAACTTCCGTAAGTAAAAAAATAAGTCCCACAAAAAACCGTTCTGTATGCAGGTACTCTAAAAATGTCTATAAAATGTTCACAAGTTTGACAAATTTCGTAGGCAACGCCGTAAAAACTCCCCGGAGCCCTTTGTATAAATTTTAATATAAAGCAATTACTCTACTTTGTTCGGGAGTTCGGAAATTGTTTTTCTACGAGAAATCCTTCACCTTATTACTTTTATAGGCTTTCATTAACAAATAATATTCATGGCGTAAACCGGTTATGACGTCATTAAAAATATAATAAAATTGCGGTCAGGAGAAAAACGGGGCAGAAATTGGGTTTGGATATATTTTATGGGTTTTATTGTAATAGCAACTTTCTTACTTTATTAAGCAAAATATGGACAATTTAATAGTCTGATGTGAAATGAAACTAAATAAAATATATATTTATTGCAAAACTTTTATTTTAAATGGTATATTTGATGTATTTAATTAAAAACACTTCTGCGTAAAGTAAGATTAATCGTTGGCTGTGTTGAAGAAAATGAAGGCTAATGGCCTTTACTCAAAGTATAAGGAAAACTCTAATTTAATGCTCTTAAAGGAGTTATTCACAGTAGGATAGTCGTGGGAATCGTCTCAATGATTTTTTATCAAATACAAGAAAATCAATGTGTATGTTCTTTATGGACTCGAAAACGACTAGATCGATTTTGATAAATTTTTAAATAATATTCACATTACTCGTGCGGATGATCCTTTGAGGTTTACCAAACAAGCGATCGGATCAACATAATATTTTTTGGCGTTTTCACAATTGTAAATTTTACTAACAGTTACTTAATTATCTTATGAAAGCTTAGACTGTCAAAAGCAAGGCACTGACAGTAAATTATTTCAGATGTAAATCAATTACATATAACTTATGTAAAACTTTATGAAAGTATGAAAGTAAAACTTATATAAACTTTTTTCGCCTAGAGTGATCACTAATGTGTTGGCTTTTTAAAAATAAATAAGGAATGAATGGCGGTCGAAGTTATAAAAAGATTCGGGATGTTACTAGATGCACTTTCAGCTGTCTTATTCACCATGATAGGAAACGTACGTACTCCACTTGAATAAATCCTTATTCTTGCTATCTGTCAGTGTAAATCTTCGGGGTTCTACCAGTTTATTGGTATAAGGCAAGAATTACACTTTTAAGTTTCGCTCTCAGACTTTCATAAAGATTTGTATACATAAGTTGTTTGTCATTGAACACTTGAAAGGATTTAGTATCATTGACTTTATTTTTGACAACTTTCATGTATATGTAATATAACTGTTGGTTATTTTATATTAATTACGAGAGTAAAACTTACAAATGTAATTTTTACTCAATAAACGTTTGTTGAAGGTTCTACAGTCTATGAAACGGTCCAAGTTATTTCATGAATGCGAATGGGATCTTTGAATGAAAAGGGTAATTTATAATTCGATTATTTGAACGAGACAAACATTAACATCGTTCTGAAGTTCGAAGTTCTTGTACCACTTCATCCGTCCATTCCATCTTCACAATTTCACACTTAGAGTTTATTCACTTAGCATCCATCTTTGTTATTTAAATTGATCTTGTTTTATTAGAAACTAGGTCTTCCTCGCATTTATGGTTAGTGCTTCGCTCGTATGAGTCATAGCGTGATTTTATATAGCCTATGACCTCCCTTAATAAACAGGCTATCTACTACAAAAACAATTTTTCAAATCGGATGAATAGTTTCAAAGATACAGACCAACTTACAAATAAAATATTCCTCTTTATTATATTAGTATAGACTAGCTGCTCGCTACGACTTCGCATGGGTATATCAGTCAATCCTTTATATTATAAAGAGGTTTAATTTGTTTATAAGCTTGTATGTAGAGGTAATCTTTTAAACTACTTATCAAATTTACAAAACCCAAACAGTTTTATCAAAATTAGTTCAATCGGTTATAAAAGTATAAATAGATCTAGATTTCTTTAACTATCAAATGATACAAAGATATACGAATATTATAATAAAGAGAAATTATTTTCGGCAACTGTAAAAAAATCATTGTGTCCTTATACATGTGCAAAGATAAAATATGGTTCTTCATAAGCCAAAATAATGATAAAATATAGTTTGAAGGTTGTTTCTTCAGGGTGATAGAGGAAAGTATCACGAATCGTACTCCGCCTCGAGACGTGCCCCGTCCTACTAACGAGGGATAAATTCTTTATCTCGTAAAAGTATTGTCTGTCATGGTAAATACGGCTTTTTTATATTTTATCTATTAATTTATTTTGTGTGCGAACGAATGATATCTTCAAATTATTTTGTATAAATAGTTAGCTTGGTTCTATTAAAAAAATTATAAAGTAAAAGCATAGTAAAGTAACAGCTGTAAATGCTCGGCAAAGGCCTCTTCTCCTATTAAGAAGAAGGCTTTGAGCTTAATCCAACACGCTGCTCCACTGCGGCTTGGCGGATATACATGTGTCAGAATTAATCCCAGCACATGCTACCTCGCGATGTTTATCTTCGCCGCCAAACTCGAGATGATTTTGAACAGAAATTTAGTACTTGAAAACTCAGCAGTGCTGGCCGGGGTTTAGATCCGCGTTGGTTGAGATCGTCGTGTTCTAACCACTAAGCCATTTCGGCTCAAATAGTACCACAAAAAATACCCCTTTTAATTTTTTTTTTATATTAAGGTAAATACTACCTCTATGATTTGCAAATAGAACGAATGATGATGACTTTTTTTATAAATAAAAAACCGAACTGCGTAAAAAGACTATTTGCAGTCAGCAGTACTGTATCAATATCAGTCTCTGTGTCAGTTCCATCTCAACCCTTTTCTGTACATGTGAGAATCGTTACTAAGCAACTTTTAATAGCTATAGATTCTAATCGGTAATTTTGATTGAAAATTGATTTTAGAACCTAAAAATGATTTTTAAATACCTATTCAACGATACCACACTACATAGTTCGTACATTTTTATTTTTTTTGATGTGTCATTTATCAAAATTTGCTTACGCCATCAGTCTAAGTAGTGTACAAAGTTACAAACCCACATACATACCTACACACACCCAAAGGCTGATAAGCACATTCTTCGCGTCGCGCAGTCGGGTAAAAAAATATAATTGTTTAAAATATTTACTTTTGTCTATTCACGAGTAAAGTTGTATACTGATATTAGGTGAGCCCAGCAGGCTAATTGGATGCTGATAAGCAACAATGTGTCAACCCACAAAAAGTCCAATTCGGTGATTTTGATATATTCTGATAGTGGATCATTATTAAAAAAAATTTCAAGTCATCTAAAGTAAATAAATGCGTAAAAAAGTTTTTTAATTAAATGTTTCGAATATTGAAGTGTGTGCCATATTTTGCTATATAAAATAATCTTGAGTATTAAAAAAACTTATTATTTTATAAACCTTTTCATTAGACCAATCTGTTTTTAATTCATTATACATTTTATCAAAATAGAAAATAAAAGATGGATATATCCGTCTTCAAACAAATTCTTTAAGAATATGTTTGACATCTTCAAACGCCATTTTCTCAAAATGAAGTCCGTGTGGCTTGAAACAGCATATCAGCGTCCAATTACGGTACGGCTTTTGCAATGCGATACATTTTGACAGTTAACATAAAGTAGCATTTTGTGATAGCGATAGTTGTTCGTAATTAACACTAAATATCGTTATTTAATATTAAAACGTTTCTTACATATATAGTTCGGTTACGCGTGTGTTTGTATTCAGCAGGGATATTTTATTATCTATATGGCAGTTTGAATTATAAAATAAGCTGGTGAAACTCGAGTTAGGTTGAAAATTCCGTACTGCATTGCTGATAAGCAGTAGTGAGTCAAGTCACACGGACTTCATTAAGAAAATGACATCTAATGATGTTAAACCTATTCTTAAAACGTTTCCTTGAAGAAATTTGTACTTGTCTTTAGCCATCTTTGTTTTTTATGTTGACAAAAGAAACATATAAATTAAAAGCCGATTGGTATAATGAAACGATTTAACTAATATTATGAAATAATAATAAATAATAATATTTTAAAATATTTACATAAATTGCATAAAACATATACGACTTATTATATACTGTTTAGGGTCTATAAGAATTTAAAATTGGTTACTAACGATTTTCACTTATAAGCTTTAAAACAGAACTGATAATTTAAGTTATTCAAATTAATTCCTTCTTACTTATAAGCCAGAGTAGGCTTATAAGTAACATTCCTCCATTCATTTCAATTAAGAGCAACCTAGTAACTCGTTTTTTTTTGTTATACCATATAATGTTAAAATTTCAACCGTATATATATTAGGGTTTAATTAGAGAGCTGTATCTTACAGCTTTTAGACAAACAAACGGACATACGATATAGGTTTTAGCAGCGTCCTGTTGAACTCGGAAACGTCGGAACTCTAAAACCCGAAACGAACCTTTTAATATCATATTTGAGAGGTTAGTTTCGGTTTATTATAAAAAAAATCTGTACATTGGTATCGGAAACCGTCATGAATTTTTTCGCTTTTCGAACCATAAATTCCTTTTTCACTTCGAATATTTACTGACGGTTCTAAAAAATTTTTTAGAAAGGATTTTTTTAATGAAATAATGTCTCACTAGACCTAATATTATTGTGATCGCCATGGTCTTAAAAAATAATAAGTGTTAAGAGAAATATGAAGTGCGGAAAAGAAAGGATATTATATATTTTAAACTTTCGCGAATTATACTATTCATATTTAATATAATGCTGAGAACACACTACACTAACACTAACACGATAATAAGGGTAAAGACAATGTTAATATTATGAGGGTAGGCGAAGAAAACTCGCGCACTCGCCGCCGAAGGGCGCGCGGTACCAGTCAGCTCGTGACCATGACAAATACAACTTCGTCGAAACGTCGGGCAGTAAAAAGGTATTATTACCATTAGTTATCGCGATAAGACCCGTTATATTAAATATAAAAAGGAGTTAGTTATAGTTACGAGTCTCCTACACATGTAAATTAACATATACCTTCTATGTGTGTGTGTGTTTCTACTTCTCCAGTCGAGTCAATCTGTGTTGGAGCTAAAGTAAATAGGATACAGTTAGGTTTGTTAATCAATGTAAAATTCTATATACATATATACTTTAATACTGTTGAATATCTACAAAAATATTATAAAGAGGTACAGTTTATTTTGCATGTTTTCAAGTTTGTATATTTGTAAGTAGAGGGTAATCTCTAAAACTACAGATCCGATTTGAAACAACCTTTTTGTGTAAGATAGCTTGTTTATTGAGGAAGTTGTGGGCTATATTACATCACGCTACGACCTACAGGAGCAAAACAGGATAGGACAACAAGTACCGTGAAACCGTGAGGGGCAGCTAATAAAATATATATTTACTGAATCACGAAAACACATCATCACACTATACCCATAGATGCAAAACAGTTACCATAAACCTTAACCGGCCAGTCATGTACTTAAAGCAAGTTAAACCGCAAATCTAGTGTTTATATAAATGCAAAGACGCTTCCAACTTTGGTTCTTTGAGAATAAGCTTGGAGGTGGAAATGCTTAGAATTGCATTAAAAGCTACGCTACGGCGACCTGATAGTGGGAGTTAGGGATCACTTTTAATCGACTAAGAGCGTTTACACACTGAGTATATTTTCAGTGTGTATCACCTGGTGTTACGCGCAAGAACATGGTTTTAATTAAAGTTTAAAGTGTGAAATTAAAAAACGCTTATAAGCGAAAATATACCTTTTGTAAAACACCCTTCGAATCAATTAATTCTTTGGTTAATAGCTTTTAGTTGTGCCAATTAGAGACATGATTTCGCCATCTGAAATGGAGAAAACACGATGGATATTGATCGGTGGGCTCAAGAATCCAACCTTAACTAAATTTTGAAAACACCCTAAAATAGTGTGAATTTCATTGTTAGTCCTAAACCTAGAACAACACAAAAATAAATAATTATTATACATAACATCCTTTGAATGCGAGGCACATGCCTTTCGCTTAAAGTCGTATATAGCGTACATGATACAAGCGTCAAAATGTATACTTTCCGAAAATATATTCAGCGCTTAATGCAATAAAGCTGAAGGCACCGTTGTAACATAAAGGTAAGTAACCAAGACCATGATTTCGCTACACGCCGACATTATTAAAAATGTTTAATATAATTGTAATTGAATTCAAAAAGGAGTTCTCTATTCAGATTTTCGACATCCGCGTTATCTAAATTTACTTGTTTATGTACCAAATTGTACTATGTTTATAACAATAAGTTGACAAAGTTTTATTGCAGTTTGACACTTTAGAAAAAGCAAGAAAAAATTAAATAAAAAATATTGATTTTCAATTCAATTCAATTCTTTGGAGCATTGATTTTTATGTATTACATGTTCAACATATGACATTAATGATTATTTGAATACACTCACATCCCTAAATTGTTTATTATTCTCCAACATTTGTAAAATTCATTAAAATATATTACAAAATACAATTTCGTTGTTACAATTTGTATTCAATATCGTTTCGAACAACAAAGGCGTAATGAGAAATAAATTGACGTTCCCAAATCACAATAACATTCGGATAAAGATCTAAATTGTTACGAATTTAGTTTGATCTGTCATGATATTATTAAATCAGTCTTCGATTTGTGGAGAGACCAACGTTTTAAAAATTAAAAATAAAAATACGTTGAATAAATATGAGACAAATGTCGTTAAAAATAGTTATTTTATTTCTTCTTATTTCCGTGACGTCATACGCGTTCTGCGAAGATGAAGCTACGACAGCTCCTGGAACAACTGTTCAAGAAGAAGAAGAAGAAGCACCGCAGAAGAAAAGCTGCTCCATCTGGTGCTGGATACAGAAAATTGTTATGTTTGTTATCTCACAACTTCTGAGTGGTAATTGATGATGCAATAAACCACTTTGGTGAACACAAATTTTGTTTTATTTAACATTTTTAGATTTTTTTTTTTTATTATTATTTTATTGAATAATATTCGTCCAAACTGAATAGAATGCCTAAATGTTCAGTATGGAAAATTAATAATTATATTTTAATTCGTTTGTCTTGTAAGCTTATCAATTTACACCGTTAATTAAATACATTAATTTTCTATTCTGTGTTCTTAGGAAAGAATACATTTTCATACAGGTACATGAGTATAATTTTTTATTTGGATAAATAAAAAATATAAAATTTGTATGCATGAACATCATTTAAAATGTATGTTTACTGGGAGAGTTATCAACAATGTAATATGTGCTGAGTCACAGCCTTTTCGCAGATACTTATAGTATGGTTTGCATTTGTTCTAGTTTTATTTTAGTCACACTTCGAACGCGAATGTTTTTGATTGGTCTCTATTTTATTGGACTAAATAATAAAAGTTCAAAAATTTTTACGATTTTCCAAAATTCACAAAAGGTCAAAATGAAACCTTTGAATACCTTATATAATAATTTAATTAAATTGTACAGTCTGTTGACGAATTTGTTTCGTAATTGAGGCTTAAATAAGGTAATATTTAGTCATAATAGTTTGAGCCTTAAAGTATAAACCTATGAAAAAGCATGTTTTAAGGTTTAGTTAACGACACCGCCTTCATTAACTACCAACAATCAGAAATAAATTGCCATTTGATTTATACATAATAAGCCCCTTGTATCTAGGATAAATAAACAACAGAAATATTACAACACTTACAATGCCTGACTATATATTTTCGGGCTTGATATAATGAATATTTTAAATCTGCATTGATCAGATCGTTAAAAATTATTTTATTTTTTATTTTGGTGAATAAAATAGTTGTTATGTGAACAAAAGTGCTACAGAAACAACCATTAATATAACACTAAAATTTCTGCAAATTTTACTCCGCATAATATCTTAAAATTAGTTAATGTTTATTATTAGCAATCCTTACAATATAATATTTTATCTATAATAGTATTATAATGAACTAAAGTTTGTGTTTGTAAGTTTGATACTACTGATCGGATTTGAAAAAATATTTTTGGGTTAGATAGCCTGTTTATTGAGGAAGGCTATATTACATAATGTTACGCGTACAAAGGCGAAGTACTAACCATACAAGTGAGTGAAACCATGTAGGGCAGACAGTCTAAAATAAATTTCATTTACAATATCCACTTCTCTAAGTAATTTGTATTTCAAAAGTAGCAGTTAAACGAAATTGTTTTGTTTCTAAAATATAAAACCTAATCGTCTACACGGAGTCGTAATCCAGCTAAAAATATTTTTAACGTATTTTTATTCCGCGGATCTGGGTTAAATCATTAAATACTTACGCATGGTTGCACCGTTTTGCTGTGTTATATGTTGTGTGCCTTTTGGCTTGAATTTTCAAGCTAAATAGTAAAATTCTTATTGAAGTATGCCATTGAAATATGAGAGTGAATTTTGTAAATACCTTTTTATGCGATAAAACATGTCTTTTATACGTGAAAGTGTAAAAGTTTTTAAACAGTGCTAACAGCTTGTTCTCAATTTACACTAGTTCTGCCTCGTGGTTTCACCTGCGTTGAATTGAAAAAAAAAGGTATCAATGTTAACCTTCCTTGGTTAAATCGGATATTGTTCACTGTTTCATTGGTTTCAATTTTATTTTCGTGTATTTATTTTTAAACAAAAGTTTTTGTTTATTATTAAACACATTTTAAAAGAGATCTCAATTTGTAAATTATAATTATCGCTATCGACAAGATTTTCAAGAACAGTGTTAAATAAAAAAAAACATCAATTTTATAATCAATTTTATTTAAATAGTATTTTATAGAGATGTGTACAATCATTAAATACCTTCGCCTTCTTGCACACGTCTTGTTTGTGCTGCGTCGCCTCCGCGCTCTCGATACACGCGCTGCCATTGTCGTTGGTGACACTGCGACCGTCGAGCTGGTGAGCTTGTTGGATGCGCTTCCTGGAAATATTATTGATACAGTTTGGTGACCGCGACTTCGTCTGCGAAAAATTAAAATAAAGAAAATTTTCTAAAAATAAGTAGCCTAAGTTACTCACTACACTACTTACTTATAACATTAGCTATCTGCTAGTAAAAGTCCGGAAAATCGGTCTAGTCGGAACAAACAGACGGATAAAAAACCGACAAACGAAAAAAAAAATTATTATTTTTTTATGTTGTACCGTATATACTTTCATATGCATTTAGTGAAAAACTGTTATTTTAAAATTGCAGACAGAAATACAGACACAATTTTATTTATTGGTATGGACTAGCTGTGCTCCGCTCCGGAAAAATTGTATTTTTATAATGTTTACCTTCAACTTAAATCGGATATTGTTTCATTGGCTTTTCAGTGGTTACCCTCTTTTTTATTTATTAAAGTATGTACGAATAAGGAGCCGAGTATTTGTAGATGCAGGCATCTGTTTGCATAGTTCGTTAACTTAAGCATAATGTTATTGTTACATTTATTTGTTATTTATCACAACACTGCGTCGTGCCGTGGCTCGTTAAGCTTTGGTTTCCTAGGATGACATAGCTTGTAATTTAACGGCCGGTTTATGTCTATTGATGACGTCACTCAAACCTTTTGTATAGAAACAGTATGGCACGGGTTCCTCGAAAATGTTTTTTGACTTTGTAATGTCAAAGTGTTTTTAAGCATCCGTAATATTGCGCCCATAATACATAAATACTTTATTAAATAACATGACTAAATTATCACTATTTTTTACCAGGACTAAACATTTTTGTTTATTGATCACTGGGGTTCTAGTCTCTAATTTACTTGTAATTATGAATATATTTGTGAGAGTAAAGACGAGCGATCTGTCCTAGAGAGAGGGAGAGTGCGCACTGCCGCCATATGATAGTAACCAATTAACGAGGCACCATATACAAAAATACATATAAACAGTAAATTTACTTATATATTCCTAACAATTTTCACAAAACATCATAACATTTAAGACAAAATAAACTTTATGAAAACATTAGCAAATTACTTACGCTGGAAGTTCGACCTTACAAATATTAGCATAAACTCGGTGTGCTATGAAGTATTGTTTACAATGATAATCTAACTCCTTAAGAAGGAAATCTTGCTTGGTGGATATTGTGAATATTGATTAGACTTTGGAGCTAGGAAAGTCAATGCTCGATGCAGGGTATCTGTATAATATTGATACATGAAGCAAAAATTTTGCATCCCGTTTTATGAAAATTACGCGGAAGGAAGGGTATGAAATTTCGGACACTTACTGCCTTACTACAAAAGATTTAAACAGACGTTAAACGCGCGTCTAAGACAGTTTTGAGTTGAACATGCTTTAGACATAGATTAATATACGTTTAAGTGAGTTTAATAGATGTTTAAAACCTATTTTTGCTGTCAAATGTAACGTATAACATTTTATCAATAAGTTTTTTTATGAGTTTATTCGCTGTTAAGCAATTTGGATAATGTTTTAAGCAATGTTTAAATATTAAACACTGTTTAGCTAGACACGTGTTCAACATGGTTTT
The DNA here is from genome assembly GCA_037950945.1 of Hypolimnas misippus. Classification (NCBI taxonomy): domain Eukaryota; kingdom Metazoa; phylum Arthropoda; class Insecta; order Lepidoptera; family Nymphalidae; genus Hypolimnas; species Hypolimnas misippus. The sequence goes on from JBBEEQ010000014.1 coordinate 5,322,646, forward strand.
AATGCGTCTTTTGTAGTATGACAGTTATAGTTTATGTAGAGAAGGAGAGAGGATTGCCAATATATTTTTTAAATAGTGCATAAAGTTACAATACATTAGTAAAAAAACATTACACATTATATCGTGTATTCAAATACACACATATACAGACGCTGATAAGGAATACTATGTCAAGCCACACAGACTTCATTTTGAGAAAATGGCGACTAAAGATGTCAAACCTATTCTTAACAAATTTATTTGAAGACGTATATATCCATCTTCTCTTTTCTATTTTGATAAAAGGTGTAATAAATTAAAAGCAGATTGGTATAATAAAATAAATTATCTAATAATAAGTTTTTCAAATATATTAGATTATTGCATATTGCCAAATATTGAAGTGTGCTCAATCATCAAAACATTAAATTAAGAAATTTTTTTTTGTAATTTTGTTTAGATAACTACTTTTTTTTAAATATTGTTAAATACATGACGCATAATTAGAATACATCAATATCTCTGAATTGACTTTTTGTGGGTTGACATATTGTTGCTTATCAGCATCTATATATACTCTTTTGTATAATGCTTAAACCCATACTTTTAATTAGCTATGGTAGAATTTCGACCACTGGGCGACCACTAGTAATATTATTGTCTTTGCAAATAATTATGTACCTTTATATTTTTCATTTCCAATGACAGAATGTATAGATTCTGCATATTTTTCACCGTTGTGTTTTATATTATAAAAATGAATAAATTATTAATATAATTAAATATTAACCCTTTCACGGTCTCATATATGAACAAATTCGATTGTTTTACCTTTGTTACCAGGAGAATTGATAATTAATACGTAATTTTAAATTATTTCATATAATTTTGTGCACTAATCAATTAAAATTCGCATTAAAGTATAAGACTACTTACAATAATCAACAATAGTAATCAATAAATCATTAAACAGAAACCGAATTGAATTACTAACAATTTTTTTTTAATGAAATAATGTTAAGCAACAAAACCCACATGGACAGTCGCGGGAAAAAGCAACATTACAACAAGTTTCTAAAAAATGAAATTAATTCATCACATTTTATGTGTACTCCTTACCGGTAAACGTCAATATTAATTTGACCTATACTGTTCATGATGCCCAACTTCCTCAGGACGCAGTAAATTATACAAGATTCATCCGACTCTTGGAATTCAACTCGTCTGTTCTTCGGAAACATTTCGTTTAAACATTGTTCCGCCACCACGTCCGACATCTTCTCGTGCGCGTACATTACAGAGATGCGGGCGTACGTGTAGGGAAGGAGTAACATTGTGAGTGCGAGGAATTCTGAAACAATTTTGTCGTGAAACTTTAAGTAATAGAAGGTTTTACGGGAGCAGATATCTCTTGTATCGGTTAAGCAAGAATTTTATTTCGTAAACTGGTCGATTGGCAGAATTTAGGTTAGATATTTTTCCGCCATTATGTCTAACATCTTTTGGTGCGCGTAAATCACAGATAGTGTGTGTACAGGGAAGGAATAACATTGTGAGTATTAGGAATTCTGAAATAATTTTGTTGAGAAATTTTAAGTTATAGAAGGTTTTACGGGAACATATATCACCGGTATTGGTCACCCCAATTTTATTTTTTATTCTGACGGAACGATTTACATATATAACGGACTTATACCCCATTGTTCTGCTGCTTATATTTTTGCATGTATATCATCGACATGCGGATGTATGTGTAGGGAACAGTAACATTATGAGTGTGACAATTATGAAATTTGTTGTGAAATTTTTAGTAATAGAAAGTTGAATACGAAATATGACATTGCTTAAACTAGATTTTTGGTTCTGATGTAACAATTATCATGATATAGAAATACATAAAAGTATTTAGTAGTAAGATATTTTTCGTAATTTACATATGTGAGCAGTGGCTATGACTTTCTATATAATTATAAATTAAATTGTTACTTCTCTTTTAACTACCATTTTTAAAGGCATCATTTAAATATACATATTCGATAATTAAAAATTTATTTTATTATCAATTTTTCGTGATGATCATCATAATGCACGGTATAAAAATGTAAAAAGTGTTAATGATTAATAGAATCAGCGTTACATTTTATTTTATCTGTGAACTATTTATAGAATATGGCCTCGTTAATTTTGTGCGTTACATAACCCCAGGATATCACACGTGATGGATAGACGCGTCAAATGTGACCCAATGCTGTAATTCGCGCCTCGGATTATTATCGAAGCAATTACGTTGACATAACATACGTCATTGCACTGGCATAAGTGTTTGGATTTCGAACTGAATGAATTTAATTTTAAATAAATATATCGTTGGCGTAACACACGTGATATCACTGTTTCATTATATTCGATTTTCGAACGTACTTTATTTTTATAAACACATTAGAATGTAACGAAATATAGCTAGTAGACACAAAGAAAATAATAAATACAATAAATATATATAATAATAATAAATGAGAGAAATATTGACTCGCATAGTATTAACAAAAGAAGAAAGGATAAACTCATAACACAAAGTTTTTGACTTCGCAAAGTAAATGTTTTCTTTCTGAGGCAAGGTGTCCGTTCTTATAATAAAATACCACAGAAAGTTTTGCAGTTTTCAATGAATAAGTTTAAGTTGTATATTAAAAAGTCTTTGATTGCTAAAGCATATTATTCTATACAAGATTATATAGATGATAATGATGCGTTGATTTAGTATAGCTGGATTCATACAAGATGATTAATATACACATATGTAATTTTTAAATGTATGTACTTATTAACATGATTTAAAAAGAGTACCTATCGTGTTTCTGGCCGGTTCTTCTCAGTAGAATCTACATTCCGAACCAGTGGTACCTTTTTCTTAATTTAAGTATTTTTTATTTGTTTTGACGATTCTAAACTGCTTTTCAAAGCTTAGTTGAATAAAGAATATTTTAATTTAAATTTTGATATAATTTTAGTTTTAGTTTATGCATTAAACTAAAACTTAATATGTTTTACAATGTTTTGAAGTCGGTGCTAAATAAAACTTTTTACGTCTTTTAACTCCCTTTCAACCGATTTTAAAAAGCAGGAGGTTCTGAATTCGTAGTGCTTTTATCTTTTTTTAAAAATATTTTTTACCTTAGAGCTCCGTCATTTCTTAACCGATTTTGATAATTCTTTTTTTTATTTCAAAGAGTATACTTATGAAAATCTGTAGTTTGGTAAGTTGCTTTTAAGTAGCTTTTGTACCTAACGAGACGTCAACTAGTTCGACTCAGCTTCAAAGCAAGTTATCATTAAGACTGATCAGCATGCTTGGACTTATTCCTGCTTCATTATGGTTGTTTGTATTTTAAAACATATTTATCATAAATAAATTGAAATTGAGCTATATCATTAGTATCATATAATGTATCAAGTGTGCGTACAGTTATTTATATGACAAAACTCTTTTAATAGTTGTTGTTCAATTTCCTTAAAAGATTATTCGAAAGGCATTCAAAAATTGTTCACGAGGAAACAGTGCAATATTTTATTTCTTCAAAACAAATTTCAGTACAATACGAAGAAAGGCTTTACAAAAGTACAAAAAAACATAACAATCAAAACTATTCCTCCGGTTCTCTGTACGAAATCACGTATAGCTGGGTGCAGTCATTAAAAACTTTCGCCTTTTTACACACATCGTGGTCCAAATTCATTCCGTTGATATTCTGAGCGCACGTCTCCCCTACATCCGATATCAGAATCCTCGGATCATATCTATGTATCGCTTGAACTCGTCTGTAGTAATTCCGTATATTTATGATCCCGTCATTCGTCATAATACCGAATTTCTTCAGCACACAATGTATGATGCACGGTATATCGTTTCGGTCGATGTGAAGCGGATATTTATATAAATTCCGTGGGTACATTTCCATGAGACATTCCCGGGTTATGACGTCACTCTTTTTGTCGCGAGCGTATTGAATCGATAGTGATGGTTCTGTATCCAGACTTTGAGAGAAGAACTTGTGTTTGTAAGTGTTCACTGATACTGCTATAGATAAAACTGCGAAGACGTATAGAACTGAAATTTATAAAGTTTAACACGGAGCTGTAGATATGAGAGTTGACTGCTTAGTTTAAAACATCAAAATAACGTTTTATTCTTTTCTGAAGATAATGGAACAGTATGATAAACTTATTTTTATAATATAATAAAAATTTTAACGAGATGCGAAAAAATGGTTTTTAATTTAATAGTAAACCATTTAAACGATAATGGACCACCAAATTTTTAATGACCAAATAATTTAGTGTATTTGCATTTAGTATTACTTTTTAGTAAATTATTTCATAATTAAATGCTATTAACAGTTTTAAGGGATATTTGCAATAAGCGAATATTTATAAATATTTTAAAAAATAATTAATATCTTTAATAGTAGAGTATCGTAAAATCTTTATGTCCTAATGATTTATTATAAAATGTGTTTTAATAAAATATATTAGTATTGTAATAATAAGATTTACTTTATGTATGTCACAGATTATTAAATATTTATATAACTTTACAGAAGATGTCTAGGACAATGATTAATATAATTGGTCTTTATAATATTTTAAAATATTTAAGTAGATCATTACTTTATTAATTTATTTCAACGTCTAAAATAATCTTCCATGTCTTTTAAATTGAAGCACTAATTAAATTAATTAAAAATATTTTTCCACGAATATATTTGTATAGAGGATACGGGAGTTTTGAGGCAAATTTTTATATTCAGGAAAACAGCAACTAATTAACATTTTAAAAAGAGTTAATTAAATAAGTTTCGTTTCAAGGTACATTGATGTTTATGTTATATAAAAACAAGTTGATTTTACGTAAAAGTTTTACTTGTACAAAAAATTATTTAAAAAGTTACGAGTATGAATGAAAATATTATAGAAAAAAAAATTAAATAACATACATTTTGAAATGTTTTTTTCAACGATTGAATTAAGAATAAAATATATAAATATTTATTATACTTTTGATTTATCGCTAATTACCCTTCAAGTAAATAAGAAATTAACACTTACTTTCCATACTTTCTCGCAATAATTACTGTATATTAAAATCAAACGTCATTTCCTCTGAATATTACATCACCAACTGAAAATCTTGGCGTAAACCGAAAGTTTAGTTTCCAGATTCTGATACGAAATGTTTTATATACTTCTAAACTTTTCCCAAACAATTGCCATTGTTCTAACTTCCGAGAACAATTGCTATCGCAGCTGGATATATGTTGCCAGGTGTAGTTTTTAAATCGTTAGTACAATTCTGCTCGTAAGTACTTAGGGTGGTCTAAGTAACATTTTTAGAAGACTTCCTTAATGGTTCATAGCTCTATCCGTATGTTTTTGTTTTCGAAGTCTTCGAAATCTTCGATTAAACCCCACCACCCCACTCATAGGGAAGATCGGGTTATATGGAAATTTATACTCACTACAACCCCTGCAATTATTTATCTCGTATTCAGCGGTGAAGGAAAATATAGTCAAAAACTAGCATATAGCGGGAAATTCTGTCAGTTGTACATTAATTTGAATGTATATTAATTTACGATCAACCAACGAACATTCAAATTAATGTTTTGTACATTGTTGACAACTTTTTTGTAGTTTGATTTTGGCATACTTCTTCTTAATAAGAGTAAGAGATGTAAGAGAATAAAAGGGATCCTTAACAGAAGTAACTTTTGCTCAGCAATGGGATAGTTATGATAAATTAAGAGGTGTCGTTTGAGTTACTTTTTTTCTAGTTGTTCAAAGGATAAGAGCAAGTTCTAAGTCTCTTCTTCTTGATCTCTTCGACTTAAAACTTACTATATATGAATAATATCAAAATAACTTGCAGCATTATCTGGAATCAGTGGGATACATAAGTCCTCACCAACTTACAGCAGGTACACTTACTTACAGGGATATCGTATTGGGGTTCGTTGAAATGGTATCAATTAATAGATAGTCAGTTTTTTTAAATTTTTAAATGTTATATTGTTTTAAGTGTTTACTTTTTCAAAAAGTTATTTAGTTTTAAAATATTTCCCCTTTGTCGATTAAAACTCGATTAAAATTTAACACCAGTTTACTTCAAGTAGAAGCTATCGCGTAATTTCATTAAAACTTTCAGAGTTAATAGTATTTCCACGCTAGAGTGTATTTTAATTATTTTATACCGAAATTGGACGGTGAATTAATTACAATGTGACTTCGACGTTGAAGTAATCTTTATTTACCTAAAAAAAATGTATAGTTTCAAATGATGTATGTCGCAGTTTCCATATGAGACGGATCAGATTTATTAATAAAAAGTACAAGTATAATTATATATATATATATATATATATTTATTTATTTATAATTATAATTATTGTATTTTACTGATATTTCTATTCATAAATTTTGTAAATAAAAAACAACTTTAAAAGCAGAATATACAAATTTTTTTAATAGGATGATAGACAAATTTATACCAGTTATATTTATACAAAAATTTTCATTCCGATTTCGATGAAATTTCTGTAGGACCAATCTGAAAGTATATCCTTTAAAAAAATTAATTATTAAAGTCGGTCCTTGAGTTGTGAAGTAAAAAATACGCTATAAATCAAGCACCTCCTCCTTTTTTAATTCGGTTGAAACAAACCAAATATTACGAATATAGGGTGTCCATGCTTTTATCAACCTCGACCATCATATGAATAAGAAAACTACGAAATTATTATAATTGAAAATAAAAAAAGACCCTGACAATATATACATTAAGACCATTTCAACGAGCACAAACACGATACTTCTGCTGTAAATTGGTGAGGAGTTGTGTATCCTGCTGATCCTGGCTGCAGCATCAGATCAAAAATTCCATATTTTGCATAGTTATGTTGCATGGTGTTTAAAATTTTAAGTTACACATATGTACGAAAATAAATCAAATACTTATTATTCATCTAAGATTCCTACCACAGCTAAATGGCTGGACCGATATACTTAAGAACAATTTCTAGAAAATCTTCTTAAAAAAAAAAAAACTGTATCCAAATCGATTAACCCGTTTAGGAGCTACGGTGCCACAGATAGACACACAGATACACATAGCGTTGAAACTTCTAATACCCCATGTTTGCGTAATCGATATCGATAAGTAATCAAAATTACCTCACTTCAAATGGTACAGAATTGGCCTATAAATAGTATTAGGGTGTGGTCACATTTGTTTTTGCATTTCCCATATCGGCCCGTGTGACATATTTTATGACATTTGAAATGAGGCAATTTATAACCGTACGCGTAGCCCGCGTCAGATACCATAGCACGTAAATGGGGTTGATTTATGATACCATGATGATATTGTGCGTAAATCCTTCGATATATGGTTTTGTGAATGACTAGTTGTGACTCGTACTCTTACTTACATAATCAGAAGTAGCTTGTGTGTTATTCTAAAATCTAATGAAAACTGTGAATCAAAAATAAGGCACTGAAAGTAAATACTTTCAGATATAAAGCAGTGACAATCAACTTGTGTAAATCTTAGCTTGAGAGAAGTCATAAATGTAATTCCTACCTAATTATTTTTTCCTAATACTAGTTTGATTGAATACAGCTTGTATTATAGTTTCGGGTCCCGAATTCAAAATAGAACACTTCGATACCTTATTTTCAGTCACAAGGTATTTTTGTCAGAGAATATTTGACGTATCTATATATAAGTATATACGGACGCTGATAAGCAATACTGTGTCAAGCCACACGGACTTCATTTTGAGAAAATGGCGTCTAAAGATGTCAAACACATTTTTAAAAAATTTGTTTGAAGACGTATATATCCATCTTTTCTTTTCCATTTTGATAAAATTTGCAATGAATTGAAAGCAGATTGATATATTTAATGTATTATCTAATAAAAAGTTTTTCAAACATTTGAGAGAATTGTCTAAATTCCAAAAAATGGAACGCACTTGAAATTAGAAACATTAAATTAAGCAACTTTTTTCTGTACTTATTTAGTTTATATGACTTGATATTTTTTTGAATTATGTTAAATAGGTGACGTTCTATCATATTACATTGATATCTCCAAATTTGACTTTTTGTGGGTTGACACATTATTGCTTATCAGCAACCATATATTATTTGGACGATGATAAGTAATACCATGTCTAGCCATACAAACTTTTTTTTTAGAAAATGGCGTTGAAAGACGTGAAACCTTATCTTAATTTAACAAATTTGTTTGAAGACGTATATATCTATCTTCTCTTTACCATTTTCATAAAAGGTATAATGAATTAAAAGCAGATTGGTATAATAAATAGTTTTATCTTTTTTTTTTAAATATACTAAACTGAATATTGCAAAACATTGAACTTCAATATTCAAAACAATAAATTAAGGCCCTTTTTTTATATTTAAAGTTTAGATGATCTCTTTTTTTTAATTTTTAAATCAGTATCTCCGAATTCGCCTTTTTGTGGGTTGCCACATAATTGCTTATTTATCCATATCCACATCTCAAAGGTGTTTCGTTCTTATACTAGTTATTCAGGTTTTAAAACCAAACTACAAAACCTATATCACGTGAAATTGAGAAGCGAAGTATTCACGCGAGTCATCTAGTTATACAGTTCTGTACCTCGTATATAATTATTACAATATAGTATAGTTATATAGCATATAATAATGAGGGAGTGTATAAAACTTTAACTTCACAAATTATTCCTGGAACAAATCGAGGAAACCATTCCAAGGGAACAAGTATATAATTATAAGTTCAAACAACAAATTTCAGAACAGTAAGTTGTAAAACAATAAAAACAAATAACTTTCCAACTCTCAGCGTTTTCATTCAATAATTGAAATAAAATCTTGCTCGTTAATAACGAAATCAATTCTGCTAAAGCTTGCGAGAAGATTCAATTTATAAAAAATTTATAAATAATTAATAATTTTGCGCTATATTTTTAGATACAATTTTACGTAAAAAATTAATGATAATCTCAAACATATGTTGGAATTAATATAATAACTTTTATTAAGTTTTTTGAACTATTAAGCGATATTATTGATATTAATTGTAATTTGCATTTATAATAAACTAGCTGACTATCGCGGTATCACTTGCGTTTATAGTTACTGCTTTATTCCTATGAGTCGTATCATGATATAATATAGCCTAAAGTCTTCCTCATTAAATAAACTATCTAACACAAAAATACTTTCTTAATTCGAACTAGTATTTCCTGAGATTAGCGCTTTCAAACAAATAAAAAAACTCGTCAGCTTTATAATATTAGTATAGATTTTAGGTCTCAATAGAAATATCCACTTTGTTTATTAGAATATTTTAATTTTAAAGCATCAGCGTGATCTCGTAGGTGTTAATAAATCAAAAACAATTAACCATAAAAAATTCTCATGAGAATTTTTTTATTTCTTATTGTGGTCAAATATAAAGATGCGTCACTCTTATATTGTCCTACCGCGGACATTAACAGCTTCGTGGCTAAGGAACATAGTAACGATAATTTTGGATATGCTCGCGTGTAGGAGCAGTAGTTTGCGCGCACGCGCAAATATGACGCGTGAATTCGAATCGCGTAGCATGCACGCGAATCATATGCTTCATGCTCGTGCGTAGGGTTGAATTTAAAGCTTATTACTGTTTTTTAATGTGTAGCATTCGAATTGGATTTTACTGCATACGTTTTAATAATTTGTAAATGAAGATATGAGTGGAAGATAATATGTTGCATTTCGGATTTTTCGCCAATTTATGCATGGATGAAAGTGTTAGGTGTATACAAACAACATTAAAAATATTAAAAAAAACAAACTAGTTTTGGATAAATGCATTAAATACATTTTGAACGTTTAAGCAAAAACTAAACTCACTTGTCTTGAATTTAGAATTTTGCGACATATCATACATTAATATCTCCAATTATTAATCATTTAACGTTGTTCTTCGTATTACTAAAACGATGAAAAAAATAACGAGAAACACGTTTAGACGTTTTATACTACCTTGACCTAAAAATAGTTAAAATCAACGCGTCACCCACCTTCCCACCTTTTATATTTTCACCTAATGGCGTAAAAGTGACGTGAGAATCCTAAACCAACACGAGATAAACCTGTTTGCCGTGCCGACGTGTATCAAGAAGATTGGCTGCGAATTGCCTCTCCAATAACGCCAACCTTTATACCGCTGCCAAACAGAATTGAGACAACAAATAATTGACTACTTGAAAGTGACGAAATCGTTACGTGACAACACATATACAAGTTTTATATACAGGATGGCGCAAAAGTAGTGTCATAGTTTGAGTTGGACGCAATTTTGGCAGATGGCGCCAAATGTCAGCTCGCTTTGATTATGATGTAGATATATAGTAAAAAATTAACCCATGGACCTTACAAGACTTTAAAGGTAATTTTGAAGAACAATCGCTAATTTGGAGCCAGATGTATTGCGAGCAACAATTTTGAATTGTAATATTGTATACAATTTTCAATTGCCGTTTAACGAGCGCAATTACGCATCAATTTGGGAAGTGGCCATTTGAGCGAAATAATTTCTTCCAACTAATGTAACCAATAATGCACTTTCAAATCAATTTTTGATGAAAACAGAGTTCTTTTTTTATGTTTATAATAAAATAGCAGCCAATTCACGCTATGATATTACTTTTGCGCCACCTTGTAGATTGCGAGAGAAATTATGAAATATTAATTTCTGTTCCTGTCTTATTTTAAACTAGAAGGCTTATTAGATTGTACAATACTAGCGTTCTGTCCTTAACTTCATCCACATAGAATTCGGTTATATTACGCCTCATTAACATCGCATTTCTACTTTGTACCATGCATTTTTTCAAGATTTAAAATAGTCTATGTCCTTTTCCAGGCTCTAGACTATCCCTATACCAAATTTCATTTAAATCAGTTCAATAGTTAAGGCATGATGGCGACACAAATAGACAGAGTTATTTTCGCATTTGTACTCTATGCTCGATTCATCTAAATGTCGCAATCAAAGATGTCAGCGGGTTAATTGCCAAACACTATCGCAATCAAAAATGCTACACTTTGTCAGTTAAAAGGGACATTTTAGTACAAAACTGTGACTCTCAGAGTGTTACATGTTTCGATATGGACAGTTTTCAACGATTAGTCTTTCGATTTCACACTCAGACGCTAGACGTGTGTGTCTATGATTACATTTTTACAATTTTATCTTACCTTGAAAGCGTTTTAATTAAGTGACTTAAAAAGTGGGGTTATCAATTCAATACGTACGTATATATGTAGGTAATAGTATTCGAACTGCAATATTTTCACGTATAATATCTTTACCTTAATAGAATACAGTTTGAAACCTTATTCGTGCTGAAATATAATTTGTATGTAAATATATTTGTATGTGAAATTGTACCAAGATTTACGTGTATTTGACTTACGAGTTTATACCACTTGCTCGCACCTGTCGCATAAGCTCAGTTGCCCTAAATCATAATAATACTGTTAGCGGTAAAAAGTTGTAGGAGCTATAGTCACGTGTCATAGTATCATGATATTATAAGAGAGCAACAAAAACGTTGATTAGGCACTTTTGCTTGAGCACTCGGAACTGACGGACGTTGACGGGACCTTTATTTAATTGTTATTTCCGTTAATATTGATTTTGTTATTTAAAATTTTATTTATTAGGAAATCATAAGTTGTTTTAGTTTTTTTTAATACCGCTTTTTGCTTAAAATATAAATTTGCGTTTTATTTCCGCAAAGAACTAACCAATAACATCAAAATAAAAAAATACTTTGTTCAAGTAGGCTCTTACGATCACTTTTGAATCGTCATACATGAAAATAACAAAAAAAAAAATACATAAATAATGAAGCTACCACCGGTTCGGAACGCAGATTCTACCGAGAAGAACCGGCAAGAAACTCGATAGTTACTCTTTTAAAATATTGTCAATACAACACAGTTTATGATTACATATTAATTATTTATCCTGTACGAAATTCAACATATACTAAGCCCACGCATTTTTATCGTCAACGTAATCTTGTATAGAGTAATATGCTTTAGCTATTAGAGACTTTTTAACGTATGATTTTAATCTATTATTCGAAAACTGCCAACATTTCTGGGGGATTTTATTATAAAAACGAATACCTTGCTCCAGAAAGGAAACATTTACTTTGTGAAGTCAAAAACAAGGTGTTGTAAGTTTATCTTTCTTTCTCGTGTTAATATTATGTTTATCTCATGACATGATACTATGAAAATAACCAAAATACACCAATCGAGCTGTATCAACATCGGTTAGTTGACGAACTTTTCTAACCGCGTACGACGTGGAGCTGAGTCTTCCCGTAAGAGATAACAAATGGGAGTTCCACTGAAGTTTCATCCAAAGTTATTCTAAAAATACCGTTGTATCAGTAACATCAAGGATCTCATTATTTAATTTTAAACTATAAGTTTGCTGTTTAACATTAGGCAAGGTAAATATTACACATTTCGTTTTCTTAGCATTTAAGACCAGATTATTTGATGTAAACCAATGTTGCATTCTGTGATTTCTCCCACGCATCATATACATATGAGTTTGAGTAGTGCTATTCCTGCATCTGAAGTTGAGCGACCTTTAGTGAAACCGTATTGTTCACCATGAAAAATACTATTTATATTAAAATAAACAAGGAGTTGCTTTAAAATTTGTTTTTCAAATATTTTACTTAGGGATGGTAATATAGAAATAGGTCTATAATTACCAGGATCACATTTGCTACCCTTTTTAAAAAGTGGTAAAACTTTACTACATTTTAATAAATCTGGAAATGAACCCGTGTTAAGACATTTGTTAAATATATAAGCTAAATAGGGAGCAATGTCTCGAATGATACTACTAATTACTTTAAGCGAAAAAAATATGTTTCATTTATTAATAGAGCCGAGGCGAGGTGGTCTCGTGGCTAGAACACTTCTTTCTTAACCGATGATCGCGGCTTCATGGTTCGTACTCCGGCTAGCACCACTGAGTTTTCAAGTGTTTTTTCTGTTTAAATTCATATCGTGCTCGGCGGTGAAGGAAACTTACATGCGCCGGGAGAAATACATGTAAAATTGTACATTGTACATATATCTGCCAACCCGCAGTGGGGCAGCGTGGTGAATTAAGCTCTCCTTCTCCTTATGAAGAGAGAGGCCTACACTCACCAGTGGAACATTCATAGGCTGTTAATTTTTATTTTTATAAAACTAATATTCGACGGACGGACGATTACAGTTTATATATTCCAATACAGACTTTTGCTGCTCACGGCAAATGTCTGTATTGGCCATACGGATGTTTGTCGTGGTCTGGGTGTTTGTGTTAGTGTTGTGTATGTTTCCGGACCCCCGACACAAGGTCACAAGATCTTAATGGGGGCCGTTGAGTGTAATACGTTTGAGTTTGAGTGTGATATAAAGTAATAAAAAATCCTTACACACACCACCATGTATTTGACATACGCATGTATAATATTTTGTTTATTATCTGTGGTTAAATTGAGAATAAGCTATCTATCAATCTTAATCGGTAGAAAATTTAATGAACTACTTACTTATAATAAAACCGCGTTGATTTGAAATGCATTTTAAATATTATTCAAAATGTATTTCTGAGTTATAATTAACTTTCGTTCGGACGGCTTTCTAATTTCCTTTTCCAGCTGACGTTTACAGACGACTGTTCCGAGGAATGAAACGTGAATGTATTTTTAAATGTTTCTATTTGTGCATATGTTTTTGACGGACTTCCGAAAAAATGGAGGCTTTGTGTAATGCAATATCTACGTTGTTTGTAAATCAGTTTTAAGTTTCTTTTGTTATTTTATGTTTAATTCAGGTAACTTCTAACCGGACGCTGATAAACAATACTGTGTCAAGACACACGGACTTCATTTTGAGAATATGGCGTCTAAAGATGTCAAACCTATTCTTAATAAATCAGGTTGTAGAAGTATATATCCATCTTTTCTTCTTTATAATGATGTAAACAGATAACTCGGGACTTCCTGTGATTGTGGTAATGTTATGGCATAATATATAGGTAGTGTACTTTTTATATAAACATCATTATACAGATACAGAATACGTAATTATATAGCATTATTTAAATTTTATTTTATTATAAACTAACTGACCCGGCGAACTTCGTAACGCCTTAGAATCCAGAAATGTTGTTTTAATTTTATTATTTTTTATTATTACATTTGGTTTGTATTGGTAAATCCCTTTTTGAGTTATTAAATTTCAACAAGAAGTGGCATTGATTTTTATATTCATAGATATATACTATACTTATATAAAAACAAAAACTTGAAAAGCAAATACGGCAGACGCTATCGGGTAAAAAAGTTAAAAATAATCTTAGTCTTTTCCTGTTTATAAATCTCGATTAAAAAGGAGTATTTCTTGCAATCAATGAAGACATTAAAACCAAAGTCTTACAAATGCGATCAAAGTCGCACTTTCAAAGGAAAAAGTTCAAATGGTTTTCATTTATTTTGATTCAGTATAAAATAAGAAATAAAAAAAACTAACTCAAAGCATTTCGCAAGCGAAGTAACAAGAAGAAATTTTTTTCTCATTCAAATATTTCTTTGAACATTGAAAAGCGAGCACGTTTAAAAAGTATTAACTGGCTGAAATAAGATAAATGTCTCTAAAAAAACCAATTAAAAATATGTTCCCGTTAATTTTGTTTACCGCAAGACTTCTGTGCATACTAATGAGTGTTCCCAAGATAGTTAGACTAGCTTCGTGCCGTTTAAGTATTCTTTAAAGAAATGTAAGCAGGCTTAACCATAATTGGAATGTAAGAGGTTAACTAAAGTAGTTCGTTAGTCACTTTTATTGTGAAAGTTAAATACGTTGGGGGTTCTTGATGGATGTCTCAATGTTTATATAAAAATTCCATATAAGAATTACTCTTTATATATTATCTTTAATTTATATTAATATAAAAATAAATAGTTTATTTATTTGAATTTTGAATGCGATAATCTAGATAACCTGTCTAATTAACAAAACATCCATTATCTTCTATTTTAAATCTTTTAAGTATTGTACATAATATAAAAGTGTACATTGTATAACTTCTTAGGTATATAAAAATTTAATTTGACGTTAAAATCTTTACCTATTTTCAACTTTAATAAGCTCGTCAATTGTTTTGTTGGCCCAAAAAATCTCTCGCCTATAACCCGTGGTTAACTTTCCTCCACCGTCCAAAGTAGTCGGAATTCTAGGTGCTAAAATGCATGAGCTATATATCTATGGTTATATGTATAATATCATTGCTTCCATACATATATGTATTTTAACACAAAAGGTGAAAAGATCACATTTCCATTTTCACATTTTCACTAACAAGTCGTTGTGCGTAGCCTAACTTATTCTACGCTATCTAGTACCCGAAGTTTGTCAAAACTAAAAGATCATAAGACATATAAAACGCACATTGAAAAATAAACTTTATATTGAAGGTATTAGAAATGAACGTTCCTATTTCGATTTATATAAAGGTTGAAACATCAACCGTGATTACGTTTAAATCTCTTTTCCGATTCAACCAAAATGTAACCGAGAAACTGATCCGAGATTTTATCGGTTGATCAAATAAGGTTTTGGTGTTTTGCAAAAGTTAAAGGTATGGATAATGTCAATCATTGGATAAACAAATAAAATATTTTCTTTATTGTATTAATACATTATGTACTACCTGAACCATCGAGCTTTTCTGGGTATTATTTTTAGTAAATCATGTTTTTTTGGAAATCATGTTTAGATCTAGTAATAAAAAAAATAGTAGTAATTTTTCATTGCCTAGAATCCCCAATAAAACGACGTTTTCTTAAAATGAAATCTAGCTACATCGATTTATTGCCTCCGAAACGCCTGCATACTAAATTTCATGAAGAACGTTGAGGTCGTTTCAAGATTCAAATATATTTCAAATATATATATAAAATTATACAAGAATTTCTCGTTTAAAGGTGCTAGATTTTCTTTTTTTTTATTAATTTAGCCGCGAATATATTAGACTACAGGCCCATGTCAAATAATGGATGGGTCATATGAACCACCAGGTGACGTATATAGGACGATATAAGAGTATAAAATAATAAGATTCAGCTCTATGCCATCACTTGTAAGCTGTCCAACTGAGTGCTGGTGAGAATTCAAAAGCGCAGGTAGAGTGAGTACCTTTTGGGTCATATATCCTTTTAAACAAATAATAAGTTTTAAAATCGGTTAAGAAATTACATAGGTAACGAATAAAAAAAAAATACACAGCGAATTGCGAACCTCCTCGTTTATTGAAGTCCCTTATTGAAACAGATATAATTTTTGATACAAAAAACCGCAAATTCGGTGCATAAGTGAATGCTGAATGCTAAATTCTGAAAAGAGAATGGTGCAATTCGGAGTAGTGCTGGGTAAGCAACAGCGGTATACGCAGGGGTGTAATGACTTCCGTGCTCACTTTCTTACTCACTTGTGGAAGGGGGTTCGAGTAAGCTCGGCTTTTTCTATCTAATTAATAATGTCGGTAGCCTGTTTATAAGTAACTAATTTGATAAGATTGAGCGATAATATTCACACTAAAGAGTATGGTTACCGATACGCTAATTTTATGTACATATTTTTAACTAGAGGTCGCCTATTGGTCGTAATTAGACAACAGTTTATAGTACACACATAGTAGAATAAAACACAGAGACAGAGACTAAAAACACAGAACAGGATTTATGGAAAGTCGGTTAAAAATGTTTCTTTAAGTTTATTTAAACTTTCACTTACGTCGGTGTTTTCTAAGCGATTGTTAAAATTGGTTTATTGGCTAAGTCTTAAAAAGATTACAAAAATTACCGACCATGTCACTTTCTCATTAAATGATATTAGCTATCACCTGCGGTATCACTCGCGTTTTTGGTTATTGCTTCGCTCCAATGCGACGTAGCGTGATGAAATATAGCGTATAGCCTCTTTCAGTAAATAAACCATCTAACACAAAAATAATTTTACAATTAGAACTAGTAGTTTCTGAGATTAGCGCGTTCAAACAAACTCTTTAGATTTATAATATTAAGTCTGTACTTATGTTTGATTAATATTAGTATAATCTATGATTAATATTATTCATTTATTTGAAATACGTAAATAGGAGTAAAATAGCCAACGAATGTTAAGTACAGTTTAATTAATTATAACAATTCTGGTACTTAAAATGTACATTTTGGGCTTATAGAGAATGTTATTTAGGAAACAATAGGCAGATTAATCCGTTGATATTCGAATGACGCAATGGTTTTTATCCGAATCTATTTTGCAGCTTTGCAGTTGCGATGAGGTTTTTGCGAGCTTACGTTCATTATTTCAACGGATTTGGTATTAAGTTGCGTAAATAAATGTAAAGGTCAGGGATAATGGCATAGAAGTATAATCGGATTTTAAATTCTCTATTGTTTTTTGTTTTATTTTACAGTCCTTTGTTTATTTAGTTTAAGTATGAATACTAACTTGATCTTCATCATCTACGTTTTGAAATTCTGAATTAGTTTAAAGATGAACGAAACAATAAAAGCATTTACTACGTTGAGTATTTAAGACCACATTTGACAGAAATAGTAACTTTTTTTTAAGTAAATGATTTACATTTTTAGCAAACATAAAATGTACTCTATATTGTTTCATAATACATATTTTATATATACTTTTTATTTATATACTTTATAGTACACCACAAATTAAATAAAATTATTTTGCTAAGACTTCAACAAAAAAATTTTGAATCCAATAATTTGATGTCGTATTCAAAATAATTAAAAAATATATAGATATATGTATAGGGGTATAACATTATAAATTATATCAGTACCAAAACCCTTATCTTAACAGATTGAGTATTTGAACGCGACAGCCGAGAGTTAAGTTTTTAAGTAGTAATTTCACATTTTTTAAGAAAATCAAGTATTTTTTTTATCTTGTGATTTAAACGAAGTAATAAAATATCAAATTTAAATTACTATTTATATAGGTTTTTATTCGTTGAAGAATTAAAATAATTCGGTTCTCGTAAAATAAAAATTTCTGTAACGATTCCAATTTACATGGAGCCATGTTTGCATTAAACCGAATAGTTTGCATTAAAATTTTGTGTATACAGACCGGTTTACAAAGTTAAGTTGGTTCAAATAGACGAAATACTCAAATCAAAATGAATCAAATCAAATCAAAAAATACTTTTTTCAAGTAGGCTTTTAAAAGCTCTTTTGAATGCACAAACAAAACGTACTTAAAACTACTACTAAGGAAAAGCATTAGCCGGCAGTAGCCAGCTCGGAATGTAGATTCTACCGAGAAGAACCGGCAAGAAACTCGATAGTTACTCTTTTAAAATTGTATTACTAAGTACATACATTTAAAAATTACAAATGTGTATATTAAACATTCTCTATGAAATTCAGCTATACTAAATCCATGCATTATTATCATCTATACTGTATTACGGGATAAGTAAATACGCCCTATTTCCCTCAGGATGGGATTAAAATCACAAAAAACGAAAACTACAATTCCTTGGCATTATAATGATTGCGAAACCACACTTCAGGGATTGTGCATGCATGAAAGAGTTTAAGTGCACAAACTATTTGTCGTTCGTATTGTTAAACGCAATGGCGAAGTAAATGGTAAGATATATAAGATTGTAATAGTGCTTTCTTAGGATTACATTTATATTTATAAGCAATAATGTGTCAACCCACAAAAAGTCTAATTTGGAGATGTTGATGTGTTCTGATAATGCGTTACTTATGAAACAATATTAAAAAAAAATAAATAAAGTTATGTAAACAAAATAAGTACGAAGAAAGTACCTTAATTTAATGTTTCGAATATTGAAGTGTGATCCATATTTGGCAATAAAAAATAATCTGACCTATTAGAAAAATTTAATTTTAGATAAAACTTTTTATTATAACATTCTGCTTTTAATTAATAATTTCTTTATAAAAATAGATAAGAAGCGATGGATACATACTTTTTGAAACAAATTTATTAAGAATAAGAAGATTTGACATCTTTAGACGCCATTTTTTCAAAACGAAGTCCGTGTGGCTTGACTCAGTATTGCTTATCAGCGTCCATTTATACTCACACAAAGAAGTATTTTAAGCGAATTCGTTAAGAAAATAAAACGTTCAAGAATTTTGTAGACCGAATCTTCAGGTTTCAGTGTCTTGATGCAATTTGCTGAACCTGTGTTTTTTTTTTTAATTTACACATTATTTTTCATTAAAAAAACATATTGTGGAACATACGTGAATTGTATATTTTTTAATGGAAAATAACGGAATGACCGTTTTAAAACATCGTCCATAAACCTTGAATACATAGATACGTTTCAGCATCTATTTTATTATGTATGCAAATGAATTTAAATTTAAAATTCAAATTTTCAGCTGCGGTAAAAACTTTGAGATGCCGACCTTTGTTTCATTATCAGCCATTGCTTTATTAAAATTTAATGAGTTTTTTTTTGTAATATGTACGTGGATTGCTCTTTCGAGGTTTTTAATAAGATTTAAATATGAGAAAGGATAATTTATGTACATACAAAAGTTATTAGTGCTGTTAGTGCTAGATTTAGTATAGCGGTGGACTGGGCCAATGCTGACGGCGGTAATATATCTAGAGGTGGTAATACTTGGGTTTTTATATATATTTCTTTAAGGTTTTTCAAGGAAAAAATAATATAAGTGTATGATAATTGGTAGAAAATTATGATTTTCAATATAAAAAGAAAAAAGTGTAACCATTCAAATTATTCTTTGGATCTAATATTACGCGTCTGGCGTTGGCACAATGGTCACTGCAACTGACTAAATCGCTAACGGTCGCGGGTTCGATCCCCGCTCACGGCAAACGCGTGTATTGGCCATACGGATGTTTGTCGTGGTCTGGGTGTTTGTGTTAGTGTTGTGAGTGTTTCCGGACCCCCGACACAAGGTCATGAGATCTTAATGGGGGCCGTTGAGTGTGATGCGTTATTATTATTATTATTATAAATGTACTTAATATTTAAACATTATTACCGATGTGTAATTACATAGGTAACGTGGCAAAGGCATTTTCTAAAGTGACTTAGGGCGGCACTTATAGTCCGGCCATGAGTGTTATTGTCATACAATAAGCGTTGTCCACTGACAATAGCTTGCATACGGCTCGACGGGGAAAGTACACTCTCAAAGAAAATCTGAACGAATTAGCTTGTACAGCTGCGTTTTGTACAGTGATTAAAAGAGCCGGAAGTCTAACTCCCTATTCCCTTACATCATTCTTTTATTGAGTCGGCACTGCATTTATGGTCCTTCTGGTGCTGTTAACGATCATGGGTGACGGTGAGCCCATACATAGGACGACCCACCAGCTAATTTGCTCGCTTTGTACCAAAAAAAACACGATGGATGGTGTGTCTATCATTTTTTTTAATAGCATCATGAATAGGAGGCCTTTGCCCAGCAGTGGGATATTTACAGGCTGTTACTTTACTTTACTTTATGAAAAGAACAATAATCAATTGTTATAAAGTAAAATAATAGTCTGTAAATGTCCCACTGCTGGGCGAAGAATAATGGATGAAGCTCTTAACCTCTTCTCCCATTAAAGAGTACTCGTAGGTTTAGAGCTTAATCCATCACGTTGCTCCACTGCGGGTTGGCGGATATACATCTGTCAGAATGTTTACCGGCAATGCAGGTTTTCTCCTGATATTTTCCTTCACCATGAAACACGAGATGAATTTAAACACATATTCGACACACTTGATAACTAAGCGATGCTAGGCGGTGTTTGAACCCGCGATCATTGTTGAGATCGACGTATTTTTACGTTTAACCACTAGGTCATATCGGCTCGTAGTCATTAGTATAGTCATTTAAAGATAAAATCTGCCTGTAATCATTCAACCATTAAATATAAATGTAATCATTTAAAGATAAAGATATAGTATCTTTGCGTAATTAAGGCGCGGTTTACAATATAAAGTATAATTAATTAATTTTAAATAAGAAAAGCGAATCCGATTTCTGTAGATATAATCTTGCCGGTTTCCTAATCCCGATTAAAAGGTGGGACGGACCCTAAATTTGTTTTGATTAATTAAGTCTCTCACACTTCGTAGGGCCGAGTGAAAAAACTTTGAAATTAAGCCGAAGCTCGAATTTAAATAACATAGAAGAAAATGAAAGGATATTATATTTTGCGTTAATGTTTTATGCCTTAACGATATTTGAAACGAATTTCGGAGGTTTTTTTCTGTTTGTTTATGAAAATATTTAATCTGTTATTTGTAGCTCGTTTTTAATAATAAAATTGAATATCGGAGCTAAAAGTTATGTATCATATACAAACATTATTCCAACAAGCACGGTAGTTGTGTCTTCTTAATCTGTTATGTTTACCGGCAATAAAGAAAAATTTGCGAATAATTAATTTTTGTTGGGTATGACAAAATTGAACACGAATACTATAAGCCGAACTCAAAAAAAATTTTTTAGGAATAATAATATATCTAAAATAAATCTTTTGAATATTGAGTAAAAATATTTACATTTAGTTAATTATATAATAATACTTTTACATCTTCAGCAAAATTTAGTAACTTCACGTCAAATATGTATATATTCAGGTCATTTATTAAGGGTTCAAATTGAGCTAAACAGTAATTTATACGCTTTGTAAAAAGTCAGCACAAACATATATGAGGCAAAACAAAATGATTCATAAGAAATATAAGATTTGTTTTGCATTTTATGTTTTTAGGACTAATTTTTAAGCGAATAAGCGGTATAAAATTATTTGATCACGTTAATTTCGCCAATAATTTTACGATTAAACATCAACATCGATAATGCATACATTAATTTCAAGTATCATGGAATATAAACTTTTTATGTTTACATGTGAATGTATTAGTGAAATTAATGTCATTTAGTTAATTTCAATTTTTTAATGTGCATAGGGGTTTACGCTTTAGGTTTTATTTCTTGCTTTGAGTTCCAAAATAATTTGGAACTAGCAAGCTAATAGTCAAACATTGTCGCTATCAGATTTCATACTGTTAGGAATATATCATAAAAGTAAATAATACTGTATTTTGTCTATGGTAGCTCGTTGATCAGTTAGTTATTATTATATATCGGCAGTACGCAACCTCCCCCTCTCTAGGATAGATTGCTCGTCTTTACTCTCAGAAATATATTCATAATTACGAATAAACAAGTAACTAGAACCCCAGAGATAACTTAACACATACATTTCGTTCATTTTAATACAAAATAACATTTTTCTCAGATTGTATCATACGATTACTGTGCTCCAAACTATTGATAGTAAATAATAGGTTACCTTTGTCACAGAATAACAAATTATGTAGAACTGTCGCTTTCAAAACATGTCACATTTTTCAGAATGAAATGAGTTAGGTATATTGTAGAACTATAAATATGTCATAAGGTCATTGGTATCCAGTATGTCGAAGACTTGAGACGACGTTCCCTAGGAATCAGCTAACGATTGAGTATCTTTGGTCCAACAAGTCAAATAAGCTCGACAAAGTTGAAAAGGGTTCATATTTTAACGTCAAAAAAACGTTTCATATCTTTAGTTATAAAGTATCATTGATACAAAGATGATTTAGTACAAAAAGTAAAGTAAAGTAACAGCCTGTAAATATCCCAGTGCTGGGCAAACGCCTCCTCTCCTATTAAGGAGAAGGTTAAGAGCGCAATCCACCACGCTGCTCCACTGCGGGTTGGCGGATATATACGTGTCAGAATTTCTTCTGGCACATGCAGATTTCCTCACGATGTTTTCCTTCACCGCCGAGCTCGAGATGAATTTAAACACTAATTTAGCACTTTGGAAAATCAGTGGTGCTAGCCGGGTTTGAACCCGCGATCATCGGTTTAGATCGACATGTTCTAACCACTAGGCCACATTAGTACAAAATCAGAAATCAATTGAACAAATGTATCATGTGTTGATAGCGCAAGTTTAACACAATATTATCCTGTAGGTACTTAGTGAATAATAAATAAATAATCGGAAAAGCCTTCAAAGGGCTATATCTACTGTGGTTGTATAATTTCAAGTGCCATTATTCTTACTGGCATATTTGATAATAAGCCTGTTTATTTCAATTTATCTTTACTCAATGTTGCAATGGAATTGCTTCTATACTGGTTACTCTCGAGAATGGTGTTTTTTTCTGAGAATGTTTGTCCTCGTTTTCTTCTTACCTTCACAATATTCTGTGCATTTTTCATTCTTTGCGCATCAGAATGGTTAACTTGGGATTGTAGGATTTGTAAAATGGAAATCACATTTGTAAGTTTACTTGTTACTCTCGCAGCTGATGTAATACAATTCTATGACAAGGTAACACTTATCTAAGTAAGCTGCAAGGGTCACGATAACCGGTTTATGTAAAAATTATGAAATTCTATAAGTTACATTGATGTTTGCCTAACAAAAGCCGTATTAATATTAATATATACATCATCTAAACAGTTAGTTTTTTGTTGGTTTGAACGATTTAATTTCAGAACCTACCAGTCTTTTCTTCTTCCTGCTCTCTTTCCACTGTGAGGTCGGCATTATGTCTTTCTCTTTCACTCACCTATCTACCGCTATCTCAATAGTTACACCTTTCTTACTCATATCAACTTTTAAACAATACGTCTCTCTTCTATGGTCTACCTCAACCAATATATCTTTCAAAAAGCACATCTCTTCTTGTTGCTCTTGTAGCGCATTCATCCCTTTGCATGACATGCCCATACATCGCTAATCCTCAATTTGTCTTGTTTCACTTCTTTCTTCTTCTGTCACTTTGAGAACTTACTAGTCCAATTCAAAAAATCTTTTCGCCACACTCGTAGATAATTTGTTTATATAATTCTTCTGGCGACCCATTCAAAGTTAAAAAAGTCGAAACATCTATTGATCTAATCACTACCAAATATCATTATTATTATTTTTATTATTTATTATTTATTTATTGAAATAATTAGAACGGACAATATCCAATTACACTAATTATAAATTATTACATTTAAGAAAATTATATAAATGCACAAACAAAAACAACAAAACACTAATTACATACACTAAATACAAAGCAGAATGAAACTAATAATAAATATATAGCTCACTTGATTTTTAGAGTGTCAATTTAAAAACATAGTACAATTATATCGTTCACAAAACTGCAAACATTGATTGACAACAATGTTCCAATGATCTGCAAATATGTCACAGTGAGGGGTCTCTGTCAGAAGGGTGTTCAATGCAGACAGTGTGCGCGGTAAGGGAGATCGAGCACGGGATACTGTGCGGCAAGAGGGGATAAAGAAGAGCTTACGGCGGCGACATTGCCGTAGACTAAAATTATTAGGCGCAAATAAACAACACAACTTGTTATGTAGCTCAATGCAATCTATTCTACCAGTGAGAACCTTACAAATAGTAACGAGCTGGCCAAAAGCTCGTCGTGTTTCCAGGGAATTGAATCCTAAGTGACCTAGCAAAAAATTAGTTGGGTAGAGATAAGGGTAACATGAAGGCGCTTGTATAAGTACCTAAGAAAAGCTTTTTGGACCTTTTCTAATAGGAGAGCATAGGTACTTTCGTATGGATTCCAGATGCAAGAGCTGGTTTCCAATTTGCTTCGTACTAGCGAATCATATAAGAGCTTTATAGTGCGGCGGTCATGAAACTCACGGGTATTGCGCAGCACGAATCCCAGACGCCTAAAAGATTCTGCGGCGAGCGCAGATATGTGGCTATGGAAAGTTAGTTTGGGGTCAAACTTAACACCTAAATCCTTTGTAAGAGCCGCAATCTTCAGATTAGCCATACCAGTCGTATGGCTAATCTGAAGATTGCGTAAAAGTTTTATCAAAATCGCTTTAAATTTTATATTGAACATGCCTTTAAAATCGAGTAATAATTGACTCGTCTTAAAATATATGTTACCTCAGAATTCCGTTTTAAAAAATTCTTTCCGATTACACCCAAAGATTTTTTATCAAAATCGGCTTAATGTTTTAAAATCTAAATAACTGGAATAAGTATGTCATTCAAGTAAACGAAATTACGTACTTTGTTAACCGACTTCGAAAAAGGAGGAGGTTCTATGTTCGGCTGTAAGTATTTTTTATATTTTTTTACGTTTGTTCTCCCATCTCGCCTCCGATTGTAGATCGATTTTGATTTTTTTTTTATTTTAAATGGTGTACTTTTAAATTGGTTTCATTAAATAAGTGTCAGGTCAGAATCTGATGCTGGGATCCTGGAAAAATTAAGGGAACTTTTAAAATATTATAGGCACACTTATACCGATTTAGTTATTTTTATAGTAACTCACGCCAAAAATATCTTTTGGAAAACCACATTTGGTGAAGTGGAAATGATGATGAAGACTACAGATGGTCACTAGAACTACTAAATAACAAGTATTTCACTGGTTAGGATTCGATTACTTCAATATGTTTCAAGTAATTGAATCGTAAGCAATTTACGCTCGTCACAATGCATTTGGCAAAGTGGAGCTGCATCGGAAAAGCAATATTTCGTAAACTTTGATAAGCAGTTGACATAATATTGTAAATTAGGTAAATTACAAAGTGTCTCTTACCACTGCCTATACTCGTAACTAAAAGTGTAAAAAAGAAAACCTTAAAAAAATACATCGACTTCAAAAACAAAACAAGTAATGTACAAAAATATTAAATTTTTGCTTTTTAGTTTACTTGTTTCGTGGTTTTAATTGTCCTTAAAGTCGGTGTATTTTTTTAATACTGAATTATTTATAAACATTAGAAACATCCTTTATTCCCTCGTCGAAAGGCTCCTGGGAACTAATCTCAGGGTATTTCTCTTTGCCGATTCGTTTGTTTTTACATCAATGTACCCCTCATTAGTTATGTTAAAGTACCCCTTGAATATGGGACGGCGCTTTTTCAAGATGATTAGGGTCACACAGATTTAAATCCCGGTCTGTTGTGGATATTGCTCCCTGTACATACATCACGTGGTAACAATTATTTAGACTTAGGAAAACTTGCAATGAATTTGCTTTTACTAATGATTTTTTTTTATAGGAAAAAATAATTACATTAACATACTCCCTTATAATAAAATCTTTAAATTTAACCGTGGATGGTCTTTCTTTTATTTTGTAAGAACCGATTAAGAACGGATTTTAATAAAATCAATCCCTATGATAGGTTGCGAGGTGCGTTATTTAAAACGTACGAAAGCTAGTCGGTAAATCAGAGGATTCCCAATTTATAATTTAAGCCAGCATTTCTACATAAGATCCTTCTTTTCTACAAATCTTTTTTGAATTACACAAAAAAATCTTTTCTCGAAAGATAAGTTCCGAAAATTACAAAATAAAATAATACTGCTTATTTGCTTCGTCTATGTCTTATTATTCATAATGATGTAATTCAACTTAATATACTATTTCTCTACTCGTCTCTAACTTCGAGAAGTAGATATTTTTCATTCGTTTAATCCGCCACTTCTCAACGTTTACGAGCCTGATTTAACGCTGTGGTTTACGAGCTACAGTGCTGCCCTGATTTTTTACTGCCTGATCCATTTGTAAGCCTTCCTTTAAGTTGACTTTAAACATATTTTATGGCTCTAGTAACTCCCTGCAGTTTCATTCAGGTAATTTGCGTAAATTTTAAATATACTGACAATTATCTTTTTATTATTTGGTATAGAAATATTTATAGTAATAATATACGAAGGAGAGATGTGTATTTTTGTCAGTAAACATTTCTGGACCGTTTGCGATGAAGTTACACAGAGATGTAGTTTACATTTTTTATAAAGGATCCCGCAAATATACGGTCTCTGTGGGAATGCGATGTAAAAAGGAGCGCTACATAACCGAATTCTACGCAGACGAAGTTGCAAACGGAACTCTAATATGCAGTTCTGTATCCAAATGCTGGTACAGCCGTGACGTATTCGCTGGTTAGATAGTTTAAGAAAAATATAATAATAATAATTCATGGGACAAGATTTAGAGTGGAAATTATTACACCAAAACATAATAAAAAAAAACAATCGATGATGGAATGTTCGCTTCCATGTGACTTTAAAAAAATTGAATATTCTACACTCTTCTGTACGGGAAAAACTTGGATATCGAAAAATTCGCAGGTATTTCACGGAATTATCATATAAAGTGAAAACCAGAGCACGTGTTATTCCCATTATCGAGATCCGGGAGGAGATTCAAATGAATTCGACAGTGGGTCGGCTTTGTTCGATTCTAAATGGCATTAAATTCTCCGAAAAACATATTTGATGAGGAGTCTTGGTTGATCTTTTACAGATTGAAATAATAATAATGTGAAACGTTCAACGTAGGTTAACATAAAATAAAAATGTACCTATTTCTTAAATTGACGTGTGAAATATAATTTTGACTAGATTTTATAAATACCTAGCGACCCGTTACGTGCTTCGCTACGTATACAATTACATGGATGCTGATAAGCAATAATGTGTCAACCCACAAAAAGTAAAATTCAGAGATATTGACATTACGCGTCATCTATTTAACATTATACAAAAGATTTTCAAGTCATCTAAACTAGTACGGAATAGAATTCGAATGTAATGTTTTCAATTTCAAGCGCGTGTCATATTTTGCAATTTATACAATAATCTCATATATTTAAAAAATTATTATTAGATAAAAGTTTTTATTATACCAGTCTGTTTTTAATTAACTTACCTTTTGATCGAAATAGAAAAGAAAAGATGGATATAAACTTCTTGAAACAAATTTATTAAGAATAGGTTTGACATGCTTAGACGCCATTTTCTCGAAATTAAGTCCGTGTGGCTTGTCACAGTATTGCTTATCAGCGTCCAAATAATAAAAGAATATATTGAATTCATTTGCTACAAAAAGGTTGATGAAAATGAAGAACCGCTCGTACGATTTTGTACAAACTTTACATAAATTATTTATTAAATAGTCCAAACAAAGCCTAAGCCTTTTTGGCTTTAAGGTTTGGGTAGGTGAGCCCGTTCTGGAGTTATAAAATTACAACAAAAAGTGTTTGTGCATGTAATTGATTTTTATATTTATAGATATTTAATAAATTATAATAATAGGATAAATTAAATTCAATTTATTTCTATTAAAAACAGCTAAATCGAAAATTTACGTTACGATATTTAGATTAAAACAAAAATGATTATTGAAATATAATTATTTTACCTTAAATTCACGACATATCACAATTCTTCATATACACAAACGTAAAGTGCTAAGATCCGTCAATTTACGATCACTTCTACGGAAGGCGCCTTCACAATTGTTACGTTTCAATAAAAACAGAGGTTATATTTTTTATACAGATCATAGAATTGTGATTTCGTTAGAATAATTGAAGGATTTTGACCAATTAGGCTATGGTATAGTGATATTTTTTTTAAATACAATCATTCATTTTATTTGTGAGGGTATTTATTCAAAGTACTGTTCGACGTGTTAATCCCAGGTTTCTTTTGACCTAATTCTGTCTTATTTATAGTATTGAAAGTTGAATCTGAAATAACGGAATCTGAATTCACGGTTTCACTCGTATTAATATGGATATAAGCGCGCGGAGCGCCACCTATTTAAAACTGAATGGCAGCAAATTAGATATGAATAACCAATCATTACATTTCATATATTAAATTATTTGATGTACTTCAAAATATACTTCATTCATATCAGTTTTTTTTTTAATTTATATATAAAATTGGAAATACGTAAATAGTATAAATAGTATATAGTGTAAGGAGGCGCGATTATTAAACAAGTATTAACTGTAATTTAGAAGCGAGCTGGCTGATGAAACTTTTTAAAAAGTAGATTACAATTCGTGGAACGGGCATTCAATAATATATAAGGAAGCGTTGTATATGAAAACACACTAGTTTTGTACTGTGATTTTACTGAAAATCAATAAATATTGAGACTGAAATGAAACTATTTTAAACGGATTTAAATCGCGTATATTAATTATTTTTATCATCCCGACGTTTCGAGCACTTTGCGGCGTTCGTGGTCACGGGTAGACTAAGGTGACATTTGTCTATTTGAGATTTTAGAAAATATTATTTACAACTACCGCCAACGGTTTCTTAAATGATATCTTGAATAACGTTCCGGTTGCACGCAGAAGGCCTATACAGTTAGTGCCACCACCACGACCACGAACGCTGCAAAGTGCTCGAAACGTCGGGATGATAAAAATAATTAATATACGCGATTTAAAATAGTTCATTTAAAATAGTTTCATTTCAATGAATAATAATCGCGAAAATCTAAGACAACAATATTGAGACTGTTGACTATTATTTTTGAGCCGTCCTAACAATAGCTTTATTGAAAGAGAAACCCGCAGTGGTAGCCAATGGGTGACGGAGTGTAGTTCATGTCCCGGTATTTACTTTCATATTTGATGTATATTTTTTAATAAATTTTATTTTTTCGTAATCCCATCATTTCAATTGATATATTGAAAATATTTTTGTTCCCGTTTTTCATAAAGGCGCGTTGTAACGAAAAAGTGTTGTCATATATAAGGCACTATCTGCCCCTTGCGTTTATGGTTACTGTTTCGCTCCTATTAGTCGCAACGTTATGTAATATAGCTTATAAAATAAACAGGCAATCAAATCCAAAAATAATAGTTCAAATCAAGTAGTTTCAGAGACCTCTACACACAAACTTACAAACAAATTTGACCTCATTATAATATTAATATATAAATATAGATTAGGGAAAGTAAAAATAAAAATCTATACAAAAATAGAAATATGATATTATTATCAGAACAGTATTGGAATCATAAGTGGTTCTGTGACAGTAACTTCTCGCTGAATCACCAAGTTTTGATAGAGTCGACATCTGTAGGCGTATCAAAGTTTTCCCATTTTGAACTGTATTTTAACATTTATACTCGTTCGTTTTGCTTTGAAGTTGATGTTTTACACTTTCCCAATTTCACTTTCGACGTCTATTGACTTATAAATGTCTTTGAAAAACAGTATATATCACAGACGCGGTAGCACCCTGAAATTTAGGTAGGGCGCACTAATGATGTTTAAAATGTCTGGGCATAGATGTAGCTAAAATTGCGTTTATACCCCCTGTATGATGTCTTTCAAATTGATTTTATGAGAAAGAAAATAATACGACAATAGTTTTAAACAATTAAAATGGATACTTTTAGATATTTTAGGTCCGTAAGCCAATAAAATGTATTCGCCTAGGGTCAGAAAATATTTGCAATAATCTTATATATTTGATAAACTTTATTTTAGATATTTTTTTTTCAATCTGCTTTTTATTAATTATAACTTTTATCAAAACAAAAAAGAAAAGTTGGATATATAAATATATATTCAAACAAATTTATTAAGGATAGCTTTGACATATTTAGACGCTATTTTCTTAAAATGAAGTCCGTGTGGCTTGACATAGTATTGCTTATCAGCGTCCAGTTATGCTAAACTATTTCTGTTAAAACATGCCATATTTTGACAATTTAAAGAGATGATTTAATGCAGAAATCAACCATCAGAATGTAGCATAATGTGATTATGGGAGATTAACTTAACTATCCTGCAGGCTACATTCATATGTCAGCTGCAATGGCCGAAAATAGCTCGGATCGATGAAGCGATGTTGTGAAGTTCGGTGTTCGTCGCAGCTTGAGTTTAGTATTAGACAGCGATATGTTAGATATATTTTAAAACGTTGTCTCAGATTTTCACGATTATTACTCATTGAAATAAAAATATTTTAAACGGATTCATTCAGTGGTCACGGGTAGGCAGCCTACTCGTAGGTTTTGAATTTTCAATTTTAGTTAATTATCTTCAAATACAATTATTATTGTTTAAATTAGCGTTTAAATTCATCTCAAGCTCGGCGGTGAAGGAAAACAACGTGAGGAAACCTGCATGTGCCGGGAGGAATTCTGACACATGTATATCCGCCAACCCGCAGTGGAGCAGCGTGGTGGATTAAGCTCTATAAACCTTCTCCTTAATAGGAGAGGAGGCCTTTGCCCAGCAGTGGGATATTTACAGGCTGTTACTTTACTACTACTACTACAATTATTAACTAATACAAACATTGTTCGCCGTCGAATAATAAAAACATTTTTGGAGTTAAGTGAAACTAAGGCAGGACTTACACTTGTAAGTTTTACACTCTTAACTGATATAAAGTAACTCTGTAATTTGGTAACAGTTATGTACCTAGGTTACTATACATAAGCTATAGATGTCAATAAATGTGTCATTGACAATAAATCCATTCAAGCGCTAAAACAATGACCCGCCACGGCTTCACACGGCTGCAATGTAGTTACATATACATATGTGCTTATAATACAACTTTCTCTAGAAAGTTTTCAATTCAATTCAATTCTGTAGTTAATGGCTTTTAGTTGTGCCAATTAGACACATGTTATTTCGCCAATGTCACGTGGAATGGAGAAGACACGATGGAGATTGATGGTGTTGTCAAGAATCCAACCTAAACTAAATTTCGAACACACCCTAAAATTTGAATTGAATTTCATTGTTAGTCCTTAACCTACAACAACAAAAAATAGATATAAATATTATACATACTTGAAAGTTTTAGAGCTGGTGCGTACAGATGACTTTTGTCAGGGTGATATAAAAAGAATTTATAAAAAGTTTTTGTCATTATCACGTCACGTGTCCAAAGCAGACTCCGCTTATCACGGTGCTTGTTCGCGGATCGGCAGACAAAAAAGTCACGTATTTGTCATATCGTAATGTGCGCGTTGCTCTATACATCGCTGGTTTGCAAGAATATCGTAGTAATTCAAAACACTAACAAATAGAACTAAGTAGGTCAAAAGACCATCTTTGATGTTTTATCATGAAAAGAGTTACGATGATGAATTTTAAATCAATAGTTATAACATAGGGATTGTTTAGATTTTGCAGCTATGCAACAACACATTAATAAAGAAATTTAAAAACTCCATTCCCTAAAATTCATCATTTTTAGTTGCATCGATATTTTTAAACACGACATATCGATATACAGGACAATAGTGACAAAACAGTCACGATGAAAATCACCAGAACGCGCATTACCATATACTATTTGAAGATTTGTAATGTTATCGATGTAATTTATTTATTAATTATATTTTTTAATTATTAAATTATGTAGCTTTTTCGTTCTCCATCAAAGCTGCTGATTTTGACTTATACCGTGTCAGAAGTTAAGCGAAGATATATTTATCAAATTATGTATGTTCGTACACGTTTCCGTATCTCCCCTTTCGAGCTTTAATCCAATATTTGCGAGGGCCCTCTACATAGAAGTTTTGTTATCAAACTTTTACTGTCTTAACTGGCTAAACTGTGACGGATTAGAACATTTTCCCATGAAGTTATTCACATGGCTATGATAATATTTTCATCTAAAAGTTATATTAGTAGCTTTCCCAAAATATTGTAATAATATATTGGCTTGGATTAAGTGTACTATCGATATCATAAAGAAAAAATCGCGCCACTAATTTTACCTCATATTAGTGAAAATGTGTGTTTTGGTAAAAATGCGCGTTGAATCGACTTTTTAGCGCTCGTACACTAAAGCTATTAATTTTAAATATTTATTTTATAAATTATACGAAATTTTTTCTAGTTTTATTAATTACCCGACATTTTTTATTGAAAAATGAGTAGGATATTGTCAAAGAACTGTTTTTGGGCGCCATTATTTTCAATGAAACGGTACTTCCAGAAAAAATACGAGGTGGCACGTTTTTCAGAAAGATTAAAAATTTTCAAAAGTTTCGGAAAACGGTAAAATTACGAAGTGACTGTATTATAACTAGAGCAGTTTATGAAAGCATTCGAACATCTTTATCGTAACGTGTTATATGTAAACGCTCTGCAAAGTTAAATTGTATGTTTTGTTACACCCATTTCTGGGACTTTATGAGTTCATAACTTTGTTTTTACTTTAATTTGATGTATATTTTTAATTTAAGTACCTTTTTAAACTATTTTTGTATTACCCTATTGCATAGTCAAAATAAAAAAAAATGAGCTGTCATGAACTTTTAACTGTTATCTTAGTTTGATCAAGAAAATCTGAAATTAAAAAATAATAACAAAACCAATAATTCGAAACCATGATTTTGTGGATATGAGTTGCTAGCGTCGCAACATATATACATATTTATTCGCTCATTCTTTACAAAATTATCGCTGCGCTACGTTGCGAGTAACTGTGTCGCTTGACCTCAACATGACTTTAATCTTAGGGTGCGTTTGTGCGTGCAGACAAAGTCTGTGTTAGTGTAAGTTGTTAGTGTTAGTGTAACTTTAGGGCAACTCTTGCCAGGCTTGCAAAGAAAACGCGCACTATACGCGTGCAGGCACCACGTGACACACCGCGTGGCTTACGAAACCGGTCGATAGACTATTCTATATTAGCACGTCCAACAATTTTTTTTAAACATAAAAAAACAAGATGGTACCGTTGTAAACAGATAGTGCCAATGATTTATGAAGATAGATCAACTTTCAATGGCACGAAAAGTTGCTAATATAATATTATAGTTAATGATGATGATAAGATCCTTAGCGAAAATATTAAGATGCAGTTATTTCGGTAAACACTATTTTTATTTAACCCAGACCAATACCAATACCAATTTTTATTCTCGCAACTTTGTTCGCGTTTGACAGACGCGTTGGCGCAATGGTCACTGCAACTGACTAAAGCGCTAACGGTCGCGGGTTCGATCTCCGCTCACGGCAAACGTGTGTATTGGCCATACAGATGTTTGTTGTGGTCTGGGTGTTTGTGTTAGTGTTGTGAGTGTTTCCGGACCCCCGACACAAGGTCATGAGATCTTAATGGGGGCCGTTGACTGTGATGCGCTATTTATTTATTTATAATGTATGTGATTTTTTATGCAAAATAAACGCCTAATGCTTATTTTCCTATATGTCCAGTATAACACGCCCGCCACCTACTGAAAGTTAATTGTACTTTGCTTATAGCGTTCTCGCAAGTGCAAACAATAAATTGACAAAGTTTTGTCGCAAAGGGATGAACGGCTTGGTACCGCATATGATACAATTGTTCGTAAATAAACATTAATTCTTACATATTAGATTTAGTAGAACTAACTAAATCATAAATAATTTTATATCGCTAAAAATACCCTTTATAAAAGCCAAGGTAGTTTATTCGTATAGAATGAAATAACTCAATATATTGAACAAGTAATACTCGTATATTGCAATATACATACACGAGTTGTTATTAATTTATTATTGGCAATATGTTTTTAATAAGAATCACTTCAATATCCAAGCAATATTGTTTGTTTTATTGCAACTTCACAATTTATATAACAAATATGCTACGATTGCTACGAACCGTAGCAATAACCGTAGAGGGCTACGAATTCTATTTAAACAACAGAACCGTAAGAGAAGTGTGTCTTTGGGGTATATATTTTACAAATTGATTTCGTTGTAGAATGTTTTTACTTCATCGATACAAAGGTAAGAAAAAAATTCAAAATAACAGTAGTCATATTTTTTAAACCAAGTGCTATGCATACATCGATTATAATGAGTTTTGATGTAGCTTTTATATTATAAAATGTTGAAAAAATGTCGCAAATATTCGTTACTTATAAAAAATACGATATCCCAATTATTGTAATTTGATTATTTAAATATTTTCGGAAATAATCAATACAGTATTTAGGTATCTATATTTGCCTTTAGTTGTCTTTTATTAATATGTTTATCAGAAAAATCTTAGTAGTGAATTTTAAAAAGTCATATTATTATTATTTAAATATATTTATAAAAAATATTTAAAATAAAATATTTTAATATTTAAATATTACTGCTATAAATATCAATTGGAACAAAATTGGATCGTTCGTTAGGCAGCTAGTATGCCACAGATAGATTAAAAATTTTAGCATTTTACTGATAACTCATGAAAAAATTGTAAAATAAAAAAAAATGATAAATATAATACTAAATTTATCTTCTTTAACAATTATTAAAATAAACTACACTATATGTGGTTGTGTTAGACTTTTGTTCCCATAGTGACGTGTTTCATCGTAAATCTGTCACGTGGGCGGTGTTCATGAATGCATCCTTATGGAACCTTTGAAATCACGTTCTGTTTATACACAAAGAACAATGTACCTTAAGGTTGACGTATACAGTTTAAATTACAATGTGTTACTTTTAGGATCTCATTGAAAATTCACGTTTAAAAGCGCGTTGTTACGTCGTCACTGATTTTGACGAGGGACCGTGACTTTATCCATTTTAGTGTCTGTGTGTAAGCGGTGTCAGATAAGGTGTGAATGTGATATATATGTATACCGTTTATTAAATTTAACATCGTATTAAAGTGATTGTAAAGCGAGAATTACATTTGTAAGTTTTACTATCGTGATTGACATGAAACAACTCTGTAACTTGGTAAAACCTAGGTATATAAAGGCACTGACAGTAATTTTTTCAGGTTTAAATCAATGGCTTGTTTGTCATTATATATAAATTATGTAAATCTTTATGAAAGTCTGAGTGCAATATTGATAAGTGTAATTCTCGCCAAAGATTGTTGAAATATTATACGATTGAAATAGGCAGAGTGTATCGATTTCTTTGTGCTCTTTTTAGAGTTTGTTCCAATTTAACTTCGTTACTTTTCGGTTGTTATTGTAAAAAGTAATTTAATTAGGTCGTTCGTTATTTAGTATTTAATTATAGGCGAACAGAACTTATTACAAGAGTAAAAATAATTTTCTAATAAGAGATGTCAGTTTCTGATCTATGTTAAGGTAACAAATTATCCAAAATTGTAATAATAAGGAAAATATTACCAAAGAACTATAATTTTATTATAGGAAGTCTTCGGTTTCGGTATACACTAAGTGAATTATATACGATAAAGTGTTGTTGAAAATAACTGATGCTATTTAAAATATATTTAATCTATTTTATAATAGTAGTGGTTGCCTAGCGGTAGAAAATCGATCGTTCATTAAATTATCAACCGATTTCAAGAGTGACCACAGATAATCTATTCTCAATTTGACCACAGACTGTACAATAAACAAAAAGAGTGAATGCGTGTATGTTTAATACATGGTAGTATGTGTAATATTTTTTTAATCGATTTAATGTATTATTCATGCATAATTAAATTTATATATATATATTTATATATATATATATATTTTTTTTTTTCTGTCCGAGCAATTTTCGTAAAAACAGATACAAAGTTTTTACTTTACTTTTTATTAATATTTAGATATACAACAGAATCGTATTGATATCAAATTTCTTATTGAGTTCAGACTATAATAAATTTAAACTTGGCAATGATTTCCTTTTCAATGTTTTCTATCGGCCATTCAAGAGTTGAAGACATTATTAATTACAGCTGGAGGCGAGCACTTAAAGTATCAAGTTCATCGCACTAACTACAAGTAACAGGGACCTATAAATTAAATTCACAGTTTCAATTCATCTTGTACCGTTAGTGTTTTAATTAAATACGTCACTATACTTCTCGTGATGGCGAGAAACGAAACAAATTTTAAATAAAGGTAATTTTTTCAAGTTCTCTGTTTGTATAATAATTACAAATTTCGGATACAATAAAAATATACATAATACGAAAGTAAAAATACAATAATAATAACAACATGCATTTGTATCAGTTTATTTTATGGCCGTATGTACAGTGTGTATTAAATTGTATAGACTACACACCTGCCCGGCAAATCGAAGTTGCAGTGATCGTGATACAAAATCATTTATAACATAAGAACAATTTAAGCTGTGGCCACATCTGTGCGACCCAGCGAGATAATACATTAAAAACATTTTACGCTAGAATATTTAGCTTACTTTACTTAGCATAGTGCTTCTCTAAGTAAGTCTAAATAAGACTCTATTTATCTGTGCATCGATAAACACAAAAATCGATGCCGTATGTACTTAACTGCATTCAGAGTATGATTGCCCTTTACGCGTCTAATCCGTGCGTTTGTAATTGCTAGGACAATGTTTTTATGAAAGAAAATGTTGTAAAAATTGCATGAAAAAATGAAAAATTTGCGTTAAATCTACTACATATAAAAGTAAGTGAATAGCACTGCAGAAACTATTGGCTTTTTTTCTTTAAAGTTTTTATGCTTATTAATATATTCTTAGTCTTTCAAAATGGTATTTTATCTCGCTACAATATCGGATGCTGTTAATATAAGGCTATGATTAAATTTGTAAGTCCTACTCTTGTAACAAAAGCTGTGAATGTTAAAAATAAGGTACTGACAGCAAATTCTTTCAGGTGTAAAACAATGACAAAAAACTTATGTACATTTTTATAATAATCTGTGAAAAAAACTTATAAGTACCAGAATAATTCATAATTTTATGATTCAATGTGCTATAAGGTATAAATATGCATCATAAAAAAATCATTAATTTTACGAACTTTCGACACAGGTGTGGTAAAAATATTCTCGTGATAAAGGCCAACAAAAATTAATTAAAAATTAAACAAACTTGACTTAAGGTCACAAAACTTAATCCATTTATAAGATCTCTATTGCATTATAAAATTATTCATGTCATCATTAATATAAGGTCTCAAATTGCGCTTCGTAATAGGTCATTGCGGCTATTAATCATTTCTATTTATAAAAGTCCTTCGTAAAATACAAAATAACGACAGAATAAGCAAAATTTTCGTACTAAAAGCGATACAGAATATCCTAAGAGTCCTGCGAACTACAGACTGTTTTATAAAAGTCACCTCCTAAAGTAACAGGGAACGAAAATAAGCTACCAATGCTTTTGTATGTTCGTTATTTTATCAAAAACAATTGCTCCGATGTGGATGGGGTTTAATATAGTTAGGATTTGATAAATATCTCTGGTGATAAACAAAGGAACAATTACTAATAACAAATTACCCGCGAATAGGTCCGTTTGTTCTTTTGTCGATACAACAACAGTTATGTTTAAAGTTGGTTATATTTTTCTACGAAAATACAACAAAAACAAAAACTTCTACCTCGCTCCCTCTTTCTTCTCTTTCACTATCTTCCTTTCTTGCGTTTTGGTTTTCTAAATATCACGTATTACTACCACATCTATTTTGTATATAAGTAACACGATCTTGATATTTAATAAAAAATGACGCGCTCGTAAATTATGTCCCAACGAGGAACGAATTATAGGAGTAATAAATATCGTCGGGTAACCGCTCAAAGTGACGTCAATTGGCCCTAGAGAAATGATACCATAGTGAATTGCTACTTTTTTCCTTGCGTCATACAAATAAATAACATATAAATAGAATTATTGACGTATGTACATATCAATTATGATAAGTGTAAGTAGTTATGACCGCTATGGTGTAATGATACTAAATGTTCCTCTAACCCCGTTTGTTGCGGGTTCGATCTTTGCTCGGGGTAGATATTTATATTTATGTAATCCTCAAATGCTCGCCACCGTGCCTTGGCAAGCACGAGAAACTGTCAGGCCAGGTTTTAATCATAATCATCTGATAATGATCATTATTCGTAGTAGGTAGGGGTTGCGAAAGTCAGATGGCAGTCGCTCTGTGCAAAAATCATTCTTGCAATTGTCAATTTCTAGAATAATAAGTAGACCCTGGTATAACCAGGAAAAAATGCTAGATAGATGAATATGCTAAGCTGTGAACGATGGTTTTGTCGACTAACTTCAAAAAGGAAAAGGTTCTTAATCCTTAGTATATGTTTTTTTTTTATTTTATTTATTTATTTATTTATCATCATTTCAGTAATTGCTGTTACTGTTTCAGTAATTGCTGTAATAAATATCTGATAAGTGTGTCGTCTATGTAAACGAAATTGCGTTTTATGTTTTTAAAGTCGGTTTCTTTTTTATAAAAGCTTAATTTTTGTTAAATAGCACAAATCTATCTATCTGCTTGCTACTATTAAATCGAAGTTACTTTAAACCTCGTGTTTGCAACCTTGACTAAGTTATTTAATTTATACATTTAATCTATACAAATATTATTAATCAAATTAGAGTGTCTGTTTATAATATTAGCCTTTTATTTAATGGATATAAAATTATACAGAAGAAAAAGATTTTTTTTTTCTATTCATTTGTCTGTTTGTTTTAAATTATTACGGGATTTTCATTCGCAGATAGCTGATGTCATAAGTTAAGAAATTTTTATGGTAAAATAATTAATATTTTAAAGAAAAATGAATACGCAATTTTTTATCGAATAACATGTTTATTCCAGTTATTTTGATTTTAAAACCGAACTACTGGGCCGATTTTAACGAAACCTCTATTAAATCATTGTAACGTATATTTTGAAGTATACTTTTTACTATGAATTAAAAAAATAATTTTCAAAATAGTTTCATTGATGGTGTGAACAGACATTAAAAAAATACATTACGAATTGAGAACTTGTTCTGTTTTTGAATTGGTTAAAAAAAAACTAAATCGTCAGTCGCGGACAAAATCACGTGTAGCAGCTAGCTATATTTAATGGCAGTGTAATTAATAATCGATTATTTAAAACTTCCTTCATTTATATTTCGTCTGTAAAGTTTAATTTCGGTTAACTTATATCCTAGTTTCCCCAGGACACTCATTATAGCTACGTCATGGAGGACCGATCCGCTGAATAATGGGGAAGCGGTGAAGCGTGAACTTTTCACTTGTCTTGTAATGGAATAAATAGCTTGGACAGATAGACTGGTAATGGATAGCTTGGGAGTTTTCAGTTTGGTAGTCTTTTGTAAAAAAAATTACCCGGCTACGATAAAACCAGAGCGCTGATTCTGAGGTTATCAAGTTTCGAGTATAAAGACAACTTTTTCCAAAAGACGGTAACGCTCCCGCAACTTCCTTGCATATGTTCATGGACATCAGTAATCAGTTAGCATCATCGTTTGCCCCCTTTTATACAAAAAGTCTAGGAAGGGTTATGATTTTAGCAGTCAATGTATATGAAAAACTCATCCTGTATTTTTACCCCTAGTGCCGTTGGGCTGTCTTTTCGTGCCTATGTATGTATTTATATCTCTTTAGTGCACTCTACATGCCTTAACTGTTTGACGGTTTCGTCATATCAATTTCTCCTCCGCTGTGGGAGTGATATAGGATATATTATTACCTAGAATTTCTATTGGAACGGGATTTATATAAGAAATACCATTCTACAATACTATTTATCCGATTTCCACCAATGGAATGTTACATAACTTACCATATACTTATAAAACATTTTTTTGTCATTTTTACCCGACTATGGCGAAGCCAAAAGAAAAGGTAATGATTTTGGCAGTCTATGTTTGTCTGTTTGCGCTGAACCTATTGATGCGATATTAATGAATGAGGTGACAATAGATTCGCAAGCCCGGGCTATATAAATTTTATCAAAGTTGATTGAACTAATTTACATAGTCTAGTTATAGTTTTTATGCTTTATGCCTTGTTTATTTTTTGTATATTATTTACGTGTTGTTTCGTATATAGTATATAACCGTTATACAACAAATTTTCTTAATGTTAATACGTTATAAGTAGTTTTCTCTCACGGAATCTCTTAAGATCGCGGCGTAGCACGTCTTCCTAATTCCTTTATTGGATTCCTTGCAGCGTTCACAATACTCAAGTATTTGCAATATGAAGCTCGCTTGCATCAACAAACAAATTCTTTTATAATAAACCTGTCATTGTTATACGAGTTTCATTGATCGCATTTTGAAATATTTTTAATTTCAGCATTCAAATAAATTAATTATTTCAGCGTCAATATTAAAATTACGAAAGTTCTGATTTGAGAAGTTGAAATTAATTTTTTTAGAAGCTGGAAAAAGGAGGCGTCAGTAATTAGTTGCTAGCTTAAAAAAAAAAATAAAAGTGAGGATGAAACGGAATAAAAAGTAAGGAAAGAAATCTGTGGATTTAGGCTTCGGGCTCTCTCAATCTGAATACGAACCACAGCTATATTAGCTACTTTATGCCGATCTTATGTAAGAGTGTGATAATGCCCCGAGCTAGCCGGTCCATATTACTAGCTCAGTAAGTGGTGTATAAATAGGCTTTACAGTAATCAAAAGATAAATAATACTTGTAAAAAATAATTTCTTAGCAAAAATATCTAGGAAAATTTTCGATAATGATTATACAAATATATTAAGAATATAACTTATTGCAATAAAATTAAGATTACACATATAGAATTTTGGTTATGAATAAAAGGAACCTAATCAATATGTACCTTTTACGTTCGTTGAAAATTGATTAGAAAATAAAAATAGCAATTTATATTTTTCGTAATATAAAC
Source organism: Hypolimnas misippus (assembly GCA_037950945.1). Lineage (NCBI taxonomy): Eukaryota > Metazoa > Arthropoda > Insecta > Lepidoptera > Nymphalidae > Hypolimnas > Hypolimnas misippus. The sequence goes on from JBBEEQ010000014.1 coordinate 5,364,281, forward strand.
GAATGATTTAATAAAATAACATTCCAATAAAAATATGTACATTTTAATGAATCACCCGTACAAATCTAAAAAGTAGAAATAGTTTTACACTAGCAAATAAATCAAATATATGGAAAATTTTTAATTCCCTTCACGTATTGCACCGTATTGATTTCACCTCGCCGCTATAAATAAAGGCAAAATGATTTGTGGGAATTCATCGTGCGAACGTGTTGGCGAATATTGTAAATACTTTCTATGAATTGCAGCATACTCACAAATAACCTTTGGTTAAATCAGGAACCTAAATAGATTCAGTCATATAAAATTTTGATAAAATCTATATTCATTCAAACTGCGTTATTTATCATATTGCCCGGTTATTATGAATAATACTACATATTAGCTGGGCAATTTGATATTTTTTTTCGTAAAGTCATGATAGTTATTCTTGGGTTCGAAAAACTAATTTATAAATCTCGAATAGAATATATTAGCATTATAAGCAAACTAGAACCGAATCCGTTAATTTCGACTCTACCTCTTGTCTGTTGTCTTTGTAAATCCGTAAGCGCGTATTGGAAGCAGCCTTCGCTTGCCGCAACAAAGCGCAGGCACCTTGTGAGCCACAGCGGTGGAGGCTGCGGTAGTGAGCATGGATGGATGCACATTGTTACACTAAGGCGGAGATGTTCCAATGGTAGTGGTTATTAAAAAATAAGTTTTAATCATAAATGTCTTATTTATAGATTTAAATTTTCATTTTCAAATACGTTTGTTCCAAAACCTATTTATTCTCCTAAAAACAGGATTTGCATTTTACCGTAATTTTGTTTTTAACAATTTTAAAATTGAGTCCATATTTTTATGTGACAAGCACTTATTCTTCTTCCCGTGTTATTATTATTATTATAATGTTATATAATAAAAAAATACTAAAACATGATTTTTATTATAATGCCTAACAGAATTACATTATTCATAATGCCTTGTCATTATGTATAATGCTAAATCATAATTAATAAAACACTTGGTCCATAATAAAGATCGATATCTTTAGAGATGGAGAAGCTGTAAATAAATGATCTAATACGCTTGAAAATTAAATACAGATCATGTTTGATCTTGAAACTTTTGCATTTCCAGGAACAACACCACAGGTTCGTAATTTCTAATGGTCTATTACAAAGCCTTGGTTTGAACTCCGGAACAATTGATAGCGACCTTCAGTAACCGATATTGCTTTAGTAGGATTCCTAGAACATGGGAACTAAAGGCCCGATCAAACCTGTGAACGTGTACGATGCGTGCGATTCGCGTGCATTGTAGTAACAAAGACAGTTGCACTGTAGAGTTAGGGCCTACTTATAGTCCACTGATTATATTTCGTTGGCAGCGTTTAGTATCTAATATTGCGATTTTTATGGTCAGTGAAAAAGCCGGAAGCTTTAACTCGTCCAGAATTCCTTTCAAGCTTTTTATTTCCTTTTATACCTTAAAAGGGAATAAAAGGCAAGAAAGGAATTCTGGACTCTGGATTCCTTCAACAGCTGGCAACAAATTTGAGGCTCCTCTGGTGTTACAAATGTCCATGATCATCAACATCAGGTGATCCTCCTGCTCGTTAGCCAGTTATTTAAAAATAAAACACGGTTATAATACTTGTTCCAAATTTATTCAAGACGCGTAGCTTACACGCGCATTGCACTCGTACTTGCACTTGCCCTTGTTTCGTACTCTTACGCAGGTGTGAACGGACCTTAAGAGTCCTAAAACAAGCATATATTGAACCCTTGGGATATTTGAAGTTTTGTGTACGTATTGTTATATGTGGGCGTAATATGCATTATATTATTAGTTTATTTATAGACACAAAGAGAAGGTTAAAAGTCAATTAATTTGTGGTTGCACTTCAAACTTGTGTGCAAATGTTAAGCCTGAAATAATAATTTGTTAGTTATAATTGTATGTAGATTTTTTTGCGTTGAATTTATGAGATTTTTTGTAATGATTTATGATTTATGAATTGGTAGAGGAGTGAACCAAGGCTAAGCTTAAGAATAGTTAAGGTGACTATGGAGTTTACGTTTTTTATGAGAGCACTATTACAGAGTTTCTAGAAGAAAGTTTAAAAAAGGATTCGTAATTTAACCATATTTGTCAAAAACTATCTTTTTAAATTTTTTTTTATAGGTAGTAAAATTACTTTTAAATATTATTTACTGAACGTACAGTTTATCATTATTTAACTTTATTGAACTGAGTATTCAGAAGTATTATATTTTTCATCGAGTATTCAGTATTAAAAAAATGTTTTTAAACTTGTTCCACGAACATGTTATTCATACAGTATTTTACAAATATTATGGAAAGCTTAATGAGAAATCCTTATTTACCTACTGCGAGAAACTAAGGTGCCGCATTTTATGCAATGTATAAATATTTTAACAAATACTAAGGGTATGAGCATATTAGATTTTATAAGGATTTTTTAAAATATACATTTGTTTACGTATATCAAATATCTCAGTCAACAAATGACCCAACCATCCATAATTGGGTGTATGATTGATTATGATATATCGTTACTCTTAATGGTTTCATCGCCCACTTCAAATATTCTTTTTATATAAAAAACAGGGGGGATTTTTAAAGCAAAATACGTAATATCGTTTCATTGGCTAACTAATTTAAGGTATTTTGATTTTAAAACCAAACGATTGAAATTATTTTGTACGGAAAATCGACAGAACTAACAGGAGAGCATGCATAAAACAAAAAAAAAAGAAGTGAATTGGTCAAGCAACTTTCGTGTAAATGAGAATTAAATCTCAAAGAATTAAGAACCTCCTTTTTTTGGAAATCTGCTGATTCGATACCAGCATTGAGATATTGCATTGTTGACTCTGAAAAATTTCAATATTATAGCTCTCTCTTTAAAGGTCAAGACAATTGCGCGAAAGGAAGGCGATGTAGGTGTATTAGTAGACTTTACGAAATTACTTTTGTATTTGAATTTTTACATATAATTTGTTTACATACGCGGACGGGTTTAATTGCGTTTTTTATTCGAATGATTAATCAAATTGGTGCATATAAAAACCAATTTGATTCAAGGCCACCGACACAACATGTGTGTTCATTTGTAATATGTTGAACACGTAGTGGCAGTGAATAGTTTAATTGAAAAAAAAGAGATAAAAATATTGCACTATCGACAAAGACAAATTGATGAAAATATTTCAAATACCTTTGTGAATAATTGGACTTTTATTATATAGCTTTTTAATTTTGTTTTTCAAAGTCCTGTTTTAATGCTTTAAGTAAAATTTTATATCTGTTCATTCAAACCTAAAATTAATACTAAAATCTTCTTAAAATTATCAGTACATAAATTCTCAATTTTTTGCCTTACCTACTTTTCGAACCTTATTTTTATGAATTATACATATATATTCCCCTTAATTATACAAGTTTTTCATACTTATGTAAATCACGGTCCCTTATCAAAATCTCTAATGACGTGCCATCAACACCATACAGTAATAATAATACCACACGGTAGGTTCAGCGTAAAATGAACTCTATTTGTTAACATATATAGTGGTTATTCCGTTCAAAATATAATAGTTATGGTTTTAACGTATTCATGCGTACTGTGCATTGCTTTTATATTAGCGGCACGTCTTGTTGTTTATTTTTACAGTCTCTACAATGGTATTGTATGTTGATTCGTAACATGTGAACCAGGATAAGGGATTTAACGTTATACAATACAGATATCGTAGGAATAACATTGGAATATTTATGTCGTGTTTTCTATTTTTGTAGAGGCTTATAATACTATTGCTTAAGAAACTTTATTGCTGGTATATATTTACTAATAATTATTAATTTATAACATTTGCAACACAATTTATCGAAAATCATTATCTAAATTTTATGTATTAATATCTAAATATGTATAACTCAAAGGTGACCGATAGACTGACATAGTGATCTATCAACGCACAGCCCAAACCACTGGACGGATCGGGCTGAAATTTGGCATGCTGGTAGATGTTATGACATAGGCATCTACTAAGGAATGGATTTTTTATTATTTTACCCCCAAGGGAATAAAATAGGGGATGAAATTTTGTACGAAATTTTGTCAATTTTAAACCGATCGGGCTGAGACTTTGTATGTATAAAGCTACTATAACGTAAGCATCACAGATATCGCAGACAAAGTCGCGACCACCAACTAGTTCTTCATATAATCATTGATAATAATTACTATTTCGTAGCACGATACAAAATGTTCTACGGTGTAGCAAAAAACCGTAGAGTTAGATAAACGGATATCAATTAAATATTAATTAGAAAAGAAAGCTCTAGCAGCTACGTTTTTTGTAATTGTCAAGGATTTAGAAATTGCAGCAATGTCGTTTTAAGAATTCTATATTTTTATTTATTGTGCTAACATTTCTTGTTTTTAATTATTTAGACACAACTACATACAAAAATTCTGAACACGATTTACGATGACAGTTGTTCTTATATTGTAATGACATTTCTAAATAAGAAATCTAATATATAAATATTAGTGTAAGTTTGTTTGTTTGTTTGTTCGTATCTTATAAACGGTATAGCAACCATTTGTAATAAAACCGAGTCAACTTATCATTTGCGCTAACGAGAAGGTTATTGTTAAATTATAATTAACTTACAGAAGGTGGCGCGCGTGTAGTAACGGGCAGACAGAAAATTTATAATAATATAATAATAGGTGCATCACGTTCAACAGCTCCCATTAGGATCTTATGTTCTAGTGCCGGGGGTCCGAACACACAAAACAACATACAACACAACTACAAACACCACGACGAACCCGTATGGCCAATACTGACGTTTGTCATGAGCGGGGATCGAACCAGCGACCGTTAACGCTTCAGTTTGCTGCAGTGAGCACCAACCTGTCTAAAATAAGTATAGTCGATAGCATACCACGAGCAAGTCCGCGAGCAAAAGCTAGTAAATTGTATGCTAGTAATGTGCATTTTACATGAAGTTAATATATTTCCTTTTGAACAATAATTAATTGTATAGAATTCAGTCCAGTAAAAATAGAAGATATAAATTTTCATTGAAATATGAGATTTTTATACCTACACTCTTGCAGAGAGATAACGCCATAAAGGAATGTATTATGCTACACAAAGAATAACAAAAGAACTAATCTCGGTTTCCTAGAAAGCACTCCATTTCAACACGTGCATATATCCTTTGAATAACACCCACGCGGCTACAGGTTAAGCGATATTACTTTAACATGCTGAGGGTTTTATAACAAATGGGCATAAACGCAAAAATGACACTTACGTTTTCTGCTGCAAAACTACGTTTTTGAAACCTTAAAAGGTTCTATTTGTATTACTTTGTTCAGAAAGAGACAGTTTCTAAATATCAGCTCTATATATAAAACAGTTTTGTTTTCATTTATATTTTCTTATACGTTAAAAGAAATTACATTTTTTTCATAGGCCACTTTGCTATGAATCCCTTTGTGTGTCGTGACGCAACGTTGAATTATATAATATCAAGTTAATAATGAAATATTGCCATCGTAATAAATTCCACGCATTTAATCACGAGCTAAAAGCGGTACGTAATTGAAATAAAAATAAGTTTGAACTGGTGATACACGTGTTTTAATTAAAGGTTATTTTTTAGGGTTCCGTATCTGAAAAGAGTTACTGATCCTTTATAATTTACTACTATTAATTTACGTTGTTTGTTCGACGTTTGATGCATCCTCTCAACTTATCTGTACAGGCGGCTCGACCATGGCAGTACCTCACTCTCACAGAAGACCGGCGCGGCGTGAAGTAGATAATATAGTTGCGTTTCGTACGGTGAGTGAGTGAGCCGGAAGCCTAACCCCTCTGTTCCATTTCTTTTCTTACTTCCTATCCCGTATTCTTTTTAACCGACTTCGAAAAAGATGAGGTTCAATGTTGGCCTGTATATATTTTTTAAGCTGGCAACGCATTTGTACCTCTTTCTCTGGTGCTGCAAACGTCAAAAGGCGGAGATGATTATTTGTTCGTTTGCCAGCTACTCTTCATTAAAAAAAAATTGGCCAAGATAGCGGCCTTATTGACGTGACTGTTGATAGTCATCTACAAAACCTGTTAATTTAAAGCACCAAGAGACACTTAAATTTTAGATAGATATTTGTATAAAAAGTAAAAAAGTAAAGTAACAGCCTGTAAATGTCCCACTGCTGGGCAAAGGCCTCCTCTCCTATTAAGGAGAAGGTTAAGAGCTTAATCCACCACGCTTCTCCACTGGGGGTTGGCGGATATACATGTGTCAGAATTTCTGCCGACACATGCAGGTTTCCTTACAATGTTTTCCTTCACCGCCGAGCTCGAGATGAATTTAAACACAAATTTAGCACTTGAAAAACCAGCGGTGCTTGCCGGGGTTCGAACATGCGATCATCAGTTGAGATCGACATGTTCTAACCACTAGGCCATCTCGGCGCAGTATTTATTTGTATAGATGACGAATATCTTAGCAAATAATAAAACCGGACAAGTATGAGTCGGGTTTCATTGGTTCTTGCTTTACGTGGTTGTATAATATATTAAAAATAAATGAAGATTGGCTGTGCCCAAAAACATTATGTAATTTTATCTATGTATAAAGTAAAAGGTACATATAAACTCCCATAAAATTAATTAGAGCCGAGTAAGAGAAGTATATTGCTATAATAAAAGTGGCAATAAAATAAGTAAATAGAGACAATATTAGCTATTATTTAGATTAAGATAAATAGTAATGACGCTGAGGTTTTTTTGTAGACGTTTCTACGGTATGTGTTAGTATGGAGCGAAAAACGTTTTAGAAATGTATGAAATGTACATTTAAAAATTTAAAAATATAACTGACCACATGTTTGCGGGAAACTTAAATGATAATAATAAAATTAATTTCGTTGGTAAAGAGTTTTATCTAATAGAAAAAAAATTAAATGTAAGGGGTTCTCTAAGTATCTTTTATAAGAATATCCCATGTATATCATCACGATTGGACAACAGAGGTCTAATTGCTGAAAAGTGTCGCTATCAAAATTCATCTTCATGCCTCCTTTAACTCAAAGATACCATATTTAGAAAGCGATAGTTTCACAAAATTAGTCCTTAAAATTCAAAAATTAATATAGTCATGGTAAAAAATACTTACTTCAAAATTTCGTGTTAGTCCATTGAAATGTTACATATTTTTGGGTTTAGCGTACATTTGTCTGCGGACGCAATTTTATTTTTTATATACATATTAAAAAGCGGTTAATGTAAAGTTTGTTCCAAATTGCAATTCCAAGTTGTGGGGTTGCAACCCTTTTCGACAGCCGCAATCTTGAAAAAAAGGGTACTCATAGCTTTTATGGTTTATTAGACAAAATATTGGTCTCATAAAAAGTATATTAAAACATTTTCAGTTATATTTATAAAAATAAAATGCTTCTATCAAACGGACTATATCATTTTCGGTGATAAGAAAAAAATATAAAGAAATTTACTTAACGAAAGTCATTCTGAGTCATTTATATTCGCCAATCCGCCATTAGGCAGTGTTGTGGATTAAGTTCCGAATCTTTTACCTTAATAGATGAAAAGGTCTTTGCTCAATGGGACATTCACGAGTTATTTCTTACTTAGTTTGGGAAAGTATAATTATATCTGTATATAAAAAAAAAAGCTTTTGTAACCTTGTGTCCGAAATACTTTAAACGCATATCTTTTTTCACAGTATAGATATAGCAACGCAAATTATGGTAGGTATTATATTAAATGAAGTGGTATTATGTGTTACATCATTATATCTGGCACCTGGTACACATTACATCTGGCATGCGTTGCAATGTCACTATTAAGTAGATGTTTAGATTTTTTAGGTCAAGAACCGTCGCGGGTGTCGCCAGAATAACTTAACAAAGTTTCATTACAATCCTATTAATGGTTTAGGAACGCATAGAGAATACACATACGAACATTTATTTTTTTATATAAACTAGACAAGACACACACGTTGGCGCAGTGGTCACTGCAACTGACTAAAGCGCTAACGGTCACGGGTTCGTTCCACGCTCACGGCTGCATTGGTCATATGGATGTTTGTCGTAGTCTGGGTGTTTGTGTTTGTGCTATGTGTGTTTCAAAATCCCCTACACAGGATCAAGAGATCCGAATGGGGGCCATTGAGTATGATGCGTTTATTATTTATTTATTTAAAGAGCTTATAATCGTGTCTTTGTCCGCGTAGTATGTTCATAAAAGTAGCCTACAATAAATAACAAATTTGTAAATTGACGATTCGAAAAAAGATAATATTGTCATTAGTTTTGTTAATTTACTTAAAAAAAAATAATATCTGTTCAGAAGTTGAAGATGATTTAAAATCGAAGTCAACTGTACTTCATCATCCTACTGACGTGTTGAACCAATATAGTCAATAGCGAATTAATAAGGAAACTTATATACTCCATGCCTGAAATGAATATTATGATCTTAACTTTTCATAAGTTTAATTTAGTTATAGATTAGTTTTGCTTGTGATATGAGTTAAAACGGTTAATCATAAATATAATTCACACAGCTTACTTTTCAGTTTATTATTCATACATATTTTTATAAGTAAATAAATAATAAATAAATAAACGCATCTCATGATTCTGTGTTGGGGATCTGGAAACACACAATACAAACACAAACTCCCAGCCACGACAAACATCTATTATGGCCAATGCACACGTTTGCCGTGAGCGGCGATCGAACCGCAACGGTTAGCGCTTCAGTCAGTTGCAGTGACCACTGCCCCAAGCTGTCTGTCGAAATAATTATAGTATATATTTTCTTTAATTAACATTAAGGTTTATACGAAAAACAAATTAATTATTTTCATTAAAATACGTTTATTAATCTTTGCTGTAAAATATCCCACGGGACGGAACGAAATGAGTTCAAGCTTCTGTAATTTTATTAAAAATCTTACTTTTTCTTTACCAAGTCACATTTACAGTTTTATTTCTTTGAAACTAATTAAAAATACGCAATTTTTAACATTTTATACGTTCTCTTTGAGTTATTTATTCTACGGTTCTCTAAGGGAACCGAGATTGCCTTTTATATGAAAATAGCGGGAAATGCAGGCGGTTCACCTAATGTAAACTGATCACCGCATACTATGAACATTTGCAGTACGTAAGGAGCTAACGCATACGTTAGCAGATTAAAATGTATAAGGAGGGATGAAAACACTAGGAAGAAAAGGAAAGAATACAGAAATGCAGCTATACTACTTTAGTTAATTCTTAATAAGAGCCCAGATGGCCTAGTGTTTAGAACACGTCGATCTCAACCAATGATCGCGTATTCAAACTCCGGCTAGGGCCGCTAAGTTTGCAAGAGCTAAATCTGTATTTAAATTCATCTCGTGGTCGGCAATGAAGGAAAAAATTGTGAGAAAACCTGCATGCGCCGGGAGAAATTCTAACCCACGTATATCCGCTAACCCCCAGTGGAGCAGCGAATTGGATTTAGGTCTTCTCCTTAATATGAGAGGAGATCTATGTCCAGCAGTGAAACATTTACAGGATGTTAATTAAGTTTACTTTACTTTTAGCTCATTTACGGCATTTTTCTGATGTTAAGTGATTACCGTCACCCATAGATGTTTGTAGCACCAGAAAAGACGCAAATGTGTTGCTAGTTTCAAATCAAATCAAATCAAAATATGCTGTATTCAAGTAGGCTTTTACAAGCACTTTTGAATCGTCAATACAAAAACAAAAGAAAACTAAACACTAATTAATTAATTAATTTACTACCGGATCGGAATGTAGATTCTACCGAGAAGAACCGGCAAGAAACTCGATAGTTACTCTTTTTAAAAGTTTTACGATGGGTACATACATTTATGAGTTACAAATATATTAAATACCCTGTGTGAATCCAGCTTATACTAAATCCAAGCATGTTTATCATCTATATAATCTTGAACAGAATAATATGCTTTAGCTACTAAGGATTTTTTAAATATGTTTAAAAGGAATGACTGATGAAGGGGTATAAGTTCGTGATTTTCATTCGTGTAATGTTACCAAAATAAATACAAGTAAAGAAAAATAGACTATACACAGTATTTACATTAAAAACAAATCTCACATCTGTCTGTATGTTTGTCACGGTTAATCTCTGAAACGGTTGAACTGATTTAGACGGAACTTTCACTCACATATAGTTATATACGGAGTGAATTAGGCTACTTTTATTTAAAATTAGGCTACTTTTATTTAAAAAAATTTAAAAATAATTACTTAAAAGAATACGCGAAAATAAAATTGAAATCAATGAAAAAAATCAACAATATCCGATTCAAGAAGGGAAGGCAAACATTATGTAAATATAATTTTTACATATGTATTTAGACAAGCGAAACCGCGGGGCACAGCTAGTTTCACATATAAACAAAATCACTATTACAACACAGAACTAATTCGATTAAAACTATGAACCTACACTGCTGTCAAACAGAATTGTCAACTAAAACGGATTAATGGTTAAGCGTAGAAACGAGTAGACCAGAGATGACCTAATGGTTAGAACACGATCGCAATCGATGATCGCGGGTTCAAACTCCGGTTAGCACGTTTGAGTTTACAAGTGCTAAATTTGTGTTTAATTAAATTCATTTCACGCTCGCCGGTGAAGCAAAATATCGTGAGGAAACTCGCATGTGCCAGGAGAAATTCTGACACATATATATCCGCCAATTCGTAGTGTAGCAGCTTTGTGGATTAAGCTATAAACGTTCTCCATAATAGGAGGAGAGGCCTTTGTCTAGGCACATTTACAGGCTGGAACTTTACTTTTTAGAAACGAGTATTTAATTGCCTGATATTGTAGACTAGTTGTTCAGTTCGCTTGTGTATTAGAATGGTGCCAGTCCAGATTTGAATTCACAATCTCTGGTTAGATACTCGTATATTATTCGTAGCCATAAAATTACTATATTCCAGCTGGACTTACTCCTCTCTGCCTGTACTGTCTGTACTGACCTGTTCGATATACGAGTTGCAGTAAATGAGCTACAATTACACTTTACCGCAGTAAAATATATAGAAATGTAAATACAAGATCACCGAAATTCATTTTACGTCTAAAATACGAGCATTTAAATTTAAACGCGATAAAACAATAACATACCACAACCGACCGCTGTAACAAAAAAATTCACATAACCGCATGTGCAAAGCTTCAAACACATAAAATAAATTTAATGGAATTTAGTCCTTATTACCTTCATCATAGAGTACATTTTCTACTAAGTATGTAGCTTGACGTGGCTTCGTCTATCTCGATTCAGCGACAAAGGATGGGAATTCAACAAACAATTTCCCTCAAAGCTTGACAAAGAATGCGAAAAGGGTGTGGATATGACCTTGCAGTGAATATTTGTAATACATCGTAGCCATACGTAGCTTTCAACATTAAACAATGTTGCTTTGTGTATTTCATTAACTCTTTCTTGCGGTTTTACTCGCGTTTATGTTACTGCTTAGCTCTTATATACCTTCCTCAATTCAAATTCAAAATATACTTTATTCAAATAGGCTATTTACAGCACTTTTGAATCGTCAAGTTACAGGTCCATTGGTTATAGTTTTTTTTTAAGCTACCACCGGTTCGGAATGTAGTCTCTACCGAGAAGAACCGGCAAGAAACTCGATAGGTACTCTTTTAAAAATCATTTATACATTATGTATTTTTATAACATTTTTTTTTTGAAAACCTGTAGGAACATCAAAGCACATTAGATCCACGCCTCTTTGTCGTCAAAATATTCTTGTATGGTATATATAATAAATGGCTCGTCTAATGAATACATAAATAAAATAATCCTTTTTTTATTGGACGCGCATATTTTGATATTAGCGTCTTAAAACAAACAAACAGTTTATTTTTGCGACGAACGATAAATGTGAAAATTAGATAATCGTTAATAGACAACGGAAGGACAAGGTAAGATTTTTTTTTCGCTAATCTAGCGGTCGGAATTCGAACGTAGTTCATTAAATTTTTAACCGGTTTATATTGCGGTTTTTTTTTTCAGAAAAACTAAAAAAGTAATTTGCAAAATGACATTTAGAAATTGCTGGAAAAGTTTATTCGAATATACATTTTCGTTAATGCTTTTAATTTTTTGTGCACCATTTGGTGCAGTGGCAATAAATTCGTTTTTAATGTCGATGGTGCGTGCTCGATTTTTACCAGAATAGATATTTGAATTGTTCATAAACGTATTTTTTACGTAGGTGGTGTTCCATACAGAGTTTTTCGTAGTTATCGCGAACTGAAATTATTTATGAATTGTAAAGAAATATTTACGTTTTCATTAGTTGTTGTAGAGCTAAATGACATCTTCCCTACAAAAAATCTTTATCGTTATAATTCATCGACACGTGAGTTCAGAGTTTCTGCATAATAGAATGCTGATAAGCAATACCGTGTCAAGCCACACGGCCTTCATTTTGAGAAAATGGCGTCGAAAGACTCGACAAATTATTACTTATCTTAATTGTTAAAATCCCACTCGAGAAATTATTGCAATAATAAACGCATCACACTCAACGGCCCCATTAAGATCGCGTGACCTTGTGTCGGGGGTCCGGAAACACTCACAACACTAGCACAAACACCCAGACCACGAAAAACATCCATATGACCGATACAGACGTTTGCCGTGAGCGGGGATCGAACCCGCGACCGTTAGCGCTTGAGTCAGTTGCAGTCACCACTGCGCCAACGTGTCTGTCATTATTATATTAAAAAAGATTGAAAAGTACTTACATAAATATTACATTACGTCATTTGCTGTTTGTCATTTTGAATTTACGATGACGTCATTTAGCTAGTTCCATATATTTACCGTTCTCGAGTGTCGAATATCAATTCACGAATACGACACTCTATTCGAGTAAGTTGATTTAAATTTTCACGTTATCTGTAGGTAGCTAAAATACATAAAAACAAGTAAAATCCATTCTAAAATTAAAAATGCCAAAGTTACTGTGCCTGTCTGTTTGTATCGGCTAAACTAATGAACTAATTTTAAATTTTTGACCTCGTTATAGAAATAGTCTGGACATTGTATACTTTGTATCGCAAAATAAAATATAAAGGGGGATAGGAATAGGGGATGAAATTTCTACGCAGACGAAGTCGTGGTAACTAATTAGTAGTAGACTTAATCTGGTAATTTTGATTTTAAAATCGAACTACTAAACCGATTTCGATGTTAATTCTACGAGACCGGCCGGGAAGTATACCCATTCAAACAAAAAAAGAATAAATCAAATCAGTCCAGTCATTTTCGAATAATCATAAAAGTAACTAAAAAATAAAATATAAAGTTTTTCTTCGCCCTTTAAAAAACTAACAAAGGAATGTAACTAACGAATTGAAACTTAATCAAAACACGATTCGAGTACAGTACATACATACAGTACATACATTACTATGGTATATTAATACTCAATAAAACTAAATTGTTCCACGCAAAGACTCATTTCACGCCTAGTTTTAAAAGCTAAGGAGCGACAAATTGCATCCAAGAAAAAGTAATAATGTTAATAAAATACCTTTTCAGATAATTGAAGTTCGAAATATCGCTACGTTTATTATTTTATTCTGTATCAAGGATGTATCACACTAGCATACTTGAAGCGAGGCGTGAGCGATGCGCGAGGTAATTCGTTGTATTTGCGATCAATGAGCGTTGTACATGGTTAATTAACTCTATTAACCAACACAACAAGGCAATCACTTAAATAATCTAGTGCTTTAATTTTAGAGACGGTGGAGCCTAGGTTAACTGTAGCTTCTTGTAGCTTGACCGAGGAACCACTGATTAATCGATTGTGATGAAAATTCTATTTGTGTGTGAAGAGTGGTATATACTTTTCAAAGAAAAAAAAGTATTAACTAATTCAGTCCAGTCGCTTTCGAGTAATCGGTGAACATTTACAAATAAAAACCAAAGCGTCCTCAACGAGTTGAAAAACTCCTTAAATCAAGAAAATCGATGTAAAGTAGCTAATATGCCGGAGGTGACAGCGTGCGTGTGTGAGAGAGAGAGAGATATCCTAATTTTCCCATTGTTTTCCTTAATTTGATTCCCCTACATCCTTCATTTACAACAAATACTCCCCGCTCTCTCGTTTCCCGATATTTTATGATAAAAAGGGATTTAATTGTTCAAAGACGTTAGGTAAGAATTTCCTTTAATACATGTAGAGTTTATTTCAAGAAATTCTCTTTCTACGTTAACAATCAAGAGCAGATCCAAGTGGTAAATAATAAAGAGTAAATTGGTTCTTTAATTGAAAAAAATATTTTTGTACTTTTAAATTTACATATATATTTTATGCGATTTCAAGTCCACTTGCATTGAAGTATAGTATTTATTATAGTAGATTTTAAAATAGACATTTTTAGTCATATATATGTAATTATTTAACCTGTACAAAAAATATATGACAAGAAGACATTTCTTTGTTGTATATATGTGAAAATCTCATCATTTCGTGATGTTTTCTTTTTTATAAATATCGTATGTATCGCTTTCACTTCGCTTCACCACATTAGTGTTATACACACCTTTTCTCAGTGGGTGTGAGGGGTTGATTGTTGTAATTTAATTCAGTTATTGAATTTTATGGCGTTTGTATTGTTTTATTATTTCATGGTTCATTCTTATACTTGTCTGTGTTTAATTATAGTTTATATTTGTATTTCTGTTTTAAATGATAAAGGATGATTCATCAAGATGGCTCAATAGGGAATAATCTAAAAATACGAGACTTATAAAAAAAGTACTAACAATGTCATTGATAGAAGTTAAAAAAAAAATTGCATTCAAATCCTTTCTTGTTATTGTACACTTAATGGCATACTACAGCGATTACCTTGAATCCGTACTAAAATAATAATTTCGACTTCGTAAATGTTACCTTCTTATTCAATGTATTCGCTTTTATAATGAAATCCCGCAAAAACTGCTACAGTTTAAATAATAAATTTAAAGTATATATTAAAAATTCCTTAATAGCGAAAGCATATTATTCTGTACAAAACATGATAAAGATGATTGGATTTAGTACAATCTGGATTAAAATACGGTATTTAATATATTTGTAACTCTTAAATGTATGTATTGTAAAACATTTTAAAAGAGTAACTATTCTTCTTGCCTAACTAAGTTTCTTGTCGATTCTTTTCGGAAATTCATCTATATAAATATGTTCTTTGCATCTGTATTCACGATTCAAAAGTGCTTGTAAAAGACTACTTAAATAAAGTATATTTTGATTTAAGACTTGAAAAAAAATTAACTGCCTTCAAGAGCAAAATAATTTTCGTTTGCTTGAATGACATACTAATTCTAGCTATTTTGATTTAAAAACCAAACTACTGAACCGATTTTGACGAAAAATTTATGGAAACTAATCTAAAAGTATATATAGTTCCTTTTCGAATAAAAATTATATTTTTAATCGGTTTACAAACATTAAAATACATGAGAACTTCTTCCTTTTTGAAGTCGGTTGGTAGATGTGAAAGTAACTCTGTCTGTTTGTATGTATGCTACATTTTAATGCCTAAACAATGAAACACATTTGAGGCATTTTCGTACAGATCGTTTTTAGGGTTCCGTACCTTAAAAGGAAAAACGGAACCCTTATAGGATCACTTTGTTGTCCGTCTGTCTGTCTGTCTGTCTGTCTGTCTGTCTGTCTGTCTGTCTGTCTGTCTGTCTGTCGGGATGTCAACCCTTTTTTCTCAGAAATGCATGGACGTATCATGTTGAAATTAATATCATATACTCAAGTCTACGATGACATGCGGCGGTGAAAATATTAAAGTTCTAAGTCAACGCAATCAAAAGATAATGGAAAATATGTCGAATATTTTGACCATTTTAGCGTTTTCGCAAGGGAATCAAAACCTATAGGGTACTTCCCATTAACCTAGCACGATGAAATTTGGCAAGAAGTAAGATCTTATGGTACAAATAAAGAAAAAAATCTGAAAACTGTAAATTTTTGTATGTATGTTTGTCTGTTTGTAAGTTTGTCTTTCGACCTTTTTCTCAGAAACGCGTGAAGGTAACAAATTTTTATCAACGTCAAGTACTCAGAGTTGTAATTACTAAGAGCTGTGAAAAAATCAAACTTCTAAGTTAATGCAATCAAAAGATACGGTCATTTATATCACATATTGTAAGTATGATAGCGTTTTTAACGTTTTCGCAAGGGAATCAAAACCTATAGGGTACTTCCCATTGACCAAGCATTATGAAATTTGGCCAGGAGCAAGGTCCTTTAGTATACATAAAGGAAAAAATCCGAAAACTGTAAATTTCTGTTCGTGTGTCTGTCAGTCTGTACGTCTGTCTTTCAACCTTTTTCTCAGGAACGCGTAAATGTATCAAGTTGTAAATTGATCAAGCGGAAAATATATTAATCTTAGAATTAAAATTATATGTACTTGTAACAAATTAACATAGAAGTTGACCATGGTCAAAAAAACAATTTTACAAACACTGAGAAGAAATTTGTATGAATACGAAAACATTAAAAAGCAGCAAACCTTTATAAACAACGCAATGCAATCTATATATCGCAGCTAACAAAATGATAGCGCGATGCAGCGTACAGCTAATGCCATCTATTACAACATTATGACATTAACTGTGATATAATTCTGCTCGATTAATAAAAATTTTTAATTTAACTATTATTTAAACGCGCTAAAAATTATAAAATAAACTTTTCATTTAAAAGTTTTATCGTCGATTTATAACGTCATTACGTAATTAACATTCAATATAAGAGCTTCACGCGATTTGATTTAAGTACTCGTATTGACTTAGTACGAAAATTTTAAAATTAAATTCAAACAGATCGAGTTATTTAATTTACTTATTTATCTACACATATAAGTCTTCTGGTTATTAGTAATATAATTAGTTATTTATAAATAAACAATTAGTTTTGTTCGAATTAAGGACTAATTATTTTCGTCTTGGCAACACTAATATATATTTCGATATTTTGATTGATAATGTAAATCTAAATATTATACGAACGTAGTGCAGGGGTAGTGGAGTGTAGTAGAATATAAATAAAAATAAAACGAGAATAAAATATAATATAATTATGTTGTTAATGTCAAAGTCAACAAGTTAGTTCATTGAAATTGTCAAGAGATGGCGCTAGGTGTATCCTGAATCGCGCTATAACTTTTTTTTTTGAAAGTATAAGGTGTATTAGTACTTAAAATAAAATTTTGTCTTTCCATGGATTGCATCCATGATCGTGTTTTTAAATTAAAGTGCTCCTAAGTAGTTTCAAAATAGTTTTTGGGACGTGATCCATATTTACATAATATTTGATTATATTTAAGCGACTTCTAAAAAGGAGTGTTTTCAATTCGACCTTGTATTTAATTTTTTTTTATGTTTGTTCACCGATTACGCCGCCATTTGGGTACCGATTTTCAAAATTTTTTTTTGTTTGAAAAGGTATACTTCCAAGGTGGTCCCATTGTCTTCAGGTCAGGATCAGATGATGGGATCCTGGAGAAATTGAGGGAACTCCTCAAATATTATAGGCAAGCGTATACCGATTTAGGTATTTTTAATAGTAACTTATGTTGGAACTGATGATGAAGACCACAAATGGCGTAGATGGGTTAGTCTTATATAGATTTCTATAAGTATGTACGGAACCCTCGGTGCGCGAGTCCTACTCGCACTTGACCAGTTATTTGAAGACGAAGTCGCGAGGATCATATTGTAGTCATATAAACAACTAGCTATCCCTGATGGTTTCACTTTTTATTCTGCTTCTATGAGCTGTAGTGTGATGTAATATAGCCTATAACCTTCCCTAATAAATGAATTATTTTATCCAGAAAGAATTTTTCAATAGGATCATTTTTATAATATTAGTAAAGATATATTTATATAACAAGCAAGTTCTAGGAATTTTTCTTTCACTTAATTTTCTAGGAAGCTGTTAAGTTTTATTACTTGTTACAGATAAGATGAAGAGGAGCGTGGGAGTTGTACAAAGTAGCGACTACTTCATCTAATGGGAGACGAAAATAAATTATCAAAGTAACAAGTAATTTAAAAACAAAACTGGTCAAGTGCGAGCCGAAGTTGCATGCGAAGGGTTCTCTTCTATTGTATAAAAAACCCTATGTACTTCCGTCTGATTTTTGCTTTTGGCTACACTTCTAAGTCCACATTTGACTGGTATTATTTATTGTTGTAGCAGTAATAGAATAACACACACTATGATAATGTCAACTATTTAGCTTTTTATATTTTTGAGATATAGCATGAGAGACGGACGAACGGACTGATGGATAGACAGACAGACATACAGTTGGACATTGGTGTTAAATAGCCGTGAGAAATTTCGATTACTTGGATAACATGCTTATTTATTAAACTAAATTATTGACCCGATTCTGATGAAAATTCAAGAGAAAAAAGAAGATATTGATTTTTAAATGACGAAGTTATAATTTCGTTCCGAAACTTAGTTCAATTAAAGCAATATCTTTGTCTTCTTTAAAACATAACCGGCTTAAATGGAATTGTCACATGTGCATGCAAATCATAATACATATTGTCTAGTGTATTCCTTGAATTAATTGCATGAATTAGCTGTCATCCCATGAGAAATCGCCACTTCTATGGCTTCCGCCGGATCTTGATCAAAATGGGATGATATAAAATAATCAATTATAAACAAATATATATTTTAAAATCGGTTCACAATTGGCGAAGATATGATGTTACTGTATACTATAAATTAAATAAAAAACGCTAGTCAATTGGCGTAACAAGACTTTCAATAAAGTAGTTTTTCAATTTGTCTGGGACTTTTTTAAATTATTTTTTATGTGAATATTTGATGAATCCGTATTTTGTTTGAAAGTGTATGTTCTACATATTTTTTTAACTTTTGCGATTTATATAATATTTATATGAAAAAAAAAAAACGTAATAATACTTTTTTCGAAACGTTTCGACGAAGTTGCATCCGTCGTGGTTACTAGCTGACAAGCAGCGATAAGACCAGTTATTTAAAATATGAAGGGTATACTCTCTTACTGGTCCCAAAGAATTTTCATTAAAATCGTTTAACTATTTCAGTTGTAAAATGAAAATAACTGGAAATTTAAAGTTATTTCGTGTTTTAAACATCATGTTACTACATTTTGTAGGATACCTACCTTCCTAATTTGCCATTAGACGTGCTACGATGCTAAGCTACGGATGTAAATCAAACCCACCGATGAGATCACTTGATATTCTTAGCATATTTTAACTCTGGCTGAAAAGGGTTCAACGAAGTTAAGTTTTTTATGTATTAGTTGAAGCGAGGGATGGACTACTTCACAGCTTAACTACACCGCACAATTTTGGTGGAAAGGCCCTTATAATACATATTTTGCAAAATTTATAACCGAATAACTATTACAGTTTAAAAAATACTGCCCTTAAAAGACAAACATAAACAAAAAAAGTAAGCTAAATGCCTGTTAATAAACAAGAGCATAAAATAAATTTTAAAAGTTCTATACTCAAATGATCGCTATTTGTTTTATTCATGTAAAGTCATTTTTTTTTTCCTGATGTCTTCTGGCTTATATATGTATTTATTATATTAGTATAAACGTGTATATATTATGTATGTATAGGTTTATATTTTAAGTACTTGTATCTATTTATTTATTTAAAATATATATTATTATTAGAATATTCTTTGTAGTTACTGTTGTACGTAAACCCAATACCCATTATTCACTGGTCATGATTTCCTTCGCAACATGGTTGCCTGGTAGAGATCGCTGCTCAGCGATAAGGCCGCCAATTGTACATGTAATACTGTATAATATTATATTATTATTTGTATCCTTGGTGTACAATAAAGTATACTTTCTTTCTTTCTTTTTCTTTCTTTCTTTCTTCATTTTTTCATAAACATACGTTTCACACTCACAGGTTCCTATGAAGATCAGGTAATCTTAATGGGGGCTGGTGATGAAACACAAACATCCATACGACAATATACATGTTTGTCGATAACGGGAGTCGAAATCGTGACCATTAGCGCTTAAGTCAGTTGCAGTGACTACAGTACCAAACTGTCGTCATTTTCAAAATACTGGCTGTTAATAAATTAAAACAAAATAAATTAAAAAGTCCAATAATCAAAATGTCCATCACATCACCATCTGTCGCCGCGACATTTCCGCCAGTCATTCAATGTAAGCGCAGTTTTCAATATATTCCTTTCCGCTGAGAATACGTTAACTCGGACCTTCGAAATTTAAATGTGAAATTGACGTTTCATATATATTTTTTTTAATTTAGTTTAACGCAAAGAGGTTTCGTTTTGAAGTCTTAAAATCTCTCGTCAAATATCTAATTTTATTAGGCGGTAAGAAATAATTTGAAACGCAATATCTGTAAACTTTAGGTAATCATGAGTTATGATTATGTTCGACTGTTATAACCTAAATATTCACTAAACTTACCTAAAGTACCTTTTTATGACGAATAATTAATATTAAAGACATTATTAGCTCAACTTGTTTTGGTAAATAATATTGATTTTATAGTCCATACTAACATAAAGAGAGTGCGAATTAAATTCCGGAACTACCAAAGATATTTTAAAAAATATTCCAGATGACCATAGACATATCTTTATGTATATATGCATATATGAAATACAATTATGCAAGTTCACGAGTTAGGGCTACAATGTAGTAGTCTTACATTTTTTTACGATAAACTTTACTTTTTCCATTATTTTTTTTTGTATTATTTTTAAAAAAAGTCTATATTATCACGAGCCACGAGCAAAAGCAAGTTAAATATAAAATGTTTAATTTGGTTACTCGTATTTCGTTTTATTTGTAAACGATTTCGCGAAAATGACAGTATATGTATATACATATCCGAAAAACATTACAGATTGGAGGCGCAGCTAGTAACTTATAAAGTACATTTTCCACTGAAAGCCAAATAATTCGTTTGATGTTATAAGCATTCGCTTAACATTAGTGTTGTGCCCGTTTAAGAATTTTTCTCTAGACGGGCGGTGGCGTAGATGACGACTAATAACATTTTGTTGACAACCCGCGGTGGTGTGACAGAGATGGTATTGGACACCACTTGGAGCTGATACAACCGTCGTTTTTATTATATTTAATGTTTTTAGGTTATTTTTACAGTTTAATATAATAATAGCCTCATCATATCCAAACTAAAAGAAACATAATTATTAAATTTTGAAGTGATTTGTGTTAGTTCCTTACAATATAATAGTAGAAAGAATTTTTTTACAAAATAAAGGAATTCTTAGTTTAAAAACATTTTAAGTCCTACATCTTTGTTTGATGTTGCTTCATATATCGTTTATCAAACTTTAAATTTAGAGAGTTTACCGAGTTATGAAAGAAAATTAAAGCATAACATACTAAAGATGACTAATAATTTTGAACAAACAACTCTGTATAAATCCGCCTACCGCCTTCGCGTTGGGGTTAGGGCGGACGTATAAGGGCGGACGCGGCGTTTCGCCACTCACTCGCGACTCGACTCGCCTCCCGAGCACTCGGGGTGGCGTCGGACTCCGAACGACACTACGACCGCGCGCGTACGTATCAACATTTTTCCAGCGTTCCATTTTTAAAAATTGTATTTTTTTTAATTTTAAGTGGTGTTTCATGTTGTGCCTTTCGTGTGCTTGGTGTGAAGGGGTTATAGTAGTTTTTTTATTGGGTAACGACTAAAGGTTTTTATTCCGTAATCGCGCCGAGGGCGGTTCGAGATGATTTTTGATTGGTTCTCAATACTTTTTGTGGCTTGAGTGGAATAGGAAATTGTCCCGCCGAATATATTTGTACGTTATATTTTTTCGGGATATTTTTCCTGAACTTCAATATAAGAGTATGAATCACGTAGTGGTATAAGGTATATGTGTAGCGATATGGTATATTTGATTCTATACCGACTTTACAATAAACTTTAACTTTTTAAATTATGATTTTATAATCTTTAATTATTAAACATATGCAATCAATTATTAGATACCGGTTTTGAATATAATATAATATAAATATAGTTATAGTTAGATACTTATTTCAATAATCGAATATATTATCTTATTTTCATCATATTTTATTTTTATTTATCCTTGAAAATTAAAAAAAAAACCCTAACAAAATCGTTTTATTCTTTTTTTAAGATTAAACGGTAACACATATGCTTGTTGCACACGCCATTTATATAATTATAATTATTACAAAACTCGTTAGTGTACAAATGACATTTTTTTCATTACAAAGAAAAATAATTAATATAAGTACATTTGTACAAATTCGTTTTATTCATAAACTTAATCAATTGTACTCCTGAGCCCGCCGAGGTCAACACTTCGACATTAATAGAATTACTTGCCAAAAATGTAAGCTGAATTGTCTGTAGTCATCCATTCATTCGGGTAAAAGACAAACGAAATTATTTCAATGTAGAATAGGTTAGTGTTAAATATGAAGGTATATTTTTGATAGATATTATGAAAATAACTAAATACGGTTTAATTTTCCATTAAAACACTGCTATAATATATTTCTTTTTGGTCTAAACATTTTCTTAAATTCCTTTCTTATTGACTTACTAGTTGCTCATTGCGATTTCAGTCGCATTTATTTACTTTTGTTACTGCTTCGCTCCTGTGTGTTACAATGCGATATAATAAAGCCTATAAGCTTCCTCAATAAACGGATATTCAACGTAAAAATATTTATTGAAATCATATCAGTAGTTTGAAACAAATTTATGAATAAATGTTACCTTCTTATAATATTAGTATAAGTATGAGTCAGCTCGTGACCACGGCGAATGTAACTTCGTCGAAACGTCGGGCAATAAAAAGGTATTACTACTATTAGTTATCGCGATAAGACCCGTTATATTAAATATGAATAGTATAAATCGCGAAAGTTTAAAATATATAAAAAAATATATATATATTAGTATAAATTAAAAAAAAATACTACTCAAATCGGCTCAATAATGAAATAACTACCTAAATTATTTATCCGTAACAGTTTTAGGAATAGTAAAAAATATGGTCTCTTAACAACTTAAATGATAAATAATTAAAACCCTTACTAATGTAACTATAATACGTAACTCACTATCTGTATGTCTGTCTGTGACTCTTTTCTACGTTGACACGCTAGACCGCTTAACTTAATTTTGATTAATTATTGTATGCAGATAGATTGTCTTGCAGAAGGATACAGGTTACTTTCTGTAGCGAAAATTATACTTGAACAGGATGAAAGAGAGGATGAAAATTTCTTTATAGACGAAGCAGCCGAGACCAATTTGTCTTTAATAAACTGTATTAAAAAGTCAATGGAAATAAAAATAAAGAGTTAATCTCTGTTGGAAAACTAATTAAAAACTCATTATAAACAAGTTAAAACCTATTCAAAAACAATTAAGTATAGACTAATAGTACAGTCATTTGGTAGTTTTATTTAGAAAGTTTTCGGGAAGTTGTAAAGTTGGTAATTTTGTAGATTCTGATGTGCTCTTTTCAACTCTAAAGACAGGGAAGAGCATTCTAAAGACAGATAAACTGAATGATAATCTTAATATGAAATAATAAATTTCTAAATCTACTGCAAAACTTTCTGACTGTACTGTAAAGTTTTAAAAGTGCCATGTCATGTAGAGAAATGTAACTACATAATAAATGTTAATAAAATATCTTTTTAATGATGAACATGTGTTTGTATAAGATTCTGAATTAATTTAATTTCGTATGGACCAATTAAAATTTCTTAGTAAGACTAAAATATAGTAATTGGATGACATATGTATTCCAGTCGTGTTCATTTAAAATATAGCATTTACGATTTTGATAAATATTCTATTCTAAGTAAATACTAAACTTACCTATATTCTTTCTATTCAGTACTGTGCGTTATTTAATCCAACGGCTTCTTCTTATTTTAAGGAGAAATTTGAATTTCTTTAGGATCCTTCCCTATTGAGATCTTCGCGGAGTCTCTTGCTAAAGATTCTTGCACATAATTCTAAAATTTTCAAACAGTCTTACCATCCAGGCAATTAAATTGTGGAATAACTTAAGTTTAAGCATAAAAAATTCAAAAACTATTTCAATTTGTAAAAATTCGGTACAACATTTTTATCTTAAATCTGGAGACGACATAAGCTAATCTGTATTAAATAATATACTTTATTATTTATGACAAGTATTTATTAGTCTATAATATTTATTTATATTGTATTTCATTTATATATGTACAATTTGTATGAGTTTGTAGGTATGTGTATGTAAGTTTATTTATAATAAAACTACTACACCACCTACCCAACTTCCATACTTTCTCTCTTAAAAAAATAAACGCATTATACTTAGCGACCCCCATTAAATCGCGCGACCTTGTGTTGGGGTCCGGAAACACAACACTAGCACTAACACCCGGACCACGACAAACATAAATATTTCGTACAAAAAACAATACAGTATTTATTTTTAAAATTACTAAACCTCTTCATGTAAAAAGCAGTAAAATTTATTCTCTGTTTAAAATATTTTATTTATTTAAAAACTATTTGTAACCCATAACTTTTTCATTTAAGCACTAATTTATAATCTTTTTTTTTATTTATTAATAATAAATAAAAGGTTATATGTTAGTCCCATATTATTTAAATCAAAATTTAGTAATTTTAAATTGAAATTAAAATAACTGGTATAAAGATACACATAAACTAAATTGCGTAGTTTGCTTTAAAAGAGCCTTACTTATTATTAAATTGCCTTAAGATCGTATATCACAAAAGGACAGGCTCTGTGTTATCGACGCGAAGTAGTTCATAGACTGGCTACACGTGGATTTATGAACGCAATTAATTTTCCTAGAAATATCTAAGAGAGAACTAAAACCGTAATAATTATTATCGTATTCGAATTGAATTTCCATTATCGCGAAGGTTTGAAAAATGGAATTTTTTCGTTTGCAAAATGTACCCCATTGCGACTAATAAAATTGAATACTTTAAAATGAACAATTCTTCAGTGAATGTATAAACACATATAATATGGTTTTCGGTAACGGCTCTAATGATAATTATAAAATTTATGATGCAGAAAGTTTCGGTTGATAAATCAATCTGGCTTAGTTTACTAACGTTATAAATCCGAAAGTATCAGTCTGTTACGTTTTTACGCCTAAACTGCTAAACCTATTTTGATGAGTTTTGGTATAATGATAAATTGATATTGGATCTTAGAGAAGGACTTAGGCCACTTTTTTCGGGCAAAATAAAACTGGACAAGGAAAAAATACAGAATTACAATTTGTATCGACAGCCCATAATTTCGCAAAGAATTATTGAAAATAATTATTTTACGTAAACACAGTCACATGAACTAACTATTTTAGCATTAGTACCAAAAAAGTCTACATTATCTACAATTCCAAAGTCTACAGTACCGTAGATCTAGTACGAGTTTATACATGCTCACGTTTACTCAAAAAAAAATTGTATTTTTTTTTTATTTATTCGAAAGTAAATATGAAAATTCTACGCGATAAATACGAAAGCGTATTTATCGCGTAGAATTTTCATCAAAATCGGTTCAGGTTTAAATTATTACGTATTTTGGTTTAGAAATAGGGTCCCCTTTTTTCGATCGGTATGAATATTAAAGACCATAAATTACGTATTAGCACCTATACTATTCGCTATAGGTGTTGGTTAATTACCAACGCAATGTATGTATGCAAAATTAGTTGAAAATACTTATCGAATATTACGTCATAGAAAACAATCGAAACTTATAGTAGGGGATAGGTCGTATGACGTAACTAGTGCATCATAACGGTAGCAGGTGTAGTACTTTATAGTCTCGAAGTAGGTATATAATTTCAAAAGAGGTTCCATCGGAGCGAGACGTAGATGAAAGACACTGTGTCTTTGTATATTAGGCTCTTATTAAAGTCTCGAACTTTTAACATTAAGACGTTTTCTCGTTTCATTAGTATTTTTTATGAATTTAAATTTTTATGTATTTATTTATTTTATACTTTACTGGCCTTTGATCAAGGCTTCATTACGTTTATATAGATTTTGTTTTCAAATAATACTCATTTATACGATATATGGACGCTGATAGTCAATACTATGTCAAGCCATATGGACTTCATTTTAAGAAAATAGCATCTAAAGGTGTTTTATTAGTTTGAAGAAGTACATATCTATCTTTTCTTTTCTTTTTTGATAAAAGTTATAAAGAATTTAAAGCAATTTGCTATAGTAAATAGTTTTATTTAGTATTATTATTTTTAATATATGAGATTATTAAATATTGCAAGATCAGGAACACACTTCAATATTCGAAATATTATATTAATAAACTTTTTTACGTACTTACATTGTTTTGATGACTTGAAATTGTTTTTGAATAATCTTAAATAAGTGCCACATAATTTGAAAACATCTATATCTCCGAATTTGATTTTTTTGTGGCATACTATTGTTTATCAGCATCCAAATATAAGTTATGACCATCTAGAATAATATACCTTTAAAATGGTACAAAATTTGTTTTAAATTATGGTACCATTTTAAATATATTTTAATCCGTTTAGTGGTTTACTTTTTTTAAGTTACACATATATCACTTTCTTTATATTATATTATTAATGTAGATAGTTACAAAAATACTTTTTTAATAGAAGTTCGAAGGTCATACAATTTTTGTTAATGTTTCTAAATAACATTAAATAAAAACACTTCTAGAAATCGTTATAAACTACCCAGTTTAATTTCAAGCAAAAATAATTTGAATATTTTTATAAAGTGCAGTACATAAGGCATCTATTTGAGTAGAATATTTTTTTAAATGAAAATATTATTGTATTAAAAGGGTGAATGAACTAATAAAATAAAATAATTTTAATATTATATACATATATGTATGTAACTAATAAATAATACAAAAAACAGAAATAGATTTATTAAACACACTTAGTCATATGTATTTACGTAACATCTAATTCTAAGGTGAAAATTACACTTTTAATTTTTGCTGTCAGACTTTCATGAAGATTTACATAAATTTTAATCACTGCTTTACAGCTGAAAAAGTTTACTCTCAGTGCCTTATTTTTGCCATACCCAGCTTTCGTCATTACTTACGACGTATCTGTTACTAGGTTACTGAATTGTTTTATATCAGAAAGTAAAACTCACAAATGTAATTCTATCCTAACAATAAGGAACCTTTTCATACAACTAAATTGCTCTAAAAAATAACAATTTCGTACAACAATATCTTGAAATTAAACACTATAAAAGTTTAATTACTTACACACAAAACAAACAACTTATTTTTATTCTCATTTACGGTAAACAAAACGTATACACTCTTTATTCTATTTTTTACTACAATGTACGAGCCCATACAATATTTTACGAGCACTTACTGTAATAACCCTGAGGTAGGCGACAAATGTACACTAACGGTATTATCGTCTTTATTTTATAGGAATTAAAGATCACTATCGCGTATACTGTTAGAGGTATTAACAGTAACGGGCCAATAAATAAGGACAAAGTGGATTGACCCAGAATTGCATATAAACGATATGAATACGACTTTACATCCTAGAAGTGCAATAGGCTGAGAGATGGAAAGTTTTACAACACGTACATGTACGTTACTCACCTTCTCCTAATTCTAATTTATAGACTGTTAATGGGACTGATTTACACGTGGTGGAGTGTTGCTTAGCAACGAATTGTTGATTGAGAGGGAACATTGCCATGTTTTATTACAAGATTTGGTTATTATTATCATAAATTATAGACATGAACTATGAATCAATGATAGTGTCTTACTAAAATATATATTATTAGTATGAAATTGATTGACGTTAATTGACAACTTGACGTTAATTTTACCACTGTATTTTATGGGCAAACATCATGTTTTACAATGCATAATTTTATGACAACTATTTCGGTGGTGGTTTCGGTTTCACGCTATGAGCAGTATTTTGTTGAAACGAATGAACTCATGTCATGTAATTTATTTCACTGTGTAATCGTAACGCGAAACTAGTGTTGTGAAAGCATTTTTGTATTATAACGTAAAATAAATCTACGACATAGTCAGTGCCCATAATATTAGCGGGCCTGTTGATTTCACGGCACTATTATTTTAACGAAACGTGTTACACAAGTGCTGCAGTTAATGAAATTATATATATATCATGCATGACACTAGTTTTGTGGTGTAAAATCGGTTTCAGACACTGATGTTGTAAAGCTAAGCTTTCACTCCACTACAATGTTTATAATTAAGCGAGAATTACACTTATAAGGTTTGCTCTTAGATTTTCATAAAGATTTACATAAGATATTTCTTATTGCTACACACCTGAAAAAATTTACTGTCGGTGCCTTGTATTTGATATAGATTTGGTAACTACTTACGACGTAACTGTGACTAGGTTACAGAGTTGTTTTTTTATCGTTTTCAAGAGAAAATCTTACAAATGTTATTCTCATCTGAGCTTAATATTAGCGACTTTTATAACAATTACTTTGACACAACCTATTTTAATAGCAAGTGATTTTGAAAATTACTGAAACTTGAGTATGACTTCGACTACATTATGTACTAACTGTCCCTATATTCAATTAATTAAGTGTCCCCATGTGAACACTATTTTCAGTAACAGTGATAATAAGTGTCGCGTTAGCCGCTATATGAACACAATGTGTTCAAGTATCTATTGTTGGGATCATTTAATAAAGAGCCTAAGTGTCGAACATTCTCGCTATTACATAACAATGTCGTACCCGTTGTATAATAATACAATTTATCCTTTAAAATTAAAGAAAAAACTTGATGCGACGTTGCGTTGTGATTTTTACTATGTATGTAATAGATTTTTATCACGGAATGTCGGAACTTGTGTATGTTTTGGGACTTCGTTTGAAAATTATGGTGGTTTTTAATTGAATTTTTTTACATCTAAAAATTTTGAAATATTGCCAATTGCAATTGATTTTCAAAAAATCTAATATAAAATCAAAATGACAATATATGTATCTAATTAAAATAGACTTTCAGAAACATTTTTGAATTATCGAAGCACAAAATAAATATTATTAAAATTACATAATGAAAATCACTTATTCTGAATGGAGATTGTATATATCTAAAAGAAACAGCATGAAAGTCGATTACCTACTCTTAAAACCTGTTCAATACATAGATTTATGAATTATAAATTTGTTAAATTCTATAAAAGCCAGGCCTTGTTACGCTATATAATATACTAATATGGTATACCTATTTGGGTCACGTATTTCGGACATTTGGTTTTGTATCGTTACTTTTTTTTATTGTTAATTTAATTTCTTTTTTTTTGTGTAAATGATAAGTTATTAGTACGTAAGTTTTTTACTTTTTATTTTGTACCTAATTGTCATCTTGTCCCTAATAAAAGTGTTCTTTCTTTCTTTCTTATTATTTGAATTCATTCAACCTTTTCACTCAATATCAGCCCAATGTCTTCTAAAATACAATATAAGTTAGAATGCGAAGCAAGCAATAATCACCGCGTCAATTGACTTTGAAATATGTTGAGTTATATATATATTGGCGTATCACGTTTAGCGAAATTAGAATTTATACCAAATGTTTGCGGTATTTCGTGAATCAATATTAAAATTAATAATATCTATACATATCAAAGCATTTGTCCTGACTGACTGACTGATTCATCAACGCAGAGCCTAAATCACTGGGGCTACAAACTTGAAATTTAGGCAGTAAGTGTCTTTTAGGTCGGAAACGCCCACTGAGAAAGGGTTTTTCAATATTCCACCCCTAAGAGGGAGAATAGTGGTAAAAACGTTTGTATAGAAAATCTTATTCCGTAGTCATATTAACTTAAAATATATATTTATTTATGACAGTAATGAAGTTTGAAATAAAAAATATATCAATATCAACCATTATTGAGTGTGATTATCTGGGTGCTACTGATTAGTAATCGCCTGCAAATTGCTATCATCCAATGAGAAGTGCATTAGAAAGCATACAATATTAGTCATTAGTGCCCCAAAATCGGTTCATAATTGGCAACGCTATCATGCTCGCATCAAGCTATAAACTCAGAAGTTCAACCGAAATAACAATAAACCCTATTATTTTGAAGCCGAGTTTACAAGGCCAAATTAATATCCTACTCAAACGCTAAATCTAAATCTGAAAAACACTTGAACTTTTTAAAATAGAAACAAACACACAAAATCAAAAATCAAAATCAAAAAATACTTTATTCAAGTAGGCTCTCACGAGCACTTTTGAATCGTCAATACATAAAAAAAAAACAAAAAAAAAAAATTACATCAAATAATGAAGCTACCACATTCCGCATATATGGACGGTTATAAGCAATAACATGTCAAGCCACACGGAATTTAGAAATTGCGCCTACAGGTATAAAACCAATTATCAATAAATGTGTTAGAAGATGTATATATCAATCTTTAATTTTCTACTTAGATTAAAAGGAATAATGAATTGTAGCAGATTAGTGTAATATAATGTTTTATCTATTTTTTTTTTAATAAATTGAATTATTATATTAAAGAATATGTTTTGTATATTGAAATGTGCCCCACATTTCAATATACAAAACATTAATTTAAGAAATAAATTTTTTTCGTATTTACTTAGTTTAGATTATTTCAAAAATCTTTGAATAACGTTAAATATGCATAATCAGAATACATTAGTATATTCGAATTTGACATAGTGTAGGTGGATCCGTTAAGGCTTATCAGCATCTATATATCAATATGTCGATTTAGTATCTCCGTCGGTACCAGTATTAAATCCAAGCTCCGATTTGCACTTTATTTTGTGAACCAACTCACGCAGTTAAGCGGTTGCGACACAAAAAACTAAAACGAAATTCGTTGGACGTTTCATTCCAAAACACTACGGTTTTTACTCCACGCTGGGGAAAATACTCGTAACATAAGGTTACTATTTTATGTAATTACATAAGATTTTTCTTTTTTTTTTGTAGTTTACGTTTTAAAACATTATTGAGGTTCTTTTGACTGCTTAACCATAGTCTTTTATATGTTCAACTTTGTCTAAACTTAAATGACAACTACCTTCAAAATTTTACTACTTGTTAAGATTTCAAACAACGTTTAATGTTTAAAGACTGTTTTCAGCTACGCGTTGAACTTAGTTTTATTTAATCTCTTGTAGCACGACAGTAAATATTTCATTCTAAATGTTCATATTGCATAACCCTAAAGGCCTAAAGAATTAAATTTATTTTATATAAAACCATAATTGAGTTTCTGAAAAGTCTGCGTACATTAATTTAACGTTGTAATATAATTTAAAACAGAATAATATATTTTTTGTGTTAATTAAATTTTTATATTGACATCGACAAAAGATTTATAGTTTTAAATAATTTTGATAAACTCATGTTACTTAAAACCATACTTTTACTTAACCATAATATGAATATATCATCTAATAACAATCAATGTTTGTTTATATTATATACGCTGGCATAACATTCGTTCAATTGCGACGAAACTTAATCCACTTATTGTTTGCACTTATGCAAATAATTAATTTCCAGTAAGTAGCGCGTGTGTCGTATATTTTTATGTCAGACAGAATTTTAGACGGATATCCGACATAGCAAAATACATGCAAGCGAATCTCTAAGCAAAATTCAGTAGATTTATCCCACGCTTGGTATTAAAGTGGCAAAAAATTCATATTTTTGGAAAATCGCAAAAAGGTTTTACACTTGGGACTTCGGCTGTTTATTAAAATCAAAGAGAGTGAACCATAGAATTAAGTAAAACCAGACTGGATGTATAGCGGTTTAGCTAGGCTTTAGAGATATTTTTAATTCGGTCACTTTAATATTAAACGTGCGATATAATAGTTCCCACGAGTAGTAGAAACGTAATTTGTTTGCACATGTAACACGCTTACGGACATTCGAAACCGCTTATAACTCTGAATTGAATTTATCGAGCAATATACAGTTGCAATATCAGATACAGGATTGTAATCTAATCTCGAACTTGACTGATAGTCCAATTAAAATTTCAAAACCAATCGGCGTTTCGATATGAACCTTGTTACGTTAGCCGAGAACTTTATTTAGAATAACTGTAATGGATTAGTTATTTAAAACGGTAATACTTATTTGAAAGATATTTTTTTGATATAAGTTATGATATGTTAGCTATCATTATTAAGTTTCTGGTAGGTGATTGCAATTTTTTTAAGGCGAAAATTACATTTCTAAGTTTATTCTGGCCATTCAACGTGCTGTTAGTATTTTGGGAACTTTACCCTATGGCTTGGATGAGGCTTACAATTCTTTGTAATAAATTATATATAACTTTGTAATAAGTTTTATAGTAATAACTAATTTTAGTATTTAATACAATGTAAAACAATTCTCAAGAGCGATATAAAATAACTTTTTAACCTGGTAACAGATACGTCGTAAGTTACGAAAGCTGTGGATGTCAAAATTAAGGAACTGACAGTAAATTCTTTCAGGTGTAAAGCAATGAGAAATAACTTATGTAAATCTTTTTGAAAGTTTGAGAGCAAAACTTGTTAGTGTAATTCTCGCCTAAGATATTTTTCGATTGGATAGCTACTAAAAGTTATAGAAGCTTAGAATTGGGAACGTATTAAGTACTTAATATTACATAGCCGTGATTTCCTACATTAATTATAAATAGTTATTACATAACAAATGTTAATTATGAGTTTTGTCTACAATGAATATGGTTATGTAAATACTTTACGGTTTCACTCGCGTTTATGATTACTGCTTTGCTTCTATGACTCGTAGCGCGATGTAATATAGCCTATAGCCTTCCACAATAAATAAACTATCTAGCACAAAAAGATTTTTTGCAATTCGTACCAGTAGTTCTGAGATTAGCAAACAAAAAAACAAATTCTTCAGCTTTATAATATTATTGTATAGGTTATAGGATTGCTATTAATTTACAGTTTATAAATAATGCAAGTGATATAGAAGAGAGTC
This sequence comes from Hypolimnas misippus, assembly GCA_037950945.1. Lineage (NCBI taxonomy): Eukaryota > Metazoa > Arthropoda > Insecta > Lepidoptera > Nymphalidae > Hypolimnas > Hypolimnas misippus. The sequence goes on from JBBEEQ010000014.1 coordinate 5,397,583, forward strand.
CAATCACATTAAGTACCTAATGTTTATTTATGATTAGACACGGAGATTCCTCCCTTTCTGTTGAAATAATATTATTTTCCTTGAGATAATAAATTCTACATTTTGTCTTTTCATATTGTCAAGCACCTACTCATAAAAAGATTCTTTAAATTGATCTCGTCGACAAGCAGAGGGTCATACATATATTTTTTGCATTCGTAACAACATTAATGTCCAATATACTATGGTATCTTATTAAGAAATATATTTAGACATAGATTTTCAGAAACGAATCCGTCACGGTTTTATTAAAATATGGAAGGGATCAAGTATCCCAGCCGACCTTTGAGACCTTCGGGAAAACCTCAAGTTAAAGTATAATAGGAATTGGAAGAAAATTATTTATATTTTATCTACTTTCACCCGAAATCAGCAAGTCACATTACAAGAGGCAATATTTTGAATAACTCCTATTCATGAATCATAAAAAATAAAATATATTCTATATTTTTTGTAAGATTATTAGGTTTTTTTAAGAACATTAAATTAGATATTTCTATTGAGTCTTTTCATGTTTCATTTTTGTAATTTGATCTCTGTTGAAAAATGAAATGAATAAAAATGAACTTTAATATGTATGACTATCGTTCGGATGAGATTTTATTTTCGTGACCATTTTTGTTGAAAATTAATTTTGATGAAAATTAGGTTTTTATATAATACTCTTCTTCTGGCTTTTTGATCATCGATCCGAAAAGAGGGTTGTGTGGCGTCGTAGCTCCCTAACGAATAGGTCAATTTCGTTGTGTTTTTTTTGTTTTGAAATCAAGATGTTTCTAAGCTATAATTTATAAATATCTGTTCAGATGGTTGAATATCATTATCTCTTTTTTAGTTTTTAAAAGGATGGGAGCAACTTTTACTGGTTATATCGATGCAAAATTTACTGCGTTTACTATGACCTACATGATATAAAATTGCGTGTTCTTGATCAGATGCTGCAGCATCATCTAGAATCAACAGGATTCCTCACCGACTTACAGTCAAATTATTGATTATATAACTATGTTTGTTATTAGTATTAACACGAGTTTTTGCACCAGATACGTAAGTTGTGTTACGTTATTTATGAAATATCTTTGCTTTTTATTGAAAAAAATTCTTTACTACGTTTTGTTAACTCTATTCAAATGAAAAATAAAATTAAAAAATATACAAAGAATAGAGTATTTTTTAAATATGCATTAACGTATTCAAAAACTTCACAAACAAAGTCGCATAACATTTTACCGTGTATTCAGAATAAGAAAATAGGTATATCTGCCAGTACCGACGATATCTAGGCCATATGAAAGTAATTTATTTGATATTCTCCATTCGGGCTTGGCATTCTGGATAGATGCCAGGATGTTCTGCATTTGAGGGGTGCTTGCGTGGTACTTATTTTAAAAACTCAACGTTTATACGAGTATATATCAAATTAACTATAAGGGAAGAGTTACATTTGTAATTTATACTCCTGGGAGTGATAAAATATAACTCAGAAACCTATTAACAGATACGTCTTCAGTAGTTACGAAAGCTGTGAATATCAATAATAAGTCACTAACAGTAAATTCTTTGAGGTGAAAAGTAATGAGAAATAATGTAAATTTTCATGAAAGTCTGAGATCAAAACCTATAAGAATAATTCTTGTCTACTAATATAATATAATATAAAATATAATATATAATACGTGAAGTTGTAGGGTTTGTTTAAAACCGTTGAATTTCAAGAACTATAAATCCGATTTCAATTTTTGCGTAAGATAGCTCATATACTGAGGAACAATCTATGGACTCCAAAACGTCTGAAGTGATTTTGATAATATTTTTAGGCAATCTTTAGATAAGCTTAGTGGATGAGTCTGTGAAGTTTGATAGTGAAAAATTACATTACTTTTTGACTTTTTGGTAATAGCGGGTCGCTATAAAACATTACTCTAAGAAGCGGCACTATAATTATAAAAGTTTACTAATCTTATAAGTATCGAATAAATACTGACATAGTAATTATCTTTACAAAGAAAAATACTTATCTACAGATAAATTTAAAGCGAAATCTCCGGATCTTTAAGGATTGAAAGTTAGGACGCTCGTATTCCTTTTGTAAGGATTCCGGGTATAAGCATTGGCTATGAATGGGTTTCGCGAAAATCAACCCTGAAAGGAGTTGCGTGGTACAACTTAAATCTTTATGAAATCGATACGAGTACCTAAATTATTTAGAGCACGGTAACCTATATTCAAAGTAAGATAGCTATTTTGATTGTTTTGACTGCAGATTTATAGAGAGTCCTATAGGCAGAGGGGTTATCGGACCCCAAATTAGTTCAACCCACGAGTATACTATTTAGGCCTTTATAATTTGTATTTCACACTTGTAAGTTTTACTTTTGTAATTGACATAAAAGAATTACATATGTTAAAGATTAGTGCTCTCAATTTTTCGTAAGTTTTTGATAAATTGTTTAGTATGGTTTTTACAGCCGAAATAATTTTGTGTCAGTGACATATTTAAAACACTCTCAGCTTTCGTAAGGCTACCTAGGTAATTTTTACCAGGCCACAGTGTCGTTTTGTATCAGTTACGAAAGTACAAGTATAATTCACGCCTAATGCCTCCTCCAAAATGCGGTATGTTTTAATAACAAAAGTATATCATACTTAAGCTCCAGTTTGATTCAATAAATTGAATACAGCTAAGGCGAGAATTACACTTGTAAGTTTTCAGATTTTTATAATTTTTTTTATAAATTATTATAATTGTTCAACACCTAAAAGAATGCATTGACGGTTATTTATTGACACTTATAGCTGATGTAAAATTAATAGATTACTGTTGCCAACTTATAGAGTTGATATATTTAATACGTTATGAGAATAAAACTTACAAGTGCAATTCTCGACTAAGACAGGTGTGAGTAATTTAGTGTTACATGCGTTACGGATTAAACTATTCAGCCCTAGAGGCTTAACTGGACATTTTCAAGCTATTACAGATAGATTACATAAGGTGTGCAATATACATAATTAAATATATGTAATGTAACTATGTATTTAAATCGAATATGAGTAGGTAAGGTGTATCAAATTGAAAATATACTTTATTCAAGTAGGATTTAACGCACTTATAATAGAGCCCTGATTACAGCTTGTGTATGGCTCGAACGGGGCAGTTATTTACTGTGTTATTTATAAAATACTAGCTGTCCTTTGCAGTTTCACTCGCGTTTATGGTTACTGCTTCGCTCCTATGAGTCATAGCGTGATGTAATATAGCCTATAGCCTTCCTCAATAAATAAACTATCTAACACAAAAAGTATTTCTCAATTCGAACCAGTTGTTCCTGAGATTAGCAAACAAACAAACTCTTCAGCTTTATAATATTAGTAAAGATATATGTATGTATATCTATACTAATATAGTATAGATAAATATCTATATACTAGTACTCCTGCTACGTATTTTGATAAGACTTTTATTTTTCTTGAGCGCAAAAGCAATAAACTCTCAGAGGCAGAGCAGAGTTAATTACACGAGAGCCAGCAAGTCGAAATTAGAAAAAAAATTGGCGTTAAAATTTAAAGCAATGTTTAAGTTTGTTGCATTTAGTTTTCTGTTATTAACTAAATTATTCTTAATATTGAAGAATATTTAGTTCATTAAACCTACGTACAAACAATAAAATATTAAACTGTATATATTTTCAACTATTGTAATCAGTCTTACAACTTTGCGTATAAACTTTTAACCTTTAATTTACCTCTTTTATGTTTTTTTTGCGATAAAAAGCCGCCTATCGTTTTCCTCAAAGTCTATCTATCTGTATACAAAAATCCATTAAAATTGGTTTAGCATTATAGGCGTAACAACGGAACAGAGGTACTTTCGTACTAATAAAATAATATTTGATAACCTAATACGATCTTCAAAATTACCTATTGAATTTTTATCATCTGACACAGAGTTACACTTATGAGTTTAAAATTCCAAATACATATTGGTTTACAAATGCTCACGTTACGTAAGCCGTGGCTTATGTACGGATTATCCGTGAGGCGATATTACACGCTGACAACATATAAAATGGATGTAAGAGAAACATAATGAAACACATGTCGGCGGAATAATTTACGTACTTTTAAACAACGGCATCAAATAATCTTTATTGCACATAAATAATTTGTAACGTACATGAATATATGTATAAAATACATATATAACGTACATATGTACATATACGCTTTTACAGCTTTCATATGGAAGGAGTTCCAATGGAAGAGTCCGAAGGGGGGAGGGGGGGTTGTAAGTCCAAAATATATAAAGATAAGCTAGTTTTTAACAGGGCATAACGCAGTATGATTTTAAATGCTTATCTCAGTTATAAACCATTGTCATTGCCATTCGTTCAACGTACTATGTACTAGTAAGTCGTATACAAAGGAAAGAGGAGGGGGGGGGGGGGGAGGTGTCAGAGGGAGTTCCTTATTATTGACATACACAGCTTTTGTAATTAATTACGACGTATCTGTTAGTAGGTTACAAAGTTGTTTTATATCGCTCTCGAGAGTATGAAAGAATTTATTGTTAGTGACATATTTATTGACTCTTGACTACATAAGTAATTGTTAATATAAGGTTATGAAGTCGTTTTATGCGAGTTACGAGAGAAACAGACATCTTAATATATATAAGTCAAAGGTGACTTACTGACATAATGATCTATCAACCCAAAAACACTGGACTGATCGCACTGAAATGTGCTATGCAGGTAGATGTTATGACGTAGGCATCCGCTAAAAAAGGATTTTGATTAATTCTACCCCCAAGGGGATAAAATAGGGGATGAAAGTTTGTATGAAACTTTGTCAATTTTCAACCGATTAGGCTAAGACTTTGCAACCATAAAGCTGCTACGACGTAGTCATCAGACATCGCAGACGAAGTCGTGAGCCTCAGCTAGTCGGTATATAAACCGTATGTCAGTGCAAAACTTTCGCACTGTGATCGAAAACTGTGAACTGTTTTCTTGAAATGTACTAATTACAGATGGTATTTAAATGTAACCATATTTTTTTACATTTTTTAATTATAAATATGTACTTAGGCTATCCTTTATGAATTTCTTGTCTTTTAAGATCAAAGTTAATAAATCTTAAAGATAACACAAAGCAACAAACAAAAATTTTTTAACCTAGTTAGTGCTAAGTCAGTAAAAAAATATTTTCACAAAAAAAAAAAAAAATCCGCTCCCAAATGTTGTTTATAAAGAAAAGTTACGACAGCAAGACCCTGGAGGGCATCTGTGGATTCAGCCATGATAATTCATTTTCGATGGGCAGAAAGTACCCGAACTTTATCTGACACGGGTTGGTAATCCTGTTTTGTTGTGAACAGTCAAGTATAAATTTTCTCCAACTATATAAATATCACAACAAAAAGTCACATAAAATCCACAGTAATGTAATAACACTTTTTTTAAAGAAACCGATTTAAAAATCGAAATACGCAATTTTGTTTTATTGAACACAAATATTTGACACATTTATAAAAAGTTATTTCGATTTTAAAACTAAACTAAAGAATTGAAATTCTTTTAAACAAGGGAGGAATTTTCAAAATCGATCAAGAAATAACGGAGTTATGAGGTAACAAACATTTTAAAAAAATATGCTACGAATTAAGAACCGCTTACTTCTTTTAAAGTCGGTTGATTATAATCATCCATCTGTCTGTTTATTTTGATACATTTTGGATCTCAGAAAAATAATAGAGGTATTTGTAAACATAATTAAACTTACGGGATGTGTAATAAGCAATTTAAGTTTGTATGGAGAAAACCAAACGTTTCGTAAAGAAATAGACTATTCATAATAATTATTCTACGCAGATGAAGTCGCTGTATCAACAACAATTTACAAGAATGAAATTTATCTTAATAAAATAAAACACAACACTCGTCTCATGCTTCGCAGGTTTTTAAAATATTTTAAGTTATGCGTAATTGTAAGGTATTCTGTGAAAATTCTAACCGGAAAACTATTACGGTTCAAAAGTTCTTCTTTTAAAGGTCAGACAGATGATGGACAGACGACGTAGGATTAGTAATTGAGTCCCGTCGACACGTTTTGGGTACGGAAATTTAAAAAGGAATTATACTTTCAAGGTTAACTTCTAAACTTTAAATGTGCTTGGTACCAGATAACACTTTTACGAGTTATTTAATAATATACATTTCACATAAAATATGTAAAAAATAGACAAAATAGAAAATAAAAAGAAACATTAAAAGATAGAAACATTTTAAATAAAAATATTATACCTAAATAGCTATCGATGTCACAGTAAAGCAAGGTGCCCAAATACTATGGAATTATTTCTTTACCAGATTAAATCCCGAATGATATGTTAAATGGAATATTGAAATAATAGTAATAACATTGTGTGGATATTTTTATTAATAAAAGTTAATACTTTCTACTTTTTTAAAATGAAAATATGGACATTTGTAATTTTAAAATATTAAATACTAAAATTAATTAATACAAGAAAAAAACTGATCACAAAATTATATACATACATATAATTTATCATAAGAAATTTAAGGCTTCATCCAAGCCACTGCATTTTTATTTTAGTATATAATATTTTAAAATTCAGAAATTCTTTAGAAAAAAAAACTACACAAAAAAATATTTTCTGATTGTTTTACTATACTAGTATGTTACTGTGTTGTAGTGTATGTTTTTTACCTCAGAACTTAGTTATTTTTAAACCAGTTTAAAAAATTTAGAAGAGTATACTTTCAGATTGTTTCTATGGACTTTTTATCAAAATCGATATGTGGTTTGATTTTAAAATCTTAATAACTGTTAAAATGCGTACTTCGCTTATGAAGTTTTTAAAAGTCTTAATTATTTTTAAATAATACCTTCTATTCCTTTTTCTAAATTAAAACTTTAAATTTGTTTTATCTCAATAATTACTTTTTCTAAATAATTACTTGTTTTTTCTAAAACATGACTTTTTACTTAATTTTTTTTGCAGTTGTGTTTATTTTTTTAATGAGCTTGTTACGTATAATGTATGGACGTGTTTTGTCCACATTGTCGAGTTTCTAGTTTATTATTTTATGCAAATTAATGTTTATTTGCTTTGTATTCGTATAGAAGAATTAAAAATTAATGCCTTTGAAGCTTATAAAGCTCATACGTGTGTGTTTCATTTAAGAGCACTAGAGTTGTATAAAATAATTTCATGATTCAGTTTTCGAAATGCGTTTTTTTAATAATCGTGAGCTATTTGTTTTCGCCACTTTAAAAATAAATGACTAACGGCATTTTTTTTTAAATACTTGATATTAAAAGTCAAAAAATGTTATATAAGTTGCATTATTTATTTCGAATTATTAATCGTAAACATTAGTTTGATTATTTTATTTTATTTAAGGATCTTCATCAAAAGGTACACACTATTTATTTATAAAAAAGAAAAAAAACAATGTCGCTTAACACAATATCTGTGATTCTTTAATTTCTGATTTCTTTCTGTTTATTACTACTTTTGCTTGGTTTCCGCAACATTAAAACTGAATCAGTGAACCTGAGCGAAGTATGCAAATAGCTTATTTGCATATTACACGTGAAACGTAATCAAACTTTCTTGTAAAATGGCTCCGTGAATCGTATTTAACTTGTTGACGCGTGAAGGAAGTAAAGGAGAAGTGAAATTAGCCTTTTGTGGAATGAAATTTTGTTTTTAATTACTTTAATCGTGACCGCAGCGAAAACTTTAAACAAAATATTTACGAATTAATCGGAACTTTTACAAGTTATGCGAAAGTAATAGTTAGGTGGGAATTGCATTTATAAGTTTTGCTCTCAAACTGTTTACTATAAAGATTACGTAAGTTTTTTTCTCATTGCATTAACACCTAAAGGAATGTACTGTCACTGACTTATTCTTTTTAATTCGCAGCTTTCATAACTACTTACGACGTATTAGGTACTAGGTTACAGAGTTGTTTTATAAAAGAAAATAAAATTGTGATAAATTTTTAAATATAATTCTCGCCTTATATTTAACGTCAACGTTAAACGTCAAATGTTAAATACATTTTCTGATTTTGTTATCTATATTAATATAATAGATAGAGAGATAGAGAAACAGAGAAGGAAAGAATTTTGTATGTGTGAAGTAAATTCCGGAACTGACTGAGGCTGAGGCTGAGACTGAGGCTAAAGGAAATTTTAAAACTCTTTAATCCGTTTTATGGATTCGTCCTCAAATAGATATGCCCGCATGTCGTACAGGAAATGAAACTACATTGCGAATCATTGGTTCTAAAAACCTAAAGTTACAAGTTAATAAATTGATGATTCGAAAGTGTTTTAAAAAAGCCTATTTAAATAAAGCATATTTTAAATTTAAATTTTAATAAGACCGTCTAGGTTGTCCTTCGACAAGAAAATCAACATTAATGCGAATGAAGCCGCGAGCTTCAGCTAATCATTATTTAATATCTATGTATTATTTATTTACTTTACATATAAGATAAGCAATTTCTCCTTTAAAGTATTCCTAATACCAATCGTATATCACGGTCATTATATCTTATTTCCATATTTTCTTTTGATCACATGTTTTTCTTAAGGACCGACTTTTCTGAGTGTGTAAAGGACATAATACTTTACTTAAAGAAAAGAAAATAATTTCAAAGTAATCATTGACAAGGCTGTTTACATTTGAGAATGTGAAAAAGTACTTAGTTTTTATTAATTAGTAGGTACTATAACTTCTTTTCACTATTCTACGCAATTTTTCAATTATTATCTTTTATATAAACCTTGCTTTGACAATTACAAAAACAAAAAAAAAATATATAGCCAAATTCCCTTTGAATATTGAACACTTTTTGTTAAATAAACATTCTAAAACGATAAAATATATATCAAACTCCAATTAAAGCTTCAAATATTTTACTATAAATTAAATGGACGATGTATCAATCTCATAAAATAATAATCTACTTCAAAAACTATACAAACAATACACTCAACGGATGAATAATGAACAATGGAAATATTGAGTTCAATATTGAAGTGATTTTACCTTTATCAATAGCAAATGAAATACTGAAATTCGCTTATTCCTCTTCAAAATATTCGGACAAATACATTGATTATATTATTTACCGTTCACTACTGAAAAATTTAATAATATACGTTTTATTGAAAATGAACAATGTTCTGGAACTTTAATAACGATACACATAATTATATGTAATTATTTGTTTATTAATACATTTTTCAACTGGTTCAAACTGATACGAGTAAAAGTCATTAATCAAATCGTTGAATTGAATTGAATTTTAATTTGCTAGTGCTTCGTTTTATTTTTAAAGTTTTCTCTATCAATATTACAAAAATAGACCCGTTATTTTTGTTCGCTACTATTTCTTCGTTTGTGTTATTGTAACTAAAAGTATTTTGATACGCAGACAGTATTCGATACAGTACAATACCACATTATCTTAAGTGAACGAAGTCACAACAACTTGCAATGTTCTTGACAGTTGTCTTGGTAGTTCTACTGGCTATGTTCTGTTCTAGTATACAGTAGGGAAATATTTTATAAAAAAGGGAATTTTTCTTTGCTTTATCTGCTCCAAATTCTTCACCTTTAGGACCTTCTTTACCGGTTACGACTAAACGACTACGACTACGACTAAAGTTCACGATAACTTAATTGGAACTTATCCACCTAATAAACTGCAATTTTGGCTTTTAAAGGTTTCAATTAAAAATATAACATGGATACATTTTTAAAAATAGATAAATTAGAATCGTGTTCTGAAATGTTTAAAGGCGACGTTATCGTTCAGTCAAATTATAAATGCTAAATTTATTTATGTATAAATTAATTTAGCAGTCGATTAATGAAACATAAAAAATATAATCGAATCTTAATTGTTGGATATCGTCAAACATCGGTTAACTATTAAAAATGTTAACAAGCACTGGTGAAACATGCCCTCACTGTAACAACTCTTACGGTAACATTCCACTGCTGGGCATAGGCCTTCTCTCCTATTAAGGATCATAAATCAATAGTTCGTTCCATCGCCAAACCTGCTGAAATCCTCGAAAGTGTTTCAAAATTAGAGATGATTTCGAATTGGAGAATATGTCAGATTTTTTCCCCAAGAGATGCAATGGTTTCCTTCTCCGCTGAGACGTAAAATCCTGTAACGACTAGCCCATCTCGAGACAACACGTTAGTAAATTCATGTGCCACTGAAAATATTCATAGTAGGAGATATTTATTCTTTTCAGTAAAATTATCTTGATAGATGTACATTTCTCCGAATTTTAAAAGCAGTCGAATACTTAAGATGTTTTTCTCTCAACCGCAAAAGATAAATAACAATTTACATGCTACAGCATAAATTTAAATATCCAGAGATTCGTGTCTAGATTTGCTGTTCGTAAATGGAGGTTATACTTTCACTAAGTTTTTATTACATTTAAAAGAATTTTCTCAAATTTTTGTACCTTTTCATAGCGCACAAGATGAATTTATTATAAAAATTACCGCATTGAAATGCACTGTCCTGATACCAATTCAATAGACCAATTAAAACATATGTTTTCTTTATCTTGCCTGTTGAATACAAAATAACACAAATAAAAGTCTAGTGGATATGCATATCTTTAACATAAAATAATTTGTTACCAAATAAATTGCAATAAAATAAGCATTTTTGTTCGTAGTAGGTACTTATTATTTACTTCTTCATTACCACACATTTTATGGGTCTTTGTCGATTGTACTATAGATGGCAATCGCTTCCTAGGCCTAATCTTTTCCAGTTAGCAAACTTTAATATGACTCTAGAATATTCTTCAATACAATCATTCCATCTCGTTGTTGTAATAATTTCTAATTTAAAATTGAATATGTTGTAATGCTGGAATTTCTATGATTTTATTTAAATCCTAAGTTCTATACACAATATTTTGGTAGAGTACTTAATAGAATACTTCAGTCCATTTACACAGTAATATATACTACAAAAGTAGTACAGTAAAAGTATCATAATACAAAGTATAGCCGGAACACCTGATGTTAAATGATCACCTCTGACCATGGACATTTGTAGCAGCAGAGGAGCCTCATGCGTTGCCAGATTAAAAGGAATATGAGATGGAGGTTATAAGGAAAGGAATGGAGAAGAGGGTTAACCTTCTGGCTCTCTTAGACTTATTTTTAATAAAAAAACTACAATTATAATACTATAAAATTATAACATAATATATTTTTTACAAAAATTATACTATTACTTAGTGTATGCATGCACTTCGACTTCTCTGTATCTTTAAAAAGATATACCATTTTCATTTTATCTATAGCCAAGGATATTGTGCACAGATAATAAATGAGGCTTGGTAAACCTAAAAGCTGTAGTAAAAGCTTTTATCTAAAAGGTTGGCCATACAAAATAATGAACGTTATCTGGCGATCGATCAAATTACTCGTTCAATTTTCGTTCAATCAATTGATAAGTGTATAACGTTGGATATTAGAGAAAAAATCGTATTACCAACTTGTAATAAAAAAATTGTCTAGTTTTTTATTTTCGCTGATACTTTATTTTTAATTTTGTACTAAAACGCCTTCTTTAACTATCGAAATGTTAGTCTACTTTGATAGTTGAATTTTTCGACAATTAGTCTTTTATTTTGACAGACGCGTTGGCGCAATGGTCACTGCAACCGACTAAAGCGCTAACGGTCGCGGGTTCGATCCCCGCTCACGGCAAACGTGTGTATTGGCCATACAGATGTTTGTCGTGGTCTGGGTGTTCGTGTTAGTGTTGTGAGTGTTTCCGGACCCCCGACACAAGGTCATGTGATCTTAATGGGGGCCGTTGAGTGTGATGCGTTATTTATTATTATTATTTATTATTTTGCAAACACCTTGGATATGAAGATACAGAGCATTATGTCTATTTAAAATAGATTTAAATCACTTATATTAATTATTAGCTGTTCCTTTGCGATCACACTCGCGTTTATGGTTACTGCTTCGCTCCTGTGAGTCGTAGCGTAATGTTATATAGCCTATAGCCTTCCTCAATAAATAAACTATCTAACACAAAAAGATTTTTTTAATCCGAACTAGTATTTTCTGAGATGAACGCGTTTAAACAAACAAACAAACTCTTCAGCTTTATAATTATATTATATTAATATTATTGTAGTATAGGTTTTTTTACGTTTCTACTTGCATTTCATTTTGCATTTGCATTGCAGTTTGCATTCACAATACTTACTGAAATGCAAGTGTAAATATGTTAATAATCACCGAAGAAATCGGGTTTCAAACAATATTATAATTATATACTTATACTTTTATAAAACAAAACTAACTTGAGAAAATCTTAAAATAGTTTGGTAATATGTGACTCTGAGAATTAATTAGTTCTATAAGATAAAAAAATGCGTTATGTTTATATGAAACGTTTTCTTTACCTAGCAATTTCATTATAATCCATCGTGGTTCATGCGAAGCTTGTACGGACAGCACACAATATTCTCTATCATTGTTTTCATTAATGGATTAGTGAGACTTAGTTCTGTAGTGTCTTTTGCGATTAAAAAAAATAAGACTATTATTCGATGTGGATACGAATCGCCTGGTATTTCCACTGTTTTTTTTAATCCGTATTTATAGCAATCTTGGTGATTAATGAAAAAATATATTGCATATGTATATGGGACACATTTCCAATATTATGTACATTATTTTGTAATAATTATTAATTGACATTACTATTATAAATAGTTTTCTTTATTTGGTTTTATTATTATAGCTTTTATGTGTACCGAGTTTAATTTATTATCTGTACATAATATGTTGCTATACAAAAAAAAGAAAATGAAATATAATAATATTGTTAATATTTACTTCTTGATATTTTACGAGCTAATATAGCTATCCTTTGTACGGTGAGTTAGCGAGAAGCTAAACTTCTCTCCCATTCTTTTTCTCACTTTTTAGTACGCTTCGGCCTTCCTTCCTTCCTTTCCTTTTTAAGCTGTTACTCCTTTGGCGCTGCCTATGTCCATGAGCGGTAGTGATCACATAACAACAGGAGTCCCGTCTGCTCGTTTGCTAGGTATTATATAAGAAGTCAGTAAAAATGAAAATTCTTTTTAAATTGAAGAGTCTATCGCAATAATAATTTATAATAAAAATAACTAGATGAAAAAAAGATGTTTTAATTAGAATCTTTTAATAATCGCTTATCAATACAGGAAAAAAATGAAGTATCTAACTCACGTAAAGTGTATTTTTTTTTCATTCCGTGAAGTGAAGTATCATTGAAAAGGTCTATTCAAATCAAGTCGAGGTTTCTTTCATCGTTTTTTCATTTTAAGCGCTTGGGAAATATTTCCTTTACTGAAAGCATAAGCTACGAGTTTTAGTTTTAAATTTAGTGATTTTGGTATAATGCATTTACAGATAAATAATATTTTCATCAATATACAACATGAATATTTTAACTGGGCCTGAATGGGATGCGAAACTATAAAGAATAGCGAAAAATACTTAAAGGGGTCGCGGTCAAGTTTTCCCCGTCCTAAATCGTTTATACTATAATTATTTTTTAAAAATAATTTTAGCTATTTTAATCAAGAAAAATAAACTCATATGTATATTTTTGTTAAAACGGTTTTCGTTTCGCTAACTAATCACTTTAACCGGGTAATTAAAAGTAAAATGTTAATGAATTTGATAAAATTAGTAATAATAATAGTAGTTAATTTCATTATTCAATTTATAGCGTAACATTTTCACGAGTTTCACTTATTTAAATCTATTATCTATTTAAAATATTTATATAACAGCAAGAGTAAAATACGTCGGGCGTCATTACAAAGTTTAATGTTTTTTTTTTTATCTCGAAGTGAAGACCCCGTAATGAAAAATATTTCGCTCTTGAGATTCTTTGCGAATTTAATTTGATTTAAACAATTTGTACGGTGAGACATTGTTCAGATTTCCGTTTCAACTTTAACTTCCAATGTGCTTTTTAGTTTTTAAGTAATACAAATAATTAATTAATTAATCATTTAAGTATAAGGCAAGAATTACATTTGTAAGTTTTACACAGGGGTACTCTCGAGAACGATATGAAAAAACTCTGTAACCTAGTAACAGATACATCGTATGTATTTTTAAGCGTAATTCACACCTAAAACTAAACGTAAATGATTTTTTTTTTATATTTTACTAAATGTACTGTTTCTTTATTTGTGGTTTCATTTGCGTTAAATTTTTTTACTTGTACGATTAGTTGGCGCAAGTTCCGACGAACATTTCGAAAAAATATGTAAAATATACTAAATTAATTTTTATTATATTATTTGTTTTTTAACACAAATGTGAGGTTGGATTAAAATGATAATGTCAAAATTTGTGTGATACTAAAATATGAGGCTGTTTGCGCGGGCATAATTTATTTATATATGTATTCGTATAAACATATATTATGAAGAATCCCCTAATATCATACCGAGGTTAATGCAAAATGATCATCAATACATAATATCATAACGTAGGATTATATAAAATTATCATAATCAATACACTAGGGCAGGCAATGAATCATCGTTAATTAACAACTTTGTGAGTATCAGGTACTAACATTAATTAAATTCAATATTACGCTAAAGAAATTGGAGCACATAATTAAGGTAATAACATGCCTAAATTTATCAAAAACTAATAAACGTTATTTATTAAATACCAAAGTATCAATAGAATAAAGATTTATATATATATTTTTTTAAGATTTTTTCTTATTTTTTTTTAAATCGCAGACGTTTTTTTTTAAATATAACTTCTGTTTTATTAGTGTGTAGTGTAATTATGCATTATATAAGCTGTTTATATTCTTTATTGCACTAATAAAATAACAAAGTAAAGATGGACTTATGTATCTTTTTAAGAGATCTCTTCCAGTCAACTTGTGGAATTGCATTCGGTCAAACAGCGGGCATTATACATTATACTTATAACAAGATTAGCTAAATTGATTGTGTATGAGTATAAGAACAATTATCTTGTTTACTATCTTTTTTTTAATTTAAGCAAGACAATCTTTTTTGATGAAGTATGTTGAGTACCAATTTATTGTAAGTGGGTATTTCGTTCTACCAGTACTTGATAGAGTTACTGTACTTAAGATCTTTTATTCAAAGGATATTGACAATTTGTCGACTAATTTTCGAATTCGAATTTGTATATTGTAATCGAATTTGATTTTTAATCTAAACTGATAAGATCTTATTTCGGTTGGCGTGAATTGCTTAATTTCTAACCATTCACCAAAAGACTTCCTCGAGAGGCCCTTCCCGGCGTCAGCGATAAAGTGGATTTCCGCTAACGACCTGAGTATTTGTTCTAGAATTTCTTTCATTTTGAATAAGACGAAAAATTCTTACTCTTCATAAAGAAATATAATAAATATGGAATAAATCTGTTTATTGCGTTTACTGATTAACCGATTCTAATGAAAAATATGGAGATTCTTGTAAATTAAATACCGGGAAAGGCATTTAAATGTAAACGGAATTCGGTCTGTTTGACTCGCGTTTTGTTCGCATATCCTACTAGTTGTTCGCCAGTAGTCTTCATACGTATCCTCAATAAGTTCCGTTACATATGCGACGCGTCGACTACGCGCTTACGCCTTGGTTCTAGGTTTATGCCCGTTTACGTTGCCCCTCCTAGCTGACATTTGATTTTAAAGTCAAGATTTTAGGAGATAGCATTGTATTTTGTTTATTGAAATCAAAGTGCTTAATTTTCGTTTCAATAGAAATATTCATTTGCACGCATAATGAGAAAATATAACATTTTATGATTACTTAGTCCCCTCATCTTTGTAATATTTTCTACTTGTTTTAAATAGCTATCTTAACTTCGATGACATTTATGATAAGTTATACGGTTTCTACTTATACAAAGCGACTTTTTTGTACAAATTCTTTATATTTCAATTTAAGTATTTTAATATCACTAAATTAAATATTACATATCCTCTTAGATGATACAGGATGATACTTTAAAAATTCGAATGTCAGATGGGTAGCGCAACGCAAAAAGGAGATATTAATACGGGCCATAATCCTAGAAACAAAAGCATTAACTTCAATATTGTATAGCGGCTCCCAACGCGCAAATAGTGTTCAATAATCGTTGATTCGATATAGCATATATTTAGTCTCTATCAGCGTAAGGTTTACAGGCACTCAAGTGATTGTATAGTCTGTGACATTAGCGCTATTGTCACTCTGTGGTATCAGAATTCAGATCCGGCTCCTAGCTCGCTCTCCGCTTCATGTCTCCGACACGTAAACACACTAAATGTTAGTTCCGGCAAATCATCGTCTGTTTATCAACATCCAAACAAGGAGTAGAATGTGTGCATAAAATGCGAGTCGCTTGTCAATAGCCCCGTGGGAGAAAGGCCTAAACATAGGCGTATATAATGGAGGTTTAGAGGGTCCGACCCCCTTTAGTATACGACTTACTTATACTTAGTACATTGGACGGATGGCAATGATTTAAATAATCTCTAAATAACTGAGATTATTACTTAAAATCATAACATTTTAGAGAGAGGGGGAGAGAGAGAGAAAGATAGAGAGAAAGAGAGAGAGATAGAGAGAGATAATATAATATATTATTGTATCAATGAATTTTATAAGCATAATTTAATACTAAACATTTACGGCCTTACTACAAAAGATTTAAACAGACGTTAAACGCGTGTTTAAAAAAATTCGGACTACAAATCCACGTCTAAGCACAGTTTTGAGTTAAACACGCTTTAGATATAGATTAACATTCGTTTAAGTGAGTTTAATAGATGTCTAAAACCTATTTCAGCTATCAAATGTAACGTATAACATTTTATCAATCAAGTTTTTTTATTTAGTTTATTCGCTGTTAAGCAACTTCAGTGTTCAATTTGATTGAACATGAAGTGTAAGCGGGGGAAGAGATTAAAGTTGTTTCTGATAATGGCTGTTGTTGCTATTAGAGGCTGTATTTACGAAGTCGTTGTCACGTGCTTGGGTATAGTATCTGTATTGTAAGTCGTGAATTACGCTTATAAGTTTTGCTCTCAGATTTTCATAAATATTTACATAAGTTGTTTGTCATTGAAGCGTTAACGATCGCGGGTTCAATATCCGCTCAATAAAGAATCTATATAGGCCATAGGGATGTTTGCCGTGGTCTTCGTGTTGTGTTGTGTTACGTGTTTCCAGATCAGGGTCAGGGTGATAATCCTAATGGGGACTGTTGAGTGTGAAGCGGTTTATATTTATATTATAATGATCGGGATCCTGAATTGTATTTCACAACATACTGGACATATATATGATAAAAAAATAATATTGATATTATTATATAATATAGTATTATATTAAACATGTTTATTAAAATACAAAAAACATAACAACCAGTCAGAGTCGAGATAGCCTAGTGATTACAACACTTCGATATAAACTGGTTCAAAGCCCGGGTGTTTTCAAGTGCTAAACTTGTGCTTAAATTTATCACACACAAGTTTCGAGTGAAGGAAAACATCGAAAGGTAAGCAGTTTTTCATCATATGTACGTCCAGTATGTTGTGAAATACAATTCAGAATGCTGTTCAATAAAATACAAATATAGGCGCATGCGCCAGGAGAAATTCTGACATATATATATCCACCAACCCGCGGTGGAACAGCGAGGTGGATTAGGCTCTTCACCTTTTCCTTAATAGGAAAGGATGGACTTTACTTTACTACATTTTATATCACTCCATTGTCTGAGGTTTCGGGGTACCAGCCTCTGTCGCGCGTGATCAACACCACGCTAGATAGCGAGAGGTACTAGTCGGTGATGGCGACCTTAAGCGAATCAGTCATCGCACAGACGGAGGCCGCGTACCGAAAGCGAGCAAGTGTACATAATATATATTGAATACTACCATATAATTATCCACCCTGGCTGGGGTGACTACTCGGACACGCGATACCGAGTATCCTTCTTAAGGTGGACACTTTAGGGTGGATAAACGGAATCATGCGGGTAGCCTGCTGCGCTATATCGTGGTAGGAGTCCCATATACCCGTCCAAACATAATAATCTCTGGGCGGGATAAATAAATGCATTTCACAGAGTAAAAAAAACATTCCGTACACATATAAATACGACGGTAAAAACAAACATATCGTTTATTTTATAAAGTGGATTAAATTGTTAACTTTGTTGTCGTAGTAAAAAAAATATGTTCTCAATATTTCAGTTTCGTTTCAATATAATATTTGTATTTTCAATTCAATGGACATATCGGTTAATTAATTTGTTATATAAAAGAGCAACTGTAGGTATATTTGTTTTGCAGGTTATGAATTTAAATTAAAATATTTAAAACGAGAATAATTAATATCTGTATTTTTAAGATATCGTCACACAATGGACGTTTTCATTACTTTTTATTCTATATGTATCTTTACATATTATAAAACAAAGTCACTTCCGGTGTTTATATACTTAGATTTTTTAAACTACGCAACGGATTATAATGTGGTTTTCATCAATAAACCAAGTGATTCAAGAGGAATGTAAATATGTATAATACATGAATATTTTAGTAGTTAAAGCGGAGAATTTCAAAGTTTTGTAATGTGATGTCGTAACAAACTCCGTTGCACCCGTACGAAGCCGATGCTTGTATTCAATAAATAACCTTATTAACTAACTTTAAAGCAAAAAAGGAGGATGTTCTCAGTTCTTTTAGGACTTTTTTAAGTATATTCCTCGAAAACTGCTTGACCGTTTTGGTTAATTCTTTTTTTGCTTAAAAGGGTTCAAGGCTGGTTTCATAGAATTTTCACCTAAATCTGTGAAGTAGTATAGTTTTAAAAATAAAATAACTGGAATAAGTTTTCATATAAGTAAACGAAATTATGTATATTGCTCTTAAAGTTGGTTCCTTTTTTAAAAAAGTCTTGTTAAAATAAATTAATACGGCATCGAGTTAATGATGGAGCTCAAAGGTTATTTATTGTACTAATTGGATTTATGTCGATGAATACTCTATAGTTCTAGATCGCACCGTAAGTTTTGTACTCATCTGTAGGCTAACAACGATGTGATATCGCTATTTTACAAAATGATACATTCTGATTTTTGTATTGTAACGAAAAAATCACCTGTCAAAATGTATCGCATTGTGACTGCGATGGCACCGTGTTATTCGTCTGAAAAAGGGCACAAAGTTTTGGCTTCACGTATTAATATAAAGATTTTGTTTATTTATAAATTTCAAGATCCTATTTGGCAGCGTTTGAACATAAAGTATTCCTAATATGTCAACGCATATTTATACGTATATTAAAGAAAAAATCGGCTCCACGGTAGCAGGATTTTTAAATTCAGAATTTCATTTATCCGTCACTTCTCGTAGCTCGTATTATTTATGTCCAGCGTTAAAACGCCGTCCGTCTGACAGGGCCTTACGGTGCTCGTATACGGGCTGTGCTTTTGTCAGGCGTCCTCATTTTACACGTCACACATGAATGGGCCGTTAGCCGTGATTAAATGCACTTCATATCGTTTTATAATCCTTTATAGTGGTTGCGATATGATTTGTTATAGCATTTTTTGGGTTGGAATTATTTTGACGGCCTTCCAAAATGGTATTCGGTTTAGGTGGGGCCTTTTTGTGTATTTGATGTTTGTTGTTTGAAAAACGATTTTGATGATTCCTTTTTTATTGAATTAGTTGTATGTTATACATCAAAGTTGAATTTTTCGTATTTTATTTCTTAACATTTGAATGGATAATAAATTTATAAGTTAAAATGTTTGATTCTAGAACTAACTAGTAACTTCTAAAAACAAGCTTTTATTTAAAGCAAATGCTATTTGTACTTTTTATAGTCTGTTCGGTAAATTCATAAATTTAATACTCATGTCACGATTAATTATGGAACTAATAAATCACTATAGCGTCCACCATATTGGATTTAGAATGACGTCACTCAACTAAACCTGCAATGTCCCCGAAACCAAACATATACATATGTATACAAAATTGTTGGTAAAAATAGTTTTTGATCGATTATTTGCATTTTAAGATAGCTTTTGCCCACGGCTTTGTTGTCCTGAAACAAACACACTCTCACACAGTAACAGATTTTAGTTAGACTAGCGACAATACGACTGAGAAATCCGCATTTAATTTTGTGCAGTAGTTTTTGAATGATGCGCGTACATACACCTGGACAGATAAAAAACAAAAATATCAAAAAAAAATATATTCTTACTTTTGTGGCCGTTATAAATGGATGCTGATAAGCAAAACTGTGTTAAGCCATGGACTTCATTTTGAGAAAATGGCGTCTAAAGATATCAAATCTATTCTCAATAAATCCGTTTGAAGAACTACATATGTACATATATGTCCATCTTTTTGTTTCTATTTGGATATAATAAAAAGTTTTATCGAATAATAGGTTTTTCAAATAAATGAGATTATTGCAAATTGCAAAATATCGAAGACACTTCAATATTTTAAACATTAGATTAAGAAGCTTTTTTCCGTACAAATTTAGTTTAGACCACTTGAAAATTTCATGAATAATGTTAAATACGTCACGTATATTATCAGAATATATATTATCAGAATATATTAATATCTCCAAATTTCACTTATTGTTGTTGACACATTATTGCTTATCAACATCCAAATATCCCATCATATTAATTTTTCTTAAATATGTATGAAAATATGTCGGTTACAGTTTAAATATAATAACATATATTGTATATAATTTTATGTATCACCTATTGCAAGCGGTTTTCTCCCCTTTAAGATTCAAGAAAGGCAGGTTTATGTTTATGGCTAATACATCCCTTTTCAACCGAATCGTATAATAACCCTTTTGGATCTCTCTTGTTAATTTTTTTAAGATTATAAAATTAGGCATGCGGTTAGAGAGATAAACACTTTATTTATTTTTATTTGTATTATAACTTATTAATACTAGTGTATAGTAATACATATAAAAGTACAAGATTTACCCAATTACTAAATATATGTTGAAACGAGTAGATCAAAGTAAAACTCAAAATAATGTATAATACTAAATCCTTGCTCTAACGTTCCTATTGTCAAAAATATACTATTTCTCCGGAAAAAATCTCTGACCAAAGGAAGATTTATTATATTTGACCCCACAAAATTCTTACGAAAGCTTTTCATCTCTAATGGATCTTTTGTATTCACGTATTCATATGTTCTTCCTATCCTAAAATACCTTTTCCAAAAGCCACTGTATATTGTTTAGCAATTTGAAGACCTTTTACGATTTGTTGTAATCTTTTACGGAAGACTTCTAAAAACTCAATACAGCTGAATTTATTTAACATAAGATACCTATAGTTAATATAATTGAATTGAGTAGGTTTATTGGAGTAGAAATTGAAATATGAAATTAAGTAATCTATTCTAGTATACATATGTACTATGTAAAAAGTGAGTTTTGTATATGCAAAGTAACTTCTGGAACCACTGAACTTATTTTAAAAATTGTTGTACTATTTGATAGGTACATTATTCTAAATGGTTATAGGCTATATATATATATATATATATATATATATATATATATATATATATATATATATTTATATTAACGTAGGCGAAGCTACAGGCAACACTAGCGGGCTATATTTATGTAGGGTCTCGTTTGTCATGCATCTCTTAGTAAACAAAACATAATCTTTATTCTATATAGTCAATAACATATTAAAACGAAAAAAAGTATTTTTCGGTCTGTCTTTGCTTAAACGTATTCCAAATAAAAATGACCTATAATTTAGTGTTACGTATAAGAACAATTCCCACAATTCATATAATTATTCAAGCCCATCTAAAACCGAATTACTCTGAGGTTTACGTCTTCAGGGCAATTTAGTACCTAATCTTGCTTTTCAGGGGATTAACCTTGAATGAATGGACCACTACTCCACAGTCCTTTGTCTGAAGTTGTCATTTCATTTCTTTGGTACTATAAAATTATTTAAGCACAAAAGTTTTTTATGTATTCTCGAAATTCTTAGTAATATTAACAAAATATTTTTTGTTGAATTTCAATGGTGGTTAATTAGTGGTTTATAAATAACTTGAGGCTAGTTACTTCCGTATTACTAAATCGATCAATAGAAGAAACATAAAGTGTTTTAACATAATCGTATTGAAAACAAAATTAATTTATGTTGACGTTACCACAAAACAAAACAGTGGTTCATTCATAAATATACCGGATGAATTTTTAAATATATGATTTTAATAGCATTTAAAGAAATGCCTTTTATTTTAGTTTGCAGTATCTTAATACTTACCAGAAGTTGATTCTTATATGTACGTGACATATTAGATAGTGCAGTAAATAGACTGTGAATTTTTTTTCCAAAATTAGCTCATTCCATTTGTGGCAAAGAAAATTAATTTTTCACTTATCACGCAGTTTTAGTTTTTATCAAAATCCTTTAAATATATTTCGCTAGGCTTACCATGCCCAGTAAAAAATAGCGCTCTGTACTTTTTTATTGTTCTCAAGTTGTAAACTAACTTATTTTTTTTTATCAAATTGAAGAATAAATAGCTCATTTAAACAAAACTTCTTCAATGAATTCTGTCTAATTTGAATAGTTGTTCGTGCTATTATTTCTATTAGATTTTGAGTCGTATAACTTTGTAAATGAAGAGTCCTCGTTGAAATTACTTCGAAATCGTCTAAGTACTTACTGTTTAACATTTTAGTTCTTACAATAGAATCATTTTTAAGGTCAAGTTGTTATTTTGTTTGTATCAAAAGGTCCTTTCTTTTATTTCGAGTGGAATTATAATGTTATATTTATTTTAAGGGGGATTTTATTCTGGCTATATCTCAGGTGTTTTAAATATCGTGAACGCTCGAAATTCGTTAAACACTTGACCGGATTCATTTCTATTTACACGTAGATTAAGAATCCGTATTAAAAAAATCGATTTTTTGAAAAGTAGAAGGACAAAGTCTCCCTTAAACATTATTACGTCTCGAACACGTACAATAAACAAATTAAGCGCATTTTTTTTTCAAATTAAAAAATATCCATAAAGCAAATGTATCAATCGTTTTGTTTTTTTTTCGTCAGTTATTCTCGTAACGTAACAACAACGCTTACACACTTTTGTTTTAGGATAAAAACTGAAATAGAACAACAACGCAATGCGAGTAAAAACAATAGTTGTTTTTAATAGCTGTCGGACAACTTTCCTGTTGTTTTAACGCTTCGTGCACAGTGTCGCTTTTGAATTGTGTTTTGAATATTTCAGTCTGACTTCGTGATAAAGTATGAAGCCTTTGTTATTATAAAACGATATCTTAAGTATGATACATAGAAATATACTAATACTTCGCACATAAATAATTTGCTATCTCTTTATTATATTAAATTATAAAATTATTTTAAGTATATCTAAATTCGAGTTGGGTTTATACTTTAATATATTAGGTTTTTTATACAGCAAAACACTAAACTGCATTTATAAAGGTATATCTGATTTATAATTCTCTTGTCGTATAACTAAAATATTAAGTTATAAAGAAAAATAATTATAAGGAAAAAACTGAAATAAATAAATATTGTTTTAAGTTTAAACTCGCTAGTTATGATTCTAGCTAAAATATAGGAAAACTACTTCACCATTGAAATGAGTTCCGTTATCATCTTAAGTCATTTTGTAACATTTGATCTACAAACAAATTCTTTTATCCGCTAGACCACTTTATGTAGAAAAATCCGTTATTAAAATTTATATAGAATATTCTACAGCGGTTTATTTCGTAAGTGCATCATTAAATAAGAATGCATTTTATAAGCTCACATACTAAATTCCCATTTCTAATTCAGTAGCTAGACAAGCTAAATAAAATTATGCAATGTGATATCGTGTCAGCGCATAGTTGGAAGTAATGCGTTTGGGAGTGCTGGGGAATTTTCTAATAATTCGTTTGAAATGTGTGTGTATTCTTTGTATGCATTTGACCAGAAAGTTAATATTCTTTGAGTAAATGAGTGTTATGTAGGTCTATTTCTATGTTGATATTCTTTAAGAGATTAGATTTATTATTCTGCATAAGATATAGGTGATAAATATAGGTGGATTTAGTAGATATACGTGTATTTTATACCTCATGTATTTAATGTAATTTCATAAAGAGGTAAAATTTGTTTTTAATTTTATATCTGGGGACTACTGATCCGATTTGTATAAATATTTTTGCGTTAGATTGATACGCCATTATTATTACACCACGCCACGACTTATAGCCATAAACGCGAGTAAAACCGGGATGAACAGTTAGCTTATAAATTCTAAAAAAAGTAGGTATTTTTTGCAAAAACAATATTTTAATATGATAATTTATGTAACTACGAAAATTATAAAAATCTTACGTTATATTATATTTTTTACGCTGTTTAGCCGTAGCCGTAAACGAGTATAAAAATTTAATTATATTTTATCAAAGTGGGCTTACAGCACTTTTAATTGTCAACAAAAATAATAAGCGAGAATTACATTTGTAAGTTTTACTCTCGAGAGCGACATTAAACAACTCTGGAACCTAATAACAGATAGTCGTAAGTAATTACGAAAGCTGTGTATGTAAAAATTAAGCACTGACAATAAATTCTTTGAAGTGAAAAGCAATCAGAAATTACTTAAATAACTTTTTATGAAAGTCTGAGAGCGAAATTTATAAGTGTAATACCGCTGAGTACCTTACAATTAATGAAAATACAGACTTTTAAACGTACAAATGTACAAACAGACTTTTAAATTTTATTCCTAGGAATATGCCTTCCCAAAATTAACATGCTATAACGAAACGTATTTTAGGTGAAGTTCGTTAATATCTTAGGCTCGGCAATACTTAATTAGTTTAAGCAAAGTTACGCAAATGAGTTTAGGTTTGAGTAATACATTAATAACTTTGTCATATTTCAAATATTTCTCGTAGATATTTATATTGTGATGGAACCAATATGAAGGCTGTAGCTTGATTATTAATTAACCAATGTATATTCGAATAATAAAAATGTGTATTTAACCGAGTTTAAAAAAGAAGGTTTTGTATTTGACCCGTATGTATGTACGTTTTTAAATTGCTAATTTGATTTGGATGGGGTTTTCGCTAGTTAAATGAATGGTTTTCGAGAAAAGTTCCATCGTTATTAATATTATAAAGAGACACGAGTCAATAGTTACATAATATATTAGGATCTGATAAATATCTTCGGGGATAAATAAAGGAATCTTCAATAAATGCAAAAGACCCGAAATTTGGCCTCGCATGTCTACATATATATATTAGGTTTTAAAACAGTTCTGTTTGACGACTTATATTTTTCAATGAAAACAATTATTCTTTATTAAAATATTTTTGTTGTATTTTGTTTGTTAAGTAATAAAATAGAGAAAGCTGTTGGTATTATAAGTCATGTGTGAAATGTCCACTTAGTCGTAATTATATCATTGCGACGGGCATATGAAAAGAGTCTATAATGCTTTATTTTTAAATATTTTATTTAATTCAGTTTCTAAACGAATGTTTATACTACTGCTTCACTCCTGTGACTTTTAGCGTGATGTAATATAGCCTTCCTAAATAAACAGGCTATCTAACACAAAAAGTTTTTTTTTAATTGGATCCTTTTTTATTTTTAGACATTACTCCCACGTAAATACATACAAACATTTTATTATTAAAGACATATATTATTATTTCATATTTATAATTTAAAATTCTACTTTCGATTTTAAAAGAATTCGTTTGTGCCGCTATTTTTGTAAAGAGTATAAATGGGTAAAGACAGAATAGGTAGGAACTTATTGTGATATTTTTTAATGAAAACAATAGTTGTTCTCCAAAATTTTTGGTGTGTTCTCTTCAAGTAAAATATTATTAACTAGCTGTACCTCGCGGTTTCTCTCGCGTTTTTGGTATAGCTTCGCTTCTATGAGGCAGCGTAATATAATGTAGCCTATTACCTTCCTAAGCAAAGCTTATAAAAACATAACGAACATATTTTATATAACACAATTTTAATTATATTAATATAGATAATCAATCGATACAATAACTCATGTAACGTACGGTTTGTAAATTCAATAATAGTCACTAGGGAAAGTTATTAAATGATAAATAGAGGCGAAAGCGTGTATTTAATATCAGTCTGCAAATAACATCTACGTTTCATTAAGCTAAGCCGATTCGTTAACTGGGGCGATCAAACATCCTCTATCGGGTGGTGTACTTCCAAAGTCGATCATCGTTTTAGAGGATATACAACCAAAATATATACTCGTACATTTAAAATGTAAGGTAATAAAACTTTACGACTTTATTTTTTACTAATCAGTGCCCTTTAATTTGAGAAAGCATTATATTTATATAATGTTTACCTTTCTTAGATGAATCGAAAATTCTTCGCTATTTCATTGTTTTCAATTTTGCGTTATCGAAGCTAAAACATTAAAATAAAAGTAGCCTAAGTTATTATTTAATATTAAAATTATCTGTGAGTAAACGTCCCGTCGATTTTGGTTCTAGTCGTTATAGAGATTAGCCGGTACAAACAGACATACAGACATACGAACGCTGCAAAGTACTCGAAACGTCGGGATGATAAAAATAATTAATATACGCGTTTTATTTCAATGAATAATAATCGTGAAAATCTAAGACAACGATAGACATACAGACTGATAGACAGACAAAGAAACAAACAGAAAGTGAAGTAGCGTATATTCATTCGGTTAGAAGCTGTTAATTAGAAATTACAAACGGACACTTCAATTTTATTTATTAGTATTGCAAAAGAGAAGACGTTTTTTAATGAGCTATCATATATTAAGCGAGATTAGGCGATAATTTGTTTTTATGTACGTATTTTCATAAAATATAGCTTTTGACCGTCTACGATATTCTATCTTTTAGGCGAAATTATAATTTTAAAAATTAATTCGATGGTTCTAGAGTTTTTTTCACGCATACGTTCTATCTTTATTATATTAATATAGATTGTTATTATAAATTATGTTTACACTTATATAAAGGTGTTAAATGTATATTCCTTGCACTCACGGGAATTTACTTGTTTTTTTTTTTTTTTTTTGTATAAAACCATTTTTCAAGTAATCGAAGGAACAATTACCTCTATCTAAAGTATTCTGTTTCAAGTCTGAAGTGAAAGCTTTTGTTCATCCATATCTGTAGCTATCTGGCGAAGCGTTAACAATGTCTTAACTACATCGCTTCCTTTGCAGTTAAAAGCTGCATTCAGCTGGTGAGTGCTTCTTTGAAATTCTTGAAGGAACTTCAGTATAGATTCTGTCATAGTGATAATTCAAATCGATCGACAACCTCGTGACCGAATAAATAGTGTTGAGATTAATGAATAAATTTAAATCGTTTACGATTTACTAAAACGAGTGATTATAACGAAATCTAGACTAAAATACAAGTCAATAAGATATTGCTTTAAGCCGAGAAATATACATATCGCTGCTTTTCAAGAATATCGATGCAACTAAAAATGATGAACTTTAGGGAATGGGGTTGTTAAATTTCTTTATTAATGTGTTGGTGCATAGCTGCAAAATTTAAACGATCCCTCGATGTTATAAATATATTGATTAAAAAAAAATTCATCATCGCAACTCTTTTCATTATAAAACACCAAAGATTTATGGTCTTTTGACATACTTAGTTCTATTTTTTTAAATTTTGAGTTACTACGATAATCTTGCAAACCAGCGATATGAGTTCTGCTCTCAAACTTTCATAAAGATTTACATAACTTATTTGTGATTTGTTTACACCTGAAAAGATTTACTTTAAGTGCCATATTTTTGATATTCACAGCTTTCGTAACTACTTACTTATTACATATCTGTTATTAGATTACATAGTTGTTTTATATCAGTTTTATGTAAAACTTACAAACTTAATTATCGTATCATACTTTTTGTACTATCGAAAGACGAATCAAAATATGGACAGTCATAAAACTGCCGATGTAAGTGAAAACCTCGAACTAAGCAGTTAAAATAATAAATATTAAATTACTTCGTTCGAGAAAGAGCGTTCAATTTCCTACAAAAATATGGACAGACCTTCTCAGGAAATCAGTTCTATCAAGAAAAAAAAAATCGAACTTTGTAATTTTCTTTCCAATAAATGTGCAAATATCAATATTAAAGGCTAACATTTAGACAGGATAGTTAATTTTCGTATTTGAAAGAAATTTCTCGATCATTTGAAATTTGAATTTTCGGCACATCTTAATTAACAAGAATTTGCTCTTTTATAGTAATTACATAACTAAAAACAAGCACGTAGCAGCCCGTTCAGAAAATGCGATATGAGATCGATGAATTTACATTCAATGTAAATAAAATAGTTCACCCGCCATTCGCAGTTAGCGCAGGTCATACCATGTAAAAAGAAGTTATTTCTCACTGTTTTACCTCTGAAAGAATTTACTATAAGTGCCTTATTTTTGTCATTCACAGCTTTCATAACTACTTACGACGAATCTGTTACTAGAACACAAATTTGTTTTGTGTTGCTCTCGTGAGTAATACTTACAAATGCAATTCTTGCCTTATGTTTGTAAATTTAGTATCTAGTTGCAATCACATTTTATTGGCTAGTGCCTAATGTATAAACATGTCACGTATTGGTATTTATAATTAATTAATCTAATATACATGTCAGCGAGGCTTGTAATTAATGAAATTCCGCGAGTTACGCGCGTGATTTTCATAACAATATATTATGAAATTATGCTAATATCCTATTATCTAAATACCATGGATCATTAAATGAGATTAAGCTAAAGGGAATTTCTGACGATCACTAGTTTCTATATACAGTAACAAACTTAGGCGAGAATTACACATGTAAGTCTTACTCACGAATTTTCGCAATATTTATATAAATTATTTATCACTGCTTATACACCTGCGAAATCAGCGAAATTTTTATTGACACTCATGGCTTAAGTATAATTACTTTTTTAACTATTACCAGGTTGCAGAATTATTTTATTTCAATTACGAGAATAAAACTTACAAGTGTAAATTCTGCCTTAAATGAAATATAAATTAATATCAAAATTGTAATAGGGTGTGATATCTAAAACGATGCTTGGTTTTTAAAGTAACTTTGCTATGCCTACGAATATAAATTATTTTTTGTTTAAGCTTGATTTATAATTAATACAATAAATTATATTACAAGTAAAGCAAAAGTGTTTCATATATTATACATTTATATAATAGTAAATAATACTTAATTTATATGATTTTTTTCAATATCCGATCGAATTTAATATTACCTCAATATTCTATTTTTTGGTATCTTAGAATCTCTTCGTTCGTATAAACATTTTATCAATATTACGCTTACTATAATAAAACATTTTTTCGAAAAAATCCAGTTATGGTTTTATCATAAAAGTAAATTATGTAAGAAAATGTGTTCGTTTTTTCTTTGATATATTTCATAGCGTCACATAAAGACCAAAACAGACTCGCTTTTGTCGTCAGTATAACGACTTTATCGGAGAATTAAAAAGTCTTGTTTTATTACATAAAAGTTTTTATTACTTTTCATAATGTTTAATTTATTTTGTACATTTCAGTACATTAAGTCTCGGTGTCGTTAAAAAGTTTTAAACAAAGCTAATAGTCATTGTATGATATTTTTATTAGGTTTAACGACATGCAACTTTACGAGCTTTTACATTTATTCAATGCTAGCGACCCGTGCAGGCTTTGCTCGGGTTACATATAAGCAATCGACAACCCCTAATTCACCCACTTAGGGGTAATGTTTTGAAAGAATTCCGATGTACACACACCGGTATTTATTTCTAATCAGAAACATACATTAAATTTCGTGTTTCTTACTTTGAAAATGGCTTTCATACACAGAGCGTAGCTATAGCCCACTGACTACAGCTCGTATACGTGCTCAATTTGGGCAATACTCTCACTCACTCACTCTCACAAAATATTGGAATGAAGTAGCTAATACAACAGCGTTTCGTACGATGAATGAGATAAATGAAATTCTAACTCATGCATCTCTAACTTCTCTTTAAGCTGGCAACGCATTTGTGTTTTAGTGCCATAAATCTCTGTGAGCAGCAGTGATCACTTAACATTAAGTGTTCTGCCTGCTCGTTTATCAAATATTTTTATTAAAAAAATTTTTGCGTTTCTCCGAAGAGTGATGATAAAATTTTGTCGTTGTTTATTGTTTTATTTGCGAAAAGGTTGTGTATAAAGTGCAATTAAATTCCAATAAATTTAAGAAACATATGTATATGTTTAGTAGAACTGCGTGATGATTAAATTTCGATTTGTTATTAAGTGATAACTAAGATATAAAAAAATAAAATAGACAACCAAATAAATTAATTCTATGGATACCAAACGAATTCTATGGAACCAATCTGTTTGTATAACCTTTCAAACAAAAAAAGATCAACCGGTCAATCCGTTTTCGAATAATCAATGAACATACATAAAAAAAGTGCCTGACGAATTGAGAATGTCCTCATTTTTGGAAGTCGTTTAAAAAAACACCTATCCTTCTTTAAAGAAATTCCATCTTGTTTGAAGTTAGTTGAAAAGGAGGTCTTCGTCTATTAAAACATTTACAGGCAGTTGTGTGTACTTAGTGTACTTTACTTCTCATAAGTCTTGTTTTTGTGGGATAAAATATATACCCATTACTATATACGTGGACTAATGGGGGATAAATTCGGGCTTGATTGAGATGAATAGCCGCCATACATTTCACGTTATCCGCGATTTCACTAGCGACAACATAATCTCATTTATTCGTGCATCACTTACTATAATATACATAATATTTATAAAGAAATGGGAAGAGCTTGCTTGAATCATTTTTTCGGAAAGGTTGATTGATATGGAATGAAAAAAATATATAAACATATTCTGCCTTACTACAAAAGATTTATGCAGACGTTAAACGCGCGTCTAAGACAGTTTTGAGTTAAACATGCTTTAGACATAGATTAATATATGTTTAAGTGAGTTTAATAGATGTTTAAAACCTATTTTTGCTGTCAAATGTAACGTATAATATTTTATTCGCTGTTAAGCAATTTAGATAATATTTTGAGCAATATTTAAATCTTAAACACTGTTTAGCTAGACACGTGTTCAACATGGTTTTAATGCGTCTTTTGTAGTATGACAGATTGTCTTTAATATAATTTTTAATCGACTTCCAATAAAAGAGGATGTTCTCAATTTGTCGGGAACTTTTTGTTGTGTGTGTTTACTTAGTACTCGAAAACGACTTGAGCGATTTCGTTTAATTAAAATCGTTTCAGT
Organism: Hypolimnas misippus; assembly: GCA_037950945.1. NCBI lineage: Eukaryota > Metazoa > Arthropoda > Insecta > Lepidoptera > Nymphalidae > Hypolimnas > Hypolimnas misippus. The sequence goes on from JBBEEQ010000014.1 coordinate 5,429,166, forward strand.
AGTCTGGTAATAAAGTCAATCTTAATTGCAAAAAGTATACCATTCGAGTGAATGAAATGACGTATTTTGCTTTTGAAGTCGGTTTGCTTCTTTTAGAGTTGTTTTATGTCACTTACGAAAGTAAAACTTACTAAAGTAATTCTCGCCTGCACTATCGATTTCGTAAATACTTTTAAAAAGAAACAAGACGTATACAGATAGACAAGACTGATATTTTATACCTTTGCAAGTTAGTCGGTTAATTTATTTTGTTTATTATAATACTAGTTTTTTTCAAGGTTTTGCTCGCGTTCATAAAGATATCGTTTTGAAATAATACACATATAAAATATAGCCTGAATTTTAATTGAATAATATACTTTCCATAATTTTAAATTAGATTAAGTTAATCCGGATTTTACTCCGCACGTACAAATATCGATCTCTCTTTATTATTTTAGTACAGATTGTTACCTTAAAAAGTCAGATATAAATATTAAGGAAATAAAAATATATTTCCCATACTGTCACATTCTAACAATCGTTTCACATTTTCTATATTCCCCAGTAAAAGTATTACTAAATAATCTATTTTGTCTACTGTATTGTTGAGATTGGTCATTCATCTTTGTTAAGGGAGTTAGAAAAATTGATTCAGTCACTACTGAATAATATAAGGTACGACATATTCTGGTATGCCTTTTTTGATTTATTATTTTACGAAATGACAGTGACGAATTGATGAAAGGTAGAAGAAAAAAAATTAAATAAAATTACTGGCAAATGTCCCACGGGCAAAAACTTCGTTTTCTTCGTTTAGAGGGTTCTTAACACATATGGTGCCAATCATATACAACACTACGTAAGAAGAAGTGGGACTTCCATAGATTTTTTATATATGTATGACGAATGCGCTATGATGTGAGTTTAAATTTCATTAGATTTTTTAAACTATAACATTAATACATTAGTACTTAAGGCGAATTTTGAATTCAATTCAAATAGTTAATTTTACCGCTATTTTTTTGTTTTGTCGAGTCTACCTGCTGCGTTTGTCTGCTAATTAAAAAGAAATATCCATCGTTACACGTTAGCGCACTCGGTTTAGTCCTGTTCTTGGTTATGAAAGATACCGCAGCCTAGTGCCAACCGTATAATGTAGACCCTAAATGTAGCCTCGTTTACGGGGTGATTCTAGCAGAGCAGTATCACATTCTTACAGAAATTGAACGAGAAGTAGCCAAAATAGCTGCTTATTGTACAGTGAGTGACAGAGTTAGAAGCGTATCCCTCGTCTCCTCTCTCCATCTCCTCTGTACTTTCAATTCCTCTTCTTTTCTCTTTTAAACTGACCAAGCATTTGTGGCTTCTTTGGTGCAATAAATGTTCATGGATGGTGGTAATCACTTTATATCAGGTGACTTGTTTTCTCGTTTGCATGCTATATCTATACTAATATTATAATGCTGAAGAGTTTGTTTGTTTGTTTCTTGTTACTCAGGAACCACTGATTCGAATAAAAAAAATGTTTTTGTTTTAGACAGTTTATTTATTGAGGAAGGTTATAGGTTATATTACATCACGCTGCGACTCATAGGAGTACTCGAAACAGTAACCATAAACGCGAGTGAAACCGTAAGGAACAGCTAGTTCATAATAAAACCCAAAACCATAAAACCTATAGGCCTTCAAACAAACAAATTCTTCAGTTTTATATCTAAGTAAAGACATATATTTGAAATGATTTCGATAAGGTCAGTTTGTACTTCGGTTTAAAATGAACAAAATGAAACCTTTATTGTTCGATAAATCGCTATGCATCATTTTAATCACCCTTAGCGTTGAGGTAAGGTACCTTTTTAAGGTACTTTTTTCATTATTACCATATATCAAGGACTTAACAAATATAATATTCATATCAACGGATTATTATATCTTCGATAGGAACTGATAGGGTTTCGCATTACGATGAAAACGATTGTAGATATATTAAAATAGATAAAATGGGTTATTACGTAAAGCTTTAGAGAAAGTATTAAATCAGCGATGTTGATGTGTTTCTCCACAATACTTGAAAGTTTTTGTTGCAAGAAATACTTTATTCGACTAGTTGTTCTTCTTCGTGTATGTTGAACGATGTGTCAATTGATAGTAAATTGGAGAAGAATTATTGAACACTTTCGCTATCAAAGCAATATTTAAGCAGTTTTAGTACAAAAACAAATATTTAAATTGCGTATGTCAAAATATTGCGTACTTGATAGCGGATGTATTTTAGTATAAAGTGATGTAAAATATCTCAATGGTGCATGTTTTAGGAACCATACTTTACAAGAACTAGTTCTTTGAATAAGGACTGCTAGGCCAGTGAATATTTCTACAAACAAAGTATCAAATTATCTTTTTTTACATTTTATAATAATATATATTTGTTGAAAATAAAATTACAATATAATAAATACGGAAAAAGAGAAACTTAAATATTTTCAAAACGTTATAATTACTGTACAAATCATGTCCGCCCACAATGGCAAGAATAAAATAAAAGATATGTTTAAGTTAATTCTTATTAAAACGTATAATTTCCTTTAAAATGTGAATGTATTTCATTATTTATGTCGATTCTGTTATAATTAACACTGACATTTACATTTACGAGTATTTACGCAATTCATAGAAGCATTGTCTTAGGTTAAATCAATTAATTATACATTGAATTTCGGATGTATACATTTGATTTCAAAATTCAGGGTTTAATTAATTATTTACATCCCTATAAATTAAATAAATTATACATTCTGAGCAAGGTATTTCATTACGATACGATATTACATAAAATAACATTTTAACTAACAATATACTTTACCTATCGTAGTTACTTTACACGTAATTAATAATTATGAGAAAAAATAACAATAAAAGATAAAAATAAATTTTATAATAACTAAAATAATTACAAATAATAACTTTTAAATACCCTATTGAAATCCATTTATTTTTAATACATATTTTGTACATAGTCGTTGTATTTTGTAAATAAGCATAAAATCTCTTTTTAAAACATCTAAAAATAAAGGAGTCGGTTCTAATATTTAAATAAAGTGTATAAATTATTCATTTAAACAAGTAACCTGTAAGATTTATAATTAATACTCGAGATTCGATCTCAAACCAGATGCAAACAGCCCTCGATCACTTTGCAAATGAGGATCAAAGGCCATGAACCGTGAAATAGGTTCCAGGGTTGGTTTCTTCCTAAACACCGGGTTTGTTCAATTACTCTCATTAAAAGTCTCTTTTAGGTGTAAATGAGATGTTATTTTTAAAACCAGTTAATGTGTAGGATCTGTCATTAACGAGGACTTTTTGTCTATTGCAAAGGAAATAGAAAGAAATAAATATATTGTTGATTTTGCAATATAAATAAAACTCCTCATATCAAGTAAAACATTCTATACTATTCATATTTTATATTATTGGTCTTATCGCGATGACTTATTGTAATAATATTTTTGTTATTGCCCGACGTTTCGACGAAGTTGCATTCGTTGTGGTAAATATTTTTAATATAAATCCCGAAAGTTTAAAATAAACGTTATACTGAATGAAATGATCAAATCGAAAGTTACGAATATATGTATTCTATATAATGGTACTATGGTAGAATATGATACATAATCGTATAATACTAGCTTCCCCTCACGGTTTTACTCGCGTTTATGTTTTGCTTCTATAATTCATAAAGTGTTATTCTATAGCCTATAACCTTGCCCAAGAAACAGACTAGTCAACGCAAAATAAAATTCGAAATCACTCCCTACATAAAACCTTATAAACAAATTTAAATATTAGTATATGGTTTACCCTACGTACAGAAAAATGACATGGGCAAGAATCGAACCCGCGACTAAACAACTACGCCAAACAGATATTGTTTTGACTTAGGGTTTGTTAAAGTAAAACTATTATCTAATGTAATGTATTTTCATGTCATATTAAGTGCTTTCTATACATTACATGTGTAAGTCAGTCCATAACTTTGCCGTAGATCAGTTAATATGATGGAATACTACATTTTATAACTCAAGATATACATACAAAAATGATATGAAAGTGACTTAGTATAGAGAACGAGTTTATGGCATATTAACGTACTTTTAGTGGTCATAATTCTAGGCGATAAAAGCCGCGATAAGTTCATAAAACCCACTTATAATATAAACGCGATAGTTTAGATCATAGGTTAGTGGGTGGTGTCCTCCTTTAAGAGGCTCTGTGTCCCTTAGGGGGTGATAGTGGTTTAATAAGCATTTAGAGGGCATATCGGCAAGCTAGAGGTCAGTGGCACATTAATTTCTCAAATATGTTCGATAAGAGATGTTAATTTTCCCTATAAGTTTTGCTTTGGAACTTTCATAATGATTTACATAAATTGTTTGTCATTGCTTTACACTTCAAAGTATTTACTGTCAGTGCCTTATTTTAGACATTCATAGCTTTCGTACCTACTTACAAATCTCTTATTATGTAACGTAGTTGTTTTATATCCGTTACGAGAGTAAAACTAACAAAATTCTTTCCTTATACTACTGCCAGTACTTGTAAGTTTGCTCGCGGACTTACATATTTATGTGTCTGTTAGTTATGACACCTAAAAGAACTAAGAATTACGAAAATGATATTATACTATTTATAAGGCGAGAATTATATCTGTAAATTTTAATATCGAGACAAATAAAAAAAACTCTGTAACCTTTACTACGTTACAGAGTTTACACACACTTTTCACATTTCACAGATACGTTGTAAGAAGTTACAAAAGCCGTTAATGTCAAAAATAAGAAACCGGCAGTAAACTATTTTAAGAATAAAGGAATTAGAAATAATTTATGTAAATCTTTATAAAAGTCTGAGATCAAAACTTATAACTTTTGTGATATCGAAACTAATAAGTGTAATTCTCGTTTAACAGTAACTGGTGATAAATGAATACAGGTGGAGGGTTTACAACCAGACCATATGTCGTCCTGAAACATTATGCAAGTTTTTTTGCTCATAAACCTTTATCAATAGAATATATACTTTTAAACGTGAACGTCTCTATTTTAAACTCTTGTAATAATAAGATTATACGCTCTCTCTCCATTAATAGTAATAAAATGTTAGGCAACTGTTCAGGTTACGTTAGTATATAATGATATAAGCTTCAATATTCCACCAATAATTCACACTTGGTCAATATTATATTATCTTTACTTCGTTACAATCTCGTCTCTCCAAACATAATGCCCTCCTTTATTTCTGTCTTGACAACTGTCCTCATTAAATTTTGTTCTCTATAATTTTCTTTTAAGTCATCTGCCAGCGCTAACGATATATAGATATATTTAGAAACGATTCTATCAACAATCGATCTTCCAAACGCTTAATATCAAACCAGTTCTTAATCAGCGTTGAGGATCACATACCGTGTAATGAAGACCTAGAGACAAAGACCAACCGACATTACCGTTATGAATCGACCTGTTCACGATAGCATGGCTTACATGATCGCAATTAACACGCGATCTAGATGTACATGTAGATCTAGATTAATCTTCATTATCAAGCAGTGTATTATCTTGATTGTGGATATCGTCGGGGATAGCGCAAAAGAGCGTCACTGGCTTTTACACTAAGGTCCATCTTTGAATCAAATGTTGTTCATTATCGATAAGAAACAAGATAGTTAAAATTTATCTAATTGATATATAGACGCTGTTAAGCAATGTGTCAAGACAACTGTGTCAAGCCACACGGACTCCATTTTGAGAAAATGGCGTCTAAAGATAACATACGTATTCCTAATAAATTGGTTTAAAGACGTATATATCCTTTTTTTTACTATTTTGACACAAGGTTTAAAGAATTCATTGCAGATTAGTATACTAAAAAGTTTTTATCTACTAATAAGTTTTTCAGATATATGAGATTTTTGAATTTTTAAAAAAAAATTAACACACTTCAATAGTCTAATCATTAAATTAAGACACTTTTTTCCGTACTTATTTTGTTTAAATGACTTGAATTTTTTTTTAATAATGCTAAACATTTATTAGAATACATCAATATCTCCGAATTTGACTTTTTGTGGATTGACACATTATTGCTTATCAGCATCCATATGTAAAACTAATACGTAACATAAATACATTTTGACATAACGTCGGTGACACTAGAAATACAATACACTGCATAATGGATTCTTATTTTTATCAATAATGTAATTTGATTTTGGATACAAATTTACACTATAGGGAAAGCCAGATATGCGATTTTATAATATCCCGACGATACGTCATTTGACTAGATATTTTAGTAACTTTTATGTGTTAAAAAATGTGGGTACATAAGTCTTAACGAGTTTTTGTTTCATTTTCAACGAAAAACCATTTCATCGCCACCACGTTCACATACAACGTTGCACATGTTTTTACTTGTGTGTTGCTATCAAAAAAATTAAAATAGGGTTATTGAATACAAATCACACAGAAAAGTGAATAGAAAATAAAATAATCCTAAGTGGTTCCTAATGATCTCATAAAATAATCTATTAATTCTTGACAGGTCTATGAGATCCCAATTTACCCTCTACAATCTTCGAAATGTGTACGAAACGTCGGAATGATACAAATAATTTATTTTCGTGTAGTAATTAAAAATGTTTGTAGAATTACAACAATCTTTACAATTATAAATAGCAATTTTAATTTCAATCCGTTACTTAACTTTTGAGATATCGATACAGATAAGTACTTAAACCGTGAAAACGCGACGGAAATAGGCTTTTGTACGATTGAGTTCCTCGCTAAGCAAGGAAGATCGCCACTGGAAATAGACAATTAAACTAAGTATTTAAACAGAAACGGATGCAAACAGCAATCAATCAGATTGCAAATGAGAATTGTGCTCTATGAGCCGTGAAATAGGCCCGCAGTGGGGTTCCTTACAGCCATCGGCTTTAATTACTCCCATTGAGAGATTGACTTGAAAATAATTGACCTCACTGACCTATTTATATATGGGGGTAGAATACGTGAATCTTAACCAATGGTAGATGTTTAAAATCCTGCAACTAATGTGTTTAAAAATCATAAGACTTAAAAAAAATAAACTTGGACAATACACTCATACAAGTTATTACAAATTGAAAACCAAACTAATTAACCGATTTTGATATAATTGCAAACGAAATAATGTATTTGGTTTTGACGTCATCAAGAAGTTGTGATACAATATACAATTCATTGTCTTACATTTTCGCGATTAGTACTCATTGAAATAAAACTATTTTAAACGGATTTAAATCGCGTATATTAACTATTTTTATCATCCCGACGTTTCGAGCACTTACTACCATCGTCTACCCGTTACTACTACTACCACGAACGCTGTAAAATAAAAATGACAAAACAAATGTCAAAACAACACTTATTGTGGAAGTATACTAAAAAGTAATGTACGAATATAATAGTCGTTTTATAACGCAGTATTATTGTACACACAGACCATTGACATCAATCAGCAGAAAAAGCTAAGATTCGAATTGCCTTGGATAGCTGCCAAGGAATTATTTTTGTACGAAAATCCTTCGATAGTTGGAAAAGAAATAAAGCAGGACGTACGTAGGGGAATTTTCGCTAGCTTTGCGTTACTGTTGCGAATTAAAAACGTAAAAAAAGATGGCTGCCGTCCCAATTTAGTTGATAACGTATTACTATTAGGAAATATTTCGTATTAATCCTCTGTTAACAAAACCGTTTTGACAGTTGGAGGGATTTTAGTTACTAAAACGTCTGCTTCATTTGGCAGAATCTTTTGATGCCAGTGTTTTATAATTGACATGCTAAGCCCATAGACGTTATGTAACGATTGATGAAAAACATGAATTTCAAAAATAATTGAAAAAAACTATAGGAAGATCGTTTGGATAATCTAGTTTTCATACATATTTAGGTGCGTGTTTCAGACGAAGATAACTACATGATATCTAGACCTACAGAATGATCCTCTTAGATATTTATGTACTATAATACAACTCGCCTAACGATTAGAATTTAGTTCAATGCCTTGCTAGTGTTTCACGTTTCTAAATTCATCATCGTATATTACCTTAATTCTATCCATGCAATTTTTTAAAACATTTTTCAATTTTACTCTGAGGTAGCAGTTGCCGCACCGTCCCCTCTACACCACATTGCACTTGGTATTCTGACAGCCATCTCTTAATCAATTTCTTTTCATTAAATACTTTTTTATCACCCGTCAAACCTGACGCTTGGAAGTAGAATTAGTTTAATCAATATTGTGGACCCTAATAATTTTGTCATAACTCTCAATCTCATTTTGATAATTTCGACAGTTTGTAATCAATCATTCGAGACATCGACTACAGATGCTTTAATTTTAAATTTTCTTTGAAATCAAAATTAGGATTTATATTTCATAATTACATTCGAAATAATTTTCTTAATTTAAACCTAGAACTATAAAGTAACTTTTATAATGTCCTTTTTCCGTATTATATACAAAAATTTACGAAATTTTATGTAGTTTTGAAATATGTGCGTATTGTGTATTATATTAACTTACTAAATGACCGCCTATACGAGTAACTTAGTTTGATATAAATTGACTGCGGAACCCCATTTAGCTCATATTAGCATTGCTCAGTTCGAACTAACCCTAATCAAGTTTAGTATGTCGTATGAATTTAAATACATTCGAGATAGTGCCGGACAAACGTACAAACGGACTTACAGACAATGTAGGCTAAATAGTAAAACGCGTTTGAGCCCACTTATGGGTTAAGAACCTTATATGAGTCAAAAAAATCATATACAAATTAACTTTGACATCATTACTATTTTTTTATATCCTATTTTCGGAAAGTAATTGTTACAATTTAAGGCGAGAATAACACTTAAAATTTTTGCTCTCTTTCTTTCAGACTTTCATAAAGATTTACATAAGTTATTTCTCATGGCTTTACACCTGAAACTGACGAGTGTGATTCTCGCCTAAGGTAGATTCTTTCAGACGTAAAGCAATGAGATAATTTATGTAAATATTTATGAGAGTCTGAGAGCAAAATACGTTAGTGAAATTCTTGTCTTAAATATATGTATAAATTTTATATTTTTTAAACTTTCGCGATTTATACCATTGTATTTATATCTTATATATCAGTCAGCTCGTGACCACTATGGATGCAACTTCGTCGAAATTCAATGTCGGGCAATAAAAATGTATTAATACGATTAATTATCGCGATAAGACCCGTTATATAAAATATGAATATGTGTGCATTACTCAAAAATTTTACTTAAATAAATAAGGGAAAGTAAGTTTTTTTATGCGCGAAATAAACTCCGGAACCACTGAACCTTTACTGATTTTTTTTCATCGTGTCGTTTAAATATATTTAGTCGAATTTAAAAAAAGGAAAAAGTGACCATTTTTCGTTTATGAATGTTCTTTGATTACTCGGTTTCGGCCTGATCTACTTTCGATCGATGATCGATTTCGATTGATCCCATAGAATTTTCATCATTGTTTTAGAAACAAGATAATTTCAATAAGTACGTCATACTGAAACTGAAATTACGTAACGTTTCCTATAAATAATTTCATGTTTATATGCGCATTATTTCCATCAAATTACACATTTAGGTGAGCGAAGCTGCGAGTAAAAGCTAGTAAGTAATAAAATCCCCCAAAAGGTGTATCCCGTATTTAATCCAAAAGTTTTCATGTTACAAATTATTTCGTAATTTTAGGACTCAATGACCTCCGTCACCATTCGTTACCCGAATAAATAACTTTACCCTAAACCAGGCTTTATGATTTATAATTTGAAGTAACATTTTAATTGTGTCGGGTTTTGTATCCAGATAAGGGACAGATAAGAAAACTAAATAACGAGAACAATTGGAGAATTATTAATGGGTTTATTATTGTTGCTTTTAGTGCTTTTCGTCTCAATTGTTTACACTTCAAATAGATAGATAGATTTTAATAGATATTCAAATAAAGAGGAGATTAAAACCAATCAAAACTTTGATAAAGAGAATAATTTAAATACATCCCCATCTCATACCATATGGACCAACTCGGCTAATGGATTAGCTATCTCCTTACCATTAGGCCAAAAATAAAATATTCTTTTGATCCCTCCCATCCCTACCACACTTCTCTGTAACCACTTGGCTAATTTGAAAATGATGTAAATATTTCATCAAAATCGATCCAGCCATTTCGGAGTCAGAACTGAACATACATGCATATATAGATTTTTATTTAAATAGAATTAAAGTTGATTACGGTATATTGATCAACTAGAAATGCTGTATTGAATTTTAAATCTTTTTTCAATGTGTTGTAAGGGTTATTATGGAAGTGGCGAATTGCGATTTAATTTCTTACTCGTCAAATTAGAGCATAAATGGATTAATATATATACGTATATTGTACATCCATAAATAACCAGTTAAGCAGCGGAAAGTGACATTAAGCCCTGTCTGTTGCTTGAAGACAATGGTTTATACACAAAGTAGAGATAACAGTACAGATTATATAATTATATTTTGTATGCTAAATTATCAATGATATTTTATAACTAGATGCTGATAAACAATAATGTGTCAAACTAAAATATGAAAAGATATTTTATATTCTGATAACGTGGCGAGTATATAATAATTCAATCAATATTTATCTAAGCTTATTTAGTGCGAAAAAAGGTTTCTTAAGTTAATGTTTTGAAATTATCTAATATATTTGAAATACATATTAATACATAAAACTTTGTATTATACCAATATGCTTTCAATTCATGATATCTTTTATCAAAATAGAAAAGATAAGATGTATTCGTCTTCAAACAAATTATTTCGAATGAGTAATTTCGTTGAGAAATTGTGGATTTTCATATAAACATTCATCCCCTAAAATAACCTATGTTCTCTCTAAGGATCAATCTCTTTCTATACTGAAAATTATCAAATTTATTCTGCTTTTTAGGTGTAAACGCGTCACAAAGAGACAGAATTGATTTCACTTTATAATATTAGTTAGAATCAGGATTTATTAAAGTTAATGCGGTTAATAGTTATTAGGTCTCAATTAATACAATTAATCTATATAAAATTAGTTGAGATAAATATTGCTTTTATATATAAATTTATTTCTCAGAATAAAAGTATAGGGATAAATATAATATGACAAAAAATTTTACACACTTCAAGAACACAAGTAAATTTTCAAGACGTTTTAGTAGAATAAGTAATAAGTCTTGCAAACTTCTCAACTTCGTTTTGTGTCGTTTAGTGATGTCGATCGATAGACTATAAAGAGACTATCGATAACTAAAAATATTGTAATAATTGATAGTATCAATACTATATATATAATTATTTTTATTACTTATAATGTTATGTATTTTTAAAATATAAATATTTAAACTTTAATCATCATATTAAAATTTGAGACGCTATTGTTCTCGATCCAAAGAAACCACTTAATGTTTCCTATTAAAATATAGGGTTTTTTTTAAATGAAACTTTCTGTAGACGAGATAAGATTTTTGGTAATGAGAAATACATATAGATTAACGCGACCGTAATGCTTAAAGCGCGTCATTTAGACGCACAACCTACACACCTTAAGGGGGTGGTGAACATCGATGATTAAGGATTTTAATATTCATTATTTTACTGTTCAAGGAGTAACGAAAATGTAAATTGTTATTTTCAATTGAAAATTTCATTTTCGATTTTTTAAACTTTTTTTTCATCTTCATATTCAGTATTATACTGTTATTTCAGTTTGAAAATTTATTTCTGTCGAGTGTCTCCATAAGTGCCCATTGTTTTCATTCTAATTTCTAGTTAACTATCGACAACAAGTCATTTTGGCATCACTATGCCGTCAGAAGCAATGCAAATTCAAAGCTCAGTGAAGATGAACGGAAACTTCAAACTTCACTCCCGCCGAGTGATTGAGATGCCATTGAACAGTTTGCCAAAGTGCTGTTATGATTGGTACAGATTATGTCATTTTAACTGACTTTAAAGGAGAAGGTATTGAATTCGCTTGCATATAGTATTTTCTTAGATTTTCGTTATGAATGATTAAAAGGGGAATTGAAGTAAGAGCCTTTATCCATTTAGAACTTAATCCGCACCGTTGGTGTACTGCGTGTTGGCGGATTTTCATGATTATTATAAATTGAAAGTCGGGATGAAGAAATTAATTAATATACTTGATTTACAGCCATACATGACAGATTACTGATCGTGTTCTGAGCTGTAGCCCATAGGCAGTACCTCACTCTCATTGAAGATCAGTGTGAAATAGTTACTGTAGCTGTGTTTCATGCGGTGAAGGAGAGAGCCGAAAGCCTATTTCTTTCCCGCATTACTTTCCTTACTTTCAATTCCCTTTGATCCTTTATTCCTTTTTAAGCTTGTAACTCATTTATGGCTTCTTTAGTTCCGCGAATGATTATAAGGGAGGTGGAGGTGATCACTTAATATCAGGTGACTCACGTAATCGTTATCCGTTATTTTCATAAAAAATAACATTATAACAAGCAGACACGGTCTCATACATATATTCCGTAAACTTTCGCGATTTATACTATTCATATTTAATATAACGGGTCTTATCGCGATAGCTGACTCACTCAGTCAGAGTCAGCTCGTGAACACGACAAATGCAACTTCGTCGAAACGTCGGGCAATAAAAAAGTATTACTACCATTCATTATCGCGATAAGACCCGTTATATTAAATATGACAAAAAAGAAGATTATATACATTTTACAATATGTTTCATTTTTAATTGGCCCTTTTGTATTACCCACTCATTGTTAGGGAGGTTTTTTTCTCTCAGGCGTCAATATGATAAAAGTGAGAGATAGGACAACACTTTATTAAAACTCAAAGCCTCGTTCAAGGAAAAACGAAAATGTAATTTGTCATTTTCTATTGAAAATTGTTAGGGCCATTTTTTCAACATTTTTTTTTAATCTTCATTAGCAAGTTATTGCTACATATAATTCTTTTGTTTTTTTTGTACACTTCTTGTGTATTTATTGCGATGTATTAAACTAATATCCTTTGAGTTTACGTAAAAATTGTTTAGTTTGAAGTAATGTAATAAAAATCAATATACAAAGATATATTTTTGAAAGTACGGGTAATTAATTAATATAATTTTGTTATATTAATAAAATCGCTTAAAATATATTTAGTGCTAGCTACGGCAAATTAAGACGTTTTTAAATTGAGATTTTTTAACTTAGAATTTTTCACTTTTTATTCTATTTCACACAAATATGTGCACCCGCTCTAAACTGATACGTTTACGCACATTCGGCAATTGATTTAATTCGATATGGAATAATTAACATTATTGCCAATATTCTGGAAGCATTAATTATTTATATAATGATATGAATGTATTATATATAGAATTAACTATCTCTCGCTAGCGGTAAAAATAAAAAAAAGAATTTGAACAATGACTTACTAGTGAAGAATTTCTGTTTGTTTGCTTGTTAGAAGACGCAAATACCAGGTATACCCGTATATATCTTTAACTAAGTGTTTCCAAGGAAACGTTGATCTTGTAGACTTGAATATACGTTTAGGCTTACCATTTATGAAAAATAATTAAAAAAAGTTTAGTACAGATTTTTTAAACAGATTTAAATCAAATAAAATAAATAATTTAAATAAATATATGGACGCTGATTTGCAATACTGTGTCAAGCCACATGGACTTCATTTTGAGAAAATGGCGTCTAAAGATGTCAAGCCTATTCTTAACAAATATGTTTGAAGAAGTATACATATATCCACCTTTTCTTTTATTTTTTGATAAAAGATATAATTAATTAAAAGCAGATTGATAAATTCATTATAGTAGATTCATCATAAAGTTTTTCAAATATATAAGATTATTGTATAAATTGTAAAATATAGAACGCACTTGAAATTCGAAACAATTAATTAAGAAACTTTTTTCGTACTTTTTTAGTTTATATGACCTTACGTTTTTTTTGAATAATGTTAAAAAGGTGATGCAGTATCAAAATACATCAATATCTCAGAATTTGACTTTTTGTGGGTTAACACATTATTGCTTCCAGCATCCATATGTGCTTAAAACTTTTGTAAGACTCATCAGGCGATTTCTTCCAGCAGATAATCAAATAACTTCAAAATTCTGTCAATACCGAATACCTCTTAATTCCTTCAGACACCGAATAAAACGAAACCGTTAGATCAATCAAATAAGTGAAGCGTGCTGGTATGCCGAAGGATCTATTTTCTTTCGGTAAACTATGAATCCCTTTGACCTACTTCAGATAAAGAAACTCATTATTTTGTGTACTAGAAATTCGGAAAGAATTATCTTCTCGCCGATAAGAGTTAAGATTATGTGGGTGTTCTATAGTCGTTGAATAATGTTTTTTAAGCAAGTAATTAATAAAAAAAAAATCAAAAACCCGACTAGTAACAAGACCTTTTGCAGACAGCAGTACCGTATCAATATCTGTTCTGCCTAAACCTCTGTAAGTGAAAAGCGTTACTTACCAACTTTAAATTGTTATAGATCCTAAACGGTAAATGCGGTTGAAAAACGATATTAGAAACCTAAAAATGATTTTTAAATACCTATTTCACGATACCTCACTTGACGTACTTTATCGATTTTCTTTCATTTTTAACGTTATGGCGTCCAAAATCGACCATTTTGTTTTTTCCAATTTTTTTATGCTTTCTATTACATTTGCGCCGTCATGACGAATTAAACGACATATCAATTATCAAAATCGGCCCACGCGTTTGGTCTAAATACTGCGACAAGGGTACAAACCCACATGCATACATTGGGTGATAAACACATTACCCTTCGTCCCGTCTCTCAGTCGGCTCAAAACTACGCTAAAGCGTTTTGTTTATGGGCCGTAAAGTCACTACAATCTGTCACAACTGTGTGATTGTGACTCTGTGGCTTAGATCCAGTTTCTCCTCTGTATTCCTCTGATGCGTGAATACAGTAAATATTTGTTCCGGCAAATCATCGTCTATTGATCTACAATAAAGCAATGAGAATATTCATTTATTTCTTTTATTAACCAACTTCCAATAATGAGATAGTTTTCAATTTGTCGAGGACTTTTTTTACAGATTACTCGACGGCTTAAATAAACGAAATAACGTATTTTGCTTATGTTTCTCCATTTTTAAAAAGTCTTGTAATATCACGACACGTGTTTTAAGTTTTTACTCGCGTTGAATTTCGAAACTTGCTCGATTGGTTTGCGTTCACTACAGCCTCGCTCCCATTGGCCATAGATATTTTATAGCTTACTGGCTTTTTCTTGCGACTTCGCTAGCATTAATGTTGGTTTTGTTATGACGAACGACCGCATGAAACTCATTTTTGTGTGGCCAGAACGACACGCGCGCTACATGTTAAAAGTTAATTGTGTTAAGCGTATAACTTTCTCGCAAGTACAAACTACGTTAACAAAGACGTTTACGGCATCTGCACAAAACACTATTTGAAATGCACTAATTGAAACTAGGACGCTCAGTTAAGGTTCACATATCCACTATATACTACTAGTCTACATATCCACAATCTACCTAGTCACTTCATTTCACTCGACCAAAATATGAGTAAAACTCGCATAAAATTTCTTATGATTTTCGAACAAATGTGTACCAAGAATACTACACTAATCCCCCTTCCTCCTTGCCTATTCCTTTTACAAATATTCATGGCCAGAGTTGACCAATTAACATCAGGTAACCTGCCTACTTATTGTACCCGATGGTATTGTCATAAAAAAGCTAAATAATATTGAGAAATTATTTCGATGTTCAACTGGATGCGGATAAGCAATAGTTGAAATTCGGAGATATTGATGTATTTTCATAGTGCATAATCTATTTTACATTATTAAAAAAAAGTCATATAAACTAAATAAGTACGGAAAAAAAGTTTCTTAATTAATGAAACACTTTTTGTTATAAAATATATCAACCTGCTTTTAATTCATTATACCTTTTACCGAAAAAAAATGTAGATAAATACTTATTCAGACGAATTTATTAAGAATGGGTTTGGCATCTTTAGACGCAATTTTCTCAAAATGAAGATCGTGTGGTTTGATATAGTAATATTTATCAGCGTCTAACTATTCCACCATACATTATTTCATTATTATAATTAGTTAAGAAAATAACATAACATATGTATTAATAGTAAGAGCGCCTCTTTCGCCAACAAACTGTTTTAAAGTTTGGCGATTTTGTAATTAGAAGAATGTTATTATTTGAGAAATAAATAAATAAAAAAAAAATTAGTTTGAACTATCACAATCTGTCGGAACTTATCATAAACGATCCTGACAAAGACTAAACAAGCGTAATCATGAGAAACTATGCGACGTCGAGTTCAGGCGGTCACAGACCCTGAAATATTGTTCATGTTTGCGGCCGTCACGAGGAATGTGAGGTCACAAAACGGATTTCAAGGGTCGGAATTGATTTACCAAATTCGGCTTCACGGTGTAGAATGTCACATTTAAATTGGCATGAAGTTATGTGTTTAATCTGTATATTGATACGTGAAGCAAAAACTTTGTATTCGTTTTACGAAAATTACGAACGTAGAAGAATGAAATTTCGCACACTTATAGTTCATATAGAGAAGGAGAGAGGAATGTTAATATTTTTTAGGGAAAATAAAATAAATCAATAAAGAAACATTACACACAATACCATATATTTTACACACACGCATATTATATACGCTTTTGTTTATTGTTAAAATATGTGGTCAAATTGAGAATAAATTATCTGTGGTCAATTTTAAAATCAATTACGACCGCTAGGCGTTCACAAGTATATATAAAATTTATAAATACTAGTGGTCGCCTAGCGGTCGACAATTTGCTCCATTTCGATCGTAATGTCGATTGTATTATGCTAGACGATCGCCTAAAACTTTTTTTTTTATCTAGTTTGGACGACACTCGCGCCTTCTACTTGAAGTTAATTGTACCATGCCTGTAACCTTCTCGTAAATGCAAACAATAAATGGACAAAGTTTTATTGCAAGTGGATAAGCTGTATGTACGGCAGTAAAATACCAACAAATATATATTTAATTATATACTTTTTACGTTATATTATTAGTTAAAATGATGCAAATTTTCGAAATTTCGAAATCGTTATACAAATTGCATATTATAATTTAATGATAATATATGTTAAAATATGTACCTAATAATATGTACGTATATATTATTAAAAGATTATATATAAAGAAGTTTATATTTCATCAATAATTAGTACGTGTTGTTACGGAGGACAGTCATTATTTCTCCAATATTTCCAACATTCCAGCGAGTTTATAGACGAAGTTATTTAGCTACCGAATTTGTGAAATTCGTTTGTTACAAGTTAAAACGTATTGATCTTAATTCAGACATACTTCCAAACGACATCGTCAATTATTACATAATTTTATCTGTCTTTAGATAACGTAAAATTGTTAGTTATTTTTATGAGTTATGCTAACCGCAGGATATCTACAGTTAATTGTTACATAATGTTTAATCGAAACGTTAAAAAAAAAGTAAAAGTATCCATATATCGAACGAGCGACTCTTCGACATGACAAACTTCTAAATGAACGATTCGAAAGAACCTGTAAATTTCGAGTTTTGAGTGAGACCATCGCTGCATAAATACATTTACATGAAGCGCGTTTTCGGCACGTATCAGCTCATGTTTGACACGTCTATTATACGTACATACATGAATACAAAGCGCGCATTCGAGCGCACATGCTCTCGAAAATAATATACGTGCCAAAATACGCGTACATATGTACAGGCCCTAACTTAGTTTATAGGCCAGCTGGAATGTCTTGAAGAGTAATAACTTTATCTTAAATCATTGATTTCTATTTTAGGCATTCCTTTGTTTATCCTTCTTTATTTAGACATCTAGGCGGGGTATATAACTCGACCAAGCCTAGATGAGTCATTCTGACTTTCCATTATGAAACGGGCAGGCTACGATAAATGTGATGGCAAATACTTATCAAGTAGCCAGTGGACGATAGTTCAATATAAGTGCTCAATTAATATTAGGGTGTGTTCTGAAATACAATCCTGTATATTGGGCACAGATAATGACATCTCGGATCAACGATATTAAATTACCTTATGGTCTATTTTTTTTCTTGTCTTATTTAGCAGAGAAATATGGCGTACTTCTAAGCTTACATGAGTGTTTGAGATGAAAAATTATCTATCGAATGATTGAACTGAATCATTTTGTTATAATGAAAAATTACAATTAATAAAAATGTTCGAAAATTCGTGATTTTCGTTTAGAGTTACTAAATAAGTCAAGTAAACAAAAATAGATTATAAATATGTTAGGTTCTTACTATTGGATGTGAAAAATGTGTACCATTTGCAACTTTGACAATTTGTGACCCCAAACATACACTTGCCTGTCATACCAGCTAGATAGCTTGTTGCCAGGCAACGTCCTCCAAAGTAGTCGACATTCTAGGTGCCAAAATTCAAGAGCTTTCTATTCATAGCGTCATTAAAACTGATAAGTATTTAACTCTCATTAGTTGATTGTATTTCGGAATTCTCCGGACGTCATTTTATCCCCATCATCCAAGTTTCGTTTTTATGATAGAAAGTAGTCTATGTTCTTCTCCTAAGTGGAATCTATATTTATACTAAAATTTAACAAAATTGAGTTTGGCGTGAAAAATATTAAACAGACAGACAGAGTTATGCGTTTATAATAAGATGGGATCAGTTAACTACTATTTCCTTAATCTCTACGGAATACACTATTTTCATTACCGTCGTTACAACGTGAGAAAGAAACAAAAATAATTTCCCTTGTAAGTTTTACTTTCGTAACTGATATAAAACAATATTTTGACTTGTATAATCGTCAGCTAGGTGACTTTACATTTTAAAAATACTACTATGTAAATCTTTAAGAAAGGCTGAGAGCAAAATTCACAAGTGTAATTCATGTCTGAGTGATATGGATAAGAGCGTGTTCATAGAATTGAATACAATACCACGGTTGTATGAAATTACGTAACAGTTAATTGGATGTTTATAAGCAAAAATATCTCAAGCCACAAAGTCAAATTCGGAGATATTGATTTATTTTGATAACGCGTCACATATTTAACACTATTAAAAAAATTTAAGTCATCTAAAGTCAATTAGTACAGAAAGATGTTTTTTATTGTAATGTTTTGAATTTCAAGTACGCTCCATATTTAGCAATTTATATATTAATCTCGTATATTACAGAAACCTATTATTAGATTAAACGTTTATTATACCAATTTGTTTTTAAATTACTTTACTTTTTATCAAAATGGAAAAGAAAAAATGGATATTTTCTCAAAATGAAGTCTGTGTGGTTTGACATAGTATTGCTTAGCAGCGTCCCATTGTTTAACCTCTGTTTCCCGTATTATCAGTACTTTATTCCTCGTCTGTGTTAACAGCTGTGAGCGAGAAGATAATGGGTTTAGCCCTTTAATATTCGCTGGCAAAATACAAGCAATTACAAGCGGTTTATATAAATGAACGGTGCGTTATTGCATAAAAAGATTTAAGAATATTCTATTACCTTATTTATACCAAGTGACAAAACAGTTTATATGAAAAATTAAATTGTCGTTTTTAGGATTTTACTTGACTTATTATTTATATTTCTCACAGTTTGTACCTACCCCGAATTTACCAAAATCGAAATTAATGAAATTAGTCCAGCCATTTTCGAGTTTGAGCGAGACAAATGGACAGCAATTCATTTTTATATAGATAAGAAAAAAAATACATCGAAATATATTCCAAAATGTGCTAAATCTGATAAATAGTCGTATAACAGAAATGATCCTATGGCAGTCATTTCCAGTAACCGCCATAATCAAATTCTGATAATGACATATTGGCCATAACGCCCGAGACTGCGTATAACGACAACTCATTTTTCAAATCAACTTAAGCGTTTAGGGGAACATCGTTCTTCAAAATAATATAAATGTAGGCGATGTGTGAGCATGTAATCTTAGTCTTAAACTCAAAAATTGTTTAACTGTTGTTGATAAAATTTTACAGTATTATAATTCATACGTCAAAATAATATAAGCTATTATCTATACTAATATTAAAAAGCTGAGGAGTTTGTTTGATTGTTTGCTTGAACGCGCTAATCTCAGGAACTACTGCTCCGATTTGAAAAATTGAGGAAGGCTATTGGCTACATATTATCACGCTAAGACCAAAATGAGCGGAGCACCAATGAAGAATGTTTCAAAATCGGGGGATGTTTTCCGATTAAAAGAGCTTATCCAAATAAATACATTATTTATAACAAGTATTTAATTTCAAACAAAATTGCTTTTTACATCATTCGATTTAAATGAGTATCTTAGGAAATATTGTAAATTTAAAATAACATCTCAATAAAATAATAATCCAGTACTGCGCGCAAAATGTGCAAAGTACTTACTCACCTATACACATAAACTAAGTCGCAAGTTAAAGTCAGCGTTAGCCCAAAGTTACTATTCCACGCGAACGAAGTCGCGGGCGGAAGCTAGTTGACAAATATGTTGAGTAAATTGGCCAAATTATAAGAGTGTCATGTAAGTTGAAACAATCTTACGTAGATTAAGTTGCCCGTAGCTACCTGCCAGTACGTATATGAAGATGTTTTTGCTATTTAAAACTTTTTTAAGTTATTATACACATATAGTGTATATAATTCCTTATAATACAAATAAAGGTTCTATCTATCTATTTATTGAACATTAGTAAAAATATATTTAACGTAAAAAACATCGCTCTCTCAATAATTGAGAAAGAGATCCAGCTCCGAAATTCGAAGACAATATCGAGCATTACAAGTAGAGTTAACTTTAAACCATATACAAAAAAGTTATTAAATTTTTTTTAATGAAATATCATAAATCTTATTTCCCCCGAAATCAATTGCAATGCTTTAATGGAACTTCGTATTTGATTTCACAGACAAACTACGCTCTTAATCCAAACTCAAACCACCTCTAAGTCCTTGGAGATGTCAGTGAGTGCTTATACCAACGTAACTGGGTGCTCAAACTCAGTGTAGCTTAGCAATCGCTCTGTTGATTAGATCATGTTTTATGCTGACTAACTAGTACTAGAATTGTATAATACTTAAGACAGCATTTCCTAAAGTGTGGATCCCAACACAAATTTGGTAGGCCCTGAAAATAAGTTTTATAGTATTTAAAACCGAAATCTTTATGTATTTAATAAAATTTTCTACTATTTCGAAGTTTTTGTGAGGTGAGTCGCGCTCCAGTCAACTTTGGGAACCACTGCCTTAAGATATTATATACAACTATCATGTACAAATGTACAATTATTTATAAAATTAAATGTACATTAATCATCATTATATTGTTAGGTGTTTCGAGTTTGAGGGAAAATTGCATATGACTATTATATGTTTTAAATCTACGACGTGCAATTCTAAAAATGACAATATGATTTTTAATTTAAAATTAAACAAAAAATCTATCAAACACTATCTATTTCTAAATTTATCTTTCGGAGTAATGAATCTTTCTGAATTGATACATTCAACATATTATGCTACAGTTAAAAACGGCGTTCTAATACTCAACTCAACTCAAAATATACTTTATTTAAATAGGCCTTTAAAAGCTCTTTTGAATCGTCAATTTACAAATGTGTGATGTCAGTAAAATAACATACAATCAAAATAACTCCAACTGAAACTTTCCATATTTTGTTCGCAACAGTTTTCACTATATTATTATTTATTACGAGTGTATTATTCTCCTACTACCGAGAGCACTAGGTAAGCCACTAAAAGAGTGCTCAGAAGAGTGACCAGACACCAAAACCACTCCCTCCTGGTATTATAAACAGTTTACAAAATTTTAGCTTCGAGACTTCGTTAATATTTGTATCTATATGGGGCAGAATAGAATTAATAAGGAGGTATTCCCCGAAGTATCATTCGATATACTGCTAATAACCAACAATGCCACAATTGAGCTCTCTGTAGAGCAGATTGAGTCACTAACACACTAATTACACACAAAGGGATATTAGATCGTATGGTTGGCAGAGCTTTAACAATGTATGAACTATTCGACTAGCTGGAATGGGAAGTATGTTACTTATACAATTATTGCAATACTATTACTACTAAGAAGTTTAGTAAAAGCCTCAACCAGCAGTTCCCCGCAGCTTCACCCGCGAGTACTTCACAATTTAACATCTAACAAACTTTCAACCTTCTATTTAACCCCTTAAGGGATGGATTTTCAAAAATCCTTTCATAGTGCACACTTAGGATATTTAAGGAACTTTTGTGCAATATTTCATTTTTCTAGACGTCAGCGTTGATCGATCAGTCAGTAAATATCTGCCAATCAGTTTTGATTTTTGTATACATAGACTATCACTATCAAAATATGCCACATTTTGAAATTTAAACCAGTAAAGGCATTTTAGTACAAAATCGGAAATAAATTGTAAGAATGTATCATTTTATAATGGTAGCCATAGTTTAACGTAATTTCGCTGCAGAATAATAGTAAAGTTTCCTAAAAAAATCCATAAAATATGTGGCGCTTATCTTAGTATAAGACGCATTGATTTAAATATTTAAAAAAAACTAACTTTATCAATGTGTACAAATTAGGTGACGCCAACGTGGTGAGTGGTTAAAAAAGAAACTATATAAGAACGTTAATATAAAGGATTACACGCTACCAAGGTTTAAGAATTGTTTCTAGTTTCTTGCGAACATGTAAAAAAGACTTCGTTGCAATTTCCACGCAGAAATATTCATTATGCCTTTTTGTCATACAAAAAATACAAGATAACTAAAAGATTATAATTAACTACCCGCGGTATCACTCGCGTGTATGGTTACTTCACTTCTATAAATCATAGCGTGAGTAATATAACCTTTAACTATACTCAATAAATACGTTATCCGTAAAAATATCTTTCCTAATCGTATCGCTTCAGAGATTACAACCTAAATACAAACATAGAAACAAATTTTACCTTTTTATAATATTAGTATAGATGTAGATAAAACAAATTCCTAACATATTTATTACTAATATTTAAATCCGAAAAGTTCATATACCAATGTATAAAAAAAAAAACAAATTAAACTCATTATCCTAGTTATTATTACTATGAAAGTGATGAAGAGTTCTCCAACACGCCAGCCTCTACATCTGTCTCGAGAACACATTTCATCAGATGAACTAATAATTTGCGATTCATCTCGGGTGTTAAATGGAATGTTTTAATTAATTTCCTCGTAACTGACTTGTATCTCGTCGACTTGAGTCGAATGTTTGTATTTCAATTAAATATGGAAATTGCTGACTAAATTCTAACTCGAAATTCAATCAAAATGTTCCATTTCCGTAAATATACGTTAGAAATCGTGTCGATCTTGATGAGACCTTCGTTAATTAGCGTTCGTTTTTTATCGACGAAAAATATAACTTATAATTTGTCTGTGTAAACAACTTAGTGTAGTTTTTTAGATATCGTTTTTAGTAACATCAAATCAATTAGATTGCCAATTCAAAGAGGTAACGCTGTCAGAATTTTGGGCACTTTGCCTCACTGCAATGGTATCAACTGATTCGTAAGCTTTATATAGTTTTTAATTATTTTATTAATATTTTAGATATAATTAAATATGTTTAGTAATATAGTTGTGAGATTACTGGGATAAAATCTTCATTATTAATAATTTAACTTTTGACCATTGAGGTAAAAGAAATCATTACAAGACAAAACTATTATAAACGATTAGATATTACTGCATAGGATCCAGATATAATTTATCGTTCTGTTTTCAAATTACTTTTAAATAATAATTTTTTTGACGTAAAATAAAAAAATACAATTTTCAACACATTTCACATTCAATGCTAGTAACATTAATGTTTAATATATATTGATTGACTAAGTAACTCGAAGAACTTATAACTGTACATTGTAGAGAAACCTTTGACTTCTTTCTATACAAGTTTAGAATTAAAAAATATATTTAAAAGGGAAACAAAATTGTATTCAAAAAAGTAATTTATTTCAAATGTGATTCTTAAAAGTTAAAATCGAAAGCAAGATAAATGACGTTGCGAGTTATACTCGCAGCCCGTGGAACTGTCTATGATACCGTCCTTATATGAATGGCACCTTTAAGCCGATTAGCAAGAGATTAATCTTAATCCAATTTGACTTACAAGTAGGAAAAGGGTCTTGACAGAGTGGATCCTTCAAAAATACCCCAATTTGGAGATGAAAGACGGTTTCTGTGTGAAGCCCTTCAAACACTTAACTTTACATCTTAAGCGTATAATATATCGCATACTTAATAATAATGTGACCGAATCCAAAAATTCATTTATGCGAAAACGCAAAAACGTTTCGTACCAGGATTTCTGCCATTTATTTAGACTTTAATGTCATAAGATGTCGATAGAAGAGTTAACGTTGACCCCTGGTGTAGTGGCGGGTGCGGATTCGATTCCCTTTCGGGAAAGATATTTGTATTTGTATAAATATTTGTTCCTAGGTCTGGGTGTTTGACCTTGTGAGCCTCCCTACCGTGCCTCGGAGCGCGTATAGCTGTCGGTCCCGGTTGTTATCACAATCACCTGGTAATGACCGTTACTCTTTGTAGGGAGATTAGTCTAGTCTAAATGGCTTGACCTCAGGGTTTGCGGAGGTCAAATGGCAATCGCTCTGTGTTTAAAAATCAGTAACTTGCCAATAACTGGACTAGAATAATAAGCAGGCCCTGGTATAATCGGAAAAATGCTGGGGAGATAAGATGTTGATAGAGGAGTTATTATTTTTACAAAATCATAGATTATAAACTAAAGAGTTAAGTGAGACTAAATGTATAGCAGTTTAGCTAGCTCAGCATCAGAGACATTTTGAATTCGGTCACTTTAATACGAAGCGTGCGATATGTACATCGATCCATACTAGGTCATATTTATTCTATTAAGTCATATGTATACAATCGAGTTTCTTGCCGGTTCTTCTTGGTAAAATCTACATTCCGAACTGATGGTAGCTTCTTAATAATGTCCCTTCTTATTAATATTTTGTTTTACTTTTGTATTAACGATTCATAAGTGCTCATGAGAGCCTACTTGAATAGAATATATTTTGATTTTGATTTGATTTTTTGATTTTACATTATAATGTAACTGTCTATTTGTTTCGTTTTCATTCCTAAACCGCTGAACCAGTTGAGATGAATTTTGCTAGTTTACAATCATCCCGTATAATAAATAATATATAAATTTGAAAAGTTTTTTCTATCTTTAAATGAGGTAATTCAGTATCTACCAATCCGAATTCAAATTTTCTAGCGTTAGGAAGCTTATTGATCTTCATCAATTAATATAAAGAATGTCATCTAAACTAATATTATAAAAAGGAAACATTGAATCGTAGTTTGCATTTAATAGACGCCGAAAGTATTTGAATTTGTTTTTTCTTTTGTTAGCCCATTTATTGAGGAAGGTTATAAGCTATATAACATCATGCTACGACTCATAAGAGCGAAGCAGTAACCATAAACGCGAATAAAACTGCGAGGGGCTAGCAGTAGTTTTTAGAGACGGGTCGCAGATTTCGGTTTATTAGTTTGTTTTTAAAATCGAAATAACTGGTTTATATGTGTCGTCCACATAACAAAATTGTGTATTTTGTTTTTTTTTTTTATAGTATTCTTATTGTATAGACGTATTTTAACAAAATCTTTATGAACGCAAGCGAAACCGTAAAAAAGATAGATAAAGAAAATACTTACTTATACTTTATTTAATAAGATCTATATAAATGTTTGTGACCTCCTGTACTATATATTGGGATAAGGGTCTCGCATCAATCTGTATCAAGGTCAGACATCCTTCGAATGTGAGTTTAAGATGGCAAAGAGATCAAGCTCATTTGTAATTAATTATGAAATCGACTTGAAGACAGAGTTCTAATTATAAAAAAATGGGATGGATTTCTCCTTCTTAATGATAAGCCAATTAAAAATGTTTTTCGTCAGGGATACTGCAATACTGCGTAGTTTTTCCTATCAATTTTAAATTTGAACCCAATATTAAATACATTTTTGATAAAAATTACGCAGTGTATTGTATTTGTATTCTCACCGACTAAGCTACCTTGTGTTTATCAATAATGAAATTTTTCATTTGATTTATTTTGAACTATCTCCGATATTCATAAATTAATATTATATATTGTGACTGATAACACCTAACGTATTGAATTAATGAATCATTAAGATGACAGTGATGGATTTGTGAAATGACGGCAATAAATAATTATACTATGTCCATATACTATTATTCTTTTACAATTAATGAAGTCCTCTTTATATTTGGGCAGTTTTTGTTTAATCCTAAATCATTAAAATACATTTAGATATTATAGTACCAATTACTCGTTACAATTTTAACAATTAATGCTCCAATAAAGAAGTTTAAAAATGAATTGAGTTTAAAAAAACGGAAACTGTAATTGGTACATCAATATAATAGATAAATTCATAAATTGTGATTCAAAAGTGCTTGAATTTTAATTTGCAATATGAATACTATATGTTCACATATTTATTTTCTGAATATTGTTTATATAGATATATTTTTGCCTATAATTGTATATACATATAGTAAGTTAATATATTTATTTAATTTGTACTAAGTTCTGTAAAAGTTCTACAAAATATGTACGTTTGCGTAAGGTTACGTAGAGTTTACGTACACTTTTATCAGGTTATTGAGTTGTTTTATATCAATTACAAGAGTATAACTTGCAAATGTCATTCTCGCCTACCGTTTACATAAGACGCTTTGAATTCGACTATCAGGGTCGAACAGGGTTAAACATTACTTCTACATTTGATAAGGAAAAGACACAGCGAACAAAAATCTTGTTTCTTTTTTTATAACGCG
The DNA here is from genome assembly GCA_037950945.1 of Hypolimnas misippus. Taxonomy (NCBI): domain Eukaryota; kingdom Metazoa; phylum Arthropoda; class Insecta; order Lepidoptera; family Nymphalidae; genus Hypolimnas; species Hypolimnas misippus. The sequence goes on from JBBEEQ010000014.1 coordinate 5,456,307, forward strand.
TCACACTCAACGGCCCCCAAAAAGATCTCATGGCCTTGTTTCGGGGGTTCGGATATACACGCAACAGTAACACAAACATTCAGACCACGACAAACATCCGTATGGCCATAACATAGGTTTGTCGTGAGCGGGGATCGAACCCGCAACCGTAAACGCTTCAGCCACAGTGACCACTGCTCCAACGTATCTGTCAAAATTTAATCAGATAAATTCTCATTCACATAAAAATATAGACTTGAAAACGCTTTAGTCTGTTAAGCCTACTTTAACGCTCATAATTTCCGTTTCTATCAGTTCTGCTCATAGTTTTACAAATATTTCCCTTGGAACGCTATTCACTAAGAACGTAATATATTTATAGGATTTGAGTTCTACACATTTAAAATGTTTATCTAACTTTATTAAAAATCTGCCTCGTGGCTTACAACGATACCTTCAAGGTCTTAGAGATGTAAACTTATCTGCATATTTTATTATCATGTATAAAATTAAAGTCTTATAAAATTATTTATTACATAATTTCTTAACACAAAATGTATACCATATGATATGGTATTAGTAACAGAATCGACTGTTGATCGTTTGCATCTTTCTTATTTCATCATTTCGGACCACGATTTAATTTTAATTTTTTTTTATAGTTTAGAGCTTCTGCTTGCGGCTTCGGTGTGATTAATATAGATTTTGTTTTAAAAAATATGAAAGCAAGCAAAATATTTAAAGTAGATTCATTGTTTCCGAAATGTAATTCAATCTTTTATATTACTATAGATTTTACTACTATACATATACTAAGTGTGACGTCCGCTTGTCACTCGTATAAATATAGGGTAATAAATCAAACAAATATTGTTATTTATATATAGCTGTGGTCGCACGTCCACTCGGTTCGATGACAGCTAGCGACTGCCCCCTCACCTCGCGTCCATGCGCCTTCGTCTATACTTTTTTATTTTAACAAAACGTCACACCTTTCCCCTTTTAACAAATTCAAATGTTGCAACTAAACAATATTAACTAAAACTTAACTCCAAATGATATTGTTCATAACTTTAGACATAAAGAACATAAATCACAAATTACATTTAAACAAAACTAAATATTCCAAAATAATCAACGTTACATAAAATAAAACAATTATTGTTTGAAAACTTAACGTAAAAATGTAAAGAAAACATTCTTAAAAGATACATTACATTTGATTGGTTAAATATATAAAAATTATATTATGATTCTAATTCGCTATAATCATTACAATGCCCAGCATTATCAGAATCCGATTTATAATCGTCACATATTTTCCACTGACCTTCAACCTTTTTTAAATGAATAATATTTCTCCTTAGTTCTTGCCCGGTTTCATCGTTTCTTATATTGTATTCAGGACCTTTACAATCTATAACCGTGTGTGGAGTAGGATTATAATTTGTAGTGAGTTTGTTTTCTTTTATCATATTCTTGACGTATACCTTTTCACCAACTCCTATATCAGACTCCTTCGCTTTCCTTTTTCTGTCCTCATATTCCTTTCCCTTTTCTTTCATTATTTTATCCTTATCTCTGAAATCGGACATAAAAGGACTCTCTATGTCTATAAGAGAAGGTATTTTATCCCTAAATTGTCTACCAAAAAATAGTTCGGATGGAGTTCGTCCAGTAGTCGATTGGGGGGTACCATTATACATTATGAGGTATAATAATAAGTCCTCATACCAATTTGACTTTTGACTTTGGCTAATCCGGAGTCGCTTCAGAATATCCCGATTTTGGCGCTCAACTTCCCCGTTTTGTTGAGGAGAATACGGAGTGGTAAAATGAAGATTTATTCCTAATTCACTGCAAAATGTTTTAAATTCTTCACTGATAAACTGTCTACCATTATCTGCAGTTATACTAACTGGTGAGCCTAATCTGGAAAAAATCTCTTTTAATACTTTTATTGTTTCAGCAGATGTTATGATTTTCATTGGTTTAATTTCCTTATACCGACTATAATAATCAACTATTATAAACAAATAGTGTCCACTAGGTAATGGTCCAAGAAAATCAATTGCCACGTCGATCCACGCTTGAGATGGTAATTCTCTTCGCTTCATCGGTATTGGGGGATTCGGCGCGGATACCAAGGTACAACCCTTACAACTTTTTACCAATCTTTCAACATCAGCGTCTATTTTTGGCCACCACACCTTAGTACGCAACCTTGCCTTCATCGCGACAATACCAGGATGTCCTTCATGGGCAGCCTCTAAAACCTTGTGACGCAAAGTGAGTGGAATAACAATCTTTGTCCCTCTCAATAATATGTTGTCATACACCCAAAGCTCAGTTTGAAATATCCTATAAATATTTGTATGTGGATTCCAAATATTTGATGACAGGCTCTCTTTAACAAGTTGTATTTCTTTGTCTTTTAGCGAACATTCTGTAATTAAATCCATACCTATTGCGCAAGGTTTCGCTAGTTGAACGATTTGACTGATATGGTACTCATCATCAAACGGCTGAGGGTTGTCTGTAACACATAATCGAGATAAACAATCAGCGATGTTTGTCTTTCCAGGTCTATATACAACTGTGAAAGAATAAGCTTGGAGACGAAGTACCCAGCGCTCAATTATAGCACACGGTTTCGATCTATTTCCAAAAATAACCTCCAACGGCTTATGATCAGTAACTAATTCAAAGGACTCTTTGCCATACAAATATATCCTAAAATGTTCTACAGCCCAGACGAGTGCAAGTGCTTCTTTTTCAGTCTGACAATAACGCTTTTCAACATCTGTTAGGCTTTTATTGCCATAAGCAATCACTCGTGGCCCACTATCGTCAGATTGAATAAGTACCGCTCCTAAACCCACAGGACTGGCGTCTGCCATTACTATTGTTTTATCTTTTGGGTCGTAATATCCGAGTGTGTGGATATGACCTAATGATTGTTTTAAGTCATTAAACGCTTTGGTTTGCAATGGTCCCCAATGAGGGCCAATATTCGCGTTTTTTCCTAATTTTAAAGTTAATAACTTCCTGAGTGGTTCCGATTTAGTGGCCATATTAGGAATCCATTTGTTAACGTAATTTATAAGTCCCAGGAAACTTTGCACTTCGTCAATGGATGTTGGTTCTCTGAAGTTTTCTACTACCTTTATATATTTGTCGAGAGGCTTGACACCGCTAGGGGACAATTCATGACCTAAAAATTGGATATTCTTGACATAAAAAACGCATTTATTTTGATTTAAAACAACATTATTTTTCCTAACAATTTCAAGAACTTTATTGAGTCTAGACCTATGTTCGATCTCATCTTTGCCATAAACTCAAATGTCATCTATAAAATTTACAACGCCGTCACAGGGCAAAAGGATATGTTCTAAAAATTTTTGAAAATGTTCTCGCGCACAAGAAATACCGAACATTAATCTTTTATATCGATAAAGACCTCGTCCTGTTATAAAAGTAGTAATATCTCTAGAATCTTCACTTATTTCGATTTGATGAAATGCGTTTTTTATATCAAGTTTTGAAAACAACTGTGCCTTCCTGAACTTCACTGATCTATGCCTTCCTGAACGTAACTGATCCATTGTAGGTAACGGATAATTTTCCCTTACAATAGCCTTATTAGCGCACCGCATATATACACAAATTCTGACGTCTCCATCAGGCTTAAGTACGGGCACAATTGGCGAGACCCAGCCCGATGGATTTTGTACGGGTTCAATTATATCTAATTTAATAAGTTCATCAATTTTTTTATTAATTTTATCTTCTAATGGAATTGGTACTCGCCGATAAGGCTGTGCTACAGGTTTTACTGTTTTGTCAATTGAAATGTTGAGTTGTACATTTTTTATTTTAGGAAATCTGCTCTCGCTTACCGAATTAACTCCTAGTCCAAGTTTTAATACTTTAAGAGAAATAGCTGTATCTTTCCCTAACAAATCTCGTGTGCCATTTTTCACGACATAAAATGTTGCAGTCTCTTCTTGGTCTCCCACTTGAATGTCTGCCTCAAATGACCCAATAATTGTCAATGGTTTATCGTTCCCATAGGCGATGAAAGTTTTATCTGGCTTAGCCACTTGATTCCTCACATGTATTTTACATTGTTTTAAACGGTCCCACGTCTTGTCACATATAATATTACATTTACTTCCAGAGTCTATTATCATCTCTACTCGAACACCGCCCACATTGCAGTTCAACATGGTGTCGTCATCGATGTGAAATATATAGTTAACATCCGTTTTAGCAGAGGATGGCCTGTAGTTTGATGGATTATTGTTGACAGATTCATCATCATCTTTAACTATAGATTTATATCTTTTGTGGGAGTATTTGTTAGTAGTCGAAATTAAAGACTTTCTTTTACTGGCTCGAGTTTTGCATTGATTCCTAAAATGTCCAACAAATCCACATTTAAGGCATTGTTTAAGTTTGGCGGGGCAATTGTTACTATCTCCGTTGTGATGTATGCTACCACATCTACTACATCCTGTATTTGCAGTATTAGTTTTTTTAATGTCGATTTTATTAATTATAGAGTTTTGCAACTCATGGTTAAAGCCACTAAGTTGCCTTTCTACTGCCTCAATAGCATTCGCTTGCGTAATAATCTTATCAAGTGTTACGTCATCACCCAAAGTGAGTATTTTTTTTCTAAGATCCTTTGAGCTACACTTCTCTACAATTTGATCAATCAAATTGTCTTCTTCATTTGCAAACTTGCATTTACTACTTTGATGACGCAAACGTAATAGAAATTTTTCGAACTTTTCACCCGGTTCTTGTTTTAATAACCTAAATAAATGTCTTTCGTAAATTTTACTTTGTTTAGGTGAAAAGTAATCGTCAAGTTTCTTTATTGCTAATTTATATACATCGTTATCATGTGCTGTTTCTTGATCATCAGGTATATTGTGATAAATTTCTTGTAACGTCAACCCTCCTAAATGAAGCAGGGTAGCCCATTTTTTTCCAGATTCAATGACATTTGCCGCTACCAAATAAAATTCTAACCCTCGCTTCCACTTCTCCCAGCGCAAGCCCACAGAAGACGCATCGCCTTCACAGTCGAAAGTTTCGAGAGGTGGTAATTGAGACATTGTGAAGCAACCTACGGCAATAGTCTTAGTTAGTACCAATCGACTTAGTCAATTTACTACTGATAAACACATAAAATAAAAGTCTTCTTAGTACCAACTGATAGTTCAGTTTACTACTGAGTGTACATATAAAATAATCTTATTAGTACCAACTGATTTTCCAGTTTACTACTTGGTACACAATCCAAAAGTTTTTTATTAGTACCAACCGACTATGTCAGTTTACTACTTCGTGCGATATACATATTTCCAAATATCATATATTATAACAGTTTTATAATGCCATCAAATATTTTCATTGTTTTTTTTTCATACTTTTTATCCAATTTTTAATAATCTTGTGCCACCGTTCATTAAATAATCAATCAGTTAAAATTATAATTTTGAAGAATTAAAATAAACATTTTACATTCCATTGACAATAATAATTGATCTATACTAATAGTAAAATATTATAATATAATACTATTTATGCATTACTTTCTATTTATAAATTATTTTAGTATGTAATTATATGAATATAAATTATTTATAGTCGTAATATTTTAAAACATATATAATTTAAAAAGTGTACATACCACAATGTATAGATTGTTTCACGGATCAAATTGTATAATTTTTACTAAATTAATATTTTACTATATTTATATTACTTTGTAATATTACTTTTATTAAATATATTATAAATTCCCAGAAATAATATATCTATAATTATAACATTATTTTAGACACACAAAACCGCCATCTTTTCTCTTCTTTTCTTTTTTTTTTTTTTTTAAGCACTTATACTTAGCCTCAGACTCGTCGCCACTTGTGACGTCCGCTTGTCACTCGTATAAATATAGGGTAATAAATCAAACAAATATTGTTATTTATATATAGCTGTGGTCGCACGTCCACTCGGTTCGATGACAGCTAGCGACTGCCCCCTCACCTCGCGTCCATGCGCCTTCGTCTATACTTTTTTATTTTAACAAAACGTCACACTAAGTATAAGTTGCGACTTTGCCACGTCCAATAACATTATATTTCAAGCTTCATTAAACAAAATATCCGAAACTTATGTTCATATTAATACTCTTAAATACTTTTTGCTAAAGTTAGTTACGCTTTGGAAGTATTACCTCATTCCTTTATATAAAAGTGTTCGTCGAACTTATTTCATAGAAAAAGTTTTAGCACACAAAATGCTACATTAATCAAATTACTTATACCAGACTTACCTGAAGATTATTTCAATATTAATGAAAAGCGGATTACCTATATAATAGAATCAATTATGGAAGTATCCTTTATAAATTTTGCAAGATAATTATTAAAATCTTTCTGCTTTATTACAAAAGATGAAATAAAACCATGTTCAACACGTGTTTAAAAATTACATATTGTTTAAAATGTTGTCAAAATTGTGTGTAAAATTAGAAAAGTAACTTATTAATAAAATGTCACACGCTATATTTGACAGCTAAAATATGTTTTAAGCATATATTAAAAATACCTAAGCGTAAGTTTATATATACTTAAACTATGTCTAAACCATGTTTAACTCAAAACTATCGTTAGATGCGGATTTTTAGTACAGGATTTTATAGACACGCGTTTTACGTGTGTTAAAATTTTTTGTAGTAAGGCAGTATCTGATTATTTCTATTACAAATGTAAAAAGATTAATGTAATATATCGTATAAATCTATCGTATATATCGTCCTAAGAATTTGTATTATTTATGAATGTTACGTTGATAATAATAGGTTCTGCGACAAAAAAAACCTGTGTGTTATATTTTCCTCATACACTGGTGTCGTCCTCGGTCCTTTTAAAATAAGGAAAGTAACAGCGTTATACATCCTACTGCGGGGCAAATACCTCCTGTCCTATTTAAGGAAAATTTTAGAACTATATTCACTACGTTGCTACATTGCAAGTTTAAGGACCTTTGTCGAAATTGTTCTCGCCATATACAGGTTTACTCACGATCTTATCTTATGAGTATTTATTGAAAAACTCGCACCAGGCGCACAGTTGCTTCCACTTAAAAGAAATAAATTGCTGATCAAAAAGTGTCTATGTTTGCGCAGTCTAAAATAAAAATTTCACCCCCAGGCAAGCAGCGGTTGGCGCGTAGGCAGCATGCCGCGCGCCAGCGCTATCATGCTGGTGCTTGCGGCTATCCTGCTCGCAGACCAGTGCTCTTATGCCTCGTACATTGATCCAGGTACGTAACTTTACTAATATAATATTAAATGTAATTTATAAATACCTATTGTAAAACTTTTTAAAAGAGTAACTATCGAGTTTCTTGCCGGTTCTTCTCGGTGGTAAATAATTTATTAATTTTTTGTTTTCTTTTTTGTTTCTATTTTAACGATTCAAACGTGCTTGTAAAAATCTACTTGAATAAAGTATATTTTGATTTTCATTTTTGATGTTATAAACGCGTAAGTCTATGTGTTTGTGTGTTTATTGTTCTTTCATGGCTAAACAAGTAAACAAATTTCCATGAATTTTGGTAAAGTAATAAAATGGAATTTGGAGAAGAAACAATTTCGCTACAAAATGCTTATGTGGCTACTTTTTGTAGCGAAGATAAATCGTCAAGGGGATGAAATAAGGTATAAAAGTTTCTACACAGACGAATTCGCTGCAGCTAACTATCTAATAATTTATCTTTCTAAAGTTTATATAGTCAAAAAAATATTTCAGACAACTTTAAACTCAGACAATTTATGAAATTGGACGAGGGACTTATATAATTAAACTGTTTATATTTTATGTCTCAAGTTAAGACATTTAATACTGTAATGCTAACTTATAATTAAAACATTCTTAGTGATATTTTATTAGTGTTTGTTGTTTTCATTGTTGTAATGTCGTGTTATCATTTTAGGCGACGATGATATCGAAGTAAATGGACCCGATTACGACGAAGACCCGGCAGACCTTCAACTGCTACAAGATGTTGGCAAGTGAGTTGGAACAGATAAAATTTAATTTAAACTTTTCTCTTATTTCACAATTGAAAATGTCTCCGAATACAATTGGATCAGTATCAAATATTTCCTTCAAAATGAAATCATCACTGCATTCAGCCAAATGGTAACCATATTATTAACGGTTGCCAAAAGGGGCATAAAGTAGGTCTTAATTTGTATTTTAGTATCTAATATTTCCTTTAAACTTTGCTTGTATTACGTATTTCAAATACTGGGACCAAATAGATATCATAAAAACGGAGAACAATATGTTTAAATTCGCACCTTTGTCCAGTGAATTTACGAACACGGACATGAACTTAGGCTAGAATTCGATGATGTGGTTTCAGACGTTCGTCGCTGATCTACGTTTTCAGGCGTGCGTGTATCCGACGCGGAGGGAACTGCGACCACCGGCCTGGTGACTGTTGCCACTCCTCGTCCTGCCGCTGCAACCTCTGGGGGTCCAATTGCCGCTGCCAGCGCATGGGCCTCTTCCAGAAGTGGGGATGAAACCTCCTCGGCCTTTACAGCGGCGTAATCACCATCTAAGATCGCCGCACCAAACGACCATCGCATTTTATCACCGGACCCGTTGCGTTAATAGCTTCTAACTTTACCTTCTCTCTCACTTCATATCTTTCGAAACTAAAAATTTTGAATCGAAAACAGGGATGTAGATTTTAGTTTGGATATATTTTTGGACCATTTTTACTAAATTTATAGCTAAAATGTTAATTTCATTCCGTTCGATTTACTGTCTCCTTTCATTATTTTTTATTTTGTCTAATTGAGCCGAGTGTCCGCTTACATGGTTGGGCAATCACCCAGCCTTATTGCCCAATCAGTACGCTCCGACGCTATGCTCGGCCAATTAGAAACTAGATACTGCTTGTGGCATTGGATTCTTGGTAAATCAGTTTAAGTTCTATTTTAATTTCTGCCAACGAACCCATCGCAACGAAGCAGTCTTTATTCTATTGCAATGTATGTATGTAGAGTTAAGTAAGCTTAAAGTAGAGAGCAGTAGCTAATTGGTGGTAAACTTATGTCAATAGGAAGTAGTAAAATCTACAGAATAGAAAGATATAATTGTAACTTTTAAAATAAATGTTCTAGTCATATAAGAGACTAACGGTGAAAAGAAACTTGGTGAAGGACGCTATTATAAGCCTTTATATGACATGACGCCACTTATTTGCGATTGGCAACTTAGTGTTTTAAATACCTATTAATGTGTCAAAATATAATTCTTATAATATAATAGATAAAACGAATCTTTAATGTACTCTATGCGTCTCTCAGACAAGGGGACATGGTATTGCAGCCTAGTAGAATCATCTATATGTAGTTTCTTATATAATATACGTTCCTGATAATGGGATATAATTATACTATTACTAATATTGGAATATGGAAAATGATATATTATTATTGTACTAATAAATGTTTATGGACGAAATCGGTCTTTGTTATTTACATCCTCTAAATAAAATCAAGAATTTTTTTTGTGTTTTAATAAATAATTTAGTACGTCTAAAAATGAACCTTAAAGTTCTATAGTAAAGTAAAATACTGTTATGAAAATGACAGACCCTCACATAAAAAGAAACCTCTTAGTGGTAGTTAGGGCACTGAACCACAAGCCCGTTTTTAATAAAGTTGGAGTCTGGTATATAGAAATTTAATTAGAAAATTGAACCACTAAATATTTTTAGTACACTATTTTATACTCTTTCTACTTTCACAAGGATTTTCTCATCTCCGTAGATGTAATGAAGCTTTTTTCATAAAGATTAAACGATACCTGATATTTTGCGCAAAAAAGTTGTTTTATAAAAGTTCATAATTTTTTTTTAGTGTTTGAAAAGAATACATTTTGCTGAATTTATAAATACGGTTACGTTAAATTACATCATAATACCATGCATATCTATTATAATTACAGAATAATTATTAAATATTTTCTGAGAACAAACAAATTTAATTATTTTCATACCTATCTTTTATAAATTTCAAATAAAACGAAAACTTTTAGTATAATTGTTCACAAAGTTTTAATAATTTAAAGTTCGACCTCGAGAGCTGACCTTAATATAACCAGACCTGTTTTGTTTCTAAAAACCTTTTATAGTTAAGATAAAAGCAGCATTAAACATCTGCTTAATATGCATCGAGATACTTGTAAAAGACGTAAAACTTTATAGGTTACATGTTCCTAACATTACAATAGAACGTGATCGAAACGATAGCAAGGAAAACAATTTCGAAATATATATTCAAAACATATGCCAATATAAACATAAACATAATGTAATTATTTTCTCGTGCGAAAAAGTACGTAAGTAGGTATTGAATTTATTTAAAAAATAACAACGAAGTTACCTAATATGAAATGATCACCGCCACGTATAGACATTTACAGGACCAGAGGAATCAAAAATGCGTCGCCGGGTTAGAATAAGGGGTGTATGGGACTATCGTGGGAGAAAAAGAATATGGGGGTAGATTATTAGGCTTCCGACTTTCTTACTCACCGTACAAAACCCGGCCATATTTGGAATAATGTCAAATCGGAGATATCGATGTATTCCGCTAATGCGTAACGTATTTAACATTATTCAAAAAAATTTCATGTCATCTAAACTATCTAATAAGTCATCTAAATAAGTAAAAAAAAAATTTTCTTAATTTAATATTTCGAATTGTTTTGACGCCATTTACTCAAAATGAGGTCCGTGTGGCTTGACATAGTGTTGATTATCAGCGTCGATTTGTTAGTTTAAGTCTATTGTTTGTGGAACTCTAGACAGTGAGGTCAGGTTCTGTACATCAGTAAGTGGAAATTTTCATTCACTGTAAAATGTAGGTGTGTACGTAAAACGATTAAGCGTAGAACATATACTGTTTTACTACAAAAGATGAAATAAAACCATGTTTAACACGTGCTAAACAATGTTTAAAAATTAGACATTCTTTAAAATTTTGTCGAAATTGCTACACTGCGTGTAAAATTATAAAGAAACTTATTTATAAAATGTCTCACGTTATATTTGACAGCTAAACTTGGTTATAAGCATATATTAAAAATACCTAAGCTTATGTTTATACATAATTAAACTAGGTCTAAACCATGTTTAACTCAAAACTATCGTTAGATGCAGATTTGTAGTACAGGATTTTATAGACACGCGTTTAACGTGTGTTAAAATTTTTTGTAGTTAGGCAGTGTGTGTTTAGGACTGTTGTTACACCTAATTGCACGCCAACTTTATCGATTGCTATAAACCTAAGGCGACAATTACACTTATAAGTTTTGCTGTCAGACTGCAAGAATTTACCGCCTGTGTTTTTGACACGTTTATCTTTCGTAACTAATTACTGTGTAACTGTTACCAGGTTACAGAATTAAAAGTGAAGTGAAGTAACAGTCTGTACACATCCCACTGCTGGGTAAAGCCCTATTTTCCTATAAGGGAGAAGGTTTAGAGCTTAATCCATCACGTTACTTTACTGCGGGTTGGCAGATATATAGTCTATTTTTCTTGACTTGTCTTTATTTGGTTACAAAACCTCGAATTAAAATCACGGATTTTCGAATAATTTTTTTTCATTATAATCTTGCATTAAAAAATTATTCAGTTTAATTATTTAGTCGATAATTTCTTATCTAACTCTTATGTGTGGCTAGAACTACACCATATTTATCTGCTAAAAAAAAATGTATCAGAATTTCTTCCGGCACGTCTAGGTTTCCTTACGATGTTTTCCTTCATCGCTGAGCTCGAAATCGACGTCTTCTAATCACTAGGCCATCTCGGTTACAAAATTGTTTTATATCTATTACGACGGCAAAATTTACAGGTGTAATTCTCGACTCAAAGAAGACAACCTTCTTTTATTTTTATGTACTTTCAATAAAACCTTTTTTAAACTTTTTCTAATTATACAGTTTTTTTAATTTTCAGAACACAGTTTATTACACATCAATTGCTGTGGACATGATATTGAATAATACTGAGGGACATTAGAGTCTTACTGATAAAAATATCTTAATATATTTGGCTGAATAAATTAAATACTTTAAAATATTATTTATAAAAACGTACGTAGGTCTGTTTGTTTGTAGGCTAATCCGCTTGTGAGCACTAATCAGAACGCATTAGATATTAGTTATTAAACTTTCTTGGTTAAAATATTTTTAAAGCCATGAAATGAAGCCCTGTTTATTTATTTTTCTTTTCAATCTAAAACAATATAAAAAGCGATGTTAAATTTACGCTTAAAACCATCCAAAGCGACATTATCATTCTTTAACTTGACAAGTTTTATCTTCGCGATGAATAAAAAATACTGCTGATTTAAGTGAGAATTTTAAGGAACTCAACTCCGAAAGGGGTGTCGAGTTTCTTTGAAGTTAGTTTGTGAGCAAAAATGATTTTACCGATAATTTCGTGGTCTTAGTTTAAATTTTATAGCTTTGAAGGTTAGCTTATTTAACATTGTGTCATTTGCGATTTTCGCAATTATTAATTATCATAATGTTAATATAAATATTGTGATACAACGGGAGACGAACTCGCGCTATCAGACTAGTAACTTTGCTACGTGTAGCGTACTCTAGTATCTATACTCAATCTGAACGTGAAATTTTTAAACTTTGCGATTTATACTATTCATATTATTAATATAATTGGTTTTATCGTCCACGACGAAAGCAACTTCGTCGAAACGTCGGGCAAAAAAAATAAAAATTACTACCATTAGTTATCGCGATAAGACCAGCTTTATTAAACATCAATCTAAACGTGTTGAGCGTATCTCTGAAATAGTTGATCTTCAGTTCTTAATTATTCAACCCTACCTGCCTGTCATGGTTTCACTCGCGTTTATGGTTACTGCTTCAGTCCTATGTGTCGTAGCGTGATGTATTGTAACCTATAACATTTCGCAATAAACCGGCTATCCAACGGGAAAAGAATTTTTCAAATTAAATCAGTACTTTCAGAGATTACCCCCTTCAAACAAAGTTTACCTCTTTGTAATATTAGTATACATTCATTTTATATGCTAGTCAAATAAAAAATTCTATCCACTGAATAATGTCTAATCTAAAGATTGACTAAAAATGTCGTCCAAACGTTCTAGCTGTTTTCGAGTCTCCATCATATCGATTCTTATATATTTAGATGAAATCTTAGACGAGAGCCAATTCCTTTACTATTTATAATAATTTATTTTATAATTTTATGTTAATCTACACTCTGTGGTCAAATTGCGAATAACATATCTTGAAATCGGTTGATACTACATTTGATAGACTAATTTCTTTCCATACAACATCAAAATTAATGTGTGATAAAGTAAATATCCTCAAATTACTGTATTCACTAAAAAAATACAGATTAAAATTATTACGTAACTAATTAATAGCGGAAGTGTTCCCATGACTCACCTTGTATTATATAATTTCACTTGTAAGTTTTGCTCTCATAAACGGTAAAAAAAACACTCTGTTACCTAGAAAAAGAGACGTCGTAAGTAGTAACCAAAGCTGTGAATGTCAAAAATGAATCACTGAGAGTAAATTATTTAAAGTATAAAGCAATGACAAACCTTATATAAATCTTTATGAACATTTATAAGCATAACTGTAAACTGTAAAGTATAATTCTCGCCGAATGAAAACAGAAGTATTGATTAAAATACAGTCGAGTACGAGTACTATTAAATAATATATGAAGGACTTTCAGTGAAACACCTGTGTTCAAAGCTATATTTATGACCTAGAATAATGCTACCATAATACATTTTAAAGTAATAGTTCCATAATTGTATAGCATTTACTCTATTGTAAAAATTTTGATCAGATTTTTTTGTTTTAAATCCTTTCTTAGAGACTAGTTTTCGCTCGCAAATTTGTTTACGTTAATGTAGGTTTTGTGTGCCGGATAACCGTCTGATACTTTTTTTTCTGAGCAGTACGACACCTACTGGAAGTTAATTGTACTATACCTGTAACCTTCTCGCAAATGCAAACTATAAGTTTACAATGTTTTACAGCAATCTGATAAATAGTTTGGTAGTTTTAAAAATATGAACACATATTAATGTTTATATCTATAGGTACTAATATTATAAAGAGGTAAAAAAATTTTATAAGTTTGTATGTATGGTACATCTCTAAAACTATTGATCCGATTTGAATAATTATCTTTGCATTCTATAGCCCATTTATCGAGGAAGATAATAGGCTATTTTACAAGACGCTACAACTCATAAGGACGAAGCAATAGCTATAAACGCGATTGAAACCGTCAAGAACAGCTAGTTAAGTATAAATTAGCTGTGTTGCTATCCCATTGCCTCATTGTTTTAACAAACACACTTTCATTTTATAAATTATTATAGATGTGAAATCATGATGTAATGTCATCACTTAAATTTAAAGAAGGTGTTTCAATAAAAATATCAAAATGTAACTATCACAATTGAGTATTTTTATGAAAATAAAAACTAGCAAGCAAACGAACAGGTGGGGCACTTGATGTTAAGTTGTCACCGCCGTTCATGGACATTTTCTACCCCAGAAGAGCCACCACTGTGTGGCCAGTTAAATAAGGGTAAGGTAAAGTTATATATATATATATATATATATATATATATATATATATATATATATATATATATATATATATATATATATATATATATATATATATATATATATATATATTGAGAATGAGGTACTGCCCCGGTTGAGCCAGGCCATATACGAAGTGTACTTAGTAAGCTTCAGCTAGGTTACATAATTAAAAATGTGTGTGTTTTGAAATACGCCATATTTGTCTGCTAAATAAACTAAATAAATAAAAAAAAACTATACCTATGCAATTGTTTGAGCCTCAATATTAGATGTAGTCTTAAAAACTACACGACAAATTCAACACATACATAAGTATATAGATAGTTTTATTTCGTCGGTTTATTTAAACAACAAATAAAAGCTTTTTAGCTAGCTAAAGATACTCCTTAGTAAGCTTATGTGAGGCGGAAATAAAGGACGTGCCTTATTTATTACTATTATCTCGATCGCACAAATATTACAAATTCCGAGGCGACGAGCGAAAGAGAAAGGCGAATGAGAATTACGAAGTCCGTGTAAAAGTTATACGTAGTATATACGTAACACACTTGTTAGTATAAATGACGTTAAAAATTAGTGCTCATTTTATCTTTGGCAAATGAAATTCGAAATGAAATCTAACACTTATTTGCCCCGTCTTGTAAGAGTTGAGTACATTTTGGTTGACAAAATCTATGGGTTAACATATCTATTGTTATAGCATATCATTGGCGTATATATGTCGCAGGTAGCCAGCTTAATAAGCCGTTAAATTAACAGCCTAGCCTCAATTAGCGGCCTTAAAATTTGCAGCCATACCGTCTATTACGATATTTAGTAAACTGGGTGCTGTTTTTCGTACAATATGGTGTCCACGTTACAAAAAAAAAAGAGGAAATATCTGACATTAGATTATTAATTGTTTATTTAATTATTTAAAATAAAATAAATAAATAAAAAACAATCCATTATTTTTCAAACTTTTAAGAAAATATCTAATATCATTCTTGGATCATAAAAATAAATATAGTAATATTGATATTAAAAGTAAAGTCAAAGTAGATTCATATAAAAAAAGTAAAGTTAATGAGTTCGACATTATTCTATACAGATAATATAAACATTCTAAGACATACATTTCGAAGAAAAGTACATAGAAAAACCATTAGTAACTTCATCATTAAATCATCATTACTTGTACATCATCAATCACTTTTTTCAGACATACCAAAGATGTTAGGCTTTTGTCTTATTCTCGAAACAAAGCTTTTTAAAGATATAATAAAGTGGGAGTGAATTTTGTATGAACGAAGTAAACTACGGTACTACTGAAACTATTGTTGTATATAAAGTACCATTAATAAGCTACATTATTCAAAATGGTCATAGGCTATGTTATATTTATGCTTTGCACCAAGCGATATTACTTCGTGATTTTCTCTAAGAGTGTATTACTGCCCCAGTCGAGTCAGCTCCAATAAGAGCTATAGTCAGTAGCTCCAGCTATTTTGGAACACGAACTGGAGCGACATCTAATATTAACCTATATGGCAAATATTGAAAAATACCTCGGATGGAATGCGAGGCAAAATTGGTTTATTATAATGCGTTTATATAAGACCCTAAGACTTTTCTGTTTATGGACTTCTAGAATGACGTTATAATGAGTTGTAGGATTTTATTAAAAATAAACATAATAATTACTGTGCGTAATAAACGTACATAAATATGTATATAATCCTTTCTTCCCAGACAAGAATGTCTTTTCAAAATGTAGATAAACAATAAAAACTAAGCCTCCTTTATTTGATACGTTTAATAAACCACGAGCTAAAGAATGGGCATTAAATATGGATATGTAATTTTCCCGTAATTTATAAAAGTAAGAACATATTTACTTTAAACGAAAGGTGAAAGTATTATACGATTTTATGTAATTTTATGAGGGTGAAAGACTTTATGTATATTAGTCCCAAATAAACCCAAATCAAATTTTATAGGCAGTTTTAAGGCCGACTTTTTACGACGCAATATTACCGTAGTTAAATACACCGTAATAAACATCCGAAGGAGTTAAATAAAAAGTAAAATTTTATACTATTCAACAAAGTTTGAGTACAATTCAGATTTAGCTAGTTAATTATGATTTACTGCGTCATTTGTGTGGAATTGCTTAGCTTTCATTAAGATTCAAATTACACATAACCATAGATGGTTGTGTAATTTGAAACAAAGGTTAACTTTTCAGACAGTCCACACTCTCTTTTTGCGCTTAATTAATAGAACATCATTATTTGTATAGGGACTTTTCCACAATGTTATATTTAAACACCAAAGACACAGAACGACAAATGATAGTGACGACAATGACGCAAACGAAGTGAAAAAATAACACAAAACAAAGAATTTAATTGAATTGAATTGAACAGTTATCAAATTGGAAGCATCCAATAACTTCAACAATATTCAAGCATGAGAAAAATTCTCATCGATCGACAAAAAGTGAGCGTCCATGTCCAAAAATTAAACATACTTCACTACATCATTGCGGATATTCTAATTTCCACTTATCAAATGTATGAAAATGATATAAGATAACTACGTGACTAATTAAATACATAGAATGAAATTCGGCAATCTATACATATAAAATGACTTATCCCGACTGATCAACGCAGAGCCTAAACCGCTAGGGTTACGAACTTGAATTTTAAACTAAGAGGGTTAAAAGGGAAAAACAACTTAAAATTTAATTCACATACTTCTGGATGTTAGTAAGGAAATGTGAACCATAAAACGCACTCCCATTCCCTATTCCCCATTGAACTGTAACGGGGTGGTAAAGTTTGTATGGGCAAAATTTTTTGGCCGATTATCCTTAAACTTCGCATAAATATTCCTTAGGGTGAATAAGTAAATATCTATATCCCCGAACAACAAAAATCATCCCTTATAGTTGTGCTATTGTGTTGGGTATTAAAGTATACGCGGGCAACGCCGCGAGGAACTGCTTGTGCTTTTATAATTTGTCTAGAATCTAAATCGTATTAACTACCAGAGTAAAATAAAAACCAGCGAAGAGGCTTTATAAAACTATATTATTTTGCTAATGCGCCGCCTTTATGACATTGTTATTCAAAGTAAACAATTTTCCTTGTAAATTTTTCATCACGCGAGACGCTCAGATGTTATTATTAAATTTATTAAGACTAAAAGCTGGAAGAAAAAACGCGACATCAGAATATACACAAGACTTAAATTCTGTTTATAAAGCCCTAGTTGGTTCTCGCGACTTCGCCTGCGTAGATTTATTATTTAGAATTTGCTTATAAATCACGTGCTTGAAATATATTGCATATATTTGATTCCCTTAATGTCACCCTCTACAAGATTTTTTGGCAACAAAAAGTAGTGTGGGTCATTTCAAAGTTTCCATCAATACCTGTGCTAAACTTTACCTCAAACTGGGCAAATATATGTATGTATATAATTTCATATTTATTAAATTAGTAAGGAGTATATACATATGTCTTGGAGTTTCTTCCGTTTCTATTTTTAAATTCTGTGCGTTTTTTTAGACGGGACGTTTATATATATATATATATTTTCGTCACCTTTATAGTGGTTCTATTTAAGTTTGATAACGTTGGAAATCAACAGAGCCTGAAAACAAAATTTATTATACAGTACCTACATATTTTAACTAACGTGATACGAGATTCAATTAAAGTCGGTCAAAGTTTTAAGTAAAACTAAAATTATTCTTAATCCCCGTGTAGAAGGCGTTGATACGAGTCCTAATCTCACGTTTGATTTTGAATGAAAAAAGAAAGAACTTATAAATGGCTATTGGAATAAAGTATATATTGAGTTTGAATTTAAAAATTACATCATCGTAGCATGAAGCGATGCGTATCGTGATTTTCGATGATATACATCGATGAACGTCGTACATTTTCACAACAATTCGCGATATCATATGTGTACATTTAGGTATACCTTAAAAATTTAAAATTTAAATATATGAACACTCAAATTTTAGCTTACTTTATATTATTAATATTTGCTTTATCGACGAACTAAACAACGAGCTTGATGGCGGTAATGTAAAATAAATAAATGAAACGTCGTTAAAAGCAGATTTTCATTATTAAACAACAGCAGTTTTAGTTAAAATTCTAATCTGCTTATTCCTAACTTCACAAATAAATTAGTTTAGCTAACGGAAAACTTTAGAATGTAAATTAGAAATTATTTCGCGAACAGCTAATAGCATACAAATGATATTTAAACTTTTAGCTTGACCATTAGCGATTAATGTTAAATGAAATGTTTGTGATTTCATTTGCTTTTGAAAGACTATCCAGGGTAAAAAAAATTGGATGTTTTTATAGGCCTAATCGATTTGATTATTTCATAAATTCCAAGTTTTAACACCAGAGCCCAAAATTCGTTGTCAGCTTGTAAATAAATAAAAAAAGAAAGAGAAAAGGAAGTAAGGACAAGAATTGGTGAGGGATTAAGCTTCCACTCTCTTACTCCTCATGCTAAATAGCTATATTAGCTACGTCACGCCGATTTTTTGTGAAAGTGAGGTACTGCCACGAGCCAGTCTGTATACAAGTTGTAGTCAGCAAGCTACAGCTAGATGTACCTAAATAAAATAAGTAGCAGTAATATCTTCTTTTCAAAGCATTGATCAAATGTACGAAAAACAACATCCAGAGGAAATTATTTGTGCGAGAAATATGTCCGTTATATGCATATAATAATAAAATCCTTGATGAGTACGCTCGTTTATTGTTAGTCTCCATGGTACACTGAATCGTATTTAGTATTTAAATGTTTATCAAGGTCCAATATACAGTAAATATAGAGCCATGTAATGTAGAGCCAGTACAGAGTAGTTAACACTAGATAGGTATTGGTCAAAAATAGCACCAAACAGATTCATAGATGAAATTTGTTATATGAAATTATTTTAATGTGTAAATATAAAATTTTACAATGCATATATTACATATGCCTATGCAAATGAGTAGCGTTATTCGGGTGACTTTTATAATTGTCGAAATATCTAACTATACATATAAAATCACTTGTCCTGACTAACTGACTGACTTATTCATCAAAGGATAGCCTAAACCGCGGGGACTACAAACTTGAAATTTGGTCAGTAGGTGCCTTTTAGGTCACTTAAAATAGTTTTTTAAAAATCCACCCCTAAAATGGTGAAAAGGGATAAAAACGTTGTTAAGTAAGTGTTGTGTGTTGTATTAAGTGTTGTTTTAATTTAATGTTAGAATATTAAAGTGGGTTAATTTTTTGCGATAAGCAGTAATCTCATATATGTGAAAAACATTTTATTATATGAATCTGCATTTACTTCTTAATACATTTTCAAAAATAGAAAAGAAAACTGATATATACGTTTTCAAACTTGATTAAGAATAGGTTTGACATCTTTAGACGCCATTTTCTCAAAATGAAGTCAGTGTGGCTTGACATAGTATTGCTTCAATTTAGATCTTGTTAACATCGAACAGCGATGTACGACAAATGTGGTCCCCATGGCCGATAAATCATTGACGTAGGTCGCAAAATTGTGCTAATACTGTGAATGGCTTCATAAATTCAAACGAGGTCGATTGCCTTCGGTGAGCTACAAGCTGTATTTTATGATCAATATTTTTTGTTTAGTCAATTTATGTGATTGCGAAGAAAAATAATTCTGTAGAAAAAAGAAATGCGGGCTCAGATAAAGTTATGTAATCATTGACAAATTCGTTTGTAGATATTAGAAATTATTATATATTGCACCTTATGGAACACATTTCAATAGTCGTAATATTAATTTAAAAGACTTTCTGTACTAATTTAGTTTAGATGACTTGAAATTTTTTTATAAATATTTTTTATTAAAACCTCTGAATTTGACTTTTTGTGCGTTAACGACTTATTCCTTATGAGCATCCATTTGTTCTACAAATGAACAAAAATCTATACTAATATTATAAAGCGGAAGAGTTTGTTTGTGTGTTTGATCACGCTAATCTTAGGAACTACTAATTTAAATCATTAGTTTAATAAAAAAAATCTTTGTGTTTGATAGCTTCATTGAGGAAAATTATAGGCTTTATCACAGTATGCTACGACTCATATGAGAAAAGCAGTAACCATAACCGCGAGCGAAACCGCAAAGGACTTCTTGCTGTCTATAAAATAGGTTTTAGAAGATTTTATTAATAATATTTTGTTACGCATTAAACAAACGTATGACATGATTTTTGATAGTTATCGCAGTTTTATAAAAGTCTAAAGTGACATTTATACGTTTTATTCTCAGACTTTCATAAAGATTTAATACAGAAGTTAATTCTCATTGCTTTACACATGAAAGAAATTAAACAGTTAACTAAACATTTTAAAATATATATGTGCAAACGACGCACGTGTAACGAAAATTCGTGTGACTAGTTAATTATATATCGTGAACCCATCAACCCCGGTTTAAATTATTTACAAAGCCGTTTTATTGAACTTCTAACGAATGACGACATTGCTCTAAGTGGAAACTCGAACGGAATCAACAATTTTCTCTCTAAGAGGCTAGAGAATATTTTTTTTACTGACAGCGGTAAGTGGCGAGGCGGATTTACGATATCCTTACTTATATTATAAACGCGAAAGAAATTCTGTGTTTTACGCAATAACGTCTAAACAACAGAACCGATTTTAATGAAATTTAGCACAGAGATAATCTAGAGCCTGAAAAAGAACATGGACTTTTTATGCGAAAAAAAAAATTACTGCTGTAAGAGTTCGAAATAGGAATATAATAAGAATAACAAATAAGATTTCGCAAACGAAGTCGCGGGCACCATCTTGTTTGTATTTATACGTACTTGTTACCTTATCTTCCCTTAATATTTTAAGTAATTTAAATGTGGGGTGTGCTGCTTTCCCATACCCACGTTAAAATAATTTTCGGATGAATAATTCGAAAAGTAACTTTTCGGATAATTTTAGTATAAATACAACCATGTATGTTATATTTATATTTTCACCTATATTCTGTTAATATGGACACATAAATTAAGCTTAGTATTTTTATTGAAGTTACCGAATCAAAAACTTGTGTGAAGCAAGATAACTAAGTTAGTAATTAAAATTTAGTTTCATACTAGCTATTGCCTGCGACTTCGTCTGCGTTTTCGTCGTTTTTCGAAAAAAAGTAGCGTATGTCCTTCCTCAGGGTTCAGTGGTTTTGATGTGACTGACAGATTAACTATCGTAATTTAATAGGGAAATATAATATGTCAATCCACAATACTTGATGTCTATGATTTTTTTTATTAAATAGGTAATAATGTTAACTTTTTTTAATTAGTTATGAGTGAGAGTATTATAAACATAAGAGTAAACAAATATAATCGGAATTCTCCGAACTGTTAACTTATCAGGAGTTACACGTGTTATTGTGAGTCAAACATAAAAGAAAGACATGCTGTTGCGGGATATTTTTTAGAAAATTTTACGTAGAGTATTTCTGTCATACATGATTTCTATGTAACTTTATCCATTAAGGCTGCATCCGCGACGGAAGCTTAAAAATTGGAGTAACGTCTCCCGTTTTCCCTTTACTACTCTACTCCTATTGATTGTAACGTGATGAAAAGTATACTATAACCTGCCCAGGAGTATGAAGAATAATTGTACTAAGTTTCGTTAAAATCCGTCGAGTAGTTTTTGTTTCTATAAGGAACATACAGACAGACAGACAGACAGATAGACAGACAGACAGACAAAAATGTTACTGATTGCATTTTTGGCATCAGTATCGATCACTAATCACCCCCTGATAGTTATTTTGAAAATATATTTCATGTACAGAATTGACTTCTCTACAGATTTATTATAAGTATAGATAAATTCGCGACTCATATCTGGATGCTGATAAACAATAATGTGTCAACCCACAAAAAGTCAAATTCGGAGATATTGATGTATTTTGATACTGTATCACCTATTTAACATTATTCAAACAAATTTAAGGTCATATAAACTAAAAAAGTACGGAAAAAGCTTCCTAATTAATTGTTTCGAAAATCGAGTGGGTTCCACATTTTCCAATTTATACAATATTTGAAAAACTTTTTATTAGATAATATATTAAATATATTAATCTTCTTTTAATTCCTTAATTCATTTATCAAAAAATAATAGAAAAGATGCCTATATACTTCTTCAAACATATTTGTTAAGAATAGCTTTGACATCTTTAGACGCCATTTTCTCTAAATGAAGTCCGTGTGGCTTGACACAGTATTGCATATCAGCGTTTAACATTATTAAAAAAATGTAGTCATATAAATTAAATAAGTACGGAAAAATGTTTCGTAATTAATTGATTCGAATTTCAAGTGCGTACCATTTTGTGCAATTTATACAATAATCTCAAATATTTAAATAACTTTTTATTAGATAATATATTATATGTATCAGTCTGATTTAAATTCATTATACCTTTTATCAAAAAATAAAATAAAAGATAGATATATACTTCTTCAAACTTTAGACGCCATTTTCTCAAAATGAAGTCCGTGTGGGTTGACACAGTATCGGCGTCCATCTATGATTTTGATGTTAGTCCATCTATGATGTTGATGATAGTAAATAACTAGTCAATCAATATTTTGTGACATTAAAGTCTACATAAATGGCAGAAGTCCCAGAATGTTTGTGCGTTTTGTGCTCAATTTTTTTTTTATTTTAAAAGCGTGCGACATGTATATCAAGGGTACTCAAAATTAATTCTTTGTTTTATATAAAGGTTTTGATTTGTGGTGACGGTATTCGTGACATGTTACGAACACTTACGAATTAATAATCATATTCATGCTTATATTAATTATGCTTAATCGTCTGTATTCGGCGGATAGTTAAATTGTAACTCAATTCTTTGGTTAATGGCTTTGTGTTGTGCCAATTAGACACATGGCGAATAGTCTATAATATAAAAATGAATCGCTGAATGTAAGCGCAAATCTCGAAAGCAGCTGAACCGATTTCTCTAATTCTTTTTTTATAATATTCCTTGCAGTTCGAGGATAGTTTTCACGGCGAAAAATTAAAAAAAAAATGTCAGAAAAAGTCTAAAAACAACACTTTTCTATATCGGATATAAAAGAATCGTAATAATAAATAAAATAATTTTAATACTTTTTTGTTTTTGGCATAGTGAATTATTAAATATAAAAATATGAAATGACCACTTAAATGCTACCAGTATTTAAGTGGTCATTTTATATTTTTATATTTAAAGCCGTAGAAATTTTAGATATTACGTATTAGCAATGGAAACATTTCTAGATAGATACTTACATAAGTACTTATTGATTTGGTTTTAAATAGAGTTCCTTGTGTACTTCAAAGTCAATATTGATGTCATATTAGTAATGGTACCTAAATTACCTGCTTTTCTCGGTATTTTATTATGGTGAAATATGTTTTTTGGAAATTATATTTAGATTTAGTAGTAAGTTAAAAAAAATAGTAACAGTTTTTTATTTCCTGAAATCACGGATAAAACAACGTTTTCTAGAAATGAAACCAAGCTAGATCGATTTATGGCCTCTGAAATCCACATCATAACATACTACATGAAAGTCGTTAGAGCCGTTTCCGAGATTCAGATTACTTATTAACACACCCATATAAATATATACAAGTGATGCTCGTTTAAAGGTATTAGATTGACAAAGAAACAGAAGTAGCTCACGTCGAGATGTTCAGATTAAATAAGGCATTATGAACGTACTCTAGTATTTCCAAAGGCAAAATTCGTATGCAAATTACACCTTTATTGATATTCGAGACACGTTCGGTATGTGAACCCAGTTATCGCTTATGTGATGTGAAGTTTTTGTGCCCTTAGTTTAATATAATCTCCTTTCTAGCCGTTTATGCGTCTGCTTATTATTGTAGTCCAGATTTTTTTATTAATTTCTACACCTCGCTTAATTAGATGCCGATAAGCAATAATGTGTCAAACTTCAAAGAGTCAAACTCAATCAAGAGTTAAAATCTCAGAATCTACAAGCGCTATGAGTTTTAAATTTCGCATGGGGGTTCTTTTTAGGATGTAGATGCGCACTTAGTGGGGATTTTCCAAAATTTGATCCCTAAGTGTGTAAAACGGGGAAGTTTGTTGTTTGTTGTGTTGTTAAAAGGTCTATGTTAAGCGCAAGTGTAACCGTGAGGGGCCGCTAGTCTGCAATAAAGTTATAAACTACATATTTCAATGAAGAGTGAATCTTGTTCATCAAATCGGCGCTCCCACGAGTTTTCGCTTGATTCTCTTTGTAGAACTAATTCCGTAGATGTTTACTGACGAGATAATTCCTGTTATCTCGTGTAATATAATATTACATCCTTTGTTTCGCGTTCATCAGATTCTGTTGAAGTTTGAATAAGAAGTTTCTTAGTTGAGAAAAATGCTTCTATTAGCGTTATTTTTCCTGTAATAAGATTATTTTTTTATTGTTTACTTTATATTTTATATTTTTCTTAATGGGCACGTGTTTTTAGATTTAGATTAGAAGTATTATTTTATAATTATTAATTGTAAAAGACTAAATTTTAACGTTTCGGATAAAATGAGGTAGAGAGTAACTGTTGCTTACTGACTACAGCTTGAATACAGGTGATTAGACTTGGACCTCACTCTCCCAGAAGATCGGCGTGAATTCATTAATATTGCTGCGTTTCATATAATGAGTTATAGAACCGGAAGTCTAACTTACTGCCTATTTCTTTTTATGACTTATTTTTTCAGCTGGCAATGTATTTGGCTCCTCTGATGCTGCAAATGACCATGGGTGCTCTGCGATGTCTCTTATGTCTACGTCATAGTAGCTTTATGCATACAAAGTCTCAGCCCGATCGGTTTAAAATCGATAAAGTTTGACACAAAATTTCATCCCCTATTTTATCTCTTTGGAGGTAGAATTAATCAAAATCCTCTCTTAGTGAACGCCTACGTCATAACATCTACCTGCATGCAAAATTTCAGCCCGATCCGTCCAGTGGTTTAGGCGTTGATAGATTACTATGTCAATCAGTTACCTTTGAGTTTTATATATTTAGATATATTGAAAAAAATATATACAATATAATAAACATAGAGCCGAGATGGCCTAGTAGTTAGAACACGTCGATCACAACCGATGATCGCGGATTCAAACCCCGGCTAGCACCACTGATTTTTCAAGTGCTAAATTAGTGTTTAAATTCATCATGAGCTCGGCGGTGAAGGAAAACATCGTGAGGAATCCTGCATGTGCCGGAAAAAATTCTTACACATGTATATCCGCCAACCCGCAGTGGAGTAGCGTGGTGGATTAAGCTCTAAAACCTTCTCCTTAATAGGAGTCGAGACCTTTGCCCAGCAGTGGGATATTAACAGGCTGTTACTTTACTTTTACTTTCTAATAAACATAATACTGCTCTTACCTACGGTAAGTGTAATATAAAAATATATGTTTTTCTATTATATTATAAACAAAATGACTCGAGTACCTTCATTTAAGGTAAAAAATAGAAACTTTTTCAATTAGGTTTTTAATTATGAAAAACCACTTTTCGTGATCCTTCATGTAACAAATTGTATTCCAAGGATTTGTTATTCTTAATCTATTACATTTATCGTTGAAATGTTAACGTAAATCTTAACCATTCGTGTGTATGAATAATTAAAAATAATTAGAATATTATGTGTAGATAAACATCTAATCCTTGACATTTTCATTATAAAAATATTAACAGCATCTACCTATGTTGACACGAAATTTAGATATAAAAAATTGTTTTACTATTATCTGTATAATCATTTAATAAATAATTTACATATATAACAATACGTATCTTTTATTTTACCGATTGCGGTACTTTGCAGACACGAACTGATAGAAGAACAGCTCAACGATACGAAAATTACTTTTTCTTCTCTGCATCAATTACACATCGACTGCAATGTCTGTACAAAAACATCCTTTCAATATAATCTTATAATAAAGAGATATGACAAATGTAAACACGATTCCGTTACAAAATTTTATATTATCGAGTATATGTACATATATATATATATATATATATATATATATATATATATATATATATATATATATATATATATATGTATATATATATATATATATATATATATATATATATATATAAAGCGAATGGTCACACGAAATTTCAGAAACTATAGGTTATTTAGGTCGTAGGTGCTCACTAAGACGGGGTTTTGCACAATTCGACCCCTAAGGGGGTAAAACGGGGTTTGGAAGTTTGTATAAAAATCCTATGTTAAAACCG
Source organism: Hypolimnas misippus (assembly GCA_037950945.1). NCBI lineage: Eukaryota > Metazoa > Arthropoda > Insecta > Lepidoptera > Nymphalidae > Hypolimnas > Hypolimnas misippus. The sequence continues at coordinate 5,483,396 of JBBEEQ010000014.1, forward strand.
AGTGATACCACGGGGGACTGCTCGCTTAATATAATTGAGAAAAGTTTTTCTCGTTTCTTTGTCTATTTCTATTATGAAACTGCCATTTTCATGAAAATATAACACTATTTTCGTCCAGACTTATGACCTTTACAATTCCCGCGCCAAAAATATAGACCATTTAGATTGAAACGATACAGAATTGTCGTTTTGAATCTTATATTAGGATTGAAAACATTCGGTTATTGAAATATAAAGTCTATGTACATGAAAATAAGTTTCAAAATTGAAGAGAAATGCAGTAGATTTTAATAGATAAATTATTATTAGAGTCGGCTTTCGTTGTGTGAATTAATAGTTCTTGTTTCAAGTAAATGAATTCTAGGATATTTATAGGGCTAAAAACGCCATCTCCGCTATGAAAATAGTATTATTAATTGAATTATTTTTTTTTTTTTATTTATAACTTAAGTTGGTAGGGATGTATTTTAAAATTGAAGTCACGATGAATTTATAATTTATTTTAATCGTGCTTACGTTAACAAAGACTGGTAAGCAACTTATATTAGACGGTATTTATTTGTTAAAATCCTAAATAATAAGGGAGTAGTAACACTCCTAATTTGTAAGTTTTACTGACGAAAGCATACATAACAACTCTGTAGCCTTGTACGAGACACGTCGTAAGTAGTTACGAAAGTTGTATATGTTAAAAATCGGTAAAAAAAAACTTTTAAGGTAAACGGTTTTATCTTTTGTGCAATGAAAACTAGAAAATAAATAAATAGTTACTTACCTATCAACGTACCTAGGTGTTTAGTACTAGGCAGAATAGCTTTTAGGTATATAAGACTAAAATAAAAACGTGGGGCCCCTCTGAAATCCTACCTATGGCAAAGCATATCTTTAAACTTTGGTAGATCATGAGCTCGGCGTTCGCGGGTGAAGCCGCCACGGTTGGTTATTGATTGTGCCTAGGTACGATTATAGTAAGTCGATGCAATCCACACTTAGTATAGAAGAAAGTGTTACAGCAATAGTTAATGGGCCGCACGTTTTAATTAAATTTGACTATCTAATTTTGACCCAAACAAACAAACAAATAAATACCGTACGGGCTAAATAAAACCGTTTTATATAAAATCACTTGTCCTGATCACTGATTCATAAACGCAGAGCCTAAACCGCTGGGGCTACGAACTTGAAATTTTAGCAGCATGTGGCTTTTAGGTTGCAGGCATCCACTAAGAAAGGGTTTTTTGATTATTCACCCCTAAGAGGGTGAAAGGGGTAAAAACGTATTAACTTAAAACTTAATGCACATATTTCTGGGTGATAGTAATGAAATATAAAATAGAAAACGGGGTACTATTATTCCACACTTTGGTGCAAGGGGGTAGTAAAGTTTGTATGGAGAAAACATATTTTTTTGGCCGATTATCCTTAAATTCAGCACAAACATTACTTAGAGAGAATAACTAAATATATGTATTACAAATTCATCCCTTAAAATGACGCTAGGGGGTAATAAATTCTAGAACGGTCACAATTCGTTGGTAAATTTGTTTAGCTAAACTTCCAAAATATACTGCTAGTAACTTATATAAATCTTTATGAAAAGTAAGAGCAAAACTTGTAAGTGTAATTTTCGCAATATGACGCATTTTCTTCAATTAAATTCTTTAGGTAAACGTTAACGTATATTTTTTTATTTCTTTATTATACCTGACAATTCAAAAGAGCTCAGAAAAGGATCCTTAAAAGAGATATTTGTATTTTAATATTATACCAACAAGTGGAATAATATTTTTTACGAAATATGGCGGCTAGCCAATTACGTGGTTCGAGTAATGACGGAAATTATGGCATCGAGCCAAAATCTTCACTTTGATTTTACGAAAGCCTATTTGGATAAAATTCGAAAATCATAAATATTTATTAGCAATATGAACAAGGAGCTTACTAGAAGCTGCCACGGCGTAACGGTTTTATTATCTTTATAAGTAATTTTAACTAGCTTCAGCTCGCAGTTTCGCCCGCATTAATATAGATTTTGTACTCTATAACAAAATGGTTTTATGTCAATTACAAGAGTTAAACTAACTTAATGCTCACTTATATACTTCTTGAATACTTTCGTAAAAGAAACAAGAGATATAAATAGACAAGGCAGATATTTTATTTTTCTCAAGGCTTTGCTCTCGTTAATGTAGTTTTTGTTTTTAAGTAAGACGCATTCATCAAATATGATTATATACAATAATGTACCTTTAAACAGTACCATCATTTTTAAAATAGGTTCAGTGGTTTAATTCTTCTTACATTCAAAATTCGCTCTCTTTTTCTATATGGACAAGCTGTGTCACAAAATTTTACTAGCTGGATATAACAGAGCCTATGTGGGCATAATACAATTATCTCGTATCGATGTCGTACCGGCCAGACAGAATAATAAGTTTTAGACGATCATCCGGCATAACTACATGCGATCAAAGCCGCAAATATTGTACGTAAACTATCTCCATGCCGAATTTCTCGCAAAATATTGAAATAAAAGATAGTTAAAAATTATATACATATTTTTTGGACCGTGCGTCGCGTCGCGGTCGCACAAAAACATAAACATAGCCAGCGAGTCAAAACAACGGATTTATTATTTTAATTATAAAAATATGCAAATGTTTTTCGTAATAGTACACGAACAACGATGTCTATCCTGGAATATGAAATAAACGAGCAAATATAATAAAACCATATTTTAACTTTGAAATCCTAACTGATAATATAAATTAAAATGTTGAGTTTGTTTGTTGCGTTTTTACGCCCCAACTATTCATCCCATTATCTTGAAATTATACACGCTCTCAAGAGTACGGAAAAGGATGAAGACTATAACATCTAGAAAAATGGTGCTATTCTCAAAATGGAAGAAGATATAAATCAAAATATTTTTAATCTGAAATGTTCATTAACTATTGGGGTTACAGGGAAAATTTTCCGGGAGTTTTGATAATTGGTAATCTTCTAGATTTCGACATTCTCTTACCCGCCTACTTTTCCACTTCGTCTATTTTCTAGAAGCGCCATATTCGAATAATAGCGCCCGAAAACAGTTTTGACAATATCTTCTTTCCTTTTCCTTTTTATCTAGCGATAAGCATAGTTATGTAATTAATTAAACTAAAGAAAATTTCCTATCATTTAGGTTAACGCATACGTTTTGTAAAATTAATAGTTTTACCTAATTAATAGTTTTTGGTACCAATAGCGTAACACGCGCTAAAAAGTCGACTTAACACGCGCTTCACTTTTTATTAATTTTGTCATTTTCTTCTAACACAGCCCAACAAAATCAGTATGATCACCAATTCCCAAAACTACTTAAAAACTTTTCAGGTAAAAGTATCAATTACCTATTCTATTCTTTTTCAACTTTAAATAAATCTGTCATAGAAAAATAAAAAAAAAACTTTTAGACGGCTGTCAGCATAACATCTCGTTAACGCAGATTCGCGTGCCGCGAGAGAAGTAGAATATAAAAGTAAACATTACGAAACTACGTTTTAAATTTGAATATCATAAATAAATTGCGATACGGGGTTTTCATGAAACTGTTACCTGCATCCGACGGGCGTTTCAGCCAAAGTATTCTGCCAATTACGCGTCCAAGTAACTGCAGCGGGAATTTTTTTATGCGAACCATTTATTCAGTCTTGAGCGACGGTGGCGCCATCTATAATAGAATCTTAATACGTTCCAAGCGTAGCGTTTTAAAGGGAATTATTCTATGAGATTTGTTATAAATGTATTTAATTATGTTGTTTGTTTAAATAATATTATTAAGCTTTATTTTGTTTTCTGATGATTACAAATCAATTACTACTTCATTTTAAGAAAATATTTCTAAAGTTATAAATAATTAGAAGCGCTTGACCGTAATAGGACACGTGAAGAAATTGACTTGTTATTAGAGAAACACTCATTCTTCATCTTAACTGACATATCTGGAGCAAAATATTTACTCACTTTAACCGAAAATGAAAATTATAAAAAAAAATACATTTATATCCAAAACTTTTTGAAAACTATCTACTTGCCCGGCTTTGCGTGGATGAACTTACATGCTTAACTTTAAGAAGCCTTTGTCCTTTCCCAAAATTTTCTCTACCATCAAAATTGGTTCAGAGGTTTAAGATAACGCTGAAACTTTATAAGCAGAGTCATAGTCTATTTGGATGCTGATAAGCAATAATGTGTCAACCCACAAAAAGTCAAATTCGGAGATTTTGATGTATTATGATATTGCACCACCTATTTAACATTATTAAAAAAAATCAAGTCATATATACAAGTATAAGTAAGGCAAAAAGTATTTTAATTAATTGCTTGGATTTCCAAGTGCGTTCCAAATATTTGAAATGCTTTATATTATATAATATATTAAATATATTAATATACTCTTAATTCATTATACTTTTTATTCAAAAAAAAAGAGAAGATGGATAAATACGTCTTTAAACAAAGTGATTAAGAATAGGTTTGACATCTTTAGACGCCATTTTCTCAAAATGAAGTCCGTGTGGCTTAACACAGTATTGCATATCAGCGTCCATTTATCTTTACTTGTCTTTATTTTGGTACCAATACCTCAACGAAAATCACGAATTTTCGAAAAATTGTTTTTTCATTATAAAAAACGATTCAATTCAGTCATTCAGTCGATAATATCTTATCTAACTCCTATGTGTGACTAGAAATACGCCATATTTTTCTGCTGAAAGAAAAGTGAAAGACAAATAAAGAAAAATAGACTATACTTAAGTTTTTTAACCCCCGACCAAACAATAGGGGAGTTATTAGTTTGATCTGTGTATCTGTCTATGGCATCGTAACTCCCTAACGGATGGACCGGTTTTGATGCGGTTCTTTTTTTTTAAATTTGATAAAATCAGCATATTTCTTAGTTATACATTATGAAGATCTGTTCAGACGTTCGTTATCAGTGTCTACTAGTTTGATCTAATTGAAATACTTGACTTGACTTGACCTGATGCTGCAGAATCATATGGAACCAGCAACTTACAACAAAGTCTTAGTCTCAATGAATAGATAGTTGTTTTTTTTTTAATTTTTAATTTTAGATAGGTAATATAAAATGATTATGGAGTATAAGTAAAATTGCAAAGTCTCCGAATATTTACTACGAAGATTCGACTGTACAACGTTAAGAAAAACGTAGAAAACTTAGAATATAAAAGCGGGATTTACGAAGCGACAGAAATTCATCTTCTGAAGTACATTTTAATATTTGTGGATTTGTTTGAGATCTTATGGAAATATTTCTAATTTTAAGAGCCGAATTTTATTTTCTTTGAGTGACTTTTTATGATAATATTTTCTTTGTTTAAACGTTTATTTTATTTGCATTTCTCCGCTACCGAATCTTAAAATAATTTCTGCCTTCTTAGTAAATTATTTGCAGGCATATTTTTTTAATACATCAAAGATCATTTTCCGTCATCAGTATTCGCAAATATCGAATAATAAACGATTAATTGACTTAAAAATTTTAGACAAAGTAACATTTTAATGAAAGATTGTTGTTATATTACTGTCATAAAGCTAGCTTTAGTCCACTGACTACAGCTCGCATATGGACTAGCTCGACTGGTTCGACACTCTCACAGAAAATTGGCGTAAAGTTTAAAGTAATACGTTATAAGTCAGACACGGTGGCACAGTGGTCACTACAACTGATGAAGCGCCAACGGTCGCGAGTTCGATCCCGCTTACGAAAAACATCTGTATTGGCCATGATGTTTGTCGTGGTCTGGGTGTTTGTGTTTGCGTTGTGTGTTTACAGACCCCCGACACAAGGCCATGAGATTTTAATGGGGGCCGTTGAGTGTTATTTACTATAGATTGGCTGATATAGTTGCATTTTTACGGTGAGTGAAAAAGCCAGAAGCATAAACCCCTTTCCCTTATCCTTTACCTTATTTCCTGTTCCCCTTCATCCCTCATTTCATACAATGTATTTATGGATCCTCTGGTGTTGTAAGTGCTCACGAGCCGCGGCAATCACTTAACATCAAAAGTCTGCCTGCTAGTTTAACCGCTATTTTTTGTAAAAAAAACATACTTTCCAGTACCTTTGCGAAGGAACCACGGAAATTGGAATTTCTAAGTGTTTTGTGAGGTTTCTTTATTTATTGAACCACAGCGAAGCGTGGCCGGGTATAGCTAGAAGATGTAATATAGTCGGGACACTGTTCTAGAACGAGAAAGCACTTATAGTTATGCTAATGGAACACGAAAGTTGTTAAAGTTATTATTCTTTAATATATTACAGAATTATCTAACATTACTTAATTCTAAATTAAATTTAATTAACCATTAAATCATAATATTAATAGCCTCAAAACATTCGACAAACGACTTCAAAATGTGGTAGAAAATATTTATTTTTTACTTTACTTGTTTAGGTTTCGAAGTCGGTTTGTTGTTTTTTCAAAAAGTTTTTATGATTTTAACTAACCGCTGCCGATTTTGGTAAAAATAAAAAGTTTCCTTCCTCTCGGGAGTCGGCTAATTATGATTCGACCTCAGCTCTAACTTGGTACTCGTTAAACTATTTGAATGGCTAGTCGATTCTACCATAAATCATGACTCTTTACATCTTCACATCAGTCACTGGACACGTGGCCCAAAAACGTCGGCCCAATAATTCTGATTGATGACTAACGAGGCTGTCGTCTCCTGTCAACAAGCGCTTAGTCTTTGTAGAAGTGTCTTTTAGTGTGACATATAAATGTTTACTTATAGAATATATGAATATTTCGATATATTTTTGTTGTGAATTATAATTAATTATTTGCAAAATATGATATAAGATAATATTTTTTAATAAATACCTAACATAGAAATAGAAAACGCTTGTATTAATTTGTTTAAATTCTTTGTTGCACAAAAAATGTACAAATAGTAAGGCCTAACGCTCCTGCGTTCTTTGCCAGAAGACCTTGTTTACAGTTTATAAAAAAAAAAAACTAGTTTTATAAGTGATATATTATTATTTAGTTAAGCATTGCTCTTAAACCTGAAAAATTTACTGTTAATGTGTAATTTATTAAAATCAACAACATACGTAAGATCACTTAGGTAACTGTTACCCGATATCTTAGTTGTTTTATTGTTACGAGAGTAAAACTTACAAGTATAATTCTAACCTAAGACGAAAATTACATTTAAAAGTTTTGCTCTTAAGCTTTAATAAAGATTTACATAAGTTATTTTTCATTGCTTTACACATTAAAGAATTTACTGTCAGTGCCTTGTTTTGACAGCCACAGCTTTTGCAAGTTGACCTTGGTACCAATCAGGTTATACAGTTCATATTTTGAATACCGGGTCTTACCGTCGTGGTCACGAGCAGATTGGTGTTCCGTGAGCGGCGGCGAGTGCGCGAGTTTTCTTCGGCTACCCTCACTGTATTAACATTATCTTTACCGTTATTATAATGCTGAGATACAACACTAACACAATCGGTTCGCGCGAACATTGTTCATGCACTTCACTACACAGTTGTTTTATCAATTACGAGAGTAAAACTTTCAAATGTAATTCTCGCCTCAGAAATACAAATTTAAGCAACGTAAAATTTATTGTAGCGTATTATTTTGCGACAAATTGCCCTGTGGTCACGTAGGATTTTACGCTTTCAATCACAGTGATAGATCGAGCTGTGATTAAAAATTTTCTGAAATCAATCACTGGGAATTCTGGGCTGAAAACAAGTCGAAGCTTTCATAGTAGAGCACATTTTTTTGTAATCCAATTTCGAGAGACAGGAGCGATTTCTCTTTTCCGGGAAGCGTGTTCAGCAATTTTTCTTTCTAAAATTTACCTGCGAAGTATTTAACGAGAATTCACTTTGACTTTTTAATTGGTTTCCAAAAAAGGAGAACGTTCTCATTTTGTTGGGGAGAAAAAGTTTTAAAGAATGTGAAGAATTCCCCCAAATTATCTTAAAGATAATTTGGAGGAATTCTTCACATGATCATAACAATGTCTTAGTTATGATCATATCAGTTCTCATTACTAATATATAATCATTATTTATTATTATTTATTTAACACTTTATTGCACACCACTTATATGCATAAGTACAGAGTTAGTATCCTTAAAATTAAACAATAATGTGGTGACACAAAACGCGGCCTTACGGCTTATTAACCTTTTCTTCCAGACAACCTTTAGGTCAGAAGGATTGTGTTTGGAAGACGATTTCATCATGCTAAGAATCGCTGCAAATTATCTTTAATGATATTTTTTTTACTTATTTTATATAGGTATCTACTAGCTTTGGTTCAGAGCGTCATCGCGGTAATTTAGATATTTTTAATGTCTATAACATATTTTTCTGTCAGGCCGGTAAGATGCACGCGCCACCTACTAAGTTACCTGTGCTATATATATATATATATATATACTCGTAATTGCAAACAATGAGTTGGCAAAGTTTTATCGCAATTGTATGAACTTTAAAGCATTTGACAAGATACAAACAAGCAAATAAATATTGATATTTATGTATTAGATAAAAATACATGTTATGAAAAATAAACTATTTTATAACAAAGAAGCTATATGATATAGACAAATAAACATACATAAGTGACATTTGTGATTCAGCTTCAACGCTTCGCTTGATAATATCCGAACAAACAGCTTGATCAGACAATTGGTAGAAATTCACAGCGGTCGGTAAATGGGCAAATAGTAAGCCGGAAATACGAATGATTGTTACTTTCTAGAGCAGTGCTGTAAAAGACTTGGCGTGATTTAATTGGTTCTTTTGCATTCTGACAAAAGTTTTATGACCATGTATTTGTGATAATCACAAGGTTTGGAGCAGTTAGTCATCAACCGAATTAGTAAAGACTGTGTTTTTCCGTGTCAACAAAAAACACTCAAAAAGGCACATTTCAAAATAAATATTTTGTTTTATGTTTTTTTTGGTATTTTAATATATAAACGTTAGAAATAACTGCCATGATAAAATATTCATACGATAACACATTCAACATATTCAACGAAAATTGCAACGGTATTACCTATTATGACTTATAAGATACAACTCTTCAAAACGTCGGACAGACTTACAAACTGACCGACAGAGAAATACGCTTAAATATATGATCCAGTTCGTATTTTCGGATATGGTACCCTAAAAACTATATGCATTGAACGAAAAGTCTACATCGATACATATTTGAGTGCAAATATTCGAATATCCAATAGAGCATCCACTCCCAATATCGACAATGCTATAGACTTTTAGTCTGCATCGAGCACAAAACGATTCACCTATAAATACCTTATGTAAGTCGATCCTATCAAAACAAATCACAAAAGCACTTCCGATTTCAAAGTGGAAACAAAGACCGACAAAAACGAAACTTCATTATTTCGACTCAATTGTGGTTGTGAAAGGTTGAGCAACATCCATTGAGAGCGTAACTACGTCAGCTAAGGTTAGATGAATACTGAGGGATGGAGTGCCGTAGTAAAACAAACGATGCACTTAAAAAATATAGCCCAATTAACCTAACACGTGAATTGCAAGCTGAAGAGTTGAGGCAAGTTTACTGCTAGATTAATTAAGTTTGCAGTTTTAATAAAGTTTTAAATTAGAATAGTTTAATCTCTCTATTCGCTTTGATACTGTTATCAGTTGGTGATTAATGTGACTGTTGAATGTGAAACTTTATTGAAATATAGATGGCGCTGTACTAATAATTAACATTTCTGAATCACGCTGTCTAGATTTTTTAAAATAATATATAACATATGTGAACTTTATGTTTTTTTATCAAATTTTAAATACAGAATAAATTTCGAAGAATTGTGGTTTAATTCATTATTTGTCCCGCCTGTTAATTCGGGCGTATTCAGTGACTGAATGAAGTCAAATTTATTAAAATTTTATGTATAATATTAAAATGTTTTAATATTATTTTTAAGTTATGAATTTAACATCGTTTAATCATGATCAAATTTCTGAACTGAACGTTCTTCATACAGCAAGTGAAGATAATATTGATTTAAAAAAATCTTGAAAAATACCACCCTGTAAATTTTTTTAAGAAAACCAAAAACATTTATAATTCGAGTACACCTTATGCGAGAATTATATTTAAAAGTTTTACTCACGAGAGCGATATAAAACAACTCTGTAACCTAGTAACAGATACGTCGCGAGTAGTTACGAAAGCTGTAAATTTTTAAAATAAGGCACCTACAGTAAATTCTTTAAAGTTTATAGCAATGATAAAAAACTTATGTAAATATTTACGAAAGTCTGAAAGCAAAACGTATAAGTGTTATATATGTAAAAAGAGATATTTCTGTTGTATGTTTCGCTTATGTTAGGTTGCAAATCTTCTAGTCTAACTCAAAAGAAAGATTTTATTAAATTCGACATTACATTCAACGTTACATTAGAAATATTTTCTAAATTGTGTATCAACCCTAACTTGAATTTCATCAACAGTTCTGAATACAATGGAATCGATCTTAGAAGTTTTCTAAAAATAATTCCGAAATGGAAACTCGAAACTCGTTTAAAACTCTTTCTTGGTTCATTCTTTGTTCATTTATAAGGTTTGCTCGTTCACTTTTGAATATCGTTAATTATAAAAAAAAATGTTTACGTAAATATCTTCTTACTCATTATTTCCTAAATGTAAACCATGTCTTGGGAAACAAACTATGAATGTGAATAACATGAAAACTTATGACACAATAGGGCTTGACTTACTTGACTATCGTGCCCAAGCTGCCACTTTAGCTAACCAAGTGTTTGAAACAGAAACACTCTTGACAAAATGCAACTAAGTGCCAGATTTTTTTTATATTTTATCTTACAGGAAAAAGAAAAGTAAATTAAAATAACAGTTTGTGAATATTCCACTGCTGGGCAAAGGCCTCCTCTCCCATTAAGAAAGTTTTTAAAACTTAATTTACTACACTGCTCCACTGTTGGTTAGCGAATATACATGTGTCAGAATTTCTACCGTCACGTGCATGTTTCCTTACGATGTTTTCATTCATCGCCGAGCTCGAGATTGAAAAGTTAGCGGTGTTAGCCATTGTATCAACAAACAGCTAAAGGGAATTCTCTTAAATGCACGCAGATAGTTTTTATGATGTAGGCATACGCTAAGGAAAGATTTTCTAAAATGTACCCTCTAAATATATTAAAAAAGGGTCCAGTTTGAATGGAATATTAAATTTTGACGAGAGCGAAGCGGCGAGCAAAAGCTAGTTGTTGAATTACACAATTGCTATTCTGCGCTCAAAAGATATAAAGATATGATTTTGTAACGACGATGCTCCACTTCTTACAACTTAATTCAAGGAACCGGCAATAGACTAGCGTAACAAGCTTAAGAATATTGCATTTTGTGCTTGGGTTATTTGCATACAGTTAAAATCATAACTTTCAACTAACTTAAGTTACCAAATACTCAGCTTCAAAACCGTGTTATTGTATAATTCAATTTGTATAGTTTAGATTGATTTCATTATCAAAATATTAAGTTAAATCCAGTTTAAGATAAAATAATAAATGTCAGAAATAAAAAACTATAATAATATATTTAACAAATTTTAAGAAAAAATAATAGAATAAAAATGAAATTTACTTGATACTTGAAATAAGAATATTTAATATCTACATAGAAATGTTGAAGATATTTTTAAAAATCATATTAAAGATATTGACAAAAAAAGACAATCACAAAAATAAACATTATTTTACTAGCACACATTTATGTGAAAATGATGCTTTGTTGAAAACTGTAACATCTTTTGTAAAATATACGATTTTTAGTTGAAACTCATTAGTGTAGTTACGAAGTATAAATTCAAACTTTGGATCGGTACTAAAGAAAACTACATAGAGTATTTTAAGCTCGAATGAGACAATGCAATATGAGAAATGAAGTTTTGTGACAGTTCAAATTTAGTGAAGTTTAAAACAATCTCGTTTAAACTCTGATTTACGTAAGTGTTCAATTTTCCGGATTCAGTTTTATGAAAGTTAAATCTAAATCATATCGAATTCTGGTGTGTAAACTCTATCTATTCTCAGAAATTTTATTCCGTTATTGTTTCTCTTCGACTTTCTTAAATCTTATTCTCATGAACGAAGGACGGACTTTGATAGAATCTTGGTATCTCATTATATGCTTCTTGATTCTTTAAAAAACTGTAGTTCATCTATAAATCATAAAAGTTTCCTCTTTGTCTGTAAAGTTAAACTAATTGTTCTGCAAATTTATAATTGTGTATAAAGTTAGTGAAGTTCTAACACCGCGTAAGTCAAAATAAGCAATTTTAAAGGAGAGCGAAAAAACTGTATAATGTTTCATAGACACCATTAATTAAATCAATAATGTATTATTTTAAATGATATATTTTTTATTTCGTGTTAAATTAGAATCATTAAAACTGCTTATTTACTATACGTACTGTTAGAACTTGACGATAAACTGCGTAACCTTTTAAAATTGTTTACATTATATCTCATTTTTTTAATAATAAATATTCCAAAATTTATATCAGGGTTGATAAAATCCACTTATAGCGTAAGCTTTAAACAGCTTTTTGCGATACGTTCAAAGGAAAATGATGATATGATTTACCTTCCGTTCGCGCATTGATAATATCCTTTAAATCCTTACTAATATTATAAGAGCGAAACTTTTCATGTATGTGTGTATGCATGTTTGTTACTTTTTGACGCTAAAACTTCTTAATTGATTTTAACGAAACTTTATAATATTATTATATAATAATATTATTGATATAAATAATAATATAGTTGATATTGTATAAATTGTCCAAAATAGAACGATAACTGTTAAGTTAGTATTAAAAAAATAATTATGAATTTACTCGGCTTTAGGAATATTAAGGGTTACTTAAACTCCCTTTAAGCAAAAAAATGCCTTCCATAAGAAAATACACTAGACAATTATCTTGGCTTATAAGATAATTTAATATTTTATAAATAGTGAACAGAAAACTATGTGCGATATGACGAAAAGTTAGTGAGAGTCAACTCTAATTCGGAATGAAAATACCCGCTTTCTTGGAGGAACTTTGTATGAATCAACTTAAAGGTTCTTTCCTTGATTTAAGCCCGCAGAATGCGGAATCCTTTCTTTATCAAGACTCTACAAACAATGCAGTTCTTCTAATGGTTCGCTAAAGCTATTTTCTATTCCACTTCTTTAGCTCTTCTCGGATAATTATATTAATGTATTATAAGCAAAAAGAGGTATTTTATTTAAAAAAATAAAACAACTTATGATTTCCTAATAAATAAAATTATAAGTAAATTTCTCTAAATATTGATTTTGATATTTAGAGAAATTATTATAAACGCATCACACTCAACGGCCCCCATTAAGATCGCGCGACCTTGTGTCGGGGGTCCGGAACACTCACAACACTAACACAAACACCCAGACCACGACAAACATCCATATGGCCAATACAGACGTTTGCCGCGAGCGGGGATCGAACCCGCGACCGTTAGCCCTTGAATCAGTTGCAGTGACCACTGCGCCAACGCCAAAAGTATAAAAGATAACAATTAAATAAAGGGCCCGTCAACGTCCGTCAGTTCCGAGTGCTCCAGCAAAAGTGCCCCATCTACGTTTGTGTTGCTCTTTTATAATGTCATGATACTATGACACGTGACTATAGCTCCGACAATTTTTTACCGCTAACAGTATTTAATTTTGGCGGAAACCATTAAAATATGTATAGTTCAAATCTTGCATTTTTACATGTCGTTAAATGAGAAAATAAAGAAGTTAAGTTTGATGAAATTGAGTTTCTTTATTTTATCACTAACTATACCCCGTGGTTTCACTCGCGTTAATTTGAGAAATTATATTTATATTACGTATTTTCATTATCTTTTTCTATTCTAATATTTTAATGCTGAAGAGTTTGTTTGTTTGAACGCGCTAATCTTAGGAACTACTGGTTCGAATTGAAACAATATTTTAGTGTTAAATAATTTATTTATTGAAGAAGGTTATAGGCTATATTACATCACGCTACGACTTCCAGGAACGAAGCAGGTACCATAAACGCGTGTGAAACCGTAAGGGATAGCTAGTGGCTTTCTAAGCCTAAAGTAATGACTCGGATGGAAATAACAAACGATATATATATCTTAGGAATGTCACCCATGGGGTTTAGGGGACGATTTGAGGGACTTTATTGCCATTCATTACCATAATGTTTTGACGACAGTTGCATTATTCATTAAGGGCTGTTGAAATTTAGTTTTTATACCGAGAATAATAACTTGGCAACTTGGATTGTCTGGTTTGTATATTTTAATACTGAAAGATTGTAGGTGTGTTTGAAGTAAATTCAGAAACTATTTTTTTATTAAAATATTTCATACATAATTGCAAACATTAAAAAATATATTCAATATTCAAAGTTTTCTTTTGATTTTAGATATAGGGTAAAAATATTTATTTAAAACTATCTACGTCACTTTTTTTGTATTTTTTTAAAGTACCAGGTTCGATTCCTGAACCGAGTAGAATTTTCCCGCAAATCTTTGAAAACAGTTTTTGTTAACTTCAAAATTCGGTCCCATGGATGCTTTAAAAAATTCAAGCCCTTACAATTCCAGATTTTTCCCCACTGAATCATCTTATAAAACATTGATCGAAAGGAAATATTTGCAAATAAAAAAGAGATCAGTGAAGTTCAGTCACACATGTTACATAAGAAACAGAAATAAGAACAATATAACATCAGCCTTATTTTCGTCCGCAGATGTGTAACGCAGCGCTTATGCAATATTGCTGACTTAGTTTTTTCGCTTAGTCGTACAGATTCGGTATTATAAAACAATTAGAATGAAATCGGTCGAACGCGAGTCCCACTTCAGGGGTTCTGTACTATTGTACATGATATAAAACTAATTACTATCTTCAATACTTTTGTAAAGGAAACGAGAGAGGCGCTATACTAATATTTTTAAAGTCCGAACTTGGCCGGTTTGTATTATTTGTTGCTATCACGGTAATAGAAAATTTAACTTATTATTTATTCACTTATTTATTTTAATAAGATACAGTCTGCTGATGGACAAACGGACGGACAACAGAGATTTAGTAATAGAGTCTCATTATTACTCTTAAGGTACAGAACGCTAAAAATCGACATCGCAAGAATCGCATATGCGGAATATTCTTTAAAACTTCAGTTAAACTTGTGTAATATACAACTATTAAACTATATTTTGATTTATCTAACTTGGGAATACAAATGTGCCTTTATCTTTACAAATGTTCTAGTGTCCTACTCTCCAGGCTTCGCTTGCTTCAGCATGTAGTGGACTCTTAAGCCGGATTTAGATTCAGCAGCTGCTCCACTGCACTGGCGTACAATCTTCCCAAAATACTGCAACATTGAAGATAGCAAATGTTTACGTATATTACATTACTTATGTGGCCTTCGATATGGAGCAATAACTGCATTTCCTTAGAGTTCTGTAAAAACGTCGAATGTGTCGGAAACAGAACCCCCTTCCCTATTCTTTACCCTTTCTTCCTACTCCGCTTTATCCATTCAAAAAATAATGAGCTTTTTAAATTGCCATCATATGTATTTGTATGTCCTCTAGCGTAAAAGCTTTAAGATAGTCAAAAACCTAACCCGCTCTTCCATCTTTTTCCTTACTTCCAATAACCGCTTGATCCCTCTATTTTTTTATGTTAGCAATGCATATTTGGCTCCTCTGACGTAAAAGCTTTGAGATAGCTGGAAACTACTTCCCATTGCGCTTAATCTCTCATTCATTTTTAAGTTGGCAATACATTTGTGACTTCTCTTACGTAAAAACTTTGAGATAGCTGAAAATGTAATGCGTTCCTTTAACATTTTCTTTACATCCTATTTCACTTCAACCTTCCATCCTTTTCAAGCGGGCAATGCATTAAGGGTACCTCTAGAGTTAAAAATGTTCTTGGTTAATGGTGATGACTCATCTGATTAACACCAGGTAACCCGCCTGGTCATTTGCCCATTTTTTTTATAAAAATAGCTCCAAATTAGGAAGCAACGGGTAAAAACCGCAGTGGTGGTAGAAACAAGAGACCTGTTTACATACTCGCGCTACCCACTTTCATGCTCACTTTCCTGTTCACTACCTCGGAAATCGTCTGAATGTAAACACGTCTTTGATATTCCGGCAGCGTTATGATCGTTCGCAATGAAGTAAACAGCTGCTCATGAATTCTTACTCCACTAACCATCCTTAATATTGTAAGAAATGTCGCATAAAATAAAAGTAAGTCCCTATGAGTTTGACTTTTACTAAAGGTTAAAATGGGGGCTCTATAAGTCTAATACGTCACATTGCACACAAAATCCATAGTTATATATTTAAGCTATTTTACATAAACGACGTGAACTTTTGTGAGGTTTATGTTGTTTAGTTTACTCATAGCTCGTAGAAAATTACAAAAAAAAACATAAACATTTCCCAGCGAACACAGAAGCAACGAAAAATTAATTGTACGCGACAGATAAGCAATCAAAATAAAATAATTTTGATTCTTTTTTCGGCAAAGAGTCCTTCGTTTAGGACGAAGGACTTCTCTTAGGAGTAAAAACAAACAGAGTTATTTTCGCCTTTATAATATTAGTATGGATGTTATATTATAGGCTTTAAGCTTATATTATATTTCGCAAAAAAAAAATTAGTAACTTTTGAGCAGTATGAGTTTTTCCTTTAATCTTGAATATCTAACAAGAAGATTGCTAATTATTCATTCAATAAACTGCGATGGAGTTACAACCTACACGCACCTAAACTTCATCGCTCGTTATATTATTGGGTTAAGTTTACATAAATTTGAAACTCCGGCATCACAACAGTGTCGCTATGAAACGCTCGAAGTTTTCGACCGCCACAACAAAGGACATTTACAAACTGGACGTGAGTCTTTATACGTCCGTTTGTAAGTTTAACTCTCGAGAACGATATAAAACAATTTTGAAATCTAGTTACAGATACGTCGTAAGTATTTACGAAAGCTAGTTACAGTGAATTCTTTCAGTTGTAAAGCAATGAAAAAAATAATAAAATAACTTATGTAAATCTTTAGGAAAAACTGAGAGCAAAACTTATAAGCGTTTAACTTTCTTCTGGTCGAAGAAAAGCGTAATTAGTAAAATATGCCTATTTCCGACAACCATATCTTTAAGTTATTATAAGCTCGAGTTCCTAATATTAATATTAACCTTTTTATATCTAAACCAATAGTCCAATGTAAAGATAGATTTAAATAGGGTATGGAAATTTCTACGCGGACAGAATAGTACCTATGCCATACTATGTTACAAAGAAATTCAATTTGTTTGTAAGATTTTATGAAGGGTAGTATCTGAAACTACTGATCCAATTTGAAAAAAAAAAATTTACGTTGGATAGCCCGTTTAGTGAGGATAGTAATAGGTATACAATACCACGCTACGACTCACAATTGCGATGCCTTAACCATAAACACGGGTAAAACCTTGAGACAACGTGAACTATACTGACAATTGGAGGAGGTTTTTGATACTAAGAAGAAAGACATGAGGCAATTTGTGACAGCCAAAACATTCGACACTTAGTCTGGTGTAGAAACCTCGCATAGGCGCGTTCGCTATATTACGTTAAAAACTCGCCCGGTTCATGAATACCCTTATAACAGCTGTCAATAAACTTACTTATTTAACCAATATGAATTACTATCAACGTTTGGAACATAATATAAATTGAAATGTTCTAAGACGATATAATAATTTTACTAACACTAGAGACTTATGTCGAGTAAAGTTTCTGATGAAACCTCTAACGTGATCATAGATGACATAATCCATTATTTATTTAATTAAGAATTACTTTAGAAGTGCCTGACAAGGATTGATTTGAGTAATCATCTACCTATCTATTTATACACGGGATATACATAGATAGATAGACTATATATAACTATACAGAGTGATTCATTTCGATGGGTCAGTAGGGAGAAATCTGAAATTATACAAGCTAGAAAAAGTTGGAAGGAACCATGTCATCGATTTTAAAGTTAAGTAAAACTGCATTTAAAAATTTACAGAAAAAATCTACACGGTTCAATAACCTTCTTGTTACAGAATACAGTAGAGTAGGCTGAAAGAAATAAATATTTTCATGCATTTGAATGAATCATGCTGTATATATGTATCATTTACCGAATATATAATGTATATATGTAAGCGCACCTATTCAGAACGACTAAATCTATTTGGCTAAATCGTACTTTGTTGAGATTGTGATGACAGAAGAAGCTTTGTGTGCAAAAAAAAAAATGTTTTTTAAAGTCGTAAAGAAAAACGAAAAATTTGGGTTACAAAATTTTCATATGAAAAAAATAGTCGAAAGTAAATGAATTGCTCGAAAATGACTGAACTGATTTGGTTAATTCTTTTTTTATTTAAAATATTGAGAAGATTGGTCCGAAAAAATTTTCATCAAAATCGGTTCACTAGTTTGGTTTGAAGTCAGTTGCACTTTTTTAAATCTTGTATAATTACGTGTGAAACATCGCCTTTTTAGTCCGTGATTGAATTGACACTTGCTAAGAGATTTTTTTAAAAGGCTCAATTCCATCTAGTTCAAGAGCCTCCAAATATATATGTATAAAGCTATCACTGAGACGTTCATAGAAAAATGATTTATGGTATTTCGCCATAGACGATCCACGTAATCTTTTCTATCCATATCTGTGTTCGCATTTGTCACTGTCAACTTATTCCTCTAATTCAGATCAAATAGGTTCCTTGTTTGAAAGAGCGAGTGACATCTTTAGGAGCTTCCTACATAACCCAAATTATAAGGTTTAATGCTGTGCGATTAAAAATGACCAGTATTTGGAATTTATTAGAAAATTGCACCACAAAAAGTTGTTAGTAAGTCAGTGTGTATTATATAATATGTAACATGTATTCTATTATTAAAATAAAAACTCTTTGATAAGAAACAAACCGACTTCGACACCGAAACATGTAAACTAAAAAGTAAAAAAATAAATATTTTCTTACTGGCGCCGACTTCAAAATGTAGTAGAAATTTTTTATATATTTTAAACAAAACAAAAATTGACAAATGGTATGTACATACAGCCGAACATAGCACCTCCTCCTTTTTCGAAGTCGGTTAAAAAAATACGTTGCATAGCCCGTTTATCGAGAAATGTTATAGGCTATAATATATTACGCTATGACTCACAGGAGCACACCAGTAACCATAAACGCGAGTAAAACCGCTATGGACCGCTAGTCTGAAACAAATCTAACTAAGAATTAAAAAAGGAACCGACTAGGAAAACAAAACATACAATTTTATTCACTTGAACGACACACTTATTCTAGTTATTTTGATTAAAAAACCTAACAACTGAATCAGTTTTGATATTTTTTTTAAAGAAATGACTAATAAGCCATAAGACTTTCTGTTTCACCACAGTATTGTTAGTTTTAAGGATACTCTTTACCTCTACTTATAAGTAATCTATCATAGTGTGTAATATATAAATGTAATATGTAATAAATTAAGTGTTAAATAAAAAAATTAAACAACGAACGATACTAAAACTGTGAATGTCAAAAATATGCCACAGACAGTAAATTCTTTCAGGTGTAAAGCAACGAAGATATCTTATGTAAATTTTAAGACCTACAGTTTGACTATAACCTTATCATTGTACAAGATAAAATTAATATTATCTAGTAAATGAAAGTATATCAACTCGTATTTTCATATTAGCAGTTAATAGCTAAAAGACTTTCTAAGTACCTATTAACGCTATATGTGCCCAAGTATGAAACCCTTAGATCTCTATTGGGACACTTTTGACCCACTTTAGTTTTTTTTTACAATCAGTAGCTTCGTTACTTACATAAATACCGATATTTATCGATAACATAGAGGATAAATATGTGTAGAGTTGAATGCACTGTCTGTCTGTTTTTTCGGTACGTTTCGCACTTAAAACGCTAAATCTATTTTATGACTTTTGGTCCGTCATATTTTTCTTCTTTTTCAAATGATGAAATAGGGAATGAAAAAATATTTGAATAATTTACAAAATAAGTTAAATATTTAAAATAATTATTGTCCGTAGACAATGTCGCGGGAACTTAGCTATTTATAATGACGGAATAACTAAGCAACGAGGTTTGTCAGTTTTTTTTTCGATAGAATCTTCAATCTATTAAAATGTTTCTTTTTGTTTTAGTAATTCAAAATTAGTCGTAGTCCTACTTGAACAAAGAATCATTTGATTTTGATTTTTACTTTATAGGATCACCTTTTCAAAGTATTACATTGTGATTACGAATATCTAATACGTAAAAAAAATAAACGAAATATTTTATATGCAAGAGCTCTACACGTAAGCACAACAGACTAAAATTGTGTTAAATATTAATTTTATAAAAGCGTTGAACTCGACTATTTCACGCATTCACCACAAGCCCGGTTCGCCGCTAATTTGGTTTGAAAACCTAAATTTTGCTTACATTTCGCCCTTTGACCGGACGGGGCACAAAAGGCCCCAATTTAAATACTCGCCTTTTTTGCCTGAAAGGTTGAATGGTATTTCATATAGAATTTTGGGTTTAGGTCACATTCAAAATTGTATTTTATAATGGTACTAGCTGACCCGGTAAACGTTGTTTTGCCATATAAATTATTTCTATTAAATAAAATGGTATAAGTCATGCTAGATAAGTGGTATAAGAAATAGTTTACGATCTATTCTCAGAACTACCGAGCATACGTACGTCATAAAAATCAGTCAAGCCCTTTTAGAGGAGTTTGGTTACAAGCACTGTAATATGAGAATTTTATATATTGTTCTATAATCGTTGATTAGATAGTTTCTTTATCATATATTTGCGCTCAATCGGTGTAAGGTTAATGGGCTGTCAAGTGACTGTATAGTCTGTGACATTCGTTCCATTGTGACTCTGTGAGATTAAGGTAAGATCCGGTTCCTAGCGATCTTCCTGCTAAAAACCGCCGATACAGGAACACATTAAATGTTGGTTACGGCAAATCATCCAGTGTTTACCAACAACAAAACATATATTAAAGGACGTAATAGAATTGTAGATGGCAACCCTCTACAGGAACCTATATAACGCACCACATAACTGCAGTCGTCCTCTTTGGTCTCCGTCGGCCGCTGTCATAGCAACCAACAACATCGTTTATATTGTTTGACACATTTCTATAATAATTATTTCATATTTTGTCTTCAATTGGATTTTGTTACTTGATTATTTTTTATTAAATTAGTTACATTGTTATAATATACATATATATTATAATAATAATAATAATCGAATATCCAATAATATATATAGATTAATGCTAGCTAAAATAGAAAAAAGTAATGCTCTTTGTCTCATATTTTCTCGTATTTATAAGAACAACGAAATCCTTTTTCCGCTGCACAGTCTATTATTATTGCTGACAGTTTTAAATCACCTTATATTTTTCTCTGTTCGAGAAAGCAAAGTTTAAATCTATATATATTTTTAGTATTTTTGTCTGTACATATTTATCTATTAAATAACTTTAAATGAAATATTCTTTTACATATCTGTATTCTATATAAATATTTCGTTAATCTCCAAAACATCTCTAACAATTTTGATACAATTTTGTATTTAGATTACGTTTTGGTTTTTAAGTAAACCTTTAAAATGTAAACTATATCTTGTCGGACCATTTTAACAAGCTCCAACACTACACTTGTAAGTTGGTAAGGAGATGTGGATCCTGCCGATCTCAGACGCTGCTTTTCATAAGGTCAAGGTGATGCAACTATGTTCTTTTGATATCATTCACAGAATAGTAAATTTCGTGACGAAGACACCAGTAAAAGTTGCTCAGATCAGAACAACTAGAAATGAGATGATAACCTTAATGCATCTTGATTACATTCGTTTCCAAACAAAAAAACGCATCAATATTGGTCCATTCATACACTGACATATACAGATAGACATGTGAAACTTATAACACCCCTCTTTTTTGTCGGGGTTGGTTAAAATTTTCTTACAAAATAGAAATCATTATTTTTTCTTAGTTCGTTTCCTTTACTTTAACGTCTCAATCCATTTCAATAATAATTAATTTTCAGCCCATGTACGTTATAAAAATATAACCATAAAAATTGTAGTCATATAACGACAAATCTCATTTTTTTATAAAAAAAAATACCTGGAAAACGAGCAGCGGTCACAAATGTTAAGTGGTCACCATCGCCTATAGATATTTACAGCTCTGGAGAAACTACATATGCATTACCAGCTTACAATATAATAAAGGATGATAGAGACTAAAAAGTAAAAAAAAATGATGGAGAAGGTTAAGCTTCCGGCTCTCGCGCTCACACAAACGAAACGATACGCAGCTATTTCACGTCAATTTTCTATGAGAAAGTGTTACCATCACTGTCGAACCAGCCCATATACGAGCCGTAGTCAATAGGCTATTCACTACCACAGCATTTTCATTTTTACTAAAAAAAACATTTAAAAACACAAAAATTAATATCACGTTAAAACTTTTCAAACAAGAATATTAAATTCAACGCAAACCTCTGTCAAAAACTAGTCTCATATAAAAGCTAGAGCATTCCCCAGCCAATCCGTTACTGTACATATCAGTTTATCCTACATTCACCTCGGGAATCGTTCATTCCAAATCATTTCACCGCAGGAGTAAATGCAGAGTAATAAAAGCCCCGGTATTAGTTTTCGCAAAGCGAACGACGGTAAATCTAATTAGATGACCCAATGACTATTTAACCTGTGGTATATATATATATATATATATATATATATATTAATTGTGGGAAAATAATTAAAAATTTAAGCCATTAAAAATAGCATTTAATATAATGTACATATTTACCGAGCCAAGGTGACCTGGTGGTTGAAACACGTCATCTGAATGATCATGGCTTCAAATCTTAGCTAGCTACAGTGAGTTTTGAAGTGCTGTGTTAAAATTTATCTCGTACTCATTGTTGAAAGTAAACATCGTTAGGATATCGTATCATAGGTAATAAGGTAAGAACGCCGATGAAGCCTAATAAGCAGGTAAGCAATGATGACGTCTAAATTGATACTTCTCTAGAAAATGCTAATTCACTCAACCCCTGTACGCACTTAAATGAATGATGATAGGGAGCGTTCTATACAGAAACATTGCAGGTTCTTCTCTTTAGAATATACATTCAAGTAGGTAGCTGTATAATCAAGACTAATTTGTAAATTGATGATTCAAAAGTGCTTTAGATGTGTACTTAGAAGCGCGGTGGGCTTATCTTCTCCTTATAAGAGATCTATTCCCAGCAGTAGAATATTTACAGTACAGTACAGTACACTCACATAGATAGACCTTACGCCAAAATTATCAGTCTGAATAGATTCAGGAATTTTAAATGTTTTCAATTTTCAGATTCGTCGAAATGTATTACTAAGTCTCCGCTGTCCGCCAGTCCGTCTGTTAGCGGATTGCATTTCATAAATTTATTGCATTTTTATAATAGAACAAATTTCCACTACTTCATATCAAAACTACTGTTTTTGTTTGAACTCCTTCGAGCATTACACAGAATGCGGGTTGAATTAAACCGAGAATTTTGTTACAAAACTTTGTGCAATTTTAATTCTAACATCATATCATTTTCCTGTTTTAGGATCTATATGGATATCCGCGGCATTGCTCGCTTTAAAACCATTTTTATTACGCAGAATGATCGGCTGTGACCGTATTATTAAATACTGATGCGTCATACTAACATGTATTTTTCACAATCCACTCTATTATATTCTGCAACATGAAGTAATAAAATATGAAAACAATTGTGAAAAATTATCAAGTTTGGTTCTCGAGCCATGTAGAGTTATTCTCTAAATATTTGAATGTAGATTTTCTTAATGTCAAACTTAGTGACAAGGTTCCTTTCAACAAATTTCTTTAACTCTTATGTGTCAGATTTCTCTCTACTAACCCATCTGAATATATACAGAATGATTTCCTGTATAAATCTACTAAGATGTTTTTATATTTTACTAATGAAGTCATTTTTGATAGTATTTAACTTACTATTACAGAAAGAAAAACAGTTTAGTATGCTTCGAAAGAACACAACAGACACAATACAGGTTGAATGATTTATAGAATTTAATTTATTTTTCAAGTAACGTTTGTGCGAACCTCTATGAAATAGGAAATAAAAATTTTCGTTTACGACCAATATCTTGTTACCAGAGTGTAAAATAGCGCGTTAAACATAAACCCTAAGTGGTAATCTCACCCGAACGTGATCTACTTTTAACGAATGAGGCTATAACAACCGGGTAATGTTCGAACCATCAATGTTGCTAAGCGAAATTTCATGGACTTATGAGGTAGGCATAAATATTATTAAAAATACCAAACTTACGAAGGTGCAGAAGGTGAAGGACATGTTCGCGATCGCGTGCATTTATTGGACCGCGATGATATCACGTGCACGCCGTATGCTTGAGCTACTTCGTATACATATGCTATATAACGTAGAATGAGACGCAAGACGCTTAGTATGCACCTAACCACGTACAAGCTTAGTATACATAAAACATACATTTATTTATATCATATTTATTTATATAATATCTTCGTTTTTAAAATAGGAGATATATAAAGGAGGGTATTTTTTACAGAGCCAGAGTTCTTATATATAAACCGTAAATGGTATATATGTATATTACTTTGTTCATTTTTATCTTGTACTAACTCGTGACTTGCCTCACGTTAATATAGCCTATGATCAATCTAGAACAATGTTTCTTTCAAACGGTATTATAATTTATTTATACAGACGTTTCAAAGATTACTTCGCACATACATACAAATTTCGCTCTTTCCTTATTATATTGCTATAGGTAATACGTTTTATTTGATTTTTTTTCTAATCTATTCCATAATATTAGACTAAACGTAAGATTAAAGCATCTAATACTCTGTGTCAAGATTTTACACACATTTTAAGCCAAGTTTAAACTTCATAAAGAACCTAGTTACCGTTTAAGTTCCGTAGTTTCGGAACTAAACTTATTCTAAGTTTGAGAACTCGTCTTCGTTAACTAGGTACTAAAACCTGACAAAATTTCTCCCACAGAAAATTCTATATAAATAATTAATTTGTGTAATAAGTTGTACTAATTGTGAAAAATAATTATACAAAAAAAGCAATGTACCATAAATACTATAACAAAAAAACTGATCGATAATAATTATCGAACACAATCACAACAATATATGGATGCTGATAAGCAATACTGTGTCAACCCACACAAACTTCATTTTGAGAAAATGGCGTCTGAAGATGTCAAACCTATTCTTAATAAATTGGTTCGAAGATGGATATATTCATCTTTTCTTTTCTATTTTGATAAAACGTATAATGAATCAAAAGCAAATAGATTTATTTAATATGTTATGTAATAATAACTTTAAAATGTTTAATATTATTTTATAAATTGCAAAAAATAGAACGCACCTGAAATTCGAAACTTTGAGTTAAGAAACTTTTTTCCATACTTATTTAGTTTAGATGACTTGAAATTTTTTTGAATAACGTTAAATAGGTGACGCAGTATCAAAATACATTAATATCTCTAAATTTGATTTTTTCCATATATGGATGCTGATAACTAATAATGTGTCAACCTACAAAAAGTAAAATAAGGACATACTGATATATATTGATTCTGCAACACCTATTTAATATTATGAAACAAAAATTCAAGTCAAATAATAAGTATGAAAAAAAGGTTTCTTAAATAAAAGTTTCAATTGCAAGTGCATTCCATATTTTGCTATTTATACAATAATTTTAAATATTTGAAAAACTTTTTATTAGATAATACATTATATATACCAATCTGCTTTTAATTACTTAATACCTTACTTTAATACCTTTTACCAAAATAGAAAAGGAAAGATGTACGATTATATATACTTCTTTAAACGAATTTATTAAAAATAGGTTTAATATCTTTATTAAATAAAAGATATTAATTATTATTATCTCCATTTTTCTCAAAATGAGTTTTATGTGACTTGACGCAGTATTTCTTATCAGCGTCCATATAACACCATGAAAATAAAATTTTCGTTGTTGGCGTTGTTTTGAAATAAAATTACAATTTGTTGTCTAGTGTCTATGTACGATAATTAGACTACACGTTCTAATAATTCTACATTTTGGAAAGCCTAACACCTATTTTCATTACCATTATTAAAATAACCATTAAAGACGACGCGCGGTGCGACGTCGCATAGTGGCTTATCGAATGGTGACGTCATAACGTTTAACAACGTTGTAACGTGCCACGACGCGTTGTCTTAACGTGTGTGTTTTGACTGTAATACAAATACGGCGTAAATAACATTTGCATGCTTTACTCTCGTAACTGATATAAAGGAACTCTGTGACCTGGTAACAGATAAATCGTCATTCTAAGTAAATTTTACAGGTAAAGCAATGACAAAGAACTTATGTAAATCTTTATGAAAGTCCCAGAGCAAAACCTATAAGTGCATTAATTAATACACTTGTATGCTTTGTTCAAAGACTAAGATTAAATTAAGATACATCTTTCACCATTGTACCATTTTATTCTAACTTACAGCTTACGTGAGTTTACTTAGGTAACTATTTCAAGTTACATAATTGTATCTGCTACGTTTGTTAAACTTAGAAGTGTAATTCTTGCTTTATAATTGGTGCACTAACTAATGCGCCTTTTAAGACACCAATTAAATAACTAGACATGTAAATTAATGGATACATTATGTTAATAATTAAACTGCAACGCTTGGTTCTAGGAATTTCCATTAATTGTTGTTTCTCTCTGTAGTATACGACTAAACCGATATTTATTATATATTTCAAGATTATTAAAAATATATCTTGTACTTAATTAGGAATTATAAAATTATAATAAGACATTTTAATATTATATTTAAAAATAGACACATCTTACGCTCACTCTGGAGTACTTTTGAGTGTACACTCGTAGCATACATAGACACACATTCGCGTACAGGTAAACAAAGTGTGTATATGTGTAATACTCACACTAATGTTACTCTTTATAAGCTTAATTTAATTATCATACATATTTGTAAATACTATATTTGACTTTACAGGTGATATTTTTTATTACAAGTGTGAAGCATACACACACACTCGCTCACACGTAAACAGAGTGCGTATATGTATGTGCAATACTCACACTAATGCTACTCTTTATACGTTTAACGAATGAATATTTTTACACAAAATGTCAAAGAGTATTTGTATTCGTTACTATTTTTTTTATTTATATCATACATATTTGTAAATAGTATTTGACTTTACATATGATTTTTTTTATTTAAAAAGCGAGGTGGTGCTGAACGTCTTACATGAAATAAATCTAAGTGTTAGCTATATTCATAAATAAATCAAATAAAAATTGATAATCAATTGAGATGTTTTAAAACTCACAAAGGCACTTTATGTAATAAAGCGTGTAATAGCGTTATAAAATGACCTGTATTGAGAAAAGCATCGTATGTTTTATAACCCTCATCCAGTTAACCGGTATAAATAGCCGAAGAAAGCGACACTCATCGCAGGGCTAAGTGATAGACGAGGGCGATTATATCATTATATAATTCGCGTTTAATTTGCTAATTTCATTACTTCTAAATATTATAGTAACCTTAATCAAAAATTTACAATTTTTGGAAAATCGCAAACACATTTTGCACTTGGGATTTAAGTCGTTTATTTAGATACAATTGCACATTAGACATTATGACACAAGATGTTGAATGACAAGTTTTTTCTTTTTCAAATGATAGATAAGTAACCATAGAATTATGTAAAACTTATTTTTTTGTTTTGATTTCTTTTCACTTATGCAATCTTGCCTAATAATTACGTCACCCGCTGATCACTCATGGCTTACCACAAACTTGGTAGCCAGTAAAACTAACCCTCGGTGTAGAATAAGTCAGATGTAACGGGAAACCATATCGTTAATTTACCCTCATTCGTAAACCAGAGAACCAGCAAGGAACGTAAGAGGAAAGTCGTGTTCTTTAAAATGTTAAGTTTTGATAACGCACCAACACTGCAAATAGTGTTTGATAGCTGAAACTTTGGTTGTCTTGGATAACAGTAATCGGTATTTAGCGACCGCTTTATGGCTTTTAATGTAGAAAATGTCAGTACCAAAGTCAGTAGATTTTTTTCGTCATTCAGATTGAGTCAATTATGTTTTCAATTTTCCTTTATTCTAGGAAACCTACCTTTGTAAAGGTTATTAGATGGCTGAGGTTATTTTAATATGATTAAAAAAAAAGAAAACTTCCAAAGCGATTTCAAAACTGAGCTACTGAACCAATTTAGATGAAAATTGTATGGAACCTATGAAAGATTGCAAACAGAATAATAATTAACCAAATCGATCAAAATCCTTTTCAAGTAATTTGGAAACATACATAAAGAAGTCTCCAAAGAATTAAGAACCTCCTCTTTTAGGGTCGGTCAGTTAAAATATCTTACGATACATGAGATTTAGTTACGTAAAACTTACGTCAGTAATTTTCTTTACGTAAAGCTTATCAGTAACTTTAGACGTATTATGTATGTGTGTTTAGGTAGTTTTCCATTAGAAACTTTTTCATTAAACACACACACCAATATAGTGCTCTTAAAAAGAGCGAAAAAGTGTTTATATTATAAGTTAAAAACCGAGCTAATACTATATTAAAGGAAAATATTAAAGTTACCCTCAAAGGCAAAACGTATTTTAAGAGATTTTTACTCACTAATACCCCCGCTGTGACCGACATCGCTACGGATTCAGAGACGGCCAGAGATTTCATTTCATACATGATTAATAGCCACGTTAATATAAATATATAGGTTAATTCGTCAAGTGGATGTCCAAAATCTGAAATTGAAAAGAAATAAAACAAAAATAAAGTAGCGAAAAATACTCAAATAAGTCTGAAGTGCGATTTTAATGCAAACTATGATTGCATCTCAATTCTTAGTTTTCTAGAATTTTATTTATTTTTATTTATTTTATTTAGAAAAAAAAAACATGAAAAATTCATACTGTATATAATTCAAAATCGATATTTTATTGAAAATACGAAAACATTTCATAAGTAATTGTTTAATGTTTGTTACATTAGAACGCCGTTATTTGTTAACCAATTTTGATTTTTTTTTATTTGAAGGTATATTACCTACTTTTAGATTTATAGTGTTTGGTTTTGGAATCAAAATAACTATCAACTAAATAAAATTGCGTAATTTACTTTTCAGAACTTTTTTAAGCATAAGTTGTTAAAACGCGTAAAGAATAATTAAGTCAATCTACACGTTAAGTTCGTCTCACGTAGAAAACAGTTCACTCAAATGAAAATGGTGTACTTTGTAGTCTCACTTCGTTGGATATGGATAGAATGAGAGATGAAACAAATGTGTTTCCATTTGCAAATTCGTTTTTGCAATTACTGAGCCCTAATTGTGTTAAACTGTCGCTATCGAATTATGCTACATTCCGGCAATTGATTTCTGATTTTTACTTGCATATAATATAAATTTATTTCTTAATTGACAACTTAAGAATACGACTTTTAATAAGACTTTTTAAAAAAGAGGAGCTGATTTTAAAGCTGAGTCCATAATTTCGTTTACATGAATAACATAATTATTCCAGTTATTTTGATTTTAATACAAAACTACTCAACTGACCAATGAAAGAATAAGAAAAAAGTATATGATATAAAGAAATAAAAATAACCTTTATTTCTACTACTTACAAATGAAATAAAAACATTGCTTCTTTGTATTAAATATAAATATTGTTTTGGATTTACTTTTGATAACTACTATTATTATAAATACCCATTAAAATAAAACAAAACAAAATAAACCAAGTGTTGGTAGCCATTATGTCACACGTTTTGTGCATCTGTCTGTACATAATCTACATATGTATCTAAAAGTTAAGTAACAGCCTGTAAATATCCCAGTGCTGGGTAAAGGCCTACTCTCCTACTAAGGACTGTGAGTTCGCGGATATACTCGTACATATGTCAGAATTTCTCCCGGCTCATGCCGGTTTCCTCACGATGTTTTCCTTCATCGCCGAGATCGAGATGAATTTAAATACAAATTTAGCACTTGAAAACTCAGCGCTGCTAGCCGGGATTCGAAACCACGATCATTGGATGAGATCGACGTGTTCTAACCAGTAGGCCATCTTGGCTCTCCCTTTCATAAAAAAGAATTGATCAAATCAGTCAAGCCATTTTTTAATAATCGGTGAACACTCATAAAAAAGTCTCCAACGAATTAAAAACCTCCCCCTATTTTGGAAGTCGGTCCAAAAAGGCTGTTATTATTATCTTTAATTCCAATATCATTGAGTAAGTTGATTTAAGCCAACCTTAGCTTCACATGATTTAATGATCTAATATAAATTAAATTACGAAAAATACCACTTCACACACAGGTATACATATTCAAGTTCTAAACCTCTGAGTAATAGTGTCAAGAAAATCTTTCTAGTCGATGCGATCTACTATTTCTGAAACTTTCAAGTTGCAGCGGTGCCTGTACCAAACTTTACTAATACGGGGATGGAGTTTGAGACTTTATGGGTGTTTGAAAGATAAACTTTCCTAACTGATACAGTAAGTACCTCCCTAATAGCTTATTAAAGGAACATTTTCTCTCGAATTTTCCGGACTAGATAGTTTTTAGGGCTTCATATGCAGTATACTAAAGGGATCATCATAAGTCGCCACTATTCATTCGTCTGTCTGTCTGCCATCAGGCTGTATCTCACAAATTGTAATATGTTGAGTTAAAATTTTTCCAGATTGTGTGAAATATTGCTGTTATAACAAAAAATATTAAGAACTGTTTACCTGCGCCTCTCTTGTCAGGCATTGAGCAATCTTCAGATTAGCCCACGTTGTGAAGTTTGCGATCATATCAATAGATTTTTTTTCGCAAGCGGATCGCTTGTGTTTAATGTTTGTACCCATCGTAAATCTTTTAAAAAGAGTAACTATCGAGTTTCTTGCCGGTTCTTCTCGGTAGAATCTACATTCCGAACCGGTGGTAAATTAATTAATTAAGTAGTGTTTAGTTTTCTTTTGTTTTTGTATTGACGATTCAAAAGTGCTTGTAAAAGCCTACTTGAATAAAGCATATTTTGATTTGATTTGATTAATAATTATAATTGAAGTGTTTGTTTGAAAATTTCCTATATTATTATATTCTTTGAATCTGGATGTTAAAAGAACACTTAAAAATATATAAAAAAATTGAATAAATAAAGGGCAATAAACAAAATAAAATCTAATTGAGTTTTTGTAATAATAATAACAATTTATGCACATTGAAAGTGTGCACAACTGAAAATAATAAACGCTATTTTAAAAATTCAATTATTATAAGTTTATGAGTTTATTTCTATATTATCTGCAGTGAAACAAAATAAAATATTAATTAAGAAATTGATTATAGTTGTCACTCGTAGATTACGAAGTGATGATTTAGACTATGTTATTAAAAAAAAGTACTTTTGGAACCGAATGAGAAATACTTTTGTGAAATTCATCTTTAAATACAGCCAATTTCAACAAAATATAAAAGTTTTCAAAAGTTCACTACGTTTAATTTTTGATTTACAATTATGAAACTATACTCTGTCAAAGGTCGCACTTAAATCACATAAAAAGTAAAGTAAAGTCAGGTTATAATTAAAAAAAAAAAAACAATTTATACATTTAACCAAAAAGCTTCTGCATCTACATACTGCGAAATTTCGTCCCCATTCAAATATTTTCAATCTAAGCATAGTTCTGCTCAATATGAAACATATTCTGACAGATTGTATAAATATTTTACGTCAGATACGCAAAATTTTGTTACAAAATGGAAACAATACTTCGAGATAAACGTAACATATTTTCGAAGCCGACTGTACATGATAAATCTTCCCGCGCCATGTTTTCTTATCGTTCATGCGATTTGTTCATAGTTTTCATAAATCTTTGTCGTGAAAATGCATTATTATTACATTTATCACGTGCAAATACGTTTCGGAATACGGAATAGTAACTTCGTAGAAATCTAGTATTTGGACAAAAATATTTCTATTGAATTCTAGTAACAATACTAATATTTAAAGAAAGAATGATATAATATGGTCACGTGACTAATCGATCGCTTGAATCCTTAATCCTATATATATTTAATTGCCTCCATTTTTTGGCAATTGTTGCATAATTTGTGTTATCCACTTGTATTGTCGTACTTAAAAGAATTTTAATTAATTAATTAGTTGAAATTAAATGATTTAATCAATACACTGAAATATTAATAAAAAAATTATATGTAAATTTTAAATTAAAGTACAAAAAGTGAGACTCAAAAAATCAAATATTTTAATATTAACTAGTAAGCTTATATTTTAATATTAAATAAAGACAAATAAACTCAAAAAATGCTGCCATCGCTAAATCTAATGTTCCGTGAATGCTCTTTGATATGCTAATTTCAAATTCGTTTTGTATTTTCAAACGACAAATAAAACGGTTCAACTAAAATAACATGGTTCGGACAAACAAAAACTTTCGCCAGACTTTTAATTTGAACAAACAAAAATATAATTTAAAGAAACGTACAGTCGGCTTCGAAAATATCTGTACACTTTTCTTGCTTTAAAATATTGACTCTAAAAACATCATTTTGAAAAAAAATTGTTACTGGTGCGTCCAGAGTATTTAACATGTAATAAAATTTTGTTATATAAAAATATTTTTAAATAACAATGTAACATATAACAAATTACATACAAGATTTAATAACACATGTCATCACACAAAAAACATGTTAAGTGACTTGGTTTCATCCTATAATATATTATATAATTGTTATAATATTATTATACTCTGGATGCACTATTATGGCTTTTGTAGGAAACGAACCTAAGGCAACAAAGGTAGCCCCACTAGAACCTGGGGAGGAATAAACAGACGCACCATTGGACCGTGGGTGTGTGAGATGGAGGTCTCGTGCATCCGTTTACATAAGGCCCCGAGGAGGACAACAGCAGAGTTGCCCTCGAACTGCCGTACGCACAAATGAGGGCTACTGATTACACAGACATAATGATTAAATCTAATATTTTTAACTGACTTCGAGAACGGAGAGAGTTCTATGTTTGGCTGAATTTTTTATCACAGCATTCTCCGCCGATTTTGATTTTTTTGCTTCAAAAGACATTGGTCCCATAGTCACCAGGTGACGATCTTATGATAGGATCCTTCAAAAATCCAGGGAACTCTTCAAATATTATAGGCACAAATATGAAAAATAGTGAAAGCTATTACGTATTATTTACTGGCACTGACTTCACAATGTTGTAGAAAAAATTATTTTTTTACTTTTTAGTTTACTTGATTCGGTTTCGAAGTCGCTTTAATTTTTTTCGAAAAGATTTTGTTATGTATATATTTTTAATTACTTCTGTATTTCAAAGGACAAATAAACCAGTCTAACGACACGGCTCTGTCAAACAAAACCTCAGAGCTTTCGCTCGAATTAAATTGAAACAAAGAAATATAATTTAAAGAGACGTACAGTTGGTTTCAAAAATATCTCCACCCTTCTATTGTGCTGTATTGTACAGAAAATGTCGAGAACTATTATAATCAAAACAGCAACATTTGATAGTGAGAATCGATTTTACGACGGTTTTTTTTTTCTCGACCGCACTGAAAAATCTCCCTAAGGAGAGTCACGTGGTATGGAGAAGACATTAAGTCTTCTCCATACTACGTGACATTGGCGAAATAATCTATGCTCATCAGGCACTCCTTAAAGCCATTAAAACAAGAAGTCTTTTTTTTATTTATATATATATTTTTATTATAGTTCTATCTTAATGGTAATAAACCTATCAAACATGTTTTTATAATAGTTAAGGTATAAAAAATAATAAAATCTGTCTAATCATAAATGGACGCTGATATGCAATACTGTGTCAAGCCACACGGACTTCATTTAGAGAAAATGGCGTCTAAAGATGTCAAAGCTATTCTTAGCAAATATGTTTGAAGAAGTATGTAGGCATCTTTTCTATTATTTTTTGATAAATGAATTAAGGAATTAAAAGAAGATTAATATATTTAATATATTATCTAATAAAAAGTTTTTCAAATATTGTATAAATTGGAAAATGTGGAACCCACTCGATTTTCGAAACAATTAATTAGGAAGCTTTTTCCGTACTTTTTTAGTTTATATGACCTTAAATTTGTTTGAATAATGTTAAATAGGTGATACAGTATCAAAATACATCAATATCTCAGAATTTGACTTTTTGTGGGTTGACACATTATTGCTTATCAGCGTCCAAATAGGGTGTAAGTGGTAATGAACCATCGTCGGGTGAATGGCAATTTGCCGATTTCAGGCGATTTCTTATACTAAAACAGTACGTTTACGCCATGAAATTTATTATGGATTTTAATCAGTGATCTTTATAATTTTAGATATGTTACGTACCATGAAGTTCCATTCATACTATTAAAAATTAGAAATCTATGCTCATTTCCAACTTTGACTAGCTCATTAATTGACCTATTGGCGCTAAGATACTCTCGCCTGCCATACTCATTAGCTTGGCAACGTCGTACAAAGTAGTTGGCATTCTGAATGCTAAAATTTATATGTTATATCATTTAAATATTTTTTATTTAAATAGTGACACTGAAAATTTGCCTGTAGACTCGTGTATCTGAAGAGTCCTCGGTGGTAAATTCACAATAGTAATATTGTTACAATTTAAAGAGACCAATTAAAATACTAATTAGTTGTTATTATCATCGTTCACATTATTTTGAGGCTAACCATACATTTACATTATTACATTTACATATTATTTTCCACTGAATTCCACTGATTTCAAATTATATATAAGTTTAATATAATACTCACGTAGAAAAATTGTCTAAATTATGAAACTATGCAAACAGTCGTTAAATCATACAAAGTTGGTATAGAAGTCAGTAAATGTTAAAAAGCATGTAATTTTAAAATGAAAATACCGTTTGAAGTCTGTTGGAACTATGCAAAATGAGATAACATACATATTTTAGAATTTGGTGGTTGTAAAAATTCGTGCATTCGCCTTTCGTCCGTGGGAGTAGTACCTACTCTAAGCTATAATATTTCATTTTATTTTTTAAGAGTCCACAGTGTATATTTAACGATTTTTTTATTTAAACGTAAGAATTTAAACATCATCAATTTACCAATGTAATAAGAAAATTAATTCTTCTTATTTTAGGAAGTTCGTTTACTGAGAAAGGTTGTCGGCTGTACAACAAACAACAAACAAACAAACTACGATTCCGTAATGACAACAATATTGTTGATTTTACGATAATATTGTTTTCACAAAACAAGTTATACTAGAAACCACACGTAATATACTAGCGGCCCATCGCAGTTTAAATCGCGCTTAACATAGGACTTTCATACAAAATTGACAACCCCGTTTTGAAAAATCAACTTTTACAAAATCCTGCCTTAATGAGCATCTACGTCCTAAAATGAACCGCCATGCAAAATATGAACCTAGCACTTAGTTAGTTTGTAGTTTCTAAAATTTCGTGATGAGTAAGTGACTTTTGATTTTTTATATATAATTAAATTATAATATATGTGACTGAATTATTACTAACATTCCTATCAACAGACGTTGAAATTAGACGGATAAATTGGAAGTGACATATAAATAACCACATCATATTACATGCCATTTCCAATATACAATTATCCTGAGGTGAAACGCGTGGGTATTACAAAGCTTTGTGCTTATACAACGGTTCACATACCATTCTATTTTAAAACATCAAATTGAAAGCCATATGACGGAAATTTAATACCCATATATTATTTTAGACTTTATGACTGAAAAGGTCAATATATAAATAACCCATGAAGTATTTATATAACGAAATTACGTTGGTAAATATAATTTGGGAAGTTTAAAGGTGACTTTGCTATTGATATTATATGTATTAAGTAAATAAATGTCGGCCTTTATGTACAGAAGTTTCCCAGAACGCATATCATTAGTTTACACGTAGTAATAATATTATTTAGAAAATAAATATATAAATAAATAAAAAAAAATAATAATATGATTTTTGGGAATTGTAAAGCTATAAGAATAATATACTGGTTGATTCATTCAGATGAGTTAGTATTGACATACCTGTAACTATGAGAGTTAGAGAAATTTGTCAAATAAAACCATATCACCGATTTTAAAGTTTTAAGAAAAATTGCATTTAAAAATTTAGGGAAAAATTCTACATCTAGATTGGTAATCGAAGTAGTTTTTCAATAATCAATTTTCTCTTATATTATTACTATAACAGATTTTATATTGTTAAGGACTTTTTAATTAAAACACGCACTGGGTGTAATTGATGAATAGAAAGAAAATAAATATAATAAACCGTATTTAAAAAAAAAAAACATCAAACTCAGTTAAAAACAGTCTTAAATAAAATAGTATATTTTTAAAACTAACGCGTTATATATCATTCATATTCTTATTAGCAGGTCTTATTGTGATTGATGAGATATCTATTATTTTTAACCGACGACGAAAATTGAGGAGATTCTCAATTTATAGCGTTTTTAAAGTTTGTTGCCTTATAGATCCGTCATTTCTTAATTAAATAAGAAATTTACAATAATTATTTTTTGTTTGAAAGGATATGCTTGCATTTTCATAGAAATTTCATCAAAATCGATTCAGTAATGTTGTTTTAAAATCAAAATAACTAGTACATATGTGTCGTCGAAGTAGTTTAACGAAATAACGTATTTTGTTTTTTAAGTCGGTTTTATTTTGTCGTTGACTCTTTACTCGATGTAACGATAGAATTGCATTTATATGCTATTTCGATACAAGCTAAATCATACACCAATTTATTATGCATCGCAGTTAACTGTAAATTAAAATACGAACAGTATATTCTAATTAAACATGCGTGAATAAAGTCAAATACACTGCTCGTTGAAAATTGATTGAAAATTTAAATTTAACGTACATGTTTCGTTCAGTTACAAATTACGAACGTTATTATAAGTTGGGATCACTTCAAAATGTCAACATATGGTAATTTCGTGACTTTCCAATAGAATAAGTGAAACGCATATTATAAGTGTTAGCTTTTAGTAGTTTTAATATTTTTATATTATCGATACTAATATTATAAAGCTGAAGAGTTTGTTTGTTTGAACGCGATAATCTCAAGAACTACTGATTCGAATTGAATTTTTTTTTTGTTAGATAGTTCATTTATTGAGGAAAGCTATAGGCTATATGGACGCTGATAAGCAAAACTGTGTCAAGCCACACGGATTTCATTTGGAGAAAATGGCGTCTAAAGATGTCAAACCTATTCTTAATAAATATGTTTGAAGGAGTATATATTTACCTTTTCTTTTATTTTTTGATAAAAGATATAATGACTTAAAAGCGGATTGATATATTTTATATGTTATCTAATAAAAAGTTTTTCAAATATTTGAGAGTATTGTATTAAAGACAAAATATGGAACGCACTTGAAATTCGAAACGATTAAGTAACAAACTTTTTTCCGTACTTTTTTAGTTATATGACTTCAATTTTTTTAATAATGTTATTCGTAAATAGATGATGCAGTATCAAAATACATCAATATCTCAAAATTTTACTTTCTGTGGGTTGACACATTATTGCTTATCAGCAACCATATTACATCACGCTACGACTCATAAGAGCAAAGTAGTGACCATAAACGCGAGTGAAACCCCAAGGGATAGCTTGTTTGTGTTTTAAAACACGTGTTTTGCAGATTGGTTACGACTTTAAATAAATAACGCATCACACTCAACGGCCCCCATTAAGATCTCATGACCTTGTGTCGACGGTCCGGAAACACTCTATGGCCAATACACACGTTTGCCGTGAGCGGGGATCGAACCCGCGACCGTTAGTGCTTTAGTCAGTCGCAGTGACCATTGCGCCAACGCGTCTGCCTTTGGTTTTAAACATTTTGAAACATTTTTGTTCACGTGGCCGAATAATAAACTTTACAATGATTAAATAAGAGTTTTTATAAGGAGTTTGTGGTTGAAAATAATTTTGCGCATCGTATGTTCAATCTTAGACCTATTGAGTAAAAAACTATCGCATTGAAAACATATAAAATTAAATTTAAATCAATTTTTTGATTATTGGTTTTTGGTAGAAATGCTAGAATAGCAAATTATGAAAAAAAAAACAGAAAATATTACTCACAAAGATTATTTTGCTCTTCTCAAAGTAATGGTGCTATTTCTGATGGTATTTAAACACATTAAAAGTAATATTTAGTGTACAGTAGGATGCACCAAAAATCAATAAATAAAGCATGCTGTGACACGCCGCGACCTAATCACAAATGAATAAAAATTGCCAGCACCTAAGTATTAAGTGTTGCCGAATATTCGGCGCTTTGGCAAAGATTCTCGCCGAATATTCTGTATTCGGTATTCGGCCAAATAACTATTTGTGGCATCTCTAGCTTTTAGTTTTACCAGTCAGAAATATGTTGTTTCGCCAATATCACGTAAAAATCACACGTTATTCTACCCATTATATACCCGAAGGGTTTTTGTACTAAAATGTGTTGCACTAAATAAAATTTTCAACAGTATGGGGCCAGACTTAATCATTCTGGCACATGACATAAATTATAATATATCAAAATTTATTTAAATATATCTTTATTTAATATTTCCGTGGAAATTCAAAAAATATGTCACTACCATTTCTTTGATATCCATTGAAAAATAAAAGTTGTAAGAAATTCCAACTTTTCTAGTTTTAAGTTACTATTCATTTACCACACACTCATCAAGTCATACCTTTTGTTAAAATGGAAACAGTCTGTGAAATCTAAGCTGTCAATTTCTTTGTACCTATACAAAGAAATGGGACAACTTATCGTTTCATACACAAAACACTGATCGTGTTTTGTGTATACTATGGTAGAGAGTAGCTCTACTTAATGTCTACTTCTTATATGGCTGGCTTGACAGGGACTGTAAGTTCCACACTCTCACAGAAAATCGTCTTTTCATACGGTGAATGAAAGAACGGTTATTGTCTTTCATCCCTCTTTCCTTTTTAATCTGGCAACAAATTTGAGGCTCCTCTGGTGCTTGCAAATGTCGGCGGTGATCACTTCTTATCACGTGACCCATCTGTTCATTGGCCACGTTTTTATTTTTTAAAAATACACGCTCTAATATATACCACGGGTCATAACAATTGAACCTTATGTAGTTATATACAATTAAAAACCCTATGTTTTTTCTTTCATGATTCGTCTAAATAAACGTTTTCCTATGCCCGTATGCTTGTCCTAGGTTAAGAATCACATTAATTATTTTATTCTAATAAAGATTTACATAAGTTGCCTATCATTCTATTACACCTGAAAATTTTTTCTGTTATGCCTTTATTTTTTACAGTATTAGCGTTTACGAGGTTACCTCGATTACGATTAGATTAAAACCTACAAAAATAAAAAAATTTGATTATGATTAGTTGTCGCGATAAGACCCGTTATTTAAAACACGAGAGTTTAAGCTACCACTGACTTGTAATTTGCCGGGAAAACTTACGATTCATTCTACAATCAAAAAAAATAAAAACATACAACATTTAATTCATATTTATCACAAAAAAACCTATTTCTTTTTTAAATAAACGTCATACAAAAAAGAACATGGAGCCTCCTACTTCTTTGAAGTCGGGCAAAAATACCATTTCAAAGCATATTTTGTTTTAAAAAAACAAAGATACCATTCTACACTATCTATCTAGCAATCTATATCACCCATATATTTTAGTTAGCAAGTTTATTACGAAAATGGCCATTCGACTGAGCGACGTACGTGGAATCGATCGGTCGCTGTTTGCACACGGATATTGAGCAAACGAGGCTTCGAAGTCGAATTATCACGCGCAAACACGGGAAAATTGATGTCGACTTGTTTAACCTTGTTCCGTGGCTCGTAATATACCTTCCCTGGTTTACTTTTACGATAATTTAAGACCTAATGATGTTTTCCTGTTTAGTTTAGCGTTTAAATGTTTGTAAAAGTGGTAAAACGTAAACCGCGTAATGACGGTTTAGTGATGTTGTACCACTGATACCGAAATACTTCTATCTCTTAGGAAAGAATACATAATAAAGAAGTATAGAAGGAAAGATGAACAATAGAAGAAAGAATATATCATTTTAAAATGATAGGTTTTGCTCTCAGACTTTTATAAAGATTTACATAAGTTGTTTGTTATTGCTTTACATCTTAAGAATTTACTGTCAGTGTGTTTTTTAACAGCTATAGCTTTTGTAAGCTTACCTAGAAAATTGTTAGCAGGTAACAGAGTTGTTTATATGAATTACTAGTGAAAATTCACCAATGTGATTTTCACCTTACACGAT
Organism: Hypolimnas misippus; assembly: GCA_037950945.1. NCBI lineage: Eukaryota > Metazoa > Arthropoda > Insecta > Lepidoptera > Nymphalidae > Hypolimnas > Hypolimnas misippus. The sequence goes on from JBBEEQ010000014.1 coordinate 5,524,172, forward strand.
ATTAGGCAGGCATAAAGTCAATCAAAAGCTTCGCGTTTTATATGAAGTTCATCAAATTAATTATTAATAAACGAACTTCTTTTTATTATTATTTCATATTTTTTTTACTCTTTCTTTCTTAACCTATTTCGTTAAAGGTCGTCGTTAAGATCCCATGATCCTACGTCGAAGAGACATACACTGAATACAAATACAGACAGACGACGACTTATATGGCCTATACAGACGTAACAATAAATAATTTCCTTACAAAGTGTAACCATTATTAAATTTACTTCAGAATTCATGCAAATTAATTGTAAATTTTAGTATCATGAGACGCTCATTATAGATAAAGTAATTGTCGTGACTGTCGGGAGTTCATCACAAAATTGTTTAACACATATGCGAATGAATTATCGGTGACCCGATGCAATTATGAGGGTGCAATTATGCTTGTAGAATAATGATAATAATTGGTTTGCTAAATTTTGTTAGTTAATCAAAATGTCCGCTCAATCGTTAAATGCTATTTATTAATGTAATTTCGATTTTGTTTTTAACGATAAATGTATTTCAATCGTATTAAAAATGCAGATTAAATATTTTATTAAGAAGAAAGTTTTATTAATTCAATTAAACATTAACAAATGACGCAAGAAATTCAACATAATTCCGTTTTGTGTTATTAAAATTGTATGCATTCTATCGTAAATGAAAATATTTTATTTTCTCAAAATATTCTTAAGTTTTTATGTTGCAATAAAAGAAATATTTCAATTTCGTCCTACTACTATAATAAATGCAAAAGCTTAAGGGCATAGATGGATGTATAAATAGATGCTTGCCCCTCTTTAACACAAAAACTACTGAAAATTTTGGTGAATTTTATACTAATGAAGCTTATGCACAGAGTACTTTTAATCAACAAACCACGCGAGCAAACCCGCGAGGGGAAGGTAGTAATATCCAAAGCTGAATAGTTTTTTTTTTTTAATTTCAAAATGCTATTCTAAGGAAACACTAGTCTAATATATTTATTTATTCTTTGCATTAAATACCTCATTAGAAAACAAACATTTTTACAAAGAGACCACGTCAAAGTAAGCAATCCAATTATCCGTAGTGCGTTGTTAGTGGTATTATCCACTCTTTATACGGCCACTATGCTAGGGATGGAAGCAAGTGGTCTTTGTACCGGTACACTGGCTTACTTTACCCTTTATACAACAATACAATGTATTATTGTTGATGATTGAAAAGATTGTAAATAAAAAAAGGTTTAAATGCAGTAGATTAAATTTGATTATTTTATGTCCCTTCTTTAATATTGGCTTATGTAATTGACATAGATAGGTTTTTAAATATGATGTATTTTATTAACGTAACCTTAAAAGAGAGAAACTCTAATAAATATGACTTTATTAATTTTTGTGTACAAATAAAATGTCGCCAATAATTTAAAGAGTAAAATTTTAAGTTTTACTAACATGATTGGTATAAAACAAGTCCGTAACCTAATCGCGGATGCAAGTAACATTATATATATTAATAATATTTTGAATATCAATCGCTTCTAATGTAGCATTCCCTGGGAAGACGAGTGTAGTATAGTACAATTCAATGAGTGTCTCTTGAGTCTTGGCTATCCTCCAGACTAAGTTGTAACTTAAAGGGACGCAGCTGGCTTAACCACTTTATTGGACTAATGCCATTCTGTAACATCCTTTGGTCTTCTACTGCTTAAAAATCACTTTATAAAAACAATTTCAGCCCATAAGGAACTTTGGTTACATGTAATTTCATGTAGGAAAGCTTGAGCTGACTTGTATAGTCTAGTTTTTTTTATTGTCTGATTTAGCAGACAAATATGACGTATTTCTAGCCACACATAAAATATCACATTATCGATATAATGATTTAACTGAAATATCACTACATAGTATAAAACAAAGTCGCTATCCGCCGTCTGTCTGTCCCTATGTATGCTTAGATCTTTAAAACTACGCAACGGATTTTGATGCGATTTTTTTTAATAGATAGAGTGATTCTTAAGGAAGGTTTATATGTATAATACATGCATAATATAGTAGAGAAACGCTGATAAATTTAGAGGTTTCTAATGTGATGTCGTAAATAAGCACGTTTTTTTACGCTTATATTACAAACGCTGGCTGAACCCTACGAGATAGACCAAAATAATGTACTTACAGTATTGTCCACCTTAAAAAGTTCAACAAAAAAGTCCGCGATGGTATATGTCTATCTCTTAGGGATAACCCACCATAACCATTTTTTATCCTTTACTAAAAAATGGTTATTTACGATGTGATTTTAAACAATACAGCATTAATCCTTATCAAATTAAGTACCTTAAATAAATTGTGCATTTATTATAGATCAATATGCTTTTTACAGCATGTAATTTAAGCGAATATTTCCGAAGATATTACAAATTTAAAATGCAGGGACGTAGTTATTGCGACGCCGCGGCGGTACCGACCCGCGGCCGGCCGGGATCGGGCGGCGCGTCTTATAAATAGCGCGTCGATGGCCGCGCTTCGCCTAAACGCTGTCCACTACCTTCTTCGAGACAGCTACCCGCCATCCGAACCCCCTCATCAAAGAGGCTTGTGATTATTCCGGTAGGAGAGGTAACCTACCGAAAAGACTAAGACGTCCCATGCACGTCTTAGCCGATCCCGATGATAACATCACCCAGGCGAACGCGCCATTCTTAGGGACGAACACAAACACACACACACACCGTCTCCGCCGGCAGAGACGAGGTCCTCGGTTTGCGACGGCTCGGGTGCGCTTAGGCGCGTCGTGAGACCGTCACCCTCGACACCTGCGCTCCGCACAGCGCCATCCTCCACACCGACGACGTTATAAGCCGAGGTGCGATCTCACTAGGAGACACCCTTAGACACGGACGTCCATTCTGAGCCCCAACGGGGGCTCTCAATTTCAAGGCCGAGTCTCAGTACCCCCCCCCCCCCTCCCCGGTGTCGCTGTCAAGGCCAGTAGGGCCAACAGCAATACACATTCAGAAAAAAAAAATGCGCTTCGCCCTATAGCACATCATGATTTGCAGCGATCGCACGCATTTGTCGGAGCTCTCTTGCGAGGAAAATATCGATCTGTATCTATATCTATACTATTAATAAAATTCTAGCGGGTCACTGTCTGTACATGGAAGATATATGAAAAAAATATTATTGGGGACCTTTACCAACGCAACAGAAGCCAAAACAATGATTTTTAGAATTCTTATCTGTTTGTCTGTTTATCTGTTTGTCTGTTTGTCTGTTTATCTGTACGTTTGTGCACGCTAATCTCAGAAACGGTTTATCCGATTTAGATGCGGTTTTCACTAATATGTTGTAGTAAGCTTCACTTAACATATAGTGTTTGTTTCATGTCAATCGGTTTATAAATAAAAAAGTTATGTCAATTTAAGGAATCACGTCGAACATTTTTTTTGTGCTTTTCACTAAATGCATTAAAGTATATATGGTACTTACATCAAAAAATCCATTTTTAATTTTTTTTCTGTCAGTCTGTCTGTCTGTTTGTTCCGACTAATCTCTAAAACGGCTGAACCGATTTTGATGATACTCAAAGTTAGCTAATGTTATAAGGATTAACTTAGACTTACTTCTATTTTAGTTTTTTTTATAAATAAATAAAGAAAGCGTTAAAAATTCACCTTCTATATTATACAAGGACAAGGGCGGCGGAAAAGCACTGCTTTACAGTCGGTATATAAAAGACTGGCACAAAGCACTTTTCTTCATTATTTATTGTTAAAACCGCGGAAGAATTCCCTACTACATTTAGTGTCTGCTTATAGTTACAACCAGAAAGTCCCCAAATCCAAAGTAAAAAACTCCTTTCTTGAGAAGCACCGCAAACTGCAGCCTTGCTTTGCATGAGACATACTAAGCATTCTGTAATCCACGCGAACGAAGTCGCGGGCACAGCTAGTTTGTTATAATGTAAACTTATAAAGAAAAAAAAATCTAAAGATTTGTGATATTTGTTCGGGGTATTGTTACCAAATAAGGACAAGTTATGAAAAGTAGACAGTATAATAAAATATTGTATAAACATATTAGTTTTAATGTTCTATGTGCTCTTATTATTATCCTCCCGGATTATAACATTATGTTATGTATTAAAAATGATCGATATATATATTCCTAATTTCACTTAAATCCATTGAGCCGTTATAATTTAAAAAGGTATTAAAAACACCTACACACTTTTGCGTTATCAATATCAGTTTGATATCTCTCCTTTCCAACTTTTTATCAGTAGAACTCATACGTAATTATAATTATTCGATAAAGTTATTTATGGATTGCCAAAGTTGGTAAATTTTAGACACTCAAAATTGTCTTGAAAATTGTAAATGCTATACCATCAGTAAAGTTCTAAAACGAGAATTACATTTATAAATTTTGCTCTTAGACTTTCATAATGATTTACGTAAGTTATTTCTCATTGATTTACACCTGCAAGAATTTACTGTCAGAGTCTTAAAAAATAATATTCACGGCTTTCTTAACTACTTACGACGTATCTGTTACTGTTGTTAGGTTACAAAATTATTTTATATCGCTCTCGAGAGCAAAACTTATAAATGTATTTCTCGCGTAAGCGATTTTGACATAGGCGGTTTTAAAACCGCCAGTGTCAAAATTATCTGCTTCAAAAAAAGAGCGAGAAAATTGCATAATTTTTCATAGACATCACTTTAAGTCAATAATAAAGAAATTTTTAACTAGGTACACGAAGTAAATACGATGAAAGTAAAAACGATAGGGTGATTACATAACATAATATAGTCTATTTTTTTCTACTTGTCTTATTTTTAATTTCGTTAAAGATCTTAATTAATTTATATACATAAATTAAAAAAAAAAATAAAAGAAAAGATTATATATTAAACTATTTACATCTTAATTAATACAAAAAAAAGGATTATATTTTACAAAACATTGTAGACCTCATCTAAGCCACAAAGACAAATATGGCGTTCTTCTAACCACACATAGACGCTGATAAGCAATACTGTGTCAAGCCACACGGACTTCATTTCGAGAAAATGGCGTCTAAAGATGTCAAACATATTCTTAACAAATATGTTTGAAGAAGTACATATATGCCCATATATATATTTTTAATTTTTTTTTTTGATAAAAGGTATAATTAGTTAAAATGAGACTGATATATTTAATGTATTACCTTATAAAAAGTTATTCAAATATTTATGGTTATTGTATAAATCGCAAAATATGGAACGTACTTGAAATTTGAGCCAATTAATTAAGAAACTTTTTTTTCGTGCTTATTTAGTTTATATGATGTAAAATAGATGATGCATTATCAAAATACATCAATATCTCCAAATTTGACTTTTTGTGGGTTGACACATTATTGCTTATCAGCATCCACATAAGAGTTAGAGATGAGAAATTATCAACCGAATGATTAAGCTGAGGCATTTTTTATAATACTCAAAACTGTGATTTTAGTTCCGGGTAATTTTACCAAATAAGACAAATAAAGAAAAAATTGATTATATATGGCTAATCAAATAATGTTTATCATTTCTCACCTCTTGACTTGTTTCCAAGCGAATTTGCCAATCGGTACTTTGTTCTGGTCAACTGGTGTCCCAAAATATAAAACGCCGTAACTAACGCGTGTAATGGTTGAAACGTCGACCCGAGTTATAGCAGTAACCCTTTGGTGATTTTGCGGATCAGCGCAGTGACTTAACACGCTAGGGTCGGGTCGACATTCTTTCAAAAGAGGATTACCTAAAAATGATTGATATTTTTAATGGAATTTAATTTTGAATTAAAAACATTTTACATAGGTATTTTTGGTGGATCACGATGATCATGGAATTCCCTGATGCTATGTTATACCTTTGGTATACGCCAAAAATTTCTTTACGGTTAAATTCTTTTCATAGTTACAAAATAATTCAATTATTTTTCATATTTTGTACCACTCGATAGTTAACTTTTCGTCCTTTTTAATCACTGTTGTAGAGCCTAGCTGATACCTATTGATTACAGCTCATATATGGACTGGATCGACCGAAACAGTACCACACTCATGAAGAAAATCGGTGTGAATTCCTTTCCTTACTTCCTGTCCCCCTTCATCCATCATTTCTTTTTAAGCTGGCAGTGCATTTGTATTTCCTTTAGGTATATGGCCTCTTATATTATTGATATTTTTATCCGTGCCTAGCTTTAGCTCGCGTTAATATAGGTTTTATTATAGCGAATGACTGTCTAAAACTTTCTTTTATGTGTTAGGTATGACAAGCGCGCCACGTTTTGGGAGTTAATTCTACTATAACCTTTCCATTCAAACTATAAGTTGACAAAAATTTATCGCAATCAAATGAACGATATGTCAACGTATATTAAAGAAAAAATATTTTTTTTATATATTAGACCAGCTGCCCCTCACAGTTTTACGCGCATTTATTGTTACTGCTTCTCTCTTATGAGTCATAGCGTAATATAATACAGCCTATAGCTTCCTCAATAAATGCTATCCATACCAAAAAGTATTTTTGAAAACGGATTAGTAGTTTCAGAGATTACACCATACAGACAAACTCACAAACGATTTTACCTCTTTATAATATAATATATATAATGAAATAAAGAATGCGACGCATCTATGTTACAAGTAATTTTCAGTACGAGTGATTTTCGAATGAAAACAATTTTCATAGAACAACCAAAAATATTCAATAGCTCGTTCTCGGAATGCTCTAGGGCGCTGAGCAATTTCACTTTATTTCCTTTCCCCGTCTTGTCGTGACGTCGACCTTTCAGAACATCTAGGGACGTAAACTGTAGAGACGATTTACCCTGAGACATATTCGGTTTTATTGTGGTATTATTCTTCGTGTAATAAATGCTGAAGGACTAAGATTTTGCAATGAGAACAGAAATTGCTTAGTCACGAAAGTACAGCCTCTATGTATTGTAATTACGGTATAGACTCAGACTGAAGTTGTTAATGTATTCAATAATTGTATATCCCCCGAACCCGAGAGGGTCCCGGTTCTCTACAAAATAAAAAAAAATTAATAAAAAATCTTATTAAAAGTAAATTGTTATTTCATTATAAATATATATCTATGCTCTTCAAAATAAACCATATAAGATATTTAACTAAAATGCTTACAATATTATTAATAGTTTTGGGTGATTACTTAAGTGGTGGATAAAAATTTAGTTATAACGTACCGATTTTTACTGTTTCTATTTAAAAAAGAACTATCAAACGAGCTACCTAACTATTTTTTTAGCTGGCTTTAAAAAATATTAAAGAATAAAAGGGAATAGGAAGTGGGGAAAGGAATTGGGAAATGGTTCGGCTTTCGGCTCTCTCAACTACGACAATCTTCTCTGAATGATACTTCATTGGTCAAACCAGCCCATATACGAGCTGTAGTCAGTCAGTCAGTAAGATGGTACGGAACACTTTGTGTGCTAGCCCGAGTAACACTTGACCGATTATTTAATACTAATTGCCCCTCGCGGTTTTCTCCTTTGATTCGTAACGCGATGTAATATAGCTTATAGCCTTCCTCAATAAATAAACTATCTAACACAAAAATAATTTTTCAATTCGAACCAGTAGTTCATGATATTAGCGCGTTCAAACAAACAAACAATCTCTTCAACTTTATAATATAAGAATAGATTATATAGATTCATTTATCTTTATCTTTCCAGGAACTTGCATTTCGAAAAGAACCATGAATTCTCACGTAAATTGAGATGAAGATGTTTTAGGTCAATATAAAAGGATTCTTTTTCTAGAAAATAAAGTATTCCCGAGAGATAATCATAAAACTGCATCTGCGCTTCGAAGATGTCGTGAGCGAAGTCGCTACTAAAATAAAAATATACATAAAATAAGGTCCTTTTACCTGAAGCAACATAAAGGCATCTAAAGGTAAAAAGAAATGGCAAACGAAAAAGTTAAAAGCAATGTAAAATATAGAAGGACTAAAGAATATTTACAAAAGGCATTAAAAAGAGGCCAGAAGAGAACTTTACTCTTAAGTACTCTAAATTAACTGACAATAATAATCTAATAAAGTTATCGATTGTACCCACCCGCAAGCAGCGTTACAAGATCACGTTTTAATATAAAATTCAGTTTTGATCGTTTCTTTAAGAAAAATGATCCTCAAAATGGCGTGTCAAATATAGTTTTAATACGTTATGAAAACCGATTTTAAGAAACAGATAAGGAAGATGAAGACATTCGTTATTTATTTAATCGCTCAGAAAGTCATTAACAGAATTGACTTTTCCTTTTTTACAGATAAATTACTTGTAATAAATAGACTGGCTAATTGGTACAGGGGTATAGAGCTCAATTATTATGCAAAAAAAATTATAATCGTCAACTAAAGTAACAAGTACGTTGCTGATTACGATAAACTACCGTTTTCAAAACAAGCCACATTTTGACAATTGAAGAAGGAATTTTAGTACAATAATTCGAAATCAGTTATCAGAATGTAGCATCTGTTAAAGTTATATTTTAACGTAATTATTCTACATATTAAAGAGCGTGGTACTACGAGCTATAAATAATATCAAGATCAAAAATTTCAAACTTCAGACGTTTAACAAACCGAATATATAGAATATTTGTAATTCTAACTCGGCAAGCAGCTTTGAGAATAAAATATTGCAACTCGATTTTCACTCGCTACCAAATATTATATTGACGTATTTTGCTCACACGTAAGCTTAGTGACAGAACAAATTCAACGTTTCTGCAGACGGTATTTTGATATTTAGAGGAAAATGTAGTATGGTAAATAAATATAAGACGAGAGAGAATTTACTGTCATTGCCCTTATTTTTGACAAACACAGCTTCAACTAGGTACCTGTTACCAGGTAACACAGTTATTATATGTATATCAATTACGACAGTACGAGTCTTACAAGTTAATGCTATTTTAAGTTGCATTATTATAGGAACTCAACATGCGTCACTATATAATATAAAAGATTAATAGCATTTTGTAAAAAAAAATAAGGCTTTTTCTTTAGTTTTCCGTATACTATTATTTTCCAAAAATTTATACTTATAACTAACTCTCAGATGGTCAGATGGTTCAACAAGATAGGGTGTGTTTGTTGTTTTTAAATCAGCGGCTTCGATTCCTGCCTAGGAAAATGACTTGCTTTTAAAATCGGCCACCCAGGATCTTTTAAGTATTTTTAGCTATTCCTTATACTTTTGGATTTGATCTACCACGTCCAGTTAAAAAACTCACCCTATCTGTACGTTATGCAATCACAACAAAACTACTAAACCGATGTAAATGAAAATTAGTACAGAGATAGTCTAAATAGTCTAAAGCCTGAAAAAAGACATTCTACTTTTTAATACGAAAAACGACTGTAATGGGTTGAAATCGGGGTTGAAATTTTCTATGGAATGATGGCAGAAACTTTAAAAATTTTTATTAGACTTTTGATTAGATATAATAAAATAAAATACTCATTTTTTTTTATTCGGTAATTTAAAAAAAAAATGAGTATTAAAGGAAATAATTTCAATAATTTCAAAATAATCAATCAATCCATCAATTTCCAAACTTTACGCAGTCAAAGCCGCGAGCAACTGCTAGCTTGTCAATAATATTACATACACTCGAATTGCATACAATGACTATCAAAGGAAAAAAGCCAGTGTATCGTGAAACTGACCTCACATGAAAAGAGACAAGCTTTGTTTAACAATAAACGAATTTTTTTTTCATTCTATTTTTATCATGTAAAAAACTCGACAAAAATGAATGTCTATTCAAAAAGCTATATAGCAAGTCAAACGTTTTACGGCTAATAGCGTTACTGATGGACTATTTTATATTTTATACAAATCAGAACCAATAAATCTTGACCTACTTATCCCACTAGTGTGGGATGCTACTTGTGTTGACACCCCGGCAGCATCTCACATCCAGTGGACGGCTTCGATAGCGAGAGCAGCGGCAGCAAGTGACGAACATTCCAAGCGGCGCAAGTATGAAAGCTTTGACGAGGCTTATGTCTTTGCTCCGTTCGGAATGGAAACTCTTGGTCCGTGGGTCCAGATGCTCGTTCTCTTTTTAAAGACCTCTCAAAGAGACTTTGGGAGTCAACTGGGGACCCAATAGCTGGTAGCTACCTCGGTCAAAGGGTCAGCTTGGCCATTCAACGGGGTAATGGTGCCAGTATTTTGGGAACTTTACCAAGATGCAGTGGCTTAGATGAGGTCTACAATCTTTTGTAATAAATTATCCTTTTTTTATTTTTTGTTTTAATTAACTTTAGTTAAAATAAATAATAAAAACAATACTTATATTTATAGTATTATTAATGATAATTAAATATTTAAATAAAAAAAGCAACCTGAACCGACTTAAAAATTAAAATACGTATTTCATTTACTTGGATGATATACTTTTTCCAGTTATTTTGATTTGAAAAGTAAACTACAAAATTATCAATTTTGTAATGTAAATTCGGTTAATAAGTGTTCTCGGAGTTTGTTTGATGTTTTATGGGTATAGATTTCGAATTCTGTATAAGCTTTATATAACCTTTTAACCGTTGATTTGTTTAAAGTCGTCTGGCTTTTTAAAAATTGTTTATATTTCCTTTCTAACGCAATTTGTAGAAATATTCGATCCGCATTGAAACGGAATTGCTATTTAATGAGAAATGCTGTTAACATTTCTGCTTTCATTCCGAACGTGATTTCAACAATGATATTTACTTTTACATTGTTGTTCTGTTATTACCTGTTCTGTCTGTTATTTTCTGTGTTAGTAAGTATTATAAAATTCGTTATATTACATGGACGCTGATAAGCAATAGTGTGTCAAGCCACACGGATTTCATTTTGAGAAAATGGCATCTAAAGATGTCAAACTTATTCTTAACAAATACGTTTGTAGAAGTATATTTCTATCTTTTATTTTATTTTTTGATAAAAGGTGTAATGAATTTAAATCAGACTGATACATTTAATATATTATCTAATAAAAAGTTATTTAAATATTTGAGATTATTGTATTAATTGTAAAAAATGAAACGCACTCGAAATTTATAAAAAAAAACTTTTCCGTATTTATTTCATTTATATGATTTCAAATTATTTTGAATATGACTACAATTTTTTTGAATAATGTTAAATAGGCGATGTAGTATCAGAATATATCAATATTTCCGAATTTGACTTTTTGTGGATTAACACATTATTGCTTACATATGCGAAAGTAGGAAATAAAAGAATAAAACCTTTTTAACACTATTAATTCAGAATACACTGATTATTATTACTGCGTGTAATCCTTCCTACAATTTTTTAAACAAATTCAACATAATCGCGAGCGAGGCCGTGAGCAAAACGTAATAGGCGAAATAAAATTACCTACAATAATATCCAGAGGAGTGGAGTGATAACCATTAACCATACGGGTTCCCTAAAATTTAATGACGAAATCATTAGTGATGGATAGATTTTCATATGATATTATTCTTATTTTATAAATGAAAAGAAGTCCTGTGAAGTTTTCATTACAAATGATTGTTAAAATTAATAGACATTAAGAAGATTTAAGGTATAACAATTACTTAGAAAGCTTTATTGCCCGAGCACTTAAGGTACTGTTCAAATCCTTTTGTGTCGCAATTCACATAAATTTTATATTTGGGTGCTGATAAGCAATACTGTGTCAAGCCACACGGACTTCATTTTGAGAAAATGGCGTGTAAAGATGGCAAACCTATTCTTAAGAAATATGTTTGAAGAAGTATATATCCATATTTTATTTTATTTTTTAATAAAAGGTATAATGAATTTAAATCAGACTGATACATTTAATATGTAACAGCCTGTTAATGTCCCACTGCTGGGCAAAGGCCTCCTCTCCTATTAAGGAGAAGGTTTAGAGCTTAATCCACCACGCTGCTCCACTGCGGGTTGGTGGATATACATGTGTTAGAATTTCTCCCGGCACATGCAGGTTTCCTCACGATGTTTTCCTTCACCGCCGAGCTCGAGATGAATTTAAACATTAATTTAGCACTTGAAAATTCAGTGGTGCTAGCCGGGGTTTGAACCCGCGATCATCGGTTGAAATCGACGTATTCTAACCACTAGGCCATCTCGGCTCATACATTTAATATATTATCTAATAAAAAGTTATTTAAATATTTGACATTATCGATTAATTGTAAATGAAACGCACCCGAAATTCGAACCAATTAATTAAGAAAAAATTTTCCGTACTTATTATATGGAACGCACAGATGGTTACAGATTATATGGAACGCACTTGAAATTCGAACCAATTAATTTATAAAGTTTTTTCCGTACTTATTTAATTTATATGACTACAATTTTTTTGAATAATGTTAAGTTGGTGATGCAGTATCAAAATACATCAATATGTCAGAATTTGACTTTTTGTGGGTTGACACATTATTGCTTATCAGCATCCATTTAACAACCAGCTGTCTCCTGCGGTTTTACTCGCGTTTATGGTTACAGCTTCGCTCATATGAGACGTAGCGAGATGTAGTAAAGCCTATTGTCTTCCTCAATAAATAAACTATCCAACACAAAACGATTTTTACGATTCGAACCAATATTTCCTGAGATTAGCGCGTTCAAACAAACAAATTCTTCAGCTTTGTAATATTATTAAATCCTGAGAAATATTAAACTATTCCAATAAAAGAAGCAAATATCTTTTATTTATAACATACCTCACAGACTTAAACTAACCTGACTTATTTACCCTTGAATTTATTCTCCTTCAGAGTTATATGGACTTTCTAATGACATCCCGATAACCAATAACGCGAAAGGAATTTACAATTTCACTCGCAAAAGGGTTCGTAAATATTGACGTTCACGACTTTTTATCATATATTCCGAACATGTCTTCTAGAAAAATATGAATGATACATTTTTAGTGTATTACTCTATTATTGACTATTATTCGGCAACGAACATTTATTAAAAAGTGGACTATGTATTATTGTGACGTCTAAGCTATATTACTGTTACGTTTCATTAAAATCTATTCAGTAGTTTTTGTATATCCACATCCATTGATGAAATAAAAATATAATGACGTCTAAGCTATATTACTGTTATATGGACGCTGATAAGCAATACTGTGTCAAGCCACACGGACTTCGTTTTGAGAAAATGGCGTCTAAAGATTTCAAACCTATTCTTAATAAATTAGTTTGAAGACGTATATATTCATCTTTTTTTTTCTATTTTGATAAAATGTATATTGAATCAAAAGCAGATAGATTTATTTAATATGTTATATAATAATAAGTTTTTAAATATTTGAGATTATTTTATAAATTGCAAAATATGGAACGCACCTGAAATACGAAACATTGAGTTAAGAAACTTTTTTCCATACTTATTTAGTTTAGATGACTTGAAATTTGATTGGATAATGTTAAATAGGTGACGTAGTATCAAAATACATCAATATCTTAAAATTTGACTTTTTGTGGGTTGACACATTATTGCTTATCAGCATCCATATATGAATAGATTTTAATGAAACATTAAAATCTATTCAGTAGTTTTTGTATATCCACATCCATTGATGAAATAAAAATATAATTAACATTATATTTTATTTTATAAATTGATGTCTTAAGAAAAACAGCAAAAACGTGCCTACTCCTAAAATACACAAACACTAATCACGATATAAGTCACAATTTTCAGTAAAAAAAGTTATAAAATAGTAAAAAAATGTTTCCAGACACTTCAAGACGATCTATTTTCAACGCGATGCATAAAAATCCAGCGAAGCGTTATAGAAGCCACTCACCTCACGTACTTACTCTGATGTCATATCGCACTTCACAGGTCAATGGGCACTGTCATCAGCTTGAGAGGAAATAGAACCTCTCTAAAATAGAATTACAGCAAAAAATGTAAAGAGCCCTGTTACACGCTCGTTCTATTATCAGAATAATGTCAGATTGATCGTGTATTGCGTCAGTTTGTCAATCTATAACCAGACATCAGTTTCATGAATGTCATGATGAAATTCATGGACAGGACTGATTTCTTAGATGAATCTTTATCTAACGAAGGTTTTAATACCTTTATTACACGCCCGCGGTGAAGTCCAGAATAGTGCGTGTGCTTGTGTGTGCGTGTGCGTGCGCGTGTGCGTAATCATGTGTCCCGCTGGTAGCTTCTCTTGTTACAACAATTGAACTCTAGTACGAGTTTTAATCATTTTAAATTGGCAGTCATTGACTTATTTTGCATACGTTTTACGTACGTACGTTTGCATACGTACCAGCAAGCGCCTCTAGCTACAATTTCACTGATAGAGCTGCTAGTCCATGTTTAAAATAACAAATGAAAATTATGTTATCGAAATCTATCAATACTCGTACTAAAGCTTCAGGGACTAATCAAACACGTTGCTTTACAAGTATAGATAGATACGGTACATGACTAACAATATTTGTGGCAGTTTTCCTCACGTTTTCCTACTTCGCAGAGCACGACTAGAATTGAAAACACATAAAGTGATCGAAAATAAGGTCCTCAGTCGGTTTGATAAAGCCCTTTATTTAACACTTAGGATGTTTCATTCACTCAACCATTTTACGTTTTTTTATTCTATAACTCAATTTCGAATCTTGGCAATGACAGTATTTTTTGTTTTGTTTTTTGGTTTTGACAATCGGACGTTGATAAGCAACACTATGTCAAGCCACACGGACTTCATTTTGAGAAAATGGCGTCTAAAAATGTCAAATCTTTTCTTAACAAAAAAAAATTAATTAAAAAAAAACTTTTCTTAAAACTAGAGGTTGTATGATCTTGTAGGCTCGTATTACGTATAGGCATAATTTAAGGTTATCTATTAACTATCGAGTTTCTTGCCGGTTCTTCTCGGTAGAACCCACGTTCCGAACTGGTGGTAGTTTCATTATTGATGTAATTTTTTTTGTTTTTTTTTTTTTTATGTATGACGATTCAAAAGTGCTCGTGAGAGCCTACTTGAATAAAGTATTTTTAGGTTAGGTTAGGTTAGGTTAGTAAAAATATTAGTTCATTTTTTTTACTTTTAAATATTGATTCAGGTGACGCTGGTAAACTTTACAACACATGTCCAGTTAACACCGAGATGTTTACTACTATTCATGTATATCTTCGTCCTAGCGTTAGTCATTGACAAGACTGCTAAGCCATGCGAAGGCTTAGCAATCTTCAAAGGAAAAATCGACGTACTTTGTCATAAATTAATAACACAGCGTGCGTTGCGATTGATATTCTGTGGTCTAATTATGCTGTCAAACACAGAGGCAGATCACAAAATATAATTTTCTGATTTAATTTTTGTCTTGGTTCTTATCTCTTAGAATAAAATCCACCGTGACAATAACTGCGTCACAAATGGTCAATTGGTATTTAAAACAGAAAATACTTAAAAACTTTTAAAAAATCAATCAACTTCAAAAGCAAAATACGTTATTGCGTTTCCTGGATCACATATTTATTACAATTATTTTGATTTTAAAATGAAAGTGTTAAACCGATTTAGTTAAACATTCTTAAAATTTCTACGGAACCAATCTAGAATACCCTTTGAAATAAAAGAATTTTCAAAATCGGTAACGAAATGACGGAGTTCCGAAATAGCAAACATAAACGTTACGAATTGATAAACTCCTCTTTTTAAAGTCTGTTGATAAGTTAATGTTTTACCAAAGACAAGTATATCCCCAGAAGTTACCTATACAAGAGTGATTTACCCTCTTCTCTATTTGCATAATCCACTTTGCCCCTGCCTTTTTCCGTGAAAATAAGATTACATTAGCTCTTCTACTCTCTCTTGTCAATTTCGTTCTCCGATAAACAAGAAATTTTATGAAAGTTGACATTTACATTCACGCTTTGAAGTAAACAATAATATTAAATATTCAATCAAATCAAATCAAATCAAAATATACCTTATTCAAGAAGGCTTTTTAAGCACATTTGAATCGTCAATACAGAAACAAATAAGAAAACAAAAAACTAATTAATTAATTAATTTACCACCGGTTCGGAATGTAGATTCTACCGAGAAGAACCGGCATGAAACTCGATAGTTACTCTTTTATAAAGTTTGACAATGTGTACATACATTTATAAGTTACAAATATATTAAATACCCTGTGTGAATCCAGCTTATACTAAATCCAAGCATCCTTATCATCTATTTAATCTAGAACAGAATAGTCAATAGTTTTATCACTTCAAAATGGTATAACCGTTTACTTATTCGCGTCTTCTCCGACATCCGTGACATTTTCAGAATATTTTGCGGATTAGTAACGCGGATGCACGCCATATTATGAGAAAAAAATAGTCTTACTATAAATGATTTATAGAACAGGAAATTAGGATAAAACAAAATTGATTTTCACAAATATTAGGAGATTGATGGATTGGCCTCCTTTTTATAGTTCTAAACATCATAATATTAAAAAAAACGGACCAGACGAACTAATAAAATTAATTGATGATTCTCGGTCTATCATTTACTCTGTCACTGTCTGTCTGTATGTTAGTATATAGAAATTATGAGAAATCAAAGAGATATTTTTCTTAAAAAATCTGCGTTTACTTAGAAAACAAAAACAGTATTTAATTACAGAGAGATATTTCATTAAAATTTAATTATAATCACTCCCAATTGCTCACATATAATCTTGTAATAGGACAAAAAAATAACTGGTCAAGTGCGAGTAGGACTCGCGCACCGAGGGTTCCGTACAAACTTATAGAAATCTATATAAGACTAACCCATCTACGCCATTTGTGGTCTTCATCATCAACATAAGTTACTATTAAAAATACCTAAATCGGTATACGCTTGCCTATAATATTTGAGGAGTTCCCTCAATTTCTCCAGGATCCCATCATCTGATCCTGACCTGAAGACAATGGGACCACCTTGGAAGGATACCTTTTCAACCAAAAAAAATTTTTGAAAATCGGTACCCAAATGGCGGCGTAATCGGCGAACAAACATAAAAAAAAATTAAATACAAGGTCGAATTGAAAATACTCCTTTTTAGAAGTCGCTTAAATATAATCAAATATTATGTAAATATGGATCACGTCCCAAAAACTATTTTGAAACTACTTAGGAGCACTTTAATTTAAAACACGATCATGGATGCAATCCATGGAAACACAAAATTTTATTTTAAGTACTATTACACCTTATACTTTCAAAAAAAAAATTATAGCGCGATTCAGGATACACCTAGCGCCATCTCTTGACAATTTCAATGAACTAACTTGTTGACTTTGACATTAACGACATAACTATATTATATTTTATTCTCGTTTTATTTTTATTTATATTCTACTACACTCCACTACCCCTGCACTACGTTCGTAAAATATTTAGATTTACATTATCAATCAAAATATCGAAATATATATTAGTGTTGCCAAGACGAAAATAATTAGTCCTTAATTCGAACAAAACTAATTGTTTATTTATAAATAACTAATTATATTACTAATAACCAGAAGACTTATATGTGTAGATAAATAAGTAAATTAAATAACTCGATCTGTTTGAATTTAATTTTAAAATTTTCGTACTAAGTCAATACGAGTACTTAAATCAAATCGCGTGAAGCTCTTATATTGAATGTTAATTACGTAATGACGTTATAAATCGACGATAAAACTTTTAAATGAAAAGTTTATTTTATAATTTTTAGCGCGTTTAAATAATAATTAAAATAAAAAAAATTATTAATCGAGCAGAATTATATCACAGTTAATGTCATAATGTTGTAATAGATGGCATTAGCTGTACGCTGCATCGCGCTATCATTTTGTTAGCTGCGATATATAGATTGCATTGCGTTGTTTATAAAGGTTTGCTGCTTTTTAATGTTTTCGTATTGATACAAATTTCTTCTCAGTGTTTGTAATTTTTTTTTTTGACCATGGTCAACTTCTATGTTAATTTGTTACAAGTACATATAATTTTAATTCTAAGATTAATATATTTTCCGCTTGATCAATTTACAACTTGATACATTTACGCGTTCCTGAGAAAAAGGTTGAAAGACAGACGTACAGACTGACAGACACACGAACAGAAATTTACAGTTTTCGGATTTTTTCCTTTATGTATACTAAAGGACCTTGCTCCTGGCCAAATTTCATAATGCTTGGTCAATGGGAAGTACCCTATAGGTTTTGATTCCCTTGCGAAAACGTTAAAAACGCTATCATACTTAAAATATGTGATATAAATGACCGTATCTTTTGATTGCGTTAACTTAGAAGTTTTATTTTTTCACAGCTCTTAGTAATTACAACTCTGAGTACTTGACGTTGATAAAAATTTGTTACCTTCACGCGTTTCTGAGAAAAAGGTTGAAAGACAAACTTACAAACAGACAAACATACATACAAAAATTTACAGTTTTCAGATTTTTTCCTTTATTTGTACCATAAGATCTTACTTCTTGCCAAATTTCATCGTGCTAGGTCAATGGGAAGTACCCTATAGGTTTTGATTTCCTTGCGAAAGCGCTAAAATGGTCAAAATATACGACATATTTTCCATTATCTTTTGATTGTGTTGACTTAGAACTTTAATATTTTCACGGCCGCATGTCATCGTAGACTTGAGTATATGATATTAATTTCAACATGATACGTCTATGCATTTCTGAGAAAAAAGGGTTGACATCCCGACAGACAGACAGACAGACAGACAGACAGACAGACAGACGGACAACAAAGTGATCCTATAAGGGTTCCGTTTTTCCTTTTAAGGTACGGAACCCTAAAAAACAACCAAATTAAAAAAACTTATTTTTTGGAAACTATAGCATAAACGCTTACAAACTAACAAAACCCATTAATAATTTTAATAACAGAATCTCATTAAAACGAGTCCAAACAATTGTTGTACAACTGACGTGGTTGGTGCCCTTTAAACTTGTTGACCCTTAGGGTGAGTCCGATACGAGAACTGTAGAACTTTTAAGCCAGTTATATAGTTCCTTATTTATATGCCTCGAAACTTTTAGGTCGAATTTATGAGAAATAAGTGGACTTTGTAAACAAAGTAAAAAAAGTTAAGAAGGCTTAAAAGGAAATGTTAATGCCCTTTTAGTTGATACGTTTGCAACAAAAAAAGTAAATACCAAAAACTAAATATTCAAAAATACTAATAATGTATCTAAAGCAGTGGCGTGCACAGAGTTTTTAGACAGGGTAGGCAGAATATTTTGAAAGCATACTTACCAAAAATAGTCACTGCACGTTGTTTAGTTTGTGCCTATACCGCTAGTTGCGCGACTGTGCAGCGCAAGAAATATGAACACAGGAATTATCGATGATACATCATGGTACCACCGTAAATTGATAGATAGCGTTAGTGGCATAATATTAGATATCAATGTAAAATATTAAAATAAAACTCTGTTTTACTTGTGTATTATTTAAGTATATAAAATAATGCAATATATATTTATCTGAGTTACTGAGGGTAGGCAGTGTCTTTTTGTCTTTATGAACCGCACGCCACTGATATATAGTGAGCATGGAATTTGTTTGTTTCACTTTAGTGACCGATATAAACTGTGTGACATTGTAACAGGTACGTTGTAAGTATTTACGAAAGCTGTGAATGTCAAAAATAAGGAACTAGCAGTACAGTACAACTAGTGTTGCCGTCCATCTGGGTTTGTCCTAGTTTATAGGGCATCCGGGGACCGTCCGGGGAAAATTACATTTGTAGAATGGGTTTAAAAAAATGTAAATGATTATTAAAACTATTTGTAACAAACCGTAATAAGATTCTGTTCTTTTAGGTACATTTAAAATGATGATAAAAGATGACTAAATTTAATTTTATGGTCTGAAAATAAATAAAATGAATTTATGTCATTTTCAACTGTTGGTGATTTAACTGACGATAAAAAAAATCTGACATGTCCGGGTTCTAGGCTTTTACGCGTTTTGTCCTGGTTGCCAAATTTTAGAGATGTTAATCCTAAGTACAACTTATGTGTGTAAATAATCAATATGTAATCATAAACTGTATTGTATTGAAAAAATTATAAAAGAGTAACTATCGAGTTTTTTGCCGGTTCTTCTCGGTAGAATCTACCGAATCGGTGGAAGCTTCATTATTAATGTAATCTTTTTTTCATGTATTGACGATTCAAAAGTGCTTTTAAGAGCCTACTTGAATAAAGTATTTTATTTGATTTTGATTTTGTAAATCTTTATAAAAGTCTGAGAGCAAAACTTATAAGTATAATTCTCGACTAACAGATCGACTATTAATTGGATGCCGATAATCAATAATGTGTCAACTCACAAAAAGTCAAATTTGGAGATATTGATTTATTTTGATACTGCATCACCTATTTAGCATTATTTGAAATAATTTGAAATCATATAAATGAAATAAATACGGAAAAGTTTTTTTTATAAATTGTTTCGAATTTCGAGTGCGTTTCATATTTGCAATTAATAAAATAAAGTTAAATATTTGAAAAACTTTTTATTAGATAATATAATAAATATACCAATCGGCTTTTAATTCATTATATCTTATATCAAAAATATAAAAGAAAAAGTTGATATATACTGCTTCCAACTTATTTATTAAGAATAGGTTTGACATCTTTAGACGCCATTTTCTCAAAATGAAGTATGTGTGGCTTGACACAGTATTGCTTATCTACGTCCAATTACGATATACCTACTCACTGAGTCACTGCAACATTAACGACAAACGACTGTTATTAAGTAATCACCACCGCCCATAGTAAGTAAAGTAACAGCCTGTAAATGTCCCACAGCTGGGCAAACGCCTCCGCTCCTATTAAGGAAATTCAGTGGTGCTAGCCGGGGTTTGAACCCGTGATCAATCCGTGATCGACATGTTCTAACCACTAGGTCATCTCGGCATAGACATTTGCATATCCATATGAGCCACTAATGCATTGGCAGCTTAAAAAGGAGTGAGGGGTGAAGGAGAATAAAATGTTGGGTAATTTACAGCAATATGAAAGCATAGAGGACTAAAGGACTCTCTTAGTTTTTATTGTAATATCTTCCGAAAATTAAATTACCAATATAATTATATAAAAGAAGTATGAACATTGATTGCTAAAAATACTATTATTATTTACAAAATGTAAAAAAGTAATAGTATTTTAATAGACTCAAATAAGTCATACATCAAGAAAATACAAATGATTTTTCCTTGTACAAAAAAAAAACACAAAGCGAAAGAAACCAATTAATCAGATGGTATTTCGCATTTCTGCTACGACAAACAATTTTAATTATCTCTGTACTGATTGTTTTCATCGTTAAATTTACTTTTCAGTTTATTTTAATATATTTACAATGGTAGAATCTTTTAGGATACCTACTATAATTTAAATATGAGTAATGAGTATACCATTCTTCAATCACCACACATACACCCACCAAAAAAGTCTAAGTAATACAATTTCAAATTATTAATCAATTATGATGAATGGAAAAATATGTCATAATATAATTTATGTTTATTTTTTGGTATTGTACAAATTCGTTTAAATTTGTTTAACGATTTAGGTACCACAAAAAAACAGTATTCCTTTTGCGTGAATTATATTACTACGTATAAATAAGTAGAGGTACTTTTATACCATTCATAGAAGCTACTAGAATAAGTAGTTAATTATTGATTATATAACTTAGATATAATAAAATAAACTACATCGTCACATAACACCAACCCGAGCTATCATATTTTAATCACAATTAATATGATTTTCACATCAAATTCTCGTCATAACTTATTGATTGTCAGCCGCGAATCTGAAACTGCTAATAAACAATTTCACGTTCATGATTACCGGGTTAATGAATACATGTGCGTCATCCACTTCCTACCTTTAGGCTGTATTTGTAATGAACTTGGTAGCTATGAAGTGCTGTGATTCCACAGGAGCTGCACGTTAGTGGTGCATGAAGAGAAAATTCGACCATACTATAACTTGATTGTTCTAGCTTAATTCAGTGCAGATCTAGTAAGTATTGTCTGGTGGCTAAGCAGATAGAACTTTTTATAAATAGAAAACAATTAAGACATATTTTCGAACGCCTCGAGCTAGTTATTATATCTAAACGAAACACTAGACTACCAGTCACTAGTACTATTAGACTGCCAATAAGACATCTAGACGCGCGGTAGCGTGTCAAGCCAAGTTTAAGAAACAGAACTGGCGAGCCGCACCGTGTGTAATATTATTCATAAATATGTCATATATGAATTATAGCCTTCGCAAATTCTAAACCTACAAGTATTTGTCACTTCTTATTTTATAATTAAAAAAATTCGGATTGTTGGTAGAAACTAGCGATCGAACATAATAATTCGTTGGTAGGTTTATAAAAACTAACCAAGACAAAACTTAGGCTACAATACATTATCTTATGTAGATATGATATGTTATACTGCTACTTATAAATAAATTTCAGGACTGACCATTGAACTTGGCACCTATTTAGATCTCACTTCTTTTGTCGTTGAAATCTACAACCAAGACATCTATCATAATATTGAACATGGCTCTCATTTCACATTTATGTTTTTGATTGGATTATATCTAAACGAACCACTAGACTACCCACCAGTCTACTGCGTACTTCCTTGCAGTAAGGTACCTCCATGGTGGTAAGCACTGGTACGTAAACACTGAAATACTTCACTTCTCCTATTATTGCTACTCGACACTTCCCAATTTAGTGGGTTTCTGTAAAGTTAGGAGTAAGCTGATAACTTTATTATAGAAACCCACTACATATAGTGTGTACGAAAAATAACAGTTTCACTTAGTTACTCACACGGTGAAAAGGCACCCTTGGCGGTTTAACGTGTGATCTGATTGATACCACTGAGTTCAGGACTTATATTACTGTTATAATGACTTTCACTGGAATTTAGAGAGTCAGCTTTATTAAAATAAAAGTTAGTTTAAAAAATATACAAAAAAAAATTCAATATTTTTTTTTGAACTTTAATTAAAATATGAAGGTCT
The DNA here is from genome assembly GCA_037950945.1 of Hypolimnas misippus. Taxonomy (NCBI): domain Eukaryota; kingdom Metazoa; phylum Arthropoda; class Insecta; order Lepidoptera; family Nymphalidae; genus Hypolimnas; species Hypolimnas misippus. The sequence continues at coordinate 5,547,351 of JBBEEQ010000014.1, forward strand.
TAATATCATTTGTCTAATTATTCATTCATTTTCAATCATTTTACATTTTGTACTGTTTTAGTTCATTAAGCGTTTCCTTTCAGTCAATGAAAATTTTTGTACAACGGATTAATTTAAATCAAATTAAAATGTTGTTAACGTGTAAAAACAATCCCGATACGTATTTATCAGAAATCTAAAATAATACAATCGAAAATTTTAATTAAACACCCTTCAAAGCAGTTATGCCTCGGATTATGTTTGGTAAAACCTAATTATGTATTGTTAAGACCCTCAGGGATTGAGCTACACCCCTTTAGTCTCAGAAGTTACTTCGAAATAATTGTCCTATTATTTGTAGTTTGTGTAAATTGGGTTATATGAGAGCAAATAATAAATAATATCCTAGATTAATATCTAGGATTGTGTTTATTTTTTTAATGGCATTATTCTGTAAACTCATGATGGGAGTTCGAATCCGGAACGTCTCGTTCCGTGTTCTCGTGATGTTCAATTTATTTACAATCTAGCTTTTACTCGTGGCTGTTTTTATGTTAATGTAGATTTTATTTTAAAATAATACGCATATATATGTTATGGGTAAAGTAATACATTTATAATTATTCATAATACCCTGGAACATTACTTTTTCCAATCTAACAATAACTAACATTATTTTGCGGAATAAAATATCAAAATGTCTAGTTACCATGTAGCATTATTCATAATGCCCGGGCATTATGTATAATGTTAAATCAATTATTTTGTCCATAACATATACATAAGGTATAGCCTGTAAATGTACATTATTCTAGATGGTCATCAAAAATAATAATGTACCTGTGATTTATGTCGCACGTACAAATTCACTCGCTTTTTTTAAAATACCATAGTTCACAATAATTACACATTTATTTATTATTGTTTTTTTGTGTACGAATGAATTGTACTGAGGATTTTTATTAATGGAACGAATAAAATATATATATTTTAACGATCAATCATCAACCTGATAAGTACGCAATTATTCAAATATAAAATTTTTAAACAAACATTGTGAAGAAGAATAATATTGAGGTAAATTATTTGATTTTATATGAATCCAATTATAGATACAACGTAGAAATATTATGCGGAACAAGTCTCGGAACCGCCCGGAGGGTAAAGGTCGAAGAATTGCAAATGTAACATGAATAAGAAGTCTCTAGAAAAGTTTATTTTGAAATAAAACATGCACGATAACAGCGTAAAATAAAAGTTATAAAATCATAATCTATCTAGCATTTTTCCCGGTTATACCAGGGTCTACTTATTACTCCAGTGTAGGTATTGACAAGAAACCGCTTTTTACACAGAGCGGTTACCATCTGAACTCCGCAATCCTTAACGGCAAGCCAGTAACCGTTTAGACTTAAAAATCCCGAAATTAATAGTAATGATTATTAAAAGGCGATTGTGATAACAACCATGACCAACAGCTTACCGCGCTCTCCGAAAAAAAATAGGGAGACCCACAAGGACAAAAGATCTATCCCAGATCAAAAAATAAATATTTATACAAATACGTATATTATAATAATAATCTGCCACGAGCGGACATCTAACCCGCAACCATCAGCGTTAGAGGGACCTTCACTACCACTATACCAGACCTGTCGTTATGGTCCTACCAGTGCCCGGGGCAAAATAAATAGGGCGCGCCCTCGGGCTGTGGGTGCGTGAGATGGGGGTCCCACGCATCCGTTTTTCATACGGCCCCGAGGAGGATGGCAGTCGTAATGGCCTTAAACTGCCGTATGCACCAGCGAGAGGAGCGGGGAGGGCCAGACCACACTTTGCTCTCCTGAGACGAACTTCGCCAGCCACGAGCGGAACGTCGCACTGAAGGGGCAGCGGATGCGCATGCGCAAGCGATCCCGAGGACTCTCCATTTCCATTTGATGAAGAAGGCCATCGCAGTAGTTTTAGTGGGTATAAATCTCCACATAACCCGATCTCCAAGAAATAGGGTATCTTTCCGAATATTTCCCCTGCGTAAACAAAAAAAAGACCTGTCGTTCTAAAATATTATACGAAAATTTCGTGTTGGCTTTTTACAGTACATGTTATCACAAACCATCACGCAATAGCCCGCACTGATATTTATAATAAGATTCAGTGTGCAATTCAGTGAGTTCATCTGAGGTGAACCGTCGCGGTTGGTAAGAACGCATTCAAACCACGCTCGTAACTCTTTATTAGCACTAACTAAATTTGTTAGCTGTGACTACTTTGTTATATGAAATTTTACGCACCCCAGGTAGCTTAATGGAGTTTTAAAGCTTTATAAGCTCTAAAATTGTCCTTCCTTAACTTGTGGTGGACGCGTCCAGGCTACCGAGAATAATCTCAAATTGAAAATGTAAACAAAACTGACATTCTATTCATTGAGACCATTTAGCCCCAATAATTCCGCTGTAAGTTGGTGAATTATGTATCCTGTTGATTCAAGATGATGCTGCAGCATCACAGATCAAGATTTTGCAACTCTGTTTTTTACTATCATTGAAGTCACAGTACATAGTTGTGAATTTCAAATCTTTCAGACCTATAGAAGTGGCTCAAATCCTCTCAACCACGATTTTATGTAGAGTTTACAACCTGATACGTCTGAATTGATGTGCATAAGTTAAAGCTAAGTACCATCCTGATTACATCACCTGTCAAACAAAAAACTAATCAAAATTGGTCAATTCTTAAGAGGACTACGATGCCACAGACACAGATATACACGTTAAACTTCACACCTATCTTTTTGGGTGAGGGGCTAATAAGGTCAGACATAAGATCCAAACTCGTGAAACCTACAACAAAATGTGAATTACGGAAGAACAGACACTGCATGAAAGCCGAGATGGCCTAGTGATTAGAACAAGTCGATATCAACCGATGATCGCGGGTTCAAACCCCGGCTATCACCGCTGAGATTTCAAGTGCTAAATTTGTGATAAATTCATCTCGATCTCGATGAAGGAAAACATTGTGAGGAACCAGCAAGTACCAGGAGAAATTCCGACTCACATATATCCGCCAATCAATTATCGACTTAGTAAATCTTGTATAGACCATATTTATGCACGATCCCGCACGCAAATCCTATACACAGCGGCGCTTGGCACTGCACTAGCTGATCATCGCGTCATTGCACTGGCCGTTGTAAGTTCTAACACAGATTGTGAAAACACACGGGCGAACATTAAATACATCACTCGATACGATAAAAATTTACTTATACATAGTTTAAAAGCGCTGGATTGGAAACCTTTAAAACAAATCATGGACCCACATAAAATATATGAAATCATAGTAAATAATATAAAAAAATGTTATAATGAATCACAAATAAAAGTTAAAATTTCTAAAAACGTTCATATACATAATAAAGGATGGATAAATAATAAAATTTTAAAAGCTTGTAAATATAGAGATAAATTATTTATTAAATGGATCCGCGACACTTCAAACATGTTATTAAAACAAAAATATAATTCTGCTAGAAATTATGCAAATAAACTAATTATTACAAATAAAAATAAAAAAATTAAAGAGCAAATAGATAATTTTAAAAATAATCCTAGAGAACTTTGGAAACTATTAAATGAAATTACAGGTAGAGCCAAAATTATTGCAGATAGCATAATCATAAATGCATTTTCTAACAATAGCAGTACTATCAAGAATATAGCAAACACATTTGCTACAACCTTCTCTAATAGTATCGAAAAAGCTATCCAAAGATGTGACGTACAAATCCTGAATAAAAATAAATATGCTACTTCATCTAACGTAACTTTCAGGTATCAACCGGTGACTGCCAAAATAATATTAAATGAAATAAAATCACTAAGTAAGTACAAAGCTCCTGGTATAGATGGGGTTAGACCAAAAGATTTAAAAACAATTGCTTGTGATATTGCAGAAATAATTGCTCACTTTATTAACACATCCGTAAAAAAGGGAGCTTATCATCGTGACCTCAAGATGGGCATTGTCAGGCCAATACTCAAAAAAGGCAGTCAAAATGATTACAACAACTATCGTCCCATAACAATACTTTCTGCTATTGATAAAATAGTGGAAAAGGTTATATCGAAACAAATACATATATTTTATAAAAAACATAACATTATTACTGACAGACAATTTGCTTTTCAACCGGGTAAAAGTGCCACACAATTACTCTCTACATTTACTGATAAAGTTTACAACCATCTAAACAATAAAGAACACGTTTTAATTGTATTCATTGACTATAGCAAAGCCTTTGATACTCTAAGACATAAGACCTTAATTGAAAAACTGAATGACTGCGGCATAAGAGGTGCTATTAATGAATGGTGTCAAGATTATATTACAGACAGGTCTTACGTAGTCAAAATTGGTGATAACTTTAGTGAGAAGATACTTGTCAAAGAGGGCACAGCACAGGGCTCTGTACTCGGTCCTCTACATTATATAACCTACGTCAATGATGCTATCAATGTCATCAGAAAATGTGATATATTCCAGTTCGCAGATGACACGTGTATTATTTCTGCAAACAGGGATATAAACGTAGCTATAAAAAACATCCAAATGGACTTTACATCACTCTGTCAATGGTCACATGATGTAGGCCTTATGTTAAACGCAGAAAAAACTAAATTAATTTACGTAAGTTCTAGTCAAAATCGTTGCAACAAAATCCCTCAAATAATAGCACACAATCATGAATGTTTGCATAACAAAAATCAAAGTTGTAACTGCGAAGCAATAGAAGTGGTGAGTAAACATAAATATCTTGGATTGTTAATTGATGATCGGTTTAAATGGACTGAACATATTAACTCAGTATGTGACAAACTAAGGGCCATTTTAGCGAAATTTAGCGTAATAAAACAAAAAATTTCATATTCCACCATTTTACATTTATACAAAGCGCTTGGAGAAACAACTATATATTATGGCCTAAGTAGCTATGGAAGAACGAATAAATCACATCTCGATCTTATATATGACCTACAGTCACGTATTATAAAAACGATAGTGCCGATAAAACTTAAAATAAAATACGGCGATATTAAAGAACTTTTTCAAAAAACTAAAATATTACCAATTCATGAACAGGTAAAGTACGTACTACTTAAAGAAAACTATTTTAACGACACATATCTAAATATTAGTCGACATAATAAACTAACACGCAGTGCCTTTAAAGTCAAATATACGTTACCAGGATACCGTAACCTTTATGGCAAACAAATGCTGCAATATCAAATTCCTAAATTAACCAACGATCTTCCAGATAATTTAAAAATACAAATAAAAGAATCAAATATAAAATATAAATTAAAAAACTTTTTTTTAAATAAATTGCTATCGACTAACAATTAATCCATTTAATAAAATGAACAATAAGCCTCGCAAAAAAAAAAATGTATATCTATCAATTATTTAAAGGAAAAATAAAAACAATATGTACCCGTGTGTTTACATTGTTTTGTCTATTTAAAATTTTATTTTTTTACTTTTCTTATATACGAACAACGATAAGAATGAGCGACGGTTGAGGCGATGGCGCGATGGATGGAATATTTATGGACAATTAATAATTATTTGCAACTACCCCGCAAATTGGCTTTTATTGTTAATGTAGTTTATTATTATTATTATTATTATTGTTAATAACCTTATTATTGTTCTATTTTGTGGATTTGCTTCCTTTTGGTATTTATATGTATATGCATAAAGCAAGAAATGTAGATAGGTTAAGTAATATTTAATCATGAGTTATCGATGATGAACTCCAGTGTACGGAAAAATCAGCAATGATTTATGAGACACTGTTAACATTAAGATAGTTTTGTAAAACATAGTATTTGTATTAAAATAAATAAATAAATAAATAATCCGCAGTGAAACAGCGTGGTGGATTAAACACACAACTTTTTTTTAATAGCCTGTATGGGACGACTGGAACAATTACAGGCTGCTACTTTACTTAAGACACTGTGTCGTATCGTATACGTCGTAAATGTATATTAGATTATGTTAAGTAATATAAAAATCATTCTTCACAGATAGAAATTTAATAAAAACTTTATTGCCTTCTTGAACTAATAACGATGTGAACTAAATCGAAATGAAATCGCCCCAAGCTGCTCCGGGGGCTAGATATAGTGACGTAAGATGATTGTGAGAAACTGAATCACAAAATAATACGTAATATACATAGATACTGAGAAATAATTAATCTACTGACGGCTAATTTTTTCACTTACAATATTAATGTAAAAATCTGAAGAATTTGTTAGCTAGAAAACGCATTATGTACCTAAAAATACGATTAGAAAAATTAGCAATATTAAACTAGCTTTGGTTTGCAGCTTCGCTCACATTAATGTGGTTTTTATACATTGAATATTGCATATGATAAATCCTGAATGAAGTACTTTACGAATGATACCGTAATTTTTAAAACAGACTCAGTGGTTCTGAAATTTGCGTTGCATATTAAAAAATATATTTTTTTAATTACAAATATGGTAGGATTTGCATATTTTTATAAAATGCGTGTACTTTTACTACATTAAAAGAGGCATTTTAAGTAATGAAAATTGCGTGTTTTCAACATTTCTAGAGTACCTAGAGCACTACCTCGTATGAGGCCTGTAATTGTTTTTGCATTAAACCCGCTTCTGCTTATTAAAAAAGGCTATAAATTATGAAGCTACACGTCAAGACCTATTAGGCAAAAATTATATTTATAAGTTTTTATTTCGAGAGCGATATAAAACAATTATGTAACCTAGTAGGTAGGTAGGTACGTCGTGTGTAGTTACGAAAGCTGTGAATGTCAAAATATGGCACTGGCGGTAATAAATAAATATGTATTAATAAAAGATAATACTGGGAATATCGTGTAAAATAATTTTGTTCTTATTTTAATGTTTAAAAATAAAACAGGAAACGAGCAGTCGCTACATCTGATGTAAGTGGTCACCGCCGCTAATGGACATTTACAGCACCAGAGAAGACAGAAATATATTGCCAACAAAAGAAATATAGGATAAAAGGGACTAGGAAGTGAGGAAAGGAATTTAAAAGGAGGTTAGATTTCTAGATCCCTCACTCACCGTACGAAGCTCAGCTATATTATCTATTTCACGCCGATCTTCTTGTAAGAGTGAGATACTGCCCTGCCCGTATAAGCTGTAGTCAGCTAAGTTCTACCGCAATTAATTTTATGTAACGTGGACTTTCCTATTCGCAAATTCATCCAATGTCACGTACGATAAAGAAGAAATAAAAATAATTAGTTGAAATTATTTATAAATATTATTTGCAATGTCGTAACTTTTTTTATCTAATTTAATTTCTCTGTGGCTCTATAACATCTATCCTTTGTCTTAGTTATTTCTTGTCTGTGTCAAATGACAAGACAAAGGCATATAATAAAATTATTATAATCTTAATTTATGACTTCTATTACTTGTAATACATATTTTATTTTTATATCATAAAAGTCTTGTAATTTAATAATATATTATATAACACAAAGAAACTAAACTATTTCACAAATAACAATCTTCATACGTGACAGCGAACATCTAAAACAAAAAAAAAAAACGTTATATTAAATATTATACCTCAAATGTCTCAGACATGTGTCACATTGCAGACAAAAAAATGACCGCATAAGCATAACGCTTATCAAATATATGAATCCTACTATTTTTATATTTTGCGCATAAGTAGCGCGGATGCATGCCATACTATAAGAAAAAAAAAAAAAAAATTTATATACAGTTTGACCCGTAAGTAAACGATTAAATTAAAGAGGTTTATAGTCTAGGTAATGAACTGGCCAAGTACCAAAAAAAAAACGCTTTAGTAAAAGCTCCTTGGTTTTAGATACATATTTTTAAAAATTTGACGAAAGAGCCGAAGGGAAGAAGCCGGAAGAGCAGAAGGAAAGGAAGATACCAGATTACCTAGTAAGAAATATATATGTGAGATACTTTTCGAACCTACTTATACTATAAAGTAATTTTAACAGCCTGTTAATATCCCACAGCAAGGCACAGGCCTCCTCTCCTATTAAGAAGAAGATTGAGGAGATCCACTAAGATGCTCCACTGCGGGGCGGCGGATATACATGATTAGATATAAATGCAACTTTCCTCACGATATTTTCATCCAACAAACCCGAGATTAATTTAAACACATTAGGAACACTTTGGTGTTTGCAACAGCGATCATCAGTTAAGATATAGGTGTCACAACCTAGTGTAGACTATATCGGCCATCTTGAACCTACTTAAAGAATAATATATGCGTAAAGATCGTTAGAACGATAACTAAACATTTAAGTAAATCACGTAATATCATTTACTTGAATGAAATACTTATTTAAGTTCAATTTTAAAACCAAATTTATTTGAAACAAAAAAAATGTTTTTCGAGTAATCGGTGAAGATCCATAAAAAGTCCCCGACGAATAGTGAACCTCCTCCTTTTTTGATAATCGATTAGAAATTTATACAACTAAATACAAAAACTAAATGAAATTACATTGAATTTTTATCAAACTACGGTTCGGTTCACTAGTTTGGTTTTCAAATCAAAGAAATCGGCATAAATATGTCGTCTATTTAAATAAAATTGCCTATAATTTTAAGTCTGTTGTTTTCTATTGAAAGTATTTTCCCATATATTTCCAATGTCCATTTATTTCGACAGTTAACGGGTAAGAAGACATAATTTGGAACAAGAGACGAATGCCCTTGACACAGTTTCCCTGACTAGGTCAATGTGTCAAAACATGTCCTAGAAAAAAGCCCGAACACGAAACAGGAATGGTTGAAAATGCTCGAACTTTTAATTAGAACAACGGTTGCCGAAAAGCCTACTCGAACTCTTACAAAACGATATAAAAAGCTGTGTAGTCTGGAGTACAAACCGCATTTACAGAGATCGGAATCCTCTTCCGAATAACCCGGGAGAGCTACTTATTAGGACTGTTTTAATTAGACAACGTATAATTCCGAATGACGTTAAAAAAGAATTCGGAAAATAGCGAACTATAAAATATTCGTTTCGAAATTCAAAATATGAAACTATTTGCAAAGTAATGCTGTGTAATCTGTAATCAATATACATTTATTTAGCTAACAAAGAAAAAAAATTAAGGAACATTTTGGCTACTTTGAAATTCAAAGTAATATTGAAAGTCGTTAAATCTTATTCATTTAAATACTTTGTAGCGTGTAATTATAAACCTATGAAATAACTTTTTAAATATACTTTACTTTAACTTTTTAAATTTATTTTTTTAATATGAAAGTTTGACTAAAAAGTTTTTCCAAACCAACGTCAAATACAATACGTCCAATACAAAAGACGATAAATTGCAAAAAAAATGTATTGACCTAAACTGAAACCAGTAACTATCGAGTTTCTTGCCGTTTCTTCTCGATAGAATCTACATTCCGAACCGGTGTTAGCTTCCTTATTATTGTAATTTTGATTTTTATTATCTGTATTGTAATGAGTTCATTACCTGTAAAACTTGCCTCCTTTTGCAGAAAAAAATTCGAGCAAACCACTCATAATTTTCAAACTTGACAGGCAATTACACACACATACATACATAACATATAATAAACTTCCAACGCGGACGAAATTGTGTGTAATAAACAAAACAATAAATCATATATATAAAGTTTTATATATATCTTTATTTAGGCAAGAATTACTCTTATAAGTGGACGCTACACTTATAAGTGAATACTCCGTCAAGCCACTCAGACTTCGTTTTGAGAAAATGGCATCTAAAGATGTCAAACCTATTCTTATTATCTTTGTTTGAAAAAGTATTTATCCATCTTTTGTTTTCTCGTTTGATAAAAGCTATAATGAATTAAAAGCAGATTAATACAATAAAAAGCTTTATATAATAATAAGTTCTTTAATATATTATATTGAGCACACTTCAATATTCGTAACATTAAATCAAGACATTTTACTTCGTGCCTATTTAGTGTAGGTGACTTTAAAATTTTTGACTAATGTTAAATACATGACGGAATATCAGAATACATCAATATCTCCCAATTCGACTTTTTGTGGGTTGACACATTATTGCTTATCAGCATCCAAGTGATGCTCTCGGATTGTCATATAGATTTAAATAAGTTGTTTGTCATTGCTTCACATCTGAAGGAATTTGCGGACAGTGATTTTATTTTTACAGCCACAACTTTCGTAAGACTACCTAAATAACTGTTACCAGGCTATAGAGTTATTTTATGTCAATTACTAGTGTAAGTAACACTTACAATGTATTCTCATCGTATGTTTCGTAATATGTTGAAAATTATAATAACAAAAAATTATTCCAATTATTGTCCCTGACTTCGCTACTCTTAATGTAGATTTTGTTATATTGAACGATCGTCTCAATGTTATATTTCTACCCTTTGAGATATGTATATTTTCTGAGTGAAGAGGTACTCTATATACTTATCTGTATATTTGATATTTCTTGTTATGATGGTAAAGGTGTGAAGAAATAAAAAAACTCGCATTCGTATTATAATATTAGTTACCATAAAGGATTTTTAATTATATGAATACTACTAGCAGCCTCCCGCGGTTTAACACACTAAGTTTCAACCCCTGTTTTATCCTCTTACGGGTCGAATTTTACAAAATCCTGTCTTAGTAAGCACCTACATCCTAAAAAAAACCTCAAAGCAAAATTTAAAACTCCTAGCAGTTGTAGTTTCAGAGTTTTCGTGGTGTGCGAGTGAGTAACCTTTCGCTAGAAGATATTTTCCAAGTAGGTAGGTAGATATGAAGTAAAAATTAAAGTTGAAATTAGAATATTTTTACTGTTAAAAGCTACATGAACATATGTTTACATATTCAGAGCATGCAGAAACCTAGTTTACCTAACAAGTTTATCCTTCCACACTGAGTACTGTATAAACTGCGAACTCTAATTAAACGAAAAAGCTTGAAAATTACGAGTGTTTTGCTCGAATTTTTATCCTTGAAACTTTGTAAAAGGAAAGTAGTATTTTACTATAAACAGGAAAAAAGGTTTGTTTAACGTGTTTATTATGATAGGGATAATTAAAGACACGATAATTGTAAGATTTTTACCCAACAGCCCTCAAATGAGGGTAATGGTTTTATAGTGTATGTGGTGACAGATTTTGACATAATTGGATGCTGATGCGCAATAATGTCTCAACTCACAAAATTCAAATTTGAAGATGTTGATGTAATCTACCAACGCTTCATATTTTTAACGTTATTCAACAAGAAAATTAAATCGCCCATCTATATCTATACTAATAATAAAATTCTAGCAGGTCGCTGTCTGTACATGGAACATATATGAAAAAAAATCTTACTGGGGGCCTTTACCAACGCAATAGAACCCAAAACAAAAATTTTTAGAATTCTTATCTGTTTGTCTGTTTGTCTGTTTGTCTGTTTGTCTGTTTGTCTGTTTGTCTGTTTATCTGTGCGTTTGTGCACGCTAATCTCAGAAACGGCTTATCCGATTTAGATGCGGTTTTCACTAATATATTGTACTAAGCTTCACTTAACATTTAGGGTTTGTTTCATGTCAATCGGTCCATAAATGAAAAAGTTATGTCAATTTAACGAATCACCTTGAACATTTTTTTCTGCTTATCACTAAATGCATGAAAGTATATAGAGTACTTACATCAAAAAATACATTTTTAAAATTTTTGTCTCTCAGTCTGTCTGTCTATTTGTTTGTTCCGACGGCTTGAAACGGCTGAACCGGTTTTGATGGTACTTTTACTCGCAGTTAGCAAATGTTATAAGGAGTGACTTGGGCTTACTTCTATTTTAGTTTTTTTTTATTCTATAAAAATGAATGAAAAAAAATCTAACGGGTCGCTGTCTGTACATGTAAGATATATGAAAAAAATATTTGGGGGTCTTTACCTACGCAATAGAACCCAAAACAGTAATTGTTAGAATTTTTGTCTGTTTGTCTGTTTATCTGTGCGTTTGTGCCAGCTAAAAAAGATGTGTCTATTTATGGGGTCACGTCGAACATTATTTTGTGATTTTCACTAAATGCATGAAAGTACTTAATCAAGTACTGTCAGTCTATTTCTTACGACTAATCTCTGAAACAGCAGAATCGAATTTGATGAGACTTTCACTCGCAGATAGAGGATGTCCATTAATCACGTGAGGCCCAGAGAAGGGAGTGGGAATGGAAGAAAAAAATCACAAAATATCACTAAGTCTAAGAAGTTCTTAAAAATATTACAGCAGCCCCTATAGCTAATATCATAAGGATTAACTTAGACTACCTTTATTAAAAATATATTTATTTAAATCAATAATTAAAAAAGAGAATTACGTGATAACAAAATATTGGAGAAACCAATAAAATAGTGACCAATTTCAGATTTAAGAAGGGAAGGTATACCTCAATACAAGTAAATAAAATTGATGTGTCTGTTTGTAATTTTAAATACTTTATACTTTCATATGCATATGCATTTGCATATGAAAGTATACACGGTACTTACAACAAAATTCCCAATTTTAAAATTTTTGCCTGTCTTTCTGTCACTCAATTTGTTTTGGCTAATACCTGAAATAGCTGGACCGATTTTGACGAAACTTTTACTAGCAGAAAGCCAATTTTATAAGGAACAAAATTTAAACTAATGAAATAGTAAATAATATTTGTTTCAAATAGGAAAGTTAATAAATAATAATAATAATAATTTCAAAAAAATAATAAATTTACTGGGTAATTTTTTTACTGGATATGATAGAATAAATCCGAAACTAGAAGCAATAGCAAAAAATAATTAAAGACACTAAGCCGATTTTGATAAAAACTAAAACTGCATCATTAGTTTTTTGAAAAATATGTTTTCCTAGCCAGAAACTAACACGTTCATTTTTCAAAAACATTCTGTAGTATTGCACCATCTGATACTGTCACATGTTATAAGGATCACCTTCAGGGAGGTAATAGTATACCTACGGGTAACCTACGGGAATCCATGATTTAACCCACATATTTGATTATGTCTATGTAGAATCGAATACTTAACTTCTAATTAGTGTATATATTTAATGTTATTTTGTAAAAAAAAATCTTTTCCTTTGATTTGTCGCTTTCTATTACTTTCCAAAAGTTGATCTTTACAAGTTTATTGGTGGTGCAATAATACAGAATGTATTTTTTTTTTAAATTAGTGGGTTCTATTCCTGGCCAGGAAAATCATGAAATCAAAAAAATTAATGATGCAGTTTTAGATTTTTCAAAATTTGACACGAAACTCCTTTAAGTATCTTTCGCGATTCCTTATAGTTCCGGATTTAGCCTATCAAGCCCAGTTAAAAAAAGTCACCCGATATATAATACAAGAAGAACCTCGAAATATTCACTGTTTTGCAGTCAAAATTTTAAAGACTAGCACACAACAACTTTTCTTCAATATTTAAAGCGAAAACCGTGGAGGAATACCATATCTGAGTTAGTGTCTGCTTTTAAAAACAACCAGAAAGTTCCCAGATTCAAAGTAAAAAGCTTCTTTCTTGAGCAGCACCGCAGAATATTATAACCTTGATTTGCAGGAGACATACCAAGCATTCTGTAATCCACGCGAACGAAGTCGCGGGCACAGCTAGTACTAAATAAGTATAGAAAAATGTTAATTTAATGTTTCGAATATTGAAGTGTGCTCAATACCTATTTTGCAATATGCAATAATCTAATATATTATACCAATCTATGTTTAATAATTGGACGCTGATAAGCAATACCGTGTCAAGCCACACGGACTTCTTTTTGAGATAATGGTGTCTAAAGATGTCTAAATAGTAAACAATATATTTCTAATATATTACCTAACCTGCTTTTAATTAATCGTAATTTTTATCAAGAAAGACAATATGGACACGTACGTGTTAAATTTTGTTAAGTAATTTTGTACTCAAAATAAAGTCCGTGTGGCTTGATATAGTGTTGCTTATCAGCGTCCAATTACGCGGCGGTATTCGTCCTCAGAAAGAGTAAACAATATATTTTCAATTTACTTAGCAATTTCAATATATACTTAATAAATGATTATTATTTTTTAATCATTTATGTTTTAACAATTACATAGACCGATAAACATTAAATAACTGTATCAATATTATCCATCAATTCAAAACATAAAAGCGAAGCAATAAAAAAACTATAAACTCTCCATAGAGGCAGATCTGATTTTACCTTTCCAAGAAACCACTAATAAATTCTATTGTTTTTCTTTAATGTAATTCAGTAAGTATATATCAATGGAGTTGATATTAATTCAAACTGACCCAGAATACGTGAGGACGGTGAATACATAAGGAAAAACAAAGCCGGAAAAAACGTCATTTGGAGACCATTTCGTTCTGATTTACAATTCTAATAAATTGCTGGGAAGGGCAGTAAAGAAAATGTTGAGATGACGTGTAGTGTAGGTAGTATTGTAGCCTTTATCCATACCTTTATCCATTATCTATTACGTATCTCTTAATTGGATGCTGATAAGCAATAACGTGTCAACCCACAAAAAATTAATTTCGGAGATATTGATGTATTTTGATAGTGCATGACCTATTTAACATTATTCAATAAAAAATAAAGTCATATAAACTAAATAAATACGGAAAAAAGACTCTTAATTAATTGTTTCGAATTTCAAGGTCGTTCCATATTTTGTAATTTTTACAATAATTTAATATATTTAAAAAACTTTTTATTAGATAATATTTGAAATATATCAACCTGCTTTTAATACATTATACCTTTTATCAAAGAAGAAAAGAAAATATGGATAAATACTTATTAAAAAAAATGCATTAAGAATAGGTTTGATATCTTTAGACGCCATTTTCTCAAAATGAAGTTCGTGTGGCTTGACACAGTATTGCTTATCACCGTCCAATTCTACTCTGAACTTGATAGAAGTTTTATAGATGTTAAGGATAAATTTTCAATTTTTTACGTTTTCAGAATATTGTAAGAAATTCAGGCATACCCACTATATTTTTATTAAAACATTGACATAAGAAGGGTATAAATTGACTTTCAAAAACTACTGATGGGCAGTCTGTCGTTATGCTACTCGTTGTATCGTGGGTCCGTGAAGCAAAAACACGAGTATTCATATAAAAATTGTGAGTGTAAACGGCTAAAATTATGTTGAACTGTTTATTGAGTGTTGATGTTAGTAGTGAAATATTTTTAAATTTTGCAAAGAACGTTATGTGAAACGTGAAATGTGTTGTTATGTATAAATTATTGTGAATTATTTATGAGAAGTGATTAAAGTGTGTAGAAAGTTAATTTTGTGTTTAAATTATAACCGCTACCCTTCTGAGATTTTTAAAATATTAAATATTATTTGACAAGAATTAAACTAATTTTAAGTCTAGTCAGATTGCTAGTGTAATAAATTTAAATACTATGAGAATTACCACTAAAACTCTAATTAACATTATATATTTTTTGATATTTTTTTTTTGTTACGCTACTTCGCTACAACTACTTAACCGATAAACGCGAAATTTTACATCCAAGTTGTTAAGGATACGAAAAAAATACCTTGCAAAGAAAAAAAGTTCTGTTACCAAGAGATAAAGAATAACTTTTAACGGCATAACAAAATCTACATTAACACAAAGTGACGAAAATAAAAGTGATTCATTAACTAATTATAGATTTTATTCCCAACAAAAAAAATGTGCAAGTATTGGCTATAGTTTTCATTAAAATAAAAAAAACAAGTCTCGCAACTCAGTTCTAAATAAAAAGTTGTGACATCAATATAACTGCTTCGAAAAAAGAATGGTACTGCCGTAGCCCATATAAATTTAAATACATATTCTAAAACCAATAACGCGCCCTGAGAAATCTCAAGAGAATTAATGACCAAGAAATCCTACATTTACCAACTTTTTATTATCTGTTTTGAATCGAACTGATTTCCAATAAGAATGTTTTTTGGGAATCGTGACTAGACTCAGATATCTAGGTTACATGCGTACGCGAGCAATATTTTAGTGATTTATGAAGTACCTTATAGAGTTAAGTTTTATGGCTGGTAACATATTGTAATAGAATACCATTTAATACCTATATACGGAATTCGTAACACACTTTTGCACATCGAAAAAAAAGTTAATGTCACAAAAGTATTTTAAAAAGTATTTTAAGCGAGAATTACATTTGTAAGTTTTATTCTCGTAACTGATATCAAACAACTCTATAACATAGAAACAATTCATCTACAACATAGAAACAATTTTGACAGGCGCGTTGGCACAATGGTCACTGCAACTGACTAAAGCGCTAACGGTCGCGGGTTCGATCCCCGCTCACGGCAAACGTGTGTATTGGCCATACGGATGTTTGTCGTGGTCTGGGTGTTTGTGTTAGTGTTGTGAGTGTTTCCGGACCCCCGACACAAGGTCATGAGATCTTAATGGGGGCCGTTGAGTGTGATGCATTATTTATTTATTATTTATTAATTCAATTAAATTCTTTGGGTAATGGCTTGTAGTTGTGCCAATTTGACACATGTTATTTCGTCTATGTCACGTGGAATGGACAAAGCAAGGTGGAGATTGATTGGTGAGGTCAAAATCCAACCTTATCTAATATTGAAAACACCCTAAAATAGTGTGAATTTAATTGTAAGTCTTTAACCTAACATAGTAACAGATACGTGATAAGAAAGTTGTTGAGGTCATGATTTATACTGTATTTTTTTTTCTCTTTATTTATTATGTTTGTATATTGAAACTTTATTGTTACCGCCTTCATGATTTTCTGTTTGGCCTAAAGGTTGACTGGCAGAGAATGCCTTCAGGCATTAAGTCCACCTTTTGTTCCAATTTTGTTGGTCAATAAAGTATTTAAATAAATAAAATAAATAAATAAGGAACTGACAGTAAATTCTTACTTTCAGCAATGACTATATGTAAATTATGAAAGTCGGTGAGCATAATTTTTAAATGTAATTCTCGCCTTATAGCAAAATAGTTGTAGATATCAATAATTTAGTATTTATATAAAACTAACTACCTACCCCGGCTACACACGGGTGTAATTATGTAAGACTCACTTTCATTTTATATAGAGATTTTTTAACCTAAGTTGGACGCTGATAAGCAATACTGTGTCAAGCCACACGGACTTCGTTATGAGAAAATGGCGTCTAAAGATGTCACACCTATTCTTAATAAATTTGTTTCAAGACGTATATATTCATCTTTTCTCTTCTATTTTGATAAAATGTATAATTAATCAAAAGCAGATAGATTTATTTAATAAGTTTTCTAATAATAGGTTTTTAAATACTTCAGATTATTTTATTAATTACCAAATATGGAATGCACCTGAAATTCGAAGCATAGAGTTAAGAAACTTTTTTCCATACATATTTAGTGTAGATGACTTGAAATTAGAATGCATAATGTTAAATAGGTGACGTAGTATCAAAATACATCAATATCTCCAAATTTGACTTTTTGTGGGTTGACACATTATTGCTTATCAGCATCCAATTGTGAAACTTTTTTCGTACGGTTTTCAAATATTTTCTTTCATACTAACCTCGTTCTGTTAATATGAAACTAAAAACTAATTAGCTAATTAAATGTAGTAGTACTTAAGTAATGATCTGACATACACTCGGCGGTTGATTTTATATTTATATAGATAGATAGAATTCGTGTGTGAAAAAAAACTATGAGGCCCAAAGAAATAGAAATAATATTCTCGTGTACCATAGTTTTGTCTTAACTAGTATTTTTATCTTGATGTTGAAATATAGCATATTTATTAAAAATAAAAATACAATAATAAAATAAATTCGTACATTTAAAAAAAAGAATTTAAAAAGAAATATTTTGTCTTTCTCAGATAAATGGAAATCCCTTTAGGAGTTCTCGAATCCGTCGCCTAAATTTAGACTCGATTTGTACTCTATTTATTTTCATCTGAAGTATATTTTTTTATTTCATTTATTTAAACGCAAAATATAATTATATTTAAATTTAAGCCATCTCAGTTATTAATGTCAAAATCTAAAGAAAATTTATTGTTGCTTATATCGTTATTTGAATAAAAATTTTTTTTTACTTTAACTTAAATTTAATTTATAATTTATTTATTCGTTCTCTTTTTAAAGACCTCTCAAAGAGGCTTTGGGAGTCAACTGGGGACCCAAGAGCTGGCAGCTACCTCGGTCAAAGGATCAGCTTGGCCATTCAACGGGGTAATGCTGCCAGTATTTTGGGAACTTTACCCAGATGCAGTGGCTTAGATGAGGTCTACAATGTTTTGTAAAATATAATCCTTTTTTTATAGTAATTAAGATGTAAATAGTTTAATGTATAATCTTTTCTTTTATTTTTTTTTTAATTTATGTATATAAATTAATTAAGATCTTAAACTGTATAACTATTTATCAAATAAACACATTTATTAATATAAAAAAAAAAAAATTAAAAGCAAATTGATATTTTTAATATATTATAACTGGTAAAAAGTTTTTCAAATATTTGTTAAACAAACGCACTTGAAATTTACGAAACAATTAGTTAAGAAATTTTTTTCCGTACTTATTTAGTTTATATGACTTAAAATTAATTTATAATTAGTTTGGTGTTATTTGACTACTTGCGACTTGCGAATTCGTCTGTATAACAACGGGTTGAAACAAGGGATGACCCTTAACTCACTCCCTTTACGTTTCATTTTATCAATAAAAAGTTACCTTATCCTTTTCTAAAGTCCAATGTTTTTATATATCAAAAAAGAATCAAGATTGGTTCAACAATTTAAACGTGAAAATGTATCAAATACAGCAACAGACTATTTTTGCATTAATTACTTTAGTATGAAAAGACTGTAAATTTAATTATACTTTCCTTGCCGCGTCGTCGGCTGCAACGATAGCGTAAGTTACTACCTCACCAACTTAATCAAGATTTAAATTTCCTAGCGAACTTAAAATTATGAATTTAAATTTTAATTTCTTAACGTATAAATTGTCTAATTATTTATATATATATATATATATATATATATATATATATATATATATATATATATATATATATATATATATATATATATAATTGCCTAAATGCGAATAATTAAAATAATTTATAATTGTTCGTCAGTTCTTTATCTTTAGAGTTTAGTACTCTTTTCATTATTTCTAATTTATTTTAACATTTTAATGAAAAGTTCCAAAATAATACGAACAAAAACGTTTATAAATTCTTTATTTAGAAATTACCACGGCAAAAATTTTCATTTCCTGTTTATACTGAACTGAAATAATTTTGAGCCAATAGTATTAATGATAGAGGTTGGGAACATTAATTGTTTGATCAACACCCCGTTACGTGATGAAGGGTCTACTGGACCCTCGCTAAGCTACTTCCAAACGACAGCAGGCTTAAAGGACGGTCACTTTTGAATTTTAATACTCAGATAACGTCTAATATTCGAATGAATGATGTAGAAAAATGATCTTTATTACTAAATAATTAGGATTGTATTTATATTATCATATTACGTAGGATTAATTTTCAATCAAAAACACTAATGATTATGCAGGTTTAAGGATTGTTTGGAGTTTTGTTTTAATTTGATTCTAAACTAAAAGTCCCGATTATAAGTTACGTATACCTTTTTATCCTATTTTTTATATATTGATATAATAATTTAAATATATAATCATAATTATAACGCAAGTAAGTTTAAATTTTTATTTGTTTATTTAAAAAAAGTACATCATCACACATATTAAACACTTATAGATAAAATAGAAACTTAAAACAATATTTTGAAGCCGATATGAGTGACAATTATAGATGTAGAAAGTTTATAGAAAAACTTATTGTCTACTCTAAAGTAACAGTCGACTATGTAAATTACTACAAAACTTAACAGAAACAAATTATATGAAACGAAATGAACAATAAAATTAAGACAGAAAATAAATCGATACATCGCGGGAAATGAATTATGATCTAATATAAAATAATATATATTTAAATTTTGGTCTATATTACCCGATAAAAATCAATGTAAGCGTAATAAAACATAAAATAATGTACCTTTTAATTCTATTTTGTACCAAAATACACCACAGTTACATTAAAATTACATAAACGCGGCGAGGACAAGAAATACTTGTAAATTATAATTTACATCTGAATAATAAAGGAAATATCTCAAAATATTTTCACAACCGCGGAACACGAGAATTGCAAACAAAAATGCAATTAAAAATACAGTTTACCTTGAATTAAACCTGTAAATTTCATGGAGCTACGTATTTTATCCGTGGGTCGTATTGAAACTTTTCGTCTATTCAAATTTCAATTAATCTACAAAATGAAACGGCGAGCGCTGCCATTAAAATAACATTAGCTCTTAGTAAGAAGCACTTAAATATAATAACTATAAGTAACCATCTTTTGATGTCGTAAGCAATTTCTATACTTCCAGTAACTACATTTTGCTCAGCCTTAATTCTATTCGGTACTACATTTACTTTTTTAGTCAAGTAAAGGCCCAATTAAATATTTTAAAGAATTTTTTAACAAATACAGGATGTCTTTTAGACGTGGAGCAGTAAAGTGGCAGTTATCTTAACCTTTATAGCTACAGAAAAGCGTTTTTAGAAGATAAATTATAATTTTTCGACATATTTGAACCTGGATAATATTTTTTATACACAGTTTACATGAAAATGTGCAATTTACAAAGGAATATTTTATATTATCTGTCGATCCGGTTTTTGTAAGGTTCAAAAATAACAAAAAAGAGTGAGTTTACATACATAGCTTAAAATCTTCCTCAATATATAAGTTAGTTACCTATGGCAAAAAATATTTTTCTAATCGGACTAGTAAATTTTAATCTATCCGAATAAAGAAACTTAACAGCTTTAAATATAGGTATAGAATATAGATTATATTTCAAAACAAAAATTATAAAAAACTTCAATATAAAATATTGTAAATAATTGTTTAAAATTCTAAAACCAAAACACTTCTTTCTTGTTCTTCTTTCGTGTAAAAAATAACGCAATTTATATTTATATAACCCGCTCTTTGTCGGATGCTAATAATAATGCTGGGGACACTTAAGGCCATGTGAATATATATTACAAGATAAATAACTTTGAGTTGGGTTAAGGCTTTTATTTGTTTAATTTATTTTAGTATTTTTTATCTACATTATATAAAACTAGCTGTCCCTTGCGGTTTCACTCGCGTTTATGGTTACTGCTTCGCTCCTATGAGTCGCGTGATGTTATATAGCCTATAATAAATAAACTATGCAACAAAATAATAATTTTTCCAATTCTAACCAGTATTTCCTGAGATTACCGCATTTAAACAAACAAACAAACTCTTCAGCTTTATAATATTAAGTCTAGATAAAAGAAAATAAAATATTTATTTATTTATGAACCAAATAAAATTTGTACAGATAAAAATATACATTAAAAAAAAGTGTACATAGGATAAATTATCTCTTTTATAATGTTATGTATATTAATAAAACCACCTTTTAATATATACTTTATATTATAATAAGCTTCTTAACGTTGTACATTGCCAGTTGACAAAAAGGGAAAGGGAACGATGGGTGTTGCCAAAACATTTATGAAATATTACATAAATAGTGTTGTCACATTCATTACGATTTTCACAACACATAAAGAGGAGCAGAAAGAATAATAGTTTTAGTAAGCAGTTTTAAGAGCGTGGCGTATGGTAGGCCAAATCCGAAAGGACCCTCGGGGCCGACTCTTATGAAAACTAAAAGATTTAACTTTTTTGAAAAATTACTTATCCTAGCCCGGAATCGAGCTTGCTAATATTGAAAAAAAACTGCATTGCACATTATAGGGGTTCCTTATAAGAATCAACTTCTGGGAAGTGATAGTATACGGCAAACTAAACGAAGAGACTTTTTTTTTACTAAATGCTATTAAATATATTTATTTATTCTTTATTGCATACCAGTACAAAAAAAAGATAGAATAACGTACTTAAAATAGGTACAAGGTTATACATTAATTACACATTAAGTACTTAATACTTAGTCATTATTTCAAAGAAATGATAAAAAGTCAAAAGTATAGATATTATATTGTCTATTATTCCAACAGCATTACAAATTTTTTGTCTTTAAAAATCTTTTTTTATCCAATTCCTCTTTTGTTATAAAAATAAGATACCAAAAATGAAAAAATAAGTAACATTTATTCATATATAAAATAAAATTAAAACTTCCAGTGCAGTCGCTATAAAGACGGAAAAATAATTTTAACGGAAATATTTTTGATATAAAATTCCATGCCTGCCTTTCACTACCAGAAGCAACGAATCGGAACGGTCGTGATCTCAACTCCCCGGGGTACCAATTCGGGCTCCAGATGTAACGTGAGTTCCCCTAATTTATCTCAAATGTCAATTTTCAGACGTTATTTCGAAACTCCCAGACTGTTTTTTTCTTGTAACAAATTTAAATTGACGAAAATATATTTTATATTTTATTTTACGGAGAAACAAACTTCACTAGAATATATGGACGCTGATAAGCAATACTATATCAAGCCACATATACTTCAATTTGAAAAAATGGCGTCTAAAGATGTCAAACCTATTCTTAATAAATTTGTGTGAAGAGATTATATCTTTTCTTTTCTTTATTGATAAAAGGTACAATGAATTCAAAACAGATTGATATATTTAATGTGTTATTTACTAATAAGTTTTTTGAAATATTTGAGATTATCGTATAAATTGCAAAATATGAAACAACTTTTTTCTGTACTTATTGAGCTTAGATGACTTGAAAATTTTTCGAATAATGTTATAGATAGATAGGAGTTTTTAATGTATTTTGATACTCAAAATACATTAACATCTCTGAATTTGACTTTTTGTGTGTTGACGCATTATTGCTTATCTGCATCCATATATACTTCTTTAATAAAGGAACTTTATATATCTAGTAAAAGAAATTTGATTGTTTTTTAAAAATTTGTATAGATAGTACGGATCTAAGTAAAAAAAACGAAAGATTTTGTTTGAAATCCCTGAAAATAATTTAAAAAAATATCTTTCTTCTCGTCAGTCGTTATTTCCTCGTACGATGTGAAAAAGTAAAGAAATATTCTATTTCTAGTTTCATCATTCTTGAAACAATTTTGACTTTAATGTCATATACACATAAGAACAATTGAGGTAAAGCGAAATTGTAGCCTATTGATTGCTTCCTTCTGACTGGCTCGACCGGGGCAGTACTTCACTCTCACAGAAGATTAGCGTGAATTAGCTAATATATCCAATTTTGGTACGTTGAGTGAGAGAGCCCAAAGCCTAACCTCGACCCTTATGCCTTTCCTTACATCAATCATAAAGCCTAGTGGCTCCTCTCTTGTTACAAATATCCATGAGCGGTGCTGATCACTTTATTGATATAAATTTTTATTGATTTCTTTTCCCGTTTGCCAGTTATATTTTATAAAGTAAGAAAAACTAATATACATACAAATGTTTATCGCATGATAGTTGGACGCTGATAAGCAATACTGTGTCAAGCCACATGGACTTCGCATTGAGAAAATGGCGTCTAAAGATTTCAAAAATATTCTTAATAAATTTGTTTGAAGACGTATATATCCATCTTTTCTTTTCCATTGTGATAAAAGGTATAATGAATTGAAAGCAGAGTGATATATTTATATAATATGACTTTTTGTGGGTTGACACATTATTGCTTATCAGCATCCAGTTATCATCAAGAAGAGCAAAGAAAGATATTTTTCGTATACATATAACTTCAAACTCATATAAGAATTCAATAAGTTGTTTGTCCTAAAATCTCTATAGCCTTTTGTTAAAGTTGTTTAACAATTTACATAAGACGCCGTAAACACAAATCCTTTAATATTACTCAAGAGTAATTAACCACAGTAATCATCCCCTTAAAGTCCCCAAGGAAGTAATTCGGGTCAACGGTGTAACTCGTGCCCTTAACTTGTACTAACTCAAAACTAAAGTATAAGTTTAATATCTAAATACTTTGCTAAGTGTTTCCGACATTTTTCAAGACAGTACTTGTATGACATCAAGAAGAATCTATATATATCTATATAGATAAATAAAATTGAACTGTCTGTTTGTATTTTCAAATTAACAGCTTTTAACTAAATGCGTATGAAAGTATATACGGTGCTTACATTAGAAAAATATTTTTTTTTTAATTTAAAAAATATAAACTATTTTATATTATTGCATCATCGAATAGTCGTATAAGTATCGACCTCTAGAAAGTTTTAGTATACGGTAAATAAAAGGAAAGGTAATTTATTTACAAAATGCTATTAATTAGTGCGAGTAAAATGCTTCTTTCTCGAAAGACGCCACAGAATACAGCATTGCTTTATATGAAACATTTCATTCTGTAATCCACGCGAACAAAGTCGCGGGCAAAGCTAGTCATACTAAAATTATAAAGAGGAAAATTTATTTCTAAGTTTTTATGTACGGAGTAATTTCTGAAACTACTGATTCAATTTAAAAAATTATTTATGCGTTAGATAGACGCTTATTGAAGAAGGTTATATACTATACTATATAACGCTACGACTCAAAACAAAACAAATCCACAAAATAATATCCTTCTAAATCACTTCAACTTAATCAACTTTCACGGTTGTAATAGCACAAACTTCCACTGTTTTTTTTGGTGTTTATCTTGAATTATTTTCCGTGTAATAAAGGATAATATGTTTGTTTACGTAAATACAAGATTTTATCGCGAATTTATTTTGTGTATTTGTATAATTCAGTATTTTATTTACAACTACTGAAATATTCAAATGGGTGAATTTTTGATACTTGATACAATTAACTCTAGCAGATGGTGCAATATTATAGGGTGTATACATTTTTTGCAAAATCTACGGATTCGATTCCTAGCTAGGAAAATTATTTTTCAAAAAACTAATATTGCAAATATAGTTACCGCTCTGGTGTAGTGATACTGAATGTAACTCTAACGCCGACGGGTGCGGGGTTCGATCCCCACTCGGGACAGATATTTATATTTGTATAAATATTGGTATAGGTCTGGGTGTTTGTCCTTGTGCTAAAAGTAAAGCTGTCGGCCTTGGTTGTTATCACAATCACCTGATAATGATCGTTACTCGTAGTAGGGAAATTATTTTGATCTAAATGGTTACTAACTTGCCTTCAGAGGTTGCAGGGGTCAGATGGCAGTCGCTCTGTGTAAAAATCAGTAACTCGCCAATATCTGGACTAGAATAGTAAGCAGACCCTGGTATAATCGAGAAAAAGGCTAGGTAGATAATGATGATCAAAATCAACCATGAGGATCCATTCCGTATTATTCGCTATTCCTTATAGTTTCGTATTTCCCAACCAAGGCTTCCTGTTACTCTGCTACTCCTAGATAAAAAAGTAAAAGATAGCAATCTAAATATATATAACTCAAAGGCGACTGACTGACTGACTGACTTTGTGATCTATCAACGCACAGCCACTGAACGGATTGGGCTAAAATTTGACATGCAGGTAGATGTTAAGATGAGGCATCAGCTAAGAAGGGGCTTTGATTAATACTACCCCAAAGAAGATAAAAATAGGGGATGAAATTTTGTTTTAAACTTTGTCAATTTTAAACCGATCGGGCTGAGACTTGGTATGCAATAAGCTGTTATGACGTAGACATCACAGACATCGCAGACAAAGTCGCCGCCACCAGTTTTCTATACAGAAGTAGTTTTCTATACAGAACGGTTGACATGACTTGGATGCCAAATTATTCAATAATTTTAACATAACATATACCTACACTTATTATTTGAAGCACAGATAAACAAATCAATCGTCCCATAAATTACATATGAAAAGACATTTTTTAAATGGACGATATTAAAAAAATAAAATTAAACTTTATCGATTCTTTTAATCTCTTTTATTAGAATAATGGATAAATGTGGAAAATGAGTTAGAGGGAGTGTAGTTTAAAAGAAAACATGTTTAAATAGTCGTTGTTTGAAGATGATAAAAGTGACTGATATATTGACATACTCGTACTTATTATTATTTATTATTATTTTATATACATATAATATTTTAAACTTAAATAACCTGAGAAGAGAATGAAAAAACAATGTCTATATAAAGCATAAATACCAACAAGAAAATAAATCAAACATATCTAAAAGATAACAGACCAGTGTTACCATAATTAAATTCCTTTTAACGACAAAGGGACTGGTGTTGCATTCGACTAAGAATAGCAACTCTAATCCAATCTTGGTTAGTTCATTTGGTAGTGAGTAAACAATGTTATATTTAGCGCAAGTCTGGCGTCCGGAACAATAAGATTAACTAGTTAAGACGACGCAATGGAATTTAAATGTAACGGTAATTCGGAAAATACGCTATTTAAAGTCCAAAAAATAAGCGATACATGTTAATAATTTGTGCGTGTTCTGTGTGTATAAAACTACAACTTGTAAACTAACTTAAATATGTTTTAAATTATAGGAATTACTAATAAATTCAGGGGTAAAGGGCTCAAATGCCCCCACTTGCAACTAAAAATGGCCGGTTGACAAAACGTTGTGCGCTTTTTAACCGCTATGTATGTCTGTTTGTAGCACCATAGCTCCGAAACGGATTAACCAATTTGGATGCGGCTTCTTTTTATTCGAATAAAAGTTTTCTAGCGATAGTTCTTAGACATGTTCTACCAAAATCGGTACAGCCATTTCAAGACCGTAAAACAAAATCCTAAGTTCTACACTGGTCTAGCTCGTCCCCGTCTTCCCAAAATCCAGGATCTGCCACTTATTATAATCTGACACAAATTAAACAATTGGAATAATCTTAAAAAAAAAACTTCTTTCCGCCAACAATATTATGTGCGTCATACATTACCCACATAGCATTAACCCTCTGCATCCTCAAAAACTACATGCTCGCGTAAACGACTATCTGAAACGAATGTAAGACGGCACGGAAAATCCTGCTTTGTCACGCAACGGTTAGCATTGAATTAAAAAAATACAGCCACTGAGATCGTAGATGAGTAAAGACCATATTTGCAAAGATTATTTCTTCGTTCTGTATATCTTGTAATACAGTCTATAACCTCCCTTAATAAACAAGCTATCTAACTCAAAAAGAACTTTACAAATCGGATCAGTATTTTCAGAAATTATCCCCTACATAGAAACTTACACACACTTGAGAAATTTTACCTCTTTATTAGTATAGATTATCAACAGATTTGCGCATCCACATTGATAAAGTTAATCCACAAACACACAACTATTAAAAAAAAATTTAAAATCGATCCAGCAGTTCCAGAGATTTCTCCCAACAATAAAGCCAATAAACTTTAGAAAGACTATTTCAACCACCAGACAACCTTGTGCCAAATTTTAATATTAAATCCTGGATTACATTCTCAGTAAGATTTAAAGAATATTCAAATAATTTTAGTTGAGCAAATACGGTCGGAATACGTTTAATTCGGTATAAAGCGAGAATTACACTTATAATTTTTTATACAAAATTTCGTAATTTATAAAAATCGTTTGTCATTGAAAGTAGTTACTGTCAGTGCCTTTTTTTGACAGACACAGCTTACGTAAGCCAACTGTTACCAGACCAGGTTACAAAGTTGTTTTACGAATAATCTCCATCGTGCTTTCTCCACTCCACGTGACATCGGCGAAATAATATATGCATAATTGGCACAACTAAAAGCCACTAAACAAAGAATTGAATTGAACAGCAATTATAAATATTGAATTGAAAGTTCTTTGATACCATTTACAAGAATAAAACTGACAAATGTAATTCTCGCCTAAGCATTCAATTTCCGATACTCAAACACAGCTCAAACGAATTCGTGGTATTTTAAAAGCGATGTCGTTATTAGATTCGACGACACGTCTAAGGTTTTTAGATTCCATTTGTGTTTTCTGCGTTGTCTAAATTTTCACTCGTTTTCGAAGATTTATGAGGAGAACCTCTATGTGAGTATGTGAGTGATTCTGCCCGCGTGATTATTATTTGTCCAAGAAGTATGTATATTCGAAACGTTATAGGTATAGTTTTTACACTTACTTGTACATTTTAAACCAACATTCATGATTTTACGCGTGCTTGTGTATGGTATTCGACTGCTATAGGTATAAGCGTTATGATATATAGCCCATAACCTTCCGCATATGTAACAAAAACTTAAATTTTAAATAGAACTACAAGATCTTTATCCTGAGCATGCATATGTACATACAAAAGTTTCTGCTTTATATATATTTTATACACAAATTGTAAGCCCCCGTTTCATCCCCTTGGGGATGAATTTCGAAAAAATCCTTTCTATGATGCCTACGTCATAATAATTAGAACGCAAACCTTTCAGTTGTTCAAATTCAATGTAATATTTTTTCACCATTTTAGAATCTACATTAAACGCATCTGTTTTTATGATTTATGACAGATGCTGTGTACATAACTTACAGCGCTAATCGTTAAAGTGAGGTTATAAAAAAAAAATTCAATTCAATTCAAGCATTTTTTTTGAAGGACGTGTATGATACCTTTACTTGTTTGATTACTAAGCTGTTCAGCTACATAAATAATTAAGGAAGATCATAGTAGCGGTGAGCCGAGATGGCCTAGTGGTTAGAACACGTCGACCTCAATCGATGATCGCGGGTTCAAACCCCGGCTAGCACCACTGAATTTTGAAGTGCTAAATTTGTGTTTAAATTCATCTCCAGCTCGGCGGTGAAGGAAAACATCGTGAGGAAACCTGCAAGTGCCAGGAGAAATTCTGACACATGTATATCCGCCAACCCGCAGTGGAGCAGCGTGGTGGATTAAGCTCTAAACCTTTTTCTTAATAGGAGAGGAGGCCTTTGCCCAGCAGTGGGATATTAACAGGCTGTTACTTTATAGTAGCGGTGAAATTCAAAAAATTGCCTCTCTCCGAAACGAAGGATTTTTACAAAAATGAATTTTTGTCATATGGACAGTTATGACCTAGACCCAACTTAATAGTTTTCTTTCGGGAAAGCCTGTATATAAGAGACCCGCTTGCAAAAAGCAAAAAAATAAATAAAAACAGTATATCCGTTCAGTACTATACTATACTTCACGGGATCACCCGTTGGGCTAATTTGAAGATCGCCTTAAAAACTGAATAAAAATGCTATCGCTGCTGTTTGGAGTCCATAGTAGTTCATTGTGGTTTGTTTGTGGTACCGTATATTCACACACACACCGATTTATTTATATTTATATAATAAAGATGTAGAGTATAAATTGTATGTAAGTAGTAAAGTAACAGCCTGTAAATGTCCCACTGTTGGGCAAAAGCCTGCTATCCCAGTAAGGAGAAGGTTTAGACCCTTATACGCTGCTCCACTGCGGACTGGCGGTGCGGTTCACGATGTTTTTCTTCATCGCCGAGCACGAGAAGAATTTAAAGACGAATTTAGCACTTGAAAACTCAGCGATGTTAGCTGCTGTGTAAACCCGCGGATGAGATCCACGTGTTCTAACCACCAGCTATCTCGGCTGTCATAGTTGGTATAGAAAGTTTTATTTGCGTAATATTATATCTTCATGTTACCTAATATGCATTTACGTAAGTGCTTGCTTCATTATTTAACGTATATAAAACTACATCGTCTAACTTTATTACATAAAGATAAAAAGGAGATATAACCTTCGTAAACACGAACTCCATAAACCTTTAATGTTTAGTAAACCGCATTTATGTACATATATTATACATAGTGGAAGAAAGTATGTATTTTCATAAGACGCGCTATTTATTTTTATATAATACTAATGGTAATCTTAAACGACGACCGCTCTGGTGTAGTGGCGCTGAATGCAACTCTTCAATATCAGGATTAGAATAGAAAGCAGACCCTGGTATAACCGGGAAAAATGCTAGGTAGATGATAATGACTAGTGGTAATCTTAAACGTAAAAAAAAAAGTTTTTGGTACTTTTTTGTGGCTTTTTTCATCATAACGAGAAGACATACTTAGATAAAAGATTATACATTCAAATATAAGCTTTTTAAAATAAACAAATTCTCATCAAAATCGGTTTACTAGATGGAGGGTGGTTGGTGCTTGAACAAGGAAAGAGACGTTAATAGTTTTATATTAAGCTTAATAAACAATGAGATTCCGCATAAGTTAATCTCATTTTTTTTAATTTTGTTCACATGCAGTTGAAATCATTTCTTGACATATAATCGTATCTTGAAATAGAAAATGTTTTTGATTTTATAACGAGGTAAACCGAATTTGTGTATAGTTCTGTTCAATATTTAGATATTTTATAAGTAAGTAAAAAAAGACATTTTTTACGCGGAATGTGATGTATTAGACTAATAGAACTTTCTATTTGAAGGACCTTAATTAAAAGTCGAACGGTCGAACTATTTACTCGCAATAATGGACGCGACATGTATTAATACGATATAAAATCTGTAACAGTTATACATATATTATTCTTAAATATAGTATATGTATATATATATATATTATTCTTAAATATAGTATATATAAGTTGTAACTATGCTTTACAGACACGTTGTCACAGTGGTCACTGCAACTGACTGAAGCGCTAACGGTCGCGGGATCGATCCCCGCTCACGGCAAACATCTGTATGGCCCATACATATGTATGTCTGTCATGGTCTAGGTGTTTGTGCTTGCATTAAATAAACCGTTTGTTTTGAAAATGGTGTAAGTCCATTTTTGAGAAAAATGAGCTATCACGTAATTTATGCTTTATTTAATGTACTTTTTTATATATAACTAGTCCGTGTTTAACATTTTAATTAAATGTTAATCAAACAATAGAAACAATGCAAGACCTCATATGGTTTTCTGTATTTTTTAAATCAACAAGTAACTATTAATTTTCTCGAAACAAAAGAAAATGGACTTACACCACTTTCAAAATAAGCGGTCCAAGTGTGTTTCCGGGTCCCCCGACACAGTATCATAAGATCTTAATGGGGACCATTTAGTGTGATCCGTTTCTTTATTTATTATTTAACCATACTGTAGTGCTCGTAATTGCAAGACGGTTAAACCGGACAGACGGAGCAAGACCCCTGACAATAGATAAATAATTAAGCCATTTAATCTTAAAAGATTGTTTTTCTGTAAATACACTCGTTAAAACGTCTGGAATAAAGAAAGATAGTTGAATCGAGATCTTCCCTCAGGGAGAAGCACTTAAATCAGTTTTATTTATCTTTTCAAGAATATAACGTATACGTTTTAAATTGGTTTCCTAATCTATATAAAAAAAATCAATGTTGTATGTTTGTCTCCTTTTAGAAAACATTAGTCAGGTTGTGATGAAACGTTGATAGCATGCTTTAGGAGAGCCCAAGAGGGTTCCTGGCTAAAAAAAAATCCTATAGTATTTAAGATGTGGTTTCACCATTTTATTGTATTCCATCCTTGTCAAGAGAGTGCTAACCTTCTTTTCTATCTATAGACACATACTTTAGGTGGCACTGCAACGCATACCGAGTATCCTTTATAAAATTTATATAAAAAAACGTTTGTAATTTCAAAATAACTGTAAAAAAAAAAGAAAATAATCTCTCATTTTTTTAAAGATGGATGGTTGTTGCTCTTTCATGTTAAAACTATTAAAGAAATTCTTATGAAACTTTATTGTGATTTAGCTTAGGTAAACTTCAAAATAATATAAAATAACCTTAGTAAAAAGACTACTTTTTACAAAAGCTATTAGTTTTACACTACTAGCCAGGTTAAATAAATAATACTGTCATTTGTGGTGTGGTGTAAAATCAATTTTTTAACAGATATTTACATTTCAGTATAATCTTAAGCTTAAATACTAAAACACTGTCTTATAAAAATGTATGTTTATTTAATATACAATTTTAGATCCGCAGAAATATTCTCGCAAAGTCCTTTATGATGTACATTCCGAACAAATGCGGGTTTTTTGTTTCATTGCTTGGAAATCGTACCGAAGTTATGTAACGGTATTATAATTGAGGCATTTTCTTAATGCCTACCTTTTAAAGGTAACGTTTTTTAGAAAAAGAAAGCTTCGTTTTAATGGAGCGAGATATTTTATACGAGAATCGTATTTTATTTGGATAATGTAAAATGTTTTTCGTTTTAATTTTCTTTTTATAATGACGTAAATTACGTGATATTGCTTTGTAATATTTTAATTATTATCTTTTATAAATTTGCTACTTTAATTTAGAGTTAGTTGTCGCCTAGCAGCCAAATATTTACCAGGGTTGGCGGATATACATGCGTCAGAATTTTTTCCGGCATATGCAGGTTTGCTCACAATGTTTTCCTTCACCGTGTACAATTTTAGTATAGATATAATTATTTTATTCTAAGTTGCAATATCAATCGTTTGGCTTGAGGACCTGTGGCTCTCTTCGCGATATTTCCTAAACTACGTTAAGCTATTAGTCCCAATTTTTATCACAAACACCTGATGATTATCACTACCATACAATACTGCAAATTTGAAAAATAACAACTATACTGTCAAGTTTATATGATGGCCCACAAAATGTAAATGACTATTCATAAAGTTAACATCACTTAGGATACTTTACGTTTTGCGTTAACTAAAAAAAGAGTACAGTTTTAAAATATAAAGTTTCGTTACATATTCACTTATTGGATACAGATATTAAATAGAACTATGCATATATCATCGAGAAGACAATGTAATATGTAGAATTCAGGACCGAACTATTCACTAGAAGTTCGAACTCGTGAACTAAGAAACTAACTTGATATCGCCCACATGCTCTCCGTTCGACAATTGTTAATTGGTTCCAAGGTATTATTTCTTAATATTAGAACTTGTAGTAAGATTTTTGCGATTATTACCCATTGAAATAAAACTATTTTAAACGGATTTAAATCGCGTATATTAACTTTTTTTTGTCTACCCGTGACCACAAACGCTGCAAAGTGCTCGCAACGTCGGGAAAATAATTCAAAAAGAATACATGTGTATTTTTATTAAACCAAAAATATTACGTCTCTGTTATTTTGATATTTTAAAAATGACTGATTATTTTAAACTTATTCATCTTTTATTTTATCGCCTTAGGTGAAATTTCCATAGAAACTTTCTTAGTGGATGCTTACAACATAAAAGTATTAACTGCCTAAAATACATACATATTTGTTGCCTCAGATGAATCAGTCAGTAAGTCTCTTTATTATATGAACTAGCTGATGCTTGTGACTTCGTCTGCGATTTTTGTGATGTCTACGTCATATTAGCTATATGCATGCAAAGTCTCAGCCCGATCGGTTAAATATTGTAAAAGTTTTTATACAAACTTTCATCATCCCTTTTATCCCCATGGGGGTAGAATTAATCAGAATCCTTTTTTTAGCAGGTGCCTACGTCAACATCTACCTGCATGCCAAATTTCCGCCCGATCCGTCCAGTGGTTTGGGCTGTGTGTTGCTATATCACTATGTCAGTCAATCAGTCACCTTTGAGTTATATATATTTAGATTTGGAATATATACTATAAAATTATTCATAATGACGACTACTTGTTAATAACTACTGAGTAAAGTATATGTATTCATTACTACCGTAACGGTAATAAATATGTATAAGGCTATACTAATATATATATATATATATATATATATATATATATATATATATATATATATATATATATATATATATATATATATATATATATATATATATATATATATATATATATATATATATATATATATATATATATATGTCGGAGAAACACCATTCTCATCGACATCATCAGTAATTAGCAAAGTTCTAGTGGGCGTCATGAGGGTTAAATGCGAGCACAAAACAACGTATTACTATTTCACACAATTTTATTATAGTTTTACAATGTTGAGGAGGTCACTTTTGAATAGTAAGACAAAATAATTATTTCACGATTAATAATTAAGAATATGAATTGTAACTATTTTATACGAGCAGCGGGTTCGTGACACTAATCTCACAACACCAATATCTCCACCACAACTGTTTTAAATCAATACAATAATTTATCCACTTCGATCTACAACTATTCTCATATTCCCGCGATTCGCCATTGTTGTCAAGATGGCGCCTCGACTTGTCCCATTTAGCAGACAAATATGGCGTATTTTCTAACCACACATTCAGTTAGATGTGAGAAATTATCGATCGAATAATTAAACTGAATATTTTTTAATAAACATAATGAACATATTTTTTAATAAACATAATATTAGAAAAATTGTGATTTTCGTTCCGGATAATGTTACCAAATAAGACTAGTAAAGAAAAATAGACTAAGTTTGTATTTATGGGGTCGCTGAGACTACTAATCTAATTTGAAATATTATTTTTGCGTTAGACACCCCGGTATTGAGGAAGATTATGACTATATTACATCACGACTCATGGTACGAGTAGCTAGAACCATAAACGCGAGTGAAATCGCGAGGGGCAGGCAGTAAATTATATTACTACTTTTATTACTTTTATTGAATTTTCTATATATAAATTGTTATTTTTGCTTAAGATGTGTCTTTCGGATTCTCTACCGTACCGCTGGGACCACAAATTAAACATACAGATAAAGCAATTTAGAACAAAGGCCGTATAGCCTTATATCGCACACGCCACAGAACTTTAAACATTATGAAGACAATGCCAAGACATTACTAAAATCCTCCGCACATAATATTCACATTAAAGTTTGCGAATATTTATTTTTTTTTTAACTTTTTCAAAAAAGGTGTTCACAAACCCGGTGTTTTGGGTTTTTATAAGTACTTTAATAAGGATGGTTTTTATAAGCATTTTGGCACTTTCATATTTTTCTTTTCTGACTGACTTAAAAAAGGAAATTTTCAATTCATAGTGTATATTTTTTTAATGCTTATTACTTTAGACGGTCTTTTATTGACCAATAATAATAGTTTTTATTTAAAAGAGTATTCTTTCCGATTGACCGTATTTTCATCAAAATCGATTCAGTGGTTTTTGAAATCAAAATAACTGGTACAAATATGTCATCCAACTAAGCGTAATTTCGTATTTTCATATCTTGCATTTAAAGTCGGTTCCTCTTGGGTCTTAGTTATCGTACGCTTGAACGTGCGGTTTACAGACATCTTAATAGCAACTAACAGTATGAATTTATATTAAAATACGAACATATATACGCGTGTATATACAATTTTACGCACCATTCCTCACAAACACAAACCCACAATACTGCTACGAGAAGCGTATTATGTCAAAGTGCACGACCAAGCGTACTAAAACTGTTAAACGCGCGGTCAATACACTAGGTAGATTCCCCATCCGCCTATCCGCCATGAACAAGCCTAAGTAGGAATATATATTGAATTCGAAATATTACACAAAAAGCATACTATGACTATTACTCAATCGTCATTAGAATAGGAGAGTGCTTTCGGTGCTCGTGAGCAACTGGTGAAGGAGCTTCGCAGAGGCAGGCCGACCTTCGGGGTACCACGTTGCGTAAGCAATACAGTGGCGCCCAACGAAGACCATGAACGTAAGAGGAGTTTATTGAATCCGGACCCACACCTTAGTTATTATACTTAATACATAGGACGAATGGTAATGGTAATCGCTTATATAATATCTAAATATATAAGATTAATGTACCATCAAAGAATCATACCATCTGCGTAATGTCCGAATAAAATCTAGTTTATATATGTACACTTTGATTTTAAAAACGCCCCCCCCCCCTTCTCCACCTCATCCTTTGGACCTTCTACCCTTATTCTTCTACCCTTAGACGGAATCCTCCCACAAAATCAAAAATATTCTTTATTTAAATAGGCTTTAACAAGCACTTCTAAATCCTCAATAGAGAAACAAAAAAAATAATATTAAATTGACGAATTCATTACAGATTCAGAACGTAGATTCTACCGAGAACTCTTTAAATTTTTTGCAATACATACATTTAACATTTACAAATACATTAAATACCCTGTGTGAGTCAAGGTTATACTAAATCCAAGCATCTTTATCACCTATATAATCTTGTACAGAATAATATGCTTTCGCTATTAACAACAAATGAAAGCTAAACCATGTAAATAAAAAAAAATGTAGACGCCCTAAATGTACAATTCCTTCGTCTTAATGGTAATGCCATAGGATAATATTTATGACGGTCATTCGAGTTCGTGGCACTGTTAAAAAAGGGAGCGAGTACGTGACGGACACGCATTAATGTTTTTTTTTTTATTTACAGAGATCCATAAAACTAAAGGAGACAAATTATTTCTGCAGTCTTTTGTAGACGATTAAGTCTACCATGCGTTGCAATACCATCTAAAATATGTAGATTAATTCATAACTTGACAATTCAAAAGTGCTTTAAAAGCCTACTTGAATCAAGTATATTTTGAATATAAAAAAAAGAAAATATAAAGAATATAATAAATTTCTAGAACTAAGTAAAAGATTTATGTCAGCTATTAATAGAACATATTAGTGACTACGTGAACTCGAAATACCCGTAAGCGAAGTCCGTATCGATATTTCATGCCATATTTCCTTTCACTTCACAGTTCGTTGAGCGACGGTAGGAGGCGAACTTAGTGACACCTTCAACACACGCTCTTGTTAACTCAGAACCACAACTTATATACAGCCTTATCATCATGGACATATATATATATATATGTCCATATATATATATCATCACCACACATATATATATATATATCATCATCAGTAATTAGCAAAGTTTTAGTCGGCGTCATGAGGGTTAAATGCGAGCACAAAACAACGTATTATTATTGCACATAATTTTATTATAGTTTTACAATATTGAGGGTCACTTTTAAATAGAAAGCCAAAATAATTATTTCACGATTAATAATTTAGAATATGACTTGTAACTATTTTATACGAGCAGCGGGTTCGTGACACTAATCTCACAACACCAATATCTCCACCACAACTGTCTTAAAACAATACAAGAATTTATCCACTTCGATCTACAAATGGATCAAGATGGCGCCTCGACCCCGCTCGAGTCTTACGCTCTGCTCTGATTGGTCAATGCAATTCACAGAATAAAGAATATCTTAATTCAAATTTTAGAAAGAATTTACATGAAAACAAAATTAAATAAATCTAACATTATTTTTAACAAATTGTATTTTAGTAAATACTTAATAACTCGGCATATAATTAAAAGAACTACCAACTTGACGTCATACATTACATTACATATATATATAACGGGGATTATAACAGGGTTAGCGGTCCAGACACCCCTTAAGAATACGACTTATTTATATATATTATATATATCTTATACCTACTTAGTACATCGAATAGTAGTAACAATGGTTTATGTAATTTCTAAATAACTGAGATTGGCTTATAGAATTATACCTTCTTCCCCCGCCCCCCTTCATAACCCTCTCATATGAAAGCTATAGCTAAGTACCTATGCTTATCACTAAAAGAACATAATAGCTAATTATGAAATACTGTCATTATCAAATTATGATATATTCAGACTGTTCTAACTTTTTTTAATTTCAAATTTGTTAAATAAAAATAGCAGTTTGAAATTGAGTAGGTGAGACACCTAATGTTATTTAATGTATCACCTCATTACTTCGTAATTTCTTTTATTTTTTTATTTGATAAGGAAATTTAACATAATCAGTTCAGTAGTTGGTTTTAAAATCGGAATACCTGTTTTAAAATACGCAATTTTACTTTTATTTACTTTAAAAAAGTTAGGATTAAAGTTTCTTTTATAAAATAACGTAACTGCTCCGTTCATTTAAGCTAGAATAGACACTCAAATTTCCCAATATTGACTATAGATGGTACTCGAAGTGCATCAGAAAACTTCAACCAATTTTGAGTGAGATAGGCGCTATTTATATAAGCTAAATACACGATTTAAAATTTGTTAAAAAGTAAACATCCAGTATAGGGAAAATGTTAACATTAACGAAACGTCAAACAAAACATTGAGTAATTTTAGGCCATTATTACTTGATTTTTAGCGGTCATAATATGTTTTTGTAAGTAAATAGTTCTTGCGAATTAATGAATTCTTAATAATTATTACTGTCTATTATTAATATATCGGGTAGTTTGGTAGAGAATATTTAGTGATAAGAACGCCATTTGCATGATTTTGTTGTTGTAGTCTTAAGCCATTCGTCAAACTTTCGCGATTTATACTATTAATCTATATCTATATACTAATAATAAAATTCTAGCGGGTCGCTGTCTGTACATGGAAGATATATGAAAAAAAATCTTACTGGGGGCCCTTACCAACGCAATAGAACCCAAAACAAAGATTTTTAGAATTCTTATCTGTTTGTCTGTTTGTCTGTTTGTCTGTTTATCTGTGCGTTTGTGCACGCTAATCTCAGAAACGGCTTATCCGATTTAGATGCGGTTTTCACTAATATGTTGTGGTAACCTTCACTTAACATTTAGGGTTTGTTTCATGTCAATCGGTTCATAAATAAAAAAGTTATGTCAATTTAAGGGTTCACGTCGAACATTATTTTGTACTTTTCACTAAATGCATGAAAGTATATACAGTACTTATATCAAAAAATACATTTTTAAATTTTTGTCAGTCTGTCTGTCTATCTGTTTGTTCCGACTAATCTTTAAAACGGCTGAACCAATTTTGATGGTACTTTTACTTGCAGTTAGCAAATGTTATAAGGAGTGATTTAGGCTGATTTCTATTATAGATATTTTTAATCGATACGTACAAAAAAAATCTAATGGGTCGCTGTCTGCACATTACAGATATATAAAAAAATATATATTATTGGGGGTCTTTACCTACGCAATAGAACTCAAAACAATAATTTGTTAGATATTTGTCTGTTTATCTGTGAGTTTGTGTTCGCTAATCTCAGAAACGGCTTATCCGATTTAGATGTGATTTTTATTAATATATTGCAAAGTTATGTAAATTTAAGAGTTCACATCGAACATTATTTTGTATTTTTCACTAAATGCATGAAAGTATATACAGTACTTACATTAAAAAATCCAATTTCTTAATTTTTTGTTCGTCAGTCTATTTCCTACAACTAATCTCTGAAACAGCTGAATCATATTTGATAGGACTTTCACTTGCAATTAGGGGATGTCCATTAATCACGTGAGGCCCAGAGGAGGGAAAGTGGATGGAAGAAAAAAAATTACGAAATATTACAAAGTCTAAAAAGTTCTTAAAAACATTACTTGATTAATGAACAGCCCTATACCTAGCTAATATTATAAGAATTAACTTAGGCTACTTTTATTAAAAAATATATTTATTTTAAAGTAAAAAAGAGATAATCCTCTTAATATTTTGTTATTGCGTAATCGCGATAACAATATATTGTAGAACCCAATAAAGTAGTGAACAATACTGATATAAAAAGGTAAGGTTATACATCTATACATATAAATGGATGCTGATAAGC
The DNA here is from genome assembly GCA_037950945.1 of Hypolimnas misippus. Taxonomy (NCBI): domain Eukaryota; kingdom Metazoa; phylum Arthropoda; class Insecta; order Lepidoptera; family Nymphalidae; genus Hypolimnas; species Hypolimnas misippus. The sequence goes on from JBBEEQ010000014.1 coordinate 5,587,052, forward strand.
AATAATGTGTCAACCCACAAAAAGTCAAATTTATTAAGATAATGATGTATTTTGATACTACGTCACCTATTTAACATTATCCAAACAAATTTCAAGTCAACTAAATAAGTATGGAAAAAAGTTTCTTAACTCAATGTTTCGTATTTCAGGTGCGTTTCATATTTTGCAATTTATAAAATAATATCAAATATTTAAAAACTTAATATTATATAACTTATTAAATAAATCTATCTGCTTTTGATTCAATATACATTTTATCAAAATAGAAAAAAAAGATGAATATATACGACTTCAAACTAATTTATTAAAAATAGGTTTGACATCTTTACACGCCATTTTCTCAAAACAAAGTCCGTGTGGCTTGACACAGTATTGCTTATCAGCGTCCAAATATAATTGATGTGTCCGTTTGTAATTTTAAATAAATGCACATGAAAGTATACGCGGTACTGACAACAAAATTAATAACCTTGAAAATTTTTGAACAGTTTAATTGTCACTCAGTTTGTCACGTCATATCTTAAACAGTTGGACCTATTTTGACGAAACTTTCACTGAACAGAAAGCTAATGTAATAAGGAACAAAATTGAAACCAATGAAATAGTGAACAACATCTAATTCAAGTAGGGAAGATATATGCATATTATATAAATATAATAATTTAGAAAATAATATATTTACTGGGTAATTTTTTTACTGGATATGATAGACCAAATCCGAAACTATAAGCAATAGCGAAAAATAATTAAAGGAGTAACAGAGCCGATTTTAATAAAAACTAAAACTATATCATTAGTTTTTTGAAAAATAAGTTTTCCTAGCCAGAAACGAACACGATTTTGGAAAAAAATAACATTCTGTATGATTGCATCATCTGATACTGTCACATATTATAAGAATCAACTTCAGAGAGGTATTGTTATATAGTTAACTGCAACAAAAAGAAAGGGCAATTTTTTTACAAAATTCTATCAAATCCATGCATTAATTAAATCTTTTGTAATTCTTCAAAAAAACGATCATACCTAAAAGTGAAATTTTAAAATTATAACGGGATGTTGTAACGCTAATAGCGGGTGAGTACAATAGCCGAGTCCAGTGAAATGTAAATTTTCAATAAATTGATTCATCTTTTTAGGAATTATCTAAGCCTACTTAGATAACGGAGTAGGTGACGGGGACCAAAACAAACGTCACATTCTATCAACTTTGTATAGCTCACATAGAAAATATATACAAACATAAAAGAAGTTACTGTGAGTTATTCATTTTATATATTTTTGATTGTATTCTTTACACTCTTCCTTACTTTAGTAGGTGACTAGCATTTTGATGCAAATAAACAAATCGTTCAAGTAATGCAGACTTTTTTTCTAAACTTACCAAGAGCCATGATTTAACCCACATATTTGATTATGTATATTTGATATATATGGAATCGATTACTTAACTTCTAATTCGTGTATAAATTTAATGTTATTTTGTAAAAAAATAAATCTTTTCCTTTAATTTGTCTCTTACTATTACTTTCCAAAAGTTGATTCTTACAAGTGACACTATTAGGTAGGTGGTGCAATAATACAGAATGTATTTTTTTTTAATTAGTGGGTTCAATTCCTGGTCAGGAGAATCATGAAATCAAAAAAACTTATGATGCAGTTGAAAATATATGAAAATCGGACACGAGACTCCTTTAAGTATTTTTCACGATTCCTTAAAGTTCCGGATATGGCCTATCAAGCCCAGTTAAAAAAGTCACCCGATATACATATAATACAAGGAGAACCTTGGCGGGAATATACTGTTATACAGTCGAAATTTTAAAGACTAGCACAAAACACTTTTCTTCAACATTTATTGTGAAAACCGTGGAGGAATACGGTATCTGATTTAGAGTCTGCTTATAAATACAACCAGAAAGTTCCCAAATCCAAAGTAAGAAGCTCCTTTCTTGAGCAGCACCGCAGACTATTATAACCTTGCTTTGCAGGAGACATGCCAAGCATTCTGTAATCCACGCGAACGAAGTCGCGGGCACAGCTAGTATTAAATATAACGTGTCTTATCACGATAACTAATGGAGGTAATATATAGTGGTAATATATAAATAGTAGTAAAGTCGACGAAGTTGCATTCGTCGTGGTCACGAGCTGACTGAATCGTCGGGTGATAAAAACGTATAACTACCATTAGTAATAATTAAATAAGAACTTTTATTCTTTAAAATTATGTGCACACGTGCCAAAATACGCTTCATATAACCACTGCTCATTAAAGCTTTACTATTCGAATGAGTGAAGTAAGGATTTCGAAATATTTTACATAATAGACAGACCACGTTCCGCTTAAAGCAATCAACACCAAATCTCGCTGATTGGTCGCAGCGCTGCAGATTAAGCGAAATGCAATCAGACTTCATCATCCATAGATTTTCGCTTGAAATATACGCGCGTATATGCTTGTATTGTGTCAAATCCTAACATATCTTCAAGTGTACGAAAACGCCAAAACATGTATACGAAATGTTGTAAATATACTAATAAAACGCCGTATGTAAACGTACTAAAACTATAATTTCGTGTATTGAGATGGCTAAATTGGTTCCGCTTTTAGCAATCAATGCCAAATTTCGCTGATTGTTCGGTGTGCTGTATATTAAGCGAAATGCAATCCGAAATTAATAATAATTTACATTTTCGCTTGAAATATACGCACATATACGCTCGCATTATGTCGAATCCTAATATGTGTTCATGTTTACGAAGATGCCAAAACGAGCATAAAAAATTGCTTAAATGTGTCACAAAAACACCGTATGTAACCCTAAAATATTATTTCGTGTACTACATACATTACAGCTTTACTATTTGAATGGATTAAGTGTGGATTTGAAAATAATTTCCATACTAGACGGCTAGACCGCGTTCCGCTTATAGCAATCAACACCAAATTTCGCTGATTGTTCACTGCGCTGCAGATTAAGCGAAATGCAATCAGAATTAATCGAATCAAAAACCTTGGTGGCTATGTTGGTTTGAAGCCTGCGAAATATATTTCGTGTAAATCTACTTTTAGTAAATTAAAAGATACAATTTTAAAATGGTAGTTTTTTTGTTCTTTTTTTTTTGTTATTATCATGAAATACGTAAATATATCTAAATTATTGACCTATCTACATATATAAATGCTTTATTTTGTTTTATTTATTTTCTTTACGTTAAAATGTTAAAATAAAAAATACATAAACGTTAAAATAGCACTTATTTTGCGAAAAGTGAAAAAATTGCTTTGTATTTGCCATTTTCGCAAATATTTCTCTCGGACTTTAAATGTATTGCCTAGACATTAAAAATATTATTTTCAATAAAGATGACATGGAATAAAGAGAATTTATTTCTTTGTTATATCTGTAGTTCGGAATTTACAATGGCTTGAGCTGCTTAATATTCTATTCCAAATCTGACAAGTTGCTAGGATATACGCAAATCGAGTTGCTTAACCTTCGACAGCAGACAAGCGCATAGATATAGAGTATAGGGCATATAGAGCATAGGTATTTATATTTGGGAGCCGATAAACAATACTATGTCAAGCCACACGTACTTCACTTTAAGATTACCTATTATTGAATGACGCAGTTACGTGATAACAAGAACGAGTAATTAATTGAAAAAAAAAACAACAAAACTAGGCTACAGAGAATCTTTACTAACCTATTTTAAATCGTTATAGATTCTAAGTGGTAATTCTGATTGAAAAATTATGTAAGAAACCTATAAATGATTTTTAAATGCCTGTTCAACGATATCCCACTTAATATAGTTCGTCGATTTTCATTTATTTCTTTTTCACATTATAACGTCTAAAATCGGCCATATTGTTTTTTCCAAATTATTATACTTTCTATAACATTCATACCGTTGTGACGAATCACACGACGTATCATTTATCAAAATCAGCAAACGCGTTTGGTCCAAATAGTGCCGCAAAGGTATGAATATAAACGCACATACATACATAGATCGATAAACAAATTACCCTCCCTTGCGTCTCGCAGTGGGTTAAAAATACAATAAAAATTAAAAACCTCTACTATTTTTAAGTATTTAATTGAATTAGGCGTTACTTTGCGGAATTCCATGATAATAAATAATCACAAACCATCTACAGCTGTCTGGTATACCCTTCCACATACGCACACGCATTCGCAGCACAAGCAAGCAAGCACCACCCGCCCTCCCACATATGCAAACGCACATGCAGCACAAGCAGACAAGCACCGCCCACCCTCCCACATATACACTCGCACATGCAGCACAAACAGGCAAGCACTGCCCACCCTCCAACATATAAACTCGCACAAGCGCCACACACCTCCCCACATATGCAAACGCACAAGTAGGCAAGCGTCGACACCACAAGACACACACACACACAGGCACTCTACGCACGTTTCACTCCGACACCGATTTTTAAGTCTGAAAACTGAATTATCATAACGTAATCTAAACGAACTTTTTCATGTATGTATACATGATATAAAATAAAGAGTAAAGAGTGACGCGTTCACAAAGGGCCACCGTTACGCTAAAATTTTAAAACAAAGTCCCGTATTTTATTGAACACTGTCAATGAAATTTTCATCACAGGGTTGACAAAGTATATTCTGAATCAATGGCTCGTTTTTGAAAATGTTGAATTCAATATTTTTTTTGATATATAAAGTTCCATGGTATACCAGTATAGTCTATTTTTTTTTTTACTTTTCTTATTTATCAGACAAATTTAGCATAGAGTTAGATAAGAAATTATCGATTGAATGATTTAACTGAATCAATTTTTATTATGCAAGATTATAATGAAAAATAAATATTCTAAATTCATGATTTTCATTCGGGTTATTGTTGCCAAAAGACAAGTAAACAAAAATAGACCATAGTGTACCATAGACTTTAAGCAGAACTTTTATTGTCACGATCATTAAATTTTTTAGGGGTGGTCTGGTAAAAGTTAGGTCCAGAATTGGGGTACAAGACCTAAATTTTCTTGTTTTACCGATGGAACTCCATCTAATAAAAAAAAAGATTGTTTTTATTTTTATGCTTGATTTATAAAAAAAAAAAAACAATATTAAATTGTTATTAAAAAAATTTGGTGGTAAGGTATGGTTTTGTCCTTATTCTTGATCCCCATCTTTTACAACGATCCCCGTTGGACTATTAGTAATTGAAGAGTTCCTGTGTAGATCTTCATCAGATCCTAACAAACATATTATATACTAAAACCTTCCTTTAAAAATATACATTTAAATAACAAAACCCAATCCAAATCGGATCAGTAATTTTTGAGAAAATCACGAACATACATACATATAGGTCTAATACAGTACTATTTTTTTAAGTCGGTTTAAAACATGTAGATATTGCGTTCGTTTCGTCACACTTTTTGCCAACATCGCTATCATACCTTCGTCACTGCTGTCGCTCGTAACATCATGGCATGCCAAAATCAATACACGAGCAAACTATTTGGCACTTGCATTCAATCTACATAAATGGCAATATTTTGCAACTACGACAATAATATGTATTTATAGCTTCACTTTGGATTCAAGGCTTTAAAAATCTACGATGGTGGGTTTACCGGCGTTTCTGGACATACTTTAACGATGATATGCCACATTCATTTTGAGAAAATGGCGTCTAACGATGTCAAACCTATTCTTAATAAATTTATTTATAGATGTATATTTCCATTGATTGATTTAAAGTAAAATTGTATAATCAAAAGTTTTATCTAACAGTGAATTTTTCAAAAGTATGAGATTTTTGTATATTGAAAAATATTAAGCGCAGTTGAATAATGTTAAATACGTGTCGCATTATCAGAATATATCAATATCTCTGAATTTGACTTTTTGTGGGTTGACACATATCTGCTACATTACTTATCAGCATCTATTCAAATTTTATTTTTCTAACTTCAAAACTTAACTTCACATACAAACTTTCGTGCCTCGTGAGTAAATTCCAAGAATGCTGACATATATCAAATATCAATACTAATATTATTAATGCGAAAATAATTCCGTCAGTCTATCTCTCTATTTGCTGCGTTTTTGCTAAGCAGTGGAACCAACCGGTAAATAAATCAAAGGAGGTGAAGTAGGGACAGAAATTTTGTATTGAAGAATTCATAAATTCTCAAAGAAATTGGTTATTGAAAATAATTATTCTACACAGACAAAGACGCGCGAATCGATTAGTAAAATCTTTACATAGTATAAAACAAAGTTCCTAAACTTTTTATCTACGCAACGGACTTTAATGAGGTTTTCATCAATAAACAGAGGGATTCAAGAGAATTGTTTATATTAAATACATGCATATTACAGCAGGTAAAAGAATTTCGAGAATTTCAAAGATTACATATTTATAATGTAATTTCGAAAAGCTACTTGCACGGAGCAAAGCCGATACGGGTCGCTTGTATAAAATAAAAAATTTATTTTTACGCAAAGTTTACATAGTTTTCTATATTTCTAAAATTAAAAGTGACAAATTTTCATTCAATTACACATCCTCTTATTTAAAGATTGGAAAAATACTTTTCTAAAATTCTTTTTCCTTATTTTTTTCCTTGAGTACGAAAATTCATGCTTCTAGATAAGTTAAGGTTATACATTGTATGTAAACGAAAGGTAACGACCATATTTATGGACATGTGAAAGTCGTCAACCCTATTCTTTTTGTTAAAAGTCTTTCAGCATGTGAACGAAGCACTTTGGCTTTTGACTTCACAGGCAATCTGAATTTGAATTTAAAATTTCTTCACGAAATTCAAATTTTTGGAACGAAAATTATTCCATTGTACTACAACAAAGGTCGTATCGTGTGGGCGGGGCTATCCTGTTTTTGTTTTTATAACCGACTTTAAAAAGGGAGGAGTTTCACAATTCGTAGCGTAAGTTTTTTAATGTTTGCATTCATAAAAATTAATCGAAATCGGTTCAGTAATTAGGTTTAAAAATCGTAATACAATTGTGTCGTTCATGTAAACGAAATTTTGCTTGTGAAATCAGTTTTTTTTAAGTTTTAGTTGTTTTAATATAAATAAATAATTCTAAATTAATTTTTATCTGTTAACATAATAAAAATGATCGGTAAAAAAATAATACATATTGAGTTTTTTATTTTTCTTGGCTTAAAGACATTTCGGTGAAAACTTGCAAGGTGAAGAAAACGCTTGATAATTCAAAAGCACATCTAAATGCTTTTGAATTTCGAATTCGAAAAAGATACAAATTCAAGGATGAGAACGAATCCTCGTGAAGCAAAGATCTATTGAAATATTTATTTGACTTCAAGCTCAGTAAGCAAGAGGACAAATCGGTAAAGGGGTGTTCAAATCGAAAAAGTTCAAATAGTCCTATAGGTATTTATACTTATAAATAATTATTTATTATGAACCTTTTATAATACACGTTTTACAAGATTATTCACTCTAAAGTAAAAAAAAGCAAATTAACAGCCTGTAAATATCCCACTGCTGGGCAAAGGCTTTCTCTCCTATTAAGAAGAACGTTTAGAGTTTAATCCACCACGCTGCTCCACTGCGGATATACATGTGTCAGAATTTTTCCCGGCCCATGCAGGTTTCCTCACGATGTTTTCCTTCACTGCCGAGCTTGAAATGAATTTAAACACAAATTTAGTACTTGAAAAATCAGCGGTGCTAGCCGGGGTTTGAACCTGCGACCATCGGTTGAGATCGACGTGTTCTAACCACAATCTCGACCGTCTCGGCTCTTGCTGTAGTCTACTGACTACAACTCGTTGTGGCTCAACCGGGGCTGTACCTCCCTCTCACAGAACACTGACGTGAAGTAGCTTATAACTGCGTTTCGTACGGTGAGTGAGAGAGCTGGAAGCCTAAGCCTTTTCACTATTCCATAACATATATATTTTATTTTTACAGGTGTATTTTTTAAATGGTTGTGAATGGCCAAATCCAAAACTATAGATAATTAGGTAAACTAAACCGGTTTAGAGAAAAAATACTTAAAGGAGTCTTTGTTTATATTAATTTTCCTAGCCAATTGTCTGATAGTATTACTAACGTCGATTCTCTATACTTTAATATGTTGAAATGCGTAAAAAGGTAGGATTAACAGAATTTTTATTTTATTTTATAAATTTTAAAGGCACGTCTACTAATGATTTTAATTAAAAAATTTTAAGGGCCAAAGTAACAAAGTGATAAACCAAGCGACTTAAGATTAATTCTAAAACTTTGCCAAGACTCTTTGTCCATTTAACAGACTACATTAAATGCCGTAATTACCGATGTAAATGATTAATCAAATAAGATAAACGATTGTCAGAATTAAATGTAAGAACGAACGAAAGAAATATGATTAATTAGAAAATACAAGCTTTTGCGCTCGTCTTCGGCTCGGCTTACGTAGACTTTGATTTATTAAATGGTGTGTTCAGTTCAGTGTGTGGTTATAAAACATTAACAATATAACTAGTCCAATATTTAACATTGTTTGATAACATAACAAGAATGTATATCTCGATTCACGTAAGTTTAATGGTGATGAATAGTGTGAACTTTATCAGGACAGTCGTTAGACCAGAGAGGTCCTTTGGGAGGGGGGTGACGGTCAGCTCTACCGGCGACGTGTTGGTTGCGGCGTTCCCCAGGGTTCAGTACTAGGACCGATCCTGTGGAACGTCGGTTTTGACTGGCTGGGATGAGTTTAATATGTTATGCAGACGACACTCTCATAACGGCCCGAGGAGGAAACTATGAGGAGGCAGCTCGGCTGGCTGCAGTCGGAACCACGCTGGTAGTCGACCGGATCGGCATGCTAGGTCTAAGGGTCTCTGTCTCCAAAACAGAGGCCCTGCTGTTTCACGGCCCACGCAGGGGTCCCCCCCGAGGTGCGCGTATCGCCGTCCAGGGCACAGAGGTAGTGGTCCGGGCTCAGATGAAATATCTGGGCCTGACCCTGGATGGACGATGGAACTTTGGTCCGCACTTCTCCCAGCTCGCCCCTAGGCTCATTAACGCTGCCGCCGCGTTGGGCAGACTTCTGTCTAACGTGGGAGGGCCAGGCTCACCGTGTCGGCAATTATATGCTGGTGTTATACGGAGTATGGCCCTATACGGAGCTCCCGTGTGGGTCAACGCTCTCTCCGCTCAGAATAAGATTCTCTTGTGGAGGCCGCAAAGAATCATAGCGATTAGAGCAATACGGGGCTATCGTACGGTATCGTGGACAGCCGCGACACTTCTCGCGGGAGACCCACCTTGGGAATTACAGGCGGAGGTGCTCGCGGAGGTATACTACTTCCGGGCGAGCTTTGGGGCGGGGGGAGAACGTCCGAGTGTAGATCAAAGTGGAAGGATCAGGGCTCTTGCCCAGAGAGTCCTGATTGATAGATGGAAAGAGGATTTGGGGTCTCCGGCGGCTGGCCTAGCGACAGTTGAGGCCATTCGGCCTCACTTCGATAGCTGGGTCAAAAGACGGCATGGCATGTTAACCTTTAGACTGACGCAGATACTTACCGGACACGGGTGCTTCGGTAAGTACCTGTATCAGATGGCAAAAAGGGAAACATCCCCTATGTGCCATGAATGTGGCGTGCTTACCGACACAGCACGCCACACCCTGGAGGTGTGCGCCGCATGGGGACCTCAACGCCACGCCCTGGTGGCGGCAGTGGGTGGAGATCTCTCGCTGTCGAGTGTGATGCTCGACAGTGAGGAATGCTGGTCGGCCATGGTCTCTTTTAGCGAGGCCGTTATATCGCTGAAGGAGGCCGCGGAGAAGGAAAGAGAGGCGGACGCTCTCGCTGACCCGATTCGCCGGAGACGACCAGGCGGAAGAAGGCGGCGCTATGTACATCTTCTTCCTCCGCCATAGACAAGCCCAAGTGGGAATATTAATATTCCCATTCGCAACTAGGGTAGGGGAGTGCTTTCGATGCCCGTGAGCTCTCTCCAGGTGAAGGAATCTCGCAGAGGCAGATCGACTGTCAGGGTGCCATGGTAGCATGCGTAAGCGATCCCGTGGCGCCCATCCAAGACGATGAGGGCATCGCTGGGTTTTAGTGGGTAGTCTGGTGCGATTGTTAGTGTCAGGAGTCTCACATACCCGCCTGAATTCTCGGGCGGGATGCATAAATGCATTTCCCAGTGTTAAAAAAAAAAAAGGACAGTCGTTAGACATTTCTTTAATTATAATATTTGATATTATTATTATTAAATAAAGATAAAATATAAAGACTGAAAACATTTATCAACAAGATGTAAACAAGATTATATTTCAATACATTTCGTTTTTAAAATTATAAATCATTAAAATAGGTATAAGATAAAACCTAAAACAATGTACTTAACATTGTTTTTGATTTTATCAATCTTTCAATAACGCATAACAATTACATTTATAAAAATGTTAAAAACTTACTGTCATACTACAAAAGACGCATTTAAACCGTGTTCAACACGTGTCTAGCTAAACAGTGTTTAAATATTAAACATTGCTTAAAATATTATCTCAATTGCTTAACAGCGAATAAACTCATAAAAAACATAAAAAAAGTTATACGTTACATTTGACAGCTAAAATAGGTTCTAAACATCAATTAAACTCACTTAAACGTATGTTAATCTATATCTAAAGCATGTTTAACTCAAAACTGTGCTAAGACGCGGATTTGTAGTATGGATTTTAGTGGCGTAATACGTTTTGTTATATGTAAGTGGTATGGATGCATTTCAACCTCTAACACAATAAATTTTGAGGTTCCGTCGCAAAAGGGTGACTGTCCATCTGTCCGTTCGAACTTTAGAGATCTTAAAAGCTTATAGTATAAATATTTGGCACGGCAATTACGGTAAGCTATCGCTAACACAAAATACATGTTTTCTTTTTCTCATGTCTGTTATTTTACTTCCTTTTTTACTTAAGTCTATAAAATCTGATGAAGGTAGTAAGGTAAATAATAATGGTGAGTTTTACCGGATTTAATTTAAAAGTTAAATTTAAATTTATGTAGGAAAGTCGGGAAATTTTAGTAAATAACGTTCGTATTTACACTAATATGAATAATTGAATATATTAATTTATATTCATAAATAATATTTCAAAACTTAATAACGTAAGTATCATATTAATAAAACCTTTTGCCTATCCAAAGCAATAAAGAGCTAGCAATAATTTTAATATTATCTCTTTAATATAGAGCCGAAATTATTTTATTAAATTACACAATTTCACCTATAAAGATGCGTCTACACTGAAGTAAAATTACAATATTTTTCTTGTCTACGCATGTTAATGATAAAAGTGTGAGGTGAGGACACGCCTTTATTTAAATATACGTTTCCACAGAAATAGTAGACGTAATAAGTTGGTGATTTGTCTAAATCAATTATATTTTATTAATACTACTTGACGTTAAAAATCTGCACCCATTTTATTTTAACAAGATCGTCAATTGACTTGTTGACAAAGATACTCTTACCTATCATACTCGACTGACGCGCTAGCTCGTTGCTAGGCAACGTCGTCCAAAGAGATCGGCATTTTAGGTGGCCACAATCCTTGCCATACCAACCTTTTATTTTATAAAATGAATAAAACAATTCAATTATTAATAGTTATAATATTTTTGTGTATTATATGATTGATTTTAGTTTTACATTTATGTCCAGTATGTAGTGTCTGTGTCTATGCAGTGGTTGTCCTAAATAAAACCTTTATTTCATTCTTTTTTTATTTCAACGACCTCAGCGAGGACGGGGCTTTATAATTATTCCCAACACCCACGTGTTATTCTAATTTCACGGCCCCTGTTTACGGTCTCGTCAATTTCACGGGCTTCGGATGGCCCGGTCCGTGATTTTAATTTACTACGTGATATTAATTTGAATACTTTATAATTTTTATGTTAATATTTTCGAAATTAGATTTCGATTGCAAACAAACTTTTTTGGGGTATTTTAAAGGGGTTAAATTTTAATATAAAATTTATTTTAAATATTAATTTTGATACATTATAGCTTGTAGCATAGACTGTGTCCTGTGGTTTTATATTTTGTAACTATTGATATATTATTTGTCGTTACAGTACATCATTGTGTTGTAAGCCGAAAGATATTCGCGCCTATCATATTCAGTCGCTAGCTGGTTGCTAGGCAACGTCATCCAAAGTAGTCGGCATTTTGGTTGCCGAAATCCATGACCTTTTAAACTTATAACATATCTATATTTATATAATGTTTTATATTATACTAGCTGTGCCCGCGACTTCGTTCGCGTGGATTTCAGATTGCTTGGCATGTCTCCTGCAAAGCAAGTTTATAATAGTCTGCGGTGCTGCTCAAGAAAGGAGCTTCTTACTTTAGATTTGGGAACTTTCTGGTTGTATTTATAAGCAGACTCTAACTCAGATACGGTATTCCTCCACGGTTTTCACTATAAATGTTGAAGAAAAGTGTTTTGTGTGTTTCTAGTCTTTAAAATTTCGACTGTATAACAGTATGTTCCCGCCGAGGTTCTCCTAGTATTATACATATATCGGGTGACTGTTTTAACTGGGCTTGATAGGCAATATCCGGAACTTTAAGGAATCGCAAAAAATACTTAAAGGAGTCTCGTGTCCGATTTTGAGAAATCTAAAACTGCATCATAAGTTTTTTTGATTTCATGATTCTCCTGGCCAGGAACTGAACCCACTAATTAAAAAAAAGAATACATTCTGTATTATTGCACCACCTACCTAATAGTGTCACTTGTAAGAATCAACTTTTGGAAAGTAATAGTAAGAGACAAATTAAAGAAAAACATTTATTTTTTAACAAAATAACATTAAATCTATACATAAATTAGAATCGATTCTATATATATCAAATATACACAATTAAATATGTGGGTTAAATCATGGCTCCCGGTAAGTTTAGAAAAAAAGTCTGCATTACTTCGAACGATTTGTTTATTTGCATCAAAATGCTGAAAGTTGATAGAATGTGACGTTTATTTTGATCCCCGTCACCTACTCCGTTACCTAAGTAGGTTTAGATAATTCCTAAAAAGATGAATCAATTTATTGAAAATCTAAATTTCACTTGACTCGGCTATTGTACTCACCCGCTATTAGCGTTACAACATCCCGTTATAATTTTAAAATTTCACTTTTAGGTATGATCGTTTTTTTGAAGAATTACAAAAGATTTAATTAATGTATGAATTTGATAGTATTTTGTAAAAAAATTGCCCTTTCTTTTTGTTGCAGTTAACTATATACTAATACCTCTCTGAAGTTGACTCTTATAATATGTGACAGTATCAGACGATGCAATCATACAGAATGTTAATTTTTTCCAATCAACGTGTTTGTTTCTGGCTAGGATAACTTATTTTTCAAAAAACTAATGATATAGTTTTAGTTTTTATTAAAATCGGCTCTGTTACTCCTTTAATTATTTTTCGCTATTGCTTATAGTTTCGGATTTGGTCGATCATATCCAGTTAAAATATTACCCAGTAAATATATTATTTTCCCAATTATTATATTTATATAACATAGATATAGCTTCCCTATTTGAATTAGATGTTGTTCACTATTTCATTGGTTTCAATTTTGTTCCATATTACATTAGCTTTCTCTTCAGTGAAAGTTTCGTCAAAATCGGTCCAGCTATTTTAGATATTAGCCGTAACAAACTGAGTGACAGATAGACGGACAAAAATTTTAAAGTTATTAATTTTGTTGTCAGTACCGTGTATACTTTCATATGCATTTATTTAAAATTACAAACGGACACATCAATTATATTTTGACGCTGATAAGCAATACTGTGTCAAGCCACACGGACTTCGTTTTGAGAAAATGGCGTCTAAAGATGTAAAACCTATTCTTAATAAATTAGTTTGAACACCTATATATTCATCTTTTTTTTCTATTTTGATAAAATATATATTGAATCAAATGCAGATAGATTTATTTAATATGTTATATAATAATAAGTTTTTAAATATTTATATAAATTGCAAAATATGAAACGCACCTGAAATACGCAACATTGAGTTAAGAAACTTTTTTCCATACTTCTTTAGTTTAGATGACTTGAAATTTGTGACGTAGTATCAATATACATCAATATCTTAAAATTTGACTTTTTGTGGGTTGACACACTATTGCTTATCAGCATTCATTTATATGTATAGATGATGTAGATAACCTTCCCTTTTTAAATCAGAAATTGTTCACTATTTTATTGGGTTCTACAATATTTCGTTATCGCGATTACGCAATAACAAAATATTAAGAGAATTATCTCTTTTTTACTTATTCATTAAAATAAATATATTTTTTTAATAAAAGTAGCCTAAGTGAATCCTTATAATATTAGCTAGGTATAGGGGCTGTTCATTAATCAAGTAATGTTTTTAAGAACTTTTTAGACTTTGTGATATTTCGTAAATTTTTTTCTTCCATCCCCTCTCCCTCCTCTGGGCCTCACGTGATTAATGGACATCCCCTAACTGCAGGTGAAAGTCCCATCAAATTTGATTCAGCTGTTTCAGAGATTAGTTGTAGGAAACAGACTGACACACAAAAAATAAATAAAAAATTGGATTTTTTGATGTAAGTACTGTAAATACTTTCATGCATTTAGTGAAAATTACAAAATAATGTTCGATGTGAACTCTTAAATTTACATAACTTTTTTATTTATGAACCGATTGAAATGAAACAATCACCTAATGTTAAGTGAAGCTTACTGCAATATATTAATGAAAACCACATCTAAATCGGATAAGCCGTTTCTGAGATTAGCGGACACAAACTCACAGATAAACAGACAAATATCTAACAAATTATTGTTTTGGGTTCTATTGCGTAGGTAAAGACCTTCAATATTTTTTTTTATATATCTGTCATGTACAGACAGTGACCCGTTAGATTTTTTTTGTACGTATCGATTAAAATTATCTAAAATAGAAGTCACTCCTTATAACATTTGCTAACTGCAAGTAAAAGTACCATCAAAATTGGTTCAGCCGTTTTAAAGATTAGTCGGAACAAACAGATAGACAGACAAAAATTTTAAAATGTATTTTTTGATATAAGTACTGTATATACTTTCATGCATTTAGTGAAAAGTACAAAATAATGTTCGACGTGAACCCTTAAATTGACATAACTTTTTTATTTATGAACCGATTGACATGAAACAAACCCTAAATGTAAAGTGAAGCTTACCACAATATATTAGTGAAAACCGCATCTAAATCGAATAAGCCGTTTCTGAGATTAGCGTGCACAAACGCACAGATAAACAGACAAACAGACAAACAGAAAAACAGATAAGAATTCTAAAAATGTTTGTTTTGGGTTCTATTGCGTTGGTAAAGGCCCCCAGTCAGATTTTTTTTCATATACCTTCCATGTACAGACAGCGAGCCGCTAGAATTTTATTATTAGTATAGATAAATTATTTATTATATTTTTATTTCGCTCGTCGTTGTATCGTCTACTGGTGCAGCACAGAGAAGCCACAAGTGTGTTGTTATAAGCTAACAAAAGGAATGCTAGATGAAAGGAATAAGAAGTTATGAAAGAAATGGGGGGGGGTCTCTCATTTACCGTACGAAACACATCTAGGTTCGTTACTCCACGTCGATCTTCTGTGAGAGTGAGGACTTGCCCCGGTCGAGCCCAGTATACTAGCTATAGATAATGGGGTACAGATAGGCCCTAATAAAAAAAAATATTTTTTTTGCGCATGCCGCTACAAAAAACCCCAAATAAACGACTAAAAATTGAACCTCTAAAGAATATCTTTTTAATGGCGTATATTTCAGCTCGAAGTATCTGAAATAATAAAACAAACTTGATAATGTATAATTTGTTTCGTAATTTAGAAACTCACCCGCGAAAGGCCAAAATAAATTTAGGATTTACGGGAATTTGTAAAGCTTTCGACTTTGTTCACAACAGACAGTTATTTAAATGTGTTTTTGTTTATCATTCATTTTACATTTCATTAAAAATTCATAATAATAAATTTGTATAGGTTTACAAGGTGTTTTTTATTATTATTAACTATATAAATATATTTTTTATTGTTATTTTTTGTCATGTTTTTTTATCGTATGTGGTGTATGTATAAAAAAAAATCTATTTATCTAAATATTTATTTATGTATAAATAAAAAACATAATTATTTACATATAAACAAAAGACTGACATGACCTGGCTACAACCGAGTTTGCCAATAATCATCAAGTATATAACGTTGAAAATAAAATTCAATGATTATTTTAGCCATATAAGCAGTTCACGATAGCCTATTAAAAAAAACCATTTATAAAAAGGGAACATTATGTACAAAGCTTTATATTAAATATTAGATAAGGTAAGCACCCACTTATATTTCCCAACAATTATATTCCTTGAACAAAGATCACTATATACAACAAATATTTAGTCGAAAAGCAGTCTTTTTTTTATTTTGTTCGCTTATCTTTCGCGCGCATTTGGACTCGTTTGTGTGTTCACGGGAAAGGATTTTATATTTTTCTCTAATTTATTATGAGGTAAGAGTAAACAGTGGTATTCAAATTTTTTTTCTCTTCATTTTGACACTAACAGTCATTAACATAAATTACAATTGCAGGAAAAATTATAAATAATCTTAACACAAGAAGAGCCCAACTTTAGACAAGACGTATGCAAAACCAGTAAAAATAAATTAATAACAATATTTAACTATCTAAATATATATAATTGAAAGGTGACTGACTGACATAATGATCTAACAACGCACAGCCCAAACCACTGGACAGATGGGGCTGAAATTTGGCATGCATGTTATGACGTTGGCAACCGCTAAGGATTTTGATTAGTTCTACCCCCAAAGGTATGAAATAGGGAATGAAAGTTTGTATAAAACTTTTCAATTTTACGCCGATCTGAGACTTTGTATGCATAAAGCTACTATGTCGTAGGCAAACTGACATCGCAGACGAAGTCGCGAGCACCAACTAGTTTAATAATAATGTAAATATACAGTTTGTCTCGAAAGTAAACGGTTACCTTAAGAGAGTCATAGTCTACTTCAAAACTGGCCAAAAAAACTTTTGTAAAGTTCCTTGATTTCGGAAATACGGACCTATTTTGTGAAAATTATAAAAAATCACTATTTTAAGTCCATTTATTCGATTTTTATATAAAGATAACAAAAACATTGTAAATCAAAATTTAACCTCTTGAAATAGTATTATAGCCAATTATAACGCATGATAAAATAATGAATAGCGTTTTGTTCGTGTTTACTTTTATTAATTACAAAATTATGACTTTCCACTTCGCTTTCATCTTTGTTATATGAACACTTCGTTAATTTCAGATAATTGAAAGCAATTACCCAAATTGTCTACTCGCTTTGATGAATAATGTACATATTGACTATTTTATTTCAAACGTTTTTAAAGCCTGTACGCTCGACTTCGTATATAATAAATTGTTTGTAATAAATATTAAACTGTTAATACGTAATTTCAATATTTGTTAAATACTTTCGAATGTTTTTCATACAATTTTTGTGCTGTTTTTTTATTCGTATCAAACATATCAGTTATATTTTTTAAATACTCGATAAATTTAATTTTCTTTACTACATTCTACGCGGAACGCTTGCTTTTTACTTCTTTATAATTCTAACGATAAAAAATCATATCAATTACAACATTTCCTATGTCATATATTATGACTTGAATATGTACCTTCAAGGTATCGCGTCCGGTAACTTTATCAATTAAGTTATGTTCTTATAGCTGAATAGCAGGTACTCGCGACTTCTTCTGCGATGTCTGTGATGCCTACGTCATAGTAGCTTTTTGCATGCAAAATCTCAGCCCAATCGGCTTAAAATTGACATCATAGAAACTTTCATCCCCTAATTTATCCCCTTGTAGGGTAGAATGAATCAAAAGGCGGATGCCTATGTCATAACATCTACCTATATGCATGTCAAATTTTAGCCCGATCCGTCCAGTGGTTTGGACTGTGCGTTGATAGATCACTATGTCAGTCAGTCAGTCAGTCACCTTGAATTGAGAGAGCGTATTTCGTATCTGTGTAAAAAACTTTGGGACCGCTAAACCTTTTTTTATATAATAGTGAACTATATCTGATTTGAGTAGGTAAGCAAATTAATGCAGGGGAAACCAGGGGGCACAGCTAGTTATAAGTAAAAACTTATAATATCAATGTATATATGCATATTATTTTAAAACAAAATCAACATTAACACGAGTGAAGTCGCGATCAAAACCTAATATAATATACACGTGTCTAATTAAGTCCATAGTCAAGTAACCTAGCTAGTACCAAAATTAAACCCAGAGGTTCGTCTAGTATAATACAAACTTAGGACATTTAAACACGAACATAAATATTCGTAGTCCGCAAGCTCAACTAATCCTGAGAGATTATTGGGATCCATTTAGCTCAGTTTGATCGTTGGATTGTTTGCTCGGCTGTATTGTATCAAGATTATTCATGCACATTAATTGCTCACTCATATTATCATATATCTATTACTCCATGGCGTAACTATAGGGTGGCAGAACTTGCAAAAGGCCTCGCACCCGAGAGGGCCCCGGCCTAAATGAATTTTAATAATAAAAATCTAATAATTAAAAGTGAATACTTATTTCACTATAAATTTGTATAAAAATCTCTTGAAAATAAAACTTATCAAATATTTAACTAAAATGCACACAATATTATTAATAGTCTTGGGTAACTTCTTAAGTGATTCATTAATATTAAGTTATAACGTGACGCTTTTTCTTGGAATCCCTATTCAAAGAATTTGCCACGGGCCCCAGGTGGTATAGTTGAGCCTCTGCTTCTCTACTAATGAGTGTTTTAAATTCACAAATTACTTATTGGAATTAAAAGAAATCACAAACCCATTACGTAACTAGCCCTACTGCAGTCAGCAGTACCGTAACTGTATCAGTTCTATCTAAAAGCCTGTGAGAAATGTTATAAATCAACTTTTAGTTGTTATATATTCTAAGCGGTAATTCTAATTGAAAAATGAAATAAGAAACCTAAAAATGATTTTTAAATACCTATTGAACGATACCCCACTTAACACAGTTCGTCGATTTCCATTTTTTTTCCTTTTTACACTATGGCGTCCAAAATTATCCACTTTGATTTTTCCAAATTATTATATTCGCGCCGTTATGACGAATCAAACGATATATCATTTATCAAATCTAAATAAATAGTGCCACAAATTTACAAACCCACATAAATACATACATACATAGACTAATAAACACATTACAATCCAAAATTAATATTAAGGATCTGTAAAATCTGATATAATTTTGACATGTGTAATTTTGTTTCTGCTCATGATATCGTAGCTACTGAACGAATCAAAATCAAAATCAAAAAGTAGTTCAAGTAGGCTCTTACGAGCACTTTTAAATCGTCATACATGAAAATAACAAAAAAAAATACATAAATAATGAAGCTACCACCGGTTCGGAACGCAGATTCTACCGAGAAGAACCGGCAAGAAACTCGACGATAGTTACTCTTTTAAAATATTGTAAATACAACACAGATTAGGATTACAATTTAATTATTTATCCTGTATGAAATTCAGCATATACTAAGCCCCCGCATCCTTATCGTCAACGTAATATAGAGTAATATGCTTTAGCTTAGAATGAACCCATTTTGATACGGTTTTTTTTGTTTGTAATCGAGATAGTTCCTAGCTATAATTTATGAAGATTTTTACAGACGTTTGAGGGTTATAAACTCTTTTTTATTGTTAAAAGGATCTAAGTTACTTCTATGTGACGAACCGACTCGAAATTACTACTTATTACTATACTTGAATGATAATAAAAACATAGGTGAGTAGCTATTCATAATTGGATGCTGATAAGCAATAATGTGTCAACCCACAAATCAAATTTAGAGATATTAATGTATTCTGATAATACATAATGTATTTAATATTATTCAAAATAATTTCAAGTTATCTGAACGAAATAAGTACGAAAAAAAGTTTCTTCACTTAATCTATCGAATTTCAAGTGGTTTTCAATTTATACAATATAGCCATATATATGAAAAACGAATTGTTAGATAAAATGTTTTATTATTCGATCAGCTTTTAATACATTATTCTTTTTATCAAAATAGAAATGAAACGATTAATATATAAGCCCTCAAGCAAATTTATTAAGAATAGGTTTGACATCTTTAGACGTCATTTTCTCAAAATGAAGTACGTATGGCTTGACTCAGTATTGCTTATCAGCGTCCATTTAATATAACGGGTCTTATCGCGATAACTAATGGTAGTAACACTTTTTTATTTCCCGACATATTTAATAGCTGCGTAACCTTGAACTGACTGTGGAGTATCATCTGAAATTTGCAAGATACACGACCCTTCACCAACTTACAATTTATTTTTTGACAGACACGTTGTCGCAGTGGTTACTGCAATCGCTAACGGTCGCGGGTTCGATCCCCGCTCGTGGCAAACGTCTGTATTGGCCATACGGATATTTGTCGTGGTCTGGGTGTTTGTGTTAGTATTGTGTATGTTTCCGGAACCCCGACACAAGGCTACAAAACTTTAATGAGGGCCGTTGAGTGTGATGCGTTTATTTATTTTATTTTTCAATTTCAATTCTTTATGTTTATTACTTTTTATCGCGCAAAAGAAACTACGAGGCGCAGACAGTATGATATTATGCATTCAACTTAAGCAGTAGCTACCAAAGCTAACTTTAAATCAAGAATGCACACGAAAATTTGTGTGCACTTTTAGAACTCGTGTTTGTTATACTTCTCTTTACATTGCTCTTAATTTTGTACTATTTTAAAGTAAAAACTCTGTTGGTTTATGTTTAAGATTGATTTGTTTAATTCAATGTAATACTACACTGCTTATTTCTTAAATAAAAATCATATAAAAATATTTTTTTTTTTTTTCAAAACATATCCTTTTGTAGCAGCCGGGAAAAAACAATCAGATTGAGCATATTTTTTTAAATTGCCTTTAAATTTTACAACTAGCTACCTGTTGCGGGTTCATTCTCGTTTATAGTTACTGCTTCTCTCTTATAAATTTTAGCGTGATGTTATATAGCCTATAACCTTCTTCAATAAATGGGTTATATATATCCAACGGAAAAATAATAATATTTTTCAAATCGCATCAGTATTTTTTGAGATTACACCCTACATACAATCTTACAAACAAATTATACCTCTTTATAATATTAGTATAGATAATATGGACGTTGATATGCAATACTGTGTCAAGCCACACGAACTTCATTTTGAGAAAATGGCGTCTAAAGATGTCAAACCTATTCTTAATAAGTTTGTTTAAATAAGTATTTGGCCATATTTTCTTTTATTTTTTGATTAAAGCTGTAATGAATTAAAATCAGGTTGATATATTTAATATATTATCTAATAAAGAGTTTTTAAAAATATAAGATTATTGTATAAATTCCAAAATAAAGAACGATCTGGAATTTCGAAACAATTCATTAAGAAACTTTTTTTCGTTCTTATTTAGTTTATATGACTTTATTTATATATTAAATAGGTTATGCCGTATCAAAATACACTAATATCTCGGAATTTCACTTTTTGTGGGTTGACACATTATTGCATATCAGCATCCATATGTGAAAGTACAGGGGTTTTAAAATCTACCACTACATGTAAAGGAATATTGGCGAAACTTGAAAAGAAACCTTTTAATCGAACACTCATATGAAGTCTTCACTTCGCCTGTGGAAGTGTCATTTTTGATTCTACTTCTGCACTGTCGATTATTGGAAAGAATTCGTATTTTCTCTGAAAACGGGTGGCTTTAACGTAACGACAGTTTGCAATTTTATCAACTGACTTTGAAAAAGGAGGATGTTTTCAATCTGTCGTGTATTTTGTGCATATTTTCAAATAAAACCTCAGGAATGTGTCATTTATTGACGATTTTAAAAGGTCAATGTCATTTTTTAATTTCATTAGGTATTACTTATATAAATGTACATTCTAAAAATATAGGTAGAGTTTCCAAGAAAATATTTATCGCTACCTTAATGCCAAATAATGTACTTTCGTTTATTTGCGAAGACTAATCAACTCCGTAATACGGCATCGGAGTACGATGTTGAAAAGGTCTTGGTGCGTTTTCTTCAGTTGCGGTGAACCAACGGTATTATTCACGTTTCCTAGCTACAAAGAATTTGTTACTTGGTAACGAGTGTGACGCTTAAATTCAGGCCACCGCATCTTAGTCATAACATGATGTAGGATATAACGCAAAAGTAACTTATCAAATTAAACAGTGAATTGCTGTAATTTCAAAGAAGTTCAGATAGTAAAACAAAGATAATTACACCAGAAAATGACGCGTCCTGTGTATGACCTGTCTACGATTTAATATCAACTTTTTTTTGTTTTCATCACATCACATAACGGCGCAAATGTCATAGAGAGCCTAAATGCTTGGAATAAGCAAAATAGCCGTTTTTTGGGCGCCATAATGTGGGAAAGAAAAAAATTAAAATTGACGTACTATCTCAAATAGGATATCGTAGAGTAGGTATTTAAAAATATTTTTTAGGTTTTCTCACATCGTTTTTCTATCGGACTTATCGTTTAGGATCTATAACGATTTAAAGTTGGTTAGAAACGATTCTCCTTATAGACTTTTAGACAGAGCTGATATTGATAAGGTACTGCTGACTCCAAATGGTCTTGTTACGCAGTCGGGTTTTTGATTTTTTCAATTACTATTTTGTCTCTCCGTATATACTCAAGATAATTTTCGAAAAGGTTGGTTCTACTTTGTAAAGAATAATAAACACAGTTCAAACCCCGAAATTGTAAGACTTCCCAAAATAAAGAAATAAGTCATTAAAATGTAAAATAAAGTGAGAAAATAGTATTTAGTATTTTTACAAAACCTCGTTAGTCACTGGATTAAACTGGTTAAAATATAAAACAAAACATTGTGTATGAAAATTACACAGAGAAAGTAATTCTTTTTACAAGATATATAATATGAACTCACCGACAACCATCCATAAATTTCACCCTCTCAATAAAAAGATGATAAATTGTCCGCAGAAAAAAGTCGACGGAAATTCTGCGATAAGTTGAATTATTGTTTGAAAATAATATACAAAAAAGAAAAATAGTTTTTGTTTGTATGTTTCATTGTTGTTTCGCGTGTTATAGAGGTGATAAATAATATTGAATGTTTCAGAACGAATACATAATTTGTACTTTATACAACTGCGTACACTATTTATCACATAGCGCCATTTATATCTAATTCAGCTAACAATAATTTCAGCCAATATTCCGTAACAAAGTCGATTCATATTAATATACAAAGTATTCAGCGGTTAGGTAATGTATCCTAATTAATTATCAATAAATATTAATCTATTTTTGAAAAATATTATTTTCTTCTGATAAAATTGATAAGTCTCTCGAAAAACGATATAAAATAACTCTGTAACCTATTAACAGATAAGCTGTAAGTAGTTTCGAAAGCTGTGGTTGACAAAAATAAAGCACTGACAGTAATTTCTTGCAAGTGTAAAACTTATGTAAATATTTATGTATGTGTATGAGTAAAAGTTATAAGTGTAATTCTCGCCTAAAATTTAGCCTCGAACTGGTGATCCGAATTAGATTTCAAACTATAATCTAAATAATTGCCTTTTATTATGTAAATATTTACATTTTACATTACATTGTCACATTTATATTTTTGCAAACATTGTATAAACACTAGAAGCAAAAATAAACTCGTGACACATTGTTTTCGTCTTCATAAAGTCAGTGTATCGTTTTTGGGTCTTGGTATTCGCATATATACTAAAATTCCGCAACCAATTTTACATATGCCACTTAATAAGTTTAAAGCCTATATTAAAAAATTCTCAATAGTTAAATTTTGATCTAGTATACCAAATTATTTGGACGATAAAGAGGCGTAGATCTAAAGTGCGTTTTTTCTTAGAGGATAAAAAAAATGTAATAAAAATAGTGTATAAACGATTTTAAAAGAGAACCTATCGAGTTTCTTGCCAGTTCTTCTCGGTAGGGACTACATTACGAATCGGTGGTAAAAAAAATCTATAACCAATGGACCTGTAACTTGACGATTCGAAAGAGCTCTAAAAGCCTTTTTGAATTTGAATAAATGAGAGCTCCTTAATAAACCACAGGGGCTATTTGTAATTGGATGACATTGAATAATAAACGCATCACACTTAACGGACCCCATTAAGATCTCATGACCTTGTGTCGGGGATCCGGAAACAATCACAACACTAACACAAACACCCAGACCACGACAAATATCCGTATGGCCAATACAGACGTTCGCCGTGAGCGGGGATCGAAACCGCGACCGTTTGGGCTTAGTCAGTTGCAGTGACCATTGGGCCAACGTGTCTGTCAAATAATAATAACCCGGCGAAATTAGTATCTACTATTTAAAGTGTTTTATAGTAATTAATCTCCACTATTAAGGTGAAACTGGCAAAGTCAATAATCATTTAAGACCAGAGTAATAAAATGCTTTTAAAAACTCCATCAGTTAAAATATGAATGTTTCAGTCTCCTAATTCAGGAAATTGACTTTCATCTAAACAAGTTTCAACTCGTGTCTTGAATATAAATTCGGAAGAATTTGCTTCTGGGCAAACATCTGCTAGGGCTCAATAACCTTGTAACTACTACTTACCATAGTGCGATTTGTATGTATTGAAAAACGCCATAATAATTTGGTACATCATATGGATGCTGATAAGCAATGATGTGTCAACCCACAAAAAGTCAAATTCGGAGATATTAATGTATTTTTATACTGCATCACCTATTAATATTATTAAAAAAATTCATGTCATATATGTAGAGTAAATAAACGCGGAAAAAAGTTCTTAATTAATTGTTTCGAATTTCAAGTACGTTCCATATTTTGCTACTTACACAATAATTTCAAATATTTGAAGAATTATTTTAGATAATATATTAAATATATCAATCTGCTTTTAATTTGTTATACCTTTTATCAAAAAAGAAAAGAAAAGATGGATATATACTTCTTCAAACATATTTATTAAGAATAGGTTTGACATCTTTAGACGCCATTTTCTCAAAATGAAGTCCGTGTTGCTCGGCACAGTATTGCTTATCGGCGTCCATATTATAAGGAAACAATGACTAAGTTATGCCCTCAGAGTTTCATAAAGATTAACATAAATTGTTTGTCATTGCTTAGCACCTGAAAGAATTTGCTAATGTTGACAGCTACATCTTTTGTTTTTTTTTAAGCTTAAGCTTGCCTAAGGTTACATAGTTAATCGGTACCAGGTAACATAGTTGTCTTATATCGATTACTAGAGTAAAACTTACAAATGTAATTTACGCCTTTTATATTATTACTAGCGGCCCCTCGCGGTTTTATTTGCACTTAAAATAGGACTATCATACAAACTTCCAACCCCCCCAATTTTGCAAAATCCCGTCTTAGTGAGCACTTATATTCTAAAAAAGACCACCATACAAAATTTGAAATTCCTAGCACTTGTATTTTCTGAAATTTCGTGATCAGTGAGTGACCTTTCGCTTTTGTATATATGTATGTATAGATTTATGAACAAGCGCCCTGATTTTCCATGTCAAATCAAAACTCAAACGATGCGTTATTTGCTTAAAAGAGTATTAACGATGAAGCTGCCAAATGCGAGAATATCTACGCTCGAAATGATTGCGTTTAGATTATCATTATTCTGCATAAACAACTAGTCGTACTGCATACTAAATACCATTATAAGATAACGTAACTTGGCAGCATATAATAACGTTTTTGCGTTACTTACATACATATGGATGCTGATAAGCAATAATGTGTCAACCCACAAAAAGTCAAACTCGGGGATATTTATGTATTCTGATACTTCTTTACATGTTTAACATTATTAAAAAAATTCAAGTCGTTTAAACAAAATAGTTACGGGAAAAAGTGTCTTAATTTAATGATTAGACTTTTGAAGGGTGTTAAATTTTTTAAGATATTCAAGAATATCATATATCTGAAAAAGTTAGTAGTAGATTAAACTTTTTATTATTCTAATCTGCAATTAATTTATTATACCCTTTTATCAAAATAGTAAAGAAAAAAAAATATATATATATATACGCCATTAACCCAATTTATTAAGAATACGTATGTATATTATGTTTTATTTCCTCAAAATGGAGTCCGCGTGGCTTGACACAGTATTGCTTTTCAGCGTCCATATGTATATGATGTGACGTTACGTACGATACCTTATGACGATTAGTGTCCCCAGATGTTTGATGTGTGTGTGACAATTAGTGTATCCAACAAATGGCAATTAGGGGTGAACTATCATTATCTCAACGCGATTCATTTTGACAGTTGATTTCTGATTTTTGTACTAAAAATAAACAAATCAAAGCTCCGCGTAATAACCCTCCATTTTACAAAACTCTAAGACTTTGAAATTATGGCTCTTTTTGTGTTAACGCTAAGATTTTATGATATAATTACGAATAAAATTTCGCACTGTTTTTGCAATGCGAAGAAAGATAATTAAAAAAAAACAACCTTCTGATATCTTCATCGCGTGATGCTTATTCACGCAAAATGTACTGAAGATAGCAAAAATACACGAAACCAGTTACAATTGAAACAATTGTAGACATCTTTATATAAAAATGTCATACATATATATACATCAAAATCAATTCCCGCGTGTTAATCTCACAAAAACTTTTTAATGGTCTCAATAAATGATGTAGGAAAAAAAATCAGAAAAATCCCAGAGGAACAGCCAAAAACTCAAAGAAATTAGTATGTATATTTATATTATTTGTTTAGAAAATATACAGAAATCTTTTTTTAATTACTAAATTGTAAAAATGTTTTAATCATACTTAAATAAAAAAAACATTTCACATTACTCTCGTGTCAAATTCTAGCAAATTATAAATTCATTGCGAACCTCGTCCGCATTTCACGACATCAAAATATATTTTTTGTCCTTAAGTTACCACGCTATTCGTTACAAAAATTCATCATATTCGCAAAATAAAAGTTATCATCAAAGAATCTTTCATCAAATGCATTTTTCCGTGATATGTGCATAAGCAGAGAGACAGGCCTCCTGTCCTATTAAGGAGAAGGTTTAGGAGCTTAATCCACTACACTGCTCCACTCTGGGTTGGTGGATATACATGTGTCAGAATTTCTCCCGGCTCATGCAAGTTACTTAGCAATGTTTTCCTTCATCGCGAAGCAAGAGACGAACTTAAACACAAATTTAACACTTGACAACTCAGTAGTGCCAGCCGTGGTTTGAACACGCGATTATCGGTTAAGATCCACGTGCTCTAGCAACTAGGCCATGTCGGTTCACTACACACCCATATATGTATAATTAAGTTTAATTAGGGGGACATTTTGTATTGTCCCAGACCATAAAAACTTTTCAAATTGCGTAATCGAAAACGTAGTCTGAACATAAAACTCATGAAACCTTCAGTGCAATTTGGGCGTGCTTTTTGGCGGTTTATTTAAATTTAATCTGCATGATAAATAATTAATTGGATCCGCATATTCCCGGTATTCCCAATTGTATTTATTTTCAATAAAAATTTCACATCTACATAACGGTGTGGGTAAAATTTTACGCATAATAAAAATAATCGTTACTGACTGTTCTCAAACAACTTAATGGATTAGCTTCAATCGTAAATATAACTAGCTCCCCTTCGCGATTTCTCTTGCGTTTACGGGTATAAGGCGATCGCTTACTCGATCGCTTTATATCACAATAAATTTTATAATTGTTTTAATTAT
This sequence comes from Hypolimnas misippus, assembly GCA_037950945.1. Lineage (NCBI taxonomy): Eukaryota > Metazoa > Arthropoda > Insecta > Lepidoptera > Nymphalidae > Hypolimnas > Hypolimnas misippus. The sequence continues at coordinate 5,615,052 of JBBEEQ010000014.1, forward strand.
AAAATGTTGTTATTTAAGTTGAAAAAAATTCAACAAAGGAAAAAAATGTCCCGCTGAGTTTCTTTCGAAGTTTCTTCTCAAGTCTGAGGTTTACTTTTCCTAGACCGTGGAAGATTCATTTGCTCGACATTCAAAAAGAGTAATTTTGAATAAAAGTATTTTGATTTTTGACTTTTTTTATGATTACTGCTTCCTCCTCGATAAACGGGCATCCAACGCAGAAAGAATTTTTCAAATCAGACACGTAGTTTATATTATTACTAGCTGCCCCTCGCGGTTACACTCGCGTTAATGGTGACTGCTTTTCTCGTATGAATTGTATCGTGATGTGATATAGCCTCTAACCTTCCTCAATAAATAAACTATCTAACAAAAAAAATTCAATGCAAACCAGTTCAAAGAGAATTGTTCAAGTCGAACCAGTACTTTCTGAGATTGGCGCATCCAAATAAACAAACAAACAAACTGTTCAGCTTTATAGTATTTGTATATATACGAACAATATATATATATATATATATATATATATATATATATATATATATATATATATATCAAAGCTCCGCGTAATAACCCTCCATTTTACAGAACTCTAAGACTTTTAAATTATGGCTCTTTGTGTCTGTTAACGCTAAGATTTTATGATATAATTATATATTATAACAATATGTAGAACAATATATAGTTATATATATATATGCTAATTATGCCCTTTGTTTGTATAAAAAATCACGTATAAATGACCCCATTTAATGGTATTTGTTAGAAAAAAGAGAAAATAAAGAACGTCCAATAAAAAAATAATAATTTTTCATCTCAAACCAGACATTAAATTACTCGACATTCCATCAGGAGGCTGCAGCGGTCAGGCAATTACTGTTCAGATGAAATCTTTATATTTGCATGTATTTTTTTCATTTCGATTTTTGCTTCAGGTGTTTAAAGCCTTTTGTTGTTTTAGTACTTTGCTTGTCTTAATGGCATAATTTAAATCATACAATTTTTTTTTGTCTAGCCATCTATAGGGTGTCCGAACTAATAAAAATATACATTTTTTAAACTTCGTTTATAGTTCTTTTCATTTATTCGCAAATTTGGTATGTTACAAAAATTTTATTTTTATAAATATCACATTTCTAAAATTAGCATCTAGAACTAAAAATTACATTCATTTTGAATGAATCTTCATGATAATACATTCATATAATATAATAGAATGAAAAGCTTTGTACTGAGTTTAAAATAAAATAGAACAACCTAAAATATTTTATAAGTAAAAGATTCCCTAACCTCGGCACTATAGTTGCAAACGAAAGATTTTATTCTTGCATGTTCATAAAAATTTTAAGCTTGCACCATATTCTCGAGGCACATTTTCAGCACAATGAAAAATTATATATACTTCATCTATCTAAATATACAGGATGATTTATTCAGATGAGTTAGTAAGGAGAAATATGAAACTATGAGAGTTAGAGAAATTTGTTGATATAAACCACCGATTTTGAATTGTAGAAAAACTCTACATGGTTCGAAAATGGAACCTAATAGCTTTTCAATTTTTTTTCTACCTATATTATTAATACGTATCTGTTTTATATTTAAGAAAGGATAAATACTAGTTTTATATTTAAGAAAGGGTAATAATAGGATACTAGTGGTCCAAATCGGCAAATATCGGCGCAAATAGTTCATTTGACATCAGGTGACCCGTGTACTCATTTAACTACTTACGTAAACATATATGTTGCCCCGAAGATTATTTATAAGAGTTCAATTATAAGTTCATTTAGTTTGAAATCTATTTATAAATTATTATTATTATTATTTACATTACTAAACATCAATATTTAGAATGGTTTTTGACTTATGAGAAAGCGATTCCAGATTTTTTTTATTAATTAAATTGATTTTGACTATCCACTAGTAAAAGCAGGTATTATAATGTTTTCTTTGTTTTGCCTGTATAAAATACGTTTTAGATTAAATTGCTTGTAAAATTCCTAAAAAAAATTGTATCTGTAAACAAAATAAATAATAAATTATAATTCGTTAAATGTATTAAAATGCTACGCTACCGTAGCGACATCTATTAGAAGTTTTAAAAATGTGTTTTTATCGTGTTACGTTTAATGGTGAGGGTGAAGGAACGAATAGCAATGTGATTTGTTAAAAAATGATTCAGTCGAGTATTGGAGTTTACTCGCATAGTATTTCAATAAGAAAGAATTGTTTAAATTATTCCTTTAATATATTAAAAATACTATTTTTATGGGTATAGCAGAACTGATGGCTCAGATGACGTCACGGTTCTGCATATTTTTTATACATATATGTATACTTAGAATTAGAAATTTAAATTATTTTTTATCATTTAAAATCATACCATCTTACTGCGTAATATCCGAATAAAAACGAGTTAATAAGTACTTATTGTACTTATCTCATCTCTCATCGTGTTTAGTGCGTTTAAATTGTATCCAGAAACTGGAGCTACATATCTCGCCCATCCAATACACCACATTACTGCAATATGTTAAAGTCGTATATCTCTGCTTCCATGCAGTTTAGCAATATCTTACATAATAATTTTGTTTCATTTTTACTATCTGTACTAATATTATAAAGCTGAAGAGTTTGCTTGTTTATTTATTTATGTTAGTTTATTTATTGAGGAAGGCTATAGGCTATATAACACCATGATACGACTCATAGGAGCGAAGCAGTAACCATAAACGCGAGTGAAACTGCAAGGGACAACTAGTATTTTCATAAAATACCAGTTTTAAAAGTGGCCGCAAATGTAAGCACCTACGTAACTTTTGTCCAATCCCCAATAGGGTTATATTAATTTAGAAAATTAATGGATCGATTTATCTTCAGGCTTTGTCATTTTTAATTACGTAAATAACCTATTCCAATTCCTCTCAATAAAATAATCATTAAATGATCCTGAACGCGGTAAAACCGTTCGGTAAATTTCTTATACCGTTACCGGATTTAATTGAAACGAATGTTTGACCAACTTGATTAGATTTCCGATTCCAATAATTAAATTTACTGTTGGTTAAGATGTTTTTGCTATTTTATTAAGTAACGCGTAACAATTACTTGACGACCGCTCTGGTGTAGTGGGGGTCTGGGTGTTTGTTTTTGTTTGTTCCGCACCGTGCCTCGGAGAGCACGTCAAGCTGTCGGTACTGGTTGTTATCATAATCACCTGATAATGATCGTTACTCTTATTAGAGAAATTATTCTAGTCTAAGTGGTTGCTGGCTTGCCCTCTGGGGTTGCGGAGGTCAGATGGCAGTCGCTCTGTTTAAAAATCAGTAACTCGTCAATATCTGGATTAGAATTGTATTTGTAAGCAGACCCTGGTATTCCCGGGAAAATGCTACCGGGTAGATGATGACGCAACTATAACTTCGTTTCTACATATTAATCTTAATATATATAACTCAATGGTAACTGACTGACTGACTGACATAGTGATCTATCAACGCATAGCCCAAACGACTTGACGGTACGGGCTGAAATTTTGCATGCAGGTAGATTTTACGACGTAGGCATCCGCTAAGAAAGGACTTTGATTATTTCTACCCCCAAGGAGATAAAATAAGGTTTGAGAGTTTGTATGAAACTTTGTCAATTTTAAGCCGATCGGGCTGAGACTCTGCATTCATAAAGCTACTATGACGTAGGCATCACAGACATCATAGACGAAGTTGCAAGCACCAGCTAGTGTAATATAAAAGGATTTCCTTTTGATTTCAGCAAACAGCTACCTAAATTATAGCATATAATTAATTATACCTCATAGGCAAATCCGCCAGTTTTGAGCTCTATGTCTCAATGCAATGTGATTGACAGTTTTTTTTTTTTGTTTTACATAGTTTTTTTTAATTATTAACAACAAACATTGTGAGGAAACCTGCATGTGCCAGGAGAAATACTGACACATGTATATCCACCTACCCGCAATGGAGCAGCGTGATACATCAAGTTCTAAACCTTCTCCTTAATACGAGCAGAGGTCTTTACCCAACCGTGGGACGTATACAGACTGTTACTTTACAACTTTTTTTAACTTATTATCACGGGAAAGCCGCTAGAGAATGCTAGCGTAGAGTACATTTACCAGTACGACACGTGTACCACATAACAATAACAAAAAGTACATTAAAGCGAACGACGATACGAGCAAAAGCGAGGTCTAAATATTTTTTTTCACATTTTTATAAAAGAACGGTAATGATCGATGACAATGTATATAAAAGCCGCGGCGTCTACAGGAAGGCTTTGTAAAAATCAGCATAGCAATAGAAATCCCGGATCAACATAATATCACGATGTTTCATCCGGGAAAATCTACGAAGTTTTAGGTCATAGATAAAAACTGAACTAAAAGATAATAAATAGGATAGTTACCTACATCATGAATCATATCTATACCAAAAGTCTTCAAAATAAGTTTAGCGAATTAGGCGTGAAAACACAACAAACAGAAAGACAAAACTACTTTTACTTTTGGATGCTGATAAGCAATGTGTTGACCCACAAAACGTCAAATTCGGAGATAGTTATGTATTCTGATAAAACGTCACGTTTTTAACATTCTGTTACAATTTTTTAAGTCATTTAAACTAAATAAGTACGAAAAAAAGCTTCTAAATTCAAAGTTTCGAATATTGAAGAGTGATTCATATTTTGCAATTTTAGTAATATCATATATTTAAAAAACTTATTATAATACCAATTTCCTTTTAATAAATTATTTATCTTATATATAAAAGGTATACTTTTAACAAAATAGAAAAAAGAGATGGATATATATTTCTTCAAACAAATGTAATTAAGAATAGATTTTACATTTTTAGACGACATTTTCTTAAAATGAATTGACACAGTATCGCTTATCAGCGTTCATTTATAATATTACTATGATTAGTAGTAAAACAATATGAAACCGAAACCGTCGTAGTACAATACATTATCTTAATAAATAGTAACGAAAATAATTCTATACGTGATAAAACTAAACGGTTAAGTAAAAAAACGCCTTGTCTACAAAAGTAAAACTCCGGTACAAAGCGTCGGAAAAAATTTAAGTATCTAATAGCGTTTTCAATATCCATTACGACACTGTTCCGTGTCTTTTACAAGCTGAAAATGCATAAACATGCCACGTGACAGTGTTATGGCCTATTTGGAATTTACACGTGGTAAGACCGAGAACTCATTATTTTAGATTTCTAGAAAGTTTAACTTTACAATTATTTACCAAGTTAGAGTGAATTTTATGTATCCATTGTATATAAAGCTTAAAAGTTCGCGCTTATTTCTTGATTAAATAAGTAAGGTTTCTTTGTAATTATTATTATATTATTATTTGCTATGTATGTATCTCTGAAACTTCTAATCCGATTTGAGAAATTATATTTGCGTTAAATAGTAAGTTTATTGAGGAAGATTCTGGCTATATTACATAACCGTACGACCCATAAGAGTGAAACAAAAACCACACGAGTGGAACCGCGTAAAACAGCTAGTTGAAAATAGAATTACAATAAAGTACAATTTATTAATTACTGTACAAATAATATCTGTATAATTATTTTATACTACATCTATGGAGACCTAGTACTCTTTTATTTATATCGTTGTCTTAGATTTTCGCGATTATTATTCATTGAAATAAAACTATTTTAAACGGATTTAAATCGCGTATAATTATTTTTATCATCCCGACGTTTCGAGCACTTTGCAGCCGTCGTGGTCACGGGTAGACTTTTATTTATGTTTATTTATGTACTTAAGGTATTGCTTAGCTCTACGACAGCTCGTATACGGGCTGGCTCGACCAGGGGCACCCCACTCTCACAGAAGATTGGCATAAAATGGCTACTATAGCTGCGTTTCGTGCGGTGAGTGAGAAAACTGAAAGCCTAATCCCTCCATCCCTTTCCTAATTTCCTATTTTCCTTATTTCCCTTATTCCTTTTTAAGTTGGTAACGCTTTTGTGGCTCCTGTGGACTGCAAATTTACATGGGAGGCGATAATCACTTAACATCAGGTGTCCTCCTTGTTTGCCAGCGATATTTTTCACAAAAAACCTCTTATTATAGAAGAAAAGTTTATTAATAAAACTATAACATGTGTGTACACAAGGTAACCCTTAGCTTAACTTAAAGACCCATAACATTTTACGAACTAAGGGCGTGCGTATTTACACTGGCAACAATGGCTCTGTCTATCTTACTAGGTTATCTTACAATCGCATAATTAAAAAATATATCTATATACGTGGTGAGAATTACACTTGTAAGTTTTATAGCTGTAAGTTATAAAAAATAACTATGTAACCTGGAAACGGTATCGTTACAAATGCTGCGATTGTCAAAACTAAGGCACTCGCAGAAAATTCTTTCAGGTGTAAAGATAAACTATTTTTATAAATCTTTGTAAAAAAAACTGAAAACGAAACTTATAAATTGAATTCTCACCTAGCGAAGAAAGAAAATTATTTTTGTGATTCCAAAGACCTAATGCCGCCAGTGTTTTAGCCACTTTGAATCACTGCAATGACATCGACAGATCTCTAGGTTTTATATAGTTTTTAAATCTTTTATTAATCGTAGGTCACACTATAAGTTTTGCGTGACTTAAAAAAACAACACGTTATAACCAAAATTACACACACACACTTTATATTTAAAACATTTTTTTATGCGATCGACCATGTTTTAAAACAGGAGGACCACCATCTGAAAGCATGTTTTCTACGTGCTGATTGAAAGCTATCACTGTCCCTTCGGAGTTGGTAAATGTGAAACCTCTCATCAAACCTTTAATTTAGTGGAAAATTTAGAAACCACAGGGCTAGCACCCTATGGTTTCTGAATCGAGGCTATGCGCAGAATGGGTCACGAGTTGTACTTTTTCGGAAGCTAAAATTGACTGTTTTGTTGGCCGTGTGTGAAGAAGCGTTGTCATGACGTAGGACAATGCGGCTTTTGGTCGTCTTTCGCGCACTTTTTCTAACACTCCGAGTAAAAAAATGGTAGAATACCACTCGGTATTAACAGTCTTTTGATCTTCAAGTAGAATCGTACAGATGGGACCCGTAGCTGAGAAATAAAATGCAATCATTTTTTTACCCACGTTTCTTACCTGCCTCACTTTGTTGGCCTGTTCTCACTTTGAAACACCCATTCACAAAACTGCTATTTTTTTTTCGGGTTCAAAACAATAAATCCACGTTTCGTCTTCTGTAACAATGTCATAAACTACATTAGAATGTCCGTGGTCGTACTTCAGTAGCATCTGTGAGCACCATTCCACACGAGCCCGCTTCTGCTCTGCTGTCAGTTCATGAGGGATCCAACGACAACAAAATTTCCGAACTCTCAATTCTTCGTTTAAAATTTTCTGAATTTGGCTCATAGCAATCCCCAATAGTCCCCGAATTTTCTCATAGGTAATCCGCGGGTTTTCATCCGTTAGCCGCTTAACAGTAGCCACACTATTTTCGTTGACGGCAGTTACGAAATTTGTCATGTAAAGAAACTCGACCTTTCTCAAATTCAGCATACCATCACCTCATGTTGCTGAAACAAGTAGCTTCTCGCCCAAAAGCATTTTTAAGACGCGCGCTACAGTCTTCTGGAAAGAGAAATCTTTTAGAATCATAAAAAATCATCGCTCTAAAATCTTTTCGACTTAATTCCATTCTCGTTGCGCATGTAGAACCTTGATGTGTAATAAAAAACAATTAACAAATGAATTCCCGCCAATTTTTAATTTTTATTACTCAGAAGGGTGCAACGTTTCAAAAAATATAATATTCCAAATTCAAATAGTTCCGAGTTCGGAGTAGCTAGACGTGCAAAACTTTTAGTGTGCCCTATGTATTTATGTATATATTATTTTGTAATAGAGTTAAAAAAAAATTAATATATAAATGAAAATTGGATTTAGAATAAAAGTTATATAAAAATAAGAATAAGTAATTTCTGTATAAAACATACCAACTTAAAATTTCGTTACTTTCATAAGAAAAATTCTTAAAATAATTACGAACGATAAACACTTGCAAAGTTATCCACGAGAAAACACTTAGTTTAAAATAGTTTATTCCTTGTCGTGGTTTCAGTTTAATCTTAAGTAATTTCATAAACATTAAAAGCTCTTTTATATTTTTTCGAAATCAAAATATACTTAATTCAAACAGACTTTTTATTTTTATAATTAAATTATTAGCATTCATAATTGTTGCCTTAGTTGGTTTCTCAAATAATAAAATAAAGTATTTTTAATCCTCACGTCATATTTCAGATTTTGTAATCTACCACCGTTTCAGAATGTGGTCTCTTCCGAGATAAGCCGGCAATAAACTCGATATTTACTCTTTAAAAATCTATTCTGTACAAAATGTATTTTATAGTTTATTTTTGATATTCTTTTAGAAAATTAACGAACATTAGATCCACGACATTTTATCGTCAAAATAATCTTGTATAGGTAATACTTCTACCAAAGATTTTCAATATAGATTTTAACTTAAAAAATGGAACATGTAAAACGTTAATTTGGATGAAACACGAGATAAAAATTACTATCGTATGTAATAAGATTTATTTTTTCATATAAAAATTGCTGGAAAAAGAGCGTTACGCTTTGAAACTTCGATATCAAATTATAAAGATGCCTTTACAATTCAGGCTTTTTAATAATTTTAAGTTAACCTTGTTTGTTAATGGTTAATACTTACAAAAGACATCGTAATCATATTTCTTTACGTTTCCACTTGATTTTTAAAAAAGGAGATTAAAAAATCTAGCGTGTCGCATGTCGAGGATCTTAATTTGTATTTCGTTATGAATGTATACTTTAATTCAACTCTCTTTTCAAAAAAGTTCTCAATGCAATGTGTATGTTTATTTATGTTTATCACCTCAGAACTCCGTCATTGTTTAATCGAATTTAAAAATTCTTTTTTATTTAAAAGATTATACTTTCGGTTTAGTCGCATAGATTATTATCAAAATCTATCCAAGAATTTGGTTTTTGAGTAAAGTAAACGAAAACGCATATCTTGCTTTTGAATTCGATTCCTTTAAAAGAAATTTACAGAAATTTATGTTGTGACTACAACAGATTTGACTTCAGGCTAAGGCTCAAAATTGAACTTTGATTTTTACTGTATAGTCGAATGCTCCCTGTCACTATCGAAATAATATTTAGGTAGCTGTAACAAAAGTTTTTAGCTGGCTGTAACTTTACAATAGGCTATTCTAATACATCCTTGGTCTGGCTCGAACGGGGCAGAATCGACGTGAAGTAGCTAATATTGCTGCATTTCATACGGTGAGTGAGAGACCCAGAAGCCTAACCCCTCCCCCACTCCATTCCTTATTCCCAATTTCCCATCCATAATTGGTCGCTGATAAACAATACTGTGGCACAAAAACTTCATTTTGAGAAAATGGCGTCTAAAGATGTCAAACCTACACTTAAAAAATTAGTTTGAAGAAGTATATATCATTCTTTTGTTTCTTATTTTGATAAAAGGTGGAATGCATTTAAAATATATATGTATGTGATAATAAAAAGTTTAATCTAATAATAAATATTTAAAATATATTAGATTATTATTTATATAAAAATATGGAACAAACTTAAATATTGAAAACATAATTAAGAACCTTTTTACCGTACTTATTTAGTTAAGATGACTTATAAAATTCTTGAAAAATGTTAATTACGTGACGCATTAGAATACATCAATATCTTCGATTTAGACTTTTGTGAGTTGACACATTATTGCTTATCAGCATCCAATTTATGTAATTGGACCTTCACAGCTTTTTTTTCGCAGGGGAAATCTTGGAGAAGATACCCGATTCCGTATGCTGGACAGTGTCTTGGTCCGCTCCGCAATGGTGGCAAATTGCCGTCACCACGCGTCCGATCCTACACAGATATTCTCCAAAGGATCCCTGACCGGTTAATACCTGCGTAAGTAGAAATCCTTCACACCTGGTACTACAAATGTCCGAGTATGGCGGTAATCATTTAATATCAGATAACCGGCCGGCTCGTTAGTCAACTATTTTTTCATTTTTTTAAATTATTTCGAAAGCTATCATATGTATAAAAATATTAATACGTAAAAATATTAATTTCAGTAAGAAAATAATTAACACCAGAACAAAATCTGCTAACGAAGATAAAAACCGGATACTGAAACTGCTATTTCAGTGACGTCAAAACAAAACACATTTCCTGTTTACGCCTGGTTGGGAAAATCTTTTATTTGTTTAATGTGTTTTTTATTCGAGACTTTTCCTTATGGAAATAATAGTTTTGTTTCGTATAATAGAGAACAATAGATACTAAAATAATATAAACCATGTGTACTTCTTTTCTTTCTACTTACAGGCTTATAAATGGACGCTGATAAGCAATACTATGTCAATGCCACACGGACTTCATTCTGAGAGAATTGCGTCTAAAGATGTCAAACCTATTCTTAATACATTTGTCCTTTCTTTTCTATTTTGATAAAAGGTAGAATGAACTAAAAACAGATTGGTACAAAAAAACTTTTATCTAATAATAAATGAGATTATTGTTTAAATTGCAAAATAAGGAACACACTTGAAATTAAAAACATTAAATTAAGAAACGTTTTTTCCATACTTATTTAGTTTAGATAACTTGAAATTTTTTTGAATAATGTTAAATATAAATAGGTTACGCATTATCAGAATACATCAATATCTCCTAATTTGACTTTTTGTAATTTTGAGGTTATATTACATTAAGCTACGATTCATAGGAGCAAAACAGTAACCATAAGCGCAAGTGCTTCCTACGAATAGCCACGGCTTCACCGTGGTACGTTCGTAACATTGACCTCCACAAGGATTTCAGGATCGATTCGATCTCTAAGCATCTCAAAATGTTGTCCACATCATTCTTTGAGAAAGCTACCCGCCACCCGAACCCCCTTATCAAAGAGGCCTGTATCTACACAGGTCTGAGGCAAAACCTCCAGATCAGACAAAGACGGCCCATGCACGTCTTAACTGACCCCGACGACCAATTCACTCTGGCGAACGCTCCGTTCGTAGGGCCCGATAGGGACAATACACACACTCACACACACCGTCTCCGCCAGCGGAGACGAGGTCCTCGGTTTGCGACGGCTCGGACGCGCTTAGGCGCGTCGTGAGACCGTCACCCTCGTCATCTGCGCCATCCTCCACTCCGACGACGTTCTAAGCCGAGGTGCGATCTCACTAGGAGACACCCTTAGACACGGACGTCCATTCTGAGCCCCAACGGGGGCTCCCAATTTCAAGGCCGAGTCTCAGTACTCAGCCCCCCCCCCCCCCCCCCCGGTGACGCTGTCAAGGCCAGTAGGGCCAACACCAATACACAATCAGAAAAAAAAAGAAAAAAAAAAAAGCGCAAGTGATACCGCGTGGAAAGTGACTTATATGAGTACAGATGTAAGCTGTCGATAATTTCGTTAATTTAATTTAATTTTTAAAAAATGTGTCTGCTCGATAACTCCAAAGACGAATCGAGTGACGTATGGTTTACCAAAATCGGTTAAGCCGTAAAGTTACGAGCAGGCATAAAAAAATAACATACATGTAACCCACATTTTGAGCTTCGCCCCAGTCAGGTTATCACTGGGTCGTTTGATTTATTATAATGCGTCCAGATTATGTAACAAAATATAAGTACAAAATTAACACCCTGTAAATGACTCTCTGCTGGGCAAAGGTCTCTCCTATTGAGAAGGTTTAGAGCTTAATCCATCACGCTGCTACTAAACACCTGCGGGTTAGCGGATGTATTTGTGTCAGAATTTCTCCCGGCACATCCAGGTTTCTTCACAATATTTTCCTTCATCGCCAACCACGAAATGAATTTAAACACAAATTTAACACATTAAAATTCAGCGGTGCTAGACGAAGTTTGCGCTCGTGATCATCGCTCGCAATCAACGTGATCTAACCACTAGGCAATTTTGGCTCTCTATAATAAAATATGTTATAAAACAAAGTAATTTATTATGTTTTATTACTGTAGATAGATACTGTTAATAGAAAGAAACTAGACGTGTTGTACCTATTGCTAAAGTACGTATATTATTTAATCTGGATGTACCATAATATAAAATATAATTAATTGTTTAAGTATGTTTTTTATGTATATCTTACGTAAAACGTATTTATTTTATTTACTTATTTCATATATAATCTAATATTAAATAAGAGTATTAGTTCGTTCTTATCCAGTTAAGGTAATTTAAGTGAAATTCTGAATATAGAGCACATATCCTGGACTAATATCTAGAAGCATCTACAACAGAGTTCAAAAATATTGTAAAGAAACGTTTGTGTAATAGAGGATATTACGATATTAAAGATTTTGTAGATGATGACACACCATGGGAATAAGGCGATCGCTTCCAAGCTATCTCAATCAATTTTATAATTTGTAATAAATTATGACGTTGTTGAAAAAATAATAATAATTCAACAAAAAGCAAACAAAAGAGTCTCGCTGAGTTTCTTTCGCGGCTTCTTCTCAAGTCTGAGGCTTAATCTTTTCCGAAAACGTGGTAGATTCATTTACTTGACGTTCAAAAAGAGAATGTAAATTCCTAATTATGAATAAAAATATTTTGATTTTGTGTACTTGGTGGTTTTACGTAAATATGACCACGGAATAAGATTTCGCGTACAAACCTTTTAACCCCTTACGCACCTTTTAGGGATGGAATATCAAAAAACTCTTTCTTAATTGATGACTACCATATAAAACTTTATTGTATGCAAAATACGGCTAAACACCTAGCCTTGTACATTGATTAACATAATGACATTGTTTTTAAGATGGCAACAATGTTAATTGATTGTTATTGACTCAATATACAATTTTTAATCTAATACTTATATATATAAGTATAACATCAATAGTAATTTTATTAATGATATACTAAAAAGAGAAGAATAGAAATAAGTAACGTAGTAACAGCCTGTATATGTCCCATTGCTGGGCAAAGGGAAAGGAGAGAAGTCTCCTATTAAGGAGAAGGTTCAGAGCTTATTCTAACACGCTGCTCCATTGCGTACTGGTGGATATACATATATCAGAATTTATCCCGGAACATGACGGTTCCGCAAGGGAATTCATCTTCACCGCCGACCGTGAATTAAACAAAAATTTTGTACTTGAAAACTCATCAGTGCTAGCCGGTATTTTAAACCATGATCATCGGCTGAGATCGATGAGTTCTAACGTCTAGGCCATTTCGGTTCCTCAGTCAATATCGAGCTACATAAAATAAGTGACACTATGGATTGGATAATATCAAAATTAAATTTACTAAAAACATGATCTTTGGCTGAGTAATGGATTCATCAACACAGAGTCTAAACCGTTTAAACCACAAATTTAAAATTGTCTTAGAAGGTTCATTCTAAACTATAAGCATACACTAAAAAAGGGTTTTATATTTCATCCCTAAGTGAGTGAAAAAGAGTAAAAACCATTGCATGGAAAATCTACACATACTTCTGGCTGATAGTAATGAAATATAAAACACAAATCGTAGTATTTTAAAATAAAATTCCAATTCCGCGGGGAAAATCGCGAGGAACTGCTAGTGAATAAGGATCGATTTATCGTATAAGCTAAACGAAGTAGCGGATGAAAGCCTGTTGAGTTACAAGATAAAATTACATTATTTGCACATCAAAGGTCCCAAACTAGATACATGCTACAATATACGTTGTTTTGCTTCAGAGTAATAACATTTTTCTTTGATATTTATGGCGAAACTTGGATGGGAATTCGTCTTAATTTTGTCACTATTCCAAATAATATTGTATTTCCTACTTTCTCGCAATAACGATTTTTCACACAAATCATGGAACTGAGCCAAAGGTGTCTCTTCTGGTAAGTTGTTTAATGGTTGGCACCTCAAAAGTTTCCTAACAAAATGCATGAAAGATAGTAATGTTTTGCATAAGAATGCAGATACACGACATAATTGTATTGTGCTATATTGCCATACCATTTCATTGATAACAAGGCCGAGACATTGAGAGCCTAGTGGTTATAACACGTCGATGACATTCAACGATCGCGGATTCATATGGCTGTTACTACTTCACTTTTTCTGTTCTTCGCTTCTTTGGTAAAATAAATAATCATCAATAAATTACTATTGACATTATAATTATATACATATATTCTGTCACCTAAAAGTGAAACTAAATAGATTTAGCCTTATTAAAAAATAAAAACATTATATTTATAAAAATACTACAGTACGAAACAAGCCAAAGCTTATAGTTCTCAAATATTTGGCTTACGACAATAGGTTTCCTTGAACAAACAGAAGTAATATTTGAAAACTCCTATAACATGCTGCAGTAGAACTGGAACGTGATATTTTTTTCATGGTCTTTGTTGCAAGTTCGTTAGATCCGGCTCAAAGGACCGAAAAATATAACCAAAATTTTAGAAGTCTTTTAATTTTTTTTTAATTAGTATTTTAATAATACAATTTCGTTTTTCTTCACTTTAACTGATCTTAGTAAAAAAAATATTCTAACAGAAATGTTTACAAATTACACCTATTCTAGAACCACAACTGGACGATAATAAACAATAATATGTCAATCCACCAAAAACTCAAATTTGGAGATATTATTAAAGAAATGTCAAAGTTAACTAAACAAAACAAGTACGGAATAATCGAATGTTTAAGTGTATTCCATATTTTACAATATGCAATAACCTCATATATTTAACTTTATTCGATAGAACTCTTCATATAATTGATATAATCAATCAGCTTTTCATTTATTATACCAAAATATAAAAGAATGAATATATTCTTCTTCAAAGAAATTTCTTAAGATTAGGCTTGACATAGTATTGATTATCAGAGTCCAATTATAATAGTATTTATTATAAGTAAGTTGAAATCGCGTTCTAAATTAAAGTTAAGATTTTCGTTGTTCTAAAACTTTATTTAAAACATTATATTATTTCAAATTAGCGTGAAGAAAAGCACGAGAAGAGTCTCATAAATATATTTCCACTTCGAATTATTTCACTTCAATACAACAAATATCAGGAAATCCCTGAGAATATTTATTTCTTGATAATATTTAATACATAATTATTAGAGATGCGCCGAATATTCGTTCGGTATTCGGTATTCGGCGTATTCGGCATCTTTTTCACTATTCGTATTCGGCCGAATTATTCGGTATTGATGCCGAATATATTCGGGTCGACTATTTCTACTTTCTTGACTTCACGACACAGTATAGAAATGAAAGACAACTCGTCTTACGTAATATTTATGTTATATTATAAATCAAAGACATTTTTTGAAGAATGTGTTGAATGAAACTAATAAAACAAAGCAATTAAACTTTAAATCAACATTCATTTTGAAACCTTAAGTCAACATGTTTTTTTTTAACCTATAATGAGCACAGCAATGAACAGTAAATAATGGTGTAGAAACACCAAGCTTTCGGCCCTCTCTGGCAGATGTCTGTTGCGTTTTTCTTTATATAGATTCCCTGTTGGTCCCGAAAATTATCGTTCGCTATACACACTACCACCAGGAGCACTTAAAACACTCTGGCTAAATTAGCTAAATGTGAATATTTAGACTTACGCTTTGCCCACCAATCAAAATGGCTCTGGGTTCTAGGTAAAAGACCTTCAGCTACATAGCTGTCTAATTCAACAGCGATTTCACTTTTAGAATCTTCGGAAATCTTCGGATTCGTCGAGGCAAGTTCTTAATAACAATTCCAAAATGTCACATGAGATTCCTTTAAAAAATTTGTAACATTTACACGACTCTTTAGTAGCTTTTATACCATTTCTGGTGTATTCGGACATATTTCTGAAATTTCGGTCCTTGTTAAATATTTGATCAAAGTGTTACAGTGGGTAATCACTTCTTAATCGTGCGATGTTTTGAAGCAAAGTGATAGCGCGGTGTGAGGGTGGCGCGCGGTGCTGTACGGCTCGCTCGGAAAATAGCTAGCAGAGACACCTAGCCTGTTTACGCGGCAAAGCAATGAAGTGGTAAACCGAATAATTCGGCCGAATATTCGGTTCGGTAATGGTTCAACCGAATATTATTCGGTATTTGGTTATTCTGTGAAGCGACTATTCGGCGCATCTCTAATAATTATTTTAGGATAGGCACGTTTTTGCTCGTGGCTTAAATTTTGCTTGAAATAATACGCTATATTAGACGTACATAGACATAAGTAAAATATAGTCTATAACTGTCTGAATCATGAATAATGTACCTTTTAAATCGTACAATTATTTATAAAATAGTCCGTAATTTACTTCGCACATACAAAATTCTCTCTTTCTTTTAAGGGATATTTAGTAATATAATAAATATTACTAAATATCCCTTAAAACTCTAGCATTACTTTAATAGAATTCGTTCTTAATCCACTGCAGCAGTTTAATTACAATGACGTGCAGTAATTACTAACCGTACTCAAAGATGTCACTGCCATAACTCTTAATAACTTCCCTTTTGTCTCTGCGTTCAATAGTCCTTGTAAGTCCTAGAATATTATCTATGTAGCTTAAACTATTTAATGTTAAATTCAATATTTGAAAACAGTTAGTGAAACTCGTATAATGACAAAATCAAGTTTTTACTGGTAAGTAATTTATGAATAAAATTTAATCCGAATAAATAAATGTCGATAAAATGTTAGGGCTTTATTTAATTATTACTTCTTTTTATTATGTTTTTGTTCTCAACTGACTCCAAAAAAGGAATTCTTAAAATTAGTGTATCTTTTTTTTATGTTTGTCGCACATTAAATGTACCGGACCATGTCTGTACATCAACACTAAAAATGAATAATAATAAGAAAACATAATTATAGTTTAATTTTAAAGAATTTGTCCATAATATAATGATATAATTATACTTACTTAACAACCTTTTAATTTTTTCTAAATTAGTTGAAAGACAAAGATTTTTATGTAGCCATATTTGGATGCTGATAAGCAATAATGTGTCAACCCAAAAAAAGTCAAATTCGGAGATATTGATGTATTTTGACACTGCATCAACTATTCAACATCATTCGGAAAAAAAAAACAAGTAATATAAACTAAATAAGTTCGAAAAAAAGTGTCTTAATAATTGTTTCGTATTTCAAGTGCGTTCCATTTTGCAATTTATAGAATAATCTGATATATTTAAAAAAACTTTTTATTAGATAATATATTAAATATATCAATCTACTTTTAATTCATTATACTTTTTAAAAAAAAATGAAAAGCAAAGATGGATATAAACTTCTTTAAACAAATTAAGTAAGAATAGGTTTGACATCTTTAGACGCCATTTTCTCAAAATGAAGTCCGTGTGGGTTGACACATTATTGCTTATCAGCGTCCATTTATAATATTATAAAAGCTATAATCTTCTATTATCTTAATAATATTAACATTTTCTGTAAAGTGAAAAACTACTGAAATACACAAGACGCACTGATTTCGAGTTGTACATAAATAGCAATTTAACATCCTCTGTATAATATTAGTATAGATTAAATAATATACGTAGAAAACCACGGCTGTAGACTTGTTTTAAGTCTGTCACTGCAGCAATATTATTACTATACCAAATCTTACGCCAATATTCATCTCACAACACCCTGTACCTAATTCGGGTCTTACGTACGTAACTCTATAACGAAATTTCTTATACTCGTGAACTAAGCCCTCTATACGACTGACACTAAATTCATTTATCCCCTTATATAGTATGAGACAATATACATGCAATCAAAATTGTTCTCTAATACAAAGAAAATAGAGTATGTTTTGTTCGTTTTTCTGGTAAAAAAGTGTTTAGAAAATCGTTTATTAAGGTTAACGTGAAGTAAACTACGTGCCAGGACCTTATAAATATTATCTGTTGTTACGATTAAGGAATTACTATTAAATTAAGTTATGTAACATTGAAGCGAAATTATTACGATAAAGTATATCTTTAGATATTTAGACCCGAGATGGCTTAGTGGTTAGAAAACGTCGATCTCAACTTATGATCGCGGGTTCAAACACTGGCTGGGAACATTGACTTTCAAATGCTAAGTTTGTGTTTCACGAGCTTGACGGTGAAGTAAAACATCGCGAGGAAACCAGCATGTGCCGGGAGAAATTCTGACACATGTACATATATCCGCCAACCTGCAGAGAAACAGTAGTGGTGTAATGGACGTTTACTGGCAGTTACTTTACTTTATTTAAGATATTTTATACAAAAAGTAATATGTAAAAAACCAGCTGCCCCTCACAGTTTCACTCGCCTTTATGATTACAGCTTCGCTCCTATGAGTCATAATTGTAATATAGGCTATATCTGTTATTGGTTATCTGTATAAATCTGTTGTATCAGATTTTGCCACCTACATAAAAACTTAAAAAGCAAATTTTATCTCTTTTAATATTAGTATAGATTTCATTAATATTAAAGATAACCATCTCTAGGTGCCCTAAGAACGATCACATAGTATATTTCAAGATTGTATATGTTAAACAGTACAACCAAAAAGATAAAGTACGCGAATTGCGAAAATCCCAAGTCACTAAAACTTACATATGACGAAGTTTACGTCCTAGTTTCCTCTGAATAACAAAATATTACGCGAAAACTTTAACATCAATCATCATAAACAGTTGCACACATATATACAAATATAAACCCTTTTTTTGTATTAAAAACCAGTTGGTTAACGCGGCTCTATCTATATAGATTAATAATTTTATATCGGATTTTTTTTGAAATTATGGGTTCTTCATACAAACTTTCATCTCCTTGTACACCCACTTTAAGTTTTATTTTCGCAACAAAAAAGCCGATCACCTTCTTTAAAATACTACCTACATTAGTACCAAAATTCATCAATATTGGTTAAACGGTTTCAGCGTGAAAACGAAACAAACAAACAGACAGACAGGCAAAGTTAATTTCAGGTTCATAATATTAATAGAAATATTTACACGTAAGATGCACGGATTTGTCCATTAGTGAAATAGTATTTTGTAAGCTTATACTTTTATTCAAGGGCGTACATCAATGAAATAATGTAACATGTAAAACCAAGATTTTTACATACAAAATCATACATGTTCAAAGAATTTTTTACTTAGAATTTCGTAATACTTTATGTTTGAAGTTAATAATATATGAAATATTGTACATAATGTATGAAAAAGAGCTCCTTCGCTTTTAAGAATTAGATTCGTAGAAATTAGAATCAACGAAAGAAACAAGGAGAAATGCTCGACTTATCGACGATAAAACGTAAATAAGCAATATTAGTTTATTCCTCAACGAGTCTGTGAAATAGGGCAATGAAAATTTAACTGTCATGGTCGTAATGCTAAAAGATCCGAGAAAACGGATCTTGACTATTAAGTTTAAGGTAATAAATAATGTTTTAAGGCAGAGATGTCTTTCAATAAAATATTTCGGTTGTAAACATTTTCTCTGTACCTAGGTATACATATACGTATACCTAGCAAAAACAAAACAAAACAAGCGTTCACAGTCTGTTGTAGTTTTACTCTTATCTGTATTCTTAATACTTAATCAAGGTATAAATAGGATTGCTTAGAATATTTCTTTTTTTCTGGAAAAATCGTCTGATTTCCTGAAGACCACGTTCCGTCAAATGACTAAATCAAGGTTAGGTGATACTTAAAAAGTGTACCATCATAAAGAACATTTACGCGAACGAAGTCGTAATACCAATTTCTATAACAAATTCATAACTACTATTAAAATGGCTCACAGTTTACGACACGAGTAAAATTGAATAAGTTTCAACGTCTTGTTAAATTAATTAGCTTCAGAGCAATGAAATTATTTACTACCTTTTACCTAATATAGCTTTTACAATTATGAACGAAATAATACTCTATTTTAGGACAATAAATGCAATTTTCAACACAATGTAATACGTTAAAAATTATTAAGGGAACCAATTTCAAAAGTAAAATATGAAATTTCGTTTATTTGAAAGACATAGGTTATACTTATTTCAGTTGTTTTGATTTAAAAATCGAATTACTGACCGTTTTGATAAAAAATCTGTGAATGTTTAGGAGAATATATCCTTTTAAACAAAAAATGCTGATTTCGAGTGATCGCTAAACGTATATAAAATAAAAGAAAAAAATATTCCTGACGAATTGAGAACCTTCTAATTTTTTAGAAGTCGATTAAAAAATCACAAAATAACAACGCATAATAAGTAGCACTATCCATACCTGGAGAAACAATAAGTGTAAAATCTAATCTGTGTATTCAAGCCCTAAAGGGACAAAAACCTAATCCCTCCAACTGTCTATAACTCAACGCAAATGAAAATCCCATATGTTACAAGAATCCCAATAAATCAAACTTATCAGGGCTTTGCCGACATTCAAATAAGATTGTGAGGTAGCAAGAAAAGCAATTCGCAAATAGATTTTTTTGTCTTTAACGCCGTTCGGTATATCTAATTTGATTTAGGATTTAATATAACATACATATAATTTAAAAGTGTTTTTAAGTACATATAAAGGCGTCTTCATACTATATTTTTACGTTATATCAATTAATAAATTAATAACTAAAGTGTTATAAAATTAAAGTAAACAATAAAATATTTGGAACATTAATTAATGTCTTCGTCGTTGCACTTCAACTGACACTTTATTATTGCAAATATAAAATCAACAAGTTATTTTTATATTATATTAATATTAACTGCTTTATATGTTAAATAAATAAAAAATCGTCTCACACTCAACGGCCCCGTTAGGATCTCATGACTTGGTGTCGGGTGTCCAGACTATAACAAACATCCGTATGACAAATACAGAAGTTTGCAGTGAGCGGAGATCGTACCCGAGACCGCTAACGCTTCAGTCAGTTAGAGTGACAGCTGCGCCAACCTGTCTTTTAAAAAATTGTAATTGCTTAAAAAAAAACAAAGATCGTTGATAATAAAAAAAAAATTCAAAACCATATTTTTTTCAATTCAAAACAAGACAATTAAAGCAGACGATCGCTCTTACGTTTCCCATTGAAAACCAATGAAAACAGCCGTTAAGGCGGAAATTGGAAATCTCGCGTGCAATAGGCATTCCTACTCGTCTTTCACGACACGTTCTGTACGTAAACTTTTTGATTCGGATAACACCGTTTGAAACGCTAGATGTCTAGAAATGAATTTGAATACTTTAAATTGAAACCTTTGAAATAAAATTGCTTAGTGACAGTCAGTGCACGGACAATAATACAAACCTTTGTGAATGCCACTTTTAGAAACCGTTCGAAATATTTTCCGTAGAAATTATAAATAATATTTCTGTCTCTATTTTGTTTGTAGGTTTATTATTTTTTAACCCCCGACAATAAAAAAGATGTGTTATAAGTTTTACAGACGTTTGAAGGTTATCTTTTTTATGGCTATTCAGAAGATCCGAGCAATTTCTACTGGTCTGATCGAATCGAAATGACAGTGTAGTAACACTGTCACTTCAATGTTATTAAAATAACATAATTACGTAATCTTCTCTTGATGCTGCAGCATCATCTGGAAGCATCAGGATACACAATTCTTCACTAACTTATAACAGAAGTATGTTGTTGGGACTGGTTGAAATAGCCTCAATGAAAAGAGGGTCGAAGATTTTTAAATTAAATTTTTTAGCATTTATTAAATGAATAATATAAATTAGTGTTACTAAGATTATGGCGAGAGTATTTTAATGTCTAGTTTTATTAAGCGACTTCAAAAAAAGGAGTCTTCTCAATTCGACGCGTATTTTTTTTTATGTTTGTTCGCCGATTGCTCCGCCGTTTGTGGACCGAATTTCAAATTTTTTTTTGTTTGAAAGGGTATACTTCCGAGGTGGTCCCATTGTCTTCAGGTCAGGATCTGATGATGGGATCCTGGAGAAATTGAGGGAACTCCTCAAATTTTATAGGCACACCTATACCGATTTAGGTATTTTTGATAGTAACTTATTTGATTAGAGAAAGCCGTATTCTTAGAGACTGTGTTTCTACCCGAAGAAGTCATTTTTGTGTGTATTTTTTATCTGTATTTTTAAGGTATTAATTCAATTAATGAAAAAATAATAATTTATCTCCACTTACTTTTGAAATTACGCAATTTATATTTACGTGTATAATATTAACTTTTGCTTTTAAATTTTAAATTAGTACAATAAATGTGAATGCTAATAAGCAGTAAATAAAAAAATCACGAAAAGACGAATTCGGAGATATTGATGTATTCTGATAATGCGTCATATATTTAACACTAGGTATTCAAAAACTTTAAAGTCATATACCGAAACAAGTCACTTAACTTTATGTTTCGCATATTTTAGTGCATTTCATATTTTGAAGTATACAATAATCTCATGTATTTTGATAATGAGTCATGTATATAACATTATTCAAAAATATATCAATTCATCTAAGTAAAATAAAATATAATTTCAATACAATACATATCATGTATTAGAAAAACTTATTATTAGATAATACTTTGATCATACCGATCTGCTTTTAAATTATAATACCTTTTAACAAAATAGAGAAGAAAAGGTGGATAAACACTTCTTCAAATAAATATATTAAGAATAGGTTTGACATCTTTGGACGCCATTTTCTCAAAATGAAATCCGTGTGGCTTGACCTTTCAAAAGGCACCATAATTTAAAAAAAAAGGCGCAGTTCCGTTTACTGCGTATATACAAAATTCCCACTCTTATTATAAAATTAGTATATGTAGATTATTTTTAAAAAATTGCTTTAGTTGCTTCTGTTTGACCAAGTTTATTTTGCTCGCAAATAAACAAGGTGAACGTGCAAAATAGAACGCCCAAAATGTTCTATTGTGCTAACAAGTGATCGCATAGCGGCAGCCATCAGGCGTGATGCGAATATAATCCCGCAGGATCTGTGACACGTGATGCTACTGACAATATCCTGTATTATTTGTCCTCCGCTGATTTCGTCATTACTTTCCTTTTGTTTAGATCCAATCGTAATGGAAAAAACGCTTTGTTTGTTTTTACTCTTAGATAGATAGACATTTTATTGTACAAAGAACAATAAAAAGAAAATAATAATATACTTTTGTAAATGAAAAGTTTGTGACTTGTCAAGAAGAAACTATACTAATAACTATACTTATTATATATAGTTATTTCGTTTTTTCATTTTTCATAAAATCTTAAAACTCCATGATATATTTTTATAACTAAATCTAATTCTAGATATCAGAATTCAGTGTAACGGAAAGTCTCGATCACGCATACAGAGTACATATTTTCTATCCCAATAAACAAAGTATTTTTATAAGTTAAAAATTGTTAGTTAGACATGTAATATATTTCTAGATTTTCCTGTACAAAATCTGTACCTACATAGTTGTTAAGGACCCAATTTGTAACAAGAATGCTTTGGCGAGTAGCAACTAAAAAAGGTAGGACATAACTAAAAACTGACTAAGGTACCAAAAGATTTAAATACATTAACAATGTTCGATATACTTTTCTATTAAATTATCTCTGTCATTTTAAATACGTATCTAGAAAAATATTTCTAGCCTGAGTTTCTTTGTTTAACTTATATACAGAATATAAATATTCTAATACAGGAAAATCACCGCCGTAAAACAAATAGCCATCTGTCAAATCGAGGTAGGCTAAATAGCTGAATACATATATTATCCTGTAGTTTTTACTAGCTTAGTAGTGAATACTACAGTTAAATAATGTTCGCAGCTTCCCTCCGTTTGAATAAAGATTTTTTTTAAAAGCAACCGACTTCAAATGCAAAATTCGTAATTTAGTTTACTTGTATGGATGACATACTTATTCCAATTATTTTGCTTTTAAATCTTAACTTTTAATCTAAACCAATAATCATGTCATCAAACCAATCAAAATTTCTATGAGACCAATTTGAATAAAATTCAATGTATATAAGTATTAGTTTACTGAACTTATACAGTGTGTATGAAAAATTGTGTCAACCCCCTTAACTGCGTTATTAGTATCGAAAATGTAACACAATCAAACAACTTACATTTACAAACTCTTCAATCAAAATAATAAAATTAAATATTAAATGATTATTATACGTAGATTAACAAAATGTTTGTACGCACTGGTATAACACGATGAGACTCCATGGCGCCATCACACCTGCTGCGCTACTAGTGACGAACTCGAACGTACATTCACATTATTTTGATTGTTTAATCACTTTAACGATTCACTGATACCGCTTTTTTTCAAATATCGATACGTTTCACTATGTTACAAATCAATTTAAAATAATAATACTTAGTTAATAATAACATCTACTTGACGGCCATGAATGTGTTGCTCAATATGCCCGCCCTGTACTTCTATTTACGGCATCGGGAAATAAAGTTAGCATGTATTTGATTTTATTTCTTCGAAAGCTGTGATGATTCGTGAACGCATTTCAGTATCGCACTTCTTTTTGAATACGGACTGCTTTATAGTACCCCATAAAAAAAATCCAATGGCGTTAGGTCCGGTGACCGCACAGGCCAATTAATTGGTCCACTGCGACCAATCCAACGTTCACCGAATTCCGTATTCAAATAGTTTCTCACGGCGCGGGAAAAGTGTGGTGGCGCACCATCATGTTGAAACCACATACGGCGTAAAAGATCTAAGTTTAAATTATCAAGCTCCTGGCTTAGTTGTTCTCGCAGGAAGGAAAGATAACTGTCACCACTAATAGACTGGGGTAAAAAAAGAGGGCCAATTATTTTGTCACCAATAATACCGACCCAAACATTAATTTTCCATCGATGTTGGAAATAGCTAGGTTTAGTAACATGTGGGTTGGTGACTGACCATACATGTTCGTTGTGCGTGTTAAATACGCCTGTTCTAGCAAAAGTACACTCGTCACTAAAAAGTATACGGCTCGAGAATTCACTGTCTTCATCGTTTCCGTTTAAAACCCATCTGCAGAATGCCATTCTAGGCTCAAAGTCGATAGGAATTAATAACTGTACTCGACGATAATGGTACGAGTGCTGGCCATTTTCCTTTAAAACTTTCCATACACGCGTATGGTTGACACCGAGTTGATGTCCCACCGAGCGCGTGCTTTGCGTAGGGTCCTGTCGAAAATCATCTTATACGTGTTCCTCTAGATCGTCATTATTAACCCTCGGCCTTCCCGCATTAGCACGTTGTTGTTCACGGCCATCGACATTTCCGAAATTGTACATGCGTATATGAAGACGCTGAAATGCCTTAAGTGACGGTAATGGTATGTTTCTTGGAGAAGCAAACAGTTCGTCATAAAGTCTACGCGATTCCGCATAATGACAATCACATTTCCCTAGACACATTAACATATTGAAATATTCCTGGTTGGAGTACATTTTATAAAACAACACAATTTTATAAAACCGTAACCAAAAAGTAATCCACTCGGAAGAAATTTTCACGAGGAACTAACTAATAATTTATTTTTTTATTAAAAGGGCGGCATAGGCTCGAATAAAAAATATCGATAAATGAAATTATCGATATTTAAATAATCATAACCATAAATAAATATTTAATATTCATATTATTTCGATACTTGTTTTGATATATCAAACATTAATATTATTTTTGATTGTAAAACACCATTTTTAACAGAAGTAGATTAACGATTTATCCTAATAATACAACATAGTTAATTTACCTGAAGAAGTTCCAAATTATAATATTGATTAATAATATTTATTATTAATAAAAGTTATTTTAAATGAAATTATTTTAATGTGAAAATATACCTAATTTTTAAACTTGCAAATCTCTATTCGAAAAACTAACAAAAGACGCGTCGCGCCACGCCGGCGCCCCGGCGCCTGCGATGAATGGCCGCGCGTGCGCCGGCGCGACTATACGGCGCCTTACCCGTTTAATAACGCGTACTTTTTTGCATATAAAAATTTATAGGTAATATTTAATATGACAAAACTAAGCAAATAATAAACTAAGTAAATAAATAAAACTAACATAGCATATTGAATTTTATGAACTATTACTGAAATTACTCATATTACAACCATTTAAAAGAATATCCTTAAGTTATTTACAAAATAAAAAATAAAAATGTTCTAAAACAATATGCATCATAGTATTGAGGAATAACAAGAATAAAACATAAAAACAAATAAAAGTAAATAGTATGTATCATATTATTCGGGAACACTTTTTAGCACATTTTTTAAAAGTAGTGTTTAAAGTAAATTTTAAGTCGGTATTTAAAGGGTTAAGGTAAGCTGGTTATTTATGGGTCAGATGTTTGAAACGTTTTTTCAAATAATGTCGATGTAAAACTTATTTAGCCCATGCACTGTAACTGACCTCTGCTTGATATTTTTTAAGTTATACTATTTTTAATAATAAGCTTATACTTATATGTATACATGCCTTTAAGGGAGGACACAGTTTTTAGAACACGCTGTATAATGGGAATATTGCAGATTATGTAAAGAAATTAAACACAAAAAAATTGTCATATATTTATTCAATATAATTGCATAATTTAATTATGAAAAAAAGACTAGACATCCATCAGTCACATATTACTTCTATACTTAATAATAATATAATTTAGCACGAGGAAAGTTCTACTTTCGAGTACTACGTTTATGGCAACATTGAAACAGTATGTTTTCAGTAAAAAAATATTTTTAGAGTATAAAAAAATGAGTTAAAACACACACTTCTAAATTATTGTAGGCACATATTTGAAGTGGAAAAGGTAAATCCTATTTCAAAAATAGTATTCTAAATGTACATTATAAATAGGAATTATGAACAGCTTTTCATATAAACACGGTGGTATAGTAGCATAAAGAAATTGTTTAACAAACACTAAACAAATAAAAAATAAAGTCTTTTAAACTCAAATGGCAGTTTTGTAGTCAGGTAAGTTTTGAATTACTTTTTAACAAAATATTGTTCTTTGTTAAAGTGTTAAAAAATATAATAAATTATATTAAAATTATAACTATAGATATGTTATAAGCGCATGAATTTTGTCAACCTAAAGGCCGACCGCTTTGGACGACGTTGCCTAGCAACCAGCTAAAGACTGAGTATGATAGAAAGTAGAGAGAGTCTTTTGGTCAAACTGGTCAATACGGCAATTGACGGGTACAGATTCTAAGGTCAAATAATAACGTACAAAAATGCAACATATCTATAATTATAAAATATTATCGCTGAAACGTGAAAAAATCAATATCATTTTGCATTTTCACTGATAGTTTTATTTACACCCAGTCGTTGTTAATTTTGGTCCGAAAAGGTAACTTGACAAAAGTTTCCTATGAACACAGACAACACAAATTAAAAAAACCTTTTTAAACTCAATCTGTTTGAAGAAATTTTTTACAATCAAAATTACTTATTCGACATCACTTAGTGGGTTTAATATATGTGCGTATATATTTTACTATTTAGTTTATTCCTAAGATCAGTATTTTAATATATAATTATAATTTTATTTTAATCACACGCGGGTTAGGTACATCATAAAAAGCGATTACAACAATTTGAACATCAACTGCCGCACTACAAAAACTTATTAATACCATGTTCAACACGTGCCTAGCTAAACAGTGTTTAAAAAAATAAACATTGCTTAAAATATTATCTAAATTGCTTAAAAGCGAGTAAAATCATAAAAAATAAACTTGGAAATATAATGTTACACGTTACATTTGACAGCTAAAATAGGTTTAAGACATATGTTAAACTCACTTAAACATATGTTAATCTAAAAAGCACGTTACACTCAAAACTGTCAGTGACACGGATTTGTGGTACGATCTTTTATAAAACGCGAACAACATATGTTTAAATATTTTGTAGTAAGACAGCAAATGTTTTATGTGCTTCTATATATTCAATTTAATTAATAATTCAATTTAATATTAATTGTACAAAATAGAATATATTCTTATACGATTTTAATTATATTTTATATTCTTACTGGGTTATGGTTAATTATCCGTCTACTAAGAAATATTGCAGCTTAATTCCTTACTTACATTTCATACAAAAAATATTTGTAATAATTGATTATTAAAGAAGCCAGCAAGGAGTCGCATAGAAGCATGCGCATGTTGGTTATTCTAGTAGCGCCAACCAATCATGTTGCGTGAAATATTACTTATTACTAACTTCAGAGGGTCAAAGTTATTTAATTATTTTGACATTTATATTTTGTACAAATAAAATTAAATTAAACTATTATATCTTACAAATTATTTCATTAGGATTAACTACATCTAGTAGATAATGTAATATTTACTAAAGGAAACACTATTATATAAAACTAGCTAAAATCTCACTAACTCACTATCTTAAAAATGAAAAAAAATATCAAAAATCTGTAAACAAAAATATATGTATCAATAAAATTCCAAGGCATGTAAAATATTTGTTACAATATTGTTATTAAATAGAAAAAAATCAATAACACTTATCTATATCTTTTTAGTCACAAATAAAATAAAATAGTGCTTACATTTTATAAAGTGTAGTTGAAAGAAACTTGCACTTCGTTAATTATTATAACGCGGGAATTACACTTGTAAGTTTTGCTCCCAGATTTTCATAAAATTAAAAAAAATGTTTTATCATTTCTTTTTTAACAGGATATAATAATAATATAATTTACTGCCAGCAACATTTATTGAACCTCAATTTACTTATGGTTATCTAGGTAATTACTTACTTCGTCACAGAATTGTTTTATATCCATAGTGACAGTAAAATTTACAAGTGTAATGTTTGCCTAAAACACAAAAAAGCGATTTTAACAACACACCGAAATACATTACGATTATAAATTATTCCTAACCGTAATAAGGTATTATATTTTAATCGTATAAAAATTTGTCAATTTTTCGAACACATTAAATTTATATATTTTAGAATTTTCATTTTACTTAAGTGTAATTTCTCTCATATTTCAGCTTATAGTAGTAAGTATAATAGACATAAATTACATTAGCGTAGTTTGAATGATGAATGAAGTAAACTTTTACTTATTTTCCAATATTTTCAATGAAATAAATATTTCATTCAAAAGATTGGAATAATTCATTTGACTGCATAATAGTCACTAATAAAATAATATTGTTGTTGCTACTAAAATTATATACAGTAAACCAAACATCAGTCACTTAGAAGGAACAGATGAATGAAATAATGATCAAAGTGAATGAATTGATACAATACAAATAAATTTCTTTACAACGCAAATGTAATTCATGTCTAATAAAAGCATCAGTAAAATTAAATAATAATTTATAATAG
Organism: Hypolimnas misippus; assembly: GCA_037950945.1. Lineage (NCBI taxonomy): Eukaryota > Metazoa > Arthropoda > Insecta > Lepidoptera > Nymphalidae > Hypolimnas > Hypolimnas misippus. The sequence continues at coordinate 5,644,543 of JBBEEQ010000014.1, forward strand.
GAACTTTAGAGAAGATTTATAAGATTGTTCGAACTACTTTGATTATGAATCTAATGGTATACAGATGACATGGTTTTAGATTAATATAATCTTCATTTACAATATCCAATATCCTAAAATAGTCCTAGAAAAAGTGTAAGATATAAAGATAAAAATTGAAACCCGTGACAGCATTCATAACTAATTGTAAGACAAGTGTTGTTACATATATTATGGGTCTCCTACAGAAATATAATTACATACAGCTAATATGTGAACATAAACAATTGTTTACAACAGTCTATATGACTTAAATCAGCCAGATCATTGTTATTTATATATAATAATATATTGATAAACATTTCCATCTAATTTAGAAATAATTGTAAACAATAAAACCGATTATAAAAGCTGCTAAGCATAAAACTAATCAGCAGATAAGTACATATCACTAACACTAGAATCGACAAACATAAAAAAAGGCATTTGTAGCGCTCACATCTCGTTAATTTAAATTCTATACAATTCTAGTAGCAAGTGCAAGAATGGCTCAAAGCTTTTGTTTCCTAAAATGACTTTCCCTGCCATTTAGTGGTTGCTTTATGTTTTAAGGGTTATCACTAAAACTTTTACTATGGAAATAGTATGGCACGGTTTTTTAAAAGTGTATCTTAAGACTGTGAAATCTAAAAGAGTTTTCTAGACGCTCATAGTATAGCGCCCATAACTTAACGGGCTGTAATCCTAGGAAACCTAAACATAAGTAACATTTCGTACAAAAACCTAAAAAGCATTACATTTCTAGCTTAACTAAACCACCTAGAGAACATCACATTTTTAGCTAAGCTAAAACAATAAATAAAATGATACACAAAACCTTGATACTTATACATACAGAAAATATAAATTTCACTGTTTCTGAGTGAGTTATTTTTAAGGTTTAGCTATCTTTAATAAGAAGACACATTCTAAGGCAATACGAGCTATATATATAAAACTAAATGTCTTCTTAATAAATATCTTTGGTATAGTTTCATTTAACAAAGTATTAGCTACTCGAGACAAGTAAAATCCTTTGAATAAAAGATTAAGTTTAAAAAGAAAATCCTGTTTTAAGTTGGTAATTGATACATTTAAAATGTTTGATTAAGATTATTAAATCTATGTAATTGTCAAACACCAGAATGTTTTCTTATTGAATTTACTAACAATAAAATCGATACCTCCCACGTAAGTTATTGTAAGCCACAAAATTGCCATTAGCGTTTTTACTGGATACTACACGAATTTGCATTGCTTAATTCATTCAAAGTGAAAAAATAGCAAAAATCTTTTTTTTTTCAAGGAACAACAAACAAACTAAAATGGATTAAAAGTGCTCTACTGTAAAATTGTAATTTTGGGGTTACAACAACTTACGTGGGAGGTATCGAAATAATTTAATTAAGCATGTTTTGTTCCATTGTTAAGCTTAATTTTGTAAAAAATGTTGTTGTTTTTTTAAGTATTTGAAATCTTGTATGGTGGTATATATCCCTTCGTGTGTGAGTGTGGAAACTTGCACTTGACCGGTTTCATTCAACATACTAAAGTATAATAGTAACATCGGGGATCATAATTGTACAAGTTTCATCTTTCACGGGCTGATTACTATATTTTGGGTCCAGTTTTTCTACATCAATATGTATTCCCTTCCGTTTTGCTGTCTCTAGGATGTATCTTTGCATTTTTAAATCACTGAAAATAGTTGTAAATAAAGATTATAAAAGGTTTATGTAAATACAGTTATTCTTATTAATATTTTTCTATAATTACATATATTTAATGAAAAAAATTTAACTAAGTATATTTTTTTATAAGTTATATTTAAATTTATTAAAACACGCACATATATAAAAATATTAATTGTCAGAAAACTATACAAAAAGACAAAAATAAAAATTGCTTAATATATTTTTTTCATTGTCTACAATAAAGAGAGAATAAATACTGTTATATATAGCCCTAGATTCTACTGCAAAATTTACCGTACCCATCTGATATTTATTCAAAATGCTGTTTAATTACTTATTATTAATTACTCTTAATTGGGCACAACAGAAAAAACATTCAATAATTTTAACAAGTATGGTTTTACGAGAATTTATATTTTTGCGGTGAGATCTTGGGCTAATAATAGGAGCTTACCTGAATTTCATACACAAGCAGCAAAGGCAGCTTAACAAAGCCATGGTCAGAATAACACCGATTGTTGTAATATACGTGTCAAGCAAACTCATATCCATTGTGAGATTGCATTTACATAGAAGATAGAAGTGATAGAACTGAAATTTAACATAAACATAGGTCACTTTTGTTATGAGAATAATTCTTCTTGTTAACAGAATATTTCAAAGAACGACTTATATCTTCAGAACAAATATTGCACTTTAAGCTTTACTTACTTGTAAAAACATATAACTCTTCTTAAATCTAAATCACTAGTATTAAAATGCACATTGTTTATATTAAAACAAACAAATCATCAAACTAATTCAATTCAATTTTTGGTCACTGTCAAATATATTGCAACTGTTTATCGATCTTAAAATGTCAACACTAAGTCAACACCACACAGCACAGACTGTTGATGTTGTTTTAATGTTTTTATTTGTGTCACTATCGAAAAGACAAAAGAGTTTTATTATACAGCCTAATTTAAAAAAAAAAAAGGCCATTAAATATTAGAGCAGAAACAGTAAATATTATGTATATTGGAGAAATTTTATCTTTTTAATTTTGAAAGAAGGTATACAAGATTAAAGATTAAGAAAGAAAAGATTAAAAAGCATTGAAACTGTGCTTTGACAACATTTATTGTAAAAATTTAAATTATACAACAAAAACTCCAGCTTCTTCTACAATAATATTGCAACTCTCTGAGGCAGGATGCGTTGGTTTCTTAGTGGACATCTTTTTATAACGACAATCTCTTTTTAATTTACTCGCTAAAGCATCGATATCGTTTCTTAGACGCGTATCCCTAAAAAATGACATAATTTAAACTCAATGAAATATTTTAAGCATCAATTGTTATTTATAAATAATAGAAAATAAGTCAAAAATTTTATATTTGTTCATAAAATAAAACTTTTCCATCAAAAATTTCCTAATAAAATAACAATTAAATTACTAATATAAAATAAAAGCTATTGACGTTATTCAAACTCTAATTGAAATATGCTTTGGCTTGCCTAAGTAAACGCTTAGTATGTGGCGTTAACAAAAAATAATGAAAAACAAAATTAATCGTCTTGGTAATCGTTCATTAAAATTATTTCCCGCTACATAATATTCTATTAAGACTTTTAAAGATTGTTCAGAAAACTTAACAATCTACGCAAGTTACGCATTAATATAAAAATATATATAAAAATTACTTACATGTAGTTAATTCGACAACAATAAATGCAGGCTGTAAATGCACATAATGCAGCACATGAGGAAAATAATATCGCCGCGAATATTACTCCTCGAAAAACCTTCTCAACGTCCAATCGAATTTTATCTGAAAAGACAAAAAAAAATTAATAATCATATTTGGCATATGAATGATGATGAATTAAAGAACTTACCTTCGTTATTATATTTTTCATTTAGGCTTCGTAAAAGCTGTTTTACATTAACAACACATTCGTCGAGTGTTTCATTGTAAAACAGTACCCTAAAAATAATTACATATATAAAACATTAAGTTTTACAATCAATTGTGATTTTGTTAATAAGATAGAGGTAGAATATAAAATAGTAATAAATATATAATTATAATATGTTTGATGTTATTATACAGAATAAGCAAATTTTAAAATTGCTAGATGACTCAATAACGATACTAAAGTTGTAATAATCTAATTAAAAATATCTCTATACATATACAACTGTATGTTTCCTTGAAAACGCTAGTATCGGGATCTAACATTCAGATTTTGTGCGTCTATCTCTTATGAATGAACCAATTTTAAAGTGTTTTTTAATAGCTTATGTAATCGAGATAGTTTTCTAAATAATGAAAAGATTTGAGATATTTCTACTAGACCTGATGCTGCCGCATCATCTGTAATCAGAAACTCCTAAACAACTTACACTAGAAGTACCTATCGTGTTAGAGCTCGTTGAAATGGTCCCAAAAGTAGATAGTCGGTTTTTTTTTATTTTATATTTATTTTATTTATATAATTTAGTCAGATAATCCGTTTAATCAGTAAGTTTGTAAACCCTAGGAGAAGTAATAACTATAAAGCGGGTAAAACAACAAGGAACGTCTATATAAATACTTACGCAGCAGAACTGTCGCAGCCGCATTTGTTATTACAATTCTGAGTGATACAATCTCCAACTTCACCGCATCCAGAAGTCGTAGTCTATAAATATAAAAAAGAAACAAATTAAATAGACCGTTTCTATTATTACTATTTGAAATGAATTTGTACCTTATATTCAATTACATACATTGTCTACGCCGCTAGATTCAGCAACTAAGAGAATAAAAAAATAAAATAAATATATATATAAAAAAATATTTAATAGCTACTTTAGTTATACATATGTATAGGACTTACAAGTATTTGATAGTAAACAAAACGAGACAAACACAACCAAAAACATTTTTTTTATAATTAAAAAAAAAAATAATTTTTATAATTAAAGTTATTTAACGTACAGTATAAAACTTTACAATCACTTTAAATTAATGAAAAGTATTATTATTTTGCTATCATATTTGTTTAACTAATTAGGTTCTGGTTAAACTATTTGACTAAAGAAAACTCGTGAGTCGCGGTTAAGAAGACACAGATTTTGTCTACTTGGGTGGTGACTAAAATAGACTGACCTCGAAAGAAATAGTTCGCATGACGCTACCCAGGTAATTTAGTTTAGAGTTCAAATATCGGTTTGGAGATTAAAACTAATTTTGCAAAAATCAATTTGAACAATTAAAAAAAATATTGTATGAAATAACTAAATAGATATGACTATACAATCTATACTGTGTAATTTATTATTATGAACGTAAAAAGTTATTAACTCAATAATAAGTTATAAAATAATCGACAAGCTAATATATATTTTTCCATATCTTTAAATACTAAATATCCTTCCTTTTAATTTGATGTGGGTATCTACACTTTTCAAGAAAGGGTGTTGAATATTTATATATTCGAAATTATGTATATCTAATGTTATAATATTGTGTTGTTATATAAAGTAAAAATCTGAGTCGTAATTAGCTTGTCTTGTCTCTTTTTTTTTTACAAGAAAAAGTTGGACTTCCGAAAGCTAAGCGTAATTATATAATGAATATTTTAATACTACAACATTTATTATTGTCATTTTTATTTATTGATTCTCTCAACATTCAACTCAATATTTTGTGTCCTAATAGAAAAATACACCATTTTCAACAAACAAGAATTGAAGAATTAATTATTTTATTATATATTGAGTAACATTTTTCTTTAATAACTAAAGTGATTGTATCAATTCAATTCTTTGGTTAATGGCTTTTAGTTATGCCAATGAGACACATGTTACTTCGCCAATGTCACGTGGAGTGATTATATCAAAGTGATAATATTTAGCTACGTATATTGTAAATGTCATGAAATATGATTTTTTTCAAATTTACCACCATTTCCAGGATCAACTTTGATGCGTTCTATTAAGTAACTAACAAATGCAGAACGTTTTTTAAAAAATCCATATAAAATACTAACAAATAAATTAAATTAGAAAATTTGACTGTTTTTTTAATATACTTTGACAACCATCTTATAGTTTATGGAAACTTTATGATTTATCTGTGCTACAATATGTCATGTTGTTCAACTGTGTTGAGGTTTGACGTTTATTTGACGTGACAACACGAAGTTAACTTTTCCTTTATCTATGGCATATTAAAGAGTCAACTCAAAAAACCAGTTTATTTACTGATCACATTCAGTAAGAATTTACGTTGCGCGCGGCAAAGTGTAAGCGCGTTGTGGATCTCATAGGAATTCATTGTTGGCGTAGTTTCATTTTGTATATATTAAAAGAACGTTTAAAAAAAGACGTGTAATTATTATTTAAAATTAATATTAGAAAAAGTCTTTTAAGTATTTATTTGTTTTAAACGATTGTACTGTAAAGCCGAAGGTGTGTCTATCGTAGGTTCGAATTTCGAATTGCGAGTGAACATTGTTTGTGCATTCACGTGAAAACGAAAATTGTTACGTGCATATAAAGCCGCTAAAAGAGATGTTAGTTCAGTGTAAATTATTCCTAAATCAATTGCTACGTACTTGAATGATTTCGTTTCGACATCAAGACGAGTTATGAACTAAACGTGAGTAAAAGTAATTTGAATAACTGTAATTTAGCTTTAGATATTGTACGTTCTATGCTTGAATAAGCACTTTATAATTTCTTTAGTCTATCGACTTTTTTGTCGTTCATCACCTAGAAACACCGCTATCGATATTTCTAATTAGATTCCTATTAAAAAATATAATCATTATTAATTTTACTTGAGCTAAAGATTTAAACTATGTTTTCTTATTTTATTCATCGAATTTAATGTTATCAATGTTATTGTAGACAAAAATGCTATAAAAATATACTAAAAATTCTTATAAGATTATTATTTAATACTTTATGTTTGCCAAATTAATGGATAACTATTGTTCTAGATGTGTGCATCGTTGGCTTGGTTAAACGACAAATCCTGATGTTATCTGGAAGTTTCAACGAGATTGGCTAACATGTAGTCATGGCCAGCGGCAAGGCACTGTATTCTATAGCCGTCGTAGTACTTGGTTTCATCTGCTTTGTCGTTGGAGCAGTCGCAGTAGGATTGCCAACTTGGGGTCATTTTTACAGCTGTAAGTACAATGTAATCTTTGTTTCCTTTTGTTTTATAAACAAATCCAGTGTCTAAAAATAGTCTACCCGGTTCTCATAAATATGTGAATATGAGATGGACAGTAAAAGTTTTATTAATGCTCTTAGAGACTAAAATTTTTCATAGCAGGCAAAGTAAGATTTATAGCATAAAATATGTCACATATCGCAATATTATATGACTTATGTCGGTTTGAATAGTGTAGGTTTAGATTTGTCAGAGTTTTTAGTATAGGTCTGACCTATTGTAAGATTATCTAGATAGACAGATGTAAACAAATTTTACTTATTTATAATTTACAAACAAAGCTGGGTAAGTTAAACCATTTATATTCAAGAAAGGCTGTTAATATAGAGCAGCATAACTATTAAGTAAAATAAAAAAAAGTTGAAAAAAAAAATTGTCATATAATTTTTTACAATATGTTTAACACAACCTTTATTGATTCTGAAGTATTATGATGTTCAGCAGGTCATCAGTTGAGGTTCATAAATTTAGTATAAATATATTAGTTTTAAATTTGATTGATTGATATATAATTCTCCTGGGAACCTAAGAAATATGAAATTTGATCTAACCTACTTGATAAAGGCATAAATATTTATTCAAAGTGTATATTAATGTATTTGTTGCATATATTATTGATTGGAACATTTGTATATCAATTCCAAGCTTAACCAATAAACTATGAAAACTAAAAATTAAAAAAGTTATTTTATTAATATATAATATATATATTATTCATACATTCTCTTTCTTCATAATCATAAAATTTTTGTAAAATAGTTATTTTTTGTACATAAAAATTATTAAAGTATATCGGAAACATCTGGTAGATTTTGTACATTTTTTAAAACTTTTAAATTAAATTAATTTATTTAATTATTCATAAGCAAGGCAGTACTTAAATAAAAACTGTAGTTGTGCAAAAATCTCAAGTGCGCAAAGTCAATGTGATTTTATTTTTATCATATAGCAAGTTATATACATTTAACAGGTTAATTCAATTATTATTATTAACCTGATATTTATCATTAAGTAATGAAACATTTATTCATTATTATTATTATGTCATTAATATTAATTACACATCACAACATCTAATGATATAATAATAACAAAACTAGAAATATTATGCAATCATGACATTGAAATTCTTTAAGTATCCATGTTGATATTATTAATGCGAAAGAAAGTAATGTATATTTTTCGCTTACATTCAAACTGCTGAACCGGTTTTAAGTAAATTTAAATGATTTAGAAGTACATTCACAAGGACATGGCAACCATTTAAAAGAGTTCAATGATCTTACAAAAAAAAAAACGAAAAATCATTATATTAATATATGTAAGTTTAAGATTACTTATACACTTTCTTTTTATAATTTAACAAAAATAATTTTTGAATTCGAACCAGTAGTTCCAAAGATTAGCGCGTTCAAACAAAATAACAAACAAACTCTTCAGCTTTATAATATTAGTATAGATTCTTACCAATCTCTTATTTACTGGATTTGGTTCATGTCGAAATAAATATTTATTAATTTTATATTCATGCTATAAATATATATAAATAGGTAGGAAGTTAGTATGAGCCTACAGGTTGAATAATGTAGTGACTTATTTGTGTGGATAATCGTAATAATATCGATTCACTGTCGTGCACCATAACTTCTCTGTGAATAATTAGGTGCATTTCGATTTTTATATTAGGCGCCGCACAAATGGAAATACTTGTGTCGTGTGTCGGATACAAGACACCAGTCAATATTTCATTTTCATATAATCAGCATGAAATCAAATACTCCCTGCGCAGACGTAGCCACTATTTGTATCTAATTTCTTCCACTGGATATAAACGGATTGCCGACCTAAAGTATTTGGTGTGGGCAACTACAAACAATAACTGTCAACTACAAACGACGCATTAAAACCATGTTGAACACGAGTCTAGCTAAACAGTGTTTTAAAATGAAACATTGCTTAAAATATTATCTAAATTTGCTTAACAGCGAATAAACTCATAAAAAAACTTATTGATAAAATATTATACGTTACATTTGACTGCTGAAATAGGTTTTAGACATCTATTAAACTAACTTAAACGTATGTTAATCTATATCTAAAGCAAGTTTAACTCAAAAATGTGCTAAGACGCGGATTTGTAGTATGGATTTTTTTAAACACGCGTTTAACGTCTGTTTAAATCTTTTGTAGTATGTCAGTAAGTGTCTTTGCAGCGGTTTACTGAAATACATATATTGGCGCGAAATTTTTAGGTGCTAATTTTGAATTACCTTCAACGATATGTTTTTTTATAAAAAAAATATTCAGAGTAAAAGAAGTCAAGATTATTTTACGATGACCAAAATTAGACTGGACTTACATTAAAATATATGTTAATTATATCAAACATACGCTACTGAAAGTCTTAAGTAATATTGTATTTTTTGAAATGTCACGTAATATCAATATGTAGTCACGTATGCATCAAAAGCAAGATATATGAAAAGTTACATATTCACTTTCTATACATGATTAATTAATAAATTTTCGTCAATATTAATTTTTACTTTTTAAAAATATTTTAACCTCTTACTGCATATATCTTACTAGTTACCTCTGCAATTTCGTCTGCGTAGAAATATTCATTTTCTATTTGTCTCCCTTCACAGTTTTTTGACACAAAATAGTTTAGGTCCTTTACCAAGATCCATTCTATATATGGATGCTGATAGGCAAAAATGTGTCAACTCACAAAAAGTCAAATTTTGAGATATTGATGTATTTTGAAACTACGTCACCTATTTAACATTATTCAAAAAATTTTCAAGTCATCTAAACTAAATAAGTATGGAAGAAATTTTCTTAACTCAATGTTTCGAATTTCAGGTGCGTTCCATATTTTGCAATTTATAAAATAATCTAAAATATTAAAAACTTATTATAAGATAACATATTAAATAAATCTATCTGCTTTTGATTTAATATAGATTTTATCAAAATAGAAAAGAAAACATGAATATATACGTCTTCATTAATTAATTAATTATTTATTAAGAATAGGTTTGACATCTTTAGACGCCATTTTCTCTAAACGAAGTCCGTGTGGCTTGACACAGTATTGCTTATCAGCGTCCATATATACATTTCATCAAAAAATTAACAATAAATTGTTAAGTGTTTTAGACATTAATACATAACAAACAAGTAGACAGAATTGCTTTCGCATTTTAATCTAAAATTTCCATAAATTGATATCAAAATTGTAAAATCTCCTGAAAAACTAAATACAATAAACTAAAAAGTATGTACTAGCTTGTTACCTACTGACTAATTCATCAAGAATGTTCTTACAAATTACATTGCATATCAGAACAACGATCATTGAGCCACTAACCAACTTGTTATCTGTATTTATATATAGATATTATTAAAAAGGTAAGCGCACAAAAAACCGGACCCTACAAGCGGAAGTCGTTCACCAAAGTAGGGCAAAGAGGAGTAGATACAAAACCGCGTACTGTTATTTTCACCTTTCTAAAGCCCTTCAGTCTGGGATTGTAAAACTATTGGAGTACAATGGCTTATAAAATTATTTTATCGATGTTTTTCTTTGTTCTGGACGTCATTAAAGAGAAATTAATTTGCGCTTGTCTATGTATATGTTATTAATTTAAGACGTTGTGAAGTGAAGAAATTGTATATAAATAAATTTACTTTATTATTCCAATGTAAAAGTATGGTTATATATAGATGCTTTTAGTTTCGAAACACGCACTTCTATAGTATTTTTTGCGAGGGTTACTGAAAGTGACATTTTTTATAACTTGGTATAGGAAAAATTTAAACCTCAAAACTACATATAATTAACTGAGACAAATTATAAGGTCTTAAATATCACGCTCTCTATAAGGATACAAGCGAGTGGATATCCATTTACACACTGACTTAAACGCGCAATTTTGAAAACTACCTGATCTATGGGGCTGAAATTTGACAGAAAACTATCTACAAGTTAATAGATAGAAGACGGCAACTAAGGACTATGTAAATGAACTTACGAAAATTCAACCCTTAAAAGATCGAAACTGGTATTTGATATTTGTATTGGTAAATCAAAACTGATGAGCGAAGCTGCGGACAATAGCTTGTTTTAAAGTGGTATAAGATCAGAACAATAATATTGAAACTCAACTAATCTAGCAAACTGTAAGCGAGTACCAAAATTTGAAGCGAAAATGTCCAAATTATTATCGCTGGTTTGCAAGAATATCGTAATTCAAAATTCTAACAGATAGAACTAAGTATGTTAAAAGTTCATAAATCTTTGTAGTTTGATCATGAAAAAAGTTGCGATGATGAATTTTCTTTTAATCAATAAAGTTATAACATCAAGGGATCGTTTAAATCTTGCAGCTATGCACCAAGACATTAATAAAGAAATTTAAAAATCCCATTCCCTAAAATTCATCATTTTTATTTGCATCGATATTCTTGGAAAGCAACGGACGTATAAGGAATGTGTACATTGTAAATTTTGTATCTTCATCACAGTGTAATATCAATGTTAAGATAAACTGGTAGCCCTGTCTATGAAATGTACATTAAATTGGTTAGTTACGCATATTTACATAGGAATGAAGTATTGTTTAACTGTTTTCACGGTCAATGGAACAATCACAACTACGTTCTTACTGTTGAAAGTTAGTGTAAGATAATTATAACTATAATAAGTATATATCATTGAAATTTACAGCCAACTTATTTATTTATACTATTTTGTTTTCTATACTTGATACAAAACTGTAAGTGGTTTGACACAATTTTAAATATTATAAAATTAAAAAATTAAAAAAAAATTAACAATCTATTCATTGCGGCCATTTCAACGATACCAGACACGATACTTCTAGTGTAAGTTCGTGAAGAGTTGTGTATGCTGATTCCAGATTATGCTGCAGTGTCAGGTCAAGGTTACGCATATATGTTATTTTTGATATTCACGTTTTCGAGTCTATTAGACTCAGATCCTTTTAATAACAAAAAAAAAACTGATAAACTTGAAACGTCTGAACAGATGTTAATAAATTATAGCTAAGAACTATCTCGATTACACTAACTTTCAAACAAAAATAATCGCGTTAAAATTGGTCCATTCGTTAGGTTCTAAATCACAGAGAGACACACGTCAAACTTATAATACCTCTCTTTTTGGTCGTGGGTTAAAAATATAAAAAAAATTGTCTTTGCCTTCTAGTCTTAAGAGTCGTTTGTATGTCTTCAGATCAGTAATTGAATTATTTTATCCTGTGTCATTACCAAAGTTATATCGAATAAATATTCATCACTATTCATTTATTTTTACTTATAATAATGACACTCAAGGACAATTAAACATACTGACATGCGCGAAAAACATTTTATTCTAAATCAAATTGTACGATGTTATTGTGCAATTCTTACCGTGTTACGGCTCTATAACATATTCTTGTGCCTAAACTCGTGTTGCATTTTAAAATGTGGCCCGCCCGCCAAACGGGGCATTGACCCGCGAGACCTTTGTCACAAAACTCGTAGGAGATACAAGAACGCAGGCTTATGGAGTTGTTTTTATAAATATATCGAACATTCAACTCGTTTTAGAATATTAGCACGTCTGGGCTAATCCGATATGATTTAAAATATTGATTTGAAAACTAAATTATGTATAATACCTATATATTTATAAGTGTATAGCCAATTGTTTTACATATATTAAAGTTCCTTTGGTAGTTATTTTATCTATGTGGATTTACACAGGCTAAAAATTACTTCCGCATAATAAGTGTTTAAAATAAAATGTCAATTGCCGTAATGAGTTTAATGAGATCAGGTACTATGTTTCGGTATGTATTGCGAGTATGCTAAGCCTGTTATACACTTGAAAGAAGTACATATGTAAGTCGTACGTAATGACTTTATTCAAAAACTAGACGTGCCTCGCGGTTTTATCCAGTACTTCCCAGATCGTATTATGTTTTATACCTACATATCTAGATAGCTCTTTGATAAGGGCTGCCAAAGACTTGAATTGGACGCTGATAAGCAATACTGTGTTAAGCCACACCGACTTCATTTTGAGAAAATGGCGTCTAAACATGTCAAACCGATTCTTAACAAATTTGTTTGAATACGTAAATATCCATCTTTTCTTTTCTATTTTGTTAAAAGGTATAATGAATTAAAAGCAGATTGATATATTTAATGTGTTATCTAATAACAAAGAATCAAATATTTGAGATTATTATATAAATTGCAAAATATGGGACGCACTTGTAATTCGAAACATTAAACTAAATAACTTTTTTCCGTACATATTTAGTTTATATGACTTGACATTTTTTATATAATGTTAAATAGGTGACGCAGTATCATATTACATGAATATCTCCGAATTTAACTTTTTGTGGGTTGACACATTATTGCTTGTCAGCATCCAATTACATTTGTAAGTTTTGTCCTTAAACTTTCATCAAAATTTACATAAGTTGTTTTTCATTGTCAATGCTTTTGTTTTAGACACGCATAAATAGTAAGGTTACTTAGGTAACTTATCATCTTACAGAGTTTTATGTCAATTACGAGGGTAAACTTACGAAGGTAATTCTTGCCTAAGACAAGATTTTTTCTAACCGCAACAGGTAGTTTCTTAGATTATTGTAACTAAATAAATTTTAGCTAATGTAAATTACCTTATAATATTGTTATTGGCTTGATGAGTATCCTTTATATTATAAGTGAGTAGATTTAATATTAAAAGAACTTAAATAAATACAGCGTTAAACTTATTATTACAGATATTAAATTCGTTACTACATGTTTTTAAGGAGAATGTGTTTACATTATGGAATTTTAATAAATGTTATACGAGGACTAAAGAGGCGTTTACACTATCAGAGGAAAAAACCTTTTTATAACTATAATCATTAATACAATATTTATTTATATATAAACAATATTCTGACATAGGAATATGGCACATACAGGGTGAGCCTCCTCGTGTCTCGTAATTTTGCGACTTAGCGTGAATATATATTTAATTATGCTGTTTTATCTGGCTAGTAACTCACGTATGCATTGCGTTAAGGTGATGGACTTTAGCGCAATGACAAACAAGCCCTTTTGAGCCTTATCAAAATTTTGTCAACATATACAAAATTTTGATAAGACTCAAACGGGCTTGAACCCAGAGCTGAAACTATTTAAAAAAAAAAAACAAAGTTTTAATTAAATCGGATAAACGGTATGGCAGCTTTAAGATACCAACATCAATTTTGTTATATTACTGAATTGTAATATTGACTTACTAACAATTTTATTAACTATTAAACATTCTACTTAGCTACTAGTTTTAATAAACCTATATAAACAAGAATTTTACTGTTGAATCGTAAAACTGAAACATTTGTACTGCAGCTTACTATCGGACCGTTACTATCATGGCAAAGTATTTCCGTAACTGTTTATAGTGCTATACTGCAAATTACATCCAAGAATTCTCATTTCGCCATTAATATGAAAAGGTACAAATCGATAGAATTATATACTCTGTCATTTACTCCGTTAATGTACATCTAGCTGAGTAATACGTCACAGATAAAGAATTTGATCATTTTTTAATTATCGAATGAATCGTAACTACGTTAATTCGTTTAATTGATAATTAGTATGTGAATGAAGTCAGTTTACATAATTATCATGAATTTCAAACTGGCAGTTCCGTAAAAGGTTCGATATTTATTTATTTGTCAATAATGTACCAATTTTTTGTTATAATTGGGAGCATATCATGTCATCATTATAAAAGTGGTGATTTCTCAAATTTTATTAACGTTAAGACGAAATTTACATTTGTAAATTTTACTCTCGCGAGCGATATAAAACAACCCTGTAACCTAGTAACAGATACGTCGTAAATAGTTACGAAAACTGTGAATGTCAAAAATAAGTCACTGACAGTGAATTATTCCAAGTCTAAAACTTTGTAAATTTTGATGAAAGCCTGAGAGCAAAACTAACAAAGTGTAATTCTCGTCTAAGAAACTCCACTTTAGGGCTATTAAGAAAGAAGTATATTAACTTAACGAAATTGCTAGCTTAAGATACATATATTATATAATAATATCTTTTAACTCCATTAAACAATTTATAATATTTATTAATATTACTCGAAATTAATTTAGTTACTAAATAATTATCCGAATGACTAAACGTATACGTTCTATGTCATTTTTAATTAATCTTAATGTCTATCTCTGTGTTCTTAAAGATAATAATAACGCATTAAAACGAGTCTATTAATTCACACCCACGCTTATAACGGTAAGTGTACGAAACATCACACAAAAAACTTACTCCATAGTAACTGATTTGAGTAATAAGCCACTTTAATGGGCAAGACGTAATCAAATAAAAAACCTAAATGTAGTAAGCGTAAAGATAAAACGGAAATAAGAATGTCGGTTTTAAAGAATACGAACTTACTGCAACAAAACGGTATCTTTTTTATTTTAGAGCGATAGAATAATTTGAAATTTGAATTTGTTCTTGAAGTATACGGTATATTTTCAAAAAAATTTGTTAATGTTAAATAAATGGCTACTTCCATAGATTTCTCATATACTAATTATTTAATTGATTAATTTTATGTATGAAATTATTTTAATGGGTACCAATAAATACCATGTCCTCTTATTTCATAAATTACTATTACTATCGATATTTACTGCTGATTAACATGATACCTGAGTTTACGAACATAGTAAATGTAATTGCAAGTCCAGTGTTTGGTTGCTCTTAATCATCTATATGTCATGCACCAAATAGATTGCACGTGAATTGCTTTGGTATGAATCCATGCGACTGCTACAGCCACATTTTTAACTATGTCAATGGAATGTATATATATTTAAGGCTTTCTATTTAATGTCAAAACGGTGACGTCTGCGAGCCACTATTTGTTCGACATTAGATCTACGATTACCGTGTTTTAAAATTCTCTGTGCACTGTTTAGTTACGATTATTTGTTTAGAACCCCTATTCGTTCTCCCATTGTAATCAAAACGGATATCGTCAAAATTAAGAATGAGCGTCGAAAGAACAGCCGAAATCGAACATTTGCTCGGATTAAAATATTTGTACGGTGGAATAGTGCAAACGTGGCATAACATGTTTGTGCCTACGTGAGTAAATTCAATTGAAAAAAATAGCGATTAAAAAAATCATCTAAATTACGTAACTGTAACCAGAGATGTTTCGAGTAAAATACGATCAACAATAGAATTACGGTTGTATTCGATTGCTAGCGCCTATCGTTTCATCGGTGGTCAGCATGACAATGTTGTTTTCTGACTGACAGGCAATGACCTCGCTTAAGATGCCTATGCAAGAGAATTTTTTATAGCAGGTTCTTGGCTTGCAATTTGCCGTGGGCGTTCGTTGTCCGTGACATATATGCTAAATGTTCAAGATGTTTTGATTTGGTTGTAACGAAATGTTTTGTTATCTTTTTTATTTTAGTTTATTTTGTATGAATCTTTTTGCATTCCTACAAACGCACGCTGTTCATTGTAAGGTATTAGTTTGTAAAAAATGTTTGTAAGTTGAATCGAGGCGCTCGCGTTAGTTAGTCAGAGAGGCATTTACCCTTTTTTATGTTTATATGAATACATGTTATCATCTACAGTCCTAGACTAGACTTAAAACAGCATGTCTTTAGGTAATGCGTCTCAAATTATATCAAAGGGGATCGTGAGATCTTTAAAACATTTCTCAGTAAAACGTCATCAGAAACCTAATATTAGACACAATCGGTAGTCGCAATATTAATATTTATTATACACTCTCATTAGTTTCGTGTTTCATGGTTTGAGTTTTTTGTTGCTACCTGTTAGCGGCCTAATTTTATTTCGCTAAAGATTGTACAGACAAAAGTCTAGGGTATTTTCAAGTCACAACTGGAAAGATTAGATGACAACACCAGACACGGTACACTCAGTCTATACAGCGAGTGTCTCTGTATGAACGCGAGTGTCTCTACGTACCAAATTTATTGTGGCACGAAAATTAATGTCACATCAGCCGCTTATAACAAGTATGAGAATTTAGTGTCTGACATTTATGTCGAAATTTCTTTCGTAGATTAAACTTAACATAACGGTGTTGCTCGCTTTTATTGTTAACATAAATGCAAGACTAAAGAGAAACCAACAGGAGATTGTCTCTTATTGTCTGTTTTTTATTTGTCTCAATATTGAAGACGTTGTAAATGAATGAAACGCTGCTTTTTAACTGAAAAATAGAATTGAACTTGTAAAGATATTTAACCAGCTGTTGTAGACTTTTATTTCTTCACAATTTTTATTAATATTCTGTACTACAGAATAGAATAATAAATCAGTATATACCTATAGTAGAACACTTTATAAAAAAGCAAACCATTACTCCCTTTAAACTTTGCTTTTTTTGTGATATATACATATGTATGTGTCTACAATAATGTTTCTTTAAAGATTAATAAACTCTAAACATTAAAGTTTAAAATTGTCTATTATGATTCCTTTTTAAGCGTTTCATCAATAATTTTAATACGAAAATGATTTAACTCATTCGTAAAGATCATAATCAAGCTTTGCAACTCAAGTAGAATTTTTGCATTTATCCTTAATGTATAACAAACAAGTCTCGGCGTTAACTTTTTAATCTAGGCCATCGTTAAATGAGTGCACGGTATCGCAAATACTTATCGTATATTTAACGACTTATTGTACAGCTCGGTTCTATAACCGATCGCTTACCGTGGATAGTAAATCGTAGTTAAGTCACGAATGTTTTTAAATATTTGTGCAGCTTCGTAGTACGCTGTCTCTGCGTTTGCGTAACCGGTTTCGTTTTGTTTGGTTTTGAAAGGTTGTTTGAGAAAATTATTATATTATGCATAACCTTAAGATGTACTATCGTCTGGTTAAACTGCGTCATAGATAGATAAAGCTTCAGAATCGTAGAATGACGAAGAGAGTCATTTAGCGACTTATTTTTTACGTCAAATACCTACGGTTTTTAACGTGTTATCTATGGAAAGGATATTGCCTCGTTTCTTAAAGTTTTTCGGACACTGTTAAATGGTTTTCTGTTACGTGCTTCATAATTATGACGATAGCGGACACATCACGTCCCATGACACCAACACTTTTTTCGAGCTTAATTTGTTTGTGCATTTTAATCTTTTGTTACGATTAACTTTTCATAACTTTATTTACTGTTAGTTTCTTTTCTTTAATATAAGATGAGGTGTTTGCCCAGCAGTGGGACATTTACAAGCTGTTATTGCATTTGCCTTACTGTACTGTTACTTGTGATGAATATAATGTGTTGTTTGTATGCACATGGTGAATTTAGCAAATTATGTGTCATTAAATTCGCATAAACTAAATATGTCACTAGGACATATTGTTATTTGCCTGGTTTTGTACATTATTATTATATATGTGTTTAAACCCACTAAATTTTCTTAAAACTTGATTGTTTGTTATATTGGAAATAAATATTAAGAAATATGTCAGTTTTTTACGCAACAGCGATGAAGTTCAAGGACACAAAACCCGTGTCTATTATATTATTTAACCTACTAAATTAATTAAAACTCGATTATTTGTTATATATAGTATAACTACGAGTAATTTTGTACTAAGTTAATTAACGTAATACTGTCATCAACCAGCCGTATTCAGAAGTACCGACAATGTACATATGGACGCTGACAAGCAATACTGTGTCAAGCCACACGGACTTCATTTTGAGAAAATGGCGTCTAAAGACGTCAAACCAATTATTAATTAATTTGTTTGAAGACGTATATATCCATCTTTTCTTTCCTATTTTGAAAAAAGGTAAAATGAATTAAAAGCTGATTTATACATTTAATGTGTTATCTAATAATAAGTTTTTCAAATATTTGAGATTATTGTATAAATAATAATAATTAATAGTCAACTATTTTCCGTACTTTTTTAGTTTAGACATCTTTATTTTTAATAATGGTAATTCATTAACATACATCAATATTTATAAATTTGTATTTGTAATTGACTTTTTGTGGGTTGACACATTATTGCTTATCCATATAAAATACTAAGTATCTAATGTATGTAATTTGGTTCATTAGAAGAGTTTTTTTTAAATATATTTTATTAGCAGACGGTCCCGGATTCGAGCTTGTACTCTAATTATGACTTCCTCATTTATTCTATACATTAAACGAAAATTTTTTATTACAATTTTCGTATAAACCTTGTCCTGACAGTAACTATTAAACACAACAAAAAAGCATCAACCAAATAGCTGCAGCTACGAGTACATTAGGCAATTTCTTTTTTATACAGATTTAGTTAAATTTGTTATGAAATTACATATGGCTTATAAATATATTATGTAAGACAGGTTAGCGCAGTGGTTGCAACTGACTGAAGCGCCGTCGCGGGTTCGATACCCGTTCACGGCAAACATCTGTATTGGCCATACGGATGTTTGTCGTGTTTGTGTTGTCTTTCCGGACTCCCATCACACACGTTTATTTATTATTATTTTATTCAATTCTTTGTTTCAACGGCTTTGATTTCACAAAATGAAGATTACATCGCCAATGTCACGTAGGTGGAGACATGAAGGCGATTCGTCAGTGCGGTCGCGATAACAATTATCCGGTTACTATTCAAGTCTAATCCATTTTTTCCTTGATCTATTCTCTTTATTTTCCTTAAATAATAAAAATCTCAACTTCTATAATAATTATCAGTACGAAGTCTGATAGCGAGAGTGTGCATTTACCATATTCTGGTACCTACATCTTACTGATTAAAATTTTTTAGCTCTATTGGAATAAGAGGCCATGATACTGATTTAGCTGGCAAGATTTTACCTATACTATACTACTATACCTATACTAGTAAGCTTAATAAAAGTTTGAAATAATTCGACTAAACCATAAAGCGATAAAAACTTAATCAACGGAAGCTGTGATGACGTTCGTATATAAATAACCAGCTGTCCCTCGCGGTTACACTCGCATTTATGGTTACTGCTTCTCTCCTATAAGTCGTAGCGTGATTTAATATAGCCTATACCCATTTTCAATAAATAAACTAACACAAAAATAATTTTGAAATTCGAATCAGTAGTTCCTGAAATTACGCGTTGAAACAAACAAACAAACTCTTCAGCTTTATAATGTTAGTATAGATAATCTTATTTCGATACGATCGTTCATATTGTAAGCAATCTTTCATTACTAGTTATTTCGAGAGTTTGCTATTCCTAATAAAAGTTATGAATGATATTATAAAATACTCCCGACGTTAAAATACTTTATTTATACTACGAGTTCTAAATAGAGCGACCTAAATGCTCCCGACGAGAATATTTTTTGAATAATGTTGAACTGGTTGAATTTTGATCCGGTTTTTTTGGGTAGTTCGACAAGTGTACTAATAGTTATGACTCATATCTTTTGCCGCATAATATCCTTGAAAGGTTTGTTTCTTATTACCTATGCTATTGATTAGATCCAATCTGTATTCTACTCGTGTACACTTGGGTTTAAAAACGCATTCTGTAGTCAAGTAGTGATACATAATTTAAAAAAGCTTTTTTCAACATATAATAATTACATATTACAGTGGTACAGACAGAAATGTTAAAAAAATAGGGACTCAGTATTTTGTCCCAAAAATAAAAAATGATGTAGAAAATCCCTGCTTTCTCTAGGCAAGAATTTCACTTATAAGTTTTGCTCTCAGACTTTCATAAAGATTTCCATATGTTATTTATCATTGCTTTACACCTAAAAGAATTTACTGTCAGTGCCTTAATTTGATATTCACAGCTTTCGTAGCTACTTACAACATATCTATTACTAGGCTACAGAGTTGCTCTTGAGAGTAATACATACAAACGTAGTTCTCGCCTAACACTAACTGCTGAGATCCCTCCCTACGCCCTTAGGGCAACACTATCCAGAATGATGACTAACATATAATAAGAGATCAGGGCTTAAGATGTAGGTCATTTTTGACCCAAGCAAGGTCGGTTAATTGACACGTGCCACATGAGTCAACTTTAATGAGGTGCAAATGTGTCGCCTCTCGGTGGATTCCTTCCTAGATACGTGCGAGTAATTAACTACATGGTGACTTATTGAAGCAATTTCAACTTTATCACCTTCAATTTAAAGTCTATGTTACGAAAACGTAAGAATGTACCGTTTATGCGTCGATATTAAACTAGCTCCTTACGACGGTGATTTGTTCAGTGAAATAAAGATTTTAAATTATATACCTATTTATACACTAGAATACCCGTCAGACGTCTTGCTCAATAACAGCGCCACCTATCGGGTTTAATTGTGGATCTATACAATTAGAGACGTACCGAAACACACACAAAAACAATTATAATAACATAGTCCAAACGTTGAAGAATTTATAGACATGGACAGCAGGTAAAATGTAAAGATTTCATAATTAAGCAACGTTCATTCCGGATTTGGTTTATTACTGGTAATGTGCTGACTAGGATGAAGATTGTGATACCATTCGTAGCCAATTTTGAGACAAACTGTGTCAGTAATAGACATATTCTTAAGCCTATAAAATACAAATAAAATTAAATACATACTTCCTACTCATTTTATAAGTGCGAAAGAACCACTGTAAGTCTATCTGTCTGTTTTTTGGGTTTTCACGTTAAACACGAACCAATTTTGATAAAGTTTCATGTAGAAATAAATTAGATGAAACGGACATAATCTACTTTGTATCGCGAAAATTAAACTTGAACAGGGTGAAATAAGGGCCGAAAGTCCTTGCGCAGGCGATGTTCTGGTTACCACCTCGTTGACAATATGGTCACAGCTAAGCCGTGACACTACTGTTGTGCATAATATCGTAGTAACTCAAAATTCTAACAAATAGAACTAAGTATGTCAAAAGACCATAAATCGTTGATGTTTTATCATGAAAAGAGTTACGATGATGAATTTTTTTTTTAATCAATAAAGTTATAACATCAAGGGATCGTTTAAATTTTGCAGCTATGCACTAACACATTAATAAAAAATTTAAAAACCCCTGAAATTCATCATTTTTAGTTGCATCGATATTCTTGAAAAGCAGCGATATGTAGCTAATACAAACTACAATGTAAAATTGCGTAAAGACACGACCAACGCGTTATTCGTTTGTTTGTTTGAAAAGTTGTAGTTCGTTGCCATTATGTTCACACGTCACGGAACAACTATTAACAAATAGATGAGGTTTGCACAAAGGTTTAGAACCTTGAAAGGAAAGTGTTATGAACATATGTGTGTCCAAAATTACCTAAAACTGGTTATATGAATAACCAAGTCATTTTTGTGATAAAATGTTTATGTGAAAATAACAATTTTTTTTTTAAATTTCGATTGGACTGTACTTCAATTTAATTTTAAGGCTAATTTGTTGAAATGAATATAACAAAGTAACTACTGGCAGTTCTTCGTAAAAGAAATCGCGTATTGGTAGTAGCTTTATCTTTAACTAATATGAATAAAATCACAATTCAAAATTGCTTCTATAAACCTACTTTAATATATTTTTTTTAATTTCAATCTCGATGTTGACAAAAACAACATAAAAAGGTTTTAAATTTGACTTTAAATTATGATAAACTTGAAGTTAAATTAGGATAAATTTTTAGAAAAGATTTTTAGATAAATTTTTTGAAGAGCAGTTTCAAACATTTTGCTTTACGACAAAATTATTGAGATAATCACGTGACTAAAGACAATATTTATATAGCATATAAAGGGCTAATAATGTTATACATTAAATATTCTATGAACACGATCTCTTCGCAAACGAATTTGCAAAATGCTTTACAATGTCTCCATATTCATTGAACAGATTAAGACCTGAGCAATGAGCATGACGTAAATAAGACATAAGAGGCGTTTACATTGTTTCAGGCTCTACACCAAAAGTTATAGAGAAACATAAATATTTAGCATTTTTGAAGTGATATCACAAAGTTGTAACATTTGAATCATCACAACCGGTTTAGCATCATAAAACAGTAGATAATCATTGTTCATACTAACACACAATGGCTGTAAAATACGTTAAATACTAGTAGGAATTGCTTTTATGTTTTCCTGAAATTGTTTAATAGTATTTAATTTTTGCCTGACTTTGTATCTGCTTATGTTAATTTAGTTTCCAAATAGATTGACTTTACTTAAAGAATAATAATATTTTACCGACCATCATAGGTTAAATCTATACTAATATTATAAAACTAAAGTGTTTGTTGTTTGGAAGAGCTACTCTCGGGAACTACTAGGTTGAATTGAAAAAATATTTTTTTGTTAGATAGTCAGCTTAACGAGGAAGGTGATAGACTATATAACATCACGACATATATAACATCATAGGAACAAAGCACTTACCATAAACGCGAGTGAAACCGCAAGGGATAGCTTGTGAAAATATACGATTTATTCACCTTAAATCTAGACACACGGTAGTGAGACCGTCAAGTTCGCTTTTTTTTCTCCAATTGGCTTCTGAAGGAGGAAACGCGAGATCTTACACCCATTGTACTAACTAGTCTCCAGTGAATTAAATTAGGTACTAGCCTTATAAAATAATATAAATCTTGGAAATTGAATATTAAAGAACAGCTAAACAATTGCCAAGCAATTTAAAACACGATAATGTAAATAAAGCTTGATATTAAAATTGAAACGACATATTAATAGAATTGTTTTCTTTAATATTGGGTATGATAGTACAAAGTATTTTAGTATCGTTTGTCCTACTTCAAGATTCTTAACACAATTTTTCGTGCGACTGTTGGATAGACGATAGACTTAAGAAATATATTTTTAGCGTCGAGCAAGTTGTGTGAAATAAAAAATATTGTTTTTTTGTTTTTTTTTTTTTTTTTTTTAAATCGTTGTATTCAATCATCTTTATCTTCATGTTTAAAGTATACAGAAAGTAATTCGCGATGAAACTTTGTGTAATTTTATTTATAATCCTTATATTATAATTGTAAAAGTAACTGTGTCTGAAATTTACAGAGATAGTCTAGAGCTCGAGAAAGGACATAGGAGATACTTTTAATGTAAAAAGGGGTTAAAATAGGGGTAAATAATCCTGCGTTGACGGAGTCGCAGGCATCTAGGAAAAGCATAATATAAAAGCTTTCAATGCCCAGGCGTCGCCTGTTCGAATCGCTAGTTTCAGTACTAAAGTTAACACTTAGGGTGTAGTTTTGTTTATCTCTGCATGACTTCATACCCCATTAAAAGATGATCTATTTTAATGAGCTCTAACACTACACACCTGTCGTATTTTTCCGTTTGTTTAAGATATTCATATGTCGTCTACTATAAACAGTATGATTCAATAACATGACTAAAGTATTATGTAAATTTGTTTTAGTGAGAATGTAGTGATGTTTGAAGTTTGTCATTTATTTAAATTAAGTAGATATGTACTCGTAAGTTTAAGGTTTCCTGTACAATATCTACGTATACATAATTATACATTATATGCGTTTTTTATATAACAATTCATTAGTTACCCAGATATAAATTAATGTATGTGTTTTGATACAGATCTAAAAAAAATCCAAACGATATTACTCAAATTGTTATTTTCGAACTTAAAATGATTGCAAATACTTTAACATTTTCCAGCTTGAAAAAAATCAGTAAAATTGATAACGTCTTCTCAACAATAGATAACGTGAGATGTTCCATTGTTCATCTGAGTATTATACACGTTTTCCTTGAAAGAAAAAACAGTTCAATGTTCTTTTAATATTAAACTTTAAATCCTGCTAATGAAAAAGTATTAACAATGTAAAAAATTACAAACCCGATTATGTAAAACATCTAAATTGAAATCCTAAAATTGTGTCTCGCTTAGAGTTAAAGAAGAATAATGACAACTTGTGTTTTAAAATCCATCAAGCCATTAAGACATGCAAAAAATAAATGAAAAAACGCTTTACACTCAACGGTCCCATTAGGATCGTTGATACTGTGTCCAGAGTTCGGAAACACACATGACAAACATCTGTATGACTGCTACATGTTTATCATGAGCGAGGATTGAGCCCGTGACCGTTACAATTTCAGTCAGTTGCAGTGACCAATGCGCCAACCAGTCTTCAATAATTATGTAACACATAGACTCAAATAACATACACGATTGCCCAAGAGCCCACTCTTTTAAGATAAATCGTTGCCTCGTTACCAAATTAGCTAATATCCAATTTACGATGTGCCATAAATTAAATTAGCATGTAGCTGAGAAATCGTGATGGATACTGTTTCATTTAACTCGACCTTCTGTCTTTCTGCGCGAGAACATGAATCTAATTCACTTTGTTAACTTCGGGAACTTATAAACACAGTGATACACGATCATTTTACTCTTTTCATTCGCTTACAATGACTATAAATAGTCTGTTTTTATCCGATTGCCTCAGGAGGGTTATGTTTTTCCAGTGTATGTATTTATTTTGTTCGAAATATACAAAATATATAAGTAAAACGTATGGTTATTCAAATTGTACCATATTTAAGTGTATGCATTTACGGAATTTAATACTGAAATATGGATTTACAATAATGTTTATAACAAAAGGTATTTTACGTTCTTACTATTTGACGATAAAAATCTGTATCAATTTCCAAACTGAACATGCTCGTCAATTGGCTTTTTGGCCCCAAAAAACTCGCCTGTCATATTCAATCACTAGCTAGTTGTTAGGCAACGTCCAAAGCGGTCGACATTCTGGGTGCCAAAATCCATTAGCTTATAATATATCTATAGTTAAAATAAGCTTACAATGAGTTTTTTCCTATGGTAGATAGATAATTTTATATAGAAACGAGTTAAGGCACAGACAGACATCGTGATCAAAAAGGAGGATTTAAATAGAAACGATCACGACCTATTTTTGGCGGACAATTATGTCGTGATTTTTATTATAAGGGTGTAGCCGTGATTGCCAACAGTGCCTTCTAAAAACTTTTATTAGTTTCTTCCCCTATTATTCCGTGACTGACACGAATTTCATTTGAATGACCTATTTCTTACTTTATATAGATCGATAAAACGTTGCGTCGGTCGTTTGTTCGATTATTATTATTATTCCAAGTTTTCATTAAGGTAATTATTCCCAGTAATCCTTACTGAAGTTTTTCCCCGCTACTAAAGTAAAGTGTCTATAAAATTACAGAAACATTTTTTTGTCATTGCTATATGATTTTTATTTTATCAATAGCTGAATAGTCTTCGACATTCAAAGTTTCTTTGACTGTTATATTAAAGAATCGCCATTATAGTCCGTACCGTGATGTTATATAGCCTATAACTCACCTCAACAAACGGGCTATTGATTTCAAAAAGATTTTTTTAAATAAAAAATAAATAAGCATATTATGTTGATTCAGTTTTATGTATTATACAACCTATATCTCAGAATAAAAAGTAATTTGTATAACAATTATGTGATAATTATTGTAACGTAATTCGTAAGTACTGATTTTCTTGCTCTTCTCAGTAGAGTCCACATTCCAATCTAGTGGTAATTTCACGTGGAACTGACGTGACCAACTTATAAATTGAGGAATAAAGTATATTTTCTAAATTATATTTAAATATTAATCCCATCAAACTTCGTATCACCTTAGAACTAAAATATGTTAACTTATAAACGTTTAATACAAAACGAGAAAATGTATTTTCTCACATTTACATTTATAACTCTTTATTCGTTAATTTTACGATGTTTTAAAAGCAATTCTGCTATTCGAGATGGAGACAAAACCAACAATTTAAAGATTTAAAATCGTTTCAGAAGTTATCGTGTTATAAATAAACTAACCTGACTTTTTTGTGTACATAGATTTAAAAAAGACATTAAGCCTTTTTTAGATTTCAACTAAATTATGTTTTTTTGTTTTACAGTAGAGAATCCCAACTTCGACCAAGGCTACTTCGGACCATGGCGGCTTTGCAAGAGGCTGCTCTACTACAGGGAGAAATGCGGGACCGACGTCTCGAAGTTTCGGCCGTCGAGTGAGTCGTGATCAGAGTTTTCTCTTTAATTTTATTTATTGTTGTAAATCGCACGATTCCGACTGCAATTTAATCGAGTATAACCAAGTCGAAACTCTATTTAATAAATTTCCTCATATCAATTCTCATCTACACGTTTAATGGAGAGTTGTATGAACTTTGTATATTTAAACTAATATTATAAATAACTCAAATTTTGTTTGTAAGTTTTTATGGGATACCTAATCTTTGAAAGTGTTGATCCGATTTGAAAATTTATTTTTATGTTGTATAACCCGTTTATTGAAGGTTATAGGCTATATTACATCACGCTATAACTTATAAGATCGAAACAGTAACTATAAACGCAAGTGAAACTGTAAGGGACTGCTAGTTTATTACGTTTATTTGAATAAGGAAAAACACGATTTTTATCGATTGATGATTTTCAAATGACATTAAATTTTTTTCTTACAAGTACCGAAGCAAATCGTTTGATTTATAGAAACTTTGGATTTTTTAGTTATATGATGTATACTAATTTATTTAACAGTAAAGATTATTCTATATATTATGAAGTTTGATGCACTCGTAATTATATAAACAACGATAGTTTGGTATATCCTTCGTTTTATAACAGTATTAAAATAATGTACTTATTAAATGAAGTCCTGCTTTTATACGGAATAGCTAATTGATAAATAAAGTGCATCTGCTCGATGAACAATATTTGTTTACCTTTTAAAATATCCTTTGATACAGCTTTTAACTGATTTTCGAAACAATAAACCTTTTACAACAAAAAAACAAAATATGAATAATAAATAAATATTGAAATTGACGCAGTAAACCATTGTAAAAATAATATTATCAGTCGAAAAAAAATCGTTGTTTCACCACGCTGTAATGAGTCAACAGCTTTGAATGAAATTTGGAGTTAAGATAGCTTATAGCTTTATCCGAAACTAGCTGAGCATCGCGGTTTCACTCGCGTTTATGGTTCGCTCTAGTCGTAGCGTGATGTAATATAGCCTGTCTTTCTTAATAAACTTCATAAAGTGTAGACTTCGAACTAAGTGGAATTCGATTATATCGTGCTCGCGTTTACATCGCATTCCCACAGAGACTGCATTTTTTCGCGATTAAAAAAAGTATATCCTTTATGTCTCTTTTGAAAGATGTAAATGATGTCCCTGCAAAATTTTATCACAATTAATCTAGTAGTTTTTGAGTTTATTTGTTAGAAACATACATGCAAAACCCCAATATTTCCTCTTTATAATATTAGTATAGATTATAAAATACACATAGTATCGACTTGCGGCTTTGCCCGAAATGTAATGTAAGGATGTAAATAAAAACCTTTATATTATTCTGACGTTAAAAATTACTATAAAGTTTCATCAAAATCTGTTCTAATAGTTTTAAATTTAAAGAGCAACAAACATCCATCCTTCTTTATTCTATCTATAATAAAAGTAGGACATAGTCTATATATAGAAAAATTCATAACCTCTTTAAAGAAAATCGAATGTTCGGTAACGCCACGAGCAGAAAATAAATATTTCCAAGAGAAAACGCCTGGCTCCGTTAAACTAGTTATATAAAGAGAAAATTTCCATAGCCCTGTTGAGAACCTTTACATAAATCTTTTATATGACGACAGTTTAATGCAGTGGTCACTGGAATTGATTGAAGCCCTAACGCGTCGCAGGTTCGATTCCCGCTAACGAAAAACATGTGTATGTGCGGTCAATTGTTTGCGTTTGTGTGTTTTCCTGACATTATGTGATCTTAATGGGACCTGAGGGCCATGAAGCGTTTATTAATTTGTTTAACTACAAATGTATTTACTAGTTGCTACGTATATGTTTACACGCGCGTTTATGGTTACCGTTTGCTTCTATGAGTCCAACCGTGATGAAATATAACCTATAAATTTCCTCAATAAATGGCCTATCCAACTCAATTTCTTTTTCGAATCAAATGAGTAGTTCCGAACACTCCCTACGTACAAACTTACAAAAAAAATTACCTCTTTATAATATTACGTTTTTTTTTTATTCGCATCTTCGTGTTAATGTAGATTTTGTTTTAAAATAATATACATATTTGCCTAAAATATAAATATCTTGAATAACGTATATTCAAATGGTACCTTAATTTAATTAATAGGTTCAGTGCTTCCGTAGTTTACTTACATACAAAATTCGCTCATACTTTATAATATTAGTATAGATTTATTTATTTATTTATAACATCAATCTTATAAACTCATAGATCTGGCGTGCTGCGCACACGACGTGCACGATCATGTATTATGTAATCAAAAACATCACTCGATCATAATTTACGGTTGAAAGTACAATCTTCGGCGTGACGTCACAGAGCGGAACTAATGGAACTGTAAACAAAACAGCCATGTATTGATCAATAATTTATGTAGATTCTAAAAACGTTTTATATACATTCTTACATCTTGTCAGGCTCGGTTTGTAAGTTAGATAAATGTACTTATTTTAATAGAAGGTATAGAGTGTCATAGTTGCTTTTTTTGTGACAAAATTCTTTAAATAAAGATAAAAAAATACATTCTTACATACTACTCGAAAAAATAATGAAGGAAAAATTTATTAATAATTTATATTACAGTAATTATTTCAAAACTAGCGTCTTAGATTTTCCCATTTATGTATATCTGCACAACTTTCCTTAGAGATACAGCCAAAACACAAAAAATAGATATACATTTTTTGTTCTTTTAATTATTTCTAGTACATAATACTTATATTAATAAGCGTATACTAGTGCGGATTTTGAAGAACACCTAACTGAGGTCCTTCTGATATAAAGGATTTTGAAATTATTTGTTGCACTTTTCCTAAATTCCTGCCGAATTGATAAAAAGCTAAATTTTATCAAAATTAATTTGATAAAAACATGCACCAAGCTGTGAAAAAGACCTGGGACAGGGCAGTGCCCCACCAAGTCGAGCAAAAAAAGTCACAGCCGGCAGCATGCTTTTCTCCTTCTTCTTCTTTGTGGATAAAACTTCGTTGTGGATAAAACTTTTCCGGTAAAAAAACTGTGTTGCGAGACTTATTTTTTTTTAGTTATGTTTTTGATAGCATATCCCTTTTACAGAATATTAACACATATTGAATATATGTCCGCTTTATATTCATTTTTGTTAGGCAATCTATAATAAGCGTTTAAATCTTTTGTCATTAGAATTATATTAATTTATTAATAATTAATTATTATAGAACATTCTTTCAAACATTTCTTAAATTTCATGTATTTTAAATAAATCCGAAAATCAAATTAGCCAAGTCCGTGAAGAATCATAGCCATGAGTAACAATAAGGAGGAATTCCTCGATATAGGAAGGAAACGTCTCACCGACAGCATTATCACGACTCCTTTGTTCTTTAATATCGATTATTTCCACAAAACGTCCGGCATTCGAGCGCATCAGACGGTAAATTGAAACATCGTATTCATTTAGCGAGGGCAGGTGAATTAGATTGTCTATTAAACTTTGTAGGGTTCTACTAACTACACATACATGTAGTTTAGATACGTTTTTATTGATATATTGTGGAATTATTGCTTATATTAGCCTATAAATTTTTAAGTTTTGTAAAAGGTTTTGGTAATGCTAAGTTTAGGCTGTAAGCGGAGGGCAATAATTAGTGGTGCAATAAGCTCCAAACCTTCTCCTTAATAGGAGCGGTTTTTGCCCAGTATTGGGACACTTAAGGCTGTTACATTACTTTACCTTTTTACTTTAACACAAAAAAAAAAAACAATAAATAGGTCTCAAGTGTATGATTTACATAATATTTGTATTAATGAAATAGGTCGATGACATAATGAGTCGTATCGCCATGCAAACGAGCAAGCCTTAAAATTCTGACAAGCGTGACGGTCATTTTCATTAGCACTTTAACATATTTGACACTTACGTGTTTAAACATTTCGCGCGTCATGAAATTACCTAATTTTAAATCATTTTAGGCTCTTAAGGGTTAGTCATTTTCCTACTTTATAAATTATTATCTGCCCGTGTTGTTTTACTCTCGTCTATTTTTATATAGATAGTTATAGATAGTTGCTTTGCTTCTATGAGTCGTAGCATGATGTAATATAGTCTATGTTTTCCTCCATAAATAGGATATCCAACGTAAAAAAAAATTCGAATCGGATCTGTGGTTTCAAAAATTACTTTTTACATAGAAACAAAATTTTATCTCTTTATAATACATAATATGATTCACATATATATATAAAAAAAATTAAACGAAATTATAAATAACTAACTTTAATTTTAAATTTTAGTAAAACATTTTATATTCTCTCGACAACAACAACGCTGTTATTAAGGCACCCCTTTTACCATATCATGTATACCGATTGTAACCACTACTTATATTTTTTAATTTGCCTATTTTAATATAACTTTTATATCTATATATTTATTTTAAAAATATTTCACTCAATTAGGCATTCATTTAAAAAAAAAACCAAGCTAGAAACATGAATACATACGTAAATGCCCACCACATATGTATTAAAAATATCGTTGGAACTTTATAAAGTGGGATAAGCGAAATGCTCTTTTTTTAAATAAAGTTGACAGTTAAGATGGTTATCTACGTGAGAATGAAACCATAGATAGAGAATTTAGCCAAAGGAACAAGAGCGACGAAATCTCATGACCTCGTGACGAGATAAAGAATTTCAATTAAAACTTTTCAACGCATTTTATACAGTTTAGTCTCACAAGAATGCTTCCACTGTCAGTCTTTCACACAGGAAACAGAAACCTTTACTCGTATTTATGTTAGCGTTTCTTTTTAAAGTTATTCACTTAATACTAGTTTAATATTCAGTTCATTCGGAATCTCTCTTCCGATAGCTGAGTAAAACGGCAAAAAACGGAAATTGCTCCGTCTAGTCGCAAAGATGCGTCTTTCACTAGATTCGAACGGGTTTTTTAATTGAAAGTGATTATGTACAGAAGCGAAGGAGTAGGGAAATGAGGACAATTTATCCCCGATCTTCCTGTATCAATTATGAATAATAATAAACAATATTGTACACCAGAAATTACAAAAGAATATAATAGAGACAAAAAGAAATTCTAAAACAATATTTAAAAAATCGTTTACAATTTATATACAACTAGCTGCTTCTCGCAGCTTCACTCGCGTTTATGGTTACTGCTTTGCTCCTAGGAGTCGTAACGTGATGTAAGATAAGTTCCTCAATAAACAGGCTAACCAACGCAAAAATGATTTTTGAAATCGGTCTAATAGTTTTGGGAGCCTATTCAATACAAGCAAACGAACGATCAAATCTTTTCTTTTTATAATTTTATGTTTCCTTTGTATAAATAATGAGTTACGACAACTAGAAGGCGCAAAGCTTTTTTATTGATACCCTAAGAGCTCCGCTTATGACAAATATTTTTAGATGAGACGAATGTGTGTCATGGTCTATATATTTATATTTTGTATCCAAAACAAGATACCTTTTCAGTTTAAACATTTGTCTACAAGGATCAACTAGGAAATGGGTAAAATTAACGGAAATTGCCTCCATGAAATTCAATATCCGCGCTGTGATACACGTACCCTTAACAAGACTAGCCCACATTAGGGTATGTCTCTACGTAGTTATGTTATACAGTTAACATATGTACGTTACTGATAGACGCGTTAACTAATTACAGTTGATTTCGAGAGTGGAATGTGGTAAGTTGATTGTTTCGTTTAGTTTTTTGAAAGTGAAATATCACGAACGAATCGTTTTTTTTTTTCAAGTTACACGTTTTTACGAGATAACTGTTATAGTTTATTAAATTGGGATGAATGGTGTATTATAAGGCTCTTTATTTTCATTCGTGATAGCTTCAGTGGTACGCAGATGAGAATATTGATATTGGTAAGTAGTCTATATCGATCGACATCGTGAGAAGCTTTAGCAAATACGCTGAACACGTCAGTTAGGCTGTACATTATTAACGTGAGCCCCAAAGGAAGGGGATCAACAAATATCACAAGGGGTTATAAAGGTATTCTGTATTTAGTATAAAAATCTTACCACGTGGATGTAGGGGAGGTCTAAAAGTTGCAAAAAACATAACGTGATTAAAGGACGGACCCTTATAAGCGATATTTACACTTATAAGTTTCATTCTCGTAACTGATAGCGAATGTTTCTGTAACCTGGTTATCAGTTACGTTAACTATGAGTTTCAAGAAATAAGTCACCAGTGTAAGTTCTTTCAGGTTTAAAAGCAGTGATAAATGTTTTACGTAAATAATATTTCAATCCGTGAACAAAATCAGTATGAATCTCGCCATAAAATATATAACAAATAATTTTATATCTTGTAAGACTTTATTCAGTCACATCAGCCTCACTGACTCGTCAGCTCTAACACGGTATAGGTCCCATGTAAACAAATATTCGTTCCAGTCCAGCGTTCTCGGGCAGCTCGAAAAATATTTACACTTCAATATCAGTATTGTAGTATTTATTGGCCTGAACAACAAACAAGCGCTTTTTGATCGTCTATGCGTTAGGGTTTTTTAAAAGGTCAGAATAGAATAACCGTGAGTCAATTTTTAGATTATATACAAAATTTCGTGATTTTTTAAAGAATTTTATTGCAGGTATTTAAAGTCACATATTAACTTAATAAGACACAATACAAATACATGCAATTGTTAAATAAGTAATTAAAGGAAATGATTTTCATGATTTTTAATTTTAAATTGATCGTATTTATTTATTGTTTAAAAAGTCTAAAACTTAAATGTACGTAAAATAAATAAAAAAAGAATTAAATAATATCTAAATTACTTTCTCTAAAGTACGATAAAAACGAAGTCAAAGTCATATACAAGTGATAGTGGAACTGCCAAGTGATGCATACTCAATAAAGCTTTAGGATAGTAAGATCTACGTATGTATAATCTACATATCATAATATTACCAATGCGCTACTAAGTGTAGTCTACTTTTCTTTCCTTGTCTTATTTGGACGCTGATAAGCAATACTGTGTCAAGCCACACGGACTTTGTTTTGAGAAAATGGCGTCTAAAGATGTCAAACCTATTCTTAATAAATTAGTTTGAAGACGTATATATTCATCTTTTCTTTTCTATTTTGATGAAATGTATATTGAATCAAAAGCAGATAGATTTATTTAATATGTTATATAATAATAAGTTTTTAAATATTTGAGATTATTTTATAAATTGCAAAATATGGAACGCACCTGAAATTCGAAACATTGAGTTAAGATACTTTTTTCCATACTTATTTAGTTTAGATGACTTGAAATTTTTTTGAATAATGTTAAATAGATGACGTATTATCAAAATACATCAATATCTCAAAATTTGACTTTTTGTGGGTTGACACATTATTGCTTATCAGCATCCATTTAGCAGACAAATATGGCGTATTTCTAGGCACACTTAATAGTTAGATAAGAAATTATCGATCGAATGATTTAACTGAATCATTTTTATAATGCAAAATGATTGAAAAACATCTTCGAAAATTTCTTTCGGGGTATTGTTACCAAATAGAGTCAAGTAAAAAACAATAGACTACAGTTAATAGCGCGTTGATAGTATAAAGATATGTAGATTATACATACATAGACCTTTCTATCTAAGTTGTCACATCCTTTGCACCTTATTTACACTAACCATTGAAACCGGAACGAAGCAATATAATATGGCATTGCTAATTTGCAGTAATATAAGTACTGAATAGGTAATAACACGGGAGGATTTCCTCTGAGTCTTATTACCAATACAAGTATTACATTTACTAGACAACTACATTACAATAATTAGTATAAAGTGACGCCTGTGCATTTGAAATTAAATTTTTATTACATACTAACCTTTCTCTAAAATTATATTTAAATATTATGATTTAAATAGGAGTTTAATTGGTTTTGTCTGCAATGTATATGTTTCCGTGTGTCTGAGAGGAAAACGTAGAAGACCTACTAAAATTAAATATATACTTAACAAACTTAACGTTACCACGATTTAAGTTATTATCTAACTCTTCTTTTTTTTGTTTAACGTATATATTTTACCAGTGCTAAAACTATATTTATCAAATAAAAAAAATGTTTACGTTTTAAGACTAAGTGGTCCTAACAAACTAACAGGAAGATATAATTTCGCATTTGTATAATTGCAAAAATATCAACAGCAAGAAAATAAGAAAACTAAAACTTGCTTTCGCAGAACCTAAGAAACTAAATAACAACTAAAACTAATTTTATCGAAGCTTAGAATATGCAAGTACATAACGACACAACTCTGACGCTTTCTAGTTGAAATGGTTGAACGGAAAATAAAAGAAATAATTAATTTCTACATTCTACAAGCTTGTTATCCTAAGTCGTTTCTATGAGAAAATATTCAAGACATAATACTAGGTTCACATGTGTTAATATTTAAAATATAAGTACGGGTGTAAGACAAATTGTCACTGTATTTAATGATTTAAATTGTAGATTACAAAATGACGGTATATTATTTTTATTGTACGGAACACGATTCATTGTATTTATTTCAATGCTATATGATACTGCAAGTTTTTTACAAATCTTTTTACGTTTTTAAGTGTGAAATGCTTCATGCAGATTGCTTAATTATTACAATCTTTTTAAAATTTCTAGAAATGTTTTTATTTGAACTTTATATCTACTTGTCAAATAACTTTGTTAAATCTTTAGTTTGTTACGAATTATTTATCTCGTGAATAGCATTTTATGCTGCTTCATACATAAGTGCTGTTGTAACCATCCATACCCTAGATGTATATATATATATAATATTATAAAAATGTGTCGCATTCATGTCCTGTTATAAAGGAAATCTCATCGACTACTTAATTCTTATTCAGCGTTAAGATTCTCAGAGTAATAAATGAAAGAACAGAAAACTGATTTATAATATATTTTTAAAATATCGCTGCTTATCAAGAATGTCGATGCAACTAAAAATGATAATTTATAGGGAATGGGGTTTTTAAAATTCTTTATTAATGTGTTGGTGCATAGCTGCAAAATTTAAACGATCCCTTGATGTTATAACTTCATTGATTTAAAGAAAATTCATCATCGCAACTCTTTTTATGATAAAACATCAAAAATTTATGGTCTTTTGACATACTTAGTTCTATTTCTTTTGAATTACTACGATATTCTTGTAAACCGATATCTATTTTAAAATTCTATAATAATACTGACAATATTAGACTAAATTTCAAAAAGAACTAATTTTGTCCCAAGACAGAGCATCAAAAAAACCTTTGACGACAAGTAATTGAAAGGGAATACAATTGCCTAAGAATTGCTATACACAAAGTAAAGGTTGTTAGTGCTCTATCATTGGACAATACTCAGGTTACCCGTCATAAACGCTAACCGCATTTAGAGTTAGTGCTTTAAACGGAGTGGGTGTAATACTTGAACAATGACATTGTTCGTGCCATCTACTTGTGTAATGCTTTCATTGTTTTCAAAGCATCCTCGGTTTGTGCATTCTCAAGCATTCACACTGTTAGACGGTGACATGTTTTATATGTGTACCAGTTA
This sequence comes from Hypolimnas misippus, assembly GCA_037950945.1. Classification (NCBI taxonomy): domain Eukaryota; kingdom Metazoa; phylum Arthropoda; class Insecta; order Lepidoptera; family Nymphalidae; genus Hypolimnas; species Hypolimnas misippus. Next base: position 5,681,236 of record JBBEEQ010000014.1, read on the forward strand.
CCATCCACAGCCGTGTCTGCGATTCTGTCTATGACCTACTGGGTATTTGCTTTAGTAATTTTATTCTAAAAAATGCTTCGCGGAAAAGATATTTTTATGATGAAGTCTGGTGATGAAGAAATTTAAATGATTTTTGAGGTTATATATCTTGAATTAAAACGACTTTGTTATAAATATAGTTATTTCATATTATTTGTAACTGTCTGTTTTATATAGAAACAGAAATCTTTGAAATATATTCGACTTATTAATAAAATGAACGAACATTGTAGCTCAAGATTGAGAAAATGAGACCAATGATATTTTAACGGAATATTCAAAATCTCTTAGGAAATTAATTTACGAGTATATGCAAAGTCTATGTGAATAAAATTACTTGGATGTCAGTTCGATGTGCAAAAATTAAATAAAATACTATCTGAGGAATTCTATCGACAGAATTATCCATCCATTATCCATGCTACTTTTTTTATTTGGAGACGTGAAATCGTAAGACCAGAATAAATTTGATATCGTCGACCATTATACTTGTAAGGTGTCTAAAATAACCATGAAATTAAGAAACATATCGAAATCGAATTATTAAACACGTATCTAAGTATGAAGGAATGAACTACTAGTTTTTTGTAAATGCATTATCTACAACGGATCAACGGATCTAACCGTGGAACGATTCGAATTGATATTCTGCTTTCACCCAAGTACCTTATTGAGCTGCGAGATATTGGCCGTTTAGATTCTTATAGTGACTAATTGAATTTAATTATCAATGATGTTTTACTGTTTTACTATTGATATCTTATGTTCATACTATTTGACGTTTAAAATCCCATTACTAACTTTGATAAGCTCGTCAATTGACTATTTGGGCCAAAGATATTCTCACCTACCATAGTATGTCACGGGATGGTTGCTGTTGATGTCGTCCACTTCGATTGCTATTCTTATTCGCTAATTCCATGAGCTTATAACATATCCAACATCCGTCTACCTGCAGCGGATCAGCGTGGTGGAATAAGCTCTAAACATTGTCCCTAATGGGAGAGAAGGCATTTGCCCTGCAGTGGGACATTTACAGGCTGTTACTTTACTTCACTTACTAACATATCTAAAGTTATAAAATATTGCTCCGAAACAAGGCTTCTATTGTGACAATTTGAGGATTTAAGTTCCCCGCGAATAAACGTCCCTCGTTTGCGCAGGCTGTAATTATAACTGTTTAGTAGATACTTTTGGCAATATAATAGACTTTGTTCTCTTGTCATTTCAATTGTAATTTTATATATCAATTTACAATTAACCGTATATATAATGTTCTCATTCTTCTTTTATAAAAAATGGAGTTTATCGAACTCTGAATACAAACGTCGAATTAATTCAATTATCTTTTTGTTTTAAATTTTTTACTGAAATTATTATAAATACATTAATTAAAATATAAAGTATATATTTCATTAATATATTTCAATAAAGCTGAATTGAACATAGCTTTTGTAAATACGTTTAAATCGTAATTTTAAAAGTATCCAAAGTGAGAATTTTCGATATACATACGAGTATGTATATCCATCTGCAGCGGGATTTATATAAATTGTTAGTCATTGCTTTACACCTGAAAGTACTTACCTACCTACCTACCTAGGTAAATGTTACCAGATTAACTTACAAATTTAATTCTCAACTTACAATACCCAGTACACACTATTTTAAGTTACTGTGAAATAAAATTCTGAATGATTCAAAGAGCGCAACTAAAACGAATCTGACTAATCGATTAACGCAGCTGATACTGCTGGGTCTAGACATGTAAGTTTACACAAACGTTCCTTAAATATCGTAAGTGAACACTAAGAAAGGTTTTTAAAAATCTATCCCAAGGAGTTAAAAAGAGCGTTGAAAGTTTCCTAAGTATCAAATTCCTAAGTATACGCGGGCGAAGCTGCTACGAACTGCTAGTATTATATTATAAAAACACCGAAATACCATTGCAAAAATAAATGAAACTATGATACCGATCATTAAAATACAATTCCCAACCACTAACACCACAGACGCATTGTCTCATGGCGTATATGGCGAGTGCTGAACGCGCGAGGCATTGTAACACTTCAGCCAACAGGTGTTCCGTGGATTAGGGATTCGTTACGAATTGTTTGTCTAATATGGTATCGCATTGTCTCGTGGATTATACAGGTACCTGTTCTTCGTTTTTATATTTGTTTTCCTTCCGTTTTTTTTTATATATATATATATTTCAAGTTGTTTGGTCTATTTGTTTTTAAAAAAGACTGATAGGTAAATACTGATACGTGTACTGATACGTGGTTTTTGATTTTTTTCAATATATATATATGTATCAAAATCAAAATCAAAATCAAAATATGCTTTATTCAAGTAGGCTTTTACAAGCACTTTTGAATCGTCAATACAAAAAACAAAAGTAAACTAAACACTAATTAATTAATTAATTTACCACCGGTTCGGAATGTAGATTCTACCGAGAAGAACCGGCAAGAAACTCGATAGTTACTCTTTTTAAAAGTTTTACGATGGGTACATACATTTATGAGTTACAAATATATTAAATACCCTGTGTGAATCCAGCTTATACTAAATCCAAGCATGTTTATCATCTATATAATCTTGAACAGAATAATATGCTTTAGCTACTAAGGATTTTTTAAAATGTACTTTAAAATTATTTTTCGTAAACTGTAACACTTTTTGCGGAATTTTATTATAAAAACGAATACCTTGCCCCAAGAAGGTAACATTGACTTTGCGGAGTCGAAACTTCGGCGTTATAAGTTTATCCTTTCTTCTCGTGTTAATACAATGCCTGTTACTGTTTTTATCAAAAACTTATTATAATTTATGTATATATATTTCAGTTTTTTTTAATTTATATAATATATTTTGTTATAATGTCAGTAAAATATGGTGTATATTACATGGTGTGTATTATATACACGTTAATAGTCACTGCTTTCATAAGGTTACTTAGGTACCTACTTAATGTAACTTATCTGGTTAGCGCAGTTGTTTTAAACAAAGTTTTTTTACGTAGGTACGTACGTCTACGTTAGTTTATGAGTTTATACTATCATGATTTCTGAACGTTTCAACCGAGATGTATGTGATCATCTTACAATTCTTACATTAAGCCGACAGCCGTACGCTTAATGAAATCTTTAATTAGTAATTTTGTGATTATGGTATTTGAAAGAAATCGTACTACCTGTTTATTTTATTTTTATAAATATAGTACACAACCGAGCGAACACGTCACCTAGTGTTAAGTGATCACCTTGATATTTGCGTTACCAGAGGTGCTACAAATGCGTTGTTGGCTAGCCTTATTATCCTCATTGTACCAATATGTGGTCCAATTTAGTCAATCAGTAGGACGAGCTGTTTTGCGACTATAAGGTAAAATAAGTATATAAGTCAAATAACTCTAAGGCGAGAATTACTTTTGTAAGTTTTACATAGAGAGCGATATAAAACAACTCTGTAACCTAGTGACAGGTACGTCGTAAGTAGTTGCGAAAGCAGTGAGTGTCAAAAACAAGACAAACAGTAAATTCTTTTCTGGTGTCTGAGAACGAAACTTATAAGTGTAATTCTCGCCAAATTATTGACGTAAATCTTATATCATTACGTTCTGCATATTTGCAGAGATTATTAGTTTATTACAATACATAATTATATAATTTGTATGTGAGAATTACATTCAAAACGCGATTCTAGTTATTGAAATCATAACTAGAGACTTGTTACGTAAACATTCTCACATGGATGTTTGCAAAAAGTAATACCATTTAATTTTTTTGTATACCTATTAATGTTTTGATATATATTTGACTCGAATGACCGGTGTTTTCTTTTTGATAAACGACGTTTTCTAAAAATTAAAACTAGCTGAATCGATTTATCGCCGCCAAAATAAATGATGAAATGAAAATCGTTGAAGCTGTTTCGGAGGTCATATATGTACAAGAATTTCTCGTTTAAATGTATTAGATAAATTTATGTGAAATTTTAATATAATTAATTATCTCGCAATAATAACGTTTGTATTAATTATTTCTTATAAAGTTAATAACGTTCATTATTTATTAATGATAGATTTAATAACTTAAAATAACTTTAAAACATCGTGGATAAAGTATGAGTCACCGGCGCAAGAAACGTGCAACAATTTCATCTGTTTTATAATACCAATGCTGGACTTAGATATCGACTTATAAATATTGTATTATAACAATAACGTATAACATAAAGCGCACATTGAATAATCTGTGAAATAATCATATAAAAGGCTTTAAAACTAAATCGAAGTGGTATTTAATATAACTTCTTGTAATTTTCAAACATTTACTGTCATACTACAAAAGACGCATTAAAACCATGTTGAACGCGTGTCTAGCTAAACAGTGTTTAAAAATTAAACATTGCTTAACAGCGAATAAACTCATAAAAAACTTAGTGATAAAATGTTATACGTTACATTTGACAGCTAAAATAGGTTCTAAACATGTATTAAATTCACTTAAACGTATGTTAATCTATATCTAAAGCATGTTTAACTCAAAACTGTCTTTAGACGCGGATTTGTAGTACGGATTTTTTTAAACACGCGTTTAACATCTGTTTAAATCTTTTGTAGTAAGGCAGTTATTATTTACATAGCTTGTTATACGTACTAAATAATATAAGGCGAAAGCATCTCTATCTGCCTGTTTTTCATGTTGTCACGCCTAAACCAGTTTTGATGATGTTTTGTATATATATAGATTATAACTCGGAGAATGACAGAGTACTTTTTTATTGTAAAAATAAAACGAATAAGACGTGAGATTTGGTATGAAAGTTTTTACAAAGTTGCAGGAATCCTCTTGTTTAATTTTACATCAAATATTCACATTTTAGTTAAATTTTGCGATTTTCATAGTTCGTTACTGATGATAAGACTATTAGATATCTGTTTCATAATATCTATAACATTGTATCTGATATCGTTAGCATAGTATTTGTTCTAAAACTGCATTCTAATGTTAGGTGCGCTAAATACCGAGGTGAATATAATCACATGATAATAAAAACATACAGATTTCCCTACTTTTAACCCTTGACCAAAAAAGTGGGATGTTTTCAAGTTTATTACTTGACGTATGTATTTAAAGTAGTAAGCAAAATTATAGCCTTTCAAATAAAAAAGGAGTTACCAAAATCGGTTAAGAAATAACGGAGTTCTTAGATTACAAATATTAAAAAAAAAAATTACACAACGAATTGAGAACCTCCTTCTAGAAGTCGGTTAAAGAAATAGTCAAACCTGTTGTATAATAAGCAGAACGAGTGCATATACATGCCACATATGAATTAATATTAATATATGTATATAAAAATATTATGTGTCTAATTGTCATAAGCTATGTCATGGTTCGGTACAGTTATGGAATAAACCCCATGAACATATGTTCATAAATGTCACTTAATTATCTTCGTGGAAACTACTGATGTCGTATTCATTACAGTATCCTTTTTTTATAAACAGACCATCCTTACTAATACTAAATGTTAAACTTAATTTGTTTGTGTAATTTAATCCTTTTTTAAGTCTCAAAATATCGACCAATTTAGTTTCAGTTAAACCCGAGTAACATTTGATATCGATATATAATCGATAGGCCAGATATAGAGTGAAAGGACTATCGATTATATCGATACGTCGATACTATTGATACTGTCGACATTATTGGCACTATCAATATCAGTAAAGGATCAATAGTATAAACAGATTTGTGCTATCGATATGCTGCGATTTTCAAAGTCAATTGTCGATTACGAGGTTATCGATATTTCATCATCACTAATATTGCTTCTCGTGCAATGCAAAGTGCAAAGATGTGAGAAACAATTACTTTAATGCAATTTTTCAATGCCACTCCATTGTTACACGATGAGTTGTTTTTTCGTGACGCCATTATAAACGAGGCAAACTTACCACGCTTAATTTAATATAAAAATTGCCGGTCAACTACGTATGTATAGAGTTCTACATTAACCTGTTTGCTCTATGTGATGACTAGCGTAGTTGTAGTCTTGTAATATGCTAGGCTTTACTCGCAACTACACCCCTTAAGTTTCATTTTTCCTTACAAACTTTAAACCCCCGTCTCAGTCCCTTCAAGAAGTGAATTTTGGGAAATCGTTTTAGCGGATGACTACTATCTGCGTAAATTTCAGTGGCTTAAGTTGTATTTTTATCGATCAGTCAATTAATATAGATCGCTTTTTATATAATTAAAATCATGCATTATGTTTAGTCATAATAAAAAAGTTCATATGTATATAATGAAATAACTGCAAATTCTATTATTATCATATTATTGTAATGGCAGAAAATTTTGCATTAGCAATTTTGACTATTTCTGAATACATATGTTCTGACTTTCTATGTTATTTCTGGGATGTTTAAGCGCACTAAGTAGAAAATATAGTAAACTTAGCAATAAAAAAAAATTAAAATAATAATATAAACTTCCATGTATTTAGTATCATTTTTCCGTGACTTAATTAGCAAATATATTTCACGTGATTTAGCAAAATAATAACAATATAGAGATTATGTCAAAGTAATATTAATAAATAATATAAAACATTCTAATAGAAAACACATAAAAGATCGGGCTTATTAAGATACATTAGTTTACATGACGATCACGTACAAATGAACACACACCTTAGTGTGGTGAGTGACACGGCCATGGGATATGACCTAAATATGCAAATTACGTCACGCAAATTATGAATCTAATTGGTCAGTAATATCGCGGTTCAATTTTAAATATATTTTACTCATTTGTAATCGGAAAAGGACAAAAAACTTTATGCATTCATCGTTTAAAATGTTTTAAATTTAATATACTTTTTGTAAAATACGTTTGGCATATTTTCTTTTAAATGTTTTACAGAAGTAAAGAATTTATAAGGAAAAAGGATTCGTAGGAAAGATATACGTTTTACGTTATGACTAATGTATTAGAAATTTAATAGCCTCAATAATTTATTTTTCTTACTTATCATTAGCTCATGTTAAGAACTTAATTACAATGGGGCACAGTTCGTTTTGTGTGTTAAGGAATAATTTATGTGAGAAAATGCCACATTGTTAAGGACATAATATCCAATACTATGACATGGACATGCTACAATTTTAACAAATTTCACAATACAATTTTTTTTACAACTTCTACTAAGGACAACTCTTCTTTTATACTTTTTTCTTCATTTTTTTTTTTCGATATGAAAAAAATTTAACATGAATACGTAATTAACTAACGTTGCGATCACCTAGTTCACATCTACGACGATTTTCGAAATCAAAAAAAGTCGCTTTCCAAAAATCTAAAATACGTATCTAAATACAATGCAAACGCATTTAGTATGCACGAGCAGAACTCCTCAGGATACACGGTCGCATAATTCATGAGGCTGTAAGACGAAAGTTCGAATGAGTCAGTTCGTTCAGGGTCTGTCAGTCACTTGTACAATCTGTTTTCATATTGAATAGTTTTAACAGATCTATCAGTTAGTAACACCCAGTGATGAGCTCAAATTTTGGATAGAATATTCAGAAGGTATATACTAATAATTAAATATTTTGTTGTGTTTATCATAGTACATATATGTTAATTTTATATGTAACTAGTCGTGTCTTGCAGTTTTATTCATGTTCTTGTGAGAATATCTATTACGTGAATGATAACTACAACGTCCATAGAAAAATCACCACGATGTCAGTCTATAACCCTAAACAATAATCGGCCTTAATAACGCAAAAATATTTTTTTATATCTATTTAGTAATTCCGAAAATTCGTGCATTCAAACAATTAATTGAAAAATGATGTAATTATAATATTACTTTGTATCTTAGTAAATATTTCGAATAAAATTATCTATTATGTTTTAAGAAGGTTATCTTCGAAGCATGAAAAGTTTTTTCGTATCATGCGTAACTAAATACGAAAACCTTTAAGAGTTGAATCCATTGGTAACCACTGATGTGTTAAATATAATTTCAACCAATTTATAGTAACATTTAATTATATTTCTCCTTATCATTGTTAACAGCGGCGGTGTATATAGCGGGAGTGGTCGCGTCGATCGGTGTGTCCGTCTTGGGAGTGTTCTGCATACTGTCGGTACTGCAACTAGCGATGATATCCTCGAAGGAGAAGGTGGGATTCAAGTACACCCACCTCGTGATGACGAAGCTGGCTTTGTCGCTTCTAGCAAGTAAGGAATTTTAATGTTAACCTAGTCATTCTAGAACTTTTTCTTACCTGTGTATATATCAAGAAAACTAAAAAAAAAAATGTGGTAATTATAATTAACTTTGATTGAATCATGTTTTCGCTTTAATTCTAAACGATTTGCTGTTGTCTATTGAAGAGTACAACTCTCCATTCTAGCTTTCATCGAGTCTTAATCAATTTCATTTAAAGGGACCACCCGTCCCGAGCCGTCGACCAGTAATATACATGAAAAAAAAAAACTAACAACATTGAATTTAATTGAACATTGAAATTAAAAATCGAAGGTCATTTTATAAGCTAAGAATACAAATTGCATAAAATATGCACAATTACTTGAAATTATCTTCGTTTCTTTGTGACGTCCTGCATCATAAACGGGTTAACCGATTTTGAATTATAGAGTGTTAATTGATTCGTATTGTAAGTGCTAACACCGGCAAATCGTTGTAACCTTTTGAGTTCTTGATTTTTTTTAAGAAAAAAATATATAAGAATAGACATGTTATAAGTTCATGGATTTTGGAATCTAGAATGCCGATCACTTTGGACAATGTTGCAAGCAGCTAGCGGCTGAGAATGTTTAAGCCAACAAATCAATTGGACGCTGAAAAACAATACTATGTGAAGCCACGCAGACTTTATTTTGAGAATGGCCTCTAAAGATATCAAACCTATTCTTAACAAATTTGTTTGAATATAACTATCTTTTTAATTCTATTTTGATAAAATATAATATGAATTAACCCTTTATAGCCTGATTTAATCAAAGTGTTTTATTTTTAAATATTAGCTGTTAGTGTTTGCTGGAAGGTCTAGATGAAGGGAATAGTTAAAAAATCACAATATTAATTTTACATATTTATTTAGAAAATAAAACAGGTATCAATTTTGATACTTCAGGCATAAGGCCTTACCGAAATCAGATATAGCTAGGCTAAAACTAATAGTAATGTAAACATTTGGTTTAAAAGATTGGTATCAAAATTGATACTCTAGGCTATTAAGGGTTAAAAGCAGATTGGCATATTAAAAAGTTTTATCTCAGAATAATTTTTCAAACACACACTACAATATTCGAAACATTAAATTAAATGTTATTGGTGAAATGTGCTGTTCGTCGGATTTTTATTTTTTTAAATTAAACTCTTGAATAATATTTTTCATGTTAAACAAAACATTAGGAAGTAATATTATTTTTATATCTTCCAGCGTTACTGTCTATAGCAGCAGCGGGACTGTTTGCTGTGCAGGGCGATGACAGGGGATTTTATCTAGTTAGAGGCGAAGCTTTCTATGTACAGGTATAACAATCTTATTATCTTACAAACACAACTTTACAACACAATCATATAAATCTTTATTGTTTATTGACATATTTGTTTATATCATCATTGTAATGGTGAATATTTTGTAGAGAGGCTAACGTAGTAGGATAAAAATTGACCACAAATATTTTCTTTATTAAAAAAAAGCAGGTATTGAGACAGATAAAAGATAGATATTTTCTAACCATTGTTTTATTAATATTGTTTTTATTATTTTACATTTCTTTTTAAACGACTTTATTTTACACAATAAAATAAGTTTTCCAATCCGTTTTACAAAACAATGATAATACTATATTTAGTTAACTATATTTGAGATACAAATCACACAATAATTCAAAAAATTTAAAGAGTTAAAACAAAAATTAACTACAATTTTTTTTTCCCATTTCAGATAGTATGCATAGTAATAAATTCAGCGTTATTCATAATGTCGTTATACGACACGTTATTTTCACGAAGAGTCGGCGGCGATCCCACGAATCCGTTGGGAGAGAACGAAAGCAGTACCACGATAAATAATCCAGGATTTAAAGAAGGAAGAGGTAAATATGTCAAAGAAAAAAATATAGCGTAAAAAATAAAACTATATAACCATACACACGTAGTTATTTAGACGGAATTATATTATCTTTTTATTTTTATAGCCCTGCTTTTTGAGAAATTATAAACTCCATGTTCTATATGTTTTTTCATTCCCTATTTAACCTTCACCTCATTTTTTTTTTCAAAACAAAAAATCTTCTCCAAGGTTCAATCTAAAATATCAAAATTTATCTTAATTGGTTTAGCGGGTTAAATGTGAAAAGGTGGCAGACAAACAAACACATTATAAAACCAATTTAAAATTCCGAAGAATATTTACAGTATGTGCTTTAATTGCCCGTAAACCTTTCCTTTATGGATTAGATAAGAAGGTAAATTTCAAATTAATCCAAAATTTTAATTAATATATAAAAAAAATTTCAGGTATATCAATGACAGATGCTTCCGGAAAGCCGTACAGTACAAACGGTCATGGCAGTGTAGCGTCTATGAACACAACGGCCACAACGTTAACTGGCTTATCCGATGCTAGTACCATCACCAGATCACCGTTAAGATCCTCGTTGAAGAAACCAAGGCCTAAAGAAGGGGAACCAGGCGGTATGGGTATACCGAACCCTGGTTACTCCGGTCACTCTCCACCCCTAAACAGAAATGGTAGCCAGAAAAAGGTACGCATACAAACACATAGTACTGAAGTGTAATTAGTTTTATACCAATATTGTAAGAGATTGGGTGTTATGGGTATATCAAACCCTGGTAACTCGGTCAATCTCCACACATAAACAGAAATGGTAGTCAGAAAAAAGTATGTATACAATGTATAATACTAAAGTGTAATTAGTTTTGTACCAATATTGTAAGAAAACGAGTGATATGGCTATTCCGAAATCTGGTTACTCGGTCACTCCTAAATAGGAATGGTAGTCAGAATTATATAAAAGTTTAAAGTATATAAAAGTGTAGTACTGAAGTGTTATGTATATTTTTATACCAATACTAGTTCTCGCGTATGCATCTCTAAAATGATTGTCTTTAATAGCCTTAGAGAAATTATTGGTTATCCATACAAACTATAATTTTCTATTTCACCTCCTTCATTTTCTTCGCGGCATAAAGTGTCCTTTTCCAAAATCCAATCTATGTCTATACCATTAAGTTTTTCTTGAAGAAAAATAAAATAAAAAATAAAACTTAGCGGTTTTGACGTAAAAACGTAACAAATAAAGTTACTTTAACACTTATAATATAGACGGTGTTAAATCTTTTAAAGATTTAGCATCGTCATGTCAACTTTTTGAAAAGAGATAGATACATACATCAGTATGTATAAAAGAGATGCAATATATTTGTCAATATTATAGAAATAGAGAAGGAGATAAATATATACAATAATCATAAACAAACCAGATAAATCGATAATTTCGCTATCACGTTTATTATACAGATGTTCTCTTATATGATGTTATTATATAATTTATATTGGCCCAATTCATTGATGTTATTGAGTGGTAATTAAATAACCCATGTTTGATGTAACTCACATATTACATAAGTTACTGAATTGAAAATTAAAAAAAAAAGACTTGAAAACGTAATTGATAAGGAAAAATGACTAACCCACAATAATAATTATAAGAATGTTTATACACAAAATCTAAAACGCAGTAAATTATTAGGTTAAAATGGTTATAGCACATGCTAGTACTTCTAAGATATACAAGCAAAAAGCTAATTAATTAGAAAGTAATTTAGTCAATTAAAATTTTTAATCAATATTAAAGTATTTTTTGTGTCTATAAGCCTCAAAGTATGAACTGCCATATATACATAAAGAATTCGAGTTGACAGAAAATATTGTATGAAATATATTTCAATACATTTTTATATGGCTTACATGAAAGTATACTATTGCAAAGGCCTACAATTGAATAAATTAATTGTCAAATTTTGCTGCAAAAAGCATATTCAATAAGGCATAATAATCTCACATTTAAGAATCTCAAAAAGAAAAGATAACACTTACATTTTCATATAATATTATGTATACTATGGGGAATCATTATAAGGTATGCATCAGTAAGAAACATAAAAATTATAATTTGAAAAAGATATTTTTAATGAAATAAAGGTTTGATACAACACATTATATCATTATTAAATTCGTTTAAAAACTTCACTCTAATATTTTCTAAGGCTATCCTCATAGTATTTATTAAAATATGCGATTTTCCTCGATGTTATGCGCTGCTGGCGCCATCTATGTTGCGTGAGACGTCTAAATTGTATATAACAATTTTAAGCACAAAATATACACACAATTATAAAAAAACGCCTAATTTGAACCACAAAGTAATAAAAGTAAAATAAGATCTGTATATTTTGGATTTATTATAATCGTTTTAGACCAATAATAATAATAATATGATATTATTTTATTAAAATCTCTACATTAGAAAAAAGAAGAATCTCGAGAATTTGCCTTTTTTTATAGTAACAAAATTATAATATAGTCATTAGTAATTAAACTAAGTTCATAAATTAAGATTCATCTGTTTAAAAAAAAAAAAGATTTAAATATTAATTCCATTATTAAGTAGTGAATTTTTAATTTATATCACCACACATAATTGACGTAATATTTAACCGACTTTGAAAAAGGAGGAGGTTCTATATTCGGTTGTAGTTTCTTTTTTATAATACATATTTCTATTTTAAGTCTACTTTTCATAAAAAATTGACATAAAAAATTACAAGATCTATGCTACCCATGTTTTATATAAATGAGTTTGAAAACGATTTAACAACAAAGAATTTAATAATATAATATTACTTATATCAATGTTATATTATTATTCAAAAATGACAATATATATTTTAGCTAAAGAATACAATCATTTTGATTAGATAAAGAGATTTCGGATTATGATGGGATAGTTTTGTTGCCTAGCATAAATGTAAAACAATATCATGGATTAAAAGATTTTTTTATATTAGGAAATTTCAATGACCGTTTTTATTTAACCAATAATCTCTTATGCTATACATTTTTTTGAATGACTCGTCAATATAAATCAGTTTTCGAACTCAATTAGCATGGTCTACAGCAAATGACACCTATATGAGTATAGTTAGTGTTACACTTGACACAGAATTCATCTAACTTTCTATTATGTGAGAATAACATGTGTAAGTTTTACTTTCTCGTGCCTGATATAAAACAACTCTGTAACCTGGTAAAAGTTACGTAGGTAACATTACATAAGCTGTGAGTGACAAAAAATAAATAACGGACGGTAAGTTCTTTCAGGTGTAAAACCAATATTAAATGAATTTATGTCAAAAGTATGAAAGAAAAAAAGCAAAACTTATAAGTGTAATTCTATAGATTTTTTTTTAATAATAGTTCGTGAGCAGTTTTCAGTTTCTTCTTAAACATGTGTTTGAATATGAAATGGCAAGTCGGCTTAAATAAGGTATTTTTTAATTTAGCACACATTTATTGTATATGTTGTTTGAACATAGTTCTAAATGTATTTCTAGAGTACGCATGTACATATGTATAAGCACAAAGTGTTTATTATAAGAAAAAAAAAATATTTCTACATGGTTTCACGTTGACTTTATTTTTATTCAAAATGGATTTTCTTTTTAAAATAATATTAGTTTTAGATATTCGTTGTTTTTAAATTTTAGTAAATTGACATTGTAAATATTAATGTGCCTATCAATATAATTATAGAATTTCAAATTAAATTTTATTGGTTTTTGACAATCTCATTAAAAAAATCTTCAAATTATGGTATATTGAGTGTTAAAAACTATTAAATTTAATTTTTTTTTAATTATATGCAATCAACTTCGAGTCAAATATTTTACTATGCTTCATGTAAATCGTTAAATAATATCGCATGAATTAAACAAATAAAATGCAATATATATAGGGTTATAGCTTAGCTAATAATGTAGTAATGTAAGAATATTGTAAATACACGTTCATATTATAAGAGAAACCCACCAGGCTCTTTCCAAGACCATCACATTAATTTAGTTTATAATTATTTTAGAGGGAACAATTTTATTTTAATGTAAAATATTTATTTTTAATTAAAATTTGTGCCTTGGCCTTAAATGTGTGCCTTGTCCTTTGCCTTCTCACGTAAATGTATTTTTTTAAGAGTATTAATTATAATTTATTAATTTATCTCGATAATATCCATTGATTTGATTTGAGAAAAAAAAAACATTTTTGTCTATGGGTTATAGACCAAAATTAAAATGAATACATAGTATAAAATACTTGTACATCCTAAGTTATTTATCCGTCCAAATTCTGGTCCTTATTTAGTTTGAGACCTTATAGTAATGCCGTAGTAATATAAGAAAAAATTGTGTAAAACCGGAAATTTATTATTGTTATTTTCTATCGTTAGAACTTTTTTTAACTGTTTGCAAAGCAAATGTTTTGTCGAATTATGCCTTCATTGTTGATTTGGATTTTGAAAAAAAAATTTAAAGATGTATTATTATTTGGTGTATTTTTATTATCTCAAAATCAATATTTGAAATTTAGTTTATGTTTAATTGTATATTACTAATCTCCGTCCGATGTTTGACTACTTAAATATTTGTTTTATTGACATTTTTATTTAGATTCTTATAAATAAAAAACCTGAACATACAAAGTCTTTTATTATAATATAAAATTTTAAAGTAGACATTTTTGGTGCCTCATTGCTCTTTATAAATTATTTTCTAACATTAAAGCTTTCATTAAAGAACTCTTAAACTACTCTATAGGTAAAGTTAAAACATAATCAGGAAGTTGCCTAATCTCCTATAATATAAATAGTGTTTCCGTCATAAACAACAAAACCCGTTTTTCTTAATAGTCGGGCAATAATATTTTATAAATATAAATATGTTCAAAATACTTGACGTTAAGAAAATTCTTTAGGATCATTTTATATAGCGCATACAAAATAAACCTACCGAAAAAACTGCTTGTTCTAAAGTATGAAGAGAAACTGAAAAAAATATAAAGTTTAATAAATAAATATTATTTTCATACTTGAAACTTGATTCATATCTTCAAATATTTATGTAGAGAATCAGAAGATTTTTTATTAAAATAGGGAATCCTCCAAATTAGGGAATTTGATTAAAGTTCTTAGAGAATTTGTTTTTGTATTGTCAACTCTGGTTTTGACCAAAGACTACAATGTACATTACTGTACAGGTATACTTGTACATGTACAAGTATACCTTTTTCAAATTTTACGTGTTACTATTTTACACTAAAGATGAAATTGTTTAATAGGTTTCCTGTTATAATTTATTTTATTTATTGGTAATAGTAAGTATTTTCAAACAATCATATTACTGGGGTATACAAAAATAAATAAAATAGGTTTTAAACTTTGCCCATATTTTAGCTTCATACTAAAGAGAAATGGTACCACCCCATTTTCAACTTGTCAATGTTTTTGTTACATGCATGATATTATAATTAATAATAATAATAATAATAAAATTTAAATTATAGTAATTTGAATAAATGGTCCCTTTTTCCATGCCTGTGTCGTTTAACCCTTAATAGCCTGATTTACGAAAGTGTTTTATTTTTAAATATTACTGTGTTTGCTTGATGATATAGAGCAAAGGAAAATAATAACATCATTATATTAATTTTACATAAGTATTTTGAAAAAAAAACAGGTATCAATTTTGATACTTCAGGCATTAAGGCCATAAAACTAACAGTAATGTGAACATTTGGTTTAAAATATTGGTATCAAAATCGAAACTCTAGGCTATTAAGGGTTAAGTGTTTGTTTGTATAGTTTACTTATTTAAAAGAGTAGCCATTGCGTACACGCTTTTTTTTTCATTTACCCATATTACTAATTTTCTATGGAACAACTCATAACAAATATACAAAAATATTTTTTATCATGGTACATTAGTCATTGTAATGCTTCAAATCTGTTACATTTTGTAGTCTGTTACTACTTGACATATTTTAGGGTACATTTAACGCAAGCCGCAATGATTTATTGTTTTCTGACTGCCAACTTTAGTGGTTAATTTTTGTGTAACATTAAAACAAGAATTGAATTAAGTTTTTGTGTTTTTTCTGATTTATGTATACTCCTAAAAATTGGTTCAACACGCATAAATAATTTATTAAAACATTTTTTGCTTAATTAATTAATAAGTTTGATTTTACAATAAATAGAAAAATGTTGCAGTAAGTAAATGAGGTATTTTTTGTTTTAGATTTCTATATTTATAAGGAATTTCCAAAATAATTATGACTTTTTCTTCTTATAACTCTAAAAAACTGAAATGATAAAATGTCTGTGCCTTACAATTTATTATTTCCTATTATAAAAGAAATAAGCATCATTTATTAATTTTAATATTAACAATAAACTTTATTTATTTATTCCCGATCCTCATTTTCAATAGTTAATTGCCGAAGTTAGGTCATGGTGTTAACCTATTTGAAGTGACTTTTTCAAACAAATGTAGGGAAGATGGGATTTTGATGAAGGATTGGGATCACTAAATTGAAAATGAAAAAAAAAAACAAACTATTAATCAACTATTTGTTGTTCTGTTGTTATTTATAAACTTCACTTTCTTAACTATCAATTTAGATCAACTTTCTTCCCTTTTGTTTATTCGTTTAGGTAAAATAAAAAATGAAATAAAATAAGTATGTTCACCATTGTTAAAATCGGTTGGCAATGTTGATCAGTATGTGGACACAAAATTCCATCCATTACAGTCAGCATAAATCCACAAACCACTAGAAGTGCAATGGTACCGTGTTTCATTGTCTCATCCGAATTCACCCAGTAAAGACAAGCTACCTGCATCTTCTGTATTCACGTCTGATGTCAATATATCTTTGGAATCCACCTAGTGCTTTGTCTTTCAAAAGCTTTTGCTTTACTTTTTTTTTCAACTAAGGTGTCTTTGATTGGTGTTAAAATCGTTGTATGCTGTTTTACCTTCCTTGTCTTGTCTTAACAACAGTTTACTTAGGCATTCAAATGTCAGATTCTTAGATGTCGATAGTATATCAAGTTGATATAATGATGCACTCGCTGGTTCAGAAGTAGTTTTTTTTTATCATTTATTAATATATTTAAACATTTCAGTATGAACAAATATTTTTTTCTCACCGAGCTATTACGCCTAATTTAATTTTAGTGGGCCAAAATGTGGATAGGGTAAACCACCCAGAAGTCAGCCTTTTAGTGAGAACTGTGTATTTGAAATATTAATAACTACATATAAAAACACTGATTATTGTGCGAAAGGTCATTTATTAAACTTTTAAAAGAAATTAACAAAATATAATATTCATAATAAAATTATAGAAAAAATCCACATTAAACAAATTATGGCACTTTTACCTGTAGTCAGCCTCATTTCTCCACTAGTCAGCCAAGTCTTACCCTGTAGTCAGCCTCTTAATTACTCCTGCACGATTGGCATACAAATGTTTTATTAAATATATTTTCATAGATGTCTCTAGCAAATTCAGTACATTTTAAATGATACCATGCACTGCAATTGTCACATCCAATATTTTTTAAGTCATTTATTTCTGTATCGCTAGTCAATTCTTCTTCGCATTTTTTGCAATTTATTTTTGTTACTGTGCTTGTCGTATTTTTTTCTCTCTTTTTTATAATTTTGGAATTTAACAGTTTTTCTGGTTTCCGTTTTTGTAATTCTTCTTTCCTTTTTTTCATTTCTTCTTCTTTTCTCTCTTTAGCTTGCACTCTCTGAATTTTTTTGATCAATATATCTTTTTTTTCTTTTCCTTCACTTCATCTTTCTCTTTCTCAAACTTTCTCCACTCTTCTGAAGAAATAGCTCCTATTCTATTCATTGATTTTATCTTTCATGTTGTGTTAGATACACCAGGCAAAATTAAATGTTTATTCATAATAGGCGACAGATTCTTGGATCTTACAATAACACTGGACAAGACAGTTATTTTGTTTTTGTTCGTTTTTGAACTTTCATTTATTTCGCTTTGCATATTTTATGTATTGTATTTTTGTGTTATGATATTTTCAATAGAATTTAATTTACGATCTTCATTTATAATTTCTATATTTTTCACAATATCATTTTTAGTTTCTAAAAGTAATATTTCGTTTATTGCTTTTTTTGTCAATATTATCTTGTTCAATATATACTTCTGTTTCAACTTCTTTATTTCCCATACATTCCACAAAAAATGTTTTAAGCTCTTTATTGTTCGGCCGCTCTATGTTGTCTTCATTGATTGCATTAAATGCAGCTGTCTCCGATTTATGTTATTTCTGGATGTCGTTTTCCTGATCATTAGAAATAACTTCAAAGTCTTTTATGATTTCTACTTCATTTAAGGGAATCGCACTTACATTCATCAATTATTTTCCAATGTGTAATCACCTATAATTGGCAAACTAATGTCTAAAACTTCAACTGATTCTGATGCTACTTTTAATTCGTTATTTGTAAGACTAATAGAACTCAAATTATCAATTTTAATTGAGTCCCTATTTGAGTTTTTTTGTTGAATTTAGACTGTCAGCTCCGACACAATTTTTTGCGGTATTTAAAACATTAACAACGATTTTGGTGTTAATTCCAGCATTTTCTTACTCGTTACTAAGCTGATTAAGAATCTTAATAGTATTTAAATGCCTGTTTCTAATTTTGTTGTGTGGAGATTTCACACTCTTGATAGCATTATATTGGTGTTTCTCAAGATTATTCTGTACACATTTTGAATAGTCCAAGGCATTTGGATTGCATGGATATAAACCATATTTGCGAAAACCGTTGCTGATTGTAACAGTTAAACTTTCTTTTTCTAAGATTTTTTGAAGTAATGGACAAAATGTTGCCTTTATCTAGACATTGTTGATATTTTCAGGTCGAGTTGCCCATTCATGCATTGTATTTTTCCATTCTGACTTCAAAGGTTTAAACACACTTACATCAGCCGGCTGAATGATATGTGTCGCATTTGGTGGAAGAGCATAGATAATAATACCATTATCATAACAGTATTCGCTGAGCCGCATTGTCAAGTGGCTCTTATGCCCATCAACAAAAACGAGAACCGGTTTTTGTATGTTCTGTTCTTCCACCCATTTGTTCAACCCTTTAACAATGTAATCATAAAATATGTCAGATTTCATCCAACCAGTTTCTGATTTTCCTAATAACCATCCAGCAGGCATACTTGTAATCACATCTTTTGGTAGTCTTACATATGGAAAGACTACACATGGGGGTAAAATCTTTCCAGAAGGCGTTATAAAAATAAGAACAGTAATAGACTCCTTTTCTTTGCCTTATATACATAAACGTATATAATATTGTAAATATTATATACGTTTTTGTATCCTCTGGGTGCAATTACTTTTCATGTTTTAGGACAAATATGGAAACTGGTTTCGTCACCGTTAAATATTCGATCTGGATCAGTCAAAATATCTGTCGCGTTCATTTCTTCTAAGTGCTTTGTTAGTCCAGCAAACCACTTTCGAATACCTTCTTCGGTTACAGCGGCTCGACCCTTAGAAATATTTTCGGGTATTCTCTCACTCAACCCGGGATTTCGCTTTAGAAATGACTGGTACCATTTCTTTCCCGGCCTATTATTCACAAATGGGTCCATAGCCTGTGTCAATTGTTCCTCTTTGTACTGATGGATTGGTCTTAGTTGACATGGTGGAATTCTAAAACAAATGATTTTTATGCTAACATATCCATGCTCAAATTTAAGCCTTATTAAAAGGATTTAAAACACAATTTCATATAACATAACTGACGGCCGACTATTGGATCTATAGGTCTATTAATCGGCCACATAAATTCACATACTTTTATATGCGGCTGACTACTGGTAAAATACTATTTTTGTCTTATAAGAGTTAAGCTCAACGCAATGGTTAAAATGGCAACTATTCGCTTTGTTAATTTCCTCCACATATATGAAAATTACAAAAAAACCGGTAGTTAGCCATTTATGGCTGATTACTGGATCCACCTCAAAAATTCGAAACCCAAAAGTCAGCCACCTTAATTATAAAACAAAAAACAAATAAAATGCCTCTAATGCAGTGGTTCCCAAAGTTGCCTGGGCTACGACCCATCTAATATAAGTTGAAAAACTCAGAACCCACCTGTAAGAAATTTAAGCGATATGAATACAGGAGTTTTTCAAATAATAAACAAAGTTTTAGTACAATTTTTTTATTACTTAATTAAATAATTACACCGAAAAAAAATTAATTTAATGGGAAGGATGAAACTGTGTCCTGTTTTTCGCCATTACAGATTTGACATCAATTTCAACACGAGTTACTTTTAATCGCAGTGAGTTTGATAAGTCCAATTTATTTCGGTATTTAGTTTTAATGTTCACCATACTAGAAAATCCAGTCTCACATAAGTAGGAGGTTGTAAAAGGGAGAAAGACTTTTATGGCTTCATCAAACAGGTATGGATAGTTATCAGCGACCGAGAGCCAGAATTTCGTTAATTGCTTACGATTGAAACTACTTTTTAGTAACGAATCTTCTGATAAATCAATTAGTTCTTCACTTGCTTTTGTTGACAAACCAGTTGGCAGACCACTGTTTTGAAATGGGTTATAAATCCAATTCATCGAATCTAGCTTCTTCATCTCTTCACCGAAATAGTCGTCAAAGTTAGATTTTAACAATGATAAATGGGTGGAAATTGCAGACAGTACGTTCATTTTTGGCTGGACTTTGTTTTTAACAATAAAAGTTTCAAGTGTCTCAATACAACTCTTCCACAGCAAAAGTTTTTTTTACGCGAATTTTATCGTGAACTGCAAAAACATCTGATTCATTTAACTTCGAAAAAATATCCGCTGCATATGTGAGCTTGAGAATGAATTCTTCGTCCATTAGATATTTGATATATTCAGTATTTCCTTCCAAGTAAATTGTAACTTCATTACGTAATTCTACTAATCGTGTTAGTACTTTCCCTCTCGATAACCAGCGAACTTCCGTATGTAGAAGTAGAGATGTGTGAAGACTACCCATTTCTTCACACAGCTTTTGAAATAAACGAGCTTGTAAGGGTCTCGTTTTAATATAATTTACAATTATAACAGCTATTTTTAGTACTGTTTTAAAATCATCAGGTAACGCTTTGGAAACCAGTGCTTCTCTATGTAGGCTGCAGTGTGTCCACAAAGCACTGGGACTTTGTTCAAGAATTCTTGTAACTACACTGCTATTTTTCCCGCACATTGCCCGCGCACCGTCAGTACATATACCGACGCAGTTCTTCCACTGTATACCTTTTTCTTTAAAATGGGAATCAATTAAATCGAATATTACCTCCGCCGTCCCATGCATAATATTTACTACCAATTATCCTCCGGATTAATTCATCTTCTGTCCATTCAGCCATTTCGTTAATTCTTCGCGCAACAGTATTATTTGATAATGATATGCGCTCTATTTCTTTTAATTATTTTTCTCCAAACATCGCTCCAACAGCATCTTTAATTGATGGTAATACTAAGTCTTCGCCAATTGTATGAGGCTTACCTGCTTTAGCGATCCTTAGGTACGATGCATATGCAGCATTTTCATTGATATTAATGAAATGAGAAACAATGATTTTTGAAGACTTCATTTCCAACATTTTTTTTTGAAAAAATTCTACTGGCTTGTTTATGGAATGGGAATGCTTTGTTTCTACATATATGACGTCTCAATTTATTCGGGCGCATACTTTCGTTAGCTAGTATTGCATAGCAAATCACGCATTGAGGTCGCGGATTTGTTGTATCATGATTCCAAGTAAATCCAAGTTTCAAATATTCTGGGTCATATTTTCTCACAACTTTTCGACGTTTCGAGTCATGCGAACTCGTTAAGGGCATTTGTAAGTCAGTGCCGCTTTTGTCACTCATATGGTCATCTATGTTCTTAATACTATTTTCGCAAACAACTGGCGTAGGAAGTTTTTGCTACCTTTTTTCCATTATTATATTCAAATTTAAAGAACAATTTAACAATAAATTTATAAAACAAAAGACTTCTCGCTCGGAACACTTCGGACTCACGAATGCGTCCGTTACTCCGTTCGCTTCCCGCGCCTCTCCCCGCTTGCAGTTGCAATCCGGCCGGGACCGAGCGGCGGCGGCGTAGGCGCGTTTCGCGCGCCGTTATTCATTCGCCCGCGGCGCCGCCCGGCCGATTGACTTAGTGTGTTGTCCCACACGGGACCCTTAATACACACTTAATATTCGCACACTTAATATATACGACACTTAATATTCGCTCCCATAGTTTGGAAAACCCTGCTCTAATGCATGATTTTATCGAACATAAACAATTCATTACGAGCTTGATATATCAATTCATTACAAATTACATCAAATTCATAGAAAAACTTACCGAATACTCGAACACGTTTCCTTAAAAAAAAATTACAACAGAGACGCGTGTGGTCATGTCTTTGATGGCAGTTTAAATGAACGAGTATTTCTCGTCAACCTGGCATGTTACTGATTCGTAGGTGTGCGTATTAGCCAATAAGGGAATATAGTTTCGATTAACCGTTATTTCATTGGTCTGAACAATTTTCCTCACTATTTATATGGATATAAAGTGTATAAAGTCTGAGTACTGGTTCGGGGCTGACTATGGGATATTTTACCCTATAATGGAATATATAAAAAATTGTTTAAAAAAATTATATTTATGTGAAAGTTTTAAATGTTTTAAAATGTTATTTTTTAATAATTATGGTGAGATGGTAAGCAAAATGAAACAAATGGTAGAGTTGGCAAAAAGAAAAATTAGAATATTGTGTCTTACTAAAAAATAATATTAATGCTCTATATAGCTCTAATAAGTCAAGAAAATGTTTTCATATTACAAATAGATGAAATTAAAGAAAATAAATGTATTTAAATATCTATTTATTGGTTGGTGTCAGTCAGTGTTGGGCAAAATTTAGTTGATGATTGATGACTAAAACTAAATTATTTAATCATGACTAATGAGTAATGACTAACAAATTCAATCATTAGTTATGATTGATGACTAATTAGTTTTAGTGTTACTTATTTAATCGTGACTAAAATTTTAATAACTAATTTATTAATTACAAATGTGTTTTAATTGTTTTTTAATGTAAACAAAATAAATTATCTTACTGAAAACTTTTGTTATAAATAAAACATAAGTTATTTAACAGAATCAGTTTAATTTTTTAAATTAAATATTTACAACGATGAGGGCTAATAATTACAGGCTTATTAAGCTTAAATAATTTAAATTACTTAAAGTCAGAATTAAAATAAAAAAACTCGTCATTTTTATGTTGTATGTTTGTTTTACCCTGTTTGACCGATTGTACTTCATTTAAGTCTTCTTGGGTGATTTCTAAGCAAATTTAATAAATATTAATATAAAAATTTAAAAAATAAAAAGTTTAATCCTAGAAACATAATCATATTATGACGTACGTTAAAGATAATCATGCGTAAAATTGACGCATGTGTTTTATCGGTCTGTATATCGAGGTTTATTTATTAATTTGAATAGATATTACATTTTATTATATTTACACTGATATACTAATAATAAATACAACAGATAATTTATTTATGTTTATTCATTTAAAAAAAACAAAAACTTAAAACTTCTTCTATAAAATAACAAAACTTTTAAACATTCTCTCTTTTACAAAAATAAACTTATTTTGTACTATGAAATCAGTCATGTTGTATTATAAAATATCTTATACATATTAGAAACAAATTTTACGTATTAGCCAGTCAGAAACAACTTTGGCACATATCAATATTATGCTCTCGACAAATAACTTTTTTGCATCGATCAAAACGATCACGACTCATTACAGAGACGTACACCATTGACAAAGATCGATCAAAGAGGTCATCTGTGGACATGTGGTTATCTTTTCTCACTGCTGTCATTACCAGCCAAAGAAAGCATGGATTTCATCTTCATTCGTGTCACGAAATGTAGCACCTGTCACAAATTCCCGACGTTTCAATGATATCTCAGCATTTGTCCATTTTATGATTTCCGTAATTATCTCATCAGTAAAAAATAGTTTGAAGCATAAAAGTGGGTCATATATGTCGAAATGATATGTTATGCGTGGGGTCGTGAGGGCAATGAAAACGCTGTATATTGAACACTGGACTTTTATTTTACTTCCTCAAACTTACTCGTCTTAATTATTTTCTTAAAATTAGGATTATTCGTCTTTACGCTCTGTTACACGTCTTCCTACACTGTCGTATCCGCCATTCGTCCTCTATCCCTTTCTTACATCCTCCCTCCCATTCACTCGTTTCTTACGTTCCGTTCCTTGCAATTTACATTTCTACACTCGGCTATCCTACACTCATATCTGTCCCCAGATATGCATACCGTTCACTCACTTTCACACTCTCATTCACTTACCATACCCATACTGTTACAATAAACTTTACATTATATCACGTCTTAATGTAGACAATAACGTTGTTAACACAACTGATTACATTTTATATTAGATATGCATCGTTTTTCTGTACTTAAATTTTTAACTATCAAAACTTATTAAACATGTTTTTAATTACAAACAAACAAACAAAAATAAATTAGTAATGAATTACAGAGTCTTTACAATAACGTCTTTTTTATGACGAAGGTTCTTCTTCATCTAGAGAATTTTGTTGGTTATATATTGGAAGAACACTTTCGATATTGCTTCGTACATGTCTCGGCTAAGTAGGAGCTTCCAGTCTTTCCGTCAATTATGCATTAGTAAGCTGAGAACTAAGCTGTTTCATATATTTTTTACGACTCAAGGGCTTATTCTTCATAGATAACATATTATGACAGTATATAGTATATGAATTAAGAAATGCTATGTTAAATATGCCATAGACAACTGCCATCGGCCATCTGTTGGTTTTCCTGGAACACGACATTGTTGAGCACATTTGATCTAATGTATTCACGCCACCTTTTGTCTGATTATAAAACATTATCATTTCAGGCTTACCGGTTGTAGGGTTGACAACACTATCCTAATCGCACGATGATAATACGTAAACCATTTTTGAGGGCTTTGGCTTGTATGATAATAACGTGTTTTTCAATTCCTCAGGACTCTCGCGTTTATTGGACCTTATAGTACCAACAAGAGTGAGTTTATCGTTGTCTTAGATTTTCGCGATTATTATTCATTGAAATAAAACTATGTTAAACGGATTTAAATCGCGTATATTAATTATTTTTATCATCCCTTTTCAGCCAACACTGTTTGTTGATGGTGAACGGTTATCCGACACCCCATCTCATTCATATTGTACAATCTCTCAGGGTGCTGTAGTATGTCTAATTCATCATACAACTTTTTAACTGACTGAAAATGATGTTCCACGATTGGCTTATTCAACTTTTGAGCACGTGCCGGATTCAGAATCTGTGGCTTTCTTTTGCTGATCGATGGATTGCGTTTTAAAAAATGTCTGAGCCAATCGTTACCGGCAGTCCTTTTCGAAAGATTAAAGTTATTTTTATGTCATATCTTTCGCAAATAAGAAAGGCCTGTTTTTTAATAAATTTTGGGGTAAGGGGCACGCCGATTTTTGCAAATCTTTTTATTCTTGCAGCCAAATCTGATTCTTGACTATCTATCTGTAAATATAGGTTTTCGTCCCAAACGTTTTATTGCGCTTCCTGTCTTGATATGATCTCTTAAAGTACGTCGTGGTAATTTATACCTTAAAGATGCAGCTCCTTGAGTGAGTTGACCTCTTTGCACAGCATTGATTGCAGCTTTAAGTCCTTCTTCTGTCCATGAATTCCCTCTTTTTCTACTAGCAGGGCTAGGTGGAGCCATTTTGATATCCTACAAAACAGGTAAATACTTTGCTCATTGAATGAGCAAGAATTGAAAAATAATTAAGTTGAAATAATATTGACATATTCAGGATATTATTTTGTAATAAATATTTCATTTCACAATGCCGATATTAAACGAGTTATTAGTTTAGAATTGTTAAATAGTTAAATTAGGTACACTTTTTCACTACAGGTAAAATGTAAAACTAAACAAAAATGTAAAATAAAACAACTGGAAACTTACAATTTTGTAGAAGAATTTTTACAACAGCCGCCTGCGACCGACGTCTATGAAACACAGCGCGTCACTGGCAAGATGAAGAATCGACGCGAGAAGCTAGTGCTCGCGATTGGTGTGTCCTATTGGTGTATTCTATGTGTGTGTGAGCCCTCAAGCGCATAGCTCGAATAAAAGTACGTTTTCTGTTGTTCGGGCGTTATTAGAAATAGGGCGTTAATTGCCATACCTACTTTATTCTTAATCATTTATTTTTATTATGATTTTTAATCGTTACTCAGACTAACTTTGGGCCAACACTGGTTGGTGTGTTCATATATTAAAGAAAATAATTTTACAACAAAATTTAAATCTTAATCAACTTATTTAAATATTCAAGTTTATGATGTGATATTGTTGTGTGATGTGTCTCATATTTACCATGGACACTTGTTTAAGGCTTTTGCATATTCATATGCAAGCTCTTTTCTTGTAAGTAGGTAAATCTATAGTTCACCTTTAAAATTTAAAAAAAAGTACCTTTCCAGCATGTCTTCCTCATAATTGCTGAAAATTTGATAAACGCCGCAAACTCAGCTTCATGCTACCGTTGACAACAGACAATATTGCACTTTTGGTATCTTCGTTGACGTCATTTTATTTATAACATTTACGTTAATTGTTAGATATGTCTATGTCGCATCTATAATAAAATCCCGCAAACAGTTTTACATTTGCCACTTAATAAGTTTAAAGCCTACGTTAAAAAATCTTTAATAAATAAAGCATATTATACCATACAAGAATATTTTGACGACAAAGAGGCGTGGATTTGATAAGCGTTGATTTTCTATCCGGATAACATAATTAATCCCTGATTCAGACATACTAGTTGAAGGCACAACACTAGGTTCTTTAAGTTGTTGGGGTTGAGGATGATGTAGTTCTCATAGGTTCATACTTGGGCATTAAATGCGGATGTTTTTTATGTAAATGATATTTCAAATTGGTAGTGTTACCAGCAGTTTTTAAAAATTTGCCATAGGGACAACCTTTGGCGCTAGTATCATTTATTGTTTCAAAATATTTCCAGTATTGACTCTTGGGTGGCATTTTATAATACCTGAAATAAAAAAATAATCAAATTATTATATGCTTCTTCGTTATACCTACTTATTTATCATAATCTAAAATGAATACATTAATTACAACACTGTACTGAGAAAAAAATTGCAAGAAAATATTTTTTGATAATAATAATGTAGCATGCAGTGCAGTAAAATAAACGATTAGAATTTAGTAATTCACTCACCTGCACGCAAAACGATCGTGTGATGACGACCAGAACGCGCTAATCCAAATTTAAGAAGATTTTTGTGGGTCGTTAGTACCAAACGAACGTTGGCAAACGAATTTTCCCATTGGTATAATTCACGATTTCAACAATCATATTATCAGTAATAAATAAAGAAAAGCACTCAATATGAGAATTCTTGTCCCTTGCTCCTGGTTTTACACCTGGTAGATGATGAATAATATTTTCAGCTCTGTTACGAACTGCGAAACGAAACGAACGAAAGTCTGTATGGATTTTTTGCCCTTTGTTACCCCGTCTTTACCTGTATAATATTCTGTACGACCAGCTAGCCAGGTACAACAACCTCTAAAAGTGGTAAGTCGTCACTATCTGAATCCGAAGACGGTACATCAGCATCCACTTCACTATCTGTATTACTTTCAAATGGCAGATCATTCATCATCACAATCCGATTCTTGTTTGATATTATATATGTCACCGGAAAATAACAAGACTCGTAAGTTGATCAATTTTCTAGGTACTTGATCAACTCTCGAAAAATAATAAACGGCAGTTGAAATGTACTATTTAACGCATTGAATTTTAGCCAATTGGTCAACTTACAGTACCTAGATGTAATTTAATAATTAACTATATTGCTACAAGTAAAATCATCCACAAATGGGCCAATCGTTGCCCAGTGTACTATTTGACGGTACACTATTATCCGTCACAATACTAAATAATACACTTTTCTCTGATTGGTCGACAGTATTAATAATAAGTATCTATTATAATCAGTTTAATCAGTCAGTACACTCAGTCTGAATATCTAATATTTGTATTCGTATTTCACTTATTTCTACATGTTAATGATTTATGGCATCTAGAATTACACAAAACTTTGGCCTTTTTTGCAATTACACCTGTTACTTAAACATTGTTTATTTTTAAAGTCTTTGCAATTGCATTGTTTTATTCCTTTTCCGCCGAATGACGAACATTTAGCTGCTATGGTTCTCAATGGCAATGTTATCTGTAAGAAAGAAAATGATTTCAAATGAAACAATTAACTCAAAATGTCAGAGTTGAATTTTTGTCTTGAATTTCTGTAATTGAAAATAACTATTACATAATATTCTTACCTGTGGAATATCACCAGATATAATCGTATTTGGTGAAGAGAGGACAGCGTTTCTTGGAATGGTTACTTCTTCAGTAATTACAGAAGTATTAAATGTATATAGAAAGTATGGCTTGGTCTAAAATTATGATCTCGCTGTTGCCAGTGGGGATGAGTGCATTTTCAGACTCATTCATTTTGAGAATCTCTGGATGAATGGCATTAATTGTTGTGTGTGTATTTAGTGGTATATTAAAGTTGCTTGATGCAATGAGTTGTAGCTCATTATCGTCTTTTGCAACTTCTTCTTGTTTATCAGTCTTACGTGTATCAAGATTGTGTAAATTGTCATTTTCTTTGTTAGCGCCCTCTAAAAATCTCTCTAGGTCCTCTTCAGTTTCCAGTTTAGTTATTATATTTTTAGATAAACGAGTGGAAGTAAGACCACTTCTTGGGTCATCCCCAAACAAGGCTTTGAACGGTGTTCTCTGAATAGTTGAGTGAAATGACGAATTTTTGTGAAATTGAGCAAAGTAACACCCTATCGACCAGTTGGTAGAATTGTTATCTACCATCCATACCCGTATCATATTTTTTACGTCCTGATTTGAGCGTTCTATACTTCCTTGTCTTTGCGGGTATCTCGGTCTCCCATTAATAATTTTACACGATGGACATAAACTAACAATTTCTTTTAATACCGCTGCTGTAAACTCACGCCCGTTATCGCTCTGGAGGATATTGGGGCAGCCAACTACCAAAAATATTTTGAGTATCTCGACAGCTACTTCTTTCGCTTCTTTGCAAAAAAACAAAATTTGGTCAAATGGTCTTGGTGTTGCAAAAGCCATTATCAGGCGATGATTGAAAGTCTACAAGGTCGACTTGTCCTCTTCTATTAAAGTCGTCAGAAATCGATGGTTTTACGACTATGCCACGCTTGGGAAAACTTTTCTTCAAAAGACATGTTTTACACAGCTTAAGAAAAATATTTATGGCCCATATTGGTACTAAATACTTATCTTTCAGGGCATAAATAATTTTGTCCCGCCGTCCATGACCAGTCTCAACATCTTTGGGTCAGAATGGGATTTTCTTTTTAATATTAAAACTTTTTCGTCACCAATATTCATTATATCATATTTTTTTGCATTATAATATTGCTTATCAGATGGTCGCTTACCTAAAGTTTTAGCTAGATTGTATTCTTCTATCATTTGAATAACATTTTGAATTTTTTCACTTGTCCACTGAGTTTTTTTACTTTTGTAACTCTGCATCAAAGTGTTCTCGATCGACAAAACTAGTATTGCTCACTGATTGTTCGTTTATTTCTACCACTACAGACTCCATTTCACTCATTATAAATAAAATGACGCGGTACAATGAAAATTATTACCAAACAAAATAACAATTGCTAAGTTTACTACTGTAAATAAAGAAAAACAAGTACGGACTAGATAGATTTGTTTACGTTTAAACCGGTAATGGCGGTGGCCGGGTAGCGGGGAGCGGTATAAAAGCACGTGAGTCTTTTAACCAATCAACGTACACCTCGCCTTTGTCGAACGATTTAACGGCAAGACGCCGTAAATTAATCAACTTAGTGAAATACATACGTTAAATAGTACATTTTAACTGCCGTTTATTATTTTCCGATTGTTGATCAAGTACCTAGAAAATTGATCAACTTACGAGTCTTGTTATTTTCCGGTGACATATACATATATGACTTTTAAAAACTTTTAAAAAGAGTAACTATCGAGTTTCTTGCCGATTCTTCTCGGTAGAATCTACATTCCGAACCGGTGGTAAATTAATTAATTAATTAGTGTTTAGTTTTCTTTTGTTTTTGTATTGACGATTCAAAAGTGCTTGTAAAAGCCTACTTGAATAAAGCATATTTTGATTTTGATTTTTTGATTTTATCTCAGTGTCAATCATTGTCTTCTTCTGTCAGTGCTCGTAATATATCTTCTTGCGATAACTGAGACATTTTTACTTAAATTTTTACCTGCAAACAATATTTCATCACGTTATAAACACAGTCATAAACAAATAAATAAATAAAAAACGTAAGAAGTTACACTTACCTTTTAGACCACGCGCCGCACACAGATCCGCAAATTTCCGTAATCTGTGGCAAAAAAAAAAACAAAGTTACTCCGATTCTAAATTAGTAGCCTAATTTAGGAACAAGACATATAGCGCCATCTATGAATGACCATTTAAACGTTTGACACTTTTTTTTTAGATACCCACAACACTCGATTTAAACAGTTTTGCTTGTTAAGTCATTTATTTTAATTTTGAGCTTTTGTTTAATGACAACGTTTAAATTTTATTTAGTTGATAAAGTGTTAAGGACTTGACAACTTTTTTTCAAAATAAAATGATAACTATTTGAGATATTTCAAAAACTTTATTATGGGGTTAAAGTACATTCAAAACATTTATGAATGGAACTCGACTTCGCTCATATGGCCACCGCGGGCACGTTAGCAGCGGTCGATTCGTTGAACCCAATTTTTCGTGACTTGGCCACACATTTCGGCTAAAACGGCTGCTATTTCACGTTCAATGTTGGCTTTGAGCTCGTCCAACGTTGTCGGCTTAATAGCATAGACCAATGACTTAACGTAGCCCCAAAGAAAAAAAATCTAGAGGCGTTAAATCGCACGAACGAGGCGGCCAATCGACTGGTCCATTTTTTGAGGTAACATGCTCATCAAACTTGTTCTTTAATAAATCGATTGTAACGTGTGCTGTGTGGCTTGTAGCGCACGCCTTTTGAAACCACATGCTGTCCAAGTTCATATATTACAATTCGGGCTAAAAATAAACGATGATCTAGGGATGTTTTAAATGGAATAGAGTATCGATATATATTGTATCGGTAGTTTTTGAATATATCGATATCGATATTGATATTTTTATGTAAAAATATCGATATGATATTAAAAAATAAATATTTGCTAAGCTAACAGAAGAATCAGCTCTTTCTTTATAATATATATAATGTGTAGCTCATAAGTAAATGGGGCTGTGATGGTCCCTCCGGGCAAACTGAATACAAGCAATTATTTGAAAATCCAGATGTATCTGATGCTTCTATTTTTATTTCATCTTTGGTACCTGTACAAATAGTTTGCGAAAACCTCAATAATACACATGAACTTATCTGGCAAAATTAACCTGTTAACCGGGGAGTTCTCGTTCAAATTATGCAACATGTACCGGGCGCGTATTGTTTCGCTAGGACATGTCAATACGTCACCCCCGGAATCCGCCATTTCATATTTCTATATTTTAATTTATTCATAAAATGAATTATAAACTATGAATTGTATATCATTTATTAATAATTTTGAAGTACAAAAGGAATCACAAAACAATTAAAAACAAGTAAACAAAATAGAATTACACAATAGGTACATATAAAAATTCAAAACTCGTTTTCTGTGATATATTTTAAAATATTTTAAAAATTATTAATTCATAATGCCACACTACAATTCGGACACCCGTAAGTAGATTCTTTTCTAGCATCTTTTTTGTAACACACTAGACATTTCCGGGATTTAGATTTTCTTGTATCACTTTTCATTTGCTCTGGAAAATGCCTTTCCACTATGCGTGATGGTTTAGGTGTAGAGCTGCTTGTTAATGGCCGTGGGTGGGTATTCACGATATTGTTATCAACTAATTTATCATACACTCTAACAAAAAATGAAGTCGGTCTAAATGACCTTTATCCTTTTTGTGCAAAATATATGCATTTAGGCAGCACATATCAATCAACCGTAGAAAATTTTTTTTATACAATTTTTTTACTCTATTACGAGCAGCCGTGTAAGCCACCATAACTCCATCTCCCAAATCTACGCCGCCCATATTCTTATTGTAATCGATGTTGTCCACATTAGGTTTTTCTTGACTTCTTCCTCTCTTCTCAATCATTGTCTTTTCGTCATTATGAATTGAACTGAGCAGCAATACGTCCTTTTTGTCCTTCCACTTTAAAACCATAAGTTTGCCTTTGTATCTTGCAATATGTTCATTTTTTTCAATCGGGATGTTTTTATTTCACTGGGGATACCGATTCTATTTATTCTCAATGTCCCAACAATGTCGGTGTTGTTTTGACACAAGAGTTTAGCCAAATGAATAGAAGTATAGAAATTATCTAGGTAAATTCTATACCCTTTATTCAGTAAGTCATGTACTAACTCCAACACAATTCTTGATGATTGTCTTTCTTGTGGGTAATTTGAACCGTAGTTTGTGTCCTTTCCTATATATAAAATGATATTTTGAACGTACCCAGATTGGCTTTCACACAAAATGAATAACTTTATGCCAAATCTAGCTCGTTTCGTTGCTATGTATTGCTTCCAGGATAAATTCCCTTTCCACAATAAAAGAGACTCGTCGACACATATGTCTCGTTCACAAACAGAAAAGTTCAAAACATTGAACTTTTCTGTCAAATTATTTATAATTGGATCGATTTTGTATGTTTTTCTATGAGACGTATTAGGATCAGGTGGTGGTAGTGGTTATTCGGTCTATTGAACTCTGACTAAAAACGTTTGAGTGTTTGCGATTTCTGCGTTTCCATCAAGGCCCTATTGTGGTTTGCCTCCGATCTGGCTAGCAGGTGTTCATATTGTGTTTTGGCACGTTCCTTTTCGGCTATGTGCCGATTTCGGGAGTTCGCTAGACGGAGGACCATCTGGTAAAGACCGTGCAGCCCATCGTTTACTTCCTCTCTTATTTCCCTGTTTAGGTTTCGGGACTCCTCAAATCGAGCCTTTGTTTTTTGTAGCAGTGCATTTGCCAATCGAGGCATTTCATGTAATGCACCGCCGCCTCCCACAGATGTCTCCGAAACGAATGAGGCTGACCCATCGTCTACGTCCCTTGGTTCTGATGCAGACCTTATACTGCCATCCAGTTTTGCCTGCGACGCTGCTCTCAGTTGTGTTTTAATACGGAGCAGAGACGAGTCGGACCTAGGTCTGTCCAATTTATTTTGTGTCCGGTGTGGACGTTATGGCCGGGTGTTGTCTCTCGCTACCAAATTGTTTTTCATCTTCCGACTCGCTTAGATCCTCGACTATGATATTTGGTGGGGTAGGGGCTACGGTTTTTTCGCTGTCGGGGGAGGCTTTTGGCTGTGATGGGTTTTTGCCTGGGTTTTTTTGGCCTTTTGTAGCGTCTTTGGGAAGTAATTTTTCCTTGCCTGGGTTAACAGCCTGCGCGAGTGGGGTTCTTTTTAGGTTTTTCTTTGAAGGAGCAGTGGTATAGCTTTCCGTACGTTCCGACATGTTCGTTTGTTATTTTGATTAGTCGGATATTAGGCTGTTTAGAATTCGCCAGGCTGTGACTGTAGTCTGTGTGGTAGCGACCTGTCGTAGGAGCAAATAGATTGATTGGTGTATGGTACAGAGGCCTTTCGGCAACCACTACCTATAGTAGTGTCCGTCAGGCGAGATCTGAAGAAGAAGCGTGGATATCCACAGGAAGAGTTATTGCGGCAATATCCAGCACGAGCCGCTGATGCACTTGGTGTTGGCGTGTCGTAAGATCACATACACTAACACTGGTCACTGGTCTCTGATCCGATGCATAAACATACACACGAGCACTTTTCTGTTGGGGTTGCTGGGTCTTCAGCACAGGATGCCGGTGGAAGCGATGCTGGCGATGCCGAACTCAAACGACGACAGATGACGAGCCTCGGACTCCAAGCTCCAGGATACGGGCTCCTTCGGCCGGTCTCCGGTGACCGAGTTCGCCGATGGATGCCGATGACCGGACTCCGGTGACCGGTCTCCGGTGACCGAGTTCGCAGATGGGTGTCGGTGACCGGGCTCCGGTGACCGAGTTCGCAGATGGGTGCCGGTGACCGGGCTCCGGTGACCGGTCTCCGGTGACCGAGTTTGCAGATGGATGCCGGTGACCGGTCTCCGGTGACCGAGTTCGCAGATGGATGCCGGTGACCGGTCTCCGGTGACCAAGTTTGCAGATGGGTGCCGGTGACTAAGCTCCGATGACCAAGTTTGCATTAGGGCTCCGGTGACTGGTCTCCGGTGACCGATGGGTGCCGGTGACCGAGTTCGCAGAAGGGCTCCGGTGACTGGTCTCCGGTGACCGATGGGTGCCGGTGACCGGGCTCCGGTGACCGAGTTCGCAGAAGGGCTCCGGTGACTGGTCTCCGGTGACCGAGTTCGCAGAAGGCGGGGACCACGTCCGTTCGCGACGAGTGTTTGAGGCAGACTCGACTTTCTTGGTGTTGTACTTTCTTGTACTGCGTCTGTCCGTTTGAGATGGTAGTTGGAGATCCATACATATATATCACAAGTGATTGCTCTGTGGTCGAATGTTGTGACCAGGTTTTTATCAACTTTCCAGTTATGTATTTTGTTGAATATATCGGGCGTGGAGACAGTCACATCCACCACACTCTGATACTCGATGTTCCTTCGAATGGTCGAAAAGGTTGGAACATTCCCTTTTTTTACTACTTCCACATTGTGCTGAGCTAGGAAGGCAGCAAATGCAGCTCCCCTGGCATCCTCCGCATCGTGACCCCACCATGGACTTTTGGCCTTGCAGTCTCCTCCGCTGATATAGTGATGAGCGGTTGACTTGACCAGGACTAGGACTCGAGTTGCTGTAGATATGGCTCGATATCTTCAGTGCCCTCCCAGTAAATACTTACTATGCCTATGTTAGTGTTACCTATTTTAATTTCTATGACTACTACATTCTTAGTTATTAGACTATTTTTTGATGTTACTATTATGCTAGGATCCAGTACAACAATGGCGGACTTTACTGGCTTAAGCCTATTAGTAGTGCATTGCAACGTTTTAAACGGGTTTACTACTACTCCCGACGCGCCTACGTAAGGTTCTTGCAGAAGTAGAATAGATATATTTTTGTTATTGGCCTCTCTTACAAATTCTAAAGTGGCGGCCAGGCCTCTACCCAGGTTACACTGAGCCAACTTCAGGGTTGGCTTTCTTACACCATGTTTCGGGATGTCTGAGTGGATTAGATTGGTGCCCTTCCTTAATAGTATGATATCTGGCTTCTTGCCAGTCTATCCCATCTTTGCCAGGTTGGGCAGTCTGGTGAATAGGCCGGGTGCGGATGATCCTTGCTTGTATTGGATAAGCAGTTGGGGCATCTCGGGGCTTGATCTCTCATGTTACATACTCTGGTCTCATGGCCCTGAGCACAGCAAAGTCCCTGGTGGGGCTGTCGCACGGAGGACACGAGGGGCAGGTCGTACACTGGTTTTCTGGCACAACATGGATTCGAAGTGTTAAATGTAGGAGCAACACCAACATTCTCGACCGTAAGGAACCACAGACTTTGCGAAAGCATCGTTGACGTGACCGCGTGTTCCACCAATTTGTTCCACAGAATAACAAACTGGCGAGTGGATACGAATATAGTTGTTAGCTCGGATCATCGCTCAATCACATTTGGAATCCAATTGGAGAAATCCGACAATAGGAAGTATAATACTAGGAAAGCTGATTGGACGAAGTTTCAAAAAGAGCTCAAAACACTAACTGATAAAAGGAACTTATCCGAAGAAAGCACCTTGGCAGTCAAGACCCCTACCCAATTAGACAGGCTTGTGGATGAATACACCAGCTGTTTATCTTCGGCATCTGAATCATCCATACCACTCATAAACCTACAACCCACCAAAAAACTAAGATGGTGGAACAACGAATTGAGCCGACTTAAGACCGAAACGATACGTAAACGCAGAAAAATCAAAAAAGCGAATCCAAATCGCAGGCCTTTCGTGATGGATGAGTACCTGGAGAGTTTGGAAACCCTAAAACAAGCCATATTAAGCGCCCGAACCCAAGATTGGAAGGCATTCTGTACGAAGCAAGAGAAGGAGTCTGTGTGGGACTGCGCCTACCGAATTATTAAACACTCAGGCGAGCAAAAGGAAGACACCCTGCTCAGAGGTAATGATCAAGAACTGAATGCAAAAGAATCCGCCGAACTATTAGCCTCGACGTTCTGCCCCCTGGACAATCCCGATGATGATAACCCTCTACAAAATAACATAAGACATCAAGCAATGAAGGAGGTAATGAAGGAGGATGTAATTCAAATTTGACTTCAGAAAATCCAGAAATTTTGGTGGAGATTGGGTGTATGGGGGTGTACTAAATTCTGGTATAAAAAAGGGGGGGTCGTCGATCTGCCTGACTTTTAAAATCTATTTGAACTTTTAAAGTTTTCGGAATTTTTGGTTTTTTGGGTCTATCTCGGCCAAAAAACTTCCGATTTGAATTCTTAAGCCACCGCAGTGAAAGTGTCCTCTTTGAGGCCGATAATGAAACTCGGAAATCTATCGAGTGGATCCAATTTTTGGACCACGCCCTAATTTTAGTTTTTTCCCAATAACTCAGTGAGTTCTTAAGATAAAAATCTGGACTCGGTGCCAAAATCTGCGGGCCGCAGAGGCGCATCCACCGGTGTAAAGAAAAGGGTACCTTACCGCTTTAGTTTTCGCAGCGTTTAGGAAAGTGTGTTGTCAATTTTTCACAATTGTATGCGCCGCACAGAAACACAAGTTTTGACACCAAAATCACTGAATTCCGAGCACTTTTTCCTATTTTTCCGAATTTTTTAGCGCGGAGCGGCTCTTAAATAGGTGCGCTCGCGGCGGGGGATGGCGCGGGACTGAGAACTGGAACTGTTTAAGTGGCAAGCCAGATGAACAGCAAATAAAACTAGTAGAATTGGAGAAAAAGAGTGCAACAGGAATTTAAAACAAAACTCGGTATGTTGGTAGATCAGCCTAGACATGGATATGAGAGTACCAATGATGGAAATTCAGCTCGACGATTTTTTTCCAATTACGAAATATCTGCAGAAATAACTGGCATAAGCGAACAATTGATTTATAAGCTATGGATTATTTTGATGACAATGTCTAGTGGGCTAGCTATAAATGAGGAAAAGTTTAAAGTTTACTGCAATCCACCAAAATTATTATAGAAACCGCTGTCGCCAAATTCACATAAATAATCCGATAATCATATATTCACCACAAAGAAACAATTTATTTGATTGGTAGTTTTTAGATTTTCAAAATTATCCTATATCACCGACTTGGAAATAAACCCTTAGTACTACAAATAAGATTTATTTTGCTTTAACAGCAGGACGTATTTACGATCTATAATCAGATTTGAATAGATTAACGATCCAGTTCCACTTCTTGACCATAGATGGCGGTATTCTAAAAGGTCGCAATTAAAAACTTTATGTCGTTGTACATATGGTTGATAGGTCGATTGCAGCTACTACTCGGCCATAGCTGCACCACGTAGCACATTGAAATATTTATCGATATCGATAGATACCAGATTTTTTTTCAATTGACACAAATAAGTTTTTTTACTTATATATTATACAGAGTATTATGCATTTTTTTGGCAATGTAAGTGTAAATCAGTTTCTAACAGTTAAAGATTTATAACCATTTCAGTGGTTTCTTTTTTATATTTCTACATAGCTCTACTAAAAATTTGTTAAAAAAAACGAATTGATGAGATTAAGAATTTTTATTTTTATACAAAGAGATTCCACTTAAAAGGAAGTTTATACGTTTTCTACATTTTGAAATCGTACCAATAGTCTTTGACACCACAATCACGAACATACATACATACACACACATATTATATATATGGGCCGACTACAGAATATATATTTTTTTACTAGCTTTTGCCCGCGACTTCGTCCGCGTGGAATAGTGACTTCCGGCAAATTTTTTGGTTCTTCCCACATAGTTCCCGTTCCCGCAGAATTTTCAGGATAAAACCTATGTTTTTTTTTCGAGTTTCAAACTATATATCTGTATAATTTTTAAATTAAATATAATTATTTTAAAGAACTTCTGCATATACTACATTTTTTGTTTTATTATCTTGTGGCAGAAGAACATATTGATTTTCGCCACAACCCGATCTTGATAACGCGACATATAACTGGCCGTGCGAAAAACAGTCTTGGCGTAAATCGATCCCCACGTGTTTGAATGTTTGCCCCTGTGATTTATTTATTGTGACTGCGAAAGATAATTTAAGCGGAAATTGTATTCTTTTAAAATTGAAGGGTAAGTCGTTGGGTATCATTGGGATGCGGGGTATGAGGACCGTTTGACCAACTGCTGGACCAGTCAAAACTATTGCAACGATGACGTTATTGCGCAGAAATTTTACTTGAAGTCGGGTCCCGTTGCATAAATTTGGTGGTTTGAGATTTCTTAGTAAAATTATTGGGGCACCTATTTTTAACTTAAGAGAATGTGGGGGAAGGCCGCTTGGGTTCAAGGAATTGAGGAACTCCTGTGGGTAATGAACTACATCTTCTTGATCCATCACGGTATCAATGGATGTGTAGGTTACAATATCTCCCGGGAGTTTACTCAAAATGATATCATTTATTTCGTCAACGCTACTATTTCTTGCCGCCAATATTGCTCTTTGACACATCCATTGATGGTCCTTGTTTTCTATTTGGCTGATGTCAGGGTATACCTTAGTTACTAATTCCTCGATGTTACCCACTTTTACTCCTAAATCGCAATCAATTTCAATTTTATTATTAGAATGAGGTATATTCCCGTCTCCTACAGAAAGTAATTTTGAAGGGAAAGTTATACTACCTCCCCCCAAATGTGCTCTCATATTTGTTGATAATTTTAAAATATTTACAAATTTCCATAATGGAGAACTTTTAAGGCAAGCCTTCACAATGTCTGCTCTAGTTCCTCTTACTATTACCGGTAAAGTTTGGCGAAAGTCCCCAGCAAACATAACAGTAATCCCACCCATGATTTTATCACAGCTTCTAAGATCTCTAAGAGTTCTGTCTAGAGCTTCTACGTGAGCTCTATGTATCATGGTACATTCGTCCCAGATTATTAGACTGACGTCTTGTAAAATTTTCCCCAAGGGGCCATTTTTGCGTATAGAGCACACGCTATCTTTCTCTAAAGACACAGTCAGGGGCAGTTTAAAAGTGGAATGAGCTGTGCGTCC
The DNA here is from genome assembly GCA_037950945.1 of Hypolimnas misippus. Lineage (NCBI taxonomy): Eukaryota > Metazoa > Arthropoda > Insecta > Lepidoptera > Nymphalidae > Hypolimnas > Hypolimnas misippus. The sequence goes on from JBBEEQ010000014.1 coordinate 5,721,110, forward strand.
ACCTGCTAATAAGGTTGCAGCAATACCTGACGACGCTACTGCCAAGGCTAGCTTTCCCAGAGACCTTACTTTTGCTAATATAAGATTAGTGATAAACGTCTTGCCGGTCCCACCGGGAGCATCCAAAAAGAAAATTCTTCCTTCATTAAAACGTACACTGTTCATGACACAATTATACGTTGTCACCTGGTCATTAATTAATCTTGGTTCATTTTGTGCGATATACTCATTCAATTCATTTATGTTATATGGTTTTCGCAACGCTATTTCTAATGGGTCCAGAAGCGAGTTATTTCTTTTTGCTGCAGGAAGCCCAAAGTCGGATAGGGATTTATCTGAAAACTCATGAATTTGATCTTCAATTATGATTAGTCCATCATTGTATATATCATCATTATATGCTAATGTAATATCCTGATTCTCATTACGCATTCTGTTTAATATATCTTCACATAAAGCATCACGAAATTTATTCCATAACTCTAAGGGATCAGAGGGTTGGCAAAATATAAGGATAGTGGTAAATAATTCTCTTAATTTTGTAGCTGGCTCGGATATGATAGCATCGGACATGGTATTTTGCCAATGTTCATCTCCCTCCAGTAAACCTAATTCCTTGCAAGCGCCTTGGTACGTTTGGAAAATAACACCATTCACGGTTCTTAGATGTTGAAATGACATTGGACCGCGAACATATTGCAATAACATTCTTAAATAAAAACATTCAGTTTGAGTTGGATGAATGTTATAAACACGGCCTAAAGTTGTGTCTTTTTTTACACCGGGATATCCCTCAACATCTTGCCCGCGTCTTCTTCTAGAAAATGAATTTCTTTGCCAAACGTAATACTGGGGAACTTCGTGATATAAAAGGGTTTTTGCGAAATCGTCGCTTTTGCAGAGATCAAAGAACGCTGTAAGTGTCGTTGATGAAGGATTGTTCACACGATCTTGGAGATTTTCATTATTATAAAAATATACTCTTTGTCCATTTTCCAAATGAACGGCTAAATGAACTACTGCCGGTAAACGTTCATGAATAGAGAATTGGAAAATTCTCCAAAACGCCTCAGAGGAACTTATATAGCGACCATTTAGATATTTTTCTACTTCATCGTTATTACTTTGTAACGAAAATGTGGCTTGATCAGAACCTTTATGAATATACTTACAGATGTATTTAATAGCTTTGACCGATTGACAAAACTCTACGTTAATGTGTGCATTGAAAATTCGTGATAGCAGTGGATTATAGGGAACCACCCAACGATTATCCACGCTCATTTCTGTACCTTTTACACGAATTATAGCTGTGTTTCCACCATTATCTGGAGACCTGCGTCTGTAGGTTGGATAACCGTCATCCCCCGTTTGTGTTTCCGAAATAAAATGCCTAGGGAACTTTTTAGAACAAACGTTTTCTTTCATACATGGTGATGAAGGATTATGAAATCCGCAAGGACCATGTATCATATTTTTTATAACAATATTATGAAGAATCGGATCTTGTTGTATGTCAGGTATTTCAGCCGATATTATTGCATCTATAGAATCTGGTTGAACTTTGTTAGCCAGCCACAATAAAATGTGGGCGTGAGGTAAACCTCTTTTTTGCCATTCTACACTGTAAACAAAGGCTTTCGATGGGCCAAAAATATTTTTCTTCGTTAATAGGTCTATCATTTTCTTGAGTTTTAAATGAAATACCCTAGAAATTAAATCATGTCTATCATAAGAATGTTGATTGGGCAATAACTCACTTTTTATTTCTGGCCATTCGGGGTTACATGTAAATGTAATGAAGAGGTCAGGTCTTCCAAATTTCCTGACATATGTCATGGCATCTTGACTTTTTTCATTCATGAATCTGGGGGATCCTGTAAATGACGACGGCAATATAACGTGCTGGCCAATATTAGAAGCGTTTATATGTCCATCATTTACGACGGCATCTCTTAAATGAATGTACTCTTCTGCTCTCAATTTTTTTTGATTTCTTTTGATGAAGTCTAGCCTCTCAGAGATCATTTTTGCCGCCATATCAACACAATATTGGTTGAATAATCCTTTGAAATAATGTATACTGTTAAAGTCATTTAGTCTCACCATGAATCTAAATGCATAAAACTGCATACATGAAACAGTTTTAGATGTAGCCGTAGTATTCTGCTGTGGAATATTAATACAGTATCCGTCGTTTCCAAAGGGAAACAGTAAGGGATATTGAAGCGGGTCATAAGATCTATGAATTTCAGAAACTCGTTGAAGTCGACCATCTCTCGCAGTCAATACAATATCACGAGGACCTTTGTCTTCATCTATCATAAGAACAGCTACTTCATCTACTACTGGCGCATTATACCGACCTCTATGCTCATTATTAGGTTTTACATCAGCATGAATGATAAGTTTTAAATCATTCGGTGGTCTATTTTCTAGATTGTACTTAAAACTTTGAATATACGTATTATGATCATGAAGATATGATTGGAGAACATCGATAAGATCGATTTGCAAGCTTGGGTTTAAATTTGAGCGCAAGGATACCTGATCTGCATGGGAAACAAAATATATTTGCAGGAATTCGGGTTGTGCCCCTACAGCTGGAAGTAAGTCACCGATTAAATGATAAACTTGCCCTTGGACTTTAAAAGTGGGCATAAAGTTTCCCTCACGAATTTCTTTGGCACCAAATGAAGTCATCTGAAATAATGTATTATATTGTCTTGAGTGGTTTAAGAAATGCTTAGATAAAGGATGTGAGCCTGATATCAGTTCCTTTAAAACGGATGTTGGTTCCGGAATTATAGGTATATTTACTTTACCACCACTACAACACAGTCCAGGAGTTTCAGCTGCCCATTTTTTTGCTTGGCATAAGTTGCATATTTTATCCATTCTACCAATATCAATATCATTTAGCTCAGAATAGTCAACGGTACAATCATAAGCAAAAGCAGCATTTAATAAATTATGTTGTCTGCGAGTTCTATTCCTAGTTGGTCGGGCATTTTGCTGTGCTAATCGTTGGGATCGTTCAGTGCTTGATTCCCGATCACGGTTAGCCAAAGTTCGGGAATTCTGTGAGGCCAAACGTTGAGAACGTTCAGCACTGGATTCCCGATTGCGGTTAGCCAATGTTCGGGCATTCTGTGTGGCCAAACGTTGAGAACGTTCAGCACTCGATTCCCGATCGCGGTTAGCCATAGTTCGGGCATTCTGTGAGGCCAAACGTTGAGAACGTTCAGCACTCGATTCCCGATCGCGGTTAGCCATAGTTCGGGCATTCTGTGAAGCCAAACGTTGAGAACGATCAGCACTCGATTCCCTTGCACGGTTTTGTTCAGTAATTGCTCGTTGTGTAGCCAACCTGTGCATATTTTCATCCTCAGTTTCATTGCTGCGCAAAACTCGCAGCCGCTTTGCAGTAGCAGTCTGCCGAGAAAGCTGAGTTCTTTTTCTCGGCATAATAGTGATGAAGAAAAAACGTAGAAAATGAAAACTTAACTAAAGCGTATCACGTAATAAAAAAAAGAAACGTAAGATTAAGAAGATTAATAATTAGGAACCTAATTACTTTTATTTTAAACGAATATGTCAAAATAACAACCGTAAAACGAAAATAAGGTAAACTAACTTTATGCTTAAACTTAACCCTAATCTAATGAGAATAAATAGGTAGACCACACCTATTTACAGGTTTTATCTAAAGCAAAAAAAAAAATTGAAACTAAATACGTTAAACTAAACCCTAATCTAATAAGAATAATTAAGTAGGCGACACCTATTTAGGTACCTACAGGTATTATGTACCACAAAAAAAATTAGAAACTAAATACTATTTTTAAATAATCTACCTACATGAAAACAAAAAAGTGTTATTATTGTGTAACTAAATACTATCCTAAAACAAATAAAGTACCTACTATATAGAAAACAACTACAAAATGAAACTGTGTTTAAAAAGTAATATTAGGATGATAATTATATCGCATAAACAAATTAGCGCTGCATTCAACCGTTCAGTAGGGAGCCGACCGCGCGAGTGAGCCGCGCGGCATGGTATCTCGTTGAGCTACACCCCTCCCGGCTTGCCCGCAAGCACCGCCTCTCTCCCGCCGCGCCGGCAAGCGCAGAGAGCGAGTTGGTTTTGTTTCGGAGTTATTTATGATTGTAATTTTTAAAGTTTTTTGTTAAAATTAAGTTATATCAAAGACAATTTTATTCACAATGAAGTACTCTTAACCAACAACATATTTATTTGAATATAAAGATTAATATTATTATGTTGATACAACTTAAACAAATTATTTCGACCAAATTAGGTACCATAAAAACGGTTTTTGTGAGTTAATCTTAAAAGATAGACATATAATGTCGCGGACTGTTTTTTAGATCATTAAAAGAGCTATTATTCTTTAATACATATTTTTTATGTATCTTGAACCGTTTTCACGGCGCACGCAACGGAAGGCTTCAAAGATGAAATAATTTCTCCAGTTTTTTACACATTTACCACTATATCTTTGCTCCTATTGGTCGTAGCGTGATGTTATATAGCCTATAGCCTTCCTCGATAACTGGACTATCCAACACAAAAAGAATTATTCAATTCGAACCAGTAGTTTCGGAGATTAGCGCGTTCAAACAAACAAACAAACAAACAAACTCTTCAGCTTTATAATATTAGTATAGATTTGGTTACATTGTTTTTTAAACGACTTCAAAAAGAATGTTATCAATTCGATCAGTATCTATGTAATATTGTCAAAAATGCTCGGTTTTTGGATATGTTAGTCTATACCAGCTTCTAAACTCGTGTGCCAGAATTTATAAATATAATTGTATTTTTGATTGATTGTCCTCCCATATGTTCCAAAGTACTAGTCCGATTTTGATATTTTTTTTTATTGCCTTACGTATTACTTTAGATAAAGTTCATCGAGCAATTTGCATCAGCAAATTTCATCAAAATTGGTTAATTATTTTTTGAAATATGGGAGAAAACGTTTTACGAACTAGCTTATTATATAGCTACGGTTTGATATGAGTAACCGGCTATATGCGCCAACCCGCAGTTTAGCAACGTGATGGATTAAGCTCCTTAACCTTCTCCTTAATAGAGAAGAGGCCTTTGCCCAGCAGAGGGACATTTACAGGCTTAGTTTTTTACTTAGTTACTTTTTTTTACTTTATATATCTGAAAACCTCGCGAAATTTATAGTTTATAGTGCTTCTTAAAATGGAATAACACGAAATAAAAGCAATTTGAAAACATTAAACAGACTTAAAAATTAAAAAAAAATTATAATTGTTTGATCTTAAGTACTAGTACTAGTACACTCAATACACACACCGAAGTAAAAAAAAATCAAATTTTATATTTTTTGTTACATTCTTTTCTTTTCTTTTAAATCTGTTTAATTTTTTTTAATTCCTTTTATGGTCTTTCTGCTTGATACATTAAACTCGGAGCTCTTTAAAAAAAATAGCAAGCAAACAAGCAAGCAGTAGCCTGTTATGGATCTTTTTAAGATAATTGCTAATAAATACATTAAAAAATTCAACATGTTAAAATTCACAAATCCATAAATAACGCTAAGATAAGAGCGAGAGATAAAGCCGGGACTTAAAAGAAACTGCAATATAATGAAAATAGTAACATTTTATTTATTGCCCTTGAAATAAAACATATTTGTTAAGAAACTGGCGTTTGGAAAGTCTTATTTTTAATTTTAACAGATGGTGTATGCGAATATTTATATATTTTTCAACAATCGCCTTCATCAAATCGGTTACGTGATTGGACGCAGGAAATTCACCAATTTGATGGGAGGCAATATCGTTAAATAAAAGAGTACCTATGAACTTCCGCATTATCTGTGCTACCGCTACTTCTTTTCGAAAAATTCCTATGTCAGCGTTTTTTAAAAATGTTTCCGCTGTTTGACATATTTTTACGACATCTGGCGACAGATACAACAAACAACCATGATCTTTTGCAATTATGAATTTGTGGAAGGGTTGAAAATGATGCGTCACTAGTGCATCAACACAGACATCACAATTAATTTTTTTCATCAATATTCGAACAACGTAACCAGCAATATGGCCTAATGCTTGAGTACTAAAATCAGAAAAATGCCCTCCTAGCTCTTCGATTTCTATATTATCCTCAATTTGCTCGTTTTCCGACATATCTTGAGCTACATTACTTCTACAACACAGTTGCCTTTGTTTGTGTCTTTTAATTGCATATGTATTAATATTTTTTATAAGCAGATACAAATTGTCTGGCAGTACGGTTATTGTTAGCCCCACCCTGTGCTCTAATATTACAGAAAAAAAGCTCTAAGTGGTCCTGGCTTAATTTATAAAATGGTAAATATACCAAAGTGTTTGTTTGAATTAAACTTGAATATAAATGTTTTATGGCTTGAATACTCCCCAAAAATCCTAAGAATCTGGTTTTTCTTCTACTATTTATTACAATAGAAACATTCTCCATTCTTAAATTGCTGATATAGTCCGATGCTTCACTTAAGAAATTAAAAATGTTGGTTGCGTTCTTTTCATTTAAAGCTTTTTTGAAACCGAATAGGTGTAAATTTCTTGAATTAAAAATGTCAAAGAGGTCATTGAAAGTAATCAAAAACTTTTCTGTAGGTTCACTGTCATGAAATGAATGTAAGCCTGATTTTCTACAAAATTTAACGGCTTCCGCTACACTTGTACTGAAAAGTTAGGTAGCTAATTTTACTTTCATTCTTTCATTATGGAGGTTAATATGGCGATCTCTTAATTTATTTGACAAATGAAAGGTTTCATTGTATTGTACTTTATTAAGTTCAACGAAATGTTGCCATTGAATTTTTTTTCCATCTTTATCTACAACAATCTTGTACATTTCTAAAGTATTTCGTACTAATTTAATCATATGACAAGGATCTAAAACTACAACTATTAGGTCTTTGGTGGATGCTCAAACTTTATATTTTGTTCTTCGAAGGCGCAACCTAAATGTTTTACCATCGAAATATTTGCCGCACATCCGTCAAAAGTTAAAGCAACTACTTTAACGCAAGCCTTGTGGATTAGTTTCAAACAAAGTTTTACAAGGTCAGCGCGCTGTTCTCCACTTACACCATCTACTAAAAAAAATCCAACAGGAACTTTAAAGTTACTGTTGATCGCAGTAATAAAGTAATTTAAAATACCAAGGCTTCTTTTGCTTCCGCCAAGTGGTCACCTTCTACTTCAGTGCCCATATTAACATATCCGTAATTTGCGACCGTCCCATTCTACACGGCGACGAATACTCATTTCATCCACGACTAAGGTGGCTAATAATGGTTGGTTAATCACCTCAGTTTTTTGTTTCAAAGCTGCTAATGCTTCCTTGGTAAATCCAGCCTCTCCTCCGACTTTCGCGTACCAATTCTTCAGGGTACGGATATGTGGTAAACTTGTATGGAATGTTTTGCGCACATAATCATATGCTTTAGGAGAGTAATAATGCAATGTTAGGGCAAATCTGCGCAAAGCTGGCGAATACTTTCTCCTTGATATTACTCCTGTTTCCGTGTTACCAATTTGTCTAGCAACCAATTCTTGAACCTATAAAAGCATATACATGTTTTATATTTATATTTTATCCTATCACTACTATTTACTTTACTACTAATAATATTAACAAACCTCTAAATTGGTATTTTTTAGGCAATCCAAATTTTCCTTGGCCATGGCGAATTTTTCTTCCAATCTTGACAGTAGTTCATCAATATTTTTTATTTTCTTTTTAAGTCTTCGGTTTTTCGATTGTAATCGTTTAATTTTTAAACCTTGGTTCACAATTTTTTGTTAGCTGCATTAACTTCAGCCGAAAGAAGTTCTTTACTAACAATAATAAAAAATGGCCAGTGGCATTACAATAACTGTAGTGTGCATGAATGCCACTGGCTATTTTGTCCTACCATTTGTTATATTTCCTCGAAAAAATATGAGCTTCCAACTGATGAGAGAATGTCCACCTGGAGCTGAAGGTGTTGCTCATCCATCCGGCTGGATTCAAATGGATATATTTAACGATTGGTTCAAACACTTTATAAAACACACGAATCCAACTCCGGAATCCAGGGTTTAACTGATTTTAGATGGACACTTCAGCCATACGAGGAACATTGATAGACCTGGCCAGAGACAATAATGCTGACATTATATCTTTACCACCCCAGACGACACACAAGATGCAGCCACTAGATAAAACATTTATGGGTCCATTAAAAGTTTACTATAGTGAAGAAATAGGAATTTGTATTCGGAATAACAACAGAACACTGGGTCCTTTTGATATTATGGAGCTATTCGGAAGAGCTTACATGAAAGTTAAAACTGAGGAAATAGCAGCAAACGGTAATAGGTCTTTGGCCATTAAATAAAAACATATTTAGTAACGTTGATTTCATGGCAACAGAACAAAGTGCTATGAAAGATGGATGCACAGATATTCACCAAGAAAAAACATCTAATATTGAAGATAGGTCGGATAACAATGACAGATTACCTTTTTCACCTCTGACTTTAACTTCTACACTTAATGATGACAATACGATTACTACTGCCGCATCAGAGCCAAGATCTAGAATAGAAAATTTGCTTCAGTTAGGACCTTCAACCTCAACTTTCAGATGTGAGAATCAAAATGAAAAAGCATCCACATCCGGAGACGTAATTGAAAATACTCATGCTACCAAACAATCCTCTTCCAGAATCGATCGTAGCAGCTTAAATAGACGTAGTTTAGCAGAAAGGACTCAACCCACAATATGTCATTTCTGAGTTATTGAGGTTTTAAGTTTAGGTGTGTATTGCTCCAATGATTTAGTATTTGGAATATTTTGAATTATAATCACGTAATGACAAAATATACAACAAGTTTATGAGTCAAGTTGCAGTAAGAAAGACCAACTTATTTCCGAGTTATTGGGAAAAATGTTGGTTTTAGTCGTTTCTGATAAATTAGTTTTAATATTAGGAAGCGTTTCTTTTAATTTCTCAAAAAAGATCCATGTAACAAAAATATAAAACAAATTGGTTTTTAAATAATATATATTTATTTTTTAAGAAATTACGTATTTATTAAAAAATATATATATATAAAAAATCTTATCTCTATTCTTCCTCATCACCCAGCTCCGGCTCCACCTCGAAATCTCGTTCCGCTCCAAAGCCATCGACATCTTCCTCAGATTGTTGTCCTTTTAACGATTTGTAGAAGTCCAGGCAGTCCTTAGGTATAAGAGCGAACATCGATGTCAAATCGTCCAGTTTTGCCTGTGCAATTTCTTTGCCATCAGGCCAAAGTATTCTAGTCATCCTCAAGAGTAGTAAAGTAAAAGTAAAGTCATCCTCAGAAATATCTAAAACTTTTCCTCTTACTATTTTTCCAATGTTGAGCTCTTTAACTACTCCATCGATTTTCATAAAAATGGAATGTTTAAAATTTTTTCTAATACAAATTTCTTTGGTCTTTAGACAATTCACTTTTTCTTTTGAAAAATCTTTAGTTTTTCTATTTACAATTTTCTTTCCCATTTCAGATGTTGAAATAAAATCTTTTATCTGCATTCTGTTAACTTTGAGGGGGTTTTTCTTCCTGCAGCTTTTCATCACGTTAATATAATCTTCGGCAGTGTATAATCGTTCATGGAATTGTACCGCGTTTTTCTATTTTTATTTGATGCGCAATATCCACATCGGCCAATCTTTAATGTTGTTAGATGCAGCTGTAGATTCAGGGCCATCTAATTTGCATATTTCATTAAGTCTTACCCTCAGTGTCCTTGGCAGAGAAAGAGTGAGAGCTCATCGCCTGAGGTGAGGATTTAGCAAGTCGTAAGACAGTGTTTCCAGAAACGTTCTACGGCTAATCTTCTTGTTAGCATTATTCATAAGATACAAAACAAACGAATTTATTCCTGCCACGTTCATCAAATTGTAAAATATTACCATAGGCCACCTATTTGTGCCTCGAGCGACCTCGGGGTCACACACGCAGCCAGCACTATCTCTTAACTTAAATCTATGGAGATAGGCGGCAAAACCGCCGTGGCCCGTCAGCACTTGCGCCCATATAGACGTCTTGTCCAGGAACTTCAGGGCCCTAGCTTCACCCTTAGGACCTGGAAGTTGTGTCACGAGATTTCTCATACGGCGCCTAACCTGACTTGATCCAGGAGTTTCATTCCACCGCGTACGCCCGTCTTTTCCGATGTAATAACCTCTGTGAATTTCATAATTTTCTGACTCTGATTGAGAGTCATCCTCTCTGTCAGAAGACTGAATTTCATCCTCAAAATCAAGTGTTTCTTCTTGGGGTGGACTACCATCTTCAACTTCGCTATCAAATTCATCGTCGTAATTGGAGTCTAAACTTTCCTCCTCCAACAACAATCGAATTTGTTCATCATTCATTTTTTAATTATTTATAACCTAAAAATTTCATAAATCGGTATAGTAGTTGTAAACAAATAAAATGCAATTCAAACAACTACATAAAAACAAATAAATAACACATAATTACTCATAATCAAAAAAATATGACTTACGTAAAAAGTTGATCGTATACCCGCGTCGGTGTCACAGACCGATTAGACTGTAGTAGGCCTACACGTCCTGCTCGCACGACTGTGTGCCACGCACTAACCTACAGCAAGCCCCAAATCATGCAGCTAGCAGAACGCGCGAGTGTTCAAAGTTCTTGGAAAAAATATATTGACGAAAAACTATTTCGTCGGTCTCACAGACCTGTGCGCGGGTATAGAAAGGTTAACATGATGTCACAATTAATTTGCCAATCTCAAGCCTGGTGAAGTTTAACGGAAAATTCGAATCATACTTAGGTAAAGTTAAGTAATGTCGTAGTTGTACGTAGTTTGGAGGGTCCATACAGCTGACTGAGGTCTGTGACTTACCTAGTGATTTTGTTCGCTTATCTTTCGCACACAATTCGACTCGTGGTTTGTTTGTACACTAGAAAGTGTTTGTTTTCTATCTTAAATGGTACGTTGAGACTCGGATACTTCGTAATGCCATAGACAGATGATCTGTTTTTATTTAGTTTTGAGTGTCTAGTGATTGTGATCGCGTGTGATATTTATGTACTTGTTTAATAATTATTAAAATAATGATTAATTTTCTTTTTTTGTTTTTAAGTAGGCTTGTTTAAATTATAAAAAAAATGTTATGTTAGCGATAATTCTTATTTATACGCTCGTCAGTTTGTTACTGAAATATTAAATGACTTTGGAAAACAGAGATGATTCTAATTTTTAAACACGCCAAATTGTTTTGACACATTTTGATTTTAATATTACGTGATTAATTTTTGAAATCCTTCGCTTACGTAACTGTTGGGATAAATTCAATTAAGTTTATTTACGAGATGTTGTTACAATTACTTTGCCAGTCCGAAGCCTGATCAAATGTGAAGGTAAATTCGAATCATACCTGAGGTAATTAGACGTATTTCCTTAGGTCAATGACCTAACCACAGCTGACTGAGATCAGTGACCCGCCTAGCTATTTTGTTAAATTATCTTTCGCGCGCGTTTACACTCGTGTCCACCGGATAGTGTTTATGTTTTTAAAGGTTTTGTTAAGTGATACAGTGAGTTTAGTGCGGTTGTTGTGTAAAAGAAAATTAAAGTATACGATACTAAATGGATGATTTGAAACATGAGTATCAAACCTTATATGCAACTTACGGATTGCGTATTGGTAGGTGCTATGGACTCGACCACTTTTACTCATTACGAGGTAAGTGTAAATCGAAGTTGTGCGGCGCGCGCCTTAGATAGTGTAATGCGTACTGTTACGTTGGTCTTTGTAGAAGGCGTTTTAAAAAAAATGTTTTAATGTTTTGAACAGTTTATTAATAATATAAAACTGAAATTAAAAGATGTAGAAATGATATAGAAATGATTTAGAAGACGTGTGGCCCAAAGCGCGGTAGAAACGAGACTCACGAGAATGGATTACTTTATTTAACACCTGAACCTAAATGCTGACGTGGTCAGCCACGTTGCAGAGAGGGGTGCAAGTGGGAATCGTAACAACCCCCCCTTTAAGTGTAAACTTACATGCTAAAGGCATGAAATTTACTATGTGAACTTCTAAGCTACCCTCAGACGCGGCTGGGGTATAAGTGGATCTTGATTGACCATTTCGATATTTTCATTTTCAGCAGGATCGGTAGAATTAGGATTTGTTTTTAATTTGTAGAAAAAGGCCATGCATCTTCTATTACAACAGTAATAAAATAAAAATAGTACAAAACATGTGAAAGAGACATAGTAATTTACAGAAAAAGTCGTTACAGATTCAGAGTTGTCTTCAATATTTAATTTGTCAATAAGGTCTAGAACAACATTAGTCTTAGAGTTAAGTTTAATAAAGTTATCAAGGTTAGTTTTAGAATTCAAGGATTGAAAAGGCAAAGATGCATTGAATTTTTGAAATGAAGTTAAATTACAGCAAGAGTCATTAATTAGATTGAAATTTGAATATATCATTTGATTAGTTTTAACAATAGGATTTATAGTAGATGTCAACTTAGTGTTACCACAATACCCATTACATTTAGGTTTTAATGTTACAATACCAGTACCTAACAAGGTTAAATCGAAGTTAATATTTTCACAATTGACATGTAGTTTAGTAGGATTAGAATGAGTGAAAATCCATTTATTATTTCCTAATGTTTGCCAAAAATGTACATTTCCAGATATAAAGTTTGTTTTACAATACTTTGGAAGTGTTAATAAAATTTTAGACATGATATCAGTTTCACAAATAGGATTTTCCTCAATATTGTATCTTATTTTTTCAGGATTGAACGCAGAGAAGATACGGGAGTGCTGGACGATCTGGTAAGTATCTTATTTTCCAGGGTTGAGCGCAGAGGCGATGTAGAAGAGCTGGACGATCTGGTAAATTGTCACATTCACACACATTTTCACCACTACTTAAACTTTTACTTCGCTTAATACTTCGGAAACGAGCCCGGGGATACTTTATATCCCTTTTACGCTGCCACCAATGTTACGTTGGTCTTTGTAGAAGGCGTTTTAAAAAAAATGTTTTAATGTTTTGAACAGTTTATTAATAATATAAAACTGAAATTAAAAGATGTAGAAATGATATAGAAATGATTTAGAAGACGTGTGGCCTAAAGCGCGGTAGAAACGAGACTCACGAGAATGGATTACTTTATTTAACACCTGAACCTAAATGCTGACGTGGTCAGCCACGTTGCAGAGAGGGGTGCAAGTGGGAATCGTAACAGTACGCAAGAACAGTGGAGCTCGAATATTGAAATATTTTAAATGTTTAAAAACTATTTTTAGGATTTTTTTTTTATGCGGAATGTGATGAGTTACACTTACCGAACCTCCCATTTGAAGGACCTCAGTATAGAGTCGAACTCCTTATATATTTCGCCCCCTAGTAAATTAGTGTACATTGTTGTAATATAAATAAAATACAAATAAGAGAAAGAAAAATCATTTGTCAGGGTCTTGTGTTTAGAACAGACGTGTTATAATCCCTTCCGACTTTAAAATTCAGTTTTTAATATATAAACGTACGTAAATAGTATTAAATTGCGCTCATTATGATTTAACCGTGTAACATATTCGAATTGAGATATAAATAAGAAGAAACTTTGCAATTTCTTTTTGTTTTTAAAACAAGTAACTTAATTTCGAGCTGTGAGTGACTTTGAAGTGACCTTGCGTGTGTTATTTAAACAATAGATGTCGAACAGGAGCTTTTATTCAGCATTCTCATACTTAAAACAAGTTCATAAATTTCGACATTTTACCTTAGTAAGAGCTGGCCTCGCAGTCTGAGTATTTTTACACCTAACCTTCGTCGCAGTTACAGGTTCAATCCCCAGCTGAGCCCGGTATATTTTCGTTTCTTAATTTATTTCTTTACATAAATATTGTAAAGATGAAATATTCGTGCTGCAATTCTAAAATAGAAGGCGCCACTGTGAGGATGATTTGTACAAAATGTGGCAATAATTATTATAAATGTTTGTATCCAATCCGATATAGAACTACCTCATGTTATTAAAACTAAATGGCTTTGTCCAGAGTATTCATTGTCGATGCCAAGACAAACAAGAAAGGATAATACTCCAGTACGCGGCCATCACGGTTCAAAGTTCCACAACAGTAGCGAGAATGTTACCGTGCGCAGAGGCGGTTCGTCAACGGTTGCATTCACACCGGAGACGAATGATGAGTCTTTCTTTGATCAAATTCGACAAATAATTACTAAAGAAATCTCTAGTCTGAAAAACGATTTTAAATTATCTATATCCCTATTACAAAATGAACTAAAAGCATTAAAAGATGAATTCCTCAAAATGAAAGATTGCATAGACTTTGTCAATAGTAAGTTTAATGATTTTAGTAATAAAATAAACAAATGTGAATCTGACATTAAATTCCTTTCAAACAAGTGGTCAGAATTCGGTCAGCTTAAATCGGTAGTTGATTCAATACAACAGGAAAATAACAACCCAGAGCAGTGGTCACGATAATCTAATATTGAACTATATGGTCTACCAGAAAGAAAAGACGAAAATTTAATCTCTCTTGTGCAAAAAAATAGCGGATAAGGCTGGATTCAAATTGAACTGTGATACGGACAATGACTTCGTAACCAGAGTAGCTACTAAAAATAATGAACATAAAAAAATTAAACCCGTTATTATAAGGTTCCTTTGCCGTTGGAAGAAGGATGAATTCTTAAGCCCCATCCACACGCTTGACAAACAATGACAAACAGCCAACAACAAACAGCACGGACGTGTGGATGGGTGTTTGTCGTTGTTTGCTTGTTTGTGTTTGTGATCTGGCAAACAGTTTGCTACGTATCCACACGTTTGGCAGCGATCAGTATGCGCGCGAGCTTGCGGGAGGCGGACGTATTTACTTGCTACACTGTTTCGTTGGCGCGCAAAGCGTAAAAAAATGTCTGATTGGTCAGCACCTACGATTCTGACATTTTTGGAGACTTATCAAAATGAGCCATGTCTCTGGAATCTGGATAAACGGTAGTTAAAAATCCGTTGTTTATAACTGATGTTCTTAAAGGGAAATGGATTTATTAAATTGTTCATTTGCATTAATATCTGCACTTGGCAAGCCACAGGGAATTTAGATCTAGCAAATTTAGATCGTCGCAAATCATTTTTTTTAATAAAATCTTGTAGAATTTAATATTGATGCATCTGCCACAGATCCATTAGTGGCTGTATTTACATACATGAACTTATAGTTTGCATTGACAACTGCAAATAAAACAGTACTAAAGAATCCTTTGTAATTATAAAATAAGGAGCCGCTTCCATGTGGTTTTTCAATTGTAATATTTTTGCCATCAATTGCTCCAACACGGTGGCTGAAATTTCACTTTTGTTCAAACTCATCTGCTATTTTTTTCCACTCTGTTTCATTTTCAGGCATCTGCAAAAATGTAAATAGGTTCATAAAACAAAGTATATTTTTATCTATAGGTACCCCGATCATTATATGACTGTGGTTTTGACAAATGTAAATCTCATACGTTTTCTATCGCTCGTTAAATCTGAAATTAATTTTTTATTCAATAATTATAAGGAAATGTCAAAAACCCATCCATAGAATAACCGTAGATACTACAAATATTTTAAATTCTTTTTTTCAGAATTTGACATCTTCGGATGAGGATGGCACAAAAGAGGGATCAACTAGTAGCGGCATACAGAAAAAAAAGATGAATCACTCATACAGAAACAAGCTAAATTACTAGATTCTGCAGACAAAATAATGTGCCAAAAAGATGAAGAAGGGGAAGTTTTTGAGCGGTCGATTGGTTTCCAAATGAAGGATTTGTACAAGCGTCAATTGATCATTTCACAAAAAATAATATCAGATGTGATTTATTACGCCAAATTAAATAAAATCTGTGAAGAATCTTACGTCGTCACTACACCATCAAAAGAATATAAATCCAGAGATCTTTCTTTCCATAAACGTCAAAATCAGTTTTATTCACCTTCAACCCCTTTATCATATTATTCATCGCCGTCACCACATCAATTTAGATCACCTTATCATCCGTCGTTATCACCATTACCACACCAATAACAATCACCTTATCATCCGTCGTCATCACCATCACCACACCAATCTCAATCACCGCATCATCCATCGCCATCACCATCACCACAAAACTATCAATTTTCGCCGCTCGTTTCGTTATGGCCTCGTTACCACACAAAATCAGTTCGCAAACCATTGTAATCACCACAAAGACAAATCCAATTATCACACGTAACAGCACCCAATTCAATTAATGAAACATCAACTGAGCAACAATCATCATTACGCCAATCATCACCAAACCTTCAAATTAAAGCTAACCAGTCAAATCATCAACCATCAACATATAACCGACTAGTATAATAAGTGGTATCACTTATAAGGGACCACCCTTGCTACAGGGCCTTGAATACCGTGTAGTGTAATACCCGCTTAAATAGTACATTATGGACTGCTGAGTTAGGCAACACGATTTTTTCTGTCATAAGGCGGTGGCACAAGTAATCGATGTACAAAGTTTCAAATCTCGGAGTTTCGTTGTTTATTTAATGAAAATTAAAGAATTACGAAACAAACTATTTTGAGGCTATAAGCCTATTTAATTAAAAATTGCAAATAAAAATAAAATGCAAAAAAGTTACTTAGGTTGAAGTGTTTCGAAGGCCTTTTTTAATAAGCGATAGGAATTTTCATACAAACTTTAATACCCTATATTGTCGTCGAAACTATGTATTTTAGTTTAGGAGTTGTATTATGAAGTTGAATACCTACAACATTATATCACTCGTTTGGATGATATAATGAGTATTAAGTATAACACTGGATTTTTAATGTTGGTTATCAGCTAACTATTTCAAAGACTTATAGAAGACTAGCGGACCCGATAGACGTCTTGTCTACTTACTACCTGTGTCACTAAGCGGTTTCAATTATATTTTCTAAACTATCTAGAGATCTCTCTCTAGATTCAAATACATACCCTAAAATTTCATCCAAATCGGTTCAGTCGTCTAGAGCGTCAAACATACATATTACCGAAGATTTTTATATATTACCTATAAAGATTAAAGATTAATAAAATGGGTGTAGATTAAATAATCTTCTTATAAGTTGGGCTTAAAATAATTACAATTTTAATATTATTATTTATTGTACAGTAGGTATTATTATTATAGGCATGAAAATAAGTATGTAAGCAAAACATTTTTATATATAATATATTTTTTCTTGTTCTTCGTAATAAGATTCAATTTCCAAAATAGGTTTCCATTTAAATGAAAAGACGTGTGCCTTCGATGAACGTTTATTAAGGAGTAAACAAGCAATATAATGCATTAAACTAATATACAATTTTAAATCTAACATTTCTTCTTCCCTAATCTGGAAATAATGTCGACTCATTAAAAAAATATGATGTGAATTCTTCTCTAATGTGTTTGGCATCAAGTGGCGGTGTTCGTGCTACATTTTCCAAGGGTGTTATCGCACAACTTGCTTGAAATTCCTCAATTTCTTTTCGCCAAGTGCCGCTATAAATCCATTTTTATCATAAACTTTTTACTTTTACGTAAAAAATTGTGCAATAATATACAAGTCATAGTTAAATTTGAGGTTTTTTCTGGAGCCAACAAGAGTTACTTCTACCTCAGCACAAGTGTATTGACAATATATTTTCTAATTTTAAACCAATATCAAATTCAATTATAACTAAGTTGAGTTCAGACCACTTTGGCCAGTTAGTTTCTTTTAATTTAGAGACTATTAAGAAAACTAATAATAAAAAGTTTGAGTTTGTTCCTGTTACCACTAATCGAATGGAGAAGTATAGAAGTAACATTATAGCAAAACTCACTTTTTACTTTTAATAATAAAAATAAGAACCCAAATATTTTATATAATACATTATTTCAATTAATAAAAACTGAGTTTAGAGCTGTATTTACTTCTAAATCAGTCAATTCAGGAGGTTTCTTGTCATTTAATGATTGGGCAACCGTTGGTATTCATAAGAGTAGGCAAATATTGTATGATCTTTATAGTGAAAGACCATATAATCATAGTAAACCATTCCTCACATATGTTCGCAGCTACTCTAAACTTTTTAAGCAAGTTTGTTATGTGGCAAAGTCCTTATATATTAAAAAAAAAACTTATAGATGCTCCAGATAAAATAAAAATGACATGGAATATTGTAAATTAGGAAACTGGAAAAGTAAATGATCGCAACTTCGACTACAATCTCAATGTTGATAATCACAATATTAATTCAGACCAGGAGGTTGCAACTGCCTTTGAAAATTTCTTTTCAAACATTCCAGTTTCTACAACGAACTCCTTAATCTCCTCAACCAGCGTTGCTGAATCATTATTAAAAGAAAACGTTAATAGTTGTAACATAAATTTTAATTTCACTCCTGTAAACCCCAAAGATATAATAAAGACGTTTAAAACATTAGACATAAAGAAAACTGCCGATCTTTGGGGTATGTCAGTAAAAGTAGTAAATTCTATAATTGACACGATTGCACCTCATCTTACAATTATATTTAACAAATGCGTTGAATATGGCGTGTTTCCTGACCTGATGAAACATAGTAAAATTATACCTAAATTTAAACCGGGAAGAACTTCAGACCCTAATAACTTTAGGCCAATTTCTGTACTGCCAACTCTTAGTAAAATTTTTGAAAAAATCATACTTAACCAAATGTTGTCTCATTTTACTAATAACAAGCTACTACATGACAAACAATTTGGTTTTACTAAGGGTCGTTCGACAACAGATGCAGGTGTTGAACTAATTAAGAATATATTTGAGGCCTGGGAGGAGTCACATAATGCTCTTGGTATTTTTTGTGACTTATGTAAGGCCTTCGATTGTGTTCAACACTCAACACTGGTCAGCAAACTACGCCATTATGGTATCAGAGGAACTGCACTCGACCTTCTAATGTCATATAATGTATAATGTCATTAAGTAAAAGAATTCAGAACGTCAATGGCAAGAGATCTCCTGGGGCTATACTAAATATGGGAGTCCCTCAAGGTTCTATTCTTGGGCCATTTCTTTTTCTCATCTACATAAATGATCTGCCCTATCTTATAGAAAAGAAACATAAGATTGTATTGTTTGCTGATGACACTTCACTGTTATTTAAAGTGAGACGTAACTCATCTACATATGACGAAGTAAACAATGCTCTCTCTGATGTTGTACATTGGTTCAGTATTAATAATTTAATGTTAAATTGTAATAAAACTAAATGTATAAATTTTACAACGCCCAATGTTAAAAATGTACAAGCCTCCGTATTTACAAATGGAGAAACGTTGGAACCGGTGGAAACTACAGTATTTTTTGGTATCACTGTAGATTCCAAACTACAATGGGGCCCCCATATTGAAAGGTTAGCGAATAGACTTAGCTCTGCAGTTTTTGCTATTAAAAAGATTAGAAAATTAACAGTTGAAAATTAACTGTTGAAACGGCACGCTTAGTTTACTTTAGCTATTTTCATAGTATAATGTCATATGGCATACTACTATGGGGACATGCCGCCGATATTAATACAATATCTGTTCTGCAGAAGAGAGCTGTTCGCGCAATTTATAACCTTGGCCATAAAAAATCTTTAAGAGAAAAATTTAAAGAAATTAACATATTGACTGTTACTTTTTAATTCATTTTTGAAAATGTAATGTATGTACATAGAAACATTGACTCGTTTAAAAAAAAATTGTGATATCCATCATATCAATACGAGGAACAAGGACAAACTCATTGTGCCTGCTACTCGACTACGTCGAGTAAGTAATTCTTTTGTTGGGAGATGTATACGATTTTACAACAGGATCCCAGAAAACGTTCAAAATGCTTCTATAGCAAAGTTCAAAAAAATTGTCAAGAAACGTTTGTGTGTTAGAGGTTATTAGAATATTAAAGATTTTATAGATGATGACACACCTTGGGAATAATGCGATCGCTTCCAGGCTGTCTCAATATATTTTACATACTGTAACCAATCTTGACGTTGTTAAAAAAAAAACTAACAAAAAAAGAGGTCCCGCTGAGTTTCTTTCGCGGTTTCTTCTCAGGCCTGAGGTTATACTTTTCCGAAACCGTGGTAGATTCATTTTCTTGACGTTCAAAAAGAGGATGTAAATTCCTATTTTGAATAAAAATATTTTGATCTTGATTTTGAAGTTCAAAGTTCAACTTTTTTTCCATAATAAACAATTACGAAATACACCACCGTCACTAATTCTTCCCTAACTTCCAATATCAGCAAATAAGAAGTTGTAGTCTTGGTCTACTAGAGCTGAAAGTACTATACTAAAACTTTTTTTGTTATTATAATATTCTCAACCACTTAATATTGGGCTATGCATTACAATGTGTTTTCCATCGATAGCACCAATACATCGAGGAAAATTCTTCTTAAAGCTACTTTCCACTTTAAGCCACGATACTGGATTTGACGGTAACTGAAAAAAAAACCTGTTTTGTTAAATTATGTTATGTTTTTTATAGGATTATCAACCCTCTACAAGTGGAGAGAATAATGACCGAGAAGTCACCGATGAAGATTTTGAAAATACTGATGGTGCAGCAACTCAAAACAATGATATTCCGGGTCCATCAACACAACGACGCCGCAGAAATCCACCAGAGCTGGCTGAAGCAGGAAGGAACATGAAAGACGCAATACAAACTTTAAACAAAGTTTTTCAAAAAAGGTAGAAGATGATTGCGACAGATACGGGCAAATTTTAGCTAATAAATTAAGAAAATTGACAGAAGAAGAATAATTGAACCCGTCATTTCGAATAGGGCACGAGTCTTACACATTCTCTGTGAAAAGGGCACATCTTCATACATCACAAGTCAACTTATAAGGCAAACGAAATTTGTAGTCTGTTTGAAAATGGCACGAGTCCTGGACTGATGCCCCTTTCTAATGAAACGAAACGCAACTGTCAGATTAACCTAACCTCACTAATCACTTTTCATCTGTAACGAAAATGGAGAATCGCAAGCTTGCTGAAACTGCTTATAAACCTAGAAAAAGAGTATCAGGTATAAAAATTAGTGAAAAATATAAACAAAATAAAATAAGCTAAAATTTCTGGAGAAGCTCATAAAAACCACAAAAGGAATGATGTGTCATCAAGACAAAAGGGAGCTTCTTGCAGGTGAGTTTTTCGTTCTTAATATTTTGTTTGTTTACTCACAATATTTTACTAGTTACATAATGTTAAATAAAGTTAATGTTTTATAATTTTATTTACAGATGTACGTTAAAATTATTTGCAAAGTACTCTCCAGTTTATTAACAAATTTGATAGTAAAATTGCCCAAGACACGTATTTACAGACATTGATCGAAAATAAAGAAATACAGAGAAAACGGCCTAGATCGGAAGAACCTAAGAAAAGAGAATTCACCTTCATTTATAGATCAAAGGTGTAAAAAAAAGTGTGTAAAAGCCTTTTGCAGTATCCATGGAATTTCTGCGAAACAAGTTAGACGATTATGTGATTTATTGAAAAAAAATGAGCAACCTATACATAAAAGAGATAAATCAGAGGGATCAATGCATTATCTTGTGAAACATTAACTAAAGTACGGGAGCACATCGAGTCATTTCCTGTTAAATATGTGCACTACTATAATGAAGACACATCATCTTATTATTTAGATGAAAAACTCAATGTTAAAATTATGCACACATTATATACACAAAAATATCCCGATCATCAGATAAAATATAAGTTTTACTTAAAATATTTTCAGGAAAATTCTAGCTTATCTTTCGGTAGAAAACAAATCGATGTATGTGCACTGTGTGAGGAGTTAAAGATTAAATTAAAAAATCCACATATTAATGACAATGCAAAAAGAACCTATCAAGCAGATACTGAGATCCACAAAAGGCAATCAAATAAATTTTACAAAAAAATGCAGGAAATTGAAAATAAGTGCAAGAATGATTCTAAGGTATATGGAATTGCATTTTATGCAGAATTTACCACTGCCACATATTCCTGTCCAGGAGGTTTTTTATCTACGTCATCAGTGGTTATATGAGTTTTGTATATATGATCTGAAAACTAGCAAATCAGTCTTTTACTCCTATTGTGAAGGCGTCGCTAATAAAGGTCCCAATGAAGTAGGTACTTTCGTGCTGGATTATACATATAAAAAAAAATATTAGTAATGACGCCGACGAGCTGCACCTATTTTCAGATAGTTGTGCCGGCCAAGATCGGAATCATGCCATGATCCGAATCCTTTTATCACTAGCTGACCAAAGTAATAATATAGGTCATAGGAGGTCATTAATTCCTGCCAAATGATAGAATGTTTGGGACAGCAAAGAAACATATTCGAAAAAATGACAGGATTTACACTCCAAATGAATATGAAAATCTAATAGCTGAGGCTAATGAAAATTTTGAAATAAGACAGGCTAAAACTGAAGATATTATAGACATAAAAAAATGGTGGCCAACCTATTACAAGTGCCGTCTGTAGATTCCTATGGCAGAGGAGTACCCAAGGACAAAAAAGTGACTTTTGCTATTTCCAAAGTATAACATTTAACGCTTTTCACCACACCAGGTCTTGTGACAACACGTGAATCTATAGATTGTTTAGTCAGTCACGATTTCCAACTCTTACAAAGGCTGGGTACCAGGCCCCCCTTACCATCAAATAATACTCCTGCATATGCTGGTAAAGTGCCAATCAACGAAAAGAAAATGGCTGATTTAAAAAAACTAGAAAAATAAATTCTAGCAGAGTACCAAACTTTTTATGCAGAGGTTTTTTCATGGCAAACAACTTCAGCAAACAATGAATATCACGAAAATCAAGATGACTAACGTACAGTTCTACTAAAAATATTTAATTTTGTATGAAAATCAGAGAGGTCATTTTGAAAATATCTGTGTAAGATTTTTTTTTATAAATAAAAGTTACAAAAGATATATATTTCTTTTACATATTTAACTACTCCCATGTTCAGTTTCTTTTTAACCAATATTTTTTTTATAATAAACATATTTTTGTTGTTCCTGAAAAGTTTAAATTAACAGACTTGTGCCCTTTTCGAAATGACGGGTTCAATTATTTAAAAACTAGCATACTGCCCCCGGCTTCAAACGTATTAATTTAATAAGTTAGTACTGTATCAGAGATCTTTTACCTGGTTATTGTTTCTTGTAATATTTTCTTAATATTATTGTTGTATTATTTTATTATGTCGAGGTAGACACAGTACATATTATACGATTTCGTAAAAATCTTTTTTTTTTTTTTTTGTTAAAAGTGGTTATAAGTTAAAAGTGATCAGACAGACATACACAAACAGACAGACATTGATTTGTTATCAGTATCAATAAAATAAAGTCTAGTAGACTTAGAATTTTCACAAATACTTCATCTGCCAATACAGAATCATAATATACATTTTTATTTTTATCATAATATACATTTTAGCTTACTTGAATAAACTATTTTTTTTTATTTATGCTTTATAATATCAAAAGTTCATTATAAAAATGTCTTTATAATACTTTTTTCACTTGTATTGGTTCTCGTAAAATAAATAATACGAAATGATTAAGAGTGCGCAATCTTATAATTGTACATGAAAAATTCCAGGCCAATACTAAAAATTAAAATATATGTCAAACTACTTTCAAGGGTTGTATTTGATCATAAACATAAAATATTAAAATTTCCTCGATAAAAAAAAATCACGAAATTACCTCTAATTTTCACATAATTTCGTTTTATTTTTGACATGGAAATTGCTAATAAGAATATTTTTTGATAAATAATTGAATTAAAACCTAAGTAAGGGCTATGCCTAGGCATTTTGTGTAATTAGTTTTAGTTTTAGATTTATAACGAAAAAACACTTTTGCCACTTAATATGTTTTGATTTCGCGGAAGAAGACATCTTCCGTCGCATGTTCAAGAAGCTTCAAACATATTTCTATTTCACGCATCAGTCACTATTGCTCTGTTGAGACGAGAAGACTACGCATTCTTTGCTGCGCCGAGTAATTTTAATCGTATTTTTTGTTTATTATTCGAATTATATAAATAATGGGAAACAAGAAGAGGACATTGAAAAGACTTCTGAAAGGAGAACGTAAAAAGTTACAAATTGAAAATGGCTAATTGTCGAAGGTAAGTTAGTATTGTATTTTATATGAAATACCTATATTTAAATCAAACTATTTTTTTAGTTCAGTTGAGAGTGTTTATGCAGGCGATTTTAGATGTTATTCCAAGAGTTACAGAGTCTAAATTCGTTACCGCGAGCGGAGTATTGACCCGACGATATCTAGATAAACAATTTCATAGTGGATACAATTAGAAACATAATTTTTTGCTTTGTAATGTAGGTACCTACCTAGAACCAGCTGCGCTTAGGTGTCATGTTCTTAGACCGAATAATCAGATAACGTAAGCAGACTTGGGTATAGTATATGCAAAGTTATCACATGATTTTAGTTGATCGTCGTTGTTTAGTTTTGTTTGTTCAATAATCAATAATACTTTGATTTCGAAGCAATTAATTTATAGTTATATTATTATAAAAACACCTGGTATTATAAGAAAATTGTTTTCGAATAATATTTTATTTTTAGAATTGCTGCGTCTCAAAATATTAAACAATCTGAAGAATGTGACCAAAATGAAGTTGTGGAGGAATGTGTGTCGTCGATTCTGTATGTTTCTTTAAACATAGTACGTATCCATACTCACTTCGAATAGATGTTTTTTTGTAAAGTTGAAGCTGGTTGAAACAATAAGTAATTACTGATATTTGTTATTTTCTCTAATGATAGTTGTAAGTTTGATGAAATATATTAAATAAAAAATTTACAGATCAACAATGGTAAATGTGAACCCTAATAGACAGACTATAGTCAGGCAGAAAAAAATACTCAACGTAATGATGATTACTGGAGTGATAAAGAGAATATTACAGGAAGTTACCTGCTAAAATTAGTAATTTACAATCAATAGCATGTAAATTTTAAATAAATTGAAACGACGTTTGAGATGTCTGCATGATGCCTATCATATACGATACTCGCACTGGTGGTAGCACGGCTTTATAAAACATTCCCAAAGCTATTTATACACTGTAAACTAATTCATCCAAAGTTCCAACCACTCATTACTATCTATTTCTAAAATGGTTGCGCTTTCTTTCTTATCACTCTTCTTTTCAGTTTTTTGTATATTTTTCTCTTTGAATGTAAACAGCTTTGTTTGTAAGTATATTATATAACTGATTTAAATGCTGTTTCAAGTGCCATAATTTCATTTTTGTTGTAGCATGAACTCAATGCCACCTAATTCGTGCAAATTAAGACTATACCTTACTTGGCAACATCAAGTTGCTTTGCACAAAAATAAGCTCTTTGTAGCTTTTTCTTGATTTAACTATTTCATTTCAGTTCATTGAAGCGACGACGCACTTGAAGGAGTCAGCCACAAGCTCAGTCTAAAGTACAGGATGAAAATTTGTACGATGCAGCACAGAGGGTTATAATAGACAAGGTGTACTTTCTAGAAAAATTAAAAATCATATCGAATCATGCACCTCAATTTGGTTGCACTCTATCTAACTTAAGCATCACTGGTGAAACTAAAATGGGTTTATATTCTAAACTGAAACTTTCTTGTAATATGTGCAGAGGTGAATTTATGCTGAATACATCAGATCCACAGCCAACACAGAACCTAGACATAAACACAGCAGCTGTTTCTGGCATTGGCTTAAGACAATTCCAAGAACTGTGTGTAGCCATGAATCTTCCTACATTGACGCGACAAATGTACCTAAAGAAACAAACGGAAGTTTGTAGTCAATGGGAGAAAACAGCACATGCAGTTATGGAGGCTGCAGCAGAACGAGAAAGGCTAGCTGCGATTGAAGACGGAAGGGAGAAAAACGGAGTGGCAGTCATTGACGTCGTTGCTGATGGATGTTGGTCTAAGCGCTCGTATAAGAGCAACTACGCCGCGCTTTCTGGAGCTGCAGCCATAGTTGGTAGAAAGTTCGGAGAAGTTATTTTCTTAGGGGTCAGGAACAAATACTGCTGCATTTGTACCCGTGCACACAATAAAGGCGTAGCACCAAGTGAGCATAAATGTTTTAAAAACTATAGTGGTAGCTCATAGCTGAAATAATAGCAGAGGGATTCAAACAATTAGTAGAAATGTACAATATTATCTACGGAAGACTGATCGCAGATGGTGAATCTAGTACTTACTCGAAGATCCTCGAAGTAAGACCATACAAAGATGTCACAGTGGAAAAAATCGAATGCAGAAATCATATTTTACGAAATCTATGTAACAAATTAGTGTTCATTAGCAAAGATACAAAGTATCCACTGGCAATGAGGAAAATGCTCACTATGCAAAGAATACTCGCTATTATGAAAGTCATTTGCTATGCCATACATAAACACAAATCAGAAACTATTGAATTGGGTGAAAAAATAAATAAACTTTATAGAGATGTTTCCAATTTATATAATCATGCCTTTGGACACCACAATGAGTGTCTGGATTATTACTGTAGCAGTGAAAAGAAAAATGAAGATCTCGTACCACGAGTTAAAAACTCTGCTTTTTGGGTCAAAATACAATATATTGTAGGCATAGTTGCTGCACATTCTCGAAGTCTAATAAATGACTTTGACAGTAATGTCGTTGAACAATTTAATAACATAGTTGCTAAATTTGAAAAAAGAACAAATTTAGTACAACGGCAAACATACCAATCCAGATGTGCAGCTGGAGTTGTGGCATTCAATACCAAAAGACCGTTGTATAATATTCAGAAATCTTTGTTAGGCAAAAGCCCTAAAACAAGAACAAAAAAATTTGAAGAGAATAGAATACAAAAAAAACCTACGTAGAAAAAATATTTAAGGATTTATCATAATGAAAAGTTGAAAACCACAGACCAACATTATGGGGCAGAAAGCAGTCACAAACCTCATATGGAAGAAGATATTTACAGTATTGCCAAAAAAAGTTTCTTAAAACAGTTAGAAAAGTCAGACCAGGAAAGGACCGCTATTGAACGTGCAACCGTTCTGCAAAGAGATAGCAGTGAGTGGTTGGAACTTCGAAGGAATTTGTTAACAGCGTCCAACTTTGGCAAAGTTATAAAACGCCGTCCTACTACCAGTGCCAGTATTGTAAAAGCTATGCTGTATAAATATGATATCTCAAACGTTGTTTCAATAAAACACGGTGTGGATAACGAGGCCACTGCGCTGAACCAGCTAGCGGCACAGGAAGGACTGCAAATAAGATCATGTGGCCTTTTCATAGACAGTGGATTACCGTTTTTAGCTGCTACGCCAGATAGACTCGTTGGAAATGATACGATCGTGGAGATCAAATGTCCTTTGTCTGCCATTAACATGCCCATTAAAGAAGCTGTTGAAAAAAAAATAAGGTTTTGGACCATCAAAGATGGGGCTTTGGTTGTCAACACGAATGATTCCTGGTATTACCAAATACAGGGCCAGCTTCAGATTACTAAAACAGATTTTTGTATTTTTGCCGTATGGCTCGGTGAAGGACAAACGATGACCATCGAAAAAATACGCCGGGGTGAAGACTTTTGGAAGAAAACATGGTTGAAAAGCTTACCAATTTTTATATGGATCATATGTTGCCGGAATTAATTGATCCACGTCATACCAGAAACATGCCTTTGAGACAGCCAAACATAGTTTTAACCGATAGTACCAGAGAACGGCTAATTGATGAGGAAACATGTAGTAGGCCCAAATTATTATGTGATCAACCCGGTCCGAGCGGTATTGCTCATAAAAGATCTGCAAGTGAAGGAGAACAAGATCTCGTTCATTTAGATTTCATTGCAGCTGGACTGTCTGGCAACAATCAAGAAAAAACGTTGTCAATTGATGAATATTGACAATTATTTTCAAAATATTGTTCATAAATATGTTTGTAATATGTACGTATGTGCATATTTTTAATAAAGATATTGTTTTTTGACATTGATTGTTAATTAATTCGTGTTCAGTAAGTGTCGGCTCCTGCTCCTTTAAAATCCCATTTAGCTTTTAAGCACCGAAATGAGGGTATGTTCATTCCCCCGTGCTGTTCCCCCAAAGCTGTAGAGTTTGTTTAGGTTAAGGCTATATTTTATCGGGAACGGGTACAACGCGAGTGAAACCGCGAGAAGCCGCTATGTATATAGCGGCTTCTCGCCCGAATATTTAGTTATACATATATATATATATATCTCTGTGAATAGCTTTTTCAGCGTGAAAGAATTTTTGAAATCGGTCCAGTAGTTTCGGAGTATAGATAGTACACAATTGCAAGCATTGTTAAAATACGCACTTATTAAAATGTAGGTAGGTATTAAATAAACGAATTTCCCACTGCGTTATCTGATTATTTTACGTATACTACGGAAGATACGCCGCCGTTGAACAGCGCGAAAGATGTAATTCTGTTTTGACCTGCGCGGGTTCGATCATAGCGGCGCGGGGGAGAATTTTAAAAATTTGCTGGCTTTATGCTCACTCTTACTTTTCATTACCTTAATTTCGTCCTTTAAGACTTCATTCAATACTACACACACCTCAGGAATTATTCTTGATATCAAACTACTGGATATTTTGAAGAGAAAACGAAGACTCTCAAAGCTATGTAACACATATGTATGCAGGTTTCAATCGGTCTATAGATATGTTTGTTTGACATTTGGGTAATTGAATTGAATTGTAAAAACTTTGTCTGTTCGTTTTACAACTCGATATGGACCTTCATATGGTGTTTGTAATGGCGTTCTAACTGCGTCGATTCTAATAAACACGTGGCTGCACGTGCGTAGGTCTTGTTGCACGAAAATGTGTTTATTATTTCGATGTGTATTATAGGGCTGAGATCTATTTTCTGCGATGTTAGCGCGAAGTTTTTCGACGTATGTATAATCCATAGTAGACGTGGATTTACTTGCGTCAAAAAAAATCGCCAGGCAGTCGTAGATTGTAGCCGTAGGTTAATTCGGCTGCGCTAACGCCGGTGTCGGTGCGTAGTGCGGCTCTCAGTCCTAATAATACTGTAGCAAGTTCATTGCTCCACGAACAGGTGCTTGATAGTTTCGCGCGTACTGCAGTCTTCAATGAACGATGCTAGTGTTTAACGATTCCGTTGCTTTGTGGGTGGTACGGCGTAGTACGGATTTTGTTTATTCTTAATATTTTCATTAAGTTGTTGAATAGACTGCTTTCAAACTGTCGCCGTCGTCTTTCAAGAATCGTCGTGCCGTTAACATAGTGCTCTCTCTCAGTGAATATTAGTAGTCAGGTGTCTCAGTCTCAATTGTGTATGGAAAGTAGTAAAAAAGGGGGATGTTAGGAATATATTACTAAAGTAAATAATAATGTATTTTGTCTATGGTAGCTCGTTGATCAGTTAGTTATTATTATATATCGGCAGTACGCACCCTCCCTCTCTCTAGCATAGATTGCTTGTCTTTACTCTCAGAAATATATTCATAATTACAAATAAACTAGTGACTAGAACCCCGGAGATAACCTAACATGGTGTCAGAAGTGCGTGTAAGTGTAATTTAAATAGTTTTTAAAATGGTAAGTAGGGAGACGGGACCAATTATGAACAAAACCCTGTTATGGACACTTTTATTTTTAAATTGAAATATTAACTAAGTATACATTTATTTATGAACTGGCAATACCTCAACTCAATCATCTACATGTCAACTGTCATAATGTCAAACATCATTGAAGTCAGCCATTTTGAAGGAATATTATATAGCCCACCGATCAATCTCCATCGTGTTTTCTCCATTCCACGTGACATTGGCGAAATAACATGTGTCTAATCGGCACAACTAAAAGCCATAAACCAAAGAATTGAATTGAAAATTATATAGATATGAGTAAAATAAAACATAAAAGTTTAACCCAAAAAGAGCATAACACAACCCCGCAACCAATAGAGTTTATGAAATATGTGTAGTTATACCATCACCGTTTAAAAATAATCTTTTTTGGCCTTAAGAAGATACAAATGAAAAGAAAAAACGTAAAAGAGAGAAGGTACCTTGTGCGGTAACGAGCAATGTTTGGCAAGCTTATCATATACAAAAAGTGCAGAAAAACAGAAACAAATAAAGGAAAAATAAAAGAGAGCTAGAGAAAGACAAGCAAAGAGGATTTTAAAGAAATTAATATAAAAGACAAAAAAAAGTAATTAAGAAGAAAAAATATAAGGAAAAAGATGATACTTCAGATGATACAGATTTAGAAATACCATATGCTGAAAGTGATAATAGTAGTTACAACGAGTTACAAGATAATGACAGTGCAGAAGAAAATGAAGAAAGATCTAATCCTGTTCAGACTAGTCGACAAAGTAGTAAAAGTTACGCATTGACCCAAATACGAAGAACAACAAAACGGATCCGTAAAGGCTCTGATCAGGGTTCTTTTAAAAATGTTACAGAATCCGACGATAAAACTTTAAGTCAACTAAAAGCATCATCTAACCCTGTCTTTAAAACTGGACAGTTTGTTATTGTTAAATATGAAGGAGAATACTTCCTTGGTAAAATAGAAGCTACTGATGAAAATCAGTAAGAAATTAGCACCATGGTGTTGTCTACGGGAAATTCTTTTCGATGGCCGGATAAACCAGATAAAATATGGTACAATAGGATGTCTATTGTAGAATCTATTAACGACCCTTCGCCTTTAAATAAGAGGGGATTCTTTATTATTAAAGAAATGGAGAAATACATATTTACCTGATTTTTACCTGTAAAGAGTCCTTGAAGATCTCAAGATTTAAGTTCCTATCTTAGTTTATAAGCCATGTTCCGGCTCCGGCTTCCGGCAGGATCAAAAGTAAAATGTTTTATATTAAATTGTTTATTAGTCCTAAGATTATGAGTAAGATCTCTTAAAGAAGAATATCTATAATTTTTTTAATGGTTTATTGAAATGATTAAAGACTGATAGTGAAAAAATAGGATCTAAATATAAAATAATATAGGTTTTTAATTGTTAATTATTCTTAATGTTACGAGTAAGATTTCTTAAAGATGAAAGTTAAATTTTTAAGTTGAATTGTTTTTTTTTTTTATATATTGTTTATTAGCCTTCATATTAATATAATTGTTATGTATGTAAAGTAACTGTGTTTATTATTTACATATACATAATCCACCTTCTCTTTGACAAAATTGTTTTTAATTTCTTGCCGATATTATTGCTGGTACACATTATGCGTCCATAATTGGATGTTCTTAATTGGGGATAGTTCATAATTGGGTGTCCATTACTAGATTTCAGATGTACATCACTGGTGATTTGAGACCTCCTAAGTTATATTTTGTTTTCTTAAAGCCTTTCTGTTATTATTAAATAGTTTTATATTCATTGTATTCTTTGTTTATTCATTCATTTACCTTGTAACTGTCATCCACGTCTACTGAAAAAATCAACTGTTATACAAAGATCTTAAAATATGTTTATCTGCTCAACATGTCCATAATTGGTGCCGTCACCCTAGTTTAAATAATAATTTAAAAAATAACTTTAAATCTGAGAACTTTTTTCGTCGTGTAACACAACAAACAAGATGGGGGACGAAAATTTAAATATGTAAACAATAACATTGATACCGCAGTTGCGCTTAAATTCGAAAAACGATAGTGTTAAATGGAAATCGTGGCTTCAACAGTTCGAATTATATATATTAGCGTCTAATGTACAAAAAGAAACTGAGAAAAGAAAAGTTGCAATGATGTTACATTCGCTGGGGGAGAAATGCGTGAATATTTTTAATTCGTTCAATGTAAATATTGACGAGATTAATTTATCTCAATTAATTGAAAAGTTTAATAAGTATTTCGAGTCGAGAAAAAACCTAACGATGATCAGATATAGTTTCTTTTCACTAAAACAAAAGGATAATGAAAGTGTTAACGACTTTGTAGGGTCTACGTCTACATATTAAGTAAGAGGCATTCGTTCATTAGCGTATTATATTACATGCATACGACTGCCGTGAGCCGAAGGCGCGCTTGTACTAACGCGAAACAAATCTTGCCGTTCATATTTATATGTCGAGAACAGGCAAGCGTATATGTCGCGCCGCCGCTGCCCCGCTCTCACATGTTATTCTATATGTATATATTTGTACAATTCGTGTGATTGGTAGAAAAGCCGATGTTCGCATTAGTTAGTAATTTTTGAAAACATTTTTATATTTAATGTAGGTCTTATAATTGGTTAATGTATAATTCAATGTATAATGTAATTTGATTGGTTATAATGTAGATCCTACTATTTGATAATCATTTTTGTAAATTGTAATTTTGTAAAATGTACATATTCCTATTGGCCATCGATAATTCACTTTTTTGTATATATACCGGCACTATTTTTTTATAAATTCATTACATCAGAAACAGCAACAAGTGCATCATTATAACTCAAGAACCTCGAAAAGCTAGGGAAGTAATAATCTCCTACAACTTCATTACAAGTTTAGAAAATCTTAGTCTAAATTGTGAATTTAAAGAGCTGACGTCTCTAACTAACGTTTCCCGTTAGTTAGAGACGTTTTTACAGCAAATATGAGTACAAATTTATCTCACAAAAGGCAAAGGCGATAGAAATAACGAAAACAGTTGTATTAGCACAACAAGACCGAAAAAAAAAATGAATAGGAACCCTTCAACGTCTAGAAGTGAGAATAATGAACAAAATGTGTTTAAAATTAGAGGAAGGAGTATAAATAGGTATAATAGAAATACCAGTCAGCCTCAGCGTCAACAAATAATAAGGTCTACTAGCAGAAATAACTACCGAGGTTCTCGAGCTGAGAGTACAATACTGGAGGAAGGTATGTTAACAAATCACAGTCAAGGAGAACGTGTCAAAAGTGTGGTAGACAACACGGACTCCTGCGGTGAAGCGACATGCAGGTTATGTAAGAAACTTGGATATTATTATAAATATTGTTTTAAAAATAGAAATCTGTATAATATAAAGAATTGTCTACATAGTATTGAAAATATGTCTTTAAATTGCAATAATCAAAGTTATATACTAAAGTCCCTCATTAAGAGTAAAATTAATACAATAAATAACTCAAAGAGGGGATGGCAATTTAATATCACAATAAATAATGTTGTTAATGTTAATTGCATATTAGTCACAGGGGCAGATGTAAATGTCATGTCTTTTGAAACATTTAAAAAGTTAAATTTATCTAAATTCTTGATAAATAATAATTATAAATTGATGTCTAATATTATACCACTAACGCCATCTATCAATTAACGGTGGTAGCACGATGCATCATCGATAATTCCCGTGTTCGTATTTCTTGGGCTGCACACTCGCGCTACTAGCGATATAGGCACAAACTAATTATCACTTATTGCGTGAATGTTGCAGCATGACGGACTCGTAGTCATGTGAATATATTTATGTGTGCGCTCTTATAATTATTTGACACACAACGATAATATTACACACACAAAGAGAAAAAAAAGGCACTGTCTTTTTCACGTTATTAGACGATGAATTAGGAAAATTGCCGAAAAAGGTAATGCGACTATTTTGAAAAGTTTTATATTTCATTTGATTACCGCATAAGTAAAGGACTATTAATTTTGGTCGCATATTTTTTTCCTTTGGACGCAAGTTCTTTGAAGTCGCCATTATTATTGTTTGTGTTCATTTCGCGGGCTAAAGCATTTAACATTTTAACTTTGAAAATAGTGTGAAAAATAGAATTTGTGATCTGTGAAAGTTTTTCAGGTGTCGTGTGTGTACAGAAAATAAAAAGTGTTGAGTTTTTTAAACTATCTTTCAGTGATCATAATTGTGATCGAGGCCAAGTGATTGATTTGCAATTAATATAAACTAAAGGTAAAGTCAATCGTAAATTCAATAAAAACATAATGATTCATATTAGTCTTACTGAAATATAGGCGTGTAGATTTAATTAAAAAGTTTAAAAAATTCTGTATAGTTCCGTTACACAACTAACGACCATTTTTGCTGTAAATATTATTAATTTTGCAATTACGTAAACAACATGCAGTGAATATTTTTGGTAAGTATGTTTTTAAAATATTCTGCCTACCTTGTGTAAAACCTGTGCACGCCACTGCGTAGATGTAAGTTTTATAATAAAAATACTTTCTCGGTGTCAAGTGATGACGACAACAATTTATTAACACCTATGTATGTCATTCAATTCACGGCTAAATATAGATAATAATAAAGAAACAAATGAAACGATTTACTCTCATGATAACAACAGGGGACAGTAGGTACAGGAACAGAACCAGACAAATTGTAAACAATATGTAACTAGGTCAGGTAGAGTAGTAAAAAAATAAGACATATTTTAATGATAATTATGTTTAGTAGACTAGCGTATGTAGTGAATAATGTAATAATTTAGGTATTTACCAAATAAAAAAAAAAGAAGGAAAATAAAAGAATATATACATAAAAAAGATATAAGAATAATAAGTAAATAAATAGAAAAAGAAAATATCTATTTAAAAAAATATAATGATAATAATAAGAAAAGATATTTATAGTTTTAAGTTTACTTTGAATTTTTATTTAGTTGATTGATGAATTATTATGTGTTTTAAAAAAATGTACACTTGATTAGCATTGAAAGGGATATAGGTTAAGTTGAGTAAAATCATAAGTAATGTCAAATAGTTGTTAGATAATTGTTTTGGAAATAAATAAGTAAATCATAAACGTCCATTGTTTTTACTTTAGAGCCATAAAAAAAAGTTGTTCGTAGCATTGCAATAGTTAGCTAGAAACAAAGGCGAGGTCGGGTTCAGTTCGTGTAGGATCGTCGTGCCGTTAACATAGTGCTCTCTCTCAGTGAATATAAGTAGTCAGGTGTCTCAGTCTCAATTGTGTATGGAAAGTAGTGAAAAAGGGGGATGTTAGGAATATATCATTAAAGTAAATAATACTGTATTTTGTCTATGGTAGCTCGTTGATCAGTTAGTTATTATTATGTATCGGCAGTACGCACCCTCCCTCTCTCTAGGATAGATTGCTTGTCTTTACTCTCAGAAATATATTCATAATTACAAATAAACTAGTGACTAGAACCCCGGAGAAACCAGTTGATAAGCCTGTGGCATCCACAAGCTGAGGTATATTTATATTTAACATTTCTATGTAAATTGGTGTGTTACTTATGTATGGTAAATAAAGCCATATTTTTTTTATTGTAGTTGGTTTGGATGAACCACGTCAAAAGAAAAGACGGCTGAATACGAGCGAAGTTTGCCAAGGCTTTAACCTTGCGGAAATTTTAAGGGAATTGCGTACTTGTGAACTAGGGGTGACTTTCGCTGAATCTCATGGCCTCATTCTCCCCAACAAAAATTGTCGGAATAACAGGAAAACCAACCAATGTCTGTTGTTTATACACTCAACAAAAATGTATCTTTAGGTGTTTAGGTAATTTTGTTTGATACGAAGGGAAATGTAGAGGAAGACACATACCAAGAGGAAAAGGAATTTGGTTTGAAAACGTCAGAGTGAAGCTTCCAAATATTTAATCTTTGATGTCTTGTTATATCCATCATTGGTCTCATCAACAAGTATTATGGGAGGACATATTAAAAAAGGAGCATTTCCTGTCATCCTCGACTGTTACAGTACAGTATACAAATACAAATCGAGCAACAAAATTATCAGGGAATGAGTGGAGACCCTGGTAAAATAGTACAGGTGGATGAAAGCAAATTTGGCAAAAAGTAAATATAATAAAGGTACTACTAAGGTGAAATTATATTAATATTTTAGTTTCTTATAATTATTTATATTTTTAAATAGTTTGTTTTTTAAATTTGTTTAAGAGATGCATATTGAAGGGCGTTGGATCTTGGGCCTCATTGAGAATAGGACAGAGGATCTGCGGTTGGAGGTGTATCCTGGTGATATTCGCCCTGCAGAAGTATTGGTATCCCTAATTAAAAAGCATGTAAAGCCAGGCACCATAATTCACACCGATTTAAACGATTACAGTTTCCCCTAAAAGTCTGCTTTGCCATGACAATAAACAAGTCTCAGGGGCCAACTCTCAAATTTGCGGGTATTGACTTGAGAGAACATTGTTTCTCCCATGGACAGTGTTGCTAAACCGATACTACCGATAACTAAACCGAGAGGCAAAAAGCGTACGCGAAATTCAACAAACTGGAAAAAATAAATGCTGCTACGCAATTGAAAAACTCTGGACAAACGTATACCTCAATAAACACCAATAAACTAAATCAAATTAAAACAATAAGACCTACATGTACAACTAAATGACGGTTGTCTTGTGCTGATAAATTTACTTAACAAAAAAGGACGGAAATCTTTGAGTCTTATTGGAAGTTGGAAAGTTTAGAGAGGCAGCGGGGTTTTTTAAACACCTGTACAAGACCACTAAAATGTGCTTACCGCCGCATAAAGACTGACAAAAGGTACGAAAGAAAAGCAAACACTGAATATTACTTGCTAAATGAGAATAAAGAAATTTTGAATTTGGAACCCAACGCTGGTAATATGGAATCGAGTTCCAAATTAACCGCAATGTATTTAACATCTTTTTGTTTTGGTTCCAGTCATGCCTCGAACTCAATTTTCGGCAAGGTTGAAAGCGAAAAGAAAACAATGGACCACGAATAATGTGATTGAAGCTGTAAATGTTCTAAAAACTACTCTGAAAAGGTTTGTGCACAGTGACCAGCCTCCCAAAGAAGTTGTAAAAACTACTATTTAAAAAGAAAACCTGTTTTGCCATCTTAACT
This sequence comes from Hypolimnas misippus, assembly GCA_037950945.1. Lineage (NCBI taxonomy): Eukaryota > Metazoa > Arthropoda > Insecta > Lepidoptera > Nymphalidae > Hypolimnas > Hypolimnas misippus. The sequence goes on from JBBEEQ010000014.1 coordinate 5,758,182, forward strand.
TAAAGAAAACCTTGTATCATACTTTTTCATTATGGAAAGGAAATTCTATGGCTTGACCCGTCAAGATGTTCGGAAAATGGCCTATCAGTTGGCTACAAAAAATAATATCGAACACCCGTTTAGAGATAACATAGCAGAGAAGAATATACCATCATTATTGGGATATTTTAAATAAATAAATATTGTCATTAAGAAGAGATTTTTTTTTACCTACAAATTTCGCAGAAAAGTACCCGCACTATCTAAACAACTACATAATGACAGAATGTAAGGATTTGTCACCAGACGCTATCAAGCAGCTAACTCAAATACTAAATAAATTACAATTACGCACGATGACAACTAAAAGTTTTGCGCAATGTCACGCTAAATATAATGGCGAAGGGTGTTTTAATAAAGTAGAGGAATTCATTACAAAAATAACTGTTTTTAAGAAGGTGGAAAATTTTCAGATGAAGATGCTTTGGAGGGATTGTCTTTGGTTTTTACGGACAAAGCACCCACTTGATGGCTTGGTGTAAAACCAAATATCAAAAAATGGAACGCAGCACTTGGAGCAATACGGTCGGCTTTTGCACCACAAAAGAAACCGCACGATATTTATTAAGAAAACAAGATATTTGTAAGAAAACAAACAAATGAGCCTACTGATGAATTAGTCTCTGTGAAGCGAGCATCATTGGCCCAGTTACCAGCTAAACGCCATAAGGAAGAGGAACAATTAGATATGGTATACGGCTTGTTAAAGCTGCAGTATAAAAGAGACATCGCCAGAAGAGACGTCAAATCTTTTGACGAACTGTTGCAACGAGGCCGGCACATTGAAAGTTTGCTGAAGGAAACGGAAGATAGTTGTATGCAAATGAAAAGGTAATTATTACGGTGCACGTTTTGCGGTAAGAAATGGCACGCCTATGAAGTCTGCCAGAAAAGGCATGCTGATATTAAAAATGAAGAAAATGCTGCTATAACGATAACAAAGGACAAAATTACCTGCTATGGTTGTGGTGCGCCCGAGGTTAGTAGAAGCAGATGCGAAACCTGTAAACATAAGTTAAACATAATTAGATGCACGCTTAGTAAAATACCGTACAAGTTATAATAATCAAAGCCAGTCAGTTGTATCCAGTGATATTAGCCTCGAGCCTTCTGAAGAGTATATTATACAAAATATACTTGTAATTATGGATTCCTCGAGCACTAATAGCATTGATGGCACTAATACTAATTAATTTACGTTGATCGCTATATCCATCTTGTACTCTTTAAAATTTATTTTATTGAAGATTAAAATACAATTATAAATAAAATGTATGCGTTTTCTTCAATTTACCTTTACAAATATCTTCAATTTTTTTATCAGTTCGTTTCGTTAAAAAATGTCGAAACTTTGGACTACTACAGTCGATGTTGTAATTGGACATCGTTCCCTTCCGACAACATTCACTGTATTACTGGAAGCGAGTGATAATAGAACTCTCCTGAGAATAGACTTTTTAGAATCATCAGGGATAGTGCTAAATTTGCCACAGAGATGTTGGTATTTTATTGATGAACCTACAAAAAATCACAAAATACTACAATTGCGTAATGAAAAGATTCCATTGAAGGCTGCAAAAGCCATAAGCTTCAGTGATGAACCAATTCCAAAGGAACCATTAAAAAAGTCTTTGACGTGGGCTAGAGAGCTGACAATGATCTCGCCCATGGCTGAATCTCCATCACCATTGAGGGACGTAGACAGTCCACCAGAAGACCTCGTTGGGTACTACACAAGATGGACACTCCACCGCGGCCAGTACGCCCGCGAGCCAGCAGAAAAAAATTTGTACGTTGATCCACGTGTAAATTATGTACCAATAAATCCTTCTAGCGCGGTTATAAACTTTTTTGGCAAGTTTCGACCAGTAGCCGGCTTTAGTCGTGATTGCACAGGTAAACTCTTTATATTATACCTAAACATAGAAAATAACGATATAAACACAGTGCAATAATTGTAAGGGTATGTGTCATATTCTTGAGGTCACTAATAACATATTATTTTGAGTTTTTAGTTTTTACTCGATTTTTATTTTGTTTCAGAATGCCGACGGATTATAAAATAAAGACTGATAGAGAAATGGCGAGTCGCGAAATATATGATCTCGCAGCAGAAGAAGTAACTTTGTGACAGAAAAATCTACGTGATGTGGCTTCGAGTTACAGCTTGAACCACACTTTCCTCTACAGGTATATTAAAAAAAACTGCTTATGAAGCTTAAGAAACGGCGACAGCTCCAACTGTTGAATATCCCGAAAACACTGTTTTTACAGCTTCAGAAGAGAATATATTATGTAAATATCTTTTAAACTGCGCCGTGACTAACTTTGGCATGAGAATTAAGAAAGTCAGAACATTTGCTTATACGTTGGCTGTAGAATATAATAAAAAAATCCTCCTTCTTGGACAAAGCATGAAATGGCTGGAAAAGTTTGGTTTCGATCTTTTATGAAATGTCATCCTGTTTTGTCTTTGAGAATACCTCAACCTACAAGTATCGCTCGTGCTACAAGTTTTAAGAGACCAAACGTATAACTTTTTTTTTCAAAATTTTACCTCAGTAGTTGACAAACACAAGTTGCAAGGAAAAGATATATGGAACGTTGACGAATCTGGCATCACAATTGTCCAAAAACCAGACCGTATCGTTGCTCGTCGAGGACAGAAACAAGTGAGTGCTATGACTTCCGCAGATAGAAGGAACATTGGTTACTATAGCACTAGCAGGAAATGCCCATACCTCCGATGTTCATCTTCTCATGGAAAAGATTTAATGATCACTTTATACGCGATGGGCCTACTGGATCAATTGGCACTGCAAGTGGGTCAGGTTGGATGTAAGAAGAAGACTTTTTTATGTTTCTTAAATTTTTCAAAAGATTAGGCCATCAAAAGAAAATAAAATATGTAAAGGATGATGTTATTGGATAACCACTATGCTTCACACACAGCAGTTAAAAATATCGAGTTCTGCAGGGAATAATGCTATTGACTTTTCCACCTCATTGCACACATAAGTTACAGCCCATGGACCGAACTGTTTTTGGGCCAGTAAAAAAAGCAGTTATGATATAATACCTGTATATATGACAAAGAAGTCGAACAACTTCAATCTGAAATAAATAGCTTGCAAAGTTCTCTTAAATTTGTTAATGAAAAATATGATTCAGCACAAAGAAAAATTAAGGAGCATATTCTTGTAGCTAATAATCTTGTAGAAATGTGTAATTTTAATATGGAAAGATTCCAGTAATTGTGCAATAAGCATGCCTGTAATTGTATACAAACACAACAAAATGAGTTATCAGCTTCGATAGATATAAATTCTGAATTATTAATTAATTTAGCTGAAAATAAACAAATACAATGTCAGGTGAAGTCAGATTATATTCAACCTAACTATAATAAATAAATGTGATAAATTATAAATAATACTAATTCCAAAAAAATTATTACAGTTTCTGATAAGTTAGGTCAGGGCTTTGGCTCTCTCTTAAACAATTATATAAGTAATGTTTATAACACAAGTTCACCCGGAGCAACCTACCCGTATTGTGCTGGTAAAACTATGCTATGGTATATACAAAATAAATTCTATGCATATGAATGAACACAGCATGGTAGTGTTAATGCCTGGTGATTGTTTATCTTTAAGTAAACAGGAGCTCATTAAAAACATACAATATTTAATGCAAATTCAAAATGAAAATTTATATTATGTGCATTTCCATATTCATGTTGTTTATCAGATGCACAGAATAGACATATTTATAATCTAAATCTTTGTATGTACAACCTGACTTATCGTCATAGAGACGTTTTTATTTTATTTGACATAAATAAAGTTGTTTATAATTTTTAATATAGAATACATTGTACCTGCCAAAAAAGTCTTCTAGACATATTGCTACTTTAGTAGCATATGTTATACAGAATACGGTTATATGTAATATAACCCAGAATAATTATTATATTAGCAAAAATATTAACTGTTTGGATTATAATATTAATATAAATCCTGCAATAGATTCTAGTTTAAACTAGGTAAAAAGACAAAACCTAAGCCTTTAACCATTAACATTATTCAACAAAACATACAGGGCTTAGGTGACAAAGAGCATGAACTCGAGCTATTTTTAGAAACTTTACTTTTACAAATTGCGTCAAGACATCATGTCTCACTCTGTCGAACGTACTGTTGAACTATCCTGTGTAGAACTTCAACGGTACATTATAGTATGCGTATACCGCCCTCCTATTGGAGACTTTAATATTTTTGAGGCAACGATGGACGACGTACTTAAACTTATAAAAGTAGTAAGTCTGTCATTATACGTGGTGATTTTAATGTTGACTTGCTCAAAGACATCACGACCAGTCTCAGATTAACTTATATACAGATATAAACAGATATAAACTTGTTTAAATCGTTTAATTTGTCACAAACATTTTTTGAAGCGACAAGAATAACTGACACGTCTTCTATGTGTATAGACAATGTTTTTTGTCGCCGTGAGGTATATGAAAAACTAATCATTAATAATTTAAGTTCTGACCATTGCAGCCAAATGTTTTCTGTTATAGATAATATTTATAAAGACAGACTAAAAATTACATGTAGGCCGATTAGAACTAGCAGAATAAATAACTTTAAAGATATTGTGACCGATAAATTATCAAACTTAAATATGAGATTGAATGATCCAAATAAACTTTATGGTACCTTTTTTTATTTGCTTATCACCGAATTTAATAAGATTTTTAAAACAAAAACATTTTATAAAAATAATAAATTAAAATTTAGTGATTGGGCAACCGTAGGTATTCACAAAAGCAGAGATAAGCTATATGAATTGTACAGTATGAAGCAGCTTAATCAATCCATAATTCCATAAATAAAAACTATTCCAAAATTTTTAAATCGGTTTGCATGTACGCAAAATCTAAATATATTAAAAACAAAATTTTAAGTTCGGATGATAAAATTAGGGCTACATGGGATGTTATCAATAATATGTCGGGACAGCGAAAGAATAACAATGAAAGGATTACACTCCAGGTAAATAAAGTAAACATTACTTCAGAAGTAGAAGTGGCACATGTTTTTGAACATTTTTTTGCCAAAATAACTAACGAGGTAACATCTCATTTAAACTTGTCTGCGTTAGACGCTGCCACATTATTAGAAAATAGCGTCGCTCTATGTAGTGTCAGTTTTTCGTTGGAATACGTTAGTTCTTGTGATATTATTAAAACATTTAAATCTTTAAATATTAAAAAAATCTAACGATTTATGGGGCATATCAGTCAAATTACTTAGTACTATCATTAATGATATTGTTCCTCATTTAGCTTTAGTTTTTAATACATGTGTAGATTCGGGGTCGTTTCCTAACCTTATGAAAAATAGTAAAGTAATACCGCTTTTTAAAACAGGGAATAAGTGCGATCCTAGTAATTGCTGGCCAATTTCTATACTCCCATCTTTAAGTAAAATTTTCGAAAAAATTATTTTAAATCAAATTCTTGTACATTTTAAAGTTAATAATATTTGCCATAGTGAACAATACGGGTTTACGAAAGGTCGTTCTACGACTGACGCGGGAGTGGCCCTTCTAAAACATATTTATGATGCTTGGAAAAAGTTACAAAATGCTATCGGAGTTTTTTGTGATTTATCAAAAGCGTTTGATTGTGTTGTTCATGAAACGCTATTGAAGAAACTTAATTATTACGGTATTAAAGTTGGTTACTATAAACGGAACAAAGTCGTCTGGATCTGTTCTACAAATGAGTGTTCCACAAGGATCAATTTTGGGTCCTTTTTTATTTTTATAAAGTATATTTTGAGTTTGAGTTTTGAGTTTGAGTTTGTAGCATATACATCACCTCTCCTGAAGTTCTTAGGCCTTTACCGAAAGCTTCACCAAGGAAAGGAAACCAAAGAAATAGATACAAAGTGAAATCCACTATCTTAACTGACATTCCTGTAAAGGATGAACTAAGTGCAATCGAAGTAGCTAGAATTGCTAAGAAAAAGGTGAAAACCCTAAACTTTAATAAAACAAACACAAAAAAAAGATCAAAACTCGGCACTAAAACTAAGAACGTCAAAAAACAAAGGAGAAACGAAGATGAAAAAAAAGGAGAAGAAGATTCCTTTTGCCTCTGTTGCTTAGAGCCCTATCCAAACAGCAGAGCCAAAGAATTTTTGTTGAAAGTTGCAATGTCTAGAATGCAACAACTGGGCTCATGAAGCTTGCACTGGGGGTGAACTTTCTTATGTTTGCCACAACTGCTTGTCAGATTGACATTTTTACTTTTATAATAATTTTATTTTTGACGTTTGTAAGATTATTATTACTATATTTAAAGATATGGAGAGATAAATATTGATCAAGACTGATTGTAATACTTAAGAAACGACTATTAATAATTAATGATTATTTTGTGTCAAAGTTTTAGGATATAAAACATTTTGTTTAACTGACTGATATTTTAATTAATATAACGATAAGGACGTTCTGGTAATTTAAACTTGATACTTTTTGAATTGATTATTTAAGTAAAACCTGTTACCTACTTGACTGATATATCGGTACAAATACTAATAAAAAGTTTGTTACGTTAATAAAAAAAGTTTAATTTGAATAATACCTTTATATTATCATTTTTATTTTATTGTCCTTAACATTTCTCAAAATTAATATGTTTTAGCACTCCTCGCCCCTGTTTCATCTTACCTCGGTAAGAGGGGAGTTGAAACAAGTTGACTTGTTACGGTTAAATCGATTTTTCACCACGATATTACTAATATCATACGATTTCTGTCTAGTATTTCGTGTATGACACAAAACGTGGAAATTGTTTCAACTCCCCTCAGTCTTTCTCCTACCGCTTTCACGTTGGACTTCGAATTTCTTTTAAACTTTCTTTTATTTGGCTATGCATACTGGACTCCGATTTCTTTTCCAATAATTGGACCTTGGCTAGTCATACTGGATTGAAGATGTCTGAAAATTTAAATTTAAGTTGTGATGTTGATAAGCCTGTGGCATCCACAAGCAGAGATATATTTATATTTATCATTTCTATGTAAATAAACGTGAATTGGTATGTTACCTGTTTATGGTAAATAAAGCCATATTTTTTTAATGTAGTTGGTTTGGATGAACTACGTCAAAAGAAAAGACGACTGCATACGAGCGAAGTTTGCCAAGGCTTTAACCTTGCGCAAATTTTAAGCGAATTGGGTACTCGTGAACAAGGGTGGCTTTCGCTGAATCTCATGGCCTCATTCTCACCAACAAAAAATGTGGGAATCACAGGAAGCCAATGTATGTTGTTTATACACTCAACAAAAGTATACTTTTGTTTGATACAAAGAGAAATTGTAGAGGAAGACACATACCAAGAGGAAAAGGAATTTGGTTTGAAAGCGTTAGAGTGATTCTTCCTCATATTCATTACTTGATGGACAAATTGTTATGGCCATCATTGGTCTCATCAACAAATAATATGGGAGGACATATTAAAAAAGGAGCTGTCATCATGTTATAAGTACAGTTATTGCCGAGAGGTAATAGTGCTATACAAATAAATTAACAAATACAATCGAGCAACAAAATTATCAGGGCATGATTGGATGCCCTGGTAAAATAGTACAGGTGGATGAAAGCAAATTTGGAAAAAGTAAATATAATAAAGGCACTTGTGAAATTATATTAATATTTTAGTTTGTTGAAACTGTATTTTAGTGTGTTAAAAATTCTATTTGAAAGTACAAACAGACGAATTTGCAGCCAACGAGTTCAAAGTCACTGGATTGTGGCCTATAAATAAAAATGTCTTCAGTGATGTGGACTTTATTGCTGCGCAACAAAATGCTGTAATAGACGGTTGTACAACCAATATCCCTCCGCTGGAATCAAGATCTGAAATTGGTCAAGTTTTGGTAGAAATACCTGCACCTGCTGCTTATGGGTAATTATTTGAAATTTGGTTAACTTGGTGTTAGCTTCAATTTTCACGTATTTATATTAATTTCATCCAATGTTTGAAACTACTTAGCTATGTCTAATTCACGTATATTTTTGTTGTTAATTGGTGATAATCAATTAATTTATTAAAAAAAAACAACAATGCAATAATATATATATATATAAGTATATATAGTTGAAAAACAACGGGTGTTTTTTCTGTTGATCTAAGAAGGTATTGTTCATGTTGTGTATAGACTTAAATGTTTATAGATACCTTTTTGAAGATCACAATTTTATTGAAGAAGACTTTCCAAATTGATTTGGATATTGCTCCTGCAGAAGGCGTTTGGGCTTATCACACTATACAAGAAAACCACAGTTTTCGCTCCAATGATTGTGCGTCGAAATTAATTCAAACATGTATTAATCACATTGATGAAATTCACATGCGCGCGTAGAAAAACCGAAGCTATTGTAGTATATGTTTTAGCGCGTTTTGCGATCGAAAATTTAAAAGATGATCTCAATAAGTCCAATTGTATAACAATTTTAAACGACGCTTCAAACCACGGTAACAAGAAAATATATCCTTTCGTAGTGCGCTTTTTTCAACCATATGAAGGTGTGCAAGTAAAAATTTTAAACATCCAAGAGCAACCAGGTGAAACTTCTGACATTATTGTAGATTATTTACATCAAGTATTAATAGATAATAATTTGACAAATAAAGTCGTGGCTTTTATGGTGACAATGCTAATGTCAATTTTTGGTGTGTAGCTAGGCGTGGAACTAGCAATATATTAGCAAAGTTACAATCATCTCTGAAAAAACCGTTGATAGGTATTGGATGTGGAGCCCATATAATTCACAATACAATAAAATCGATGATCAGATGATCTACTTTAAGATTACGAAAGCATATTTTTTTAATATATTCATTTTTTTATATTTACACGGTTCCAGTTGAAGCTCTCAAAGAGTTTTGCGCTAAAGCTGAAATAGAATATCACCAAATGCTTGGCTACAGTAAAACCAGCTAGCTTGCACTTATACCTGCTTTGGAAAGAGTATTAAAAATGTACCAACCGTTAAAAGACTATTTTTGAGCATTGAAAAATGTCCCAAATTATTAAAAAAACTTTTTTAAAGATCCCACGTCAGAATTATGGCTTAATTTCTTACACGCTCAGTGAGCAAGTTTTCACCAAGCCGTATTGGAGGTTGAGGGTCAGACTGTATCGTCAATTGATGCGGCAAAAGTAATCAATCATCTCAAAGACTATTTGGCACACAAACAGATCAACCAGTTTCTTCTATTCACTGTTCGTAGTTTAATTGTGAAACTAAAAGATAATGGCACTAATGTTAATGAAGACTTGGTGAAAAATACGGCAACATAATTTTATAAAACTAGCCGTGAATATTTGGAACAGTGGACTTGCTTTATTGCTAAAGAAATGGAGATATTTAAATGGGCAGATTTAAGAAAAGTACTTGCATTGGAAGATATTCAAAACGCAGTGGATGTGTTGATTGAAAAGGGATATATTTATTGTAAAAAGATACAGAAGTATTTGACGAATTTACATTAATTTCTAGCTACGTCACTTGCCAAAAAATAACCGAATGGGATAATTTAAAAGTCTCAACAGAAACTCGTTGGGAAGTATTCAAACACTTTCGTACCAACAATCTTAAACATGCAAATTTTTGTATTTTAATTGAATACATTTTGTCTACCTGGAACAAATGCCCCAGTAGAAAGTTTTTTCTCATATGAACAAACTGTGGACATCCGAAAAAAATCATTTACAGGTTCCAGTTTTGAAAGCGATGCTGATAACTAGTTTTACTTAGTTCCTTACTTTCAAATTGCACTCGATATGTGTTTGCCTGCACATAGCGATATTTCCCAAACAAGCACGGACTCGTTCATTCCTGTCATTCAGTCTTCGCGCGTCACATAGGTATATTGTCTAACAGTTTGCCAGTGTCGTTAAAACTGTTCAATAGATCAAACACGTCAAAGTGCAAAGTAAATTATTTAATAACTGTACGTGATATTTCTACAACAATAAATTACTAAGTGTATATGTAAGTAATTACAAATATCGCAAGTAAGTACTGACCGTTTATTATTCATTATATAATTTCTGTGTTGTTTAAATTGGGTTTTGTTTGCTAAAATTGTAGTTCTAATCATCTACTGGTGGCATGTTTTTTTATAAACTGCCATTGACTTAAATTAAAGCTATTTGACTGTATGACTAATATTTGCTATTGCTTACTAACACTTTATGTTTTGCTGCTTTAAATGGACTCAACATGTCTAGATTTTGGAGAAGCAAACGACTTGTTTCCCTATGCGTAGACGATCGACAGCAATCGATACAACATATTTTGGCGATGGAGCTAGAAGAAGAATCTTCAATATTATTTCCATCACCCCCATCTCAACCTATTATTGTTCAAGCTGCTGTTGACGAAAACGAGTGTGTGGACGTCGAGATGAGTACCTTTACCGAACTAGTTTGTACTACGACTACGGAATTAACTTCAGGAACTACAGATACAACTCAGAGTCTAATAACCACTACTTGTAATATTAGTGTTCCATCTGATTCGTGCTTAGCAACACATAATGACAACGAAAGTAACATTACAAAAAGCCAGTTCCTTCTGATGTAATGTTACAGTTAAATGAGAAAACGATGAGAATGTTTAGAACCGATATTCGAAAAAAAAAATTTTATACGTATTCAACAAGATTAGGTTGTGACGCTAAGCAAGAATGAAAACAGAAAGAAGCCTCAGAATTTGTGACTTATAGGCATGAATTATACAGGACAGCAAATTATAAAAGTTGAAGATACAATCATAAAACAAGAAGTACTGAAACCGAATAGGAAAATGAGAGATAAACCTTGTGAACATGGAGTGGCCAACATTTCTGAAAGAAGTTTTGCTTGCGCTGCAATACCGGATAAAATGCGTGCAGATATATTTCATTATTTTTGGCAACTCCCTACATGGGAGCTAAGATGCTAAGAAAGCCTACACAAATGGCCTTATCCAACCAAGGAAAATATTTCGCCGTAAAAAATCCTCTACAGATGATATTAAAAAGAACTTCGGGTTTGATTGTTATTTACCAGGTCTTGATGGTATTAAACTACGTGTATGCAAGCAGTTGTTTATGGCTACATTGGACCTAAAAAAAGATGTACTTCAACAATGGGTAAAATCGAATTTTGATATTGAAGTTACAAATTATGGAGAGAATAACATAGTTAGAAGAATTCATTCTAATCATCCGTCTACTAGTCGAGTATTGAAGTCTGAATCTATTAACAAATGGCTAGAAATTATACCTAAGTTACCAAGCCATTACTGTGGAAGCAGTAGCACCCGAGTATATGTCGACAGTGCCTTCGATTCTTTTAATCAAATGCATTCCGTGTATAAGACTTGGTGTCAAGAAAATAATCTGGAACCTGTGCAAAGAAATAAATTTCAAGAGATATTGAAAGTTCATAAAATCTTTATATTTAAACCACGCAAAGATCAATGTGATTTGTGCGTGGGATACAAACAGGGAAACTTGTTATTTTGTTGTTAAACTTACATTTTGTGCAATTTTCCTGCAGCTGTTTGTTTTTGTACTAGTTCCAGTACATTCGGCCTCCATTCAGTATGTTGGCTTATTACGTATTATTTTTATAAATAACAAAATATGCTTCAAAATGGGCCTTGCATTATAAGATTATCGGCGATTGTATACAATTTTATATCGTCATCATAGTTGAATTGAAACTTAAAAGTTATTTGTATTTTCACAGTTTTAAACGATGCGCAAGTTCTGCAAATGCTCCACGAATCTGAAAATGAGGAGAAAGTGAGGAAGCATTTCCTGCTGATTTCGACGATGAGGATGAGGAGTTTAGGCCTACGAATGATAGCAGCAGTGAGAGCAAAGCGATAAGCTCGTGGGTGTCCTCGAGGACGCCCATATTTTGGAACTCGGGGAAGAGGTTCTCAGAGATCTGGCGGGCATGAAGAACCTGAAGAGCTTCTAGTTAACGATGACTCTGATCATAATCCGATGGGTTGGCCAGAAAAACCATTTACCTTACAAATGCCTACCCTCAGTGAACCGTCTTATTTAAGACAAGACAGGGCTAATTACATAGATTTTTTTAACCAGTACTTCGATGAAGAACTTATAGACTTAATAGTCAAAAAGACAAACCAGACGTCTGTCGTAAAAACTGGAAAAGGTCTACAATTGACCAATAATGAGTGCAAAGTGTATATAGTTATTAATTAGTTTATAGTTATCCTATTACTCGAATGTATTGGGAGGTTAAGTGGAGAATACCTTTAGTAGCTGACAACATGGCCCGAGACAGGTATTTCATTTTACGGAACTCATTGAAGTTCGTTTTTGATAATGACATTTCAGCAGAAATTCGCAGAAAAGATAAATTATGGAAAGTTAGATCATTGCTGTCAAATGTTTTGGAAGCATGCAATAAAGAAGAAAAACAGCAGCACATATCTATAGATGAGATGGTGATTCCATTTACAGGAGCATGCAGTATGAGACAGTACTGCCCAGGAAAACCCAATCCTGTGGGTTTGAAGGCCTATGTGTTAGCCAACCCTGATGGAACAGTTTGCGATATGGTCATCTACCAAGGAAATACCACGTTCCCTGAATACGATGGTAGTTCATTTGGTCAAGGCGAAAAAGCCGTATTCAAACTGACAGAATCACTAGTTCCGGGTCACTTGATCTATTTTGATCGGCATTTTACCTCTGCCAAACTAATGGAAGAATTGAAAAGAAAAGGGCTAGATGGTACCGGCACTTTGATGAAAAACACAATTACTCGTTTAGCACGTGATCTTTTAGCCACTGATAAGGTTCTAAAGGATAAAGGGCGTGGTAGTGCTCAAGTAGTGGTCAGAAACGATGGTAAAATGGCTATGACGAAAATACGAAATTAAAAGCAAAGGCATACATTGAATCATTACCAGCCTTGCTATCCCACTATAGCAGAAAGAAATCCAACAAATTATATCTGCCTGAGCAATTCAGAAACTTGTCAAACTTGTATAGACTCTACGTTAAACATTGTCAAGAAATATCGGAAGATTATTTGAGTGAAAAGGTGTTTTCAAATATGTTTAAGGAATATAATTTTGCTTTCCATGTCCCCAAAAAAGATAAGTGTTCTAAATGTACTAAAAATGAAAATAATCCAGATACGACGACTAATGAAGATTTAAAAAAACATTTACTAGAGAAAGAGACTACATATAAACGTTTTAATATTCATCAGAATTTGAAACCTGATCAAAAATTAGTTGTGGCTAGCTTCAAAAAGTTTTAGCAAAACCTCATGGAGAAAATATGATGTTGTCTATTCTAGGAAGTATGCTGTATTTCATTGTATATGAGTGTAAAACACAGAATGGATATTGCTAAACGTGGAGAGAAGCTGACGGTAAAAGAGGTAGTAGTGAAATAGCCACCTGTCTTATTCGTTATTTACAAGAAGTCGATACAAGAGGAGTAAACACGTTAATACTGTACTGCGATAATTGCACGGGTCAAAATAAAAATAGACTGATATTATCCATGTTCAAATATTTTCTACAACAATCTAAAAACTTACAAACTATCTTGTTCCTGGTCACACATACATGCCAATCGACAGCATGCATGCTATAATTGAGAGAGAAGTAAAAAAACTAATAATATGGGCACCATCTCAATGGCCCACTTTTATGCAGTCTGCTAGAAAACGCCCAAAACCATTTAGTGTAGAAGTGTTAGAATATACAGATTTTATAAACTTTAATAATCTATCGGATACGATATTTACTCAGGTTACTCTCAAAAATAACGATCTGGGTATGAAACAAATAAGAGTGTGCACATTTAAAAAAGCCGACTTAACCCAAATACACATAAAATATACAATGCTAGAAGATGGTACTACTTATTACATAGATCTCTCGAAGGAATTACAAGAAAAAGGAATAGGAAAGGGTATTGGAAAAAAGACAATTAAAAGTAAACAAAAAAAGAAATTAGAAAAAATAGATGAAAATTTGGAAGGAACTAATAGTGTAGAACAGAGCAACAACAAATTACCAACGCTTTACAAGGAACGACTACCGATATCAGTCGCAAAATACAATGATTTAAAGAAATTATGTACTACTGGAATAATACCAAAAAGGTTTCATAATTAATATTTGTCAATCCCGAATAAAATGAAAGGGAATGATACCCTCAATGATACTGATGAAGATGACTGCGTCTTCGCAGTCTTCTTTGACTAAACAAAAAAAATCGCTTAAATCGTTTATAATAATTTGAGTTACTTATGTTCAGAAGTTGTAATTAGGTAGTGTGATTTAACTTAACTTATGTGGCGTCCACCTGCTTAGGGCGTCCGTTATATGGACGCCAAATAGGAGGATGTTTGCAATGATCGTGGATTGGCTTGTTGACCTTAGAAATGTCGAAATTAAAAAAAAACATTGGACGTCAATTCATTTTTAAAATAACTTTACTGAGTATATTAGTAATTCCGTGTTTATCCGTTACGAAATTTTGTGGCGCTATGGTTGTCATTCAATACTTTCATAGCTAGAAGAATCTGACGTCCTAAGCAAAGTAACGCGATGTTGTCGTGCCGTGCAAATTAAACTTAAAAATTAGATCCGTTGTTGTAATGGCGGCTGTACACTCCTGGACGAGTGCTCTCGTACGAGAGTGTACATGATAGCGCTCGCCTAGTCTCGTGATGTTTCGGTGTGTCTCGCCTGCTCTCGCTCCCGTGGCGGTTTTTTGCGCCCGAGTCAAAGGGTCTCGCTTGCCTCGCGAGCGACGGCGAGAGCACTACTGTACATTCTCGTGCCTTTTAGTTAACACTGAGCTACCGCACGGAACACACGTATTACGCATCGTACCAGCAAAATGTGTAACAGTGAAACGGAATTAAATTTTTTAGAAATTTATCAAACAGAACCCGTGTTATGGGAACCAAACCATAAATTTCACAAAGACAAAAAAAAGTTGCATGACGCGTGGACTAGAATTTCTCATAAAACGGGATTCCCTGTAGAAGCGTTAAAGAAAAAAAAAGATTCTTTGATGGCAACGTACAGAGGACACCTTCGTAAAATTCAGAATTCTTTAAAATCTGGTACAGGGCTCGAGAAAGTGTATAAACCAATTTGGTTTGCCTTCGATCTAATGAATTCTTTTTTAGGACATTTATATAAATGTAAGGATACAATCAATACAGAAAACCAAGTAAGTACATACCTACCTGTTTAATTTTATTTTTAATAATATTGGCTAAATAGTACATTATGGACTGCTGAGTTAGGCAACAGGAATTTTTCTGTCGTAACTCATCACGCACAAGTAATCGATGTACAAAGTTTCAAATCTCGGAGTTTCGTAGTTTTTTAATGAAAATTAAAGAATTACGAAACAAACTATTTTGAGGCTATGCGCAATAAGCCTTTCATTTTTGTTTTTTTCTTTAAATACCTATGTAATTAAAAATTGCAAATAAATAAAAATGCAAAAAAGTTACTTAGGTTGAATGTTTCGAAGGCGACGACCTTTTTTTAATAAGCGATAGGAATTTTCATACAAACTTTAATGCCCTATATTTTCGTCGAAACTATGTATTTTAGTTTAGGATTTGTATTATGAAGTTGAATACCTACAACATTATATCACTCGTTTGGATGATATAATGAGTATTAAGTATAACACTGGATTTTTAATGTTGGTTATAATCTAACTATTTCAAAGACTTATAGAAGACTAGCGGACCCGATAGACGTTGTCCTGTCTACTACCTGTGTCACTAAGCGGTTTCAATTATATTTTCAAACTATCTAGAGATCTCTCTCTAGACTCAAATACATACCCTAAAATTTCATCCAAATCGGTTCAGTCGTTTAGAGTGTCAAACATACATATTACCGAAGATTTTTATATATTATAAAGATTAAAGATTAATAAAATGGGTGTAGATAAAATAAAATAGATTCTTATGAGTAGGGTTCAAAATAAGTACAATTTTAATATTATTATTTTACATAGTTTTGTACAGTAGGTATTATTATTACAGGCATGAAAATAAATATGTAAGCAAAACATTTTTATATATAATATATTATTTCTTCTTCCCTAATCTGGAAATAATGTCGGCTCATTAAAAAAATATGATGTGAATTCTTCTCTAATGTGTTTGGCATCAAGTGGCGGTCTTCGTGCTACATTTTCCAAGGGTGTTATCGCACAACTTGCTTGAAATTCCTCAATTTCATTTCACCAAGTGCCGCTATGAATTCGTTCTCCATTTTTATCATAAACATCGATAGTTCCTGGTGGCGTATATATGTTCCTTGAAGTTTTACTTTTACGTAAAAAATTGTGCAATAATATACAAGTCATAGTTAAATTAGAGGTTTTTTCTGGAGCCAATAGTATAGGTTTTCGAAAAATTCTAAATTTTGATGCCAAAACACCAAAAGTATTCTCTACAATCACTCGAGAAGATGAAAGTCTATTATTGAATGAACGTTTTGGTGTTCCTGCGTTCTGTTCTCCTAGGTATGGTTTCATAATATGCGTTTTAAGAGCAAAAGCTCCTTCTCCCAAGAAAACATAGGGAATCGGTTTTGTTGAACCCGGCAGAGGTGACGGCGGGGGTAAATTAAGATTATTAGAACAAATTTTTTTCCATAATAAACAATTACGAAATACACCACCGTCACTAATTCTTCCCTGACTTCCAATATCAGCAAATAAAAAGTTGTAGTCGTGGTCTACTAGAGCTAAAAGTACTATGCTAAAACTTTTTTTGTAATTATAATATTCTGAACCACTTAATATTGGGCTTTGCATTACAATGTGTTTTCCATCGATAGCACCAATACATCGAGGAAAATTCTTCTTAAAGCCACTTTACACTTTGAGCCACGACATTGGATTTGACGGTAACTGAAACAAAAAACATGTTTTGTTAAATTATGTTATGTTTTTTATAGGATTATCAACCCTCTACAAGTAGAGAGAATAATGACCGAGAAGTCACCGATGAAGATTTTGAAAATACTGAAGGTGCAACAACTCAAAACAATGATTTTCTGGGTCCACCAACACAGCGACGCCGCAGAAATCCACCAGAGCTGGCTGAAGCAGGAAGGAACATGAAAGACGCAATACAAACTTTAAACAAAGTTTTACAAAAAAAGGCAGAAGATGATTGCGACAAATACGGGCAAATTTTAGCTAATAAATTAAGAAAATTGACAGAAGAAGAAAGACTAAAAATGATGTACGAAATAGATGGGTTATTTATAAAACTAATGCAAAATAAATCCTTGCCTAGCAATAGATACCGGCAAACGCGACCTTCGCCTGTGTATGGAGTTTCATCTCCTAGTCCTTCCCCTCAACATTACGTATCTCCTAGCCTATCACCCAAATATGTTATTCAATGTTCTACTCCTTCGCCGATTTATAGTGTACCACATACATATTCAACACAGACAGAACGTAGTTCGCCCCAACCAGTTTCCAGGTCTGCGCATTCTCCTACTACAGACATTCCAGTAATACATATACCTGAAACAAATCAACCAGTCCAACCACCATCTCAATCTCAACAAATTACTATTCTAACAAATGAATTGATTTCGTCTACTCAAGACATAATAAGCGCAGCTTTTTTTAATGCGAAGGCGCCATAAATCTGTGACAAGCAATAATTATTTAAAAACTAGCATACCGCCCACGGCTTCAAACGTATTAATTTAATAAGTTAGTACTGTATCCTAGAATTTTTTACCTGGTTATTGTTTCTTGTAATATTTTCTTAATATTATTGTTGTATTATATAATTATGTCGAGGTAGACACAGTACATATTATGCGATTTCGTAAAAATCGTTTTTTTTTTGTTGTTAAAAGTGGTTATAAGTTAAAAGTGATCAGACAGACATACACAAACAGACATTTACTGATTTGTTATCAGTATCAATAAAATAAAGTCTAGTACACTTAGAATTTTCACAAATACTTCATCTGCCAATACAGAATCATAATATACATTTTTTTTAAGCTTCATAATATCAAAGGTTCATTATAAAAATGTTTTAATAATACTTTTTTCACTTGTATTGGTTCTCGTAAAATAAATAATACGAAATGATTAATAAGTCTTTTCATTACCTTAATTTCGTCCTTTAAGACTTCATTCAATGCCACACACACCTCAGGAATTATTCTTGATATCAAACTACTGGACATTTTGAAGAGAAAATGAAGACTCTCAAAGCTATCTCCAGAAGCCAAGAATCTCAATGTTACAGCAAGACGTATTTTCGCAGGAATAGAATCTCGTAATTGCGTATCTTGTTTCGATATAATGGGCTCCACTTTGGAAAGTAAATACTCGAAGTCAGCCAAAGACATTCTTGTGAATTTGTTAAATTGTCCAGAAGGTTCTGCTACTAATTCTGCTAACTGCTTTTCCATCGTTTCCCTGTGAAATATATAAAACAGATTAGTTCATTCGAAAAAAAAATCCACATCTGACCAAATAAACACACTTGCATTTAATAATAAATTTATACAAAACTTACCGTGTCCTATTCCGATGCATAGTAATCATCCACCATCGGCGCCACTTTTTTTTTATTTTTTTGGTATTAAATGTACGTACATATAATAATTGATAGCGCATAACGTAACAGCGGAAGCAACTTCCAAGGCGTCCATGTTCTCGATGCGCGCAGTCGCAATTGAACCAACGAGAATGTACAGGGTTGTGCTCGACTCGCGTGAAGTTCTCGGCGAGGCGGTACACGAGCTCTCGTCCGGGAGTGTACAGCCGCCATAATATTCATATTGTCAAATGGTGTGAACCTGAAGAGAAGCGGCGTCTGTCGTCAGCAAGATGTCAAACAAAAGTAATCGAAGTGTAAAGTTGCTTAAATTAATCCCTGGGCTTAAAGGTAAGATTTATTACGTTACTTTATTATAATTTTCATAACGTTATCTTTGATTATATACTGTCTAGATGGAGCGCTGTATGAAAAAAAGCCTGACCTTCAGATACATGAAAAATGTCAAAGTTTAAGTATCTGCCGCTAGTCGCTGTCAGTGGGTTGTCAGCAATAAACGTTATTTTTGCTCCGAAAAAAAAATGAAAATGACCTCGTGTGCAATAAAAATTTGCAAAAATTATTCTATAAAAAAAGATGATTCTAAGAAAATTACGTTCCATCTGTTAGTACTGTATTCCTATATGCATAAGTTTTTTTATTTAATATTGTAATCATGATATTTTGATGTTTATAAATACGACATTTCTTCGGGCTGTGTTGCTAACATAATTGCATTACTTTTCCCTTTATTGGGTTGTATTATGTATAAAAAATTTCAAAATATTATGTAGATATATTATTAAATAATACATTATTTATTATTTTGTAAACTTAAAGTATTGGTAACTAAATACATATTTGTTTGTCTAAGATTTAATAAAAATGACTTCGTTACGTGTTATCAAAACTATAAACTTTTTATATTTACATTATTATGACGGGATATATTTTCTCGTGCCTTGTATAAAATATTATTAATATATCGTATTTTACATTTTTAAGACTTCCTAGAGATAATATACTTGCTGAGCAGTGGGTAAAAATTCTAAAGAATTGTAATGGTTTATCATGGAAACCGAAATGTAGAACTTATATTTGTTCAGCTCATTTTTCGGATCATGATAAATATGTAACAAAGAGTGGACGGCACAAAATAAAAGAAGGAGCTGTACCCACTAAGGTAATTATAAAAAAAAATCAATAGGTATATTTTTCAACACCAAAACAATTATAATTTTTATTTTACGATGATATATTTTTATTTCAGGCTTTATATTGGACGCCAAAATTATTGGAAAGTGATGACACATTTTCATTTAATTAGTAATAGGTTTTAGAAGACTTTAAGTATTAGATAATTGAATTTGTCAAATCAATAAAAAAATTGAAAACTTTATTCATTTACGGTTTATGTATGCTTGGTTCTCTAAATTGTCAGAGTACATCGGCAGCTTCAAATAAGTTTAATGTAGTCTATGAAAATAATCCTGAATTATCTGTAAGTTTTAATATGTGCAAGGAGCATTTGATCCATTAATACGTTCATATGTTAATAGCATATCCTGTTACATACAGGAAGGTGAACAGTTTTATTAAAATACGTTGTAAATTATTAATATTTTCCAGGAAACTCGTTCTTCAGATTCAATATTCCATGCTTCTATAAACGCTAAGTTGCGAAATGATTTACGAAGAAAATCAAAACTTGTAATCAGTCGACTTCGACAAATAAGAGCACATTAAAACAAAAATCGCCGATTACAGAAGAATAATGCATTGTTTAAAACCATTATAAAAGACTTAAAAATCAGAATCATATTAGTAACAGCATTCATACTTTACTATCTAAAAATGCATTTCGATACGTAAGTTATTGTAAGCCACAAAATTGCCGTTAGCGTTTTTACTGAATACTACACGAATTTACATTGCTTAATGCATTCAAAGTGAAAAAATACCAAAAATCTTTTTTTTTTCAAGGAAAGTTACAACAAAATACGCCTTTTTTCAAACTAAAACGGATTAAAAGTGCTCTACTGTAAAATTATAATTTTGGGGTTACAACAACTTACGTGGGAAGTATCGATTTGCTGCCGAACTATGTATATACAAGTTTGTTAAAAAACCTCAATAAGAATAAAAAAAGACCCATGTACAAGTAAACAGCCGAATTCAGGAAATTTTGTTTAACGCTTTGTTTTTACTCGCCTAAAGCTTATAATTTTGTCAGGAATAGTTTTAACAATTGTCTTCCGCATCCCAAAACGCTCGCTATTTGGTATAGTAATATCGACGGAGCACCAGGTTTTACAGATGAAGCTTTTGCGGTGCTGAAATTAAAATCTCAACATAGTAAGAAACTTTTAATTTGTGGGCTAATCGCTGACGAAATGGCAATTAGAGTCATTTGGGGTAAGTGAGCGCAGTACATATAACTCCCGAACGAGGAGTATACTTAAATCACAATAATATTAAGTTCTTTTTTTAAATATATTAGGATAATCTATTGGATTAATGTATTAATTCGCTCGGATGATAACAAATGGCGTTACTAGTAGATCAAATCACGCTAACGTTGTGTCGACAGAAAAACTGTATCTTCGGTAAAAAAATTAAAAAAAAACAATTCTTTCGAAAAACAAGTTCTGTGCCCTAGTAAGAAGTATAAGTGAGTGTAAAGTTTCTACATATACTTTTGTAGTTTTTTGCTCGACGGAAAACAGTGTAGTATCTAGGTTAACCAAGTGGGTAAGCGTGCGCATGCGCACACTTACCCACTTGGTTCAAATTGTTAACATTGTGTTGTTTTGTTGAAACAAATAATGTATAAATACTTACTTAAAATAATAAAAACTAATGTCGTGATTGACAACGTACCCCGGACTCTGCTCATCGGTGTAAATATCACCGGGAACTCAATCAGATGATGATGAGAGTTACTTTAATAAGTTGTTCTATTTTTCAGGATCCCCACTATGCCTCGAAATTACAAACGAAAAATCCTGATCTTATGCCCGTAACCGAAGAGCAAATCTCAAGAGCTAAGGCTCTCATGGAAAGTGGCAAAAGCAAAAGAGCTGCAGCGAGTAGCGTTGGAATTAGTGAGTCATGCCTTAGAAAAAGATTTAAACTTAATTCATCTGCGAATTCAATGGGTCGATTTAAGCCAACTTTTAATGAAGAGCAGGAGTTAGAGTTTGTTACTCACTGCAAACAGATTTAGCATTTGAGTACGCTGTTGCCAATAAAATAGACCATAGATTTGATAAAACATGTAAAATGGCAGGACGTGACTGGGTGGAAGGTTTTTTAAAGCGTCATCCTGAATTAACTTTACGCCAGTCAGTACCCACAAGAAGCTTAGCCTAGAGCTATGGGATTCAATAAAATTCAAATAGACCGTTTTTATAAAAACTTGAAAGGGTTGTATGTAAAATATAAATTCAAACCAAGCCGCATTTATAATGTCGATGGGACCGGAATAAGTGCTGTACCTAAAAAAACTCCTAAAGTTGTTACTACCAAAGGTAAAAAAGTAGTAGCTAAGATAGTGACATCAGATCGAGGGACCACAATCACAGCTATTTGCTGCATGAGTGCCACTGGCCATTATGTCCCGCCAGCATTTACATATATATCCGAGAAAGAGACCCAAAAATGATTTGTTAGATGGTGGCCCTACACAAAGTATTTGCATCGTCTCCGACAGTGGTTTCGTTAACACGGAGCTATTTATTAATTGGTTACATCACTTCAAAGATTTTAGCCATCCTTTAACAGAAGATCCCGTATTGCTGCTCTTAGATAACCTCATTTCTCACGTTAGCTTAGATGCCGTGAAATTTGCTCGTGAAAACAATATTGTGATGCTTACGCTGCCACCACACGGAAGTCATAAATTACAACCTCTTGATAGGAGCTTTTTCAGCCCTCTTAAGGGTAAATACGCTATAGAATGTGACAAATTTATGTCAAAAAATTCAGGGAGAGGCATTGGTCAACAACGAGTGGCGCGCTTATTTAATGAAGCTTACAAGAAAATGGCTATATTAGGCAATGCTGAATCTGGCTTTAGAGTAACAGGGATATACCCCTACGACGATGACTTATTTGATGAAACAGAGTTTGCTCCATCATTAGTCACAGATCAATTGCCCCAAAATCATGATATTAGCAATATTCATGATTCACTTTCACCTAATCAACTTTTGGAAGCTTCTCAGCCTCTTCAAAACCAACTCCTTGAAGAAGCTCAAAGCTATCACAAAAATGATAATTTGGATAAAAGTCAAAATCAAGCAATGCCGTTGAATTTACTTTCGGATATTACTTATAGGCAAAATGAAGAAAACGGTGATGATCTAGATATCACTGATTGCGAATCTCCTTCAGTATTAGATGATTACAAGGAGCCTGAGAATATGGAATCCCCATTAAAAGATGACTTAACAAGTGATGTTACAAAGTTACTGAACTTTGATTCTGACTGGCCAAATAAAGAAAAAGAACTATTTGAAGAAACCTCTTCATCTATCGTTATTGGTGCTTTGGCTAATTCCGGTGATGATTCTAATCCAAGAAAGACTAGTGTTAAAACTACCGATTATGTGCCAGTCACAAAGCTTTCGCCTCTTACTCGAATGAAAGGGAAAAAGAAATACCAGAGGTAAAGTTGCAATGCAGTCTCAAGTTATCACCTCCAGCCGTTACAAAAACCAGCTGGAAGAAAAAAAGCAGCAAGAATAAAAAAAGAAGAAGCGCGTACCATCCAAATTGGCATTGGATTCAAAACTTTCAAGTTCTAAAAAGAAGATATCCGCAGCAAAAAGAGTAAAAAAATCGACAAATCCGAAACCATCTATGGCATCAACCTCTAAAGAAATAGAATACTTTTGTCCTCTGTGTAAGGAAAAATATTCAGTGCCCAATACAGAAGAATGGATTCAGTGTATGTATTGCAAGTATTGGTGGCATGAGGACTGCACTGCATACGAAAGGGGTGTGTTTGTCTGCGATAATTGTGCTGATATTTCTTAAAAGAACATGACGTTAAGTTTTTTCATAGACGATTAGACTACTTTTGACAAGAGTGTTTTGTTTATTATGATTGAACTAATGTTATCTTTAAATTTGTTCCTAAGAGAAATTACGTTGATCTCATTAAGTTAATCTTGAATACTTTAAATGGTATAAGTATTGTTTTTTAAATGTAAAAATCTAATAAATGTTTCAGTTTTTTTTTATTTAGTACTGGATAAAAAATGTTGATCATAATATTAAATAAAAAATTAACCTGCAAGATTTGTTTATTTTGATCGCAGCGAGCAAATGCGCGTACTTACCCCATATGCGGATACTTACCCCGCAAGGATGCGCACAGTTACCCGCAACGCGGGTCAAGTGGGCGCGTCCCGATTTTTGCAAAAAAAATACTTCCATAAAAAAAGATATTATGATTTTCGGTTTTGTTTCTATTACAACTTAGAAACTATTAAATGGTCTATCTCTATGCAATGTTTTAATATTCTTAACTCCTTTATTTTACATGTAGTGAGCCCTTAACTACCAATGTGCGCACACTTGACCCGAATGAATCTAAAAGCTTGGTTTGAGATCTGCCATATAATGAATGAGAACTTTGCAGACCTACCCGATACGGAGAAAAATAAATACGGTAAGTATCTTTTTACAAAATTTTATTTATTCTTGTTAATGTATTTCTATCTAGTGGGGCCAAACGAAAAAATATATAAGTAGCTGACTTAAAGGAAGTTTGGGACAAGACACGATCAGTATGTTTTTTATTTAAATAGTAATGCAACAGTGTATTATATAGTGTGTGGATAGTATATCTCGTAAGCGATTTCGTGTGGTAGGTACCTACATTAAACAAGCAATCACTTGCTACTAGTAGTTAGTAATGGGACTCGAGCCGTGTTTCACTCGAGTTCCTCGAGTAGTTTTGTTTTTACTGCCACTCGAGTCATATTTTTGATGACTCGGATTACGAGTGACTCGAATGATTCACTCGAAAAAAAAAACACTCGAGTCTCATCTTTACTCGAGTGACACTCGAGTAAATCGGTTTTCACTGGCGAGTGACTCGAGTGAAAAAAAGTCACTCGAGTCCCATCACTACTAGTAGTAGCTTGAGTATTCCCGCTAGATAGAAACACGTTTCGCATACATATTAACAATAATTATTTTGCCATGGTACACTGCCATATTCAGAATTAAAATACTCCTTATATTTGTCACGTATTTCATTAGCTGTTGTAGAAACCATTTCTGTTGAATCAAATGGCAAAAACTCCTCTAAATTACACCCGCTTAGAGATTCTTGGACCCCTTATACGCCCTCCTCTTTGTGTATAAAATTTTGCAGTAAACAACAAGCTTTCACAACATCAACAGCCAAATCCAATGACACATTTAAAGGTCGATGAAAAATTCGCCACTTATTGGCCAGTATCCCAAAGGTGCATTCTACATATCGTCTCGCTCTTGTTAACCGACAATTAAAAACGGATTTTTATGCATCAAGCATTTGACTATTGTATGGGCGCAGTAAATTCTGATGTAATGCAAATGCTTCATCACCTACGAATACATATGGCAAGGCAATGTTGGTATTAGGTAAGGAAGTAGGTCCAAGTTCAAAGCAAGCAAGCAAGCAAGTTCAAAGTATTGTTAATCATGTTGTGCCAGAAAGCTGTGTCTTTAAAAACACTTGAATCACAATCCTTTCCATAAGCACCGACAATGATATAAATAAAGTTGTAGTCACTATCGGCGACTGCCATTAATACAATCGAGAAGTAATGTTTGTAGTTCAAAAACATCGATCCACTTTTATTTGGTTTTATTACTCTGATGTGCTTTCCATCTACAGCACCGACACAATGAGGGAAATTAGCAGACACTTCAAATTTATTTGCTATTTCCAGCCAATCGTTTATACATGGCATTTTCATACATATATTTTGGGTAAAGTTCAGACCATATTAGAGAACACACTTCTCGTATGATTACGCTTAAAGTTGATTTTCCCATTCTAAAACGATATTCAAGATCGGCTAATGAAGTTCCGGTTGCTAAATACCTGCAATTGAAAAAAACATTACAATAATAAAATGCATGCCCTTCAATTTAAGACCACAAATACCTCGTTTGCCTATACATAGACATAATTTAACGCTTGTAAGTGTTCTGGATAATATATTACCAAAATATTTAGATAGTAGTCAAGATCTATACGACACTTATTCAATCCTGTATTGCGGAGCCGTGGCAGTGTGTAATGTTGCCTCTATTAAATTAACAAGTAACAAATATAAATTAACACCTTACACTGTCCCGGCTTGGCAAGCCAGGATTGAAAAGCGTATCTCTGCAACGAGAACTTTAATTGGCAAGCTTATAAGTTTTAAGGCGGGTAACAATCGTCCGAGAGTCATGCGATTTGTACATCAGGCGTTTGCGGAGACTAATATAAGATCCAGTGATTACATGACCTCAATCACTGATCGCATTGACTTCCTTAAACAGAAAATTTATGCATGGGCACAACGTATCAGACGATATAAAAAACGCATGAATCGATATCGTCAGAATAGCATGTTCCAGAAAGATCAACGGAGAGTATTCAGGAAATGGGAAAAATGCACTGATAGTGTGACTAGTAGTGTATTGCCAACGCCAAATTTAATGTCAGATTTCTGGCGTGGTATTTGGTCGTGCCCTATTGGCCACACTGAAGGCGATTGGATGAGCGTTGTCGAGAGGAGTTGTGAATCACTACCGCAAATGGACCCAGTCATAATTAGCCCAAATGATGTAAGTTGTGCAATCCGTTCGACATCGAACTGGAAATGTCCTGGCCCGGATGGGTTGCACAATTTTTGGTTAAAGTGGTTCCGTAGTTCACACTCCATTTTGGCAACGCAATTCCAAGACGCCATTGTTTCAGGTTCATTACCGACGTTTATGACGACTGGTGCGACATTCCTGCTATACAAATCCGGATGTACCGCAGACCCAAAGAACTACCGTCCGATAACTTGTTTATCAACCATATATAAACTCCTTACATCCATTCTTGCCGCAAAAATTATAAAACATGTAACTGTTAACAATATTTTAGACCCGGCTCAGAATGGATGTAGGCCCGGTAGTCGCGGTACAAAAGAGCTTCTCCTCATAGACATGGCCATATGCCAACAGGTACGTCGAAACCGAAAAAATCTTGCTTCTGCTTGGATAGACTATAAGAAGGCTTATGATTCGGTGCCACATTCATGGCTCGTGAGAGTTATGGAGTTGTATAAGGTTGATGCAACTCTATGCTCTTTTCTCAATTCATGTATGAGGCAGTGGGTCACATTTCTTCGTCATCCAGGAACTGCTGATAATTTTGGGTCGACCGAGCCGATAAAGATTAAGCGGGGTATATTTCAAGGTGACAGTTTGAGTCCTTTGTGGTTCTGTCTGGCCCTGAATCCTCTTGGTACTTTATTGGAGGATTCAAGGTTAGGCTTTCGCCTTCGTAGAGAGAGCAAACCTATATCTCACCTGCTCTACATGGATGACCTCAAGCTATACGCATCAAAACGATCAGATCTAATACAACTATTAAAGATAACTGAATCCTTTGGTAGTTGCATAGGTATGGAGTTTGGTGTGGATAAATGCGCTATTATCCACGTAGAAAGAGGTAGGATTGTATCATCTGAGCATATCCATCTCACAAACAATTTGTTTCTCAGATCTCTCAACGTGGGCGAAACCTACAAATATCTTGGAATGTCAGAGGCGCTAGGTATTGACGGTGTAGCAATGAAACAGCTGGTGAGGGAACGTTTCTTTGGCCGACTGAAGAAAGTTATTAATAGCTTTTTATCTGGCGGAAATAAGGTGCGTGCCTTTAACAGTTGGGTCATGCCCCTGCTCGTCTACACCTTTGGCATTCTAAGATGGACTCAGACTGAACTGGATTCCCTGGACCGCCAGGTTCGTAAGCTGCTGACAGCATACCGAATGCATCATCCTCGCTCATCTGTGATGAGATTATACATTCCACGAAAACTTGGAGGTCGTGGTTTTCTTAATGCTAAGAATCTTCACAATCGTGTGGTGTATAATCTCCGAGAGTACTTTCTTAATATGAACGGGGATATGCACAAGGATGTTGTAGCAGTTGACAAGGGTTTTACTCCGCTGTCTTTAGGCAAAGAGAACTGGCGTAAACCCCTAGTAATGGGCACACTTGATCGTGTGGCCGTATGGAAGAGCAAAGAGCTACATGGAAGATTCTACAAAGCCCTGATGGGGCCGGATGTAGATCAGACAAGCTCTGTATCCTGGCTACAATACGGAAACCTCTTTGGGGAGACCGAAGGTTTTGTCTGTGCAATTATGGACGAAGTTATCAAGACGAACAACTACCGGAAGTATATTATGAAAGACGGAACCGTCGATGTATGCCGAGCATGTCATCGTCCTGGCGAGTCACTCAGACATATTATTTCCGGTTGTAGTCATCTTGCTAACGGAGAGTATTTGCACAGACACAATCAGGTAGCCAGGATACTACACCAACAACTTGCTCTTCTTTACGATCTCATAGACTTTGAGGTGCCCTACTATAGGTATAACCCGACGCCGGTTCTCGAAAATGGCCGTGCTTTACTCTACTGGGACCGGTCTGTTATCACTGACAGGTATATTCCAGCTAATAAACCTGATATAGTTATAGTGGACCGGTCAGCGCGCCGAGCAATAATTGTTGACATTACTGTTCCACATGACGATAATCTCCTAAAGGCTGAAAAAGAAAAAATTAGTAAATATTTAGATCTTGCCCACGAGATTACAGCCATGTGGAGAGTGGACTCAACAATTATTGTACCTGTTGTCGTCTCGGTTAACGGGCTATTAGCGAAGAGTTTCGACCAACATCTTCAGAAACTCTCGCTTGGTAGTTGGATCAAGGGCCGAATACAGAAGGCAGTATTACTTGAGACGGCACGTATAGTGAGGAGATTCCTCAACTTGGAGCCCTAACTGCCGGTGGCCTGGCTCACATTCTGCCACCGGTGGACAGCTATTTTTTATATTTTTAAATATTTTTTATATTATGTATACAAAATGTATTTAAAAATGTATAAAATAAGGAAAAAGATACAATAAAAGAAAATGCATTATTAATATTAATTATTTCAGGTAAACTAATATCTCAGAAATGGAAGTATATAAGGGATGCGTGGATGAAATGCGACAAAAAGATACGTAAATCGAAATCTGGATTAGGTGCAAAACCAGTAGGGTCGGTTGTCGAACAGTGAACCAACCATATACAGTAAACCACAGCTATAATATAGCATATTATTATTAGAAAAACTGCGACGTTGCCAATTTTACCAAACACGTTAAAACATGCTTCGTGGGTATCCTTACCCTTTCCCGTAGTTAGTCGGCGGCCGCGGCTAGAGTGTGACGTATCGCAGTAAATTGTTTGATTCCCGCCAAAAAAATTTATTTTTGTCACGTAAGTATGTCGATTTTTGTATATTTTGTTATTTATTATATAAACAAAAGCCATGTGATGTTGAAATTGTTGTAGTTTTAGTCATCCTATGAACATGTTGCGTTGTGACAATTCAGTGTATAACTATTGTTTTTTTTTAATGTTTTTGATGAATAGGGTGTGTATTGAACAGTGAACCAGGTCTGCATGGTACACAGTGAATCAGTTCACTGTGTACCTTGTATACTGTTTTTTGACTTGGTGTCATTCTCTCTTATTGGTTTTTTTTTAATTTATTAATATTTATAATTGTTATTACGATTATAATTGTTTCAGAATGCCAAGACCAAGTACTAAAGAACGAAAAATAGGCAAACACACAAGAGAGGATATGATAGCAGCATTAAAAATGGTAGATAATGGGACCTCTATAAGAACCGCGGCAAAAACTTTGCGCCGATATGTTAAAAATAAAATACATAGTGATAATATATCACTTGTACCCAGATATGATATTAATAAAGTGTTCAGTCATGAACAAGAACTAATATTATTAAAATATTACAAGGACTGTGCATTGATGTTTTACGGTTTGACTGTCAAAGAATGCAGACAGGTAGCTTATGATATGGCTAAGGTTAATGATATTAAAGTACCAAGCTCATGGGAAAGAGATCATTTGGCAGGCTTGGAATGGTTTCGTTCCTTCAAAAAGAGACATCCTGATATTTCAGTAAAGAAACCAGAAGCTGTGAGTCTCGCAAGAGCTACCTCATTCAATCGTTGAGCTATCGAAATATTTTTTAATAATTTGGCAGAATTGCTAAAACGAGAACCTAGATTTGTGGATGGGACTCGAATATTCAATTTGGATGAGACCGGCACAACCACTGTGCAGAAACCTCAGAAAGTTGTAGCTCCAACGGGTACTAAAGTGGGTAAAGTGACAAGTGGAGAAAAGGGCACCCTTGTCACGTGCTGTATAGTTAGTGCTACAGGTCACGCCCTGCCCCCTGTTATAGTATTTCCTATGAAAAACTTTAAAAACTTGATGATGCACGGTGCACCTCCAGGTAGTCTAGGGCTTGCAAATCCTTCAGGTTGGATGATTCAGGCATTTGTGGAGGTTATAAAACATTTTATAAAATGTTCAAGCCCGACACCATCTTTGCTAATAATGGACAACCACGAGTCGCATTTGTCTATTGAGGCTCTTGATCTAGCAAAAAAATCTGGTGTAGTGATTCTGACATTTCATCCTCACACTACTCACAAACTGCAACCTCTAGATGTGGATTTGATGGGCCCTCTAAAGGCCTACTACTATTCCGCACTTGAATCATGGATGCTACAGAACCCCGGAAAGCCAGTCACTATTTACGAGATAGCAAGTTTCATGCTTACCCTAGAGCCATGACTCCACTCAACATATCGGCTGCTTTCAAAAAATGTGGTATTTTTCCCTATAATAAGGATATATTTCCAGATGAAGAGTTTTTGCCAAGTAGCGTGTCAGAACGTCTCGATCCTGTGGTACCTACAAGTGAGAATTCTGAAAATATTGGCATGAATAGAAGCAGTTTTCTGCAGGAAGGAGCTCCTCTAGACATACGACGTTTAAGTAATGATCCCGTTGTTACCCCTGATCGAGAAAGTCCATCTATACTGTCACAAGATTATAATATTTACATACAAAACGTAACACTGCCAAAGGAACCAGTTGAAACGTGCGGAGATGAAAACCATCAACTGAACCGAGAGCTCATCACTCCACAGATGTTCCGTCCTCAGTACAAAACTGGTTCTCGCTCCAATAAAAGAAGACGTAGAAAACTGGGCAAAAGCATTATAGCTACATATACGCCAGAAAAGGAAAAAATAGCTGAAGAACGTTCTGCAGTTTTAAATAAAAAAGGACAGCACAATAGGAAAGTTCTACAAGATTTTGGAAATGAAATGCTTCCATCGACTAGTAAAATTAGAAAAACATTAAATAAGAGGAATAATAATAGAAGAATTATACTTAAAAATGACAGTGATTCAAGTGAAATAGATGATATAATTTTTAAAAGTGAAACAGACCTAGATTCGGAACAGGAAGATAATGAAGATGAAATTGTAGATGAAAATTTTCCTAATTTACAGCGAAAGCCAATCATTGATGAATATGTTCTTGTAATGCTTCAATCTAAAAAACGGATTGTTTATTATATTGCTAAGATTATAGAAATCGAAAGTGAAGATCAATATAGCGTTTCGTACCTGAAATGAAAAGATCGTGTTAATAAAAAATTTATGTTTCCTTTAGAACCTGATATAGCCAACGTAAAACTGAGTGACATTAAAATGATTCCCCTTCTCCTCGCGTTATTGGTACAAAACGGTTGATTCAATATATCTTTAATGTCAACTTATCTTTGTTAAATATGGCGTGAATAACTGATATTTTTTTATTTAGACGTTTTTTTCTATTTTTTTTTTTTGTTCGAGGCTCTTTAAGGTAAAATGTAAGAGACTGATGTTAATGAAGACTGGTTAAAGGTAAAATAATGAAGAACCTGTTAACGACCTTTTCGTTAACAGATTCTTCATTATTTTATTTATTGTTTATTATCCAAAGATGTTTCTATGATAAATTTACCATTGTTATGTAGATGATAATTTAATTTATAGTTGAAGTAAATTTCTTTATATTCTTTTGTTTACCACAATTATTTAAGTAAAAACTGCTTATCGTACCATCGAAAAGTATGGTTGATAATTATCTAAACAGTTTAATAGACGATTTCTTTAAGTTTTATTTTGTTAGAAGAAGTGTTTTATTTTTATTTGTATTTTGTTTGATCAAAATAAAAGAAAATATTAAAAACTGTGTGGTTTCTTTTACATTACAAACATTTTTAATAATATTGAAAGCTTGATTCTCTTTTGAAATCATTCGGTTCAGTGTAAACTACTAGTACACAGTGAGCCAAATTTCTTTTTTTTTGTAAAACCTAACTCTGTTATTTCCTTCCTATAGGTTTCTACAGCCCGAAAAGATGAATTGTTATGAAATGGTTAAAATGATAACACCAAAGCTAAATTCTTAGCTTCATTTTGTCGAAAGTTATATGACTTAAGAAAAAGGGTGGTTCACTGTTCGACATAAATATCAATATTATGATAATTTACAATTTTTTTAAAAAATTACCCCACAACCAACCCAATCTGGATCAAACATGCCGGAAGAAACCAAATCTGAAGTTACTAATGTCAACAAAAGAAAGAAAAACGAAGAATTAAATCCTGTAGATAAGAAAATGATTAAGTTTATGGAAACGTTAGAAAAAGATGACGATAGTAGAATGATGTCTTTTTTTAAAGGTATAGCTCCTACCGTGGAACGCTTCAAAAACGAAGATATTGTTGAATTCCAGTACCAAGTATTGAATATTATAAGAAATATCCAATATAAAAATAGTTATAGCGCTCCACATCATTCACGCACAGCAGGCGCAATGGACACCCCGGCACACTACGGTTACAATACTACTCATAGGCTTCGAATTATAGCATTGAAAACGATTCATTACAAAGCATTCCAAGTCCATCTAC
Source organism: Hypolimnas misippus (assembly GCA_037950945.1). Classification (NCBI taxonomy): domain Eukaryota; kingdom Metazoa; phylum Arthropoda; class Insecta; order Lepidoptera; family Nymphalidae; genus Hypolimnas; species Hypolimnas misippus. The sequence goes on from JBBEEQ010000014.1 coordinate 5,791,038, forward strand.
TTCAAGCTTGATTGATTTTGATTTTTCTACATTACATCAGAATAATTAAATATATATTATATTTATTTTATTTACCTCAATTTAACAACCAATCTCTCCTTAGCAGATATACTTGCTCGCATATTTGTATTGGTGTGTTGCAGTTTATTCTTTAATAAATCTAATAATTTATCAAATGTCTTGTAATTCATTCGAAAATAATCACAAAACTTGGCCTCGTCTTTTCGGAGATCTTCGTAAAGTGTATGAAATTCACCAATTTGCTCCCGTGCCGACAGCATAGGATGAACCCACAACTTTCTAACTCGACGTTCTTTTTGCCATTTTCTATACGTATAGTAGGGAAGCACAAATTTCTTTTTTTTTCATTATATAAGACATGTTTGCGTCACGTGCGATCTCGCGGCGTGCACGTTCGTACGCGGCCGGTAATGGAATGAATCAAACAGCAGGGAAGGAGGCGAACGCGCGCGGTGGCGGCGCGGGAGCGGCGCGGTAGCGGGCTTCGCGCGACTCGTATCTACAGAGTAAGACTAAGTTCATATGGCCGCGCGGTACCGCGCGGAACTACGAACCGCGCGGCACAAGATCAATATAAACGATAATTATCGTCTACATTACCGCGCGGTACCGCACGCCAACGCGCGGCGCGCTCTGACCCGCGCGCAAGATCTAGAACCGCGCGCTGCCGCGCGGCACAAGTATTTCAAACCTGTATCGACCTGTTCAGTTGATCCGCGCGCCTTGAGACGGAAAGACACATAGATCGATGCAATGAGTACCGAAGATGACATTGTGCCTATCGATTTGCTTATCGACGAAATCGAAAAAAGAGATGCGATTTGGAATCTTACTAAAACTAAGGATTATTCAAATAAAATATTAAAAAGAAGGTCTTGGGAAGAACTAGTTTTAATTTTTTGCAAAAATGATGATTCCGAAGAAAAAAAGAAAAATTTGGGTAAGTTTTTTTTTAATTAGTTTTATTTATTTAAAATAAGTTTTATAAAATCATAGGTAGGTACCTATTACACCATTTTATCTTGCCAATCTAATTTACCTTCAGTAACAAAGTAATTTGTGAATTTAGTTCGAATATTATCTACTTCATGGATTGCTCGTCCACTGTTAGTTGGATTCACATTAGGTAATGGCGCTGGATTGATCATATCATCCTGATTTATACCATCTCTCATCCTTACCAAGTTATGTAAAACACAAATAGCTTTGACGATATCAACAGCAAAATCTATCTTCACGTCTATTGGCCGGTGTAAGATACGCCACTTGTTACACATTATGCCAAATGTACATTCGACATACCTTCGTGCTAAAGAAAGGCGGTAGTTAAATATTTTTTTTTCTTTTGACAACATTTTACCACCATAGGGTCTCATCAAATTTTTAGTCATAGCAAAAGCCTCGTCAGCTACAATTACGTATGGTACTTTAAATGCATCGCACTCATTATTTGTGATAGATCTAGGTTCTGGTAAGTTCAACGAATTTTCTGAGAGTTTTTTGAATAATGACGTTTCCTTGAAAACACCCGAATCACTGTCTTTTCCGTAAGCTCCAACGTCTATCTATATGAAGCAATAGTTAGCATCGCATAAAGCCATTAAAACTAATGAGAAAAAGTGTTTGTAATTGTAATACATTGATCCTGATTCTGGTGGCTGTATTAAACGAACGTGTTTGCCGTCCAACGCTCCAACACAATTTGGAAAATATGCTTTATTTTCAAATTGTATAGATATTTGTGTCCAGATTTCTTTTGTTGGTGGACTCATGACCAAAGTTTTTAAATTTCTCCACAAAACTTGGCACACTTGCTTAATTATACCCGATATCGTAGACTTGCCAATTTTATAACCATATTGTAACTCTGCAATTGAAGAACCAGTTGCTAGGTAGCTGTAACATAATAGTTATTTAAGATACACGTGCATAAAGTAGATCTTTACCGAATAAGTGCTACAGTGAAAACACAAGCAAAGCGAGTGTTTACAGTGTGGCACGCGAGCATAAAGTGCATATGCTCACGTGCCACGATAAATATTCCATTTCTATTCCTACTCCTATTCCTCGTCAAATTCCGATTCCCATACCTATTCCTATTCCCATACCTATTCCTACCCCTACTTACTCCTATTCCTACTCCTATTCCTATTCCTAATTCTATGTCTATGTCTATTTCTTTTAAGTAAATCTTTACTGAATAAGTGCTACAAACAAAACACATTCATAGCGAGTGTTTACAGTGTGGCACGTGAGCATAAAGTGCACAAAGTACAATTTGCATAAAGTAGGTCATAAGGACTCTTTATGCACCCGTATCGTAGAACATTTTTCAATAGTTTTGCAATGAAAACTAATCACTAATTATTTACTTTCTAGGATCGATTTTGCAAAAAAAATGGAAAAATTTACGAGATGCCTATGTAAAAGAACTTAAGAAAACAAAACATTTGAAGTCCGGTTCCTCAGCATCAACACCATCTTCATTTGCGTATTTCCAAAGATTGTCATTTCTTATACAAGTTGTCCAGAAACGAAAAACTGACAACAGCCTTGATGTTGCGGAAGTTACAGAGAATCCTGATTTGGATAGTGCAGTTAACAGCAGCGGCGTTCAAGCTTCAACAGAAAATGTGCCCCGGAAAAAATTCAAACTTCACCCTGCCGATGAACATTTTGCAAATCTTTTACAACAAAGCATAAATACTCGAAATAATAATGCAGCAGAAAAGAAAGATGACGGTGAAGATAAATTATTTTGTCTTTCATTCGTTAGGGAAATAAAAAAAGTTCCTGAAAACCGGCGTTTAAAACTGAAAATTGAAATTTATAATTTATTAGAACGATACCAAGCTACACGAGCACAGCCACTTGAAGATTTTAACTACCCGTCTTCTTCATATAGCTCACAACGACCACCCAGAAACTATCATGCTTCATTTCAAAGTTCTCAATATAGCAACCCAATGCAGTACTCTGATAGAGAATCAACACAATATGCCTATACAACTAGTTCATCAAGCAACATCACCCCCGGGTGATGTTACTTGTGACCCGTCATACGAAGATTCTCAATAATTAGATCTGTTCAATTAAACTAAAAGTTAATTTGCCAAGAAGCCTCGCTCATAATTTCTTATTTTTTATAATTTTTACTGTGATTATGATTAATAAACAGTTAACTTTCTTTTGGTGATATGCAATATCTTACAGCATTTTCACTGGATTTTAAATCATTTTCAATGAAATCGTATAAAAAATCAAAGATTGCAACTGACATACGGAAATAATTAAAAAAATTTTCTTCATGTAACCTCAACTCAGGGTATAAGGTGACAAACAGGCTTGAAGAAAGTCTGTCACTTAATATTGGATGCACCCAGTATCGCCTTTGTCGTCTTCTGCGACGTCTCAGTCTTCTATATAAAATGCACAAGCAAATTGCCTCCTCCACGTCCATTGTATATTAATGTTAATGCCAGACTGGCGCTCGTATATACCCTGTCATGTGAACTCACATCGCGCGGCGGCGCGCGGTGCCGCGCGGCCATATGAACTTAACCTAATTCCGCGGCGTCGGCGTGGCGACGGCGCGGTGACGGCATTGTGTGCAGGAACGCTATATTTGTGAGGCGTAAATATGTATGTGATTTTTTATCACAATTCTTATTTGCGAAACCTGGATCGAAAAGTACATTATGTGGATATAAAGTATTGGAGAAGTATGCCAAGACTAGTGGTGCTAAAAACCCTAAAGCTATAACCACGACAAAGCTACGAAAACATTTAGCCACATTAACACAAATATTCAATTTAAAAGAGACTGATATTAAGCAACTGGCAAATTTTATGGGTCATACACAGACCGTACACAGGCAGAACTACAGGTTGCCTGATGATGTATATCAGATGGCCAAACTAGCTAAACTGCTGCTACTCATGGAAAGTGGCAACGCCGATTGTTACAAGGGCAAGTCTTTGGATAAGATTAATTTAAATTTAGAACAAGATTTATTAGAAGATACAAGGAATGATAACAATAACGATATAATGGAATATGATGCTACAATTTAGTTTGAAGAGCAAAGTGAATTTAACATTAATAATAAACATGTCGATACAAAGTAATTCAACTTTCCAGTGTAACAAATATCATAGAAACTACAACAAATAAGAAAAGAAATCTTGTTCCTTGGACATCACAACAGAAAAATATAGTTACAATGTATTTTAGTAAGCATATAAAAATTAAACAACCACCAAAGCGCCACGAATGTGAAATACTCCGCGATCGGCATCCCGAAATTCTACTTAACAAGGACTGGTTAAAAATTAAAGTTTTTATCCAGAATAAATACACAAAAAATAAATAAATAAGTTTAGTTAGAATTTTTCAATAAGTCGGGTAAAGTACTACATAATTTTGAATGAGTGTCATAAATACATACACACACCCACACTCGTACACGCACATACACACATACACATATACACACTGACACATACACGCGCGCACACACATGCAAAGACACAGACACTCGTACACACGGGTCGAATATAGAACCTTCTTATTTGAAGTCGGTTAATATTTTTTTTTTAAATACTAATTCGACAAGATTAGTGTTTTTAGAAAAACCGCACATTGTGAATACAATTGTAAGTTTTGTGACTTGGGTATGTTTATGCCTGTCCTTAGGGTTACAAAATTGTACGGAATAAATTTATGGTGTGCAGACTCTCTTAGCACTAACCGAGTGAGATAGTTGTAGAACAGCGTCATTGAACATGCCATAATGTATATAGATACGTACACCTATATATGATGTAAAATGAAGGAATGATACGAGTGTTCAATCAAATCGCCACATGTGACGCCGGTTTCCACGTTCTCCAAGAGTTCTCCAAGATTCACATTGTATGTGTTTATTATGTTTTGTACAGGTTTAACTCAAGCTTACGCTCTATTGACATGCTGTTATAGTGAAATTTTAATTTGTTCCAGAAAATGGAGGACATTGCAGATGTTGACACGGTTTTGGACAAAAGTTTATTTTATTACATTTTAGAAAACAATCTTAGATGGCCTTGGGATGAAACCCATTTTATTCCAAGGTTTTACTACTTTAACTGTCGAAGTATAGTTATTTTCTACGATCGACCGCTACATATTGTTGCTGATATGAATATTCCAGAAAATTTGATTTATTTTCTCGAGACTCCCGAATTTTGGTGTTCCCAGTGTGTATATACTGTATATGACCATTTCCCCGTAGATGAATGCAATTTTTGTTATTCATTTCAAAATTAAGTAATATTTTCTGGAAGACTGTTAAATTACAGATATACTATGTTTTAATTATAACGTAATAAGTTAAATTTATTTTAGTTATTTTTATTTACTTCTACTATTATACTTGCACATCTATAAATTTTATTTTCTTAAAGTTATGATACACATACAATATGGACGTCAAAACAGCTTAAAACATGCGTATTGAATCACATTCGACGTCCATATACATACATATACACCCATTATATTAGGTAAAATAAATAATTTATTATGTATGTAACTTTTTCATGGGTCAGTTATTCCCGAGACATTACAACAAAATTGTAGGTACTTAGTTAATAAACTATAACTATACTTCATATATGGAAGGCAAATAGATATAAGTGTGAAAAGTCTATGATATTATTTACCAGTATACGGACGCTACAATATCGTACAACACTTATTTATGAAGAATATCCTATAGTTGTTTGTTTTAATAAATGCATCTTTGATTACTGTTTATTTTATGTATTAAATATGTATTTAATAAAGTTTTCGACAGATGTTTAAACGCAACATATTTTGGCAAATCGTTCATATAACATCAAATTTTGTAATTACATAATTATTAATGTTCATTTGTAGTGCCTTCATTCCTAAACTTCAATTATAAACTATGTTATTGTTGTGTTTTTTTTTATATACGGGAGTTATATTGTTGCAAAAGATTCACACCTACTGCACTATATATTTGACGTCCATATTAAATACTTGATTGTTTGAAAAAATTGGGTTCAAGTTTAGTTACTAATAGTTGTTAAGGGTAACTTAGTATATCTCTAGAAATATAACAAGAATTATAAAAAAACGCAAAACGCAGGGCAGTATTAGCCCGAGAAGCCTTATCTGTCTTAATTATATATTTTTTATTTTAGCTGTATTCGTTGAAATATACCTAGTGATTTTAAAAATATTGGTTATGGTTGGCCATATGAGACCCTTGTCTATTGCCTCAGGCAACGTGATTGTTTAATGTTCCTTACTACAGTTCTTGCAATCTCCGACCGCGCGTGGCCTTTATTTGTGTTTGTAACCATAAACACATAATTGCGTTAGTGTGTGTAACCGACGGAGCGATCAGTAACGAGTGAGCTTTCACAGGGCCATGAAACTTTCGAAGAAACTTCGGATACAAAATTTGCTCAAAAACTAGCGCCATCTAGCGCCCAGGGTCAAAATTATTTTTATAAGTAATACAATATTTTAAATATAGATGGCAGTAGTTACGATATTTTTACATAATATAATCAAAAGTAATATGATAAAATATTATTTTTATCGAGAAGTTCTTAAAATATTATTTAATATATGTAGGTACATAATTCACAAAATTAACATAGACTATACACGTGTCTGACTTGTTTATGGATAACTGGATACTGGAAAAACTTTTCAAAAGTTTCAAAACATTCATCTTGACTGCGACTTTTCGTTTGATTTGGTGGATATTTAAACATTTTTGGATTTTATACAACCTACTTGGCTTTTTTCATTTGGATTTCGTAATTCTTGTTTACCTGATAACACTTGGCTTTGAATTTGGATACCGATATTTGCTTTCACGACTCACTTTGGCAAGATACCTGGACTACTGGCTGCTTATGAATTTGGATTAATCATGCCCGATACAAAATCGTTTGGTGTGTTACTACGGGTCAATGATGGTAAGTCTACGATTTGAATAATTAATTAAAAGCAAAACTTTACATCCCAATTTAGACGGAAGAAAATGTTAACTGTCGGGCCGCCTCCTGGAGGCTGAATAGTCCAGGCCCACTTGAATTGAATTTTAAACACTGTAGTTTGTTAAAAATTAAAATGTTCATTCATTAAGAGTTGAAGTTTGTATTTACTCGCGTTTTTTATATACTGAATACTACATAGTGTCAAAAACATGGACCGTCAAGTGGTTATTCTTGGGAAGAAATAAAATCCACTTTTTGCTGTTCACTGCAGAACTTAGAAATTAATATTAGTGGTAATTTTTAACATAATTAGCAAGAGTAATTGAAAAATATTAATATTTTGTTTCAGAACACAAAATTCTACCAGAAGAATGCGAAGGAACGGCAGATTTCCTACTACTATTTGATTAACTTTCTGACTCCTTTAATCAATAATATTATATTTTACAAAAAGGTAGATATCGCACTAGCGCGTGAAAACTGAGGCGGCCAAATTAAGGCAATTGTCGTAATTTGAATTATGGCGGCTCTACACGTTAGCCAACATTTTGGCGAATGTATTAGCCAATACGTGTTGGCCATTGTGTAGAACGGGGGTTGGTGATCAATTTGGTAGGTATTGGACTATTGGCCCACGCATTGGCGCAAGATCCGTGTGGTGTCGGTTTTTTTATGCAGATCAAAGGGTTACGGCGGGATTGTGGCACAGTGATGGCCGTAGCGTCCACACGTTGGCGACACGTTCAGTTTGCAGCGAGCGCCCATTCTGTGCGGACGTATTTTTAGTGAGGATTTATTGATATCGAATACGATTATGGCAAGTATGAGTAATGAAGAAACTTTTCGCTTCATAGAGCTCTATCAAGCTGAAAACTGTCTATGGAATCCGAAAAATAAAGATCATAAAAATAAAAACATCGTAAGTACCCAATGACATTCTATTTATTTTTTATTTACTCTATTAAGTACAATGGTCTTATATACGGATTTATATAAGTATATAAGAGTGTATACTTGGATGACATTGACATGAGGGCGTGGGTGTGAAATTAACAACAAATATCGACTCCATCTCCATCGTCTGTGTGTCAACATATGTCAAATGTCACTTTTAAACTGTCATTACTAGTTCGGATACTATTTTTTTTAATTATGTATGGAACTGTGTATCTAGTTTTTTATAGTTAATCGAAGTGTTTATGTAACAGTTAATATATCTACTTCTTCTTTCTTATCGTGTGGGTGGTAGGTAGTTGCAACCACCTGATCGGCCTCTGACGTGGTTTCCACACAGTAAACACATATTTCTTTCAGATTAACGATGCTTCGAAGCGTATAGCAGATACGATGGGTGTACCAGTACACGAATTAAAAATGAAAAAAGAAAGTTTAATGACCTACTTTAGTAGTAATTTAAAAAAGAAGATATCGTCCTTAAAATCTGGAGCTGGAAAAGATGATGCATATAAGCCTATTTGGATATTTTATGATGCGATGGAGGTGTATTTAAAGGATGTGTACGAATGCAATAGCATCTGCGACACTGAGCAAAATGTAAGTAAAACAAAATATATTTTATTAGAACTAGGTGTATTTATTAAAAACATACAATTTATATTGACATTTTACACGATAGATATATTAAGCTTCTTTGAGTACATAGTTTTTGTCAAAAAAAATAATATTTAGGTATACCAATCTAACTACTATTTTTTATTTGGTAAATATAATTCATAACATTAATTCTTATGTCAAGTGCATGGGTTGTACTTCTGCGAGGTATATTGCTCAATGGAGTAAAACATGTCTCTCGGTCGGTATGTGTCCAAGATCCTGGCTGAACTAATTCGCCATTAACGTAACTGTCTACTGTACCTGGAGGGGTATACAAATTTCGAGAAGAACTACTTTTTCTTAAAAAATTGTGAAGGTAAACACAGATCATTGTAATTTTTGAAGCTTTTACTTCGTCAAGAGGTATAGGGCTTTTAAAAACTCTGAATTTGCTGGACAATATTTCAAATGTATTTTCCACTACCACAGGAGGGCGAGACAGTTCTTGATTGAATATTCTCTGTGGAGTACCTAGTGCATGATGTCCAGGAAATGGCTTCATGATATGTACGTGTAGTTAGCGCAAAATCAGAATCAGCTAAAAATACGTAGGGCAAATTATTAGTACTATTAGTAACAGGTAAATTGATGCCATTTGATTCAATTTTGTGTCTTAAAATGCTTTGGTTGTATACCCCTCCGTCACTTATTCGTCCAGGACAACCTATGTCGGCAAACATAAAACAATAATCACTATCAACTAGCGCTAAAAGCACTATACTGAATTGTCCTTTATAATTGAAGTATTCAGAGCCAGTATGCGGTGGTGGTAAAATCATGATATGCTTTCCATCCATTGCGCCTATACAGTTGGGGAAACTAAAGCCATCAGCTTTAGATAGCCATTCGTTCTCGGTAGTAGGAATCTGAAAAATAAAGTATTGAGTTAATATAAAATAATAATTATTTTTTTCTAATCAAATTAGGCTATTAAAGTGAAAAAAAAATAGTTTAGATTTTCAATCTCTTTTTTAGAGGAAATCTCTTATTTTTTTGAAGATCTTAATGACAGATTGATAATTATTTTTTTCACTTTATTATTTCTAATTAATAATTATTTTTATTCACTTTATTATTTATTTATATTTTTATTTTTTCCAGAACAATAAAAGTCAGGAAACTGGCATTAGAGAACTCGATGACGTGGAAGATAATGATGGAGTAGAGACAAGTCATTTAGGAAACATTCCTTCATCACAAAACAATAATCTTCTAAAGTCTCAAGGTGTACAGAAACGTAGATCAAAAAATCCGCCGGAATTGCAAGAAGCCAGCAAGCGCGTGAGCGCTGCATTCAACACATTAAATAAAGTTGTGCAATCTAAGAACAATAAAGAAAACAATAATCACGATGACGACAGCGATTTGTTGGGTAAACTTATGGCAAAACAGCTGAAAGATTTCCCTAAAGAAGAAAGAGATGAGATAATGTACGAAATACACGGATTAATATGAAAAGATCTCGTCGTCTCTATCAAGAACGAATGTTGCTGCATAGTCTTTCGCCTACTATTAGACGTAATCGTAGTTTATCAGCACAAAGTTCTTATTCAAATGAATCACGGCCAAAAAGAAACATTTGCTCCCCAGAGTCACCTTCGCCTACTCCGTACACGCATACTTCTCCTTCACATACAATCATCGGTCACACTTCACCATCAGGTACCTCCTACATTACAACAACACTTTCACAAAACTTAGCTCAAGAAACAGAATATCAGACTTCACTAGTTGATCAACAGCCTATATTATACTCTCATACTTCTCCATCGCATATAATCATCAGGCGCCCTTCTTCATCATCTAACTCTTCTAGAACAACAGCTCTATCACAAAATTTAAATCAAGAAACATCGTTTGATCGTCAATACGTATCTAACAATGTCCAAGTACTTTCACGAGAAACATTGCAACCAGGAACAATAAATAATCGCTTGCTTGAGGCATATGAGAAAGCGATGGAAGAACCATAATGAAGAGATGGCGTTTATCATACTGTAATATAATAAGTTGGAAACATAATTTCTTTACATTAATTACCTGTATAAGTTTATTATTAAAGCATTCGTTTTTTTACCTTACTTTTATTTACCTTCACATAATCCTTCAAAACTTCAATAAGTGCAGAACATACTTTATCTTAGATATAATTTGAGTAGAAATTTTAAAAAGATGATGCAAGCTCTTGTAGCTGTCCCCTGTAGCTAAATATCTCAATGTCACGGCGAGCCGTATTCTCACAGGAATAGCGTCTCTCCAATCAGTATCTTGTTTGGCAATGATAGGAGATATTTTTTGTAATAAGTATTCAAAGTCGTTAACTGACATCCGAACAAAGTTATCAAACTCTCCTGATGGCTCAGCAAGAAGCTCACCTAGTTGTTTGTTCATACTGCTCCTGAAATTAAAGCAATAAAGATTTTTCATTTTAATGCCCGATGGTCGAGATCAAGAATTAACGAATATACAGAGGGGAACTTGATAAAGAGCACTTAATGAAAGTAGACTCATCTGATAATGTGTGTTATTTTTCTCCGTTATCAATTGTATAATCTGTCTGTTCACAGGGAATAGTGTAGCTTCCCCATAGAGAAAGAATTTTTTAATTAGTTCAATAGTTTTGGAGCCTATTCGATGCAAACAATCAGACATATTTCCTTCTTCATCAATATAATTGACTTCGCCCGCGCTAATGTCGATCCCTAGGAAACAGTTCATTTTTCCGGGATGATAAATACCCTATGTTCTTCACTCCTATTATGTGTATGCCATATTTCATGAGTAGATAAAAAAGAGTGAAGAGATAAGATACAAACAAACATAGCTACATTCCCATTTATAATACTACGACTACTCGTGGTTAGGATAAAGATAGAATCATACTAGTTAAATTATAAATTTACCTTGTTCTGTTTCTATGTATTGACAACATCCACCACCTTCTTTTTTTCCACTTCTTTTTAATAACTCTTCTCTTATACACACTTGCGTATAAGAGAAGAAGAAGTAGCGGTATGCAGAGAATAAATAAATCGCAGCAGCCGTCAAAACCTCAATATGCATTTTTTCGTTCGCACATTGGCCCGAACCGAAACAAAATGATCGACCGTCCAACGTGTGGATGCCATCACAATCTCGGCCAAAATCTTTGCCACAATGTTCGCCAACATCTTCGTGTAGAGCCGCCATTAGTCTCATATTAGCAGCGAGTGAGTGACTACGTATGAGTTGTGTGACATTATTAGTTCATTATGCCAAGCTGTGTATACCGAAAATGAAAAAACTATGGTACAAAAATAAAAAAGGATGAAGGAGTTACGTACCACACGTAAGTACATGAAAACATCTAATAATTTACATTTCATTTAAAAATTACATTAAAATGCCGACAAATTATTAAATGTTTTGAGTTGTTTTAAAAAAGGATAAGGGAGAGGGGGGTAAGACGGGGTAGCGGGCAAGACAGGGTACCCGCCTTATATCGGAAACCATTTGACCAATCACGATCGTTTCTGCTCGTGACGCAGCGCCGCTATCATAGCTTTTAGTCAGCGCAGTGACAGAGCGACGACGCCACTGTTTTTGTTTGTTATGAAGAAAAAATAATATTTGGTGATTTTTTTAGCATTTTTTCTCTTTGGTTGCACCGTGATTTTTCTATAAATAACAGCATTTCGAAGTACAGATGAAGTTATTCACATGGGTTAACGATTACTCATGCAGGTAAGCACTTGTTTATTTGTGTACGAGAGCATTGTTTTTAGAGGTTAATTTGTTAAATTTTTTGGACATGAGAGGGCAAGACGGGGTATGGGGTACCCCATCTTGCCCGCACTAAAATAGTTCTGTTTATTTTGCTATATCAGTAAAAGACTAATGATTTGTAATATAGGTATCTACTATTGATGTGTTTTTTATCATTGCAGAATGGTGAAAACTTATAAAAGAACAACAAATAGAGGAGATTGGTCAGAAGAGACCATGAGAAATGCGGTAGACTCTGTGGTACAAGGCAAAATGGGTTACTATCTAGCAGCAAAGACTTTTGGTGTGCCCCAAACCACTTTGGAAAGAAAAGTGAAGATGGTTCGTGAAAGATCTAAGGAAAATGCTTCAGCTACAATGAAAATGAAGGTTCAGTTAGGCCCTAAAGAAACAGTTTTTTTTTTATGATGAAGAGAAAGAGTTGTGCAATTATATATTAGATATGGAGAGCAGGCTTTACGGGCTAACTACTAAAGATCTTAGAGGCTTAGTCTACAGGTTAGCAGTGAAAAATAATAAACCACATCCATTTAATGATGTAAAAAAAGAAGCTGGTAAAGACTGGGTACAAAGCTATTTAAAGAGGAATCCAGAATTGTCTATAAGGCAACCCGAAAGCACCTCAGCTGCGCGTGCTGCCGGATTCAACAAACAGGCGGTTGATAAGTTTTTCACTTTCCTAGGAAATGTTTATGATGAACATCAGTTGACACCTGACAGAATCTATAATTGCGATGAGACAGGAATTTCCGTTGTGCCCAAGACGAAGTCAAAAATAATAGCTAAAAAAGGTCGAAAGCAAGTTGGGGCCATAACTTCCGCAGACAGAGGTACGACCATCACAGTCGAAATATGTTTCAGTGCAAGTGGCCAATATATGCCACCCATGATGGTATTTCCTAGAAAGAGGATGGACCCGCAGCTAATGCTAAATGCAGCACCTGGAGCTTGGGGAGTTTGCAGTGATTCTGGCTGGATGACAGCAGAGTTATTTCTGGAATGGTTTAAAAAGTTTATCAAGTTTAGTGGAGCCACAGTCGAACGACCTGTTCTGTTACTGTTGGATGGGCATAGTACCCACACTCAAAATATTGATCTTATAAATGAAGCTCGATCCCACGGAGTTATCATTTTATGTTTCCCCCCACATACAACTCACCGCCTTCAGGTCGCTGATGTTGCTTACATGAGACCGTTGAGCACCTATTATGATCAACAAATAACAGCTTGGCTTCGCAGTAATACAGGAATGGTCGTCACAGTTCGGCAAGTTGCTGAAATTTTTGGGAAAGCTTTCATACAGGCGTCTTCTATGTCAACGGCTGTAAATGGGTTTAAAAAATGCGGAATTTGGCCATTTGATTCCTCAGTTTTCTCAGAAAGTGACTTTGCTCCTTCGTTGATGACGGATATTCCGCAAATCGAGAGAGAACCGACTACTGAAGTAACAACTGCAACTACAACGACTGTAACTCCAACATCTAATACCGGATTAGCAGCTGCAGCAGCACCGTCGTTTAATTCCCAGATTTTAGCTCCAACTGCCACAGGAGCACAGACAAATATTGAAACAGACCCAAACTGTCATGAAGTTGTTCCTCTTGCGATCTCCACTACGACAATATCATCCCCTAAACCTGGTTGCTCTCATTGGTTTGATGACACTGAAATAAACAAGACACCAAGTACTCCACAAAAATCAACATTTTCCGTAACCAGTCCCCAGCAAATAATTCCCTTCCCAGTAACACGCAACGCTTCTCGCGTTGTTAGAAAACGAGGAAAAACCGCAATCATAACTTCATCGCCATATAAAAATGAATTGGAAGAGACTATTAAAAAAAAGAAGCTGGCAGAGGAAGAAAAGCAAAAGAAAAAAGCAATAAGAGAGCTAACGAAAACCAAAAAAAAATCTGCGGCTAATAAAAAAAAAGTGGTCAGAAAGAAAAATGTATCTAAATATGTCCCATCAATAGACAGCAGTGATAGTGAAGTTGAAAATACACCATGTTTGTATTGTAATGGTTGTTATTTAGAGTCAAATGAAGGCTGGGCTGCCTGTTCTACATGCGGCAAATGGGCTCACTGTGGCTGTGCTGGTATAGACGATGAAGATGAAGATGCAACGTTTACTTGCGAATTTTGTACGCAAAAATAAATTTGATTTTTTCAACCCCATCTTACCCCTCAGGGTACCCCATCTTACCCGGCGGAGGGGGCATGATGGGGAGATCTGACCTTTTATACTTTTTGTCAATTTTCTATTTAATCATTAAACATATGTTCCTAATTAGAATTAGTTATGGAAGACTGATTACCAAAGATGATTACTGAAATAAAAAAGATAATATAGACACGAAAATGTTGGTTTTTTTGAGATTCAAACGTTAAGTACCCCGTCTTACCCCCCTCTCCCCTACAGAATACTAACGATGACTGTAGTGCGATAAGGATAGATAGCATACGCCGAGCGTGCGTCATAAAGTAATCAATCAGAACTATTTAGAAGTGACACGTAGGCACCAACTAGGTAATCTTATTCCATACATACAATAAAATTGTAGGATTTAGGTTTAATTAGGTAATTTCCTCCTTTCTTTGTAATTGCTTGCGCCTCTTTTTTCACATTCAGCCTAATAGCATAGACTAATTTTATAAATAAAAAAAATAAACTGTACTACTTTAATGACCAATAAGTTATTTTGTTATACGACTAGCAGTACCTACTACGTTTGACTCTTATTTATTTATTTTTAATATGAAGTTATTTTAAAATAAGTAGGTGTTAATATTACATTTTGCAGATTCCCTAGTGAATAACTCATAAGGTATAAATGGGTCAGCAAAGTACGTGAAGAAAGGGGTGAGCATGATTGGATGCCTGCAAAAAGTAGCACAATATGTTCTGCTCATTTTGAAGACCCAGACAAATATACTACGCCAAAAGGATACGTGCGTCTGAAAAAATCTGCGGTGCCTGTGGTTTCATCGGTGAGCAGAATTTAAATCATTTGTTTTGTGTTGTGTTATGTTATATGTGTGTTGATTATAACAAATTAATGATGATGAATGATTATAACAAATGTTTAACACACTTATAGTTGAGAAATTAAATTAATCTTTACTAATAATACGAAGCAGAAGAGTTTGTTTGTTTGTTTGAGCGTGCTAATCTCTGGATTTACTGGTCCGATTTGAAAAATCCTTTTTGAGTTGGACAGTACATTTACTGAGTAAGACTATAGACTAAAAAGTTACTCGCGTAAAACCGTGGAGCGCATGTAGTTACAATATAAATTTACCACAAATTAAAACTTAAATTTAAACTTTACTATGACTATTAATAAAATTGCAGGATTCCACAGGATAGTTCCACAAGCTTCTACACCTACCAATCTTAATGATGTAAATATATCCGACATGGACTCTGTATTCGATTCACCAAGAAAAACGACGCTGAAAAAGCGAGTTCAAAAACTGACTCTTCAAAAGACGGAATTACTAAGGAAAAATAAAGTTCTAAAAAACAAAAATAAAAGACTAAACAAAAAAATTACTAGTATGACGAATATTTTAAAGGTTTTAAAAAAGAATAACTTTGTGTTAGAACAACAATTTTTGGATCTCAACTTAAAAGCAGAACCAATCAATCTGTTTAACAGAATTGATCAAATAAAGAAGTCTAAGGAGAATTATAGAAAGAAATATCCAGCTGCTCTTAGGAAATTTACATTGACTTTAAATTTTTATTCCTCGGCAGCTTACAAATACGTAAGGCGGGTATTCCATTCTGCTCTTCGTCATCCTCGGGTTTTATCCAAATAGTACCAAAATAGTTCGATGTTGCCAGACTTTACAAAACAAGCGTTTGACTATTAAAACAAAAAAGATCTTTGTCTGGGAAAAGACTTATCTGTGGCCTAGTTGTTGACGAAATGACCCTGAGGCATCAAACACAATGGACGGGCAAAAGTACAGAAGGATTAGTCAATTACGGTACTGGACCATCAGAAATCAAAGAAATCGCAACAGAAGCATATGTTTTCGTTTTAGTTTGCCTGTGTGAAAATTGAAAAATTCCTGTTGCATATTTCTTTGTTAAAGGGTTGTCATCAGAGATTAAAGCTAATTTAATTATGGATTGCTTAAGATTAAGTCACTCAGCTGGAGTTGACGTAGTAAGTTTAACTTTTGACGGCTGTGCGGCTAACTTGACCACTGCAAAAATCTTGGGTTGCAGGCTTGATCATGATGTACTGAAAACGACTTTTAAACACCCCAATACCGATGAAGAAGTTTCAGTTTTTTTTTATCCGTGCCATATGATAAAATTGGTACGAAACACGTTTGAAACTAAATCAATCATTTTTAATAGTGACGGCAAACAAACCAGGTGGCAACTATTAAAAAATCAGACCAAAGTACAAAGTAATCAAGGTTTAAATTTTGCAAACAAACTAACACAGCGGCACATAAATTTTCGCAACGAAATTATGAAAGTCAAGTTAGCCACGCAGCTTCCAAGCAGAAGCGTCGCAAATGCTCTACAACTATGCGATGAGACCTTACGTTCTTCCCATTTCAAAGAATGTAGTCCTACGATTGAGTTTGTAAAAATATTTAACGATTTGTTTGATATTTTTAATTCAAGAGGTCGTGACAACATTGGTTTCAAAAAGCCGATTAAAGCAAAAAATGCTGAAGAAATATTGACTTTTTTAGAAAGGGCCAAAAAATATATACTCGATCTGTGTATTTATAATAAAAATAGGATAACCCGCCGTGGATATGTCTTCATGAGGATTACTAGGCATTTATAAAAAAAATATTTAACCACCTTGAACTGCGGTCCTCTTTTACAGGAAATTGTATACCGGTGGAACATTTTCCAATTCTTAATTGCTCATCGGCAATTAATAATATAAACAATACTTGTGGCCGCCGCATTTGTGATGAAGATCCAACTGTGGATGATATTATTTTATTGCCAAATGACCAAACATCACAAGACAATGTGTCAGTTTTGACTAATCTCCTTAAAAGTAAACACGACTCGTATAATATCGAACAAATCGTCGGGTATATTTCAGGCTGGGTGTCTAGAAAACTTTGCGGAAGTTTGAAGTGTGAAATATGTCGTTCATCTTTGTTCACGAATGAAAAGCTATGGTTTCACAAACTCGTCACTTTAAAAGATATGGGAGATTTATGTTTCGCGTCACCCAATGTTTTTTTAGTTTGCCTAAAATCTAAATCAATTATAAAGAAATTTATTCAAATGAACGGCTCCTTTTTTAGTAATCCTCAAGATTTTCAACGATGACAGTATAATATCTTAAAACTTTTTTATCAGTCTACCGTATTTGACAATTTAAACGAGCATTCCTTGAATCAAACGCCTATACTTAACCATAGACTACAACTCATTCGTGCCATCATACAAAAATATTTAAATGTGCGCCTATATCACGAGCATAAAATTTCCCCGAATAAAAATAAATCAAAAAGGCAACAAAGAAATAAATTAAATTTGTTCGAGGACAATTAAAACATATTTTAATACGGACTAGTTTTATTTTATGTATAGAATAATAAATAATAATCATCAAACAAACAATTTGTTTCATTAAATGCCCCTTCTGAATATTTCTCTTGATCTATGTAGTGCTAGCGAATTTCAAGCGCAACTCGAAACATATAGCTATCCTTTTTGTTAAATAAAATGGAACATAATTATAGTAATAGACAATGTAATAGATGAGACAAAAATATGATGACGTAGTATGTTCCCTCTCTCTCTTGCAATATAGAATATGGCGGCAATAGACGTGTAAAAGTGTATCTCGGTTAATTAAAATAAAAATTACATCAGATTATTGCGTACTACTTTTATTTAAACATCCTTCACTTTTCTATATCATTCCCAAACGCATTATCTGTCGCATTAAGTGTCGTTAGCGTTGTAACTTATAGATATGCCAGAGTTAAGTATGTATATGTCGTACAGGAACTAAATCCGAGCACCGCGTAGTATGAATGTACGTCATCTTTAGTAAAACATCATTGCCTTTAATGGTCATTCTTACGACGGTTCGACTAAAACACATAAGCAGTGTTTAAAAAATAACTCATCCCATTTCCAACTATGGTATGATTTGTTACCGATTTTAGAATCTATTCAATTTGAATCAGTATTTAGAAAAAATGATTCTGTGTTGATTAAATATGAATCGATTCCATCAGTAAAAAATTGGGTACACAATATCAAAACCTTTATTGAAATGTGGCAATATTTAAATGTTAATTATGGTGTAAATAATTTATTAACTAGAAATTTCAATCAGGATCCGTTAGAAAATTTCTTTAGTAGTTTTAGAAGTAATGGTGTTCGTGATATTAATCCTAATTGTAATCAGTTTATAAATGCATATAAGACTTTATTAATTAATAATTTTAATTCTGTTCATTCTGTAAGAGCTAATTGTGAGAATGATTCTAATAAATAATATCAATCAATGGGAAATATGCTGAATAATAAATGTGGTGATTCAGAGAATATTGATTTTGCATGTGAAATTGATGCTTTATTAACCACAATGAACAATAATAAAGGTAATGATTTTTTTATTTATAATGAATCAAAAAAATATGTAGGTAACTGGATATGTAATAAAAAAAATTAAATCGAAAATTTTCAAAAAATGCGATATTTGTGTACGAGATTTATGTAGATCAGAAGCTGATTTGCAATCTTTTAATTATGAAATTGATTACACAAAATAATCATTATTCCACCCTAGCAATAATTTGAATAATTTGATGAATGATATATATCACACTATTATAACATGCGTACGTGATTATCCAGAAACATTATTTTTAAATAAAAAAATCAAATATATGCTTAATTGTGCATGCGATTATAATTTAATTACATGTGATCAACATAAGGAGAAGCTGATTGAATGTATTAATAATTTATCAATCAAGTTGATTATACATAGTTGGTGTACCGGGGTGAACAGAATTTTAGATGGAAAGATATCCCGATTCGATAAGAATGACCATATAAAACGCCAGGCGTATGAATATTATAAAAAAAGTCGCAAATAAAAAACATTACATTAAAACCGTGTTTTAATTTTTGGTACCATACTCTAAAATATAATGATTATTATTTAAATATTATAAAAGTACTAGATTGATTAAAATTAATATTCTAATTGACAAAAGATCAATGTTTGATTAGAATATTAATTTCAATCAATCTAGTACTTGTTTAAAAAGTAATTAAAGTCTCAGCTGGACGCCACCTATCGGATATTTTCGGTATTAAACTACATTAACGCTCTCTGGCGGCCAGGGTCAAAAACTCCTGATTCACATTTCCATTCATAGAGTGGCGCATCTATCTCAGTATGTATATATCATCTATGAGCCTTCACTCGGGTAACTTGTCTTTATTGTTTCCGCGTCACTATTGTTCACGAAGTACGGTCAGCATGTCAAACCTCAAATGTGAAAGAAAACGTAAAATAATTCATAGCGAGGTAAGTTTTTTTTATTTTTATACTTGTTTTTTGATATTGTTGTAGTTACCAATATGTAACTTTACTACTATTTGCAGGGACGCGCCATTATTGCCCGCGTGTACCACTTTCTTCAAGGATAATTTTATGAAAGCGAACAATATGGATCATTGCGATTTGAGTCCTTTGGCTAATATACGGAAACGTACCGCTGAAGCTACAGGGTTTAGTGAACGAACTGTAACTAGAATTTTGTAAGAAGAAAAAGAGCTGCCATCGACTTCTGCAAGTTTTACTTCACCTACGAAAAAACGACGTAAGAGAAATAATAAATTTAATTTGGACAACATGAATCTTGAAATCATTCAAACTACTGTGCAAAATTTCCATATTGTAGAAAAGCAATTACTAACATTATCAAAATTGCGATCAGTTTTGAGAGAAAAGATTGGGTTTGATGGATGCTTAAATACATTACGTTCGATATTAAAGAAATTAGGCTACAAATGGAGAAAAATTGGGAACAACAGAGAAGCATTACAAGAAAGACATGAAATTCAACTTTGGCGATTAAATTTTTTAAAAAAGATCTTTCAGCATCGTTCTGAAGGTCGTCCTATTGTATACACTGACGAAACATATGTTTTGACTTCTCACATTCTGCCACATGTGCCACATAAAAGAGCTTTATGTATGTCTTTTATTTTTGTAGGTTTCAATAATGGAACATTCCATTAAAAGAAGTCGGGGTCTATGGACACTTCAACAGCTGGAGGCAGCTATGGCTGCTGTCAAAGACGGAGTCATATCTCAACGTGCTGCTGCTAAACATACTCTATACCTAGAAGAACATTGGTAAACCATCTGAAATCAGGCAAAGTGGAGAAACAGATAAGACGTCGCACAATTATGACGAAACAGCAAGAAAATGATCTAGCTTCAAGGATTAAGCGACTAGCATCCATAGGATTTCCTTTAACGCCTAAATTGTTACGCCACCAAACCTTTGTTTTTTGCGAATCAAATAATATTCCGAATAATTTTTAATATATCAGTATATATAAATCAGTACAAAAAAAAATATGAACAGCTAGATATTGCTAATAATCCACAGCGTCTTTACAATATGGATGAAAAAGGCTGCAGACTGACAATCCACAATCAACCCTTGGTTTTAGCTCAAAAAGGGTCAAAAAGAGTGCACATGGTCGCACAAGAACACGCTGAAAACGTTACGATAGCCGCTTGTGTAAATGCATTGGGTAACGCAATTCCCCCAATGATACTATTTAAGGGGAAAAGGATGAAGCCCGAGTACAACGACAATTTGCCTTCAGGATCGTTGGTGAAAATGGCACCAAGAGGAAGCATGACCACGTCACTATTTGTTGACTTCATCCATCAAGTTTAAATCGGAGGGTCAATGTTTGCTCATTTTCGATGGTGCTTTGTGCCATTTGACGCTGCAGGTTCTGCCAAAAGAAAACTGTCGTGTATTGCATAAAATGCAACACAAGATTATGTTTCGTGACAGGAAAAGCCCCCAGAAATTGTTTTTTAAATTTTCATACAAAATAAACTGTGCTTCGGTATCAATTAGTTCTAAAATGTTCATTTCTGTATTGTTCTTTACTAAAAAAACATAAAAATAACTGTGGTTTTTATTTTCCGTAGTTTGGCAGTGTCCGCCCCAGAGAACAAATAAATCTGACCATTAATTTTTAATTCAAGATTTTTGAAAGAAGATGAAAGAGGGAAACATGGTAAACATTATACTATAGATGGCACCATAAGAAATGATATAAGAGATCATATAAAACGTATACCAAAAATTGAAAGTCATTACTTAAGAGCACAAACAACACGAGAATTCATTGATGGAGGAAAGACTATATCTGACTTACATAGAGATTATGTGAACGAATGTAAACAAGATGGACGCAACTTTGGAAACTACGTAATTTACAGTCGTATTTTTAACGGTGAATTTAATTTAGGATTTTTGTGAATTATGTAGCTTATGAAAATGCAGTTCCTGAAAGTAAACTTTTGCTCAAAAAAAATATGATGAACATCTAGTGGACAAGATTTTATCCAGGGAAGAAAAAAAGCGAGATAAAATAGCCCTAAAAGAAAACAAATACCTGATTGTATCTGTATACGATTTACAAGCAGTTTTAAGCAAATTGAAAGCAGAAGAATCGGGAAAAAAAAAGAGGAAACAGACTGAAGATGATAGTTACAATGGAGACACTATTGTAAATAATAGTATAACCGATTGTTATTTTTGGCACGAGGGTCAAGGTAATCGGGGTGTAGATGAGATTGGTAGCTGTTTGCTTAAATATATAGAAAAAGAATTGCATGATTACGAGGGTGAACAACCAGTTGATTTTGTTTTTTATTCGGATAACTGTTGCGGCCAAAACAAAAATAAGTTTATTGTTGGATTGTACATGTATGCAATATTGAAGTTTAGTAATTTAAACTCTATTACTCATAATTTTTTGATAGCCGGACATACGCAAAACGAAAGTGACGCCATACATTCAGTAATCGAAAAGCAAATAAAGCGATCCTTGAAAACTGGTCTAATTTACGTGCCAAGTCAATACATACAAATAATTAAAGAGGCTAAGAAAACTGGGGAACCACCACAGATAAACTCCAATAGATACCGCATGCAAGGTGCTGTTCGCGTGCCGCACATCAGGGAAAATATCGTGATACTAATTGCCGAGCCCACAACACGATTTTAGTCACGACCAAGTGTCAGACCCGTAAGCATCGTTACGTTTCTTAACTTTTAACTTTGTAAAAATTGGTTTTGTGTGCTAACGCGAAAAAAAAATGTCATGTGCAGTGAAATGGTGTGGGAAAACATCCAAAAAGTCAAACTACCAGAAGGATAGAATTACATTTCATAGGTAAGTAAACTAATAACAATTTTATAAATTAAATAAGAGGTCAGGCATAATGGTCGTTGATGTGTGACGGCCATTTGTCTCTTTTCCTCTTTGCTGTTATTGCACTCGTTGTCCCTTTTCGACGAAGGGGCGTGTCAGTTTAGAGTTGTGCCTTGCTACTTTCTTGATGACATCGATAAAAATATAAACTAGATATAATAAATAGAACTTATTAATTATATAGTTTTGTTAAATACTCATATAAATACGTTACCGTTTATAATACGTTATAAAAAATATAGGTTTTCATAAGCTATAGTATATAGCGAAAAATCAATTTAAATCTTTGTCATTAAATTGATTTATTTTAATATCTTGGATGTTTCAAAGAACGATTGATGTTTTTCAATAAATTTACTTACATTTCACGAACTAAAATTAATTAATTCGATGTTTACATTAATGGGTCTATGGAAAATGCTCCACTTATTCGCAATTATCCCAAAAGTACATTCAATGTAACGTCTAGCCACACAAAGTCTATAATTAAACGTTCTTCTGGTCACATTCAAATCACGTCTTGGATATGGGCGCATCATAGTTGCACTTAAGGCAAAAGCTTCATCTCCTACAAAGACATAGGGAAAAGCAGTGCTGTTGGATTCTGAAATTGGCGTTGGTTCAGGAATGTTCATGCAATTCTGTTGTATCTTTTTATAAAAGTTAGAATTTTGAAATACTGCTGAGTCACCGAATCTACCGTAGGCTCCAACGTCAATCAAGACGAACTTGAAGCTGCTGTCACAAATTGCCATTAAAACTAGGGAAAAAAGCCCTTGTAGTTGAAACACATTGATCCACTATTGTTAGGTGCTACAACTCTAATATGTTTACCATCGCAAGCACCGATACAGTGGGGAAAATAAGCTCTTTTCGAAAAACCATTTTCAATTTGAAGCCACTTTTCTTTTGTCGGTTCTGGTAGGCACATCTCTTTCAAACAAATCCATATAGCGGCACATACTTCTCGAACTATTTCGGCGACGGGGCTCACTTCAACTCTAAATACATAATGCAATTCGGCGAATGAGCATCCTGTTGCCAAATATCTGAAAAAAAAATGTTTTATTACAGGTCTGGATCTTCAAAAAAGTTGGAGAAACATTCGCGAAAGCAAAAGAAAGCAAGAGTGGGTCTGCAGCAAAAAAGAAGGTCCCATATGTATTCTATGATAATCTTTTATTTATAAAAGATACAGTAACGGTTAACCGCACACATGGTAATGCTACAGGAAATGACGATGAAAACACGAGTATACAGACAGAAGTCAATGTTCCGTCAATGTCTTCATTGCCGCCAATAAGACGTAAGAAAAACAACGATGATAATGAACTCGGTGCACAGTTAGTTGGAGTGTTGAGTAAAAATTTAGAAAGAAAGAATATGGATGATGACGACGATCGCTTTTTTTTCTTGTCACTGGTAAAGGAATTTAAAAAATACCTGAGCACATGCAAATGCAGACAGAGTTAGATATTTTAAAAGTAATAAAGGATGCACAGCAGTTCTGTGATTATTCAAACGCGTCATGGAGTTTTTTAAGGGCTAATAATACCTATCGTGGATATCAAACGACACATTAGTCAAGAAATAATCCTCACCCTGAGCTTATGCAATCATTGGACGTTGGACGACCACCTTCTCAAAATTTTGAGGTACAATCGCCATTATCAACTCACAGTCACCAGTCTCAGAACAGTGAACACTCGTCTTATATTGAACATTTTAATTCTATTAATGATGCTGAGGATGATTTAAATGTTTGACAATAGCCTTTCTTTTGATGAATAAATAAATAACAAATTAAATATAAATTATTTTATTTCACTTACCTTAGCACTATCGTTAACTTTAATTCCGGCTTAATGCTATTCCGAAACCGTGTATCTTGCTTTGTTATACAGGTTCTCAGAATGCTTAAAAGTTCTTTAAATGATTTTAGACTAATTCTAGTGTATCGAAAAAACTTGTCTTCATACTTTTTGAGCTCTCCGAAAAATATTTCAAAATGTTTAGTCTCATCTCGAGTTTGCAAATAAGGATGAACCCAGTACCTTTTTCATTGTTTCTTTTTCTTTATATAGCGCAAGTAAATATAATAAACAGCTGCGACTTTTTCAGCGTCCATCTTCGAAATGGTTCGATGAAACCGCAACGTTATCCTATCCGCACTTTCCGGTTGCGGTTACGGCTAGCCGCCGCCCGGTTAACCGCAGTTGCAACCGCGTACTGCGGCTAACCGGACGGTTGACCGCATTTCGGCTATCCGCATAGTGCGTACATACCCTTAATCTAGAGCATTAATTACATCACCCTGATTTATTTAAAAAAAAATAGCAAAAATCATGCAAAGGGATAACTTGCCAAGGACTATGAATAAAAATAGAACAATCGAACCTGTCAGAAAATGCAAAACGTTTAGTAGAAACTCAGTTAATGATCCATAAAAGAGGTGCCAAAAAGTTTTACAACAAAATTTCATCAATTCAAGATCTTTGTAAGGAACGAGATGATGTTGCAGCGATAACATTCGATTTTATCCAAAATCTACCAATGCCTATACAAAACATTTTTTATTTACGGCTATTATGGGTTCACTGTTTTGGTATTAAGGATTTATAAAACCGGCAAAGCGACCTTTTACATGTTTCACAGTATTTATATCTTTTTTCCGGCGGCTGCCCTGGTCAAAATAAAAATAATATGTACATTGTTGAGACTTATGTTGGCTTTTGACTCTAAAAGATTCGAAAAATTTATCAGTTTTTTCCCATACGTATTCCTTCCTTCCATTCCTTCTTACCAAATGATCGTGATTTTAGAGTCATAAAAAAATGTTCGAAAGGATGATCGTATTACGTCCCAGGAGAATACATTGATTTTATTTCGAACTCCAGTTCAACATTTACAGTCATAGAGCTTAAGACTAAAGATGGTTTAGAATTTAATAAATGGGGGCCAAATTTGTACAAAAAAACGTGTTTGTCAACTGTATCGTATGGAAAAAAGGAGCAAAGGACCAGAAAAAGTCATTTGCACCTTCGGCATACATGAGTTTTCTGTATGATTCAGATCGAAAAGGAACTATGTTAGCCGAGGAATATCTTGATGGATTGATTGAACGTTCATTCTCATAAATATTTTTCCATCAACATAATGAATAAGTTGCATTATTCACAATTGCATTAGACCGCATGCCATCTGATAATCACAAAATTGTCATCAGAGCCGATAAGGCGCCTGCAGGACAACATACTGGACGTTTTAATGCGCCAACAATTGATGAAGTGGCTATTGTCATTGTGGGTGAAAATTTAAATAACCGAGACATTGTTTTTCATCAGCGGAACGATCAACTTCAGCATGTGTCCGAAACACATCGATCATATGATGCCTTACCTTACTACCCTATTTTGGCAGTTACAGGTAAATTATTAACAATATACAGGGTGTCCCAAAGTTCGACGTCAAGCCGAAAGGATCATGGCAGAAATTTGCCTAAATGTTTTTGAACGCGTCTAAGAATGTGACTTATACTAAATTCAATTATTCAATTTGTTCATTTTTTAATGATTTCGGTTTAGTCCATGAAAGCCACAAAAAATTGTCTTAAATAATTAACCTTTAACTATGGACGTGCGGTCTTACAGGCCGCTTGCAGTTTGTGATTATCGTGCCCCCCTTCACCCGCAGTCCCTACGCGTACGCTGGTCTCAGTAGCTTCGGTTTTAGTGGCGAAACGACCGTTGAGAGTGAAGGTTACGTCGTCGGCTGAATGTTACGTGAGTAATTTCGATTTATATTTCGAGTGCGGTCTGTGAGACCGCGCGTCCACATTTATGTTATAAATTGAAACTAACGGTGATTTTGTTTGTTTTAGATTTTGTACACTAAAATATCAAAAAACGATCAACCAACGTCTGCAGGCAAACGAACATCGAGTTTGTCGATGCAAAGAGCCAGTAAAACATTGCGGTTAGATGATCCTTCTTTTGAAGACGAGATTCAACGATTGCTTTTAGAATCAGATCAGTGCGACAGCGATGGGGATGTTGATGATTGTTTGTTTTATGAAGCTGACATTCAAGAAAATCACTCTAGTGAACAAGAGATTATTGAAGAAAGTGGTAGCACTACCAGAGCTAAGGGAGACGTAAGGAGATCGGATAGTGAAAGTTCAGATGACGACAATATACCTATTGCACAGTTACGGCCCTCGAAGTACATTTATGGTAAAAATCGTTACAAATGGGCTACAGAACCACCTTCCAGAAGAGTCCGCACTCCACAGCATAATATTGTGTTGAACAGATCTATTCTGCACCTAACCGAAGACGAAAAGAAAGATCCAATCAGTATTTGGAATAAACTTTTTGATAAAGAAATGCGACAACCATTTTGACATGGACTAACTTCAAAATCGCTGAGTTCAGAGCCAAATTCAAGCGGCAAGACAGGCCAGAATTAAAAGAAATGGATATGATAGAACTCAATGCCTTGTTAGGATTATTATACTACTCTGCCGCCCTGAAATCAAATCACGAATCTACAAGTTTCATATTTGCTACGGATGGAACTGGTTGCGAAATATTCAGGTTACAGCACCTGTCAGAAACCACATTTTTAGTTCTTCTGAACTGCCTACGTTTTGACAACCCAGCAGATCGCGCTGAGAGAATAAAGACCGATAAACTGGCTGCTATTTCTGGAATATTTGATAAGTTTGTCGCTAATTCCCAAACACTATATCAACTCAGTGAATATGTCACTATTGATGAGATGCTAGTGGAATTTCGTGGAAGAAGACACATGATTTCGTACATGCCCCAGAGGCCCGGTAAATATGGCCTACTTATTCGTGCCTTGTGTGATGCGAAGACCTTTTACTTTTATAATGGTTCTTTATAATGACAGACGCGTTGGCGCAATGGTCACAGCAACGGACTAAAGCGCTAACGGTCGCGGGTTCGATTCCCGCTCACGGCAAACGTGTGTATTGGCCATACAGATGTTTTTCGTGGTCTGGGTGTATGTATTAGTGTTGTGAGTGTTTCCGGACCCCCGACACAAGGTCATGAGATCTTAATGGGGGCCGTTGAGTGTGATGCGTTATTTATTTATTTATATTCAGGAAAAGGTAGCGATGGCGACGGACTATCAGCTGACGAGAAAAAATTCCTTGTTCCTACTCAATGCGTGCTACGCTTGACACAGCCGTTACAAAGAACCAATCGTAACGTGACAGCAGATAACTGGTTCTCGTCTATAGAAGTTGTAGATGAACTGTCTAAGCGTAACCTAACGTATGTCAGTTCCAAACCAACAGCCATAGCGTACGGACGCATCAAAACGTCGAGCGAACCACGCTCCGCTAGTATAAATCGGAAAAAATTAGAAAAATACGGTTAAAACAGCGAAAAGTGTGCCTAAAGTGTTTTTTGTGATAGTGATAAGTGTGGAGTGATAAAGGACGAAAATTCTTGGACCAAATAGTGGAAAATTAAGGTAAAAAACAAAAATTTTCTACAAAAAACACGTGGGGAAATAGTTTTTTGCCTACGCTGCCAAATTTACCGCGGCGAGGTGCAGTTTTTATTATTGAATAATAAGCGTAAAAACAAGGACTACATCTCACCAAAAAATCAGAATTTTTCGGACACTCCATCACGGAGAAAAACTCAGAAAAACAAAAAACACGTGCTGGCTAAAATCGGAACTGTTAAGAAATGAAAACAAAAACTATATATTTATCAAAAGACAGTATATTGACGAGCCTAAAACAGTTTTTGAAATTAAAATAGCTCCACAAACAAAAAAGTTACGAGCAAGAGAAAAGTGTTAACCCTTTATATCACTATGTGACATAACTGTAACAAACAAAACAACTCCTCAAAAAATCTAATGTTGTTGTTTTATTCCATTTTAATTCACTGTGTCACGACGGTAACAAACCGTTTGATACATACTTAGTGTCATTTATGCAAACTAGATGGCGTTACTTGTATCAAAGTTGGTTCGAAATTCTCATGTCGTCAGTTTTTAAAAGACGTTAGTGGGTAAGGATTGAAAAATTCAAAAAAAATATAAAAACTGGATAAAATACCTAGCTGTGCTGTGAAACTAAAAAGTAAGTATGTAATTTAGATAACTTGTTATTAACTACGCGTAAAAATTAAGTAATTTGTTATAAAATTATTGAATTATGGTTTGTGACATTTCTGGTACATTGCCTAATGACTTTCCTATCGTTTAGTACATTGACCTTTGTTTGATATTTTTACAGGATGACTTCTCGAAACCTGCGAGAAGAGGAAATCGAACAGTTTCTCTTTGATTATGAAGCTAGTGAGGATGGATTGGACGATGATGACGACAGCGTTGCAGATCCAGATTTTATTCCAGATCTGGACCTCCCTTGTGATGATGAAGCTTCTGAAAATATTGAGGGTTTAGATATCAATAGTATTATTGAAGGTTTGGAGCATCATGATGATATTTCCCAGGATTCGCCCACCGCTGCATCTTCTTCCCAGTCAAGATCATCTCCTCAACCAGGATCATCAGCAAATCGCCGTCAAACCAGGCAAAAACTGAATGTACGCTGGAGGAAGAGGAACCTAGAACTGAATGAGCAACAACTCCGTTTCACAGGTAACGAGACCTTGTCCCCGGATTTCTTAGACCTTGATACTCCGATCCAGTTCTTTTTCAAAATATTTCCAAAAAACTTGATTGAAAACATTGCCAATCAAACGAATCTATATATTGTGCAAAAAGATCCAAGTAAGACTTTTCGTGTCACAGAGACAGATATGCAGCAATTCATTGGACTTGTATACATCATGTCGTTAGTGCATCTTCCAAGAGTTATGAAACATTGGAGCAGGAACATAGGAACACCTCTTGTAAAAGACACAATGCCAGTAAATAAATTTGAAAAAATAAGGCGATTTATACATATCAACGACAATTCAAATAATGTTCCTCGCGATAATAACGACCATGACCGTCTTTTCAAAATTAGGCCAGTTATTCAAACTCTAAATGAAACCTGCCAGAATGTGCCCCTGGAAAAGTATCTTTGCGTGGATGAGCAAATTTGCTCAACTAAAGCCAGACACAATTTGAAAAGGTATAACCCTAAGAAGCCAAATAAATGGGGCTACAAAACTTATGTACTGAGTGGTGTGAGCGGTTTTGCATACAAATTTGAGCCTGAAACTGGAACAGAAAATAAAGTTGAGCCTGGTGAACCAGATTTAGGAGCTGCATCAAATGTTGTGAGACTTTCTCGTGAAATACCGCGAAATCAAAACTATCGCCTTTATTTCGATAACTATTTTACATCTTTGGCACTCTTGGAATATCTAGCCAAAGAAGGCATTCTTAGCCTTGGGACAATACGACGTAATCGCATACCTGATTGCAAACTTCCCCAGGATAAAGAGATCTCTAAAAAAGATCGAGGCTACTCAATTGAATATTTTGGCAGTATTGAAGGAACAGAGATCTCTACAGTTGCCTGGAAAGACAATAAAATAGTCACACTTGCTTCAAGTTTTGTAGGCGAACTACCTAAAGCTCAAGTTTCAAGGTATGATAAGGTGCGTAAATGTTATATAACCATTGATCGACCAAATATAGTCGGAGAATATAACCGTCATATGGGCGGCGTTGATTTGATAGATAGTATCATGGGAAGATATAAGATCAAACTCCGAAGCAAAAGATGGCAGGTTCGTATGTTTTACCACTTTTTGGATCTTGCTATGTCCAATGCCTGGTTGCTATATAAGAGAGTATATAAAACCAAAAACATGCAAGAGAACATATTGTCGTCAGCCGATTTCCGAGAAGAGGTTTGTACAGTATTATGTAAGATCGGGACAAAGGCAAATATAACACGGAGAAACATTGAGCCGGAAATTCAAGCCAAAAAGCGCAAAGGTCCAGCTCAGTATGTGCCCCCGGTAGCTGTACGCCAAGACCAAGTTGGTCATTGGCCTGTGTGGGCTGAGAAAAGGATCAGGTGTAAATATCCTAAATGTGGAGGCGTAACACAAACGCTGTGTGAAAAGTGTGGCGTAGCGTTATGCTACAATAAACAAAATAATTGTTATAGGGCCTTCCATACATCTTAAAGGAGCCGTTTGTGTCAATGTAACATATCTGTCACACTCCCCTTTTTTTCATTTTGGTACTTTTCTAATAAAAATAAAGAAAATTTAAAAAATACGTGTATTTTAATTTATTGAAAACTACCATAAAACTGGGTATAAAA
The DNA here is from genome assembly GCA_037950945.1 of Hypolimnas misippus. NCBI lineage: Eukaryota > Metazoa > Arthropoda > Insecta > Lepidoptera > Nymphalidae > Hypolimnas > Hypolimnas misippus. The sequence goes on from JBBEEQ010000014.1 coordinate 5,822,234, forward strand.
ATTTATAAATTTTACGAGGTTGCGTTATAAAGGGTTAAAAAAGTCACTAAACTTTGGAGCCGAATAACAAAAAATCTAAAGCGACAACCTACCCAAAAATTTTAATTAAAATCGACGGGGAAACTAACGAAGAGTAAAACAGTGAAAAAATCTTTAAAATCGGACAATTGTTTCTTGTCCGATACAGTCAAAAAACTGTAAAGTGATACTTACCACGTGCTAAGAAAAATTTTTATCGCCGCGGAACTTTGTTTAAGATATTTTAACAAACGAGTGTCTTCATCGGGATTTGTCTGCTGGTAAATATTGAATTTATTTTCAAAAAACAAAAATTTTTTGAGCCAAAAAGCAGCTTTTGGCTCAAAGTGTCAAGAACAGGTGACAAGAAACCAAATAACTATCTGAACTTTAAAAATTTATTTTAAAAAACTATTTAAAAGTATAAAAAACGTTTCAATAGACAAACATCCCATTGGAAAATATTACATATTGATATAATTCTCGGAAACAGAATAAAACTAGGTCAACTGTGAACTGTAACCAAGTATAGAGTAAAAAGTAAAAAAGTAAAATTTAGAAATAAAAGTAGAGTAAGATCTATATGTAAAGTTGATAATAGTATAAGAAGTAGTATTAGTATAAGGACAGTTACACACTACACAGCAAATAAAAATAATTAAATTATAGTATAAGTTATTTATCTATTTCTGCTTTTACCGCTTATTTTTCAATTGACTTGAATTGTTTTGAAATTGGTATGTTTTGACTTAGAATCAATAGAAGTTCAACTTGGTGATTCAATTCAGTTCGATTTAATTGAAAAATCATTAAATTGTTTGAATTAATCAGGCCGCAAACGCATCACCACAGACCGAGAAGACCGAAAGTTAGTAAGGGAATCTTTAAAAAATAGAAAAAAAACTTCTTCTGAGCTTGCTGCTGAACTATTAACGGAAGTTAATAAAACAATATCAGCCAGAACAACTCGCATAAGGCTTCAGGAAGCTGGCCTTAAAGACTGCAAAGCCAGGAAGAAGCCATGGCTCTCGGACAATAACAAAAGAGCCCGCTACGCCTGGGCCCTAAAATATCAATATTTTACGAAAGAAGACTGGTCAAATATCATATGGTCCGACGAATCAAACTTTGAGGTAAGTCAGATAATATTGTATACAATATACATAGATAAAACAAAATAAATTAAAATATTATATTAACCGATTCTAAGTTTAATTTCTTAACTATCTTGTTTACGATTAATTTCAGGTATTTGGTTCAGAAGAATTTAACCCCCAATGCGTGGTACCGACTGTAAAACACGGTGGAGGTCGCGTAATGGTCTGGGGCTGCATGACTGATTCTGGAGTTGGTGAAATGTTCGTGTGCGAGGGTCGTATGGACTCTACAAAGTACATCAATGTACTGGAATCAGCATTGGTACTCTCGTTTTCTACACTTTTTAGAGACACCAACATGGATGGAGTTAGATTCCAACAAGACAACGCGCCTTGTCACAAGTCAGCCCGCACAATGACTTGGTTTCGAGAAAATAATATAGAGCTTCTAGAGTGGCCTGCACAGTCACCGGATCTGAACCCCATTGAGCATTTATGGGGTATACTGAAGCGTAAGGTCCGGCGCCATACAATAACCACCAAAGAAGACTTGAAAAGGCGCTTACGTGAAGAGTGGAACAATATAAGCACCGAAGACTGTAAAAAACTAGTTACGTCGCTACCTGCAAGAATTTCTGCTGTGATTAAGGCCAGGGGTGGGCCAACTAAATACTATTTTTTTGTAATAATAAACACCATATTAAACTTATAAAATTGTTTCATTTACTTCCGAATGAGCCTTCATAATAAAATTGAAATATATTGGGGGTGCTCCATACTTTTGGCCAAGGCTGTATGTCGCCTGTTCCCGTGTCGATAAACCATTATTTATTTACGCGCCAGAACATAAAACTAAAAATATAGTTTATCAAAAAGCATAATAAAAGAGAGAAACAGTGAAGGGTATAGAGGCTATTAGTTCCTTATAGAGCGCGCGTGGTGTTGAGCTCAGTGTTTACTTCATCATGCCAAGTTGTTCAATAGCGATTTGTAAAAATATAAATGGAATTATTGAACCCTATGAAATAAACACTATTATGAAAACATATATTTTGTTTTTTATTTAATGAAATTAGTACAGTCCTTCTTAGGTATAGCGAGACAAGGGAAATAGGGATTCATTTTTATACGGGGGATATTATAGATTCCAGTTTAAATTGAATAGGTACTCTTACCTAAGATAGGTCAACTATACAAAATAATAGTGCATCAAAGCTACGCTAAGGCGGTACGAAGTTCGCCGAGTCAGCTAGTATTATATAAAAGTTCATTTATTTACTACTCCAACATTTTTAGATCCTTGTTTTTAAAAAAAATACACCTTGATAACGGAATATTTGTGGCAAAAACTATAAACTACATTGGATAATCCAATTAAGAAATCCGGGTACCTGAGTATTGTCCACTATTAATTTCAGCTGTTGATGATGTGGATAATAATGACATTTGGGAAACCCACAACAAGCTGTTTTTGGAGACTAAGAGAACCAGTCAAAGTCACATTATGAAGATAGTTACTTATATTATATGTCTTACTACATTTTTCGTAAATCTTTTTGTATCAATTTATGACTATTGTTGGTCAAATAAAATTTTTATTTCTCATTATTATTATTATATGTAATGATGATAAGTATGATAAATGCGTATAATGAGACAAGTTTATAATCGTAATAAAAACCTAAGATATCTTTGTACAAATTTGTATGAAAAAATCATTGAAAGTTTAATTTACATGCAAATGTTAAAACTCCAAATCGGAAGACCAACATCAGCTGTCATAATTTGACTTAAAAATCCAAAAGATTGGAGAAGGCGAGTAAAAATATAAAAAGTAAGGTGCGGGCAATCACTAGGAAAGATTTTTTTTTTGTCAAATATTGTTTTCATTTTCAGTCTTCAGATTGACGTAGTATTGATTATTTTACTTGAACTGATTCTTTTATGATCTTACCACTTCATTTTCCCTTCCATTTAGTATTTTTTGTGTTATTCTATTTGAATAAAGATTGTTTCATTATTTATTACTTTTTTTAACACCTAATCATATTGGTGATAAATGTACACATAACATGCCATTTTTTTTTGTTAAAATGTAAAATGTGTTGAAATAGTAATGTGTTAAGTTAACACAGCAATGTGTTTAGGCAATATCTTAATATGTTGTAATAAATAGATTGTAAATATGCAAAATTTGATGTCAACTATTGTTGCAACTAAATAATAAAAGAAAATCATTTAAATTAAACCTTGACATCGATAATAATTTATAATTTGAGTTAATATACTGAGACCTTTTTGATTTTGTTAATTTAAAAAAAAAATTCAAATTTCATAGATGTTCAATGTTTCTTTAAAAACAAAAAAATATTGTTTTCTAAATCAATAAAAAAAAACAAACTCATTTATGATGTTATTAGAAAAAGGCTTTATATGTTAAAAATATAAAAGAGAACATTTTCTTAAATCTGTATTCATTTAACCTTTAGTTACCTTAAATGAAAACCACTGCGATGTCTCTTAATACCTTCTAAATTGTTTTCTAAACTTTTCATAATGATAATCGTCTGTTGCTCGTTCGCCTTTAGCTTTTTTAACTATTTTATTGACACTTTCATCAATCACATTACTTTCTTCTTTCCTACTTTCCGGTTTCTCAACTTTTCTTTTCTTAGAATTAGCACTATCTAAATTAAATCTATTATGCTGAACGAAATTTACTGCCATATTAGTAGGAACAAATTGTGAGGGCCCATCTTTTTTGTTATGCCTTTCCCATAGAAGTTTCATCTTAGCTTCCTCTGTTGCCTCAATATTTTTTATTTTTGCATCAATTCCGAGATCAACTTCTGGAATACCGCTAAGCATTTGATTAGACAACATTTCTTCTGACCTGTGTACTGAAGACACTCGTAAATGTTCCGGTAGAGAGAGTAATGCTGCTTCTTCTGGTGCTAAATACTTCAGTGCTTCGCCATCGTCATTTTCCTTCTTGTTGTCATCAATGCCCTCTAAAATAGAAAAAAGTTAATTAGAATAAATGTTAATAATAATGAGTCATACAAATAATAATATACTAATAAAGTTTCAAATAATGAATCTTACCTTTCCGCTTCGCCAACTGTTCCTCTATGTACTTCATCATTTCTTCGTCTTCATCACGTTTATTTGTTTCAGCGGAAAATTGGGTGCCAATTCCCGTATCATACGCATCATCTACCTGTTTGACTTTCCCACTTTTCAATGCCTGCATATTCACCATACCACCTGATTTAATGTTAAAGGGATCTTTACAAGTAACTTCTTCAACTAAACTAGTTTTTTGACCTGTAGCTAAAGCGACTATGCTAACACCGTTCGGTCTTTCTCGTAGCTTCTGTATTTCTTTTGCCTCTTCTAATCTAGCTAAAATTAATTCCTCATCTTCAGATTCTTCATCTTCAATTTTTACTCTTTGTCTTAAGTTTCTCGGTTTTTTTGGCTTGAATTTTATTTCTTCTTCAACTATTGAATCCTTTGAGTCTTCCATAATGCTTACTAATGTCTTCGGCAACAAACTTATGACAATCAACGTAGCTTATTGAATCATTGGTCATGCAATACCAAGGCATATATTCATGCTAAAACGCTTTTTGATATTTGTGATAAAAAATACCCATTTTCAAAACAAAAACAAAAATTAAAAATGTGATAATTGGGACGTAGTTCATAAACTATAATATCACTGTACGCAAAGAGTACACAATAAATACAACTACAAGAACATGATGGGCCTTGTTTATGGTAATATATTTTGAGAGCAGACGATGGCTATGAATAGGTGTACCATTTTCAAATTTTGCGTGATACTATCTTGAACTATAGATTAAATAGCTTACGTCATGTGTGCTAAGTATTATATTTTTAAACAATCAAGTCACTGCAGAATTTAATATTATACATAAATTAATAAAATACGTTTTGAACTTTACCGATATTTTAGTTTCATACGAAAAAGAAACGATATCACCTCATTTTTAATTGGCTGTCTATGTTTTTTATCGCATACATGGTATTTTTATAACGTATTAGGTAACATGGTATGATATGGAAATAAAGTAATTATTTTAACCAAAAATAGTACTTATTAATTAATAAAATTTAAATTATATTAACTTGATAAAATGGTCCTATTTTTTTTTTTGCCTGTAACTGTTTTTATTTAAAATAGTAGCAGTATATAATTTGATTTTTCCTTCAGGTTTTTATCTCAAAATAATAAACCCGATAATTAACATAATTTTGTTGACAAACTCTGTATCATTAAGGATCTCGCTATTTACTTTCTGTACATTCCAAAGACTATTTTGAAATGTTCCTAATGAGAATAGTATTTTAAGGTATACGCATTTAAAATTTGACCGCTTGTAATAAATTAATTAAACGCTAAACGCTTAAATATGAGATTTCAAAGTATTTTTTATTGTTAGATCCATATTTTTACTATTCTAACGAACATGTAATAAAAAAAAAACAATAGTATTTTCACCGTTAGTAAGTTAAGCATTATAGCGCTTCCATTCTGTTACATTCTTCAGTCTTTTAAAAATTAACATCCGTTAGGGTACTTTTTTATTATATAAAAAATAAAATATTATTATTTATATAAAAATCAAAAAATATATTTAACAAGTACTTTTAATTTAAGGTACTTTTTTCTCGAGCCTCTATGAGTTAAGCACCTACAATATTTCATAGAGTCCCACACACTCCATCCACACCACAATTTAGTAACCAATAACATTTTATAACTATAGATGTTATTGGCGCATGAATTTTGGCACCGAAAATATCTTCCAATTTTGGCGTACCGAGCATATAGTCGTTGCCGTAAAAATAGACATTTGTGAAATGAAATATTATTAACGTAACATATCTAGTTCTAAAATATCAGTAGGAAAATAAATTACTTTAATTATAAAAATGAACTAAACTTAATTATAATTGTTATTAAATAAGGAATTTGATCCTTGTTATTTATTAAGCTATTAGTAAAGTGATTAGTTATACGGCTGTTTAATCCCAGCCCTTAAGCGTGCGAACTAAACTTCTTAATGTAAAGAATTGAAATTCTTAATGAAATAATTGCTGTAATTTATTTTATTTATATTTACCCGACGGTAAATAAACAAATCCCTTTCGCAGTTTACATTAATTTGAAAATTACTACCGATAAAAAAGTTGTGAACCGTCACAGGATGCCTGATGTGAAACATCAAGATTATTTTTTACTGGTAATTTGCATAAATGGATAATTTACGACAGGAACTGGCTGTTTATTTAATGAATATTTATAATCATTAAATGGAACTTATTTTTTTATTGAGACAACTCAATTCTTTTAATCAGTGATTCTTGTAATAGTTATATTATTATCATATAGCGTGGCGATGTGTCGCCACACCAACAATCCGTCTGCCGACGGTTATAGATATTTGACATCAAAATATTTCTGCGATAAATCCATTTAATTAATTATAATTTAATTAATTTAATAAATTAATTATATATTTGTGTGTTCAAGTATTACATCATGCAAATTGAGGAGGGGGGAGGGTAGTGACAAACGTTACGGGATTAAAACAACAATAAAAGTCTTTCAGCGTCTTTTATGTATTTTGTGGAACATCATTGTGATTGTTCTTTAAAATGGTAACTTAAGTGTAGTTTAAAAATAAATAAGTCATGTTTAAGGGTGGGATGAAAATTTAAATTAAAAAAAAATACATTACGTTATACTTGAACGATTACGGGTATTTTCACGGAATGAAAAAGACATTGCTTAGAGAAGTGCATGATAAATGATGATTGCATTGAAGATTAAATTGTTCATTGAGTGTGTAGTAGCTCTAATACTAGACTCCAGATTTTACTTTTTTACATCTTTATAAGTTATGGCAACATTACTTACAAAGTCAAAACAATTATTCAAAACTTCAAATAAATACAATTTATATACAAACAATTCTATTGATAAGCGGAAGATAAAAAATTATCACACAATGATAATTTTAATTCAGTTTCATATCAAGAAGCTAAAGTACGGCTGCACTCGTACTTTAGTTTTCTTGTTAAATAATATCTGAACTTGTTGTTTTTAAATAATTAATGCTGACGATTTTTATCAAGTGTTAAAATAATGGCTGAGGTTTTATTATTACAATCTTCTCCCCCAAAATTGGAGGATATTCAAAAAAGAATATTTAGTAATAGTGCTCTCGAATTCTTAGCAAAATTACATAAAGAATTCGACTTAAAAATAGATCAACTTTATAAGAATAGATTGAAAACAGCAGTCGTTTTAAAAACAGGCGCATCTTTGAATTTTAAAGAATCTCCTGAAAGAAGCGATTTATCGTGGAAAGTCGCTCCATTACCTCCGAGACTTCAGTACGTATTTTACACTAGTTTTACACTTATGTTTAGCTTTTTTTAACTCTAAAGTAAATTTGTATAACACCTTATTCATTTATCTCTTTTGTATAAAACCACCTTCAAAGGTTATATGTTTGCCTTTATTCGTTTTAATTTTTTTTTATTCATGTCTTATTTTTCATTAACTTACATAATGTATGTTGCATGTTTGCTTTTTGTACAATTAAAGAGAAAAAACAATTTATGCAATTTTTTAAGGAATCGTCATTTAGATTTAGGTGATGTGTCTGCAGCAAATGCAGCACACTTCATTGCTGCATTAGAGTCAGATGTTCAAGGCATTCAGGTGGACTTTGATGATGGTCATTGTCCGACGTGGAGGAACCAATTGCTAGCACATAATAATATTAATCTTGCCGTACACGGGAAACTGCCAGGGGCACCTATTAGTATAACAACTTGCCCTGTTTTGATGCTACGACCGAGAGCTTGGAACATGATAGAACATGACATTTTGGTTAGACAAGTTTATATTTTAGAATGAAATAATAACTGCTTTCTTTAAATAGTTCTGTTTACCTAAAGTAAAGTTACATAATTTTTAATTTTGATTGATTAATTTTAATTTTTTAGCGTTTTAAACAACTTAAATTAAAGCCTAATAAAATATGCTATACTGTAATAAGTTACAATTAATTTTCAAATCAGTGTAAATTGTTTCATTGATTTGCATGAAATTGAAAAAAAAACGAATAATTAATCTTTTGATTTTTATTAACCTGACTTTTTCTGTAAAAAGGTATAACTTAAATGACAATTTTATTTTGAACTAGAAATATATTAAATTAAAATTTTTATCTATGTTTAAAAAAAAAGAGAAAGCTTTTATGTAATATAGTGGTTGATAAAAAAAAAAAACACTTCATTTTCAAAGAGTCATATACATTGGAACATATTTAATGTTGCCTATCAATTTTAGATCGATGGCAAGGAAGCTATAGGTGCTCTTGTTGATTTTGGCATACTCATGTATCACAATGCGAAGACATTATATGAAGCAAACAGTGGCCCTTATTTTTATTTGTCTAAATTGGAAGGAGCACTAGAAGCTCAACTTTGGAATGAAATTTTTGTTTGGTCACAAACACAGCTCGGAATACCTCAAGGCACAATAAAAGCATGTGTTCTAATAGAGAATATTGTTTCAACTTTTGAAATGGATGAAATATTATTTGCACTAAAGGATCACTGTATGGGTTTGAATTGTGGTATTTGGGACTACTGTGCTTCGATTGTTGCTAAATTTGGTATGAATTATTATTATTTTTTATTTTTATATATTGCATTTCAACTCTTATCTAATATTCCCAACACTCTTCCAGGGGATCGTAAGGAATTCTTATTGCCGGATAGAAATAAATATGTGAACATGGATCAAAAGTTTCTCAACAGTTATATGAAACTCGTAGTTAATACTTGTCACTCAAGAGGTGCTCTGGCTACCGGAGGCATGGCTGCAGCGATGCTTAAACCAGGCACAGATGGTACTGATGATATGTAAGTTTTTTTGTCATATATATATAAAATTACATAACTCTACATATGTATAACTGTACACACTGTTTTTATTGCTTGGAACCAGATTTTTAGAAGTATAGTCTATGTTCTTTTTTGTATACCGTGTTAGTTTGTCATATGTTATCGATCTAATTTAATAAAGAATTATAATGCACAATTAGTCTTAGGTAGTCTCTAAAAGTCAAACAAGTATAATTGTCATATTTAAAAGCTTTTCTGTTATTGTTGATCATACAATAAATATTTTTTAAATATTTCACATTTCGACAGATGCGTTGGCGCAATGGTCACTGCAACTGACTAAAGCGCTAACGGTCGCGGGTTCGATCCCCGCTCACGGCAAACGTGTGTATTGGCCATACAGATGTTTGTCGTGGTCTGGGTGTTTGTGTTAGTGTTGAGAGTGTTTCCGGACCCCCGACACAAGGTCATGAGATCTTAATGGGGGCCGTTGAGTGTGATGCGTTTTTTATTTATTTATTTATGTTTTCACGTGCAATTGTTACACATATTGCTATATCAAATCTATTTGCATTTGCTCCATTTAAATATGTTTGCATGGATGCGTTAATTTATTTGTTCATAAATTTACTTGATATACATATCTATCATGAATTAAGGCGGAAACCATTTTGAATGTCCACTATTAGTAGAAATAAATACATTTAACGAAACCCAAAAGAATCTCATAAAGACCATGTATATTAATAATAAAGAAATATGGTCAATGTTCAAAATTAAATGACATTCCTGACAAATAAAAGGAAGGTATACAAATAAGGTAAATGTCTAGTGTTGCCATCTGTCCGGGTTTCCCTGGATTTGTCCTAGTTTATAGGGCATCGGGGGAAAACTTCATTTGTAGACCAGATTATTAAAAAAATTGTAACAAACTGTAATAAGATTCTGTTTTTTTAGATACATTTCAAATGATAAAAGATAGTCATCTTTACAGTACAAATTTAATTTTACAGCCTGATAATAAATAAAATGGTTATTTATGTCATTTTCAACTGTTCTTGATTTAACAGACTATATTAAAAAAAAACCTGTTGACATGTCCGGGTTCTGTGCTCTAAAATCCGGGGTTTTTACGCGGCGTGTCCTGGTCGGTAAATTTTAGAGATGGCAACCCTATAAATGTCCCATATTTCGGTATCTTAAGACTTTTTTTAATATTACGACACATGATATCAGTATGAAACTTTTCTAAGTTGAATATTTTGTCAGTAATTTAATGAATTATATACTTTTCATTCAATATTATTTTGTATTTTGTGATAAATTTTCACTCTGTTTTTAAGTTCTTGAAGTCGTGGTCTCTGTTTCGGGATATTTTTTTTTGTTTTTCTATCAAAGTTTCATCGCAATTCAATGACTTCGGAACGGATAGAGGACAAACATACAAATATTAATTTAAATTTATATAGGTTATAAATAAATTAGCTCTATTTAAAACCAGATTATAAATGACAACTAAAGAACAATGGTATAATCATGTATTTAATTGATTGATGTGTATTTAAATCAGCAATTACATTTGTGACAAAAATACATTTGAAAAATATATGAAAGATACCATGAACTATTCTAATAAAAACATCATTTCTAATGCATATTACGCAAGCTGTTCGACATTTGGTGAACCTTATTGTTTAAAATATAAGGATCATTTTCTTATAATAATATCTGTATTGATAAAAGGTTTATCGTGTGTCGTTAAATTTTATATCACTAGACAGAGGTGAAATTGTTGCTTTGCCTTGCAATAAACAAAGAAATATCCTACTTCCTACTATTATAAATAAGAGATTTTGTAAAGATCGGTGATTGTTTGATGAAGAAATGGATTTTATTAATCTTCCACACAAAACTTACTAAACAGATTTTGATGTAACTATACAGAAATATCGCTTAAAACAGTTTGTTTTAAAATAATTAAATACAATTCTGTAGTAGAATAACACATACACTACACTTTATCAACGATCAAAAAAATATTACGAACAAGTCTTCGCCTGCATGGTATCAAGCGAAGCTAGTCTTCGTAATATTTTAAAATACCTATTAGATAGTACGACGTCAAGTGGAAAATAAAGAAATAGTGACAAACGATAATTAAATTTTCTATGGTCATTTGTCACTATTTCTTTGTTTCTTTAACATCAAACATCGTACGTATCGTATTTCAGTATTAAATGTGAACTATTTTTGTTCCAAGGTCAAAGGTCATAGTGAGTAAGGTCCTCGAAGCGAAGCTAAAGGAGATAAAAACAGGGGTCGATGGCTTCATGGTATACGATTCTCGTATTGTACCATATGTAAATGAGGTAATTTTTTATTTTATTTTTTAGGATTTTTTGGAAGGTAAGAGGAGAGGCGAAAACTATTTTTCTTTTATTTGAAATTTATTTCTTAGATTAGTTCTATAGAATTTTCAAAATTGGTTCGGCAGTTTGGTTTTTAAATCATGGATTGGGTGTGTCATCCTAGAAAACGAAATTATTTTGTTTTTGAAGTCGGTTTTTTTTAGTTTTGGTTATTGTTAATCAAGAGAATGGCAAATTTAGATTATTGCCTGGTTTTCTGGTTTAGTCCTAGAAGGAACTATGCATATTTCGTGTATTTTATTTACAATTAGTTTAAACATAATAGAATGTTCTTGAATTATTCCACGACATCTCAATTTCATACTTGATTAAGAAAAAAAAACGACTTTGATATGACATTGAATCTTCTTAAAACGAATGTTTAGTTTCGGTTAACTTTCAATAAGTATTATGTTTCACTTTTGTATGCTATGCTATGCTCTGCTATCGTCAAAAAAGATTAGTGGCTAATTTCACCCCATTGTGTCTTATTGTTTCAATATCCTTGAAACAAGCGACAGAAATGACCAAATTATGTAAAAATAATTTTTGGTCGATTATTTATGTTTTTGTAAATAAAAAAAACCGTATTGATTGGTAAATTATGTGAACTTGAAAAACCCCTACCACCTTGTAAACACTATACCTCTGGAAAAAACCATATTTTTCACCTTGATTAGCATTTAACAAAGCTTTTTTCTTGAATTGAATAAATGAAAAACAACAATAAGCAAGCTGGAAGCAACAATGTTTTGTGCATATTTATGACAAAAAATATTAGAAAATAATGAATTGTATCTTCACAAAGAAGTTGAGTAAGTTTGAAATTATGAAAAAAAATAAACAAAACATAGAATGTTTTTTCCGTATTTTTTAGGCGAAAATTCGAATTTCCATTATTTACGCAAAATTGTTTTATCGGTCTCAAAGGAAATTTTAAGACAGACAAAATAAGTTACATTATTTTGTAACAGGTGTCTTACATATTGTTATATAATTATTTTTTCGTAGACAAATATTTAACCTTCAAATAGAAGTTTTTTTTATAAACTACTTTGCCTCCCTTGATTTTCCGCTTTTAGCGGAAAATTTGCTCTAATTTAAAAGTGATCAATCCATTCGATTTAAGAAATAATTGGCGAAGATATCGCATAAAAAATTCGTTGAATTCGTGCATGCTTTTCAAAATTCAATTAAAAAAACAATTGATTAAAACAAAGACCATTATTTTAGCTCTGGAAGAAAAGTGGTGCAACACCAAACCAAATTCATCGTAAATTAGACCTAAATGTGACCCCAGAAGATCTATTAATGATTCCCAGTGGTGGGGTCACTATGGAAGGTCTAAAACACAATGTAGCGATAACAATATTATTCATATACCATTGGTTAGCTGGTATAGGTCATTTCTTCTACAGTGGTAACGTTGAAGATTCGGCGACTGCGGAAATTTCTAGAGCTCAGATCTGGCAGTGGATTAGATTTTCGGTAAGTTACTTTTGTCTTTGATTAATCATCAATGATCTTGCCAAGCTAATTTGTGTCATAATCATGGAGAGCCTAAAAATTGACAATCCTGTAGAACAGAGGTTTTCAAAAGTTATATTTCCATTATTTTTCCTTAAAAATATTTGATTATATTCCACCTCTCTTTTATTTTATTAACCGACTTCGAAAAGGTTCTATGCTTATGTTGTATGCATGTTTTATGACTGTACGTATGTTGGTGTTTTTTTAGAGACTTTTATAATCCATATGTCTATGGTAATTTTTATACTTACCTTTTTATTTGATTTTTTTGTGTTTACGTAAATTAATATTAACATAAAACTGGTTTTACAAACTAGTTCCAACCATGATGTAATAATTCTGTTGAAACAAAGTACGTCATAATAAAAAAAAACATAATGCGATTCTATAATACATATATTTTTTTATTCGTTTTTTTTTAAACAATCGACTGTGTTTTTTACGAATTAGCCAACATGCCGTAACTTTGCCATTCCGTAAAAAAGGCAAAATAATTTAAAGATTCACTAAAATTTACTTTTATCTTTTAAATATATTTTCTTTTTAAATATTCACAGCCGACTTTAGAAGACGATCGCAAACAACACGTGACATTGAAACTAGTAGAGAAAGTCGCATCTAATTTTACCGCGCACGCGCATAAGAATCTCTGTCGTTCTAACAACGAACGAAAACGACTCACAGCGGCAAAATATATGAGTTTAGAATTATTTTTATGTAGAAATCCACCAGAATTTATTACTACATATCTTAATGATAATCACAAATTCAGAACGCTACATAATAAATCGCTATTAAGTAATCTTTAAAAATGATTTTATTATTATTTAATTTGTTATAACAATATCTTATAACTATAGAAATGTTACGTGCATATTATTTGACGTTTAAAATCTGTTTACATTTCCAAGTTTGACAAAATTTGACAGGTTACTAGGCAAAGACTATATACGTCCGGTTTCCAAAAGTGGAAGACATTTTGGTGCCAAAATGTATGCGCTAAAAATATATCTATGGTTATAAAATATATATCATTTCTTACACAAAATGTTATACGGATGTTATTTTGTTAAAAGATATGGTGATTGGTTCTATTAGAAATAAGGTTTTTTTAAGTTCATTAATAAAAATTGACCAATGATAATAATGCTTTATTTCTGTAGGATTTAGTTTAAATTTAGAGACTGAGATCCTAATCATATATTAGAATTAGTTATATATTTTTTTGTGACTTATATATGTATTTTGTGCAATATAAGTGACTAATTGTTAATTATACCAAAAGGTTTATATTGTTATATGGTGTTTAATAAAATATTGTTGGAGAATTAAGTGTTTTATTTATTTGAAAATATATGTAATGTAATCTAACAGCCTGTAAATGTCCCACAGCTGGTCAAAGGCCTCATCTCCTATTAAGAAGATAAAAGTTTGATCCTACACAATGTTTCATTGATGGTTGGCAAATGTATATGTGACAGAATTTCTCCTGATGAATGCAGGTTTCCTCCTCCTCAGAGCACCAGATATATTAATACGTGAAAACTCAACAATGCTAACCGAAATTTGAATCAGCGATTATCTCAGATTGACGTATTCTAAACTCTGCTCTTGAAAATATGTATTACGAAATTTAATTACGAAAAATATTAAAATAACAATATTAATAGACAGTTATTACTTTGATATACATGAAATAAATTATAAAATGAAATAAAAAATATTTTACCTTAGAACCAAATAACTTTATTTAAAAATTCAGTGATAAGAGTAATCAATACACGAAACACAAAAATTTAAAATACACAATTCTCATGCAATTATTAACAATAATATTTATGTCAATTTGTCAACATTCCGAGCATGGAGTGGTACAACAGCTATATAAAAACATTATATCTAAAGTAATATGTACAAAGCTTATATAATTTAATTTAAATTGCTTCTACAATTATTTGGTCGACATGATTGTTTTTAATATTTCCAAACAAAACACATTTTTGAACAAAAATATATTAAATCTTATAAAAATTGTGTGCTATTTAAGTAATATTTATTAGCATTTAAAGTAATTAATGTAAAATATTTTTAAATGTCTGTATAGGTTTATTCTGAATTAATTGAATAATTTAATAAGTGTCTTCATAATTGCTAAGGCTAAATTAAAAGCTACTCAACTTTAAGTAACAAAAATCTCGTCCTATCATTTTCAAATGGCATGTGATACAGACATCAAAGAAACTTAAAATTAAGTAGCATTCAACAATTTAGTCATTAAGACTTATATTTTAAACCAAGAATATTGAAGTCACGGCTAATTGTTAGCATAGATTAAAAAGCTGTCATAGCCGATTAAAGTCGATATTGGAATGATTTAGTGTTTCTCTATAGAAACAGTTATGTCAAAAGCAACTTTTAAGCCAATTTATAAAATCACATTAATAAATTAGAGTCATAAAATTAACTTCAGTAATTAACTTAAGTTTTTTTGTTGTAATTTTGATGGCTATTGTGCGTGATTATGAAATGATTATTACGCATTAAGTCTCAAAGTTAAACATTATCTATAGATCTATCATTTTTTGTTTATTGTTCTTGAGTTATGTGCCAATTTTCATATTAATCGTACAATTTTAAAATAAATAAAACTGAAGAAAGAGACGACTGAAAAAGGTTAGGACATTGTTGAATAACTTACTAATTAACTTGTTGAATATGAAAGTTAAAAAATTTATATTCATATATTATTTTGAAGACTATGTAATATAATTATTGTATTAATATCACAAATATGATATCAAGTTTAGCTTAAAAGCCTTTCTATCCTAATGATTTTTTTTGTTAACGGAAACGCTAAAACTTTTTCCCCGACTGACCCAGAAGGAGGGTAATGAATGTATGTATGTCCGTTCTATTTTGACCTCAAGTGGCTTGACCGATTTTGACGTGTTGTTAGAATTGTATACTTTCTAGGCTGGTTGCCACAAATTGTTAAAATTGTCACAATTTTGACAATTTTCGTCCGCCATGTTGATTTTTTTATGACAAAGGTCACAACCTCGTTTAGCCTAGCGATTTTGAATTGCTGGGCAGTCGGGTTTCTGATTTTTTATTTTACTTACGTTCATTAGTAAGTTTGTCTATAATAAACATAAGCCATTACCAGAATTCATTTAATGATTGGTCATAAAATAGCACAGTCTATCAACTAATCTAGATATTTTCCTATACAAAGCTTAAATATTAAGGCAGTTTGTGTTTTTTATATTAATATTTTGAACATTCTTATCACTATAGTAGCTTTTATGCATTGTTGTTGAAAGGGTATTTTTAATAATTATATTTAAGGCTGTTTGCGTGAATTCATCTAAAATTGCGTGTAAAATTGAGACTATTGACTAATTAAATCAATTTTGACGAAAATTCTATATTTTTTGTATATACTTTTTATTTTGTTGAATGTTAGTTTATTTATTATTCCTAGTGAACATCCTCAGAATCATACTGGCAAAGCCGTTGGCAGAAGTCAGATTTAATAATATCACTTAAAATTGTGACTATTAACAATAATTAATAAGGATTTTGTTATACATAAATAGGACTAATTATATAAAAACTAGAAAAATTTAAAGATGTCAATGCCAAAAGCAAGATTCAAAAATTTTACTATTTATTATTTATTTTATAACTTTAAATATACATATTAAACCATTAACCGCACCTATCTATGAAAACTTTATATTTAGCCGTAACATATAAACTAGCTGTGACTATCGGAGATATGTCTATCTATCTTAACGTTATGCTAAGATACAGAACATCTTGAGTTTTGTTCACCCCCCACCCTTTGTCTTGTGAGAGCACGAGCAAAGTTTGTATCCCTCGTTCGTATGTTTGAGTTTTGTTCTTGCATGGATAGTGCTAATGCTCGTGCTAACGCTTCGTCTTCAGACTGAAAAAAATTTAAAATAAATATGTTAACTTAATACGTTTAATTTATATTGTTTAACAATATTATAAAAGAAATAAAACAAAAAAATTCTGAAAATCCTCACTATCACACTAGTACTATGTAAACTTCACTTTAGTTGATTCACTTATGTCTGTTTTCAATAAAGAATCTGTGAATAAGCTTACTAGTGGCAGAAGTTTTGGGTTACAATCTACATACATAAAATTATGTAGAAATTTGATTGCTAGTAACAAAAACCGATTATGGAAGTGTCTATTAGTACATTTAACAATCATAGAAAAAAATTTACAGTGCAATTGGTTTCAATCAAAGACAATACATAAATACACTTATATTTTTAGACTTTCTTATTGTTCAGTGTGTGAGATTCATAAGTGTATATTATTTAATAAAATTACAAGAGAAAATCATCATGTAGTGGCAACTCACCATATTTCCCTGCACTTCGGTAAATGCAGTGACAGGGTTAGCGGCATTAGTTCTACTTGTTCTGTTGATTTCATTCGCTTTCATGCGTGCCATCGCAGCATTGCTGTAAATTTATAGTGAGTATATAAAAAATCATGTGTACAGTAAGTAAATTGTTACTTTAGTTGAAGTCATGGGGACCAATGGGTCTCGCAATTGCGGTTGCATGGTTCAGTATTTTAAAAATCGAAATAGATGGTAAAATTGTGTCATCAAAGTAAGCGAAATTGCGTCCTTCATTCTTGATGTTATTTTCTGCTAAAAACAACGATATTATAGTATATAACTATAGATCTGTTTCACGCTCATGGATTTTATCACTTATATTGCCGACCATGTTAACTTTGTCTATTTTTGAAATGTTGCCTAGTAACCAGCTAACAACTGAGTCAACAAGACAATTAATAAGTTTGTCATAATTGGAAATCGATACAGATTTTTATTGATAAATAGTATGAATGTAATATGTCTTTAGTTATAAAGTACCACTGGCAATAGAGGATTTAAATAAATGTACTTACGCAGCTTGTCTTCTCTTAGCAGCTAGTTTTCCTTCGCAGGCGTGATCGGCTGCATGTCGGTGACGAAGGCAGTAATTCAATGTACACTCAGTACACACTAATGGCACCATTTCTTTCGTCTTGCATCCCTTGTATGAACATCTGTTAGTAAACACCTGAAAAAATATATAAAAAAAATATTAAATAGAAAATTCTGTTAGTATCTTAGATACTAGTGGTCACTTCTGGTTAAACTATAAGTTTTTTTACATATAAAGACGTGATATAATATGACCTACATCTTTCCTAATGAAATGAGCTTTTTAATTTAACTTAAAAAAAAAAATTTAACTGGTAGGTTGGAAATATCTTTAACTAAATAAAGCAAAACAAATCCTTCAGTGTTTTATATATAAGTTTAAATGTAAATATTTTGATATACATATAATTTACTCGTTATAACCTCAATATATTTGAGATAATATTGATAACAAAGGCTACAATTAAAAAACATGTATAGTATCTCTAGCTGTGTCCCTCGGTTCACTTATTTATTAATTATGCAGTATTGCACATAAATGAAAATATACAAAAGACAGACAATGCTATTACAGCATTTTCTACCAGCTAATCCATAATTGTATATAAATTGAGGGATAAATTTGCCTATTAGGTATTTGAAAGTGTAAGTTAAGTCCATTGCAATTTTCACTTAAATCAGTTGAATGGATACTGCATAAGAAATAAATAACATAGTTGTTTCTAAATAAAATGTAATAATTTAGAATATTTGTTTAATGAAACAAAACAATGATATATTTTGAACTTCCGCGATTTATACTATTCCTATACATATTCACTATAACGGGTCTTATCTCGATAACTAATGGTAGTAATACCTTTTTACTGCCCGACGTTTCGACGAAGTTACATTCGTCGTGGTCACGGTCAGTCAGCTCGTGACCACGTATTACTACCATTAGTTATCGCGATAAGACCCGTTATATTAAATATGAAACAAAACTGATGCGTCGGTATTTATAGATAACAAAATTTTAATTTTCCCATTTTATTTTTAATCAGTCAAAAAACCTATTACTAAAGTAAACTTTGTTATACTGTTTTGGTTTTAGTTACATGTTATATAAAATTTAATATGATAAGTTATATGGAAATTGTTAAATTGTCAAATAAATAAATATATTTGGCACCTAAAAGTTTTACACTTTTGAAAAACCAGGCAAATAGTCTCTAGCAAGCAACCATTTGGATGCTGATAAGCAACACTGTGTCAAGCCACACAGACTTCATTTTGAGAAAATGGCATCTAAGCTTGTCAAACCTATTCTTAATACATTTATTGAAGAAGTTTCTCAATTTTTTTTCCTATTTTGGTATATTCAAAAGTTTTATGTAATAATAAGTTTTCATAATATATGAGATTATTGTATATTTCAAAATATGGAACACACTTCAATATTGTAAACATTAAATTAAGAAACTTTTCTGTAATATATAGTAGGAATCACTTCAAAAATTCAAAAAAAATGTTGATTATGTAATGTAACATGTTATCAGAAAACATCAAAATCTCCGAATTTGACCTTTTGTGGGTTGACACATTATTGCTTATCAGCATTAATTCAAGAGTCTTATTCTTAAAGTTGGAAATGGGTGCAGATTTTTATTATCAAAAATATTATGAAAATAACATCTATAGTTATAAATATCATTGATTATAGCTTATCATGTACCTTATTTCTTCTCTCTCTAGCAGGATCGGAAGTACATTGATTGTCTATGTGAGCACCAACGGCGACATCTGGTGGTTCCCCTCGTTTACCGGGAACTGGTGCACCACACAGTGGACACTGAGGAACTTGAACGTCTCGACCGTTAGGCGCAGGGCATTCATGTTTCACATATGCAAAGTGGTCAGAGCTGAAAAAAAAGTACTTCACTTATTTCCTTTACTTCACAGTCCTATGCATCTTATTGATTTTTTATTATGTAAATAGTAAAATTATAAGCAAAATGAATTATAATATGGAATACACCTATTCATAATCCATAATCGTAAAGTTCATTATAGTGACAAAAATGCTGGCACATTTCATGCTTAGATATTTGGAATTCTGATTTAAAGGTGAATTGCTACTAGTATTCTTATCACCATTCCACATGGATATTATTTGTACAATAGTAATTAATTGTAAATATTTATTTAAGTTGTCGGATATGGGGGTAAAAAGTTTTCATAGTTACAAATTTTTACATTTGTTTGTATTAGCTAGTAATATTATCTTTCAATTGGCATAAACTAAAATTAATGCTAGCAATTTTTGCTCATTATATTTCTATTTGTAAGACATTCATAAAAATTAATGATAATAGGACCTGCCTAATATCATTAATTCTGCTAAATAAACCTTGAAGGCAGTTAGAAGGTCAATGAGCCAAAAACTCGCGTTTTTTAAATATAAACATGAAAATACTATTACTTTGAGCAGGTTAAACTTATGAAGTATTCAGAAATATCTAGAATTATTGCAACAACTTTTTTTTTTTTAAATTGACAACTACCTACACACATTGTAATTTTTCACAATATTTAAAATCTATGTAATGACTCATATGATGACTCATTTGTTGATAAAATAGTAATCATTTAAAATTTTCGTCATATTATGATTTTTCTTTTTTATAGATTGATTTAATTTCTCAAAAGTAAATTAAGATAACACTAGAACTTACCAATACACTTCCTTGCAAGCGTCACATTTCATTGGCAGAAAGTCTGAAAAAAAATTTCGACTTTACCAAGAATTTATTTTTAATAAAAATCTTTGTTTTCACTAAGCAGAAATGTAAGTTTTTTATTGCAACAAATAAAAATAAACTTAACTTACCCAGTTTATTACATGATGTGTAGGAACAATTCTTTCCAATATGCGGAAATTCCATTGTTAAAGTATTTTATTAATGCTATGTACAACTGTGTTTAATTTTGAACGTCTAAGTCTGTTAAAACTTTTTTTAATAATGACGAAATAAGATGAAACTAGCGCACTATATAAAGCTTAAAACTTTTCAATGATCATCACTCTTTGACAAATAATGTTAAATAACAATGAAACGACATTTTTTTATGTTGAAAACTGAATTTTGCATAGGTTAATGTCAGACACGTCAAAGTGACATTTAATACAGTTAACAAAATAGAAATATCTAGAACTATAATAACTATAAGCACCTATATACCATTTTAATAACATTAATATTGTTATAAATGAAGATTTCAAATATACCACCTACACATTTATACAATACGTTTATTATTTTTTAATCACGACCGTTCTTTACGATAATTCCAAATACTATGTCCGTATCATACCGTATGTAATATTAAATATGTAAGCTTATTTCTTATTAATAAAAAAATATTTTTACTTGAATTATAATTCAATCCAATTCTTAGGTTTAATGGTTTGAATTATAATATTCTTTGTTTCCGATCGTACGCAAATGACCTTTTGTCCTAAAACTTCAATGACAATTATGACAGCGGTCAAAGTGACTGTCAACTTGTCACGGCTCGGCGCCCATCGTTTTTTCGCATATGTCTGGGGTCGGCCGAGAACTATCATAGTTATTATAAAATTGTTTTTAAAAACAAATATATAACACATAACTTTAATAAATCTGGGTTTTATTGAAGATATAATAAAGAAAATGAGTAAGCTCATTCCTTCCGCCGCTAAGCTATTTAGCGGAGCTACGACAATAACGGTGGGCTTAGTGTTTTTGCTTCGAATAAAAACTTAAAAATTAAAATGTTGTGTTTTTTGTGCCGGTATCTGTTTAAAACCAATAAATCAATGTGTGTTTGTGTTTTAGAAAACGGCCGCCCCAGTTGCAGTCACTTCGAACGCAAAATACAGTACAAAATCGGAATCTACATTCGAATTAAAAGTAAGTTTTTTTAATATATGATTATCGAATATTAAGTTTTCATCCGTACAGTACCCAGATGATGTTCAATGTAAAGTACTTATAATTATTTATCCGGTATTTCAGTGAAAGTTTACTTAAATTATGTAACCTAACCTTCAAAATGTCAAGTGTAAAGTTGTTATCTTTTGTATTTTAATTGAATATTTGAATTTAATAGGAAATAAAAAATATAATGTATATAATTAAATATTATAATAAGAAACTCAATAGTAACAACATTAAAAATTAAAAAGATTGTATTAAAACATTTTTTTTTTTTTAATTTTAGCCTTATAAACTCCATAGATTGGATAAAGGTCCTGCTCAATCAGCCACTCTTACCGCCGAAGATGCACTCAAAATGTATGAAAAACTGGCGGCACTTAGGAGAATTGAAACAGCATCAGGGAATTTGTACAAGGAAAAGATTATTCGTGGTTTCTGCCATTTGTACTCAGGTATATATTAGAATTTTTTACAATAGAGATCCTATTATTATTACTTTTTTTATTATATTTCTTATATATTATTCTATTGGACAGGCATGGTCAATTAGTATCATTAAGGGTCCGTATTTGGTTTCTCTTCTCTGTAGTCCATTACTACAGTTTTACAGCCAATAAGGTATTCAGCTACCTAAGGTGTTAACCACCTTTATAAATTGGGAATAAATTTGATGCACACTATTATCATTACATTTTAAACATGTTTACTGAATCAAGTAATATAATTTAATTTTTAATACAAATTGAATTTAAGGAGATTAGTCTCCGTTAAATATTCTATTGGTGAGATTTATTAATTAAAAGTACACAATAAATAAATAACACTTTTCAGTTTGCATATAAATAGAGTGATAGATTTAAAAAATCTATATTAAATACATTTTATTATCTCAATGTAAAAAAAAAATTGTATTATATTGTCATAATAAAACAGTATCTCACTAATTTAGTAAAAAGAAATTGCCTATGCTTATCTATATAGTACAAAGGGACGCTAAACATTTATTATTGTGATAACATCTAATAAAGAATGTTCCGCTTATGAATCATGCAAAAAAATTGCAATAGAATTGGAACATGTATTCATAAAGCTATTGTCAACTCTAATGAATATTCTAATATGTTGAAGCGTCGTATTTTTAAAGTACCAGTCCCAACCGTTAACTCATCCTTTGCAGGACGTCTCAATCCTTTTGTTTGCCACTTTGTATATAATAAAGTAACTAGTTTATGTGAGATAAAACGTTGCACTTTAAATAAAGCTAAAAAGGTTCTCCATAATTGGCTAATTTCATTGTCTTATGAAAATACAGAAAAAATTCTTACCGTACAATTGTGATCTCAGATTCATGATAATTATATTTATATCTTGTATATTTACTTTATTATGTAATTATATATATATAATATATATTGTTAATAATAGTAACTATATATTTATGTTATTTCATTTTATTTACTTGCTTTTTTATCTTTTTATTTCTTTATTTAAGATTTAATGCTTTTGAGCCATTTGTAACATCTTTATAAAGAACACAACATCTACCGTAGGTGAAACTTGTTATAGTTAATCGTAAAAAAGGCATCCACGACACAAGCTCGCTTAGTGTGGACAAATAGTGGTGGAAATCGCGCCATGTTATCACTTCAGCAAAATATTGTTATGTTTGTAACCGTGTTCCCTGTTAACATTAAGTTATTGCTGGTAATTAAGTATTTTTAATTTTCAATTTTTTTTCAATTTTCAATTTTGTATTCTTTGCTTACTAAGTTATGTGTCTAATAATAAAGTATTAATTGGGTGATTTAGTTTTAAAATTTTTTTTAGAACTATGCATAAATGTTTTGTTTAGGTCTAAAAATGAGCCTGCAAAATATGAGCTCTTATTAATAAGGACTAAATTATTTTTCACCATCAGATTTTTGTAACTAGCCAACATTACCTCATACAGGAAACTTCTATAATACATATTTTTGAAGAGAATTAAATAAACTAAACAAACTTTTGGTTAGTAAAAAATAAAAAACACAAGTTAATTAATTAACAACACAGAATAAACTGGTAATTAAAAAATTAATAAATAGAAAGTAAGAAATACTCAAATGGGTAATTAAATAAATGTTATGGTGATAAAAATAATTATTTTGTTAAGGATAAATATTTATTTTTCTTAAAATTTCATAAGCTAAGAACCACTCAGTTTGACATTTCATAACTGCCCATTTGAAACTGCATATTTTATTATTTTACTAATCATCTTCCAGGACAAGAATGAAGATGTCAAACTGAGTGGTTCTAAGCTCACGAAATTTTAAGGAAAATAAATATTTATCCTATTTGATGTCGAATTAGTTGACTATATAATATATAAACTGCCCATTTGCTAATTTTACTGCCCACATCATTTATTTTACTGCTACTTCGATATTTAGTTACTGACCAAAGTTCATTGAATACTGCTCTTATTTTACCGCGTAATCAATTTACACACTTATAATACTACTACCACTTTATTTTTTCAACCGGTGTAACCATTCAAATGTTAAATCTATAAATATTGATTATCTTAAACATTTACAAAAAAGTTCTGTAGTCATTTTTACATAATTTTACTCATTCAAAAGCACAGTCATAGTTAATTTATTTATATTTATTTTAAATTTGGCAACATTATTATTTTTAAACAAAAAGATATTTCATTTTAAAATATGTGAAACATTTATTTGAGTTATGACATGACAACAGAAAACCCCTTTTTCTTAATAATACAACAAAAAAAATATATCAATATAAATTTTTAATCTTCACTTTTACTTTTATCATTTTATAAACCACTTAAAATAATATTGCAATCTTATCGCAGACAATCAAAATGACAACCATCAAAAATTCCGAAGGTTTGTTTGACAACTAAAAGTAATAAAACAGTTGATTGCAAATATGATTGGAAATCAATTGTTTTTTTAGTGTTACTCATAAAAAAATTATTTCAGATGTAATTAAACGTTTTTTTTTTAATATTTAAAATGTGTATTTTATATTTTTTAAAGTTTAAATTAAAAAAAAATCTTTGCATTCTGATTTTATTTTGTTTGAGTCTGCTTAAACTAAACTTAAACACCCCTTGTGTTTAAGTATTACATAACGCATTTTTTGAAGATTTTTGATCCCCCTCTTCTCATGTAATGTTTTACAAGACGAACACCAATTGTGTTACGTTATGATTGAAAATTTCGACTCATAACTTACATACTTTTTCCTTTTTTATTTTTATACTATATAATTATACCTTTTTAAGCTATGAAAACAATTATATATTAGTTAACTTTTACCTTCAGGTCAGGAGGCTGTAGCAGTTGGTATGCGCGCAGCAATGCGTGATGTTGATACTGTTATAACTGCTTATCGTTGTCACGGCTGGACTCATTTGATGGGGGTTAGTCTTGTTGGGGTTTTAGCTGAACTGACCGGTCGTCGCACTGGATGTTCACGGGGCAAAGGTGGTTCTATGCATTTGTATGGGAGAAACTTTTTTGGTGGCAACGGAATTGTCGGAGCTCAGGTAAAATACCTAAAATGTGAAACTAACTTTTAAGCATTTTTGTATTGAAACCCTTAACTTAAAATTAATTTTGTGTGCAGCTTCGATTATAATTACATATGGATGCTGATAAGCAATAATGTGTCAACCCACAAAAAGTCAAATTTGGAGATATTTATGTATTTTGATACTGCGTCACCTATTTAACATTATCCAGACAAATTTCAAGTCATCTAAACTAAATAAGTATATAAAAAGTTTGTTAACTCAATGTTTCGAATTTCAGGTGCGTTTCATATTTTGCAATTTATAAAATATTCTCAAATATTTTAAAACTTATTATTAGATGACATATTAAATAAATCTATTTGCTTTTGATTCAATATACATTTTATTAAAATAGAAAAGAAAAGATGAATATATACGACTTCAAACAAATTTATTAAGAATCGGTTCGACATCTTTAGACGCCATTTTCTCAAAACGATGTCCGTGTGGCTTGACACAGTATTGCTTATCAGCGTCCATATATACATATATTAGAGAAAAATTAAGGGTTAGTTTTTTATAAACTAAGTATTCATATTTTTTCATAATATAATTTGAAGGCATTCTTAAAATTAACGAAGTAATAATTACAGGTACCTCTCGGTGCTGGTTTAGCCTTCGCTCATAAATACCGTGGGGATGGTGGCGTTAGTTTCGCCTTGTATGGTGATGGTGCCGCTAACCAGGGACAGCTCTTTGAAGCGTATAATATGGCTAAACTTTGGGATCTGCCATGTGTGTTTGTTTGCGAGAACAATGGTTATGGTGAGTTTATTATATATTACTATGGTTAATGTAATATGTACATTGGTACAATGTCCATGGTGTAGTGAAAATATGTTTTACTAGTTATTTTTATTATTCTGTTGTGAGGTATTCTAGTTCAAGGGTTTGTTTCCTTGAACACATTAAGCTAAGGATCTTTTAGTCTGACTTGATTGTTTGTTGTGTTTGTGTTTATTGTTAGCTATATATCATAACGCTATGGAAAATAGCTCCATCCTTATATGGTCACTGATGGTTACGCAACCTAAGAGGTACCAAACTTTTAGGCAAGACTAACCGCGAATCATGACTAAATCAAATTTAATTAATTAATCTAAACAACAAATACAGTTAGTGCAACTGCATTAGTAATAAATGTATATGACCTTGGTGAACAGACTTTATAAATAGACAATAAATACTTTTGTTATTCAATTTATGGGTTCAAGTCAATCAACATTTTATAGATTATTACATTTTTTAATTGCACTTGAAATTATTATCTTATATAATATCTATATAATATCTTATACTAAGCTTTGCTGTCTGTCTGTCTGTCCGTCTGTCTGTCTGTCATTCTGAGGTTCACCTAATGAACTTTCATATAGTATGTATTTCTATTGTCGCTATAACAATAAATAATAGAAAACGGTTAAGCGAGAGTTTGACTTTACAAATTTGTTTGAAAAATTAGCTTGAATGTTATTTTCGTAGGTATGGGCACAAGTGTGGACAGATCGTCCGCTAGTTCCGACTATTACACACGAGGCGACTACATCCCCGGTATCTGGGTAGATGGTATGGATGTTATTGCGACTAGAGAGGCCACCCGATTCGCTATCGACTATTGTACTAGTGGAAAAGGTAGGAAATTGTATAATTTAACAATTTAAATTTATTTCCTAAAATATTTTTCTGCAACTGTAAGATAAACTAACTGTTTTGAATTCAAAAGTGAAGGACTTTTGAAAGATGAAATTCTGCTAAAGCCGAGATGGCTTAAAGATGACATGTGTATCTCAACCATTTCTTTTCATTCAAAGCATGTTTATACTCCGGCTAGCAACCAGAGTTTTCAAGTGGTAAATTTTTGTTTAAATTCATTATGAGGTAAACGTGTCGGGAGCAATTTTGACACATCCACCAACTGAATTAGAGAAGCGTGGTGAATTAATCTCCTAACTTTCTCCTTAATAGGGAGAGGAGGTCTATGCATATTAGTGAGACATTTACAGCCTGTTGCTACAAAATATTAAGTAGTAGTAAAGTAAAGGAACATTTTCTCATATTAAGGAGAAGGTGGTTGGTGGATATACATGTGTCTGTATTTCTCCAAGCACACGCAAAGCTTCCTCCTATGTTTTCCTTTATCGCTCAAATTTAGCACGTGAAAACTCAGCTGTGGTAGCCGGGACTTGAACCCGCGATCATCAGTTGAGATCGACGTGTTCTAATCACGTGACGTGTTTCCGAATCCCCGACACAAGGTCACGCGATCTTAATGGGGGCCGTTGAGTGTGATGCTTTTATTTATTTAATATTTTCACTTATACAGGTCCACTCGTAATGGAGATGGAAACGTACCGGTACTCTGGCCATTCCATGTCCGACCCCGGTACTTCGTACCGTACGCGTGACGAAGTGCAGGAAGTACGTCAGACGAGAGATCCCATCACTTCCTTTAAAGAGAAGATAATTTCCAGCGAACTCGTTACTCCGGACCAGCTTAAGGTATGACCGATATTGATTGTAAAATATTATATTTAATTATTTATATATTTATACTTTAACCGACTTCGAAAAAGGAGGAACTTTTCGCTTCGTTGTGAATCTATATATTGATACGTGAAGCAATAACTTGGTACACTTTTTTATGAGAATTGCGCGGATGGATAAGTTTGAAATTTCGTACACTTACAGTTTATATAAAGAAGGAGATAATGCTGTGAATGTTAATATTAATAAAATATTTTTGTTGAATTATGCATTAAAAAGGACATTAAATCATTAAAAAAAACATCACACACACTACCATGTATTTGACAAACACACACGAGTATATATGTACTCCTTTGTTTTTCATATTTACACTACACTCTTTTGAATATCTGTGGTCAATTTTGAAAACGGTTGAAAATTGAATGAACTACGGCCGAAATCCAACCGCTAGGCGACCATTAGTAATAACCAACCTTTTATATTCAATGACCCCATTGGAATACCATGCTCTTGGGTCGGCGTCACCCAGACCATCTCAAACATCAATATTTACCGTGAACGGGGATTGAATCCATGACTGTTCTCACTTCAGCCTGCTGCAGTGACACCTGAGAATATATCATTAAAAATATTGATATTTTTATTCGCTTATTTCGAGTGTAAGAAAGTTGATTAATTGGGTTAAAAGTTTTGACCAAGTGTACTTTTGCTGTTGCATTATTTTGTACAGTATTCCTGCTGCGAAAATAAAACTCGTTGATGTAATAATGCATTTTGTTCAATTAACGTTTGCCGTTCACGTTATTTATACCAAGTTATTCTATTTAAATTAAAACTATAGTAATAATAAATCGGTAACAATCGTATTTGAAGAATAAATAATTCGGAATGTAAGAGAACAGTTCAAAAGTCTACAAAAAACACAAGTAAAAATATGTTTTTAATTATGTTTCAATTGTGATGTTAAACAATAACATAAATATTGCTTTGTTTGTATACACTTGGTCAAATATTGAAATGAACTCATGACAACGAGAGATTAGATAAGACCTCCATTCAGAAAACCTATAATTTTATTGAAACTATTACAAATTAACTTTGTTTTGATTAGTTAAAATTAACTGGGACTCCTTGAATTAAATAAAAAAAGTTTATGAAGATAATTATAAAAGGGAAAAATAAATAGGTAATAGAATAAAATTATAAAAACTTACTACTTCTTTGTAAATCTTAAAAACGCAAAATTGTGCCATTTGTGTCCGAATATGCCAATTAAAATTATTTAATATAAGTAAATTACTTAAATAGGATACTAAATAAAAATTGTATAACAACATTCCGTCGAAGCCATTGTTTTGGCCACAAACTAATAAAAAACCGATTTTTTTTCTAGTACAAATATATACATAACATTATTTTTCAAATAACCTTGCATATTTTTATTCTTTTGGTACGTACAATTATTACATATGGTAGTAAATTATACCTTGGTAATTTTTATCATTTGTTTTTTTTGTTATAGTTAGTAAATAAATATTATTTTTTACAGGAAATTGACACTCAAGTGCGCAAAGAAGTTGACGAGGCCACAAAACAAGCGAAATCGGAACCGGAAGTGGGCGTAGAAGAACTCACCGGTGACATTTACTACAACAACCTCGAACATCAAATTCGTGGAATTCATCCCAACGCGCCGCTACAACACCTTGAAGTTGTTGCACGCAATTAAAATTGTTAAACCAAATTTACATTACGAAATTAGTGTCGTGCATGATTTAATTTCATAAATTTAATTGCTTGTTACTTGTTCCGGTAAAATAATAATGTTGTCGAATTATTAATATCGCTAAGATTTCATTGTAGTTATATTTTCTAGACACTAGATTCGCGTCGCGGTTACACCGTTATAAAAGTTCTATGAGGTCAGTTGATTAGTTTTTATAAAATATTGCGCATGGCGTAAAACTTACAGTGTTATGAACGTAATGTGTATTGGTAAGATTGATGTTCAAAAAAAAATTGTTGAAATTAATGTGATCAAATTAATTTCGTAATGTAAATTAGGTAAAATACAGTTATTCCGCTGCAAAAACTAGGACTATTTGTAAATGTAAATATATTTGAAATTATACCTACAATTTTTATAATGGACAATATTATACAATGCTGTTGGATGTTGTAGCGGAATGATAAATGTCATTTTTATTTCTTGGACGAATAGATCTTATAGAAATCTTAGATTATATATACTTTTATCAACAAGATTATAAATTTATGTAGAATAATTAAAAAGGTTACCGACTCTGAAATTCATTTTTACGTCTTTTTTTTTTTGAAACTTTATAATTATATTTCTTTTTTTTGTTGGTATTTTGTTTTTTCTTTTCATATACGAAACTGCCAATTCATTATCAAAAATATACGTACATTATTGCACTTTTGTTTAATGTTTAAGGGTAATACATATTTATTAAAGTATATTAAAATGTTTTTTTTTTGTTTTTTCTTTAAACCTATACCTGATTATATATAGTTGAATTAGCTTTTTTTCGCTTTTCTTTAAGTAAATATAGAGCTTATTTTGTCTATGGAAAAAGTAGTTGATGAGTTTATCAATATCATAAAAAGTAACTAAAGACAACGCACACAAGGAGCAAATATCCCTTAAAAATCCCGTGGGAAAAATCTCTATACATATATGCAGGCCATAACAGTTCATAAAATGCACATGTATGAAGGTAGTACTAAATAAATATATTTTATTTCATTTACTGGTATCTAATTTACGAAACAAGATAAGGAATACTTATTTGTGTACTTTTTTTATTAGTAGACTGTCTTAATGGTTAGCTTGTTCTAAAATTAATTTTAACGATATAATTTAAAAAAATATCCATTTAAAAATAGAAATAAAACAAATTTCTTAAATTCCACAATGTAATTCAGTTATAGCCTACTCATTTCCACAACTAGTTGGTTAAATATATATTTGTAATACAGGCGTCTTGATTTTACAAGATTTTTTCATAATCACAATTATTTATTGAGCTTCTGTGTTGTTCACATCCTATTGCTAAAAATGCTAACAATATTAAAGCGATTTAGATTGATTTTGTAAACCATGCAGTAGTCTAATTACCTTAAATATCTAGCAAATTATATGAGGCATTAAAAGTCACATGATTTGTATAAAGGCACAATTCAGCTAAAATTAACAATAACAACATATACGTCCATATTTTTGTGTGAAATTTATTTATGATTAACGTTACTAAAGTTCTGACATTTAAGAATAGGTTATAAATTATTTAAATGGCGGGAAAAAATTGGACTTGTTTTAGAATATCTGTAGATACCTCTGCTAATTGTTTTAAAACAAACAAAGACATAGTTAAGGTTTTTTTGTGAAGTAAATTTTGTAAATATTGTTTTTAAAGGTAACTTAAAGGTGACGGTGTCTTTTGCTATAGGAATGTTAAGGACTTTGGTATTCAGGGAATTACAAGGGAATGTTTATTGTCTTTTGAAATTTATTAGATTTTTTGAAAATTGAACCGTGTAAAGTATATATATGTATGTTAAACAATATTCTAGGGGTCTAATCTACATTTTAAATCAATAACAATATTTTAACGTTTTTTTTTTATATTACTAAATGTATTAATAAAATAAGTATTTAAATTAGCAACTCAATTCGATATTCCTAATTCTTATTCATACTATAACAATTTTAAGGCATTGTTTGTACAGTGGGTTTGTTATTGTTAATGCAAATTAAATAACGTATTGTAAAATTTAATGTTATTTAACAAACTTGTTATTATCTTACAAAATGTTTTCAGAGCTAAAATTTCAAACTACTGTTAAGAAATTGACTAGAAAAAAATCACGTAATTAATACAATTATAACTACACTATACACTTAAATTATTTACTAAATTCATGGCAACTGAATACTTTTATTATTATTTTAATAATAATCAGTTTTTACTTCTTTAAACAAATTTTATAATTATTGTATTTAGGTATGCTTCAAATCCAAAGGCTTTAAAACTTTAATACTATTTATGTACAATCATTTTCAGGATACTTAATTAAAAAACTCACTTCCACAATAGTGTTCATTCTGACAGTTAAACCAGATTGTTTAATAACGTAACACGTTATATCTCATTATCAGAATCGTTTTCAATTTTATTACGGTTGTCATGTTTTTATAGTTGTAAAGGTCAATATTCGTATGTTTATTAATTTACGTTATTATATAAAAAAAAATTGCTGATATACAATGCTTATGAATTGACTTCGTTTGCCATATTTTCTTCAGATTCTTCAACGAAGCCGCATTGTAACTCATACAGCCTGGCGTAGATCTTCTTCAAAGCAATAAGTTCCTTATGTGTTCCAATTTCTGCCACCACGCCCTGGTCTATAACGCAGATGACGTCAGCGTTCTGTATGGTTGCCAGGCGATGTGCGATGATAAGACATGTTCTGCCTTCGCTCGCTCTGTCTAAGGCTTCTTGGACCACCTTTAAGAAAAAAACACACATACAATTGAGACGTCTTTTCTAAAATTGTATTTATTTAGAAGCTGGTAGTGCATAAGAGTGGTAAAGTGAGTAATATTTGATTAAGTGAAGTTAACATGCTGTATATAGTCTATTTTTCATTACTTGTCTCATTTGGTAACAATACTCGGAACGATAATCACGAATTTTCGAAAATTATTTTTCATTATAATTTTTTATTATAAAAAATGATTTAGTTCAATCATTAGATCGATAATTTCCCAACTCTTAATCTTATGTGTGGTTAGAAGTATGCCATATTAAAAAAAAAAGACAAAGAAAAATATACTATAAGTAGGTGGTATTCGAATGACAAGTGTACAAATAAGTGATATACGACTGATTAGAAAATAGTAGTTAGTGTGTTTGTAAGTAGTATACGAGTAAGTAGTACACGACTATATAGAGCACGAGTGGGTAATATTAGAATGAGTAGAGTACAAATAAATAATATATGACTAATTAGTAAATAGTAATTAGTAGTGTATGAGAGACGGATACACATCCGTGAGTGGTACACGAGAAAGTAACGCGGGTTTCTATAGGGTATTGTCTATGAGTGCGAGTTACCCGTTCGCTGTGCGTGTCGAGCGCGGACGTGGCCTCGTCCAACAGCAGCACGCGCGGGTCGCGCACGAGCGCGCGCGCGATCGCGATGCGCTGCTTCTGTCCGCCCGACAACTGCGACGCGCGCGCGCCGATACGCGTCGAGTAGCCCTGCGCGGGTTATACGAGATCATAACAATAAACAGGAAAAGTATAACATTCAAATCCAACTACGACAAAAAAGACACTGAAATATCGAATCGATACAGACAAAGTCACAAGCAAATGTTAGTGCAAATATAGACATTACTGAATGTATATATTTTTGAATGTACAAGTATCACCTAATGATACTAAACACGGTATATTTATCTCATTTTTAACAGAGTACTTCATGCCAGCTAGAGGGCGCCATATATATGTAGATTTAGTGACACGTCATATACCATATACCCAGCCGATAATGAAGACGCTTCTAACGATATCTCATTTGTCCAGTTCTGATAAGTACTTTAGGAGCTATGAGGAAACAGATGAATACATACATACATACATATGTATATACATACATGCATAGAGCCTATCAAAATCATAATCCAGGAGGGTTATCATATATTATAGACAAACCCAAAGGATTGGCCTTGCCATAGTCAGTAATAGACTCAACTCAACTTCACACTTAACGGCCCCTATTAGGATCTCATGAGATAAGACCGTGGGATCCTATATCAGGGGTTCGGAAGTACACAACACAAACCCAAACTACGACAAACGGCTCATATAGATAGATGTTTGTTATGATGCGATCAAACTTGCGATCTTTAGCGCCTCAGTCAGTTGCAGTAAAAAGGTAAACCCGATAGATAACATTTATGTATATTACACATTTATCATCATATATAAAGCAATATTGTTGTATTGAATTGTTGCTCTCCTATATCCTATATATTTAAGATAATATGTATTTGCTCACATCAGGCAAAGCGGCGATGAATGAATGTACGTTTGCGGACTTTGCAGC
The DNA here is from genome assembly GCA_037950945.1 of Hypolimnas misippus. Classification (NCBI taxonomy): domain Eukaryota; kingdom Metazoa; phylum Arthropoda; class Insecta; order Lepidoptera; family Nymphalidae; genus Hypolimnas; species Hypolimnas misippus. The sequence continues at coordinate 5,856,391 of JBBEEQ010000014.1, forward strand.
GACAACGATCTCTTCAATAGGTACAATTCTAGTATTATCTCCATAGGCGATGTTCTCAGCGATGGTTCTGTCGAAGAGTACGGGCTCCTGCGATACGATGCTGAGGTTGCGACGAAGGGTTGATAATCGCATGTCGCCGACAACGCTGTGATCATCTAGATACTGTAAGGCGAGAATTGGACATTATTAGTTTCAATCTCGTTATAGATATAAGAAACCTGGTATCAGATTCCTGTTCCAATTACATAACAATCACAGTTCAAATATTGCAACACCTTAAAGATCAGACAGACAGACGGACAAACAGAATGATAGGTTTAGTATTGTTGGCACTCTGTGGCGAGAACTACACTTGTCAGTTTTGCTCTCAGGCGTTCATATTTTTGAGCATAAACGGAAAAAAACGTGGAAATTCGGCTGTTTATTAAGACTTAAATGTCACATTAAGTTGTTTATTTTTTTCGAAATCACAGATTAAGAATCACAAAAGGTTATGAAACTAAATTTTAATTTGTAACTTAGCTAATTCGTTTCACACAAATTTTGATTTTGGTCACTTTTATACTAAGTGACGTGATGGTAATGTTGTAATTATTAACTTTAAATATTTACAACATTACCATCATCAGCATCGTAAAGCTTTTGTACTAGCTGTATAAGAAGAAACATTCTAGATTTTTGGACACAAAACGCAACAAATGTACTTGGGAGTTCGGCTGTTTATATAAACTTTAATATCGCATAATATGATTTATTTTTTAAATCACTTTAATTTTAAACGTGCGATATGTACTTTAAGCACTTACCACATTACCATCATCCGGATCGTAAAGCCTTTGAAGTAACTGTATAAGAGTAGATTTCCCACATCCACTGGGTCCGACTAAAGCGACCCGCTTTCCACACGGGATCAAGAGAGAGAGGCCGCGTAACACTTGCACTTCTCGTCTTGTCGGATAGCGGAATTTGATATTCTTGTACTGAATTTTTCCATTCGCAACCTGAAATTATCAATTTGGTCAATTCCTAAATTTTATTTTATTAATTACTTTAGATAATGTTCTCTAATTGTGTCAGTCATACCTATTCTGAAATCATTTTTGTTGTTTGGATCTAATTATTACTTACTCTGACTCAAGAGTCAAGTTAAGTAATAATTAGATAATGCCAAGGTGTTAACCAATAAACAGACTAAAATATCACCTATTTCCATCGGACCTTTGCAGTCGATTTAAAAATATATAGATTGGTAAGTTACTCTGATATTGTTCCTAATAAGCTGCTTATTAATATATGATTGGTGAGAGAGCAACACTGCGTAACTAGCTTTTGTTATCAGGTACAACTTTAATTCCACAATATGACATACAGACTTTATTTAAAGCAATCCCATTTGTAAACAAATATACGACCTTATAATACGACCACGAGCAAGATGTGAATATATAACCTTTTTTTTTTTTTGTTTACGCAGGGGAAATCTTCGAAAAGATACCCGATTCCTGGGGGGGAGATCGGGTTATGTGGAGATTTATACCCACTAAAACCCCTGCGATGGCCTTTCTCAGCACGGAAATGGAGAGGCCTCGGGATCGCTTGCGCATGCGCATCCGCTGCCCCTCCCGTGCGACGCTCCGCTCGTGGCTGGCGGAGCTCGTCTCAGGAGGGCAAAGTCTGATCTTGCCCTCCCCGCACCCCTCGCTGGTGCGTTCGAGGCCATCCCGACTGCCGTCCTCCTCGAATATATAACCTTATAATACGACCACGAGCAAGATGTGTTAATATAAATTTATTACTGTCGTAAGCGGAGGAGACTGATAATGTGGTGATGAATTTGATAAACATGGGTTTCAGTTTGATACTGTCGTTGCAAATGATGACACTCACGTATGAGTCGGGCACGGAGGGCGCGTGCGTGCTCTCGACGAGCGGGCGGCGCGCCAGCAGCGTCATGACGCGGCCGGCCGCCAGCACCGCCGCGCCGAAGTTGGGCGCAAATGCTAACGCCTGACCCATCATCCACGCGCCGAATATCAGCGCTTCTGATACTCTGAAAATTGTTGCGTCGTCTTAATAGGTTTTAGAATATAGTAAAATTGAATATGTACACAAGGCCGGATTTACTTTCAATTTCGCTCTGAGGCACAGTAAAAGTGCAGCCCCCTACGTAATACGTATTACTTACCTATGTAAAAAACAGTTAAGTTTAGTTGAGACCTGGAGCGTAATTTCAGAATAAATATAGTTTTTTTTTTTAATTTTATTTGTAGTAGATTTTAAATATTTAAATATTTTTTTATATAATTTTACATTTAAAATTAAAATTATATATCCAACAATCGTATAAATATTTTTTTTACCTTATAAAAATCTTTCAAAAAACCAAATTTTTACTTAGCAACCCAAGCAAACAGATTTAGCCGCCTTGGGCACTGGCCCCTAGTGCCACTATTATAAATCCAGCGCTGCATGTACAGTGAGTAGTGCGGTGCTCACTTGATGACGTCCTTGTAGTGCACCTGCCGCTCGGCCACCAGCACGCCGCCGTACCACAGCGACAGCGCGTAGCCGGCCACGGGCGCCGTCTGCCCGAACGCGAACACGGCGCCGCGCCAGCGCAGGCTCACGCGCGCCGCCTCGCGCGCTCCCCCGCCCGCCGCGCGGTAGCGCGCCAGCGTGCCCTCCTCGCCGCCTGGCGATCACTTTAGTTATACTAAATTATAATCACTAGAGAATAATACCATACGGAAGTTGTTGTGTTGGGTGTTGTGTTGTTGTGGTCTGGGTGTTTGTGTTGAGTGTTCCTGGTAGCCCGACATAGGATCTTTAGATCCTTATGGGGCCGTTGAGTGTGATGGATCATTTTAAATAGTTAGATATTTACTTATTAATGACATTTACTGTAACAGAGTATTAACCGTATTTAAAAATAAAAACAATGGTAATACGATAACCTTTATAACTCAACAAATAAACAAAAAATAAACACATCGCCTAAACTATAAAAAATACTTACAAAACGCCGAAACCGTTCGAATATTGGTAATAGCTTCCGTTGCTATCGTGGTCGCCTTGTTCGATGCTTCTCTAATCGCGGCTATACCCTCAGCTAACACTCGTCCTTCCAGCACCACGGCCACTATGACCATCGGCACTGATACCAAGGACACGAGGGTCATCTGCCACGTGTAGTACATGGAGACTATGATGCCGATGAGGATGGTGGCGGCTGCTTGCATGAGCGCACCAATTCGGGTACCAGTTGCCTGGACGGAATGCGGAGAATGGATGAAATTATCTTTCAACTTTTCTTATATTTTTATCGAATCGCGTAATAAAGATTCAATTATAGCAATAGCACCAATTTTGAGGTGAAGAGGTGAATTTGTCTTATCACTTTGAGACTGATCCATTGATAATTGAGTACAGCATATGGACAATAAAAATGTAAAAAGATACTATTAAAAATATTCAGTGTGTCTAATATATACAAGTTGTAACGTAATACATACACCTTGTACAGCTGCAGCGTCGGACGCGAGTCTAGCGCAAAGTGCTCCAACCCCATTTATAGGATCATCGAACCAACCAATCTCTTGTTTCAGCATGGCTCGAAATGCAGCCACCCTATGTTTGAACATTACTATCAAGACTATGTTACTTCCAATATAATATTTCAATAATGTAAAAGTGCATTAAATCGTCGGTAGGTAGTTAGATTAGATCTTAGAAAAATGCTTCAATAATACTGGTTCTAAAATACTACCCAGTGAAACACCTAAATGTATGTATTGATATGTTAAATTATTTTTATACTACTTCAGAAGAACACTTCTATTTACCTTAATCTAGCTGTAAGTCGCACGCCTGTTATGTTGAAAACAAAAATTTGGAAGAAGATTCCGATGCCAGTGTACACGCCCACTAATAAGAAAAGTATAGCAATAATGTTGGTACCACGACGGACGTAATCTTCATCCTTGCTCTCTAGTAACTGTAATTAAAAAACGCTTTAGACCAAAACACAATTTCGATAGTTTCATTGAGCATGCACATTTAAAACGGTAAATAAAATTGTTTAGGAGTGTGCAGAAGACAAATAATTCTCGGTATCATCATCAAAGAATAGGCTTTATTCTCATCAAATAAAGAATATTATCTTCGTATCTTTTGAATAACTTATTGATTTAATGGTTTAATACTATCAGTTAAAAATGAAATAAAAAGTGTGGAGTTATGCAATACTATGAAATCTATCTCATCAAAGTTTTATCACAATCCGATCAATAGCTTGGAAACACATAGAGGACAAACAAACAAACTTGATTTTTATTTATATAGATTAATCAAGTGACTTACACCATAGGTTTCACCAAAGAGTATAGCGAAACATGGAAATGAAGATCCAACAGCAATAGCAGCGATGATTCCTATCGCCATCAAATGCTTTTCAGGTTCACAAAGCTTCAGAATTTGCCAAGTCGTGGGTTCGAATTCTTTTTCCTCCTTCTCTTCAACAACAACGCTATCTTCTGAACCAGAATCCTCTTCATCTATTGAGTTACTCTTCATCGAATCAAGGGAAACCATTTTTTGTAGTTTCGATCTTCTCATCTTGGCATCTGCGTGTGGATCAAAGTTAGCTGTGAATGTTTAATAGTCAAAAATGTTAGTACTACGTTGGGAAGCCTGCCTGAAAAAAAATGTGCTATAATTATCGTCACGTGGATGGTTTATGAATGTGCATTGTGCGTGTTTGAAGTTTCTTGTTTTTGAAGTACGAAAGTTCTTGTTTTTTTCGATTTCATTGAATGTTTAACATGGATTTATAAGCAGGAATTTAATTGGTTAGTAAGGATAAAATAGCTGTTTGGAACTAAAGGGTTGGTGTCAGGAATCATTAGACACAAAATGTAACTCCTGATGGTTCGTATGTTTAAACAGTTTTTCGTTGTATGCTTACGGTTTTGAGTGTTATCTGCATTTTCATTGGGTGCAATGCTTGGTTCATTTTCAAGTACCAATTGATAGTAACGGCCTCTTAGATTTAGGAGTTCTTCATGAGTACCTTCTTCTACGACTTCTCCCTTTTCAATAAATACGATACGATTCGCATTCAATACCGTTGCTAACCTTTAAAAAGTACAAATTTTTGAATAGTTTTGGCACATTTTAGGCTAAATGATGGCAAAAAATTCATTAATTCCTCTTTTAATTTTGTATATTATTTACCTGTGGCTCACCATAATGGTAGTTCTTCCATACGCAGCCGCGTCTAAAGCTCTCTGGACTTTTGCTTCACTCTGTGAGTCTAGAGCAGAAGTGGCTTCGTCGAGAATGAGTATCTTTGGCTTCCTTACCAAAGCTCTGGCTATTGCGATACGCTGCTTCTGGCCGCCGGATAGTTGGGCACCTCTTTCACCGATCAAAGTGTCATATCCCTGTTATATTGATTTAAGTTATTAAATCTATATTAGAAAAATTAAGACTTTTTAAGTTTTAGTTCATTTGTATTTATAAAATTTGGGGATAATTTCTTAATTTGTTTTGTTTCTTTTATTAAGTTGTTTAGGCTGTTATTCAAACCAATTATGTCTAAATTAACAGTTTGGATTTATTCTATAATTTTTATTATCAGTATTAATTAAAACTTACATCTGGTAAATGTCTGATGAAGCTGTGACAGTACGCTTGTTTAGACGCTATAACGATTTCTTCATCTGTGCAAGATGGGTTGCTCATACTAAAAAATTATCAAAAACATTGGAGCAAACAGTCACATACACAGCTATGTATCAAGGTTTCCATAATGATATCTAATTTTACTTACCGAATGTTTTCCTTAATAGTACCAGCGAATAAGACAGGTTCTTGTCCAACGACGGCGACATGACTTCTGAAATGTCGTACATTAATGTCTCGAAGATCATTTCCGGATGCTGTAACGGAACCCAAGCCAGGATCGTACATCCTTTGTAAGAGTTGCAGTACTGTGGACTTGCCGCTACCACTCGCTCCAACAAGAGCTACAGTCTCATTCCGATTTATCTTCAAGCTGAGTCCGTTAAGAACCTATTTGTTAAAATACTAATTTATGTGAGAATTTTTTACATAATATATTATGTATGTATGTAATTCAAATGTTGAAATTTGTGGTCTTGAACTGCTAAGTATAGGTTACTGAAATTACTTTTAAATTGAAACATTCTAACATTTAGCAGTACATCAAATTCAAGAGAGAATTAACAAAAAATATTAATTTTTTTTTCAAATTAAACAGATTTTTAATAGTTGATAATATTATGAGACACATATTTGATGTGTTTCACTTACCTGAACATCAGGTCGAGCTGGATACCTAAAATAGACATCCTTCAGTTCCAAATCTCCTTCCAATACAGGCTTACTACCTTCATGTGACAAGCTGTCTATGTTCGGTTTCCTATCTAATACGGCGAATATTGCTCCGGCAGAAGCTCTAGCACTTGTTATCGCTTCAAGATGTGGTGCTGTCAGACCAACATTTTGTGCTCCTTGAAGGACACTGAAGAAAATCTAAGGAAACATATGAAAAATTTTTATGCATGAAGTTTGATTCACCAACAATTTATCTCTCTATTAAAATAAAGTTTACATTTAAATATAGATCTTTATTCAACATTGAAACAAGTGGAAGAAGAAGATCAACTATTTGTATTATTTATATTTTAATAATGAGCTAAGATCATATATTATTATAACGTTACATTCTCTCTCTTAGTTAGGTAGGTTACATAGTGATACTCCAATAAAAACAGCAGACCATTTGATTTAACGAAAGACCTTCTTGGTCATCACAATTCAAGGAATAATCACGAGCCCATAAGTGATAACGAAACAATACTTACAATCATCAAAACAGCCGGCGTGTACACTGGTTCTTCTTCATGTCGGCTGTCCAAGATTAATCCAACTCCATACCAAAACGCCAAAGCATATGTGGCATAAATAATAAGCCACATAAAGCCACTACCTATCCCAGAATACACCCCCTTTTTTATACCAGTTTTCTTTGCTGGATCTAGACGATTTTGATACCTGAAATGGTAGAAGTTGATGATACACACAATAAATATTAGTAAATGATTGTAAAATATTAAGGAATTTTGTTTATTTCTAGTCAGGTATGACCACGATGTTCATGTATAATAAAGTTTTGTATAATTTTTAAAGTTAAACAAAATGTTTTCCGCTACATTTTTATTCATAAAACTTTCAAATATTATTTGATATATTAATTCAATACACTAATCTAACATTTATCAAGTTATTAGCCATTGTAAATATTATCGTCTTGATTTTGTAATATTGTAATAAAACCTAATACTAGAAAAATCCTATAAAGATAACAAACCTATCTATCTCCTTTTCCTCACCACCAAATGCTACAACGGTTCTTATGGAGGAGAGAACTTCTTCTGCAATGACACCAGCGACGCTGTAGGCTTTTAATTCTTGAGATGTTAACGAAGATTGAACCTGTAAGATTATGCTTTTTCTATTTTTTTATTCGATTTTTAAATTTTGAAATAAATATTTTTTGTAAAATGTAAAACACGTTAAGGAAATTTGCATTGCAATAGGAACGAAAGAATTCACTTAATTTGAATGTCTAAAAAACTTATCATAGAGAAAAAAAAGTTAGATCGCTATGTGATTACTAGGTCAAAAGTATTTCACCTTAGCTACAATAGCCGTTGTAGCGATAATGATCGGCGCACAAGAAAGTATGACGAGTGTTAACTCCCATCCGTAGACACACGATATAATAACCGCGGTAACAAACGACATCACGAGATAAATCAGCATCGGTACCTTCTCGCCGATACCTTCACGATATTTTTCCACGTCACTGAAAAATAAAATATACGAAATGTTGAATTAATGGATAATTTTTGTTTGCTAATAAAATTTTAAATAACGGATATTGAGTGGGTGACCTTAAACAATGCAAAAGTAACTGCACAGTTTTGAATTTGATTGGCGATATTGAGACGAGATGGTAGGGTAGTGCGATTTGCTGATTGGATCACCACGTGACGCATCATGGACGCTGATAATGATTGGCTCGTTTGCGTACATACGCAATAATGTTTATTTATTATTATTTGATAAAATGCTCAAGATTTGTTGTCTCAATTATAATTGCACTGTTTTATAAAACCCGCTAATATTATTTATTATTATTGGTATGTTATCTCAGATTGTAATATTATATATTTAAAATATTTTCAAAATATATAGGTACAGAAATTACTAACACAAACTGAGAGCTTACTCTGAAACTTTAGTTGCGAAATTCATCGAAGTGTTCAGGTCGTACCACGTGATGTCTTGACGTAGTACGGCTTGTAAGAATTTTTCTTTTACTCTTTCAATCTGAAATTATACGAATTAATTATTTACTAAAACCTTAGTAAAGTATGTTAGTTTCGAACTTTCTGATTAAAAAAAATATCCATTATTGCACCATCTAAAAATGTTACTTATAAGGATCAGCTTCTGGGAAGTTATTGTATACGGCAAGCAAATATTTATATATTAAGCACTTTGTCATTCAAATTACCTGTCTTAGTGCAGTGTAATTAAAGAGATCGACACTGATGACTCCCACAAGGAACTGTAGCACGGAGAACACCGTGCAACCTATACCGAACGCTACTGAGTCTTCGATTAAGGCTTGACGATTCTCCTCTCGGCTTGCGTTTGTACTAAAATTATAAATTAAAAATAATAGATGTCAGGGTCAGAAATTTTTTCTTTTAATTTTCAAAAAAAATTATAAGTTTTTTATCTAAGCGTATACGATTTTGAGGAGTCATGTCTCCTGTAAACCCCCTACTCCTTTTCGGACGGCGCAGATGCTATTATATTAACGCGTTTAGATCTCATTTGTATTTCGAGATTTTAAGATGCCGTCGCACGATATAACACATAACTATGTATTTTTTTTTATAATTTTGTAAAAGAAACAATATGTAAAAAAATGTAAATTGCGATACGCAAATGATATTATTTCTGTTATTATTATTACGGTAATAAAAAATACACACACTTTGTCAGTTTTATTTCTAATTTTTTTGAGATGTCCGCCTGCTGTCATATGTACGATGGACAGATACGGAACCCGAAAAAGATTTTATTTAAAAAATAACAGGCTTAGAACTCACAGTATCCTGCCCCCGCCGAACCACGCAATAGTAAGCGTTGGGGTTGAAGTTCCATTCATAACAGTCCGGTCTATCAGCAACGATGTGAACTCGCCGTAGATGATGACCCCGACGGGGACGAATAGACCATTGAGGCAGGCAAATATCACGCCCGCAAGCAGTAGTAGGAACTCCCATGGTTTAGCGAATCTAAACTGTTTTAAAATAAAGATATGAGTGGCAATTACTGTATTGGAGTTGACTTACAATAATTTATATTGGATTATTTTTAATAGTGTTTTAAAATTGCTATTATAAATAATATTGACATTCTTTAAATGAAAAATTATAAACAAGCGAACTGAAAGTCCAATGCATAGATTTTTTTTTAATGTTTAACATTACAACGCTTAAAGCCTATATTTTAAGTACCTCTTCGGTCCATACCTTAAACATGTTTTTTTGTAATCTGTTGTTTTCTATAGTAATCTTTATGTATATATTTCTTCTGTCCTGTATGTAACTAAACTCTTCCTTAACGACTGGACTAATTTTGATGAAAATTTTTGCGTGTGTTTGTATAGGTCCCTAGATAGTTTAGATTCGCAATTGAACCCGGTAGCTCGCCTTGTTATCAGACAAGACAACGACTGTCGGGTCCGCTAGTATTACACAACGTATTGGTTTACAAGCATACCGGTAAAAAAATCTGGTAAAAAATCGAATCACACTCACATGCCAAAGTGACTTAACTTAAAAACGCATATTCTGTGAAAATTACTGCATAACAATAACAATTTAAATAATAAATTCCCTTAAAGCTCAGACAGATGGACAAACAGACGACGATAGTATTTGACACTCTTTGGCGAGAATTATACTTGCAAGCTTAAATTATTTCTCATTTCTTTACACCTAAAATATTTTAGTGTCAGTGCCTTATTTTTAGCATTTACATATTTCATAACTACTTACGACGTATCTGTTACTAGGTTACAGACTTGTTATACCTATATCGCTGTCGCGAATAAAACTTACAAATGTAATTCTCATCAGGCCCGCGCCAAGCCTACTCGGCGCCGTCGTGCGACTGTCTAATATGCGCCTTTTTATCCGACTGCGCGACGCAAAGGACGGTAATGTAGTTATCAGTCTATGTATGTATGTTATGTATCAAGTGGAATATCGTTGAATAGGTAGGTACTCGTACTGTTTTACAACCATAAGGAAGAGTTAAATTGGTTTTTATTGAAGTATTTTTTTCATATGGAACTTTTCTTTAAGGATCGGTGTAGGCCCGGCGCCTTTTGGACTCGGCGCCGTCGTGCGCCGCACGACGTTGCACGTATGGACGGCGCGGGCCTGATTCTCACTTTCGAATTTAGAATAATCAATATCTATGTTATAAAAATATGTACTGTATGTACTCATAAAAAGAAGTACTTACTAGACTAAAATAAGAAACTGCGCTGGCTTGTTCGTTAGGATCCGCACTGTAAGAAGAGTTATCATATTTATAATATGTTACGCTTCATGAAGCAAATATCAATGGATATTCTAATATGATCTGATTCCGAGTGTGAGCTACGTGAAAAGCGCAAGCGATCGGCTTCGATTCATACCATTTAGAAGATGCCATTTCCAACGGCAAAGCTATGAAATATCCTTGCGCTGCTAAACAGACCATTATAATTTTGCATTAATTTTCTTTATAAAATGATTTAGTTTTTTTTTATTAAACTATACGTATATATGTCAGAAAAATAATAACTATTATAAAGAAAAAGAAATGACTAAATTAAAGTATCTCAGGTAATAAAATTTATATTTATATTTTGTTCGGAATATTATTATCTACTAGCTTTTGCCTGCGACTTCGTCCGCGTTTTCGTCGTTTTTCGAAAAAAAGTAGCGTATGTCCTTCCTCAGGGTTCAGTGATTTTGATGTGACAGACAGATTAACTATCGTAATTTAATAGGGAAATATAATATGTCAATCCACAATACTTGATTTCTATGATTTTTTTTTATTTTATAGGTAATAATGTTAACTTTTTATAAATTAGTAATGAGTGAGAGTATTATAAACGTAAGAGTAAACAAATATAATCAGAATTCTCCGAACTGCTAACCTATCAGGAGTTACACGTGTTATTGTGAGTCAACCATAAAAGATAGACATATGCTGTTGTGGGATATTTTTTAGGAAATTTTATGTAGAATATTTCCGTCATACACGATTTCTATGTAAACCATTAAGGCTGCATAGGCGACAGAAGCTTAAAAATTGGAGTAAAGTCTCCCGTTTTCCCTTTATTACTCTGCTCCTATTGATTGTAACGTGATGAAAAGTATACTATAACCTGCCCAGGAGCATGAAGAATAATTGTACTAAGTTTCGTTAAAATCCGTCCAGTAGTTTTTGTTTCTATAAGGAACATACATACAGACAGACAGACAGACAGACAGACAGACAGACAGACAAAAATTTTACTGATTGCCTTTTTGGCATCAGTATCGATCACTAATCACCCCCTGATAGTTATTTTGAAAATATATTTCATGTACAGAATTGACCTCTCTACAGATTTATTATAAGTATAGATATACCAAAATAATAATTAAGCTCCGTGTCTTGAAAAAACTCTAAAATGGTTCGATCGCTTTGAATAATTTGTTTGTTAATCTGGAGTAACGTAGTAAAAAAAACAGGATAAACTCAAAGAAACGGCAGTCAAATCAAAGAAACTTAAACTGGTATATTTAAGTGATATGAAATTCATTGGGTCATATAATATAGTGGTAGTGTAATATAATTGATTTTCAATATTTTTAAATAGAGTTTTTATATGTCTACTTAATTTAAATTATGTTGCATATGTATATTAAATAATAGATAAGAATGAATAATTAGTAAGAAAAACCAAAAAGCCTGACTGACATCCCATAGCTAATGATACTTCGAGGAAGAATTCAATGACATCTTACATTTCAAAACATGCCAAGCGGTTACAGGTCACGGTAGAACATACATAAATACATACGCGCGGAATCATTCTCCTCTTTTTTGTCAGTCAGGTAAAAATACTAAATACACTAATGTTTTTGTATTTAAAGTGAAGAAAAAACATTTATTTTTTTTATTTTTACAAACAAACATTAACACTAGATTTACCAGACCAGTCATTTTGACTGGTCGTGCAATTTCAATTAAAAATTCCTACTACATATAACATTTGCTTTCCAAAATGAAGTTATGACTTTTTTAGCTATATGTAGAGAATACATTTAATAAATGTAAGTTCACTTTTTATACATTAGTAACGAATATATATTTTCTAATTGACATTTATACCATCACCAGTCATTCTGACTGGTACTAGCAATTCGTTAATGTAAAATAAAAAAAAGGAAAATAAACTTCGTAAATGTAAACACATGAAATAAAATCGTAGTCGTAGTGATCTCCAAGCGTAATTATTTTTACACGCACAGTGATACAGGTGAGAAACATTTATATGAATATGAAAATATTCTTTCGTAAGTGGCCTATATACGCAGAAAGCGTCTTAGTTCCAAGATATTTTTGCAGTCGTCAGCCCTTGAAAATATCAAAACGAAAAAAAATGCCATATATTTAGAAAATGCAACCAGCATACCTCTAGTATGTTCTGATGAAATGAATTCACAAAGCAGTGGTGATAACAGTGTTATTAGCGAAAGTAGTGATGAGGAAATTCCCGATGAAGACAATATAGATCAGTCAAGTAGCAGTGATTGCAAAAAGATTTCAAAAACAAACATGTGAGACGATGCATGCGATACCCTTACAGTTCTGAAGACAGAGATGGAAGTAACGTACCAAATCAGAAAACTGAAATTCTTTTAGACGGATCTATTTGGAAGAGAATTGAAGAAGGAGGTATTGCTGGTAGATTACCAGGTCATAGTGATTTCAAAGATGTACACGGGCCAACAGCACAGGCTATAAGAAATATTATAAACGGGAATCTAAGTAGTGCTTTTCTATTACTGATTGACAACCATATTTTGCAAAACATATACGATTTTGTACAAGTTAGAAGCCTCTCGGGTTTTGGGGGAAAACTGGCGCAATGGGATCAAATGGCAAAAAATATACGGTGAAATCAGGTTCCAGAAGGTGGCCACTTCAAGTTTTTTTCGATATTTTAGATTTAGCCACAACAGGAGAAAATATATCACGATAAGACTTTCTGTTTCGATTAGCTGAAGAACTTGCTTCAGCATATCAGACTTCAAGGCAAAAACCACAGAAGCTGATATACCAACTGCAAATGGCACGGTTTCTGTACGCAAATGGCTTCAAATAGAATAGCAATAACAATAAAACTTCAAATATTTGCAATAAATCTAAAAATGTCTATGCGGAAAGTATACACACAGCAAAATCTACATATGTAGAAATCGTGAGCGGCAAACTGAAAACAATTAATTGTTTTTTTTTGACAATGTTTATAAATCCATTTATATATTACTATAATTGTTGTTCAATTTTCTTGTCATTTTTTAAGAGTGAATAATGATTGGAAACCACAATAACCATTTTTTTATAAACCAGTCATTTTGACTGGTTTGGTAGAAATAGGTATATTGAAATAGCTGGTAAATCTAGTGTTAATTATGTAGACTACCACAGTGTACAGATTAAAAAATAACACTCATTAATTTTCAAACACATGCACACTTCGTTACGATGTTTTCATCATTTGTAGCGACAGATACATATAAATGTAAATTCAAATCACAAATGAACTATTTTTTAACATAGAAGCCTCAGAAAAACACACTTGATTATGTTAGACTAGTTTAATATTACGTTGACTTAATGCGAATATCAATAATATTATCATAACTATCATGCTCTTGGAAGGTTACACCAAGCAGCCGGCAACGCCTTTAGTACTGCAAATCTTTAAGGGCAGTGATAATTCAACACTAAGTGACTCGCTTGCTCCTTTCTTAGCTATTTTTATAAAAACAACCTTTTTATACAAATACGAACGTCAAAAAGATTAGCAATTTATCACATCCAGACTAGATTAATTTCTGGCAAAAGAGTTAGGATGATGCTAAGAAGATGTAGTATAAATAAAACACGAAGATGGACCTTTAACATCCCTGTATTATTGTTAGAGCTCACAAACAACATTTATCTCAACACTTGAACGAAAGCCAAGTTTATTTGATCAAACTAAGAGAAAATATTACCCACAAAGGTTTTTTGTTTGAATAAAAAAACACGACCGCTGGCATTTCACTAGCTAAGATTATTTTACATATTAAAGTGCCTTTAGGTAAGAAGTAAGAATAAAAAACAAAAGTAATAAATTGTTTTGTACTAAAAGTTGTGGTAAAACTAAAAATACAGATAGAATAAAAAATAAATAAAAACACGGTTTATTATTTAGTAGTCATATACTCACCCTTCCTCTTTATACGCTTTTTCTGTTAAAAAAGCAGATTGCTGGGCAAGCGAGCTGATCGTCAGCGAATTTTGGCGGAAGCTGAGGGTCAGTGCCGGTCGCTGCGAGCCCCTGCGCCCCGAGAACCTTGTGACGCTTCTCGACGACTCATTTCGTTTCATTCTCGGGTTAACCGCTCTGTAAGTATCCGAAGATAGACTGATTTTAATACTAACTGACTTATTTATTAATATTTATACATGCACATAATAAAAGGTTAAAATATAAAGCTATAGAATATGTGTACGTTCTAGTTTTTTGCCCCGACTTGGTAACCCGCGGTGCTAAAATAAGAAATTTCATCAAAACAGTTTCGATCCCCTTGAGACTTCAAGAAATAAGAAACATAAAATAACGTGCACAGATAGGCTATCTAACCTAAAAATCAATTTGGTAGATTATGAGAATAGAGCATTTTTTTATAAAAATAAAGTCTTCATTTTAATGAAATTAGTATCAAGTTGATATTCGAAAAGTAACTATAAATTTCAATCAGAGAAATACTGAGTTTAGTTAGTATCGATTTTGTTAATATTAACACGCTCTACGCTAAGCACGTCAAGTGTTCAACATGCTTAGCTTACTTATTCGTAACTTACAGCTTACAGCATACGTTTAAGCATCACTGATCAATAAATAATTACTTTAGTTTAAATATAAAGTAACTCATTAAATCAGGATTCAGTCTAACTTATTGGCTAAAAAATGCCATGAAATAATTTCTAAAGCTATAAAGGCCCGAATCTAACCGAGTCGTTTTATAGGTGGTATTTTAGTAGGTGGATACATATATGTGGAGATAAACTCAAAAGTAATACTTGATTTGTTATGAAAATAGCTAAGCCTTCAACATATATTTAAATTCAATATCTTATCTTTCCAATAACATTTTTATGTATTATGTTGCCAAGACGAGACCATATGACTCGCCCTGTCAAAATCTGATAACTATCAGATCTCATGTAGAGTCAAGCTTCTAACTCTACACGCGCTAACTTTACAAAGCCTAAATTCACAAACTACAGTAGTCAAAATATGTGGTTTGACCGTTTTGTTACTACAAGAACTATTGAATAACAGAAATGTAATATGCTTTTTACATCTTACGTCTATGTGAATGTAGCGAAATTTCATGGCAAATATTTTGATTTGGGTGTAAACTTTGTGAATTTAGACCTTGTAGAAACATACCATCAATCAAATAATCATGTTTGCATTATCTTTTGGTTGTTTTCACGTGCGTTGTATTAATCATGATAGTGGAGTTATTGTTTTACTTGATAAAGTATTTAGCTATTAATTATTAATAATCTAATAAATAAGATATGTTATAATGAATTTTTGATTTCAACTGTCACTCGTACAAATATGACATTACCTCCATCATAAAGAATAAAAGAAACTTCTTATTGTACGTCTTTAAAAGGAATTAACTAATTTTGCTTAATTCTAAATAGTTTTTAGCTGTGACAAAGAATCAATACCCTATGGTTCATATTAATATACAGTTTAGATTTTTTAACTAGGAGTGCATGCCTGAATAACCAAATCCTACTATATAGAAAGTATAGATATGAATACTTAAAAGATTTTCGAAAACTGTTTTGATGAAAACTAAATCTGCATCATTCGTTTTCTGAAAAAAGTATTTTTCTAGCCAAGAATCGAACACGGTGGTTTTGAACATCCACCTACCCAGTAAAATAAATGTAAATAAAATTCACCAGTATGGAGCTCAAGGATTTTGTTTTCATAACGCACTAATATCAGAATCAACCAGTCCAATTGAATAGTTTTTTTTAATTTTTTTTGGTACAGATATAGACTATATTATATAACATTAAGCTACGACCTATAAGACATAATATAGCACTTTCCTCTACACCGACTACGTTCTAAGTTGATGTACGATCACACTAGGAGGTAACTTTAAGACGAATGTCCATTCTGTGTCCCAACGGGGACTTCCCATTATCGCGACTGAGTCGCAGTACTTACCCTCCTCCCCAACGGTGACGCTTTCAAGGCCCCTAGGATCAACAGCATTAAACAATCAAAAATTTATTCATTTTAATTTCTTCATTTCTATTTATAAAATGTTAATAATTTACATATATGAGCAAGCTGTGTTCTCTTATAATTGAAGGAGCACACATATTGTGTTAAAGTAACATTGTTCTTTTTTTAATTTCTTTTGTGTGTATCTTTTGTTGGAGATCCTAAAATAAAATAAAATAAAATAAAATAAATAAAATAAAAAAAAGAAAAAGTAATAAGGCGTAATCATAAACGCGAAAAAAAACGCAAAGGACCACTAGTGAATATAATAAAGATCTCAGACTCAGGTTACTCTGTATGGAGGTCTCGAAAACACTTACAAACAGAACCTTACCTATAAAAATATGTATCTCGAGCTGTGAAGTAAGTCGGTGTAGCATCCAATTGTTTATGTAATTTGCCACCATGGATTCAGTCAAATATTGTAATAGATACGTAAAAAGTTACATAAAATCTTTTATTACAATATTTTTTTTTTACAATAAAGGAATTGCGTAATTATTATAATTACAATATTATTAAAATGTTTTCAGTAAAATTTCGATGTACAAATTTACAAGGCAACCTTGTAATTTTATCTTGCTTGCTTATATTAAGATGTCAATTTTTAAGTTATAAAAAGGATATCAATAATATAAAATAATTTTGTCTATATAATTTGCTAAAATGCGTTGTAAACATCGATTGATAGTAGTCAACGTACTACTGCATTGCGGCGCGTCGCCTCACGCTCGTTGTGGCGCTACAACGAGTTTGCCTTTTTTAGCCGACTTGAATGAAATTAAGTCATGACTTTGATAGTGAATGATTGTGTGATATTTCTCCTTACATTTCAGAGTTTGCTGTGCTAGCTGTACGGTGATTATATACTAATTATTTATTAGTAAAGCAGCATGATTGCTGGCAAGGGGCTCTACCGTGCATACATTTCGTGTTTGCAATATAGGTATGCTATGCACCTTACTAGTGTACATTGTACTTCTTCTGGTGCCTGTGTAAAGGAGTGTGTCAAAATTGTTTTTAGTAGATTTAGTTTTTGACATATATTTAATACGTATTCATTGCTTAGCGATGATTTAGTTTCAAAATACATATAATAAGTAGGTACCAAATATTATTGAAAGTATAGGATATTTAAAAAAAGCAAGGACTAAAACATAGTAATTTAATTTAAAAAAAATCTAGAATAATTTTAAATTGAAACGGATATTAAAAACCCTTTAGTAAAAAAAATAATTTTAGTGAGTAAGGTCAAAACTAAGGTGAGGTCATGAAAACAGACGAATTAACCGAAGAATGTAGAGTTAACGATCATTAGACACGGCATGCCATAATCAATTTACTTAATGATTATTTTCCAAAAATAACAAAATCTTAAGGTCTAAAAATAACATCATAGGGACATATTTATAAAGACTTTTTGCGCATTGGATGTTATTCGACTATAAATCATTTTTGAAAATTTAAAAAACTTATCCTTACTTATGTATATAAAATATCGACTATTTTTATTTTTTTATTTTAAGCTCTATTAAATAAATCAATTAATAATGAAGCCTTTAATAAAACAATCAAACTTCTGAACCAACTTGGATAAAAATTATATAAGAATTTGAATATTCAAATAAATAAATAATTTTCAGAATCAGTTAAGAAATTACGGAGTTCTGAGGTATACAACGAACTGAGAGCTTCTTCCTTTTGTGAATTCCGTTGAAAAAAGAAAACGTTGAGTTTGTATCTTTGCCTATTTATAAATTACATCTTAATCCAAATTCGTGATGACAATGAAACACAAATATCAATTTTATAATATCTATATTGTTTTTTTTACCCTCTTGTGTACGTTAAAACTTATATTTATAGCTTGCGATTTATATGATTTCAACATATTTTTGCCCTACAAAGATAATGGTAATTCGAATCATTCGAGTAGCTTCCAGCGCTAATTCTCTAGTGTTTTGTTAAGTATTTGCTTTCGCCGAGATCGGTCAACGAATGTTATCAGTCAATCACATTTTGTTTATATCAACTATGTAATACACAATTATATAATACTTATCGAGTTGAGGGTAGTGAGTACACACATTTCAATTTAAATTATCTTCCTAACTTCATAGTAATTGAAAAATCATATAATAGGATACAATATATACTATTGAGGTAGAGCCTAGGTGTAGCCTAATGACTATATACGGGCTGGCTCGACTTACACTTACATAGAAGATCGGTATGACGCTAATACAGCTGCGTTTCATACGGTGAGTGAGCGAGCCAAAAGCCTAACTCCTCCCCTATTCTTTTCTTTATTTCCTGTTCCCTTTCATGCCTCTTTCTTTTTCAGCTGGCAACATGTTTGTGGCTCCTTTGGTACTGCAAAGGCGGTTGAAATCACTTAACATCAGGTGTCGTGCCTTCTCGTTTTCCACCTATTTTCTGTACAAAGAAGTTGATATAATAATAGGTTTCTTCGGTAATTTATGCAAACCGGTAGCACTCTACATCTTCAGTTGAAGTGCACCGTCTAAAATGCGAAGTTAGGGGAAATATTGAATAGCGATTATGAATGCAAGAATTTTAAACACGTCTACGATGTCGCCAGACGGTAGACGTTTTATTTTCGTTAACGAAATTGATTTAGATCAAGGGCCGGTTTGAACTGAATAGGTCTTGTTATTGTTGGACATTGTGACAAGCCAAGTGCATCTGCCAGTGCGTCTGTGCTATTATTACAATCATGTTGCACTGAATTGAATCTTATGGTTATCAAATTATTGTGACGTGGCTGGTCAGGTGTGGGGTTGCGTAACGTCCGTTGACGCTCGTGGTTACGTAAGGTTTTCGTTTCCGATCGTGACGTCATAGGTTTTTCAGCAAGGGTTGTTGTGTTGAATCGATTTATTTGGATTTAATTTACATCATTGTATTTGACAGATGTATTATTTTATTACAATCTTTTAACTTACTTTAAAAAAAAGAAATTTTGAATTGCAAGCGAAAATTCATCGAAAACAATATTTCGTTTAGATTATTTAATTGTGTATTATGTTTCTCTAGTGTAACCTGAAATAATTGTAAAAAATTAACTGTTAAGTTACTCAATTATTTTATCCACATATTATTATTATTTTAATACACTTAACCAAAAACTACTTTATTTGTACGACGATTTCTTGTAGTGTCTACAATAGATTTTATTATATAAAACTGTGCCTAATAAAATAGACCATTGGACAGAGATATATTGAAGAATTATAGAATAGAGAGAGAGCGAAGTTAGTACGTATGACGCAATATCTCTGCAACCACTAAACCTATTTAAAAAAATATAGTACCATTTTAAAGGTATCTAGATTTACATAGTCTATATTTTTATGTATATGTACCCATATTCGTATTAAAAAAAATCAACATTAATGCAAGTGAAGCTGCCAGCTAAGGCTAGTCGTGAATAAACATAAAACCTTCCCTTTGTATTCAGAAATTTTCAATGGAGCCGGAAAGCCCGGAAAACAGAACGCTTTGGTATGAAGCTCGCGTGAATGCGTCTTCAAGTTTGTCGCTTAATCTCTGCTAAGTGCGCTAAGATTGTACGCTTGTAACGATACAAACAGAAATATTGTAACGCTAAAAATAGATTTTAATTGATAGAATCCAGTACGCCGATAAAAAATAGGCATGGGGTGAAATGTAAAATTGTAAGATGTTACTTTTTTTTAAATTAAATAACTGGTCAAGTGCGAGTAGGACTCGCGCACCGAGGGTTCCGTACAAACTTATAGAAATCTATTTAAGACTAACCCATCTACGCCATTTGTGGTCTTCATCATCAGTTCCAACATAAGTTACTATCAAAAATACCTAAATCGGTATACGCTTGCCTATAATATTTGAGGAGTTCCCTCAATTTCTCCAGGATCCCATCATCTGATCCTGACCTGAAGACAATGGGACCACCTTCGAAGTATACCTTTTCAAACAAAAAAAAATTTTGAAAATCGGTACCCAAATAGCGGCGTAATCGGCGAACAAACATAAAAAAAAATTAAAGACAAGGTCGAATTGAAAACACTCCTTTGTAGAAGTCGCTTAAATATAATCAAATATTATGTAAATATGGATCACGTCCCAAAAACTATTTTGAAACTACTTAGGAGCACTTTAATTTAAAACACGATCATGGATGCAATCCATGGAAACACAAAATATTATTTTAAGTACTAATACACCTTATACTTTCAAAAAAAAAAGTTATAGCGCGATTCAGGATACACCTAGCGCTATCTCTTGACAATTTCAATGAACTAACTTGTTGACTTTGACATTAACAACATAATTATATTATATTTTATTCTCGTTTTATTTTTATTTATATTCTACTACACTCCACTACCCCTGCACTACGTTCGTAAAATATTTAGATTTACATTATCAATCAAAATATCGAAATATATATTATTATTGCCAAGACGAAAATAATTAGTCCTTAATTCGAACAAAACTAATTGTTTATTTATAATTAACTAAATATATTACTAATAACCAGAAGACTTATATGTGTAGATAAATAAGTAAATTAAACAACTCGATCTGTTTGAATTTAATTTTAAAATTTTCGTACTAAGTCAATACGAGTACTCAAATCAAATCGCATGAAGCTCTTATATTCAATGTTAATTACGTAATGACGTTATAAATCGACGATAAAACTTTTAAATGTAAAGTTTATTTTATAATTTTTAGCGCGTTTAAATAATAATTAAAATAATTTTTTTTATTAATCGAGCAGAATTATATCTTTTGATTGCGTTGACTTAGAACTTTAATATTTTCACGGCCGCATGTCATTGTAAACTTGAGTATATGATATTAATTTCAACATGATACGTCTATGCATTTCTGAGAAAAAAGGGTTGACATCCCGACAGACAGACAGACAGACAGACAGACAGACAGACAGACGGACAACAAAGTGATCCTATAAGGGTTCCGTTTTTCCTTTTAAGGTACGGAACCCTAAAAAGAATCTATGTTGTGTCGGTAGTTTTGTAAATAAATAATAATATTTTCAAATTATATTTCAAAAACAATAATACGTTGTGCTATATATTATGGTTTATACTAGGGTTAACCAACTTGGGGTCCTCGGACCTTTGGGTCATCTTCAATTTAAATATTTACATAGGTTTGGTCACAAAAAAGCAACACCAACCAGCTTATTAGAATTTAATTTACATAAACACGAATGTGACAAAAATTGACCCAAGTAAATACATATAGCAAATAAAAATAAGAGTGGTTATTCTTGTTTTTAACCGTCTTAAAAAAAGTAGATTCTATATTCGACTCGTATTCCTTAAAAACTACTAATCCGAATTGGACGGAGTTTTCGCTATTTTAATGCAATTTTTTATTTTTAGAGGTCCGCGAGTTTTGATTAGGTTACACTAGGAGCCCGCCCCAGGAAACTAATCGATGATTTTCATACATATTGCTACTCTAAACTAAAGATCAACCATAGACCACAGACAATTTTTGGCATAATTAATCACCTCTCTCTCGACTGGTTGTAAATTGCTAATTAACTTCAAAAGATCAAACATGTCTTCGTTACACGAATTTTCACGTGCCATGAAAAAGTATTTTTGTTTCTATTAGAAAATAATGACGGACATTTAGTTGATGGGAATATATCATAAAAGTAAATAATACTATATTTTGTCAATGGTAGCTCGTTGATCAGTTATTGTTATATATCAGCAGTACGGACTCTCCATCTCTCTAGAATAGATAGCTCGTCTTTATTCTCACAAATATATTCATAATTACAAGTAAACTAGAGACTAGAATCCCAGAGATAACTTAACATTAGTATCTGTAAGTAATTCATCATCTACCTAGCATTTTTTCCCGGTTATACCAGGATCTGCTTTCTATTCTAGTTCAAATATTGACGAGTTACTGATTTTTACACAGAGCGACTGCCATCTGACCTACGCAACCCATGAAGGCAAGATAGTATCTGTGTGTAATTAATCCGCATATATCTGAAGGTATAATATTATTTAAAGTTAAAAGTAACTCTGTTTGTTACGTTAGACTTACACGAAGCTATAGCTATCGCAGTGCGGTAAATTTTAACAATTGTTTATTTTTCGTTTCAATACAAAATTCAGAAATCAATTTAGAATGTAACCGAAACAACTAAGTCATACTCTTGGCTTTGCCCACATGATATGTTGATAAAATTTCATTACTGTACAATTTCATCCTGATCTGTTCAGTAGTTTTTGCGTGACAGATAAACAAATATTTATTCTACGTTTCTATACAACCTTACAAACTGCATTTAGTTACGATTTAAAAAGATGTTGAAATGGTGATATAGAAGTTTAATTGGTAGTACTGGTAAAAACTGTTCTCAAATTTATGAAATCATATGAATTTATTTCCTTTTCTAGGATGGAGGAGGAAAAAAAATTACATTCATTTTTACATTTACATGTAATCCTTAAGAGGTCATTTTTTATCTGACCGTTAACACTCAATAAACATGATTCTGATAGTGGAATAATTCGATCGTAATCTTCGGTTCGGCGCCGCGACGCCGCCGCGACGGGCGACGTTGTCCTTTTACAATGCAACCTTCGAAGTCGGGTAACCTCTTAATCTAATAGCGACTATTTATGAATTTAATTGTTTCCAAGAATTTATAATTCTATTTTTAGTATATATATATATATATATATATATATATATATATATACTAAAAATATATATATATATATATATATATATATATATATATATATATATATATATATATATATATATATAATTAAAAATTGTTATTTTAAAAAGAAACTAAGCCGATTATGATATAAATTGTATGGGAGTTAATCTGAAACTTATTTATTTTTACTAAACTTAAAAAAAACAGTTTCTACAATCAGTCCAGAAATTACGGAAAACAAACATTAAAAATACTCTTAGAATTGAAAATCTCCTCCTTTTAGAAATCGGTTGAAAATAAGTCTTGCTTATACTGATACTTATATTAGAAACCCCTTTCCTAGTAATATAAAAGTAATTTAAGTGAAAATTACTAAACATACAAATAAAACTCTACATAAGTTAGATCCATAAATAATAAAAACAAAATCGGCAATATGATTGGTAGCTACTAAATTGTAAACATACCTTAACATTTGGGATATTTTTTTTCTTTATTTTTATTCTCGGAAATAACATATTTTTTCTAGAAATAATTCAATAAAAAAATACAATATTTACAAAGAAAAACCAAAGTTATATAATAAACGTTGCATTTTTTGCGAAGCTTTCTAATTTTTAAAAAAGGAATGTGGAATAGAAACTATTTATTTTTGTGTCTTTTTTATAAAATGTCAACACTTATCTACTATTGGTCGTTAGCGAAAATTACTATTTACTATCCTACGACCTGCTTCTCATTTACTACCCTTTGGCTATTCTCTTCGGAATATAGGAATAGAATGCGAAAATGAAGGACGAGTTATAAAACGGCTTACAATCGAGTATCCTAATATATTTTTGAATAGTGGTAAAAAGATCTTAAAAATTATAAAAAAAATTACATAATTATATATCATATACATTTTTTATGTTTTGTGGTAACGTAACATTTAATAAATGATTATTTTTTTACATCAAAATAAAAAAAATATTTAGATAAAATTTGTCTGCTACGTAATGTAACGTTACGTCGTAGCGCTACGCTGCAGCCATACGCTCCTTCAACAAAAAGTATTTCAAAACTATGAAACTCGTATTACTAATTTATTTATAATTAATATTAACGTTGACTTCCTATTAAAAATAAAAATATAAAAAACGACAATTATTAAACGCCTATACGGAGCCGAAATGTTTTTTTATGTACAAAAAAGATTTAGATTCTTGGAACATTGCCAAAACATTGAATAGGCTGTACATTTTGCTCTTAACCTACAGATGAAACAATGTTAAACAAAAACTACGATTATATTTATGATCTAATATTTATAAAAATAGTCAATAATAATATTTGTATCATATCGTTTATGAAATATTTCAATTTTAACAAATCAAATTACTTACCTAGTATTCTGTAAAAATTATTATCCTGAAAACACCGACTATTTGTGAGCTCCCAAAGAAGATCTAATATTACTTCCTTCATAAGGACACTAATTGTTTCTAAACTTGAAGCGGACGAAAATGGTGCAGGAAACGCGGGAAAATCGAACAAAAATGGCGGCGACAGGACGTCAACCCCGCGCAGATGTTGGCAGCATACTGGGTGGTTTTGGCAAAAGAGCGACTTATCTAGTAGAATAGCTAGCCACAATAGATATTATACTATATCTGTATCAAGGAAATGATTAAAAAATTCTCTCTATGCAGCATTCCATTCAAGTTTTCTTCTATTATATACTTAAAAAGTAAGTAGTAATTGCAGGTATCATTGCTTTCTTTTACATTTTTTTTTATTTTATAGTTTATTTATATGTATGTTACTAAGACAAAACAAGATTTACATAATTATTTGTTAAAGCTTTCGTTTTCTACCTAATAATAATATCTTTATAACATTCAACAGATTTGCGTAGATGGTGCAATTAAGTTTGTGTTTTCAAGTTTCAAAGAAAACTTTAAAATGCAGTATTATTTCAAAGAAAATACTTAACACGGGTATACATAAAACGAACAGTAATAACAATGCCGATTTCGAACACATTTAAACAAAACCTTTCACGAAATATAAGCTCAGTTGACTAATTGAGCATTTATTTCGTGAAAGGTAATTGACTAATAAAAATAAAGCGCCAATTTTTTTTGTTTTTGGTTTCATATCTTCAATTCAATTCTTTGGTTAATGTGGTTTCATATTTTAATTATTTTGTTAATTCTATACTGAAATAAGTCGTAAACATATAATGTTAAATAATCCATACTAACATTATATCTATTTGTACATTGTCACGTATAAACCATTAAAATAATTTAATTTTGGTATAATCTATCTCAGATTAGATCTTCGAGGGCATAGTCTACTTTGAGTCCAGAAAATAAAACGAAAAAATGAAAGACGTAAACTAGAACTTCAATTGTTATTCAGACGAATTTGCATCTCGCATTTGAATTAATAAATGCGTCAGATAAGACGTTTAGTTGTAAGTAAAGTCCCCACTGAACGAATTATGATGTAAGAGTTGAGTTGTAACTGTTATAAACGAAAATCATTAATAACAACTGCTTCTCTATACGAGATATCGTGTTTGGAAAAATAAAAGTCAGTAATTACCAGTAGATATTTATTAAGGCTTCATTTTCATTTAATAAATTTACAAAACGACAAGTCAATAAATACAGAATGAAGTTTGAAACACATTATTGGATGTAACTTATAATTGCGACTGGTGGAACGTAATTTTCGTAACATCTGTCAATATTACAGAGAAATGGATAATGTCACCATTAAATCGCGGATGTAAAAACACAGATATTTGACAAATGTTAGTCTGAAAACATACAACATGAAATTCTGATGTACATTTTTAACCTCCATCAGTTGCAACAGTAAATTGCGTCATATAATATGTTTCAGACTTAAATCAAACAATCAATTTTATAGTGAACATGGTGCTATCCAAATCTATTATATCTAAAGATTTTGACAAGCCTCGCACAATATATGTTGTATAACTAAAATTAACTATAAAAATAATGTAATATCCTTATATTTAACTCATATTTTAAACTCACAATTACCATAAATGTGTACATATAGCGTAACACTAAGTGTAAACATGATATTATATTATATAAATAATTTATTTGTGTAGACTACACACTAAATTATCGATTTCAATTTAAGCCAAGTTTACACAGATAATATTATATTATTATAATTTAAAAGTAACAAAAATATTATATATCGTTATACACAACTTAATTTTATAGATATATCCAACATGGCGGCTACAAAGCAGAGGTTAGAGAATATTTTTATTTTGAATTATTAAGCTACTTCATTGCATACTTTTATAGTTCATATTTTACCCACCAACAGCGCTGGTATCTACTTACACAAGTTGGTGTTTATTTTAAATTCTCAAATTATTTTCTACAATCGTTCTTCTGATCTCTAACCTTCACGATGACAATCTAAACCAATTCATTTCAAGCCTTTGATGGTTCATATAAAACCAGAATAAATTGATCTCCCAATCCCGCCACGACCTAACCAAGTAAAAAGAAAGTATATTATTATATATATATACAAATTTAAAAGCATATAACAGCATATGATTACAATATAGTTTGTCGTCTACTCAAATAATCAATAAACTCTTTTAACTAGATCTTTATTGCACTAGAGTTAGATTTTTTTAACGATAAAATCTAAAAAAATAACCCATAAAATTTTGGTGCGAAAATCGGTGAAAGCGCACATTTACAATTTTAATACTAAATTACGTACGTTTATTTTAACACCAAAACACTAGTCTAGTAATTTGATTGTGATGTTACAGCTACCAGCGTCAAGTTAGCTAATGTGGAGTTCATCTTAATACATATATAGATACTTAGAAGCTCTAAAGACGTAGACTTTAAACATCATATAGAAAAATTACAATAAAATCGTTTAATATTACTTCCTCATGTGCGGGATTAACAATACTGTTTTTTTATTAGAAGCCACTCTGGTATTGATAAAAAACAATGTAAAATACATTTGTATTTTTGTATCAGATAATATATCATTATTGGGCCATGTTAAAAAAAAATTGCTAATATTAACGTATTATTAACCGGATGATTTAAGCTATATAGTATGTTAATATAGGACGCTACTAAGCGTCTAAAGTCTCTTTAATACTTTAAAGAGACTGAATTCAAAATCTGTGTGAAACGAGAAAACTATTCTATCAACATTTTGTGATATAAAAGTCTAAATAGAACGTTTTAGCGTTTTGAGTCCAAAAGTTAAGTCACTTTAAAACTAAATGTGCGATATTATTATGTATTTTTGTTAGAGCATGAAGTTTTACATCCTTCGAGCGACTAGGTATCATATATAGATAGCACATGATTTGTAGGAAATATCCTTCATAGCAACGCAGCTAGTATTTACAAAATATCTGTAATAGTATATTAATCATATATTTCAAAATTAATTATTAAAAGGCATTGTTACGAAAAGCTTTAATTATTGTGATAGTATTTTAGATTTTCACGAACTTTATTTACGTTTAAAGTTCTGTTTCAAATTCTTTGAAAAACCTGAGATCGCTTTATAATGTAATTAATTAATATAAAAAATTTAAAAATACATCTAAGCGACTATTCGAATGGACCTGGCTTCATGGTAATAAAATAGTAACATTTTATTCAAGTTTTAAAATCACCTTTAGCACGCGCGTGTAGGCGTGGAATGAGACAATCGATAAATATTAATATCTTCATAATTGTCAGTATTTATTGACTTAACATACCATTTTATAATATTGTCAATCATCAATAAATATTGACTTTGAAATGCTCAATATTCTGCGGCGAATATGATAGATTGATTTCTCAATAAATAAAATTGTCAGTCTGCCTAGAGCGAGTTTTTTAACTAATCGATTGCGGTCGAAAATTTTTATGGGACTGAATCAGCGCCATCTCGTGTTGATTAGGAGGAACAAAATAGGCGGATTGAGACATAAGTGAGGGATTGGTGGATTCTTATATTTTGTGAGTGTAAGCAACAATTTTGAAAACTATCGAGTATTTATCTAAAAACTCGCACTAGGCACATACAGACAATATCTTCATTCATGATACCAAAAATAAATATTTACTAATAAGATAAACTCCGCACCTCCGAATGAAGTCGCTGACGCGTTTATTCATCAATAAATCGATACCTCCCACGTAAGTTGTTGTAACCCCAAAATTACAATTTTACAGCTCTTCTAATCCGTTTTAGTTTGAAAGTTACAACAAAATACGCCTTTTTTTCAGGCGTATTTTGTTGTAGCTTTCCTTGACAAAAAAAAAGTATTTTGGTATTTTTTCACTTTGAATGCATTAAGCAATGCAAATTCGTGTAGTATTCAGTAAAAAAGCTAACGGCATTTTTGTGGCTTACAATAACTTACGTGGGAGGTATCGAAATATTGAAGGATACATGTTTATCGTGATATTTATTGATTGTCTGATCTGCGCCAAACTTGCTCTACAAACACCAGTCTTGTGAAAGACAACTTAGACAAGGAAAAATTAAGCACCTTAATAAAATAATAAGTGTATGAATGAAAGTACTAATTATTTCGAACATCGATGGTATTTGATTACCGGTAGCGAAAAAATGTAGTGTATTATGCAACAAAATTAAATCGAATTAAAATATTGAAAACAAAAATGTTTCATTATATTTCTGATGATATTAAAAAATTATCGCTAGTCCGCTCCGGCTGTTTCGTTTTTGTAAATGGTCTAAATAGTACAAAAAAAAATGAAAAAAAAAAAACAATTTTATTTCTTATGTGAATTTCAAAATAGGATTCTATCGTATATCGCATATGAATCATATTTGTTTATTTAAATGATGGGTTGCAAATTAAAATCTTATGCATAATGTAACATTTATAGATCTTAATATTGAACTAACCTAACATTTATAGACTCTACAGACTAAAAACTTTCTATCGCTCGATAGTTTAATCGGCCGACTAAATAATTAAGAAATATTTAATTAGATTAAACTTCGATAAAATATTGTCCGATAGAAAATTTATAATCTGCGGGAGCGAATAGTTACACTGAGATATAGATATATGAAATTCACTATCCCTACCAAAAACATGAGAAAAATAAAATATACAAAATGACAACAAACATATCCACGTTTAAATGACTCGATATCCGTCTTACCGCTAAGAAAAAAAAAATCTTTCACATACATTTTCCGTAAAATAATATCGAATTACACTAAGTAACAACTTATAAAAAATAAAATATAATATGTCTTTGATGTTATACGTCGATAGCGTATTTGTGAGCAAATAAACAAATTCATTTTCCTTTTTTTTAATGAAAAAAGATTTGTGCTAATTTTTTTTTCTTATTCACGAGAATGTTTTACAAATTTCTGCTGTAAAATACTGAAAACCGAATCATCTCTAGCTACATACAGGACGATCGTGATTACAATCGAATGTAGAGAAATGTTTAATAGAAGAAAAGGAGTCGCTCTTGTGCTGTTCCGGAGAGTAGTCGCCAACCGCGCTTGATGTTCAAGTACTGGATCACTGCGCGTACGCAGATTAATATACCTGCAAGATTGTTATAATTATAATCACATATTAAGCTTAACTCTGCTAACTATGAGAATTAGAGAAATTTGTTGAACTATGTCACCAATTTTGAAGTTAAAAAAAAAGACATTTTAATATTGGAGAAAGACATTTTGGAAAAACAACTCTACAAGACTCGGAAATCAAACATGCTAATTTTTCAGAAATATTTTTTTTCTTATTTTACTTTTTTACATGATGAAGATTATGTTGAAACAAGGCGTAAAATTGTTTCGCGGATTATAGCAATATAGTTTTGTGATTATTTACACAACCAAAAAGTTATAATTTATTCTTACCAAAAGCCATGATCAGCCACCACAGCCAGGAGTTCTCGTGCGACGCGAGTTCCGTGGAGTGTTTCACGATGAGCGTCCACTTCGCCAGCGAGAGCCCGAACCCGGCCAACGCGCCGTAGCGAGACGCGACGGTGTGGCAGAAGCACATGAGCAGCAGGAAGCCGATCCAGTTGAAGAGGAACGCGACTGGTGGACGAATGGTATTTGGGAAAAATTATTTTGGTTAAACGAGCTTTTCTATAAAACATAAAGCTATAGTTTTTTTTCTTTGAATGAATTCGGTGGAGTATTTCACCCGACGACGGTGTGGCAGAAGCACGTAAGCAGAAGGTACCCGATCAATTTTAAAAGGAACGCGACTGGGACACAATGGTATATTTTGTTTTGGTGTATAAAACTAAATAGATTGTTTGTTTGAACGTAAGGTTGATTGAGTGTTTCTCGAGATGCAACGGTGTGGCAGACGCACATGAGCAGCAGGAAGTCCATCCAGTTGAAGAGGAACGCGGACTGGGGGACGAATTGTATATTTAGTTCTGCGGTATAAAGCCAAATAGATTGTTTGTTTAAACACGAGGTCGGTGGAGTGTTTCACGAGACGCGACGGTATGGCAGAAGCGCAAGAGCAGCAGGAAACCGATCCAGTTGATGAGGAACAAGACTGGGAGACGAATTGTATATTTAGGTCTGCGGTACAAAGCCAAATAGATTCTTTGTTTAAACACGAGGTCGGTGGAGTGTTTCACGAGACGCGACAGTGTGGCAGAAGCGCAAGAGCAGCAGGAAGCCGATCCTGTTATAGAAGAACGCGACTGAGGAACGAATTGTATATTTAGGTCAGTGATATATAGCCAAGTAGATTCTTTGTTTGAACACGAGGTCGGTGGAGTGTTTCACGAGACGCGACAGTGTGGCAGAAGCGCAAGAGCAGCAGGAAGCCGATCCTGTTATAGAAGAACGCGACTGAGGAACGAATTGTATATTTAGGTCAGTGATATATAGCCAAGTAGATTCTTTGTTTGAACACGAGGTCGGTGGAGTGTTTCACGAGACGCGATAGTGTGGCAGAAGCGCAAGAGCAGCAGGAAGCCGATCCTGTTATAGAAGAACGCGACTGGGGGACGGATATTATGGATATTATGTGAGAAACATAGTTTTGGTCAACTAAGCTTCTCTATATCCGTACTAAAATATAAAGAGTTTATTTGTTTGAACGAACTCGGTGGAGTATTTGACAAGTGCATTGTAATCGTAGAATTAGTTGGATAGGACATATTATTAAAAAAAGAGTTTGGCTCAATTTTTTAAAAGGAATTTCTGCACTCCATTTCCGACATTTCAATGAAAATTATGATTAAAATAATAAAAAACCTGTTATAAGACATAAGTAAAAAAATAACATTTAAATTTTATTTAGTGAAAATATATCTATTCAGTCTCCCAACCAATTTGTAGTTATAAATAACATAAGAACTAATTTTAAATTTTCCAGGGACTAGAATGTCTAGATACTTGAAGCTATTATTCACAATTTATAATGTAAATACATATGTCGCGTCTCGAGTATGAAGGTATCGTCGCGAATTCTGGCGGCATGCCATGTAACTAGCTAAGCATTACATATTAAATATTACGTTGACATTTTTATTGGTTTGAATATTTTTATTTCTGAACTACTTTGGGCAACATGAAGTTTATTTATTTAATAAACCTTATAACACGATAATACGCGAATTCATTGTTAGTGTTCAAGTTATAATAGATAAATAAAACAAAAATATTTAAAACGAACTCCGCCCCTCGTGGTGCCACTCGCGATTATAGCAATAGCTTCGTTCCTATAAGTCGTAGCGTGATGTAATATAGCCTACAACCTTCCTCAATAAATGATAAAATGAGAAAACAATTTCTTAAATCGATTCGAAGTAGTTTTTATATTATTATAGTATAGTATAGAATTATAGATAAAAGAGAACATTAAAATTAAAAAAAAAATTGGCACAGGCACTTATTATGTATTTTGTCTAGACGTACTTGTAACCGCACGATAATTTCGATACATACATCATATCTACCGAAGCTATTGATAAAAATCTGTCAATATAATTTTATATCGTCACAAGCTTTGGGAATGAAAATTAAGTTTTCAACCGACTTCGAAAAAAGGAGAAGATTTTTAATTTGTTTTTGTTATTCTTTCTTTCTTTTAATGGAAGAAGAGACCTGTCTCCAGCAATGGGACACTACAGACTGTTAAAACAGAACAGAATTACATTTATTTACGAATTTAGAAAATTATTTTTCTTATTTAAAAGGACATACCGTCAGATTGATTCCATAGAATTACCATCAAAATCGGTTAAGAAGTTTGGTTATTAAATAAAAAAATCTGTACTAAGTAATCCAAGTAATAAAAAAATCATTACTTTAAATGTTTATGTCATTAGTTTTCTTTGATATAATGAAAATGGAATCAACTAATACTGATTAGGTTTGTTGTTATCTTCTCTCGTAAAAGCTTTAAATCTGGAGACTAAATATTAATGTTAGACATACAGATTTATATTTCGGTATCTGCGTGGGAGATCATCGGGTCAAAATGTTGGTTTACAAACATTTGATAGTAGTCTTTAATTTCGGACAGAAACATTTCGATGATTCGATCAAATCTTATCCAGGGACAATAAAGATTTTTAAATAAAAAATTAAATCGACGTTCTATATTTAAATATTATACAGCTGACTAATTTGTTTTTGTTTCTTGATTAAATGTGTTATACCTCTAGGTGTTGTGGTAATTTTCGATACATATTTCCTGACTAATTTTGCATACATTAACTAGCAGCGCTTCTAGTAAGAACTTGAATAGAAGTGCGATTAGTCAAAGTATGAAACAATAATAATGAAATTATGTTATCAAAAACTGTCAGATATTAGGGGTATTAATTACAGGATTATTAATTGGTTATCTTTTAGTCTTTACATTATACAGGTGATTCATAGACGAGCCAGTAGGAAGAAATCCGAAACTATGAAAGCTAGAGAAATTTATTGACAAAGTAAATATAATAAACTGTACATGGCTTGGAAATCGAATCTAGTAATTTAAAAGAATCTTATTTTGTTACTTTCTATTTGTAGAAATTAATAGAGTACGTCTGAGGTTCATCAAGATTAGTATGTCACCTTCAGTGGACAATGACAGGAAACAATTTTATTTTATTTTTTTACGCAAATGTGAAATGTAGAAACCCCCATCTTTATGAATCACCCTTTATGTCGTCCATTTAAGTAATAATAGCGTTATATTAACACTAACTATTCAAACTGGTTATGACCAGAATTGTGTACTACAGTGCACCCGCGGCTTCTCTTGAGTGGGTTTCTGCTAGGTATTAATAACAATTGAAAACATGAGTTAAAGAAGGCTATGTGATGCATTTCGGACATTTTGCTGTTCTTTATGTGATTAAAAGTGAAAGAACAATAGTTCTTAAATATAAAAAAATACACTATTTTTTGATAAACGCCTACGTTTTGTATGTATAAGCAAAACTTTGAACTTAATTTTCATACATTTTTATCTTCAATTATATTAATCTTATCCTGAATAGAATAGTATAGCTTCGTATTGATTTTTAAAATCTGACCAGTAGTTATAGAGATAACGTTCAAAAAAATATTTTGTAGTATCTAGACTAATATTATAAATGTTAAAGTAAATATCTGTTTGTTATGTTTTTTACACTTTTATGAAAAAAAATTATCATGTTTATTACAATTACGGACCTAGAAAGACATCACCTAATCTTAGTTGGTAAGATTGGAGCACAGATAACTTCTTAAATATATAAGCTCTTTAAAAATATTATTTGAAGCAGACAAATGCTCGAAAATT
The DNA here is from genome assembly GCA_037950945.1 of Hypolimnas misippus. Lineage (NCBI taxonomy): Eukaryota > Metazoa > Arthropoda > Insecta > Lepidoptera > Nymphalidae > Hypolimnas > Hypolimnas misippus. The sequence continues at coordinate 5,890,705 of JBBEEQ010000014.1, forward strand.
ACCTACTAAGTTGTATATAAAAATTAGAATAAAATATTTACCGAAAAACGATGTCAGGAACATAATGTCAGTACCGAGGAGACTGTTCTCGGGATCTAATTGTTCAGCTGTAGCCTCTGTTGGTTCGACGGTTACGAAAGCCGCTATTGTAGGGTGATTGGGTGGAGGGAGCTGTTCAAAGAAACATAATTTTATTATAATAAGACTTAAAAAAAAAATAAACCGACCTCAAAGCAAAATATGGAATTTCGTTTGTTTCAATGATATAGAAATTTAAATAACTACTGAACCGATGATGAAAATTCTATGGGACCAATAGGAATGCGCCCTTTCAATCAAAATAATTAACCAAATGGATCCTTCCGTTTTCAAGCAATCATTCAACGTAACAAAAGCCTCTGATGAATTGAGAACTTCCTTCCCGGGAAGTTGGTTAAAAAGAATATTTAAATTGAACATTCGCTTTTGTATTTTGTAAAGCAAAGTGATATTATACGATTTTGAAACTAAAAATCTTTATAATAATGATAGTTTAAAGCAAGTACACATACAGACAGTTGCTCTGTTATTAAATTATGTATTTCCATATCTGTTCCCAAGTGGATCAGCTGTTACAAGTTACTTAAAAGACATTTAATTTTTTATTACAAATTTAATCTTAAATATTATATGGTCAAGAGTCATGATGTTAATCTCAGTATAATTATGTATTTGACAGCTAGAGTAACAAAGAATGGTCAAATGGTATTTTTATTTAAAGCAACATTTTTATATTTAAAATCGCAGACATAAAATAAAAACTTTAAAAATTAATTTAAACACTATTGTTAAATTGGAAAGAAAATCTCATATCTAATCTTTTTAAAAGTGACAAAAGTCCATATAGGTTAAATTCTATAAATAAAATAAATATTATATTTACAGAATTTAATTTATATAGTTTCATTGCCTAACTTTATGCGCATCTGTTTTTGTAACTATAAATGGACAATGTATCGCAGCGATCGCGAGTCATTGAAGAGTTCCTTTATACATTTCTGAATATTCATCATTAACATATTTTATTAACATTGAAATCACCATACAAATCGGATCAGTACTTTTCGAGAAAATTACGAACATATATACATATACAAACATACGAGTCGAATACAGAATCTACTTTTTTTTTAATTGGTTGAAAAAAAACTCGTACTAACCGGCTGTAATCCTTCTCCCTCCATCTGTTTCTCGCGCTGCACCTCCTCATATGTGGGTAGCTTAGAGTTAGCTGCAACATCATATGGCGGGGGAGCTGAGAAATCAGCCTGCGGTGGGGGTATATCATGGATATTATCTGTAATAAATATAAAACAGTTTTAATTATACGTATATAAGTGTTACCGACTGATCAGGAAAGCAACTTCCAAAACAAAATATGTAATCTCGTTTACTCGAATGACATTCTATATTGATTTTAGAATCAAATTACTGAACCGATTTTGATGAAAATTTGAAATGGGAATAATTGGACTATATAAGGTATTAATTCAAATGTAAAAATAGTTAAACAAATCGGTCAAGTCATTTACAAGTGATCAGTGAATATACATAAAAAAATACCTCTTTTGGAAGTCATTTAAAAAATTAAGGTTTTAAATGCTATGCTTTTTTTATAATTTTAAGTGTGTGTTACTTTAAATGGTGTATGTTTGTGGTATGTTCTGTAATAGAATCTAGCATACTGATCAGTCTTAATGATCGGCATTATGATTTAGATGAACATGCCTATGTATTATCACGGCGCATATATTATTTTCAAATGTGTGTATGTTTGGTACATACTGAAACAGTTAACGAATTTGACTAAGAACCTTTTTTTATGAAATCCAGATTACATATCTATAAGTGTCTGTGATGTGAACACATCAGGACTAAAAAATTAAATGCAAATAATAATTTTTATATTAGTAAGTTAACTTTAATTAAAAGGCAAGCTAGTAACGGCTTTTGAAAGGAACCATGTCACTAATTGGGTTGTTTAAATTAATTGTCTTCAAAGATTTGCACAAAAACTATACATAGCTAAGAGATTGAACAAAGTAATTTTTAAAATTTATTATTCAGGTATAATTTCTATTAAAAAAAATATATATATAGTAAGATCATTCTTATTTTTTTTTTACTTCATATTTAGAATGACAATGAGATGTTTCTTTAAACATTAGCTGTCTTTCTACAAAAGATTTAAACAGATGTTAAAAGCGTGTGACATAAAAATGCTTTAGATATAAATTAACATATGTTTAAGTTAGTTTAAAAGATGTCTAAAACCTATTTCAGCTGGCAAATGTTATGTACAACATTTGATCAATAAGTTTTTTTATGAGTTTATTTGCTGTAAAGCAATTTATATAATATTTTAAGCAATGTTTAATTTTTAAACACTATTTAGCTAGACACGTGTCGAACATGGTTTTAATGCGTCTTTTGTAGTATGGCAGTAAATGTTTAGTAAATCTTAGATATACTTTTAAAATTCAAAGTTATTAATTTTTTCTTTTTGTGTTTCTGTAATATTTTATGAATCAAAACAGTAGGTATTTATTTAAAAAATAAGGTTATATCACTATCAGTAAAGTGAAGTATTATTTAGTCTCATAATGCATTAAATACATGTAGTTCATTAACTGTAATCCTGTGTTATGCCTAAAAATGAATAAGGTAATTTAATGGTTTCTTAATTTATTAATAACACCATTGTTATATCAGACAATACAGCTGCTCATACTTTCAATTAAAATTCTTTTCATCAACGCTCAATCAAACTGTGTCACAGACTTGTTAACTATATTATTTAACAATGACCATTCTTAGAAATATAATAGAAATGTATTCTATATGAATAAATTTCTATTATATATGTAATGAATAATTTTAATAATAAAAAAAACATCACAACAAATATTTTACAATTCATATTTATATTTCTTTCGCATGTAAATTTAAATATAATCAAATGAAATATTTAGAGTAATATTAAACAGAATAACACACATTAATAATATAAAAAACTAACAATATTCTAATACTTTCCTTTCTATGAATCATTTGTTTGATGGTTTAACCCAAGGTTTTAGATACCTTATACATTCATGTAATTGTATGAAATTAAAGTTCAAAGACATTCCAGTTACCATACAGACTTGTTAATAAATTATAATACGTAAGTGCCGTGTTGACGCACATAAAATGACAAACAGTGCTTTTTATTTTATTCTAGACTTACTGATGTCAATAAATGGTGGTGGTAAATTATTGTCCATTGATGACGGCAGTATGACCCGAAGGTGGGCCGTGGGACATAGATTATCCATCCGAGCCTGGCTCTGTAACGAATGCATAACTTTCACACATCAAGAGATACGAAAGCAATTATATAAATAAACAATTCAACGCTGTCACATACCATTTTTTTACTATACACAAATATTTTCTTAATGTTGTTTATCTCAAAAAAATTTAAGGCTTTCAATGGAATCTCAGTACTAGTCACTGTTCATTAAGTTATCGCACATTATTCAAGGTCTTTCTAATATGTTATCAAAGCAATCAAACTGGGAAATTGCAAACGTACAAGCCCACTAACATCGACCAATAAATAAATTTAATAGACGACTAGAGCTAGACGTTATATACGTAAAATATGTTCTCAGAGAATAGTACAGATAATTATTACGCATTAAATATGAAAAAGCAAATAAATCAAGCCATACACTACACGACTAATTTTTATTCAAATTTAAGTTAAACTTTTAAGACTAAAAATAATTATATTACAATCAATGATATATTATTAATACAAATATCTTAAGTTCATACTATTTGTCGTTAAAAATTTATAAGTATTCATATGGATCTTCGAAAAGCTCATCAATTGACTCGTTAAAAAAAACTCTCACCCATCATACTTAGTCTCGTCTTATTTCCTTCACTGGTGACAGGCTGGCGAACCCAGAAAATCGGAATTGCGAATCAAAGGGTAACGGTTGCTAGCACTCTTGTCACCTTTACACGAGGACATGATTTGTACAATTTATGTTTCTCTTTTTCTAAATATGTTATTGTAATTTTATTTTCATAAATGTTACACTACATTGTGAATTATATATTTACTTTTTTATTCATCATATTTTTAGCATAGGATTTAATTTTAACGTGACGTAATGATAATAATGTTTGAGCTACGTTTCTTGTGAAATCGTATGGTTTTAAAATAATCTTGTCAGTTGTAATTATATCAGTGGCATAGTCGTAGTATGAATGCCTTCATTTTTAACATGTTTTTATTACCGTAGAACTCTTTTAGAATTGCTATACTTAAAATATTTTATGTCAAATTCTCAAATGTCAGGATTGTCAGCAAGTCAAGACCAAAAATGAAATCGTACGATTTGTAGTATAAATGCATTATTTTTTACCAAAAATCAATTGATTTAATATAAACTGATTATACCTAATACACCATCATGAAAAGTGCATTAATGGTGGCTGAGAAGCCATCGTTAGCGCAAAATCTTGCAAATATCCTCAGCAATGGCAAATGCAATACCAATAAGGGTTTGTTTCATAAATCATTTTTAGTTGGCTTTGTTTATGAATATATATTATTATTTTATAAATAAATATATATGTTTAGGTTCAAATTCGGCCTGTGCAATTCACGAATGGAACGGAACCTTTAAAAATGAACCTGTGCGGTTTAAAATGACGTCCGTGTGTGGGCATGTTATGAGTTTGGATTTCACCGGTAAATATAACAACTGGGACAAAGTCGATCCTATTGAACTATTCAGTTGCCCGACTGAAAAGAAGGAAGCAATGCCCCGTCTTAGAATACCAGCGTTTTTAGCTCAAGAATCAAGAGGTTGTGATTACCTTATCTTGTGGTTGGATTGTGATAAAGAGGGAGAAAATATCTGTTTTGAGGTAAGATATTGACCTTTACAATTTGTAGATATGGTTTTGCACTTGCACAGTGTAATGATTTTTTATAGCAATAGCCTATTGAACATTCTTCTGGATTTTGGAGCATCTATAAATATTTTTTTATAATTTTTTAAATTAAGTAGCAATTGTGACTAAAAATATTGTAATAAGTAGTAAACAAAATTGCATAAATACATTATCACTAAAATTTTGTGTTTAGGAATATGATTATGATTGTCATTTAAAATAATAAGAACACAAGAACAAAGATATAAATTTCTGCCATGTTTGATGTGATGTTTGTTGTGATTTGGGTGTTTGTGTTAGTGTTGTGAGTGTTTCCGGACCAAGCGATCTTAAAGAGGGCCATTGAGTGTGTTAATAAAAAAATATAATCTATACAAGTTGAAAGTTAATTGTTTAGAAAATACATTTCTGCTTAAATTTTTTAATCAGCCTCAATCACAAAGCTGTTCATTTTTAACACAGGTTATTTAAATAATCTAGCTAGGATGACCAGTTAATCCAAAACTTTTTAATACATTTTTAAATCCATAGCATATAAGCACTAAGTTGTGTACATATTTTAAATGGGTCATCCATATTATGTTCAATTGTTACTTTAAATAAATATTTGATCTTTGAAAATGGTTTAAATAAATTCTTGTTTAGTAATTCACTTACAATACATTCTGTGGAACTTCTTTGCAAAATTTTATGCTTTTAGACCCTTGGGTAAAGGCTACCAGCATTATCAGTTATTATTACAGTTTTAAAAGAAGTTTTTTTTATAGGTGATGTCTTGTGTTCAGCCCTACATGAAAGGTGATGTTTTTTCACCTCAAGTGACTTTTCGCGCGCGTTTCTCTGCTATCACAGATAAAGATATAAAGGCGGCCATGTTGAATCTCGCTCGGCCTAATGAAAATGAGTCTCGCAGTGTGGATGCAAGACAGGAGCTAGATTTACGTATTGGCTGTGCATTTACGCGTTTTCAGACTAAGTACTTCCAAGGTAAGTGTGTTAAGTTGCAATAAAGCCATTTCCACACGTAGACAGGTGATCTTGTTTTTGTTTCAAAAGTACTGGTAGAAGCGTATTTGCATAAACTATATTTTATTTTAGTGCTGATGTTACATTTTTTAAAACATACCATTTAATATTTGTAATAGTTACATTAAAAGCTGAAAAAATTCAATTTAACACAATAAAACTTCTAATGATTTTAATCACCGACAACATTAAAACAATTTATTTTTCATATTTAATATAACGGGTCTTATCGCGATAACTAATAGTAGTAATACCTTTTTATTGCCCGACGTTTCGACGAAGTTACATTCGCCGTGGTCACGAGCTGACTGGTGTACCGCGCGCCCTCCGGCGACGAGTGCGCGAGTTTTCTTCGCCTACCCTCACAATATTAATATTGTCTTTACCGTTATTATAATGCTGGGAGCACACCACACTAACACAATCGGTTCGCGCGAACATTGTTCGAGGTACTTCACTTTTGTTAAATTTATTTATCACCGGGTTCCAAGCGGTCGACAATTTAAATCCGTCATCGCGATTGAAGGTTTTATGTTTTTTAATTTCAATTGCTTCCCGTACTAAGCGGCAATAATAATTTTTGTCCGTCCGTTCTAAAGAACACATAGCGGCGGTGAAAAACAGACAGACAGAAAAATCCGCAGTGGCTGACCATCTGTTAAACTCGGGAACAAACCATTGGATTGAGCTTCATGACCCAAAGGTTCTCTCGACGGACAAAAATTATTATTGCCGCTTAGTACGGGAAGCAATTGAAATTAAAAAACATAAAACCTTCAATCGCGATGACGGATTTAAATTGTCGACCGCTTGGAACCCGGTGATAAATAAATTTAACAAAAGTGAAGTACCTCGAACAATGTTCGCGCGAACCGATTGTGTTAGTGTGGTGTGCTCCCAGCATTATAATAACGGTAAAGACAATATTAATATTGTGAGGGTAGGCGAAGAAAACTCGCGCACTCGTCGCCGGAGGGCGCGCGGTACACCAGTCAGCTCGTGACCACGGCGAATGTAACTTCGTCGAAACGTCGGGCAATAAAAAGGTATTACTACTATTAGTTATCGCGATAAGACCCGTTATATTAAATATGAATAGTATAAATCGCGAAAGTTTAAAATATATAATTTAATTTTCAGTAGTATGAATTTTTAAATATATTCTCTAGAATTATATTATTAATACCGGTTATTGTTAAAATAATCAAATTGGCAATGAAAAATAATGTTCACTTATTGCACATTTATATAAGTGCGACATTTTTTAATATTGACTATAAATAGTTGTAACTTTCATAAATATTTTCAGGCAGATATGGTGATCTTGATGCATCTCTTATATCATACGGTCCATGCCAAACTCCAACCCTTGGTTTCTGTGTACAACGTCATGATGAAATACAAACTTTCAAACCGGAAACATACTGGGTTTTAAGAGTCACTGCTTCTACATCAGAGGGTCGTGAACTACCATTGGAATGGAAGAGAGTCAGGAGTTTTGAGAAGGATATTGCCAATATGTTCCTTGCTGGTATCAAGGAAATTAAAGAAGCAACGTAAGTGAAGTACTATTGATATTCTTTTTTTTGAATAGAAAGTATCTAGAAAACAAGTAAGCAGACACTTGATGTTAAGTGATCAACACTACCCATGTATATTTGCACCACCAGAAGAGTCTAAATGCATTGCCAGCCTAAAATAAATAAGTGATGAAAAATAAAGGAAGTAAGGAAAGGAATGGGGTATAGGCCTAAATGTTACATTTATGTACATGAGATATATTTGTAAACAGTGAAAGGTCTCACCCGAGAATATTGCTTACTATAATCAGAAAAGATCATTCTTCAATTATATTTATTAATTTTAAAATAATATTATTTTAATGTTCATAGCGTGATAAATATCCAAGCTAAGGAGAAGGTTAAACCTCGGCCAGTGGCTCTCAATACGGTAGAGCTGATGAGAGTTGCAAGTGCTGGGCTCGGAATGGGACCCCATCACGCCATGCAGGTTATTATTACATGTCCATTTGTCTTTTTTTATTATACAAAAATAAGTTTTGGCTCGTTGAGAATTTTTTGATAATCTATACTAATATTATAAAGCTGAAGAGTTTGTTTGTTTGTTTGAACATGTTTATATCAGGAACTACTGGTTTTAATTAAAAAATTCTTTTTGAGTTAGATAGTTTATTTCTTGAGGAAGGCTATAGGCTATATTGCATCACGCTATGACTCATAGGAGCGAAGCAGTAACCATAAACGCGAGAGAAACCGCAAGGAACTGCTAGTAAAGAATAAAATAAGAAGTGATATATTAATAAACTCAAGTAGCAACCTGCCCTAAAAACAACAAATGTGTCAGTTTGTTATTATTTTATTTTGTTATTAGATCTATTGGGTATAATATTTTTAATGTATTATTATTATTTTTTTAAATGTATTTTTAAACAAACAATATTTATATAGGTTGCAGAACGTCTCTACACCCAAGGTTATATTTCATATCCTAGAACTGAAACTACTAGCTATCCAGAAAACTATGATCTAATGTAAGTGGTATACATAATCACATAAACATTAAATAGCATTTATGTTGATTTATAAAAAATGAATATTTTTATTCATTGATTATTATTTATTAGATTATAAACTCTATTTTTCAACGCTTTTTTTCTAGTTTCTTGAAATAAAAGTTTAATTTTTTCCTTTTTTTATTTTAATTACAATTATTGAATTCTTTTTATTTATTCCAACTTAAAAATAACATAAAATTATCACATCATATTTTCCCTGCCAAATTCAATCAATAGCTAAATGAATAAAGTAAATTCTATCACAAATTTTTGAAAGAAAATGATAGACAATAAATATAATTAGACCATATTACAAATTATCACATTTTGGAGTACTTTCTCTTATTTCACAATATCAACCAAAGTGTATTTTTTCTTACATATTGAATGTTTTCAGGGGTACACTTCGTCAGCAACAGAATTCCTCGAAATGGGGTACTGAAGTTCGTGCTATACTAGCCAATGGGATAAATAAACCAAAGAAAGGCCACGATGCTGGCGACCATCCTCCCATCACACCTATGAAAGCAGCTTGTGAGTTTGTTTAAAAATTTTTACAGTTATAAGATAATATAGAAATTTTAAATTTTCAATGGAATGGTCAAAATATATACCCATATTCCATGGTTAGATTTTGATTTTTTCACTAAATAAGCTGATAAACTGAATAAGCTGGCTGATCATTTCATTGGTCGATAGTTAAAAAGTTTTAAAGCATCATCTAGCTCATTAAAGTTATTTCTTGCTATCTTTACAGCGGAATCGGAGTTAGAAGGTGACATGTGGCGTATCTACGATTACGTTACTCGTCACTTTATAGCGACACTGTCAAGGGATTGCAAGTATTTGTCGACAACTATTACCTTCCAAGTCGGGTCTGAAACGTTCAATTACACAGGAAATACACTTGTAGATGCCGGTTATACAGAGATTATGCATTGGCAGGTTGGTGTGTTTGTGGAAATGTGCAAATTTTTACCCTTTTTTTTTATTTAACGGTAACCAGTAGAGATAATATAAGGTCTGCTTTAGGTTTAATATCTTTTTCAACTTTTTATTTAGAATTTGTATTAACCTTTTCCAAACTTCTTAATGTTTTAGTAACTTAATTGGGAATTGTACGTACAATTTTGTCATTTTAACTCAATACCACACCCACAATACCCACAAGCATTGTGGGTATTGTGGGTGTGGCCCTAGAAACTAGAATAATTTTTCAATGAAGCGGGATGATCATTGTTAGATACTTATGATAACAACTAGGCCCAAAAGATATATCACTACAAATTGAATTATTAGTGTTACCACAATTGATGTTGGCAAATATATTATATATGAAGTATGGAAGATGCTATGTTTCTTCACAAATAATCAATATTTTCAGGCATTCGGCAAAGACGAATTCGTACCAGTATTAAATGTAGATGATGTTCTTCGAGCACACGACCACAGATTGGTTGAGTGTCAGACTTCACCGCCCGACTATCTTACAGAATCTGAGGTAAGTACAGATATACAGGTGAGTTTTTCTACTGAGCATGGTAGGCCAAATCCGAAAGTAAAAGGAATAGCGAAAAATACTTAAAGGACCCTGGGGGCTCATTTTAATGATAACTAAAACTGCATCATTAGTTTTTTGAAAAATTAATTTTTTTAGCTAGGAATTAAACGCTGATTTTGAATCTGACCCTATTACTAAGTCTCCGCTGTTTGTTTGGCCGTCTGTCAAAGAGCTGTATTTCATGATCCATAAGAGATACGGATACGAATATACCGCGGATACGAATCCAAATATCCGTTGGAATTTGGATTCGTATCCGCGGATCTTGACTCACTAATTTCTATAGTCATTAGAACAACAAACAATAGAAACCGGTTAAGTGGGAGTTGACTTTGAAAAGTTATTTACTTGTATTCGAAACTATAGCGACATCTAGCAGCAAATGTTTAAATTACAACGAACATACTTTTGTGCTATAAAATATTTCTTAAGTGTTAATTAAATCATAATTTTGAAACCTTAAGTCAACATATTTATTTCTAACCTATAATTAACATAGTCAACATTTATTTTAATTCTTATATCAGCATTTCATATTCTAATATTTAAAATTAATTAACGGTAAATAATGGTGTAGAAACACCAGGCTTTCGGCCCTCTCCGGCAGGAGTCTGTTGCGTTTTTCTTTATACAGATTCCCTGCTACTTCTGAAAATAATCGTTCGCTATACACACTACTACCAGGAGCACTTAAAACACTCTAGTTAAATAAGCTAAATGTGCATATTCAGACTTATTGTTTGCCCACCAATCAAAACGCTCTTGGTTCTACGTAAAAGACCTTCAGCTGCATAGCTGTCTAATTCCACAGCGAGTTCGCTTTTAGAATCTTCGAAATGATAGGATTCGTCGAGGCAAGTTCTTCATAGCATTTTCAAAATGCCACATGGGATTCCTCTAAAAAATTTGCAACATTTTGTAGAGGTTCCCTGTCTGTTACAGTTTCATTTTCACTCGAGCTTTAAGCATGAAGGTCGCTTCTTTGAATAGCTTTTAGAAAAAGCCTTCTTTTTACCACTTTACAATTTTCGGGAGCAAAAAATCTCATTCTAAATCGAGGGTCCAACAATGTAGACAGGATGTAATACTTGTCTTCTTCCAAATTTCGAAAACAACTCTTTCGCAGCTTTTGTACCATTTCTGGTATATTTGAAAATATTTCTGAAATTTCGGCCCTTGTTAAATATTTGATCAAAGTGTTACTGTGGGTAATCATTTCATAATCGTGCCTTAACCTGTTTACGCAGCAAAGCAATGAAGTGGTAAACCGAATAATTCGGCCGAATATCCGGTTCGGTAAAGGTTAAACCGAATAGTATTTGGTATATCGTAGCGTGTGCGTTTGTAAATTTGAAAATATTTTTGTATACACACCATAAAGATAAGGAATAAAGTAGAATTAAGTAAAGAATTGGGCCATCAATAAGCTTAGGGAAAGATAAAATATCGACTTTCGTCAATTTTGTTATATAGTGTTTCTTTGGCTCTCTTTATGGCATTGTAGTGAAGCAACAACCATAAGCGTGAATAAAGGAATCTAGTGTCGGTATATAATTTACATATTTTTATTGTAACATACATATTGTTTGAACATTACAAATTGTTACTTGGGAAATTCAATGTTCAAATATTGTAGGTGATCACTCTAATGGAAAAACACGGGATAGGTACGGATGCGTCTATCCCAGTGCACATAAACAACATCTGTCAGAGGAATTATGTGAATGTTGGCAGCGGTAGAAGACTAGTGCCCACTAGTCTGGGTGTTGTGCTCGTACATGGATATCAGAAGGTATGTGTGAATTTTTAAATGAGCGTGGTGAGCCAAATCTGAAACTATAAGGAATAGTGAAAATACTTCAAGGAGTCGATTTTGAAGGAAACTAAATCTGCAATATTACTTTTTTAAAAATTATTTTCCTAGCCGGGAATCGAATCCACTGATTTTGAAAAAAAAACACAACCTATATTATTGCGCTCTAATAATTAATATTATAAGAATCAACTTTTAGGATTATATTTTTTATGTTTTATTTAATATGTTTACCCGAACCAGTGGTAGCTTTATAAAAAAAATGACGCGTAACTTGACGATTTAAAGGTGTTTTAGAAAGTCCATTTGAATAAAGTATATTTTAAGTTGGAGTTGAGTTTATTAAGAAATATTTTAATAACTTCCTAGATTGATCCAGAATTAGTCCTTCCAACGATGCGATCAGCTGTAGAAGAACAACTAAATTTAATAGCCGTAGGTCGAGCAGACTTCCACGCAGTACTGGCCCATACAACAGAAATTTTCAGAAGGAAGTTCCAATACTTCGTAAGGTCCATAGAAGCTATGGACCAGTTGTTTGAGGTCAGCTTCTCATCGCTGAAGTCTAGTGGAAAAGCACTGTCTCGTTGTGGGAAATGTAGGCGCTATATGAGATACATTCAGGTGAGTTAATTTGACAATTTATAGATTAGTAGTGTATAAAAAACATTTCATTCCTTATTGCATCTCTATCAAGTTTTATTTACTGGACAGAAAATGATCTATATCCTTTGCCGATATGCAATATAGGTGTAAAAAGTTAACATACATGCAAATAAACAGACAGAAACGGATTATGTTGACATTGGTAATATATATAACACATTTTAGTTAAAGCCTAGCTCTTTGACTATTGGATCAGTATCTCACTTTCACAGAAGATCGGCGTGAAGTAGCCGATACAGCTACTTATCGTACGATGAGCGAGAGAGCCATAGGCTTAACCACTCTCTTTTACCGTCCTTTATTTTCTATTCTCCTTCATCCCTTATCCTTTTTAAGTTGGCAGCGCATTTACTGCTGTTCCGGTGCTGCAAATGTCCATGGGGCACCTGATATCAGATGTCCCGCATGCTCGTTAGGTTTTTATAAAAAAAGTGTTCTAATATAAGTGATAACTCCAGGCTAAACCGGCGCGGCTGCACTGCTCCCACTGCGACGACACGTACGCGCTCCCGCAGAACGGCACCGTGCGCATCTACCGCGAGCTCAAGTGCCCGCTCGACGACTTCGAGCTGCTGTCGTGGTCCTCCGGCAGCAAGGGCAAGAGCTTCCCGCTGTGCCCCTACTGCTACAACCATCCGCCCTTCAGGTCACTCTCTATGTGTCCACACGACTATACTAACATCTACCGCGAGCTCAAGTGCCCGCTCGACGACTTCGAGCTGCTGTCGTGGTCCTCCGGCAGCAAGGGCAAGAGCTTCCCGCTGTGCCCCTACTGCTACAACCATCCGCCCTTCAGGTCACTCTCTATGTGTCCACACGACTATACTAACATCTACCGCGAGCTCAAGTGCCCGCTCGACGACTTCGAGCTGCTGTCGTGGTCCTCCGGCAGCAAGGGCAAGAGCTTCCCGCTGTGCCCCTACTGCTACAACCATCCGCCCTTCAGGTCACTCTCTATGTGTCCACACGACTATACTAACATCTACCGCGAGCTCAAGTGCCCGCTCGACGACTTCGAGCTGCTGTCGTGGTCCTCCGGCAGCAAGGGCAAGAGCTTCCCGCTGTGCCCCTACTGCTACAACCATCCGCCCTTCAGGTCACTCTCTATGTGTCCACACGACTATACTAACATCTACCGCGAGCTCAAGTGCCCGCTCGACGACTTCGAGCTGCTGTCGTGGTCCTCCGGCAGCAAGGGCAAGAGCTTCCCGCTGTGCCCCTACTGCTACAACCATCCGCCCTTCAGGTCACTCTCTATGTGTCCACACGACTATACTAACATCTACCGCGAGCTCAAGTGCCCGCTCGACGACTTCGAGCTGCTGTCGTGGTCCTCCGGCAGCAAGGGCAAGAGCTTCCCGCTGTGCCCCTACTGCTACAACCATCCGCCCTTCAGGTCACTCTCTATGTGTCCACACGACTATACTAACATCTACCGCGAGCTCAAGTGCCCGCTCGACGACTTCGAGCTGCTGTCGTGGTCCTCCGGCAGCAAGGGCAAGAGCTTCCCGCTGTGCCCCTACTGCTACAACGATCCGCCCTTCAGGTCACTCTCTATGTGTCCACACGACTATACTAACATCTACCGCGAGCTCAAGTGCCCGCTCGACGACTTCGAGCTGCTGTCGTGGTCCTCCGGCAGCAAGGGCAAGAGCTTCCCGCTGTGCCCCTACTGCTACAACCATCCGCCCTTCAGGTCACTCTCTATGTGTCCACACGACTATACTAACATCTACCGCGAGCTCAAGTGCCCGCTCGACGACTTCGAGCTGCTGTCGTGGTCCTCCGGCAGCAAGGGCAAGAGCTTCCCGCTGTGCCCCTACTGCTACAACCATCCGCCCTTCAGGTCACTCTCTATGTGTCCACACGACTATACTAACATCTACCGCGAGCTCAAGTGCCCGCTCGACGACTTCGAGCTGCTGTCGTGGTCCTCCGGCAGCAAGGGCAAGAGCTTCCCGCTGTGCCCCTACTGCTACAACCATCCGCCCTTCAGGTCACTCTCTATGTGTCCACACGACTATACTAACATCTACCGCGAGCTCAAGTGCCCGCTCGACGACTTCGAGCTGCTGTCGTGGTCCTCCGGCAGCAAGGGCAAGAGCTTCCCGCTGTGCCCCTACTGCTACAACCATCCGCCCTTCAGGTCACTCTCTATGTGTCCACACGACTATACTAACATCTACCGCGAGCTCAAGTGCCCGCTCGACGACTTCGAGCTGCTGTCGTGGTCCTCCGGCAGCAAGGGCAAGAGCTTCCCGCTGTGCCCCTACTGCTACAACCATCCGCCCTTCAGGTCACTCTCTATGTGTCCACACGACTATACTAACATCTACCGCGAGCTCAAGTGCCCGCTCGACGACTTCGAGTTGCTGTCGTGGTCCTCCGGCAGCAAGGGCAAGAGCTTCCCGCTGTGCCCCTACTGCTACAACCATCCGCCCTTCAGGTCACTCTCTATGTGTCCACACGACTATACTAACATCTACCGCGAGCTCAAGTGCCCGCTCGACGACTTCGAGCTGCTGTCGTGGTCCTCCGGCAGCAAGGGCAAGAGCTTCCCGCTGTGCCCCTACTGCTACAACCATCCGCCCTTCAGGTCACTCTATGTGTCCACACGACTATACTGACATTTACTGCGAGGTCAAAATTAGGAATATACATTTTCTTTTTAAACATCAAGCAAATGAGTAACACGGCTACAGAAAAATTAAACCTCAGATCTGAAAAGAAATATTTTATAATAATTGTTTCAAAGTTCAGTAACAAGATTATTGATTTTCTAAAATAAACTAAGGTAATTCTTGAGAATTTTCAAATAAACGTTTTCCAAATATATTTTTCCAGGGACATGAAGAAAGGGTTCGGCTGTAACTCTTGCACTCACCCCACTTGCCCATATGGTGTCAATTCTACTGGCGTGTCTGGCTGTGTTGAGTGTGATGGTGTTTTAGTCCTTGATCCGTCGGCTCCAAAGTGGAAGCTTGCTTGTAATCGGTGAGTAATATCTCATTTTTATACATTTTGTAAGAGGTTTAAAGGTAAAGAATTAAATATCAATTATTAGTCTAAAACAATTCTCAATCACCCAAAATCAATTATTTATGTGTACATTTTGGCGTTGAAATTGGTGATATATGACTGATTGACGGACATCTGAATAGTTATTTATTTTGTAGTAGTACTAGGATCGAGAAGTTTAAGTAAATAAATAATCCCAACTATACCTTTTTAAATTATTCTATAAATACTATTTAATTCAATAAACAAATATATATCAGCAAGTTGAGATCTTACTAATTCAGCCTGACCTCACTCCATCTATATTAACATATGTCCAAAGAACTTATCACTCCCCTTATCTTTACTTTAGGTAGCTTAAAGAAGGCATTGTAACCAATTTATAAAAATCTGCATTTATAACACCTGCTCATAAAAAAGATAAAGGAAATGTCTCTACAGACTTATCTCCAAATTGTGCATTTTCGCTAAAAATTCTTGAACGCGTCATCTACATTCAGATTTATAATACTTTAAAATACTGCTGCAGCCTTCTCTAACATCTATATATTATATTAAGGCTAATGACTTACAAGTTTTATTGTCTTTGTAACTTATAATATGGAAAAAGGCTTCGAAGCGGACGTTATTTATATAACGATTTCAGCAAAGCGTTTGATCGAATTCATCACAGTATTTTATCTCAAAAATTTAAAGCAGCTGGAATCCATGGGTTATTCGCTTCATTGGTTTACATCGTGTGTCCACAAAATATGTCAAACAGTTGTCCAGAAACGGTTTCACATCTAATTAGATATCGTCTGGTGTTCCGCAAGGGTCTTTATTGGGGCCCAATGTTGTTGGTTTTATACATGAAACTTATCGATAAATGTTATTTAAGCTCAAAACTTAATCTCTATGCAGATGATTTGAAAATACGTGAAGTTATCAAAAGCGCCACTAGCAATAAATTTATATGAAATGATCTAAACGTTTTTAATCAATATTGCAAATATAATAAAGTCGAATATACATATCTAGATGCAATTATAACTTTTACTCGGAAATTGTCACTCTTTTTACTTAAATGAGCAAAAGTTAACCAGAGTTAACTTTAAACAAGATTTATGAAAGCTTATTTTTCACAAGCAATACTTATAGAACCGTCCATGAAAGACCATAAAGATGTAATTAAAAGTCATAAGCACTATATAAATCATTGGGTATTATATAATGTCACAGCTGCGACGTGATAATCAACATATTCGAAGAGGCGTCTCGTGTGGCGGTCTGTGAGACCGCGTGCGGTGCGTGCGGCGCTCAGTTAGTGAGCGTGGAATACCGCGCCGAACGAACACGCCTTCCTGCCGCGCTCACCGACATGACCGCCTGCTTGTACTGCGAGCCCAGCTTTAGCGCCCTTGTGAGTTATTTGAAATCATTTTTAAACCTCGATGAAGTGAATTCGATTAATGGTCTGAACTATACGCAGCGTAATGCGAAAGGCAGCAGGTCAGTCGTTTGGATAATTCTATAATTTGTAATATTAAATACTTCTTATATAATTATGTATGTAAAATTAATGCGTTATTTAAACTAATTCTATTAATTACTATTAATTAATGATTTCATTAATCAATACAAGTTTTAGTGCAACTCATATCGAATGTGTTTCTGAAATAGTTGAAAACATACAATACTGAACCAATGTAATTGTTTAAAAATTCGTGATGTTCGTTTCGGGATGTGTTTATTTTTATCCTAATAAGTCAAGTAAAGACAAATAGATTACAAATGTCATATAACATCTGACATCAATACGATTACAACAATATCATATGCATAAAATATTTTAAGTCTTGTCCACTCGACTGTACCGTGCGCGACTCGCCTCGTGTTCACACACTTACGTGACGAGGTATAGCATCATTACGTCCACCCTGCCGCAGGTGGAGAAGCACCGCGCGGTGGTGTCGCGCGGGGGCGGCGCGCGGGGCCGCGGGGGGCGCGCGCGCGGCAAGCACCGCAACAAGCAGCCCAAGGACAAGATGGCGCAGCTCGCCGCGTACTTCGTCTAGCGCTAACCGCTTGCATTATATCACCGGGCATAGTGCAAAACTGCGTAACTAGCTTTTGCTATAAAGACTATTTATACTATGTTAAATCTCATTTTTGATAAAAACAATTTCATGGTAAAATGTGTCTAAGGAGGAAATGGTGTCTAAAGATGTCAAATCTATCTATACGCCATATAAATAAATATAATTTACATAACATAACAGCTTTTAAGTTAATGTATATGAAAGTGTATACGGTTCTTCAAAAACATAATTATTGGAATTTTTGGACTGCGGACCAGTCGCTAAGATAAACATTATTTAAATATAATGTTTCCTCTAACGGTTGAAAAATTACGGGACACAGCTAGTATTCCAATAAAATGGCAAAATTCGTTATTGATAAAAAAACAAGCTAGCTTAAAATTACTACTCAACATAAATTAATTTTAACTCATCGCCGATGACACTACAAATACCATAAATCGTGTAATGGAAAATGCACTTAAGGCCTAACTTTATCGATAATGTATTTTAATATTTGGTTTATATTTAGACTTTATAGGAAGAGGTAGATACGCGGTTTTGCAGTTTACCCCCCGGTTGTATAACTATAGATATGTTACAAGCTCATAGATTCTGGAACGTCGATGACTTTAGACGACGTTGCCTAGCAACCAGCATGAGTACAATGACGTATAGTATAATTCGGCCAACTCAAAAAGCTTGTCAAAGTTGTAAATCGATACAGATTTGTACTGTCCAATAATATGAACGTAATATATCTATAGTTATAAACTAAGTGACCCACTACACTAAATAATAATAAATGTTCTCTATGTGAATGATCATTGTTTTTTTACTTCTGGTATCAACTGCAACCTTGCTATGTGTCTATTAAGGGTATGGTCTGAAATATGACTCAATGTACTGGTATTGATATTGATGTTAGGAATAAATGCAATTTTGTATTGGTGTAGCGTTAGCAATATTAACCCAGCCGCACAACACTATAAGAAATTGCTATTAGAAAAGTTCTTACTCAACATGTACATTCTGTTCTTTTGTTTATGACTAAACATGTTACACTGAAAGTGCGCTATCAAAAATTTGTAAAATCATTCGTCTGTTTCTACTTAATTATCTGAATCGCGGTAGAATCTTTCTTCAAAAAATCTTACAATGTGCGGCCAAGTTTATCTAACGCGGGCACGTCCTTGTATATTAGCACTGACAATTACGCTCGACTGTATGTTCCGAAATAAAATCCAGCATGCTCATCAGTTTTAGTGACATGCATTGCACTAGTTGAGGTTTTGTTAGGCGTAGAAATATGTCAATTCAGATCGTCAATACTTCTGGCTAGGCCTCTGTATCTCACTGGGCAGTCTGGGCAAGTCCACCTGCACCGCGATCGATGGAGCCCCATAGTTCCAGCTAGATTATGGAGAACTGATTGATTTTGCCTCTCTTAAAATTAGAACGGTACATCTTATCATACATCGCTAAAAGTGTTACTTTTCTGGAATATTATATTATATACACAAGGTATCAAGAACTATGAGCTAGATATTTTATTCAAGCCTATATACTATGGGAGCCTACATTTGCCTAGATTTAACGTTTCTTCATAAACATCTTGTATAATTGTCTATTCATTTAATGGGACAGATGCATAAACTGGAATTTTGACAATTGACTCTATACCTATTTTAATAAAATAGTCCACTGTCAAAGTAATGAGGCCTACCCTAACGTGCTCAAGGCCTCCAACACGTTAAAGACGGGCCCGCTTCTGGCTAGTATGCAAGATAGATTTCGGCACACACCATTATGTAATAATGATAATGTCCTCAATACGTTAATTGGTTTTTTATTGAGTGTAAGAATCTTCTACCTGCTAATTGTCTTCTAGCTGTTCCATCATTAATTCTGACGTATATTCAGTTTCAGTCAGAATTAAATTGAATTTTTTTTGACACTTACGACTTTTGGGGATACCTTAATAACTGTTACTAGGTGACACAGTTGTTTTATATCAATTACGAGAGTAAAACTTACAGTGTAATTCTCGCCTTATACTGAACTTGCTGTGTTAGAAATTAAACATTGCTAAATCGCTTGTTACCTTCTGGATAGTCCTCGTAATTAATTTCATAGCGGCCAGGCTTAACCGAACTTGAGTTCGTCAAATTTATTATGTACTTTTAACGTCATAACTTCAAAATTCGACTTCAGACTAACATTTAATAATAATTTTTGTACATCTAAAATACTTGCGGTATCTATTATAAAACTCAGCCGATTTTTGAGGTATGTATTTATATACTAACCGCCATATTATTTCTAACGCATTAAAATAAACATCTGATATTGTATTGAAGGAAAAATAATAATATTATGTATGGGCGAAATGGGCGTAGCTATATTTATTTACTGTGGAAAGTATGACTTGGTATAGACATAGGATCTGTCTTACTTAGAATTTTAAGTAATAGATTTGAGCTTTAAAGAGTTTATATTGCTACACTTTTTTGCTGATTTCAAGTATTTTCTAAAAAGCGAAAGAGGTTTGTCTCCCTTGACCCTTTATGGCTACGCCCATGAAATTATGTTAATCGGACTTCATAATATGGCAGTGTATGGTTTTTAGATGTTATATTTATTTATTTTGTACGATACATTATAAGATTAATTAAACGTTTACTAATTACTATTGTTTTTTTTTTTTAATTATAATTCCCAAAAATTTTATTTTCACCAAACATCTGTTTAAATAGTCATATTAGTAGAAGTAGGTTATACTGTTGAAAATACTTTCATTATACACCCGGGCAGAAATGTCCTGTTATATTCCGTCGTTAATAATATACTGTTTTTTAAACTACCAGGTTCTATTCCCGAGCCGTGTTAATTTTCTTGCGAATCTTTCAATAAAGTTTATCTCAACTTCAAAATCAGGGTCCCTTTCAATACAATTCTCTTTACGGACTCATATGCATGAATTACGGTATATTACATTCCTTGTTTAACTATAGATTAAGTTGATTTCATAATGAAAATTAAAACGCCACACGTAACAGACAGACAAACACACAGATATTATGATTCCCTAATATACTTTGATTTTTAAAGTTATGTAGTTTTTCATACACTTCTTTGAATTAGTATAAATGTGATAAATTAAACAAAATTATAATTTAAGTCTCCATTTTATTGTGAAGGTTGTCACCTAATATAATGTATAGGTACAATACGTTATAAGCTTACAATTTATTACTGTATAGGTATCGTTAAATATTTCGTTTTTAAGTAGATCAAACAGTTACTATGTAAAAACCTAACTGGTAACACTGAAAAAGGCATAAAATTTACAATAATAATACAATTTTATTTATTATCTGTGCGACGAAAGAAGCGCTTAAATTAAAAAAAAATACCTGCCACATAACTTGATGTACGAATATTTAATTAAAGTTATAAATCCAAAGTCAGTATTATGAAAAGTAAAAAAGTTTTCGTAATATAAATTAATTATCTTCGGAACGTTGAAGCGGTTAGCTATTATTTAACCATATATCACAGACAAGCCAATATGAAATGCTTTAGCAATCTTTTATTTAATTACATAGTCAAATATGTACAAAATATAGAAACATTTGTTTTGTGATTAGTTTTAAGCAGCATATTTAATTTAAATGATAAATATTTCAGGGCGGAAAAAATATTGAATACAAATTCGTATTATAAAAAAAAAATACGAAATTGTACATTCGTTTAAATTTTCACTAAAACAATACTTAAGAATTGTTTATGTTTAATGTTGAAGGATTTTTTTTATAAATTTGTTTAATTTTGTAAAATAAAAAAAAAATTGTTTACATATTTAAAAAACGATGAAAAAATCTGATGTTTAAATAAATTATTTAGTTCAATCGGTCAATTTGGTCACTTGGGAGATTATTAGGTATGATAAAAGTAGATATTATAATTAACTACGTGCATTTTATAGTTTTTTTTTAATTAATTACTTTTATTTATCTGTGAAAACTAATATCATTGATATTCTGAAAAAATAGAATTATTTAAAAAAATACATTTTGCAAATTTAGTGATAAAATTAAATCGTTACACTGAATCATGATATGCGTCATTTTAATAAAAATACTATAAGCGATCGGGCACAAGAATCATACAAAATTATTTTATACAATATGCTTTGTAGGTAATGGACTTAATAAATTATTTTACCAGATAAAATAATTTAGTAAACCGATATAGTTTCATGCGAAAATAGACTTATATTTCATATAATTTGTATTATTTTTTTTAATTTATTAAAAGTATTTCGAGAAAGCTGCTTCGGTAAATATTGTTGCGTTGAGTTTAATGTCTACTTCGTACAAAAGTATACCAGTCCACTAAATTGACTAGCTAACATTATCATATTATCATAGTTCAAACATATAACGAACATACTTCATGTTAAAAATAATACGGTAATGATTGTGCATTTTATATAATTTTTCGTATAATCTACATTATCAGTATTATTTTACTATTTGCAATTAAACCTAATGCGTTCTACTCTGTACATTTAATACATCCCCGAAGATTTCTTGAGATTCCTTTGTAAATATTTACGTCAGTATCCCGGGTGTAAGCTTACGAATAGTACACGTGTCGTGGCGTTTGTGTTTTATGTATGAGTCCATATACAGCGCTCGTAGCGGAAAGTGTAGAAAATAAGATTTCTTAACGCATTTGATTTTACATATTTAAATTTAGATGTTGCCGTTAAACGCAACTACAGCGCTTGCGTAAACTCACACACAGGATATTAAATATTAAATGTACAGTGATTGTACTATGCTAACGTTAATTGTAATCTCACTGTTTTTGATAACATAATTAACCTCTAATAGCTTTATATACTTACATAGCGATTATTTACATTACACGAATCCTTTAGATATAAATTACGGTTAAAATTCGAAGCACAATTACGTATTCTTTAGTTTAGGCGGAAAAATTACATAAAGCCCTGTCAACTGTTCGAACAGATAATAATTATGTAAGATATATTAATTAGAAATATTAACTTTAAACAGTTGTATCGATTTTTATCCGCTAAACTAGGAATGTATTACGAATTTTACCCGTAACTGTTATTTATCACTAGAACCCTTGTTATTGTTCTCCATAAATGTCTAGAGTTAAACTGTAAGCTGTTTTGTATTAATCTTATCTATTAATTTAACTATCTAAAAAGTTGAAAAAGAAACTATATAATTCGTTTTTTAGTGTATCGTTAATGTTTACGAAATCAATTTTATGTAATAATACAAACATGCACAAGAAAAGATTTTTTTTTGTTTTCGAAGTCGGAAAATGAGATCCCATACCGTTTCGTAAAAAATACTCTTAATAAGATACACGTATTGAGTATTTGTACTCTCAAGTATTACATAGTTAGGCTGGAAAATGATCTAATGCGCTAAGTTGACTAAAGTACTAACCTCACTAAATGGTCCAAATTTTGGATGAACTAAAGACGCTGCAGGGTGATACATATAATCGAAACAATATGGACCCTTAAACATACGTTTTACAAATTGAATTATATCAGCGAGGCCAGCTCTTTGGATAATTTAATACTGAAAAAAAAGTTACAATAATACAATTATAAGAAATGGCGATTTATACCATGGCCCAAAATCCAATAAGCGTTAAGGTCAAAGCAACAATTTAAAGAGATATGTAATTTAAAAATCTAAAGTAATTTAAACATGTTATTGTCATAGAATAATTTACAACGTACAATTAATCAGTGACTATTTTTTAATATTTAAATAATCTTGGTCTTGGAGAATGGTATAAATCGAATATTTTTTTTTATAAATAGGTGGTATAGTTATATTACAATATATCTGTAAGTATACGTGAATGGTAGATTATATTTAATAAGCTATGAATAGCTTATAATTTATTGAGCCACTGAAGTATATATTATATTTACTTTTTACTATTTAAAGCTCTTAGTTTTCATTTTTATGCGAATTCTATTATCGCATCGAATACCAAAGGCCCTCGAAGAGAATGTAGCCTTAGTTTTGGACTAATCTCCAGAATGGGCGACGAATATTATGAATATAATAGAAATAACAACTATCAATGTATCAAGTATCTAGAATATATTAAAATCAAAAGCTTTGCTTTTGGCATTTTACACAGAGTTAACTTTATCTGATCCAATATCATGAGATGTCCTCAACACTCTGGCAGAGTTCGTAAGGAAGGTCACTTAGATGTTATCACTGCACTTTCGTGTTCAATAAAAAATGTTTTATTTATAGTGTTTTATAAGATTGTAATATATGATTTGTAAATTGTAAATCCACTGTTAATCTTCTCTTAAATTTTAGTAGAATAAAAATAGCAGCGAACTCAAACTTGAAACGAGCATCGAGACGAAATGTTTGTTTAAACCTATTAAATAGTCCACACTTGAACTTTCTCTGCTATAACACACCAACTTGCCTGATCGTAGTATGACGATACAACGTGAAGACTCTCCACGTATTTTTCGATTAACTGATCCAATTCGCCTTTCTTGAAAACATGATAATACCTGTGGTATGTGACAGCACCGCCCTCTGACGGCAAGCTGTCTGAACCATCGCTCAGTGAGGGCAAAAGAGGAGCGTGAGGTATGGGACGAGATGACGACGCTGGAACAGGTGCCGTATCTTCTGACGAGGATCGTGTTTCTAACAATTTTCTGTCTTTGTAACTTTCACTACACGATGGTAAAGAAGCTAAACTTGCACAACCAAGTGACGCTGTGCTTCCAGTTTTGTCACGACGGCTCCAGTCACTACCGGCAGAAGTATCACTGGATTCAATAGAAAATCCTGATTTTAAAGGCGCAGTACTAGTACTCGACCTTGATGTGATTGACTCCGGACTTATTTCCATTTTATCTAAATCACTAGAATCTGTAGATTGTCCAACCTTTAATGAAGAACGTTTGTCAGTACTCATGCATAGAGAGTCAACACTTATCTCTGATTCTAATGAATATCCAGTTTCTAGAGACTGGCTCGTATCATATGCACCAGATTCAATAGTTATTTCGGGATTACCATTACTAGATGAAATGGCACTATCGTCATCAGGATTTTTGGTGTCAATATCTGGTGTTTTTTCATCCATTAGTGGTTTAATATTGTACTGAATGTTGGCACAATTGTTTAGGTATATATCTTCCTCGCTGGTTACCTTCATTGTCTTTTTGAGTTCCCTGTATTTGTTTATAATTGGATCAACGTCTTTTGATCTCTTTTTACTTTTCGTTTTAGTACTACATTTCGGGAATAGTTTATTGATATCAGTTTCTTGGGTATCCTGAATAGAAGTTATGTATTTATTATTTTCGCCTAATATTTTACCCGGGCCTAGGGAGTCAATATTTAATTTATTGTTGGGATGTTCGAGATGCTGCAAGCTGTCAGAGATTTCGTCTAACATTTTTTGGGTGTTTCTATCTTCTTCTTCGCGTTTTAACCTAAGAGATATACTTTTTTCACTACTGCTACTACTTGGAAGATCAAAGTCTTCTTCGTTGATACGTTTTGAATATTGGTCGATTTCTTGTAATAGCTTTTCACTTAGCTTTTCAGCAAATTCAGTTAAATGTGGATTTCTATCTTGTTGATCTGTTACCCAGTCATCTTCTTTAGCTAACATGTCCGATTTACAAGTTATTAACGGTTCATTCTGTATCCTGTTAAAGCTTTCTGATTTAGAAATAGATTTCTCCGAATCAGTGCTAGATATTGATAATGAATCATATGGATGTCTTGTAGGACTTCTGTGGGTTTTACTTAAATTTTCGTCTAACGAACGTCCTTCGGGGCGATTAGGGGAAAGCCTATTTAAGCTCCATGTCGAATTGCTGGTACTACCTTGTTTCGGAGAACGATCTTTAGACCTTCGACCAGGAGACAAGCGCTCTAAGCTAGACGAACTGCCACTAGAGCTTGTGTGTGATTGAGACCTTGATTTATCTTCTAGTATTCTTAAATCTCCCGGAGATAGTTTATTTAGGCTCCAATTACTGCTGCTACTACTACTGGAAGCACCTTGTACAATTGCTATAGCTTCGGCACTTTCGATTTTTTCTAAATGTTTTCTCTTAGATCTTGGACTTGACTGAATTACTGTCTCACATGTCTCGTCTAATGAATGTGCGACCTCTGCGACAGCTTCTATTAGGCTTTGTGGAGCACTTGATACAGTTATCGGTTTATCATTGGAGTTTACGTCTTCACTTTTTATTACTTCCAATGTCGGTGGATTTGGTAAATCTAAAGGAAACAAAAAAAGTCTATTAATTACGTACCTATTCTAATTTATTAAATTACTTTGTAATTACTTAGGACTTAGTTGTATTTACGTATCTCCAGATAATAAAATAAAAAAACATAATGTTTTTGATTAATAAATGTAAAATAACAAACTTGCAGAAAAGGTGGTAAACTGTATAAAAGAACATTTCTTCCTTAACATATTTAACAAGTATAAGTATAACTGAAAGGTCGAACCAAAATAAAAACATTGAACAGTGATTAATTAATTTAATAAGAAATAATTACCTTTTTCTAACGCTGTTTTTCGAAGTTCGTCCGGAACGACGCTAATGACGCTATCAACTGAGTCAGGCGAAGAAACACCGCTCGAGTCACTATCGACGTCATCAATGGCTGGATTGAATAACTCCAGTGTCATAAGTTTGGGATGGCTTTTCGCAATCGGTTCCGATTTACCCGCCCCACGTACTATTGGAAACGGTGGACGTCTAAGATTTATTCCTTTATTCAACATTTCCTTTATTTGTCTTATTCTTTCTTTTCGTTTTCTTTCGGCAGCATTTGCATCTAACGTATCATTAGTTGGTGACTTGTTCGATTCTTTGGGTTTGAATTGAGGTATTTCTGGTAGCTCTGCAACCGTTTGAAGTGTAATTTTTGGATATGGTTTGGCATCTTGTAGAAGAACTCGAGGTTTTATTTCATTTGTTTCTGCTGTTAATTTGTGTATTTCTTCAATATCCTTGTTGATTTCGTCAAATAATTTTTTCGTCATTTCAGTTGGTGTTTCTTCTTCTTCTTTTATGGGTGGGATAGGATCGACTTCTTCAAATATTTCTATCGGTGCAATCTTATTTACAACACTCTGTATTTCTGGATTTAAAATATTTTCCTCTGGTTCTGATTTTGGAGGTGAATTAGGTTGACTTTTTGATTGCGGTTTTAAAGGACCTACTATCACATTGTTTGATGTGGAATAATTTTTCAAACTATATTGGGCTACCAAAATTTTATTATGTACCGCTCCAGGTGTTTGAACAGCATTGGGTGACGCAGGTGGTCGTATTAATGGGAATGCTTGTTTAATTCTAGGAGATGGAAGTCCTGGTGAATTCTTTAATCTCGGTGATGTTGGAACTGATGATACTTTGAGCCGTGGAGAGGTAGGTCCTGGAGATAATGGTGTTGGAGATAGTGGGTCACCGGTACTATCTGGTTTAGGTACGTATATAACGGAAGCAAAACTGTCTTCTGAATCAACACTTGTGTCACTTTGGAGACTACTGTCTTTCGATGAGTCTGAACCATCTTCTCGAGAATGTCTTCTCTCTGGGTAACTTTTCTCACTGCTTGTATTATTGTCACTCGGTGTAGGAACTTCTGGCACCGGTCCGTGACTCTTCCAACCTTGAAGCATTCTCACGAACACGGTAACTTTATCTATATTCGTTGTAGAGGTTTTAAACTTATTTGTGAGGCCGTTTTTTAATGACTGAAACTTTTTAGCAGTGGTTGCTGATGTTGAGAATATTGAATCACGAATTGAATCTAGAGCTCCCGGTCTGCGGAACAAATATTCTTCATTTAAAGACGCTTGTTTTTGAATATTTTTTCTGAGTCGCTCTTTTTCTCGTAATCGTTCTACGGACATTAGTTCTTCATTCAGTGAAGTTTGTTTGAATACTCCGGGCTTTTTAGATTGTAACTTTTGTGTGTGAATTTTAAAATTAGGCATTTCTTCAACCATACTCTTCATGTCTGTAGGTTTATCAAGGTCTTCTTCAGCATCATCTTCATTTATAGATTTCTTTTGTTTGACGAGTCGCGGCTTTTTACGTTGTTCTGTGACTGGCTGAACTCTCTCTGGCTCTATTACGATTGGTTCGTTTTCTTCACCACCTAAACTTGGTAGACTAGATCTCGATCTGACTAGAGCACGACGTTCAATATCAGCAATGTCTGTTAGACTACGAGATTTCATTGTAGACGATTCAGATGGTTGTGATACGAGTCGAGGTGGGAGGACTTCGTCTAGTCTTCTCAATTCTATTGGCAGATCTGCTGCTGGAGGTTCAGGACGAGTGCATTGTCTTTGTGTTGCTCTATTACTCATAGTCCAGGAAGGTAGAAATGATCGGCGTCCGGCCAATCTCTGCAGGGCACGTCTTACAAATGAATAACATGTTTCATTTGGAGACGAAAGCGATGATGATCCTGGAGAACCGTCTCTACTTTTCCATGGTTCAGAGCAGCTGTAACAAAAAAAAAAACATTTAGTAAAATGATTAGACGAAAGTATATTATACTTGTAATTGTAGATTCCCTATAGTGATCTCTTAAATAACATATATTGTATTCGTTATACAATTTTATTCTGTTTGTTGTCCTTCTGTTTATTCTTTTCTATTTGTAGTTATTGTATTCTATTAATTAAATAAAAAAGTATACCAGTTTTACTTACTGTTCATATTCAACTGAAAGAAATCGTGGTGCAGGTGGTGGTGGACATAAAGTTGCAGGACGATGCCATGGTATTAAGACATCCTAAAACAAAAGCATTTCGTTTACTATTATGTATATTTGCACGAGTTTTAAATAAAGAAAATATTTTCAGATCAGATATATACCTGTGAATGGAAGTTTCTGCCTTCGTGTTCCATTGCCCAGACGGTTAGTAGTAATCTACCACCGATTCTTGTTATCCTGGCGAGTTCTCGCAGCGCCATCGCTCGACGTTCAACCGTCGCAAAGTGGTGGACCACTGCGATCGACAGAACTGCGTCGAAGGATTCGTCGCGGAATGGTAGGCACAAGTTGTCACATACCACCACCTGGAATAATAGCAGTAAGTTATGATAAAGTTGGAATGAGTCGAAGACATGAGTGGAAGAAGATGATTTGTCATGTTTCCGTAAAAACAATTTTAGATCTTAAAAAAACTGCATTTGATGCTACATATACCTACGTTTTTACTTTTTAAATGTTTAGGCAAAAGTCAATTTTCTCAAAAATTTGAATTTTACGACATATAACCTCCATCCATTGATGTCTTCAAATGTCAATGGGCCGAAACAAAGTTATTTTATTGCTATGTGCGTTTATTCTAAAATCTCCGTGGCATCCGCCATATTGTTTCAGTCGGAAATAAAGAATACCATTTATATATAACATTAAATGATACAAAAGAAAAAGTATTAAGCTGTTTATTATACCGTACCTCATTATTATGGTGGTGCGCCTGCGCAGCTAATCGCGTGCAGCGGTCTCCTCCCACCGCGAACACGGACGGATTCACGCTTAAATATTTCCCATTACCGCACCCTGAATAACAATTAAATGCAACAATTTTAGTTATAAAAGTTTTAAGTAATATACAGAATACAAATTGGATTCGTTTCCTTAATTACAACTAATATTCGTATGTCTTATTTCGGCTTTTACTTTCGCTATTGATTAGTTATTTCTTTCATATTATTTGATATATATTTACAAACGGAGTATTTCTATAACCTATGCAATTATTTATATATCCTTCAACTTAACCCGCTCTCTTAAACTTCGGTCAATTAATGTACGACAAAACGACAATTTTAAACGGCGGATGTTAAAAACTCCATATATTTAAGTGATGTTATTATTATGTAATTGATATTATTATATAAATAAAACTATAGGTTATTGGAGTATTACTAACTCTAGATAGCTCAACCGTGACAGTAACACACTCTTATAAAAAAAAACGACATGAAGTAGCCAGTAAAACTGTGTTTCGTATGATGATTGAGAGATCCTGAATCCTACAAACGTCAATACTCCCTGTTAATTCCGATTCTCCATTATCCCTTACTTCCTCATAACCCAACGTATTTGGAGTTACTCTGATGTTGCAAATGTTCATGCGGGTTGATTCATAACGCTATATCCTGAATAATAAAATATAATAAAACTTAAACAAAATTATATGATCGGGTCAAATAATAAGAAGTAATCCCACGTCTTAAACCTACATGTACCGCAAAATATATGTCTTTATGATCGAGTGGGAGTAAAAGCAAAAGATTTTCCATTTGAAGGAACTAGAGATATTTTTCTTAAGCTACAGAACATTCTATCTAGTTAAAATAAATTACAAAAGGTTAAGATAATATACTTTAAGAAGGCAATGTTCCAAGTTATTGTGGGCGTCGACATTTCGTAATTTGTAAGGCATACGTAGGTGTTAATGTTGCTAACAGTATGGAACAGGATCTTTATCCTACATTGTTGTAGTTGGCTTTTTATGTCTCGAATTATAAATTTAAAAAGTAAATTACTTGAGCAAGAAATTAATTAAATGGAATAGTGGTAATAAATTTTAAATGTTTTAATATATTTTTTTAATTGAATTGGTATATTTAAATTATTTAAGTTTGGAGAAAGTATTCCGTCTGTAGGGGAAAATTAAGTGATGAAGTATATAGCGTATTAAAAAAAACACAAAAATTTTGTTTGAAGTTGTTTTTTTTTACGATTACGTTATTTGTATTTTTTTTAATTTTTCAGAATTGTATATTAACTAATGTGCATGGCAGTGGCGATAGTAAGCGTTACCAAAATCCTTCGTATTTTTCATACTTAACATTATTTGGTTTTTGGCAAATCTAAATTAAAGATTCAGATACTCTATTTTGACTTTTAAGTTTCTGATTTACTGTGTAAGATTTGACAGTAAAATGTAGTAGTGATCATTTAATTATTTAGCCCTTGAGAGGAATAAACATGACAAACATTCACAAAATAGCAAAACTTTATAACTTTTGACATGCGCCCATAAAATTTTGTTTTAAAAATGTACCAAAAAAAAAAAAAATAGCCCAATGATCATTGATAAAGTGTATCGCAGTTCAAAGCGGGCCCACGCCCTGGCATTTTACTTAAAATATTCACCATTGAATTGCTAATTATCTGTTGATGTTACACATTTTAAAGACTCGCGTGGGAAGGCACGAGTGCCGCACGCCCCCGTCACGGTTAACGAGAGCGTTCGGGTGATTTATTTCAATTTACTAACTTGCTGTCACGAGTTGCGATGTGTGATAATCTGCTTTAATTATTTGATGTATGTGACCGCTGGTTTAATACGTATTGTTGTTGCTCTAAATGGCAAGGCATCGTGCCCCTGTTTATTTAGTAAGTAAAGAAAATTTTTGTTATGAAAATGTCTTTGTAACGATACTGTATAATACATGAGATTAAGCATGATGAATCTATAGTATCTATAGTATTTGCTTAATAAATGCTATTTCCCTTATTAGACTCACGCGTCGGTACTTATAATTTTATGCTGTTAAAAGTAAACATTAGAAAAAAAAGTGTTAACATAAATTATATGAAATTCTCTACTTAAATTAATTACATAACTATTTTCGACTAAAAATGAATATGAAAGGAGATATTATTGCCAAAAAACTGTTTTTGGGTACCATTTTCTTCAATATGGCGACCCATCCGAAAAAGTTCCGTGATCACCAATTTTCACAACTCTCAGAAATATTTCCAGGTAAAACTACCAAATGACTTTACTAACTATTATATTCGATTTCATCAAGATTTTATAGAATAGTTTAAAGGACCCCGAGAGTTGAATTGCCCACATAGGTAACAGGTTATCTGCTTCATACGTAGTAAGTAAGAATATTGTATACTCACCAACGTCACACACGAGGCTACCAGGCTCGAGGTCGCCGAGGAAGGAGCGCACAGCGGGCGCGGGCGCGCAGGGCGCGTCGTCCTCGCCCGCCTGCTCGTACACGTCGTGCACGTACGCGCGCTCCAGCGCCGCGCCACGCGCCGCGCACTCGCCCGCGCCCGCCTCCGACCCGCCATCCGCCATCACCGCACCGACATTGCTCCGCGCTGGAATGACATGTGGCTTACGTTAGTTTGTGCTAGGACTTATGAAGATAAGACTAGTAAGTTACATTTAAATTAAGCATGTTATGACTTATGATTTCAAAACCAAATTTATTAAGGATTTTGATAACAATTTCCAAGGGGACAATCGGAAAGCCTTATACTCTTTCAAACAAAAAGAATTAACCAAAACGTTCAAAACGTCTTTGAGTAATCGGGGAACATATATTTTTGAAGTCGTTTAAACAAGAAAAAAAAACAAATATCATTTTCATATTATTATGTAATAATTATATTTAAAAATAAAATGTAACCCCTGAAACGTTATTATATTTATACGCAAATTAATCAATAATTATTGCAAAATTCTTGTTCGGCTAATAAGTTATACATATGTATTTATATGTTAGAATAAATTATATGCACATATGAATCTACTATTTGTCTAAACCCAACTAATTTTAACACAAAGCATTTCATAAGATTCATAGAAATGTCACAAGTGTAATATGCTGGACGATGTCACCAGTAATCCAATATGTCGGACACATCGTAGATTTAATACCCTAATCTGTGTCCGGACAGTAGCCGTCATATTTTAAAGCCTGGACAAGTATCAACTGGATATATTTTTTACGTACAAAAAAAGTCTTTATTCTAAGGTCTTTGTTATAATCAATATTAATATATAATCTGTACTAATCAATATTATACTACAGATCTGTTATAAGCTTATGAATTTTGATAGCCAAAATGTCGAACACTTTGGACTACGTTGCTTAGCAACCAGTGACTGCGAATGTTTGTTGTAAGGTGTTTTTAAATTAAAAATTATAGTTAAATATTTTCATAGGATAAAAAAATATAATACAAAAGGCATTTTCATTTCGCACGATTCGAGTAGAAAATTGGTGCAAGTTCATTCCTACTTGCACGGGAAGAGATTGCAAAAATGTCTGAACCAAATTTACAGTATCAACTTATGTATAAATGTTCTTACTGCAAATTTTACAAAGGAAATAATAAAAAAAAATGTTTTTTTTTTTTTATTTTACGCAAAAGTGGTGGTGATATAAGGAAGTATATAATTTTCCGAGCGTTTTTATACAAAACAACGATTTAGCGCGTTCCATCTTAATAATGTCTTTAGGTACATATATTATGTACACAAATAACATTTTATATAAATGCCTTATTTCCTTGGAAAGTCATGTGAAAAATCCACAATCCTAATAAAATAACGTTATAACTTTTAAATCAAGAAAAACGCGGCAATCAGCAAATTCATTAATTGCTTATTCGATCGTATTAGCTACAAGGGTTTAAAGTCGAAAGTACTCCCGGAATATCTAGCAAGGATTGCGACATCCCGGGATCGCGGGATTGCGGGGTTTCGGGTCACCAGGTCGCCACGTGCGGCTTTAAGGATATAAGCTTATGTTATTTGAACCAATCACGAGAAGGCCTCGTTTTGGTGCGTCTTGACATAAATTACTTTTTTATATTCAGTTAAATTTTTTGTAAATCTATTTTTATATTTCGTAAAAAAAAATTTAAGCATTGTTAGTTTGCATATTTAAATGGATTTCTATTTTATTATGTTTTTTTTTTCTAAGACAAAAATAGTAAATTACTTTAGTTGTAGGAATCGAGATGGCCTAGATCTAGAGGTTAAGTTGGTGAATCTGACGTTCTTAACCGGTTGGTAGTTTGACACAGAGTAACCACCTCTGGATATTTTAAAAAAATATTTTCGTGTACAGCGTGAAAGAAAAGTATTGCTTTAATACCTTAAATTATTTGGAGAAATTCCTCGTTCCCTGTACGTTATTTCATGCATTGCAGGCATTTAAGAAATGTTATTACATCTTATCCTACATTAAATACACAACCATATATCGAGACAATAGCTTTAAACACAATTTAAAACACCATACAATTAATAACAAGACGGTCACTCTCAAAGGACTAACTCAGTTCCGCAATAAGGTTATACAGTAATCGAGTACAACGCATCGCCGTGCACAGCAATATGGGTCCTATGTGATTACATTAAGAGCTATGTAATTGTGTGTAACCATGGCAACGCATCTAGGACGATAGCAGGTCGAAACCTTCACCTCTTTCTCGTCTGGAGCTTTATGCACTGATGGAAACGATTTGAATTTTAAACCGTGCCGTTTTAAAGTGGATATTTCTCGGGGGAAGCTCGTTGAACAAAGTGTTATAAATAAAAATAAGACGTTTATTACATGAATACTAAGTCTAAAGAAGTGATTTAGGTCGTTTATAGTTCGCGGTGTGATGTGAAAATGCGGCTGAAGGATGTTGTTATATAAAAAAAAGAAATAAATAGTTTTTTAATCTATTTCTTTTATTTTTTGCTAATTGTATACTGTTGTTCATAATTATGTAACAATGTGGTTCAATTATTATAAAATATGGAAATTTAGGTAGTAAATATCTTAAATAAAAACAAATAAATAAACTATGTCTAATTTTTTCGTTGTGTTTTTAATTGTCTGAATGAGGTTTGTATAAAAGAAAGTGTTTGAAAATCGAACGTAAAATTAAAAATTGGTTTAAAAAACCTTCATATAAGAAGATAATACCTAAGTCCTGCGAAATAGAGAAACAAACATCCACTCAGAATGCCCTTTCACGCAAAAACTGCTGAATGGATTTTGATAAAACTTTATAGTTATATAGCTTATATATGGACGCTGATAAGCAATACTGTGTCAAGCCACACGAACTTTGTTTTGAGAAAATGGCGTCTAAAGATGTCAAACCTATTCTTAATAAATTAGTTTGAAGTCGTATATATATCGTCGATTATTTTATAAATTGCAAAATATGGAACGTACCTGAAATTCGAAACACTGAGTTAAGAAACTTTTTTGCATATTTATTTAGTTTAGATGACTTGAAATTTTTTTGTATGATGTTAAATAGGTGACGTAGTATCAAAATACATCACTATCTCAAAATTTGATTTTTTGTGGGTTCACACATTATTGCTTATTAGCATCCATATCATAATAACATATAGGTTACTTTTTATTGACGTACTTCGCGGGCGATGCCGTGAGGCAGCTAGTGTAAGATGATACTTTAAATATTATTATTAAAGCTTATACTGTACACTACAATGCAAATCTAGGACAAAAACTTAACCCTATCAAATCGATAGCGTTATCATCAACGTGATGATCTGTTATTAGCGGTATTATTATGATATGGCTTATAAATAATATCAATATTTATTTTGATAACGACCGATTTACTCCTTTGAGTAAAAATGTTGTTAGAGATATAAAAAACTAGAAATAATGTGTTGTATTTAGTTTTCGTATGATTTTTAAAGTATATGTGATACTTCTAGATAGTGCCCGCGACTTTGTCCGCGCAGGCTTATTTATCCCTATTTTGTACTATTATTACTTCACACATTATTTATTTCAATTCCTTACTTTTTTCGAATTAAAAGTCTTTAGTAGCCTATGTCCTTTACTCAGGCTCTAGACTATCTCTGTGCCAAATTTCATTCAAATCGATTCAGTATTTTAGGCTTGATTGCGTAACGCATAGATAGAGTTACATTCTCATTTATAATATTAGTAAGAATTAGTAATAATAATTAACTAACATAACAAAAATACAAAAACCTATAGTTTTTTTTTTTAATTTTAGATACACAAGAATTTATATTTAATATTTTTATTTTTAAAAAGCCGCATAATGATCCAATTCGTTTTATCTCTTCTAATAATAGGAGATGAGTATCATGTTTGAAACGTATGAAGTTTGCTAAGTGAAGCCAACTGCAGCGATCACCCGTATAATATCTATCTGTTACATCTTGTTCTTATCAAATACAAGTAGGATAGAGGATAGAATTCGTTGATTTTAACCTATGGTAGAAGTTTCAAATCTAAGCTAGCATTTTATATACAATTTCAGGGAATTTATAATTTAATGCATTTTGCACCCACTGACATGTAAATATAGAATCGGATAGTTACCACTTACCACGTAGAAAAGTTAAATTAACCGTGCCGGCACCTAAACACTTCTTTTAGTAATAAGTGTTTAATTAATAATGCTTGTTGGTGAAACAAAACATTTCAAGGAAAGATGAATACGGGAGAATTTTGTAACTAGCCAATCTGCAATATAGAAGCGTGGTAAAACAAGTTATCCTCTTCTTTAAATTTAAATTTGAAATATAACAACTTAATTCAAATCTGTTTCTTAACTTTCGAACCGTCAATTTACAAATAAGTCATTTTACGTAAATACTAGTGGTCACCTAGCGGATGGAATACGATCGTAGATTATTAAATTTTCAATCGATTTCAAGATTGACCACAGATAATCTATTTTCAATTTGACCACAGACTTACAATAAACCAACGAGTATATTATTTGTAGGTGTCTTAAATGTGTGTACTTTTGTGTTTGATATGATGTATTTTTTTGCGTAATTTAAAAAAATGTTAGCATTCTGCACTATTTCTCCTTATAAACCATAAGTGTGGGTAATTTCATACTCCTCCGCCCGCGTAATTTTCGCAAAATGGGTACAAAGTTTTCGCTTTACGTAATAATATATAGATAAATATATTGTAACCACCGATTCGGAATGTGATTTATACTAAAAAAGGAAGAGTCTTTTGCCCAGCAGTGGGTTTTCCTGGCTGTTACTGTCCCTATCAACGTTATACGCCAAAAAGCACTTATTGATTTCGTTCCGGCTATACGATGAATAAACCATTAGTTCGGATGTTCGGATATTCAAATACGGTTTTGGTTTTGCGTTTAGTGAATGTTTGAATAAAAGCTAGCTAATTGTTTCGTAACGAGTTGCGTTCGACTTGTTGTTCTCTGTGGTTTCGTTTGAATTATTAGTAATGCGATAAATATGATATGATAAAGATTTTAATTGGAGATAAAGAAACGTTTTGAAAAGTCAAAAATGAGACTTAGGTACATTTATACTTAAGTTTTGCTTTCAGACTTTCATGCAGATTTAAATAAGTTGTTTGTCATTGCTTACGCCTGAAAAATGTACTGTCAGTAATGTAAATAAACGCTTATTTGACAGCAACCAATTTTGTAAGGCTATATGTAACCTTACTGTACGGCAACTGTTACGGGGTTCTTTTATGTCAATTACGAGAGAGAAAACTTATAAATATTATTCTCACCGAAGGTTTTAAAACACTTATGTACTAGAAAGGAGTTAAGCTATTATTTATATACACAAAATATCGTAATTATTTGATTAAAACATTTATTTTTTTATTTGATTTTATTGAATGCAGGGAAAGACGCTATGATAATTAAAAATAGATCAAAATTTATATGCGTTTTACATATACCTAAAATTAACGTATTTCTGTATTTTATTTACTATACATAAAATCAAGTTGAAACACACATTAAAATAAAACGTTACTTTCTAGTATTACAGTGAATTGAAAAGTTTATACCCGAGCGTATTTTAAACTTTTGAATTTAATTGTAGTGGTAACGATCTGTGCAATGTCTAAACTAGGCCAGGCCTCAGAATCCCGCGCGCATTGTGCCGCCTTTATAAATATCTATAAGAATAAAACATACAAGTATTTTACGCCTCTTTCGTACTGAAGTTTCTTTAACAAAGGATCTCTTGACGTTGTTCAACAAAGAATTGTAATATGAATGTTATTACGGGAATAGTTATTATTATTGACGTGTCATCGTATTACCACGTTTGCATTAGAAATTATCATTATTATTTACAGAAGAACTTTCTAATATTTTGCACGTGTATCTGCATGTGTGTTTATACTTTAGAATAAACTAGCTGCAGTGGGTTTTACTCGCGTTTTTGGTTACTGTTTCGCTCCTGTGAGTCGTAGCGTGATGTAATATAGCCAATAAAAGCAACAATAAAAGTAAAATACAGGCTGTATTTGTCCCGCTGCTGGGCTAAGGCCTCCTCTCCTATTAAAAAGAAGGTTTTACAGCTTAATTCACCACTCCACTGCGGGTTGGCGGATATACATACATGTGTCAGAAATTCTCTCGACACGTGCAGGTTTCCTCACGATGTTCTCCTTCACCGCCGAGCTCGAGATGAACTTAAACACAAATTTAGCACTTGAAAAATCAGCTGTGCTAGCCGGGGTTTGAACCCGCGATCGCACTAGGCCATCTTGGCTCTACTATATAGCCAATAATCTTTCTGAATAAATGTGTTAACCAATGCAAGAACTTTTTAATTCGGCCTAAAAAAAAGTAAAAGGGTTGTAAGTTTGCCTTCAAGGGCTGTAGAGATCTAATGGCAATGTTTGTATATAATCATATTTTGTATGATTACATCAAATCCAGTTAAAATGGGTAGTCTCTACAATGCTTTACGATAATCAATTTTACCATCGATTGTCTGGCCTTCGTTGAAGAGTAACATTCTTCAGCAGGTTTCCTTTGGTTATAGATGGACGCCGATAAGCAATACTGTGTCAAGCCACACGGACTTAATTTCGAGAAAATGGCGTCTAAGCATGTCAAACCTATTCTTAATAAATTTGTTTGAAGACGTATATATTCATCTTTTTTTTTATATTTTGATAAAATGTATAATGAATCAAAAGCAGATAGGTTTATTTAATGTGTTATCTTATAAATATTTAAGACTATTTTATAAATTGCAAAATATGGAACGCACCTGAAATTCGAAACATTTCGAGTTAGAACTTTTTTTTTATACTTATTTAGTTCAGATAACATTATTTTTTTTGAATAATGTTAAATAGGTGACGTAGTATCAAAATACATCAATATCTCCAAATTTGACTTTTTGTGGGTTGACACATTATTGCTTATCAGCATCCAATTAAGATATCAAAATAATCATTATTTATTCCTTATTTATATTATAAATGCGAAAGTTAGTCTATCTACGTATTACGCAATCATGCCGAAACTACTGAACGGATTTAAATGAAATTTGGTACAGAGATAGTTTAGAGCCTAAGAAAGGAGGCTTTTTTATGCAAAACCCGGGCTGTAATGGGTTGAAAGTCAAAAGAATGGGTCTAAGGATCAAATAATCCTGTATAGATGTAGTCGAGGGCACCATGTAGAAATATTATACGTATAATACAGCAATAAAAGCTGGGAAATAATCTGTTTTCATTTCTGATGGACCATTAAAATACCCAAACTTCTTACATTTTTGACAATTACAATAAAAATGTCGTATTATATGTTTCTGTTTATGTTTCCATGCCATGAATGACGGCTATAGTAAAGCCTTTTATGGTGTATTGAAATCGTAATGAACTAATCCAGAAGCCATAGTATCTAATACAACTAATAGATTATCTGTTCTAGCTGAGGATAGAGCGAAAATCATGCCAATGCACTAGGAGCAGTTACAATATAGGTAAAATGTACACAGGGCCAACGTTATATGTACTTTAACTATGTAGATATTTAATCACTGAAAAATTGTCGTAATTTAAAATTGAAGAAAGAAATCTTTTAAAAAATAGTAACATAACGGTTTGACCATGTCTGATTCTGGTCGTAACTTATTTGAAAACTGTATAATTGTCTTTACCCAAAGAAGAGATACGAAATATTCAAAAAAAAAATCCATAATCTATATGCTTTGCATATTGTTAAAGTCTGTGGTCAAATTGAGAATAGATTATCTGTGGTCAAATTGAATTATAGTCTACGACAATAGAACCTTAATAATGTTCAAATTTATAATTGAAATTAATTATGGGCGAATTTCGACTACTAAGTGACCCCTGGTTATGTTGAAAGTTTTATATAGCAGGTAATTGATTTTGTATCACATGTGTAGACAATTTTTTATCAGGAAGATTTTCTGCGATTATTTTGGCGCTAATATTTTTTATCCAATTTAAAAGTCTGTATAGTCTGATATAGAAAATATCTCTAGATAATATCTACCGCATTAGATGCGGAGAAATAAAATGAAACAGAAATTTAAAAATCATTAGTGCATCGAGTTGGGTCGTCGGCCTCTGGCCTACTTGTAGATAAACTAGACCGATCGGAAGCGAGGCTCGCAGTAAACACGTATATATCCCCTAAAATTGGAGCATTAGTGCCGGTCTTAGCCGACGGAAAGTGTTTGAAGATCTTTTAACACTTTTAGTCGCTTACTAGTAACATTATAAAAAAAAAGTAAAATAACAGCCTATAAACGTCCCACTGCTGGGCAAAGGCTTCCTCTTCAATTAAGGAGAAATTTTAGAGTTTTATCCACCATTTGCTCCACTGCGGGTTGGCGGATATACATGTGTCAGAATTTCTCCCGGCACATGCAGGTTTCCTCAGGATGTTTTCCTTCACCATCTCACACTCACACATCTCGAAATGAATTTAAACACAAATTTAGCCCTTGAAAATTCAGCGGTTCTAGCCGGGGTTGGAATCCGCGATCCTCGATAGAGATCGACGTGCTCTAACTACTAGGCTCTCTCGGGTCGTACATTATAAAAGCGAATGTAAATTCGTTTTTTTTGGTTGTATATTTCGGGTCAATTACTGAATCTGTCATCATGAATTTTGCATACATATTGTATCAAGAAAAGGACATATAATACATTTTATTTTACACTAGCTGCTCTTCTCGGTTTCACTCGCATTTGTAAATACTGCTACGCTTAACAGTCCAACACCAACTACAAAAGACGAAATAAAACTATGTTCAACACGTGTCTAGCTAACCAGTGTTTAAAATGTTGCCTAAATTGCTATACTGCGTGTAAAATTATGAAGAAAAAGTTAAAAGCTGAAATAGATTTAAAGAAGATATTAAAAACACCTAAGCGTATATTAAAAAAAAAAATTAAACAATGTCTAAACCATGTTTAACTTAAAACTGTCTTTAGACGCTGTAGTACGAAATATAAACACACGTTTAACGTATGTTTAAATATTTTTGTAGTAAAACAGCAACTGTCATACTACAAAAGACGCATTAAAACCATGTTGAACACGTGTCTAGCTAAACAGTGTTTAAAAATTAAACATTGCTTAAAATATTATCTAAATTGCTTAACAGCGAATAAACTCATAAAAAACTTATTGACAAAATATTATACGTTACATTTGACAGCTGAAATAAGTTTTAGATATCTATTAAATTAACTTTAACGTATGTTAATCTGTATCTAAAGCACGTTTAACTCAAAACCGTGCTTAGACGGCGATTTGCAGTACGGATTTTTTTAAACACGCGTTTAACGTCTGTTTAAATCTTTTGTAGTAAGGCAGCAAATGTTTAATTCCAAAGCGTTCTATGTCCGCACAAAGTAACTCCTACGCCGTTACACGTGTAACTCCCCCCTCAATATCAGTGTCACGGACTACATCGACCAACAAAGTTATTTCAATACTTTCGAAATGTATTCGTGTAATTGTAAAAATGTTTTTTTTTCTTTCAGTTGGCAGAACTGTAAGCGATTTCACTGAGAATTAAGTAGAGTTGTTTTTTTTGTTTTGCTTTAATATTCTACTTACTATGTTTAGGTTTAGGTATTATTTTTTTATTATTTATATTGTATGTAGTATAAATAAAGTTTATTTGTAACGCAATCAATGTAATGTAGGTATTATTTTTTTATAAATTACGGAATTAATGAGTTCAGATATTTGCTTAAACTTTCTTGTTTTTATGGTGATATTCTTGCAAAGGTCCTCGATCTATACCAAATTTTATAAAGCTGAAGAGTTTATTTTTTTGTTTGTTTGAACGCGGTAATCTCAGGAACTACGAATTCAAATTGAATTTTTTTTGTGTTAGATAGTTTATTTATTGAAGAAGGCTATAGGCTATATTACATCACGCTACAACTCATAGGAACGAAGCAGTAACAATAAACGCGAGTGAAGCCGCAAGGACAGTTAGTTAAATAAAGTAAATACGAATCTTTTTCAACACTCCCAGCTTAGAGCGCTGATGAAGTTCCCATATAAAAAACACAAACGCGAACATATTAATAAACAGTCATAACTTACAGTCTCTCCCATATGAGTAAAGTCATAAGAAGCAGCTAGTGTAAATACGAATCAATTTGTCGCTCATCGCACGTGTGACCTTTCGTAACATACCCACACTATGTGAAAATCTGATCTCTATGAAAATTTCAATATCGACGCCCACATATAGCAATATCAAATCGAAAATTATAACAGGACGATAGTGTGCGTAAAATTTTGGTACTTATGCTTTTTTAACATGAAAAATTTAAAATGATTTTAAAGAAATAAAACGTAATTAATTAATGAGTCAAGATGGCTTAGTGGTTAAAACACGTTGATTTTAACAGAAGATCATGAATTCAAGCGCCGGTAAGCACCGCTAAATTTTCGAGTGCTCGGCGGTGTAGGAAAACATCTTGAGGAAACCTGCATGTGCCAGGAGAAATTGTGACTCGTACATCCGCCAACTCGCAGTGAAGCAGCATGGTGGATTAAGGTCTATCCTTTGCAATAATAAGGGAAGAGTCATTTGCTCAGCTGTGGGACATTTAGAGGCTGTTTTGCTTTTACTTTAAGTAATCGAAAAAATTAAAACCTAGCGATCCAATAACAACACCGAATAGACAATAACGCACTGCACTGCCACTTTTGACAGTTTACGTCGACCATTTTGATCTTCGACGTCACATACCCTATAACACTCCGGGGAAGAATACCCCTAAATCGGTCTAGCCATTTAGGTTAATAAACTAATTGGAAGTTATAATGGACGCACACTCCATCTGAGTCAATCGGGTAAGACAAACCCGACCTGTACATATTACGGCTAAGTTAAGTTATCGAAACGATTGACGAATTTGGTGAATCATAAAATGAATCTTCAAACAAAACTTTCGATGAATCATCGTTAAGTATATTCCATACATTTTGACTTTCAGAAAACGCAAGGCAAGATCAATAATTTTATACTAATTTCGGAGAAATAATACTCGTATTATTCAAAACCTCTTTATTAAAAAAATATAATACATGCAGATAATAATAAGAATAACCATACAAGTCGGGACTAAATGTTAACCGGATATCCGTTACATTTCTACTGCTACGAATCGATTGTTTATTTATCTACCAAGTATCGGAAAAACATACTCTCGAGTATAAACAAAGTTAATGCACCGCCTGGCGCCCGTAGTCGGTAAAACCTAAGAGTTTACACACTCCCTGTTAGACTAGGGAAATAAAAATGCAATCTCAAAACTTGGTGGAGGTTTTGGCGGTGTAGTTCAATTCAAGTTCAATTTCGGTAATTGTAATATCCTATCAGTTATCTTGGGGAAGCAATATTTTAGATTTTTTATTTAATATTTCGTTTATTTTTATAATTATCAAGTTTAATTATTAAATTGTTTCTGTCCAAAATAAGTTCAAATAAATATTTCATGTGATGGTTTTATTCAAAAAGGGTTTGATTAAAATCTGCACAATAGTTTAGTTTTTAGAAAGAATAAAAAATGTACTTATATTTTCTGTATTAACAAATAAAATTTAATTTTCTGTTTGTAATTTAAAATTAACAGCTTTCGCTAAATGAATATAAAAATATAATTAAATACATTTAAAACATAATTTATTTTTTTTTTATTGACTGTCCGTCTGTTTGTTTCGGTTAATCTCTAGAGCGGCTGGATTGATTTTGACGGGACTTTTACTCGCAGATAGCTAATATTATAAGGAGTAACTTATATTAGTTTTTTTTTTAAATTTTATTTATTTTAACTTTTTACGGACTTAGTCGCGGTCACCAGGTAGCTTAATAATATAAATGAATACATGCATTATACTTTGATCTTATATATGTTGATAAAAACTCTTTGAATTTGAACACAGTTAGGTTTTGAGACGCGCCATTGTTATGTGTCGTCAAACAAGCAGAGGGCATGTGAAGTGGTCTCGTCTGACAACTACAACCTCTACATAATTATTATTACATAGCACACATAGGCATATACAATTATATAGTTATT
The DNA here is from genome assembly GCA_037950945.1 of Hypolimnas misippus. NCBI lineage: Eukaryota > Metazoa > Arthropoda > Insecta > Lepidoptera > Nymphalidae > Hypolimnas > Hypolimnas misippus. The sequence continues at coordinate 5,934,697 of JBBEEQ010000014.1, forward strand.
ACATCACACTAGCTCATAACTGCGACTTATTGGCGATGATTGAGATTATAGTGAACAAGGATATTGAAATTAATACGTTTCTAATTTTTAAAAGTATTAACGTAAGCGCTTATGTTTCCAAGATAGTCTATATTATCTTATATATATGTATAACAGTTAATGTTTGTTTGTTCGTTCGTATCTTACACTCTACTGTTTATCCGATTAATATAAAACTTTGTCAATGTTGTAGGAAAAATAATTTAGGGTATTATTCAGTATAAAAATATATATAAACAGAATCTTATTTCTGTATTCTGCGGTCCTTTCATTAAAATTAGTTCATCGATTTCGATGATAATCTAAAGTAACATAAAATATTAAAAATCATTATTTTGGTTCAGTAACTTGTAAAAATAAGAGTTGAAGGCATCAAATAAAAAAAAAAACTATAACTTGACTACGTAAATAAATTCCGTCGAAAACAATTTTGATTAAATGGAGATAGCCTATGTCGCTCGGGCCATTATTACGAATCTATTGGCACCCCATACGTTAAAGTCGGTTCAGTAGTTTAGGCGCTACGGTGTAACATGAAAACATACATACATAGATTGCCAAAATCATAACCTTTCCTTTTGGCTTCGCCGTAGTCGGATAAAAACAATCACACAGTCATATTAGACGATGGCTATGAATATTGATCTTAAGCGAATATCGTATGTTAAAAGCTAGGCTACTACCACCGATTTTTAAGTAATAACTTTAAAAAAGAAATTGTCTTTAGTTAATTACTAGCAATCCCTCGCAATTTCACTCACGTTTACGGTAACTGTATCGTTCTTGTGAGTCGCAACATGAAATATAGCTTATAACCTTCCTCAATAGACTAAATTGGGTCAGTCGTTTCAGAGATTACTTCATACATACAAACTCACAAACTCATTTTACCTCTTTATAATATTGGTGTAGATGACTGTGTGTGTTAAAGGCTATTACAAAAATATTAGTTTTTGCTTGGTTTAGTTATTTCTTTCGAGCATAGTAAAGTACGTTAAGCTGTCAGACCCGCGCCCTACATACCAATCGACCAATTGAGATTCGAAGATCGACGAGAGACTGACAAATCACCAATGACTGACGAATATTTTGGATCACTATTACATAAACATAATTTTATGAAACTCTTAATAAAGATGCTCTTGAGGTATTTTAATTATGTTCATAATATATTCGATTGAATGAAGTTTATGATTTGCCTTTGACATAACTAATACTTCCTTAAAAGAAATAGACGTCAAACTTAAAATACAACTTTTTTTATACTTGAATGTAATTATTATGTAAGTAATTAATACAAATCACAAGTTACATTTCAGTGCTAATGACAAGTTAAGCTAAGTTGCTATTGTAAAATAAATATATATGAAAAAGGTGAGATTTGCATTTGTAAGTTTTACTTTCGTGAGCGATATAAAACTACTCTGTAATTTAGTAACAAACACGTCGTAAGTAGTTACGAAAACTGTGGATATCAAAAACTGACAGTAAATTTTTTCAGGTGTAAAGCAAAGACAAACAACTTATGTAAATATATATAAAAGTATGAGAGCAAAACTTATAATGTAATTCTCGTCTAATAACTACGATAAAATATTCACTAATTCTCTTAATTAATTCTTCTAATTCTAACATTTGGCACGATAATGGTATATTTATACCAACAATTCTAAGCTATAACATAAATATGCCTAATAATTTCAAACATAATAAATTCTTCTGTAATTATGAGCTAATACGCCAAGAATTTCATTTGATTTTCGATTAAATACTTCCGTTTACACAAGCTTAAAGCAGTAAAACTCGAAATCGTATAGCTGAAAACGCTTCTATTAATCGCCTTATTTATTAGACTAGCTTTTGCTTGCGGTTTTCGCGGTAGATTTGGTTTTTATTTTTTAAATAATACGGCTCTGGCGTAGTTTTACTAAATGTAATGCTGATTGTTTGCGTATTCCATCTCTGCTCGGGTTGTATATTATTATTTGTATAAGTAAATATTTGTTCCTAGGTCTGGATGTTTGTCCTTATAGGTTTCCCCACCGTGCTAAGTGCAGAGAGCACATAAAGTTGGCGATCCCGGTTCTTATTACAATCACCTGACAATGTTTGTTTCTTTTAGTAAGAAGATTACTCTAGTCTTAATGATTACTGGCTTGCCTTCAGAGTTTGCTGAGTACTGTGGGTAAAAATCAGTAACTTGCTAATATCTGGACTAGAGTAATAAGCAGAATTTGGTACAACCGGAAATATAACAAGTAGATGATGACGCATATATACAAAAATATCTAGAATAATTTACCTTTTAAATGGTACCAAAATTTTTAAAATAGATTCAGTGGGTCCAGAGTTTAATTCACACATGTAAAGTTCGCTCTATCTATTATATTAGTATAGATTACGTTCGTACTGATCTTTGTAAACAAAGGCATCTAGTCGAAAAACGTTTAAGAATTTAGTGGGCAGGCAAACAAGATAATAGCTAAGCTCCGCCTTTTGCAGTGGCAGATTCGGGTTGAACGAACTGTGTGATGCATCCAATGGCGTTACGCGCAATGCGGTGACCTCATTGGCTGTTATCTACATTTTGGATATGGAATTCTAGTATTTTTCACCCCCTTTTACCGTTTTTATATTTTTAACAATTTTATTTTAAATCTTTTTTGTTTGTTTATACCGAACAATTGAATTAAAACAATCGTTTAGTGCAGTTTTCAGTAAGCAGTTATAGATAAAGAAACATTCAAGATACGTTGCTTCAACACCATACATAATAAGCCTATTACATACTAATTACATAACACAAGATTAGTCTAGTTCCCCGACTTCAACCTATTACGAAAATCTACAATCTTTTGTAAAAAAAAGCAATTTTGACGATAAAATTTTTCATATTTTCATAATCCACGTCCGACGCATGAAACTGGTAGCAAGTTCTGCGCCAAGAAGTCGTTAATTTACAAGCCTTCCTCACACGGAATGCCAAGTTTTTTCGCATCGTTGTCATTTAACAGTTTCTCGTCTAAATCACTTGGCGTTTCGACCGAGCTTGGAACGAGCCCAGGAATAACTTCTGGTCATACCTTACCGTATTTAGGTCGATTTTGTTTGTTAGTTATTGTTGTTTATTACGTCCTTTGCATAATTTAAACTTTCCGCAATGTGTATTGCTGTGTCGTTTACTTTGTTATATAGACTTAAGTTTTTAATGCATAAATAATCATTTTAATATAGAAAACTATGGTTTGTTCCGAAATACATTCTGGGGGGTTATTATGTTGATTTATCGGTTTCGCATCGAAATACATTTCGACTGTCAAAATGTATCGCATTTCGGTATGGGATATGTGTAAAAACACAATATTTAGTTTGTTCCGGCTAATCTAATGTTGTAAGGTTTAGGCTACTTTTATTTTACAAATTTTATTTTCCTAGCCAGGAATCAAACCTGCTTATTTTAAAGAAAATTAATTCTGTATTATTGCACCATCTAATAGTGTCACATATAAGGATCAACTTCTGGGAAGTAATAGTATACGGCAAACTAAAGGATATGTCAATTTTTTTACGAAATGCTAATAATGCGAGTAAAATGCACCTTTTTTGAGCGGTACCACAGAGTGCAGCTTCACTTTGTATGTGAAGTCTACTTCCTGTAGTCCACGCGATAGTATTTAATATAACTAGTTGTCGCCTAGTTGTAATTCGACACAGATAATCTATTCTCAATTTGACTACAGAGAATAAACTAAAGAGTTTGTATGTGTGTGTCTAATACATGGTAGGGTGTGTAATGTTTCTTTTATTGATTTCATATATTTTTTTTCATACTTAAAAAAAGAATTCTGCACTCTTTCTTTATATAAACTATAAGTGTACGAAATTTCATACTCCTCGGGCCGAGCAATTTTAGTAAAAAGGAGTTCAAAGTTTTTGCGTCACGTATTAATATAAAGATAAATAACACTAAAGTATAAATAGTTCGTTTGACATCGCGCGTCAGTATATCCGTTTATATATTTACAAGATTATAGCAATTCATTTACACCTACCGAGTTCTTTACGTAACGAACGATTATTGAAGATTCTTTAAAACTACGACACAATAATAACAAACGAAGAAGTCTTACAAAGCATTATATTTCCTTACAGAATGACATTTCAAACGACGTGTACAATGAAAATGAATTTTTACAAGCTTTTAACTTCATTTGTCTACTAAAAGTCATCAAAACAAAGAATTGAATTGAATTGAACTTCACTTGTTAGTTGTTTATATACAGAATGATTTATTCAGATGGTTTAGCAAGGAGAATTATGAAATTACGAGACCTAGCGAAATTTTTTGAAATGAACCATGTCACCGATTTTGAAGTTAAGAAAAACTGCATTAAAAGATTTGTAAAACACAACATGGCTTAAAAATCGTAAGCTTTGAAAAAAAAAATTTTTTTCTTATAATTTTACTTCTTATTACATATTAAATAAGTTTTGAGGAATATATGTTAGCATGGCATCCTCAGTGTACTGTAACAAGCATAGCATAGGTTAAGTTTCGATATGAGGAACCAATACATCTTTGGTAACAATGCGATTTGATTACACGATAGTATGCTGTCATAATAAGATCACCAAAGACTTCCTTACTAAGACACTCGTATAAAGAATCAATAAAATTTAATTTACCTTGTTTATTTTTATTTGACCCAGATTACAAAACAATTACTCGATTGATTCGATATAAAAATGAAGACCTCAATTTAACCTAAATCGTAATTTCATCAAAACCTATTTTTTTTCTTCGTCCAAATAAAAATCGAGTGTCCGTAGAAAAAGTAGGGTAACGATTAACAAAGGTAGAAAAGTAAAATTCTATTAATCTACACTAATATTATTAAGCTGAAAAGTTTGTTTGTTTGTTTGAACGCGCTAATCTCAGGAACAACAGCTTCGAATTTAAATTTTTTTGTGTTAGATACTTTATTTATTGAGGAAGGCTATATTACATCTCGCCATATACAATATACCCTATATTACATCACGCTACGACTCATAGGAGCGAAGCAGTAACCATAAACGCGAGTGAGTTCGTAAGGGATAGCTAGTATATAGAAAAATAATAACTAATCGAATGCTAGTACCATTTTCATACATAATTTGTCTACAAACTTGTCAATCGTTACATAACTTTGTCTAGACCCGCATATACCCTTTTGCCCATCGCTAAAAATAAAACCAAACTACGTCGTTTCTAACATATAAATGATTTAAAATGTAACCCATCCTTCTGAACTATTTATAAACCATTGTGTGTAGGGTGGAAGTAAGACATATAGGAACTCTTTGTAGGCATACTTCGTGCATCTTTTTTTCAGTAATTCCGTAAAAGCCGCGTCGGTGGTTCTCATCAAAGGGTTATTACGCAAACTTTGTACACAGAATTTTTATGTCTCTTAAAAAGCTTTGCTTCGCCCTGCCAGAGCGTACACTGTGATATGTGCACTTTGTTGTTGTGATGAAACTACTTTGAAGATAGTCTATGATAGTTTTTTAGTCTTTATAGTAAACGTTTGTACAGGGTCGTCTATATGTTATTTATTAAGATCAATTGAGTTGATATTATTCATGTTTAAGAGGTATAATTTAAAACTAGTTTACTGAAAATGATAATGAGACGTATTCGAAATTTTGAGTTATACACAAGTAAATTATAGATTATAAACGCGACAACTATTTTGAGAATTTATAATTTCATGTACTAATATTTTTTTGCTGTACTTAATTGCTTATTCCTTAAAATAGTGTCTTCATTTGATTTTATATTTTATTTTATATTTTTATTATAGCTTAATAAGACAAACGTGAAAATTTATTATACTATTATTAAATCACTTTTTATTATACAAGATTTTGAAGTTGAATAAGATGGTGAAGTTTATAAATAATTTTCTTAAGATTTGTTTTTTGTTTTTGTTATTGTTAATTAAATAGTTAATTTGTACTAAAAAGTGTATCACAAAATCTATAAACCATCTGATAAAACTATTTTCTTAAGATATATTTCAGATATTTACGTTTTATATGAATTATAATTTTTTCACTAAACTAAATAAATATATTATGTACAATATACATATTTTTATAATATCAAAGACAGGCAAAAGTATATAGATAAAAATGTCAATTATTTCAAGAGAATGAATGAGTTTACGAATTAAATAACTTGTGAACGAGCAGTTTTCCTGCCTTCGTTCAAGGTATCACTTTAACATGTAGAGTTAAAATGATACTTTAAACAAATTATTTTTAATTTAATTTAATTTTTAGAACTATTTATGTAACAGATTGAGTTAAACATTCTATTTCATACAGCAGTTTGTTTGTATATTATAATCGCTGTTACTATTACTTCGATTTTAAGATTTTTTAACTAATAAAAAACTGCACTATTCCTTTTGTACATAGAGCATGAAGTGTATATTTATATTTTATAAGATTTTGGTAACTATGCTGAGACGATTCAGACAGACAGTTAGCTATAATTAGTATATAACTAAATTTTACGCGAAGAAAGATCTAGAAAATATGAATAACGATTCAGAAAAAATGAATGTGTTATATTTATATACATAGAAAAAAGATAGGTAGGTCTTATTTATTTAAATATTTGCTAACAACATAGGCCTAATACAAAAGCGTCAAAGACAAGGTTGAGTGTATTCTGAAATCTTGTTGAAGAACAAAAGTGTTTTATATCGCTATTAAAAAAATCTAGGTAAGTTACTTTACTAACAAAGAAGAGCAACAAAGAATTTTTGTATAAAATAAAAAATTTATAAGACCGTTTTTTTTTGTTAATTTGATTTAAAAGTAGTTTTCGCTCGCGGCTTTGTCTGCGTGTACGGGTATGTTTATAAAGGTATCCTGTCTTATTCTGATGTAGGTATATGTTATAATATTATTAAAGTATATTTTCCCCCCTTTTTAAGAAAACTTTCATCCATCCATAGTCTATATATCCTCAGACTTTCGCATTTATAATCTTAGCAGAATTGAGAGATTCTCAAGAATTAGAGAGTTGTGCAATATATTAAGACTACACGAGAACAAAAATGAATGTTAAAAAATTATCACTAACAGGAAAGCATTTATCGTTTCAAAGTGTGTATTTCTTTCATTTTATGTCCTTTTATATAAATACTAGCTGACCCGTTGATCAGTCATCGAGCGGGATAAAAAATGTTTAAATTACTAAAATGGCTATTAAAAAATAGGAGTTGGAAATAAAAGGGTAAAAATTTATTGTTTTATGTATATTTAATGCCACATTATAGGAAAATAAAAACAAAAAATTTTGTTCAAAATTTATGTAAAAAATTTATTAAGAGTTTGTTTCATACCTCTAAGTTAACATTTAGGGGTATGAAAAATAGGTAGTAGCCGATTCTCAGACCTACTGATTATGCATATAAGGAGTCTTCATATGCTGAAGAATAAAAAATAAGAAAAATAAGATATAATAGTTTGTATTTAAACACCGTATTTAATTCATTTGATTTCATTGTATTTTTCCGAATCGAAAGCTTAAAAAAATCTATAACCAATGGAACTGTAACTTGACGATTCAAAAGTGCTGTAAATAGCCTATTTGAATAAAGTATATTTGGAATTTGAATTTGTATTGTTGAAGATCTGTAGCAGTTTGTATTCATAGTCTCTCATCACATCACTTGCATTTTCAAAATTTTTATAACTGTTTGGACTCCTTCACGTCTTCTCCAACATATGTGACATTGGCAGAATTTTAGCGGATAAGTAGTGTAGATGCACGCCATATTATAAGAAAAAAAAAATAAAAATAAGCTTAAAAAAATACTACCAGGCCCTGTCAATAAAGGAAGCCACAATACAACAGTTTTACAAGTAAACACAATTCTCAAAAACAATAGCTAAAGTGGAAAGTTTTAAGACCGTTGCATTTAAAGGTTTTCAACGTTACATAAGTATTGACTGCTATTACGACGAATTCGAAATAACCGGCATCCAATTGACATCAGTCATGAAAACGATGAACGTGCTATTTTTAGTTAAAATTCGTTATATTTTCGACATGTATCACAATTTATATGATTTTTTATATTTATTAGCTGTGACTTTCTTAAAAATTAATAAGTATTATCTGACTTTTCACGATCTAGCTTTTTGACATATACATAACACTTTGATAACATAGTATTATTTTCAGACTTTCATCGAATGGTGAAAGGAATTCTAGACGCCTTTCCGTTAATCTATTGTAATTTGGATTAATAATCATCATCATCAAATACATATAAATAAACCAGCCCGTTTATCACCAGTGGTTAAAATAAGGTTCGACGTCACATAGCGTTATCTATATATTAATACGTGAAACAAAAACTTTGTACCCCATTTTACAAAATTGGCCCGGACGGTATATGACTTTCGCATACTTATAGTTTATACAGAGAAGGAGTGCTGAATATTTTTTTTAATTATGCATAAAAAATACATAAAAGCATTGAAAAAAAATTATACACACTAACGTGTATTTAAAACACACGCATATACTCTTTTGTTTATTGTTTGAAATTGAGAATAGATTTAGTCAATCTTGAAATTGGTTGAAAATTTAATGAATTACGGTCGAATCCCGACCGCTAGGTTATCACTAATAAATAGATGTAAGATATACTAGTTATGAAGGCCTTTCCTCAGTTTTTTTTGTTCACCAAAATAGATTATTCATAACAAAACACGAATGAACGTTATTTTAATGTAATTTAATGTAAACGTTATTTAAATGTGTTGATTTGAGATATTAAACTACACTAAGAAAATCAAAAATCAAAATCGAAAAATACATTAGTCAAGTAGGCTCTCACGAGCTCTTTTGAATCGTCAATACATGAAAAAAAAATCATCATCAATAATGAAGCTCGGTTCGGAACGTAGATTCTACCGAGAAGAACTGTCAAGAAACTCGGTAGTTACTCTTTTAAAATTTTGCCAATACAATACAGTTTATGATTACAACAAAAACTAGAACAATCCCTCGTCTGTGTGTGCCTTAATATTAACGTGAGCTTTAAAGGAAGTTCTGCGCGTAACTTCATTTGAGCGGACGTTGTAAATGAAAATGTATTTTTTCTTAGTTTTTCTTGTAAACTATATAGTTAGGGAGAGCTATAAATATCAAACTGTTAATTCATATATATTACGACGTGAAGTATGTTTTTCTGTTTTCATGTTAAACCATTTAAAATATTACATGTTTCTTCATATTAGATACCCTGCCCTGCGGATTCACTCGCGTTAATTTGAGGTAAAATTATATTTATATAATATTTAAATTCCTTATTTGAATCGGATATTGTTTACGGATTTTGACTTTTTATTAATTAATCAGAATAAATACTATTATAATACCTCATAATATTTACTCGTACCTAAATGAAATTTTAGCATTTCATTATTTTGTCCCATAAAAGTGGCCAATCTTTTATAGCTTATATATGTATACCTAATAGTAAAAAACATATACTATAGTATTTCTACTTTCAGATTAATTTTCCATACAGATGTATTAAAATATTTTTTTAACATAATAAATAATACATAAGTTACGGGAAAATGTAGACGGACTGATTTGTATGCACTCTTAACCTTATTTTAAAGGACACCAAGAAAAGCACGGTACAAGAGACGCATTATGCTTGCACCATGCTCAGGGCAAGGACCTTTGAAGCACTATAAAAGACTAGGACTACCTAGGATTTACACTGCCTAGGTATAAAAGTTAATATTTCACTTTCAGCGTATGATTGTGACTGAATATGTTAGTATAAGAATAACATTATTAACTATGTAAAAAATTATTGCGTATCATTTAACTTTAAATTAGAAATGAAACTTTGTCAAGTCATTTACAGAAACGAGAAGGTTATATGCCACATATATAACAAATAAATTCCTCCAGGTAGGAAAATGAGTTTTATACAGTCATCCAGTTAATAACACCTAGATAAGTCGCGAGTAAAAGCCAGTAGTAGTAGTAGTAAAGGAACAGCCTGTAAATATCCCACTGCTGGGCTAAGGCCTCCTCTCCTATTAAGGAGAAGGTTTAGAGCTTAATCCACCACGCTGCTCCACAGCGGGTTGGCGGATATACATGTGTCAGAATTTCTCCCGGCACATGCAGGTTTCCTCACGATGTTTTCCTTCACCGCCGAGCTCGAGATGAATTTAAACACAAATTTAGCACTCGAAAAATCAGCGGTGCTAGCCGGGGTTTGAACCCGCGATCATCGGTAAAGATCGACGTATTCTAACCACTAGGCCATCTCGGCTCATAAAAAAAAGCTAAGCTAAGTCAGTAAAACCTAGTGTAATATAAAAAAAAATAAATGTTTGAATTGAAATATACATTTCGAGAAAACCACCGCGTGAGGAAATATTGAGCCATTGATGTAGCCTATTTCCTACGTTGTTCCGAGATAGTCGTCAGACGAGACAAGTGGGAACTCTTTGGAGCGCCAAAAAGTGTCGAATGAATACATTTTTCGCTTCATATTATAGTGGTTTTTGTAATTTTCCATTTGAGTTTATTTTAAGAAATGTTCAAAGGCATAGAATTAAAACAGCCGCTGTGAAAGGTGGAGATCTCTTGAGGCAATTTTAAAACGTCTAGATTGTAGATTCGAAGTAGTTGTATTTTGTAATAGAAACAAAACATTCATAGTTTTTACTTTTGATGAATTATTTTGAATATGAACAGGGTTTTTCGACTTTGACACTTATTGGTACAATTTGGTCAATGTACTTAATAATTAATATCTTTATAAATTGTAGCCTATGTGTTGTTCTGATATATAAGTTGTATTACTGTAAAATTTTATCAAAATCTGTTCATCACAAACATTGATCCATCTTTACAAACTATCTTGGTTGTAATAATTATAGAAGGACTAAAAAAGTCTCTACGAAGTAACTTTGGCTATAACTTGTAGTTTCATTTCAATATGAGGAAACTGGATCCGAAGTAACACTTTCTGTTCAGAGCAAGTTCGGACATAAGAAACAAATTTGCGGCGAACCTGTCGCCAAGCTTGGCCAAGCGCCCAGCAGTAATTACTTAACGATTTATATGCACTTGATATATTGTGTGGAATTGATTGTTGTGAAATGTTATATATTGTTTAATTGGATAAAATTATTTTGGCCAACTTGCTTATTGTTTGATCAAACATGGCCAAGAGTTTGGTTCATTAATTGTACGTTTCACCAATTTCTGTATTACATTTTACCCGACTCCAGAAAGGATATGAATAAGAATATATTTTCGGACATGTATAATATGATGATCGCTTATTATGATGTGTAACTTAAATTATTTAATTGTTTTTTTTTTTTACATATAAAGTGTTACGAGATTATTTTTAATTATTGATAAGAGCGACATGGGGTATAATTTATAACATATTTAAAGTAGCCTGAATTTTTTTTATTACTCAACTTTTGCTTACACATTGGTTTTGCTTAAATAGTATTGCAACAACGATAGCAAAGTCTCATATTATGAAATATCTTCAGTAATTGTTTTTGAAACATAAGAAAAGAAGTTTTGTGTGTTCGTTGATGTCTAATAAACTAATTAACATTCCATTAAAATAAAATGGCAATCACATTTAAGTGGCTGTGATTCGAGGAAATTAAGTGACGTAGTTTACTTTATACGACCGTCAATTTGAAGAGACATTAAATCGGTATTTTATGCGCCATCTGGTTTCAATAAGAAGAAAAAATTCCATTGATGCATTTGTTGGTGACGTCACAGTTTTTCATTGTTTTAGTGGTTTTAACATCATTGTAATGATGTAAAAATGACAGCCCTTCTTTCGTTAATTTTTAATTATAATCTTCTCTTTCTCTATCTCTTTATCTATGAAATGGTATCATAAGAGACTATGATACCATTTCATTTCTTCACAGTAGGCACCGCATTCCGCACCCAAAATTCTGACTTATAAATTTACAACTCGAAAGCAGTTAAATAATCTTATTTAAATCAAAAATATTATGAAATTGAATTTGAAAATTTGTGTATAAGTAGCTTTATTTTACTATCACTAGAGTAAGTACACTGCTACGAGTATATGGTCTACGAGTGGCTACGTAAGCTGCTTTCTAGGCGATGTTAGGCGAGAATTACACTTGTAAGTTTATCCCACAGTTTTAAATAAATGGTTTATTATTGTATTACACTTGAAGTATATATTTGTATGTATTTTGATGATTACCTAAAAGTCCTTTACATTATCGTGTTGTACATTCTATATGTAGACGCTGATAAGCAAATAATGTGTTAAGCCACACGGACTACATTTCAAGAAAATGGCGTCTAAAGATTTCATACAAATTAGTTAGAAATTCGTTTAAAGACGTATATATCCATCTTTTATTGTCAATTTTGATAAAATTTATAGTGAATTAAAAGCAGATTGGTATTATGAAAATTTTATCCAATAAAAAAAATTTCTAATACATGAGATTATTTTATATTGCAAAATATGGCATGATCTTCAATATTTGAAACATTTAATTAAAGAATTTTTTTCATGTGTTTTTACTTTAGATGACTTAATTTTTTTAATTATGATACACTATCATCATACATCAATATCTTCGAATTCGACTTTTTGTAGGTTGACACATTATTGCTTATCAGCATTTATATGTATATGACTTATTACATTAGTTACTCAATCATACATTAATATGTATCTTGTAGGTTTGTCAAATGTTATAATAAATACTTAGTATTTTCCAAAATTTCTGCCATTACCACACATATGTAATGGGCGCTGATAAGAAAAACTGGGCCACACTGACACATGGAGCCACACGAACCTCATTTTGAGAAAATGGCGTCTAAAGATGTCAAACCTGTCCTTGATAAATTAGGTATATATCCATTTTATATATCTTTCCTTTTCTATTTAGATTAAAGGTATAATGAATTAAAAGCGGTTTGGTGTACTGAAAAGCATTATCTATGAATGAGTTTTTCTAATACAAGAGATTATTTTATATTGGAAAATATGATTCACACTTCTATATTCTAAACATTTAATGAAGAACATTTTTTTTCATACATATTTATTTTAGATGACTTTAAATTTTTTTGAATATTGTAAAATATATAACGTATTATCAGAAGAACCAATACCTCTGAATTTGACTTTTTATTGGTTAACACATTATTGCTTATTAGTATCCATATATTTATGTAATCAAACTCATAATGTAATCATGTTTATGTCTAATTGACACAACTAAAAGCCATAAACCAAAGAATTGAATTAAATCCATACGTAAAGCATTAACTGGATACTGATAAGCAATGTGTCAACCCAAAAAAAGGGGAAATTCGGAGATATTGATGTATTTTGATACTGTATCACCTATTTAACATTATTCAATACAAAAATAAAGATATATAAACTAAATAAGTACGGAAAAAAGTTTCTTAATTATTTGTTTCGAATTTCAAGGTTATTCCATATTTTATATTTAATTTATACAATAATATCATATATTTAAAAAAGACTTTTTATTATATAATATATTAAATATATCAACCTGCTTTTAATTCATTATACATTTTTTTTTAAATAAAATAAATTATGGATAAATACTTAAATATTCAAGCTAATCTTTTAAGAATAGGTTTGACATCTTTAGACGCCATTTTCTCAAAATGAAGTTCATGTGGCTTAACACAGTATTGCTTATCAGTATGCAAGTATGAATTTTGTGCAACATATGTAACATATAATTTTTTTGATATAGAGCACGATTTAAATATATGGAATGTTTTTATTCTACTATTAAAAACGTGTTTAGCAACAAGTATAAGTATAAAACGTAGATTAGGGTCCAATCAATTTCAGCTCGAAGGTTAGACAGAGCCGGTAGGAATGCGACTGGCCCGCGATGTCGCCTGTCCCGCGATGAATTACTGCAGGAATACGCCAAGGACGTTAAGCTTTGTGAGTATAACAAATTAATTCACCCTATTTTACTTGCATACCAATCCTATTCTGATATCTATACGAATATTATAATCAGAATTTATTTGTATGGCCCCTCCATAATCTCTGGAACGATTGATTCGCTATGAATTTTTTTTTGTGTCAGATAGTACATTTATTGAGAATAGGCTATATTAGATCACGCTACGATTCACAGGAGCGAATCAGTAACATAAACGCGAGTGAAACCGCGAGGGGTAGCTATAAAGAGGAAAAGTTTGTAAGTCTGTATATTGGGTATTAACTCTGAAACTACTGATCCGATTTGAAACAACTTTTTGCGTTAAATAGCCCGTTTATTAAGAAATTTTATAGGCTATATTACATTACCCTACGACTGCTGTCTCTAAAACTTACGTATAAATAATGTCCATGTGGAATAATACCATGCTATTAGTATTTCTCTTTGAAGTGTAAACAATAAGTTGACAAAGTTTCACCGTATTCGGACGAACAGTATAGCGGCACGAGATACGAACGAGCAGACAAACATTAATTTGTATATATTAGATACTAGCTGTCCCTTGCGGTTTCACTCGCGTTCATAGTTACTGCTTCGCTCTTATGAGTCATAGCGTTATGTAATATAGCCTATAGCCTGCCTCAATAAATAAACTATCTAACACAAAAAGAATTTTTCAATCCGAACAAGTAGTTCCTGAGATGAGCACGTTCAAACAAACGAGCAAACAAACTCTTCAGCTTTATTAGTATAAATGCTTCAGATATTAACAGAGTTATCTTTACGTTTCGATCGACCGACGTGCGGTAGCGAGCTAAGTCGAAAGTAAGTGTTTCTATTATTAGTCGCGACTATTATTGTTTAGTTTATTTTAGACTTTTCTATACTAATATTATAAAGAGGTAAAATTTTTAGCTTATATGAAGGGGGTAATCTCTAAAACTATAAATCACATATGAAACATTCTTTTTGCTTTAAATAGCCCATTTATTAAGGAAGGATATAGGCTATATTACATCACGCTACGCCTCAGAAGAGCGAAGCAGTAACCATAAACGCGAGTGAATCCGCGAGAGGCAGCTAGTTACCAATAAATACGTTGTTTAAAATACAGACTTTATACTTTTGTTTAAGTTTTTTTTTTCAAATGAAGATAAGGGAAGGTAAACATTGTATAATTATATTTTTTCTTTAAATTAACGCGGGCGAAACCGCAGGGCACAGCTCGTGTTATATAAAAATTAATACAATAATTTAAAAGTACATTAATCTAAAACACAAGAAACCATTTTCTATAAGTATCGAATATAAACTGGCAAATCCAGGGTTTCGGTTTTGGAATGGAAAAGTATTGGATCCAAAATTTTGGTTCCGGGGAAAGTGTAACCCAGGATACATCACCCTTAAAAAGAGGGGGGAAGCTATAGTTTCCCTCTGGATCCGCTGATGCAGTGGTTCTTAACCTCTTAGTGATGGAAAACCATTATAAAAATCTTTTTGTCTTGCCCTGGACCACTAATATACTTAAAGTAGATCTAACTAGCCGAAAAAAACAGACAGACAGTGATAAAAATAATTAAAAATTGCTTTTTTTGGTATGGGTAGCATGTAAAAGTTTGTAAATGTTTAAAATCATAACCACATACAGCAAAAAGCCGTTAATTTGACATAATGTTTGTTTTTATATATACATAAATTTATAGGTTGGCATCGTGCACCACATCAGAACCAAAGATCACCGGTTAAGAGCCACAGCGCGTATATAAAGTAAAAATGACTCACACGAACCACGTGACATAACTCAATATGAATAAATTCTTTTTACGAATAAACAATAATAAAATATATTTATCAAGTTAATGGTTAGGTACGAAAAATAACAATTTATCAAATCGTATGCCAAATGCAAAGTGAGCCATTCACTTGTTCGCGGATTTGGCATCCCTCCCAGACTACATGTCGACAAGTGCCTGCTTACATCATTTTGGCAGGGATAAACCTAAAAATAGAAAAAAAACCCTACCAATAAAACCTTCTAGAATGGATTAATTATTCAATATATTTTATTCAATATATGGACACTAATAAGCAATACTTTGTCAAGTCACACAGATTTCATTTTGAGAAAATGGCGTCTAAAAATATCAAACCTTTTCTTAACAAATTTGTTTGTACGTATATATCCGTCTTCGCTTTTTATTTTGAGAAAAGGTATTATGAATTAAAAGTTGATTCGTCTATTAAAAGGTTTTATCTAATAATAAGTTTTTCATATATATTAGATTATTGTATATTACAAAATATTGAGCTCACTTCAATATTCGGAACATTGCATTAAGAAACTTTTTTCCGTACTTATTTTGTTTAGATGATTTAATTTTTTTTTATGAGATTCTATACACGACGCATTATCAGAATACATCGATATATTCGAATTTGACAATTTGTGGGTTGACACGTTATTTCTTATCAGCATTTTATATGACAATAAATAGTCAGACAAGGAAAATTTTACATTAGATTTTGTTAATTAGTTACATTTTATAACAATTTAAAAATGATTACTAGCGATATCCAGATTAGGGAACCTGTATTTTAAAGACCATATCGCACGTTTAGTATTAAAGCGACTGAATCCAAAATTTTAAAATTTTTAGACATACTCCTAATACGCAAAAGACGTTTTACATTGGGGAATTCGGCTGTTTGTTGTCCTTAATATCACAAAATATTGATAGAATATTTATAAATTTTTAAAATACTAACATAGCTGATTAGTTTCACATATATTTCGAGTTCGGTCAATTTTATATAAGATAAGCCTACGATGGGTTGTGTAAATTCGTTAAAAGAAAAAATATACTTAGCTTAGTTTTTTTTATTTACTACTTGATTTACAATGTAGAAAGTAACAAATCAAATTATGGTAATTGCTATTAAAATATTTATTAGTTTTTAAGACTGTAACACTTGCTTTTTCGTTCGAGTTTTAGTAAGTTAATTTTGACTAAACATTTTTTATTTTAATCTTTATGATAAAAGTTATAAAGAGATAATGTATATATTATTTCTCTACAATAACGAGATATAACATAGAAAACATGCACTATGAATCGACTCCTCTTTTTTAACTCGGTTGATAAAATTAAACTACTCGATACAACCTGCATGAAGTCATGACGAAAAACTTATATTAAAAAAAATAAATACATGATATATTCAAAAATGTATGAAACATAAAAATTACTTTAACCTAAATTTATCGAATTTGGTACACAGATAATTAAATACACGGAAACGGATGTTCAAGAAATACAGAGAGTTCATCCTAGTAATTTCTCAGATATTGCAAAATATGATGCAATGTTTGATTCTTTGTAATCACGTAGCACGATATCATCAAGCGCAAATAATGTAGCATCTTGTTCGTAACGCGTAGTAAGTTCGTAGCAGAGGCGCGAAATCGTAGCAGAGGTAATTAATGGAATAATAAGAAGAAAGTTAATGAAATATGTCGAATGATGAATTGAATAAAAATTAAAAAAAACAATAACGAGATATACTTTATTCAAGTAGACATTTACGTATACTTTTTCATCTGAAGCTATCACCAGTTTCAGAACTCTACCAAATAGAACCCGCACGAAAGTCGAAAGAAAAATAAATTCTATTACCACACAAAGTTTTTAATAATTATTAGTCGGAAATGAATATCGGTCAGTTCATTTAACGTCATTCGATGTGAATAGTGCACATGACGTTATAAGTGTCTATAAATGACGCGTGTGCCGTAATTAATGGATCTAAAGAGCTGTTTGATATCCGGTTTTTTTTCGCTTAAAAGAAAATGAATTTCAGGAATGGTTGAAATTTTATGTAGCTTTATTTTAGTTTAGATTGTTGTAAACAAAGAATGATCATAATTGGGTAAAATATTATGAATGAATATAAAGATATATATATTTTCTAGAGCTGTTTTACACAAAAGTGATTATGATCTTTTAGTATCGCGAATGTGTAGTTTTAATGTTGTATTATATATTTGACGTTACCTGCTTATATAAAGTTTAATAAAGACACTGATACTCAATATTGTGTCAAGCCACTCGGACTTCATTTTGAGAAATTGGCGTCTAAACATATCAAAACTATTCTTACTAAATAATTTTGAAGGAGTATATATCCATCTTTTCTTTTTGTTTTGATAAAAGGTATAATGCATTAAAACCAGATTGGTATTTGGTATTAATTTGATTTTCTCTAAGAATAAGTTTAAAAAAAATAAGAGTTATTGAATAAATTGCAAAATATGGAACTCACTTTAAATTCGAAACATTGAATAAAGAAACTTTTTTCAGTACTTATTTAGTCTTGATGACTTCAAAATAAGTGACGCTATAACAGAATACATCAACACACAACAACGCTTGACACATTATTGCTTATCAGAATCCATATGTAAAATAATATAAAATATTAAATGTAAGTTTAAATACGTCAAAATGACTATAAAATAAAAGCAAACAGATTTTCATTAAAGATAGCTTAGAACGTTTTCACCATTTAATAATCCTTTATAAGTCAATTAATTTGTTTACAAACAAAGACAAACTTGTAACTAACTGAACCCCACATATTGAAACAGGGTTAAAAATTCAGATTGTAGAATATAAAAAAAAAAAAACTATATATAAAAACGTACCTTTATCATATTCTGAAGATGGCGTCTTGATCGTTTGACGATATGGTCATAGCTTGATGCAGGTTCGATTCTTGAGTGCGTTCATTTGGAACAGTTTGTCAAAAAATATCAACTTGTTTTTAAACTTTGAAGTTGTGATGCGTCTATGAATTAGATAGTCCTCTATGTCATAACTTGAAATAACTTCTACGAGAAAACCGGTGAAAATACCCTAAAAATAAAAAAAATTACTTTTCTTAATATAAAAAATACTATTACATACTCATACGGATACACACAGACACACACACACACATACACTAACACGCGCACGTGCGTACGCACGTAAATACACACGCATGCACGCATGCACAAACACAAGCACGTTTGTAGATACTTTTATAAACATAGACAGCCATAGGCTTTTAAAGTAAAACCGGAAATGTATAAGATTAGCTTTTCGCCCCGATGTTGTATTAAACATATAAAAACACAGTATGTATAAATTGCGCCTGTGTGCAAAAATTATATTAAATAGCTCTACGTCTTTGAAAAATTATGCGTTTTATATATAAACTGTCATCCCCTTTTTTAACCGACTTCCAAAAAAGGAGGAGGTTCTCAATTCGTTGGAGACTTTTTTATGGATGTTTTTTTTTTGTTTAACAGTGTATACTTCCAAGATGGCCCCATTGTCATCAGGTCAGGATCTGATGATGGGATCTTGGAGAAATCGAGGGAACTCCTCAAATATTATAGGCACACCTACATGGCTTTAGGTATTATTGAGAGTAACTTATGTATTTACCCTCAGAAAGTTACTTTTGGTGAAGTAGAACTGATGATGAAGACCACAGATGGTCACCGGAACTACTCAATAACAAGTATTTCACGGCTCGCGATTCGATTATTTCCGTAAAAATACTAAACCATTTACGTTCGTCACAATGCATATGGTGAAGTGGAGCTGATGATGCAACGAGAACTCTTCAATAATTAACAGCCATACATCAGGAAAAGCTATATTTTGTTGATGGCGATGAACAGTTGGCATTAGGCTATCGTAACTTAAGTAAATCACCTAATCTTACTATGAGGTATCATTAAGGTCCAATCTATCTATTTCAAAATTCATTGAAATTAGTTTAGCAGCTTAAGTGTGAAATTATAATAAAAAGGCAAACAATACTCAACTTAGAACACGAAGTGAGATAATAAGTATTTCCATATAAAAATCATTATGAAAAGTTTCATTAAAAACTATCCAGTCATTTCAGCCTTATGTATACAAACAAGCAGACATAATTCAAATCAAATCACTTTACTGAGATAGAGCCTAGTTGTAGCCAACTGACTACAGCTCGTGTACACGCTGGTTCGACCGGGCAGTACCACAATCTCACAGAAGATCGGCGTGAAATAGCTGAGTTTTGTTTCGCTAGAACGCCGGAAGCCTAAACCCCTCCCCCATTCTTTTGCTTATTTCCATTTCCCTATAATCCCTTATTTCTTTTTAATAAAGTAAAAAGATATTGTTAGTTTTTTTTGGGAATTATTCTAATCTAAGTGAGATTACGACAATTTTATTTTTAAAAACGCTAATAGGAGTTATATAACATTTTCTTTATTATAACAGAGATTTCAGTGGAAGAAGTTAAAAATAGCATTATATGATGCGCTCCGTGGTTTCAATGAAAAGCCTTAGCAATATAATAACGATAGATATTTTATAAACTCATGAAACTTGGCATCCAGAAATCTGACCACTTTGGACGAGGTTGCCTAGCAACCACTGACTGAGTATGACTAGACAAGATCAGAATATCTTTTGGCTCGCAATACATACAACTTATACAATAATTTATACAGATTTAGAATGAAATCCTTTGAGTTGTTACAACGTAAATAATGTAATATATCGTTAAAATTTAATTGCACGTTTTTTTTTTTACGAAAATTAAAAGTAATAGTCAAAAAAAAACTGTATTGCAGATTAATTTATAAATATCATAATAATTGATAAAATTGAAAATGAAAAACAATCGCCAACAATTTATTTTTTGAGACCATTTCAACGAGCCCTAATACAATAATTCTACTATAAGTTGATGAGGAATTGTATATCCTGGTGATTCCAGAAGATGCAGCATTAGATCAAGGTTACGTAACTATAAAATTTTGATATTATTCACAGAATTTCGAGTCGATTAGAAGTAGAAATTTCTCTGATCCTTTCAACAACTAAAAAATTGATGATGAAACGTTTCAAGTAATGAACCAATCCTCACACATATGTACAGATGCATAGATTGATACGGATACATACGTCAAACTTGTTAAAAAATTTTATCATATAAAAACATACAATTAGTGAACATATGTATGTATATTATGTTTTTTAAACAACAGTTTAGGATTATAGCTATTTAAAGTCAACAATTATCGGTACAAAAATAAATCAATCCCTTAATATAACAATTCCTATACATGAATATTTCGAGACAATAGTGATGTAGCCTTATTTTATACAAGGTTGCAATATCGATTTAGAAATAACGACCAACTTAGCCGCGGAATATGAATTTTTAAATAAAACGTTCAAGGGATAAACGCTTGAATGTTATTGCGGTTCCGTATTCAAAGTTGAATTACCTCGAAATTTGAAACCGAATTCAAAAAGAGTAGGAAGTTCTTAATTCATAGTGTATGTCTTTTATATGTTTGTTATCTGTTAAATCCGTTATTTGCTAATCGATTTTGAAAATTCTATCTTTATTTCACACAATTTTTATCAAAATTGGTTTAGTAGTTTGATTTTTAAATGTAAATAACTTGTATACGTAGGTCATCATAGTAAAAGAAATTAATTATTTTGCTTTAAAAATCGGTTCCTTTATTAAAATAGTTTTAGTTTAATAAAATTAAAATAAATAATGATTCCATATTAAGTATAAGATCCAATACTACTTCAGACTATTCTCTTATTTAGACTAATGTTTAATATACTAAGTGATTTCTTTTCCATCATCAAAAGCAGCTGGCGATATCGACGTAATTCCGCAGAAACATTGTATCTGATCTAAAAATAATAGTCGACAAGGAGCGGGGAAAGCTATCGAATAGATAGTCGTGCAGTTATCAAACACACATTAGCCGTCTACCCACGTCATCCCATTCATCCGCTTCGATCGCACGCACACGCGCGCACTCCACGCCACCACCACACCCGCCGCCCTCACCACCACCGCACCACCACAGACGGCTAAAAACTAACGAAAAAAAAAATTCAAGCATCGCCTCAGACAACCATAAAACTCGAGAATGACGCCGCCTCTACACTCGCGCATCGCCGTCCACCATCTTAAATTTCATTCACAAAAATCGCTACAGCACATAGCCTATTTGTTTACCGTTTCACGCCTCTCTGATCACGTCGACTCGTTACACTTAACACTAAACGCTTCCCTTTTCACCTTTTGTACGTTTTACACTAGGTTTTATGGTAAAATAGCTTTTTACAAGTGGTTTTCTGCTGGCGTTTCGGTCTTTCGGTTGTGCGCGAGTAGTACACGGCGGCACACCGCGACAGTATGTGTGCAACTGAAGAATGGTGGCAGGACTGCGGACAGCCGCGGGAGGCGCATGCGTGGTGCCTACCCGCCAAAATACATCTACGCGCATGTATGGACGGATCTGCCTCCCGTTCAAAACTTCCATACATTTATGTCACAACAGTTTTGTTTTTAAACACGAAATTGGGGATTGATTTAAGAGAAAGATATAAATATTACTTAAGTATTTGTTGGTGTGGAAAAAGGGTAGTCCCCTTGATCAAGGGAGCGGGCGCGAGGGGAAAATAGCATCAAACAAACCTATTGTCTATTTATATCCCGAGTTATGTCAATGTAATGGGTTCGTAGCGCGCTACGGACGGCTACGACGTAGATTCACTGTGTACGATGTATCTTTATGGATTTTAAATAGATAATATTGTTTTGCGGTTGTCTACAAGAGCTTAAATATATAGAGAAGAATAATAGTTCGTATGTAGTAACGTTGTAGTTCTTAACTAAATCTTGATCCTTTTCATTTTGTAAAGTTGGGGCAAAATTAGAAATTGTTATACCTTTTTTTAATGTATATGAAATATACATACTGTAAATATTATTTCAAAAGAAAACTATGATAAAGAAATTAAAATATGTGCAATGTTCATATATACATATGTATGTATAATTTTAATAGATGTATCTAACAAATCAATCGACAATCTTTTCAAAGTTGGAAAAGGGTCTATAATTTTAACGTCAAATAGTTCGAACGTGATATATTTTTATAATAAAAATTACTGGCAAACGAACGCAAGTAGAACACCTGATGTTAATTGATTACCATTTCCCATGGAAATTTTCAGCATCAGTTGAAACACAAATGCGTTGTTAATTTAAAATTTAAAGGAATAGGAAGTAAGATAAGGAATAGGAAAAGCGGTTAGGCTTCTGGCTCTCTCACTCACCGTCTCACTCACCGTATGACCGTTATATTAACTACTCAAAGTATGGCTGAAAATTACTATTTAAACAATCTTAATATTTAATTATTTACTGAAAATAACAATACTGTACTAGTATAATATATTATTTCTTAAAATATTGAATGCTCGTTTCACGAATTGGCACCTATAAAAGTGTAATTAAAAGTGTCATCAGTCAGCTTTCGCGTGAATATTAAAGCCAATACTCACAGTCACGCCTTACACTTCTTATCTTTAGTTAATTAAAAATATTTTTCCGAAATCGTATAAAGATTGATTCACTGTAGGATTTGACTGTGCCCCTTAAAAGTCATGGTCAAGTACTCTGTAACATTAATTGGCAGTCCACTTCGACACAAGCGGAGCAAGTTGAAAGTTTTAATTTAGTTTTTATAATACCCTATTACAATGTAATATAAAATAACCTAAAATATCAACTAAAATGTATTTATTTACATTGTGGCCAATGATTAGGGATCAAGCGAAGTTAAAAGAAAGCATCGCGGTGTTTTTAAAGACGACATACATAGTAATGTTTTGGTTTGACGGTATGACGTTGGCTGAAATTTTGCGGCAGGTTTAAGTCTTTAGATACTGTCAATCCTTTTCTAAGAAAACAATATGACACGGTTTTTTAGAAAACTTAAAAATCTTCTGACACCGTAATGCCCTTTTTAGACATCCTATATTTAGATATTAGATGTATTAGAGGTTGCGTCCATAATTTGTCAGCCCACGATCCTAGGAATCCAAATCATGAATGAGTCTATGTGGTTCGATCGCAAAGATGTCGTTATTTTTGTAATCAATGAGAGTAAATTTTTTAAATTTTGCCGCATATTGTGTCGGTATAAGTGGTTGTCAGAAATATATAAATTAATTTTTCTATGTACCGAAATAAAATAAGAAATTTAAAACATACAAATACGAAATGCAACTATAACCTTTCACCGAACTTCTGAGGCAATGAGGTACCCTTTATCGAGTCAGGCCTTGTAATATGTCAGTATACTAGGCTAGGCTCTACCTTAGTAAAACTGTCACTAATTACTTATACCGACCATGTTTTCTTTAAAAAAACCTAAAATAAAATGCGTAATGAAATAACATAAATTTTATTTATTGATATGTCATTTTAGTTCCCTGATATCTTGTCCTAGTTATACTTAGAAAAAAAAATCCACATCCATACGCAACATTTTTAAACGATTTCGTTTTGTTTATTCGTATTTAATAAGCTGCCAAACCTTGCACTTGCGAAAGGCTTATAGACATAGTACAATTAATTAACAATAGGAGGCGCGCGGCTTGTATCAGTCAGACATAAAAATAAGTTTTTGAGGGTAGTCAGACATAAAAGATCTATATTAGCGCGAGCGAAGTAAAATACACAAAAAATAGTTTTTATATAAGACTAGTTGACTCGAGAGACGTTGTTCGGTCTTAAGTATGAATATTCGATTTGAATAAATATTATAAAAATAATTAACCTACATATATAGCCGATAAACAATGTTTACAGCACACGATCTGTCATTCGGGAAAATATCAAACGATTAGAAAACTTTATATATAACCAAAGAATTGAATTGAATTGAACTTTATATTGAAAATAAGTTTTCTTTAATTTTCTAATTTTTTGCGCAACTTTCTTTTTTTCGTTAGAACCTTCTACGAAGTATTAGGCGAGACTTACATTTGGAAGTTTTACTCTCGAGAGCGATATAACTCAACGACCACAACTCTATAACCTAATAATTCATATGTACGTTTTGAGTTACAAAAGCAAAAAAAATTCTGTCGGTGCCTTATTTTTGACGTAAATATCAAAAATTAGTAATTTTTTTATGTGTAAATGAGAAATAACTCATGTAAATCTTATATATCTTTGAAATACTTAAAAAATATGGATGAACGATGATACAAATGGCAAAATCGTTATTATTCCGTGACCAACAGAAATAAGGATTCATTTAATACATATAGATACATTAATTCACAAGTATAGAGATACCGATAGACAAAAATATAAAGGTGAATTTTCGATATTATTATCTCATAAAGCAAGTTCTTTGTCAACGTGGGCTGCGGATAGACGCTCCGGCGCCGCTCTGGCTAGACCGAGGTCAGACGGTGTAGAGGCGGTGAGGCTGCCTCTGTACCAGCCAAGAGGCTCTGATGCCAATTGACGTCACACAAAGGTCACCATGGACATGCCGTTATTTGCATTGTGCGATAGCCGATTTTGTAGGATTTAGTGTTATTTTTCTGTTTTTGATGCCAAAAGAATGTTTTTGAAATATATTGATGGTATGGACGTTGATAAGCAATATTGTGTTAAGCCACAAGGATTTCATTTTGAGAAAATGGCGTCTAAAGATGATGAGATGTTAAACCTATTCTTTATAAATTAGTTTGAAGACGTATATACATATCTATATTTTCTTTTATATTTTGATAAATGGTATCGATGGATTTTAAAGAAGATTGGTACAGTAAAGAATTTTATCTAATAATAAGTTTTTTAAATATATGACATTAGTTTAAAAAATGGAACGCAATACAAAATATGGAATAACCTTTCACAAAAGAATTGAATTGAAATTGAAAATATGAAACGCATTTGAAATTCGAAACATTAATGTTAATTAAATTAAGTTTTTTTTTCTGTATTCATTTAGTTTTGATGACTTAAATTTTTTTTGAATAATGTAAAATAGGTGACACAATGCATATATATATTATATACATGAATGTCAATTATTGGGGCATTCTACCTCTCTCCAAGTAGTCTCAGTCCCCCGTCCTATGAATGTTCTTTGTTTATTGATGTTTGTGTTTAGTCCACTGTGTTCGTTTCTGTGTAAATATATTAAATGTAATAAAATAAGTTGTAAATAAAACAGGTGATTATCCCATTAATTATAGCTGTATTTTTATACTATATATTTATTATATTTATAACTTTTTTTGTGTTGTTTTAGGATTAACAATGAAATTCACACTATTTAAGGGTGTTTTCAAGATTTAGTTAAGGTTCGATTCTGGAACCCACCGATCAATCTCCATCGTGTTTTCTCCATTATATAACATGCGAAATAAGATGTGTCTAATTGGCGCAAGTAAAAGCCATAAACCAAAGAATTGAATTGAATTCATTGGGGCACATTATTGTTTTTCAGCGTCCAAATAATTAAAATGTTAACTAGTTAATTACTATATTACCAAGTTGCAGAATTGTTGTATGAATTTACGATAGTTATTGCAAATGAAATTATCGCTTTAGACCAAGTGTAAATAATGAAAATATTCTGGTTCTTCTAGGCTGATACTTAAAACATTATTCTATTGATATAAAGGTTAAAACCAACATCTTTAAGAGGATTTTTGTACGTTTTAAACAGATTACATAGAATACTGAGTACACATGTTATAATAGTTCTTCCATGGTACATACTTTCTGATCATCATATCTGTTATTATGTAATATATAAGAAATGTAATCTCATTTATATGTAATGTGTTACAATGTATAACTTAATATCATTGTTGTTTAACAGAATAATAGATTTATTATTTATTGGTAGAATTCAAAATATCAATTTAAATTTATGTGTGATACGAGCCTAGTTGTAGTTAGCTCAAGATGGGATTTACGATGCTCACATTTCAGACTTCAGCAAATTTTTAAAATCTTTCTAATTCTGTCAGTAGATGTAGGTGACTAGGTGAGTACTCTATCACAAGTGTGTCTTGTCCCACAGGTCACCAGTTCGAAATGTCAATTCTATTCTGATGATTCATCAATAATGTTTTTTTTATCTTAGTAACGTAAAAGTAACGAGTACTTGTCGTATTGTCGTAATTTGTCGCAATTCTGCAGCTAGAACTCCATAAAGGTCCAAGTCAACAGTACGTGTTAAAAAAGCTTATAATGTATCTATATCTATATCTATATCTATATCTATATCTATATCTATATCTATATCTATATCTATATCTATATCTATAATAATAAATAAAATTGAAGCGTCTGTTTGTAATTTCAAATTAATCTTTTCATAACATGGATATAAATGTGTATACGATGGAAATTTTATGTAAAAAGATTTTTTCTGTCTGTCCGTCTATTTGTTCCGGCATATTTCTGAAACGGCTGAAGATAATGTTTTAATGTGTAACTTAGGCTACCTTTAGAAATTATTTTTTTTTAATTTTTCGCAGACGATGTCGCGGGCACGAGCTAGTAATGCGTATAATTGGAAAAGATTCCTATCTTTAAATTTAAAGATATTTTATTTACATAAAAGACTTAAATAATTAACACAAAAACAATAAATTGAAGTGACGCTAAATAAAAAAATTGATGGAATTACTACATAATTTATACAGAAACCTGCATCATTTCCCCATCCTCTGGGCAACTCCTTCATATCCTATACATTGTTATAAGAACTTATCTATATACCGGTATTACCTTAATTTTCTATCTTCAAGTATGCTATTTATTTGAAATTATAGCGTATTTTTTTAATGGTTGACAGGCAAGTGCTTAATGCCAATCAAGCGTGGTAGTAAGCAATGATGACGTTCAAGTTAGTCTAGCCTAGAGAA
The DNA here is from genome assembly GCA_037950945.1 of Hypolimnas misippus. Classification (NCBI taxonomy): domain Eukaryota; kingdom Metazoa; phylum Arthropoda; class Insecta; order Lepidoptera; family Nymphalidae; genus Hypolimnas; species Hypolimnas misippus. The sequence goes on from JBBEEQ010000014.1 coordinate 5,962,641, forward strand.
TGCCTATTCACTCTTCACTTGAAGGCATTCAAATTATATTCAGGAAATACTGAGGATTGAAGAGGGTTTCATGCCTTAGCTCTGAAGTTAAAATACTGTTAAATTGCATTAAAATCCGTTAGTACTTCTTTTTAAAGATACAAACATCCATACAGCCTTATGTAAGTTCTCGTTTATATTAGGATCATTTCAGCCGCGGCTTCGTCTGGTATTCGGTTATATCGCGATGCCGCTTACATCGCATTCCCACAGGGACCATGCATTTTTTCTGGATTAATATTAGCCAACGTCCTTTCTTAGACTATAGACTATTTATACCAAATATCATTTAAATCGGTTCAGAATTTTAGGTGATTGCATAACACAGACAAAGTTACTTTCCCATTTATAATATTAGTAAGGATGACCACAATTATTGTAGTGCATGAGTAGGAAGTACCGGGAAAATCAATGTGATATGTCAATTACATAGAATGCTCGATAACGCTCGTACTTAATTCAATGTCAGTTTCTAGGAAATGTACAATTAGTTGATTAATATGTGACCAGTCGCCCGCTGTATATATTACTATGTGACCTTTGACGATATAATACTGGCAACTATGATCAAAGAACATCTTTTTTAATTAAAAAAAAGAACTATGCATTTTTTTTAAATCAATATTTGCAAAGCCTAAATCGAAAAAGTTTTTGCGTCAGTAATGGATAAGGCCTCCCATTCACAACTTCAGTTTATTTAACATTATTTCAATTTGGATAATTATTGATGTTAATAAAGCCTTGATTACTATCAAGAGTTAAAGTATTTAAACAGATTATTCAAGTTTTAGTATCAGTTTACAGATTAATCTTGTTTGATAACAATTGCAAAATCAAAACAGTCTGCCATCGAGCATTTTATAAATAAACCTACTTTGTAAATATCCCGATCTAGCTATATTGACATCAGTACGCACGAGGACGCCTACGGATTTGAATTTCGAAGCACTCCTACCAGAGAGAGACAGATAGCTTGCGCAACGCGTACATGTGAAGAAGACGCATCTACACATCGATCGGCTTACGTCACGCACGACGCGTGGGCGCGATGACGTCACGTGGCATTCACCAATCAGGTAACGGGGAAAAGGCGCCACGGATTGCTGGAAAAAGGCGAAAAATACTCCTACAGAATATTTCGCAGTTACGTCAGATCCTGCTACGTAGAATCTAATGGCCTGTCGTTATAATTATTATACGGTTGGATGACAAAGCAGAGTAGCTTTTAAGGATGTAGACTGACATATATTTTTAAAAAATTAAACACATATACTTGCAAATTATAGAAACATAATGTCACAATAATTTACGTACCGGTATAATTATAATAATTGGAATTTAAAATTTTAATTGTTTAAGAAGTATTTTTAATGTTGATTTTATATAATTTATATCAGTAACATGAAGAAAACCATTGAAATGATTTTATTTTAACTACGTACCTACATATAAAATTATTAGCAATTTGTAACCAGTGTTCATTTTTAAAAAAATAAGCGACATCTATTAATAACGGATAAAACATTATTATTTTCAATTCACATAATAATCGTACATACTACGACGTAGTAATAGATTACGCCGCTAGATGGTATTAAACAACATTTACAAATGGTTTTACCTACTATATACTAGATGGCGTTGTTTTGTAATTTATAATATAAAAAGTTCAATTGATTTCAACGTAATAAAGTCTCGAAGAATATTTGTAGGTTTATGTAACGTATTATTAAATATTGTAAAATTAATTTTTAAAATTTTACGACTATTAAATTTAATTTGCGGTTGTTAAAGTTCACCGTATTGTTTTTTTTTGTTAGGATATACTTACCTATTTGTTTCTATTTTTTTTGCAGTTTGCCACAAAAATAATTTTCATTAACACGCAAAACTTAAAAAAAAAGAGCTGACTTCAGATGTAAATACATTTATAGTAAGTACAGAAATATTTACAGAAAAAAGCTTTTATTTAAATGATTTAGAAAGAATAAAACAATTCTTGAAATAAATCCAAAGTCATCATTTTGTTATAGTATACAATTTTATATGACGCAATAGCTGGTGGCTACAATAAAAGTTGCTTTACTTATGTAAGTTAGTAGTAATGTAAGAATAAATATCTAAGTAATTCTAAGTAGAAATTGGTGTGTTTTGAATAAAAGAAATTTACGCAGATAAAACTCCAAAAAAAGCTTTTACGTCATACAAACTTGTATAAGACGAGTGGGGGAAGATCGAACGGTTTTTTGATGAGATAGCTAGTGTTGAGTTTGAAACCTTGTAGAACAAGTAGTATTCATACATTTTTTTGTTTTGAGTAAAGATCAAAAACTATATTTTTCTACAATATTGATAACATCCTGTTCAATGTGTTCTAAAGCAATTACAAAATTAAATAAAATATTGAGTCGATGAGAAAAATACAGGAGAAAGATGGAAGGGTGACGGGAAAAGAGCGAAATATTATCTAAAATCTTTCAGAAGCATCTTAAAGGTTGTTGAAGGTCACTAAACTATACCTTATTGTACCTGTCTAACTTAGATATGACTTTATGTAAATACCCCCGGGAAACGAAAATATTACAACCTATTTATTTTTAGTATTTCTATCTTTCCCCATCGGGGGAAGAAGAAAGTAGAGCTTCTCGAAACAACAACAAACAATTAAACATAATCACGAAACTTTTTTTTTGTTTATCTTACCCCATCAAATTAGATTTTGGGTCAAGATGAAAAGGTCAAACAATTCCATAAATACGAAAAAATAGTCATATTTGGATGTATTATCAGAGTTAAGAACAAAAAAAATATTAAGGTATTCCAAAAACATAATTGTGTCTACCATTTAATCAAATACAGGACAGGAGGTAAGATGACAGGACACGAGTAATTTGCGAAAAAGTTACATCGGCAAACATTTGCATATTTAATACAACTACGTACTCGAAGCGGCTAGTGGTGAATGAGGTATTGGACGCAAGAAGAAAATGGCGGTCATAACAATGTAGTCAACTCTGGAAATAAAAGTCTAAATCAGTATTTTTGGACAACTTTTTGTCTTGCCCCGTTTTTCACCTTCCCCCACATCCATGTTTTTAGGGCACTTAAGTATATAGCTTTCTTAATATATTATTTTTTTACCATATATGGAGGTATAAATTTATTTAATATTTTTTTTGGTTTTCCTTGAAAATGTTTTTAAATCTATTTATTTCAATAATGTGTCATTGTTGCTTAGTCGATTGAGTATTATATCACTAAGTACACGTTAAATTTTCAATGAAGAAACCTTCTGATGACTTGACCCTACTTAAAGTAGGAAAAAGTTTTGCTAGATTTTTGAATAGGCTATCACAGTTAAATGCGTAGACAACATTTCGTGTCTGTTACAATTAAACGTTGAGAATTTTCCTTACCGAGAGCCAACTCTGAATGCAATAGCTATGTCCTTAGGGCGTTTACAACGAGCTATCATAGAGACGAACTGAGTATCTCCTACTTTTCTTGAAATTTATAATTGTACCTATCGCTTTGTAATAACATAAACATACCTAACATTATATAATGATATAAATTTATTATCACATGAGTTTTACAGTTATTCTACAATCTATATACATATTTAAGCAACAAATTACAAAACCAGTAATTTACGAGGAAAGGAATTGAAAAAAAAACACAGTTTATTCAACTCTGACATTTCCATATGAAGAAATGTTGCCGAAAATAAAAATTCAACAATTCAGATGGCAATGGACGCCAATTAATGAAATTATAGATGCTCCACTAGCGATATTACACTTTTTATGGGAGTATTCAAAGGTCAACGTTTTTGCACTTTACCGACAATGAATATCCGCTTCGCCGCTGTTGAAGGTAACTTTTTAGTATATAATACAATAATTATTTTGTCTAAGGCGAGAATTGCACTTATAAGTTTTGCTTTCAGACTTTCATGTAGATTTACATAAGTTGTCTCTCATTGCTTTACACCTTAAAAAAATTATTTTCGGTGCCTTATTTTTGACATACACAGCTTTCGTAACTACTTACGACGTATCTGTTGCTAGGTTACAGAGTTGTTTATATCGCTCTTGAGAGTTAAAACTTACAAAATGTTATTTTCGGGTAATAAAATGTAGGAGTGTTTATATGGAATTAAAATGATAGTTTTAGTATTATAGTAAATGTTATAACATTTTTCATAGTTTTATCTGTGGTGATTAAATTGATTTAGTCGTTTCGAAAATAATATGAAAATTAAGACTCATTAAAAAAATATACGGGTAGTTTCGACCAGTACCACGTTTTGACAGAAAATCGTCGTGAAGTAGCTAAAATAGCTATGTTTCGTACGCTGAGCATGAGAGTCGGAAGCCTATCCCTCTGCTATCCCTTTTTCTATACATGTTCATACCACATCATCAGATGGCCTGCCTGATCGTTTGCTATTTCTAATGTACTGCCAAAAAAGGAGGGAGGAGGTTTTCAATTCGGGCCTTTTTTCATCGATTTCTCGAATACGGCTAAATCGATTTTGTTAATTCTTTTTTTGTTTGAAAGAGTTAATACTAAATAATTTTGATCAAAATCGATTTGGCAGTTTTGTTTTAAAATTAAAATTAATAAAATATACTTATATCATCCAAGTAAACGAAATAAATTATTTTACTTTTGAAATCGTTTTTTTTCTTAAGTTATAACTATTTTTTTGCATTTACAAATATGCTCTAGATATTTAGCTGCGCATCGATATAATAAAAAGGCATGATATATAAAAACCGCATTCCTATTTAGATTTTATAAATAATGTATTTTTTTAATTGATTCATATCAATACACTTCTCTGATCTTAATTTATTTGATGTTCTTGTTATGATAATTCTTGAGGTGAAAAACCGAAGTAGTTTTTTTTTTAAATTCTGATGATTTGCGAGTTCGTTCAATATAATGCTTAATAATCAAATGTTGTTGTGTCATTGACCTTGTTGTCTTGGAAGGCTGTTTGTAAAGGATTCCTCAGTTCATTGAACATTTCGATTGTTTTGTAGGTTGAACGATGTTTTTTTTTTAATTTATTAGATAAAAAACAATTCATTTTAACAAGAAACACCTTCTTTTGTCTTTGTATAATTTATAATTTTTTATATAATGTATAATCATTTTTTGTATAAAATATAATCTGTAAATAAAAATGTATTTATATGTTTGTTCTCGATGCGTTCCGAAACCTTTGTTAGGATTGTAATTAAACTTTGGTAGAGTGTTCTCCCACGAGGTTTTCTGGACCCAAATTCTGTATAAGTACTTTAGGTGACTTTACTACGAATGCCGGATACAGCTAATGAATTAGTAAATGGTGAAAAATTAGTTTTTTATTTAATTAAATTTGAAATATCAATTAACGGGGTCGGATCAGGTGTTTTGTATGCTTTCTCTGATTTCATAATTATGCTTTTTATTTAGTTTATGCAAATTTTAATTACAAATGATAAATATTTACGTACTATAAATATATAACATATTAAGTGTAGCTATAGACATGTTATAAGCTATTTATTTTGGTACCCAGGATGTCGACCATTTTGGACGACGTTGCCCAGCAACCAGCTTGCGAGTGAGTATGACAGGCGAGAGCATCTTTAGGCGAATACGCCACTTGACGAGCTTGTCAAAGTGGACGCGGTCGCGGTCTACAGTTTTGGGGGGTCACATAACAAAACAAATATAAGAGGGAGGAGGTGGGGCAAAACCTACAACGTGCAGGACCAATTTTTAAATTATTCTAAGAAAGTTTAATTAAGGCAATCAACACAAAAACTTAAGAATATGCTATATATAAAGTTATTTCTACCTATGTCCGTTATAGACTTTGAAACTATCCAGCCGATGTACTCCAAACTGATTTTATGAGAAAGGCAATAATGCGACAATGGTTTTAAACTATTAAAATAAATAGTCTTGGGTAATTTGATATATTTGTAAACAAAATTCATCTGCCTACTGTTAAAAGAATGATTTTTTATATAATAATCAATTTCATAAATTTTTAAACTTTATGTGGCCGATTTGGGGGGGGGGGGGTCATGTCTCCTTCGGAAAGTAACATATCTATAGTCATGAAATATAATTGCTTGTAATCTATTGCTTTGTTAGGTCTGAAATTGCGCTTTAAGCTTAAGTGCATAATCATCACTCATAGACAGATTTCATTTCGTATTATTTTATGTTATGTCTTTTATACGTATAAATAAAATTCTATTTCACTTGTCAAATTGTTAGTCGATTTGGAACAATAATTGTTATCTTAGATTTGTGTGCAAGATAGTGGAAGATTTTTGTCAATTTTTTTTTATTTTCGACATTTTAGGTTATTAATTGTTTTATTTTTGATTGTCGTTGAAGTAACTTATAATAAGTAACTTAAAAAGTGCACATATATATCCTTTCTAATGTTATAAACGTGTAAGTTTGTATGTATGGATGTTTGTTAGTCTTTCACACAAAATCTACGGAATAGGTTTTAATGAAACTTTACAACATTAAAATTTATACATCAGAATTACACATAGACTTTAATTTATAATAAAAATATTGTGTAAATTATCCAAAATATGATAATGATAAGTGTAAAGTTGGAAAAAATACTGTCATCTGCGAGCTATTCTGGCGTGTGCTGCAAAAACCGTTAGGCCTACACGTAGATAATGTTTATTTTACTTAAAGTTATTTCAAAGTAACTCTGTTCGTCTCTTACGTCTATAGAATCATTTCTTTTACATACATTCATACATACGGGTTACGTATACGGGTCGAATACGGAGCCTCTTTTATTGAAGTCAGTTAACAAACGCGGTCAATGCTCAAGAATAAATAATAAATAACGCAAACGCAAAAGATACATTCGTGTTATATGAAATTAAGATTACTCTTAAAAGGTATCGATCTATCAGCGATCGTTGATTTAATATAAAAAATCGCACGCAATACATCTGATACATATGTAATATCGTTTTAATATTTATACACTATTGAAACGTTACATAAAATAGTTTAAAGAAATACAAATACAATTAATAAATATATTATAAGGAGATAAAATTTGTATGTATGTTTGTAAGTAATAATCATTATTTAAATATTAGCGTCTAAATTACAATTTATTAACTTATAAACAATAAATAATAAACGGTTACAATAATTTGAACAGTTTTTGCAGGGCACGCCTGAATAGCTCGCAGAGGAAAAATTTTTTCCTACTTGACACTAATCGTTATATTTCGGTAATCCCAGATTTAGTATTGGATAGCTCGTAATATATAAAGGTGAAGAGTTTGTTTGTATTTGCTCATCTCATGAACTACTAGGCTGATTAAGATAATTATTTTTGTGTTAGATAGCGTAGTTATTGACGAAGGTTATAAGCTATAAAACGTCAAGCTAGCAATTATAGAAGTGGAGCAGTAATCTTAAACGTTAGTGAAGCCGCGAGAGACAGCTAACTAAAATTCTGAAGAATTTGCTTGTTTGTTTGGATGGACTTATCTCATAAACTACTAGTGTAATTGTTATAATTATTTAGCATTAAATATGTCGTTAAATGAGTCAGGATAGAGGCTATAATATATAATTACTTGTTCTGACTGGCTGATTGTTTTATCAATGCAGGACTCAAAAAATGTTACAATTTTTACCCTTGTACAATAAAGTATCAACGGTCGTGTGAAAGTCTGTTACTTTGCAAAGTAAAAACCACGGAATTTTATATAATTACTTCTTTTTTTTGTGTACGCAGGGGAAATCGTGAAGATACCCCATTCCTGGGGGGAGATCGATTATGTGGATATTTGTACCCATTAAAACCCGATCCGATGGCCTTCCTCAGCTCGGAAATGGAGAGGTCTCGGTTTCGCTTGCGCATTGCGCATACGCATCTGATCCCGTGCGACGCTTCGCTCGTGGCTGGCGGAGCTCGTCTCAGGAGTGCAAAGTGCGGTCTTCTCTTCCCCGTACCCCTCGCTGGTGCATACAGCAATTCTAGGCGATCCCGGCTGGCGTCCTCCTCGGGATACAGTTATTTCTTGTAGAAAGTAGAAATAAGTTCACATCTATATCAGCGTTTTTCAAAATTTCACCACTAAGAAGTTAACTGGGGGTTTTAAAAAAACTAAAATCAAAATTTTTTATTCAAATAAGGAATTGACAATCTCTTTTTGAACGTCAAGGAAATTAATCTACCACGGTTTGAGAATGATTAAGCCGACTTGAAAAGAAACCGCGAAAGAAATTAAGCGGGACTCTATTTTTTCTTTTGTTGAATTATTATTATTTTTTCATTTATTTTTCTTCTTTCCTTTTGTAAATCTATATGTAACGCGGGCGAAGCCGAGAAAAAGCACTTTGTAAAAATAAAGAAAAAGTGTAGTAGAGTATAATAAATATTAAAAAAATCTTTCAGACCTGAAATTTTACTACCCTGCCCACTGGCCCCTATTGCCAAACATAGCAAATCCAGCGCTCAATCCAATCAACAAATAGCCCGAGAACATTCTCGGTAAAATTGCGAGGCAAATCTAGTCAATAATAATATTAGTATACGTCGATATTTTTGTGGATCGTATAAGATCATTAACCCAACTTAATGATCTATTTAGTTTTATAAGTTAATAAAATGTAATTTATACGCTAATATTTAAATAACGACAGTTACGTAAATCTCGCTGATAAGGAAAAGCATAAAAAGTGTTTATTTTTTCTTGATTAAAGCTTTAACACTAGAAAGACGGGAAAATGCTTTTACCTAGAAAGACGGCGAGGGGTCATTTGACCGCAAACATTTAACCACAGTTTTAAAAAGAGAGATGAGTCGGAAAACATAAATGATAAAAACATTATTCAAATATTTATTGTAAACAAATTCTTTAGTATGTTTATAAATCATTATAATTATTATTTACCTACAATTTTGACAAATAAATATTTTTGATCGTTTTTGAGTGACCACATAAAGGTTTTTCGCAAGCCTCACATATTTTGTTTGATTTATTTTTACAACCAGATATAAAGCAGTGTCGTCGTTTCCTTGTATCTGCGCGTTTAGACTGCATTGGTTTAGGTGATTGGACTCGAGTTGAAGAAGTTGATGCTTCTGACATACTACTAAGTTCTAGAGCTAGCTGGAGGATAAAATCCCTTCTGCGTATTTTATTGTTTGTTACCTCTTGATATAAAATCCATGCATTTATAGCAGCAAAGTCTAATATATTATAAAAAAAACTTGTACTGGCCATCTTCGGGATGCTGCTTTGACGGTGCATTTTCTAGCCATTTGGTCAACAATGTCAACGCCATATTTAGTTGAATTATAAAATGTAACAGTCTCTGGTTTTTTCTTGAAAGAATTTACATCTATTTGAATGTTGTCATGTAATGTACTAAGTAACAATACAGTTTTTGACCTTTTAGCTTGATAAACAGTCAGCGAACAGTCTTCAAAACATTTGTTTCAAATAAATTTAGTTTCATATTTGTGACATATGGAGGAATATCACGCCGTATTTTGTTTACTGTACCCACAATAGTTGTTCGTTTGGAAAGTAAGTTTTTAGCTAGCGATACAGATGTAAAAAGTTGTCAGTCGTCACATTTCTTCCTTTATTCAAAAAGGGTTCTACGAGGCTCATAACGACGTGTTCCCCAAGGCTCTGATTTTCAGGTCGAGTTTCATTTCTACCTAAATAAGGCGAAGCGTTCAACAGATATTTTGAATTTTTATTTACGCACAACCAAAATATGATACCAAATTTATCTGGTTTATTAGACATATACTGGATAAAAGCACATCTAACTTTAGTTCCAAACAGCTGTTCGTCGACAGTCAGATTTTCACCAGGCTTGTAGCAAGTAATACAGTTATTTATGAAACGATTCCATAGGGAGTCGGTCCTGGCTGTTCACATAAAATATTGTGCCGAGCTCGTCGTCCTACTTGTCCATGTTCATTTTCAGAGACACTATGCCACAATACGCCACTCGGAGACAACGTACTGTTTCCATCAGCAGTATATGCAGCTTGTATGATGCGACTCCTGCATGTTCGTCCCCTCAGGCCTCTTCCCCTTCGTTGTTGATGGCGTTGTACAGCAGCTAAAGGAAAAAGTAAAAATAATATACAATGTTGTAAAAAAAAAACAGACAGTTATAAAATTTGACTAGATATGCGGATAAATACCTAATAGCGTGTTGTCACTTGATTCACCATCATCACTACTTGAAGAGCTTGATTCGGGAGTATTGGCTTCATCTTCGATAGCATGTTGAATTTCGACATCTTCACCTTCACCGTCTGATTGGTCTTCAGGTAAAGATTGTAAAGTTTCTAATATTTGACGATCGCTAAGTCTAGACTATATATATAGAAAGCTATATAAATATTTTGATTTACCCGCAATACGATAACGTTTATGTTAGTGCCCGCTGTAGGGGTCATATGACCGGTGCCGTCTTTGTAGGTAAACAGGGTATTAACTCATTATATACTGATGTTATTATAATATGATTCTCTGTATATTGAAATTTGAACTATTTTAATAAAAGTCACGAGAGGAAATAGCACAGATGTAAGTTAATGCATAAATATCTAATGTTAAACTTCAAAATGGGTCAAATGACCCCTATCCGTCTTTCTAGTGTTAATTAAGTAATTATGTACATGTATTAGAATGAACGGATTTTAAACGCGTTATTATATTAGTTTACACATTTTACATATTTTCGTTATATTATAGTTATGTATAACTAGAGGCCTCTCGCTGTTTCACTCGCGCTTAATAATGGACTTTCATACAAACTTCCAACTCCCGTTTTACCACCTTGGAGTTTAGTAAAATCTATGCTTAACAGATGTCTATACCCTATAAGGAACCTACATGCCAAATTTTTTAAGTTTATAGTTGTTAAAGTTTCCGAGATTTCATTATGAGAGAGTAAGTGACCTTTCGCTTTTCTATATACAGATTTATTCATCACTAGCTGTGCCCGCGACTTCGTTCGCGTGGATTACAGAATGTTTGGCATGTCTCCTGCAAAGCAAGGTTATAATAGTCTGCGGTACTGCTCCAGAAATAAGCTTTTTACTTTGGATTTGGGAACTTTCTGGTTGTATTTATAAGCAGACACTAACTCAGATACGGTATTCCTCCACGGTTTTCACTATAAATGTTGAAGAAAAGTGTTTGGTGTTAGTCTTTGAAATTTCGACTGTAAAACAGTATGTTCCTGCCGAGGTTCTCCTTGTTATTATATATCAGGTGACTTTTTTAACTGGGCTTGATAGGCCAAATCTGGAACTATAATTTTGAGAAATCTAAAACTGCATCATAAGTTTTTTTGATTTCATGATTCTCCTGGCCAGGAATGGAGCCCACTAATTTAAAAAAAAAAATCATTCTGTATTATTGCACCACCTAATAGTGTCACTTGTAAGGATCAACTTTTGGGAAGTAAAAGTAAGCGACAAATTAAAGGAAAAGATTTATTTTTTTTACAAAATTACATTAAATCTTTACATTAATTAGAAGTTAAGTAATTGATTATACACAGACATAAACAAATATGTGAGTAAATCACGGGTCCCGGTAAGTTTAGAAAGAAAGTCTGCATTACTACGAAAGATTTGTTTATAGGTTGCATCAAAATGCTAGTCACCTACTAAAGTAAGGAAGAGTGTGAACAATACAATCGAAAATATATAAAATGAATAACTCACAGTAACTTCCTTTATGTTTGTCTATTTCTTCTATGTGAGCTATACAAAGTTGATAGAATGTGACGTTTGGTTTGGTCCCCCTCACCTACTCCGTTACCTAGGTCGGTTTAGATAATTCATAAAAAAATTCATTTTTTGAAATCTACATTTCGCTCGACTCGGCTATTGTACTCACCCGTTATTAGCGTTACAACATCCCGTTATAATTTTTAAATTTCACTTTTGGGTATGATCATTTTTTTGAAGAATTACTAAAACTTAACTTGTCTTTTCTTTTTGTTGCAGTTAACTGTATACTATTTACCTCCCTGAAGTTGATCCTTATAATATGTTACGGTATCAGATGGTGCAATAATACAGAATGTTAATTTTTTGCAAAATCAACGTGTTCGTTTCTGGCTAGGAAAATTTATTTTTCAAAAAATGATACTGTTTTAGTTTTTATCAAAATCGGCTCTGTGACTCCTTTAATTATTTTTCGCTATTGCTTATAGTTTCGGATTTGGTCTATCATATCCAGTAAAAAAATTACCCAGTAAATTTATTATTTTTCTAAATTATTATATTTATATAATATATATCTTCCCTATTTGAATCAGATATTGTTCATTATTTCATTGCTTTCAATTTTGTTCCTTATAACATTGGCTTTCTGCTAGTGAATGTTTAGTCAAAGTCGGTCCAGCTGTTTCAAATATTAGCCAAAACAAACTGAGTGACAGATAGACAGACAAAAATTTAAAAATTGGTAATTTTGTTGTAAGTACCGTATATTCTTTTTTATGCATTTATTTAAAATTACAAACAGACACACCAATTTTATTTATTTGTATAGATGTATACCTTCCCTTCTTAAATCGGAAATTGTTCATTTTTTTATTGGTTTCGACAATATTTTGTTATCGCGTAATTCTCTTTTTTACTTTTATTAATTAAAATAAATATATTTTTAAATGATAGTAGCCTAATCACGTAATGTTTTTAAGAACTTTTAGACTTTGTGATATTTCGTGATTTTGATCTCCATCCTCTTTCCTCTGGGCCTCACGTGATTAACGGACATCCCCTAACTGCGAGTAAAAGTCCTATCAAATATGTTTCAGCTGTTTCAGAGATTAGTCGTAAGAAACAGACTGACAGGCAAAAAATTAAAAAATGGATTTTTTGATGTAAGCACTGGATATACTTTCATGCATTTAGTGAAAAACACAAAATAATGTTCGATGTGAACCCTTAAATTGACACAACTTTTTTATTTATGAACCGATTGAAATGAAACAAACACTAAATGTTTAGTGAAACTTACTGCAATATATTAATGAAAATCTCATCTAAATCGGATAAGCCGTTCTGAGATCAGAGGGCACAAACGCACAGACAAACAGACAAAAATTCTAACAATTACTGTTTTGGGTTCTATTGCGTAGGTAAAGGCCCTCAATAATATTTTTTTTTCATATATCTTCCATGTACAGCCAGCGACCCGTTAGAATTTTATATATGTATGTATAGATAGATTGATTAAAAAAGCCTTAAATAGAAGTAAGCCTAAGTCACTCCTTATAACATTTGCTAACTGCAAGTAAAAGTACCATTAAAATCGGTTCAGCCGTTTCAGAGATTAGTCGGAACAAACAGATAGACAGACAGACTGACAGACAAAAAATAAAAAAATGTGTTTTTTTTAAGTAATTACTGTATATACTTACATGCATTTAGTGATAAGCACAAAAAAATGTTCAACGTGATTCCTTAAATTGACATAACTTTTTTTATTTATGGACCGATTGACATGAAACAAAGCCTAAATGTTAAGTGAACCTTACTACGATATATTAGTGAAAACCGCATCTAAATCGGATAAGCCGTTTCTGAGATTAGCGTGCACAAACGCACAGATAAACAGAAAAACAGACAAACAGATAAACAGACAAACAGATAAGAATTCTAAAAATCATTGTTTTGGGTTCTATTGCGTTGGTAAAGGCCCTCTATAATATTTTTTTTCATATATCTTCCATGTACAGACAGCGACCCGCTAGAATTTTATTATTAGCATAGATCAGCATCCATTTATATGTATAGATGTATGTATAACATTCCCTTTTTAAATCTGAAATTGTTCACTATTTTATTGGGTTCTACAATATTTTGTTATCGCGATTACGCAATAACAAAATATTAAGAGAATTATCTCTTTTTTACTTATTCAAAAATAAATATATTTTTTAAATAAAAGTAGCCTAAGTTAATCCTGATAATATTAGCTAGGTATAGGGGCTGTTCATTAATCAAGTAATGTTTTTAAGAACTTTTTAGACTTTGTGATATTTCGTAATTTTTTTTCTTCCATCCCTTCTTCCTCCTCTGGGCCTCACGTGATTAATGGACATCCCCTAACTGCAAGTAAAAGTCCCACCAAATTTGATTCAGCTGTTTCAGAGATTAGTTGTAGGAAACAGGCTGACAGACAAAAAATTAAAAAATTGGATTTTTTGATGTAAGTACTGTATAGTGTATATTGAAGCTACTGTATAGTGAAGCTTACTGCAGTATATTAATGAAAACCACATCTAAATCGGATGAGCGGTTTCTGAGATTAGCGGGCACAAACTCACAGATAAACAGACAAATATCTAACAAATTATTGTTTTGGGTTCTATTGCGGTAGATAAAGACCCCCAATAATATATATATTTTTATATATCTGTCATGTGCAGACAGCGACCCGTTAGATTTTTTTTGTACGTATCGATTTAAAAATATCAAAAATAGAAGTCAGCCTAAGTCACTCCTTAAAACATTTGCTAACTGCAAGTAAAAGTACTATCAAAATTGGTTCAGCCGTTTTAAAGAATAGTCGGAACAAACAGATAGGCTGACAGACAAAAATTTAAAAATGTATTTTTTGATATAAGTACTGTATATACTTTCATGCATTTAGTGAAAAGTACAAAATAATGTTCGACGTGAACCCTGAAATTGACATAACTTTTTTATTTATGAACCGATTGACATGAAACAAACCCTAAATGTTAAGTGAAGCTTACCACAATATATTAGTGAAAACCGCATCTAAATCGGATAAGCCGTTTTTGAGATTAGCGTGCACAAACGCACAGATAAAATTGTTCACTATTTTATTGGGTTCTACAATATTTTGTTATCGCGATTACGCAATAACAAAATATTAAGAGAATTATCTCTTTTTTACTTATTCAAAAATAAATATATTTTTTAAATAAAAGTAGCCTAAGTTAATCCTGATAATATTAGCTAGGTATAGGGGCTGTTCATTAATCAAGTAATGTTTTTAAGAACTTTTTAGACTTTGTGATATTTCGTAATTTTTTTTCTTCCATCCCTTCTTCCTCCTCTGGGCCTCACGTGATTAATGGACATCCCCTAACTGCAAGTAAAAGTCCCACCAAATTTGATTCAGCTGTTTCAGAGATTAGTTGTAGGAAACAGGCTGACAGACAAAAAATTAAAAAATTGGATTTTTTGATGTAAGTACTGTATAGTGTATATTGAAGCTACTGTATAGTGAAGCTTACTGCAGTATATTAATGAAAACCACATCTAAATCGGATGAGCGGTTTCTGAGATTAGCGGGCACAAACTCACAGATAAACAGACAAATATCTAACAAATTATTGTTTTGGGTTCTATTGCGGTAGATAAAGACCCCCAATAATATATATATTTTTATATATCTGTCATGTGCAGACAGCGACCCGTTAGATTTTTTTTGTACGTATCGATTTAAAAATATCAAAAATAGAAGTCAGCCTAAGTCACTCCTTAAAACATTTGCTAACTGCAAGTAAAAGTACTATCAAAATTGGTTCAGCCGTTTTAAAGAATAGTCGGAACAAACAGATAGGCTGACAGACAAAAATTTAAAAATGTATTTTTTGATATAAGTACTGTATATACTTTCATGCATTTAGTGAAAAGTACAAAATAATGTTCGACGTGAACCCTGAAATTGACATAACTTTTTTATTTATGAACCGATTGACATGAAACAAACCCTAAATGTTAAGTGAAGCTTACCACAATATATTAGTGAAAACCGCATCTAAATCGGATAAGCCGTTTTTGAGATTAGCGTGCACAAACGCACAGATAAACAGACAAACAGACAAACAGACAAACAGACAAACAGACAAACAGACAAACAGACAAACAGATAAGAATTCTAAAAATCCTTGTTTTGGGTTCTATTGCGTTGGTAAAGGCCCCCAGTAAGATTTTTTTTCATATATCTTCCATGTACAGACAGCGACCCGCTAGAATTTTATTATTAGTATAGATTTTTCATATTTAATTTATAGATATTAAATCTTGTAAATAAATAAAAAAAGCTTCAAATAAATAAATATATTTATATCAAAATGATTTTTTTTCTTACTATATCTCTCTTGAATCTTTATCAATTTTCCATTAAAATGATCAGCTGATCTATGTCCCAAGTATCCTGGTGTGAATTTTCATTTAGTAAAACACTTCGATGTTGAAATTTATGAATTAGTATAAATTAAATTATATAAATTCCTTGACTAGAAAGTCAAATGGAACTTCTAATTAACACGTACGCTACTAATTACAACGTGTAATGTTTCCTTCCTCGTGTGTTAGGCGAGAATTGCACTGGTAAGTTTTACTATCGTAATTGATATAAAACAACTTTGTAACATAGTAGCAGTTAAAAAGTAAGTAGTTATGAAAGCTATGAGTCTGCCATAAGACTCTGAGAGTAAATTCTTCAGGTGTAAAGCAATGACAAACAACTTATGTAAATATTTATGAAAGTCAAAGGAAAAGTTATAAGTGTGATTTCTCGCAAAAAAAATGTACTATAAAATTTCCCATTTACGAGTTCACTTAAGGGCCTTTACTCATAGAGAACATTCGCCTGTAATGTAACTTCTGTAACAGATCTGAGCATTTATTACCACAATGAAAGAAGAACTGAGCATTACAATGGGTATTATGATACTATTTGTAATTTCCGTGAACAATAACACACATTTCAAGTAATGTCAGATTTACACATTCGCTAGGCTAATTCCTTGTCGCTATTAGGCTATTCAAATTTTGCCGCCCCTACCGAGTCCTACAATTCAATACCCTAGCTTACAAGAGATTTAAATTTTCATTTTTAAATCAAAGTATTGAACCGAATTTGATGATATTTCTATGGAACCAATCTGAAACTATACCCTTTCAAACAAAAAAAGAATAAGCCAAATCGGTTTAGCCGTTTTGTGTAATTTCGTAAAAATACATAAAAAAAGTCCCCGAGCCTCCTCCGTTTTTGTAGTCGATTTCAGGTCTGACAAAGTCCAAAAGCCAAATATATACCAAAATATACCAATATACCAAACCACGAATAGCTAGGAATGTTATTATTCCAAGAACAATAGCTACCATACCCACGTCTAGGCTCGTTATTAAAAGAAAAAATTAGGCAATCCATTGTTATATGTTATAGTAAAGTTGCGTGATGCAATATCGTTTATAATTAAAATCAATTTAATCGTTTCTAATTGATATTATCACCGCTTGTCAGTATGTAGTTGTTAGTTATCTCTGGGGTTTTAGACACTAGTTTACTTGTAATTATTTATATATTTGTGAGAGTAAAGACGAGAAATCTATCCTAGAGAGAGGGAAGGTGCGTACTGCCGATATATAATAATAACTGATCAACGCGCCACCATAGACAAAATACAGTATTATTTACTTTTATGATATATTCCTAACAGTTGTTTAAGAGATGTTATATTTCTCGCAGACTATATATTTTCTTTCTGCAAATAGTGTATTGATATTCTGTATAGTGACTTGCTTTGTTTTGATTCATATCGGCTGATCTATACTATCTACTTGGTGGTCACATCACTTGCATTTATTGTTACTGCATCGCTCTTATAAGTCATAGTGTGATTAAAATTTTGATGCAGATAAGCAAAATGTGTCAACCCACAAAAAGTCAAATTCAGATATATTAATATATTTTGATACTGCATCACCTATTTTATATTATTAAAAAAATTCAAGTCATATAAACTAAATAAGTACGGAAAATAGTCTCTTGATTAATTGTTTCGAATTCCAATCGTTCCAGATTTTGCAATTTTTACAATAATCTCAAGTATAACTTTGTATAAGATAATATATAAAATATATTAATCTGTTTTTAATTCATTATACTTTTTATTACAATAAAAAAGAAAAGATGATGACAAATATATTTGTCAAGAATAGATGTGACATCTTTGGACGTCATTTCTCAAAATGAAGTCCGTGTGGCTTGTCACAGTATTGCTTATCAGCGTCCATTTATAATATTTGTGTAAATTTATAAAAGTAAAATAAAATGGCTGAAACATTAAAATAAAACTAGCCACGTCGGAACGATAAAAATAATTAATATATTCATTTTTAATCCGCTTAAAATAGTTTTATTTCAATGTGTGGTCTATTAGTGAAATATATTTTAGAAATCAAAAATTACCAATATAAGATTCCAAATATCAAAGAATGTCAAATCTATAACTGGATGCTGATGAGCAATAATGTGTCAACCCATAAATAGTCGATTTCGGAGATATTGATGTTTTCTGATAATGCGTCGAGTATTAAACATTATTTAAAAAAAATCAAGTAATCTAAAGTAAAGAACTACGGAAAAAGTTATATATTAGTTAAGTTATATTGTAATGTTTCTAATATAGAAGTGTGGTCAATATCTTGCAATATGTAATAATAATCTAATATATTTGAAAAACTTATTATAAGAAAAAACGGTTTATACATTATACTTTTTTTCAAACTAGAAAATAGAAGATAATTATATAGGTACATCTTCAAACAAATTTGTTAAGAATAGGTTTGACATCTTTAGACGCCATTTCCCAAAATGATGTCCGTGTGGCTTGACATAGTATTGCTTATCAGCTTATAATTACATTGTAGCGTCTGTAATTGCGAGTAGACGGTTAAACCCGGCAGGCGGAATTTAGTGTTGCCCAAATGCAAGAACAAGACGAGACTTAGCCAGTCTTGGTCTTGGTCTTGCGCCCATACACCTGGTCTTGGTCTTGGTCTTGGTCTTGCGCTCCCGGTCTTGGTCTTGGTCTTGGTCTTGCAGCAAGAGTCTTGCAAGTCTTGCAATTACCTATTAGTCTATTACTATTTATTAAAGTTTACTTTAAATGTTAGAAAAACGTATTAGAATTGGAACTTGGAACATTGTGAGCTTGAATTAACATAGCCATAGTAAAGATCAAGCAGATTAATAAATAACTGAAGATTTGATAAGAAATTCGAAAAATCAACTGACCTATATGTCGTTTTCATGGAAGTAACTGTTTCTTAATAAACATTTATGATTTATAAGCTTACATTTGCTACAACATGTAAAAAAAAAAAAATTAATTACAATAACTTGACTGTATTTTAAAGAACAATACTTATCTGTCTAGAAAGAGATTGAACCCTCAACTTATAAGAAATTTAATAAAAGAGTTTTACGATTTATCATTTATTTGAATAAAAAATAAAATACAACACAAATCAACAGCTTTATCATTAGGTTATGATACTTTATATCAATTTTTTTGACCAAGAATTAATACAAAGTAACCATCTGGCTGACTCATCACTTAACCTATTTCTATGTTTTCTAATTACTAATGATGCGTTAGAAAATAATCTCTCAGCAGGTACTGAAGTTGCCGGTATTGAGAGAAAATCACGAGCCATTTTCGATAAAATCGGATACTCTGTCTCATGCGTCCTCCACCAATCTAAAATGTCTTCCGAGCTGGCAGTTCTTGGTTTTCTCAGGTACTCCTCCAACTCGTCTATCACTAAGCCTTGAAGACAAGATCCAGATGACGTCGAGGGACATTCATAGAGTTTATCAAAGTCTATTACGTCTTCATCTTCATCACATACTTTATTTTCTTTTTCTGGTAATTCCAGAGATTTGTTCAGTGAGTGTAGACTTTTATATTCTTCATAAAGTTCATTGAACTTGCGCAGACTTTCTGTTTTAAGTTGCTTCCCCCACATTGTCAGGTCAAAAGTCTGAGCCTTATGCCTTGGGTCTAAAATTAAAGAAGTACAATAAATCCGGTTGCTCTTCTTGTAATGTTTAAGCATTTTGTCTCGAGCTGCTTGGAAAGCTAGAATGAGCCTTTCATCCACTTCAGATCGATTAGGTTTCTCATCTAACTGTTTTACCATGGATTCAATTTTATCTAGCAAGAGATTGAATGATACAATGACTAGCGGTAATGTAACATATTTGTCTCCACCAAGTTTTGTACTTAAAAGTTTAAAATTTATTAGAAATTTATGTAATTTTTCGAGTACCTGCCATTCATTAGCTGTGATTTGAAAATCATTTAATTCGGTGACAGAACTGCACAATATGTCAATGCCCGCTCTCACTTTTAAACCAAATCCAATCATATCATGTGTGGAATTCCATCTCGTTGGACAGTCAAGAATGGCATTTAGATTTGATGGCACGCCAGCTGCTTCACAAGCAGACTGAAACTTCTTCTTCACTATCTCACTTCTTTTTATTTTACTGGAAATGCTGCGTAACTTTGTTACAGATGTACGCGAGTCAGCAATATTTGGTGCAGATTCTTCATCTTCCTCATCCTCAGTTTCGTCTGCATAGTCTTCGTACTGCTGATCTTGCGCGTTAGTGTCAGACTCACAGTGTAATGCTAAGGTCTTTAATAAATCTTGTACACCAAGGTTTAAAATGTGAGCAAAGCACCGGAAATGTTGATTGTCTGAATCAAAGTGTTGCGGCAGCAGTTTGCTCAGTTCATACATAAATTTGGTATTTGCAGTTGCGTTGTCGACCGTGATACCTTGTATTTTATCAATTATGCCATATTCCAATAAACATTCATGGAAAATCGTTGCAATATCTTCCCCAGTATGTCGACCGCGTGATGGTATAAAATCAAGAACTACAGATTGATACTTCCATTCGTTGTCTATATAATGAATAGTAACCCCGTAGTAACTCCTACCAGCAATTGACGTCCACCCATCAATGGTAAAAGACATTTTAGATGATAATTGTTGAAGTCGTTCCTTGAGATTCAATTGGAGCTCTTCAAATCGCTCTTTGACTTTCCTTCTAAGTGTAGACCTTTTAGGAAACACCATATTAGGGCAAATACGTCGAAAATATACTTGTGTAGCTTCGTCATCGAAAAATGAGAAGGGAAGATATTTTTTCACCACCCAATCAACTGTAGCTGTCGTGATGTTGTCACTGCTGTTTTCCGACTGAAACAAAACAAGAAATCTTGTGTTATTATTTAAAACATACTAGGTTTGAGCGTATAAGAGGAGGAGGTTTGTTGTTGTTAAATCGAGAAAATCGTTAAATTGATATTTGTTATATTAAGGTTGCACTGTACTGTAATTTACCAAAATAAAGTACTTAGTTGTTACTGGCCGATTCAATGAAAATATGGGTGTTAGTGGTGTTTTCATCTAGAAACTTCATCTTTCATCGTTGCGACATATTAAGTATGTAATTATCGTCTAAAAAATATTTTAGACGATAATTACATACTTAATATGTCGCACCCCTAGATGAAAACACCACTAACTCAAAAATACTTACGTAAGTTAATGGCGTTTTTGAAAGTATCGCATGAATAGCTACGCGGAGTTAAAATTCTTTTAACTGTTAAAAAAATATTCTTACCTGTCCACTTCTTCCAGCGGTTACTAAAAAGCTTGTGATATCTCCACTTAATTTTGGTTTAACAGGAAGAAATATTTCTGATTCCTTTTTGTGGAAAGATATTAGATGTTTCCTTAAGCCTGAAGTGTTTCTGTTTTTCATTTTTATTTCAATCTTTTTATGTTGGCACAATTTACAGAAGGCAGTTTGGGATGCATGAATTATTTCGAAAAACTCTTCAAATTTGCTTTTGGGTCTTTTAGATCTGTGACTCAAACTCTCGTTACTCGGACTAGAATAATTTGAATCTTCGTCACTCATATTAAATTGTACACGTGATACGTTTTTAGAAAACAACGAGAATTAGTAAAAACAATTATTAAGTTAGACTCGAAGCACAGCTCAATTGGAAATGACTGGAATTAAAATAATTCCTTTATTTATAGTACGTTTCCTTGCTTTCTACCGCGCCGCCTCGCCACGTGCCGGCTCTATGAAAAGGATGCCGCCGCAAATGAAACAATGCCGCGTGCGGCGTACAAACACACACTAAATATTACCTACTTGTACAGACGCGACGCGTGAATAAAATATATGTAAAGAATTAGTGCCAATCACTATTCTTTACATATAAGTGAATGTTTTGGCGTACATCTATACTAATATTATAAAGCTAAAGAGTTCGTTTGTATGTTTGATGACAGAAGTTTTAAAATAAATAAATAAGTTCTGAACGTCACTATACCTCCAAAGTTACTATTCCTCGTGGACGAAGTCGCGGGCACAGCTAGTAAATACTTACTCTCATCATCTCTCTCAGAGATATTCGGGCTGATAAGTAATACAAAACTCTTATCGCAGGCTTTTTATTTTATTAGTAGATAAGTACCTACGCTTTTTATATTATTTTATTAGTTTTGTAGAATTTTTTTACACGTTTCAAGTATATTTAAAAGCGGCTACAATATTTATTAAACGGGTGATATTTGAACACTTTTTTGCTATTTTTTCTTTTAAAAACTTAAGAAATATAATGACTAAATGTACAATAATAGTACCTAAGTAATTAGTTTAAAACCATATAAGTAATCAATATTATAATATATACTTACTAGAATGAATTAATATGACATCTACTACCTATCCTTACCATTTTATCCTAATCATAATACTACTTGCGTGATCAGTATAATGTATTCATTTTCATTCTAAGCACTCTGAAACTTATTTATTCTTTGGAACACCTGTAGGTACTCTTAAAATTCGAAATTATTTTGCATGAGTATACCTACGCCCTATGGCGGCAATCAAATAGTGTCAAATGTTATGATTTCGGCGTGGCGGCAACGATTGTTTTAGATTTCAAAAGAAGCCGCCGGCGCGTGTATCATACCCATGTACTTCCGAAAAGCGGCAAATTTCTTTGAGAAGTAAGTACAAAACCTTTGATGCCGCATTATCAAAGTGCCGATGGTTAAAACATAACTATGCATGCACTCAGTTTGATTTTAATAGATATTTTAATAGATATGTTTATGGTATTAGTCGTAATGCGCATAGGTCCAGTTTTTCATATTTTTTGATACAGTTTTTTGCGTCTCATAGAATTCCTAAGCGTACCTACCTATACACCGAACTGTTACACCTAACTACTCAGTGAAATAGCGCTAAGTCCTAGCTGCAAGACGCAAGAGTCTTGCAGGCTATGTCTTGTTCTCGCTCAAGTCTTGCACGGTCAGTCTTGGTCTTGGTCTTGCTAAAAATACGCGGTCTTGTTCTTGGTCTTGGTCTTGCAAAAACGCAAGAACAAGACCAAGACTGCAAGACCAAGACTGAATTTGGGCAACACTAGCGGAATTGATCCTACTTATATATAATATAAAAATAATAATTTTAAAGGTTTGTATTGTTAATGGAGATCATTATTTATCTCAAGGAAGTGAACGGCCCAGTGCAAAGGTGATTTGCTCCAGTTTCGCTGCCTTCTTGAAAGGTGAAGGTTGTTTGAGGTTGTAAGGCTAAAGTGGCCTAACCCTGTGTTTTTTAGAAATAAAAATGTTCGTGCTTTAGAATTTCACACCACAGATAACATATTTATTGTTTTATTTGGCAAACCAACAGTGTTAACATTTTTATATAAAAGTTTGACAATATAAGACATTAATCAGACCGAAATTTGATTACACTAAAATAACATAATTTCGAAAAACAGTTACAAAAATGATTCTTTTTTTTAAGCAAGTGATTACAATATGATTTCAGAAATAGGCACTGATCAATTTGGAATGTAAAAATTATAAGTGACTTTGTGTGGGAGTGTGTGTGAAGGTGTGTGTGTGTGTGTGTGTGATTGGGCAATTGTGTATTAATCTAACATATAATTTATTGCTTTTTTGAATAACTTTTTAGGTTGATGAAAGTGCAATAACAATTACATTTAAACGTATCTCAATCAATCTTTTCATATACATATACGTATTTATTAAACAATATTTTTTTTATGAATTATTTACTATGTGACTTGTGTGATACGAAATATTTTCTTAAAAGTCATAATTAAGTTATATTATATGTATAATTTATACACATATGTAGGTATAATTATACATATAATATAACTCAACTATTAGGTTCTTTTAGATTGTGTTCTGATAACGTTGAGAACGCTCATAAGGTTTTTGATTATTATCAAATCGTTACTTAATAATTAGTAGTAATTATGAGATTCAGAAGCAGTTACGGTTTAATTACATAATAATGAGGTGTTGATTTGATCTTCATTTTTCATATTAAATTTCATATTAATTATTTGATTAAGAAACTTTTTTTGTGAATAATCATAAAAAATCTAATTTTATTTAAATTTAACATTTTTGAGTTATGTCATTTGTGTTTTTATCTCGTTTAAGGTCAGTGTGAACAAAGATACGTAAATTTGTGTAACTCTGATAGGCGTGGCCGGTCATTTTTGGAAATGGCAAATGTTTCTGAAGTTTATTGCTACGGTCGTGACTTAACGGGCTTATTAGTCTTAAACTTAGCCTATTTACAGCCTTATATAAAATTTATCTAATAATTAGATATATTTTTATTTATTTTTTTATTTATAATTTAGATTATTTATTTTAAATATTCATAGTCAAAATTATAATAAATAAATGAACAATTTACAAAAAATATATAAAAAGAAAAAGCTAAAAAAGATCTCCCCGGCGGGGAATCGAACCCCGGTTTCCCGCGTGACAGGCGGGGATACTTACCACTATACTACCGAGGACGGTAACAACGTTGTTGAAATATTGATATGTAATATTTTCCTAGAAGTTTACTCTTGTTTTGATTTTTACTATATGTCAACTGTAGATTGTGTACAGTAAAAAAGATTATTCGTAGCATGGTTTTTAAGTGTTTGTATATCTCAAAACTGTCATTTCTTTATCGGTTTTGATAAAACGTTCTTCTTGGGATTAAAAGAAATTAAAATGAGAATAGCTGGAATACGTACGTCTTTTAAGTGAACGAAATTACGTATTCTTTTCAAGTCGGTTCCCCTTTTTTTTATAAGTCTCATTCTTACTGAGGATTAATATTTATATAAAAGAATAGCTTTCACCCGCGACTTCGTCCGCGTGGAATAGTAAATGTAAATCCAAGATATAAGCCATCTTCATTTCAAATTTCAGTCAAATCACTTCAGTACTTTCTTTGTGAGTTATTCCTGTGGGAACTTCAATATTTTTCGGCATAAAATGTAAATCCAAGATATAAGCCATCTTCATTCCAAACAATCAAATCGGTTCAGTAATTTTTGTGTGAAAAAGTAAAAAGTACTGTTTAAATTATTCCTGTGGGCACTTTAATTTTTTTGGGATAAAATGTAGCCTATGTGTTAATCCAAGATATAAGCCATCTTCATTTCAAATTTCAGCCAAATCGGTTCAGTAGTTTTTGCGTGAAAGAGTAACAAACATCCATCCATCCATATATATACACACACAAACTTTCACATTTATAATATTAGTAGGATTAACTTAACTGAAATTCACTAAGTAATTGTACAAATCTGCATCTGCTAGTAACAATTTCTATTTTGTTGACTAAATATTATAATATAAAATGACATCATCAATTTCAGATCTGTGATCATCTGCCTCCGTGGCGCAATCGGCTAGCGCGTTCGGCTGTTAACCGAAAGGTTGGTGGTTCGAGCCCACCCGGGGGCGATTAATTTTTTTTTTTATCTGAATTTAATTTTTATTTTTAATTTCTGTATATTTTTTTATTTAACATATATATTTTTTCAATAATGAAATATTTTTTTTTTTGTAGAAATAATAAAAATACAATTATTATATTTTTGTTTTTCTAATAATAAATATTGTTTTACAAATACAATTAAAATGTGAAATCAGCTATAAATGTTTAATTTGAATAAATTATGTAACATTTAAATGCTGTTATACTTTTTCGAACTCGGTTTCCAACCTTCGATAGCTCAGTTGGTAGAGCGGTGGACTGTAGAGGTAAATCACTGATATCCATAGGTCGCTGGTTCAAATCCGGCTCGAAGGAATCTTTTTTTATTTGATTCCTTTTTTTGTTTTTGTATTTTTATATTAGTAAACAAAAGAACTGATTTCTTTTTCGGTCATGATTATAAACTCTGATATCTGAGCTATGATGACATTTATTTAATATTATTATTTATTGAAAATAAGTTTTTACGTGAAAGATTGTAATAATCTATATTTAATCATTGTAAATTAAGTTAAGTTAATTCTTATCTTATGTATAATCACATTTCTTTCTATAATAGTTACACTGTAACTATACATCTATCTATATATATATAAAATCACTTGTCCTGACTGATTCATCAATGCAGAGCCTAAACCGCTGAAACTACGAACTTGAAATTTTGGCAGAAGGTGGCTTATATTATATTTATATATTGGAACGGGGTACTATTATTCCACACTGGGTTGCAAGGGGGTAGTAAAATTTGTATGGAGAAGATGTTTTTTTTTTTGGCCGATTATCCTTAAATTCAGCACAAACATTGCTTAGGGAGGATAATTTAATATATGTTTCCCAGAATTTCAAAGACTGAATTCAACATGTCTTCAAAACGTCAGCTAAACCACTAAAATTAAGCTACTATTTTCACATAATTGTGTTGTTCACAATCTACAATTTAGAAAAAAAAAGAAACTGTTCTATCAAAATTTTGTGCCATTTAAGTTTAAATAAATTGCCCAAAACCCAAGTCCAAGGCAGTTTTACGATTTCTCAAAAACGTTAAAAAATTTTGCTATAATATGAATTGCATATTGTTAAGTATTAATAACACAAACACCGTAATATTATTAGTTATTACTGACTAATTAATCATAATGAATATATCGCTGCTTTTCAGGAATATCAATGAAAATAAAAATGATGAATTTTAGGAAATGGTTTTTAAATTTCTTTATTAATGTGTTGGTGGATAGCTGCAAAATTTAATCGATCCTTTGATGTTAAAACTTTATTGGTTTAGAAAAAATTCATCATAGCAACTCTTTTCATGATAAAACATCAAAGATTTATGGCCTTTTGACAAACTAAGTTCTATTTGTTAGAATTTTGAATTACTACGATAGCCTTGCAAACCACCGAAATGTATTTTTTTAATTATCTATTAAAAATAATCATCATCACTGTTCCTTTCTACCGAATTAAATTTACTACTGGCCAATATTTGATTATTAAAAAAAATGGACGATTAAAAAATTGCACTCGTTAAAATAATCCATCAAGTCTAGGTAGCTGGGTGTAGTCAACTACCTTGAATTGAATATACGCTTTCCTTTCTAAACGCAAATGGCTTGTGGGAAATAATCCGGCTCATTGGAAACACGCAAAATGGATACATTTACGTACATATTAAAACGTTTATTCATTTCGTTATTAGGTCCGATTTTTAAACGACAAAATGGCGTCGACGAATGACATATTTATGTCATTGTGGTTTTGGCAGGAAGTCGTAAATCGATAACCTTTGTTTTTATTACGTATTAATTTAAAAGTTTTACCGTTTTATAGTCTATTTTTTTACTTGTCTTTATTTGATAACAATGCCCCGAACGAAAATCACGAATTTTCGGACTATTTTTTTTAAATTATTATTATTATTTTGCATTATAAAAATGATTCAGTTCAATCATTTAATCGATAATTTCTTATCTGCTAAATAAGACAAGTACAGAAAAATAGACTATAAATATTTGACTTAGGATATTTATATTTTTAAATAATAATTAAAGAGCAATTAAACAGTATTTTATTTAATCACTTCACATAGAATGCGACGTATTTCCACCTTATATTTGGATGCTGATAAGCAATAATGTGTTAACCAACAAAAAGTCAAAATTCAATTTCAATTGAGATATTGATGTATTTTGATACTACGTCACCTATTTAACATTATTCAAAAAAATTTCAAGTCAATTAAAGTAAATAAGTATGGAAAAAAGTTTCTTAACGCAATGTTTCGAATTTCAGGTGCGTTCCATATTTTGCAATTTATAAAATAATCTCAAATATTTAAAACCTTATTATTAGATAACATATTAAATAAATCTATCTGCTTGTGATTCGATATACATTTTATCAAAATAGAAAATAAAAGATGAATATATACGTCTTCAAACTAATTTATTAAGAATAGGCTTGACATCTTTAGACGCCATTTTCTCAAAATGAAGTCTGTGTGGCTTGACACAGTATTGCTTATCAGCGTCCATTTGACATAATTTATTACACAGAACTTAATAATGGTATGTAAGATGTTTATTATTTGATTTACATAAAAGATTTGTAGCATGTAAAATATTGCATTTGTATTATCAATACTAATATTATTAATGTCTGTCTATCCGCTATAATATAAATCCATTTTACATAAAATAGTAAGAAGAAAGTTTGTGGAGTCGAAACTTAGACGAGGGCATAAATGCTTTATCAAAACAATACTTTTGAGATCAAAATGATCCAACGTCATTAAAGACTTGAATGAAACTTATTAAGATATATCGATACCTCCCACTTAAGTTATTGTAAGCCACAAAATTGCCGTTAGCGTTTTTACTGAATACTACACGAATTTGCATTGCTTAATGCATTCAAAGTGAAAAAATACCAAAAATCTTTTTTTTTCAAGGAAAGTCACAACAAAATACGCCTGAGAAAAAGCGTATTTTGTTGTAACTTTCAAACTAAAACGAATTAAAAGTGCTCTACTGTAAAATTGTAATTTTGGTGTTACAACAACTTACGTGGGAGGTATCGATATACTTTCATATTTTTTGCCTTTACTGCAGAACTTCGTTATTTATTAACTGATTTTAAAAACGAAATAACGTCGCAGGATGTAATATTGTCTATAACCTTCCTCAATAAACAGGCAATCAAAAAAAAAATATTTTTTCAAATCTGATCAGTAGTTGCAGAAATTATCCTCTATATACAAACTTACAAACAAACCTTATAAAGCGATAAATTGTTTATAAATTTTATAATATTAATAAAGATAAAATAAATACATCTGCATTTTAATTACATAAAATTAAAAGTATTAGCTGAAATCAAAGACGACAAAGCTACGGGCAAAAGAAAAATAATTAATATATTAATGATGTATCATCTAATATATTAATGATATCACATACCGTTAGGCAAATGTTATAAAATAATATAACTAATGGCAATAACGGTTCGTTCATATTATACGCTATGAAAGATATTTTAATATATTGGGTTATTCACTTATGCTGATCGCTATGATTGAATAAATATTAAATATTTAAAAATTAATGAAGAAGATGTGTTAGCTAATGATTTGTTATTTATCATTTCATTAAAATGATTTTGTTCTAGAATTTTTTATATCTTCGAATTATATCCAGTTTGAAAAGTATAAAGTGTTTATTTTTTAAGTATTAAAAGGCTTCACGTAAAACTAAAGACTCATTAAATATATTTATGTTTTATAATAATTTGTTTATAATAATGTCATTATATAATTAATAATTGGAAATGTATGTATCGGCATAAAAAACAGGGATAAAGACACCAAAAAGGATTTAAAATCAATTCAAATATTACTCATTAATATCTAAGACTTGTTTATTGTTTCTAAGTATTATAATTATTCTTAACGTTGAACGAAATAGCTTCTAGTAAATCCTGGTATTATCATTCCAATCAAGCAATTGTAGATTCTAACAAACGATACCCAAATAATTAAAAATCAATATATCGTTTAAGCTTCGTTTATATTTGCAGGATTCGCATGTTACAGACACGTAGTAACTCAGACATAAAAAATATAATTTACAAAAAATATGTATGTCCCGACTAATAACTACAGATAAGTTCCGTTTATACCATTTGACGATGAAATTTGTATCCATTTTTAGGGTTCCGTAGTAAAAAACGGAACCCTTATAGTTTCGCCATGTCCGTCTGTCTGTCTGTCTGTCTGTCTGTCTGTCCGCGGCTTTGCTCCGAAACCCTTAATACCAGAAAGCTGTAATTCGGTATGAGTATACATATGAATTACGCCGAGAAAGTCGTACAATAAAATCTTAAAAATATTTTTTTTTTAGGGTGTCTTCCCTATGTGTTAAGAGAGACCAAAAATTTTTTTTCTCATTTATCCCATGTTGTGGGGTATCGTTAGATAGGTCTTTTAAAAATGTTATACGTGTGGGATAACCATTTTTCCGAACGACGCACTGTTTCCGAAATATTAAGCTTTGAAGTGTCAATTTTTCTTAGAGTCAAGTGTCCCCCCCTCTACCCACTAAACTGCTGCGTCTAAAAATCTGAAAAAATTCACGATAGTGGTACATATAATGAATTTAAAAGGAAAATTATCACGGCTATGTGGGTTCTTATGGTTATCGAGATATAGATGATCTAAGTAAAAATAAATATTTCACTTTTTAAAGCATCACATTATGTAAAGATTAATAATTTAAAATTAATATATGAATTAAATGAATAAATAAATAATTATTTAATAAGTTTAAATTAAAATAAAATATAAAATAAGGTATAAAACAATGTCTCAATTAAACATGTCGCGAGTGATTCTGAATCGCGCTTATGAAGTTTTCAACCAAATATCCATAGATTTCATAGGCGCTAATCAGGAAGGAAAATTATCGGCGCTAAGTATATTTTACAAGTGTTAGAATAATAAATAATCGACTAACATATAAAGTTCAAAATCGTTAGTATAATTCACACTCAAACATTCATTTTACATTAAAAATATTTTAGTCTCGAAATATAAAAAGAAATTAAAAATAATTTTATAATAATAAGAGGTTTAAAATTGTAAGTACGTATATTGTATAAACTGACTTAAAAAAGGAAATTCCCAGTTCATCGTAAACTTTTTTACGAAAATAGGTACTCGAAGATTGCTTGACCGATCTTGACAATTCTGCCAACTACGGAACCCTACATTGTGCGTGGCCCGACACGCACTTGGCTGATTTATTACATTTTGATAAGCTCGTCAAATGATTTTTTGGTCCATATTTGCTCTCGCCCGTCATACTCAGCCGCTAGCTGGTTGCTTGGCAACGTCTTCTAAAATGGCCGATATTCTGGGCAGGCCGGTATAAAACTTATCAGATATTTAACTAAAATGCACGCAATATTATTGATAGTTTTAGTTTTAGGTTACTTAAATGGTTCATTAAAATTATGTTGTAACGTTTAGATATTTACTGGGAGGTTACATCCAAAGAATTTGCCACGGGCCTCAGATGGTAAATTACGACTCTGGTTTTGGGCGCCAAAACTTATGAGCATATTATATCATTGGTGCCGACACAATCTCTTCATATGCGGTATACGTAAATACTTCCATACTTAAAAATATTTTTATGTCTGTCGGTTACATGATTTGGACGCTCATAAGCAATATTGTGTCAAGCCACTCGGACTTTATTTTGAGAAAATGGCGTCTAAAGATGTCAAACCCATTCTTTATAAATTTGCTTGAAGACGTATCTATCAATATTTTGATAAATGGTATAATGAATTGAAAACAGATTAATATATTAAATGTGTTATCTAATAATAAGTTTTCAAATATTTGAGATTTCCGAATTTGACTTTTTGTGGGTTGACACATTATTGCTTATCAGAATCCATTTGTACAATTTGACAAGCACTTTTGAATTGTCAAAAATATACGATGTGTTATTCTTTAAAAATATATCTTACAGCTAGCAATGTAGATAGGTTGGCGCAGTGGTTACTGCAACTGGCTGAAACGCTAACGGTCACAGGTTCTTTCCCTGACCACGGCAAACGTTTGTATGGCTGATACATACATATGAAAGAGAATAAGAAAGTAACCTATGTCCTTCTCCACGATCTTATCTAACTCTATACCTAATTCATCGAAATTAGTTTAGCGGTTTAGACTTAACAAACAGACAAACACAGATATATAAATAATAAATAATAAATATCCGGATTTTTTGTCGCGGTCTGGTTTTTTTTGTGTTTGTCCTGTGTGTTTCAGAACCCCCAACAAAGGGTCATGACATCCTAATAGGGATGGGGATAGGGACATACTCGCTTAGATCAATAAATAACCTAATATGCTGTCTAGATAAAATAAACAAAAATAAATCTTGCAATTATTTCCAAGTACTAAACTCAACATGTAATTATACCAAACATGTAACATGTGAGTTAATTTTAATTACCGATGTTTCAGAGCATCACTATATAAGTCATACAAGCTCATATGATTACTCAATCCTATATTCCTATATTTAGCACCAGTCTGGTCTGGATTGCGCAAACAGCCCGCAAGCGTCGGATATGTCGCGGTGTGTTTTACCGGATAACTTACGTTGGGTCGCTATCACGGATAATGGATAGCAAATGAATGGTAATAGCAATTCGAAACGTCAGATTTTGTTGCGTTTATTTTTTTTATGAAAAGGTGGCAAACAAGCATGTTCCTTCTGGTGTTAAGTGGACACTATTGCACATGGAACTCTGCATCTTGAAGTTGCGCGTGCGTTGCCGGCCTTTGGTGGAAAGGTGTCTATATACTCGACGCTTGAAAATTCCTAAATTATGCAAAAGTTGATTAATTTGCATGTTATTAGTATGTATTTTTTATGTCGTTGATTTTCGTTCAAAAAATGACTAATCATTCTATACAAAGGTAATTTAATGACTTTCAAATTTTTATTGCTTTTTGGGCACCACCAATTATATTAATATAATTAATTCAATGATTGTATACTCGTAAAATTCTGTTCCAACTCAAATAATTTCATTTACCAACTACATTTTAGAACTAATGTGTTTATTTAGAAAAATTTATACAAAACATAGCTATAAAAATTTTAAACTATGTAGTTAAAAAACAGTGACGCATTTCTTCACTAATATTATAAAGAGGAAAGATTTGATTGTTTGTTTGTTTGCATTGAATAGGCTCCGAAACTACTGGACCGAATTGAAAAAATCTTTTACCATTTTAATCCTACATTAACCCTAATGAACATAGGCTATAGAAATTTAGGATTTCTATTTTTTTTTGTTAAATACCTGTATAACCTGAGGTGGGTCGCTAGTTATTAATAAAATGTATTATTACCTTTTTTTGTTTGTCAGATAATGCTATTGTAGATGTACATCAATTAGCATTATAAGTACTTATAAAAATAATTATTATGACCAAATAAATATCAACAACGATTTTCACGATGCAGACAAAGCGTAGTAAACAATATTACTTCACATCTGCGATAGGGCAATATCTATCTTACGCCACTCACAAGAAGCAAGGTCATGTATTAACGTTACATTTTAGTGTCGAAATTAAACAATTTTTATTTGCATACGCGAAACATAACAACACTGACCTGTATTCGTCTTGGGTCTGCTTTATGTAATGTGTATTTTTGGGTGTTTATATCTTTTGATTACATCGACGGGGCTTTTAGATTATTCGGTAATCATCACCTGGGTTTAAAGCCTTTTTTCGTGTTTGTAATATTTTGATCTGGTTGGATATTTGGAAAGAGGTCTTGTAACTACAATTCGTCGTTGAGCGTTGATCGGAGGCGGCTTTAATTCTTTTTTTAATGGCTGTAAGAATACTGATCTGAAATGGTTTTAACACTTTTTCGTAGTCGTAGTTAAATCTTTGGGACATTTACCCTTTTCCGGGATTGTGTCTACTTCACACTGTCTCTGCTCTGTACGATACATTCTATACTTATTATGGCAGCAGTCCAGAACTAAGCTTCATTGGAGAGTAAAACTTTTTTAAAACTTACCTTATTAAAAAATATGTTATCTATTTACTCATTCAAGGGCATAGGCAAGTATAAGTGCATGCATTTAAACTTATAAAAAAATTGGTCTTTAAGAAAGGTTTATATGCACATTATAATCGAGAAAAGCCGATAATTTCAAAGATTTGTAAAGTGATGTTGAAAAAACTACACCACACCCGCGTGCCGCCGGGACAGGTCGCTTAGTAAAAGACTGAAAAAGCAATAAACTAACTTAAAAAAAATACAGTCAAACATTGAACTTCCTCCTTATTTGAAGTCGGTTAATAAAATACGCAATTTCGTTTTTTTTTTTGTTATATACTAATTTCAATAAACTAATTTTGAATAAAATTCTATGGGACCAATCTGAAACCCTTTCAAATAAATTTAATTATTAAAATCGATTAAGAAATAATGTGGTTTTAATGTAACAAACAAACAGAAGAAAAGTAAAATAGGTACACTACGAAATGAAAACTTCCATCTTTTTCGAAGTCTGTTGAAAAGACTAGGTATCATAATTGAAATATATAATACCCGTGTATATCCGTATATAAAATAGTTTTTGTGTTAATTTCTCGCTTCCTAAACAGATAAGACACGTAATTCCCCAAAAATGGCAAAAAATTGGTATAATATTCTATTCTATTCTACCTACTATTATTATCTGCCACTATATTATTTTACTTAGAAACAAGACGAATTTAAATATATATACGTATATCATCGGGAATACTGCAAAACCACGTATATGCTTTTTTATATAATGTCTAAATTTGAACCTTATTATTGATAAAAATAAGGCCATATTTGTACTGCTACCGACGATATTAAAATTTGTTTATATTACAATTAAGTTAAGTTAACATGTTTTAATCAATAATGAAATTTAACATTAGATTCAAAATTGGACCTTATAGCAAAATCTAGGTACGAGGTTTTGCACTATCCCCGACGATATCTGAATATTTTCGTTGTTTGAACGCAATAATCTCATAAACATGTAAAGAAAACCTTTTTAGTTATTTATGTCAATTTCTCTTATTACTTTTTATTGTTGACTTTTGTCATTTAAAAATATTTAAATTTATAATTATTAGAATTTTCTTAAGATATAAAATACACCTGAAATAGAGGCTTTAAATGTTGTTTCTTTAATTTTCAGGTAAGATAATAATATTTTGTTAAATATATTGTAATTAGTTTTATGTTAACTGTAAATAAATGTCGTAAAATAAATCTTTAATTTTCAGAGAAACGCAGTTTTGTCTTTATTTCAATAATAAGATTAACATCATTATAAAACAACATTTTCGGCAATTATTTCACGAAAGATGGAAAAATTAAGATTTGATTTTGCCGTGAAACCAACGGCAGATGGAAAATCAAATATTATTTGCGTAACTTCAATAGCTACAGTTGAAGGACAGGTTTTTAGAATACCAGACGATTGTCAACCTGCAAATCTACACCAAACAATTTTAAATACATCAAACTATGCTAAGGTAAAAAGATCATTAAATAAAAGACATCAAACAAGGAAAATTTGGATAACATTGACAAATGATATGTCAAAAATATATTTAGATAAAGAACAAAACTTACAGTTTAATGATATTTACTTAGAAGAAATTTTAGAGGAAGCAAATCATTCTGAATCTATACGGAATGACACTAATTACGCGTTAGAAAAACTATTAGAGAAATTTATTGGAGATAAACAAACAAAATCTGAAATTCAAAATTTAGGGAAGACTGCAAAGGATTTTGTGATTGAAAAATTTACTGGCAAAAACTCAAATGCATATCAGTGGATAAAAGATTTTAATAAAGAGTGTGAACGTTTCCTAATTATAGAAGATAAACAGAAAATTGAAATTTTAAAATTTTTTATGGAATATTCTAGTCTAGATTGGTACAGCTGCATGATAATGAAACTTTCAGTAGAGTCAGAATGGAGCAAGTGGGAGAAAAATTTTTGTGAAACATTTGCAAACAAAGGATGGTCACCCATAAGATATGCATTGGCATTTAAATATCAAGCGGGCTCTTTACTGGAGTATGCTATAAAAAAAGAAAAATTGTTACTGGAGGTAAGGAGATCAATTGACACTGGGACACTTATAGATCTCGTCGCATTTGGTTTACCTAATTATGTGGCAGATAAAATCGACAGAGAAACTTTGCAAGGAACAGAAGATCTCTATAATGAATTAGGTAAATTAGAACATCATGTCAGGAATCATTTGATAAAATAAAGGCATTGCTGTGTTCAGAACCAATTCTAAAGATCTTTGACCCTGAACTACCAATAAATATTTATACAGATGCTAGTATTAAGGGAGTAGGGGCGGTATTGAAACAAAAAGATAAAAACGAAGAAAATAAACCAGTTGCTTATTTTTCTAAAAAATTAACTGAAACTCAAAAAAAAAAGAAGGCGATATATTTGGAATGTTTGGCAATAAAAGAAGCTGTGAAATATTGGCAACACTGGCTTATAGGAAGAGAATTTACAGTACATACAGATCATAAACCATTGGAAAATATGAACATCAAGGCAAGAACTGATGAGGAATTAGGTGATTTGATGTATTATTTGTCACAATATAATTTCAAAATAAAGTATAACCCAGGAAAATCAAATCAAGAAGCGGATTGTTTAAGTCGAAATCCAGTTCTAGAATCTTATGATAACATGGATGATTTTCTCAAAGTAGTAAATTTAATAAACATAAAAGATATAAAAAATGACCAAGGTAGAAATTTGGATGTACAGAATCGAAATTTTATTTTAGAAAATGGGATTTACTACAAAAAAAATAAAAGAGGTAAAAAAATAATACTTTCAGAAGAACTTAGCAAAAATCTAATAAAAGATGTCCACGATACTTACTGCCATATCGGAAGAACCCAAATGGCAAATAAAATTACACCTTTCTACACAGCAGATAACATCATCGCGAATATTAAAACAATCTGTGATGCATGTGAAACTTGTATAAAAAATAAATCAAGGAGAAGGTCAAAATATGGTTTAATGTCACATTTAGGTCCGGCAACACGTCCATTTGAGATTGTATCAATTGATACCATTGGAGGCTTTGGAGGATCCCGGTCAACAAAGAAATATTTACATCTTCTGGTTGATCACTTTACGAGATACGCTTATATATCCACGTCAAAAAATCAAAGCTCCAATGATTTTATTAAACTAATAAAAAAGGTGACAGGAAGCTACAATATTGATATGATATTAACTGACCAATACCCTGGCATAAACTCTAAAGAAATTAAAGAATTCCTAAATAAAGAAAGCATACATTTAATTTTTACTGCTGTGGATGCACCATTTTCAAATGGGCTCAATGAAAGACTAAATCAAACTTTAGTCAATAAGATAAGATGTAAGATAAATGAAGGTAATATAAAAACAGCATGGACTACCATTGCACAGAAATGTGTAGACAAATACAATGAAACAGAGCACACAGTCACGAAGTTTGCTCCAAAATACCTTTTGGAAGGCGAAAATGTGAATATTTTACCACTTGAATTGCAATCAAGGTGTACAGAAGAAGATCTGAAAAGAGATAGAAAAATAGCTCTGGAGAATACAATGAAATCTCACAATTATAATAAGAAAATGTTCGACTTGCATCGGAAAGAATATAAATTGGAAGTGGGAGACAGAGTCTATGTGGAAAACGGAAGTCGACTAAATAGAAAAAAAATGGATGAATTGAGGATTGGTCCATACAAAATTGTGAAGAAGATTTCAAATTCAGTTTACGAAGTCGACACCGGACACAAGAAAGCGGAGTCAAACTTCTACCACATTACAAAACTGTCTCCTGCGTTTGTTAGGAAGTGAACAATTACCCACTTTGTTACTCGTAATTGTTCTCTTTGAGGGGGGGAGATGTAAAGAAAACCTTTTTAGTTATTTATGTCAATTTCTCTTATTACTTTTTATTGTTGACTTTTGTCATTTAAAAATATTTAAATTTATAATTATTAGAATTTTCTTAAGATATAAAATACACCTGAAATAGAGGCTTTAAATGTTGTTTCTTTAATTTTCAGGTAAGATAATAATATTTTGTTAAATATATTGTAATTAGTTTTATGTTAACTGTAAATAAATGTCGTAAAATAAATCTTTAATTTTCAGAGAAACGCAGTTTTGTCTTTATTTCAATAATAAGATTAACATCATTATAAACATATCTGTCCATTTGAAATATTCTTGGTATTAGAGAACCAATTTACTAGTGAAGGTTATCTAATATAACGTAAACATCTATGTTCGTTTGTTCGTATCCTATGTGCCACCATACCACTCAAACGATTGTGATCAAACGTTGTAAACTTATTGTTTGGACAGGAAAGACAGTCATAGGCAAAGTACAAGTAACTTCCAATAGGAGGCGCGAGTGTCTTACCGGATAGATAGACAAATAAAAAATAAAAAGTTTTAAGCGATCAACTGGTATAACAAATCTAGTTTAAAGCGAACCAATAGTTAGTAGGCTATAAAACATCACATTATGCCTATAAGTAGCAGTACAGTAGCAAAAAACCTCAGCAAATCTGCCAAGTACTGAAATTTGCGCAGGTGAATCCGCGAGGTGAAGTTAGTGAATAAGAATGAAATTCACATTTAGAAAATGTTGTTTTTACTTTGAAGAAAATATGTATGTGAAAAAATCTGTAATTAATCTCGTCTTGTATTTAATAAATCTTTTGAGACAATACATGCTGAGAAAATGAACGAATGCATTTTAAATTATATTTCCCTGAAGCTATTTAACGTCTTTTAACGTATGCGTTAACATCTCGTGCGTGATTCGATTCGCAATAATTGTACCAGCCACCAGTCTTAATTATATTAAATGAAGTACGACAAACATTGTTTGTTGTTGTTGAAAAGTCAGTAGTTATACAGAAGGCATCCCGCAATGGAACGATTGTAAATTAAAGTTTTCGCAACGAAAATGCCAGTGAACGGGGTACAGTCGCGACCTGCGTTGACCGATGCGCAAAGAACGTTTGCGAACGATTCGTCGATCAGTCGACGTTTCGTACGGAACGCGACTGCACGCGCCAAAACCCATTCACAACTTCATTCAAAATCCGAACTGTGTTTCGAAAGTGACGAGTTGTGTTTAAAAAAAAAAAGGATTTTTTTTTATTTGAATTTCGGCGCATCGTCGTTTCCCTTACGGTGAGTGAAAAAAAATATAAATAATAGTCGTAGTATTGCGTGTGATTGTTACGTATAATAAAGTTTTGTTTTCTTTTATCGTATCTTGATTTTATTTTGATAGATAATAACTAAAAAAGGTGTATATATCCTTACATAAAAAAATAACATTTTTTACACTATAAATTAATTAATTGAGCTATTTCCCAAAACCGCAAAAAACGAATTAAAAAAATACAACAAAAATGCTAAGATCAATACTAAAATGCTGACATAATATAAATATTAATAAATATAACTTATAAAATACAAAAAGAACAATAATATACTTAACAATTTTTTATAGTATAGTTAAAAAAACAAACGCCAAGCGGCAAACATAAAAAAGGCGGAACAAAAAAAAAAAAAACATTAATTTTGAGATTATATCACCATAACAAGAACAAAAAACATATTTAATCACATAAAATTAATATAAAGTATTTAATTTATACATTGATTATTCATTTTGAATTCTTTTAAATACATTATATTCGTATGTACATGTACGGTAGAAAAGATCAACTCCGCGCACGCATGCGCGTTACTTAACAATTGAGAATTTTAATATAAATAAGAAAATCATTTTTCCTATTATTCCCATTACTTAGGCGAGAATTGAATTTAAAATTTTTGCTGTTATACTAATAATATAAATATTTACATAAGTTATTTATCTTTGCTTTACACCTGAAAATATTTACTGTCTTATTTTTGATATTCACAGCTTTCGTAACTACTTACGACGTATCTGTTATTAGGTAAAAAAGTTGTATTAAATCGATCACGGGAGTAAAACTTACAAATGTAATTCTGGCCTTAAGATTTTGTTTATTATAATAGATGATCCATTTACTTAATACGAACAAATTGTTTCGACATAGCATTTGTTAAATCAAGCTCACCTATATGAGTACTTTTAAAATAAATATACCATGATGCAATCTTAGCAATATTCTTAAAATATAATACAAGACTTAAGCTATATAAAAAAATTGAAAACCAGACTGCGTAAAAAATAAAAATCCACTATAATTATTACAAATCTTTGGTCTTTCATAAAAGTTGAAACCCATCAAAGGGCTTAGACTGAAGAGCGTGCGTTCGGCATCCTGGTACAATAGCTTTACTTGTGTTTAAGATTAAAGTGTCTCATTTATTCAGGTTATAATCATTTGCTACGTTTTAGTAAACAATTTTGAATTCGGTAAGTCATTGCAGAGATATCTTTAAAAAAACCTGAGCTAAACTTACCTTTCAAAAAACATAACATTAAAGAAATGTTAGGACTTAGGTTTTCATATTTTTAAATGGACAAACATAATTTTTTTATATATTGAATATTTTATAGCCTTTTTATTATTGTTTGCTTTATTTTTAATTTTATTTAATTTTGCTTCAATTAAAAAGTATGGGATTACCCAAAACCATGTTTCAACATGTTGAAAATGTTTTTTTTGTAATTTTTTGTATTAAATTCAAATTAGGTTAAATTGCGCAGGTTTTTTTATCCAATGTTTTTATTATTTCGAAATTATTTAATTTAATTAAATAGTAGTATAAAAATAACAATAAAACTTTGATAAAATCTAAAAACGTAATAATAGTTGAACTAAAAACTAAGCATATAATTGATTTGCATATCACGTTTTTAAATGAAATTGCATTATACAAGGTTGCCCTTGTAGAATATTAAGTAAATCTATTTTACATAATAACATAGGAGCCTCTTTTACCTACAAAGCACAGGTTCTCAACACCGTTACATCCTGTATATTCTATTTTTCTTTACTTATTTGTCCTTATCTGATAACAATAACGAACGAACGAAAATCATGAATTTTCGAATAATATTTTTCCGTTATAAAAAATGATTTGGTTCAATCATTCAATTCATAATTTCTTATCTAACTGTAACGTGTGGATACGCCATAATTGTCTGTTAAATAAGACAAGTTAAGAAAAACAGACTATAGATACTCATAAAAAAATACAACATATTCACCCCTAAAATAAAAAAAGTAACTTAGTCGTATAATTAAAAATAAACAAACATGGGCTGAGAATACATGTATGATGATGTAGTTCTATTTTATATTGTTTGCATAATATTTTTAACTCCGTATAATGATTTGTTTTTCATTATTAATTTCTTATAATGTATCATATCAAATATTTACGCGAATAAATAATTCTATCGATTTAAATTAGAAACTCTTTACTGTTATTATTGTAAAAAATTAGTAGGTAATTAATTAAATACTTTAATGTTAGTTAGTAATTTTTATAACGTTATATGACCCACATCACTACTACTATTATATCACAAAGTTATTTAAATTGTTTTATACATACACATTTTAATACATCGAGTTTCTCTGCATAAAAATATTCAACATTACATGTCGATAAAACAACTAAAATACGAATACATTTCCTTTACATAATCGGTTAATAATTATTTTATTTTATTTAATGTTAAAAGGGACTTAATTGACATAATG
Source organism: Hypolimnas misippus (assembly GCA_037950945.1). Taxonomy (NCBI): domain Eukaryota; kingdom Metazoa; phylum Arthropoda; class Insecta; order Lepidoptera; family Nymphalidae; genus Hypolimnas; species Hypolimnas misippus. The sequence goes on from JBBEEQ010000014.1 coordinate 6,004,306, forward strand.
TGAACCATTATAACTATACAAATAAATAAAATTGAAGTGTCTGTTTGTAATTTCAAATTAGCAGCTTTTTGTCTGTTTGTTGGGGCTCATCTCTGAAACGGCTGGACCAATTTTGACGAGATTTTCATTGACAGATAGTTAATGTTACAAGAAGTTTCTTAGGTTACTTTTATTTAAAAATAAATAAATAAAAAATACTTATTTTAATTAAAAAATGAAAAAGAGGGTCATGCGAAACCAAAATTGAAACTAATGAAATAGTGAACAATATCCGATCCAAGTAGGGAAGGTAAGCATTATGTAAATATGATTTATCCTCAAATTAACATGGGCGAAACCACGGGGCACAGCTAGTTATAAATATATTAATATATTACAATTTGTACTAACCTAATAACCCTATTTTTCTATGTCTAGTAGTATTGATATGATGGTTTAGCGATTATCTCGATAATTATCTAAAACATCTGATAAATTATGATTATTATCAATCTTACATACATCCGATATTTATGGCAGGGAAATAGTGATTTAATGCTTTAGAAAAGTTGTATCTCAATGCAAATATAATTGTCATAACTGGTCTTTATTAGAATAAGACATAATATGCAGGTGATAAAGATGCGTGGATTAAGTATATGGTGGTATTCGTATAAAATTTGTTAGTTTATGTCCATAAATGTACAAAATTAAAAAGAGTAGCAATCGAGTTTCATGCAGCTTCTTCTAGTTAGAATCTACATTTCCAGTCCTCAAGTCCTAGCTCAGTAGTCTTTTTTCTTCGACTTAAAAGATAAAGGTACTCGATTCGTAGCCAATTTTGTTTAATAATTGTCACCACATAACACCTATTTCTTAATGGATTTATTTTTTTTTGTTTGAAAGAATATGCTTTCAATTTAGTTTCGTAAATTAGAAATTTCATCGAAATCGATTAGGAAAATCGGTTTTAAAATCGATATAAGGATAAAAATATGTCGTCCAAGTATATGAAATCGCTTAGCTGCTTATAAAGTCGTACTTGATAGGCTTAGTTCTATTATATTAGCTCGAACATATTCTGTTGTTATGAATCGATAGTGATTGTAAAATTATTGAATAATGTGTATTTTGACTTTGTTGTCAGCCAAAAATGCTAGTACAATAGTGAGAATTACTCTTGTAAGTTTTATTCTCGTAATAAATATAAAACAAATCTGTAACCTTGTATCAGATACGTAGTAAAAAAATTACGAACGCTGTGATTGTCAAAAATAAGGACTAACAGTCAATTCTTCTAGATGTAAAACAATGATAAATAACTTATGTAAATCTTTATGAAATTTTGAGAGCAAAACTTAGCGTAATCCTTGTCTAAGAAGCACGTAAGTAGGTACATGGATGAACCAATGATCACCTTTGTGACCACCTGCACCCATAGATATTGACATTTTAAAATGCATTAGACATTCTTCACGTTGTGAATAAACTAACTACTGTGGCATTTGTTTTAGTGTTCTTTCTGTGTGTCCTGCGCATAATTTATGATATACACAGTTATTGACTTCTTAAGAATCAATATATATTTAATTTGTACCTTTAAACTAAATCACCTTTAGCGATAACACAATGTTGCTTTCATTAATATGTAAATGTATGCGTATTGTGACAAGAGCTAAGGATATTATGAAAATTCTTAAGAATGTCGTATTTCAAACGAGCTATTTGTATTTTATTTGTAACGTAAACATTAACATTTTTGAACGTTCCTTTTGACATAATTTGTAGTTTTTTTTACTCGTCGGGGTTGTGATAAAGAATAAAAGGTTTTATTAAAATACCATAACATTATTTTAAAATACTTTACTTATATGTTATATTATATTATGTAAATAAGAGTAAAAATCGCTTAGGAACTATTATATTGACAGGAAAGGTTAAATAACATAAACACTGTTATTTATAAACTGTGTGACGCGGGAAAAATCATTAAAAAAATAGTTATTGTCGATGGGAGATTTCTTTGAATACAATTAACTCCATATACAGAATTCAAGTCATTTGAATAATAGAACTGGGAAAATTTATACAAAAGATGTTTTAGAATAGATTATAAAAACACATTTGACAGCATGTTTCTATTTCTGGTGTAATTTATAGGTAGCACGACACTGGTACATTGTTTCTTAAGAATGAAAAAAAAAATTACAGAATAAATTTTATTTTTGTATTTTAAATAAATGATTAAAGCAGCAATATGTTTTAAAGTACTAAAAAGGTTTAATATTTTGTTTATTATAAAGCTTCTAAAAATATATGTTTTATTTGTTTCGTAATTCCAAAAGTAAAACATTCCGCCAAAATAAAAAGTATGTCAAAGTCAAATGTGTAGACATATAATCATACATTATAAAAAAAATAACAAGAGCCCTCAAAAATATAATTTAAGTACGAACTAGCTATACAGCTATGTAGCGTGCCCCTATTAAAATATTTTATCATGTACAAGTTATACATTATTATATATATACAATATACATATCTACTTTTCACTTCCCATCTTCCCAAAAAGGTATACAAATCCAGTCAAGAAATTGTTCTTTAATTTAATACGTATTTGGTCAAAAGCCATAAATATTATCTCAGAGTCGTTAACCTTCTGAACCACTAAAAAGGTTTAATATTTCAACATTAAAACCTCATTGGATCGCGAAAATTTTCGATTACCTTCAACATAACACGATATTTAAATTATTTCCGTCGATATTGTATACATTAGCATGTTAATTAACCATTGACGGTTCAGTTCGAACGTGCAATAGCGCGTTCTTGGTAATGAAGACATGTGTAGGGTATATTTTTAATGAGTTTTTCGTATGCGTGCGATGCAGAACTTTCACAATATGCTTACGGAAGCGGATGACCGGAAACGCTTGTTGTACAATCGTTGGATATACTCTTGTGAGGTTTTCTATGAAAACTAATAATTTGTTTATTTCATTTTCTCTTGTAATTCTTATGTTTTAAATTATCCTACACCTGCGCTATGCTGAGAAAAAGCAGCATATGTTTGTATGTATGTATAAGCTATATTACTGTAAAATTGCATCAAAATTTTTTAAACAGTTTTTGTGAGAAAGAGTAAGAAACATCGAAAAATACAAACTTTCGCATTTATAATTGTAGTTAGATAAGAATTAAGATAAGATAATAAGACAAACTTATTGAGTCCGATTCTTCTCGTAAAGTATTCTATAGTCTGTATCGGGTCAATATCCTTTATTGCATGTTACTTAAAAAGAAGAAAAGGTCGTTATTGGGTTCTCGGATGAAAGGTTGAAAAAGTGCAAGCTCAAGGATGGTATTAAATTTCTCGTGTAACTTAAAATATACTTGAAACACTCAAATAAATTATAAATGCGAGAGTCTGGACTTTGGTTGTGTCAAAAGATTTCGGGGATATAATATTTGATATAATGTTTTTGCCTTTTAACGATATTGAAGAATGCTATTTTATTTTAAACTGACTTTAAAATATTATTATTTACATAAAATCAAAATAAAGAAAGTAGATATGTATTGTTCTACAAAAGAAAGTTAAGTTGTAATAAGCAATTTAATTATATGACCTTGATTATAATCAAAACGAGACCGTTACGAGATTGTCTCGCAGATCATTTATTAAATTCATTTTCATGTCACAGATAAGTTACAACAAGGTTGACATTCCTAAAAACTTGATTTCTTAAACTAGCATTCCGTGTCCGCATCGAATTCGGGTATATCGCATTATACGTATTATAACAGGGACCGTGCAATTTTTCAGGATTAAAAGTAATCTATGTCTATATGAAGGATGTAAACTCCACATTTGTGAAATTTTGTCGCAATTACCCCAGAAGTTTCTGAATTTATTTTCTACAAATAAATGCAAAAATATTATTTCTTCCTTATACTATTATTATAGATAATGTAGAACTAATGATTTTAATCTCTAAATATTGTTGACGTGCTTAAGTGCCTTGTGCGGTCAATTTCGGTCCTTGCTTGCCGGTTGACTTGACGCTTATTGTTACTAATCCGTTTCCTTTGATTGTATCACCATGGTTTTTAGCTTATAATCTTTCTCAAAAAATAGGGTATATTTAACGCAAAAAATGTACTAAGTAGTAGTTTCCAATATGCTTATAGACAAACAAACAGTTTAGATTTAAAGTTTTCTAGTAGTATGTATTTCTATAGATAAAGATTTTTTTTATAATTTAGTAGTATTTTTTTCAAAAGAGCTATTGATTGAGTTTTTTTTTTATTTGACATAAGACGAATAGACAGCTTAAAGTGAATGGTATTAAAACATTATTTAGAATGAATGGTTTTGTTACTTAAAATAATATGCGTACCGAGCAACGAAATCGAAGTCAAATAAAAACAAATACATACAATTTCAAGACTAATAAATATTACACTTTTAATTCACGTCACAAGTTCCGGCTATGTTGCAAATCGCAAAGTCACAAATGCCGGCAATTTTTACTTTCATATTGCCATCGATACCGGCAACTTTGTGTCTAGTCACAACTGCCGGCTTTGCGATTCTTAATTCATATTATAAAGTGAATTGTTTGTTTTATAATCTTTTCTCACACGATATGACCTCCAAGACGGTCAATATAATAAATTGAGAATATCATATTGCATTGTCAGTGCAATTTATTAATCTAGAGCTGTAATTAAAACTTACGTCTTAATTGAGTACCTTGAAATTATCATTTTATTCAATATTCTTAGACCCTCATTGTATTTAATATCTTTTTTTATAAAATTCCATCTATACGTAACAATTTTAAAAGAAACAGAACACTAACAACAATTGTTTTAGCATTTTAATATTCGAGTTTTTTTTAATACGACAATTTTTATTATGTATAATATTTTTGTATTCGTTTTAAAAGTTAAATGATTATATAAAAATAAAGAAATACTGATAAAATTTTATCACTGAATAAGCACGAATGAAATTGCTAACTCATTACTAAAATAACTTTCACGTAAAATACGACATTACGAATCGAAATTTGTAACAAAAATATAAAGACTTAGCTATATGTGACTTTACAATAAGAAATATTAAGGAGAAAGTATTTTCGTGTATCAAAATAAACCAAACTAGTAGGAAAGTTGGAATTAATCATTTTATCTCATCTAAAATACAATATTGAAATACTTATTCGTATTCCTTAAAGTACAATGACTTCACAAATATCCATAATTAAATGCAACTAAAAATACAGACTCATTACACCAGGTAATGAGGTATGAAATAGTACAATTTCATTATTTACTTCATTTAGTACGAATTTCAACTTAAAACTTCAAATCATAAGGTTTATTTTAAGTTACCCCAAAATGCCTCGCCCAATTAAAACGCATGTTAGCAAAGCGGATGTCTAGAAAGATTTTGTTGCAATTTAGTTCTTACTGCTTATGTAATAAGAATTTTCACAAGTTCAATCGCGATATGTGTGAATTATTTGCTGGAGAAAATTCAATGTTTATGCAATTTTGAAGTCTGAGTATACTCAGACTCAAATGTCACTTCGCGCTTACTTGTGCAAATAGTTCGTGCAGGTAAGCTCGTGCAAGTATTTGCGCATGCAAACTTATAAAAGTGCACTTATAATAGAAGTAAGTTTATATACTAGCTATCCTTCGTGGCTTCACTCGCGTTTATGGCTACTGCTTCGCTCCTATTAGTAGTATCGTGATGTAATATAGCCTCAAAAAACGGGCTATGTAATGCAAAAAGATTTTTTCAAATCGAATCAGTAGTTTCAAAGATTACCCCCTACATCCAAACTTTGAAACAAACTCTGCCTCTTTTTAGTATTAGTAAATTAGTTGTTTCCCGCAATTTCGTTCGTATAGAAACTTTCATTCTCTTTTCCACCATATTTTATTTCGCGACAAAAAGTAGCGTATGTCCTTCTCTGAGGTTCAATCTATTGCTATACCTAAATTTATAAAAATCGGTTCAATGGTTAAGGCTTGAAAACGTAATAAACCATCACACAGAGTTAATTTCAATAATATTGATATATTATGTGTAAATTAATTTAAGTTTACACAGTTTATTATTAATATAATCACATTTAAAATATTAATTTCTCGGTGCAATTAATATAGTATATACGATTATGTGATCAAATTAATCGGAATGTATAAAAAGCGATAATATCCTTGCTTGCATTGCACTGAACCACTTTCACTAGAACACCCAGATATTTTTATAAATATATAATTAACACTATTATATCATCGACACGTTTAACGACTCTGTTACTAGGCCACTACTTTTTAATGAAAAATGTATTTTTAGTTTTGGATAATGTTCATTAATTAATTATGAACAAGAAACATAAAAAAATAGATTTAAAAGATTCTAAAAAAATTTAAAACTGTAGAACGAATGGATCACGCCTCTAAATTATTATACGCATTAAGATGCAATAGTGGATTCATTAAATTAAATATTCAATTTATATATCACAGAGTTCCAATCAATGAACGGAATGAAAATGCAATATGAATGTTGTATGTATGTATTTTGTGAAAATTATTTAATGGATTTATTTATTTAATTTCGTTATGTATATAACATCGCCAAACAATAGAGTTCTTTGGCGTCGCTGGTTTTATCAAAGTTCGCGTTTCAAACCAACCAAGGACGGGGTCGTCCTGTAATCTATTATCACCTATTATTGCTAATCTCAAAAGCTTTTTGGTTGCTTTTGCTTGTTTCAAAAGCTTGAGATTTCTGTTATTCTCGTCTTGTTACCACTAACGTTCATGCTCTGCTTATATTATGTACACATAGGTATTAAAATATACATTTTTTTAACTTTTAACCGATACCCGAATAGAGATTCGCAACTCGTTGGGGTTTCATATGTATGTTCTCCGATTAAAACGAAAACGACATTACCAATTTGACCAACCCATTCAAAAAAAGAAAGAAGTACCACCACATTTTTCTTTTTTTGAATGGGTATATTTTCCCATTGGTCTCTTGGAATTGTGATCAAGATGGGTTAAGGAATTCGGTTTTTAAATCGAACTGGAATAAGTGTATCTTGGCTGTTCATCCTTAACACAGGTTATTTTTATAATCTAGATAGGATGTTCAGTTGATCCAATAGCTTTTTACTATATTATATAATTAGCAATAAGACATGTATATATTTTAATGGATCATCCATATTATGTTATGTTTTATTATGTAATAATAAATAGATATAAATATAAATTTAATTTTATCCGTTAGCGAATATATGTATATTTATTTTGCTTTTGAAATCGGTCCCCTTTTTGTGAAGCTCGTTATTAATCACATAAACAAAACACTTAAACGGCCTTGTAACAATTGAAACAATAATACAATTTGTAGCTAAGCCTGTAGTGCTATTATTGGTAGTAGGCGTCTGTCAAGAAACTTTAAGTAATTACATTGAATTAAACACGAACGTATATTTTTTATTTTTTATATTTATAATTCTATGTATTATTATTTATATAAATTTTTTAACTTTATCGATGTTTACATAACACCGTAATTTTTTATCAAAACTCAGATGGTCACCTCTCATTCGTGATACAATTAGGTTTTAATAGGAAAAGTCTTTCAAGTTCCTAATAATGTGAGATAGACGGATTGAAAAAGGATACATTAATACTTTTTACTTCCATTGAAAAATATATATATATAATTTTTTATTCATATTTTAGCCTTTGTCGACTCGATTCCAAATCGATTAATCACTACGAGTAATTCGTTTCGGATAATTTATACAAATATTGATTTGATTAACCTTCAGTTGACATACAACACACAATTACATATAATAAAAGATATCCTTTGAAAGCTTAAGTCACATTCTTACCTGTTTAAAATATATTTGTGGGTGCAGTTCCGTAAAGGACGCTACGTTAAATAATTGGCTGTATTAAAAATGTATAAAGTTTAACATTTAAAATAATAAACAAAATTATTTAAATTCAATTAAACCATCAACGAATCTTAAGCTTAAATTCTCTGGAATAACGGTGCCGCCTTTATATGGCCGTTTAAAACAATCGCTGTCTATTGCTATTGGTTTCCTAGAATCGCGGACTGTCTAATCGTGGATAATATTACGGGTATCTTTAAAACTCTTTTTGCCTTACTACAAAAGATTTAAACAGACGTTAAACGCGTGTTTTAAAAAATCCGTACTACAAATCCGCGTCTAAGCACAGTTTTGAGTTAAACATGCTTTAGATATAGATTAACATATGTTTAAGTGAGTTTGATAGATGTCTAAATCCTATTTCAGCTGTCAAATGTAACGTATAACATTTTATCAATGAGTTTATTAGCTGTTAAGCAATTTATATATTATATTTTAAGCAATGTTTAAGTTTTAAACACTGTTTAGCTAGACACGTGTTGAACATGGTTTTAATGCGTCTTTTGTAGTATGACAGTTTGACTTTAAAAAGCACTGAATGCCATCTTTAGTATTTACGATATTAAAATAGAACAATGCCTATTTAACCTAGTTTTAATTATTCTATTCTAATCAAATGATTAAAAGTAGATAACAATCAATGTGTAAAAACTGTATTAAATCTAGGTTAGATTGATAAATAATAGATGTACATGCAAAAGTAATAAAAAAAATTACTAGTTATAACAATAAAATGAAGAATTACTCACAATAGTAATCGGATGACAAAATTAATTCAATTCTCTCACTTCTATGAATTGTAGCGTGTTGTATAAGTCACCAGCTGTCCCGCGCGGTTTCAATCGCGTTTATGGTTACTGCTTCGCTTCTGTGAGTCACAGCGTGATGTAATATAGCCTATAACCTTCTTTAATAAACGGGCTATCCGATGAAAAAAGAATTTTTCAAATCGGATCAGTAGTTTTCGAGATTACCTCCTACATACAAACTTACAAATAATTTTTACCTGTTTATAACATTATGTATAGATAGCATTCGAAAAGAGATAATTTCGTGCAAAAGGGAGTGCAATTAATCACATAAATACTCTAGTTTTAATTCTAATATAGTGTAGATATTAATTCTAATATAGTCTAGACAGATTAAGTTCCTAAGAATCAATAAAAAATAAAATATTTTCCGATAAGGTTACCAACATTATATGCAATAATAATAATACTTTCGAAGGTAATTTTAAGTGTAAAGTAAGCGTTGATAAGTAATAAAAAAACTACATTACATTTAATGTATTTTTTTGACTAACTGCCAGATCATTTCATGCGAAACGATATTAAGTATAAATTCATGCCGCGTTATTATTAAAATCATTATCAAAATTGTAATATATGCGTGAACGTTATAAATTAGAAAGGCAACCTTACATCATATTAATAAACGTGATGTGCTGTGAATGAATGTTACAATTGAATAAAACAACTGCTAACTGATTTCGTATTCGAAACAATTTATTAGTCATCATTAAAAAATCGAATTAATTAACTTACAACACAATCGATTGATTGATTTTCAGAATTAATTGTGTTCGAATGCGTTTCATTAAGTTAAGATATTGAGAGAATATCGATTGAATTATTTAAAGTCAATTACGAAAACTATACTAATATTATGAAGCTGAAGAGTTTGTTTGTTTGTTTGAATGTGCTAGTCTCGTGAACTACAGGTTCGAATTGAAAAATTCTTTCAGTGTTAGATAGCCCATTTATCGAGGAAAGATATAGGCTATATTACATCATGCTACGACTCATAGGAGCGATGCAGTAACCGTAAACGCGAGTGAAATTGCAAGGGACAGCTAGTAGTGGAAAATAGTACACGATGATCTTAGCCGAACCTATGTTCAGTAAATAAATTATCTAACACAAAAATATATTTTTAATTCAAACTAGTAATTCCCAAAATTAGCATGTTCAAACAAACTTCTTGGCTTTAAAATATCACTACAGATAAAAAAAAGTATTCTTAAGAGATTCTTTGGTCTCCTTTGGGTGAAAATGTCAGTTAACAGGTTGTTACTAAATAGATTATAATACGTATTCACCTATTACTCAATAGAGGTTGTAATCCATTATATATCGTAATCGTAATAAATCGTTAATCTTCTATTTATATAATCTTATGCGAATGACTACACGGTTTAGGTTAATCTATTATTGTACGCTTTTGTTCTACATGGCTATATATTATTTTGATTAAACTGTCAGAGTTTGGAGGCATGAAAAATGATAACGAGGTACGTTTTATATTTCCGTTATGATAAATTAAAATTTATTGTTTCTAATTTAAGTTAATATCTTTGGATAACTTTTATAAATATACGAGCTGTTCCTTGAGGTTTCACTCGCGTTTATGATTACTGTTTCGCTCCTATGAGTCGTAGCGTGATGTAATATAGCCTATAGACTTCCTCAATAAATAATCTAAAAAGATTTTTTTTTTAATTCGAACCAGTAGTTCCTGAGATTAGCGTGTTCAAACAAACAAGAAAACAAAATCTTTAGCTTTATAATATCATATATGTGTAATTACGAAGAAAACGATGTTGTGTTCTTTATAAAATATTTATTAGGTGAGAATTACACTAATAAGTTTTTCTCTTGAGCCTTAAATGGATGGTGTATCAAAAATGAAACGCTTACATCAAAGTCCACTGTGGACTAAATATGATACTGAACGTCTAAATTGGCTGCATGATATATTACATAACTTATAGAAATTCTTGTTTACTATTTTTCATGTATCTGCTGATTAGTCTGCTTATATAAATTGCTTTTTATTTTGAAGAAATTAATAGAAAATCATGCATTTGAGTGTTAAACTTTACTAAATATATATGGACGTATACGATATCATGTGTCAAGCGCATTGTGTAGAATTTATAAGGCAAATGCAAAACTTTATGATTTTGTTTATTTGCACAGAATGGAAGTAAAAGTACTATAAAAAAAATATATTTCTTATAATAATTTTGAACCTTTCCAGTTATTAAGTAAGTTACTTAATCCAAAAATAAAATTTTAATGTAATATGCTAATAAGGTAATATAATTTTGATAAAATAAAACATTGCAACTGCATATTAAATAATATTTACTTAACGACATTTAAAAGTTTTATTTAGCGTTTAAACAGTTTTTTTTAATTATATCCTTATCGAGAATGTAAAAGTAATAGCTAAACGGTTCACTTAAATGTGACTTAAATATATGCTTTCTAAGTGTTATCTCTGGGGTTCTAGACACTAGTTTACTTGAAATTATAAATATATTTGTGAGAGTGAAGACGAGCGATTTATCCTAGAGAGAGGGAGGGTGCGCACTGCCGACATATGATGATAACTAACTGATCAACGAGCTACCATAGACAAAATACAGTATTATTTACTTTTATGATATATTCCTAACACTAAATTCATATAACTTTGTAGATATTGAGTGTAAAGCATTACATTTGTAAGTTTTATTCACGTAATTGATATAAAACAACTCGGTTACTCGGTAGCAGTTACCTAGGTAACCTCACGAAAAGGTTTGCTATCAAAAATACAGGTATAGTAAATTCTTTCAGCAATGTACAATATACTTTTGTTAATCTTTGTGACAGATTGAAAGCAAAATTTATAAGTGTAATTCTCGCCTAAGAATACATTTCCTCAAAGCTTGTAGCTAAGCTTGTTAACATGCGCATGTTTTGTGATTGCCTAATGTGAATCATTACTACATTAAACTATAATACAGGCTTTGTGTACAGGTGCAGTATAATTAGTACTTATTTAATTTAACATTAACGCGCTCCAAATAATGTTTAAACTAGTAACATCTAGATTTTATTTTAACAAAGCTCTTTCGTTATCATCAAATTATTTTGTTATTTATGTAGTTCTATGTTGATATTATATATTCCGAAGAATTATTCATTCCAATACTCTATGATGTAACAAATGACCTAGTAATTTCACAGATACCTACATTATTATATCTTTATGATTGTATTTCTTTATATATTTTTTTTCTATGTCTTACGAAAATTACACGTATACGATTTGCTCTTAGACTTTCATAAAGATTTACATGAGTTGTTTTCATTGCTTTACATCGGAACGAATTTGTTTGTATTTCTCTGCGAGAAAAAAGTAATTGACAGTTAGTGCTTTTATTTTTGATAGCCACAGCTTTCGTAAGGTTACCTAGGTAACAGTTATCAGGTAACTTAATTATTTTGGGTCAACTCACAGTTCTTTATTATTGTCTTACAATTAAAATAATATAAAGTTTTATAACATTAAAACACTTTAAATAATTAGTAAATAAATATAAATCGAAGAATTAACATTAACAAAAATAAATAATTGTATTTAAAATAAAAAAAAATTAAAAATAAAAAAAAATATTGCTACTTAGTATATGTATACACGAATAATTATATCCTAGGTTGCTCGCAGACACATGAATAATAAAACCAATTGATATAATGGTTCTTCAGATTATTTAATTAAATAATCTTAAACATTAGCATTCATCTTCCTTGCATTTTACGACAGCACAATCACAATAAATAACAATAAATTATAATTGATGTGTAAGGACAATACAAAAGCGACGTACGGATCTAAAATGTTTCATTAAATCAATTGATTTTAATAAAATATTAAACGCGGTGATCATCATATTTCGTTATATTAACAAAAATATTAATGTTAATTTCCGTTAAACATTTTGTTTTGGAATGGTTTAATAATGTAAATTATTTTGTCAACAAAAAACGATTAACGTAACGTTGATAAACGAACCTACGTAACAACTCTACTTCGGTTTTTTGTCTGTATGTATAATCACGTAAATTTATATCGAGAGCTTAACTAATTTAAGATAAATATGAACCAAACAACACTAAATCAGAATCTACTGGTCCAATTAAAAAAAAAATTGTATTAGGTAGCTTGTATATTGTGAAAGATTATAATTTATTGGTTACTAGCTGCCCCTCGCGGTATCACTCGCGTTTATGGTTACTGCTTCGCTAATGGCTTTGGAAAGGAAATGGAAATAGTTTCGGAGCCTATTCAATGCAAACATTAGTCAAATATCTTTATAATATCAATGTAGATAAGACAATTTATTACATATATACACATTACAACCGCTCATGAATTTGATCAGAATCCTATCTGATTAAGGGGAAGATTTAGAGCTTAAGCCACCACGCTGCTCCACTGCGAGTTGACGGATGTGTAAGAATTCTTCTCGGCACATGCAGGTTTCCTTCACCGCCGAGCACGAGTTGAATTTAAACACAAGTTTAACATCGATTACTTTCGACGTGTTCTAACCACTAGTCCATTTCGGCTCAATTTTTTTGATCGATTGTGTGCCGTAGTCAATTTGACAAAAAAAACTTATAAAAAGTTCACCATGAAAATGACTCGCGCTTTTAGTGCCAATGTTTATTTACAATGTGAACGCGGTCTTATCTCGTAAGAATGCGTCACATGTAGAGTAGAGCGGTTGCGTCACGTGTCTTTGTTTTCACCGCTTTCGATTTTGTGCGCTTGCGCCGGTCGCACGAACTAATGCTCACGACTGGAAACACTGATATCTAGATATATCACTATCATTCCTAATTAGTTCTGCAGAATTCATACAAAATATTTAAGATCGTATCAAGTGTTATTATATACATAATCTACTAATGTTATAAAGTTGAAGAGTTTTGTTTGTTTGTCTGAACGCGGTAATCTCGGGAACTACTGGTTTGAATTGAAAAAATATTTTTGTGTTAGGTAGTTTATTTATTGAGGAAGGCTATAGGCTATATTACATCACGTTACGACTTATATGAGCGAAGCAGTAACCATAAGCGCGCGTGAAACCGCAAGAGGCCGCTAGTATAGATATAAACATTGTATTTGTAATAATGCTAGTATATATTTTCGCTCGCGGTTTTCCCGCACTTTTCGGTGGATCTCTGATTGGGTGACGTTTATGGTAACAGCTCTTCTGTTATTGGTCGTAGTGTATGTATGATTAATAGCCTATAATTCATTTTTCATATAAGACTGGTAGTTTCGAAGTTTAGCGCACAAAGTAACACGTTTACAAAGTAACTCTTCAAAGCTTTATTACATAGTATATGAATTTAAATATACTTAGCTTCTGAAAGAATCTTATTAATTATGTACTTACCGTAACTCTTGTTCCACGTATAAAATTTGAAATGAATTATTTTGTATAGAGAACGGAAGAATAAAAAAATGAGTACTCTACGACGGTGTGCTAAACATTCAGATCAGAACAAGAAATTCTAGTTGGAAATGTTATATAATACGATGTAATTTATTCAACATAATAAAAATACAAGTTTGAATCTTTTGCAATGTAAACATTGCACGTACGGTAATTTTAATAAGCAAAAATACATAATCAAATTATAATATTATGTTCATTATTATATATGTCTATCTATGTTGACTCCTAAATAAACTGATTTGGATCCCTTTTTCTGTTTGAAATCTAACTTGATAGAGATGGTTCTTAGTCGCTCAATATTTACATAGCATAAAATAAAGATGCTTCCCGCCGTCTGTACGTTTAGATCTTATGAACTATTATAAAGCGGTCCATCAATAAACCAAGTTATTCAAGACGGTCTATATATAATATTATGGTAGAAAAAGTCAATAATTTTAAAGACTTGTAATGTGATGTCGTAAAAAACTACATTGCACTCGTGCGAAGCCGGTGCGGGTATATAATAGAAAATAAGTTGTATATAAATAAACATAGGAGCTGTATAATCACACGAGATCACTAGCTTTCTCTGTTACGTGATAACAATATAAATGTTAGATATTCTATTAATAAAAATGTAATTTTTACGCTTCTAATTGTTTTGTTTATGGATTTGCACGAATCGTTTCGCGTGGCACGTTCGCTTGACAAGTAACACGGTCGGTATGTGTTGCAATTATTTTATGTTAATTTATACAGATGATGTGTTAATGTTTGTTGGATTCAGTTGTAGATGCTGGTGTTTATCTCGTGTATTACACGTGAATGTGTTTTATTATTCCTATTGCGAATTTTATTTGTTAATTCTATATACTCTTATTAGCTTCCCCTCGTAATTTCACTCGAGTTTTCTGCTTCGCTCATGTGTGTCGTATCGTGATGCAATTTAGTCTTTAACCTTTCTTAATCAACAAGTTATTCAAAGTAAAAATTAATCAAATTAGATCAGTGGTTGTAAAGCTTACCCTCTACATACAAATTAACATTTTAGCTCTTTATAATATTAGTATCTATTAACAATGAAACAAGCTCACAGCTTCGTCCGTTTAAGGTTATTTGAAGATAAAGTGGAATATCATATATAATAGTATTTCAGAAAATTAATGTTTAAATGTTATGATGTTTGAGAAATATTTTAAGACCTTTAAATCTTATTTGCTTTCTTGATTTTTTCAAAATAACCTAAAGTCCCCTTTTTACAGTCCAAATATTTTACGTATTAGACAATAAAATTAACGGCTTAGTACCTATCGAACAGATTTACAAAAAACAAATCACTCTCGTTGAAAAAATTATTTAATTAATTAGGCCATAGTTACACTTATAAGTTTCGCTCTTAGACAGATCAATTACGAGAGTAAAGCTTATAAGTGTAATTCTCGCCTTAGAAGTAAAATTACGTAATAATAATTTGGGATATAAGGTCAAAAATTAACCTCTGTTTAGATAATCATATATTAATAACATTTCACAAAACAACAATTAGTTTAATACTAAACATTGTAACTGACATGATAGTAAAATTTTCTCTTACAGATTTCATTCAGATCATTTTGTAAATAACGTAACTTTTCATTTTACATTTTCGATTGCGTGAGATAACGGAAGGCTCATACAGCACCGGCAACTGGTTATTACTTAACTGTTTACATCTAATATCAATAAATACCTCTTTTGCAACCTAACACGTTTTAGATTCGCATATAATTTATATAAAGTTTATTATTTCCGTTGTATTAGTTGTATCTTATGTTTATGTACAAATTAGCCTATAGAATTGTTGTGATAGAACCTAGTATATGGACTGGCTACACCGGGGCAGTATCACATTCTCAATCGACGTAAAGTGGTTAGTGTAACTTAGTGAGTGATAGAGCTAGACGCTTACATCCCATCTATACTTTTCCATTGCCTTCTATTTCACTTCTTCCTTTTTTTAAACCCGGCAAAATTGTGGTTCTTATTTTGTCACCCATCTGCTTGTTCGTTAAGTATTATCATGAAAATAATTTGAATTATATTGTAGGGTTCTATTTCATACGGTAATAGCTTTTAAATTTCGCAAAGGTCTTTTCTCATGTTAAAGAGATTGATATGGGCCAAGGAACACATCGTTATCAATGGGTGATTGTGGGTTTAAATCCGGACTAACCATATGGTATGGTAGCAGCATGTTGGATAAAGCTTTAATATATCCTTTATAGAGCGGTGGAGTATCTCATTATTAATATCTGCGACGAAGGCAAATTCTGGTATACCTCGATTCACGTAAATGTGTTAGTCTGAACACGAGGCGAGTCCAAACTCGCGCATGATACAGTCGACTAAACAAGACTTAAAACATCGAGTGTATATGATATGAATGGATATTGTTATAATGTTATTAATATTTTAAACCGTTATATGACATTTTTAATCTGTCTTTTTTAATTATTTTATTTAATAAATAAACACGTCCTGGAAGAAAAATTACGACTCTTCGTACAATTACACTGGTTACGTATGAATATTTTCAACTATTTTGGGTTTACTCATTATGTATTAATTGAACTAAAAACAGCTAAAAAACAATAAAATAATAATTAAAACGCACCAATTTGACATATATAATTAAATAAGAATTATTTAATAATTAACATTAAACAAATGTCTAAACGACTGTCCTGGTGCCTGATTTTGTGTACTGCGCAGCGTCATACGCACAGTTCAGACCGACACTTACGTGAAACAAGGTATAGATTAATTTATTATTTAGCTATAATCTAAGTGATAGGTGTTTAAAAAGAAGATAGTATAGCTTACCGTGACCTCTGATGAGCGAGCTTAAAATATGTATGCCACTAAGTCAAACCATCAAATATCTGACAGCGCCCGATGTTACTTAACCTGTTAAGTTATTAACGATTACCATTCCGCGCTACTGAACTATAAACTCTGTATCTTTCACTAATACAGCAATCTAGGTCATAACGTAATCCCATTCATTCAATCGTTCGTTCATTCATTTATGATTATGTCTTTCAAAAGATCTTCGCAAAACAACTTAGAGACATAATGTGACATGATTATGAAGTGGAATTGACATACAAAGATAATCATTTATAATTATTAACTCTATTAAAAATGCGTTTTGTTTTGTATTTGCTATTAAATTATAATATATCATTAATTTATAAGAGTATTTATGCCTAGTTGTTTAGCGCGACTTCGTACGCGCGTAGTGTATATACCCACTCCTGCCCCTATATTCCCGTTTAAATATAAGTATTCTAAAAATCTTTTTAGCAGGGTCCGTAATTTTTTTTGGCCAATCCTGACCTTTTAAAGTATTATCTAAGGTTTTTTGATATACCAATTAGTAAATAAATTTATTTCCTACTTATATCTGTATTGATTGCAACAATCTTATTAAATAATCTTTCAATTAAGAGTATCTTAAGATATAAAATCATTGAGACCTTGAAACCGCCAAACTATTAATAGTATTGCATGTAATATCGGATTATGATTAGGTTAACCATTCCTAAATATGCTTAAAACGGGACAAAAAATTAAAAAAAAAAAAACGATTTTTAAACAGAAACAGGTTTAATGGTAACATTATACGATAACGATGTAAAACTTACAAATAAATAAATAAAATAATTGTGTTACACATATTAGTGAACTTTATTTAATTTCAGTTGAAAATTTATTTTTCTTGCAATTGAGTTTAAAGTTTAGTAATAATTGATAAAATTTAACAAGATTTTATAATAATAGCCGACATCAAAGTCAAAATACATAATTTCATTTACATGAAGGGTATACTTATTTAATTTACTTTGATTTTAAAACGAAACTACTGAAGTAATATTAATGGAAATTCTATGGGACTAATGGGAGAGTACGGATTTAAACAAACAGAAAGAATTGTCGGTAAACATACATAAAAAGTTCCCGACGAATTGCGAATCTCAAAAATTGCCAAAATCCATATCTGTAGGTAAATCATGTCATTGAAACTAAGTTTAAAATGATAAGCAGTATATGTCCAACTAAAACAAGAACGCGGCAACATAAAATTATGAATTACTCTTTTTTTGAATGAATGGATCATATTTATTGACATCTGAAGGCCAAAATTAGAAGTGCAAGCACGTAATTGTAACACTGAATTATATAGTATAAAATATCATGGGTAACCATTCATTTTAGATTAAACTAGATATCTCTTGCGGATTTACCTGCGTATATGATTACTGCTTCGCTCTTTTGAGTCGTAGCGTGATGTAATATCGCGGTATAACAACCAGATGGACGTATCTACAAAATATCGAAAATCTTTTATTTAACTTAAACCGTTGAAAATGTTTTCTATGAAATGGCGAAACAACGTAATTTTAGATTTCACTAATTCAAAAAACGTTATATTTTTTATTAGAACCACTTTTCTATTGAACCAAAAAAAAAACTATATTATGAGTAGTGCTAAATTAGGAAAAAGTAAATTTTTTAAAACGTAGATACGTTCATCTGACTCTTATACCGCGATATAGCCTATAGCCTTCCTCAATAAATAAACTATCTAACAGAAAAACTATTTTTCAATTCGAACCATTCGTTCTAGAAATTAGCGCAAACAAACAAACTCTTCAGCTTTATAATATACTAGCTTCCGCCCGCGACTTCGTCCGCGTGGAATAGTTACTTTGGGCTAATAATGCATTATTTTAAAACAAATTTCGTTAGCGTAAAAAAGGTTATAGTGAGCTAACCTAAAAAGATAGACATATGCCATCTCGGACTTTTTTTTTAGAACTTTTAAAGGGTAACAATTCTGTCATGCATGAATTTTGCGAAACTTTAACCGTTTAAGCAGCGCACGCAACGTAAGCCTTCTCAAAAGGAAAATATCCCCCGACTTTGAAACATTCTTTATTGATGCTCCGCTCCTTTTGGTCTCAGCGTTATAATATATAGCCTATAGCCTTCCTCGATAAATGGGCTATCTAATACTAAAAGAATTTTTCAAATCGGACCAGTAGTCCCTAAGATTAGCGCGTTCAAGCAAACAATCAAACAAACTTTTCAGCTTTATAATATTAATATAGATTTAAATATCGATTTTTGAAATATAATTTTTTAATAATAAATAAAGCACAATAAAGTAATATTTACACAAAACAGTTTTTTGCTCTATCAAATGAATATAAAGTTTTTTTCGTATAAATTCGATTCATTTATATATGTCAACTTTAACTTATTTTAATTTTTATAAGATCTATTAATAAATATTAATTCATAATGTGTTTATATAACCTATGTTATGTTTTTAATCGTGTTGTATACATGTTTAATGAAGTCATTCATTCAAATCGTGGCATAGATAATCCTTGCTAATTTTATAATTTATAGTAAAATATATAATAATTCACAAGCTAGTGTGAGGTAAGGCTATCTACATTAATATTAAGAGGCTTGATATTTCGTTGCGAAGTTCTTAGCATAATAATTACAATATGTCACTTTATAAAGTTAACATTAAATTAGTCTATAAATAACACACAAATGTTAATATTATAATTCTAAGATAATTACAAATACTAAATTCAGCTTAATATTAATTATAATTTTAATTGAAAACTTCTTTGGAACGAATCATTCAATATCGGCTTGATCGTTTTGGTTCCTTGTTTTGGTTTGAAAGTGTATTCTTACGAGTAGAATTTTTATTAAAATCAGTTCAGAATTTTAGTTTTAAAATCAAAATAACTGGATTGAATATGTCATTCAGTGAACGAAACTACGTATTTTTATTTTGTAGTCGATTATTTAAGAAGTCTTGTTATAATAAAATTCTGAATGGTGTTAGGTTAGGTTACGTTAGTAAAATTCTGAATGCTGTTAGGTTAGGTTAGGTTAGTAAAATTCTGAATGGTGTTAGGTTAGGTTACGTTCGTAAAATTCTGAATGGTGTTAGGTTAGTTTAGGTTAGTAAAATTCTAAATGGTGTTAGCTCAAACAGTATATGAATATATAGGCTACGTTTACTGCGCAAATGAAACACCAGAGCGTAGTTAGTCATAAAATAAATTGCACGAATTCCGAGTTTCAAAACAGTTTAACGTCCTTTCTTGATTGTACAAATGTGATATCAGTTGGGCAAAGAATATATTGCAAAATGACATTGTACAAAGGGAACGGCCGCTGAGGCAGAAAGTGCGAGCGACCGGTTTAATTGGCACATATAAATAACCAGTTCAAAACATTCGTTCAAACTTTGTACAGTCAGCAAAAGAAATAGATTGATATTATTTATAAAAATAATTATTTCGTAAAATAAATGGATTATTTCAGTACGTAGTTACTTATAATATTTTGTGTTTCCTATAGATATGATAGACTGGTAAAAAATTTTGATTCGTCGGTGAGAAAATATGCATCATTTATATTGACAATATTTTAAAAGAATTTCTTGCCGGTTCTTCTCAGCAGAATCTGCGTTTCGAACCGGTGGTAGCTTCTTTATTGATGTATTTTTTTTTGTTTTCTTCATGTATGACGATTCAAAAGTGCTCGTGAGAGCCTACTTTAATAAAGTATTTTTTGATTTTTATTTGATTTTGATTGATCTAAATACGTATGTGTACATACATTTATGATGTATGTATATAAGTACATATATCTAAATAAAAAAAAGTTATTTAGGAAAACTAATTTATCCGTAACTCTTTCCTTAAATACGCTAAATTAAGAAACAAACAAAGGAAACTCTTAGAACCCAACTTTTGTATTATTTTGTAATATAAAGGCATTTATTGCGCTATTCTTGTTACGACGTTGTTATTGAGATAATTAGCATTGGTACGTGAAAAATAATCCGGGCTATTACTGTTTATTTAAATTGCTTAAAAATAAACGATTCCGTAAATTTTTAGGCTATGAAATTATAACTTTACACAAGATTTGGGTGTAATATTTTGCAATAAAAATCATTAGTCGAATAGTTTTCAAAGTATCATTTTTTTTTCAACAGACTTAAAAAAGAGGAGTGGTTCTCAATTCAAAGTGTACGTTTTGTTAAATGTTTGTTACTTCAGGACTCCTTGTACTTTGAGTTTTTTTTAATCATTGGAAAAATTACGTCATTACATTAAACAAAATGCGTATTTCGCTTTTAATGTTTACATTCACGGTTTAAATTAGTTTTAGTAATTTTGTAATATTTCTTTTGCATTTACTACTGCAATAACTAACACATAGTTTAACATCATTTAAAATAATATAGGACCCGTGCGGTAAAAATGTTAGCTACTTTTGCTATTCGTCTACGAATACTATTGCAAAAAGAAGTGGGAATTAGACTTATAAGTTTTGCTCCCTTACTTTCACAAAGACTTACATAAGTTTTTTTACACTCGAAGTACTTTCCTGTCAGTGCCGTAGTTTTGACAGCTGCAGCTTTTGTAACGTTAGCTATGTAACCATTACCAGATTACGGAGTTGTTTAAATTACGAGACTGAAACTTACAAATTTATTTCTCACCTTCGATGAAATTGACAACAAACGATGTTTTATTTTACTGATGTAAAAGAGGTCTAATTAATGTTTGAGCCCTTTATCTATCTAACATAGTTTCCAACAATTGAATGGATATTTCTTATTTATTTGTCAGCTTTTTCAGAATAAGTTTATACCACTTTTTATAAAAAATAATAATGCCTTGGAGTAGCTAGTATATAGTTTTATTTAACTAGCTGTACCTGAAAAGCGTCAGAGTGCCTATTAAGGTATTTTTTTTTCCCAGGAGCCTTTGTGGGTGTCTTCAAAACATAAACTTTTATCACAAGCCGATCAGTGGATTCGAAACACATAGAGGCAAAATATTTGATTTTTATTTATAAAGAATAACCGAAATCTCACCAAACGATACAAAAATATTTTTAAAGTAAAACTGATTCGAGAAAGTTTATTTTCTCATATTTATTTGCAAGCAACTTTTTTACCTTTTATGAATAAAATCTGTGACTACATAAATGAAACGTATAAAGTAGCGTATGACTCATTCAATAATTTAAAAGGTACTCGATTTTTGCTATCTATGGAGCGTAACTCAATTTGTGTCAAACAAGTTATGATTTTAATTTTATTCGCGAAAGACCTAATTGAAAGGCCACAGCCATTTCAGTTATATGTATTTATAAACTTCCAAAAAAGAAGGAGGTTCTCAAATCGACGGGCAATTTTTTAATGGATGTTCACCGATTACTCCGCTCATTGTGGACTGATTTTAGTATACTTTTTTGTTTGTAAATAATACGTAAAAGACTTAGTCTTACTTGCCACCGACTTCAAAATGTTGTGAAAAAGATTTATTTTTTGTCTTTTAATTTATTTGTACCTATTAAATCATAGTCGAATATTTAATCATATAAATCGAAGTCGGTATATTAAAAAATATTGGAGGTTACCTATGCTATATCTTTTCCGATCGTGGGCCGATTTTAATGATTCTGTTTTCATTGAATCATTTGTAGCAATAATCAATTTTTAACCTTTCGAAGTAGTCCCATTTGTCGAAGGTAGAAGTATTTTTTTAAGTCTATTACAAACTAATATGTTTTTACCATTAAATTAATTTATATGTATATAATTAAGACATGAACATTAAATGAGACACTAAACATGTAATCTCGTGAGTTTGAAAACGAAAACGTCCTATTACATAGAAAACTTTGTCGACCAAGGATTTCCACGTGTACAGTTACCCTATTTAAACATAGAGCTTTACATTATTTAGCATTGTCACACTTATTTCTATCCTAATAAGGATCACATTAGCTTTCTCGAAGTACAGTTGTGTGTTTCTTGTACGGCGTATGGACGTAACAACTGGACCAAGCAGCCAGTTGGCCGGTTTCTTACATAAAATTACGTAAACTTGTAGGCCGATCTACCGTCACGTGACGCAGTAATTAATTATTGCAAGCTTGTTTTTATTTTCAAAAGGAAATGCGTTTTTTTATAACATTGTCAAGGCTCGTTAGCGGTATATTCGTTTTCATGTTTTATTTATCGTTCGGGAATAATAATGTAGTTGTTTGTAAATTAATACCTATGAAGTTTAAATTATAGGTACTTTGTTGCACGTTAAAAGGTTTATAAAATACTGGCTTCATATGGTTTTATATTTTATCTGTGTCAAAAAAACTATTTTCATTCGCAATTTCACTAAAATTTGATGCACCATTAAAGAGGAACAAAAGCACATTACTTATCTTCAAAAATCCGTTTATAATATAAGGTTTATTTTTAAAATTTATTTATGACGCTATAAATTGCTAGCTTTTGCTCACAGCTGCGCTCCGTTAATGTACATTTTGTATTGAAATAATACGCAAATATAGCCGTGACCAAAGAAAAATGTCAGTTTTAAATGCTACCATAGTTTTTCATAAAATAGCTTTGTATTAACAAAATTGATCTCTAGTTCTTATACTTTGCAATTTGTGTTAATAAAAAACGTCAAAGGCCAAAACAACTTAATGTAATTACTCTGCTATAACAACTTAACAACCGAAAGGAAACATCCCTTTTACACATATTTGAATACATTTTCAAATCGATTAACTAAATCAATTAACAATTTCGTGCAATCGGTAATTTCAGGTAATCAATTAAGTGCAATTTACGACAGCGGATGTAAGGAAAAAATACATCCAGTTTGAATTGAAAATGAAAATTACACATTTGTATACTCGGTGGCTAATTTGATTGACATTAATAGGTTAATTGCAATATACAACAAGTGTAATTTCGTGATGTAATCTTTGCTATTATAAAATGAAAATTATCGTGATTAAATTGTTAGCGAACATTCTTTTTTTTACTTCAATAATTTAAAAAAAAAAGCATTCGACTTCAAAAACAAAATACGCAATTTCTTTTACGTGGACGACATATTTACCAGTAATTTCGATTTTAAAGCCAAAGTACTGAACTGATATTGATAAAAAATCTATGGAAAAAAAAATAAAAATAATAAAAAATAAAGAATTCTTGTCGATTAAGACATGACGGAATTCTAAGGTAACAAACATTAAAAAAAACACATTGAATTGAGATCCTTCTTATTTTTGTAGTCAATTGAAAATCGATTCTAATTAAACTATTGCTGTTGGTCTGTGTCAAAAAAATATATCTTCAATCAGAGCTTGGCGCGTAAGGCTCTGTTCAAATCTAAATCCTAACTTAGATTGTATTAATCGTAAATTGTTTGCTGTTATTCCTTGAGGTATTTCATTCACCTGTGGTATATCAGTGGGCTGTTTTCCATCGCATTCTGGACAGAGTTCGTTCGTCGATGTATAATATATTCTACGAAAAAGAGTCCTTAAAATTAATTAACAGACAGCAGAATTACAGCGTAATATACAAAAAACATAACTTAAAGTAAATTTTTACTTTTCCTCTTAGAAAATATTATTTCGGTTTAATATTGCAATTAAGTACATTTAAAGCGAAATGCCATGTTATTTAGAAAGAAAAAAATCTCATCTATTTCGTTCGGAGAATCAGGATTGGAATTTAATGGAAAAATGTTGCCAGCTCTTTTGCCACCATTCTACTCAGAAATAGATTGGTACAGTAAATATTTATAAACTGTAATAGTAAATAAGTAAGTTCATTTTAGGTACGTTTCTATTAAATATATTTTATTTTAATCACTTTTATTTTTTTGATGTACTATAAAGTATTAGAAAAAAGTTCAAAATAAAATCTAAAACATACGAATAATTTAAAAGTGTTAAGATATTAGAAGATATTAGAATAAATGTATAAGATAATTCGATTGTTAAAAAAAATAACATTATGTCCAACCTTGGATGGTTTTTGTATCCATACGGAAAGTAATGAATGTCACATTGATATTATCAATAATGATAAAATTTGAACAAAAAGCTTTTCCAACAAAAAATTGTATTTTGTTATGTTAGTGAAACAAAATATGATAGTTGTCTTTTTACAAGCTTTTCGCCTTCGCTCTTATTATTGTACAACATAGAAAGACACTTACGCCATCTACTGTGAGTTAATCTTATATTCTTGTAAGTGTAAGCAAGTTGGCAAAGTTATATCGCTATCGGATGAGCTGTATGACATTGATACAAAAAAAATAATATTAATTTTCATACATAATTACAAATATTGTATTAAAATCATAATTATATTTTAATCATAGTAATGATAAGCAATATGCGAAATAAACACTAATGAATTTATCAAATAATTGGTTTGAAAACGAAAGCCTAATAAAATTAACAACCAGTTCAGTTTTGCAAGTCGGAAGTTCATGTAACAACCCATTAACTGTCGTTATGTTGTAACAACTTGCCTCACATCACCTTGCACTATACTTAACAGAAAAATTCAATAATGGACTTTACTATTAGGATAATAGGAAAGAAATTAGCATCAAATTGTTTGTTTTTAATTGAACTAATTTTAAAATTATAAATGAATGTACTTTTCAGTATGTTCAAAGTTTTATTAATTTTTTGCAAGGCAAGTTATGCTTTAGGTAAAATTTTACGTATCTATATTTAATAACGCCCGTGCCACTTCGTCTACATAGAAACTTACATCCCCTTAAATTTTTTTTGTTCGTAACATTAAATAACATATGTCCTACCCCATGGTTCAATCTATTTGTATACTATAATAAAATGTATCAAAATTCGTTCAGTGTTTTAGGCGTGAAAATGTAACAAAAAAACAGATAGGTGGAGTCATTTTCTCATTTCTAATATCAACATGAATATAATCTATTTCAAATCGTATATTTTTACGAAATAAATGCTTTATATTATATAAACAAGAAATCTTAAATGAATATCATTAATACAAAGTTTGTAAACATTATATAGCAAAGTCACAATCTGAATTATGATTTGTAAATAGTTAAATTTCTCTTTTTATATATTGTATTTTTTTTAATATTTTTATATTGTTTTTTTTTTTTTAATCTGAATTAATTATATAACTATGTTATTCTTCCTTTCATTTGTAAACGACATATTATTCGGTAACAATTATGTAGAACATTTCATTAGGAAGGTTTATATTACTAACACGTATATATTCTAATACCACATTCAAAAAATTTCATATTCGAAGTCGAAGGCAAAAACTAGATGGCTTTTCCTTGATTTGAGAAGGTGTATTATGACTTATATGATTAAAAACAACTTTCCACAAAGAACTTGAACTACTTAAACCCTAAAAAGTATTCGGAGTTAAATCTGAATGTTGTTATTAATATTTCAATGTAAACGACTCATGTCAATGTCGCCACGCGAATAATACATCGATACTTGTAATTATCTTTTTCCCTAATCATTGCCGAGTTAAATTTGTGGACCCGTAGTACCTTTATTTAAAGCTTAGAATAAGAAATAAATTGCAATGTTGCGTCGCGAGCAAAAGCTAGTCTATACTAATATTATTAAGAGGTAAAATTTGTTTGTAAGTTTGTACTCGTATGTGGAGGGTAATTTCGGAAATTACTGATACGATTTCAAAACATATTTTTGCGTTGGATAGCCTGTTTCTTAAGGATGTAGGCTGTATTACATCATGCTACGACTTATAGCAATATCCGTAGATGTGAGTGAAGCCGCAAGAGGCAGCTAGTCTATTATAAGCCTAGGTCTCAACGTGGTTGGGTAACATATTTATTAAACTAAAATATCACACAAACAATAGCCTGTATAATCTGAAATACATAAATCAGAACATTATAATTGTAAAGAAAAGATGCCATTGTACAAATTATTACAGGATAAAAAAAGAGGTTGAATGATTTACATACTTTATTACAATTATGATTGTTTTATGAAGTCGCCTGTAGCTGTTAAAGCCCTTTTACATGCTACCTTCTTCGTATACTTGCGCAAAATGTTTGCGCGGGCGAAGTGGTTTTTTTTTTAATGAATAGTAAAATAAATTTTGCGCGGTTTCAGCAAATATTACAATTACAAATCAATCGGTACTTTGTGAGCACTTCATTCGCAATTTTTTTTTTTATGTAAAAAAATATTTTATTTGTATTTTTTGTTCTTTTTTATGCGAATAATCTAAATAATGAAAAATCCTTCATATATGCAGCTCTTGTTGGCATCAAATTTGAAGACAGTTTTTTTTTTTAATAAAATGTTGTATCTACACTATACAACATACACTACGTTGTATGTATATATCTTAATAATAATATTGAATATTACCTTGGATTCACGGTTTAAATTATTAACCTGTATCCTGATATGTTGTACTTACATACGTGATGTGTACTTATTTGGATATTATTTTTATACTTATTTTAATTTGCCATCCAGATGTAATATGATTTATATAACACCCATTCTTTCTTCACTTAGATTAATTGAACTGTTATGTTTTCGCACCAACAAGTCTGCGAGTGCGCAAACCCACCTAGGCAGACAGTTAGACGGGTATATGGGGTTCGTGCCGCGATATAGTGCACTGGACTACTCACTAAAACCCAGCGGTACCGTCGTCCTCTTGCGCAAACTCGCCTGAGCAAATAAGTCAGTGTATGTAGACGGTCCACGAGACGGTCGGATACACGAGTTTTTCTTATAATTATTTTTTAATTGTACCATCTGTCTGATGTGAGGAAACGTGATATTTTGTAATCGCTGTTGCAGATAACCATAGTGGTTATAGATGAATCATTGACATGAATATATACTATTAATAAAACCTAAACGAGACTTCATCTGCGTATGAAATTTTTAAATACTATCTTCATAGAGATTCGTCAGAAATCTACTTAAAATAAATTGCCAGTCGTATAATAGAAAATAAACAGAATTTTTTATGCTAAACATAAAGTTCATACTCTTATTAAACTCACATGGCTTTTTATATAGACCCATTAGGTCTTATGATCCTGTGTCGGGGGTCCGGAAACACACACAATACAAGCACAAACATCCAGACCGCGGCAAACATCCGTATGACCAATACAGACGATTGCCGTGAGCGGGGGTCGAACCCGCGACCGTTAGCGCTTCAGTCAGTTGCAGTGACTACAACGCCAATCTGTCAGTCTAAATAATAGGTACCTAAAGTTTAACGCAATATAGTCTTATAAAATTATAAAATGCTTAAAAATGTGTTATAAAAAAACAAAAAAAAAATCGAATCGCATCTAATATATAATTTATACGATTATTATAGTAATATAAGGATAAAATACATGCTTTATATTAGATTAAATTACAGCCTTATGCGTTATTAAACAGTAGGAATTAACGCGTAAAATCAAGAATTAAGCACCTCAGGCAAGGTTGTAATGTGACCTAAGCACGACAATAAAATAATTATGTATTATAAGGTGTTGACCGTGTCGGTTAGCAATTAACAATCTGACGATACCATCTGAACTCGGCTTTATTTGTTTAACTTTAATTATAGATACATATAATTTCGTTTAGTTTAATTAACTTTTCTTTAAGACCTATATTCTTGGTATTTATCTCAACATAACCGAGTGTTTTGAATTAATATGCACGATCGCATATAGATGAGGAACTCATAATTTGCAATTGTTTTATAGCTCATTCTCTATAAATTGTCTATGAAGATTGTGTATGAAGACATAAATAAAATCATAATTAAAAATGATTATTTAATATCTTAATATCAGTTTTATGTTATTACTTTATTTTAAAAATAACCGTTAAAATCCCATGGATAGAAATGTCCATATAATATTATTATATTAACATATTCCGGTATATTATTCTATAAACAAATGATCGTAAAATAATCAGTTATCAGATACCATTGACATTTGCTATAGGAAACGACATCTAACCTAAATAGAGCTCACGACCTCTTTCATATGCTAATCAATAACTTTTGTTTGTTACAGATAATCTCTGAACTTCACAATACAAGATAAACTCCTTCGAGGCAACCTCCTTGTTCTAACCTCAAAGCAATGACAGTATAGTGACAAATACATCGTGATACTTGTTAAAACAAAATTTAATAAAAGTATGCGAATAGATTTCTTTAAGCGATAGTGTTTGAAAATATATAAAGTTTTAGTTTAATTTTGTAATGGCGTCGTGGAAATCTTGTGCTTGGACGGTGTTTGTGGTGGTGTGTATATTGGGGAAGATATCGGGCTTGGATAATGGATTGGCGTTAACGCCGCCCATGGGCTGGCTGGCGTGGGAACGCTTCAGATGCAATACAGACTGCAAAAATGATCCTGACAACTGTATTAGGTGAGTTTCATTCTATTTTTCTTTTATAATAATCAAAATCATCAATATGTGATGTTTTCAATTCACCTTAAAAACTAAACTGAATTTATCTGTTATATTTACCGTATGGATTATCGTCAGTGTTTGTAAAGCGATTTTAATATTTCTAATTTTTCTATTGATAAGAATCTCTAAGGTCATATTTAAGTTTGATCCGAATCAAAGTGAAGACAATACTTCAAAAGTAGAATACATAATTTTGTTTACACAAATGACATTCTTAATCCATTTATTTTGATTTTGTTTTAAAAATATTGAAGCGATTTTGTTGAGGATTCTTTAGAACCAATGAGACGGTGTACCCTTGCAAACAAAAAAGTGATTTACCAAATTTGTCGAGCCGTTTTCGATTGATAAACGTACACAAAAAAGTCCTCGTCGAATTGAGAAGAACCTTTTTTGGAAGTCGGCTAAATAGTAGTAAATCTGAAGGACCCCTTCAATACATCAAATGGATCGTAATAATTAAGTCAATCGTAATAAAAAGTACATACTTAACAAGGTTGGTTCAAGAACTGAATTCACAGTCTTTTAGATTAATGTGTATCATTTTAGTGGCTAAAACTTGTGCTATATTTTATGTGTTACCTTGAAATAGATTAAATATAGTAGATAAGTATATATTAATATTAAAAATAATCGGACAAAAGTTTTAGAATATGTGGTATAATGATGAAGAATGCGGAAACATGGGGAATCTTTAATACATTTTAACATACTATGAATTATTTACTATAATTTATATATGTATCATAAAATATTCGAGGACTGAAAACTCGATTTTTATTGTTCTGAGTTCATCTTTTATTTCTGTTTTTAACCGACTTCCAAGTAAAAGGAGGAGTTTCTCAATTCGTCGGGGACTTTATTATGGATGTTCACTGATTATTCCGCCGTTTGTGGACTGTTTGTGTTTGATAGGGTATACTTCCAAGGTCGTCCCATTGTCTTCATGTCAGAATCTCATGATGGGATTCTGGAGAAATCGAGGGAACTCTTCAAATATTATAGGCACATTATAGGCGACTTGAAAATGTTGTAGAAAACATTTATTTTATGTCTTTCAGTTCATTTGTATCTCTTAGGTTCATTTTTGAAGTCGGTTCAATTTATTATGGTGATAGCTCGTGAATACCCCACGGCTGGGCAAAGATCTTCTCCTATTGGGGAGAAAGTTAAGAGCTTAATCCATCACGCTACAATTGATACAGATTTATATACTTTTGTTACAATTTCACGGCACATGTTTCCTTACGGTATTCACCTTCACCGCCGAGCACGAGATGATTTACACGCGTAAACGCGTGTTTATAAAAATTCGTTTTACAAATCTACGTCTAACGAGAGTTTTGAGATAAACGTCCATTGGACATAGTTTAATTATGTATAAACAAAGCTTAAGTGAGTTTAATAGATTTATAAAACTTATTTTAACTGTCAAATGTAATTTGTGAGATATTATATATATTTTTTTCATGATTTTACTCGCAATAAAGCAATTTAGCCTTTAAGCAATGTGTAATTTTTAAACACTGTTTAGCGAGATACGTGTTGAACATGGTTTTATTGCGTCTTTTGTAGTATGGAAGATAGTGTTTAGATTTGATACTTCAAAGCTCAGCAGTGCAAGCCGGGGTTTGAACCTTTGTTTAAATCTACTAGTTGTAACCACAAGAATATTTTGACTGTTATTATTTTTATGATTGAATCTTTACTAATATTATAAAGCTGAAGAGTTTGTTTGTTGTTTGAACGCGCCAATCTCAGGAACAACTGGTTCGAATAGAAAAAATATTTTTGTGTTAGATAGTTTATTTATTGAGGAAGGGCATAGGCTATATGGAAGCTGATAAGCAATAATGTGTCAACCCACAAAAAGTCAAATTTGGAGACATTGATGTATTTTGATACTACGTCACCTATTTAAAATTATTCAAAAAAAAAAAATTCAAGTCATCTAAACTAAATAAGTATGAAAAAAGTTCCTTAACTCAATGCTTCGAATTTCAAGTGCGTTCCATATTTTGCAATTTAAAAATAATCTTAAATATTTAAAAACCTATTATTAGATAACATATTAAATAAATCTATCTGCTTTTGATTCATTATACATTTTATCAAAATAGAAAAGAAAAGATGAATATATACGTCTTCAAACAAATTTATTAAGAATAGGTTTGACATCTTTAGACGCCATTTTCTCAAAACGATGTCAGTGTGACTTGACACAGTTTTGCTAATCAGCGTCCATACCACATCATGCTACGACTCATAGGAGCGAAGCAGTAACCATAAACGCGAGTGAAGCCGCAAGGGACAGCTAGTGTATTTAATACGTATGCTAACTAATAATACTTTTATTGTACTCAAATTAAAATCATCAACGATTGTGAAAGTGTAACAAAATAATTAATGAGAATATATTTTGTTATTTAATTTGATGATATTATAATTGTATTATTAGGCTCAAACGTAGGTAAATAATATATTTTCGCTTTGTAAAGAATGATATTTTAAAACTATAGATATGATTCATTTATACTATTTGTTGTTAATGTACCCATTTTTAGGGTTCCGTACCTTAAAAGGAAAAACGGAACCCTTATAGGATCACTTTGTTGTCCGTCTGTCTGTCTGTCTGTCTGTCTGTCTGTCTGTCTGTCTGTCTGTCTGTCTGTCTGTCTGTCGGGATGTCAACCCTTTTTTCTCAGAAATGCATAGACGTATCATGTTGAAATTAATATCATATACTCAAATCTACGATGACATGCGGCCGTGAAAATATTAAAGTTCTAAGTCAACGCAATCAAAAGATAATGGAAAATATGTCGTATATTTTGACCATTTTAGCGTTTTCGCAAGGGAATCAAAACCTATAGGGTACTTCCCATTGACCTAGCACGATGAAATTTGGCAAGAAGTAAGATCTTATGGTACAAATAAAGGAAAAAATCTGAAAACTGTAAATTTTTGTATGTATGTTTGTCTGTTTGTAAGTTTGTCTTTCAACCTTTTTCTCAGAAACGCGTGAAGGTAACAAATTTTTATCAACGTCAAGTACTCAGAGTTGTAATTACTAAGACCTGTGACAAAATCAAACTTCTAAGTTAACGCAATCAAAAGATACGGTCATTTATATCACATATTTTAAGTATGATAGCGTTTTTAACGTTTTCGATAGGGAATCAAAACCTATAGGTTACTTCCCATTGACCAAGCATTATGAAATTTGGCCAGGAACAAGGTCCTTTAGTATACATAAAGGAAAAAATCCGAAAACTGTAAATTTCTGTTCGTGTGTCTGTCAATCTGTACGTCTGTCTTTCAACCTTTTTCTCAGGAACGCGTAAATGTATCAAGTTGTAAATTGATCAAGCGGAAAATATATTAATCTTATAATTAAAATTATATGTACTTGTAACAAATTAACATAGAAGTTGACCATGGTCAAAAAAAACAATTTTACAAACACTGACAAGAAATTTGTATCAATACGAAAACATTAAAAAGCAGCAAACCTTTATAAACAACGCAATGCAATCTATATATCGCAGCTAACAAAATGATAGCGCGATGCAGCGTACAGCTAATGCCATCTATTACAACATTATGACATTAACTGTGATATAATTCTGCTTGATTGATAAAAATTTTTATTTTAATTATTATTTAAACGCGCTAAAAATTATAAAGTAAACTTTTTATTTAAAAGTTTTATCGTCGATTTATACTGTCATTACGTAATTAACATTCAATATAAGAGCTTCACGCGATTTGATTTAAGTAACTCGTATTGACTTAGTACGAAAATTTTAAAATTAAATTCAAACAGATTGAGTTATTTAATTTACTTCTTTATCTACACATATAAGTCTTCTGGTTATTAGTAATATAATTAGTTATTTATAAATAAACAATTAGTTTTGTTCGAATTAAGGACTAATTATTTTCGTCTTGGCAACACTAATATATATTTCGATATTTTGATTGATAATGTAAATCTAAATATTTTACGAACGTAGTGCAGGGGTAGTGGAGTGTAGTAGAATATAAATAAAAATAAAACGAGAATAAAATATAATATAATTATGTTGTTAATGTCAAAGTCAACAAGATAGTTCATTGAAATTGTCAAGAGATGGCGCTAGGTATACACCTCGCTAAAAAAAAAAGTTATAGCGCGATTCGTATCCTGAATTTTTTTTTTTTTGAAAGTATAAGGTGTATTAGGACTTAAAATAAAATTTTGTGTTTCCATGGATTGCATCCATGTTCGTGTTTTAAATTAAAGTGCTCCTAAGTAGTTTCAAAATAGTTTTTGGGACGTGATCCATATTTACATAATATTTGATTATATTTAAGCGACTTCTA
Source organism: Hypolimnas misippus (assembly GCA_037950945.1). Classification (NCBI taxonomy): domain Eukaryota; kingdom Metazoa; phylum Arthropoda; class Insecta; order Lepidoptera; family Nymphalidae; genus Hypolimnas; species Hypolimnas misippus. Next base: position 6,038,344 of record JBBEEQ010000014.1, read on the forward strand.
AAAAGGAGTGTTTTCAATTCGACCTTGTATTTAATTTTATTTTATGTTGTTCACCGATTACGCCGCCATTTGTGTACCGATTTTCAAATTTTTTTTTTGTTTGAAAAGGTATACTTCCAAGGTGGTCCCATTGTCTTCAGGTCGGGATCAGATGATGGGATCCTGGAGAAATTGAGGGAACTCCTCAAATATTATAGGCAAGCGTATACCGATTTAGGTATTTTTGATAGTAACTTAACTTAGTAGTTGGAACTGATGATGAAGACCACAAATGGCTTAGATGGGTTAGTCTTATATAGATTTCTATAAATTTGTACGGAACCCTTGGTGCGCGAGTCCTACTCGCACTTGACCAGTTTTTATTAAATTGACAAATTCGTCATTTGACTTGTTGGTTTCAAAGTGGCCGATATTCTGGGTGGTAAAATCCCTAAGCTTATGATAACATATCTGTTAGGTATTTCTGAACGCACCTTTAACATCCGTCCTACAATCTTTATCCTCAATACCTGGAGGGTAGATGTTAAAAATAAGTCACTACAACTTAAACCAACGCGTCGGGTCGAGCTCCTAACGCTCCCTTCGAAATACGTGTAAACTAGTTTATCTACAACTCTGTCGGTGTGGAATCACGTCACCAAGTTACGGTGTTTGAATGCAACAAACAAACAAACAAACAAATTCAATTAAAACCGAAATGATGGTGTAAAGTGGATGCAGCACGTGCGCGATTAAATATCTGTTCGCGGGATTGCGATCGAAACCAGGTAATCCTATATCACCCTATATATAATTGATAAAAAAACAATTGTGAAATTATCTGAGTTCTATTGCATTAATAATATTAATTTAAAAGAAGACTAGATCGAAAGAAGGGACAGAGTAATAGGTATAAGCATTTATAATAATTTAATACACGTTTATAAATAATAACTTTAATAAACATTTATAACATTTTTTCCGAGTCTGTGTGATTGATATAATTATCACCATACTTGTAAAATTGCTTGTAATCGAGATTATATAAGTTTATTATTACGATTTTAAATTCATAAAATGTATTTCATTAAAATGCCTTATTTATGTGAAACGTCTATTGGCGTTTATGTAAGAGTGAACTTTTTTTGATGAAAAGACACGACGTGCCATTCGTGCCGAACGATTCGGCTAACTTCGCGTCTTGCCATCAAAACGTACCTATTCCCTTTGATCATTACTTTTAAAGCCTGCAACGCATTTGTGGCCTCTCCAGTACTGCAAATGTCGGCGGTGACCGTGGTAACATCATATCTCTCGCCTGCTTATCTGCCAACTATTTTATATAAAAAAAGCGAAGACGCGAGCAAAGGATAGTAGTAGCAGTAATATATGGACGCTGATTAGTAATAATGTGTCAACTCGCAAAAAGTCATATTCCGAGATATTGATGTATTTTGATACTGCATAACGAAAAAAACCATCTTAATTAATTGTTTCGAATTTCAAGTGCGTTCCATATTTTGCAATTTATACAATGATCTCAAATATTTGAAAAACTTTTTATTGGATAATATGGTTAATATATCAATCTCATTTTAATTAATTATATCGTTAACCAAAAAATAAAAGAAAAGATGGATATATACTTCTTCAAACATATTTATTAAGAATAGGTATGACATCTTTTGACGCCATTTTCTCAGATTGTTGTCCGTGTGGCTTAACACAGTATTGCTTATCAGCGTCCATATATAAAGATATAATATCTTTTTTCAGTGACCGTCTCTTCCGTACGATGACAGACATCCTCGTCTCGGAGGGCTACGCGGCTGCAGGGTATGAGTACGTCAATGTAGACGACTGCTGGCCCGAAAGGGAGCGAGACCCGCGGGGCAAACTTGTGCCTGACAGGGAACGATTCCCTTACGGCATGAAGAGTTTGTCTGACTATGTAAGTACTTAGCTTCTTATTTTATTAGCAGTATATAAGACTGGGGGCAGAACCGATGCTAGCTTTACATACGCCCGCGTGCAGAACTAAATCCGTCACTTCCAACCCTTATTAACACTATTAGTTTATAAGCTCAGTCAAAATAGACTAACAGAACTACCCAAAAGAACTTTAACTTGCAAAAACTAAGAATATTAAAGATCAATACTTAACTTATATACTGCGAATAATACTTCCAATTCGAAACATTGCTGTCGAATAGAAAATGGCGATAAATAATATTTCTAGAGCGGAAAATCTTGAAAATCTGCGTCATGAAAATTGTTTCGAGGTAGGAGGATATTTGGACGCTGATAAGAAATACTGTGTCAAGCCACACGGACTTCGTTTTGAGAGAATGGCGTCTAAAGATGTCAAACCTATTCTTAATAAATTAGTTTGAAGACATATATATTCATCTTTTCTTTTCGATTTTGATAAAATATATATTGAAACAAAAGCAGATAGATTTATTTAATATGTTATCTAATAATAAGTTTTTAAATATTTAAGATTATTTTATAAATTGCAAAATATGGAACGCTCTGAAATTCGAAAAAACTTTTTTGCATATTTATTTAGTTTAGATGACTTGAAATTTTTTTGTATGATGTTAAATAGGTGACTTAGTATCAAAATACATCACTATCTCAAAATTTGATTTTTTGTGTGTTGACACATTATTGCTTATCAGCATCCATTTGTGTAAAAAAGTAGCAACTAAAACAAGTTACATTTTGATGTTGTGTTTTAGTAGAAAAAACAGGAATGAACTGTCAGAATTTGGTATGTTTTGCTATCACTAGACTAGTCTTAGTTGAGAATTATACTCAAAAGTTTTGCTCTCAAACTTTCAAAAATATTTACATAAGTTATTTCTCATTGCTCTACACCTGAAAGAAATTTACATTCAGCCTTATTTTGGACATTCACAGACGTATACTGTTACTAGGTTACAGAGTTGTTTTATAACGCTTTCGGGAGTAAAACTTGCAAATGTAATTCTCGCTTTACAATATTAGTATCCTATTAACGGTAAGGATAACTTTCATCCTCCATAATATTCATGTGTGTAAGTAGTAATTTATTTTAAGTTATTTAGTTGAAAAAAGTTTCAAATAACATAAATGTGCTAATTAAGGTAATAAAATTATATTACGAAAGTATTATATTTTTAAAAGAGACTATATAAATAAAAATGTCGTATAACTTGTTTCGTCACAATAGTAATAATTTATACGAAAAAAGTTAAATAGAAAGAATTAATTTGTAACAATGCGGAGCGTGTCAAACACCCGACTTATCATATTGTTCTGTTGCGTGTGCGCAGTCGCCTCCACATGGCATTTAATGATCATTATTTCAAGTAAATCACTTACCGAGATGCATTTCAATGACATAATAAGCGTACATTGATCTTAATCATGCTCGGCGATTTTATCATTGTAATTGTCATTTTTTTTCCACAAGTGCTTATATTTCTAGATGTCAAGTTAAGGACTCGCAATTTATTTTGAGGTTAAAAGATCAGGGTTGTATACATCAGTGTAATGATAAATAATGAATGCAATTTAATATCGGAATTGACACTAAGGATTTATTTTGATATGCAGTTGATTCCAGAAGAACCGGTATGAAACTCGATAGCATCTCGCTTAAAATTTTGCATTACTTAACATACTGCAATACTTACATTTAGGAGTTTCAAATATATTATATTTTCTGTATGAATCCAGAGTATACTAAATCAAGCCACACTTATCATATATCGTAAATTCACAAATTATTGTTAGGTTATCTCTGGGATTCTAGTCTCTAGTTTACTTGTAATTATGAATATATTTATGAGAGTGAAGACGAACGATCTATCCTAGAGAGAGGGAGGGTGCGTACTGCCGTCATATGATGATAACTAACTGATCAACGAGCTACCATAGACAAAAAACAGTATTATTAACTGTTATGATATATTCCTAACAATTAAATAACTTAGAAATTAGTTCAATGTATAAATATTAAACTAGGAAGTATAGAAATAGTTGGTACCAATACATTACTAACAATTGAAGGCATGCGTGGAAGATGTTTCGCATTTCGGATTTTCCGCTCTTCTGTACCTACTTGGATAACAGCGTTGTGTGTACACACTGGATTTGCTAAACTAGGAGCCAGTTGCCAGTTTTACTAAACAGTTTTACTAAACTTTTTCTTTTTATAAAAAGTGCTTTTTCTTCTACTAAATTTATATAGATTATGTATTCAGTAAAGGACGTTTTTCACTGTGCCCCAGGGCACTTAGAGTAAATCTGGCCCTATAAAATATTTGAAACCTTTTTACACCTATAGTATTTTTTGATAAAATCATTCATTATGTTTTCGATATATAAGCAAAACTTGAAAGTCAATTTTCTCTTAATTAAAGTTTTGCGACTATTATCCACTCATGTAAATGAAAGTTTTGGTTAACGATAGCTGAAAATAAACCATAGATAAGTAAGCTAACAAATTTTTATGAAATATCTCACTTGAAAAATTTTAACAAGAAAAAAATATATAATAAATTATTATAAACGCATAAACGTACTTATCTCTGTTTACATAATAACAAAATAAAAGAACTCATTCATTCTTCAAAGTCACATTGTTTTCGATATTAATGTTACATCAGTCATTCAAGTGAACTGAGCTGTTGAATGGAATGATTCGGTCTTTAACCCTAATCATTGTTGTCGTGCCAATAGTATCTCATTGTTGGGATCGCTTCTCACGGATAGAAAAGAAATTGTATCGTTGTTTAAAGTACTTAAGTTATAAAGTTTGTTTCGACATTGTACGTTGAAAGTGAAATTATTAAGGCGTATTTCTTTTATGTAATACTAACTATAACGTGCAGTTTTACTTGCATTTTACAAAGTACTGATCCGATTAGAAAAAATCTTTTTCCGTTGGATAACCTGTTTATTGAAGAAGGTTATAGGCTATATTACATCACGCTATAATTCATAGCAGTGATCATAAACACGAGAGAAACCGTGAGGAGCAGCTAGTTCTAAATAAAACACTATTTAAAGACCAAAGTACCTACATTAATAGTGACGTGGCGTTGTGGACTTTTTGTGTCATTTAAAATTAAGAATCATGTCATCGTACCACGGAGTGATGTCGCGCCGTGATTTACTTTGAAACATGGACGTTTATGGGTAGTGGTTAGTACATTTTGGACTTAAAACCCCTTCCTTCCCCGCTACGGACCCATCCCTTGGACAGATCTTTATCCCATATGAAAACAATAGCTACGCCCGTGCTTTTGAATTATTATTACTTATTTTTATTACTTTATTCCTGAATAAATAAAACCTAAGATATTTAAATTTAAAATTAAATAATTAAAAATATAGATATTTACATAATTAATAAAATTTGCTTTTATTATATCTGGTTTTTAAAGATTTACGTGGTAATAAACCGACCAGTTCTTCAAAATGTATTAGCTATTAACAAAATACTTAAGTATATTTTATTACTATAAAAACCGTTATAAAACGTTTGATGTAATTTGTTTATAGAACGACTTCTTTAGTATCCTATAATAATGTGTTAGTAAAATTAAAATTTTAATTATTTCCTTTGGCCTTACGCTTTTGAGATTGTGTTATTATTGAGCTAAGTATCATATCTGAAGCTTAATATTAATGTGAGGGAATTCAAAAATTCACATTTTTGTGATATCGCAAAAACATTTTGCACTTCGGACTTTGGCCGTTTATTCAAACTTAACGTCACAAGATTTTAGTAGAACAGTTATTATTTTTTTTTAATCACAGGTCGTGAAATACTGAATTAAGCATAACTACACTATTTAATTATTATTATTTTTTTACTTCTTCAAAATACGACAGCTTTTGATGAAGTAAAACACTTCTATCCTAGATTTAAATATGGTTTAATTAATGTTCATTCAACAACAACGGAGCATTTCTAGTTAAATTCAAAATTGCTACTATTAAGAACATCCTTGCTTATACAGATAAATAAAATTGATGGGTTTGTTTGTAATGTCAAATTAACAGCTTTTCACTAAATGCATATGAAAGTATATACGGTACGTACATCAAAAAGACAAATTTTATAATTTTAGTATGTCTGTTTGTTTGTTCTGGCTAATCTCTGAAACGGCTGGACCGATTTTGACGGGACTTTCACTCGCAGGTGGCTAGTATTATTAGGAGTAGGTTAAGCAACTTTATTTTTAGAAATTATATTTAATTTAATAGTTCGTAGACGAAGTAGCGGGCTAGTATTATATCTAGTATATACAGCTAGTATTATGTATAATTATAGTAAGTTCATAAATGTAGTAATTGAAATTTGTACAATAAGTTTTAAAACTTTTACCATTAATGACGCCTTTGTTACTTCACAATAGTAAGTGTAACATTGTGTAACGGAGAAATTATGTCTTGCGTCACGACACATTCTACACAGACAGACATTTGACACTGTTTCTTGTTAATCAGCACGATATCTACAGAACCGATCTTAAAGAAATTTTTAATTAAATTGTAAATTTATTTATCATAAAATCAAGCATGTAACATTATTTTGATCATTTTTTTGTAAAAGACACTATAAAAGGATCCTAATTACCTTTTCTCGGGAGTCTGAAAACACACATGACATATAAAACCTGCACAGAAAAAAAACAAATTTCGTGGTATTTTTTGTCCGTCGAAATAGGCAGATTAATTTTTATAACACATACGGGGTCTACAAGACTTGGTAAATAAAATGGGATCTAACTTCAAAAGTATAATACGTAATATCGTGAATCGTCAACCAAACTACTGACCCGATTTTGATGAAAATTTTATAGATCAATCGGAGAACAGGAAAGAGTCAGACAAAAAATATTAACAAACTCGGTCCAGCCGCTTTCGAGTAATCGGTGAATATACAATAAAATCCCCAATAAATACGAAAGTACCGCCTATAGTTTTTCTGTCCCATACAGTTTTATTTAATGACAGTTCAGGGATTTAGCGCCACACCAGCGCAGATTTAACACAAAACGAGCTAGACCATGACAAACACTATTAAAACCTAAACAAATTTCCGACATGAGTGATCGAACCCGCGACCTTTAAAGCAACAACAAATTGCAATAACCTCTGCGCCAATCAATCATTATTTACACATGCCTCTGAACGTTATATTTATACGTTTATGACAGACACGTTAGCGCAGTGGTCACTGCAACTGACGGACGCTTACGGTCGCGGGTTCGATCCCCGCTCACCGCAAACGTCTGTATTGGCCATACGGATGTTTGTCGTGGTCTGGGTGTCTGTGTTAGTGTTGCGTGTGTTTCCGGACTCCCGACACAAGACCATGAGATCTTAATGGGAGCCGTTGAGTGTGATGCGTTTATTTATTTATTTTATTTATACGTTAACAAAATGTAAAGAGTTATCAGAAGCAGTTTAAACCGTCTATAATGAATGAAAACAACAGCTAACTCGTGCAGATAATCGCTCTTTAAACGTAATAGCGGTATTAGTTAACATTCTTTATCTATGGAAGATATATTTTATGCCCCGTTTAGATACTTGGATATGTAGTTTGACAGATAACTCTTAGAAAATAACAGACATAAATACAAGTATTGCTAAACTCGCAGACAGTAACAATAATGTCGTATGTGCGATTTAAACAGCGAATGAGATTGTAATATTATAAAGAGCTAAATTTTGTGCGTAAGTTTGTATATAGGGGGTAATCTCTGAAACTACTAATCCAATTGTTTTTTTTTTGCGTTAGATAGTTTGTGGAAGAGGATTATAGGCTATATTATATCACGTTACGAGGAAGCAGTAACCAAAAACGCGAGAGTGTCAAAATACACCGCAAGTCATTCGCGCGAAAACATCAAGCCAACTTTATGCCTAGAGCGAGTTTTTCTAACTACTCGATTTGCGGTAAAATAAACGCAGATTTGTATCGGGTTGAATCAGCGCCATCTCGTGTTAACAGGGAGGTACCAATTTGTTAGTATGACGATTTGAAGTGTATTTAAGATAACCTACGGTCATATCGACCACGGCCCATAGGCCGGAAAACAGGACCGCGGCGCATGAAGCGCCGGTGAGGACCGGGCAATACGCTCCGTCTTAAGGCCCGTCTAAATAACCCGGTCTTACAATAGTCCGATAGGAAGAACCACGATTGATTGATTTGAAGTGTTTGGTTGATTGAAATAAACAATTTGTGAGTGCGAGCGACAATTTTGATACGTCAAATAGTTAACATTATTCAATGTTACACAAACTGAATATAATAAAAAATAGCTGAATAACTTTAGTGTCTTTATTCAGATCACTTGTTGTTCAGCTGTTATCGTCTAAGAGATTCGTCAAAAATTAATTCTTTGTTATAAAACGATACGCAGATAAAACCCAATAATTTTAACAATTTTAATAGTCTGTGGAATTCAAGAAATTTTTCGTGATATTTGACAGATAAAAATTTTGGCGCGCTTAATTTTTTTTGGCGTAATAAAAATGTTTGCGGTCTGCAACGAAAAGTTATCAAACCAAAAATTGAATGGAATTGAAAATTTTTCGTAAATAAAACAATTACTGTATTCAGTACTTTCGCGGTATTAGTGGTTAAGAGAATATGAACTATGGTTTAAATCTATTAGCACAAAGATTTACTATAGGATTTGCGGTTTTAATAGGCTTAGGCACATCACAGCTAAACCTAACGATAGTAATTGCTTCCTAGAATTTGCAAGAACATTAAAATTCCTATCACATAATCTTAACATTCTTTAACTTCATCTTCTTTATCTTTGGGTTCCGTATTTCAAAACAATAAACGAAATACTTCGAATATAAATTATATGAATTTAATTTTTATTTAATTTCTTTCACAACATTTTGGTTTTTGTGTTAAATGTTTAATTTGTATTTTATATTAACTGATTTTTTTATTACCATAATATAGCCCATATTACAGTATTTTCGTATCGTATTTCCTTAGCATATAAATAAGATTTATATAATAAATATATAAAATTAATTCTGCTAAATATTATGATAGAATAATTTTTTAGATGCCAGTAGTATCACACGAAAAAATATTAATATTTAGTAAATGCTCCAATGGTGTCCCAACGACGATTAAAATAATTTAATAGGTACAATAAATATATATCCAGTTATTGCGGTCAGTCCCTTAATAAATAAAATCTAAATCGCATTGAAATCCCAATTATTTATTCAAACGAATTATTAATTATAATTAATTTTAAGTTACGTGATAGAGTTGTTGAAACCGCCAATAGCACATCACACTGAAAAAGAATACATTTTTCTTATAAGGTAAATGCACCAATAGTGTTCCAAAGATAAATAAAATAAATGATTATGATAAACGTATCCGCAGTTACCAACTAGTTGTAAAACACATGCTCGTAAGTCAATCAACGAATTAGTTCGTAATCGCGTTTAATGCCCAAGGCGTTTTTCAGTTCAATTTTAGTGAAAGTGAATTTAATGCCGTTACGAAGTAGCAATTTGATAATGTATTATGAGCCTAACAATCGTATTCGACCGATTTACACTATATTACTTTTACTTTGCAACCTAATATTAATTGTATCGAATTAAGATATGCTGTGTTTATTTTGTTCCGTGAAAGTCGAAAATTGATTTATTTTCTCTTTTATATTGGATGTAGAAATAGCAGTTTCGTGTATTTTCTTTCTTACTTTCAAATTTAGTGTCATCAATATCGTATTTTGAAAATTAACTTTAGCTATTGTTATAATGATTTATAGTAAATCGATTTTTATATTATATAATTGAATTAAATATTTTATGCATATATCATTTATTAAATTTAATAAAAAATAACCGTTAAGTTATAAGTTTTAAATATTATACATCTTTAATTCAGAGTTACTTTAAAAAAACATTTTTAATTTTGCCAATCAAATAAATTCATTAGTTCATAAATTATTTATCGAATAACAAACAGTAAAGAGCATTATTACGTCAAACATGATCTTTATGATGATGGAGGTATGTCGTTTTTATAGATATATCTTCTATATTGTTTTAATATATCGTGGATGATCTCTGCGTGATTGATCAGTTAGGAATCAATCATTTTATAATACGGGTGGTTTATCTTAGACTGACGTTATTGGAACACGATAATATAACTTAATAACTCATGAACTATTGTGTAAGATTATGTTTTTAATAGTTAATGTCTGTTCAATACTTCAAATGTTAACATATTCATATAAAGATTCTTGGCATTAAATATTATTCCCTCTAAGGGTCTTCTTAAAGGTCGTATTTCCTTTTAAAGGATGCGTGCTAAGTTCTATACATAACTTTCCGTATAAAAATATTTTATTAATAAAAATATAGTTAATATAAACGATAGTGCTCTATCGTATAACACCGTTAACTCGTAACGTCTACTTTTTATTCACACGTGCGTATCGCAAGCGTGAGATAGTTTTATGCAATACGAATGAATATTTCATATTTTCACAGATATAGGTATTTTATAAGAATTGAAAAATAATTTAGATTTTTTTTTATATACACCTACTTATAAAGTCCACCACAGTCCACAGGTTTTTTATGTTCGTATCCTTTGTCTCACTTACGACATGTATTAACTAAATAAATTAATTAAATGCTTTTAAAATACACATATCCGACGTTTCTTGACTTATATATAAATGGAATATGACTCACAAATTCTTAATTTTGAAGTACTTTTTAAGTCTCGTGATTTTAAACACAACATGATGACAGAGTAATAGAGTTATTTGAATTTAAAATTAGAGACTTGTATTTGCGAATTTGTTATATGGTTCTTAAAATAATAAAATAGAAAACTCGATCTCTGCAAATAAAAACGATTATCATTATCTCAGGGCATTTAATCACGCAGAATGATATCATCTTGAAGTTAACCGTTTAAAAGTGAACGAACTTTGTCAACTTAAGCCACATTTATATTTCGTCAACCCATTAGCACTGTATAGGTAAATGATCAGGTGAAATATTTACCAGTATAAATATTTATTTATTGTGTTTACATTATTTTTTATTAGAAACTTTTCATTCATTCTATTTGAAATAGTTATTGTAGAACACACAAACGTTATATAATATATGATTTTTTTCAAAAATGTTCCCTGCGTGAACAAAAAGAAAAAAATGCACGTCCTAGATTTTCTCGACGCGGCGTCTAACGATTCACGACATCGTAATGTGCAACGGCAAGACGTCGCATCGTTGTTCTGTGTTTGAACCCTATTTTCTAGAACGTTTGCTTACCGTTTATGAGGTACAAATACAAAATTATTTTTTTAAATATCATTATATGACAAAATGCCGAAGAATAAAATCATAACGAAATAGCTAAAATAATTAAATAATTTGGCAAAAATCTAATTTTTATAATATGCTTATAACGTGCAATCGGTACTTTTATTTCGTTTAAATATTATAATACTAATTGATCGTGTTCGTAATAAGGAAATCTGATAAAGAATATGTTGCAAAACAAAGGAAATATCGTCATTTTTTTATAAATCTTCCTTCCGCGTTCCTGCTTCGCAAATTTTGATCGTAAATTATAGTGTTGGTTTTGTCAGAAAATAACGAAAAATATAGACAGTATTAATTACGTAGTAATTATGGCTGTGTAGTCTTGAACTTTAACAGATAGGTGACCATGTAAAAATCTTAAATCTGTTTTTATTTTAATGCAATTCAAAAAATTAAAAAAAAAGATCTCATGTGAAATTTCGAGTAACGGACATTATTTTACATTTGTATATTATTTCCTTGTATTATTAGTATATTGTGCATTATAATATATATTATTATATTGTGCATTTTTACTTTATACACTTGATCTTTAGGTGATGTTATATAGCCTACAAATATCATTAAATGGATTATTTATCTAACTCAAGATTTCTTTAAGCCAAACGAGTAGTTTCTTAGATAACCGCGTTCAAAGAATATACACAAACTTTTTTGATGCTGTAACGGTACAGATAAAACATAGCAATTAAATTATGATAATTTTTTGTTTAAATTTAACTTTATTTTATAATAATTATCATAAATATGCATCCATTATATGCTCCGGTACAAAATATGTCTTACAACCAGTTTCCGTATGTGCGACATAAAAATTGCATTCGCTTACATAAATTTTATAGCTTCCTTATGATATTAACATGATTTATATAAGAGAATGGATTCAAACATTGTTTATTTTCCGTTGCCGATGAGTGCTGTTAGTTATTTTGTATGCGATATGAAATTATCGTTGTGTGTAAATTGTTAACTATTTACCGACATGTTCAATTAAAGTTAAAAAAATACTTTACATTGTAAACGATATGTTTATTTTTGTTATTGTAAAATGTGATTTAGAATATGTGTGTTTTATATGGATGCTGATAAGCAATAATGTGTCAACCCACAAAAAGTCAAATTCGGAGATATTAGTGTATTTTGATACTGCATCATCTATTTAACAATATTTAAAAAAATCAAGTCATATAAACTAAATAAGTACGGAAAAAAGTTTCTTAATTAATTGGTTCGAATTTCAATTCCATATTTTGCAATTTATGCAATAACCTCAAATATTTGAAAAACTTTTTATTAGATAATATATTTAATATATCAGTCTGAATTTAATTCATTATACCTTTTATCAAACAATAAAAGAAAAGATGGATATATATCTTCAAACAAATTGTTTAAAAATGGTTTTGACATATTTAGACGCCATTTTCTCAAAATGAAGTCCGTGTGGTTTGACACAGTATTGCTTATCAGCGTCCATATATCGTTAGTGAAATAATATTGATCCAGGTTAAGAGATATGATAGGGTACAACTTTCCTTAAAATAACTCTTCCGCATGCACTATTTGCATGCACGAGCCGATATACCCTACTTTAAAGAACTTAAAAAAGTATTTGCATATTATATTATTATTCACGAGTCTTTTATTTAATACCTTTCAAAGCTTTAATTTGAAACATTTTACATACTTTCACAACACCCTTATTAATAATATTTTAAAGTATAGAAGTAAATAATAATATAATGTTTGATTCTTTATTCGCGTCTTTATTTTCCAACCCTTATAAAAAGCGCCATACATTGACAGTGTACTAACCGGTTGCTAGGCAACACTTCAGATCTTGTGTATATCAGACCCATTAAACAATATTTTTTTGTTTATCTTCATAGTATTTAGCCACATCACTTTAATAAAAAAAATGTTTGGACTCCTTTGTGTCTTCTCAACATACGTGATATTAGCAGAATATTTTGCGCATCAGTACCGCGGATGCATACCATTTATATTATTATAATATATATAATAATAAAAAAAAAAAACGGAATTAATTCGTTTTGCTAATGCAAACAATATTAATGCATTACCAAAAGATATTACTATTTTAATGCTTCTCTGACTTCCCTCTTAAGACCTTAAAATAATTTTATTTCGTCTACCCACGAGTGATTTCAGGTTATAAACCTTGATTCCGTCCGGTCGTAATGGCTTGGAATATCATCAAAATTTAATTTTATGTATAAGAATGTTTGTTTCGTATACACGTGTGACCAAACATCCGTGTGGCCAATACAGACATTTGTTGTACGCGAGGATCAAACCGGCGCCCGCGCTTCAGTCAGTTACATTAACCACTGCGCCAACGTGTCTGTCTAACTGGTATTCTAGGGACGCCTATGAGGGTTCCTGGTCCAAAAAATCTATATACTATACAGCCAATTCTGCAAACGTATGTTGTATGTAACGTTGTTGTATGTATAAATGTATAATTATCTCGTGTACAATAAGATAAACACGTGTCATTTTAAAAATCTTTGCACGTCAATTCATCTTTTATTCAAGACACATTTTAAAGACACCGAGTTACTTTTAATTCTATTGTTAACATTCTTGAGACTGAAATTCCATTAATAGATGGTTTTGTTGGAATAAATAGACATATTCTTCTATATTTGTAAGCGTAAGAATTAATTTTGTGGTCTTGGTACAGATTTTTATACTACTTCAATTTTTACTAAACTGTAAGTAACGTAAACGTAAAGTGTAACTTTGTGTATAAACTATGAAGGGAAATAGGAAACAATGAAAAGGTTTAGGCTTCAGATTCTCCGAAGAGCTGGGATGGAGTCGTTTGCTTATATTTTGATCGCAACCCGTGATCCAGCTAGCACCGCTAAGTTCAAGTGCTTAATTTGTGTTTGAATTCATCTTAAGCATGCATGTGCCGAGAGGAATTCTGACACGTGTATATTCGCCTACCTGCAGTAGAGCAACGTGATGTATAAAGCTCTCAGCCTTCTTCTTAATAGAAGAGGAAGCCTTAGCCCAGCAGTGGGACATTTGGAGACTGTTACTTTAACTTTTTACTTTTCTGACTCTCTCATTTAACGTACGAAACGCAGTTATACTAATTAACTTCCTTCATTATTTTACTTGAATTCTTTGTTTTACACAACACATAGGTACTTATAAGCGTTCATTTATATATTTTTTGCACTGCTCTATATAAATTTTAACTATGACAAATATGACATTCTATCGTGAGCATAATTTGTTTAAAAACGAGGACAAATATTTCTGTTAATAAGCATTAATGTCAGTAAAAGTCTAACACTGTGTAAGTCAAAATAACCTTATTATAGTGCGTCCGCGCTAAGGCATGCAATAAGCAAGTTTAAGGAAAAAGAACTGCGTAAATTTTACACAGTTACGGAATCAATAATAAATCTAATTTTAAGTACACGAACTAAAAAATATAACATTGTTGATTCAAAATAGTGTTTATGAAAAATTAAACAGTTTTTATTGTCATTTACGCAATGTTGGAACTTCACTGACGAACTATATCTATAAGATATAATCTATAAGATATCCTGTTATCCAACGTAAAAAATAACTTCGAATGACACTCCCAGGCGTACCTTAACCCGCTTTCCATCTAATCGAGCGAGTTGGTTCCGAATCTAGTGATTTTCTAGCTCTCGTTAGTTACGCCGGCGGCAAATTGCGTTTTGTGGGGAAACTTTCTTTGTTTTGCTTCGACTGGATTGTTATTGTTGCAAAATAAATGCGAATGATGGGACGGAACTGGCCTATTTAGGTAGCTGTGTGTTGGAACATTATTGGTGGTTGTTTTATGTGAACTTTTCTTGACTTTTTATTGAAAATGTAGGTCAATATATTTCTATGTATATGTCTATATGTCTTCTTTGTAGTATAACAACGAACATTGACCCGTGGATACACGCAGAATATTTTGAATTTCACTTAAATGATGAAGTACCTACAGGTTAAGAAATAAAAAACACACATACACATACTTACTCAGAAACAAAATATTATAATGTAACATTTTAACAATTGTCATTTAAACAACCGAAACGATGTTCATATATTTTTGCAAATTGTGTTTTTTTAAGGGTTTAAGACTATCATAATCATAGGTTTTAACGTAGAAAGAGAAGGGTCATTTAATTGTAAAGTGAAACATCTTTTACTTTAAATACCTACTAAGATAATTACTTTAAAAAAATAATAATTAATTCAAAATGGATCGACTGACTTAATAAGTTTATCTACGCATATTTGTTATAATTTACCTACTTTTAAAGCTTCGAAGGAAATGAAAATATAATATCAGACAATCAAAAAAACGTACACCATGGTTCTTGTGACCCTGACAGCAAACTAAATCCGTTACACATTTTATTATTACAATCGAGATGGCTATCGCCGTGGGAACGAAACGTAGGCGTAGACGTTGCGATACCTCCGCCTTCAATGAAGGCAATACTTTATTTGAAGGTAGGCGTATATTTAATCTGTTAACTGTATTTATTATCTGCGCTGATATCCATTTTACACGCTCTGTTAATGTCGTGCAAATGTCAATAATCCATACCAATATTATAAAAGCGAAAGAAACTCTGTCTGTTTATAACAATTTTTATTAAGAATTTTGAAAAGTTTTGGTATAAAGGATATAGATAACTTTTGTTTAATAGGGAGGAAAGTTTCTGCGCAGAAGAAAATGCGCGGTCCAATAAATGAAGGTAATTACGAAACTATATTCATAAGGTGACAGTGATACATCGAACTTAAAAAAGGAGATAATTTAAAAACAGTTCTATTTTTTTTTGCTAAATTAAAATCACGCCATGATTCATAGGATCCAAGTAATAACAATAGCTAGTAGAATGGTATCACAAACATATTGTAAACGGCAAAAAATTTGCAAAATTAGTCTTGCGTTAGTTCTAGTTAAGGTATCACATTGCAAAATGTCAAGCAACAACTTCCGCGACGGTCACTTATTTAATGTTGAATAATTTTAAATTTTCTTTTTAAAATTACTATTCGTTTTTGTTACTCGATACTTCTCTATTCACCTTGTCATTTAATGTTAGTAACAATATGTTCGATTTATTCCGGTACAAATTAATCGTATCTGTTTTACGTTCAATGTCGACTCCCAAAATACCGTGAGAAACAGATCCATTCATCAGAACTGTTTCGAAGGTCGTAGTAAAAGTGTAAAAAAATATATAACAGTGTTGCTATGAATAGGGAAAATTAAGTCTATATGTTTACTGACAAAAATAGTTTTTATAGAAACGGATGGAAAATAATAATAATAGAATTGAAGTAAATATATATGAGAAGTTTTCGATTTTAATTTTCGTAGTTTTCTTAGAAAATTATATTCATGATAATAAATGAAAAAAAAGTACTTCAGAATGGTAATGTTATAATAAAACACATCTTGACCTCAAAGGGCTAGAATCTGTGGCCGTAAAACAAATTAAAAAAAAACATCCCAGTAAAAATTTTAGATAAACGAGCAACTAGAATTATCAGAAAATATATTTTGCACGACAGAGCATTTTTAATTGTCTACCAGATGTTTATCTTTCTTATATCATGGCACGACAATTACTACATTCTTTAAATATCAACGAAAATAATGTTTAGCAGCACTGCATTGGATTCACCAAACGGCTTGGTTGAACTAGGTCAAGTGCATCGTTTTGCGGTCATATTTAGTGATGATTTAAAATTAAAAAAAAAAAGAATTTAAATGTTTGTTTTTTTTTCAACGATGACACGAAATTCCAAATTGGAATGTACTTATATTTCTTGCATAAATGAAATGAAAAAAAATGCATTTATTTTTGCAAAACCAAATAATACGATAAATCGTTAGGGACAATTTCATACGAATATAATAAAGAGAGAAAGTTTGTTTGCATGTAGGTTATGTTTCCTAGATATCTAAAGAAATATAAATAAATGTAGTTTTTTAAGTAAAATTCATTTCAAAATAAACACGTATCGATTGTGTTAACAATGATTCAGCTTTTATAGTTTGTAGAAAGTGAGGTTTTCTTTAATTAACGGTGTCTTACTAATTAAGCTCTTCTGTCGATACCTCCAAAAATTTAAGAGTTTTTACGATGCAAAATTTTGGTAAACATTAAGGCATAACCTAAATAAACAAAAAAATATATATGACCTACTTTTAATAAAACTTGTATAGGCAGGTTAATTTAAAACTTTTTCTAAATCTCAACCTCTTTTTACTCTCCATATTTTATTTTGGTAAACGAGCATATAAAGAAATTTATAATTACTTACTTATTTTACAATTTCATAGCAATAATTCTTAGTTTAGGTACGTACAAAAGTTTCTAACTACCAACTGTCAAAAAAAATCTTACGTAAGTACTTACGTACGTGTCAATGCATACCCATTTTTTACTCTAAATATGGTATCAAAACATTTGAAGTCCATTGTCTTTAATGTATATTCTAGTTACAATAAGCTTTTTTGAAATCTTTGTAAAGAAAATTTGTTTAGGAGAGTCTGGTCATCTAAAACTAAAAGGATATTTAAAATCAAACAAACAAACATAAAACTAAGTATAAGTAGATGATTATTTTATTTAAAAGAATTATATTTATTAATACTACAAGATCTAAAATAAAGCATTACCGTTGTATCAACTGTAATTAAATGAAATGGTCACTAACAGCATTTCCCCCATGAATTGCAATTATAATTCTCTAGGCGTAATATGAGTCAACAATACTGTCACAAATCACAATGGACGCAAAAGGACGGACGGTTAAATCTATAAAAAATATATAGACTATTATTATCCTTAAAGTAATTTTATGTTAATTTCAATCAGATAATAAAACTGTATTAATTACCGTATTTTTATACGCTTTTGTTCGAGGATAAACGTTTTATGGCGTTATTTCGAACTTTTCTGCCCGATCTTTTCTTAGTTCATGATCAATTTGAATTATGTGAATTATAAAAACCAGCATTGTACCGTCCAATGATATTTATAAACTTTAACAAAAGTTAAATTACTAACGTTGAAACGAAGACTTTGTTTTGGTTTATATTAGATTTGTATTCCTTTGTAAATTACTTTATTGGCACTAATCCTGTATATCATATTATGTAACGTGTTTCCTTTGCATACAGGATTGTCTGTAAGAAATCATTACCAGTGATAACATCGCCTTTGCACTATATTATAATGTGTTACTATATTTTCTTTTCTGTATTTTTTGTGTGTGCAATAAAGAATAAATAAATATATATGTTTTTAAACGCACAATATTTCGCCAATCAACTATTAAGCCTGGACCGAACAGACGCTTTTGAGGAAAAAGGGAAGTTGGGTTGTTGGCCTAATCCTTGGATTCGCTAGTAGTAGAAATATAAACAACGCATTCAATTTAATCCTATAAACATACCTGTCATGTTTGTATTGAACTAATAAAATGTAATGATTGAATGAAGAGTAAAAACGTTTTCCCGCGGCCGTCATTCTGTATATCTTTTCTTTTTCTTTTTCTTGCAACCTCATTATATCACAATCGCGTGTCGAAACAGACCCTTGCTATGCGAAAAGTCAAACAATGATAGAACAATATGTATAGTTCTGTATCAAACGTATCTCGAGATTTATCTCGACCTTCAGGATCGGGCGTGGGAACATGTTGTGACTTAAAAATAAGGTGACATGTAACATGTTATATATAAAATGACGTGTTAATTGCACGAGTGGCGAAAATCGTTTATTGTATAATTACATTAATGAGTGTATAAGAGTTTTGATGAAATACTATATTTTAATAATTATAGTTGATATTATTTTAATAAAGGAACAATTATTATTATATTAGTTTAAATGTCAAAATCGTAACATGGCGCTTAAGTGATATAATCATAAAACAGCACTTTTGACCGCAGGATTTCGATAAAGTATTTTTCATATTAATAACGAAAAAAAAGAAAACACGCCTGCATCAACGTTAAGTTAGTGTGTTTTTATGTATCAATAATGAATAAAACACAAAAAACACCCATATTTCAGCCAAAACCACTATCGTTAAAAGCTGATTTTGCCAGTTAAACTTTTAGACGGTTGACAGTTTTACCTGTAACATAAACATCAAACGTATGTATGTATGTGTCCGTGTGTTTGTCAATTTCATCGATGACATTAACATTTAGGATTGTAGCAGTTCTATTAAACTCCAATCATTATTAATGAGAAGGAGGCGTATCTAATATCGGTCGAGTAATTTAGTATAAAACTTATTTGTTAGCTAAAGAACTAAGTAGAGAGGGATGAAGGAAGTCGTTATGTGTTACTACAGTGGCAGATAGCTTGGCTTTCGTAACGCGAGTCGCAATCAAATGATTCTCACGCGGTTACGATATGCGCACCTTTACGCGTAGACTACAGTTTTAATGAGACTGTTTATTTACATTTCGGAGTTTGTGGCTGTGACCTTTTTTTCCTGGGTATAGTTTATAATCATATTTATTTATAGATGTACAGTTTTTTTAATAATTGTCTTATAAATAAGAAATATATAATAAGTAAAATAAGAAGTATAAAATCTTTGAAATTTTTTAAGAAGCTTTTCTTGAACGGGTTATTTATAATTTTTTAATATATTCAATATATACCTATCTATATAATATAAGATATGTTATAAGATATTACGTACGTTTTATGATCTTGTTACATTTTTCAATATTATTTTACAGTAGTAAAATAATTTTTGTTATATAATGCGAGGATTAGACTTGTAAATTTTATAAAACAACTCTGTAAAGTGGTCACAATTACCTAAATAAAAATTTAAGGTGAGAATAACACTCGTAAGTTTTGCTCTCAGACTTCAATAAAGATTTACACAATTCGTTTCTCATTGCTTTACACCTGAAAGAATTTACTGTCATTGCCTTATTTTTGACACTTTCTAAGCTTTCATAATATTGTTTAGGTTAGGTTAGGTTACATAGTTGTTTTATATCCATTACGAGAGCAAAACTTTCAAGTTTCATTGCACTTAACAGACGCATTGTATTATAAAAACACAGTGAAATTAATAGTTTCTGTATTTTTGTTTGAACATAATATTAAAACATTCATTTTGTTATAAAAATCACTTAATAGATAACAACAAAGCAAGCAGTAAAGCAAACATAATACCTATTATAAAAACACACTCAATTTAACAATTTCCGTGTTTTTATTTTAACAAATTATCATAACATTTCGGTATAAGGTTCAATAATTTATTTATAATAGAAGAAAACGAAACACAAAAGTCTTAAGGTAGCACAAAATAATACATAACTTTTTATGTATACAAATTTCAAAGCACCGCTTATCCATTTTTCGACTACAATGATGTTACAGCTACCATATCTAATTTTCGTATTTGCTTTAGTAATATTTAACAATAGTTTAAAAATATCAACCTTGGAGTTTCATTCAAAATAGCTTCATGAAGAAATTACTTCATTATCTATTACTATTCTCTTCCTCCGTTTCGTAGGCTATTAGGTGTTATTTAGATTTCATAAATATAATTTTGTTTTCGTTCAAGGACTCTATGCTGGAATGCAAATTGATCCTATTGTATCTTTTATTTAAGTCTCGTAATGAAACTTCAAAAATTATAATTAATTTGTTAAGTAGTTATATTACTTTTTATTATAAATTTAGAACATATGACAACTTATACAGGTTATACAAATGATTATTGTAAATCTTTCTATACTAATATTATAAAGAGGTATTTATAAGTTATGTAGGGTGGGTATTTCGGATACTACTGAACCGATTAAATAAAATGTTTTTGCGTAAGATCATCCGTTTATTGATAAAGGTTATAAGCTAGCTACTAGCTAGTGCTAATATAAAAATGAGAGACGAATTTTTGTATGTGCGAAATAAACTCCGGAACCATTGAATCTATTTTGAAAATTATGATACCATTTGAAAGGCACATTATTTTAGTTGATCATCGGATACATGTGTATAATAAATATAAGTATTTTTAAACGAAATCTACATTTAGTTATGAGCAAAAGCGAAATAATAAATACATTTGTTAATTAAAAGTAAAATTCCCTACTTTATAAAATAATCTCTTCTACTTTTTTTAACTAGTTTTCTGTAATAACGCAATACAATTATAATAATAAGTGTAGCATCTTCAAAAGACTCTTTTTGCATTGCTTAACCTTGGCACGGACAAGAGTGAACGACTCTTATGTTTCATGATTAACGATTTTCTTTTTTGTTTTGCAATCTGGCTCTTTAACATGGGCGATTAGGGTTGCTAACTGAATACAAAAATATTTTATATTCATATAATAAATAATGTATATTTTCTGTAATACCTCTCTGAAAAGCTTTGTTCCTATATTGTTTAAAAGACGTATTTACATGTTACTTGTAGAGTTGCCTAGCAACAAGTGACTGATGTTAAGAGTTGTAAAATAGAGACGTCGACTATGAGTCTATATTAACATTAGTAAAATTTCTTAGAGTTCAAAACTCTTGAAAAATGTATTACTCTAAAATAAACATTTTTTATGTACTTATAATTTTATATGTATAAACTTTTATGTTTTCAAAGTCGAATATTTCAATAAATTGATTTATTATCTTTAAAAAATATTATATTATTACTATCTGCTAAAAATTGCGTTTAATCGCTGTTTATGGATAGACCCGTAAAGGTGATTGACAGATAACATTTTTTTTATGTACAAAAAGCTTTGTTTTTATGTTAATTTGGTAAATTGATTTTGTTATACATATGTATTAGGAAAAATCATAAAAAATACATTAGCATGGCAGCCCTACTCGCAATTTATACTTGCCTAATTTTATGTTCAAAGAGGTTTTTGTATATATAATTAGAACCATAGAGATGAGTCATTTTACGTGTAACAATGATATGAAAAATTATATTATGTGTTTCTGTCATCGTTTTATGTGATACGATTTTATATTACATCATAGCGATTACCACAGATAAAAAACTATTTGTTTTTTTTTATTAATGTAATTTAATATATAGTCTATTTTTCTTTCCTTGTCCCATTTGGTAACAATACTCACGAATTCTCGATCATTATTTGTCATTATAATTTTTCATTATAATAAATGATTCGGTGCAACTATTCGATCGTTAATTTCAAAACAATAACACTTATGTGTTAGAAGTACGCCATATTGTTTGAAAATTAAGACAAATAAAGAAAAATAGACTATACCTCGATACTGACATTTATTAATGATAATTATAGCGATATATTAAGTAATAAGAAGTAGCAGTAAGGCAAATCCTAAGGCTCTCTTTGGTAGATCCGGTCATGATACCGAGAGGTGCAGATTCACATCCTGTTTGTCGCGATGTTTATAAAAGTCGTAGAGTTAAGTAACAACATGTAAATGTGGTCAACAGTCCCTTTTCCACTTATGGAAAAGGATACAATTTATTTAACTACACTGTCAAGCATTAGACCAAGGGATATTCTCTTGCATATCTTTAAATTACTGTAGAGATAAATTAGAAAGGTTTTTTCTTACATTGTTAATCAGCACTGATGAAGTTTGTAATATTAACAAATTTTCAAATTTTTTTAATGGTATCTCGGTTTTTAAATCGTGATCATCATTAAAGATCCGTTATTTTTATATATTTTATAAATAGCTTAATATAATGTAAAATATCAAATAGGTGCTAATGTTATTTTTTTTTGTTACAGGTCCACAGCAAGGGTCTGAAATTCGGTATTTACGAGGACTACGGTAACTTCACGTGTGCCGGATATCCGGGTGTTGTCGGCCATCTTGCTGGAGGTAAAGCTACTCATATATTACCACCATACCTAGTCGTATTTAAAAAGAAAATTCAGTCGAGAAAAGAAAAGTTTTTTTAGCTATATTGATAAATACAGCTTTTTCACGCGGATTTTATTCATATTTTTACGTGTTTGTTTATATTTTGCCAGATTATTATGTTGTTTAAACTACGACTGCTTATTTTTTATTAGTCATGACATTTTTTAACCTTTATTAATGAACGAACTACATAAAATCTTTTTGATCTTGAAATATTTGTTTAAGCTCGCGGATGGCTTAAACGATGAGAAGCATAAATAATAAGTAAAGGAAAGTATTAAAGAAGATAATTTAATTATCCAATATAAACAGTTTTTTAATTGGTTGTCAAATATTTATAGGTGCGTTCAGAAATTCGTCTGGTTTATTAACCGACTTCAAAAAACAGGAGTTTTCTCAATTCGAACGTTTGTTTATTTTTTTTAGCTATAGTAGAAGGTTCGATCTCCTTGGTTTGTTTTGTTGAAATACATAACAGTTCAGTTTCAGAAATAAATAAGTGTATTGCATTTATTGTAGATAAAAATTTTGTGTAAAAATTTGACCACAATTTGCACAAATATAAGGTGATACGAATTTCACTGGGGCATCTAGTAATTTAATAAATCAATCTGAAAATTCAACAGTTCCTTTTAAACAAAAAAACTCTTAAGCTTTATAATATTAGAACAGATATATTAGACGTGAAATTTAATGATACTATTACGTACAATGTGTGCAAAAATCCATTACAAAATTGTCCGGTGCGGTTTTGTGCAATGAATCGATGTAACGTTATAGCGTTTTGAAATTAGCGATACAATATGCGGCAAATACATCAATGTGGCAATGCTATAATATATTTTATATTCACTAAACGTCGAAGAAAAAGTGTACCGACTCGTATATAATGATAGATATTATGTAAAAAATCGCGTGGCAATTTAAATCGAAATAGCTTTCCGACCTCGTCTCTCGTCTAGCATTTTGATTCATATTTGATTACATTACGCGATGTCACCTACATTGACTTAATTTTTTTTTCCATTCTCTCGCAGAACTCGAGCAGGCTAAGGCAATAACGATACCGCCTATATTGAGTTGAAACGAATATATATTTTTTTTTCTCATATTATAACCCTTTTCCCGTGTTGAAAGGATGATATCAAATTTTTTAGTAATATGATTTTGAAAATCGTCATTATTGTCAATCTAAAGATTCATCTGCTTAACTAAATAATATTATTAACTAGCAATAATATTTTCTAACTATAGAAATATATACGTTCATAGTATTTGACGTTAAAAATCTATAGATACTCATTTCTAATTTTGACAATCTCGTCAAATATGTAGTTGGTTGCTAGGTAACGTCGTCCAAAGTGGACGATATTTTGGATGCTAAAATCCATGAGTTTGATAACATATATATAGATATAATATAATTGTTTACTAGTGTGGTAATGGAAAGAGAATATTTCAATTTTATTCACGATTATCGACATGTAGCTTTATAAGATCGTTAATGTCGAACCATCATTGAAGATTTATTGAAATTCGATTAAGTAGAGAGTTAATTATAATAATCTTTAATTATATGTTTTAATCAGAGTTTAATGGGCTGTCAGAATAATGACATACAGTCACATTAACAAAGCGATCTAAAAGATTGAATGTACATTAGAATCGTAATCAATTAAGATCAACACAATGTTTCAATTATAATTATTGATTTCAAGCATTGCTTGATTGATCTATTATTATTAATTATCGCTGTACGTCGATTTTATATTTATTGTTTCCCGGTAACTAAGTGTTGTAATAATTCATAGCTTGGGAACCGTTTTATAGGACCATTACTACGGTTGACTCATCGTTATTGAGTCAGTTTTATTTAAATAGGATGCATAAGTTTGTCATTAAGAACAATCGTAATATGAATTGTGCTTTAATCGTATAATCTTTTTTAAAAGTTTTTTTTTCTTTGTTTTATTCTTCTTTTATTTTAAATTGTAATCCTCATTTTATATTAATGGATGATATATGGATATCTTAAATTCATACATTAATGAAACCTTAAGTAGCCAATTCTTTAAAATGGGTTGCTACGGGAGTTTGAACCCGCGATCATCGATTGAGATCGACGTATAATAACCACTTAGCCATTTCGACCCTTAGCATTGTAATAATGTTTTCTACGCATTTTTAGATGCATCAACATTCGCTTCATGGGGCGTGGATTACGTCAAGCTCGACGGTTGCTATGCCCTGCCAGCGGATATGGACCACGGATATCCGGAGTTTGGCAGACAGCTCAACCTGACTGGTCGCCAGATGGTCTACTCCTGCAGCTGGCCCGTCTACCAGATATACGCTGGCCTTCAGGTACTATAATAACAATTGAGATAAATATTATTACACAGTTAATCATCGATGTTAACTGTTTTATCTAGAAATATAGAAGTGTCTACACTAATGTTAAGTAATGTTAAGAAAATCTTGAATTTTCGACTTTTTTTTTCATTATAATTTTACATTGTAAAAAATGATTCAGTTCAATCATTCAATCGATAATTTCTTATCTAACTCTTATGTGTGGCTAGAAATACCGCCATATTTGTCGCTGAATAAGGAAAGTAAAGAAAAATAGACTATATATATATAGGTATAAAGTTTCTATTCGTTCCAAATTATTCCACTTACAATTAGTCAAAGAAATTAGTTCATGAATTGCTAAAAAAATATTGTATAGAGATTAACTACCGAATACCTTATTATATATTTGTAAGGTTTGTGATGTGGCTAAAGTGGCGATTTAATTCAGGCTTTATGCGGTATATCTTAAAATTTCCGTTCATCTTCATCCCTTATTCATTTTTACACCGGCATTTATGAATGTATGATTTTATTGATACTGCAATGATCATGAGCAGTGATGATCAATTGACAATAGCCCGTAATTTTCATTAAAAATATCGATATCCAAAAACATAAATGTATCTTATATCAAGTTAACGAACATATAATATTATTTTGCCCCACTTCAGCCCAACTTCTCGTCGATCATCGAACACTGCAACCTGTGGCGAAACTTTGACGACATACAAGACTCGTGGGCCTCCGTCGAGTCTATCATAGACTACTACGGAAACCACCAGGACGTCATAGTACCCAACGCTGGACCTGGACACTGGAACGACCCAGACATGGTAACTACTATACTCAAACTTAAAATCTACTTTATTGAAATGGGCTTTACACTTTCGAATCGTCAAGTAGAAAATGTTTTTAGATTTTTATAATGCTTACCATAGATAGATCTTTTAGTATATATAAAATGGATTTTACTAAAGTTTATATTTAACCCCCTGATTCATTGAGATCATTTCAACGAGCCACAATACGATTCTTCTATTGTAAGTTGGTGAAAACTAGTGTAGCCTGCTGATTCTAGTAGATGCTGCAGCATCAAGTTTTCAATCTCAATTACATCAACTTTCAAAAAGACCGTAACGATGACACAGACAGATACACACACCAAACTTATAACACCCTTTTTTTTCGGTCGAGGGTTAAAAAAGTAAACAGATCTATACGCTTTCAAATAATTCTGTACCTCAACTAACTCTACTTTTTTTTTCTTCTTTCAGCTTATTATAGGCAACTTCGGCTTATCATACGAGCAGAGCAAGACCCAGTTCGCGATATGGGCGATCTTGGCGGCGCCGCTGCT
The DNA here is from genome assembly GCA_037950945.1 of Hypolimnas misippus. Lineage (NCBI taxonomy): Eukaryota > Metazoa > Arthropoda > Insecta > Lepidoptera > Nymphalidae > Hypolimnas > Hypolimnas misippus. Next base: position 6,065,398 of record JBBEEQ010000014.1, read on the forward strand.
CATGAGCGTGGACCTCAGGACCATCCGACCGGAGTATAAAGCGATCCTGCAGAACAGGAAGATCATTGAAGTCGACCAGGATCCTTTGGGCATACAAGGCAGAAGGATATACAAAGTAAGTCTATTTTTTCGACATGGAGCACATCTGCTACTTAGTTTGCAGTGAATTTAAAATTCGTTTTCTAAGATAACATAAGAAACGCTTACTAACTTAAATTCTTTAAAAGATTAGTATACCTTATTGAAGGCAGTATTTACAAGAAAAATGTTTTTGGTTTCTGCTTTGGTTGAAACACTAAAGGTTGATTTTGTTACTAGTAAAATAAACATAGATACTGAAAAGACAATTAACTAAATATAATATAATTCTTGATATAAATCAAGAAGAAATTATTTCATACGTAATTGCGGAACGGATTTTGACGAAAAATAACAGCCGCCCATAGACATTTGCAGCATTAGAGGAGCTACAAATAAGTTTAAATAAGGAATTGAGGATAACGGGAAAAGAACGCAAGGAGAGGAATGAGAGAGGAGGTTAGGCTTCCGCATCATACTCGATTATGAAACACAAAAATGTTAGATCCTCACACCGACCTTCTGTGCTCATGTGATTTCTGTCGAACCGAGGGTATACGAGCGTTAGTCACTGGGTTATATAGCTGGGCTCTACCTTACTATATATGGATGCTGATAAGCAATAATGTGTCAAACCACAAATGTTAAATTCGGAGATATTGATGTATTTTGATACTGCGTCACCTATTTAACGTTATTAAAAAAAATTAAGTCATATAAACAAAGTAAATGTGGAAAAAAGTTTCTTAATTTAATGTTTACAATTTCAAGTGCATTATATAATTTGCAATGTATACAATAATTTCAAATATATGAAAAACTTTTTATGAAATAATACATTAAATATATCAATCTGCTTTTAATTAATTACACCTTTTATTAAATAGAAAAGAAAAGATGGATATATATTTATTCAAACAAATTTATCCAGACTAGGTTTGACTTGTTTAGTCGCCATTTTCTCAAAATGAAGTCCGAGTGGCTTGACACAGTATTGCTTATGTCCATATGTTACTTTACCTCGCTATAGTTTATACATCAGAATATCTTAAACGCTATACTTTACATATCTATGGCTACCGTAAAATTTCAAATAAACAATTTTCTAAATATTTCCCACTCTCCAGCATCGAGGTATCGAGATCTGGTCGCGCCCCATCCTGCCCATCCACGGGCAGCACTACTCGTACGCGGTGGCGTTCGTCAACCGCAGGACCGACGGAACCCCCTCCGACGTGGCGGTCACCCTTCGGGAGCTGGGGCTGAACAACCCCTCCGGGTACAGGGTTGAGGTGAGTGTCATAATAATCTAGGCAAGAACACCAATTGGTTTCATTTGGGGTATGTAATTTCAGACAGGTTGGCGCAGTGGTCACTGCAACTGACTGAAGCGCTAACGGTTTTGAATTCGATCCCCGCTTACTGCAAACGTCAGTATTAACTATAAAGATGATTGCCGTGGTCTAGGTGTTTGTGATTGTATTGTGTGTGTTTCTGGAACCCCGACACAGGATCATAAGATCATAAACGGGCCGTTGTGATGTATTTATTATTTATTATAATATATTATGATCATCGCGATACTTTGCCTGCCATCTATGTAGATGCCTTATCACTGCCTTTACATATTACATATATTTACTTTATTAATTTTAAATAAAACGCTTAAGTGTATAAATATTGTCTTTTGAGTTTAAAGGTTACCTGTTCAAATAACACAACTACATTTTTAATGGAAAGTAAATCTAAAAGTATTATTTTTCTGTTAATGTTCTTGCTGCTTAATTTAAGTCTTCACATAATAGGTTGCATAATGGGTGGTCTGTATGCGGACCGCGATTTGATAATCCCTGGCCTATAATGTCCCACCTTTAATGTTAATAGTTATAAGATGATTATGATGATATTTTGAAATGGTTTGGTAATGGTATTATACGTAATGGTATTATACGTTCTCCAACCTTTCGCCCTATGACGAACAATATACACTGCTCTACAAAGATCTCTTCTACTATTATTAAGAAAAATCTTAATTCGGCGCACTATTGCGTTATGGGAATAACAACAATTAAATTAACATAATTACATTACATACACTTATCTCAGTTATGATTTTCGAGATATCACTTCATGCAATGGTTTGTTTAACCATTTTTATGCGATAATTACATTTATAAATTTTATTCTCGAGAGTGATATCAACTCTGTAAAATAGAAAAAGATACGTCGTAAGTATTTAAGAAAACTTTGAATGACAAAAATAAAGCACTGAGTTCTTTAAAGTGTAAAGAAGTAAGAAATGACTTATGTAAATCTTTATAAAAGAACAAACCTTATAAAGTGTAATTCTTGCCTTATAAAACTAGTATAGTTTCTTCAAAAGAACCGTTTTGTTATCTTTATATTTAAGTAATAAAATATTGAGTGTTGTTTATCTTTATTTGCAGGATTTATATGAAGATGTAGATTACGGCGTGCTCTCCCCTCAGACCAAGATAAAAGTGAAAGTGAACCCCTCAGGTAGAAAGTGTTGTACTTAAATTTTATTTGGTTGTGGTTTATTTGATTAATAATTTTAAACTCGAATTTTAAATGAAGTTATGATTGCTAGCTTAGTTAGTTTTACCTATTTTCTTAGTAATCATAAATTAAAGTATGCCATTTCTAAAATGTAAGCGGGTACTTATTTGGAATTCTGTTTATTATTATTTTATGTTTATTATTCTGTTTATAATATTAAAATATTATTTATAAAAGCCTATTTTCATATAGTTTTTAAAAGATTTCATGATAAAGGTAATTAATTTTCCATAGAGGTAAAGTTTTTTACGTGTATGTATGTCACATAATATCTTCGCCGAATCTGAATCTATATTCATAATCTTTTTACACTGAAACGGTACAATAACAACGTATTTAATCAAAAAGACACCTTATTTTATTTTTAACTGTATCTTACAAATACATAATGTACGTCAATTTTCGTTATGATAAATACAGACATATAACTATGATTTCTATCTAGGCGTGGTGATACTCCGAGCGGACGCTCAGCCATCGTTTGCATACAACGCCATACCGACGCGGACGCCATACAACGAAGTGTTTCGACTCTCTAAGAAGTAACGCCATCTAGCGAACGCAACGAGATACTACAAGTACAAGATAGATGTCGCTGTATTCAATCCCATTGATGTCATATAAAAACTAGACCTTTTAAGGGTAATATTAATGTTCGAAAATTTTGACACTCAAAGCAATTTTGTTTCATTCTTAGGATTTGACACCATCTAGCGAATACAACGCGTACTACGTGTACAAAAAATGTGTCGCAAAATTTATTTTATTTTAAAACTATTTTTGAATATTGTGTTGTGTGGTTATAATATTTAAAACTATTAAAACAATTTCAAATTTTGTTTCAAATTAATGTCTGTGTATTTCATTGATGTCATATAAAACTAAATGTTTAAAGCTTATTTATATAATTATAATCCTATCAGCTATAAGTAAACATACATATGATATAACGATTAATAATTAAAACCATCTATTGAAAATATAATTCAACGAGTCGGTAAAACCATATTATACGTATTTATTTTACTGTACATTTTTTACAGGGTTAAAAAATCGTGATATCATTTCACGGCCATTTTGTAAATTTCAATTTAAACTTGCAAATTGAGAATTGAATAATCTCTTTAAAAATACAATAATAGTGTTAAATATATTTTAGGGTAACTATCTGGTAAGAATTTTTAAATCCAGTTTTTATGACATCGATGCAGGATCACAGGAATGAAATTAATAGCATTAACAGCTCAGTCGAGGTTGATTATAAGCTCGTGTTTGTGTTCGATCTCAGTTCACTCTTTGAATATAATTTTAGATAGAAAACTATAATTTTTATCGATATTTTGAAAATGTTGAGTGTTGTCTATGAACTACCGCGAAGGTTACCATAATGTTTGTCCAATTCTATATAATTTATACTAAACTGTTAACAAAACAAGGTTCTGTTTTACTATTAATTTTTGTTAATGTTTTTGTAAAATTTATAATGAATTGGAATATAGTTTTCTATAGCTTGCCTTAGTTAACGTTTTATTTATATTTCTAGTGTGATCGGTGGATAGTAAGTAATATGAGAATTGATTTTGCCATTATGATGTACCTAGGATAAGGATGTACATTTTATTTGTCTGTAAATGTAAGTTTTTAGTGAATAAAATAAATAATTTTACCTAAATAACTTGTTTATTATTTTTATTTATGTTTTAAATTTCCTATATCTTATTCAAAAAAAAGTCAATACTATTCATAAAAACAATCTTAAACTATTTATATCCGTGACACTCTCATATTAAAAAAGAAAATTACAATACAAATAGTTTGCAGAAAAAAAACTTTCAATCCACTAAACCAAAATGATTTAAATATAATTATATCAAAGTACCAACATTACTTATACGAGTTAAAACTAATTTAATTATGTATATTCTTATATATAAGTCCGGAATGTACTGATAGGTCTCTACCGGTAAATTTAAACCCCGATACAGTTGTTGGATGACCTTCCTCTTCTATAATATTGATGCTTCTGAAAAAAAATACGTATACATAAAGTAAATTACATAGCAATAGAACATTATAAGATATTTCTGGGGATCTATAAACGTAACTAAAGAGAATCTGCTGTATCGATCGATATCGATATTCGTATCGATTCAAGTAATATTTTGATAAATGCCTTTGATATTATTTTGAGCGTTTTAATAACAGAAAAAATATTCTTATTTAAAATTATTATTGTTTTTTTTTTAGTCTTTTATTGTATTTTTTCCTTATTTTATACATTTTGTTATTATTTTTTTATGATTAAGAAACGTAAACTTTCTAAGAATCTTTTCCTTTAAAATAGTAAGTAAGTAGTGAAAATTAGTACTCGCACCATAAAATAATTAAAGATCAAGCCTTAAGTGTTAGTTCAGAATATATCTTCATTTAGCAAAACATACACACTGACAAACTTTTTCATTTATATTATAATAGTTTGATAGGATAAAATGAAAATACCTTTTTGAACGTGCATCGTGAATTATATTTACAGTTGTAGCTTGTATTCCGTTTTTTGTTACACTTTCATTAAATTTTTCTTTAAGTTCATTTATATTTAATTTCTGCTCTGATAAATCGATCCTTTCCGTAGAAGCAACAAATAAATTGTGTTTTCTTTGTGCTTCACTTTGCTTTATGTCTTTGTTTTTGCTTTTATTAGACAAAACTGTATTTTCTAATTCTTTTAATTTCAGAAAGCATTTGCGCACTTTTAATAGATCTTTTAATTTGTTAGTATTTTGAAACCATTTTTCTTTTATCGCTATCCAGCTAGCTTGAGCCACGACACTTTTAATTTCAGGGCCTGTGCAAACGATTGCTTTGTTTTCTTTTAATTCTTCAGTGGTATCTTCGACTGAAATATCTGTATTAATTATTGTCTTTTGAAATAAATTATTCATGTATTGGTTTATATTTGTTTTATCAATATATTTGTTAATAGCGATTCTCGGCTTTCTGAGTTGATGTGATTTTACAAATATTTTTGAATGTTTCGAACAATGAGCAGAAATTGTACGTTTGTTTTGAATTTTTGATATCAAAGGCCTTTTCTTTAGCCTTCTGTATTTAGTGCGATTAATGTGTACAGGAGGTTTACGTGTTACAAAATTTTTTTTTCGTTTGTTGATAGTAATTTTTTTACCAATGCCTTCTGTTTGGTTCGTTTTATTTTTGATCTCAATCAATCTAGCACTTAAATTATTTTTGGTTTTTGAAGAATAATCATTTTGGGCTGTGTTTCTTTTTACCACGTTCATCAAAACTACTAAAATTAAAATCTGTAAAAAATATTTTATTTACCATTTTTTTATAAGCAATATAATTAACAATAACTAATTTTTATTCAACATTGTTATGCTTAACTCTTTCATCTTTAAAGAACTTGTACACATAAGACATATTTTTTTAATACCGGACCTATTAAATAAAATCGTAGAGCTCAATAGAATAGATAAAAAATGTCATATTTGTTTTTTTTTTATTCAATCTATAAGTTTGCTCGCCTGTAAGATTCTCTATATATCGCACAATTTTTTTTCTTTAGCTTTGGTATGCTAAAAATATACTTTAAAACATGGAATAAACGAGGAATAACTTACCCACGCTAACTTAATTTCAATATAACATCTACAAAACAACCTAACATGAAGTACAAACACACAATGCAAGATAGTTAATGTTATATTATCTTAAATATAGAAATTTCTCTTTGTGATAAATCAAATAACATTATATTGTCCTCTCTGTTAATTACTTAGGCCTAAATGTGACTCATTTATAGGAAACGATAATTTCGCAGAAGCTTAGACTCAGATGAGCTTTGTCTGTATGATATTATTTTAGATCACCATTATAAATACAAGATATCTTTTTGTTTTTATTTTAATCCAGATGCTTGTCACTCCTCAGTTATTAAACAATAAAATATATATTTCGAAGATGAGGTACCTACCTGCCTGTTTAATGGTAAGATTAGATCTTACATCAGATTTAGATTTTTTTTATATATACTAATATTTTAAAGAAGTAAACTTTGTTTGAGTGTTTTTAAGTTTGTATGTGAGGGGTAATCAGAAAGTACTGATCTAATTTTATTTTTTTTCGCGTCGGATAGCCCGTTTATTCAAAAAGTATATAGGCTTTATTACATCACGCTAAGACTCACAGGAACGAAGCGATAACAATTAACGCGAGAGAAACCGGGAGGGGCAGCTAGTTGACAATATTAGTAAACATAATGAGATCTTTAAAATTATTCGATTGTTAAAAAAATTCGACAAATAGAGTCTCTTTTATTATATATATATATATATATATATATATATATATATATATATATATATATATATATATATATATTTCATTGTTTTTTAAAGGGAACCGACTTTACAAACAAACTACGTAATTTCTTCCACTTGAATGACATATTTATTCCAGTTATTTTAATTTTAAAACACTTTACTATTATTTCTATGGGACCAATGGGAGGGTACAGATAAGAGAAGAAAAATAATCAAATCAGTCAAGACGTTTTCGATTAACTGAGGAATATCCATAGAAAAGTCACCAATGAATTGAAATTCGCCTCCTTTCAATTAAGGACTTTATCAGACTGTATCAGAAATCATTGTTGCCGCGTCGTTTTTTAGAGATTTTTCCACATTAACCATTTAAGGAACTCTAACATCGAAAAATTTGCAATGTATTGCAAGCATTTTAACTTATTTTCCAATATTTTTGTGCACCAAGCCGGTCTGTAGTGATTACCATATGCATATAGTATGTCAAAGTTCACAGTGCCACGTCCGGTATGATAAGTATACAGAGTTCGTTAGCCCGTTATAGTAAAACAAAGATAATGTCAAAACTTTGTTATACTATCGTACGTTCTAGGTTTCTACGAAAGGTGGTAAAAAACTTAATCAAAATATTCAATTTTTTTTATTAAAGAGTAAAATTTCACAAAAATGTCTGGAATCGCGACACACATACAATAAATTAAAAACAACTTACAACTAGAAAAGTTATGTCAAAACACCCACAACTTCGAATTCAGGTAAATGTCTTATTGTATTCCGAAAATCAGATACAGTACAACAGAAGGTATAACCCTCGGCCGGATTATCCGGATGCCAAGACAACCATCGGAAATCGCCACCTTTACAAATGTCCTTACAAAAGAACAATTCCTGGGCTTCTGATCTATTATAATAAGGATTATTTATACCGACAAAAGCGATCCCACGTTTCGTACTGGGCTCGTAAACTACTTTGTAATAATACTGAGGGACTGGTATCACTGGGTTGTTGTTCACATCGGTATAAAGATATAAATCGACTCTACGGTTTAAGTGATTCAGAAGTTGAGTGACTCCGAAGGTACCCGTGTAAATTATCGTGGTGTAACCTGCATTATGTATATGATCCCTTAGATCTACTTCCAAAGTGTTCCAGTTACCGCCGTTAAAGCCTGTCCATTGAGGAGCGCAGTTAACGTAATGAAATGTTGCTCTTTCACCGAAAGCAAAAACGAAATCCGTTTTAGCGGCCAGATGTCCTCTCGATAATAGTTGATTTTCAGTAATGTAAGTATCGATTAGATGACCAACCAATTGGGCGACAGCGTTCCTTTGACCTTTTGGAGAAAAAAGTGAATTTACCGGTGCTGAGCCGTAATTGCCATCATCTATAAAGAATGGACGCTCAACTCTAGTTTGATATAAGGCGTTATATGATTTTTGGGTGTATTTCGAGTATATAGCGTTTAGATTTTTGTGATTGAAACAAGATTCGAAGATGGGGTAAAATTGATTTTGAACCCTATATCCGACTTCGACAATTCGATTTCCTTCGAAGCAAGTACGGTTGGTGCGCTGGCTGGAATAATTTGGTGGAAAAGAGCACCTGAACCATGAAAACGTCGCAGGAGTTCTCAACCATTCATCGTTTCTAAAATTATCACCGGCTTCACAAATGATAGACGCGACTGAAAGGCTTTGCGTAGTACTTGGATGTATTATTGTTCCAGAGCCCTCGCAGCTAAGGATCATGCTGTCTCCATTATTGAGTTCGATGTTACCGTTGCCATCTGTGGGTTCCAACAGCATACCATTTCTCAAAATTACTGGAAGCGGTTGTCCGAAATGTGTGCGAGTATTAAGTCTACATTTTTGGTCTCGTTGTCCGTTAAAATTAAATATGCAAAATATTAACCAATAAATTTTATCAAACATGTTTTCCTTTTCTTCAAGAATGGTTTTGAATTTTTTTATTTTAAATATAACTTATAATTTTCGGGTATATTCATTGAGGTAGAAGAAATGTTTACTATTTTTGAAGTCCTTTTGACGTAATTATTGCCACAGATCACATGACATATATTAAATTTATAAAGTGAAAAAAGTTATTTTATAAAAGAGCGTTATCGTAATATCTACATTGATATCTTATGAATTAAGATATTAAGGAACTTGATGCGCCTTACACGGTCCTTCCCCTCAGAAAATCTTATAATAAAATAATCTAATGCATTTAGAAAATCTACTCAGGAATCGATTTTCAAAAATATCAAAATCGTTTACATTGTGTACGGAGCTTCATTAGAAATGCTAATCTGTAAAGTTAACCTAAAGCCTTTTAATCTTCAAAAAGATGGTGTTGTCATAATTTTTGACTTAATTAATTCATCATTTCAATTAAAAGCACTATAAAATATTATTATGGATAATGTTCTCTAACATGACAAATAGATCGGTCGAGTACAAAATAATCGGATCCCTGTTTGTTTGGTCACTCTATTCACATATACTCTAATTTTGTTTCCTTATTAAAATATAATCTTACTTAAAAACACCACCCTAAGACTCAGACCCTCCTTCCCGAGGGGAGATTGGTTTATGCAGAGATAATTATTAAAATCAATCAACCATCACCCACAAATAACACGTAAAAAGCTAGTTCTCCATACAGATACAGTTTACGTTTACAATCACGTTTCTGGGAAAACACACGTTCTATACGTTAGGCCTTATTTAGCGACGTGTTAATCATCAAATTTCCAGAAGAAATTTCAAACTTATCGAAAAATATTCGTTACTTTAATTTCAAACTTATCGTTGGTTGGAGTAAGAATTTCTAATACGTCATAAGGCGAGAATTACACTTCTAAGTTTGGCTCTCAGGCTTTGATAGTAATTTAAGTTGTTTGTCATTGCTTTACACCTGAAAAAATTTACTGTCAGTGACTTATTTAATTATTGTTGACAGACTCCCAACTTTTGTAAGGTGCCCAGGTACTATTACTTGTTACGTATACAGAGCTGTTTTATACAACTTATGAGAGTAAAACTTACATATGAAATTCTTGTCTAAGGCGAGAATTTGTATTATAAGTTTAGCTCTCAGACTTTTATAACGATTTACATAAGTCACTTCTAATTCCTTTAAACTGGAAAGACTGTCAGTGTTTTACTTTTGATATACACAGTTTTCGTAATTATTTACGAGGTATATGTTACTAGGTAAAAGAGTTTTTTTATATCGCTCTCGAGAGTAAAACTTACAAATGTAATTCTCATCTAATAGAGGCGTTGGGCGGACGGTAGACAAAGAGTTGAAATAAAATTTTATTGGTACTATGTATGTGCGTACGAAACGCTAAAAATACAACTGTGTTGAGAATCCCCTTTTTTATTCGGTTCCGTACCCGAAAAGTGCAAACAAGACCCTAACACTAAACGTCCAATCGGTACGTCTGTCTGTCAACGTGCTATTTCTCATAGCTAGTGATCGCCTAGCGGTCGGTATTCGAAAAAAGCTTTAACCGATTATAAGATTGATCAAAGATAATCAATTCGAATCGTTGGCTGGTATTGGTCAGCGTGTTGTCTTGTAAACAAAAGGATATTACGAGACTCATCGTTTTCGAATCAGATTTGCACTTGACCGATTTTTTTTTTAAGTTAATATATCTTTAAGATAAAAAAAAATCTTGAAACTTAGTAAAGGTATTTACCTAATTATTAAATATTTTAATAATGAAGTTTGAAATCACTTCAACGGCAAATTAAAAATATTATGATATCCAAAATATGTTATGTGTAACTAAATAATACTACAATCATTCTATGGTAGGTATCTTTATTAATTTTTTTTTCTAAATTATAAAAATATCTAAAACGTTCTTTTAGAAATAATTATCGTAAACGTGAATCCATTAAATAAAATAGTAAACAAAGCACATAATACGTTAACACAATAGCGCTGTTAAAGTATATAATTAAATATTTACATAAGATAAATATACATAGAATTTAAAGGGTCTAAATATTTCATTTAATTCCTTACATCATTCAGTGGTCAGTGATGATAATGTCTCATAACCATGCCAACTGTCGAGATGAACAGACGTTAAAGACTTGAGAAAATGAGAAAAAATTATATTCTGTGTTATTAATAACATGTAAATTATGTGTTAATGTGAAATAAATATATACAGAAAATGCTTCGACTGGTAAGTAGTAAATTTTTAAGTTGAAATCTTAATATGTTTTAATTCGTAACATACGTTTTTTGTCTGTTGATTAAAACATATAATATGTATGTATAATAATGATGAAATTATTATGATTTGTAAATAATGAAGTTCATCTTTTTTTTATGTGTTATATTGTAATTTTATTTTGCAATCAATTTATGTGTACTTGTTTAGTAACTATTAATTATTATTATCTGCGATCTATGTCATTAGTTCAAAGATAATATTATTTGTTAATTTAAAGTAACTAATGGATTTTTTTGGGTAATCATGTAAAGTCTTAGTAGTCATCCGTTTAAGCTAATTACGGCACTTATTCTGTGTTCCACTTTCGATCTAAATATAGATTAAGGAACACGCGGTGACGATTTTTATTTTGGTTGAACAAAGAGTCAGAAAAATCCATTGATTCTTCGAATGTTTGTTTAAAGAATGCACTGTGAACGTTGAAAAATTTGCTTTAAAACATTCCTTTTATGTACCTATTACAATTTTATGACTAAATGATTTATATATGTATATATACGCTAGAATACATAAATTGTTTTTTTTATTGTAAAAATAGCGCTGTTAGTCTATAGACTTTGTTAAAAATATTTTTTTATCATTTAATTATATTATATAATATGAGTATTTATTATCTATTTTTAACACGTTATTTATGAATGGCTATAACACTTTGATTTATTCACGTGTATTCATTTAAATCACAAAAAATAACATCATAATATTATGATAATGATAAACTTAGACATGTAAGTTATAAATTGGTTAACATAGTTTTATTCTTCGTTTTATGCTAAATATTAAGTGTCCTTAAAAAAAAAAAAAAATTAGACGTGTCATTTTTATCGTCTTAATTTGGGTTAACTTAGATGTGTTCCTCTTAAGCCTCTCATTTTCAATAATATTTAAGTTGGTATCTATATATTTAAAAGATATAACTTAAATTATCAAATTTATCACATTGTATCAAATTGTATTTACACTATTGATTAACACTATCTACACACTTCCTGTTGAGTCGAAATTTGTATTTTTTATGAAATATTAATACATAAATATTTGGTTACAGATAATTTTAGTGATATTTGCCGTTTCGCTGCTCAATATCGTCACGTGTTATATATTAACATCAACGAATTCAGAAGTTACAGCGTTAAATGAAACGAAAAATGTATCGGACGATTACAATAGATACAGTTATTTAATAACTACATACTTATAGCGACTGAGCCTTTTAATGTACATATTATAGTAATATTATATAAGAGACTATGTGGTAAGTTAATTATTTCTAGAAATATTGACAAATTTATTATATATTTATATTAAATAAAAAATAAATGGATGATCATATGAAGTATTGTTTTATTTATTACATAACAAACATGTAAGTACTTTGACTAAACTTTTTGAAGTACTAAGCGGTAAAATCTGTGTGTACAGTCAGCCTCAAAAATATTTGAACGATTGCAAATATACAGGTTGATTAATGAAAATGGATCAGGAGGGAGACATATTAAAGAAATTATGTGAGTTAGAGAAATTTGTTGAAAGGACGTATGCCATGGGGTTTGACTTAGCCTATTAAGCGCCAATATGATTCTAGCTGCATTTTAAACCCATTTTTTTATTTTTCGATTATTAGTGACATATTTAAATACAAAAGGATTTTTTTTTACTATTATGGATAGTTTTAGAAGTGTGTACTCGCACGAGTACAGCGGTCACAAACTCATTGAATCGTCCGTATGTAAAAGCTAAGTTACAAAAACTTCCTGTACTCAAACGAGTACAACGGCGCTTAATGGGTTAAGAAAAACTACATACAAAGACTTTCAAAATAAACTCCCGAGTCGCGTGGAGTTTAGTATTCGAACCTGGTAATTAAAAAAGAAAAATACATTTATTGCTTATTATTGAAGTCACTAATAAGCATGTTATAAGAAATAAATATTAGTTTGGTATTCTGGTCTATTAAAATAGGAAAAAAAAATTTTGTAAAGCAATCAGGTTTGATTTGTGAGGTATAGACTTTTTCTGTAATACTATAAACGCAGTTTTTTATAACTCAAAGTCGGTGACATGGTTCCTTTCAACAAATATCTGTTATTCACTTATGTGTCTGAAATTATTTTCAGACTTCTCCCTACTGAACCATCATTATGAATTATCTTGAATAGTGTACAATGTACATCGCCTATTTTATAAGTAAAGTATGCACATAACGCAGCAAATTCCTAATATAAAAAATGAATGAGGAATGAAATGGAATAGAAAGTAATGAAAGAAATGGAATGGAGGTTAGGCTTCCGGCTCTCTCACTGATCTTTCAAAACTCTATTACGCTATTTTGCTACTTTACGCCGATATTCTGTGAGAGTGAGGCACTGCCCTGGTCGGCTCGACCGCCCGTGTACGATCTGTAGTCAATGAGCTACTACTAATCAGTTTAACTTTAATAAATATAAGTATTTTTTCATAATGGTATTGATACTGACTGTACATAATTAACCAGAGAAATTCATTTTCATGTTACTTTCACAAATTATGGTACATTTAGTTAGATTATCTTGCTTTGCTGTCGATTATAACATTGTTTTCATTCCTCTGTTAAAGACATAATTATTTGAAAAGGAAAATAGACAATCACTTCTAAAATAAGATTAAAAATGATTACCCGACTGTGGTCAAGCCAAAAACAAACATTATGTGTTGAATGTTCACTCGTAGGTACTACTTAAGAGCTTAACCAATTTTCATAAATGTTACACCATTAGATTCGTCTTGATGACGAAAGTGACATACAGTTCTTAAACAATAAAATGGCGGATATTACACGCATTGATTACGCATTCGGGTTTTTAATTTTTAAAATGACTTGTTTTAACATAATAATTTAAAGGGATAATATCATAATTCGCTAAACTTATTCATAGGTATTACATTACATTACTTCAGAAAGTGTTCAATGTTTATTAAATATTTTGATTTTTGTTACGTTCAGCATACTTCGCGCCTCTGGTCAGTTTTTGGCGCCATTGGTGAATTCGCTTAATTTTTTTTACATAAACACCTCTATTTAAAGATTTAACAGGTTATTATATTGAGACATTATTCATATTTAAGGTAAGTATGAATATTATGAATTAAACAGAAACACATTAAATACTAATTTGTTATAAAAGAAAATAATTATAATATTATAATGACCACTACAAAGTGATTATACAACTGTATATAAGGAAGTGTTTGATTTTTTTTTTTATTTTATACGAGTAACAATCGAATATAAATTATTTAAGGCTTGCAGAATACAGCAAAAAAATGTCCTTTCTTGCGGTAAGTTTTATTTATAAATAACTGTAAATTTTTTACAATAGTAACATTCTAAAATTAAAAAAATATCGTGTTTTTGCGTCTAAATGTATTTTATTAAAGTTTAAAAGTAATGTTACAATTATTTAGTCATTTTGATAAAGTTTTTCAACGTTTTTTATGCAATAATTTGTGTTGAGGTGTTTATTATTATTAGGCTAAATAGGAAAGTGAATAAACTAATTTGTTTATATGTACGTATTTATTAAACTCAATAACATAATAAATTATTCATTTATGTAATACTAGCTTCCGCCCGCGACTGCGTCCGCGTGGAATAGTTTAATAGTAATAGTTTAGAACAAATTTGGTTAGCATAAAAAAGGTTATAGTGAGCTAACCTTGAAAGAGACATATGCTGTCGCAGACGTTTTTTAGAACTTTTAAAGGGGAACAATTCTGTCATACATGATTTTTGCGAAAATTTAACCGTTTACGCAGCGTAAGCTCTCTCAATAGGAAAATATCCCCCGATTTTGAAACATTCTTCATTGGTGCTCTGCTCTTTTTGGTTCTAACGTGATAATATATAACCTATATCCTTCCTCAATAAATGGGCTATCTATCACTGAAAGAATTTTTCAAATCGGACCAGTAGTTCTGAGATTAGCGCGTTCAAGCAAACAATCAAACAAACAAACTCTTCAGCTTTATATATTAGTATATATTTCTAGGTAATTCGGTATTTATGGTATAAAAAATAGCTAAAAACTAAAATAACCACATTTTATTCTTATTCTGTTGACATAATAATCTTTTCTTAAGAAAACTATTTTTTTTTCAAAATTAACTTTTATAATAAATAATAAAAAAATATCACAAAGTAATAACATTCTTAATATTCGTAAATTACAAACCTTATTGGTTTTTATCTAGCTTTTTTAACGGCTAAATTGAAAATATTTTATTTCAATATTAATTACTTATATTAATCAAAGCTTTTCTTACAGAGTTGCATTTTGCTTATCTTCTTTAGCACTTTAGGAAGATCAGAGAAGACAGTCAAAACAGTAACTTCTAGAAAAATTGACGATAAGCAAAATAATAGGCTTGTGGAAGATAGTCTTATGTTACAAAGCGATGCACACTTAACTCCAAGATATGACAGAAAACGCAGCATAAATGACGCAACGGTTTCGCCACAACGATATAATTTGCTCGGAATTTTAATGAATAAAGTCGCTAAGCTGACTAAAATAATAACATTCTCGATGTCTGAGCAAAGTTATAATATTTTGTCAGAGACAATCGGCTCTTTTCTGCTAGTACTTTTCGGACCTTACACTAATATATTGTGGCCTATATTCGCGGATGCTTCTGTTTGGTTTTTTAGGTAAGTTGTTTTTTTTTTTCAATACAACAGTATCTTTAAAAATTTATTACTCGTAATTTGAGTACTCATTTGCGTGTTTGATACCTATGTTTAAGGATTTCTGCGATATTCAGTTAATTTCATGGTATTAAGAGTTAAGAGAACGTTCTAACATTATAAGTGCTGCTCTATTTTGAAACCTCTTATAAATACTAAATTTTTCAAATATTTAAGACAACAGTTGGATTCATTATTTTAGTTTTTAATTAACATCAAAAACAATGTCTAAAAAAATTGCGTAAAACGCCTTGAATTCAATTTCTGAAATAGAATGCCCAAGGCCCTCTAGCTGTAAAGCTAACTAGGAGTCCTGCAGACTAAAGAATATCAGTTACTAAACATGCCGAAATGAAATAACATGCTGGCAACTAATTAATAACCTGCAGGGCAATTACGCGTGCGCTATCGCTATCGCAACGCGATACGTTTTGGACAGTTGCTTTCTAATTTTTGTAATGTAATAAACGTACCGAACCGAACAATTTAACCATTCTGACTAAATTAGAAAACATTATATGTATGTCTTTTATACTCTGCGGGGCTTATTATACTATGGGTCCGAGCGATGATATAAAAAAAATACATGCATAACATTTATTTTGACACTAATTTTCGTTTATTTTTTCAATAGGTTTGTAAAAAGATAAATTTAATGTTTTAAATATTTCTCCATTTCTAAAGTAATCTCAAATCGATAGTAATTTCTTAAGTATTTGCAATAAAAATAATTATAATGCATAAAATGAGGTTAAGTAAATATATGATGCGTGCAATACATAATCGTTTGTGCTGCGTTTAATCTGTTTATTATTTATAATTACTGCATTATATGTGTTTCAATTCCTATACTATTTATTTTATTACAAGTAATACTCATATATTTTTATCAATATTTCGTGATTAGTGGTAGGAAACTTTATGACGAAACTTGCATGTGAAGAAATTAAGATACCAATGTGCAGTGATGAAAAGCAGACGAACACGTTCTTAGACGATAATTACATTTGTAAGTTTTAATCTCTTAATTGACAAAAAACAACTCTGTAATCTGGTAACGGTTACCTAGGTAACCTTACCTTACCTTACATTTATTCTTTCGGGTGTAAAGCATGACAATCAACTTATGTAAATGTTTATAAAACTTTAAAAGCAAAACTTATAAGAGTAATTCACATCTTGGGGTGAATAGACTATGTACGTGACAGTAGCGACACCTAGTGTTAACTTTCGATATAACTATCAGTGTCACATTTTATTTGCCAGCACATGTATTACACTTTGCGAGAAAGAAGGTTTGCTGTATCCTGCTTAATATTTTCTCTTCGATGTATCGTTTGGAGAACATTATATTTAATTTTAAAATATTTAAAGCTAAGCCACCATTTATTATTTTGAATGTATACTTTAATAGGGACTCTTGACAATATAAACTGGTGTAGGACATATGTTCCTATGTTACTTTAGGGTCGCCACCCGTCATGGCTAGCAGGCTAATTTTGGTGAACTACCGCTGAACAGTTTAAAACCAAACAAATCAACTATGAAAATCAGTATAAGATGAGTGAAATGAAAATACTTATATACTTATTATTTCATTACAGATTGCTGACATCGTAATAGCGTGGCAGTGGCGAAAATTGTCCAGTTTAGACTAATACAAATAAATCACATTATTTATATTTAAGTAAACAAAAATCATTGTAAATAAAATACAAATAAAGCTAAAGAAAAAATAAAACTCGCATTATCTTCCCTTATTTTATTGAAATTCAACAATCACATTATTTAAACAAAATCGATTCTCCATTGATCTAAGATCTAGACGCACCTATCATCAGCCCTTCGCCTAGTCGAGGGCATAGGCTCTTTAAACCTTTGCATAGACCTCCAACAAGCTTTCGCAGATGAGCTATAAGTGTCCATATATTCCGTCCGACCAGGAAATTCCGTGAACCACGTTTGCACAGATTTAGGCGAAACGCCAGTGTGAACAGACCCTGGAGGGTTTATTGTAGGACGAATTGTTGGCGGTTGGTCCGTGAAGTGAGTCGGGTCTTTGTAACAACGCAAGAGACCTAGCTTGTGGCTCTCCACTGGTATCGGAGCGTTTGATTGCGCGGCCGCCATTATTTTGCGGTAATCCATTACTGGAAATGCTAAATAGAATGGTATTTTTATAGTCTGTGGTCAGTAATGACGTTCCATATGTGTTTGTGTGATGTTACGTGTTTATATGGATATGTGTTTGTGTAAGAATTAATATCATACACTACAGTCATAGATGACGTGGCCAATTATAATTTTTTTCCAGAGTTAATTGGGTGTGGATGGCCAAATCCGATTTTGATGAAAACTAAAACTGCAATATGAGTTTATTAAAAAAATAATTTCCTAGTCAGGAATCGAAACCGTTAATTTTGAAAAAAAATACTAGCTGTATTATTCGCCTCAACTGATATTGTATTAAGTATTAACTTCTAGAAAATTAACTAAAATGTAATCGGTTAATTTGTGAATTGAGGTATTGAAAAATTAAGTTATTTTTGTAATAAGTAACTGATCTGGAAAAACACACAACAACATAATGAAAACGATTTTATGTGAACTATACAAGAATCGATTAAACCCGTGATAAATAAAATAACAACGAATTCCAATGAGTGCTGCGCAAATCGTCGAAGTTTATTAAAATCGCATTAACATTGAAGACGATTGTGATTACGACTGAATTCGCAGTTAATCAAATGAATCAAGTTGCAATAAACTGTTATTATGTTTATATAAACTTACATCTCTTTTTGTATGTAGCTTCATACATAGTCATCATTTTGCTATCAAGATCGTCACATGGATGATCCAATATGTCATTAGTTACGTCTACCATCTAAAAGTAAAGTTAACAATATATGTTATTTATATAATAATATTGCCTACTATATTTCTTAAACATAAATACAAATACATGCTTCTATACTTTTTGTGTATAATATTTATAATTCACTACAAAAGAAATTTAAATTAAGCACTTAAGTAACTATTTATGCCTTGTAATTTCAACTTATTATTACACTCATATTAGCTTTCGAAACGTCAAACGATTTTATATTTTTTTTTAAATAATTTAGCAAGAAATTCTATGGATATTATAGGTTTAAAGAATTTTGTTTTTTTTTTTTAAATAATAAAGTTTACTTACAACGGAAATTTTAAACAAAAGTACTTTTTTGAAATTACAATAGAATAGTAGTGATACTTAACTAAACTAAGCTAAAGATCTGTGTTATTTATAAATATATGGGTTCTTAATCTTTTTTTAAATATGTTGATAGACTTCGAGTCTACAACGTCTTGTGGCAGAGTTGTATAGCTGTGCTCCTTCAAATGAAATTGTTTATATGCCGTATTTGATTCGAGTTTTAATTATTTTATAATTTATAAAAAAGTAATGTTGGATATTTTTCGCTAAAGCAAAAATTACTCGTCAATCGTTCATTCATTCACCTGTTTTCTTAATTGTTCGTAATCTTGACACAATTTTTGCTCTTTCTCCAGCAGTTGCTTATATTGCTCTACACGGGGTGAATAAGAATGCGCATCACAGTGACAGTAAGGAGCGACAGGGGCTGGTCGAATGGTTGGTGCTGCATCCGGAACTGGCGGCTGACATGGTCTTTAAAATAATGTTAAAATTACAAAATACAAAAACGGTGTTTTTATATATCTGGTATTGTATTGTTAGAGGAATTATGCCAACAAGGCAGAATACGTTGTGACTTGTGACATAGTAAACATTTAAAAAAAGCGTGCGCTCCTGCGTTAATTTTTGATGCGCGGATGCGATGGCCATGTATTGGGGATATAAAAATTATTATTTCCGTGGTTTTGTTATTTTTTGTTTGCTAATTTGTGCTTTTTAATTATTTAAATACTTTTTATGTATTGGACTAACAAAGTAAATAAGCTTCTGGTCATTAAATTGCGCTACCAGTTGCGCAACCATTATTGGGATGTCTGATCTGAAGGCCTTTGAATTTAATAACATATAAGAGTTTAGATGATTATATTGTTTTATAGCTTATATTTTATAAACAAGCGTATTAGATAAAAGGAAATAAAAATATCATCATGAGTTTGAAAATGAACAAGGTAATGACAATTTAATATTATACTATACGCACTTTCCCACGATAGGTTTTGGAAATGGCCAATGATAATCATTATTCGTCGTTGTTATAAAATCCATGTTTATGTTAATACAATCTGAAATAAATATATTCCGACAATTATAAAATTAATAATACGTAGAACTATCACAAAAGTCATTTGCACGCTTCTTACCTCAGCTTATAACGTTAATATTTTTTAAGTTTACAATTACTAACTTTGCTAACTGACACCCTACATAATTTAATATAGCTTTAGAAACCAAAAACTTTATCTGTAATATAATTTCTTCAATGAGGGAAGATAAAAACATTTTGAAGTTTTTGTTATTTTTTTTCTTTCTAATGATACAAAGGTTGTATATATAAGTACCTAATGTCTAAAAATCTTTTACTTAACGTGTTTTTATTACATAATTAAGATTATACAGTATATTAAGATATAATATTATTGTCATCTTTCCTTACACTACTTTTAGAAGAAAAACTTATATCCCTTCTTAAAACTTATTATTTTAAAACAAGAACTCTAAAGTCGTATTAAAATACTAGTATTATTCGTTTGAAAGTTAGCAACTGTATTCACATAACCTGAGGCTTTTACAATAATGAAAGCTTAGAATTACACAATTACCAAGGGAACACAGTAGTTTTTTTTTACAATTAAATAACTTATGGTATATACATTTGTTAATGGCAATATAAATTAATAATTATTAATGGCAATACTTATGTTTTTCTGTCATCAGTCATCAAATCAGCTGTGTATCACACACTGGGAACATGTAACATAACAAATGTGCGTATTTAAAATTTCGATGTGAAAATGTCCACTGAGACAATTTTTAAAAAAGCAACTCAATGTTTATGATAAATTCGTTGTGGAAGAAACATGGCGCGCCGGAGGAGCAGCGGTATCACGAGCCTGGGATTTAACCAGGATCAAGGTTTGTGTTACTTCCTAGTTCGTCAACCTGAGTTCTTTGTTCTCGTTGGTTAGTAATATTCGTGATGTGGATGATCTAAGCGTGCTAATCGCGCGACATTCGACTCGGGGGAGGTGGGTTTACTACGATATCACTCGTAGTGGGTGACAATTGCGTTGCGTGGTAGCCAGTTGCCACGCTCTGCGCGTTCGTCATAACTCCACGTGTTGTTTATATTTATAGTTGCGCGCCCACGCAGTTCAACATTTCACTAACATACTATTGTTTGGGCTTTCAATCCAGTAGCCTTTGTGGAAACAAAGTCCTAGGTGCAACAAAGAAGTATTTAGAAAACTATTAAAAGTATTGTTTATTATCATTATGCCTAACTGTACTTTATGAGTCATCAACGAACAAATCTCAACCTGTCGAGTTCATCCACACTTGAACTTAATACAGATAATAAAATTTCATGTTTCTCTTTTCTGTTAATTTTTTTAATGATTGTTATAAGCAAATTATATATTTTTAAATCCAATGAAACTTAGACATCACTAAAATATACTGTTATTTATAAATTCTAAGACTATTTCTTTGCGTCGAAAGATATGTTCAAGCAAAGTTATTGTGTTTTCTAATTATTCGTAACTGCCTGCAGGCTGCTTCACATGCTGCCTAACATCTGGCCTGCGCGTTTACAATGTGGATCCACTTGTTGAAAAGGCACATTATAGTGAGTAAAGTCTTGTTGATACATTACTAACAATGCTAAACTTAACCAATAGGTCTTGAACCTTGAATGTTTGCACATAAGTTTTAAATGTAACCTAGGTTAATGATAAGTAAAAGTTTTTTCATCCCTCAAACGGTCCATACGGGTTGAAAGTTTTGTATGATATGATGTATAGGCAATGAGTACATAAATTTTTTCACAGTCATAAATTTACAAAAAAATATTTGATACAATTTTAGATTATATAAATATCTCTTTCTTATCTATGAGATTGTTTTGTATTATTGTTTATTGGATAGTTATATACTTAAGTTAATTCTGTGTGTTTACCCAAATTTTCCTATCACTTAGTACTTTAAAATTTTACCAATTTATTAGTAAATGTAGTTGTTACTTCTCTTAACAACATGCCCATTATACTAATAACTATTTGTTATATAAATAATCTAATTAACAAGCAACTAAATTTTAAACACCTTCAGAACCCTTATAATCTCAGTGTCACACTGTATAAAAAGAAATTTTTTTAAGCATACTGTACAATACATTATTATTCTAGTCATGTACTGTAATAAACGGTTAGTTATTTATATCATCATTATTATGTGTCATATGAAATAATTCTATTTTTATTTTACAAGTAATATATCAATATTTTGACAAAAATTGTTAATTGTTTTCATAGTCACAAAAAATAATTATATTTCTTATTAATATATTATAAAAATAATGTAAGATTAATTGAACACATATTTTTTTAAGTTGATGTATGTAATAATGATATACTAAATAAATATAAATGAGTTTAAAAGTAAAGTTTAGTAGTAGTGATATTCTTACTGGTTTCACTTGGTAGAATTTATATTTCATACGAGCAGTAGTTAGTAGAACTGACATAATAGATTAAGAAAAACAATTCAAAAGGGCTTGATGATTAAATTTAAATACTAACTGTAACCTTTTTCTAGTTACTCAATTAGAAAAAAGTTATAATAATATATATAATTTTTATATGACGAGGATTGCACTTTTAAGTGTTGCTCTTAGACTTTCATAAAGATTTACATAAATTATGTGTTTTTGCTGTACACGATAAAAGAATTTACTAACAGTGCCTTATTTTTGATAATCACAGCATTCATAACTATCCGATACTAGGTTACAGAGTTATTTTATATCGCTCTCTAGAATAAAACTTACAAATGTAATTTCTGCCTAACATTAAACTTTCTAGGCAAAGAGGAGCTGGGTGAAGTGTCGCTATGTGAAATGGTATTTCGTACCAACTGGCTCCTAGTCGTGAGAGCTCGACGCCCCTGCAGTCTCATGCTATTGGATGATCAGCAAAGAGCTTACAAAGCAGAGGTCCTGTTCAAATCGCCTATACGAGCACTACGGGCTAGAAAAGACAAGTGAGTGAATGAATAAATATATTTTAAAATAAGTATAAAATAATAATAATTACATTAATTTAAAAAAAGATAAATAAAAAAAATATATATTTTTAATTATTAATTATATTAAGATATATTCATTATGTATAAAATTATTGTTTTCTGATTTTAACCAGGAATTAATATGAGTTACTTATTGATAAATTACTTTTGATATACATACATAAATATTTTTTCTTATTGTTTTAGTTTTGATAAAGTATGTATTACGTTTAAGCAGTAATTAATATTACACCAAAATCTATATGTATATGACTTTTGTACTAAAACACAAATAAGTCATAACAAACTAATATCATAAATAAAAAAAAATAATTACTATTACAAAATAATTACATCAATAAATAATTCACTATGAATTTATTTAAAAATGGAATTCATTGACATTATGCCGCATGCAAAGTTAAATATGCCTATTTTATTATAGATCGCTAACTATTTACTTGTATTAACAAAAAGAATTTATAGTATCAATAATATTCTCTTAGGAATATAAAAAATATTTTATATAAAAACTAGTTCTGCCTTCCAGATTCACCCGTATTTATAGTTATTATTCCGTTCCTATAAAGAGTAACGTGATGTATTATAGCCTATAGGTATCCTTATCAATCGACTATTTAGCCCAAAAAACATTTTTTTACAAATATTAATTTCAGAAATTAGCGCCTTCAAACAAACAATCTTTTCACCTTTGTATAATAATACAGAAAACGCGAAAACTTAAGGCGGGTCGCATAATGAATAACTAAATAGCCAACACTAATAAATTCGAAGTACCCTATTTTAAA
Organism: Hypolimnas misippus; assembly: GCA_037950945.1. Taxonomy (NCBI): domain Eukaryota; kingdom Metazoa; phylum Arthropoda; class Insecta; order Lepidoptera; family Nymphalidae; genus Hypolimnas; species Hypolimnas misippus. The sequence goes on from JBBEEQ010000014.1 coordinate 6,089,454, forward strand.
ATGCACATTGACCTAACGACAGTTATTTGTAACTGAAAGGACCATGAACTTTTAACTTTAAACCGTGCAATAAACTAAGTTGAATTCGAGACTTACTTTATATATTGATTTTCACTGTGTTCAGAGATAATGCATTTCGTTTCGAATCGAATGTTTCTTTAGTTCTTAATTTAAACATTATATTTATATCTATTCAAATAAATAAAATTGAAGTATTTGTAATATCAAATTAATAGATTTTAGCTAAATGCATACAAAAGTATATGTCCGTTTGTTCCGGCTAATCTCTGAATCAACGCACAGTTCAAACCACTGGACGGGTCGGGCTGAAATTTAGCATGCCGGTAGATGCTATGACGTAGGCAGAAAGGATTTTCATTGATTCTATCCCCAAGGGGTTAAAATAGGGGATGAAAGTTTGTATGAAACTTTGTCAATTTTAAACCGATCAGGCTGAGACTTGGTATGCATAAAGCTACTATGACGCATCACAGACATCGCAGAAGTCGCGAGCACCAGCTAGTTGTTAATATAAACACATTTTACGTAATAATATGAAAAAAATTTTTTTTTGGCAAATTTGTAACAAAAATGTTATCTAAAAAGCACCGTTTTAATTATCGATACCATGCTTTTTGCACATGATTTCGTAAGTACCGCGTGATTTTGTTACTTATCTTAATACGTAAATTGTTAAGTAGGTACTTGAAACTATTTTGTTAATTCAAAACCTGCGACTTACGTTAATATCTAAAACAATTCAGGAAGAATGACGAACAAATACATTTGAATTAATGAATATGTAGAAGAATTGTAAAAAAAAAAACTAAAAACATTAAAAAATATATGTTTTTAGTTATCTTTACGTATTATAAAAATAACAGAGTAAAAATAGCTTGAAATTTATATATTTTTTATTAAACACAAAAAATATTGTTATTATAATTATACGTAAACAAAAAATGATCCTTTAAATATATTTTTGTAAAAATGTATTTTTTGTCTGTGCACGGACCATTTAATAATTACTAGACGCGGTGTTGTATTTTCCTAATGATATAGGGTGTAATCCCTTGGGGTGGTTGGTCCTTGAAAGGTGGCTGGAGGGCTATATATAGCCCTTATTTTTCTATTTATAATAATCTAAATGTAAAAACCCGGCGGTTATATAGTTAAGGGTATATTTTTAATGAATTGTCTTGTATAGTTTATAATCATTTTAGTTTAAAATTAAAATAATAATAAAAAGTTTATCTTTCAAAGTAAATAATATGATTGTAAGCCATAAAAGAAAATTACTTATTTGATATAGTAAAGTTCATACTTTTTTAACTATTAAATGGGCTAATCGATTCGCCTTTCCTATATATGTATGTGTATAATGTATTATGATGTTTAAGCTATATTACGGTAAAGTTTCACCAAAATCTCTTCAGTAGTTTTTTTCGTAAAAAGTAACAAATTGTCATCCACCCATCGTTCCTCATAAACTTTCGAATTCATAACCGTACATGTGTAATCGTAATTCAGTTATTTTATTTTAAAATTAATACTAAATAGTTTCTTACTAGTTTCCCTCGGTAGCATCTACAGTGATATCTTTATAAATTTTAATATTTTTTTTCTTTCTATTTTGACATGAATCGTGTTCGAGTTAAATGCTTGTAACCCCTTATTTTATAAAGTATATTTATATATTTTTTGATTAAGTAATTATTGATAATGATTCCACTAGTATACATAAGATATTATTTTAATTGTTTTTACATAGCGCAATGTACTATTACATACAGCATTTATGACTAACTCCATTTAAAGGTTATTTGATATGAATAATTCGTAATCATTTAATAACAACAATATTAATTAGTGAACTAAAATAATGATCGATTTTATGGATCTATACTAATATTATGCAAAGGTATAACGCATCACACTCAACGGCCCCCATTAAGATCTCATGACCTTGTGTCGGGGGTCCGGAAACACTCACAATACTAACACAAACACCCAGACCACGACAAACATCTGTATGGCCAATACACACGTTTGCCGTGAGTGGGGATCGAACCCGCGACCGTTAGCGCTTTAGTCAGTTGCTGTGACCATTGCGCCAACGCGTCTGTCAGGTATATTTGTATGTAGAGATAATCTCTAAAACAACTCCGATTTGAATTTTTTCTCAATGGTTAGCCCGTTTATTGAGAACGGTTATAGGCTATATTACATTACGCTACGATTCATGGAAGCGAAACAGTAACCATAAACACGAGTGAAGCAAAAACTAACTGCTAATATTATAAATATGAAAGTAGCTCTATGTGACTGTTTGCTTGTGCTTTTCACGTCAACTGTACGCTGTACTAATTTTACTGAATATTTATATAGATATAGATTCGACTTTGGATAAAAACGTTGGCTACTTTTTAACGTCAAAATAAAACGTGAAATCGGGGATGACAGTTAGTATAGATACTCCATCATTTTTTAAATAAATATTCTATTCGAAACCAAAATAATTATTATTTGCAATAGTGAAAGTATATTTAACATCCATATGTTTATATGTTATCTTAGATACAACTATACAAAGGCTTTTAGACTGAACTAAAACACCTTTAAACGTAAAACAATTTAGCTCATTAGGCATGCAGCCATTGAAGATAACAACGTCTCGTATTGGCGAAACAAACGTTAATACTCGCACTTCTAATCGATAAGATAAACGGAGCCTTCACCGACTGACCTGAAATCTATAAAAATATTATATTATCAGGTTATAGAATTAAATTTACTATTATTATAGATGCAAAAGTTTGTACGAATGTATGGATGTTTGTTTCCCTTTCACACAAAAATCACTTAGCAGATTTTGAAGAAACTTTATAGTCGTACATCATACATATGTCAGAATGACACAGACTACTGTTTATCAATAGACCACGAGAGCGGAGGAAAGATTTTAATAAAGAAATAAATATATACATGAAATAGGTAAAATAAAAATACATGGATGCAATGGATGATTAAAATTTTTAAAGTTGCTTACTTGTTAAAACTTTAATCATTTATTTTACCAATTTAGAGGATTATTTACGCGACAAAGTACACCTGAGCTTATCAAAATCGGTTAAGCGTGAAAACGTAAACAATCACACAGGCAGAATTACTTTCGCTTTTATAAATATTAATATTGCATATAATAATAAAAGTATAAATTTCATTTCGACAAAATAAATCTAAATCCTCATTTGCGCCTGAGTAAGATTTTCTACAATAGTTAATATTAAAAAAAAATCATTTAGTAATATAATAGTTATAATACCAAAAATTGCGTGACGTAGCAGCTTTAACTTATTCAATGTGGAAAAAAACTGAAACACGCAATGAGTTTACGCATGAAAAAGCTATGATATTCGAAATTCAAATCTTTGTCCTGATTTCTTTATTATACAAATGGCAACCCTAACAATTGAAATACATTTTCTTTTCTTTTTTTTAACTATTTTTGTTCTTATCGATTTTATTATTTATTTTTAAACCAAACATGGTGGAAATAGTGACGCGCATAGTATTAACACAAGTAGAAAGGATAATCATAACACCAAGCTTTCGACTTTGCAAAGTAAATGTTTCCTTTCTGAGGCAAGGCCGTTTTTATAACAAAGTACCACAGAAATTTTTGCAGTTTTTAATGAATAAGTTTAAATTGTATATTAAAAAGTCTTTAATAGCTAAAGCATATTATTCTGTACAAGATTATATAGATGATAGTAATGCATGGATTTAGTGTAACTGGATTTCATACAGGATGTTTAATATACACAATTGTAATTTTAAATGTATATACTTATTAACACAATTTTAAAAGAGTAGTTAACGAGTTTCTTGCCGGTTCTTCTTGATAGAATCTACATTCCGAACCGGTGGTAGCTTTTTCTTGTAACTTTTTTTTTGTTTTGACGATTCAAAAGCTTTTAAAAGTCTACTTGATTAAAGTATATTTTGATTTCTTTAAACATATTCCGTTTTAAAATGTTGAAAACAACTTTTTTTTTGTTATTACGTCGTACGCATATTTATTAACATCGTAATTACATACGCTCTGGAATTTGTAAAATGGTTAAAGTTTTTATTACTGAGTAGCTGTACAGACATATTAAATTTATTAACTTACACAATGTCTTAAACACTTAATTTAAATACATTTATATTTACATAAAATGTTTTTAAGACATTGTATTTCATGAATTTGAGTTTCTTTCATTATTGTGTTCATTTTCATTTGTGATATTAAAAATGAATAAAATAAATACAAACGATGTAATTATTTAATTATATTTATTTATCTATAATAAATTAATATTAACAAAATTCACACAAAAAATAATGGGGAAAGAAAAATACAATAAAAATGTTAATAGAAGAATTAAAATCTATAAATACTAAAAATCTGTCGATGCTATTGGAATGAGGCAAAGTGCTCAAAACACTGGCGGCATTGCCTTCTCGAATGGCCAAACTGATATGTTAGGAAAACAATAACCATATTTACCATACAAACTGTTTTGTACGAAGCTATATTTATTTCATTTTTCAGTAATAAAAAGAAATTCTAGTCGTTGTTTTGGTACCTTTGCTTAAAAAATTAGGTGCAAAATAATTTATTCGAACGTCTAGAAATATGTGAAATTCGAATTGTAAGATTCCATTACAAATCAAGGTATTAAATATGTGTAAAATGCGGTAAATATGTAAACTACTATCTGTCTTTCTACAAAAGATTTAAACATACGTTAAACGTGTGTTTATAAAAATCCATACCTACTATAAACACGCGTCTAAGTACAGTTTTGATTTTAACGTGCTTTGGAAGTAGCTTAATATACGCTAACTAGATGTTTACAACCTATTTCAGCTGTCAAATGTAATGTGTGACATTATATAAATAAGTTTTTCATGATTTTTTTACCTTTTAAGCAATTTAGGCGAGATTTCAAGCAGTGTTATTTTTTTTTTAACCCTGTTTAGCTAGACACGTGTTGAACATAGTTTTATTTCGTCTTTTGTAGTATGGCAGTAAAAAAATTAGTCATATTGTCGTCTATTTTAAATTTATATGAGCATTAACCAAGCTATTAACCTTTCCAAGTATTAACATATAGCCCCGCGCAATTGTCTGACCCCAACCCATTAAAATTAAATGCATGTATCGTACCATACTACTAATAATAAATAATTTACATAATGTATAATGAATCATAATCTTACTAAAGCAATGCAATAAAATAATATAATATTACGTTTACATTAAATGTTATTACAATTAATAAAAATGGATATTTACAATCTTGTTCTATATTAGCTACGGCTCTTGGTTTTATACGTGAGATTAAAATTAGTCAATGTTTCAATCTAGTATTTTAACTATTTTCAAGCTGAATTAATTTATACTCATTTTACAGTAAAATAGCGAATTAATACACAGATGGTTTCATTGTAATCGTCGATACATAAATTAAACGAATTAAAAATTATGTTATATAACTATTGATATATTATCATCTCATGGATTTTGGCACTCCGTTAGCGGACCACTTCGGACGACGTTGCCTAGCAACCAGCTAGCGACTGAGTATGTCAAAGTTGCAATTGGGGTACAGATTTTTAACGTCGAATAGTAAAAACGTAACGTATCAATAATTATAAAATATCGTTGATTATTAATAAAAAAAGATCATTTAAAATACACTATTAACAAACATCTACGTGCCCGTACATATTAACTACGTGTACGCGCGCGGTATCATAGTGCGCTCACACTGATCACGTGTACGTACACGGTTTTTTTTATAACACCGACAATTTTATTTTGATTATATTCAAAAAACTCTTAATAACTTTTTATCACTGAAAGATTTCTACAGTTTCAATTTAAATATTTTTTTACCTTTGTTTTACAGTAGTTAATTAGATAGTCTCTAAATGTAACAATTGACTTAAATTGAAAAATAAAAAAAACCGACATTCTATGAATTGAGGTTGCCCCGTGGCAAAACACTATCGCTAAAAACCCTGTGTCAAATAAAAAAAATACATTAAAATCGATTCACACGTTTAGGAGCTACTGTGCCACAAACAGACACACAGACACTCTTTTGTCAGTATTGTTTATGGACCGTAAAGTAACTGTATACTCTGTGGTAACTGTGTGCACGCGCTCCGTTTCGTTTCCCGATTCTAAAACATATTAAATATCTGGTAATAGTTCTGGCAAAACAAACTAACATTCCGCCCGAACTTCGTGCGCGTGTAATTCTATTATCTCGCGTTCCCGTTTTTCCGTGCGTTCCCACGGGAATGGTGTATTTTTGTGGAATTAAAAGTAGCCTATGCCCTTACAAAAATACAAATCTTTTTTCTTTCTAATATTAGTCTAGACAACACAACAATCTCAGGTAACTTCTTCCAGGGTAGCTGTAGTTCTCTCCTCTTCTATACAAGTCCTATCACTGCCATCGCTAGCGCGAGTCGCGTTGTTGCGGACCCCGGCGACCGCTCGGCCGCTGTGCGCGATCGCAACGGATCCCAACGCGCTGCAATTGCTCGCTGCGCCCGCGCATCGGAAAGGCTCTTTACAGCTATTGGTGGGTATGATTATATTGAGTCGTATTTTTTTATTTTGATTATTTATTTAAATTCATACAATAATTTAACTGTAAGGAAGTTGATCCTTATAAGTGACACTATTAGATGGTGTAATAACACAGGTGTTTGTTTTTTTTTCAAAAGCAACGGATTCGATTCTTGGATACGAAAATTATTTTTTCAAAAAAACTAATGACGCACTTTTGACGCTTGAAACGAGATCCCGTATTTTTCGTTATTCCTTGTAGTTTTAGATTAATACATTTACGATATGAAGATATGATATGTATATGAAGTTTATAGGTATATGAAACAAACCAAATAACACATCAAACCTAATAAAACAATACGGTCGAATTTTAATACCAAAATCCTTTTCCGCCAATCAGCTTGACAGACGAATTATGAGTATGCTTACTCAGGTTGGACCTAGAAATTGACTTTCATATATCGTAATTAATATTTTATTTATTGTCATATAATTTTCCTCAGGATGTGTCTCGAGCAGTTAAAGGCGCAGCTTCAAGTTCTCCCGCCGTCGTCGGTTGTCATCAAACAGATTTAGTGTGCATCAGTCTGTCAGCTAACGGTGCGAAGTTAGCCACGGCCTCCGAGAGGGGAACCATCATACGCTTATGGGATACTACGACGAAGCATATGCTCCACGAACTGAGACGAGGGTCCGATTACGCTGATGTCTATTGGTGAGTGCTTCTTTTAACTCGAACCAAAAAGATGGTATTATATTTATGTTTGACGGGTGTATCTGTGTTAATGTGACATCGTATCTCCCTAAAAATTTCGATAAATATTTTTCGTTTGAATACCTATGTAATCGAGATGTTTTTTTATATATTTAGGCATAATTTGTGAATATCCGTTCAGATGTTTGAATGTTATCAGCTCTATTCTAAGTGAAAGGATCTGAGTAATTGTTACTGGTCTAATCGATTGGAAATTCGCTATACAGTGAATGAATTAAAAATAACTACTTTTATTAGTAATCTTTGAAGAGTACTATTTATCTCTGACTCTATCATCAGTCTCTTGTTACCAAGACAATGTATAGGGCTCGTTAAAATCAACTAAATAAACCGGAACACAAAAATGTTAGTAATCGTTAGTTTCATTGTCCACCTTCGATTCCAACATCAGACAAAATTTTCATAACGTGGTTTTTCATCATGGGAATTCCATCCGTTAATTTTTTGACAACTGTGTTTAACAGCTTATTATCCAATTCGCTTCGCACTCTACAAACAAGCATTTAGGAACATATTTATAATATCTTAATGTTTTTTTTTCTGTTGTGATACAGTATAAATTTTAACTGGTCGGGTTCGCTGGTGTGCTGCGTGTCGGACAAGGGCACTCTGCACGTGTGGCTCGCGCGCGGCAGCTACGCGCACGTCTGCGCCGCGCCCGCCGCGCCGCCGCTGCGCGCGCTCTGCGCCTTCAGCGACGACGCCAGCGCCGTCGGTGAGTACTCGCCGCACTGCCCGTTAGTGCGCACGTGTCGCTCTGCGCCTTCAGCGACGACGCCAGCGCCGTCGGTGAGTACTCGCCGCACTGCCCGTTAGTGCGCACGTGTCGCTCTGCGCCTTCAGCGACGACGCCAGCGCCGTCGGTGAGTACTCGCCGCACTGCCCGTTAGTGCGCACGTGTCGCTCTGCGCCTTCAGCGACGACGCCAGCGCCGTCGGTGAGTACTCGCCGCACTGCCCGTTAGTGCGCACGTGTCGCTCTGCGCCTTCAGCGACGACGCCAGCGCCGTCGGTGAGTACTCGCCGCACTGCCCGTTAGTGCGCACGTGTCGCTCTGCGCCTTCAGCGACGACGCCAGCGCCGTCGGTGAGTACTCGCCGCACTGCCCGTTAGTGCGCACGTGTCGCTCTGCGCCTTCAGCGACGACGCCAGCGCCGTCGGTGAGTACTCGCCGCACTGCCCGTTAGTGCGCACGTGTCGCTCTGCGCCTTCAGCGACGACGCCAGCGCCGTCGGTGAGTACTCGCCGCACTGCCCGTTAGTGCGCACGTGTCGCTCTGCGCCTTCAGCGACGACGCCAGCGCCGTCGGTGAGTACTCGCCGCACTGCCCGTTAGTGCGCACGTGTCGCTCTGCGCCTTCAGCGACGACGCCAGCGCCGTCGGTGAGTACTCGCCGCACTGCCCGTTAGTGCGCACGTGTCGCTCTGCGCCTTCAGCGACGACGCCAGCGCCGTCGGTGAGTACTCGCCGCACTGCCCGTTAGTGCGCACGTGTCGCTCTGCGCCTTCAGCGACGACGCCAGCGCCGTCGGTGAGTACTCGCCGCACTGCCCGTTAGTGCGCACGTGTCGCTCTGCGCCTTCAGCGACGACGCCAGCGCCGTCGGTGAGTACTCGCCGCACTGCCCGTTAGTGCGCACGTGTCGCTCTGCGCCTTCAGCGACGACGCCAGCGCCGTCGGTGAGTACTCGCCGCACTGCCCGTTAGTGCGCACGTGTCGCTCTGCGCCTTCAGCGACGACGCCAGCGCCGTCGGTGAGTACTCGCCGCACTGCCCGTTAGTGCGCACGTGTCGCTCTGCGCCTTCAGCGACGACGCCAGCGCCGTCGGTGAGTACTCGCCGCACTGCCCGTTAGTGCGCACGTGTCGCTCTGCGCCTTCAGCGACGACGCCAGCGCCGTCGGTGAGTACTCGCCGCACTGCCCGTTAGTGCGCACGTGTCGCTCTGCGCCTTCAGCGACGACGCCAGCGCCGTCGGTGAGTACTCGCCGCACTGCCCGTTAGTGCGCACGTGTCGCTCTGCGCCTTCAGCGACGACGCCAGCGCCGTCGGTGAGTACTCGCCGCACTGCCCGTTAGTGCGCACGTGTCGCTCTGCGCCTTCAGCGACGACGCCAGCGCCGTCGGTGAGTACTCGCCGCACTGCCCGTTAGTGCGCACGTGTCGCTCTGCGCCTTCAGCGACGACGCCAGCGCCGTCGGTGAGTACTCGCCGCACTGCCCGTTAGTGCGCACGTGTCGCTCTGCGCCTTCAGCGACGACGCCAGCGCCGTCGGTGAGTACTCGCCGCACTGCCCGTTAGTGCGCACGTGTCGCTCTGCGCCTTCAGCGACGACGCCAGCGCCGTCGGTGAGTACTCGCCGCACTGCCCGTTAGTGCGCACGTGTCGCTCTGCGCCTTCAGCGACGACGCCAGCGCCGTCGGTGAGTACTCGCCGCACTGCCCGTTAGTGCGCACGTGTCGCTCTGCGCCTTCAGCGACGACGCCAGCGCCGTCGGTGAGTACTCGCCGCACTGCCCGTTAGTGCGCACGTGTCGCTCTGCGCCTTCAGCGACGACGCCAGCGCCGTCGGTGAGTACTCGCCGCACTGCCCGTTAGTGCGCACGTGTCGCTCTGCGCCTTCAGCGACGACGCCAGCGCCGTCGGTGAGTACTCGCCGCACTGCCCGTTAGTGCGCACGTGTGCACATGACAGATCGGTAGGGAAGGCTCGATCCTTTTTGCCTCACAACACAAACACCAAGACAACGATACCATCCGGCCAATATAGCTTACCATGAGCTGGGATCCGCGTCTGTTAGCGCTTCAGAGAGTCACAGTGACCTCTGTCATTAAAAATTAAATTTTGTTAATTATATGCATATCTGTAAAAATAATGTTTTTTTTTAATTTGACATTTATAAGCAAATGTATGTAAATGACCTTGTTTTACTTTGTTTTGCAGTCGTGTGTGAAGACGGAACCTTTCACAAATTCACGTTTTCTGCCGAAGGTAACTGCCATCGCAGCGACTTTGAATACTTCTTACAGGTACGTATTATTATTATACTTTATTATAAAACCATTCTATAGTCCATTTTGAAAACTCTTTTTATTTAAATACTTACCTTACCTAAAGTCTAGCATTATGACCTTTTGTATAATGTTAATTTTTTATTATTATTTAATTTAAAAAAGTCATTAAATAATTACAAAACTTTTTATCTATTTTATTTACTGTTTTTTTTTTTTATAATGTTAAACATATACTAATTTAAGAGCAATTTAAAGTTTATTATAATCTTGAAAAAAAAAACATCTTTTTATTTAACTATAGATAAGATAAGCTCATGGATTTTGTCACCCAAAATCCGACCAGTTTGGACGATATACATTTGGCCCAAGTCAATAGACAAGTTTGTCATTGGAAATTGGTACAGATTTTTAACGTCAAATTGTATAAACGTAACATATCTTAAGTTATAAAATGTTATTGATATACTTTAAACCTTATAAGGAAATCTCACATCTCTTCTTGGGCAAAATACTGACTTAACACTAATATCTAATTAAATTATTTCAGGTAGGCGACGATGACGAATTTTTGCATTAATCATAACATCGCTAGAACAGAATAACAGACAATAAATCATTGAAAAGTGATTAAAAGTGAATTACAAAGTGATAACACACGTGATTTAATTTTTAGGGCATCTGTGGATCTACATACATACATACATACATATACATACATATGTATTTTTGCTACATTATCATTGGCTGAAATTTTTTAAGGTTAATATAAGTATTTTGCGCAAATGTGATATTGTTAATTTTGAAAAATAAAATGTTACGTAATTATTAAATAAAACGTTTCGAAATGGTTTTAATATTGCGATAGTAATAATTAATTATTACGGATTTCATAAGACTGCGCTGTATCATAAACTAAATAGTAATGTTAACAGATACACCAATGTTAATTAGTACTTATATTACCCTTAAAATCCTTTTTAAATTGATAATTGAAATGTTTGTATGTGTTATCCATAGACATTATAGAATGGTTGAAACAACAAACAACAAAAAATAATTTTAGCATCAAATTCTATTTACTTTGTTTTTAGAACAACCGAATTTTAGTGGTATTTATTTTATGTCACAGATACATTTTAAAGTTTTAAAGGATAATTTAAAATAAAAAAATCCGTTAACTATAAACCATTCTATAGTCTATGGTTAAAACTGTTTTTATTAAAATACTTGGAAAATATCTTATGTAAATTCTAGCTTTATTACGTCTAGTACGATGTTAAATGTTTAAAATGATTTAATTAAATAAAGTCATTTAAAATTACATTTCTTGAGAGCAACGAAAACTGCATCAAAATATACTTGATTAAATCTTAAGGCATAGAGAATGAAATAGACTGTCGCGAAATGTCTTTGGTTGAACTGTTTACGTACTTTCTTATTTTAAAAAGACACAAAGGGCACTAAACTAGCATTTTTAATAATAATTTTGAGTTTGACTGACTTATAAAAATTGTAAAGAGTGAAGAATTTAATAGGGAATGAATGAATGAATAGACAAAAATTCAAAGTTTCTAATATTGTACTTCAAATCATAATTAATTTGTAAAGCTATTAGACTTTTCATTCACTAACTTTTTAGCTTTCCTTGCTTTCAAACTATTAAAAAATAATTAATTTGTGACATATTTTCAATGTAGATTATTAATTGTATGTAATAAAAGAGGATTTACCAAAATTTTATTTTCGAAAACGCTATTAAAAATTTTGGGATTTGTTAACATTTGTGAGTCCCTGAAGATACATTAATACGTAATCTTTCAGCCTTATGTGTATTTCTTAAAGATACAAATAGAATGATGGAAAAGAAGGTGTCACTTATTTATAAAATGTCAATACAATTGCATGATAAAGGTGCTATTTACACATGAATCTTAACAAGTCTCAGAAATAATGCAATAATTACCCTTGTTTTAATTTTCTAAGTAACATAGTGATATTTTAATTTACCTAAATTATAGTCTATCGCGCAATATGTATATAATCATATGTTCGTGATGTCTCGTGTTCGAAATATATAGTGATTATTAGAGGTTTTATACGATTAATATATTTAAATACGATTAAAAATAATTTTAAAAATATCTCGCTATATTAATAATATTAGTAATAAAAGTTGTCATAAAAAATAATTTCTAATCTTATTTCACATCAAGCGATTTTAAATTTTTTAAAATCAAACGCTCAATGTACCTTTTGCATTTGCTCATTTTTTTTTTATGTAAATCAAAAACTTTATACATCTTTAAGGCAGCAAACAAGTGAATGATTCAGATCAATGAATGAAATCATTCACTTGTTCAACAAGTATCAAGTTTGTTTAATGTTTTACAAATCATCAAAAATAATTCCTTTACAAGAAAAATGTAATAGATATATATACGCAACTGAATGATCTATTTTAGTTATGTATATTAATTTCGAGTATATCCTTTATTTTTAATTATGATGTTAGTTAAATTTTTGAACTGAGAGAATATAGGTTATAACTTTAATATATTATAGAGTATAAATTAACCCCATGAGTCGTTTTCAAATGTGTATAACCTTGTAAATATGTGTTAGTCGCATAGCTTTTATATATTGATGCTAGGAATTTAGTGACAAATCATTCTGTCAGCTTATATTTACTTTAAATAGGGTAATGACGACATCAGCAAAGCTAGTAAATAATAATAGTATATAAACATTGTGCTACCCGCTGAGATGGGAAATTTTTTTAATATATAATAGTCGATAGTACGTTTATATAATTATTACGTCTTGTTTATTTACTAAGCATTGTGTGTCATTATTCATAATTAAATGTAACATTAAGATTTAGAAATTTTATCGAAAAATGAGCACCTTCTGTAAATATGAAAATTAAGTTTATTTTTTTAATGAAAATTGTGACAATGACAGATGCTCCACTGTTTTGTAGTTGAAATGTGGAGGTGTAACCATATAGGATTTGCAATTTTCACAATAAAAAATATTTTTAAATCAGTGTAATTTTTTTTAATCCTACCTATGATCTTAATGACTGTAAAATATTTTTTTTTATATTCGACTCTTAATAATGTAATGTTGATTATATTTTAGGGGGGAATCTGTACGAATTATAACATACTAGTCTTTTAATTTTAAATGAAAGCTTTTAATAGAAAACTCCAAACATTGAATCAATCATTCTTTATTGCACTTCTTTATTAATTTATTAATCTGTTATTGTAATGCTTTTGAATTTATTATGAACTAGTAATTAGGTAACTTATAAAATCCATTTTATAAGATAGCATTTATGCAGATAAAAGTACATAGTAGGATATAAAACGGTAATCATTAATTTTATAACATCCAAGCAAATAAAAATTGAAGGCTTTTTTAATGTCTTTATTTTAAAAAACAACTAGGTAACATTATATTAATAAATTAACTATTATTATGAAATTTATTAAATATTATTTTATAACCTTATATACATTTTATTCATTCTGGGGCTTTTTTCGGTCAAATGGATCTGACCAGACTTTCATATCTGCAAAAAAACAAACTAATTCAATAAATGATAATGTTCATTAATTAGGGAAAGAATAATTTATATACTTTTCATGATCTGCGCATATAAATAAATGTTCTTTAAATACATTAATTTCAAAATGTGTTCTTTGCATTAAAAAATATCACTGTACTATATAGCCAAATATATCATATAACTATTTATGTTATAAGTTCATACATGTTGTAACCCTGAATATCAACTACTTAAGACAATGTCGCCTAGCAACCAGCCATTGACTGAGTATGACGGACAAGAGTGTCTTTAAACCAACGAGTCACTTGACAAGCTGGTCAAAGTTGGAAACATCAATCTCCATCATGTTTTCTACATTCCATGTGACATTAGCGAAATAACATGTATCTAATTGGCACAACTAAAAGCCATTAACCAAAGAATTGAATTGAATTGAATGTTGGAAATGGGTGTAGATTTCTTATGTCCAATAGTATGAACATTACATACCTATAGTTATAGAATATTATTGTAGATACCCCATTCATTGAGGAATACGTTTATAGCATAACAATACGACTTTTAAGAGCATAGCACCGATAAAATGGAATATAATCATAACAGTAAGTTAGCTTTAAAATAAAATATTATAATAATACTTACTTCCAGGTTGAATTTCTTCTTGTTTTATATTCTTTCTAGTTTCCTTTTGAATTTTTTCTGTGAAAATATCAATGTCAATTTGAATAAAAATATAACCACTAAAACATCAAATTTGAAAAAACACACTTTATAAAATTTCGTATTTATAATTCATAAAAAATTCTAAATATGTCTTTAATTGGCATATTAAATTTCCAAAAAATTCTAGTTTTCAGTATTGTTTAGAAGTTACATAAATTAATACTGTTTTGTGTAATCTTACTGTATTCGGATGGATCTATCATCGGGCTTATAACAATAGGATAAAGCGTCAGTCCTAGTACACCAATGAATGCACCTATAATTGCTGTAGTTCTCAAACGTCTAACAACAGCCATCGTTCGTATTTTAATCAATATTTTGTAAGTATTTGCATTAAAATATACTTTACGCGATATTATTTACAAAATCAAAAATGTCATTATGACAAATGTTACTCGCTGTCACAATGACACCAATTGATAGTGATAAAGACGTTCACGAACGCAATGCTTATTTAAATTATTCGCTTCTTGCTTAAGTACAAAAAAAAAATGAGAAAAAATAACAATAGAACATTTGTTTTTTTTTATGTTTATCGATATTGGTGATATTATAATAAAACTAAGGAATTATAGTATTAATTCAATCAGAATTGTTACACAGTTAGCGGCCTTAAACTTGAAATGAGAAATCATACATTTGCTATAAAACAAAGCTTACATACATAATGTAGTCTGAGCTTCTGAGGATCTCATTATTAAATACAATACGAAAGAATAATACTAAAACAAACAACTGTTACATTATAATTACTTTTTAACTGGCTTTTAACATTTAAAAAGGGGAAATTCTATGTTCGACTATATTTATTATGTTATTATTATGTTTGTTCACCGATTTCAGCGCTAATTGTGGACCGATTTTGTTTTTTTTATTTGTTATAGGGGTATATTTCTTAGCAGAGCTCATTTATATCAGGTCAAATCTGATGCTGAGATCCTAGAGGAATCGAGAAAACTCTTTAAATATTATAGGTAAAGTTATACCGATTTAAGTGTTTTTTATAACTCATAAACCAAAAATATATTTACTATAACATATCAAGTGACCCCGTCAATAAAGATTTTTTTAAAAAGGTTTACTTGTTACCGACTTTAAAATAGCATCTTTATTACGAATTGAACAAGTATTTCTTGAATTAAAATATGAATTTAATTAATTGCAAGGCCATTGTTATTGTTTCTGCAATATTTCATAGTAATATAATTAGGTATAATTTTAAATATTTTATTGACATGTTTCCTTTACTTTGTTTTTTATTTTCGCTCGAACTGAAGAATCATTAATAAATACATCAATGTGGATAGTTTTAAATCCCAGACTTTTAATGAAAATCCACTTATTTACTTACTGGACTCTCGATTTTTCCGGTAACAAAAATATATATTGTATTTAATAATTTTAAGATTTAATTTTATTTAATTCTGAATTATAATAATTAATACTATTCATACAAATAATTCTATTAAAAATAAAAAGAAAGGGAATAAAATACTCTAACAAAGGTAATTATTTTATTTTATTTTTATTTTATTTTTTTTATTTCTCTAACATACTTATGTATGAATTGTACCATTCAAATCTCATTCGATTTTAAACATAATTTATAAATTTTCTAATTAGCTAAAATAACTACTTAAATATATCATCGTTAAAACAACAAGATAAAGTTATGATATCGTAGTAAGGTATGTGTAATTTTATTGTACATATCATTTTTTTTTATTAAAATTACTTTTTTACTAAATATATTTTTAAAACCTCCATTATCATCCCGGTATTTAAAAATAGGATAATATCTTTCAAGCCCGATAACATAACGCCATTTCAAGTATTTTAAGTAACGCAACTTAAAGCGTTTAGTTTTTAAGTTATCTTTGGTATTTGTTGTTAAGTGATATTTTGTTAACTTAAGTATCTTGTACTTGTAACTATAACGTGCTTAGCAATTTTATTATTATTTTTAAAATGTCCACAAAACTATGACGTATCTATTAAATTTATTTTTATTTATTTGAAATACAGACAATTAATAACTTAAAATTAACGCTTTCCAATTTATAGACACATTCTTAACATAATTCTTCATAAGTTATAAGTATCTAATCAATCTAATAGCGCTCTATATAATAAAACTATTTATTAAACAAAGGTCAGCAATAAAATGATTCATTGTTGTTTAGTTTTGTTATTTAAATGAATCATTGGATATTATTTAGAGAATGATCATTGTGAACTTTGCTACACATACGATATTGTTTTTCTATTACAATGTTGTTTACTAATTTTATTGTTCATCGTGTTGGTTGTTAGTTTTAGTTATTATTGTTTAAATTCATATATGTGAAATGCGGTTTTTGCGTTTATATCGCTGGTTTGCAAGATAACGTAGTAATTCAAAATTCTAAAAATTAGACCATAAATCTTTGATGTTTTATTATGAAAAGAGTTGCGATGATGATTTTACTTTAAATCAAGAAAGTTATAACATCAAGGGATCGTTTAAATTTTGCAGCTATGCACCAACACATTAATAAAGAAATTTAATAACCCCATTCCCTAAAATGCATCATTTCTAGTTGCATCGATATTCTTGAAAAGCAGCGATATGCTTAAAGCTATACCTAATATTTATAGTCACTAATGCGTTCCTACGGATCGTACGTGATATTATATAGCCTATGAGTCATCCAACATTAAACGCATTTTTTATTTCTGAGATTAACGCGTTCAAACAAACTTTTTTATTTGAATATATTAATGTGGATAAGCAATAATGTGTCAACCCACAAACAGTCAAAATCGGAGATATTGATGTAATTTGATGATGCATCACCTATTTGACTTTATTAAAAAAATTCATCCATATTATCTATCTCTTCTAGCTACATATATAACCGTATTTTGTTCACGTCACCACTTTCTTAAATTTTTTGATATAAACCAAGATTACAATCTTTAATAAAGGTTCTTGTTTGTAGGTATTTCGTTAGGTTTGTTTTACGGTACGTCCATTTGAATAAAATTTTCTATAGCGCGTTTTGTGTTCCATGTATTAAATTCCATGTATTAATGTATTAATTTCCATTCCATGTATTAAAAAAATATTTACTAGCATAGAATTCCTTTAAAATTGCAATAAATCGACTTACGAAATAGCGTTCATTTTATTAGTTAAATTATTTGATATTATTATTTATATAAGAAACGAAACGATACTTAATTGATACACAAATTATCAATTATTTTAATATTTTTTTTTATTTATACCTATATAAATTATAATTACCTACTATGGTTTTAAAATTAAAAAATCAGGATAACAATTGAGCTAAAGCCTAGCTGTAGTCCGCTGATTATAGCTCATACGCGGGCTGGCTCGGCCAGGGACTTGTATATTTATTTGTTTGAGATTCTTGAAAAAACTACTGTATTGAATTCGATTTTTTTTTTCAAGTTTAAAGTATTAGATCTTAACTTGCCATATAAATTATCTGGCTGTGATATAAACGCAACAGAGGAATAGCAAATTGTAAGCCCCGGGTAGAAACTAGTGCAATATAATTTATACTAATATTATAAAGAGGTTAAATTTATGTATGTTTGTTAGTATTTAATCTTTGAAACGACTAATCCGATTGGATTTTTGCGTCGGATTGCGCTTTTATTGAGAAAGGTTATAGGCTATATTACATCACACTGCGATACATTGGATCGAAGCAGTAACCATAAACGCGAGTGAGAAAGGGTAGGTGATACAAATAAGGCCTGTATTCAAATAATACCTCATCCTCTTTCCCTTCATCCTTTGTCTATCAAAAATGAAACAATTGAATTAAAAGCTTTCTTCAAAATGACACGTTAGAAAAGAATTTTTTTAATTTTTATTGGTTGCTTATTTCATAACACTTTTTTAAATATAAAACTATTTACTATAACAACCAAACATGCCATAAATTGAATGAATTTAAATTTACCTTAATAATTTAAGTTAGTTTATATATATGTATGTGGTTACTAAAGTTTACAGAATAAATGATTTTTCCATTTATATAATAAAGCTGTTTTTACTTTCTAACATAAATAGTTTTTAAGATATAAGTAAGCGTTTGCAGGAAGGTAGGCCTTATTCACATCTAGTACCTTATAATAAGAATAATAACCAATTATATAACAATAAACAAAATTGGTATGAATAACAAACAGCTTATAAAATACGTATAATTTATATTAGCTTTATAATTACAGCAGTTTTTTTTATTAAACCATAACATTATGTTTAATAATAGTTGACGCGTGCGAATATTTATGTACCCCATTGTATTTCGTTACGCAGTGTTAAATTATAATTTTTCTATAGAAAACATTAATTTTGACACCATCATTAGAACAAAAAATTATCTTAAAAATGGTGTATCAAACATTAATTTACAAAAATACAATTTTGAAGAAATTATATAAATGTAGATATGAGGATAATTAAACAAATAGGCGTATTTTAAATTGTATATTGCTGCAGGTAAATTACATTATAATTATTTAAAACAAGTTATTGATAGTAAAAATATAAAACTAATAGTTTATTTTAAAGTTTACCGTACATCATATTTATTTGTGTTAATATTATAAAAAGGTTTAGTGACACCTTCCTCTAATAATTGAAGTAACTTCATAAACACCAATTTAGGAGCATCCACCGCCCAAAGGAAGTCAATGTGGTTGAACTCTTTTAAAGGTACAATATAATGCTCAATTGGATTCGCAAGTTGCACATACAAGTTTGTAACATCAACATCACCAGCTAACCAGTCGTTTTCAGCACTAAATAAAGCGATCGGTAAAGTTATTTTATGCAAAGGATACTCTGGAGGCGCGAGAGATCCATACTGTTTTAAATTACCTTCACTACCATAATCAAATTGTTGAAATCTACCGACATTTTTGATTTCTTGTGCGTAATGTACCAATGTCTTGGTCGATGCACCGGCTGGGACATGCCCCAGTATTATGGGGAGTAGCGTTCTATTAAATTGTCGTTCGTCGTGTCCGCATAACACAAACATGGAGTTTTCACATATCGCTTCTTCGTAGTGATTAATCTCACACGCGTGCTTCGATAGCCATCTCAGAACCGCGTTTTGTGGTAAAAACTCATTAGCGCCGAGAAGTTTTAATAAATATTCCAAGTTGTTGCTGTATTTTGCTAGGAGACGGATAGGACTTTTGATGTCGGTCATAAAGGCGACAGGAGCCAATGCGAAGCCGGCCCTCAGGACTTTGTTGTAGTGAGTTTTCGTTGAGAGCAAAGCGAATAAAATAGTCGTACCCATCGAATGGCCCACGTAGTTTATTTTTGTGTCCCATCCTTTCGTATCCATGATATAATCAATGACTGCTGGCAAATCGTGTTGGCTCACTTCGTGAAAGGTGAAGTTCCAAAATTCGAAGGTATCTGTGTTAAGAGATACATGCGCTCTGGAATACGTGTTCCCTCGAACATTTGCCAACCATACATCGTAACCGGCTTCAGATAATATATACGCTAGACCCTTTTCTGGTCCAGCGATGACCCAATCCGCTGAACTGCCTAGAAGACCGTGATGGAGCAGAACTGTTTTTCGAGGGCTATCCTCCCTTTTAGCATTTCGGGAATGAGGAATCCTATGAACCGTGAGAATGTAACCATCTTCGGTGACGATTGTGTGTGATTCTGACACGTACCCATGGAGAGCTATTAATTGTGGGGTACTCATATGAATACTGGGATCATTATCATTGCACGTATATTTCACTTTCTCAGGGGCGATAGCGTCAAAAATCTTTTGCTCGTTAGCTTGGGCATCTTCGACGTAATCTTTGAATTTCCTTTTTATCCTCGCTTGGTTGTCGATTCGGCCTTCCGATTCCGTCTGATTATTCAAACCGAGATACGAAGTAATTTTATTTCGAACATTTTCTACGTAAAACTGTTTCAAGCTACGTCCTTTTGATCTCACATAGTTAGTTATTTGGGAAGTTTTATTCGTGAATGTATCGACGAGATTCTGCGGAAACCAACCGGTGTGCCGGCTCTCACTGCATTGTATGAATAATACTAATGTAAACAAAATAACGATTAGCTTCATGTTGTCAAAGTGAACCGCTCTCGACGAGAGATGTTCGTGCGACTGATGTTATTAATGGGGCACAAACGTATCCCGGTCCACGGGTCAAGGGGAAATGACTAATGAACGATATACTTGTTAACGCTAAATGTTGATCAAATCTATAGATATGCGTCTTATATTATCGTATAAAATTACTTATTTTGAATGACTGTCTTTGTTTTTAAATGTTTATGATAATTTTAGATATTGTAATAAGCCATTTATAATTGTTTTTTTTAAAGATACTTTTTATTGCAGACATATGATTGTATTCAATAGTTTTATACAAATAAGACGGGCAAATTTTGACGCCTTTGATGTCGTAAGATAAGTATATTTTGTGAAATTAATTACGTACTGTGCTTCTTGTATTTATTTACTTTGAATACCTACGTTCGGTTAAGAAGCTGGAACCGTTTGTGGTATAAGTATAATCTAATGAACCTGGTGACGATTGTACATCAATTACAATAAAAGTATTAAATATGCCTTATTATTTTTTTATATAAAGATAATAAATAAAAAAATATAAGTACTTGCATTGTGTAGATTGGATGTTGAGCGTGCATTTCAGGTTGTCTATACTTCGATTCTAATATTATAAACAGGTAAAGTTTCTTTGTAAGTTTCTGTGTTTGTATGTAGGGAGTCATTTCCGAAACCAATGTTCTGATTTGAAAAAAAAAATTGTGTTAAATATTCCGTTCATGGGTGACACTTATAGGCTATATTACAGCACGCTATCACTCATAGGAGCGAAGCAGTATCCATAAATGCTAATAAAACCGCAAGAGGCAGCTAGTCATCATGTAAATATAAAAATATATATATACATAAGAAAATTCTATCCTAATTCTTTATATTAAAAAGTTGTTTCTGTACGCACTTAATGCATAATAAAGTACCTATAGATACCTACCATTATATCAAAAAATCCTTCATTTTATTTTTGCCCTTAATAAGTTCCAGAAAAACAAAACGATATGTACTTATATGACGACAAAAATTCCAATAACTGTCCCTATATTAAATTTAATGTAATTATATAGCAATTAAAAAATACAATTTTATGATATTTTTTATTGCATTTCAGTTTAGCTTATGTAATCGTATTTAAATTTTATATGAGCAATAAAAAGTATTTGTCCTAGCAAAACTAGATGGCGCTGAACGCTTTTAAATCACGCTATGACCTGCAATTTGTTAGGGGATAAGTTCCTATTGGAATCCTCGTATATTCATTCAATGTACAAACAGGACCTCTCGGTCCCGTGGTCTCAACCACTCTTAAATTTTTGATAGTCTTGAAAGAGACTATTGTATAATCCATATTATTAGCTTCGTATACTATGAAACACTATTCAATATTAGTATTAACTAATTATATTATTATTATTCCTTTAGGTGTTCATTGAATACTAGTCGTAAACGTATCACGTTAAATGTTGGTATATAACATAAATGCACTTTTTACGTTGATCAAATACTGGTACATAAATATGTTACTGAAAAATGTCATACTTTCATCTATATAAATAATCGTATTGATGAATCAAGTGTTTTTTACTGCTTATTTTGAATGACAAATGAAAAAAATCTAATTTTACACATGTAGATATAATTTTGACACTAAACAGTATCATATGCTTTTACTACCCCCAGCACCCGTTTTTCGTATTCGTATCCAAAAATTATTTTTGTGTGCTGTGTGTCAAATTTAGAGTCATTATTTTATATATATTTTCAGTCAGTACCAGTGACAACTGGGACAACCTCGTCGAATATTGTTTGTTTTTTAATAATTTTAACATTAAATAATATATTTTTAAGATTGACAAAATCTTGAACAGTTGGTAGTTATTGTCTCTTGTTATATTTAGCTAATGATACACATTAACTAGCTTATGTGAGTTGGGCGCGATTTCAAATGAGTCATGAGTGGAAAGAGGTTATAGGGTATATGCATTATCGTTATTAATAAACGGAATTTATTAATAGTTATGGTCCAAGTTTTAACTAAATATATATTTAAGTTAAATAAACATATATTTAGTAATATTAACTTGGTTGAAGTTGCGAATTTAAATAATGCAATTGTTTACTTTAAATATTTATAAATATTATCCGTGAAAAAAAGTGATTTTTATTTTCAGATTAAGACAAACAAAATGGCTATGATACTTATGGTTTAGACATAACGAGGGCGTAAAAATAATAATAAATCAAACTAATAAATCTTTTAAAATATTCTTTTATTTATAATTATACTATTTGTACATACATATTTTTCTAATATCATTATTCTAATATTTTTCTACCCACAAACCATTAAAATTAATATATTAATTTCAACTCTTCACATAATTCTTCAAAATTATCTATCTTCCATTTTCTCAATTCGCTTTCTAAACTTTCAGCTTCTAGATTTTCAAAGTCATCAGAATCTGGAAAAATAAATTGACATTTTTACCCATTCGATTATTATTTATACCTTACTAGCTGGTGCCCGCGAATTCGTCTGCGCAGGATTAGTTTTGGTGAATATAGCTTACACGATGGATATATGCTGTTGCGGGCTTTATTGAAGGACTATTCAAGATAAACATTTTCATTACATAAATGTAACTCTAACGCTCGCAGATGGTAGAACTGTTTCCTACTTACTTCATGCTTATCGTTATTTTTGGAGAACACACGCAGTATCTTCATAAATTATAGTGTATATGTTATTCTGATATGTCGCTGCTTTTCAAGAATATCGATGCAACTAAAAATGATGAATTTCAAGGAATGGAATTCAAACGATCCCTTGATGTTATTTCTTTATCGACTTAAAGAAAACTCATCATCGCAACTCTTTTCATGATAAAACATCAAACATTAATGGTCTTTTGACATACTTAGTACTGTTTCTTAGAATTTTGAATTACTACGATATTCTTGCAAACCAGCGATATGAGCTATACTATTGTGTCTTATAATCCATTTAGTAGTTTTTACGTGAAAAAGAAACAAACATCGATATAAAGTATTTTCGCGTTTATAATATTATACCTTATTAAATTTGAAGAAATTTGTTATTAAAATATTTTTAAAGTAGCTAGTCACATTTTCTATAACAATTTTTATGAGTGGCATAGAAAGGAGCCTAACTAGCGTCCTATAGGATTTGGACGTTGCCGACGACATATGCCTTAAGCCACACACGCGCAGACATGCAGGCGAAATTAAACCACTTCGGAGGGGAGTCAGCAAAGACGGGGCTCAAAATTATTACCATGATTCAGGAAATAAGGTGCGGAACAACGAATACACCTCCGTTAGTTATCGGCACAGAGGCAGTGGAACATATCCACAAATTGATTTATCTCGGTTGTTGCGCGTCAGAGACTGGAAGAATTGAAGAGAATATAACTTTGAGGATCGTTAAACTTCCAATCCAACGTGAAGACTGTATTCTATATGGATGCTAGTTGTAGAAGTGAGGGCCAACGTGAAAACCTGGATCGAAATCAAACGCGAAGCTTAATACCCAAAGAGATGGCGATGCACTGTGGACGCTCTCTGCCTCTAGGGAGCATTGGATCATCAGTGAAGTGAAGTAGAGCAAAATTTGTATAAGAGTAATTCGCGCCTCAATATATCACTTAAGTTGTAAGTTATTTCAGGTGTAAAAGCAAATAATAATTAGTTTATATAAATATTAAATACGACCATGAGCAAAATTCCAAGCGTTATTCTCGCTTAATAAAGACATTCAGAATATAAATAAGTCTTTAAAAAAAACAAATAAATTTCAATAGCAAAATACGTAATTTCGTTTACTTGCAAGACATACTTAAAAATGAACTACTGGACCGATTTTTATAAAAACAGTACTGTTACGGACTCCTTAGAGTCCAACCTATTTTATATTTCTATGTATTTTTTACTAAAAAAAGATGTGTCAAATTAGCGTTGATATGTAGAACTGTCGGAAAAATAAAAGGATAAAATGCATGATATAGTTTCATTTGTGTTGTATTATTGCATTTTTAACATTGGTCCTTGAGCAAAAACGATAATTATACAGTCCAATAGTTTTTGGTACGTACGTCGAAATTAAAAGAACTGATCCGAACCAATATATCGATGTCGTCTAAAAGGACAATGGAAACTCGTAGTATGTCGAAAGACGAAAATAAAAATTACAATACAGAAGAACAAATATCGGAATCGATTAAAAGCATATCAAAGGCAAGTAGTATACGATCATCTATTGCTACTATTACTTTAGCCAAGAAAAAAGCTGAATTAGAAGCGACAAAAAAGATAACTGAACTAGAAATTGCTGAACTAAAAATGAAAAAACATGAACTAGATTTAGAAAAGTCAGTAATAGAGAAAGAGTTAGAGGTAGAGATCGCAGCATTATCATTACAGGAGGAGGATGCTTCATCTATTTTTACTCACGGTTCTAAAAATAAAGTAGAAGAATGGTTATCAGAACAAAAACCGCGGAAAAAAGATTTCTTTCTTGAGGTAAAACATACTAATGATAATTGTAAAATAGAAAATTGTTATACTAATATGAAAGAGAATAAAATGTCTGATATACAGCTACTAGCGCGAGAGATAAATAGTCTACGGCGTCCTATGAATGACAGCAAAGAGCTTCAACCCTTTTTTGGTAATGCTCATGATTGGCTTTCGTTTAAAGCATCCTATGAAGATACAAAGGATTATTTGTCCGATTCTGAGAATATTGCGCGATTACGACGTTGCTTGAGAGGCGACGCTCGTGAAGCAGTCGCTTGTTTACTCCATACAAATACCTCACCGAATGAAATTATAGATGCATTAGAATTGAGATTTGGACGACCAGAACTTATTATCCAAGAACAGATAACAGCATTGAAGGAGCTACCTAAATTGAACGATTCCTCCGATCAACTTTGTAAGTTTGCTTGTAAAGTGAAGAACTGCGTTGCTTCTATTAAAGCTTTAAACAAACCTGAATATTTAAACAGCGTCGAACTCAATCAAATACTTAAATTGAAAATTAGTCATCTTAAATCTCGCTGGTTATCTTACGCATTAGAACATGAACATGACAATGATCCAGAACTAGTAAAATTATCAGATTTTTTGCAACGAGAAGCTATTGCCGCTTCAAAATTTTGGTTATGGGAATCAGGGAGACCAGGCACTTCGCAAAAGTATTCTGGACAAAAAACATTTTATACAGAAAATTTGAATGAGGAAAATATAAGTGATGAGCCAGATAATTGTTATATTTCCAAAATGCCTGAAGAAAGAAACATTTGTCCTTATTGCGAGTCACAAGATCATAGAACTATACAAGAATGTAACCAATTTAAAGATATATCTATTGATGAACGTTGGAAATGGGCTCAAGCTACTAGATATTGTTTTAAATGTTTACGATCAAGACATCGCAGAGAAAATTGTCGAGCTAGACCTTGTGGCATAAATTGATGTCGAATGTCACATAGCCGTCTACTTCATGCTAATAGAGAGACAACTAGCGGAGCTCTGATGACGATCGCTGAACCAACAAACTCAAACCTTACTAATGTTGCTTCTGCTGAAAAATCAGATGAACCTATTGATGGTGTGACAACATGTACTAACTGTATTTCAAAAAATAAAGTTCTGCTCAAGATTATACCTGTAACGATTAGCAGTCCTCTTGGTTCAAAAAATACATATGCACTTTTAGACGAAGGAAGTACTCTCTTGAAAGAAAATGTTGCGAAGAACATTGGTTTTCAGGGAACAATAGAACCTTTCACTTTAGCTGGAGTTAATGCAACAACAGAAGAGTCACATTCTATAAAGGGAGATTTAGAAATTGTCGGTCCTTCGAAGGAAGTAATAAAGCTAGAAGGAGTGAGAACTATTAAATCACTTCCACTTACTCCACAGACAGTACAAAACCTGACAAAATATAAATATTTACAAGATTTACCGTTATCGACTATGTGTTACGATCATGCTACACCTGAACTTTTAATTGGGCAAGATAATTGGCACGCTCTTATAGCAAAGGAAACTAGATGTGGAAATAAAAATGAGCCTGTCGCTTCATTAACTTCTTTAGGTTGGGTTATACATGGTTTTTCTAATTCTTGTACTAACGTTGTTAATTTTGTAGGTCAGATCAATACAAAAATAGATGAAGATACACATAAAATGGTTGAAGATTATTTTAAAATAGATTCCATGGGAATAACTCATCCAAAAAAAGCTAAATGAAGAGGACTTGAAAGCTATTGAAATATTAGACAAGACATCTAAAAGAGTTGAAGATGGAAAAAGATGGGAGGTCGGTTTGTTATGGCGCGAAAACTTTCCTATTATGCCAGATAGTTATAATAATGCAAGCAAAAGACTGAGATTTGTCGAAAAAAGATGGATTTAAATAAAAGTTATGGCCAAAAGTACAAAGATAATATGGATAATTTCTTAAGAAGTGGTTACGCGGGACCTTGTGAACATATTGAGTCACCAAAGAAATGGTATTTGCCTCATTTTGGAGTAACTCATGTAAATAAATCTGATAAACTGAGAATAGTTTTCGATGCAGCTTGTAAAGTAAGTGGCGTTTCTTTGAACGATAAACTTTTGACTGGACCTGATTTGCTAGCGCCACTTTTGGGAATTATTTTTAAATTTAGAGAAGGCAAGATTGCAGTTTCCGCTGATATTAAGGAGATGTTTTTACAAATTCGAATACGTTATGAGGACAGACCAGCTCAAAGATTTTTATGGAGGGATGTTGATCGAATCGGAAAAATGAGAGAGCATGAAATGAAATCTGTCATGTTTGGTGCTGCATGCTCACCAACGACTGCTATTTATATTTTACGCCGTAATGCAGATGAATTTATTTCAGATTTTCCAGATGCTGTACATTCGATAAAAACTCGTTTCTATATGAATGATTATCTACATTCCTTTCATTCAGAAAATCGGGCTATTAAAATAATAAAAGAAGTTGCTGATATAAATTTAAAAGGAGGATTTACATTGACAAGATGGATGACGAATAGTACGAAACTAATAACTAACATTGATGAAACGGAGAGAGGCTCAGGAGGAATTGATTTTGATTCTAATACGTTGGTCAAAATATTAGGTCTAAGATGGGACCCTGTTGACGATACGCTGGAATTTAATTTAACTTTTATTAAGACACCGCAGGCTATTATAAATGGCGCTGACGTACCGACAAAGAGGGAGGCTCTTAGAATTCTTATGAGTATGTTTGATCCGCTTGGTCTATTAACTCCAAATATCACACAAGGTAAAGTCTTACTACAAAAAATTTGGCGAAGTGGAGTAGATTGGGACCAAAAAATCAAAGAACCTGAGGCAGTTTTATGGAATCGGTGGCTAACATGTCTTAAATCATGTTGCATGTATAAAATTTCAAGATGCTATTTCGTCGATGCATTGCGAAGTCGTATAGAACTCCATACATTTTGTGCCCCCATTGAAAAAGCATTTGCATGTGCATCTTATTGGCGTTTTATTGAAGTTAATGGAAATGTATCAGTCAGCTTAGTTGCCAGTAAGTCACGTGTAGCACCATCTAGACCAATAACAATACCCAGATTGGAACAAATGGCTGCAGTACTTGGAGTTAGATTAGCCGATATTATTGTTAAGGAGCATGATTCGTTTGATATTTCAAAGCGATATTTTTGGACTGACTCTTCAATTGTTTATGCGTGGATAGCAGGATATGCACGTGATTATAAAACTTTTGTTTCGAATAGATTAGGTGAAATAGCAGAACTATCGAAAAAACCGGAATGGAAATGGCTGCCGACTGAATTAAATGTCGCTGATGATGCTACAAGAGAGATTGAAAATTTAAATACTAATCATCGATGGTTTACTGGGCCACATTTTATATACAAAACCGAAAGTTTTTGGCCGACGCAGAATTTCGATAGAGATATTAATTTACCAGATGAAAAGAAAAAAGTACTACTAATTATTACCGATAACACATTGACGCAGAGCCTACCTGACATTAAAAGATTCTCTAAATGGTTAAAATTGATAAGAAGTACCGCTTTCGTTCTTTTGTTTATTGACTGTGTGCGAGAGAAGAAAGGTATTTCGTTACGACGCACACACATCGATGCTGCTGAGACTCTTTGGATACGCCAATGTCAGAAAGAGAGTTTTAAGTTAGAATTAGATAAATTAAAATTGGGTTTGGAGGTACAGAAATCAAGCCGTTTATTTAATTAAATACATATTTGGATGAAAATGGTTTGATCAGGTTGAAAGGAAGAGCTAACGCGCTAATCGGGATTAACCTGTATGT
Source organism: Hypolimnas misippus (assembly GCA_037950945.1). Taxonomy (NCBI): domain Eukaryota; kingdom Metazoa; phylum Arthropoda; class Insecta; order Lepidoptera; family Nymphalidae; genus Hypolimnas; species Hypolimnas misippus. Next base: position 6,118,661 of record JBBEEQ010000014.1, read on the forward strand.
AAGAGAACCAATAATTTTAGACGGAAGGCATATTTATACAAGACTGCTCGTACAACATTTGTTGTGAAGTTAATACGGATACCCTTAGAAAATAATCAGATATCCTCTTAATAATTTTGCCGGGGCAGCATGTTACGGACTCCTTAGAGTCCAACCTATTTTATATTTCTATGTATTTTTTACTAAAAAAAGATGTGTCAAATTAGCGTTGATATGTAGAACTGTCGGAAAAATAAAAGGATAAAATGCATGATATAGTTTCATTTGTGTTGTATTATTGCATTTTTAACAAGTACAGTGTTAGTTCCCTACAGTGAAACAGACGCTTTAAATAAAAAAAATTGGTCGAGCCGTCTTGAAACAATCGGAAAACATATAATAAGAAGGGCCTTATTCTGTTTGCGGGGTGAATCCGTCTACTCGCAATTACAGGCGCTGCACTACGGTTAGAGCTTTGATAGTAGTGTTAGTAAGTCAAAATAAGGTTCTAGCTAAAACAATATCACCTAGGTACCATAAATTAGGATAGAAGTGCGTTAAAAACAGTGTTCAAAATTCAGGTTTGTTTTTAAAAGCGAAATGTGAGTAACGCGCGCTGGCATTTTGTTTAAGTAAAATGTAAAATTTTGTAACTTAAATGGTTAAAGACCGACATATGTCATTTAAGGTCCACTTAAACGATTTTAGTAATATTTAGCAAGAAAACATAATTAAAGATAAACTTTTGTGATGTTTAAGTTAATTACATGAAAATTGATAAGTGAATAATTCCGTCTATTATTAATAGGGCGATACTGTCATATGACAAATTTGCCCCAATTCACACATTATTAATCTTTTTGTACTCGTATTATATTTTAGTTTATCTACACAAACAATAAAAATATTTGTCTTTACATACAATGACTATGTTAGGTTTATAAACGATGCTCTTGCAGTTATACGATTACAATCTTTTTTTTCAATGATTCAATGTGGTATTTTTTTTAGCATTTTGGATTCTACATTAAATGCGGCAATTTTTGAGATAACTTGCAGATTCTGTGTAGTACATTTTTTTTAGTGTGAGTTCTCAAAGTGTAGTGATGCAAAAGACAAAACCTTTAAGTTGAAATTCAAGTGACCTTTTTTCGCACATGATAGACTAAGAGCCATGAAATTTTATTTATTTGATAAATACATTATTTAGCTTTAAAAAACAGTAACAACGATTGAGAGAGGTTTAAATTTGTAGCCACGGCAGTCAAAAAACCTACTAAAGAAGTCATTTTTCGTACTTTTCACATAATGGCTCCTATCTCAGAAACCAAGGGACTTTTATAAAAACGATTTTTTGTCTAGACTCGTTATGACCTGGCCTATATTCCATTTCAATTTAATCGTTGACTTTCGGGACCCCCTGTATAATTCATTTTATATTATTTTTTAGTACCTTAAGGTTTCTTCTTAGAATTACGTAATACGGTTTTGCCCTTTTTTAAAGTACAAATCTGTCTAATAATAGGTTTTCAAAAAGTGCTAATTATTCGAGTCAGTTAAAAAAAACTTACTATATACAGGAAACCATCCACTCAATTCGCAAACAGCCACATTAAACGCTGCTAACTGCTTTGCTCCCGAGCTACTTCTTCTTGGCCAAACGGTAAATCGAAAAACTTCATTATTCTCCTCTATTGGCTCTCCTCTCGTTATCAAAATATTATGTGCTATCGATTTTTCTAGGAAATAATCAAATAATTTGAATATTTCATCTATTTTCCTTGAATTTTGAGATACTTCAAAACAAAATGCTGGTACTGGGTAGCTTTCGTCGAAGCGAAATAGAGGTCCTTTTATTTTTATACATTTCTGGAAAATAAATAATTAAAAATGATATATTTTTAAGAAAATTGTTGTATTGATTAAATAAAATATTTTTTTCAAATCACTGACTTATATAAGTTAAGAGTTTTGGTCAAAGCATTGAGAACACTTTTGGTATTTGATACAGACTATAGAGATACAATGACTACAACAATGCATGTATTTGAAGTACTTTAATCATTTTATCCAATTTAATTTTCATCACAATCGATTAAGTAGTTTAGTTTTAATATAAAAATAATTGGAATAAGCGTGTCATTCAGGCATACCTCGTTTCACGTAAGTGTGTTGGTCTGAACACGAGGCGAGTCCAAATTCGCGCATGATACAGTCGAGTGAACAAGACTTACAATATTGTATGTATATAATATTACTAGCTTCCGCCCGCGACTTCGTCCGCGCGGAATAGTGCCGCGCGGCATGGTATCTTGCAGAGCTAACTGGAGCCACCGCCCTTCCCCTCGTATACTTTGCACATTGTGCGCGCAGTACTCGATCATTATTTTGCTGAGATGTTATTTTAAAATTAAAATATTTCCTAAGATACTCATTTAAATCGAATGGTGTAAAGGGCAATTTTATTTTAAATTCAATACTTGTTATGAATAATTTATTTACTTGGATAAGGAATTATATCATATTTATAAAAACTCCTTCGTAAATAATGCATTATTTTAGAACAAATTTGGTTAGCATAAAAAAGGTTATAGTGAGCTAACCTTAAAAGAGAGACATATGCCGTCGCGGACTTTTTTTTAGAACTTTTAAAGGGGAACAATTCTGTCATACATGATTTTTCGAAACTTTAACCGTTTACGCAGCGCACGCAGCGTAAGCTCTCTCAATAGGAAAATTACCTCCCGATTTTGAAACATTCCTCATTGGTGCTCCGCTCCTTTTGGTCTTAGCGTGATAATATATAGCCTTGCTCAATTAATGGGCTATCTAACACTGAAAGAATTTTTCAAATCGGACCAGTAGTTCCTGAGATTAGCGCGTTCAAGCAACAAACAAACTCTTCAGCTTTATAATATTAGTATAGATATTTCCGTTATATGACATTTATAGTCTTCACTTAACTTATTTGGTAAACATACACATCCCGAAACAAAAATTACGACTCTTCAAACATTTACACTGATTCAGTATTAACGTTTTTTAACTATTTTGAGTTTACACATTCAGTATGAATTGAACTAAAAACTGCTAAATAACAATTAAATAATGATTTAAACACAATATTTTAAAATATAGAACTATATACTGTCTTGGTGCCTAATTTAGTGTTCAGTGCAGCGTCATGCGCATAGTTCAGACCGACACACATATGTGAAACGAGGTATAAACGAAATTATTTTACTCTTAAAAGCAGTTACTTTTTAACTATTAACATTCTACATGAACCCATGTATGTTAGCATAGCATATCGTCGACCGTATATTTCCTATAAAGTCTACACTAAATATTAAATTACATTATTGATAGAAATAAGGCCCTATATGCATTTTCTACTATGCAGTGTATTAACAAAATTGTATTAATTTTACAAATATCGATTATATAATTATTAGCTTGTATAATAATGAAATTTAACATTTAAAGATGGTCCTTTTTACAAAAGCTAGTTTTGCTCTACCAAGATGATATTGAATTTAATTTTTTTATTTTAATTAAAATATTAAACAATATAGTTAAAAAAGTATTTACCACATATTCCACAGGGAGAGTGTTTTTCTCTATAAATAAATGGTAGTGCAAATGATTCACTGAGGCCAATGCACATAAGCTATTGAAACCAATTCTTAGGTCCCTGTAAACAAAAAAAATCTTTATTTTGTAAATTATTTACTTGACTGACCAATGATTATGTTATTAACCGACTATCAAAAAAGGATGAGGCTCTCAAATAGTTGGGAACTTATATATTATGTATGTTCACCGATTACTTGAAAAACAAAAAACTGAACCAATTTACTTAATTCTTTTTTTGTTTGAAACGTGAGTATTTTGCTTTTACAGTAAATTCTCTTTCCGATTTTTAAAATGTCTTGGTCAAGCATTTGTATGTATGAATATTTCTTTAGCTCTCCTCAGCCTAAGCTGTTTGACAGATTTACACATATAAGGTGTAATTAAATTTGTCTTGGTTGTGTGAGTCTCGATATATATTTTTCCTGAAAATTTTATGGGGAATTTCATGAGGAACAGAGTGGGAATTACGTTAGAAGTAACAACCTCCAATACTTTTTTTTGTTTTTTTTTTTTGGGGTGGGGGAAAACAAAACAGAGATGAAAATAAAAAAAAAATTGTATAAAAATCTCACTTGCCTACTCACCGATCCTGAGTCAATAACATAATGTTTATGGCCAGTTTCAAACTTTCCTTATTGACTATTTGTGGCAAGCATTTGTGTACAGACGGACAGAGTAAAGAATGGTATTTAGATATTGGACTCACATTCACAAGTACTGCATGGACATCACCTAGAAATGTTAAATAATAATTAATTTTTAGTCTAATACATTTTACAAGATGTTTATAAATGAAATATTAATGTAATTTATTATAAGCATATTTTGTATATTGTCTTTTTATATTCAGAAAATGTACATTTGATTTTAAATTTATGAGTAAATTAAAAACATTTATCTTTATTATACTAAATACATACACAAATATTTCTCAAAAAAAAATCTTATATTTCAAATTTAAAATAAAAAATAGACTAAATAAATTCATCTACATATCTATTGTATTGAAAAATAATAATATAAGTACATAGACGGGGGGTCTAATTCTGTCTGTCAGGTTTAACCATTTACTCACAACAATGGGCATTACAGTAAAGTTATAGCTGTTCAGACAGTTTAACATGGAATAAGGTCCCTCGACTATATTTAAAATTTTTAATATAAGAGCAATATACCATTATCATATTCTTTAAATGTGAACATTATCTCCTCTTTGGATACTTTTGTGAAATTAAACTTGTTTTCATCAAACGGTTGACATATATTAGTGATTTGTTCTGGAGTCCTCCTTTTGCTTTGCCTGCTTGGATTTAACTGTAAATTTAAAAAAAGTCCTATTTACAAAATGTAATCATTTGTGGTTTTATAAGTAATTAAGTAAAAAGAGACTGTTTCGGAATTTACTATAAACTTTTGATATTAAATTAATTATGTTACTGTTTGTGTCACACATGTTTTAAGTAATCACTGCCATTTATAGACCATCAGCGGAGCCACAGAATGTGTTACCAACTTAAAAAGGATTATAGTATGAAAGGGACTAAGAAGTGAGGAAAGAAAGTGGGTAGAGGTTAGACTTCCAGCTTTCTCACTCACCATACAAAATGCAGCTATATTAGCCACTTCACAGCGATCTTCTGTGCAAGTGAGGTACTAACTCAGTCAAGCTAGTCCATGTATAAGCTGTAGTCAATTAACTACAGTTGACCAGTACATCAGTATCAATATCTGAATACTACATATATAATAAATAAGCATGTATTTATTTTATCACCAATACGATAGAGTAACAAAAAAAATACCTGTAATAAATATTTTCCATTTACTAATCTTTCTTGTAAATTCATAATCTTGTATCTAAAGACATTTGTTTTGTCATGAATTTCTTTCCATTTTATTTTAATAAGTTCAACAAATTCGACATTGTTTTCAATGATCTGATGTGATTCAGATTCATAAAATTTTAACATCTTGTTTACATGCAATCAAAAACTTTTAACACACTTAACACAATTTAAATCGTTTATATTATATGGCTACTTCTTACTGTACTGTTATGACATTTTATGTGTTTTTCATTTATACTCGAAACTTTGATTTTATAACAAGTTATTATGTGATTGACATTGCGAAAGGCTCGCGACGAGTAAACCCTGACGGATGTAAACTTGTAACAGATTAAAAAATACTATAGAGTCGTTCTAGCATAAATAATGGGATAAAATATATTTTATTTTTTTATTAGCCGTTTCTTATAAAAGTATAAATTTGGGTACTAAAATAAAAAAAAATACTTTCAAATCCCATATATAAGTGCTTATCATTTAATTCATTTATCACAAGAGGTCAAAATTGATAAAAATTGTAAATCTATAATTAACAAGAAAGCTTAAACCAATGCTTAATATAAAACGTAGTGATTATATACTCTTTGGCTTAATAGTCTAAGCAAGAAAGTTATTCAGTTCTGTTTGTTTACACTACAAATAGTATCATTTACACCTTGATACGATTGATTAAAAATTAATTTTAATATCTTTTGATTTACCTGTATCGGCTGTATCTTAGACCATTAAACATTTGTTCTAAGCGTAAAAAATATTAGTCTGCCACAAGTTCACATACGTTAGGATACACTACTAGCAAGCCTCTATTGCATATCGTTATAAAATATTATTTGTATATTTTAACCGACTTTCACAAAAAGAGGAAGTTCTGAATTCGTCGGGGATTTTTTTAAAAGATTGTTCTTCATATTTGATTCATTTGGTATTTTATAAATTATTAGTTATCTTAAATGGAATATAAACCAAAATTTAACAATTTCTTTATGCGGAATCTTAAAAAATAAACATGTAACTGAGTAAGTTGCATTGAAGATTATAATATTTACGTAATTTCGTACATTTTTTATATAGTTTTATTAGGAATAAATAAAATAAAATACGTAAGTATACTTAGTTTATTTTATGTACATTCAGTCTTTAAATAATTAGGATTCAATAAATTATTTTGATCGTAAAGAAGTAATACATCAACAATTTGCTGTATCATTTTAGCTGCTTCGAAAGAGTTCATTTCATTTAATTTTTTTGTTACTTCTTTACCTATTTTTCCATTCTTCGAGTTGTCTAAGCCAAAGGTGTCATTTTGTACAGATTTAAATATTGTTACTAAATTCTCAGCTATACCTCTACATGATATGTTCATGTTTGTGGAATGGTTATCAGAATATTGATCACTATTGTAGTCAAGTTCATTTTGTAAATCCTTTTCTTCAGAAGCAAATTCTTCCTGAAAATATATATTGTATATTATAATAATTATTTACTAAAATTACTTTGTTTTATAGTTTTTTAATACAAACTTTTATTTACGGAACTATAATTTGGCCTACTTATATACAAAAACAAAATATATTGTTAATGCATAAATATGATTATTTTTATTACTTTGATTTATTAATAATATGTACAAGACGATCCATTCGGATGGGTAAAACTGAACTATCAGACCTAGAGAACTCTGTGACTTTAGGCGTTCGACAATAGTAGTTTTGATTAAAAGTACTTTTGACTAATTATGAGTTTTGACTGTGATGTGTATTAGTATTGTATTTAGTTCTTAATGAAAGGTATCTTTTTACTTTTTTTAATCATAGTAATTAATTGATTATTTCAACAAGTCACATATCAGTATATTTATCACACACACACACACACACACACACATATATATATATATATATATATATATATATATATATATATATATATATATATATATATACACATAGCAGTATATTTTTTTTATAAAAAAAAGGGAATCACCATGTATTGTCCCTCAAATACCTTTGTCTTCTCCATTTAAGAAGTATAAAGATTTATTAACTTCTAAATATACATAATAATAAGCCTTACCTTATTTTTATCCTCAAGATCTATGTCGTCAGTATTCACTTTCACAGCTTTATTAACTTTTCTTAAAAATTGGCATGCATCCCACAAATGCCAGTTTACTTTATATTTCTAAAAGTAAAAATAATATCAATTAATAAAATATATTTATATTGTACATACAATAAATATGAATCAAATTATATTATAATATTTATATAAATATTAAAATATTATTAGATATTAAAATTTATCAAAACAAGAAACTTTTAAGTTAAAACTTTTTGATTTAATTTTTTATTTTCAACAATAAAAAAAATAGAACATAGGAAAATAAATAAATACTAATATTGTAAGCCAAATCCTTACTAAATATTAACAAACCAAATGAATACAATTCATAAATAAAAATGATGCATATTTGCTATGATTAACACCATTACTTCCATTATAGAAACAATTAAAAGAATGTACATTCCGAACCAGTGGTCAATTTATCAATTTTTTTTTTTGTTTTTGAATTGACGATTCAAACTGATTGTAAAAGCCTACTTTAATAAAGTATATTTTGATTTGATTTTAATTGGAAAGTTGAAAAAATTAAGGTACTCACCTCACCATCACCTTTAGCTTGACTAGCCTTAATTTTTCTTACATAATTAGCAAAAGTAGATCTAATATTTGTCCATCTGTCTTTCACAGCTTGTCCTGTAAACTCGTTACCGTATTTTGCTGCAAATTCTGCGTATGTGCGGTCCCTATATTCAACCGAAGTGTATTTCGGGTGTTTTGGATTCCAGATATTTGGGCGGCTCTGGATGAACTTTACCAGCTTTAGATTCATCTTTCTGGTCCAAAAAACTTTTTCTTTTGCGAAGTCGGATATCATTGCTGGTTTGTTTTATAATTAAATTTGAATTGTTTTGCTCAATTTAAAATTGATGAAATGTTATGTTTTATTTATCAAAACATTAAAAGAGTAATTCAATTTAAATATCTTGATAAATATTTTGTACTAAGTAAATTTAATTCTTTGTTTTGTGGCTTTTAGTTGTGCCAATTAAAATAGTACTAAATAAATAAATAATAAACAAAGTACTTTGAGTGCTGCTGTCAAAGTCAGATTTGACTTATCTCCACCAAAGAATTGAAATGTAAATAACATACAGAATGAAAATAAAAGAATTGGGATGATTTTTTATCGTTCGTGCTTATTTTATATAAATAAGTTAAACAAGAAATTTTATCTATGGCAGAATTACGTGTGTTTTTGGAATTTCTTGTTATCTCAAATCGTAGTTATTATATGCTCTTTACTCCAAATAAAAACTCTGCTGCCATCTAGTTTTATGAACAAAAGTAGATGGCTGCAGAGGTTAATACAAAGCCTTGTAAAACATGAAAGCAAGTATGTACATATATTTAAAATTAATACTAGCTGGTGCTCGTGACTTTGTCGGCTAAAAATAAAAAGAAATTTAAAAAAAAACCTAAATTACTCCTTATAACATTATCTATCTACTAGTGAAAGTCCCGTCAAAATTGGTCCAGCTGTTTCAAAGATTAGCTGGAACAAATTAATTTTATTATTAATTGTTTGTCTGAATGCATTAATTTATAATCTACCAGTCCGATTAGGAAAATTCTTTTGCAGCTGAATGCCAATCTGAATTTTTTTTAATAACCTGTTTATTGAGGTAGGTCATAAGTTATAATATTAATATAACATCGTGTTACTTTACCACATATAGGAATGAAACAGTTACTAATTATTATGTATAAAAGGAGTTAAACCACGAGAAGCTGCATGTAAGAAAATATAAAAATTTATTTATTGTATGTTTTATTATTATTGTTGGCTAATTTAAAATTTCGCCATATCTTTTAACTACTTTATTAGCTAAATAATCAGTTCGTAGTGTATGCTTTTTGAATATTCTGTTGTTTTTGAATATTCTGTTGTTTTTGAATATTCTGTAATTTTTATTGTTGTCCATTAAAGATATAGAAAACCAAATTAGAGATTTTATATGTTAAATTTGAAAATGATGCCGTCACTATAACGGCATATTAGAAAATATTTTAAAATTATACAAAATAAATCTTTTGAATGAACAAGTAAACAACCGGTTATTAATGACAAAAAACCAATTTCAACCCAGTTCGTGGCACTACGGGGTATGAAGTAAATTTTATATTGAATTTTGGTAACAAAATTAGAAATAATTTATTTTCAATCTCAAACAGGATTATTTTTAAAAAGGCTAAAAGCATTTTTCTTCCTACCAAAATGAGAACAGATTGCAAACGTAGGTAACTGTGATTAAACAGCGCCAGCCTAAAAAACGAATAAAAAGAGAATGTAGGCGAGATCGTGTCCGTGACAGCGATACACCGAGCAACGGTAAACGTACGATCTCCTAGCCGACTCCAATACAGCTGTTCAGTCGTCGATGCGGCCTTAACCGCCATGGGTCGCTCGCTCCACTCCCTATCGGCGTACACTCGCCCTTTCGCAGCGAGAAACTCTCGCCAAGCAACAACGGGATGTCCCTATTCAAAACGACAGCGCTCCCAAATAGCTTCAGCCGCTGCCCTAAACGAGGAGATATTCGCAAACGCAAAACCCTACTCCGCTGTTCCCGGTCCCAAACCGATCCCTATTCTCGGGAATACGTGGCGTATGGTGCCAGTTATTGGGCAGTACGATATATCGGAATTCGCGAAAGTGACCAAGTTGTTTTTAGAAAAGTATGGTCGTATTGTTCGTTTGGGCGGTCTAATCGGAAGGCCGGATCTGTTGTTTGTGTATGATGCGGATGAAATCGAGAGAATGTACAGAAGGGAGGGTCCCACGCCCTTCAGACCAGCCATGCCGTGTCTCGTGAAATATAAATCGGAGGTGCGAAAGGATTTCTTTGGAGATCTGCCTGGTGTTGTTGGAGTGTAAGTTAATAAAATTACTCAAAATCTTTTTAATACCGTAAGCGTGATTTTAGAAATCGATTTCTTTTACTTGCTTTAGAAAAATAACAAAACGCGTGTAAATTTATGTTTTTAAATATGCATTTTACAATGTCAAAGTTAAATTGGTGTGTTTCTTCATCGAATGTTTTACATAATTTTTAAATAATTATACAAGTTTCGTTAGTGGGTATGTGTAAATCACTTTAACGTATTGAGTAAGTATTTGACCGTTTAAAATTATAAAATCGTGATAATTAAAATCTTAAAAAAATTATTTAAGATCTCTTTCGAATTTCGTCGTAAAAATATTTATGCAAAAGAATTCCAGGTGAAAGTTTTCTGACAGTAATGACTGAGATGTGATGTGTAGAGATAGAGAGAATTATATTTTCAACCAACTTTAAAAAAGGGTATGTAGATATTAAGTTTCTTTTAAATGTTTGTTTCTTCATAACTAAATTTATTAGGAAGAGTATACTATCCCAAAATTGGTACCATAGAATTTAAATCAAAATCGATTCATTAGTTTTTTTAATTAAAATCACCTACTATAATTCAAGTAAACGATTTATTATTAATAAGCTTTATTTATTTTATAAATCGAATAATATAAACCAAATTAAATTATTAATTTCAATTCAATCATCACTGGGATATATATATGTACCGATTTACGTATATTTTAAATTTCGTTCGACAACGTTCTAACATCGGCCCTGGGGAAAGTGATTTTCATTGATATCTGACGAATTAGTTCTAGTATACACGCTAAATACAATCCATAATAAATGCCCAAAGGTCGCCAGTCGAGCCCTATTACTCATTCTAAGCCATCCATTCTACCTTTAAAGAATGCAAAGTAAAGTTTAACAACAAATAATAACAATTGGTTAAGTGAGTGAGTGAGTTAGGTCTGAGTGAGATGGAACCAGGGGGTAACTAAGGGGCAGTGCTAGCAAAAAGCCACGGGCCCAGGATCCGAGAGGGCCTCGGCATAAAATAATCTTATTAAAAGTAAATTGTTATTTCAATATAAATATATATAAATCTATGCTCTTGAAAATAAAATTTATCAGATATTTATTTAATATTTTGATTAACTACTTAAGTGGATTATTAAAATTAAGTTATAACATGACCATTTTTACTTTGAGGCCTCATCCAAAGTATTTGCCACGGGCCTCAGATGGTAAAGTTACCCCTCTGGATGGAACATCCAGTGTACAAGTCCAAGTTCACTTTATTGTTGTTGTTTGTATATGTTTTATTTACTTGTTTTGGTGATTGTACTTTCTCGGATGATAATATTAAGAGACTAGAGTCAGTATCAAGTAGCAATAAACATTTTTAAGAGGGACATTGAACATGCTCGAATCACGCAACCAGTAATCGATTTCACTAAATAGATACACGCATTTCTTTAATACCAATATACTGTAGTCTACCAACACCAAAGTATAAGATCAGGTTTTATGCGTCTTGTATTTATAGGGTTAGCAGTTCAATGCGTCAAGTTTTTACAGGACGATAAGAACACTCTCCACGCCGAATACCTTGCGGTTCTCGTATGCGTCCTACTTAAGATTGATGAAGCGAATTATCTGCCTTAAGGCAATTGGTATTATATTCTAAATTTACTGTTAATATCTCTGACTTTCGCGAATGGCCATTATGTGTTTACACATGTTCTTATTTTCAAACTAAAGAGCACAAATGTCGGATATTTACATTGGCTGCCAATAGGTTATTAAAATTTTGCTGCCGAACCGACCTGTGATATTCCGATAATACATTGCTATGTTGTCACTGTTTCTAGTCTCTAGTTTAGGACGAGGAATCTATCCTAGAAAAGATGATACGTCCTCGTGATATATAATGGTAACTAACTAATCAACGAAGTGCCATAGACACAATACAGTATACGTTTTCTTTTGTTATTCGTAACATACATATCACTAGTTCCCGCATTGTAACCAAACGCGACTACCAAATTGTAACAAAAATATATATAAGTTTTGAAACGCATTACACGTTGAGTTTTTTAAATCAATCTTTTTAGAAGAATAATATTTGTAAACATAGATAGGGTCCCAAATTTTCCGATCCTAAACTCCGCCGCCCTTTAGCCTGCTGGTAAATCCGTCATTGAATAGCACTCATTATTAAGATAGGACTCAGGACAAGACCACGATCTATTCCACTGTGAGTGAATTCACAAGAGACGCTTCGTTTATGGTTTCTTATAAAATTATTACATTTTAAATATGGGACTATTGATTAAACCATTACATTGGGTAAGTAGTAAATATATAAGTATATATTTTTATGCAGAGAGAGTGTTTGTCATCAGGTTATATTCAATGACAATGCCTTACCTTGGTTCTAGGAAACGTGTGCTTTGTCATGTGCATAATATGGTCCGAGGATGTAACTTAGACCTAGGCAGTGGACCATGATGCAACTGATTTTGTAATGCACCTAGGATTAAGTATTAATGATGTGTCGCGTATATTGATTGAAGCGATTGCTTAATAGACAGTCTAAGTATTTTATTATTTGATTTATTAATATGGTTTTAAAACGACTTCAGAAAAAGATGGAGGTTTTCTATTCAGCGGCAACTTTCTTTTGAATTACATTCGATTATTCGAAAACTAATCTATCTAAATATGTTAATACTGTTACTTCGTATACAAATGATATAAAAATAGTCACATTTTAATTAGGCGATAGGTTATAGTTATATTTATCAAAAAACACGAAAAATAAATTAGATAGATTAGTGTCGTCTCAATGAAATTTTTTAATACTATAAAATTATAATTGTATGCTAATATAACGCATTATAAAAGGAGCCATTCACGTTACGACTGTCGCACAATTAATCTCATGAAACTGTCTCGTACTTTTATAATTAGAGCTAATTTTGTTTTCACTACTTTCGCGACTTTGATATTTAGCATCATGTTTACCGAATACAACAGTCCGTAAGACAGTCCGTATGGCTTTAATTTTTAAGCCATGTCTGTGCGTTCTTGAATTGACAAGACATACCGACAGGTGTATGTAGACAGATGACTTACATCGGAAAACACTGTTGTAGTTTCGTATTCGTCAAAGCAATATAATCCAAGCTCGCAACTATCTGTCAGGCTGTCAGCTGTATTTTTAGGTACGTTAAATTAATGTGGACAGCAACACAGACTCTGCATCGCTTCACCTTACGTTCAGATCCCAAATACGTCTCATACTTAATTGCTAAACGATTACTAGACAACATCGTCCAAAGTGGTTTGCATTCTGGGTGTAAAAATGGAGTATATAATATATCTATAGCCACGCGATTTTACCCGCGTTAATTTGAGGAAAAATTATATCTATATAATGTTTATGTTCTCTACTAGAATCTGATATTGTCCACTAATTCATTTTTTTATTTATGAATTAAATTAAATATTTTTTTTAATATAAGTAGTTTATTTTAAGAGCACATATCACAACGCGCAGTTCGTCCTAGTCTTAACATGAATGGACACCTTAAGTCAGGCGAAGCAGCGACCTAGGTATATTGTCATATCTAATTTACACTTGAAAGGTGTTAAAATATCTGACAATGGTTTATGATTGTCATGCTGCACATAGCTCTAATAGTTAACACTTCACGTATGACATAATTGTATCTAAAAATATTTGCATTGAGAATTCCCATTTGAATCATAACAATCGAGTCTGACAATACTTGTTAAAGTATTGTATTTTTTTATTATAAAAAGAGTATATATAAATAGATGACCAATTTGACGTGTTCAACAAGTTTGATATTTTAATGTCTTATTATTAACTAGCTTTTGCCTGCGACTTCAAAAAAGTAGCGTATGTCCTTCCTCAGGGTTCAGTGGTTTTGATATGACAGACAGATCGTATTTTGGTAGGGAAATATAATATGTCAATCCACAATACTTGATTTCTATGATTTTTTTATTGAATAGGTAATAATGTTAACTTTCTTAAATTAGGGATGAGTGAGAGTCTTATAAACGTTAAACAAATATAATGAGAATGCTCCGAACTGCTAAGCTATCAAGAGTTATACGTGTTATTGTGAGTCAACCATAAAAGATAGACATATGCTGTTGAGGGATATTTTTTAGAAAATTTTATGTAGAATATTTCTGTCGTACATGATTTCTATGTAACTTTAACCATTAAGGCTGCATACGCGACGGAAGCTTAAAAATTGGAGTAACGTCTCCCGTTTTCCCAAAGTTTCCCTTCACAACTCTGCTCATATGGATTGTAACGTGATGAAAAGTATATTATAACCTGCCCAGGAGTATGAAGAATAATTGTACTAAGTTTCGTTAAAATCCGTCGAGTAGTTTTTGTTTCTATAAGGAACATACAAACAGACAGACAGACAGACAGACAGACAGACAGACAGACAAAAATTTTACTGATTGCATTTTTGGCATCAGTATTGATCACTAATCACCCCCTGATAGTTATATTGAAAATATATTTCATGTACAGAATTGACCCCTCCACAGATTTATTATAAGTATAGATAGATTATTATTAATATTTTATTCCAATTTTCAACCTACGTCAAAAAAAGGAGAAGGTTCTTAATTCGTTGTGTTTTTGAATGTTCTTTTATCTCATAACTTCGTGATTTATTTAACCATTTTAAAAATTGAACAAATAGTTACCAATTTTAAATTTTTATTACAATTTTTAGTATATAATATATAGTTGGACTTAATAGATTGGTTCTTAAATCTAAATAAATGAAATAAATATAGCATCCGAGTAAAGTTTTAAAGTAGGTTTTTTTTTTTATTTCATTCGCGCTTAATACAAATTTCCAACCCCTATTAATAGCCTTAGGGGTCGAGTTTTGCAAAATCCCGTCTTAACAAGAACCTACGTCCTGAAAAGAACTCCATGCAAAATTTGAAACTCTTAGCACTTGTAGTTTCAGAGATTTCGTGATGAGTGACTCGTTTATATATATATATAGATATTATACTCGTAATCGGTGTATATTCCATATTAATATTAAAATCTGTTTTTTTTGGGAGGGGGGGGGGGGGGGAGGGGTGTGGGGGGAAGATTGTGTGTTTTAAGCCATCTCCAAATGGATCCTCTTTACCTTCTAATAATCTCGTGTTATTAAAATTTCTTAGCAAATGTAAATTCTGTCTGTTGCAATATTAATATGATTTACAGGATATGTAAATGAGTAATGCATCATGTTTATAACTGTGTTCTCTCGCTTTATTACTTTGTTTGCGTATATTATAAATTCTATAGTTTTCTCTTAACCTGGAAACGTGAAGGAATTTTTAATAAATCATCGTTGACTAGGTGGTATTTTAATATAAACCTTATTAATAACGATATAAGATCCATATTAACTATTTTTATATTCAATCATGTATTGAAATGTTGATAAAACTGGTGTAGGTTGGTCATTGGCATCCTTTCTCAATACGACTGTGCTCTCATTTTTAAACAAAATGAAAAAAAATACACTTAGAAGATGTTAAATTTTGAAATTTATAGTTATTTTAAAAATAGACTTATCGTTTTCAAAAAAGATATTGGCATGAAATTGAAAATCAGCCAAGTGCGTGTCGGGCCACGCACAATGTAGGGTTCCGTAGTTGTCAGAATTGTCAAGATCGGTCAAGCAATCTTCGAGTACCTATTTTCGTAAAAAAGTTTACGACGAACTGGGAATTTCCTTTTTTAAGTCAGTTTATACAATATACGTACTTACAATATTAAACCTTTTATTATTATAAAATTATTTTTAATTTCTCTTTATATTTCGAGACTAAAATATTTTTAATGTAAAATGAATGTTTGAATGTGAATTATACTAACGATTTTGAACTTTATATGTTCGTCAATTATTTATTAATCTAACACATGTAAAATATACTTAGCGCCGATAATTTTCCTTCCTGATTAGCGCCTATGAAATCTATGGAGATTTGGTTGAAAACTTCATAAGCGCGATTCAGAATCACTCGCGACATGTTTTATTGAGACATTGTTTTATACCTTATTTTATATTTTATTTTAATTTAAACTTATTAAATATTTATTTATTTATTCATTTAAATTCATATATTAATATAAAATTATTAATATTTACATAATGATGTAATAGTGATGCTTTAAAAAGTGAAATATTTATTTTTACTTAGATCATATATAACTCGATAACCATAAGAACCCACATAGCCGTGATAATTTTCTTTTTAAATTCATTATATGTACCACTATCGTGAATTTTTTCATATTTTTAGACGCAGCAGTTTAGTGGGTAGAGGGGGGGGACACTTGACTCTAAGAAAAATTGACACTTCAAAGCTTAATATTTCGGAAACAGTTCGTCGTTCGGAAAAATGGTTTTCCCACACCTATAACATTTTTAAAAGACCTATCTAACGATACCCCACAACATGGGATAAATGAGAAAAAAAATTTTTGGTCTCTCTTAACACATAGGGAAGACACCCTGAAAAAAAAAATATTTTTAAGATTTTATTGTACGACTTTCTCAGCATAATTTATATGTATATTCATACCGAATTACAGCTTTCTGGTATTAAGGGTTTCGGAGCAAAGCCGCGGACAGACAGACAGACAGACAGACGGACAGACAGACGGACAGACAGACAGACAGACAGACAGACGGACATGGCGAAACTATAAAGGTTCCGTTTTTTACTACGGAACCCTAAAAATTGAAAAAGCATTGATATAAATTCGTACTAAATCTTACTAAATTCTTTAAATTATTTGTAGAAGTCCTGTTTTTATTTTAATTCATTCTCAACAAGCATCAAGTATATACAAACTTATATTGTATCACATATAATATGATGTATAAAATATACTACAGTATAATGAATACTAACTAGATTCATTAGTCTATCTATAATGATGCGACACACATGGGAAGTAGGGCGAAGCGAAAGCAC
The DNA here is from genome assembly GCA_037950945.1 of Hypolimnas misippus. Lineage (NCBI taxonomy): Eukaryota > Metazoa > Arthropoda > Insecta > Lepidoptera > Nymphalidae > Hypolimnas > Hypolimnas misippus. The sequence goes on from JBBEEQ010000014.1 coordinate 6,136,134, forward strand.
CTTGTCTATGTTGATGACGTGATCTGCATACAACGAGTGGAGTCTCTCGTTACTGGTTTCCGGTTCTTTTGAAGAGTACAATGGCATTTACAAGGGTTTTACCCTTTAGTAAGTATCAAAACCGGTTTTAAGCCTCAGTGACTTTTTGTATGACATTTTTAAGCGGTAAAGTTTTTGGCTGTAAAGATACAACCTTTATTTTTTTTATTAGTAATATATTGTTATATAGTTGAAAGGCAAAAAATGTGTTTTTTGTTGAAATTTCACTGCTAAAACTGAAATATATAAAAATATACACTTAACGAGTTAGTACTGGGTCATGAGACTATTCTCATGAATCCGTCCGAATAAAATTTTAAAACAAGCGATCTCTTATTAACGAACGCACTTTATAGTATTCGAATAAGTAGATAGTCAAAAACAGTTTCGTCTCTAAGTGTTTAACATAAAATATGAATTCATATTCATGTTTTGTTTGTTCGTTTAAAATCACACATACAAATGTGTAAATTATGGAACCACCAATTGGACTTAAAATTGTTTCCTTGAAATTTTAGACATTATGAGGTTCGGTCATGGCTTGTTTTATTAATAGTATTTGATGTAATTTTGCCTTGATATTGCAGTAAATCAAAGAATTTGAAAAAAAAGGGTTAAATATTATGTGCAAAATAAAACTCGCACACACAGATATCCTTGGGCGAGAATTACATTTGTAAGTTTTACTTTCGAGAGCGATATAAAAGAACTCTCTAACCAAGCAAAAGATCGTCGTAAGTAGGTTACGAAAGCTGTGAATCGCAAAAATAAGGCATTGACAGAAACACTTTTAGGTATAGCAATGAAAATTAACTTTTGTAAACCTTTATGAAAGTCCGAGAAAACTTGTAAGAGCAATTCGCCTAAATCTAATGTACTTGCGTACTAATTATTCGGCACATATTTGGAGACGTATTACTTAATAGAATACTAAGGAATCTAAACATTGAATACCAGTTCTTAGTACCAACGTCATGAGTTTAGCAAACACTCCATATTGCAAACACTTTACTTCGCATTATATGTATTTGTTTAAATGACATGTATTTGATCTTTAAAGTCGGTACATATGGGTGGAGTAGCTCGTTAAGTTGCTATGCGTAGATACACAAGATATATTTTTTAATAATTACTTTAATTTTCATAGCCAAAGTTTATAGTCACTGTGTATATTTCTGTTTATAAATACTTGTAAATACTAATAGATCTTTTAAGTAAGTCCTATATACATTTTAATTATTTTATTATTGTTTAGAGACAGTAAGTAAATAACAGCTTATATACATATGTCCCTCAACTGGGCAAAAACTTTCTGTCCTATTAAGAAGAAGGTTTAGCTCAATGCACCGGATATGCGGATATACATGTGTCAGAATTTCTCCCAGCACGATGCGGGTTTTCTCATGATATTTTCCTTCACCGAGCACGAGATGAATTAAAAAAAACTCAGCGGTGCTAGCGTGTTCTAACCACTGGGTCATCTCAGTTCTATTGCTTAGATAAAGTTCGTATAATCAGCTAGCTAGTAATATCGCATCATAGTTATTTAGCTCAGTAACTGGTGTAAGTTAGATCAGTGTTGCATTGTCTCACGAACAGACAAACGACCAATCACGATAAAGCTGTTTCTATTTTCATTCCGAGTGCGATTTCTTCGTAGCAATGCGAATGGTATTTTAATATCAATTAAAGGGATCTTTTGTTTGTAAAACGATAAATATAAAACCTATACTTAGTTTATTTCGTATGTATTTTGGAACGACGTAATCTCACCTCAGTTATTTAATAAGATTTAAGTACCTACCTATGTGATTTAAAAATTTCGATGTCTCACACGCGAACCTATTTTGGCAAATTTTGGTGTAGATATAGATTGGAGCTAGGAGATAGACTTGATACTTTCTTTGCGAAATTAAAACTAAAGGGATGTTTAAACAGTAATGAAAGTTTTTACGCAGACGAAGTCACGGGACTAAGTTGCACTACGACTTAAATAAAATCCATTCTATTACAAAATTTAGTTTTACAGGTGTTAATTAATCGCTTGTAAACATCTGCTTATTTTTGACCGGTTATCGAAGTACGGTAATAATATTCCAGCGTATGTATAGTCTTTTTTTATACTCGTCTTATTTAGCAGACAAATATGACGTACTTCTAACCACACATAAGAGTTAAAGATGAGAAATTATCAATCAAATGATTGAAGGGAATAATTTAATTATAATGAAAAATTAAAATTAAAAATAATGTTCGAAAATGCGTGCTTTTCATTCTGAGATTTGTTACCAAATAAGACAAGTTAAGAAAAATAGACTTTTGTAATGTTAATAATATGTAATTCTTTAGCATGCTCTAGAACCTAAACCGTTTCATGGTTTTCAACTTGCGAGTCATTAATTTCGTTATAATTGTGTGGTCGAAATAGTATATATTATTTCCCGGAATATTCATGGAAGTGGGAATTACGCGAGAATTTTTAATACGACTTATTTCATCGATGAAAATGAATATATGTATCATAATTGTAACATTTTTTGGGTTGTCGGATTTTTTTATTTTTTTATATTACTTAAGTCTTGTTTAGATTTTGTTTACCAATTTTTGCTCGCTTGATAACGTAGTGAGAATAATCATTCCAGGGTTGGGTGTTCTTACATAATCAGTGTTCTCAAATATTAGTCAAAGAAAATAGTTGAAGTAGCTCTCCTCACTGACCGAACTCGAACTTCTGAAACTTCTGAATTTCTGAACGTTGTTCACGACATATTGCATCTTAAATAAAGTCAATATATATATTTTAATTTAAACAATATTTTTATGCAGCACACTATTATATAGGTACCGTGTCTAATATCTATACGTAATTTTTCTTGATAGCGTGACGCAATTAAACCTTGGTTCAAAACTGTGTTAATGATGCTTCATTGTCGCAAGCGAGAGAATCCGTAGACGAGGAACCTTACAAAATATGTTAAATAAAATTACATTGTTTTATTTAAATAAAATTATTAAGGAACTATTACAATATTATTTTATAACGAAAATGAACAGTGCTTTCAACGCCTTTATTCAGGAAAGTGTCAAATGTATTTCCTCAAAATAAATAACTTTTTCTCCAGACATCCTCTAATGTTTTGGAGAATACTATCTTATATATTATGTTTTTTTTAATAACTATTGCTGGCAAAGGAGCAGGCGGTACACTCGATGTTAGTGATCTTCCCTACCAATGGCTATTTGCAGTACCAGAGGAGCTGCAAATGCGTTTATCTTTACAATTAATAAGAAAGGAAGTAACAAAAGGAATAGGCTAAGGGGTAAGGCTTCCGGCTCGCTCAAACCGTACTTAACGCAGCTATATTAGCTATTCGACGCCAATCGTCTATGAGTGTGAGGTGCTGCCCGGACGAGCCAGCCTGCATTCCAGTTGTAGTCAGTGGGGTACAGCCCACTAGTCGTTACCTCAGTTGATTATGTGCTGAAGTTAATAATTATGGTTATAGGTACTATATATCGTGACTCTAAATGTAATAATTTGTATTTGCAAAATTTTCCAATTTTGGTTTTTATGCCAAAACATTTTCAAATAATTATTTTGTCAGATTACGTAAAAAAGACAATTCCACATCCCGTGGAAGACGCAGATATAATTTTTATTTCAGTCATTAATCAAACTTATATTTCAGTCATGGAGATCAATGGAGGCAGTTTCGTTCCAAAGTTCAGAGGCCAATCCTACAACCGCAGACAGTTAAGAAATACGTGGCTCCAATTGAATTGGTGACAGAGGATTTCATCAGATACATGGAGAATGCGAGAGATGAATACGGTGACCTGCCACACGAGTTTGACAATGATATACACAGATGGTCATTAGAATGTAAGTAATAAATCATGTTTTAATTTTGTTCGACGTACGGAATTACTTGATAAAATAATCACTGTGTTTCTGTATATAATATGATAGAGTTTTTGTTTGATCCTTTCACTTTTGCTCTTTTAGTAGGTATAAGTAAGTCATAAATGGATGCTGATAAGCAATAAAGCTGTATAACCCAAATTCGGAGATATTGATGTATTCCGACAATGCGTCATTTATTGAACATTATTACGAAAAATTCAAGCCATCTAAATTAATAAATATGGAAAAAAGTTTCTAAATTTAATGTTTCGAACATTAAAGTGTGTTTGCCACATTTGCCATTTTCTCAAAATAAAGTCTGTGTAGCTTGACATAGTATAGTTTATCAGCATCCAACATGTACGATGTATTATTCAAAACCTCGCTCTTCTTTACTATTTTAACTTGAAATTGGCTCTGATTTTCTGATTTTTTATCTCTTCTAGTATTTATAGTATTGTTTGATTTATGGTTTCCAATAGACAAAACTATGTATCGTATATGGTAAAGCAAAAATTAAATTTCAAATATCTTCAAGACAAGCGCATCCAAGATAGTTTATGATTTAAACAGAGAATTAGTGATCTAAAAAGCTATGTTATTGCTCCCAGGTATCGGTCGAGTGGCTTTGGACGTCCGGCTCGGCTGTCTCTCCCCCAACGTGACCAGCGACTCGGAACCGCAACGGATAATCGATGCTGCTAAATATGCTCTCAGGAACGTAGCGGTACTGGAACTGAAGGCTCCTTATTGGAGATACTTCCCAACTCCGCTTTGGACGAAATACGTGAACAATATGAACTTTTTTGTTGAGTAAGTATTTTTTTAAGAAATACCTAATTTGTATTTAATTATTGTACGAATTTTTCTTTCTAAGCAATTAATCAGTTTTGACAAAACTGAATTTTGAATGGTTTCTATATTCATCATCTTCCTCTTTTATCTAACACCTTTAATTGGTTTACCAAAAATTACCAAGCTAAAGATAGGTCATCTTTAGCTCGGTAATTTTTGGTAATAAAAGTTAGACCACAATGTATGATAAAAATACATGTTATTTATAATATTTTTTACCATAGATTATGCTCACGTTACATAAACGAAGCTTTGGAACGATTGAAGAGCAAGAAGGTGACGTCAGAGGATGATCTTTCTCTATTGGAAAGAGTTCTGCAGAGCGAAGGAAACCCAAAGATTGCAACTATTATGGCTCTTGATCTTATACTTGTTGGAATTGATACGGTAAGCAAATAGGTAGACTTTTAAAATTAGATCTATTTATAAGCAGAAAACGTGTCCATTAATTTTCTACGTGTTATTTTATTATTCGTCTTATTGGCGCAATGATCACTCGTGCTGTATCCTACGTTCATTCTCTTCATCATGATACTTGTGACTATTAGATATTCATGGAACATTTTGAAGGTTTTTCTAGACCATTTAGCCTTGCTATTTCATTAGTATATTATATTTTATTAATATATTACATTTGTGCGTGAGAGAGGTACGAAGTATGATTTCGGCGAAAAACTTATACGTTAAAGATGTAATGACCTTGTGTTTGTTTTTTAATTATGTCTGATTTTTAAAAGTTTAGAAAAAAGTAATTTTAACTATTATAATATATATTGATGTTCTTACTTTTGTACATTTATAAAATTTAAACTTCCATTTTATCTTTTCAGATATCGATGGCGGTATGTTCAATTCTATACCAAGCAGCGACAAGACTGAAGCAACAAGACAAAATGGCGGAGGAAATACAACGAGTGCTGCCTGATCCGAGCAAACCTTTGACTTACGCTGATTTAGACAAACTGCACTATACTAAGGCGTTCGTTAGAGAAGTTTTCAGGTTGGTTATAGATCCGTAATATAGATAGGTAATTGTATTTTTAGAAGATAAAATTGTTGATTCCATTTATTTTGGAATGATGAATCAATTTACACTTTGGTTACATATCTAATATTCGGTTACATATATGATTTATTCACATTCAAGAAGTAGAGTGTTATTAAGTATGAATTAATGAATTGGCATCTGATTTAATTCTAGTACATCAATTATAACTAAGACTTTCTCTTTAAAAAATACACAATTTCGTTTTCTTGGGGGATATATTTTTACCATTTATTTCGATTTTAAAATAAAATAACAGAATCAATTTCGATGAAATTTTCCGTGGGACCAATCTGAAAATATATTATTTTGATAAAAGAGAATTTTGAAAATCGTTTAGTAAGTGACGTAGTAATAATGTAACAAACTTTTCTCAAAATATAAAAGTTTTCAAGTCGGTTGAAAAATGAACACTCCATCAAACAAATATTTTTTTAAATCATCCATTAATCAGGTGAGGCTCGAAATTGTGGGAATGGGCTTTAGAAAATCACGAAATATCAAATATCAATTTTGCATAATTCAATTATGTTATATTGTCTATTAAGACAATATTTTGAAAGAAAAGAATATCTTATCTGAAGGGAGGGGAATAAAAGCTGATGATTAATTAACGACTTCTAATAGAAAACATTTTAAATTCCAGAATGTACTCAACAGTTATTGGGAATGGAAGGACTCTGCAAGAAGACGACGTCATTTGTGGCTATCACATTCCAAAAGGAGTAAATACTGTTTTTAACTATTTAGGATTGAATCCGAATAACCGAACTAATTTTCTCAAACATTACTTCATTTACATATTTTAAACTTTTGTGATTTATACAATTCATATTTTATTTAACGGCTCTTATCGCCATAATGAGCTCGTGACCACAACGATGCAACTTCGTCGATACGTCGGGCAATTTATGAATTCCTTCATTTATTAAACATTCGAAAATTTATGATAAATTTTTACGAGTCATGTTTTTTATCTGTGTGAATAGGTGTTAAGTGAGTCGATTTAGCGATGATATTATATAACTATAGATATGTTATAAGCTCAAGGATAAAGCATTCAGAATACTGACCACTTTGGACGACGTTGCATAGCAACCGAGGTAGCGACTGAGTATGACAGGCAGGAATATCTTTGAGCTAACATATCAATTGAAGAGCTCTTAAAGTTGGAAATTACCGCTATAACGAATAATAATAATAGTTTATTTTACAAAACTATTAAAAAGTAAATTGTGTTTTATCGTGAACGATGGTATGGAATATGGGTTGGTTTCATTTAATTTTGGTTCTGTTTCCTCAGGTCCAAGTGGTATTTCCAACGATAGTAACCGGCAATATGGAGCAGTTTGTCTCCAACCCTGAGGAGTTCAGGCCGGAGCGTTGGCTGGAGAGTAATGGAAGACTACACTCCTTCGCCTCCTTGCCTTATGGTTTTGGAGCCAGGATCTGTTTGGGGAGACGGTTCGCTGATTTGGAGATTCAAGTGCTATTGGCTAAGGTATGACGATATTATTTTCTGTAATTTTTTATTAGGTACTAGCTGTCCCTTGCGGTTTCGCTCGCGTGCTTCTCTCCTATGAGTCGTAGCGTGATGTAATATAGCCTTCCTCATAAAATGAACTATCTAACACAAAAATAATTTTTCAACTCAAACCAGTAGTTCCTTATATTAGACCTTTCAAACAAACAAACAAACTCTTCAACTTTAAAATATTAGTGTAGATTTAATTATTAGAAAAACTGAAGATATTAATCGATGAAGTGTTGTGTCGCAAAAATCTAATTTTAAAATTCTAATTCAGTTCAGAGTTCACCTTAAACGTTTAAAGATACCTTCATTGAGTAGTGTATTTCTTAAATAGCTTCAAATATGGTTGCTTCGTAAATGTACCTAATGTAACTCTTTTGTAAATGTAACTCATGCATTTGCTTAGGCAAAGCCATATTTATTGGAGTGTAACTGATGATGAAGACCACGATTAAGTATTTCACGGATTGTCATTCGATTATATCAATATGATTGCTAAGATTTATACTCTTCACAATGGATATAGTAAAGTGGAGCTAATGGGAGAACTCCTCATTAATTAACAGCCCTGCTTCGTGAAAAGAACTATTATGTAAATGGTGATAAGCATGTAATATTAGGCTATTGTAACTTAGGTAAATCACAAGGTATCCCTTATTTCCGCTTTATTTATATATTATTAATTTAAAAGTGTAAAAAAAAACACTAAAAAATCAACCGACTTTAAAAACGAATTGAATTCAAGTAAATTAAAAAACTAAACAAAAAACATATATATATATATATTTTATACAATATTTTCAAGTATATTTCATTAACATTTAAGTGTATATAGACGTATACCTAATATATAGAATTGTGTTATACTGTCAATGTTTTCATTATAACTCTGTTTTATTTGGAATTTCATATTTTTTCTAATAAAGCTTAATTTCTTTTCCAGTTGCTACGTCGCTATCGTCTAGAATACCACCACAAGCCGCTGGAGTACGCGGTCACGTTCATGTACGCGCCGGACGGGCCGCTGCGCCTGCGCATGCTGGAGCGATCTACGTAGATTATAATTATAATAATAATGTTTTTTTTTGAGACTTCGTTCGCGTGAACGATGGAGATACTGCGTTTTTTTATCGTTAATTAAATATTGCATAATTTGATACAGATAAAACTATATAAGCAACCACAGACGAGTATTTACAGACATTATAGATTATGTATAGATGTAATAATGAATGATGAATATTTTTAGCATATTTATTTCAATTGAACCTTATTTATATATATTATATATTTAACTATAAAGAATATTATTAAAAAATGTCATAGTGTATGTATTTTTACATGTGTGTTTTAAGTTGAAGAATTTGAATCCATAAATATCATGAATAATTGTTTATGTAATTTCGTGTTCTATCCGATTTGATGAAATCTGTACAATTGATGTGAATTTAATTACGCATTTGCAACTGAACTCAAACATGTACAATAAGCATTTTAAATAAAAACAATACAATTATTATTAAAATGTATCGTGTTAAACACAATAATAATAAATGGAAAATGTATACATTATTGTAAATAAAGATATATCCGACTGCTTAATTTTTTTTAATCCGAACTTTCTAGTCAACTTAATAATGGTGAGAAGTATATACATTAACTAAAAAACAAATCTATAACTTGGCGATTCGAAAGTGCTTTAAAAAGCCTATTTCAATAAAGTAAATTTTGAATTTAAACTTTTAAATAGCAACACACATTAGCGAGAACTTGTCCTCAATGGTTGCAAAAGTCAGATGACAATTAATGATTTTCTGATTAAAGAACTAAAACTACTTTAAATTAGTACTAGAATACTAAGCAAACCTTTAAAATACCCTGAGAAAAAACTAGGAAGATTCGGTATCACCAAAGGTAAATGCATATGAGTATATACCTACTATCCCTACAAAAATACGTACATATTTAAATATATACATGTTCGAAAATAAGTTATATGTAAATGCCGGTTTGAAATAATGCAATAAACTGTGAAATAAATTAAAATAAGAAAGTGTAACTAAGGTTTTTGCTAAACAATTAAAACTGTTGTATGTATGTGGCAACACATGTTTAATTTTATGTAACACAGTGTGGCAACACTCTCTCTCTGTTGTATCTACCTGAATAAAGAATGTTTAATAAAGAAGTCTTTATATATTAATTAATTAATAATATCATAATAAAATAAAAACAACACAATTAAATTTTTATTGAAAAATGTATAATAGCATAATGCAATTTTTTTTAACATAAAAAAAAATAAAACACGATTACAATTTTAAATATGAGCGAATACTTTTAACAGACTTTAAAAAAAGGAGATTTTTAGTACGTCGGGGTCTTTTTTATGTATGTTCCCCGGTTATTCAAAACAGCTTGACCGATTTAGTTTATTCTGTTTTTTTTTAATTCATTGGAACCAATGGGAGAGTATACCCTATGCTTTCCTTTTATTATTATATATAATTGGTCCCATAGAATTTTCATCATAATCGATTAAGTAGTTTGATTTACAAATCATGACATTCAAGTAAACGAAGTTGCTTTTATGCTTGAAGACGGTTCCCTTTTTTAAAAATTCTTGCTGACATATTATAAAAGACGCAATAAAACCACGTTAAACACATGTCTAGTTGAAGAGTGTTTAAAAATTAAAAATTGCTTTAAATATTATCTGAATTGCTTAACAGAGAGTTAAATCATAAATAAAAAAACTATCAATAAAATGTTACACGTTACATTTGACAGCTAAAATAGATTTTACATATCTATTAAATTCACTTAAACTTATGTTAATCTATATCTAAAGAACGTTTAACTCAAAAAAAGACGCGGATTTGTTGTACGGATTTTTATAATAACGCGTTTAATATTTGTTTAAATCTTTTGTAGTTAGTTTCGTAGGCAGAAGTTGTGTATCTCAACATATTAAATCAGGTAATATACCGGTCGTTATTCATTAAACATTTGCGAAACGGCGTCAAGAATTCTAAATGCTTAAGCAACACAAGAGCTATATTAGGTATTTATCTTAAAGTATGCAGTCAAGTCATTTACTCTTTAGCAACATCCGTGCCGCGTTTCCTTTTAATGCTGAGCGTAATTATCTTTGAAGGGAACTTTATAACGTTCATGACTAGACGACCAAATGAATGTTGTACCACCTATTATTTCAAAAGTCATAAAAAACGTGCAGTTTTTCTTAAGTTCTAAATTATGTAATTGGTTACATTGTTTTAGGCGAAAATTACACATATAAGCTTTGCTCGTAGACTTTTGTGAAGATTTAAATTAGTTATTTCTCATTGCTTTACATCTAGAATAATTTACTGTCAATGCCTAATTTTTGACATTCACAGCTTTAGTGACATTATCTAGGTAACCGTTACTAGGGTACAAAATTGTTTTATATCAATTACAAGAGTAAAACTGTTGTAATTAGAAAATTTAATCCTATTTTATCGGTAGTTTATGGATACTGACCATAGACTGTCTTTTTTTTTCATTTTTTTTCGTGTCATTGCTTAAAAATCTCTCTTAATAAAACGATATTTCCAGATAAAATATTCTTTATTTTATTAAAAGTAACAAAAACTTACAAGTGTAATTCTCGCCCTATATAATGATAATATTCAAAAGTACGTACAGTAAATTAACACAGTAATAAAACATAGTCTACGTGTGAAAATTAGCGTCAATGTTTCATATTTCCATCGTAATTGAACTTACCTAAGCCTAGCCTAGATACCTAGGATTCACGGCTTTTTTTGTAATCCATATTGTCAGCACAAGAGGAGCTACAAATACGTTTCCGGCTTAAAAAGTAATGAATTATGAAATGAAATATATAGTAAGGTAAAGATATAAATTATTAAAGGGCTTTCTGGCTTTTTCTTCACTTGTACGAAACGCATGAACAATAACTAAAACAATATATACTAATATAATAAAGATAAATTTTGTTTGTAACTTTGTATGGGGGTAAACTCTGAGCATTATTATATAGCTTATAATAGCTTGTTTATTGAGAAAGCATATAGGCTATATAACATCACACTACGACTCACAGGAGCGCAGCAGTAATCATAAACGCATGGGGCAGCAAATAAACAATAATAATTAAATAACATAATTAATACAGGAGGTAAATAGTCAAAACCGGTTCGATCTGGATTAGAACAAATAAACTTGTATGTTTGTCTTACAGCACCCAACGTAATAGCACAAGGCTGGTGTGTGGGTGTGTCGATTGACACTCAAGTACGACAATATGTGCTTTATGTATAAGTTGTGTTTGTAAGAATTTATGGCGAGTAAATATGCCTATTGTTCAAATACTTTTATTTTAGTACCTACTGGTTCTAATTGCTTAATGAACTGTGGTCATGGCTGCCATGAAATATTGTGTTGATTGTGTTTGCTTTATTTCCAATGGTTTCGTATTGTTCTTCCTAAAAATGAAAAGACTCTTTTTTACCTGCTTCTAGGAGGAGTTATACAATTCAACTAAATGTTTCTTATCTTAAAGCTACCAGTACGATTTATAACATTCCTTTTGCGTTAGTCTATCGAGAAAGTTTAGTGTAGGATATTAAATATCAGGCTGTGACTTAAAGAGCAGTGTTGGTAATTACTTATAAATGCCAACCAATCCGTCACCATTTAACGTTGCGATATCGCAAGATACAGCTGATAGTTTAAGGGTATATTTCGAAATACAATCTAACATGCTGGCCAGTCTAAATATTACCTTGCATTAATGGCGATTCAGCGTCGATGCAAGGTTTTATTAATTCAAATAAGTGAGTTGAGTGTTTGCCTACACTAAAGTTCCACAGATAATACTGGACTTACTTTTACATATGTTTAAATATTATAGTAAAATAAATTTAATTCACAGATCATATTACATTAATGAATTTATTAAGGACAAAAATGCATGGACATAATTTCCTGAGAAAATTATATGACTTTTTTTAATGAAATGATTATTATTTAAAACATTCAATTATATTATACAGGTTTAGATTCTAAGCCAATGACTGTATGACGATTCAAAAGAGTTTGTACTAAACCTACTTGACTAAATTATTATTTGATTTGATTTCAAGTCTCGTAAGTTGAAAATTACTTTCGTAAATTTGCTCATAAAGGTTACATGCAGTGGCAGAGCTGTCAAAAAACCACGGACCCCTAACCCGAGAGGGCCCTCGCCTAAAAGAATTTTATTAATAGAAATCTTATTAAAAGTAAATTTTTATTTCATTGTAAATCTGTATAAACCTATGCTCTTATAAATAAAACTTATCAAATATTTAACTAAAATGCACACAATATTATTAATAATTTTGGGTACCTACTTTTATTAAAATTATGTTATAACGTGACGATTTTTACTTGGAGGCTCCATCCATAGTATTTGCTACAGATAGTATGGTTACGCCTTTTTTTCATGAATTGTTTTTCATTGCTTTACATCTGAAATAATTTACTGTCAGAGGCTTATTTTTAATTAAAACTAATAAGTCAAGTAAATAAGGGTCATTTTACGTTTAATAATCCATGCAAACTTGAATAATTTATAGCCGCGTTTGATTTCTTAAGTAAATGTAAGACATTTGCTGCCTTACTACAAAAGATTTAAACAGACGTTAAACGCGTGTTTAAAAAAATCCATGCTACAAATCCGCGTCTAAAAACAGTTTTGTGTTAAACATTTATAGATATAGATTAACATACGTTTAAGTGAATTTAATACACGTTTAGAACCTATTTCAGCTGCCAAATGTAACGTATAACATTTTATCAATAAGTAATATTTTAAGCAATGTTTAATTTTTAAACACTGTTTAGCTAGACACGCGCTCAACATGGTTTTAATGCGTCTTTTGTAGCATGACAGTTGTATCTTATAAGGGGGAGGCTATTCTACTAAAATTGGGACACAATATGAATTTTCGAAGCATGATATCGGTTTATATTATAAAATTCCAATAAAATACTTAATAAATAATACTTTTGTTAATACTTTTGTATTGTACAATAAAGCATTGAAATAAATAAATAAATAAAGAAACAGCAGGCTAAATTCAGTGAGTAATCGTTATCACAAAATGCTACGTTCTGACAGTTTATTTCTGATTTTTTAACCGCCTTCGCTAAAGGAGGAGGTTGTATGTTCGGCTGTAGGTATATTTTTTGTTCTAAAACGAAAAAAAAAACCGAAACCGGGTTTGTGATAGCTCGGGTAGTCTGTTGTCCCTATTTTATTTTTATTAATAACTTGGATTATTACATCGTCTAGATATCGCATCGCCATAAAATGACAACCATTTTTATGTATCGTTTTGGCAACCTGACAGTAACGCTATTTCCATTTGTTACGTGCAATGGGTTGTTAGCTTACAACATTTTACCACTAAAATTTCTGGAGTTAAATGGTTGCTGATAAGCAATAATGTGCCAACTCAGAAAAAAGTCAAATACAGAGATATTTCTGTATATTAATATACCGTATTCTAGATTTGCGTCATATATTTTACATTATTCAAAAATATTTCAACTCATCTAAATGAAATAAATTTAGAAAAATGTTTCCTTATTTAACGTTTCGAATATTGATGTGTGCTCAATATTTAGCATTATGCAATGATATAATATATTTGAAAAATTTATTATTCCAATCTGCTTTTATTATATTGTATCAAAATAAAAAAGAGAAGATGGATATATACGTATTTAAATAAATTTGTTAAGAATAGGTTTGACATCTTTAGACGCCATTTTCTCAAAATGAGCGCCGTGTGGCTTGACACAGTATTGCTTATCAGCGTCCAAATGATATTCGAACAGTTTGGAATGTTTTGTTTTCATATAAAAGAATATCAGATTTCTGCAGTTATATTACCAAAAATACTTACAAGGTTAATTTTCTTTTAAAACTGTGGCTTATACCGCTCAAGCCATCTAGCCCTAAAAACACAAGCAATCTTCGTTTTATATATTAGTATATATGTATGAATGAAACAATTTTTATGTTATGAATATTGTGCTGCGTAGTGTCGCACTATATTTTTGTGGGTAACAGTACAAAATATTGCACTTTCTCGTTTCGCTTATAATAATTGTTTACACTACTGGTAATGAAATGGAAAGTGTGTCTGTGTATCACACAAACTTGTTAAGCTGGTTTTTCACTGGTCTAGTAATAAAAGCCAATTGTTCAAATTACGTATTACGTTTTTTCACCTATATTTATTTTAAAAGTATAGGTATTGGGGCGGGTAAATATAACATTGTTTACCTTTTTAATGTCTTAGGTCGTTTTAAATCAAATTATTTTTAAATAAACAGACGACTCAGTTTCGCTTACCGAAGGAGAGTTACGTTTTTTTTAAGTATAATTATGTATGTACATGTGTAAATATATGTAAATATGTCTACAGCTCAAACCATTTGATGCATTTCATCAAATGAGACGTCATTTTTATCTTAGTTGTGGGAGTGACATGCGGCATATTATTAACTAGCTGATGGTCGCGACTTCGTCTGCGATGTTTGTGATACCTACGTCATAGTAGTTTTATGCATGCAAAGTCTCAGCCCGACCGGCTTAAAATTGACAAAGTTTTATACAAACTGTCATACCCTATTTTATCCTCTTGGGGGAGAATTAATCAAAATCCTTTCTTAGCGGATGCCTACGTCATAACATCTACCTGCATGCAAAATTATAACCCGATCCGTCCAGTGGTTTGGTCTGTGCGTTGATAGATCACTACGTCAGTCAGTCACTTTTGAATTATAAATATTTAAATTGTCTAAGTCACAAGACAGATTTTGACTTTCGAGTGTACGTCTATGTATCTTAATGTAATTTTAGCTATTATACGTATCTATTTCTACACAAATTGTTACGAAAGTTATATAAATATTATTAGGTGCATATCAAGACGAATTTATTACATTTTATATTGCAATCAATTAGCAATAACTGTTTATTGATGCTAAAATATAATCGTTGATCAAGTTACGTTATAAAATACGTTTACGTAATGAATAAAATTAAATATATTTTTTATTCTTTATTAGTGAATTTCAACGGATTTTACTAAATGGTTAAGAATTTTACATAGTTTTTCGATTTATTATGAATTATCTTTTGCTCGTTGTATTAAATAAAATAATATAATGTAAATAATAAACGAAAGTATTATAATTAATAACATGCTACGTAGGTATGATTATGCAAACAATTAATAAACAAAAAAATAAATAAACATTTATTTTAATTCATTTTATTTTTTATACAGAATAGTATATTTTATTTTTATTTTATTTTATTGAATAATTTACAAATATAGGCCATGACCTGAACAACAAAAACTAAATGAACGAAAGTTGTCTAGTTTTTAGTATAACATATAATTTTTTTAAATAATCCATTAAGTATAAAATCGTGACTGAGATCGCGATAAAATATGCCAAAGACTAATTTATTTCCAAACATTATCTGTAATCGTGGCAGCATTGATGACTAGCATTCTTCCCGCGACATCGTCTGCGTGGAATTAGGTTATACTGCGCTCCCGTTTACATTACATTCTCACTGTGGCCTTACATTATTGAAGGAATAAAATTAGTTTGTGTCGTAGGAAGTAAACTACATCCTTGTAAAATTTTATCGCAATCGGTCTCATACTTTTTGAAATTAATTCGTTACAAAAATATAAAAGTACATATCTACCCTCTTTATAATACCTATTATTATCTACCCCTCGTGATTTTATTTACGTTTATTGTTATTATTTCGCTCCTGTGAGTCATAGCGTGACGTAGCCTATAATCGTCCTCAATAAACAGGCTATCCAACGTTAAAAGAATTTTTCAAATCAAATCAATAGTTTTAGAGATTACCCGCTATATATAAACTTTCACCTTTTAATAATATTAATATATGTATATAGACAATATTAATATAGATAGACTAGTGCCATTAGCTAACGATTGGCTATGCAAGTAAGAACTTAATACTACTTTGTACGATCTTACGTTTAACCATAAACGAGTTGGGTTAGGTTGAGTGAAATCCGCAATAGGCAGGTTTCCTTTTTAGATAGTTAAGTTATAGGGACGCTTTCTAAGAAGAAAATCTGTTTTTACATGTGTTAATGATACTTACATCGGTGTACTGTATAATCTTTACATAGTATAAAAAAAGTCGTTTCCCGCCGTCTGTAAAGCAACTTTTTATTTTTTAACACTTTTTTTTTTCAATCTAATAATCGCTGAAAGTACTGGCTGAAACTATTTTGTGTTACATATCCCATTTATCAAGGAAGGTTATGTTACATCGCACTTCGACTCATAGGAGCGAATCAGTAATTCTAAAAACAAGTGAAATTCCAAGGGTCAACTAGTTAGGTAATCATTCCCGTTAGCTCTTTGCCCTTTTGGGTACGGAACTCCAAGAAATACCCAAAATATTTAAAAGCAAAGTTAAAGTATATTTTTTGGGGACAATGAACAGATTTTATTATACTATGTGTATACTGAAGAGAAATGCAATTTTTTTAAGAAGAAATCAAGTCCTTATTAAGGGTAATTTTAGTTTTCAAATAAATAAGCATATTTTTTTTCATTATTTTGAAAGGTATGTTACAATATGTATTTAAAATTCAAAACGCGAACCATCTCCAATCCGCTGTATTGTTATTCGGGATGTGTAATTTACATAATTATTATGTATAGACTTTCTTCATTCCAATTTCACAATACCTACTTATCAACGAAACAACTTAAATACCTAGATCTGTTCAGGTTAACAAGAGCAGTGTACCGAATAATAAATTTAGAGGCGGGATAAAGCGTAGTGTACAATCATAAAATGTACTTTAAAATTTGGTTTATATTATACACTAGCGGCTCTTCGTGGTTCACTCGCGCTTAACATAGGACTTTCATACAAACTTCTAAACCGCCGTTTTACCCCCTGAGGGAACGAATTTCGTAAAATCCCGTCATGACGAAATGGTATTTAATTTTTAAGAATAAATCAATTTGATATCACGATTATTGAATACTAAGTGCTTTCGCGGAATAACTCGTGCTTTTTGCTTGCTCCGGAGTCATAGCGTAATGTAAATTACATTATAACCTATAACTTTACCTAATAAACGGGTTATCCAAGGAATTCCAAAACGAAAAGCTCAACATTTTTTCTCAGGATGTATTATACTGAAATATTCATTACAAGGAATTTTCTCTAAAATATTTTTTCGATCAATTTACGTAATATAGTCTATTTTTCTTGACTTTTTCCTAGAATAGCCGGAAAGAAAATCACGAATTTTCGAAAAATTTTGTTTTATTATAATTTTCAGTATAAAAATGATTGAGTTCATTCATTGAATCGATAATTTATTATCTAACTCTCATGTGTGGCTAGAAATACGCCATATTGGTCTGCTTAATAAGACAAGGAAAGAAAAATAGACTATAGTAAAATTATTCGAAAATTTTCCCTCTTAGTAAAATTCTCACCTAAAATTCAAATTATTGCCAAAGAAAAAACAAAATTTTAAATTAAAATTATGAAAACTATTTACTTTGTAGTGTGTATCAGGCAGTACAAAGTGTTTACGAGCACAAACCAGTATTAAGCGTTTATACTTTAGTTAATTGCAAAACTTTTACTTTTATTAGGTATAGGTATATTCATGATGCGTACATCTATCAGAAACTAGTCTCCGAGCTCCCCTCGCGGTATTGTAAAAAGTAGCCTATGTGTTACTCTGATATATAAACTTCTAGCTGCGTAGCGGATTCACTCACATTTATGGCTACTGCTCCGCTCCTATGAGTCGTGGTGTGATATAATATAGCCTATAACCTTCCTCAATAAACGGACCATCCAACGCAAAAATAATTATTCAAATCGAATCAGTAGTTTCAGAGATTACCCTCGACATACATACTTACAAACAAATTTTACCTCCTTATTATTTGGTATTGTTGAAATGTTTCATCAAATTTTGGTTAGAAGCTTTTGCGTGAAGAAGATTATCCAAACATCTAAAAAAATTTGCCATTCTAACATACTTTCGCTTTTTTAATAGTAGCGAGATTATTGAAAGGAGAATGTTGGATCAAAGAAAGCATACATATGTATACGTATATATGTAATTATTTTTTGTTTTTTTTTTTTTTTTTGTTTTTGTTTACAATTAATTATTAGGGATCATCAAGTAAATTAAAATCAAAGGCCGTTTCGATACATTAAAAAAATTCAAAAAAGTAGAATATGGCTATTATTTATTACATCTTTTACTATGTACAAAAAGAAAAAAAAAAGGAAAAATGAAAATGAAGAGGGTTGAAATTTACTTTTCTTAAAATTTCGATCAGATTCCGATTTTGATAAAACTAGATACTAATTTTGGTGGTAATGAGTAAGGAAAAAGGGAAATTATAGCTTATCCATTAATCGTTAATTCATTAGTGCGGTAATTAGAGATTTCATTTTTAAACATTTATTAAATAATGTAAATCTTTATTGATGAATAAATGTGTTAGGGACTAAATAAACATGTCTTGTAATTATAAGTATTTTGTTTTAATTAAAGATGTTGATGTATCTCTACAATTTTCCAATAAAGTTAAGTACAGTCTATTTTTCTTTACTTGCCTTATCTAGCATCCACACATAAGAGTTAGATGTACAATTATAATGAAACAATACTATTCGAAAATCCGTGATTTCCGTTCGAGATATTGTTACCAAATAAGGACAAGTAGAAAAAATTAGACTATACGTAGTCTTGTTAGATAATTAGAAGCGATAATAACGGATGAATGATCAAATACAATACACAATCTTTCAATATCTTTCAAATGTTTCAATTCTTTATATCGTAAATTGAGATTAAAAAGACAAAGACAATAGATATCGCGATGGTACGTATAGATGGTCTACAAAATCAATCGTTTTAAGTTTTTTAACGGTACAATATAATAAATGAGCCGAGAGGGCCCAGAGCTCAATAATCTCAACCAATGATCGCGGGTTCAAGCCCCGGCTAGCACCGCTGCATTTTCAAGTGGTAAATTTGTATTTAAATTCATCGCGAGCTCGGCGATGAAGGAAATATATACGGATATATCCCCCAACCCGTAGTGGACTAGTGTGGTGGATTAAGCTCTAAGCCTTCTTAATAGGAGAGGTGGTGTTAGCCCAGCAGTGGGACATTTGCAGGCTGTTGCTTCACTTCTTACTTTTCTGGATCTCTCATTTATCGTACGAAATGTAGGTATACTAACTAATTTATTTCGTTAAATTTTAACCTTTACATGCATAGTGTGTCCAAAAATGATACGCTTATTTCAGAGCCTAGTATCAACTACGATTTTTATTAAACGTAAATGTGGCTGGGTTTGACTTTACATGAGCTGTAATTATATATTGATTTTTTCTTACTACTTTATCATTAATCTTTTTATATATATTTTTTTATCGAATAATAAATCATGCATTAAAGGATTAATACGCGTTGATTTGTATTAAAGTGGTAAAAAAAAACTAGTAAAAAAAAATTCACAACTAACGTTTTTATTCCATAGTATAATTAATTAAATAGACGCTAATAAGCAACACTGTCTCAAGCCACACGGATTTCGTTTTCAGAAAATGGCGATTAAAGATGTCGAACCTATTCTTAAAAAAATTTGGTTAATGACGTATACAAACATCTCGTTTCTTTGATAAAATGTATAATTAATTAAAAACAGATTTGTATAGTAAAGAGTTTTATTTAATAATAAGTTTTCAGGTATATGAGTTTATTACATAATGAAAATATAGAACAGACTTCGATATTATATGAAACATTAAATTAAGAATCTTTTTTCCGTACTTATTTAGTTTAAATGATTTGAACAGTGAAATAAAACTATTTTAAACGGATTTAAATCGCGTATATTAATTATTTTTATCATCCCGACTCGAAAGTTTCGAGCACTTTGCAGCGTTCGTGGTCGTATTAAATCGCGAAAATCTAAGACAACGACTTGAACAGTATCAGAATACATCAATATCTCCCATTTCGACTTTTTGTGGTTTGACACATAATTTCTTATCAGCATCCAATTATTCTATTGAAGCGTTACCACACATCATCGACTTGTTTTAAAATTATGTTGAAATAAAGTCCACATCTTCATTCATCCGCACATATTTTATTCTTCCCTTGCAGGAAGACTCAGCTCCGCAGCTTATGCTGTTAGAAAAATTAAAAATTTAACTGATATTGATACTGCTCGTTTAGTATACTTTAGCTACTTTCACAGTGTTATGTCTTATGGTATATTACTTTGGGGTAATGCCACAGACATTGAGACTGTATTTGTCTTACACAAAACAGCTATTCGAGCAATATATAGTCTCGGAGCTCGGGACTCCCTTAGGGATGTATTTAAGAAGATAGATATTCTCACGGTTGCGTCACAATACATTAACGTTAATATTTTATATATCTTTCAAAATAGTGATGGTTTTCCTAACAACAGTGACAGGCATTGTGTAAACACTAGAAGAAAAAATAAACTTTTCATACCAAACTTTCGTCTTCATAAAGTCAGTTCATCGTTTCTGGGGTTTGGTATTCGCATCTATAATAAAATCCCGCAAACAGTTTTACATTTTCGACTTAATAAGTTTAAAGCCTACGTTAAAAAATCTTTAATAAATAAAGCATATTATACCATACAAAAATATTTTGACGACAAAGAGGCGTGGATTTGATAAGCGTTGATTTTCTATCCGGATAACATAATTAAAATGTAATAATAATACATTATGAATAAATGATTTTAAAAGAGTTACTGTCGAGTTTCTTGCCGGTTCTTCTCGGTAGAGACTACATTCCGAACCGGTGGTAGCTTTATAAAAATCAAAAATGAAAATATGACATGTAACTTGACGATTCGAAAGTGCTGTTAAAGCCCATTTGAATAAAGTATATTTTGAGTTTGAGTTTGAGTTTTACATAAACATATATTACTCTTTTTTCTAGTTACTTGTCTTAAAACTTAAGTTAACCTAAATTAAATTTCATAAAATAAGTACAAAAAACATATAATTTCACGATAACTTTCACTAATTGTTCATTGTTATGAATACAATGCCTACAGCTGAAATATATATGTACTTGCAGTGTCATTACCTAATGGTAACAGTATCGCAGGAGTCACGCCGTATCAAATTGTAGTGCGTGCGCGCGTTTTCATTGTACAACGATTATTTACAATATATAAGATAAAAAATCATATTTACGATACAACGAGAATGTTTAGTAGTTTTTATTTTAGTATAACGTTTAAAATGTTATTTTCTCACGTGTGATATAATACGAAATAATAAAATACACATAAATAATTACACTATTACGTCCTTTTCATGCAACAACAACATTCTAGTTTTGCTGTATAGAAGTATTTGATTGTATTTAATAAAATTAAAATTAATTTAACGAAAGATGCATATAACATAAACATTCTGAGACGCACACAAAGGTATCATTGTGCTTAAGAAAGGTGCCAATAAATATAGATATATATATTACCAAAAACATGCTCCTTATTTTTTTTATTTGTATACAATACTGGCTTTTGTTTGCAACTTCGCTTGTGTTATGGCATATTACAAACATTTACAGTAATTATTATGATTTGTAAATAGTTAAATTTTCCTTTTTTGTATAAATTAGTTTGTAATTTTGTTTTCTAAGGTAAGGTTTCTTTAAAACATTTTTTTATAATGTACTAGTTGTTTCTTGGGGCTATACTCGCTTAAATATAGATTGAGTTTTAAAATAATACACGTCTATACTAATATTATACAGCCGAAGAGTTTGTTTGAACGCGTTTATCTCAGGAACTACTGATTCAAATAAAAAAAAAAATCTTTTTGTGTTAGATACTTTATTTATTGAGGAAGGCTATATATATTACATCACGCTGCGACTCACAGGAGCGAAGCAGTAACCATAAACGCGAGTGAAACCGCAAGGGACAGCCAGTTACAATGTAAGGAACATTGTACCTTTCAGAACCTTTTAGATGGTACTATTATTTCTAAAATAGTTTCATTGGGTCCGGAGTCTACACCGCACAAACAAATTTCGCAATTTCACCGCTCTTTATTATATTAGTATAGATTAGACTATTATCGCAAAATGGGTAATGGAAACGTAGCAAGAAAGCCAAACCTCGATTGTATATATGGAAAGCGTCGGCAGTCAGTTCGTCCGTGGCGTGCGAAATACTAACACAATACGATTTTTTTATTACCTAAAATATTTTGTGTATGTGTGTTTGTGATAAGCAGTGTTACAAGGGATGTTGAAAAGGTTAATATATATAATTTATTAGTGCTATAAAAATCGTTTTTTTTTTTAATTAATAATAATATATTATCTATATAATTAAGTATGAAGGTTTTCAAAATTAAGAGGTATGTAATAATATTAAGGAATTGAGAGAATAATGTACATTGCACATCGATACTAAGACAAAAAAATAATAAAATATATTAAGTTTAATTAATGTAATATTATTTTTTATTTTTTTTAATAACAATGAAACCGTTTTATTGTAATTTGGTATGTAATAAGAATAATTTATTCGTAACAAACATTTATTTATTCTTACACTAAACGATTTACATTTAAAATAATATTTACACTTTAATAATGATATTACATTAGACATTACAAAGAAAATAGCATTAAAATAATTTTAAGAATAATTTACAATAATTTATAATATTTTTAGATGGAAAAGATTAAATTCAAAATATATTTTATTCAAATAGGCTTTTTAAAGCACAATAAAACATAAGAGTTATTCATTGTAGTTTTTGAAAATAAAATGAATAATGGTATAAATTTTATTTTGTTGAATTACTTATAGTAAAATTACATAAAATATAACTTAAATAAAATACATTGTAACATAAACAAATAGTTCTATTTAAAATAAAAGGAAATGGTATTGTGTAACAAAATATAATTATTGTTAAACAATACTAGGGGTTAATAATATAAAATAATATAAAATTTAGATACGTATTTAGAAATCGACCATTACTTACTGTTTTTAAATTTTAATCCTGTCAATACCATTTTTCAATTGATGTAGAGATATTTTAATATTTTTAATATGCAATTCAATTCAATTCTTTGGTCTATGGCTTTTAGTAATATGAAATGTGCAATAGATATATCTTTTGACAAGTTGTATTGAAATAAATTTTAAATGTCAAAATCTTTTTTATACATAAAAGATTAACCTTTATGTAACCTTGTTCCACTAAATTAAATTAAGCTTTTATTAATACAGTATCATTAAATAAAGTTTGGTAGTTTAACTGATAAAAACGTTGATGGTAAACCAAAGGACAGAATTGATTTGCATTCACAAAAGGAATATTGAAACAACAAGACTTTTCAAAAAAGGAGGACCGACGAGAAATCTATTTGACAAACGAGAGGGTTAAACCTTCCAAACAAAGAAAAAGTTCTCGACGAAATGTGAACCTTTTCTTTTTTGGATGTTGAATAAAAATTAACTAATAAATAATCAATTATTTTATTTTAATTTCACAAGATTTTGTTGACATATAGGTACAATTAATAGAAATACTTCTGTGTATCACCTACCTGTGTATAATTTTATTGTACTTACTTTCAAGGTTACTGCAATAAAATGTGACTTTTGAAAAGATCAAGGAAAAATATGAAAGTCCATCAAAATCAGAGTGCAGTGATTTTTTTATCACTAGTGATCATATAATAGGAACAAGCATCTACCCTCTTACCCGTTTAGCAATATGGGCACTTGCCCAGGGCCCCGCGATATATAGGGGCCTCACAGTCCTATGAGATTACGGAAAAATGAATGATACCTTTGCCTTTCTTAAAATTTTAAGGATACCTCGTTCATCAATGTAGATTTTCTGTGAATATTATACGCCTATTTATATAGTGAGACAGCAAAAAAATATGACAGTTAAATAAATCTAAAATTTTTGCTTTAAACCTATTGTAACAAAACAATCTCTTGTCAAAGTCGTAAGGGCCCATTTTCTTAATATGCCCAGGGCCTCCAATAGGTTGATGACGCTCCTGTTTATTACTATGAATATAGCCATCCAACCTTGCCAAAAATACAAAAAAAAAAAAAAAAAAAACAAAATTTGTTAATCTGTTACCCATCTTCACAGAATCGGTTGATCTGAAAATTGTCTAAAAACTTCAACAAAATCAGTCTCGTCGTTTTGGAGTCTATAGGAACCATACATACAAACATATCGAATTATATATGTACATTATCTACATAAACATCGATAATGATCGAGATGTACATTTGAAATATCAGATTCTGTATAAAATTAGAGAAAGAAACCCTTTAAATAAAGTGCCCTTTCGGTTTAGTCGATTGCAATGAAAAAGAGAGAGGCACGATCAGGTATCACAACAATCCTTAAAACTAATAATTTCAACACGACAAGAAATCGATTTGAATTATGTGAAATATATAAGGACCACGCCTAAATTAGTCAAAGTTCAGGATTTTTATGAAAGATAGATTCTGAATACAAATTTTAATAATAGTCACAAAATTCTTATACATATATACATCCAATTACGCTATGTGTTATGGACCAGATGTTTTATAGATATTTAAATAGAATATTTAAAATAAACAGTATAAGCTAAATACGTGCTATAAGTTTTTGTGGAAATTATAATTTATTATATAGATGAGGACATCCTCTACTATACAAAAAAAATATATATTTTGATAGGGATTAGACATTCAGCCTATATATAATTAAATATATAATTTAAAGACAAAACATACAGTTTTCAAAGTTCTCACATTTCAAGGCTAAAACACTCTTAATGATTTGAGGGCAGTAATCTTTTTACAGTTTAGAAAATCAATGAGGTTAAATCTTTATATTAAGCTAGTGATTTTTTGATGAAAAGGAAAAAGTAAACGTTTTTGAATATTTTTATAATAATTATAATATTGATATCCTTATTTTCCTTAAAGGTTAAACATCTTATTTCGCCTTCACTAGTGACAGGACAAATGATTCATTTTGTTGAGAACGGGAATTACAATTTAACGGAGAAATGTTGCTATTTTTCTTACCACGATTCCGCGCGATGAGAATCATACGATAAAATTATTTATTTTTATCTTATGTTAAATTTTTGAGATATTTTAAAAGCGCATGGTAATATTTTATTTTTAATAAATGCTTTAATATATATATATTTTAATCAATATAAATCGAATCGTCCGTCTTTTATTAAATATGACTATATATACTTAACTAGGATATATAATTTAAGGACAAATAAAATAAAGACTTTATATACTTAAGTAGGATATTTAATTTGCAAGTATTTTGAAGTTGTTCGAAGAATTTTAGTCCAGACCACTCTTAAAGATAGCTCTGCATTAGTTCACATCATTTCCATCGCCATCATATTTATTAAAAAAGTTTTATAAAATCGGTTCACAACCGGCAAATATATCACAAAATATGGACAAAAATAATAAGCACCGGATTTTTTTAAATTGGTTAAATATACTTTGACATCACTTTTGAAAAATTATATTTAATAAATAAAGATTACGTTCATTCTATTTGACGTTAATGCAACCATTTCCAACTTACACAAGAGGATTTTTAACTTGTAGCTAGGCAAAGACTACTTGTGTGGTCTTCTAAAAAGTGGAAGACATTTTAGGCGTCAAAATTAATATGCCAATAACATATCTTAAGATATAAAAACATTTCATTAAATTAAAAAAATGACTGAGTTTTGTCTGTGACGACATAGGTTCGAAAGAGTACTTTGATATCTTTGACATTGATGGTCGCCCATCAGCATTTGATACTTATTATATTGTGAAAACTCTGCTTGCGTGACATCACTTATGTATCGTAATATCTTTGTCAATAAAAAAACCTTAAATTCTAATGAGCTACGCCCAGCGCATAATATTATCTCAATGATGTTTAAATATTTAATCTATCAACACTCTTTCAAAAATAGGTGTTAAGTATTCGTACCTATATATATTTCACTTTTATTGCTCGTTTCTTTTTACGCCTTTTGTTATTGTAGTTGAGTTATTAAAATGAATGCAATGCAAATGCTTATACTTTTGCATTTGATTATAATTTAATCAACATTTTTATGCAGTAAGCATTCATAAAATGTCTGTAAAAGTAAGTAAAAGTAGTGTTAGTTTTTTGCAATAAGTGAAACGAAGAGAATACCTACTGCAATTAAACCTACCTACTGCAATTGCAAAAAAAAAATCGGTTTTCAGATTTCAATGGAATGGAGGAATATTCCTAAAACATATGTATTGAAATTTGAAAATTGAATTTTTACGTAAATTATATGCCAAAGTAAGTTTAAATATTTGTACTTAGGAGTTAGGACTTTGGTAACACCCAGTTCTGTGCCTTCTTTTTGGTTAAGGAAAGCATGTTAATTGCGGTTGTAATAAATTAATTTATAATTATTAAGTCAAGCCACACGGACTTCATTTTGAGAAAATGCCGTCTAAAGATGTTAATCATATTCTAAATCGATTGTTTTTAGAAATATATATTTGTAAAATGTATGTATTTTCTTTTATATTTTGATAAAAGGTATATCGGTATTATAGTAAGAGTTGTATTTTTTTTTAATTTTTCCCTAAATTGATTAGCAGCGCCTTTAGCGAAGACTTCGTTTAACGTGGTTTTAGTCAGCGTTTGGAGGAATACCGATCGAAAATTACGTTATAGAAAACTATCTCAACTCATTCTAGAGATAGTGATTCGAATTCTCTTTCACGAAGTTGACTGGTATTAAATAAGCGTGGATTCGGAGTTACCTTCAAGAAAATGGGGAGATGGTGTTTGTAATTTTGCTCATTGTTGGGTTAAGGGTGGCCGATTTTATTTTAGGTATATTCCAAAAACAAAATCAAAGTATTTTTTTCAAAATAGGAATTTACATTCTCTTTTTGAACGTCAAGAAAATGAATATACCACCTTACCCTAAAGTTTTTATTTAATAAAAATCTGGTGATAATTTATTTTAATTTTTTTTTCTTATATTTGACTCAGAAAAAGAGTAACAAATGACGTTGTTACGAATGAAAAGAAAACTAAGTCATTACACAATCGACCACGGAATAGTACGGTTCATAAATACAGAAAGATCCGTTTTTACGAGGGAAGTAATTACATACTACACGCGTCTTATAACTATTCCATTGAAATATCAACAATATGAAACAATGTAAAATGCCCATAATATTGTATTTTACTGAAATATTGTGTTTTTTATTGAAAATATCCGATTTATGAAAATATTAAAACCTACCTACCTAAACCTACTTAGATAGATTTATTCGACTTTAAAAAGCGTAAAAAGCTACAAATATTAGATTAAATTAACAAAAAAAGTTTCAACATTCTTTTTTCTATCTGTACATATAATATTTAAGAAAATAATAATAAAGTTATAGAACAAATATTTAAACAGTATGTAAATATTTAGTACTCTCTACACGTAGTAGTGGCCAATACGTGTATTACAAAAACGAGAATAATTATTGAAATGAATGCAAAACGTAATATTCACGTGATAATAAACTCTGTTGAATCGTGCAATTTTACACTTAATGCAATATTACGTATCCTTGTACGGCCGCTTGTAGTGCATTTCACTTGCAACTCACTACCAAGTATCGCGGAAATTGCAATCCGTTTCTATACAAATCTATACTAATATTACGATATAAAGCTGAGGAGTTGATTTGATTGTTTGAACGCGTTAATCTCAGGAACTACTAGTTCGAGTTGAAAAGTTATTTTTGTGTTAGATAGTATGTTTATTCAGGAAGGCTATAGGCTATTATTACACGCTACGACTCAAACGAGCGAAGCAGTAACCATAAACGCGAGTGAAACCGCAAGCTAGTACATTCATATATCTATGTCGCAGGCTTAATGAGCCGTTCAATTAACAGCCTAGCCTCGTAACTTAACAGCACCGGTTGAGTAGCGGCCTGAATAACGTTCAACCATTTTGAAATTTGCATACCATATTCATCCTTTAACTACTTGCCTAGCCCATTCATTTTAATATAGGTTCTTGAGGTTAGGGTGGCTAAAATTAATTTAAGGTCTTTATAAAACTATATAAAGCTTTTTACGACTCCGGCTCTGCGGGATTAGCCTCTTCGCCTTTATTTTATTTTATTTGGCACAGTAACAGATAACAGATCTAAACATTTATATACATTAAATAGTATTAAAAACATCACAATAAATCTGCTTTCCTATTATAACTGTATACAGCACGTTAATACTTATCAAAACGCAGGCAGGCAGCGCTTCGTTACAGCAGGAGGAGGCTACTGTCCCGCGCTTCCGGAGTTACAAAAACACTCTAGGGATAGAATAGTCTAGAAGCAGGTGGAGTCGAAGTTAGCCGATTTGGTTTTAATTTCCAATTAACAATATGTTCTATTTTAAAATAATTTAATAAATGGATGCTGATAAGCAATAATGTGTCCACCCACAAAAAATTAAATTTAGAGATATTAATGTATTTTGATACTACATCACCTATTTAACGTTATTCAAAAAAATTTCAAGTCATCTAAACTAAATAAGTATGGAAAAAAGTTACTTAACTCAAAGTTTCGAATTTCAGGTGCGTTCTATATTTTGCAATTTATAAAATAATTTTAAACATTTTAAACTTATTGTTACATAACATATTAAATAAATCTATCTGCTTTTGATTCATTATACGTTTTATCAAAATAGAAAAGAAAAGATGAATATATACGTCTTCGAACCAATTTATTAAGAATAGGTCTGACATCTTCAGACGCCATTGTCTCAAAATGAAGTCTGTGTTGGTTGACACAGTATTGCTTATCAGCATCCAAATAATTTCTAATGTTAGATATTCCCTCTCTTTTTCTTTTCATCATCAACCAGCCAGTTTATTTAATACTGTGGTATTAATGAAACTGGCTGTGGTGTACTGTGTATAGCTGCATAA
Source organism: Hypolimnas misippus (assembly GCA_037950945.1). Lineage (NCBI taxonomy): Eukaryota > Metazoa > Arthropoda > Insecta > Lepidoptera > Nymphalidae > Hypolimnas > Hypolimnas misippus. Next base: position 6,165,704 of record JBBEEQ010000014.1, read on the forward strand.
CGTTCAGGCTAGTTGAATCTGTTCATTGAATGGCTAATATAATAATTAGCCTGCCTAATAATATAAAAAGGTAAATTTTGTTTGTAACATTGTGTGTAGAGGGTAATCCCTAAAACTACTGATAGATTTTGATTTTTTTGCATTGGATAACTCGTCAATCACGCTACGACTCATAGGAGCGAAGCATAAGCTAGTGAAACCCCGTGGAGCAGCTAGTTTTTTAATAAAAAATAAACAGCATACAAATAAATCACTTGAATTGTAGATTGATAACAAATACCGTTTTACTTGCTATTAATATTAATAAAATCAATGAAATTCTCTGTAACTTTTTCTGTTATGAAAACTATTAAACCTGCCAATAGCCAGGTATACGCGTTGCAGTCAATGGGCAACAGTAAGGATGTACTACAATGTATATATTTTATAAATTCAGCTAATAATATTAATATATTATCAACTGGATAACCCGATGAACTTCCATTACGGCAATATATTTTTTTAAGCCATACTCGTATTGAGGAGAAGTGAGGGATAATTAATGTCCCGCGGGCAAAGTTAATTTTTTTTTAATTATTTCCGTGTACATAAGTACGGAATACTGGATAGCGTTTAGGAAAATATTTATACATATAATGTAACTAAGTTCCTAACATGAAGAGAAACGATTCGTAATATGACAACAACGATGCATTTCCAATGCTTTCATTTTGCAATGTTACATATTAAATTGGAAAATGTTTTTTTACCTACTTATGTACATATCTACTAACTCATTGATATAAACTCTTTCTGCGAATTCGTCTGTGCAAGATTAGTTTTGATGATAATAGGTCGCAGACAGTAAAAGTTTTTCTACTTACTTGACACTTATTGTTATATTTTGGACAATTCACACAATAACTTATAAATTATAACCTATCTTTTATTTTGTTGTATAACCTATTTTATTGCAAAGTTTCATTAAAATCTATTCAGAATTTTTTGTGTGAAAGAATAACAAACATTCATACATCCATAGATAATAACTTTCGCGTTTATAATATTAGGAAGGATATATTTAGTTAAATAAAAATGTGAAATGAACATAATTTATATGCTTTTAACATATTTCAACAAAAAATTGTGTATCTATAAAAATGTTATTATTCTAAGACAATCACGGACTAGAATTCTAGATAATATAAATAACTTTCTTTTAAAGAAAAGTTATCTATAATGAATCTGAAAGTAAATCGTAATAGTGAACGTTGTATTAATCTTTGTAGAAATTATTTTATATTTTCTACTATATTATAACATCATTTGCTTAATGTATATGTTGTTCACTTAGTATTAAAGTGATCGAATACAAAATCTGTGTGAAACGAGCAAAGTTAGTAATAAAAATTTAATTTCATATAATTCTGTGGTTCATTGTCGATGATTAAAAAAAATATTCTTTCAACATTTCGTGGCATTAAAGTCTAAATAAACGGTCAAATTTTAAAATGTTTTTTGCGTTTTGTGCCCAAAAATGTGAATGAATTTTTGAATTTAGTCATATTAATACTAATCGTGCAATATTTCATATACTTTAATTTTAATAATTATTTATCTACATAATATTGTTAGTTAATCTTTTGATATATATTTAGAATTTGCAAAATTACTTTATACTTTTTGTATGGCATAAAAAATTCTGACTAAATTGAATTCACGTAGCGTATGAGTATTTCAGCAGATACCCGAACATTAAAATTGTTATGACTCTGACTGATGAGTCGAAACGTATCAATTAAATTACGAATTTTGATTTTAAAGTCGGTTTTTTAAAGTCTTAGTTACGTAAACGAAGATTATCAATTAACGCACTATCTTCGTTTCATAAGACGACTTGATTTAATTTACATATATTTTGAAATTGTAACGAATTTTTAATAGATTGTATTTTTTTATCTCACGAATATGTATGTCAAGGACAAGGTCGAACGCAAAAATCTTTACACATTCTTTCAATTCATCAATATTATGGGTTTATATACAAAGTTTTATCCTCTATTTCCGCCCCTTCAAGTCTTATTTGCCACAAAATGTAGCGTATGTCCTTCTCCAAAGTAAAATCAATATTTATACAAATATCCATCAAAATTGATCGAGCGGTTTTAGCATGACAACGTAAAAAATAGAAAGCAGACAGTTTTTAAAATAAAATGTATATGGATAAACATAAAAATACTAGGAATTTCCATTAGTACGAAAAAACTCACGAAGAACTGACCGATGCAGTTTTAATAGCGATTTGTATAGAAGGCATTAGGCAAGAATTACACTTGTAAGATTTGATGTCGTAATTGATTTAACAACTTTGTAACCTGGTAACGGTTACATAGGACTGAGAGTAAAACTTATAAGTGTGAGTCGAGAATTACATTTATAAGTTTTACCTCAGACATTCATAAAAATTTACATAGGTAATATCATATTTCTTTACACGGAAAAGGCTTTACTGTCAGTGCCTTATTTTTGACAGCCAATTTCGTAACTATGTGCTACTAGATTACTGAGTTGTTTTATATCAATTACGAGAAAAAAATGTACAAATGTAATGCTTGCCTTATGATCGCATAGCGAGCGTGTGCAACAGGACGTGATGGCTATCAAACTACGCGGTGATCATTACAAACGACGTCCATGTATTTTTTAATTTATACTTGTTTCTTAATCGAAAATTCTTACCAGTATTATTTGCTTTAATTTGTTTGTTATTATTTGTTGTTGAAATTTCTTTATTTTGAACGATTTTGTTTTTATTTACTTTTTATCTTTTCTGTTTATATTTATTATTTCTGGGGTATGATGGAAGAAAACTCTTTTAGAATAAGTATACCTTTTGAACTTTATTTTCATGTAAATCATATACATGGTGAATTTTTTTAATTGGAGGTGGTGGACCAAATTCGAAAATATAAGGAATTGCGAAAAATACTGACAGGACCCTCAGGGCCGATTTTGATGAAAGCTAAAACTGTATCATTAATTTTTTGAAAAAAATATTTTTCTAGCCAGGAATCGAAGCCGATGATTCCGAAAAAAAAAATGTACTCTATATATAGTGATTATTATTGCACCATCAAATAGTGTTACTTATAAAAATCAACTTCTGGTATGTAAAAGTATACGGCAAATTAAAGGAAAAGGATTATTCTTTACAAAATGGTATTTACTATATTATTTATAGGAACTTTATGTGATCTGCCAATTCGCTTTTATTATTTGCTCATTATTTTCATTAAACTAATATCATTAAGAGAGAAAAAAAATATACTTTCCTATTAATTGTTTATAGTTAATTCATTTGAATTCCGTATCTATTATTAAGCCTCCCTGGTAAAAATTGATCAAGTGCGAATTGTATTCTACAAATTTTTAGACAAATTGTACCACATACATATTATGTATGTGGTACATTTCCTGTTTCTTTTACAAAAATATCGTACGAAGTACGACGATATAATCGTTCGTGAATTTAATCGGCCTTGATTTTTAACTTGCTGACTTTTTAAACATTTTCTTTATTTATATTCTTATTTTTAACTGCCTTAAAAAATAAAGGGATTCTATGTTCGGCTATACATATTTTTATTATTATTTTTTATGTTCATGGGCTGATCTTGTGATTGAATAACCTACATTTTTAAACGACTTCCAATAAGGAGTCTTTTAGGTATTAGTAATATCATGATAGTTAACATGCCATTGTTATTTTCTATGTTTACAGTAATTCACAATGACACATCGGGTGTTCGTTGTGAAGTGGCCTCTTCGACGGTTCGAACGAGGCTTGGGAACCACGAGGCTTGTGAATCAAGCGGCCGATACTTCCGATATAGGTATTTTATTTAGTACCATAATTGTGTTAAACAAAAATGTAAATATTCAGTTTTTTGTATCTTGGTATATGATAAATAATGTTGTTGGTATTGTACCAATATAGTAGGTACTTCAAATTGAAATTAAAACTTCAAAAGCTAAATGGTAGGGCGTAAGTTAGGTTTAGGTTTAGGAGTAGGATTAAATAGATTTTAAACGATCATGTCACAGATTCAAATTCAAACAAGGAGATTTAAATTTCATATTTTAAAGAACAATTGATTCGATAAATTCTTGGAAAGGTCAACTTTTATTTCTTTAACTTCCTTGCTCATAAAAAATACCAAAAATGACTTTAAATTAATAATACTTTAAATACTATTTCACAACAAGTTAACTATATTACTATGTGAAGGAAAGTGTTATGTGTATTTAGTCTCATTGTAATGTTTTTAGGCAATTTATCCTCTCGGCCTCAAGCGTGCCCCGCTCAGGGTCAGCGAGCCAGGTCGACACATGCTGTCGCTTCTGTTCTGGAGTCTCTGGGCTCATCTGTGAAGTCATGGGATGAAGTGCCAGGACCCAAACCCCTACCTCTGCTGGGAAACACTTGGCGATTCATACCGTATATTGGTAAGTTTCTCTGATAAACATCCAACTAACTGCCTCTCGAGGTTTTACTCGCGCATATGCTACTCGTTCGCTCTGGTATTTCGTAGCGTGATGTAATATAGCCTACTTACTTCTTAAATAAACGGGCTATCCAGCACGAAAATATTTTTTTCAAATTGGATCAGTGGTTTAAGAGATTACCTATTATTATTTATTATTACAATAAAATTAAAAAATGTACAACAAATTTTATCTCTTAATTTCTCATCTTTTGAGTTAATATGATTTTTTATATGAGTGTTTTTTCTTTTAAAGTAAAACTTTCATATAAGGCTTTTAGGTATTGTTACAGGTGTTTGTGTTATTTTATAAAAAAATCTATTAATCAAGTACTTTTTCTTCGTAACTTTAGTAAACATTTTGTTTTATACTTTAAAAGGAGTCCGGTTTTGCTTCTATTGGCGATTGCATGTATTTTCATTACAACGCAGATAAAATAGAGCTGTTTACCGCATAAGAAATAAACTCTTTTAAATTATTTTGAGAGATTTTAATAAACAATTGACAGACACATGTGTAAATACATATGTTATATCCCACTGTGCTATTGTATCGATAAATAATAAGTACATTCTGAGTAAACGCATAAGCAATTTTGTTCTATGTCAATTGCAAGGCGAGAGACCGCAGAATCCGTTTATGGCCTTAAAGTTTTATTACAATCTAAAACACCAGTTTCATAAGCGCAATTATTTTTTATCTTCCTTCCAACAATGCCGTACGTAATTATTATATGTAATCGTGACCGTTGACCTCGTGTTTGTTGCAAAAATAATAAAAATAGTTTGAACAAAATTTAGAAAAAGTAATTATAGTGAAGTCTACCTGTAATTCAATGAGTATGTGGGCTAACTTGACCTGGATTTCTCAAAATGTTATACAGATTACCTTTACCCCTGCAAACCTTTCAACCCCTTCCAAAGAAAAATAACAGCCTATAAATGTCCCATTGATGGGCAAAGGTAGTTAAGAGCTTTAATCTATGCTTTTTTATTGTGAGTTGGCGGATATACGTCTGTATTTCTTCCGACTTACATATATAAGTTTTCTCACATTTCCTTCACTGCTGAGCACGAAATGAATTGAAATAGAAATTCAGCACTTGAAAACTCAGTGTTGCTAGCCGGGGTTTAACCCCACAATCATCGAATGAAATCGACTTAATACCTGAAAGAATTTACTGTTAGTACGTTTTTTGACATTCACAGCTTCTGTAACATCTTACGACGTATCTTTTACTAGGTTAAAGACGTTAATTTATATCGCTCTCGAGAATATAACTTACAAGTGTAATTCTCGAGTTAGATTAATAGAATTTTTGGTATTAATTATTTTTATTATTATATTAGGTCTCCTTTGACCCTAGAGACCCGTTAAAAATTGCGGTTATTAATTATTACTATATTAGTAACTATAATATATTATTTAATATTTCATTCATTTCAATTTTGTTTTGCGTATTTTTTATTTATTAATTAAAATAAATAAAAAATTAAAATAAAAGTAAACTAACTTACTTCCTATAATATTAGCTATATGTGCATGTAAGTCCCGTCAAAATCGGTGCAGCCGTTTTAGAGATTAGCCGGAAAAACAGACAGACAGACAGATAAAAATTTTAAAATTGAGTTTTGATGTATTTATCTGTATAGTTAACAATATAAAATTGAATGCGTGTTTGGAAATAATTTATACTTTTTTTGTTTTTGGTTTATTTATTTATGTTATGTTTTATTTTTTAAATTTATTTATTTATTTTAGAGTTATTTTCATCCATATACTTCTAGCATGTAACAATTACATCCGTCAATTAAATAAATACAACATTATTCTTTATTTATGTCTGTTCGTTTAATTTAAAGTCATGTTCGTGATTTTACAACAGCACATCACTTTCTATAATTATAATTACGACAAAGTAACCAATAATAAGAAAACAATAATGATTCTATTATGGATTTTAAAACGTATATGTTATGAAATAAGTATTATTATTTTTTATCTTTTATTGATAAAATTAAAATAGTTAAAAATAAAATGAATAAGTATAAAATCGTGCAATATACATGACTACGTTTTCAGATTGATTTATTTCATCACATTTTTTGCATTATAACTTGAATTTATTTATGTATTCGATTATTGTTATTGTGTTAACATATTAATCACATATTTTAAGATAGAAAGTAAATTCACAGCTTCACAAAACATAATTTCAAAAATATAATTTCATTTGGATGCTGATAAGCAATAATATGTCAACCCACAAAAAGTCAAATTCGGAGGGAGATATAGATATATTATGATAACGAGTCATGTATTTAACATTATTCAAAGTCATCTTAATAAGTAAAAAAAAGTTTCTTAATTAAATGTTTCTAATACTAAAATGTGTTAAATATTATGCAATATGCAATGATCTTATATATTCAAAGAAATTATTTTTAAATTAATAAAAAACTTATAAAAAAAACTACTAAACTTTTTATTATACTAATCTGCTTTTATTCCATTACACCTTTTATCACAATAGAAAAGACACGATGGATATAGTATTTGACATGTTTTACATTTTTGACGAGATTTGACATATTTAGACGCCATTTTCTCAGAATGGAATCCGTGAGGCTTGCAATACTATGTTTGCTTATCAGCGTCAACAATTTTTTTATTGTGTATTCACCGATTCTCATAGTTGTTGTTCCCTCCGGAAAGGTTTTATCGAAAACCTATTACTCAGCCTCCTATATGTATATATATATATATATATATAGGAGGCTGAGTAATAGGTTTTATATATATATATATATATATATATATATATATATATATATATATATATATATATACTTACCTTACCTCCCTTTATTCTTTTAGTAAGTTTAATTTTCATTAAGATTACCTTTTCTAGACTAGAGTAATGCTGAAACATTCACAGCTTTTTTTTTTCAAGATTCTATTTCCTCTAGCGCCGAATTTTTTCCCACAGTGCGTTACTTATAGGATACGATGCTATAAATTCGAATGCAAAAGACTTTCAGTTGCCTCATAATCATGTGTTTTTAACCATTCAGCTACTATTAATTTACAGCAAGATTTATTCGTAAATACTTATTTACTGTACAAAACCCCACCAAGAAAGCAATAATAGCTGTACTTTAATTAATGAAAGCTTTCAATTTGACAGACATTATCTTTCCAGCGCTTATCCTATAATAAAAACAACTGGAATATAAATATGTGTCCTTCACATGAACAAAGTTATGTACTTTTTTCTATTAGTCCAGTTATTTTTTTATGAAACAGTCTAGATTTTCTATTTTGAAAATATATATTTGTATGTCCCAGTTGAAATTAAAGTAGACTAATACAATTCATATAAAAGCGAACAGATTTATTTTTTATAAACTGTCAATGACACAAAATAGATGTTGATGATGATCGTTTAATAGTATTTTATTCAAATGTGCATTACGAAATTATTATTTTTTGTTTAACATAATTGTATTAAAATTTAAATATATTATCTATAAAATAATGCATCATTAACCCGATTTATAGAATTTGTATAAAAGTCGAGTATGATTTTCGAGTCTTTATTAAATAAATAATCGTTTGCATTATGATTTGAGAGTAGCTACTTATAGTAGAAATTATATTTGTCAGGCCTAATTCCCTTTGTTGGATTTAACATATAAGTAAGAGTTTTGATAGTTTATTTTATATTATAAATACTTTTGATTGACGTTTTTCCGTATGTTACTAGCAGCATCTTTCTTTATTTTGTTTTGTGGCTTTTAGTTGTGCCAAAGCAGCATCTTTTTCGCAGGAGTTGCTACTGTCAATATATACGAAATTAGTCAAAGAATACCGTTTGAAAACTATTAAAATTTATACTAGAGGTACAGTAATTAATTAATTGTTTTTTCTTATATAGTGCATATTACGAAAAATTTTATTATTTGTATTAAAAAGCGACGAATATAATTACATTGTAGTATGAAATAATATATTAAGTAATGCACGCGATGTCGCTTGTCCCAATTCTTTAATGTGATCTGTGGTCCGCATACAAATCGTATTCAAAACTTTCATAATAATGATGGAAGTTTACGAAATGACACAAGGTCGCTGTCAACTGTGACATTAGTAGGATATAATTATAATGTATGTATGTATTTTTAAAAAAGTCCATAGATACATAGTTCACATCTTTATTTATCAACTTTTATAATAACCTCTGGATATCAATACCCTGGCGCCCTCTAGTGGACGCATGGTCAAATTAGAATAAGTACTTATCTTAGAATATATAACTAATGGGCGAATAACGCGTATAACGCTATGAACAAACTTTTGATTTACATTATTACGAACGTGTACAAAAACAATTCACAATCAATACAAAATACTTTTGATAGTAACACAAAATACTACAAATTGTAAAAAAAACTTTAATCTAAAAATACACCGACTTCAAAAACTATCAAACAAAGTAAGGGAGTTTTATATTTATGGTGGGATAAAAATAAAACTTATATTCATAATCATCGTTAGAACAATGAATGAGAAAATTTTTAAGAATTACTTTTTATACGCTACAACAAAATTACTCTACAACTAACAAAGCATGGTTTTTAACCTTGCTTTTTTGTTATTGTACACTGAGGGTGCCATATTATATTAGGAACTGATTTCATCCTAGAGACCTGAATGACGCAAACTGTATAGCCATGTAAGTCTAATAACCATACAAATGTTAATTGGGTATTAGATTGGCTGTGTTTAGGTCTCATTTATATGAGAGACCTCCAAAAATATAGGTTTAGAAACCTTGGGTAAGTAGCTTTGTATTACTAAATACTAGGTCAATTAAGAGTATGTTATAATCAACATACGTTTTCGACAATAAGAAGTTTGTAAGAGTTGAAACGATAGCGCGATTCAACAGACACTCAGCGCCATCTGGTTAACGTATAAGAAAACAAGCATAAAACGATTTTATATACGGTATTATTACAATAAATAATTGAACATTTGTAAATGATTTATTTATTTATTATTTTTTTTTATCATTTTATTGTTAAAAAAGGGAAATTACTACTACAGTGTAATACGTAGGAACTTCTATTATACCTTGTCCAACGAGTAAAGCACTTTTTTGACAGGTGCCCTAAAACTTAACTGCTGCGAATCACGTCAAACTTAACTTTTAAACGCGTGCTTTAAAAAATATTATAACTACTTAACTTAATTCATTTGTCTTATTTATGAGTTTTTATGAAGATTTTAACACCGTAAATGTATCTGTTTTTTTTTTTTTAAGACGATAACTGTCACGCGTCACAAACGCAGCAGCATTTTAATGTCCAGAGTGACGTGACCAAATGTATTCGTAACAATTCGCTGCAAATGAACGAGTCGAAAATAATCGTGTTACAGATAGTTGAATAATTACAGAATTTTTTTTTCGGATACGCAACTATGAATAAAATATATAATTTATGTAATTCTTATGCAGTTTTTATACTAAGATCGAACGATTTATCGTTAAATGACAGGTAAAAGTATCAAATCAATATTGTTCACGAGTATAATATTATTGAATATAAAACTATAAATAAAATAACAATATGGAAATAATGTATGATAACCTAATGATTTTTATTATTAAAGTAATAATTTTAAACAAGGTTTTTACGTCTAAAATAAAACAACAGATTAAATATTTAAAATCAACGATTCTTGATCCTTTAAATTATCACACGCTACATCTCTTTCTCAATCAGACAAAATAATTTTAATAGTTCTGTCTACCACATTTGACCAATTTTCGGGTGAGACTCTATCACAAGCATCTTTTAATAACTTTAGTATTTTGTTGGCCGTAAAAGGAGGACTCATATTATTTGTGGCTACGGGTCCTTTGACTTGTCCCCATACAAATTCGATTGCATTATATTGACAGTGGTATGGTGCAAGTCTAAGGTTACTGTGGCCATGCTTTAATGCCATTTCATCTACTGCGTACCTAGGTCTTTTTTGTTTTAACAAATATACAAGCTCACATTTCAGCATTGATTTGTCAATATTTTCGTTATTATCCCGGAGCCAGTTTATTATATCGGATTTAGAATTAGCCGATGTTGGCATTTTGTTTAGATGTCTTGAATGATATGGCGCATTGTCCATGAAAATAATGGATGGCTCCTCTAGAGACAGAAGTAAGGTTTGGAACCACCCTTCAAAGACTTCAGCATTCATGTCTTCGTGGTAGTCTCCTGTTTTTTTTTTTAGATTTAAATGCCAACAACGCTCCTTCAATGAATCCGTACTTATTTCCCGCGTGGTAAACTATTATTCGTTCTCCTTTTCCCATTGGTACTTTCAAAGAGGAGGCAGCCGTATCATCAGTCCAGGACCTCGATAATTTGTGGTTAGCATTAACCCAAGTTTCATTAATAAATACGACATTTTCCCATATTTGAATAGCTTTTGCTTCCCTCGGGAAATTATACCGGGAAAGAGCAATGTCTGTACGCTCCATCAAATTTTTCTTTTTTCCGCTTTCATATAAAAAAATCCAATTTGATGGAGCACTGACGCCAGTGATGACTTTTGTCCGCGAAATAGGCCGCAGTCACGAAGTGATATAATCAACTTTCTTAATGTTGGGAATTCTTTTTTCAAATAATAATCATATATGGATGCTGATAAGCAATAATGTGTCAACCCACAAAAAGTCAAATTTGGAGATATTGATGTATTTTGATACTGCATCACCTATTAAACATTATTCAATAAAATTGGAGTCATATAAATTTAAAAAGTTCGGAAAAAAGTTTCTTAATATAATGTTCCAAATTTCAAGTGCGTTCCATATTTTGCAATTTATACAATAATCTCAAATTTTTGAAAAACCTTTTATTGGATAACACATTACACATGTTAATCTGCTTTTAATTCATTATACATTTTATCAAAATAAAAAACAAAAGATGTATAAATCCGTCTTTAAACAAATTGATATAGAATTGGTTTGACATCTTTAGACACCATTTTCTCAAAATGAACTCCGTGTGGGTTGACACAGTATTGCTTATTAGCGTCCATATATGACGTCGTATTGCGTCCACGTCAAATTGGTCCGGATTTGTTACCGAGAGCGACCTTTCTTTACTTCTCGGCGTTCTGGGCGTGTTGGTTTCTATTCCACTTCTACCGTATATTTCCTGAGTGATTTTTCTGACAGTAGATACACTGAGACCTAAAGCCTGTGCAACACGCTCACGCACTTGCGATACACTCAAAAGCGGTCCACCATTTTAATTACCCGTTTCAAAATAGTCACGTAAACGTACCACCATTTCTCTAGATTGTCCTTTCAACACATTAGTCTTCGGTATTTTTAAATGTTCGGAAAACTTTAAACGGCACCTGTTAAAGTTCTGCACACGTAACACAAACACAAAGTTAACACGGAGGAATACAGTGTACTCAACTCAACGTATTAAATTTGGAAAAACACTCAACACATAGCAACGATGTGACTAGCACAAACCTCTAGTTGTGAGTGATAAGGTAGTGGTATAAGTGCAATCTTCTTATGGAGCTTTATTGCCAGGTAAAAATATTATCGTACATTATTATATAAAATGTATTAATTTTGAAAAATACTTATTAACTCTTTGCTTTTGTTGCTCTTACATTAATATAATGACAAATTAAAAAAAATACGTATATAATATATACTTTACAAGTATATAAAAATATATATAAAATTATATAATATATTTTTATTTCCACAAAAATGTGTTTTACTACACACTATTTTATTATACTATATAATTATACATTTTATTTATATTTACAGATTTTATGATAAATAATATCTAGAATATTTGTATAAATATTTTATACGATAATATTTATCATAAAATATGTATTTAGAAAAACGTTAGGAATGTGGCGTTACTCGATTTTTTATTTTCATTTCATTAAAAGAAACAAAACGCACATAAACCTATAAAATGAGAATTTTAATAACATTTTTATTCATTAGCAAAAATCGATAATCGTTACCATATTAAAATTAATATCGGTATTCGGATCAGGGATCAGATCGAAACTTTGCCGCAATCCTTAACGCAATCTGTCAAAAAGCGCTTTACTCGTTGGACAAGGTATAATTAAATAAATAGGGTAAATGGGGGTAAGATAAAAAATGAGGCAAGACAAAAAATCGTCTAAAACACCTGATTTAGCCTATTATTTCCAGAGTTGGCTACATTGTTAACTCCATTTTTTTGCGGCTAGTACCTCATTAACCACTAGCCGATTCGAGTATGTGGTTGTATAGAATATGTAAATGTTTACCGGTGTTACTTTTTCGCAAGTTACTCAAGTCCTTCCTTACCCCTTGTCCCGAATCTTTGATTAAATAGTAAATATAATTATGTTTTTAAAATACCCTATCATTTTTTATTTCTTAACTATGTTAATACATCCAAAAATAACTAATTTATTCGAATTTTTCATCTTCGCCCTAATCCAATTTGATGGGGTAAGTTGAACATATAACATTTTCGATTATCGTTACCTGTTTTCAAAATTTATATTCAAATTCAGATGTTGCCACATCTTTAAAACAGTTTAACCTTTTTGATCTTTCTTTATGTCTCCTTGTGATTATGTTTGATTATTTGTTGTTGTTTTGAGAAGCTCTACTTTAGTTACACTTAAGTCATATCTACAATAACCTATAGTTTAGTGACCTTCAACAAGTTCTAAGACTCATCTGAAAGATTTTAGAAAATATTTCGATCTTTCCCCGCCATCCGTCCATCTTTCCCTTGTGTTTTTCTCATCGACTAAACATTCTACTTAATTTTTTTTCTGCTTTAGAACAATTGAATAGGATGTTATGAATATTGTAGAAAATATACTTTTTGATCTTTACTCATAAAAAATATTATTTTTGTACAAACAACACATTTTGTTTCACAAGATATCAAACTCAACACTCTCTTCAAGAAACCGTTTGATCTCCCCCCCCACCTTACCTACAATTTTTACACGTTACAATGTGTGATAAAAAAATGGACAAGTATAAAGGTAAAAAAAATAATAAGACAAAGAAATTATAATAGGAACTAATTGTTGAACACACCTGTAGGAATTGATAATATATTCATAAACTTTTATATAAATAAAAAAAAAACATTAAATTAATAAAATTTTAAGTTTTTTAAATAGCTAATTTTATCTCAATACAGGTGGCTATTCCGTAGAGCACGTTGATCAAGTATGCCTGTCACTCCGAAAACAGTATGGTAAATGTGTCAAAATGGCTGGCCTGCTAGGAAGGCCGGACATGCTCTTTGTGTTCGAAGCGGGAGAAGTTGAAAGAGTCTTTAGAGGGGAAGATGCTGCACCACACAGGTAAAAGTCAAATTAATTTATTTTCGCTTTTTTCTTTCCTTAGAAGGAAAAGGTAAAGGTATTATACCATACAGCCAAGTTTTTTAAAGTTATAATATAAATAATTAATATTGAACAATATTAGGACTGTAATAAAAGTTTAGTTTTGTCTATGAACATTACAGTCTATTATTAGTTAAGAATGCAAGTTATTTATTTGGATTCCGTTTTAAGATTTACATAGGATATTGAGTTACGTACAATATATTTTTATTGTTTTCTTTTTTTAATTAATGTGAAAATATTTATATATAGTAATAAGAAATAAGCAATTATATTATATAATTATAATAAGTAATAAGCAATTATATTATATAATAATGAATCTGTTATAACCTCATTGTTTTTGGCACCCATAATGTCGTCCACCTTGGACGACATCGTCTAGCAATTAGCTAGATTTTTGACGGAGTTGTCAAAGTTGGAAATAAGCATAAAAAATATATATATTCATATAAAGTATATTTACCAATTGAAAAGGAAAATACTTGAGTGAATTTTAACTTGACAACACTTCTTAACATTTCAACTGTCAAGGCTCAAAAGGGCTTGAACCCAGGGGCGTAAAACAAGTTAAATTAAAAAAATAAATAAAAATATTTTTTATTTCAACTGTCAAAGTAAGTGAAGTTTGCTGGTTCCGGTTATGTTACAATTTCAAATACTAATTTAGTTTTTGTGTTATTTTGTGAATGTGATAAGTGCGATTTGAAAATTATTTTACGACTGTGTGTGGTATTCGGACTTTAAATGATTAATTCTTTATTGACGTCGCTTTGATACGGATTTTTGTGTGTGATTGGAGTTTATCGTGTTTTTTTATTTAGGTCTATTTGAAGGTATGTAACATGAAAACTCATGGATTTAAAAGTTATTTAGCTTAAAATTTGTAATATTTAGGATGAAATCAAATTTATTGACTCTGTGATTCATTTTGTCTATTGAGCATATCTATTATATTGGATTTCTCCTGTTCGCATGAATCCAGCTTTCACGCTAGCGCTTGTAAAATTCATTAGCGATTTAACGTATTAAAAGATGCATCAGATGATGAAGACACAATATTCTACTTTTCAAAATAAAAGAACACTAGAGAATAGCAGTGCAAATTATAACCAACCAATGCTTCATGGTAACCTAAACGATTTGATTAGTTAGATCTCTTATGAATTAATTATAACAGCTTGTACCCATCAAAAAAAACTAATTCAAGAGTAGGTGTAGTTATTGAATAATACTCAATAAAAATGTCTCAACTACTACACATGTTATGCAGATCCTATTTTATGAAATTTACTAGTAACAGCAATTATTCTGATATATATAACCCATTGGTTCACCAGTCATATACATATTAGTTAATTTCAAGCACATAATAATGTCTAAAAAAGCTTAAAGTATGCATCATAATATATTGTAATAACCATTTTCTTATAATATTAAGAAAGATTGGCCATATAGCTTTTGCTTGTGCCTTTCCTCACAATGTAGCAGGTTTTATTTCAGGCTAAGACTATCTAGAATAATGTACTTTTGAAATGGTCCCTTAGTTTTTAAGATAGTTTGACATAAACTTTTCTTGTAGTTAGTATGATATCTATTCATTTGGTCAATTCATTAACTTACTAGTTAAATGCACTAATGTTACGAGTTAAATCAATGTTAATAAGTATGATGCCATCCTAATGATAATATGCTAGATTTTTTAAAACAATTTTATAATTTTTCTTCTTTGCAGTTTTGTTGGCAATGTTGCATTGTATATATTGCCTTAAAGGAATAGAAAAATCTAGCCAATATTATCTTGTTAGTGATATGGGTCTTGACATAATTCCTCTCATAGAGAACATTGGCCTTCAGGTAAAAAATATGTATGGATTCAATTAATTGTCATAATCTGAGTTATTCTGACAATAAATTAATATTTTCTTTGCTATAGGATCCTGATGGTGAAGGAAGATGTTCACAATGTTTTGATAACATGATACAAATAATGTCTTCTGTTAGTTTGGAAGGAGTATAGATGAAACATGGTGATACTATGACAAAATCAATTGTGTCATGTTTCAAAAATCATTGTTTATGAATGGGTCTTACTACCTCCCAGAGGGGCCTAAAAATATTTTATAGCAGAAGCAGTTGCTCCAAGGGAAGTAAGTAATTTTTTTTTTTTTAATGGATAGCAGGAATTCCTCAATATATTTAATTTTTTTTCAAGTACATCTTCTGATTACTGGAAAACGAATTGAATGATTTGTTTTATTCTTTTTTGTTTAAAGGGTATACTCTCTCTTTGGTTCCATAAAGATTTCAGATTGGTCTCATAATTTTTATCAAAATTGGTTTAGTTATTCTAATCAAATTTTACTGATTGTCATAGTATGTAATATAATTGTTTTGCATAAATATGATTTATATTGAATTAAATCTTATTAATTTCTTTCAGTTCATAAACCTTGTATGTAAATATAATTTTTATCATTTTGCAGTTACCAGACTATGCACTATTTTGTTTTAATGGGTGAGAAGAAGAAGCACAGAAAAATAATGTCTAGAATAAATAAGAAAATTTTAATCATCAGCAATTTCTCTGTCTATTGAGATAGATGGTTTCATTCACATGCTTCAGTCAAATTCATCCTGTTTTATAAAAAAAAAAATGAATATTCGAAGAAGTGCACAACATTTAAGAAAAACAATTTTAAATACTCAAAAATTGTTTCTGACTGAGAATGCAAGAGTTTACAATGAACACAAAGCATTATATGATTGGGATTTTCTAGATCGGCATCAATTCTCGCTTATGTACTAAAAAGGAAGCTGAGTCAATGCTGAGGTTATCCATTTGGAAAGTTTGAATGTAAATTTTGTTAAGCTTTGTATTGTGTCCAACTTATTAATCAACAAACTGTCTCCATACATAATAATAATTATTGGATTTTTATCCAGAGTGAGTGAATTAATTTTATTTATCAGATGTTGATAAGCTGCCTTATCAACATCATATAAATAAAATTAATATTTAAGTGTAAATGTTATATACTTGTTTCATTATTAAGCAACCAAGTAAATCCAACCAATAATCTAAAGTAATGTAATATTTTGTGGTTTTATGGTATTGTTACAAACTGTTGTAATGGTGTAATATGTAAAATTTTTCCATCGGATATAACTTTGAGCAGACTTATAATATTATTTGCATTAGTACAATTATCTAAATGTAGCTGTCACATTCATGCATTTTTAGACGAATTTATAAGTAATTTTGAGTTATTAGTTGACTTTAGGTGTTTAAAATTTTAAATTTCAATTTGCAGTCAGAGTGTCACAGTCAACTTTAAATATGTTATTAAAATTGAACAGCCTTGTTTCTACAAACCCGAGATATGCTTTTTTATTATTATGATTTTATTGTGTTTTTTTTTAAAATAAATTTATAAACTTTTCTTTTTGTTTCTTTATCTTATGTGAATTAAACGTAGGAATTGCTTTTTATGTTAAGTTATTCGTTAGGTTTAGAATTAAATGTTCATTTCAATTGACTTGTTGCCCCAAAAATACTCTCGCCTGTCATACTCATTCGCTAGCTGGTTGCTTAGCAATGTCGTCCAAAGTTATCATATTATAGGTGCCAAAATAGATATATAAGCTCATGGAGCTTATATATATAGTTATATGATACGATTGATACATGAGTAAACATTTTAAAAGGCATTAAATAGTTATATGCTTAATACTGAAGAAGACATTTTACTCTCCTTGTGTGACCTTTGCTTAGTGTTTTGTTTTGAGCATTCAATAATTTAATTGAATGCTACTACTATAGATATTTCCTTTTCTTGTATATGTTATATTTATGGCCTGCACTCATTAGGGATAAAAAAAACTGTTCTGCCATTCTCAGTTTGCACAGGCTATTAATCTTCTTATATATTTGTAAATTATAATAATTTTATTTTATTCACTAACATTACATGTAACCCGAGGAAGTGTTAATGTTTATATAAATTTTGTAATGGTTTCAGACCGTCGATGCCGTCGCTAAATTACTACAAGCATACGTTACGGAAGGATTTCTTTGGAGCTGAGAAAGATTGTGCTGGAGTTATTGCTGTGTATGTTTGTAATTGTTCTTTTAATTCTAACAGATATTATTTATTATATACACAATGGATGTTTGAGATAGGGCAGTAAACCGTTATATATTATAAATAGTATATATATATTATATATACACACACATCCTATATCTTGTGAGGTTCAAAAGAATCTATGGACATTCCAGGCATGGTGATTCATGGGCAGCATTTAGGACAAAAGTATCCAGAGTGGCCTTAAGTACTGGTGCCGCTGCCCAGTACACCGAACAAGTTGGTGAAGTGGCTGATGCTTTTGTTAATAGGTGAATAAACAAGGATGCTGATAACCAATAATGTTTGACACCCACAAAAAGATATAAATTTAGAGATATTGATGTATTCTGAAAATTTCAAATCATCTTAATTAAATTAGAAAAAAGCTTTTTAATCTACTTAATGTTTAGATTGATGAAGTGTGTTCCATATTTTTTAATTCATTATTTTTTTTATCAAAATAGAAAAGAAATGAGGGATATATACCTCTTCAAACAGAATGGGTTTAACATCTTTAGACGATATTTTCTTAAAATGAAGTTCATGTGGCTTGACACAATATTGCTTATCAGCGTCCGTATATCTATCAAATTTGAAATTGAGGTAGAGCTTAGCTGTTGCATCTGACTAAAGCTTGTATACAAGCTGGCCCAACCAAGGCAGTATCTCACTCTCACCAAAGAAAAGTTTTATGGTACCAAATTGAATGTATGTTTAAAAAAAAAAGAATCTTTATAACCAGTTAAGAAGTGACTGAGTTCTTAAGTAACGAGCAATGAAGGAAATTATTCCTTCCTTATATATAAATCCCTTTTTAAAGTCACTCTTAAACTACTGTGCAGTTTTAATAATATTTATATGGTTTTAATTTTAAAAAAATAATTAGGCGAATATTACACTTGTAAGTACTTTCGTAACTGATATAATTATAATAACTTCCTAACCTGGTAATTACCTAAGCTGTGAGTGTCAATAAATATGTCACTGACAGTCGTTTAATACAGGTGTAAAAACAATGATAAATAAATTTTGTAAAACTCATGGAAAATTTGTCTTGCACATGTAATTCTCGCCTTAAACTTAGCTAATGTATTGTAACCACGATCACGAAAGCCGCAGATAGATTAAGACCAACAGATTAAAGCAATAATGAAATAAATTATACTTAAATCGATTCAATTTACAGGGTACGAGAAATAAGAAATAGCCAATCAGAAACACCAGATGATTTTTTAAATGAAGTTCACAAATGGTCTCTAGAATGTAAGTCTATTTTATATACTTTAGGGTATTTTCAAATTAGATGTTAGATACAAGGATGACTTTATTTTTAATATAAATCAAATCAAATCATAATACACTTTATTCAAGTAGGCTTTTACAAGCACTTTTGAATCGGTAATACAGAAACAAAATAAATAAATTGATGAATCTACCACCGGTTCGGAATGTAGATTCTACCGAGAAGAAGCAGCAAGAAACTTGATAGTTACATCTTTAAAAAGATTTACAATAGATACCTGGTTTACCATTTAAGAGTTACAAATATATGAAATACCCAGTGTGAATTCAGCTTATACTAAATCCAAGCATTTTTATCTATACATATAAAATCATTTGTCTTGACTGACAATTATTATTTCGGACGATATATGAAATGTTGACATAAATATATTGTGATTAGATAATATAGGTATATATTTTAAATGCCCAGATACAATTTACCCAGAGAGAGTGAGAAAGAGATATATAAAGAGAGGGAGAGCAGTATGATATCATACCGTGAATTAAACTATTCAGTAGAAAATGTCCTTTAATTTACATGTCGGACTATATTTTGCTTTGAAATAATTTTTTAGGGTATTGTTACTTACGTGAACAATAAAATTTTAAATTATAATATTTCAGCTTTAGGATTGATAGCGTTGGATACAAGATTAGGATGTTTCGAATCACGCGAAGGTTCGGAAAGTCAGCGTTTAATTGATGCCGTTCATACATTTTTCCTTTGTGTTGGCGAATTGGAATTACGAACGCCGTGGTGGAGAATATACCCAACGACCATGTTCAGGAAATATGTTGCCGCTCTGGATACGATATTAAGGTTAGTTAGTATAGTCTATTTTTTTTTACTTGTCTTATTGAGTCACATTATCCGGAACGAAAATCACAAATTTATAAAAACTTATTCAGTTCAATAATTCTATCGATAATTGGACGCTGATATACAATACTGTGTCAAGCCACACAAAATTCATTTTGAGAAAATGGCGCCTATAAATGTGAACACAGTTCTTAACAAATTTTTTTGAAGACGTATACATATATCCATCATTACCGTCCATATATAGTTTTAAATATTTTAAACTTTCGCGATTTATACTATTCATACTAATTATAACGGGTCTTATCGCGATAACTAATGGATATATAACTATAATATAGTAATAATAATAACTAGATGGTTCGTCGTGGTTAGTCAGCTCGTGACTACGACGAATACAACTTCGTCGAAACGTCGGGCAATAAAAAGGTATTTCTAACATTAGGTATCGCGATTAGGTATCCGTTATATTAAATATGAACATATATAGTTTTATATCAATAACGAGAGTAAACCTTACTTTTAAGTGAAATATCATGTGATTTTATTGCTTCACATTCATAGAACTACCTTGCTTTTCACCATAAATATATAATATCAATACTTTCAGCGTTACTCTGTCCCACGTTGAACGGGCTTTACAAGAATTACGACACAATGGGAGCAAATCTCTTTTACAAGATTTAGTGACGGCTGCCGGTCCAAGAGTTGCAGCTGTCGCAGCTCTCGATATGTTCCTTGTGGGAATCGATACGGTATGAATACTACCATTCAACTAATGGTCTTTTGAAAATAAATCAAGCACTGAATCGTCAAGTTACAGGTCCATTGGTTATAGATTTTTTTTAAGCTACCACCGGTTCGGAATGCAGTCTCCACCGAGAAGAACCGGCAAGATAAATAATATTCACTTGCTGTCTTATTCCGCAGAAGCATGTTTGTTTAAGAACTAAGAACTAAGTTCGCTAAACAACTTAAGTGACCAATAGAATAGGTTTACATGTAAGGTTGTGAATATTTATTGTATGAAAATTAATTGGAACATAAACTATTTTTTTTTATTAAAAAAAAATTGTTATCTGTTTAATCTATACTAATATTATAAAATGTAAAATTGGTTACTTAATTTGTATGTAGGGGTCGACTAAAACTGCTGATCGAATATGAAAAATTCTCTTTGCGTTGAGGTTGAGGTTATAGGCTATATTACATCAAGTACGACTCATAGAAGCGAAGGACCCGCGATGGAAGCTAGTATATTATTAAAAGGTTCTCACTTTTTTCCAGACATCAAATGCGGTTGCATCAACTCTATATCAACTATCGAAACGGCCAGAGGTTCAGGAGAAACTATATAAGGAAATAACTGGCGTTTTACAAGGACGTCCACTGAAAGCTGGTGATGTGTCTAAAATGCCATATTTAAAGGCCTGTGTAAAGGAAGTGTTAAGGTAAATATACAGGGTGATTTTTTTTATTTTGTCACAGGATGATTTTTATCCGACACTTGGGAAATAGCTAAGATACTTAACAAATTCTTCAAGCTGATTTTGATGGAAACTAAAACTAATTAGTTTTTTTTTATATAAAATAAAATTCCTAGACAGGAATCGCAACCGTCGATTTAAAAAAAACACAGTCTGTATTATTCACTGCACCACGTCATATTGTAATTAATAATAGTACAATAGTTTTACCTGGAATGTTTTCCGGAATTTTGAAAATTAGTGTCCTATAGATTTTGACATGCTCTTTCCAAATTTCAACGTCACCTCGTATCTTTTCCGGAAGCGCTGCCATATTGAAAAATAGCGTCCGAAAACAGTTTAGTAACAATATCTTCTTTTCTACTCGTTTTTCGATAAAACTAAGTATTTCATAAATTAAACTAGAGAAATATTCGTCTAATTTATATTAAAGTATTTTTTTGGAAAATTAATGGTTTAAGTCTACGAGCGCTGCAAAGTCGATACAAAATGCGAAATATGGCACATTGTGTTTTTAAACTGTAAAGGATTTTTTTTATTGTTTAAATCTTATTTTTCTTATAGAATGTATCCAGTTGTGATTGGAAACGGCCGGCAGTTGACCAAAGACACAGTTATCTGTGGATACAATATACCAAAGGGGGTAAACATTTTTTTTTATTACTTTTTTTTTAATTTTTATAAATTTATTAATTAATAATATTTAGTTACTTTAATTTTTCTATTCTTTTCATTCCTCTAGATGTTATAGATTTTCGTAAACGAAATTCTACCGGAAATCGTACCTAATTCGGAGTTGTATGTAGAATATGAGTTTCGAATAATTTCGGATAAGGGCTAGTACTATTTATGATACATATTTCAAAACATAATAATATGAAGAAATCAAATACCCGTAACTGAAATCACCCGAAACTATCGGATATTCCGAAATCATTTCATATCCGGAACTGTCATCGTAACTGCTATCATATTATCATATCCGTATCCATATGAAGATCCGAAAATTGATATCCGTAACATTCCTAGACTGAAACATTAGCAGCGCCGTCTTTTACCACTTCTTATACAATAACATATTTTCTATGTACAAATAAGTATTAAATTTAATGAAATTTGAGAAAGAGATAGAAACAGCACAAAAATTAGTAAGAAATATATAATTTGAAACACTTTCCTAACGTTTCTTCCAGACCCAAGTAATATTCCAGCATTACGTGATGGGGAATAGCGAGGAATATTTCTCCGAAGCTTCCGAATTCCGTCCGGAACGTTGGTTACAACGCTCCGTGTATAAACATCACGCTTTCGCTTCTCTCCCATTCGGATTCGGAAAACGAATGTGTCTCGGACGAAGATTTGCGGAATTGGAAATTCATGTAATAATTTGTAAGGTAAATATTTAGTATATACTAATCTATACATGTATAATTGGATGCTGATAAGCAATAATGTGTCAACACAAAAAAATTAAAATTTGGAGATATTGATGTATTATAATATTGCGTCACCTATTTAACATTATTAAAAAATAATTTCATGTCATGCAAACTAAAAAGTACAGAAAAAAGTTTCTTAAAGTAATGTTTCGAATTTCAAGTCCGTTTGATATTTTGAAATTTATGTATACAATAATCTCAAATATTTGAAAAACTTATAATTAGATAACACATTAAATATATAAATCGGCTTTTAATTCATTTTACCTTTCATCAAAATAGAAAAGAAAAGATGGATATATACATCTTTAAACACATGGATTAATGGGTTTGACATCTTTAGAAGCCATTTTCACAAACTGAAGTTCGTGTGGCTTGACACAGTATTGCTTATCAGCATCCAAATGACACTTATCCTGACTGACTAGCTGACTGATTTAGCATACAATTTAGGTAGTTGATACTCTTTATATTACAAGCATCCATTGGGAATTTTTTTTTGGAAATTTCTCTCTAAAATAAGGGATGAACGGCTGACATGAAATTTAATATACCTACTTCTGGTTAGAAATGAATGCACATGTACATCGGCGTTTTTCGTTTATGGTTACTGCTTCGCTCCTACGAGTCCTAGCGTGATATAATATGTACATATATAGCCTATAATCTTCCTCAACCAATCTATCTAATAAAAATGTTTTTATTTTAAATGAATCGTAAGTTTCAGAGATTACCCTCTATATGCAAACTTGAAGCAAATATTACCTCTTTATAAATCGCGGTATAACAACCAGATGAACGTATCTACAAAATATCGAAAATCTTTTTTTTAACTAAAACCGTTGAAAATGTTTTCTATGAAATGGCAAAACAACGTAATTTAAGATTTCACTAATTCCAAAAAACGTTATATTTATTATTAGAACCACTTTTCTAAAGAACCAAAAAAACAAAAAAAAAACTATATTATGAGTACTGCTAAATTAGGAAAAAGTAAAATTTTTAAAACGTAGATACGTTCATCTGACTCTTATACCGCGAAATGTAGTTTAGAAAAATGCAATAATTTAACGAGTGCTTTGTATTTTAGTGTTCCAAATTACCCATAGTGTTATTTCAGATGTTTTGAAGTAAACAAACTATGCACGCAACTTTGTCCTTAGAGAATTGCACTTATAAGTTTTACTCTCAGTCTTTCATAAAGATTTACACAAGTTGAAAAAAAAAACAAAAAAAAAAACTGAAAAAAATTGTAAATGACTTTTTTTTACAACCATATCTTTTGTGAAGTTACCTAGGTAATTGTTACCAGGTTTCATAATTTTTGTGTTAATTACGAGAGTAAAACTCACAAATGTAATTCTCGCCTTAGACGCATGGTTAATACATATAACGCGAACATTCTGAAATTGAATTGAAAAATTCTATATATGTTTAAGCAAATTGTGTAATCCTGTTTTAGTTTAGTTACATGTGGTATACAATTTAATGTAATACGTTATATGTTAACTGTTTACCATATAAAAAACTAAATAAATAAATTTCCATAATGAAAACTATATACATTTTTGCTTAATTTTATAGATGGTGAATGCATTCAAGATGGAGTATCATCATGAGCCGCTTCAATACCACGTTCATCCAATGTACACGCCAAACGGACCCATTAGGATAAAACTAACTGAACGATGAAGGAACAGCCTGTATATAGAATAAATACATATCAAAAACATTGTCGTATATTTTTATAAGTGAACTTATCATTGTTGGTTTAAAAATCATACAAAATTGTAACGTTTGAAAATTATTTTGGGATAACAGCATACTATCCATTGTAGGCTGATAAGCAATACTATGTCAAGCCACACCAAATTCATTTTGAGAAAATTATGTTTAACAATGTCAAACCTATTCTTAATCAATTTATTTAAAGAAATATATATCCGACTTTTCTTTTCCATTCTGATTAAAAGTATAATGATTTAAAAGCAGATTGATTTACGAAACTTTTTTCCGTATTTATTCAGTTTAGATGACTTGAAATTTTTTTGAGTAATGTTACATAGGTGACGTATTATTTGCTTATCAGCAATCAAATATGATACAATTTTTAAAATAATGTGATTATGTTCCATTTAATGTGGCTTTATGTGTAAATATTGTTATGTGTAAATAAGATAGTTGATTCTAATAAAAAAGTTGATTTGTTGTAAACTTATTGATCATTAAAAATATAAAAAAAAAATTATATGATCTACATTAGTTTCATGATGGTTATTGTTGATTGTAAGGCGATGTTACACTTATAAGTTTTGTTCTTTTATAAAGATTCATATGTTATTTATCATCGCCTTACATCTGAAAGAATTTCATGTCAGTTCTTTATTTTTGTGATTTTACAGAGTTGGTTTATGTCAATTAATATGAGAATATAACTTACAAGTGTAATCTGTTATTTACCAAAAAAAATTGTGAATATCAAATTTTTGTTCCTGTAGGGTTCCCTATCAAAGCCACAATAATTGTTAAATAAAATTAATAAAATGCCTTTCTCCAGACATTTCATTTGTTTATTTTACATATTTTTATGCGAGGCTATTAATTCTATTTATGTGTCTATAATTTATGTGTTCAGTAATGTGTTTATCAAAAAAATCTGATGATCATTTGATAGGCAATTTCTAAGAAATAAAGTGTTGGCTACATAAATTGTTCTATGTCTAAAAATATAATCACTAAATCATATTCGTGCCTTTATATAGCTATTATTGCTATATTTATTAAAGACTCAGTCATAAATGTAAATTTCGGTTAAGTTGTCGTTTATATTACGAATTTATAATTAAATTTTAATTTTCGTATCTTATCCTCTTAGTTGTTACTTTAATTTAGATACGTTTATAAATTATTAATATACTGTGTACACATTTTGTTCGGATATTTTTATTTGAACTAATAGTAATGAAAGAGAAATGAAAGAGGTATTCATATAGGGTTACAAAGAAATAAAAAACACTTTTACACATTCATAGAATGTTTTACTTAGATTGACTCAATATACAATCTACTAACATTTAATTTTTATTATTTATTTATCCTTTCATTCTGCGTTGTACGAATTTTCAATAGTAAAGAGCGCTATAATATTAATTACAACACTTCATACAACCCACAATGTCAGATTACATTGATAATACAAAATGAAAAAACTTAACTAAACACGGATGGCCACGACATAATGTTGTTGTATATTTACAAATATCACAAATGAGTATAAAATGTATACAAATACAATAAATTGAACATATATAGACTTTAAAATAATGGGTCGTTTATATATTTTGACTAGGAATATAGGTAATTATGTTTACAATCAAGTAATACAGTTAAAAAGTGCAGCCAAATTTTATATATCGACTTATGGCACTATTTTATCATAATAAAATAGGCATACACGAAAAATGCCTGAATTATACATAAAGCTTTATAAGGCAGTGAAAATTATTACATAAAAACATCCATTTGTTTTATAAGAAAAATGCGTCAGGCATTTACCTTTTTCTTAATTCATGTAAAGAGAACTACTTTTATATAGTACATCGAAATATTTAATTTATATATTATCAAGGATGAGTATTTACTTTCTTTTCTACATTTTCTTTTCGCTTTAGGTTTTCCTTGTTTCTATATATAAAGATACTTATCGCTACAGACAGTACTATAAACATGAACGCCCCCACCATTGCTGAGTATTCCAATCCACTAAAATGTCCGGCATTTTCTGTTACCGTATCATATAACGATTTGCTTATATCCCTAGCATTTCTTGTTTTTGGCTTGGTTCGTGAGAATTCAAAGTTATCTGAAATTTAAATAAATAAAAAATTAATTAAACACGCTTTAGAGTGAAATCTGTTAAATACAAAATTAAACGTAATCGACATTTATTACTTAAAAAAAATCTCACCTATTTCGGCTTGTGAATCATCGTAATAGTCAAAATTTTTAACAGCTAATCTGTTAACACGCACAGATTTTATTTCATTTTCTGCAGGAAATGGTGGCAAGTATGTCGAAGGTGGGTTTGTGCTACTGGGAGCGAATGGTTGAGGACATTTGGGATCTTTGGAACCAGGATAACATGAACTCGGGGTTGGAGTCGGTTTTGGCGTTGTGGGCTTGGGACAGCGCGGATCACTGCTACCGGGGTAACATCTAGGAGTTTCGGGTGTTGTTGGTCTAGGACAGCGCGGGTCACTGCTACCGGGGTAACATCTAGGAGCTTCGGGTGTTGTTGGTTTAGGACAGCGCGGGTCATTGCTACCGGGGTAACATCTAGGAGCTTCGGGTGTTGTTGGTTTAGGACAGCGCGGGTCGTTGCTACCGGGGTAACATCTAGGAGCTTCGGGTGTTGTTGGTTTAGGACAGCGCGGGTCGTTGCTACCGGGGTAACATCTAGGAGCTTCGGGTGTTGTTGGTTTAGGACAGCGTGGGTCACTGCTACCAGGATAACATCTAGGAGCTTCCGGTGTTGTCGGTTTAGGACAGCGTGGGTCGTTGCTACCGGGGTAACATCTAGGAGCTTCGGGTGTTGTTGGTTTAGGACAGCGTGGGTCACTGCTACCAGGATAACATCTAGGAGCTTCCGGTGTTGTCGGTTTAGGACAGCGCGGGTCGTTGCTACCGGGGTAACATCTAGGAGCTTCGGGTGTTGTTGGTTTAGGACAGCGCGGGTCGTTGCTACCGGGGTAACATCTAGGAGCTTCGGGTGTTGTCGGTTTAGGACAGCGCGGGTCGTTGCTACCGGGGTAACATCTAGGAGCTTCGGGAGTTGTCGGTTTAGGACAGCGTGGGTCACTGCTACCGGGGTAACATCTAGGAGCTTCGGGTGTTGTCGGTTTAGGACAGCGCGGGTCACTGCTACCGGGGTAACATTTAGGAGCTTCGGGAGTTGTCGGTTTAGGACAGCGTGGGTCACTGCTACCGGGGTAACATCTAGGAGCTTCGGGTGTTGTCGGTTTAGGACAGCGCGGGTCACTGCTACCGGGGTAACATCTAGGAGCTTCGGGTGTTGTCGGTTTAGGACAGCGCGGGTCGTTGCTACCGGGGTAACATCTAGGAGCTTCAGGTGTTGTCAGTTTAGGACAGCGCGGGTCACTGCTACCAGGATAACATCTAGGAGCTTCCGGTGTTGTCGGTTTAGGACAGCGTGGGTCACTGCTACCAGGATAACATCTAGGAGCTTCCGGTGTTGTCGGTTTAGGACAGCGTGGGTCACTGCTACCGGGGTAACATCTAGGAGCTTCGGGTGTTGTCGGTTTAGGACAGCGCGGGTCACTGCTACCGGGGTAACATCTAGGAGCTTCGGGTGTTGTCGGTTTAGGACAACGTGAATCATTGCTACCAGGGTAACATCTAGGAGATTCAGGTGTCGTAGGCTTTGGACATCTAGGATCCGTAGAACCCAAATAGCATTTAGCTCCAGGTGTAGTAGGAGGCAAATAAGTCGGTGGTGTTAAAGTTGTTGGTTTTGAAGGTTGTGGACATTTTGGATCAGGTGATCCCGGGTAGCAAATTGGTTTTGGTGGTGTTGGTGTAGTTTGTTTGGGACAACGCGGATCACTGCTACCGGGGTAGCATCTAGGAGCTTCAGGCGTTGTTGGTCTAGGACAGCGCGAATCATTGCTACCAGGGTAACATTTAGGAGGTTCAGGTGTAGTGGGTCTGGGACAACGCGGATCATTGCTACCGGGGTAACATTTAGGAGCCTCAGTTGAAGTGGGTCTAGGACAACGTGGATCAATACTACCAGGGTAACATCTAGGAGCTTCAGGTGTTGTGGGTCTAGGACAGCGCGGATCATTGCTACCAGGGTAACATTTAGGAGGTTCAGGTGTAGTGGGTCTGGGACAGCGCGGATCACTGCTACCGGGGTAACATTTAGGAGCCTCAGGTGTAGTGGGTCTAGGACAACGTGGATCACTGCTACCAGGGTAACATTTAGGAGATTCAGGTGTCGTAGGCTTTGGACATCTAGGATCCGTAGAACCCGAATAGCATTTAGGTCCAGGTGTAGTAGGAGGCAAATAGGTCGGTGGTGTTAAAGTTGTTGGTTTTGAGGGTTGTTGACATTTTGGATCAGGTGATCCTGGGTAGCATACTGGTTTTGGTGGTGTTGGTGTACTTTGTTTGGGACAGCGCGGGTCACTGCTACCGGGGTAGCATCTAGGAGCTTCAGGTGTTGTTGGCCTAGGACATCGCGGATCATTGCTACCTGGGTAGCATTTAGGAGGTTCAGGTGTAGTAGGCTTAGGAGTTGTAAGTTTAGGGCAACGTAGGTCGGTATTGCCAGGGTAGCAGTTTGGTGGAGTAGGTGTTGTAGGCTTGGGACAACGTGGGTCGGTGCTTCCAGGGAAGCATCGTGGTGCTTCTGGAGTTGTAGGCTTCGGACACCGTGGGTCAGTACTTCCAGGGAAGCATCGTGGTGCTTCTGGAGTGGTAGGTTTAGGGCAACGTAGGTCGGTATTGCCGGGGTAGCAGTTTGGTGGAGTAGGTGTTGTAGGCTTGGGACAACGTGGGTCAGTGCTTCCGAAGTAGCAGTTTGGAGGAGCAACAGTTGTAGGTTTGGGGCATCTAGCATCTATTGAACCTGGATAGCATTTAGGTATTTCTGTGGAGGGAGGTAAATATGTAGGCGGTGTTAGAGTCGTAGGTCGTGGAGGTTGGGGGCACTTTGGATCTGGTGATCCTGGGTAACAAATTGGTTTCGGAGATGTCGGTTTAGGACAACGTGGATCAGTGTTTCCAGGGTAGCATTTGGGTGGGGCAGGAGTTGTTGGCTTAGGACAACGTGTGTCAGTGCTTCCAGGGAAGCATCTAGGTGCTTCTGGAGATGTAGGTTTGGGACAACGTGGGTCAGTGCTTCCAAAGAAGCATCTTGGAGGAGCAGGAGTTGTTGGCTTGGGACAACGTGGGTCGGTGCTTCCAGGAAAGCATCTAGGTGCTTCTGGCGTTGTAGATTTAGGACAACGTGGATCAGTGCTTCCAGGATAGCAGTTAGGTGGTGCAGGAGTTGTTGGCTTGGGGCAACGTGGGTCAGTGTTTCCTGGATAGCAGTTGGGTGGTGCAGGAGTTGTAGGCTTAGGACAACGTGGGTCGGCACTTCCAGGGAAGCATCGTGGTGCTTCTGGAGTTGTAGGTTTAGGACAACGTGGGTCAGTGCTTCCAGGGTAGCATTTGGGTGGTGCAGGAGTTGTTGGCTTGGGACAACGTGGGTCTGTGCTTCCAGGGAAGCATCGTGGAGGAGCAGGAGTTGTAGGTTTAGGACAACGCGGGTCAGTGCTTCCAAGGTAGCAGTTAGGTGGTGCAGGAGTTGTTGGCTTGGGGCAACGTGGGTCAGTGTTTCCTGGATAGCAGTTGGGTGGTGCAGGAGTTGTAGGCTTAGGACAACGTGGGTCGGTACTTCCAGGGAAGCATCGTGGTGCTTCTGGAGTTGTAGGTTTAGGACAACGTGGGTCAGTGCTTCCAGGGTAGCATTTGGGTGGTGCAGGAGTTGTTGGCTTGGGACAACGTGGGTCTGTGCTTCCAGGGAAGCATCGTGGAGGAGCAGGAGTTGTAGGTTTAGGACAACGTGGGTCAGTGCTTCCAAGGTAGCAGTTAGGTGGTACAGAAGTAGTAGGCTTAGGACAACGTGGGTCATTGCTACCAGGGAAACACTTCGGAGAAGTAGGAGTTGTAGGCTTAGGGCATCTTGGATCTGTTGAGCCTATATAGCATTTAGGAATTTCTGTTGAGGGAGGCAAATATGTAGGTGGTGTTAAGGTAGTAGGTCGTGGAGGTTGTGGGCAATTCGGATCTGGTGATCCTGGATAACAAACTGGTTTTGGAGATGTTGGAGTTGTTGGTTTTGGGCAACGCGGGTCTTTATTGCCGGGGTAACAGATTGGTTGTGCGGGTGTCGTCGGTTTTGAACAACGTAAATCGGTACTGCCAGGGAAGCATCTTGGTGGTTCTGATGTAGTCGGTTTAGGACAACGAGGATCTGTGCTTCCAGGGAAGCATCTTGGAGCAGCAGGTGTCGTTGGTCTGGGACACCGTGGGTCGGTATTTCCAGGGAAGCAGTTAGGTGGTGCAGGAGTTGTTGGCTTGGGACAACGCGGGTCCGCACTGCCAGGGAAGCATCTTGGTGCTTCTGGTGTTGTCGGTTTAGGACAACGAGGATCTGTGCTTCCAGAGAAGCATCTTGGAGGAGCAGGTGTTGTTGGTTTAGGACAACGTGGGTCGGTATTTCCAGGGTAGCAGTTTGGCGGAGTAGGTGTTGTTGGTTTCGGGCAACGTAGGTCAGTATTGCCGGGGTAGCAATTAGGTGGACTAGTTGTTGCAGGCTTGGGACAACGTGGGTCATTGCTTCCAGGTAAGCACTTTGGAGGAGCTGAAGTTGTAGGTTTAGGGCATCTTGCATCGTTAGATCCCGGGTAACATTTAGGTAATTCCGTAGGAGGCAAATACGTTGGGGGTGTTAGTGTAGTTGGCCGTGGAGGTTGTGGGCACTTTGGATCTGGTGATCCTGGGTAACAAATTGGTTTCGGAGATGTTGTAGGTTTTGGGCAACGCGGGTCCGCACTGCCAGGGAAGCATCTTGGTGCTTCTGGTGTTGTTGGCTTAGGACAACGTGGGTCAATGCTTCCAGGGAAGCATTTCGGCGGAGCAGGAGTAGTTGGCTTGGGGCAACGTGGGTCGGTGCTTCCAGGGAAGCATCGAGGTGCTTCTGGGGTTGTAGGTTTAGGACAACGCGGGTCAGTGCTTCCAGGATAGCAATTAGGTGGTGCAGGAGTGGTTGGCTTTGGACAACGTGGGTCAGAACTTCCGGGGAAGCATCGAGGTGCTTCAGGGGTTGTAGGTTTAGGACAACGCGGGTCAGTGCTTCCAGGATAGCAATTAGGTGGTGCAGGAGTGGTTGGCTTTGGACAACGTGGGTCAGAACTTCCGGGGAAGCATCGAGGTGCTTCAGGGGTTGTAGGTTTAGGACAACGCAGGTCAGTGCTTCCAGGATAGCAATTAGGTGGTGCAGGAGTGGTTGGCTTTGGACAACGTGGGTCAGAACTTCCGGGGAAGCATCGAGGTGCTTCAGGGGTTGTAGGTTTAGGACAACGCGGGTCAGTACTTCCAGGGAAGCATTTTGGAGGAGCAGGAGTTGTTGGCTTTGGACAACGTGGGTCGTTGCTTCCAGGGAAGCATCGAGGTGCTTCTGGGGTTGTAGGTTTAGGACAACGCGAGTCAGTACTTCCAGGGAAGCATTTTGGAGGAGCGGGAGTTGTTGGCTTGGGACAACGTGGGTCGGTGCTTCCAGGGAAGCATTTAGGTGCTTCTGGCGTTGTAGGTTTAGGACAGCGTGGGTCAGTGCTTCCAGGATAGCAGTTAGGTGGTGCAGGAGTTGTTGGCTTGGGGCAACGTGGGTCTGTGCTTCCAGGGAAGCATCGAGGTGCTTCGGGGGTTGTAGGTTTAGGACAACGCGGGTCAGTGCTTCCAGGGTAGCAGTTAGGCGGGGCAGGAGTTGTAGGCTTGGGACAACGTGGATCAGTGCTTCCAGGGAAGCATTTTGGAGGAGCAGGAGTTGTTGGCTTAGGGCAACGTGGGTCGGTACTTCCTGGGAAGCATCGTGGCGCTTCTGGGGTTGTAGGCTTAGGACAACGTGGGTCAGTGTTACCAGGGTAACAGTTAGGCTGTGCAGGAGTTGTTGGCTTAGGACAACGTGGATCTATACTGCCGGGGTAGCAGTTAGGCGGTGCAGGAGTTGTTGGCTTGGGACAACGTGGGTCGGTGCTTCCAGGGAAGCAATTAGGTGGTGCAGGTGTTGTTGGTTTGGGACAACGTGAGTCTGTACTTCCAGGGAAACACTTTGGAGAAGCAGGAGTTGTAGGTTTGGGGCATCTAGCATCCGTTGAACCAGGATAGCATTTAGGTATTTCTGTGGAGGGAGGTAAATACGTAGGCGGGGTTAGAGTAGTAGGACGTGGAGGTTGTGGGCACTTGGGATCTGGTGATCCAGGGTAACAAATAGGTTTTGGAGATGTAGGAGGTGTAGGTTTTGGGCAACGTGGATCCACACTTCCGGGAGAGCATCTTGGTGCTCCTGGGGTTGTCGGTTTAGGACAACGCGGGTCAGTGCTTCCAGGATAGCAATTAGGCGGTGCAGAAGTTGTTGGCTTGGGACAACGTGGGTCATTGCTCCCAGGGAAGCATCGTGGTGCTTCTGGGGTTGTAGGTTTAGGACAACGCGGGTCAGTACTTCCAGGGAAGCATTTTGGAGGAGCAGGAGTTGTTGGCTTGGGGCAACGTGGGTCGGTGCTTCCAGGGAAGCATCGAGGTGCTTCTGGGGTTGTAGGTTTAGGACAACGCGGGTCAGTACTTCCAGGGAAGCATTTTGGAGGAGCAGGAGTCGTTGGCTTGGGGCAACGTAGGTCGGTGCTTCCAGGGAAGCATCGAGGTGCTTCTGGGGTTGTAGGTTTAGGACAACGCGGGTCAGTACTTCCAGGGAAGCAGTTGGGTGGTGCAGGTGTTGTTGGCTTAGGACAACGTGGGTCGGTGCTTCCTGGGAAGCATCGTGGCGCTTCTGGGGTTGTAGGTTTAGGACAACGCAGGTCATTGCTTCCAGGGAAGCAGTTGGGTGGTGCAGGTGTTGTTGGCTTAGGACAACGTTGGTCGGTGCTTCCTGGGAAGCATCGTGGCGCTTCTGGGGTTGTAGGTTTAGGACAACGTGGGTCATTGCTTCCAGGGTAGCAGTTAGGCGGTGCAGGAGTTGTTGGTTTGGGACAACGTGGGTCGGTGCTTCCAGGGAAGCAACGTGGCGCTTCTGGGGTGGTAGGTTTAGGACAACGTGCATCTGTGCTTCCAGGGAAACACTTCGGAGAAGCTGGAGTTGTAGGCTTGGGGCATCTAGCATCCGTTGAACCCGGATAGCATTTAGGTATTTCTGTAGAGGGAGGCAAGTATGTAGGCGGTGTTAGTGTAGTAGGTCGTGGAGGTTGTGGGCACCTCGGGTCCGGTGAGCCTGGGTAACATATTGGAGTTGTCGGGGTCGTAGGTTTCGGGCAACGTGGGTCTGTATTTCCTGGATAGCAGTTTGGTGGTGTAAAAGTAGTCGGTTTTGGGCAACGCGGATCGGTGCTTCCAGGGAAGCACTGTGGGGCTTCTGGTGTTGTAGGCTTAGGACAACGTGGATCAGTGTTGCCAGGGTAGCAGTTAGGCGGTGCAGGAGTTGTTAGCTTGGGACAACGTGGGTCTGTGCTTCCAGGGAAGCATCGAGGTACTTCTGGGGTTGTAGGCTTAGGACAACGCGGGTCAGTGCTTCCAGGATAGCAGTTAGGCGGTGCAGGAGTTGTAGGCTTGGGACAACGTGGGTCACTGCTTCCAGGGAAGCATTTTGGAGGAGCAGGAGTTGTTGGCTTGGGACAACGTGGGTCGGTACTTCCTGGGAAGCATCTTGGCGCTTCTGGGGTTGTAGGTTTAGGACAACGTAGGTCAGTGTTGCCAGGGTAACAGTTAGGCGGTGCAGGAGTTGTTAGCTTGGGACAACGTGGGTCTGTGCTTCCAGGGAAACATCGAGGTGCTTCTGGGGTTGTAGGTTTAGGACAACGCGGGTCAGTGCTTCCAGGATAGCAGTTAGGCGGTGCAGGAGTTGTAGGCTTGGGACAACGTGGATCACTGCTTCCAGGGAAGCATGTTGGAGGAGCAGGAGTTGTTGGCTTAGGGCAACGTGGGTCAGTAGTGCCGGGATAACAGTTGCCATATCCAATAGTAGTTGGTCTTGGACAGCGGGGATCAGTAGAACCTGGATAACATTTATATTCTGGTTCGCTAGTTATTTGACATCTGGAATCTGTTGAGCCCGGGTAGCATTTTTGGGCTGGTACAACGGTTGTTACTTCTTTCGTTATTCCAGTGCAGCTTGAGTCACAGTTGCTTGTGCACAACTGAAAATTATATAGTGGTTAATGTTTTTATTTAATCTATTTACGTAATAATTGAACTTTTTGCTGCTTACCTCGACATTACAGGTCAGATATACTTGATCAGTTTCAGGGAATCGGAAAGCGGTAATTTTGCTATAAGCGATTAAAGTCGCCCCACTTTTCCCTGTATTGGTAGACTTCTGCCACAAATCAATAAATTTCTTTTTCCTTTAATAAAAGAAAGTTTAATTATTTGATGTAAGACTTAAGAACGTGGTGATACAGACACGATTTACGAGTACGACCGAAAACTAATGTAATACTTTTGTATATAAAATATTTAATATGCACACATATTTTTTGCAGTCATAGATCTTACTGTACTAAATAATATTTCTTTATATATTACAAATTCTTGATATCGTTGTCACAAAATTAGAATTTAATCATTGTTCGTTTTTTTTTTTAACATAATAATTACAATAATAAAATGCTGTACTTACTTAGGACAACCTTCTTTGTCTGTTAATTGAATCTTATTCGTCTTTGAGCTATCATAATCTTCGTTATCGTAAGCCCAACAATCATGAATTTTAAGATTGAATTGGTTTCTTATGTCTTTCAAATAAATAAGAATGGTAAGATATTCACCGATCTTAATTGAATTTTCCAAGGGAGTTGTCTGAAAGCATACTTAGATTTTAGATTTTTATTTTGTATATTTATTATTATTATACTTTAGTTGGCTGTAAAGTAAAAAATAACACAGTAATGCTCTAAAATACAACTTAAAACTTGAGTTTCGATTGCCTAACTAAAATCTCACCAATAGTGGATTTTAATATAAAACATAAAATGTTATGGTAAAAAACCTCACGTTAGGGAAAACTCCTTTCTGAATGTCCATCCAGCATTCGACGCCACCGGCCGGTCCTTGTACAGCTACTATATCCAGCATATCTACCATGAAAGGTTTCAGTTTTAATGTATGCGACTGTTCCTTCCTAACTCCAGTAGAAACTTCTAGAGCAGTGCCGGCACATGATACCTAAAATGAAACCAGCATGAAAATATAAGTAAATATACACTTAGCTACTAATATTAAGTGGTAACGACATCCTTATTTTACTTCAAGTATGTATTCACTTTTTCGAAACTAAATAATTTTTTAATGTGTAGTTGGTTGATTTATAAAAATACTGTCAAAGCATAGTAAGATTAGTTTTACAAATATATACCTTTCTAGCAAAATCGTAGGATCCTTGTACTAAATCGTCTGCCTGAAAAACGAGAACATTGTCGATGGTACCGCAGGCATTGCAAAGTGGTCGACTTCCACAACCATTCAGCGGAACTCGGAAAGAATACCGCGATTGGCTACCTCCGGAAGACACATATCTGAAATAATATGATTACAAATTAAGTATCCGCTTTTCCAAACGTAAAAAAGTTAACTGTTACCAGATTACAGCGTTGTTTCATATTAATAACACGAGTAAAACTTACAACTGCAATATTGCCGAAGGTTCATTTTAATTCCACAAAAAAGAGGATTGTAAAGAATAATTTTCGAGCACCCTTTATTTATTGCACAATATTCTTAACCAAATTTGAATGAACAAATTATTTAACAGTCTTAACCAAATTGTTATGTTAGAATCCACTCACTTGCACTTAGGATCACTCAGAAAACCTTTGCTGTAAATTATCCCATCGTATATATCAGGGAAATCGACGGTAACTTCGATATAATCCGCGGAACATTGCACATCAATGTCCGGGGATAGCGGCGAGTCAGCAGCTCTTGAGCCCCTCACGAAATTGACTCCGGTTTCATCGCTCGAGTCTTCAAAGAATGGGGATAAACCATTTTCGCCGGCCAGCTGGAGATTCAGCTCGGCCGCGGTGAGCGTTCCCACATCTGAAACAGCTGTAGCGAGCGACAGCTACAGCAAAATTTATGAATGAGTAAATACCGTGACTGTAGTCTTTCTACTAATTTTATGTATAAAATAAAATAATAATTATTATAGTTATATTTAAAGACAGATTGGTGCAGGTTACTGCAAGTAACTGTTTCAGACTAACGGTCGCGGGTCATACGTTATGTTTGTCGTGGTCTGGGTGTCTGTGTTGTATGTTTGCGGACCCCCGCCACAGGATCGTGTGATCCTAATGGGGGCCCTTAAATGTGATGGGTTATTATAGTATAACTTATAAATTCTTTATTTGTCAAAGAACATTCTTTAGATAGATGTTACTGTTTGAAAGTATTTTAATATTTTATATTAGTGAAAAATAAATTAAAAATAATAAATAATTGTTTATTTTTATTACAGATGTATCAAATTCTCGCGAACTCAACCACTATTATCTACTAAAATTTTGTTAGTAAAAATGATTAATCCCTGAATTAGGCAAAAATTTTCCAAAGATAGTCCTATTTCATTTTATTATTCACTAGCTGGTACTCGCGACTTCGTCTGCGATGTCTATGATGCCTACGTCATAGTAGCTTTATGAATACATTGTCTCAGCCCGATGGGTTTATAATTGACAAAGTTTCATACAAACTTTCATCCCCAATTCTATCCCCTTGGGGGTAGAATTATTCAAAATCTTTTCTTAGCGGATGTCTACGTTATAACATCTACCTGCATGCCAAATTTCAGCCCGATCCGTCCAGTGGTTTGATCTGTGCGTTGGTAGATCACTGTGTCAGTCAGTCACCTTTGAGTTGTATGTATATATATGTATATTTAGATGCGTATAATATTAGGTTTATGAATATGTACTACTGTGTCTGTTTACTCCTTGTTTCAACAACTTTAAAGCAATGTTCTATACTTTAATTACATACAATAGAAAGACGAAGTCGGTCGAAGCTAAAGCGTTAATATTCATGTAAATGTTATCTCGCTCAACTTTTTCTCATAATACTCAAAAGTTATCTCGTTCACATGTCCCAATACCTCTCAAACCAGCTAGTTACTATAATTAAGTGGACTTATCAATTAATCTTTCCTAAATTATAATTACATGCGTATCTATTACCCACTACCACAGTTGTATGCTGATAAGCAATAATGTGTCAACCCACAAAAATAATTCGAAGATAATGATTATTATGTGTATTTTGATACTAAATAATCTATTAAACACTATTCGAAAAAATTTCAAGTTATATAAACTAAATAAGTACGGAAAAAGTTAATTAATTGTTTCGAATTTCAAGTGCATTCCATATTTTGCAATTCATACAATAATCTCAAATATGTAAAGAACTTTTTATTAGAGAATATATTAAATATATCAATCTGCTTTTAATTCATTATTTTTTTTAATAGAAAAGAAAAGATGGATATATACGTATTCAAACAAATCAGTTAAGAATAAATTTGACACCTTTAGATTCTATTTTCTCAAAATGAAGTCAGTGTGGTTTGTCACAGTATTGCTTATCAGCGCCCAGTTATGAGATTAATTTGTGTAAAGTTGGCTACGTTGCTATCAATTTATCTATAAGATTATTGTTATAAGCACAATGTGAATTTTTTTCTTTCTCACGCATTATTTCGCCTGATTACGGGCCATTTGGAGTTGAGAAATATAAACGTTATATTGTTTCATAAACAGCGATTCTTTAAGATATCAAATGTATTTGAAAAATATTCTAATTTTGAATGTTATCGTCACGATTGAATACTAAATTAATATTCTTTCAAAATGAATGGATGGATGGTAGGAAGTGAAAGTTTTAAGGTCTGCAATTTTGACTATTTTTGGATTTTTTGATGATATTCCTCTATTTTTAATTTCGAAATCGAAAAAAACCGACCAAATTGTACATAATTATTTTTAATCCTAAATAATTACGCATTTACAGATAAAAGATAGCTTATCTTTTCCCTCTGGGTAGATAATTTAAGTTATTATTTAAAAATTCGTTCAAATCTGTTCAGTGATTTAACTGCAAAAACGTACCTAAATGTATATCTATTTATAATCTATAGAAGTTACTTTAATGATTAGACAACGTTATATAAAACGTTTTTCTTTATCTCACACCATGGGACCCCATGATGAAATTCCACGGGATTTACATAAGAGTATAAACCCGTTGTATTAATTGGGAAATATATGATGATTGTATTGCATTGGATGAAAACATTAATGTTATTGTTACATCATTTCATATGCCACTGGTCTTCGGTTAAGTTGAATAATCCCTACCTCGTGTGGAGTTAAAGATTTATATAATCTGAGCGCCAAGACACGATAAATGGCATATTTCACACAGTATATTGACAGTTACATTAGAAATTTGCGTTTAGTCATTATCGCTATTGTTAAAAACAAATTTATTTACTGATTTTTATGTAATTTTCGTATATCTTTTTCTTCTTATAGAAAGTGTGGCATAAATATACTAAATTTCTCTTTATTGGATTTATTTGGTAACAATACAATTTTCGAACATTATTTTTCATTACAAAAATTAAGCTCAATTATTTGGTCGATAATGTGTTATTTCTAACTCTTATGTATGGTTAGAAGTACGCCATATTTATCTGCTAAATAAGACCATTTAAAAAAATAGCCTACTCGAAAAAGCGAATAAGTCCAGACCAGTCCAGTCCAGACCCCCGATAGAGAATCATTTTTTTCGATCATTGTCTACATACCTGCACGAGTGCAATCAGCGTCGCTATGTGCATGACAGCCGCTTCATTGGCCCTGGAAATAAAGAAACAAAGATTTATTATATTATTTTTTAAATAGCGGTATCCGCTCTGAAAAATCCTGAAATGTTAAACCGGATCATATCAGTCTATTATCCCAAATTACTTCTTTATAACATTTGCGGAACCTCTCTTCCTCTATATTTTGTTGCACTGATAGTGTGCCAAGACTAATAGAAATATTAGAGGAAAACAAAATTATGTTTGGGCTAACGAATCTACTAAAACAGTTTTGGCAGGACATTTATACGCATATCGCACTTTGTAATGAGCGGTAATTTTTTTTGATTATGCAGGGGAAATCTTCAAAAAGATACCCGATTCCTAGGGAGAAGATCGGGTTATGTGTATATGTGTATATCACTAAAACCCCTGCGATCGGCCTCGGGATCGCTTGCGCATGCGCATCCGCTGCCCCTCCCGTGCGACGCTCCGCTCGTGGCTGGCGGAGCTCGTTTCAGGGTAATGAGAGGTATAGGACACTTTTACATCGATTTATTTTAATGAATTATTATTATTATCTAGTTGTTAAAATATACCATTAAATTAAAAGAAAATATATCGAATATATTTGAAAATACTGAAATTAACAAAGAATTACTGAAATAAGCAAAGCTTTTAGACAACTATTTATTACCAAAATGTAGTGATAAAATCACTTTCGGGTGAACCGCGACGGTATTTGACATATTAGTGTCAAGTGTCATCCGCACATAGAAGATGGTAAAACTTATTTCGTAACGTCTTGCAAGAAGTGATTTGTCACGATTCAGCAAATAAGTAAATGTCGTTTTATTTTCGAGACAGGTCAATGTAACAATGATTAAGTTAAGGGCCGTTACTTCACTCCGAATTGACAGGTGATTTTTATCGTGCCTTGATTTCGTGTTGATGTCATGATCTTAAGCTCAAGTCTGGACCGTTATATAGCGATCGTTTTATTGTGCAATTGCGTCTCTTAAAACTTGTCTATGAAGCACCACGGTTTTTAGAGAGTATCGTTGACACCATTTTTTGACGGCCGGCCATCCTAGGAAACGAAAGCTTTATGTAGATAAGATTAAGCACCGGCCGATCGTTTTCCAACAGCAAAATTATTTTTATGAATATTTGCTCTTAAGATTCTTTAAAATATATTTTTTATTTTTTAAGTACAACCTTTACATGATAACAAAAAGAAACAAATATAACCGTAATAGTTAAAATTTCAAGAAACAACTGACTTTTTAGAAAAACATTCTAATATGCAGTCGAATATTTTTGATTCTACCGTTAATGTGTTAAAAATAAACAAGATTTTTTATACAATAAATACCATAACGTAAAACGTGTATGAATGTAAGGATGAACGGATTTCATTCAAATGGCACATCACGAAAAGTTTAATTGGCCTGTTCGTGAGGTCAGCCGAACCCTGTATGTTTCCGCGTGTTTCGACACAGATCTAATCAATATTGATCCGTTTGTATTTCCTTAAAATTTTAATAGTTACACGCGTAAAGACAATGCATAACAAACAGTAGGTATAATGATAATAATTTAAAAAGTAAAGTAAAGTAACATCCTGTAAATATCCCACTGCTGGGCCAAGGCTTCTTTTCTTATTTAGAAAAACTTTAAGAGCTAAATCCACCATGGCAGATAATAATTTCACTTGCGAGCAAATTTAATAGACAACCAGACAGGAACATGTTCTCCTATACATGATTATTCATAAAAATAGTATTTTGAGTAAATAACAAATGGTTAGGTACACATTTACAATGGTATTTCAGGCTATTAAGCGTATGTTCCGAAGAGTAAGTCACTCTTTAAATCATGTAATGCCTTTTATAGAGCACAACATAATTGATTGTCATTGTGCACAATTAAGAATCAGTTATTAAAAAACAACAATAATTTTCCCAAGTTTTTATACAGCCAATTACATCTGTGTACATACAGACAATGCAAATTCGTATTTCTTGAATGCGGCATTGTAGAGATTTTCAAATTATCTTAAGTTGCTCAACGCGAGTATGTAATGTCTTATCTGTGTAAGGTTTTCATATCATAGTTACGATTTATTTTCTATTGTAATGAGGTATTGCCATATTTATTTTTGAGAAAAAAATATTTTAACAAATGTTTTTATCATTTATTTAAAACAAGCCTATTAAAGCAAATATAGGCGTAAAATATACCAGTTACATACAGTTTATTGCTAATTCCTGCTGTGGCGATTCCTTTTGGCCTTCTATAGGTCGAAGTGTAGTATATAGCCTATAATATTCCCAATGAAATAGGCTATCTAAAGCAAATATATGGCTTCTTCTATTCAGATTGATAATTTCAAAAATTTGTATTTTAGCATTTAAACAAACAGTGTTCAGTTTTATATATTAGTATAAATGCTTCTACAATGTAATCAAGATTATAGTTGGATAAATAAAAACTCTTTTTGCACATACACATTTAACACAAAAAAAAGTACAGTATTCAGAGAAATAAAGGGTTATTGCTATGGGATAGGATGCGTTCAGGATGTGGATTTTTAGCTCATGTGGTTGTTAATCGTAAGTCCGTTTTCAAACACTACAATTTGTTTAAATGAAATATAGTTTGTACAGTAATAATTTGTTATAAAATAATAATCTTTAATATTTAGTATTATTCGGCGATCGACTTAATAGTAAAAAAATATACACAATCTCTTCATATATTTGATTATCTGCAATATTATTTGAAATATAAGTAAATATTTTGCCACAGAAACTCTAACAAGATTAGAAATATACATTGCCTAATAAAAGCCACAAGATATACTTCAAATGTCTTAAAATTCTTTGAACTGCACTTAGTATGTTAAATGTTACAAAAGTGTTAATGTTTTATGTCTAGAGTCAGATATTTCGAAGGTCTACTAATTACAATCACAAATAAATGTTTTAATACTATCCCGCGGTGATGATTCTTGATTAAAAGGTCACTGTTAAACAAAAAGTGTGATAATTACGGTATTCAGTGTTTTTATTAAAGTTCAAGGGTCTTTATAATATTCAAAAACACAAGTCAGACTCATGCACCGATGATTTCGTATTCCTGACACCTAACTCATTTTTCACGTTTTTATTATTTGCTAAAATATTTACTCTAATATCACATATTTTTTGAAATTTTGATAGAATACTAGCCGACCAAACAGACGTCGTCCTCCACATTAGCATCTCTACTTACCTGGTTCAATTCTGTATCTAAACCATCTAGGTATCTAGGAGATAAACTCAAACACACAAAAAAATTATAAAAATCAATCCAGATGTTGAGTAGGTGTGGAGTGGCATACACAGGGACAGACGAAACACGTGTGTTATATAAAGATATAAAGCCCTTTAAAGTTAGGATGAACGAATAACGTAGACTATTTTTTTACGAAGATAAATCTTTAATAAGATCGGGTTATGTGGAGATATGTATATACCCAGTAAAACCCCTCTGATGGCCTTCCTCAGTACGATAATGGAGAGGCCGCGGGATTGCTTGCGCATGAGCATCCGCTGCCTCTCCCGTTAATACAGTAATGACTTAGGAATCCTATTGACACTCTATGGCCCACCCATAAACGTAACTACATACTAAAATACAATGAGAAATAATCTTTACGATTACCGCATTTAGATTTAAAATTGTTTGTAATAATTTTTATCTTCTGATCGACTAGAAAATCAGATGGTGCCTGAAACATGCTTGGGTTAGGTTTCAATATAAATAATTTATCTGTGAGGAACCTAGTGACATTTGTAATGTAATAAAGTACATTGAACCTAGCTTTCTCTAAATAATCGTGCGCATCTCAAGACGGACATACACGATTGTAACTATCTAGTTATTTACTCATAGTTAAAACCTGAACAGACAAAAAAAAGATCGATCTGAGCCCCAAGGAATAAGCCGCAATTTTTTAATGCATAACTATTTCTATGACATTAAAAAAACTAAATTGTGCGTTAAATTACAATAATTATTAAATAGAACTATACAACACATTACATATATTCGAAATACCTAAACCAAGATAAACGCTTCTTCAAACGTTCATATTATTCATGCACCTTAAAAGGGCGCACATAATAATGAGAAGTTTAATACAAAATTGAGATTAAGTCTGACATAACGTAACTTAAACGATGTCAATGTTAAAATTCGCTATAAATTTCGCACAATACATTCATTATGACCTTATTTACGTTCGCCAAAAGCAGATTAAAGATCGTTACAACGCCACAATAAAGTCGGTGTAAAAAATAACATAATTCCATTGACTCCTTAATGGATGAGTTGCGAAATGCTTTTTTTCATGTATGACATTGACTAAAAGATATTACCTAACTAATAACTGAATGAAGACGAAATTTATGTGATACATGTTGTACCACGCGGTTCCGTCGCTTAAAATCTGGGTACTTAGTAAATTGGTTGACCTTTAAATTTACTAATTTGTGTCTTTGGGGCGTAACGTGATGTTTTGTAGCTGCCTAGCTTTTGATCGCGGTTTTGCTTGCGATAATGTAGATTATGTTATACTAGACTACAACTTATTTTACGGTTTGGCTTATTGGAAGTTCTTCTTGCAAATCTTCTTGAAAACAAAAAGCTGACAAAGTT
Source organism: Hypolimnas misippus (assembly GCA_037950945.1). Lineage (NCBI taxonomy): Eukaryota > Metazoa > Arthropoda > Insecta > Lepidoptera > Nymphalidae > Hypolimnas > Hypolimnas misippus. The sequence continues at coordinate 6,210,208 of JBBEEQ010000014.1, forward strand.
TTATCGAAATATTATGAACGGTATGGCACCAGGAGAGCAAACAAACATCATTTTAATACATATATTAGATAAACTTTCTCAATAAATGATCTATCTAATGTAATTTTTTTAAATCGTTCTGTCCTGATAAGTGTGTTCAAACGAACAATTTTTTCAGCTTTATATATTAGTATAAATTGGGTACTACATGCCGAAGAGTTTGTGTGCCATGGTCAAAATGACATGCGCGGGCGCATCGTAAACCCTTCAGACCGGTCAGACTGGTCCACATTAAGAATCATCTCAGACTGTTATATAATTGCGATTGCGACATAATCGTTAAGATCCATAGATACCTTTTAACTTTTTGAAATCGAAAGGCAACTTATATGTAATCATCTTTAACTAGCTTTTGCGAACCGCCTCGTCTGCGTCAAGTTTGCCATTCCCAATTTTACTCTTTTAAGGGTAGAATTTTCAGAAATCCCTTTTTAGGTAACGTCTCCTAACGATTAGTACTTGCTTTGAGTTCAGAGATTGAGTAGATTTCGAAATTTTATGTTTAATAGTTTAGTAAAAGAATTTTCGCTTTTATATGTATTAGGAACTTGTCATTTTTAGTGAAATAACTAATTGGACGCAGAATGTAATGTGTGTGCAAGTTTATTTTTAAATATTATATAATTTATGGTAAATGGATAATACTTTTATACATTTATATAATAATATTGTTGTAACAAAGCCTTACAAAGACTAAATACCTTTGCCCAAATCATTTAAAGAAATCTGTCTAAATACGTTTATTCTTATCTATAATATGAATAAATACGTGCTTTTGTATGATATAATAGATTATTCAAACATTTTGTATAAATAATATATTATTACAAGCACATGATTTCTTACCGTGATGAATGAATAATGATAAATGTTCGGATTCGATGCTGAGGGTCGCCCCTTCTGTATCCGTGATCTTTAGTTTCTATACTAGATAAAGTCAATGGCTTCTCAACGTAAACTGCTATTTAATGTTTACTTAGATTTCCTCGATTATTCACGTGTTCATCTTTAACCTGAGGACTTACTGTAATAAGCTATCGCTATCAAAATGCCATATTTTGACAAAGAAGGCGTTTAGTACAAAAGTCAGTACATTTTATGATAGTCATAGTTTTACGTAATTGCCCCACTGGCTGTATATTATAAGAAATTTCTGTTAGAAAATATTTTACGCCTGCTAGGCGACTGTCATGAAGCGGACGATACTTGTTTTGTGCTCAAAAGAATACGTCAATTGTTATATAATTTTGTCTATGCCGGCTATTATCACACCTCAATGCTTATTCATCGTTTTCACCGTTAGGGACACAGAGACAGATATTCACTACTTCCGTATAAATCATAAATACTTGCTAATAAATACATATGTCGTAAATGTCAGCCAGGATTTTATTCTGGCCGGGCTGAGGTAGTCTAGGAGTAAGATTTAAAATTGGACTAATAATTTAAGGTATTTATTATTAAGGGGAAGGGACACCGTCTGTATTTCACTCCTGCTTCTAACTGTCTCCTCTTGTGGTATTTTTACTTACTTGACAAACAAAAAGGCTGGTCATTGAATGTTGTGATCACCTATAAATATTTGCAAAACTTGAAGTTACAAATGCATTGCCGAGTTAAAAAAAATTGGGTATGAAGGGAATAGGAAGTAATACAAAACGTGTATTATTTAGGATTAGAAGTAATACCAGCCTATAAATATCCAACTGCTGCGCAAAGGTCTCTTCTCCTATTAAGAAGGTTTAGAGCTTAATCCACCATGCTGCAGGTTCGAGGATATACATGTGACAGAATTTCTCCCAGCACATGCAGGTTTTCTCACCGCCGAGCACGAGATGAATTTTAACACAAACTTAGCACTTAATAATATAACGGGATCGACGTGTTCGAACCACGAGGTCATTTCGGCTTGTATGTAGGATTGCGTTGGTAGTATTGTTGGACCCCGACCCCGAGTTCAATAGCGAATTCCAGATGAGTGAAGACGTGAAAGAAAACTAGTTAATTAAAGTAAGTATTAAATAACATGATTCATATAAAAATCCCAATGTCACAATGAAGATTCTTACGCATCTCATAATTATGTTAAATAAATGTAATTTATTTAAATGTCATTTTGTAGTTGTACAGCGTGCGATGTCAGTTATGTATGATTACATATAATTTTCATTATATTAATTTACATAAAAATAAGTAAATATTTTTATACTGCGTAATCATTTATACATTATATTTTAACTGTATAAATAAAATGATTTCGTTTAGTGTCTGTACGTGTATAATATAAAAGTAGTCCTTAAAATATCATAGAAAATAAAATGTCTTTTAGTTGTTCGTTCGGCCTTCCGGAAAAACCTACGCGAGAGAAGTTGTTAACAAAAGCTAGTATACAATGTGTGCTTCACCATTCCGAAAGCACTTACCTACGTCCTTCCGTAAAAGTGAAGTCTATTAAAGACAAGTGTAACAGTTTAACACGTAAAAAACTAAAAGGATAGTTATTAATTAAATTATTGTAAATGTAAATTAAATTGTAGATCGTTATTAAACATTATATTATTTCTTTTAGTACGAACCATCTTTCATTACACAATGCAGGTCGGGACGAGTCAAGAGTAGTCCTTAATTACGTCCGTCTGTGTATCCAAAACTCAGTTTGTTGTAATTTAATTCTTGCACAACGCTTAGGGCATTGAGCACTTTGCTCAACAAGAAATTAATGGCCCTGGCATATAAAATACTTAGTTCATAGTTTTGTTAACGTAATTCTGTTTTGGTAATCTGCAATTATGTTTGTTATTTTACGACGTAATATTATGGTTCGGTATTCAATAGAATCATAAGTTGTGCTTAAGTTAACGTGAATGTGACAGGCATAAATCTATACACACATATCTATTTGATACCTTTTCGGTTGAACCTATTTTAGGCATTTTTATTGGACATCAGTAATAATATAATCTTATTTATAGAAATGTATAAATTTGAAGTATTGGGTCACAATTAATGGGATGGAAAAAACAAGAAGACATAACCGGACGAATTTGCGGCCATTTAAGAAATATATTATTTTTGGATAAATGCATTATATACGTTTTGAAAGTATAAGCAAAATTTTGAACTTAATTTAGTTGACATTAGAATCTTGCGATAAAACATCTCGTCCATTCATGTCTTCAAATGTCAAAGAATCTACAAACACTCAATAATGGGGTGTAGAAGTTAAGACTTAAATGGGTTAAACGAGTAAGCAGGTCACTTTATGTTAAGATCATCTGTCTATGATTATATTCAGTAGGAGAGAAGCGACAAATGTTTTTCTCGCTTATGGCTTCTCATTCTCTCACTCAACGTACAAAATGTAACTATCATCTATTAGCTACTCACCAATATTAACATTAACGATATCATTATTATTAAACATTTAAAAATATACAAAAACATATAATTAGTAAGATCCGTTACAATTGATTATCTCATTAATATAGATGTGAACTATAACCGTACATGATTTTATATATAAACACATGTACAAATGTAAACTCACCGACCATTTGCATAATTATGTACATATTGATATGACACACTTCCTTATGTGGTTAAAATTACCTCATCTTATTTAATAAAATGGAAGAAAATCCTAATTATATATTATGCAAAACAACCGATATATTTATGCCGAAATATATTTTTTTGTTAACAAAATATAAACTGCTAAAATTTTTATATAAAAATAAATATCATTTATTTTATTTACTAACATATTTATTTAATTAATCGTTATTTCAGTAAAGCTTTTGATTTCAGAACACGCGTGACGTCATATTATCGACGTAACATGACGGACGTAAACAAATACTTGAATTTACGGTTAACAAAGCTAAGAAATCAGGCTAAAGACTTAGACATTATACTTATAAAGTCTACTAGCCTTCTCCCGCGGAATCATTTGCATGGTAAAACATATGCATCTAATAATACATAGGTTACTTAATAATACTATAAATTTTTATCGAAATCCTTTTAGTACTTTTTGCGTAAAAGAGTTACAAACATCCATCCTTGCAAATATTCATCGATTATTTTAATAAAAAATTATTTCTCCATCCTAACAAACTTTAGCATATATATAGTTATAATATATATTATAAAGCTGCCGCTAAATGATGGTTACTGTAATTCTAATAAAACTGAGCTTTAACGGGTTATTTATATTCTAATGTTCCGGTATTATTAATATCTGCCTTATATAAATAGATATGCACAAAGAGTATCGATTATCCGATAGATTATGTGATAATATTCTCATTTGTTTATTTGTTCATTTGTTTATATGTTTAAAATTATATTACCGCAACTGTGTTATAAAATACGAATAAATATATAAAATATATACACGTGTAGTCTATGATCATATAGAATAATGCGCCTTTCAAACAGTACCATAATTTTTAAAATGGTTTGGTCTCGAACTTTATTTCGCTTATACAAATTTCGCTCTTTTTATATTATAATATATTTTTTATTTTTATCTTATTATTATATAATGAAGCTTAAAGAAGGCTGCTCTAATTATGTAATAAAATTTATTGAATATAATAAATTTAAAAAAAAAAAATACAAAAAATGTGTAATTTTTTAATCGCAGAAGTTGAACTTTTATTAATACATGAGAATCTATTTAAAAAGATTTGAAATTCATAAAAAAAATATTAAGTTTAACTATTCACATACATTTGTATGTAACTACTTAAAGTGATTTTTGAATTTTAAAACCTGTTTAACTTAAAAATTCGGTTAACTTTGTTTAGAGTTATGAGTAGTCACTTTATTTTTATTTGACACAATAATTATTTTAACCGTGGATCTGAATGTGTTGACCTTTGGTCTATCGGGGTCAACGTGACATGTGAAATACTCGTGTAAAGTTCAACCATTAGTGTATCATCAGGTTAAATTAATCCTATAATTAAACTTGACAAGTGCAGTACTAATATATAATTTGATTATTAAACGGCCTATTTCGAAACCATTGTTGCTTATTAAATTTTAAGATTGAAATTAAATTATCATAATGTAGGTGGAATGCGCTAAAAGGAAACAAAAATATATTTTAAAATTGGATATAGATATGCAGGGTATATACACAAGAATTGACCCGCATGCCGAAAATAAAAATAAAATCCGTAATTACGATCGATACCAAACTTCACAGGATCACCTGGTACGCAAATATGAAGATTGCATAAAATTTTTATCAAAATCGCTTTAGCCGTTTTGGAATCCATAAGAAATATACATATACAGTCATAAACGTATTAATTTCTATATAGATATATAGAACAATATATTAAAAGTCGAAAGATTTAAGTATATACGTAGGGGAAAAAGTAAGCTATGAAAAATAAGCGTAACAATAATATATAGATTCGTAACTAAAGCAAATTGAAGACGACTGTAATAATTAATTTGTTGATTGTTAATATTACTTGTTATTAATAATTTAATATTATTAAAGGCTAGCATATCCTGTTTAAACGTCAAAATACATTTATTCAATTAGTAATAATAAAATGGCGGCTAAGATTAAATCTGTACATCAGTTATACTCGGATAAACTTGATAATTATTTGAATAATCAATAACATACGATTAAATTTTCTACAATTAAGTTAGGATTAATTATTATTAATTTATTTTTAAGTATTTTGACACATTTGCAAGAAAATATCTTTTTAGATTTGAATTATCGAATAAAGTTATTAATTTATATACATATGTACATATAGTTTATTTCAATTATTTTATGGTGAGTTTTTTATACTTTTGTCGTGTCAAACCTATTGTATCTGAAGCTATAATAAACCTATCGCATTTTAAAGGTTTCAAGACAAATTCTTTAAAATTATGCATGTGACGTAATATGATCACGTGATTATCAATACTTAAGTCATTTCCAAACATTTCGATTTGTCTACAGCGATCACTAAGCAGTGGTAGATGATTTTAATAACCGCTTGTTATACCATACTAATATATTATTATATTATGTAAATGAAAAAGTTTGTGAGGTTGTTTGTCAGTGTTTAATTTAAAAAGTACATACGGATTTTGATGAAATTTAACTGTATTACAGCTTATTCGTCAGAATACAACGTAGGCTAAAATTTATAAATATTATATTGAGTAAATCACATTACAACGTCGGTAAAAAATCCTACTCATTCGTAGACGAGTCGAGTGGCTACTAATCATTGTATAATGTCAAAAGTTTCATCACCTCAGACACATGGACACATAATTGGCAGATCAGTTTGATTATTCTGAGAGATTCTAATCATGATGCGTTGCAAGTTTAGTTAAAGGTCTCTGGGCGATAACCGTGCAACTGTTTTTACTAAATATTGCTTGTGGGCGCCATTTTTAAAAAGTTATTCTAAACTTTTTGGTTGATCACCTTTTATTTATTGGAAACTAACCGGACGTTTAAGACTTATTTTTTTCTGTCTGGCCAGTACGACACGAGAGTCAGAGATAAAAATAACTTTTAGATATATGAGCGACTATAAAGCGACTCGCTTCGGTTTTACACAAAATTATACATTTCTATAGCCTATGGTCATCAGGGATATTGAAGGATTCAAATCTAAGTAGTTTTAAAGCCTAATGCAAACAAACAAACAATCAAATCTTTCATCTCTAAATTATTAGTATAGATAAAAATAAAAATATATTTTAGATTAGTTTAACAACTTTGTCGACATTAACACAAGCGAAGTCGCGAGCAAAAGCTAGCGTTAAATATTAAGGTGTCTTGAATAACATATAGTCTTGGAACTTCGTGACCGACTTTTAGGTTATAAGTCGGTTTATAACATTGAGCTAGTACCACTCAGGAATGGAACTTTGGTATTTAAGAAGTTTTACATTTTTCTTGACCATTACCCACTTTAATTCGTAATTATGTTACCCCATAAACATATTTGTACATCACATGTAATGAAATAACATATAATATATAATTATATTTAAACTTTACAGTCACTTTGAGGTTATAAAGATTAACAAATAACACATCATAAGCGCATAAAGTTCATTTAATAAATTGTAATGCGGATCGAGTTCAAATGTTAGAATGAATGATCATAATCATTTATGAAATACCTAACTAGCTAATTCTTGCAGCTTTACTCGTGTTTTAATGTAATGCTTAATAGAATTCCTTATTCACTATCCCTACTAATATTATAAACGTGAAAGTGACTGTTTGTTACCCTTTCACGCAAAACAGCTAAACTTTTCGAAACCGTAAAATTCTGATAATTTTGTTATTGATATCTTTAAAAAAATACATGCTAGTATTTATTGGTAAAATACAGGAGGGATATGCATGTAGGGGTGAAATAGAGTACGAAACTTTGTATGGAGAACCCATCACTCCTCACCGAAACAGATTATTCAAAATAATTATTTTACGCAGGTAATAATTATTTTACAAAGTCCCAGAAGAGAAATTTCATAAATTTCATAAAAATATTACAAAACTTACTAGTCATTCTCGGTTATGGTTTAACAAATGTCATGGCAACGATAGTATGCTGTTGTGTTATAATAATTTTCTACCGTTCGTCTTTTAAATGATCTTCAAACTTAGAATAATAAGTCTATTTACTCGGCGAGAACTACACTTATAAGTTTTGCCCTCAGACTTTCATAAAGATTGACAGCCAGTGCCATAATTTTGACAGCCACAGCTCTGATAACCAGAGCCGAAACTATACCATCCAATGGCCAATTATTGGATGGGGCTTCCCAGTAAAAATCGTCACGTTATAACTTAAGTTTAATAGACCACTTAAGTAGTTACCCAAAAATATCAATAATATTGTGAGCATTATAGTTAAATATCTGATAGGGTTTATTTTTAATCACATATACATATTTATAATGAAATGGGGCTGGGGCCTTCTCGGGTCCGGGGCCTGTGGCTTTATGTGTAACTTTATAGTTACGTCACTGTTGATAACTGTTACCTACCAGGTTATAATTGGTTTATATCAATTGCGAGATTAAAAATTTCAAATGTAATTTTCACCTTAGGTTGTGAAAACAGCTATTTTTAGAACTTGTCAATACCAATAATGTATAGAAATCTTAAAATATCAATAAAATCTGGTTATTCCATAAGTGTTCTGTGCGATAAATTTTTGTTATAAACTTAAAATAACTTTTAATCTTATTATGAAGCTTTTGAATTCTCGAATAGAGTTTTGGTAGTGTGCTATATAAAATATGTATTTTGGACTTATATATATATATATATATATATATATATATATATATATATATATATATATATATATATATATATATATATATATATATATATATATATATGTATATATATATATCTTTTTCATACACAATAATTCGCGCGTAATTATAAGCACTGATTACATTAATAATAATTTGTCACAGTTGTCATAATGATGAAGCTTTGATAAATTAGTGCGCAGACGAGTCAAGCAAGTTGAAATCATTTAGGATGACTAGATGACTAATTGAATGGTTCAGTCATTTCCATACATTATACCAGCCCTCAAATAATATTGTCAATGTTTTTTTATATTCTATTACGACTTATTTTATATATATATCCTGTTAGTTAGATATATATATCCTGTTAGAAAATTAACACGCATTATGTCCACGCATTTTTATCGTTCATGTAATTTGTACTATTTATAATGCTTTATTGAATAATGATTTCTTAACTTAGGCATTATATTTAGCTCTTTAAAGTTAAACGTTTATTTAAAATATATGTGTTCCTAAAGCCTAGTCATAGTTTTATGGAAATGAAAGAGAATTACGTGACAAATCGTACACATCGGTTATTTTCATATATTTTATATATCTATAAAACGTACAATGCATTTTAACTTGCCTAAATACAAATTTGATATTACAGGTACGCAAATATATACAAACCTCGTTAAAGTTTAACCTTTATTAATAAATAAATTTATCTAAAGTAGAGTTCTTAAATTGTTTCGTCTATGATTTGCTCGAAGATAATGAAGATCATCAATACAGTCGAAATCAATTTGTATATTATTAAATAAACTTATCGTAATATCGAAATTTGATGATCCTAACCTTTTCCGTGCGACCGGGTTTACCTTTTACATGGGTATGCTAAAAACGTGCATTCATATCTGATCTTATCTTAAATATTAGATAAGCTTATGCATTTTAATATTTGCCGGTTACTTAATAACGAGTTTTTATAATCCAATTATAATTTTCGATTAATTGCTCATCACAAAGTTGACTAATAATTTTTTTGATTTAAATTGTGAAGATGTAATAAATGTTTAGTTTTTTAATCGTATCGTTATGTGTTATGAATTACAGCCATAAAGAATATCATAAACAATATTATTTTTTTATCTTTGAAAACATGTAATATATTAAACCAGCTGTCCCTTGCGGTTTTACTCGAGTTTATGGTTACTGCTTCGCTTCTATAAGTCGTAGCGTGATGTAATATAGCCCATAGCCTTCCTTAATAAATAAACTATCTAACATTAAAATATTTTTTTCATTTTGAACCCGTATTTCCTGAAATTAGCGTGGTCAAACAAACAAATAAAAAAACAAACTCTTTAGCTTATATTGGTATAGATTTTATTCTATATCTAAATCAGAATTAAGTCGTATATTTTTGTTTTCTCTTTTTTGATTTTGTTATGATTAATATTATGAACACTCGGACTTAAATATAGCATAAAAATAACTACATCTAATTATCATTTTGTAAGTATCTCTAGCAGTATAGATACGGATTACGAAAACCAACACATTAACAATATTCTTACTAAATTTCATTCAAAGTCCCTGGCGACTAAACAATAAAGATTTCAAGCGTACATCTCGAATACTTCGCAACGATACATTTGCGATAATTTATGTATATTTCTAATGTATTACTCAACCGAAACCTGCGTTCTCACGATGTTTCATTAGTAAATGCCTTAACTGCATATTCTTACTCATCTCGTTTTATCCAACATATTTACCGAGGTCGATTAAAATACTGTAGCGGTTCTAATTACCTGTTGTTGTGAACGCGACTTTACTTTGTTTGGTTGGATCCGGATGTAGAGTTTTTTTTTTCTCTGTGGAAGCTGATTGCTCCGTGGAAGATTCGAAAGATTAAAAAGCCTATTTGAATAAAGTATATTTTGAATTTGACTTTGTTGTGCTGATTTCGAAGTTTAGAGAGCCCGGGTCAATAAATCAACCCTTAGTTTTTTTTAACGCATCACATTCAACGGCCACCATTAAGATCTCGTGAACTTGTGTCGGGGATCCGGAAACATACACAACATATACAAACACGCAGACAACAACAAACATCTGAACGGCCAATACAGACGTTTGCCGTGAGCGGGGATCGAACCAGCGACCGTTAGCGCTTCAGTCAGTTTCAGTGACCACTGCGTCAACGAGTCTGTAAAATCAATATTGTGTTTGGAATAAAATTAACAATTTTTATTGATTTACTACCAATCTCCACCAATCGCAATTTCTAATTGGAGCTAATGTATATGTCGATGTTTGGATGTTCACTAGATTTAATGAAACAATATAATTATGTCTGTACACGTGTTGTAGGAAATGCGAAAAAAGATGAAGTAAATTTTTTTTCTTGGAAAATCCCTATTGCTGGGGCTCGTATTTTGCAGAGACCTCGGGCCCGGTTTACGCTTCCCTTAATCATCAGAAAAGTAATAACTATTCTGCGATAAAGATGGAAAAAAAAGAATACAATGTGTTAATACTTTGAATACTTACATCATTTTATGTAACTATACAGAAACGTAGAAAAATCAGTTAAAAACGAAGCAGAAAGATTAATAAATATAGTATTGTATTTAAGTCTGTTATAACGAAAACAATATATATGAAATACACTTTAAGCTTCAAATCTTTAAAATAAATCAATAAGAAATATGCCTAAGTATCTCTATAAATCTTAAATGTCTAACAACATCTCACAGTATCTTGAATTAAAATAAAAATTATCTTATGTCAGTTACTTATATTTTAATGTAATTTCATTATAACTATTTGATATCGGTACTGAACCTTATTACATTAAATAAAAGAATCCGTTCCGATTCACAATTCCCACAGATAACCCGAATATGTTTTACGATACATGTAAGATTCAAGGTCGAATATAAAATATTACAGTACACTAAAACAATGGCCCTGTGTTGTGTAACGGTGGGTGTCATTTCAGACGTGGACAATAGAGCGTCTTCTCACAGAACCGCGAAAACCGTGAAACGTATTTATTTCAAAACATCGATCACGGATTATCTGTGAACTAATTAGTATTTGCCATTCGTGTTTTTTTTACATTTAAATGGAAAAAATGTGTTGAGTGTTATGTTCCATTACAGTTGATTGAATATTTTTTACATTTAAATGTAACAAATGTGTTCAGTAGATTTTGATATTCATGTTCATTTTGTATGTATTTAAATTAAATATATAAACATGTGTATAAGTGTTTTTAAATACATATATTTAAAAAAAATAACGAATATACGAATACGAATTAATTTATAACATTATTTTATTTTTAGTCTATTTCTGTTTAAATAAATTGAAAGTTTAACGACGAAAATAATTGTACTGATTTTATTTAAAAGAAAACAAAACAACAAATTGGCATCATTTAATAAACGTAACCTTCAATTAAATACAAACATTATTGACAAGCTGTTGACGTAAATAATGCATTTAATTGATTGATTACAACCCATTACTGTATATTACAAATATTTTCTTTTGTTCATTTGACTCATACACGATTCATTTAATTGAACGAGAAGGTCATAATAACGCATGAATAGATGCGTTGGCTATGAATATTTTTATATTATTCTTGAAACGATTGAAGTTGATATTTTTATGGGCTATAATATTTTATGATGCGTTATTGCCTGATAAGGTCCGATTTATTAAATATAAGAATAGTATTCATATTCTTGAGACCTTTTTGAATGGATTTGGTGTGACATAAATAGGTGTTAATGTTTTTGTGTTAATGTAACACTGTACATTGGTACAGTGTGTGTATTAATCATGTAATCTTTAATTTTCATATTTAGATCTTTTGTATATCTAATTTTGATCTAATCAAAGGAGTCGGAAGGATGCTAGGTGTGTATCCGGCAAAATAAGATTATTTCTTTTTCTCTATAATGACTTGTGCTTTCATAAATGCATATTGCATTTCCCTGATCTAGACATGAAAAACGAAAGCTTTGTACGATGCACCTTCGTGAAAATAGTCCTGCTAGCACCCTTCTTCGCAATAAATAATAATAATCAATCCACTTTTCAAAGTGCTCGTTAGGAATATATTTCCTTAAATTTCTTAATTCTATATGAAGGATTGTATAAACAAAATTGAAAAAACTAATATTGTTCAGATGACGTGTCTAGCACTTAAACGTTATGAAAAAACTTAACTAAAGGTTAATATTGTTATATCAGAATAATAAGTTTCAATTAAGTTTTTGCTTCCATTTATTAATAATTCTTGTTCCATTATATTCCAACCTATAGTATCATATTATACAATTAACTAAATACTCTGACTGGTAGCTTTTATAAATATCCATATATGCTTAACAGTATATAAATGCAAATGCGAAACACTTATAGTATCAAAACATAAGAAGCCTTGAAAATTAATAGATGAAGATTTTTTTTAACTGGCTTCCAATTAATTAATATACAAAATGGTCAAATATGAAACGGGTCGCCGGGTGCCGCCAACCTTGACATATGCTAAATTTATGACACTTTAATATTTTTCATTCGATTCTAATTGTTTATTGAAACACGGATGTGGGTGTAGCGTGTTTATTTAATGATTTTCTATCTTGACACTGTTGCAAAAAAAAAAACAAAAAAGTCCCGTCAACTGTGACGTTCAAAAAGAGATATTCTTATTTTGAAAAAAAAAAAATATATATATAAAAATTAAATACTCTACGGATCGTCATTAAATGTTTCAAATAGTCTGGGTTCAGAAAAAGTTAATAGTGTATTGACTTTTAATTCAGAAAATAGGTACTGTTCATGAGGTATTGAAAATAACTTTTAGTCGGTTGTCAAATATAACAATATGCTTACGCAAGCGAACCCGCGTGTAAAAGCGAGTTTCTAATATTATTGAAATAGTTATAATAACTACATTAGTGTGCAAAAAGATAATATACGCGTAAATTTTGTATTTTTTTTTAATTAAAAAATTTTGTGTGATGATTTATTCTGTTTATTTATTTCAATGTTGGTGACTTCTGCCGTAATAAATTTAGGAATAAAGTTGTTTAATATATTCAGAATAATTGTGCAGACTAAATATATTTTTTACAATAGTTTTAAAATGCGTTTTATTTCGGTCAAATGTCAAAGGTAACGTAAACAAAAAATAGTACTCAAAACATAACTGCAATTCATGACTTTGGTTAGATCGGATTTATAAAAAAATATCGCTTGATATATTTGTAACTATAACTTATATTAAAAAAACATATATTAAGAAGTTTAAGCAAGAATAAATTTATTTAATATAATTTATACATTTTACATAAAAATATATATTTATTGTTCGTAATTTTTTTCATTCAAAACTAAGCTTTTATTGGATAATAAAATGAGTAACATAAATAATATATGTAAATATTTTTCAAACACAACGTGACCTGATACGGGTTTCCGAATGATTATAATTTTTAATGAGCATGTGAAAAAAAGCATTACAAAATAACTTTTAGCGCGCGATTCACTGTCACGTGATAATAAATATAAGGCACGAATTACACTTGTAAGTTTTACTCTTGTAGCTGATATAAAAGAACTCTTATGAATGAATGTCATTATACAAATATGCTGTTTTTAGTCTTCCTTTTAATCTGCTTTTTTCGAGGGCGTCTTAGAACTTCAGTGACTATACTCAAATTGTGCTCCGCTGTTTCATTCTCGCGATATGAGGCTATATAGCGTGTACAAATCTATTCCAAGCCATATTTTGAATTCCACTCAAATACATTTTTCACCGGCGCCGGTGTTTATGTAAATGTTTCTGCCCGATGCGCTGTTATGTACTGTTATATAGTCCATAACCTTCTCAATAAACGGACTATCTAATGTTTAAAGAATTTTGTAAATCGAGCTGATGGTTCTTGAGATTTGAGTGTTTGAACATACAAACCATACAACTTTATGTATTTAATTTTTTTAATTTTTAATTTATTTATTATAAACACTATGTAAACTTTAACAATGTAATCTTAAAAGCTAAGAGTACATACATTAGAATGAGATCAGGAGCGTTTATAACAGGCTATTTATACACCTTTTTAAAACATTTAAACATGCTATACTAGACATAATTATTAAAGTTAATTGTATTCATTACTTACATTGTAAACACACATAAGAAAAATAGACTTATTGTTTTTGAGATATTTAACCTATATGTAACATGACAAATATATATATATATATATATATATATATATATATATATATATATATATATATATATATATATATATATATATATATATATATATATATATATATATTTGTCATGTTACATATAGTACTTTATGTATTACTAGCTGTCTCTTGCTGTTTTACTCGCGTTTATGGTTACTTCTTCGCTCCTGTGGGTCGTAGCGTGATGTAGCCTATAGCCACCCTCAATTTTGCTTTGCGAGTATAAGGAAAAAGATAAAAATAAAATTAATTATTTATTATTATATAACAACTGTATGCATTGTTTCTCAATGTTGTTTTTTGTCGGTATAAAATCGATACATCATTTTTCGCTCTAATGACGAATATTAAGTAAAAATATCAAAATTAATGTTTGCGTTCAAAATGATTACGGAACTAACGATTAACTGTGTGAAGTATTCTCACGGGTAACCTAGTTTCTTGTATTACTTATAGTGTTTATTATTAAATATGTTGGTGATTTAATTTTAGGGCTTAAAGAATATTTTATTTGACTTTTTTCAGTTACATATTTCAGGCTTAAGGTATTTAGTTTTAGTTGAATATAAGGCGAGAATTACATTTGTAAGTTTTACTCTCGTGCGATATAAGACAACTCTGTAACCTAGCAACAAATACTTCATAAGAAGTTACTACAGCTGTGAATGTCAAACATAAGGCATTAACAGTAAATTCTTTCTGGTGTAGAGCAAAACTTATAAGCGTAATTCTCTCCTAATACTTTAGATTTCAACCATTGCACCAGGCCGCAGGTTTTGTAATTTTTATTAACTTAAAAACCCCGTGTCTTCGTTTGTGCATTAGTAATATTAAACACCATAATAGGTAAAGGTCAAAGGTCGTATAAATCTTGCAATATATGAATGAATCAATACCTAATTAAATATACTAAAGCTATTTTTAGTACGTGGGCATCAATATGAAATTCGTTTCTTACAACCAAATACAGAAATAACGCTGATTATTAATAATCATATATTACTAATAATGTTTATGTTATGGGATTTTGTTAAACTTGTCAGAATACACACAATCAATATTGACACTAAACGAAGTTGAAATTCTAATCGTAAAAAAAGAATGTAATTTTATATTTTAATGTCAAATTGCATATTAAACGTGAGATCGACTATCGATCATAAATTGCGTATCTGTCAGACCATTCATCCACAGATTATGCAATGTCACAGCTATTGTGTGCGTGTGACATAACGACAGATAATAAAGGGTTGGCGACATCTGATGTTTTTTTTTGTCTGTGATTTATGATTATTGGTTAGTATTGTTTTTGTACTTTATTGCTTTAACTTTTTTTTTCTTATATTTGTTAATAATTAAAAGTTTTATTAAATTTTTTCCTTATGTTTAAGACAAGTGTATTAATAGACAATTATTTTATTATTAATGGGTATTTGCTTTCGGCTTCGTCTACGTTAGTATAGTTTTCAAATAATACATATGTACAGAAAATATAGCTTATGACCGTCTAGAATAATGTACCTTTGAAATTGTATTATAATTTTAAAAATAGATTCGGTGCTTTTGGAATTTACTTCGCTATTTATAGAATTTACTAATAAAAAATTGTCCTGTCTTTATTATATGACTTAAGACATATTATTTAAAATAGTATTATTTAACTTATTTTAAAGTTATATATTTTATTTTAAAATATTCTATTTTATAAGAATATGCACAGTACAATCCCATCCCATATAACACATATTCGGGGACACAACATCTATACATGTATTAAACATATTATGTAATTCCTTTTAAGTTTAATAAAAAGCCTATTGTACATCTTCACCTGTCTAGCATACATATATGTAAGTATATTGTAATAGGCCATCTCAAAGTTTCCCACATTGAGGACGTGCTTTCTCTTGTGATCGACTGCTTGTCTCGATTGAGGCGTCTCTGAGATTTCGCTTTCATTGGCATCGATCAGAATGATGTAACCTTTAGCCATTAAGATAAAAAAAACGAGTTTTATTAATAATAGTTTTAATGTTGGTTATAAATCTGTATTTCTATGTCACATTATAAAATTCTGCACCTGGGTGCAAATAAATTTATGTTATTTGAGCATTTATACTTTTCTCAGAGTTCAAGCTATCCGAAAACTACTATTTGTTTAAATCTGTTCAGCACTTTAGCTATAAAAAATTAATAAACAGACAGACCGAGCTACTACATGTGTATATATAAAACAAAATCGGTTTAGTTACACCGCTTATAACTCAAGAATGGCTGAACCAATTTTAATGATACTTGCTTTATCTGATTTGTCTTTATCCATAGCAGAATAACTATTAAAACAGAAAATTTTACGTAAAAAATAATCTCTTATACATTTTGTATGGATCGGTAAATAAATTAACATAATATCGATTTTGAGATGATACGAAGTTCACCGGGATAAGCTTGTTTATAATATGAATTTAGATATATTTGGGTTATTTATTTAGTTTATAATATTAATTGATTTTTGTATTCTATATAAATATTCTAAATGTTTAGTGTAGCACCTTCTTCTAATTTACCTATTAAGGAGACTTTGGCTTTTAATATATTTTACAATTACAAAAAAATATATATACGACTACAAGAAGTAATATCAGTTTCGTATTCGTTGTTGGTGTGTGGAATCCTTATTGCGAGACTTCAGACATCCGTTTGTCCGCTGTCAGGTATTTCTATCGCTTTAAACTTGACACACTTAGTTTGAGAACTTGTTTACTCATTTCCATTTATTTATTTTAAGGTTTTATTGAAATGTGTATATAAAGATATTTATATATTTCGTATTATTAATTAAGTTAATCGTTCGGTAATTTTTCATTCGATAATTTTAAAGTAATAGATATTTTTTTATTAGAACGGTATAAGTTTACTGATTTTTTTATTATTATAATATGATTTATAAAAAATGTTGATGCATTTGTCCGACTATTGAATGGTTAGACGTATTCGAGTTTAATATTATTATTAAGTTTGAAAATTGGTAAATATCTTCGGGATTTATGTACTAAAATTATTTTAAAATAAAATATATAATATTATGTGTAATGTAAAATATAGATATCTTTTTTCTTTATAATATTTGTGCAACTTCGTGTTGTTACAGAGGTTATTAACAAACTGGTTAAAATGCAACGTTTTAAAAATGCAACACGGCCATGTACGATGTTCCGCGATCGGTAAATATTCTTACGAATAAAATTTCGCCATTTCCTCTTATCTGTAATTTATCTCAAGTTGAGAAGTGACAAGGTAGCATTAAAACTGTTTATCGATAAAAATTAACTGTCTGTGCGTTTTTTGAGTAGCAATACTTTAAAAAAGGACACTTCAAAACCGAAAAAGTATTAACCAAATCGGTCAAGCCGTTTTCTAGTAATGGAGAGAGAACATATATAAAAACGTCCCCGGCGAATTGAGAACCTTGTTTATTGAAATAGGTTAAAAATAAGAGTCACTTATACGCTGATCTATGGCTTATTAAGTTTATATAAAGTCACTTAAATTTTTTTGTACAAAAAAAAAATAATGATACGTTTCGTAAATAGGAAAATAAAAAAAAACAGTTAATCTTAAATATTGTACAAACCAGATTTTATCTTGATTTAAGTTGTAATAATATTGTATAATTTATTTTATGTATCTAAAATATCGACGAAAACTATCAATAAATTAAAGTAATGATTATATTGGCAAGGTCAAAATATCATCGATTTAATAACTAAAACATAATTTTTACACAAATCCTGTTAGTCAATTGATTAGACGTTTGTTGCTAAGATCACAACCACATAACAACCGGAAAAAAACGAATGACAGAAAATAAAAGTGATACAGTAGCCGGTAGAATCGCTTTATGTTTTTTCAAGCAGTTGAGTAAGTATTTTCGTGCTTCAAAAATATTTTATAGTAAAAAATATATACAAAAATATTAATACAATATAAGTGTGTGTCATAAAAATTGTTCCAGATTACACATTTTAGCGAAGTTAAAATGCTTAGACGAGATTTTCACTTATAAGTTTGCTCTCAACATTTCATAAAGATTTACATAAGTTGTTCCTCATCGCTTTACACCTGAAAGAATTTACTGTCAGTGTCTTTTTGGGCTTTCTTTCGTCGTTATCTAGGTAATTGTTACTAGGTTACAGAGTTCTTTTTGTTCTCAATTATGAGAGTAAAACTTATTATATTTCTCGCCTTTAAACTAAAATAACTACTACTATTGTAATACATAGTTACATACGTAATAGACTAAAATATCTAAATTAAAATTAAAATTTTAAGCACATTCTTGAAATATTTGCCTTCTGTTTCACGTTTTTAGTTAAATTTATTCTTAACATATTAATAAAACCCATAAAATCGTCTCATCCTTCGTCGTCAAGGTAACATTGTTTTTTTTTATTATATTTTTTTTAGCTTTAGTTTAAACGGACTTAGATTCGTATTGATAAGGTCAAGAGTACGTCTCTTATATTCCCGCGGTTTTCTTGACCCTGGATGAATTAGTTTTTAATGTTAACGTATTTGAGTGTTTAATCGTTTATAAAACGATGTACATTAAGTGGTTTAGCTATTATGTAGTAGGTTACAGGTTAATTTATGTATTATACGTGTTTATAATTGATATTTCTTTGATTTTTGAAACGTCGTTGATAAGTGTGATCTCTTGTTTAGTGGTACTTACTTTTTTTATGCTTATGATATAATTGTAGGTGAATTCTATTGTGATAAAGTTAATTTGTTAAAAAATGTAATTTTTGTTTTGTTGTTTAAGGAAAAAAATATTATATTAAATTATTGATTTGTTAATTACTGAAATTAATGAAATAAAAGATATTGTGGTAATTGAATAAAACGTGAATTGTAATTAAGGAAACATAACAATGATAATATTTTTTTCAAACAAAGACTTTACATAGAATTATGTATTTAGTGATAGATAATTTTTTGTTATGCCTATTGTGCATGATCACAAATTAATGATTTTAAGATAAATTTGAATATCCTTATAACATTCATCCGATATCTTATCTCACAAAAAAAAAAAAAAAAAACAATCAAGACTTTACCGGAAATAGTTTAAGTGTTATAGAAGGCTGTTAAAGCTACCGGTTCTTTTTGATAATATTAAAATTTTAACCGGCAGTAGCTTCTGCTCAAGATTCGATAGATTTGTTAAATCACGATTTGAAAAAAAAAGATGAATTTAAATTTAATAAAATATTATCTGAACAGTCAGTATATCAGTTTTGAATATAATTTATAGAAAAGTGAAGCATTCTTACAAACCACTGCATGGATCTATTATGGCCTGCGCAGACGATGTATTTGTTCGTCGAATTAGGATGAATAGAACTAGGGACTAAAATTACCTCATAAATAGTATTTCAGTATTATTTTTTTGTCTTTCGTCTATGCAAAACCTTCATTAGGAATTTTAGATTTTTTTAACTGTCTGATATTTTAAAAAGGAATAAATGCGTTAGTGACTATTTGCAAGAATTATTATCACTAGTGGTCGTCTAGCAGGGGTACAAAGTTATTGCTTCACGTATGAATATATAATAATAAAGAGTTAATTGAGGATACTTTTCAGGAAGTTTCACACTTACACTTTTTCATAAATTATACTAATTATACTAATTTATATAAAAGTGTACCTACAAAATGTCCTCACTAAACACTTTATGAGTCAATTAGCGTCCACCTACACCTATTTAGACAAGGAATTTTGTAACTGATACCTACTTACAAAATGGACAGATGCGTTAAACAAATTAATTTATGCAAACATTGTGCAAGCCGCCAGTAGTCGCTGCACGTTCTGAGATGACAGATTGCGTATCAGATTTTTGACGGGACGCATCATAATGATGCATTTTCTTCTGTCTAGGATACTATGCCAAGGTCAAGTATGCAACTCCTACAGTTTTCTATTTACGAAATTCATTGAGCATTAGGAAAAAATAATTTCTAAACATTTTATTGGGCAATGAAGGATCGCACTGCGAATTAGAAATTTTATATACACAATATATATCGCTTTTTTACCGTTATGGCTATTTTTACAGAGGTAGATATGTAACATAGTCTTATTGTTAGTAGGCTTTAGATTAGATTTTTGTATTGATAAGAAGGTCTAAGTTTTATTTGAATAATAATTACTTTTCAAAATAACTTTTATTAAGTCGTGCTTTACCAATTTTCATTAATTATTAGGATAAAATGGGTTAATAAAGCAAGCTAAACCATAGCCATTGGAATTATTTACACAGTAACTTAAATTTAAGAAATCTAAATCAATATTTGAATTACTGCATGATATTACAGATGCGAGTAAATTCATTTGACATAGGTAATTATATCTGTATACAACTGTTTTGACATCCGAACATAAATATGCAAATAATTATGCTCAAGTATAGCACATGGATGACACTATACGAGTGTTCGTTTAAAGGTTAATTAGTCTGCAAATAAAATCACTATATTATTGCATCTTGATCCTTGAAATGCTCATATACTTTTTTGTATATCATTTTTTTAAACTATGAATGATCGTTAATACATATAATATAATAGTTTATATTTTCTATATATTTTTTAATGTCATAAATTAACTTCCGATTAGTCTCATAGAATTTCAATCATTCGTTCATGTATTTTATGTTTTAAGTTCAATTTTTTTTAAAGTCTTGTTCTAAATTATTCTTACTGAACATGATTCTCTTATCTCTGTATAGATGTTTGATAATTAAACTGAAAGCCTTTTATTATTACTTTACAAACTAGTTTAAGACAAATAGTGTTTATTGGACTCATAATAGCACATTTTATGCTTTATTTATCTCAGTGTTTCAATTTACACTTCTTTTATCTATTAAGGTAATTCAAAAGTTTGAGAAGGACAAAATATATTATGGCACTCAACAAAGATTTTATCACAATTACGATTTATACAAATTAAACAGAATTCCGAAGATTATTTATCGTCATTATTGATCCAAAGAAAATTTTATTTGTTTATTTAATGAGACGATTGTGTTGTTTTAATATTTTTTTCTTAATTATGTTTCTCGTGCTTGAAAAATACTTAGCAATTTTTACTTTTCATTTATACGTTAAATTTTAATATAATAGCGATATTATTAATTAAATAATTTTTTAGAAAGTTATAAATTCACGGCAATTACATTTCTAGCCGAGGTTAGGTCAGGGTTACAAATTGAACTTTACTTT
Organism: Hypolimnas misippus; assembly: GCA_037950945.1. Taxonomy (NCBI): domain Eukaryota; kingdom Metazoa; phylum Arthropoda; class Insecta; order Lepidoptera; family Nymphalidae; genus Hypolimnas; species Hypolimnas misippus. Next base: position 6,232,129 of record JBBEEQ010000014.1, read on the forward strand.
CTATAGAGAAATTATAATCGCAGAAAATAATTTGCAAATAATTGTACGATTGATAAGTCTTCTAGAAAATTGTATTAGTTTTATTCGTCAAGTAGAAAGACAAACTTATGTTTTACCATTATCCATATATCATCAAACTAGCTAATTGCATTTTTGGGACAAATGTTTTTTTTTTGTAATAACTTGTAAACAATCAGTAAAACGCCTTCTTTAATGGCCAAATTTTGGTATATTTTGGTGGTGATCATTTAAATAATAACTACTGCTACCATCTAATTTTTTATTCATAACAAGACATAATTAATTAAAAAAAATTAGAACCTGACTGTGCACATTATCATACACGCCTAAAATTTATCCATTTAAATTATAAAGAAATTTTATTTTGGCAATGGCATGGAAGACGAGTCTGTCACGTAGGAGTAGTGACGATCGGATACAGAAGCTGACATATTTAAATACAAGTCAAGAACAAAATCCGGTAAAAGATCGCCGTAGTCGGGTAAAATTAAAAAAAAAAAAAACCATAACCGATATAATACAATTAATCACAAAAAATACAATCGTAATCGTTGTCTTAGATTTTCGCGATTATTATTCATTGAAATGAAACTATTTTAAACGGATTTAAATCGCGTATATTAATTATTTTTATCATCCCGACGTTTTGAGCACTTTGCAGCGTTCGTGGTCACGGGTAGTCTACCCGGGTAGTCTACCCGCGATTTAAATCCGTTTAAAATAGTTTCATTACAATCGTAATCGTTTAACCCTCCAAAATCGATATATTGCACATTGAATTCGTACTCACGATATTGTAATATCTTAAAAAAAATTCTCATAACCTACAATGTGTGTAGACTTTTTAAGTATCAATTGAGTAAGTTTCGAGCGTTCATAATTACTACTCAAAATAACAAAAGCCATAAAGCAAGCATGTTTAATGGCGGATTCTCAATGCTAAGTATTATAAGTCTAAGTTTATAGATCTGACCTATAGCTTCGCACACGATATATTTATTATGAAATTTTAAAAGTTTTTTGTCTGTGTTATCAATAAAAGTGCTGTTTTTTATAAAAAACCTAAAGTGTTAGGTGAGAATTATTCTTCTCACAGTTTTATTTGACAAGTTGGCGCAGTGGTCACTCAAGTGATAACGGTCGCGGGTTCGATCTCCGCTCACCGCAAGCGCATTGGCATAGGGATGAGGGATAGGATTTGTCATGTTCTGGGTGCTTGTGTTAGCTGTGTATATTTCTGGGCCCTCGACATATGATCATGACATCCGAATGGGGGTCGTCGAGTGTTATGCGTTGAATCTATGCGATTAAGATTTACTTTCATAAGGGATATAAAATAACTCTAACCTGGTAAAAGTTACCTAGATAACCTTACCGAAGCTGAGAATGCCAAAAATAAGGCACTGACAAGTTTGAGAGCAAAACTTATAAGTGTAAGTCTCGCTCGAGTCTGTCAATTATCTGGCTTTATAGCGACTAAACGGATGAAGCAAATTTAATACTTTTGTTAGCGTTTAAAAACTTTTTAGTTATTTTTATTGGTTAGTTTTTATTTTCATGGCTTAATGTAAAGGCTACAAACAACATTTCTCTGAGGTTAATTATGTCTCTATGATAACGTAACATGCAAACGGACAGACAGAATTACTATCGAATTTATACTAATAGTATAAATTAAAATCCGTTAAGCCGTTTTAAGGATTTTTTTTTAAACTATTTTTACACTTGATGTAAGAATTTCAACTAAGGTACAGTGGCTACAATTTCATTTATACCTCTATGGTTTAAACGTAAACGAGTTGCCTAGTGATGTGAAAGTTGTAGATTCGATTCTGACCCTTAAGCTATTGTGTATATAACTGGTGTGGAATTTTAAGAAAATATTTATGATACTACTATTAGGATAAAGTAACAAGACTTTTTAAAAAGAGGAATCGATTTCATACTTTTGAAATTTCGTTTGACCTACTTATTTCAAATATTTTGATTTTAAAACCAAACTGCTGAACCGATTTTGATGAATATTTTACGGGATCAATGAGAAAGTATAGGTTACACTTTCAAACAAAAAACAAAATTGATTAGGTTTCGCTGTCGTTCGCTCCGCCGTTTTCGTGTAATCGGTGAATATACATAAAAAAATCTATTTCTCTCTTTTTTGAAAGTCGGTTAATAATTTAGTAAAATTAATGAAATCTACCAAAACATCGAATGTAAACGTTTCAACTTCTTGGACATTCAGGACGGACAGACGGCCAAAAGATCGCTTATAATAAATACATATTGTATTATAACATTATTTTATACATTTTCTCTCACGACGCTCACCTTAAGGCAATGATGCTGTTTACACATCGCATTCGACATTTACTATTCATCTTAGCTGACGTGATCTGTAGTAACTTTGGGTGGGCGTTTTACGTAATATATGGTCTTAGGGATATTTCAATTAAACTATTTATATCTGTTTCGATATTGTTACTAATAATAATTGATTTTAGATTTTGATGTAGTCGTCCATTTAAGTCAAAAAAAAAAACTGTCAGTGACACGAGCCTCGGTTGACTTGTACAAGCACATCTGACATTTCAGGTAACTCTGAGCGTGTGTAGCCGCCATTGTAAACTAATTCCGCCATCAGTTCAGCCCCAGTTTGCTATCAAAATAACGACCATATAAGTATGATAATTTTTTTTCTTTGACCAATCGGTCAACATTTTGATTGTGACCAATGATAATCGCTTTGGCGAAGCATCAGTTTAGTAGTTAAACAGAATATTCGTAATATGGTGTAAATAAAATGACAATGAATATATTATCTGTTAATCAGGTTACTTAGTGGAAACGAGTAAAAAAAAATATTTTAAAAAAATGTCTCAATGGGATAAAATCGAAAAAAAATTTTTTTGGTAAAAATTTTACAAATTATTCTAAAGCATAATATACGTAAGGCGAGGACAAATAACAGTTACGTGTGTGTTTCGACACTTTCGCTTTTCAACGCGAGACGAATCTTCCGTTTGTTTTGACGCTTCGTGACGTGCCGGTAATAGTATCCGATCGTAATGACCAACTTGCCTCACTGCATAATACGGCTGAACAAGCCTTTGAAAAATTAGAAAAACATGGCCTTTTCGTGCTATTAAATATATGTAATTATATTAATAAAAATTCAATTGCTGAATTTATAAACGCAATTTTTTGGGTAATCTGTTTTTGTTTTTTTATAATTGTCAGGACGAGGTTGATATGAAAGAAAATGTTTGGAAAATCGTAAGAACAGTGGGAAATTTAGGTGCAATTCTCAATATAATTATTAAGTAAAATAGTATTAAAATAGTACTTCTTATATTTAAAGAACCTTGAGACTATTTTATGCGAGAGTTATTCTGTTTGTCTTTGTTATTCTAAAATAAATTTTTCATAATTATAAATTTGTGTATACATCATTGGAATAGGTTGTTAGTGAAGCTTTAAAATATTTCTTTATTTAAAAAATAAGTGACTCATCATCTATACATTTGTTAAAAAAATTGTGTTTATTAACTTAATATAAATAAACATCAGTAATTATGCATGATATTTTTGAATATAATATAATATTGAAAAATATTATAAAAATAAAAACTTGTTTATGTTTAACATTAATAAGTAACGGAATTTTATTTAAATGTAATATGACACCAAAAAATTAATAATTTATACGTAATATACATAAAAATCTTGCATAATTCATTAAAACTACTGTTTAATAATCAAACAAACGAAAATTTAAAATAAATTAGTATTTCGCAACCAAATATAAAAACCGTATTTATTTACAAAAATTGAACACTAAAAATCTAAATTTATCTAAATACACACCAGCTGTCCTTTGCGGTTTCATTTAAGTTTATGGTTACTGCTTCGCTCCTTTGAGTAGTAGCGTGATGTAATATAGCCTTCCTCACTAAATAAACTATCTAATACAAAAATTATTTTTTAATTAGAAACGGTAGTTCCTGAGATTAGCGCGTTCAAACAAATAAACAAACTTTTCAGCTTTATAATATTAGTATAGATTGAACAAGAACAAAAAAATAATTAAATTTTAGGGTCTAATTGGAATTAAAAATGCATTTCGATTAATTTAATTAGTTTGGAACAATCGAATATGATTCATTTCCATAATATTCGCTGGAAAGTCGATTATGAAAAGATAGACCGGTTTGTATGTGACACCGATGAAACAACGTAATTAACTCAATAATTTGTAATCGATGTACGTACCTTGTCGAATCGATTGATGATTAATATAGTTGCGCATGTAAGAGTAGTACGGACAAGCGTGTAATTGATCTTATCGATTGACAACCGATTAACTTTTCAATCGATTATTTCGAATTATGATGCCGTTGTTTATTGACATATTGCGAGTTATTTTCTAATTATATTGTGTCGAGGTGTCCCTATTTATTTTTATTACAACACAATACGTATTACGAATATACAAAGGTACGTAAAAATAATTTAGTATTCGAAAAATATATTAAATAATCGCATCCTGTTATTAAAACTTGCGAAATATGACACATCATAAGTTAAGAAAAATTTAACGGTGACAGGTCTTTAAAAATTCCAACTATAAATGGCATTACCGCCGCTTAAAAGAAGACGAGTCGATAGTATTACGCATAATCGAGCAATCGATTTCGTAACCGAGTCGATGTATCGATTCCTTGATAAATACCTTTTCGATGTTGTACTACAATCAAAGGGTACTGTAATTACTTTTAATTTAAAGCTGACATTTGACCAGCATCTCTTACGTACTTTTATAAGAACAGGGAGCATTAGAAGTGGCATCTATTAGTCACGTGTGTCATAATGACATATAATGTGATATGAAAATGATGTATGGAAAATTATAATTAAATATCATAGTTGCCATGTATAGTAATTACCTACTATTCTGTCTAATTATGAATTCGTGTCATCAAATTTAACATCTCTCGCGATTTCATTTGCGTTTATAGTTTCTGCTCTGATCACAGGTATTGTTGATATAATTTAAGTCGGTACCTTGAAATAAAATCGTTTTAAAAATCTTGTACCTGTGACCACGATAACCTTAAGATTTTCGCAACGTTGGGATGATTAAAGTAATTAATATATGCGATTTATTTATTTATACACTTTATTTTACAGATGGGATTTAAGTCCGTTAAAAACAGTATTAGTCTGTAACATTCCCCATTAGCGGAATGTATAACGCAAAAAGTATAATTCAATTCGGACCGGAAAATTATATGTACTATATTGAGGTTAGTGTGTTTAAAAAATGTATAAATATATTATAAGTAAAGTTCCTTTGATCGTGATACATTTTATTCGATACATGCATTATAAAGTAATTCTGTGTTTTATCTTCTATTCACGTGGTAAGGAGTTATTAGTCTCTATACGTTAATAAGGAATGCGATTTTTTTTCTTAACAGTTCTGTTTTACTCTGTGTGATACCACTTTTATAAGATTTTATTATGTTCTATGACTTCTTGCAGGGAGTCAAAAGGCGGTCAGTGAAAGATAAATAACTCTTTCGTTAATACTTTATTTATTATATCTGTAGCTTATTTTTGATAGGTTCTTAGTAAGTGTGAAACGTAACAGCAACTTTGCAAAATGAAATATGTTTCTAGGGTTTTCTATCGCGTTAAAACAGAGTTATGGTTTTAGGAATTAATTATATCTATTTAAACTTATACATACAATTTAAAAAAATATGTTTATTATAAATAATCCCACCTACTATTTTTAAAAATACTACTACTATTTTTCTGTTGCAAATTATACAAGAACATACACAAATACATTTTTGTTTCTATATTCTCGGGATAAAAAATACACGTAATACACATGTTGACATTTCTTTAAAAATTACCAACACTCACGCAATTACATTGAAGCCAGACAGAATGACAGCTAAATAGAGTACATTAAAAAAACATACGATTAATCTTCCAAAAAGTATTTCATCTATGACACAACTCTATATCTATTGTATTATATTATGGGTTTATATGTGGAGATTTAAAGGTCTTTTATTTAAAATTGCATTCAACGATTTCGAACATTTTCATTCTTTTTTTTTACAGTCTGATATTGAAACAACAATAAACAGTTGCTTTGTAAGCGTGGGAATTATTTCTAATTTGTAAATAATAGGTATTGCCTCACTCGAGTTATTTAGAGTGAAAAATAACAATTTCTTATCTGTGCACAGATTAATTCGCGTTTACAGCTTGATGGATTGGTCAGATTTAGGCGTATCCACCAGATGTACGACGATGTTATGAGGATGAAAAGCAGATTTATGGAGCGATGCAAAGATGATGCGTAACAAGCTCTTTTAGTTTAACCATTTTTCTAGCAAACATATCTGATGTAGTGGAGTCACTAATGCGTTACCAGCTTTAAAAAGGAATAATCGATTAAAGGAATTAGGAAGTTAGGGGCTAGGCTTCCGGATCTCTAACTCACCGTACGAATCATTGTCATATGTGCGCTATGTTGATTAGCTAGGGATGTGTGTCTCTGCAATAGCATAATGGGATTTCATAGCTTAGCTTTGTTGGAAAGGGGCTTAACGAAGCTAGTCTTTTTATATACTAGTTGAATTCGATGATTCGCTTGCTCACTGCTTAACTACCTTACACATCTCTAGTGGAATAGCTGCCTAATTCGTGGGTTTCAGCGTGATGGATTGGTCAGTTTCATTCAAATGTCAATTGGCCAAGTTAGCAATTAAATAGTGTGGATTAGTCTTACGTAATGGAAGACGATACTGGTTCAAGAATTTGAGAATCATTTAAGTAGTATTATGTAGTAAGTTCCGGTTTGGAAGTTGTTTTTATATCTTTTATGATAAAACGAATCTTGTTTGTATTTGCGTAATTAGTTTTGATTTCTAATGTTTATTTATTTTTATTATATACCGATAACGTAATTAATATAATTCATAGGCCTGATACTTTAAAGATGCTATTGAAGGAATGCTATGACACATTTTTTATTTTAATATAATACTGCAAAACTATTTCCTAAGTGTGAATTTAAGATGAAACAATAAATAATAAATTTTGAAAAAATAAACTTTTTTTTTATTATTTTAAATAAACTTAAGTTTAAGTTACTAGCAATTAATTAAACGTATATATCCGTAATAATTGCAAGTAATATATAATAATAACACTAAACTTAAAGCTAATTAAAAAATTAATATATAATAAAACTTTTCGTTAACCTCCTTCAATTGAAGCAGAAAAATCACATAATTAATTAGCATTGAAAAGGCTAGATTATTTAATTATACACACATTACATAATAAGATATGCTGTATTCAGTGACCCAACCAAAATGGTCTAACAAATGTTTTCAACATTCTGGAAATGCAGAGCTAACCGAGATTGGATGCTATCAGACATTGTTCCGTGTGTTCTCACGGAAGACGACCCACTTGCACGGTTTCCTTAGCTCCACTCACTAGACATTCGATTCGTTTTGTACTATCGATGGCTAAAGATGCTAAAATTATAAAGTGATAAGTCTAATACGACTTTTTTTTAAACGGTGAAACAATTTTGATGAATATTCTCTGGAACCAATTTGGAAGTTTTTCAGTAATCGGTGAACATACATAAAAAAGTCTTCGACAAATTGAAAACCTCCTTCTTTTTGGAAGTTGGTTAAAAATTCTTAATTTAAGGTGACAGTGACAGATCTATGTTTGGCTGAATTTAGTCATACAGGTCAATTGAAAAATAAAAAAATGTTTAATAAAACAAAATTATTTAGAAACTTGAAAGTTAGGAAGTTAATATTATATGAGGGAATCATTAAGTTCATAATGAAATTATATTACAATAATAAATATTGAAATGATAATATAAATCAAAACGAATGTTATTATTTTAAACTTGAAAAGTTTTTCTCTTTCGAAAATTCATAAATCATCGAGCGAGGCTTAGACAGATGCTCTTGTTTTGTACGGTATAAAATTGTAGGAAAGTGAATTTAAAGATTTTAAGTATTTATTCATAATGTGGAATAGATGAACACTTATTGTAAATACCAAAATTGCTTGTTTATATTATTATTGACCTAATTTATGTTAAAGAATAAATTCACACCAACTTATAAGATGTTTGTGTAATTAATTCAAATCTCAATAAATTTTGTACGAAACTATTCTGAAGATTGTTTGTTATGTAATAAAATTCATAACGTTCATAGGAATTGCACGTAACATCCAAATGTTGATGATATCTATAAGCTGCAATTATCTAATAATATTCCAACGAACAAGATTAGTTCGATATTTTCGTGATTCCATAACCGTAATGACAATAATCTGGAAGTGAAGACTTTTTTGTGGTTTTTTTCGTTTAGATGAATTCAAGTTTGATAAAATCTTTGATCCTTGATGTCTTTATTAGTTTCAGTACGTAATAGTCCAAGCAAACTACATATATATTTTGTTCATATTTATTATAACGGGTCTTATCGCGATAAATAAATAAATAAACGTATCACACTCAACGGCCCCCATTAAGATCTTGTGACCTTGTGTCGGGGGTCCGGAAACATACACAACACTAACACAAACACCCACGACAAACATCCGTATGGCCAATACAGACATTTGCCGTGAACGGGGATTGAACCCGCGACCGTTAGCGCTACAGTCAGTTGCAGTGACCACTGCGCCAACGTGTCTGTCAAACTAAGACTCGTTATACTGAATATTAATAGTGTAAATTGCGAAAGTTTAAAAAAATATATATTGGCCATAGTCCAGTTGGGTTCGTCATTATCATGAAGTTATGTAGATAATTATGTAGTTTTTAAATTACTTCTAGAAAAGGAGGTGGTTCTCGAGTCGCCTTGGACTTTTTTTGTATGTTCACTGATTACCCGAAAATTGATAGATTTGATTAATTCTTTTATTGTTTTGAATAATATACTCTCCTATTGGTTCTTTAGTTTTAAATCGGTTTAGGTTTCTATGACAATAATTGATAATTTAAACAGTAATACTAAATGTATTTGTTTACCAGTTGTTTATTTTTTAGTCCGAATGTTCATTCCAAAAACTTGAGGTCAGTGTTTATTTTTATAAATGTTCCTCTTTGTTTTAAAACAATACATTAATTATTGTTTGACAAAAAAATTAAAAGTTGTAAAATTCATAACATGATTATTATTTTCACTGATAACCTTTTATAATGAGATGCTTAAAAATAAACACAAACGTTTAGAATTAAAATATTTATTACCCCGATACTGATCTGTTAATAAAAAAGCTTGCAAAAAAATGATATTTTAAAATACCTGGCATTTACACTTTAGGAATACCTACATTATAAATGTATCTTCCATTATATAAATTTTTATTATCCCATTAATAATAGCCAATGGCAGCACGCTGTGTCCTAATAAGCTGTTGTCAGATTTAAAGACAGAATATCTTTATAGGGAGCAAAAATAGGTGTAGATAAAACTGGTTTTTAGGTCGAACATTTTATGAAAAGTGATTTATGAATTCTTCATCTTCTATGACATTTAAAAAGTATTAATTATATGAATGCGTGTTAAATATTTAGTTCTTATATTTTGGGTTAGATGATTTATATTGTACTGTCAATCTATAAATGTATCACTGCTGGGGGAAGCCGTCTCTCCAACTAAGAAGAACGTTCGGCGCTTAATCTATTGCATTGCTCAAAGAGGATTGGCGGATGTATGTATTACATATGTTAGAGTATTATCACAAGCAGATTTATTCGAAATTATATTATAGGTAAGAAAAAAGTTATTACCTAGACTATTACCGATCTGCAATATGCAGATTAGAATATGTAAGTTTTCAAAAAGCTTATGTATTTTAAAATCATCGTGTGGCTCGGCGGTGTAAGTAAATCTTGAAGCAACCTGCATGTATATAGATGTGGGAGAAATTCTGAAAGATACAGGTACCAATCTACAGTGGGATTTGGTTCTACATATTTTTCCTCAAAAAGAGGAGGTCTTTGCCCAGCTGTGGAAAATTTAGAAGCTCTTACAATACTATCCAGCGAGCGAAATGATGCCTGTAATTCGCTACATGCAACATTTAAGCGAACTGTAAGCGTTTATTCATGCATTCTTTATTTTGTGGCTTTTAGTTGTGCCAATTGTGCAAATAATATTTCGCGCATGTTACGTGGAGTGGAGAAAACACGATGGGGATTTGTTTGGTGGGGTCGAGTATCCAAGTAAACGTTTAAATAGGTAGACAGGCGCTTGTTAAATAACAATGGTCGACCCGTTTATCAAACAAATCACTGTACAACGATGTTTGCGAGAGACTTGCTTGGCGTGTTTGCTAATTTTTATGATCGTTTACTGGCCACTCATTTACACCGAGTTAAGTTAGAAATACACATGAGTCAATTTACAGGGTGTAAACTCAGTCAATATTTTTAATTCTTTTTTCCATAAATGACGCCTATACGTATATCTGTATGAGCATACAAAATGCAATGTTTAAATTAAAATAAGTTTTTTTTTTTATTAAAAAAAAGTTGAATACAGAATTTAATACTGTATAGCTTGCGTGCTAGCGTGCCTTTGACACTCTGTATAGCTTGTATACAAGGAGTTCACATATTATTTAGTGGCATGCTTGTAGGTGTTGCATGCATCCAGGCATGCAAATCAATTCTAATCTACTTGCATGCCATCTAGATAAAAGTTTATTCAAATTATAAGCATGTGCATATTTCTGACTATATAGTCGATATCTTGATATCAAGATATTTTAAACGTTCAGAAATTATTATTATTTATGATTTCAATAACGGTTGTAAAGGCAATGCCAATACTGCGAGGGTAGGCGAAGAAAACTTGCAGTTGCCGCCGGATGGCACGCGGATCTCCAGTTTTTTGACCACGACAGATGCAACTCTGTTGAAACGTCGAACGAAAATAAGACGTACACCGCAAAGTTTTAACCGTCGCTTTTATTAACGGGAATAAAAATATAAATATTTTTTGGAGGCAAAAAAAAATCTATTCCATCAAGTAATTCAAATGTAAAGACGAATTTTAACGATTCGTTGAATTTTTTAAATCGCCACCTGACAGCGTTACCCAGTGACCCGTCTATGCATTGTAAGTTGTAACCAATGGTTGCGTAACCCAAACGTAACATCACTTTCGCCGTCCGACCTCTGACATTAATGCAGTGGACACGACCGATTTATATTTTTCTTATAATTTTAATAAAGATTTACTAACCTTACTCGGAGTCCGGGTATCATATATTAATTAATTTATGAATATTTATATGTTAGTGTAATATATTTTGTTGTTTATTGGACTCGTCTTCAAGGTTGTCTTATTTTATTTAAGTGTTACATATATATGGTTGTGTGTAATGGTTGTTGGCGGCTTCGGTTATTTTTGATTATTTTTATTTGACTTTACATTAAAAATTTGGCCTCTTTTATTTTCCATTTCCTATTACATTGATTATGTTTTATTAGAAATATTAGTGTTGTCAGTATGTTACTTACGCTTTGGTTGATAACAGAAGGGGCCGGAAGACAATTGATTATAAGATGATGTTAAATAGCCTATAGCCTTCCTTGATAAATTGACCATTTAACACAAAAAGAATTTTTCAATTTAAATCAGTAGTTCCTGAGATTAGAGCATTCAAACAAATAAACCTACAGCTTTATAATATTCGTATAGATGATAGTCACATTCCGAATATATCTATACTCTAGCTGCCTCTTGCGGCTTCACTCGCGTTTATGTTTACTGCTTTGCTTCTATGAGTCGTAGCGTGATGTAATATAGCCTATAAACTTTTTTAATTAACGGGATAACCAACGCAAAAAATCTTCAAATCGGTCCAGTAGTTTAACAAATTGTTGATACAAGTACCGTGTATACTTTCATATGCATATGCAGCTGTTGATATGGAATTACAAATAGACGGTTAAATTTTTATTTATTTTTATAGATAAACATATCTACTCTTCAATTTTATTATACAATATTTCACCATGTCTCATACTTATTAATGTGACTAAATTCAAAGGTGTGTCTATGGTTATCTACTATTACGATACGTAAGCTATGGTCCATTACACCATAAGTTAAGACATATCAAATGAAGATTTTCTATGTCAAAGTCGTTAAAATGTTTTTTTTTTTATATCATGCTTACTGTATCGGCTTTTTGCTTATAACTTTTGACCTCTGTAACCCATTAACGTGATTACACACGCTAATTGAAAAACCACTTAATTCCCATCGTTTATACCGGGTTAATTTAACTGGTTGATCGTAACCTATGTATACATAATATGTTTATTATAACGTTAATTATTTTAATATGTTTCGATAATCTTTAAAGTTGTTATACTAGCGGCACCTTGCGGGTTCACTCGCGCTTAACATTGACTTAATATTGTCTAATTAAATACCTTTCATACAAACTTCCAACTCCCTTAGAGATCGAATTTCGCAAAATTCCGTCTTACTGAGCACCTACGTCCGAAAAAGAACCCCAATGCAAAACTTGAAACTCTTAGCACTTGGAGTTTCTGAGATTTCGTGATGAGTGTGTGAGTTATCTTTCGTTTTTACATATATAGATAAGATTAACTGTGCTTCACGGTTATACATGCTTTAATTTCAGAAAAAAAAGTTTAAAAAACTACTTAAAAGGAATACTGTTTCCCGTTTTAACTGCATTTTTATTGATATTATTTGAGTAATATTATATCTTTTTATAAAATTCCTTATTAATAAGTAGACTATCCAATTAAAAAAAAAATCATTTCGAACTAGTAATTTGAATTCATGAGAAGCGTACAACAATTTTAAGTATTCATTGTTTTTACGCCAATTTAGATCGACTCATAAAGTTTCACAGCTATTGAAAACGAAAATTATTATCGATCGAAAATAAAAGGTATGGAAATATGTTACAGTATTTACCTCGTACATAATAATTATTAAGTTTATTTTAAATGTTTTACTTCGCTCTGGTTAAAGACTGTAGATACCTACGTTAATAATTTTTACATCAATAATATTTTGTATATATATTTTATATTAATTTTATGTAAGCTAATATAGATACAATCATTTATAATATTTAACGTTAAAATTTTCCTATTTTGTAAAAGCTCATCAATTATTTCGATAAAACGTTTGAGACTAAAATCTCAATATCACTGACGAATTAATGTTTTCATTTATGTGTTATCATGTATTTTTAAACGGGATAATTAGTTACTTACTAGTTTAAATATTTATTAAGGCAGTAATTCAAATAATTTTGGCCTTTGTGTTTATTATTTTTAATGTTGGTAACAATTATAATTAAAAAAAAAAACAACATTAAAATTATTATTTTATAGTTGCTTGTAAAAAGTACATCAAGTCGAAACAATCATTATTCAATCATTTAAATTCTTAACATACAGTTTTACGTTAAAATATTCTAAGCAATCCATCATAGTTTTAAATTATTATTTAATATATGCATTTATGCAAAAACTCTTCATCTCAAACGCCGACCGTTTTATTTCGCACGTTTTTAGGAATCCGTTGAAAAATTCGCTTAAGCCGATATTAAATTGAAGCTTTATTTATGAAGCGGTAGCTTTTGTACCTAAACCTATACTGGCAAATTCAAAAATATAATATGTGTTAATTATGTTATATAGTTTCATTTATATATGTAAGTCTTAATGTCTGAATACGATACCAGTCGAGTATAAAAACTTAGAACTTGTAATATTTAAGATTCCCCGTCTTTATTGATTTATAATTTTAAACGCAAATGTACAGAAATGTAATAAATATATCCTTAAATTTAAAACCCATTGTTATCTTATATTGGATTTGTTAGATCTACTTAATATTGTATTTTTCATAATTGTTAACTTTTTTATTTAATAAATTGCACGGTTTATAGACTATTTATACATGACTATTAACTTAAAGAATATTCTAAGCTCTTCTACGATATCTACATTTAAAAATATAAAAAATTAAAGAAATATCTCAAAGACTGTCTTGAGACTTAATCCCGTGTCTTGTGCAGCGTAACGCGCATAGTCTAGACCATTTGTACAAATTTTATAGGGCGTATTGGGTTATAACGACTATAATATAAAAAATAATCGCTAAATGTTTTGCTTAGCTCAACTCACAAGACCAGCTGAATCGATTTTGCTTATTCTTTTTTTATAATATTCCTTGAAGTATGAGGATGGTTCTTATGGCCAGAAACATTAAAAATTGGCTGTAAAGGTATAAAACCAAGACTTATCTATATTCCCATAAAGAAGATTCGTAATAATAATTAAAAGTCAATTTGAACTTTAATATTATACCATAAAGTTTAAGTGTTAGTAGAGGTTCCGTGAAAGCAAAACAATTGAGTGACGTCAGTATCGTATAAATATTAATGTCAATATTTATAATATTGTAACATTACTCAAAAATTGTCTCTGGTAAAATGGTAAATATAATTTTTCCTCAAATTAACGCGGGTGAAGCAGCGGGGCGTAGCTAGTTATAATTTCGGTAAAATATATCTACTATCACAATAATATAAAGTATGATTTGATACTAATTAAGCTAATAATACATAATACTACTTGTTATAATTGTTTGAACAAAGAAAACTATGCTATGGGAAATAAACCAATGGCTCGATTAAAACACCATAGCAACAGCTATGGTAAGGTGTCTTGAGACATTACGGTGAAAAGTACTTTCACTCTCTTAATTGAATTTAGCGTTACATATGATTTTAATTTACTGTCTTATTCTAAGATTTAAGTATTTTAGGAGAAAGATTTATCTTACACTCCTCACTAATGAATTTTATAATTGTAATTTTGAAACAATAATGTAGTTTAGTAAGTAAGATTTGCAGATTTTTTTTTTATATAAAAAAAAATAATTTGTACTTTAAGTAATTTTTAAATCATAATTAAAGATTTCGTATTGCTTTTACAGGTGTAATTTTCTATCACAAGTTAATTAATTATCCCGTTTTAATACCCAAAAGTTATATTTCCTCTTTTATATTTAATTTACAGATGCCACATTATCCTCATGATGCTCATTTTTACGGTTATAAATATATTCCAACATATATCCAATTTAAAAAAATCCTTTTTTGGGGGTAGTCGAGCAAAAAAAAAAACTGTTAATTAAAAAAGAAGATTAAAAAGTGCCTAATAATAGTGTTGCTACAATAATTTACTATCATAACATAAAAGAAAGAGATATACATCATAGTCGAAAATTTCTGCCAAACATGAATTTATTTAAATATTTAAGGGTAATTAACGCGAATTGGTATTTCTAAGTATTCAAAACTCTTAAATATGCAGTTGCATTTACATAATTACGTGATTTCACTTTGTATGATGTTTTTGTTTTGTTCGAGTGAAAATTTTATGACTGTTTGACTTCTATTTCGTTTATTTTTAAACATATACCTTAACTATATAAATATATATAGATTTACTAGGTGTCCCTGGCGGTTTCAATAGTGTTTATGGTTACTGCTTCGCTCCTATGAGTCGCATCGTGATGTAATATAGCTTTTCCAATATATAGCTTTTCCAATCGAACGTATAACGTAACAGTAGTTCTTGAGATTAGCGCTGCAAACAAATTCTTTAGTTTTATAATATTAGTATAAATACAGTTTTTTCGTCTTTAGTTAAATTGTATATTATTTATGTACTTTTGAACGGTAATACGAGTAATCTACAATAGTAGAGAAGAGTACTAACTAATCAATGACTTGTCCATAGACTAAATACAGTCTTTATTTACTTTTATGATATATTCTTAACAGTGTGTTTAAATAATTATGCGATAAGTTTTAATACATGTTACCAAAATCAGTACGATTATATTTTGTAATATTTGTTTGATTTATAAATTAATACTAAGAGCGTAAATTAAAAAGTTTATGTAATATACCTTAAATTAAAGATGTTTATAGTTCATTTAGTTTCTTAATTCAGGGTATAAAAGGTACATCGGAATGTTCAGTGAATGGTTTGAACCTTCTTTCAAAGGGCAAAGCACGGGTCATAACATGTTAAGAGGAGACTATTTAATAGCTTCAGAAATACCTAAATATCATAATGGACTCACGATTTAGAATTGCCATGTATTGTGAGATCATTTGCTTATTAATTATGTGTAGATGTTTTATTTATCTATACTAATATTATAAAGAGGTAAAATTTGTTTATGAGTTTGGATGTAGGGGACAATTTCTGTAAATACTGATCTGATTGGAGATTTTTTTTTCGTTTGTGAAAACGTTATAGGCTATATTACATCACGTTAGGACTCATATCACCCTTTTATTACATTGGTATAGATTCAAATCTTGCTCTTAGTATTTTTTCTCTAATATTGAGATTGCAATGTGCCAAAGTATACAACAATTTTAAATATTTTCATTAATGTAATTTTTATTAAGATTTATTATTAGTAGTAATAAGCATTTTTTTCTTAATTTATCTATCTATATTTATATAACATGGAATTTTCGATATTGTCAAAATTTAAATACCTACTGTGTTTCTTAAATACTAAACGCTGAATAAATTATTTTGTCATATTTATATATAATTAATTATATCTTATTAATTTCATTAAGATTTTTTTTATATGTTATACGTTTATATTTTCGTAATAATTTAAAAAACTTCAAAAATAACTTCAAAATCATAAATTTGTTTTTTATTTTTAACCTATTATAAACGACAAAAGAAATACTTAATTATTACGATCACATATAAAATCGTATCGGCAAATTTAAACGAGACAATGAGCGATGCAGCTGGCATAAGATCTATAGATCATGGCTGAACAAATGCTTCCATATAAGGACATTACTACATGAGCGTAATAAATGTGGATGAGGAATGTTTAATTGTTTGTATTATTTTTTTATGTTTATTATTTTTTTAACTATAGAAACTTTTTTATATACGTATATAGCTTTTTATAAATATATAATATTAAATATATACAATACATATATTAAGTGCATTTTTGATATGATGTCTTTGTAATAAAGGTAATCTTCTTGTTTAAATGACTGAAAAGATGCTATGAAAACAACGTGTTAAATTTTGCTTGAATGGAATTATCATGTATTATTTAAGTCTTCCAAAGTTTTTTTTTTTTAATATTTAAAAAGAAAATTAAACGAACATACTTTAACATAGCGAAAAAATTTTTTTTTTCAAGTCATAAAATTTATTTTAACTTCGAAAATAATGTAATACATCATAAATAATTCGCCTAAAAGTCAATATTTTTCTATCAATTAGTGTGCAAAGTACATTATATGCGCTTGCGCATCCTACAATTCAACCTTTACCTGTCATCGACTCCACGATACGTTGAATACTAAACGACTAGAGCTTTAACATTTAACGTAGATGTCCTAGTTTATGTTTTAAGTTCTTCATCATTTTATTATTATTTTATCGACTTTAAACCTATTTTATTAATGGTTATTTCGAAATTAATTATCTACTATTAAGTTTTACTGTCATCGACTCTACATTACAAGCAAATAAATATTGATTTTGTTAATAATTTATTTTATGTACATATATAAATCTAATTTATATTATTTTGATATACTATTAAAATAATATAATTTAAATAAATGTTTCATGGTGCTTCAATCGAGTAATATTAATTCAAAGACGAGAATGAATTGACCGTAGGCACCTCGTTGATGTCTTTTCCAATACGGAAATCTTCAGCTTAATGTTGTTGGTAATACTTGTTATTTCACTCGTAATAACTATATTTTATATTCTTTAAATATGAATATAATACTAGTTTATGTTATGTTAATGTAAATAAAAATTTAATAACTTTTTACATTTCTCCTGCAAAATATTTTCTATTAATTTAAGGTAACGTAAACGGGTAAAATTTGAATTTAAGTGCAACCTATGCCAATTACTATATTTAAGTACTAAATAGAATATAATAATAATAAATTGAAAGGTAATTTATTATAAATCGATGTAATTTTATTTTTCAGTTATTTAATAGAGTTTCATAACTATGTACTTAATTGTTACCTTTAAATATTTGTAAGAGTTATTTAAAATACTCAATTTAATTAACCTTAACATTGCTTAAAATGATAAGTACTTTTTTATTATTGAGAAATTGTTATTTAAAAAACGAACCATAATAAAGAGCGAAAACACATATAATACGAAACAATAATTTATTAAAATATCAGTAAATAAAAAAAAAATCAACTCACCCTGCACACAAGAAAAAATATCACGACACCACACAAACACAAGTTCAATGTATCTCGTTGTGCGCGTGCGCCGGGGTCAGAGTGCGATCTGCGCCTGAGCCGGGTGACTCGCGCGCATCGCTAGAGAAAGCTCTTATATAGCCTCAGAACTCTGACATCACTGATCGCTAAACAATTGTGATCCTTTTGGGATCTATTAAATTTTATTTTATTTGTTGTTGTTGTAATTTTCATAGAGAATCTGTGTTAATTAGTCTGTTAAAGTTAAACGCGTGTTTCTCTTTATCGTTTGTTGTTAAAAAGGTTTAGTTATGTGTTAAGTTACGTGGCTTAGGGACGTTTATAAGTTTAGGGTGCTTTTTATTTGTTATTCATCTGTCTTTTCTTCAAAATTTCTACAGTGTTAAAAAAATGGGTTGAAGTTATTTAAGAAAGTAGGTCTAATATTTTGACTCTAATATAGATTCCTTAAAATCTTGTATGTTCTTAAGATTCTGAAAAAAATTATAATATAAATAGAATATAACAATGCAAGTAGGTATATAAAACTGTATATCCCAATTATTTGGTAGACGAGACTTAGGTTTTGTGGTAGTCCAAAGTGGTATGTTAAATTCGAAAATTGTGACATACCACTATTCGAACCTAAATATTGTGTTTTTTATAAAATTATCTATCAAAAGAACTGGTGGGACACCTAATAAATGTTCACATCCGCCTATGGATGTGAATACTTATTAGGTGTTTGCAGCACGAGAGGATCCAAAAGTGAGTTGCCAGCTTAAAAAGGAGTAAGGAATGAAAGGGAATAGAAGAAAAGGAATGTGATAGCGGGATTAGATTTCCGATTTTTTTTCTCACTCTACGAAACGCAGCTTTATTATAATACCTAGCTACTTTACGTCGATTTAGTGCGAGAGTGAGTTAGTGCCACTGTGTCAGTCCGTTTACGAGATGTAGTCAGTCGTTACAGCTCAGCTCTACCTCAGTTTGTAGTTAATACTTTTGCATACTGTGACAGACACGTTGGCGCAGTGGTCACAATTTACTGTTTGATGTTTGTTGTGGTCTGGTTGTTTGTGTTGTGTGTGCTTCCGGAACCCCGACACAGGATCATAAGACTCTAATGGAGGCCGTTGAGTGTGATGCGTTTTATTTATTTTGTTATTTATCTACTGCGACGGCGAAATTATTGATATTGATGCGTCTATATAGTTGAAAAATATGGTTAACAGTTTTGTTAGTGTTTAAAAAAACACAATTACAAAATCAATACGGGGTAAATCCACAGCCTTAAGCTAGTATATAACGTGTGTTTTTTTTGGTATTATCAAATTAAATTATATACGCATACCTGAATCAATTCGTGATGCGTTAGTCTAGAAAAATATCATGCACAAATCGATTTTAAAATTACGAAACTTCAATTGATGTAATCGAAGGTGATGTTCGAATTATATGATATTAAATTTTCTGATAGACGTGACAATGCATGACTGACACCATGAAATGTAAGTCTAAACTTCAGACAAATTATTTCATTTAAATATAGACTAATTAAAAAAACCGTTCAAGCGAAAATATGATTCGCGCATCGAAGCTTTTATACATAGATAGTTTTATATTTTGTTTACGCAGGGGAAATCTTCGAAAACATACACGATGCTTTCGGTTTTCAGGTTATATGGAGATTTATATGGAAATATAGAAATGGAGAAGCCGCGTGCGCATCCGCTTTCCCTCCCGTGCAGTCGTGACTGGCGGAGCTTATCTCGGGATAGTAGGGTATGGTTTCGCCCTCTCCGCGCCCCTCGCTGGCTTAAGGCAGTTTGAGACCATCCTGATTGCCGTCATCCTATACATACATTTTTAGCCAAACTATTTATTTTATTTTTCTTACTTTAAAATATAATTACTCTAAATTTGCTTCTTCTATGGTGTCGTAACGCAAGAAAGAAAAACGGATTATATTCTGGATTCAATTTTTTTGCTGTTTGGTCATACACTCACAAAATGTTCGTAATCACATTTGTAATAGCACACAATGATATTTATACTGGGACAAATCGCTAATTTTCTCTGCATGCGCTCTCATTAGGCAAGCATTACACTTATACGTTTAGCTCTCAAGATTTCATAAAGATTTACAGAAGTTGTTTGTCATTGATTGACACGTGAAATAATTACTAATACTGTCAGCGCTTCTTTTTAAAATTTACAGCTTACGTAAGTTTATATAGGTAACAGTTAGCAGGTTACAGATTTGTTTTATATAAATAACGAGAGTGAAACTCTTTTTTTGTTAACGCAGGGGAAATCTTCCAAAAGATACCCAATTCCTGGGGGGGGGAGATCAGGCTATATCAGGCGATTTATACCTACTAAAACCTGCGATGGCCTTTCTCAGCACGGAAATGGATCCTCGGGATCACTTGCGCATGCGCATCCGCTGCCTCTCCCATAACGAGACTGAAATTTAGAAATGTAGTTCTCACCTTACAACTACAACAATGATAGCAAATATTCTTTATTGTCCATCAATAACAAAAAATATAAACAACTAAGTACATACAAGATGTTAAAAGGCGGTCTTATCGCTAGGCTAGTGATATCTTCCAGACAACCTTTGGTCATAGGACACGGCATATTAAAAGCGGTTTGTAGGTATACAAAGCATGAGTTTGTAACATCATGCCTTAAAAATATGGCATAAGTATCGTCATTAATATACATGCATACAGCAAAATATACATTTATACGAGCAAATCCCCGCCGCTTCGTCCGCGTATTTTTATCAATTTGATACATAACAAACTTTTTACCCTTTTCATCCTTTCATATTACAACTGCATATTATTCACGACAGTTAAGGAACGTTTGTGCAAAATTTCATGTTTCTAGACTCAGTGGTTTCAACTCTGCGTTGATCGATCAGTCAATGAGTATGGCAGCCAGTCAGTTTTGATTTTAACATATATAGATATCAAATATTTATATTAATGTCAAAATGTTCGCAGTACATTGTAACGTAATAAATTAACACCCTTGATTGGACACCTTACTCTATTAATTTATGCTGTAAGAAATAAAAAAAAAAGACTTTTTTTATTACCACATTCGATCCCGAAGCCATGTATAATTTATCTTTCTTTACTGGTCTTATTTTTCTAATAAATTTGGTGTTCTTTTAACTACACAAGAGTTAGAGACGAGCAATTATTGATCGAACGATTGAACTGAATCATTTCCTATAATAAAAAAATTATAATGACAATGTTCGAAAAATCGTGAATATCATTCGAAGTATTGTTACTAAATGGGACAATTACAGAAGAATAGACTATAGAGTTTTTTAGCAATTCTCTTCATGAATCATCCTGTATACATACATCAATTTGTAAATATATAAATTACAAGATGAATATTTAAAGGTCAGTAAGTCAGTTCTTTATAACCTTTTATGGTTTGTCAGGTGTTAAATTTTCGTGTTAGTTTTGAACATCGAGTTAATTGTAGAGCTCGTCAAATGCGGTATTTTGCAAGTATTAATGATTGAGACTAGCTACTCTTACTGTATTTTTCTTAGTGTATTTTTGTAATTGTTGCTAACTATTGGTTATCACAAAGTCTGTTCCACCAAAATCTTTAAATTTTGGTTCTTTAGAAATTTACTCAAAAATAAAAAATAAAGTCTAGTCTAATCTTGTAAATAATTTTATAAAAAGGAACCGTCCAAAAGATCAAAATACGTTAATTCGTGAACGTTAATGTCATATTTATTCCAGTACGTATTTTATATTATGTTTTTAAAACTGAGTTACTGAATAGATTTTGATGAAAATTCTACGAGGCCAAACCAAAATATATAGACAAATCAGTCAAGCCGTTTTCGAGTAATCCGCGACCTAAATAAAAAAGTCCCTGAAACTGAGAACCTTTTTTTTTTGACGCCGGTTATACACTAAAGGGCAAAACTCTATTAGTAATAATACATTTATGACCCTAATAATAGACTTTTGGCCTTGGTGTACAGCATGTTATTTTAAGCTAATAAATCGGTAATTAAGTGTCAAAATATATTAATAAAAATGTTTTATAATTCAGTTCTCGACGAGTGTTGCGTCTTTAGTTTCTCATGTTATATCTTTCTTAGATTAAGTCTTAAGCTAAATCACTGCTCGTTTTCGTTGTAGTATGCGGATACACATATATACTGTTGACGAGTTCAGCAAGAAATAATAATAATAAGAGATCGAATTGATTGTGCAAGTCTCTCTATTTTCTATTTCTCGTAATAATGTACATCATATTATCGTCATTGTAAGTAGTGGTATATTTATATTATGTTTCATTACAACACATGATGACTAGGACCATCTTTAGCCTATTGGAGGCCCTGGGCACATTGTAATGGGTTTCATTTATTTTTGCAGTGAACCTATTTATCAAAATATTATAATAATTCTAGATTATTCAACGGTTAGTTAATTTTATTTCTGTCAAAATAAATTATTACATAAATTATATACTAAATCTATCTATATAATATCTCTCTAAGGGGATATTTTAAGAGCGGCGAAATTAGCAATTACTTCTCCATAATTTTGTAGGAACTATGGGGCCCCCATAAATCGCGGGGCTCTGGAGACCAGACTGCCCAGTGGAAAATAGGCACCTGATTACCCTACACAAATACTCAATGTAGAGACAAAAGAGCATTAATTATTCATGCTTGTTATAAACATGCAGAATATGTAGTGGAATGAAGTCGTCATTTATGTTACAGAAAACATATAAAAATATAATTTTTTTTGTCATTTTCAACCGTCTCAAAAACAGGTTTAAAATTTTTAATGTATTTTTTTATGTTTATTATATTAGATTAGCCCTTGGAAAACGACATAGGCTACATTTCGTCGCGATAATAAAGTGCGAAAAGATATAACAGGGGATGAGGTTTTACTTTTATTCATTTAACATTTAATTTTATCGTGATTTCTTCTGACACATGCATGTATAATAAATTTTGTTTGCGACAAATACTTTGATGGCCTTCTATTAAGCCAATATACCCCTATTTCCACTTCACTCATTCATTGTTTATTTATTTTATTTATTTCTTTATTTATTTATTAATTTATTTATTTATTTGTTTATTTATTTATTTATTTATTTATTTATTTATTTATTTATTTATTTATTTATTTATTTAGTTATTTATTTATTTATTTATTTATTTATTTATTTATTTATTTATTTATTTATTTATTTATTTATTTACTTATTTATTTACTTATTTATTTATTTATTTATTTATTTGATATATAAATAAATAAACTAGTTTGCATAAAGGATAATTATAATAAATATTTATTTTTACAAAGTTTACTCATACTAAAACAGTTTAATTCTATATCGCTACAATTTAATATAAGAAATACAAAATAAATATAATTTTAAGTTAGAACTACATAATAAATTACAATAAATATAGGTAGTGTACATTTTAAAAAGTATTATCAGAAATTATATTAACGATAATCAATCAGTTATATATAATTATAATATCAGTTAATATATGCCTAAGTAATTACGAAATTAAAACAATTATATAACCTATAACCATATTGTTGCTTGTCTTTTTTCTGGGCGCATATTATACAACTTAAAATACTATTTAAAATATTTATTTACAACCGATGCCGTCGCGGCCCCCTTTAGATCAACCAAACGTTACCCAAATCGGTGCGACTTAATGATTGGGAATCCTCGCACTAGGCCATCTCGGCCCTGAGCCAGTACTAAAAAGTTTGCCCTTTTATTTATTCCATTTAAAAGGCGCTTTAACATAACAATGTAATATTAGCTTTATATTTCTCAAAGTAATAATATAGTGTCGATTCGTATTTATTACTATGATAATTGTAAGTGTAATGTTTGAGCTTTTGAAGTATATACTATAAGCGTGATATGTCTTGTCCGTCTGTAACATTTTTACAGCTAAGCCACTAAAAAAAGTCTTGACAGCCAGACAGACAGACGGACAATAAAGAGATCCTATAAGGGTTCCGTTTTGTTTTAAGGTACGGAACCCTAAAAAGTAAGGTAACAGCCTTAAATGTATATAAAATGTATATAAAATTAAATGTATATATGGCATAGGCCTCTGCTCCTATTGAGGAGAAGGCTTAGAGCTTAATCCACTAGTAAATACATTTGATTTATATTGGATAAATTAATCGCAAAAAAAAAAACAAAATACATATATTTCCTGTTAATAACAATATCGCTACAGATTATAAATGAAATACAGATTATACATTTAATTAAAACTTAAGTCTGACTTTTGACAAGTGTCTGATATAAACAATTAAATTAAATGGAATCGTCTCTCTTACAAAACTATCATATAAAATAATCATTATTCATAATTAATTATTGAATATCATTTTGTTTTAATATGACGAGACATTATACGTTAAAAGTAAACCTTGACTTCATAATTAATCAACAAAGAATTTTAAATCTTTAATTATATTAACCTAATTGTTAGTCAATCAGCTTCTGATTTTATGTTAAACAAAATTTTTGAATTAAATATTGGTTGTTTTTACGATATCTCATATTTAAAATGATCACTTCATTAATTAACGACATCATAATTACCAAAACGAATCTTTATATAGACGTTTTTCGGAGAGATATATAATTTTTTCAATATTTTACTTCGGTACAAATTTAAAAATTGAAGATATTCTTATATAGACTAGTTGATAAATAATTTTTGATATTACATATAATGGATGGACTTGAAAAAAAAATAAAAAATCGGCGGAGAAATCGGTGAAAAAACAGAAAAGAAAACACAAAACAAATAAGTCGGTTAAAAATGACACTCGGCGCTCCATAGTTGTAGGTTAAATAGAGCAAAAAACTTTTTTATTTATAAACGGTTTTTTGTTTAGACATTTTATATGGATTCATTTTTCCTTTACTCATTTTTTTACTTTACAAAGAATTTACCAAAAAATTACAATCTAGTTTTATATTCTAAGATCGTAAGAGGGTGTTAATGAAATTAGTTCGTTAGATATTTATAAATTATTAAATTAATGCTCAATAAT
Organism: Hypolimnas misippus; assembly: GCA_037950945.1. Taxonomy (NCBI): domain Eukaryota; kingdom Metazoa; phylum Arthropoda; class Insecta; order Lepidoptera; family Nymphalidae; genus Hypolimnas; species Hypolimnas misippus. The sequence continues at coordinate 6,257,658 of JBBEEQ010000014.1, forward strand.
ATCATTCGGTTAGTATTCATTATGTATTAAAATGTAATGTCTTATCTTTCATTATCAATAAATAAAATACTAATTACTATTAACTAAAATAAATAAAAACACTATGAATATATTCATTAATAATACTGTATATATTTAAAAATAATCTGTAAGAGACAACATTTTCCATTAACATTTTTATGTTTATAAAATTTGTTAATATTACAACGAAATTTTATCTTATTTTATAAATTGTTTCCTGATATAGCGACCGGTTTTGGTATGATGCTTAAACATGTTTAGGTAATAGTATTTTTGTCTTTTATCTTTATTTTGTAGCAGTCGACACCACAGATGTTCTGCGCAAAAGGTTTAGTTGGTTAAGCTAGGGAAAACTGCACTCGTATTTAATGAAGAGTTCTTTTTTAAATTTTCAAAAATGTTTACAAGCTCTACCCCCCACTTAAAAAGAAAACTTATAATTTACATTCTTTCTTCTTAGGACATAGACTACCAAATCCCATAGGTCTCCATGATGCTCGAGTAACTGTAAATTTAGCATCCTGGGCTCCCCTACCACCTTGGTTTTATTGTTCTTCATCGAAAATAGCCATACAATCAATCCCATATCCCTAACCCCTCTGGTTAAGGAAGATGGGGGTGGGGAGGGTCCCCACCATCATATAGGAAGAAAAATATTTTTTCAGTACCTATTGAAGATATTTTTATGAAATTGAAACGTTACATAGCTATTCATAAAGCCAAGGTAAAACTTTTTAAAATTTTCGCGATATCGAAAACGAAAAAAAACTAAAAAAATATTTTTGGGGATATTTGTTTTTTTATACTAACCCCCAAAAAGACATTTATTAAAATATATATGTTATAGGTGTATTATTAGTTAGCTATTAGTGATAAAAACACAAGGTCGTCGAATTGGTAGAATATAGTTTAATAAAATTAAAACTAAAAATACGTAAATGAAATAATGTATTATAATAAATTCAATTATACTCATAGGTGAAAGAAATCGGTTCATATTTGACAATAATTGATTTAATCGCTGAAGTGCTTACGAAATATTAAAAATTTTATGTCCGTTTCTTCCTTACACACACTGTTGACGACACTATTACTATTAAAAAAGTATTGTTATTTGTATAAAATAACCGTCCAAGTGCGAGTCGAATATAAAAAAAAAATGTATTATTTATTTGTATTATTGCTGTGTAAAAAATATTTGAAAAATCGAACGAAAAAAGTTACAAATGATTAAAAAAATCTACGTTTAAATGCGTAAGTGAACGTTTAACTGAACGCTCTTTCTTGCACGTCTTAAGGTTGGCTGGTAGATAAGGCTATATAGCTTTAAGTCCGCCTTTTGCTCAATGTATTTTTTTAAATTGTTGTGCAATAAAGTGAAATAAATAAATAAAATAAATAAATAAGTTTTATTAGTTCACCCAAAGCCGTGGCGGAGAGATAGTTAAAATATTAAAAAAAAATTACCACTAATCATATTTCGTTATCACCTATTTCGTTATAAAAAAAATGTTAATGATTTCTCAAGAGCATTGGAGAATGTTAATTTAGTGTAAAAAGTGTTAGGTTTCACTTCATTAGATCTTTCAATATTCTACGAAGTGTTTCTTTCGTATATGTAAACAAGCTGTCCTTCGCGGTTCCACTCGCGTTTATGCTTACTGCTTCGCTTCTATGGGTTGTACCGTTGTTTATTATAGCCTAAAACCTTGTTCAATAAACGGGCTATCGAATACAAAAATAATTTTTCAAATGGGATCAGTAATTTCACGGATAACCCTCTATATAAAAACTTACAACAAATTTTACCTTTTTAAAATATTAGTATAGACTAGCTGACTCGGCGAATTTCAAAAATTAGTTACTAGCCGTTCCATACAAAATGTATGGAAAAATGAATTTTCTTTTTTTTTTATAATTTTCTTTTCGTGATTATTTTCTATTTTAAAACTTATTTAACTATTCAAAGTTAAAAATAAAGGTGTAACTAATACGACTTTGTTTTATACGAGTACTAACCCCACCCTAACCTAACCCTAACCCCGTAGGGGAGGGATTTTCAAAAATCCTTTCTTATGCACACATACAATATATAAGAAACGATTGTGTAATTTTTTTGATTTCATGTTTCTAGAATAGTGAATATGTCAGCCTTCTTGTACTTTACAAATATGGTGGTCAGTAAGAGTATATTCACTGACGGCGACACGCCAGGCGTGTCCTTTTACAATTCATTGAAGACGCAGTGACAGTGAATGTGGTAAACTTCGAATCATATATAAATGTGTAGTAATTACGAAAATCTAAGAAAATATTAAGATACAATACGATATCTTTAAATGAATAATTCAAACAATATTTAGAATGTGGACCTTGAATTTTATAAACAAAATTAATGTTAAAACATGAAAAATAACTCATAAAAACTAACAACTATTTCATCGATTAATATTTATTACACACGTTACATATCGTTTTACAGAAATCTCTAAAAATAAAAATACATTGAAATTAATGTTTTGCTTTTGGTAAAAAAAAAAAATATATAATGAAAGGTATAAAGTTTCAGCCTTTTCGTCCATGTGGTATATTGATATAAAGTAGCCTAGTTGTTAGGCGAGAATTACACTAGTAAGTTTTATTCGCGTAATTAATTTAAATTCTGTGACCAGGTAACAGTTATCTAAGTAAACTTATAAAAACTTTTTACAAACTTGATTATTGTTGATACTTCCAACCTGATGATGCGGTTGTAAATACCGTAATCGTCTGTTATTTATTTAAAATATGTTTTAATAAATATTTATACATAGGAGAACACGTTGTGGAGAACTCATGGACTCATGGACACGCAGAATGCCGGTCACTTTGGACGACGTTACATAGCAACCAGCTTGCGATTGAACAGGCGAGAGTATCTTTCAATTCAATTTGAAATTATTTCTTTTTGATGGATATTTGAAGGTTAATGGCTTTTAGTTGTGCCATATGAGCATAGATTATTTCGTTAATGTCACGTAGGAAGGAGAAGACAAAAGAGATTGTTCAGTGCCAATGAGTTTACAAAATCCGATAGAGAGAGTGTCTTTGAGCCAACAAGTCAATTGATGACACTGTCAAAGTCGAAAACGGGCATAGATTTAGCATGAACGTAACATATCTGGGTGCTGATAAGCAATATAGTGTCAACCCACAAATGGTCAAATTTAGAGATATTGATGTATTTTAATAATGCGTTACCTATTACACATTATTCAAAACAATTTTAAATCATCTAACCTTTATAAGTATGGAATTGAAATTTTCTTAAATTAATGTTTCGAATTTCAAGTGTGATTCATTTTTTTTTCAATTCACACAATAATGTTATATTTTTTGAAACTTGTGATATAGATTATTGTACCAATATGTTTTTAATTTACTTTACCTTTCATCAAAATAGAAAAGAAAAGATGTATATGTATTTCTTCAAACAAATGTAACAAGAATAGATTTGACATCTTTAGACGCCATTTTCTCAAAATGAGGTCCGTGTGGCTTGACATTGTATTGCTTATCAGCGTCCATCTGTAGTTATGAAAAATCATTGAGTTGTATTATTTAAGCTCGAATTTCATACGAGAATGTCGGACGGCTTAATAAACCGTGTTATGGTAATGACATAATAAGATGGTTATCACATGGGTGAAGAAGCGCTGAGAACTAGTTCTACGTCAAAATGGATTTGCGAAAGACCGGTTGTTCGTGTGTACTGACTCATAGGCTGAAACTTTTACTTTCTTAGTGCTGATATATACTTTATTAATTTCATATTCAAGGGGGTTTTTGTAATACATTTTTATTAATAGTTTATAACAGCAACAAAAAATTATTATATTTAACAGTTTATTTAACATGTCCGAAACATTACCCAGACGCATATATATTAGCCGAGAATTAAATTTGTAAGTATAAAAAAAAATATATATAACTTGGTAACACGATGAGCCGAGATGGCCTAGTGGTTAGAACACTTCGATTTTTACCGATGATCGCAGGTTCAAACCCCGGCTAGCACCGCTAATTTTTCAAGTGCTACATTTGTGTTTAAATTCATCTCGAGCTCGGCGGTGAGGGAAAACATCGTGAGGAAACCTGTATGTGCCGGGAGAAGTTCTGAGTATCCGCCAACTCGCAGTGGAGCAGCGCGGTGGATTAAGCTTTAATCCTTCTCCTTAATAGAAGAGGAGGCCTTTGAGGCTGTTACTTTACTTTTACATTACTTGGTAACAGAAAATACGAAAGCTATAGCTGTAAAAAAAAATGGCACTGATAGTAAATTCTTTCAGCTGTACCGTGTAAAGCAAATGACAAGCAACTTATGTAAAGATTTTTGAAAGTCATAGAGCAAAACTTTTAAATTACTTACACTTACAGGAAAGGAAAGTTTAAAATCCTTATTCCCTGGAAGAGATTTTTTATCAGAATATTTGAGAAAGAATAAATGTAGATAAAAACGGAAATAAAAAGACAGATAGACTCAAACAAATATCAAGATAAAATGGAAATTAAAGAAACACCTAACAATATACTTATTCTGACCATTACAATGATCCCTAACGTCGTTCGTTCGTTAAGAAGTTATAATGCCATAGACAGACACAGAGATACAGAAAATAAATTTACAATATAGTATTAACAAATATGAAAAACTTAAATATTTACTCATAGTTTCATTCATAAATATTTCTATATAAAATATATTTCTGACTACACTACAAAAACAGTATGAAAGTCGGCCATTGTTGGTCAAAGCCACTTCTCATCCTTGAGAGAAGGATAGGGACTTAATCCATCACGCTATTTCCCTTTATTCACAGGTCGGTTAATAGTAATAAGGCTGGTACTTTAGTAGCACCGCCATCTAGCGCTGAATAGTAATAATGTTGCTAGTCTCTTTAAAGAACATTATTTCTTTGTACGGAATATTTTTGCAATAAGCATTTACTTAGACATCAACAGCATAGCGCATGTTCCTTACATGTTTAATTGGTGATGAATTTTTAACCGACTTCCAAAAAAGGAGGTTCTCAATTCGTCGGGGACTTTTTTTGTAATAACACGTAAAAAGTTTTACCTACCACCGACTTAGAATGATTTGTAGAAAATCTTTATTTTTTGCATTCCAGTTTATTTGTACCTATTAAATTCGTGTTTGAAGTCAGTTAATTTTTATCAAAACAAAAATATAGATAATTTAGTACCTTAAACTCCTAAATCATATCCAAACCTACAATCGTCGATTACAAATTACATTTTTTTAATGACCCAACTATGCTCTGTACATCCATTAAATTATTAGTCATGCTTATTGATTTATAATATGGTAAATAAGATGTTTCATATATTTAATTAACATCATATTCATTAATTGATAGCTTCCGGTACAACAGCGTGATGTAGTCAACACGATGTACAATTAACCGTAAAAGTTATTTTTATTATAAACTAATTGCTCCAAGTAGCAGCAGTAGGATTGTTTGTATAATTTGAATTGCCTGTGTTACTTATTTTTTAATAAATACCTATATATATATATATGCACATTTTCTTTCATTTATCATGATTTCTAACACAATTTTTAAACGCCTACTTCATCTTCTTCAAGTTTCATTTTAGGGAAAAAGGTTAGCTTATTATCTTCTCCAAGGTACAACTAAAATATTAAAAATAGGTTAAGGGGTTTAAGCGTGAAAATGTAACAAGCAAACAAACAAACGTACACATAGGCAGACGTAATCTCTTTTTACATGATATTAAGTTTGGATTAGCTTTTGCCGAAGACTGCATCGATTTGTAACTCAAATCGTATATCAAAAATATATGAACAATATACCCTAATCTATAACATTTTATCAAAATCAATATTCGTGTGACACTCGAAAAAACGGGCAATTACAGATTTAAAATAATTATAAATTAAATTAAAAAAACATATTTCATATGTTATTAATTTAAAGACGAACACAAACTTATTTACAACTAAATCTTATTTCTTGTATAAAATTTTATTATAATACACTTTCATTTCATAGAAAAGAAAAAGAAACATTAAAATACAAAAAGATAAAATTAAAAATAACATTAAACTATCAAATATACTTTATAAACGAAAACTAAACGCACACACGCGCAGACTATTTAGTCGATAGATTCAGACGATAGTCGACGAATGATTGACTTGCAAAAAAATTGTAATATGCCTTCGCTTTTATAACATTTATAATACAATTCGTAAATAATAAATAATACATAAATTATATCGAGCTTTGACCTGATTTACTAAACTGTTATAATTTGATAATATTATTATTTTTATTATAATTTTATAGCTATTAACATATCAATGAAGGCCTATTTATAAAATATAAATATGCATATCAAAAATGACTTTCTGGTGACTGATCGAATAAGCCTAAACATGTATAACTTATCGAAGCATAACTGTATTTATTTGGTATAAATATAAAACTATTAAAACAATGAATATTACAGAGGCATAGTTAATAGTATGATGTCTTAACCAATAATTATCCTTAATAAATTAGCTAATGAATACGAAAAGAACTGCGATTAAAAAATTAGAGCGAAAATTCCTTAAATTATTTTTATTTGAGGTTTCTAATAAAGGATATAATATACCTACATACATGTAAAGAAGTTTTTACTAGGTTCTTCCTAAGAGCACACGGTAATTTCTTTAAAAATTCTGAAAGATTTTTTTGCATATTAATCATCACTTTACTGTTATTTAAATTTGAATTACAAATTCATAGCGTGTTATGATTTAAATTTTACATTTACATTATAAATCAAGATTTAATTATATTTTTATGATTTAATTTATTAAATGAATACATATTTTCGACGCATCATATTTAAATAAGCGAAAACGTTTAAAATCGAAATGAACAAGATTCTTTTTAAAAAAAGAACCGTCTACAATAACGAAACATTTTGTTTACTTGGATGACATATTTATTCTAGTTATTTTAATTTTTAAACCAAATTACTGAACCGTGTTTGAAGAAAATGTAGTCGAGCTATCTTCGAGAAATCGGGGAACATACATAAAAAATTCCCCGATGAACTGAGAATCTCCTCCTTTTTACGAAGTTGGTTAAAAACTAAATAAAAGCTTGTAAAATAGTATACGTTTCAACTTAACGTTTTCTAAATAAAGTTTAAGATATAAATCGATTTAGAGATTTCGCAAACTGTTCACCGCGATAGCATCTCATTCAATAGTATTACAAATTATCGCTTCGACGCTAACTGCGATTTCTAAACAATGCCAACGAGAACAGCCCTGCTGCTTACGAAATAACATTAAATGGACACGAATCTTCTTTTATTCTTCTTTACATTACACATTGTAAAAGGCCATTCACGCTAAGACGCACACGTCGCATGAACTGTGTTTGTAAAGGCTTTGCACATATTAATTGCTTGCGAAGGCACGATTATAGGACTTGGATCGAAGTACCAACAATTATTCTAAATAAGCTTTATTTCATTTTGTACATATATGTATTTTTACAGAATATTTTACTTTAATAAATGATGGTAATAATACCTTTTTATTGCCAAACGTTTTGACGAAGTTGCATTTGTCGTGGTCACAAGCTGACTGGTGTACCGCGGGCCTCCGGCGGCGAGTGAGAAGAAAACTTGTGCACTCGCCGCCGGAGTGCGCGCGGGCATAAAAAAGGTATTACTACCATTAGTTATCGTGATAAGACCCGTTTTATTAAATATGAATAGTATAAATCGCAAAAGTTTAAAAAATATATAAATAAAATAGAAAAATAAAATATAAAAGAGCTTTAAAATTATTGATTAACTCGATATTTACAAAGTGTCAATAATACAGTCTTGGGTTTATCTTAACGTGAATAGCCACTTTAATGGTCACGAATTTTCCAATCGTTCTTCGTGACAATGACACATTAATTGTTTTAAAATAAAGAGGCAGAGTGAAAACTGACGCTTAATTGTGTAAAATTGTGGCCATCAATATATGCTACATTTTGACATTTAGATGGGTTTTACAAAAATAACTAAATGTCAGAATTCAATCATATTTTTATAAATACTACATATGTTGCGTTCATACTATTTACCGTTAAAATGTATTCACGTTTCCATTTTTGTCAAGCTCGTCAATTGCCTTGTTGACCCAAAGATATTTTCGTCAATAATACTCAATCTCTATGTGGTAGTTAGACGAAGTCGCCCAAAGTCATCGGCATTATGAGGGATAAAATCCAAGATCTTATCAAATATCATTTAATAAATATGTTAAAATGTCGGACTAATAAATACTTGTACTAATAAATAAATACACTTTATTCATTTTTTCGACTATTATATGAATAGCACATATGTACGTAAATTGTGACGGTTTTTTCTTAAGTATAAAATTATAATTATATGCTTATTACGAAATCTTTTTTTTATTTCAATATTCTATATTATGTCCTACTCATTTAGATAGAGCCTAGCTGTAGCCTAATTGACAGCTCGCATATGGGCTGGTTCGACCGGGGCAGTACCTCACTCTCACAGTAGATAGGCGTGAGAAGCTCATGAATGCATTTTGTACGGTGAATGAGAGAGCCGGCAACCTAACCCCTACACTATATTCTTTTCCTGACTTCTTGTTTCTTTTCTCTCATTCCTTTTTTAGCTGATAACGCATTTGAGGCTCCTTTAGGTTCCAAATGCCTGTGGGTGTAAACACTTAATATCAGATATCCCGGCTGCTATATACATATTTTTGTATTATTCTTTATTTTTTTTAATTAAAAATCACCGTTCTAAAATTATCGTTGTGTGTTTTATACGGAATCCTCCATATGACCTCCAGGGTTAATTATATGAAAACGTTACGAAATATGAAACGAATCCAATACGTTAAAATACAAATAAATATATTTGCATAAAAATAAAATCTAATGCATTTTTTATTAACGTGTGAACATAACATTATATTAAATGTCAAGATTCAATGCTTATTGTGAACTAGTTATTACTCATGGTTTCGCGTGTTTGGATTTCGATAATAAATATATAAATTTATCTCGTTAAATATTCTAAACAATGTGTGTCAATATCAATATCCAGATATGATAATCTCAAATGATAGCTCGTATACGGACTGGCTCGAAGGGGTCTGTAAAATAAAAAAAAATAAATAAAAAATATTTATTAGGAACAAGTAAAAATTACATAGTAGGACAAATGTGACCATAATAACTGCATTAGTTATTAAACTGTGTCGCAGTTATTACCATACTCTTAGTGCCATACTATTTAGCCCCACCAGTGCCCGGGGCAGAATAAATAGGGCGCGCCCTCGGGCCGTGGGTGCGTAAGATGAGGGTCCCACATATCCGTTTTCATACGGCCCCGGCAAGACCAGACTTGCCCTCCTGAGACGAGCTCCGCCAGCCACAAGCGGTGCGTCACAAGGGATGGGCAGCGGATGCGCATGCGCAAGCGATCCCGAGGCCATCGTAGGGGTTTCAGTGGGTATAGATTGCCACATAACCCGATCTCCCCCAGGAATCGGGTATTTTTTCCAAGATTTCCCCTGCGTAATCAAAAAAAAAAACACTCTTACTGAAAATCGAAAGTAGCTAATAAGGCTGTGATTCGTACGGCAAGTGAGCAAGACAGAAGGCAAATTCCCTTAATTATCCCTTTCTCTATTTCCTATTCCCTTTTAACTTTTATTTTTTCGCGAAGTTCACAACGCATTAGTGGTTCCTCGGGTGCTAAAATGTTAACGGACGGCAGTGATTACTTAACATTCGCTGATCAGCCTGTTCGTTTGTCTGCTAATTTTTATAAAAAAAAGTTATAAGGAAATACACAGACAAACACGTATTAAAACTTTTTAGAGACTTAAGGTACTGCTGCGAGATTATTTTTTAAGAAAAAATAAATAAAATTTATCTTAGTATTTACTTTTAAAAAATTTTGCTCTCAAACTTTCATAAAGATTTACATAAGTTCTTTGTCATTTATGTATACCTGAAAGAATTTACTGTCAGTGCCTTTACTGTTCAAATTCAGAATCGAATTCTCGCCTATGTAATACAAAAATTACTTATACATATATATACTTAAATAACGCTAAGGGTTAAGACCACAACGCAAGGCTCGTAATACTTTTGTAACTAAAAAACAAATCCATTGATGAATTCCATTTCTCGACCACTTAAATGATGGACTTAAAATCTGAAATATATCTCTACCATTTCTCAGAGATGGCATAAAGCTGTCGGTCCCGGTTCTTATCATAATCACTTGACAATGATTGTTACTCTTGATAGAATTTTCTGGCTTGACTTCAGGGATTGGGGAAATCAGATATCAATTGCTCTATGTAAAAATGATATGATAAGTTTCCGCCGTTTGACGACACATGACCCTACGAGAAGGCTAAATTGAAATCATCAAAGGTGCAACTTCATATCGTGATTTTGGTCATCTGTTAACAATGTTAATTTAAAGTAAATTTGTACCCCCTTTAGTAAACCGTCCAAAACATTGACAATAATCATTGACAGATCCTGGTCACAACGACAAAAAGTATGGAAGACGATAATGACGGAATCTCCTATCCTGTGAATAAACTTTAAAAACAACATAATCCTAATTAGACTTCAGAATTTACTGAGTAAGTTTACATACGCACGCTACACTCTGCCTGTAACAGTCGGGTAATGTAGTTTCTAGTATCTATAGTTTATGATAACGATACCATAATTACAGACACAATAGGTCCATTGTCCATACAGTATTGGCTGTCGATTGAATGAAATATTTTACTCAACAAAGTATTCAAGTGCTTGTATTGATAACATTCTTGATATTGTGAATTTTAGGCATTCCATATTTGGACGTTTTTTTCAACAAAAAGTAACTAACAAAGAAGTGACACAACTGCGTTGTTAGCTTAAAAAGGAATATGAGATGAAGGCGAATTTCCTATTCCCTAAGGTAAGTACAGGAATGGCAGCAGGAGTTAGGTAACTCCTGTATTGTAAATTGTTCGTGCTTGTTCCTTGTCGCATTTATTTAAGACGATTGTATTAGCACCTACTTTTTGCTCACGGTTTTATCCTCGTAAATGTAGATTTTGTTTTAAAATAAAAAATACGCTTATATGCATAAAATATAACAAATAAATAATCTCTCAAATGATACCATGATTTTAAAATAAGTAAATAATTTAAGAAATCAAAAACCCGACTGCGTAACCAAACGATCTGCAGCCAGCAGTTCTTTCTAAAAGCCTATAAGTGAGAATCGTAACTAACCACCTATAAATCATAATAGATTCTAATCGGTAATTCAGATTCAAAATAATGTGAGAAACCTAAAACTGATTTTTAAATATCTATTCAACATTAGACCACTTGATATAGTTCGTCGATTTACACAACATACCCACTTACGTACATACGTATATACATACATACATACATACATACATACGTACATACATACATACATGCATAAGTATATAGAGTGATAAACACATAAAAGAAGAGTCCCTTGCGTCGCGCTGTCGGGTAAATGGGTTTAATAGTTTACTCCGTACATACAAAATCGTTCTCTCTTATTATATTAGGATAGATTGCGATTACAAATTCGAAAATTTATTCCATATTTTAGCTTAAAATATCTTTACAAATATACATGTTTATTGCTTTAACCTTTTATTGGAATTACACATTTAAAAAAGAGATAGTTTTTTATTAATAAGAACTATTAACAAAAAGATACAATAATATATAAAATACATTGCACATATGGATGCTGATAAGCAATAATGTGTCAACCCACAAAAAGTCAAATTCGGAGATATTGATGTATTTTGATACTGCATCAACTATTCAACATTATTAAAAAAAATCAAGTAATATAAACTAAATAAGTGTCTCAATAATTGTTTCGTATTTCAAGTGCATTCCATATTTTGCAATTTATAGAATAATCTGAAATATTTGAAAAACTTTTTATTAGATAATATATTAAATATATCAATCTACTTTTAATTCATTATACTTTTTTTTAAAAAAAGGAAAGCAAAGATGGATATAAACTTCTTTAAACAAATTAAGTAAGAATAGGTTTGACATCTTTAGACAACATTTTCTAAAAATGGAGTCCGTGTGGGTTGACACGTTATTGCTTATCAGCGTCCATATATTGCTTACTAAATACATACATCATTTTTATATTAGAATACCCAAATATACCTTTAATTTTTTACAGTAACGTGTCTATTAATAAATACAGTTAAATATCCTAGTAAAACTTGTTATAATTGAATTTATAGTACAGAAGCTGATGTTATAATATCGGATGTTTTTTATTTTTAGTCCATATTATAAAATTAAATTTCTAAATCATATGTTTATTTATTTAATAAATAATTAGCTAGAATTTTTTGCAAAATTGGGAAGTCATATGATCTAAATAGCCTGTTTGGTATAGTCAGGAAACTCTTAACGAAAAATCTACAAAAACTGATTAACTACATTTAATAGCTAGACAGAATAGGTATATCTATACTAATATTATAAAAAAGTAAAATTAGTTTGTAAGTTTGGATGTAAAGGGTAATCTCTGAAACTACTGATCCGATTTGAAAAAAATATTATTTTAAAAATATTGCTTTGGATAGCTCGTCTATTCAGGAAAATTATTAACTATATTTCACCACGCCAGGACTCACAAGAGCGAAGCACACACGTGAGTAAAACTACAAAGGGCAGCTAGTGTATATTATAGATGGATATATGTACATATATTATATATCAGATATTATTTTAAATTCAACTAAGAACGACATTTTTACATGCCCCAAAGTATAAATTATACAAATGTAATGTACATTAGTATATTTATACTGTGTACACTACATTTGTAGAAATTATATTTTGGGGCATGTAAAAATGTCATTGTTAGTTGAATTAAAAACGATATCTGATACATAATATACTTTTTACTTCATTTTAGTTTCTTGTTTATAAATAAATTGAAAGGAATTAAGAGCCAAATACACATGTTACTATGGATAATGCGAAGGCTAGGACCATTAGTCATACACACTCAACACATAGCTTGAGGAAATAATTTATGACGTCCAATATGTATTAATTATAGTATATCTTCCCCCTCCATTAATTAGATAAAAGACTGTAGAGTTTTGTTAAAATTGTAATTGAATATCAGAACTGTTAAAAAATAATCTCAAGCCTTAAATATCATGAACTATTAACTTTACAAAATTGTATGACCAATCAATTTTCATTCTTTTTAAGTGGCGACCTAAAAAGAGGGATGTTATAAGTTTGATGCATGGATCTGTGTGCCTGTATGTGCCATCATGGGTCCTAAACGAATGGACCAATTTGATGGTCGTCGTTGGGATTAGCAGGTCGCACAACTCCTTATCAACTTCAGCAAAAGTACCGTGTTGGGCTCGTTAAAATAGACGCAATCAGTAAATTGACGAGGGTTTTTTTTAATCAATTTTAATATTATTATTTTATTTTAATTTGTCAACTACACATTAATTTTAAGCGAATACTAACATAGTTAAATATTTAAATTTTCTTCTAAACCTTAGTTTTTTTCATAAATACCTATATCTATTAAAAGAAATTCGGTATATATAGCTAATTTTATTTAGTTTACACAAACAACTTAAACCTACGCGAGAGTAAATTTAACTATACGACTTTTACCAAAATAGCAAATAAGATTTACAGTTACATCTCGGACTATACGGCTGTCCGTTGAATAATGATGACCTAACAATGGCACCCGTAAACGGATCTAATCAAGAATGGTATAAAATGAAGCACGTTGCATATAGTATTATTAATAATGTAAAAAAATATTTTCTAGGTTTAAAAAATTCAAGAACGTACTCAGTAAGCCACTTGAAATATCACAATTTATAGCAATACTGTGTTATGTGAAATCTAATACGAACATAGTTAAGTAAGTAAACTTTAATTTACTCCTAAACCTAAGTTTTTTTTCATAAATATAAAACTATACTTATTTTTAGGGTTCCGTACCTTAAAAGGAAAAACGGAACCCTTATAGGATCACTTTGTTGTCCGTCTGTCTGTCTGTCTGTCTGTCTGTCTGTCTGTCTGTCTGTCTGTCTGTCTGTCTGTCTGTCTGTCTGTCGGGATGTCAACCCTTTTTTCTCAGAAATGCATAGACGTATCATGTTGAAATTAATATTATATACTCAAGTCTACGATGACATGCGGCCGTGAAAATATTAAAGTTCTAAGTCAACGCAATCAAAAGATAATGGAAAATATGTCGTATATTTTGACCATTTTAGCGTTTTCGCAAGGGAATCAAAACCTATAGGGTACTTCCAATTGACCTAGCACGATGAAATTTGGCAAGAAGTAAGATCTTATGGTACAAATAAAGGAAAAAATCTGAAAACTGTAAATTTTTGTATGTATGTTTGTCTGTTTGTAACTTTGTCTTTCAACCTTTTTCTCAGAAACGCGTGAAGGTAACAAATTTTTATCAACGTCAAGTACTCAGAGTTGTAATTACTAAGAGCTGTGAAAAAATCAAACTTCTAAGTTAACGCAATCAAAAGATACGGTCATTTATATCACATATTTTAAGTATGATAGCGTTTTTAACGTTTTCGCAAGGGAATCAAAACCTATAGGGTACTTCCCATTGACCAAGCATTATGAAATTTGGCCAGGAGCAAGGTCCTTTAGTATACATAAAGGAAAAAATCCGAAAACTGTAAATTTCTGTTCGTGTGTCTGTCAGTCTGTACGTCTGTCTTTCAACCTTTTTCTCAGGAACGCGTAAATGTAACAAGTTGTAAATTGATCAAGCGGAAAATATATTAATCTTAGAATTAAAATTATATGTACTTGTAACAAATTAACATAGAAGTTGACCATGGTCAAAAAAACAATTTTACAAACACTGAGAAGAAATTTGTATCAATACGAAAACATTAAAAAGCAGCAAACCTTTATAAACAACGCAAAGCAATGTATATATCGCAGCTAACAAAATGATAGCGCGATGTAGCGTACAGCTTTTTTATTTTAATTATTATTTAAACGTGCTAAAAATAATAAAATAAACTTTTCATTTAAAAGTTTTATCGTCGATTTATAACGTCATTACGTAATTAGCATTCAATATAAGAGCTTGACGCGATTTGATTTAAGTACTCGTATTGACTTAGTACGAAAATTTTAAAATTAAATTCAAACAGATCGAGTTATTTAATTTACTTATTTATCTACACATATAAGTCTTCTGGTTATTAGTAATATAATTAGTTATTTATAAATAAACAATTAGTTTTGTTCGAATTAAGGACTAATTATTTTCGTCTTGGCAACACTAATATATATTTCGATATTTTGATTGATAATGTAAATCTAAATATTTTACGAACGTAGTGCAGGGGTAGTGGAGTCTAGTAAAATATAAATAAAAATAAAACGAGAATAAAATATAATATAATTATGTTGTTAATGTCAAAGTCAACAAGTTAGTTCATTGAAATTGTCAAGAGATGGCGCTGAGTGTA
This sequence comes from Hypolimnas misippus, assembly GCA_037950945.1. Classification (NCBI taxonomy): domain Eukaryota; kingdom Metazoa; phylum Arthropoda; class Insecta; order Lepidoptera; family Nymphalidae; genus Hypolimnas; species Hypolimnas misippus. The sequence continues at coordinate 6,273,343 of JBBEEQ010000014.1, forward strand.
TCCTGAATCGCGCTATAACTTTTTTTTTTGAAAGTATAAGCTGTATTAGTACTTAAAATAAAATTTTGTGTTTCCATGGATTGCATCCATGATCGTGTTTTAAATTAAAGTGCTCCTAAGTAGTTTCAAAATAGTTTTTGGGACGTGATCCATATTTACATTATATTTGATTATATTTAAGCGACTTCTAAAAAGGAGTGTTTTCAATTCGACCTTGTATTTAATTTTTTTTTATGTTTCTTCGCCGATTACGCCGCCATTTGGGTACCGATTTTCAAATTTTTTTTTTGTTTGAAAAGGTATACTTCCAAGGTGGTCCCATTGTCTTCAGGTCAGGATCAGATGATGGGATCCTGGAGAAATTGAGGGAACTCCTCAAATATTATAGGCAAGCGTATACCGATTTAGGTATTTTTGATAGTAACTTATGTCGGAACTGATGATGAAGACCACAAATGGCGTAGATGGGTTAGTCTTATATAGATTTCTATAAGTTTGTACGGAACCCTCGGTGCGCGAGTCCTACTCGCACTTGACCAGTTTTTATTTATTTTGTGTAATTTATTTAGTGTAAACGAAAAAATTAAGCCTATTTGTAAGCCTCATCATAAAAAATGTTATTATATAAAACATTTTATTATACCAATATGCTTTCAATTAATTTATTCTTTTTAGGGTTCCGTACCTTAAAAGGAAAAACGGAACTTATAGGATCACTTTGTTGTCCGTCTGTCTGTCTGTCTGTCGGGATGTCAACCCTTTTTTCTCAGAAATGCATATACGTATCATGTTGAAATTAATATCATATACTCAAGTCTACGATGACATGCGGCCGTGAAAATATTAAAGTCCTAAGTCAACGCAATCAAAAGATAATGGAAAATATGTCGTATATTTTGACCATTTTAGCGTTTTCGCAAGGGAATCAAAACCTATAGGGTACTTCCCATTGACCTAGCACGATGAAATTTGGCAAGAAGTGAGATCTTATGGTACAAATAAAGGAAAAAATCTGAAAACTGTAAATTTTTGTATGTATGTTTGTCTGTTTGTAACTTTGTCTTTCAACCTTTTTCTCAGAAACGCGTGAAGGTAACAAATTTTTATCAACGTCAAGTACTCAGAGTTGTAATTACTAAGAGCTGTGAAAAAATCAAACTTCTAAGTTAACGCAATCAAAAGATACGGTCATTTATATCACATATTTTAAGTATGATAGCGTTTTTAACGTTTTCGCAAGGGAATCAAAACCTATAGGGTACTTCCCATTGACCAAGCATTATGAAATTTGGCCAGGAGCAAGGTCCTTTAGTATACATAAAGGAAAAAATCCGAAAACTGTAAATTTCTGTTCGTGTGTCTGTCAGTCTGTACGTCTGTCTTTCAACCTTTTTCTCAGGAACGCGTAAATGTATCAAATTGTAAATTGATCAAGCGGAAAATATATTAATCTTAGAATTAAAATTATAGGTACTTGTAACAAATTAACATAGAAGTTGACCATGGTCAAAAAAACAATTTTACAAACACTGAGAAGAAATTTGTATCAATACGAAAACATTAAAAAGCAGCAAACCTTTATAAGCAACGCAATGCAATCTATATATCGCTGTTAACAAAATGATAGCGCGATGTAGCGTACAGCTAATGCCATCTATTACAACATTATGACATTAACTGATATAATTCTGCTCGATTCATATATTTTTTTTTTATTTTAATTATTATTTAAACGCGCTAAAATAATAAAATAAACTTTTCATTTAAAAGTTTTATCGTTAATTTATAACGTCATTACGTAATTAACATTCAATATAAGAGCTTCACGCGATTTGATTTAAGTACTCGTATTGACTTAGTACGAAAATTTTAAAATTAAACAACATTAAACAGATCGAGTTATTTAATTTACTTATTTATCTACACATATAAGTCTTCTGGTTATTAGTATATAAATAAACAATTAGTTTTGTTCGAATTAAGGACTAATTATTTTCGTCTTGGCAACACTAATATATATTTTGATATTTTGATTGATAATGTAAATCTAAATATTTCACGAACGTAGTGCAGGGGTAGTGGAGTGTAGTAGAATAAAAATAAAAATAAAACGAGAATAAAATATAATATAATTATGTTGTTAATGTCAAAGTCAACAAGTTAGTTCATTAAAATTGTCAAGAGATGGCGCTAGGTGTATCCTGAATCGCGCTATAACTTTGCTTTTTTGAAAGTATAAGGTGTATTAGTACTTAAAATAAAATTTCCCTCGTCATCCGCGCTCCGCACAGCGCCATCCTCCACTCCGACGACGTTCTAAGCCGAGGTGCGATCTCGCTAGGAGACACCCTTAGACACGGGCGTCCATTCTGAGCCCCAACGGGGGCTCCCAATTTCGAGGCTGAGTCTCAGTACTCGCCCCCCCCCCCCCCCCTCCCCGGTGACGCTGTCAAGGCCAGTAGGGCCAACAGCAATACACATTCAGGAAAAAATAAAATAAAATAAAATTTTGTGTTTCCATGGATGGCATCCATGATTGTGTTTTAAATTAAAGTGCTCCTATGTAGTTTCAAAATAGTTTTTGGGACGTGATCCATATTTACATAATATTTGATTATATTTAAGCGACTTCTAAAAAAGGAGTGTTTTCAATTTGACCTTGTATTTAATTTTTTTTTATGTTCGTTCGCCGATTACGCCGCCATTTGTGTACCGATATTCAATTTTTTTTTTGTTTGAAAAGGTATACTTCCAAGGTGGTCCCATTGTCTTCAGGTCAGGATCAGATGATGGGATCCTGGAGAAATTGAGGGAACTCCTCAAATATTATAGGCAAGCCTATACCGGTTCAGGTATTTTTGATAGTAACTTATGTTGGAACTGATAATGAAGACCACAAATGGCGTAGATGGGTTAGTCTTATATAGATTTCTATAAGTTTGTACGGAACCCTCGGTGCGCGAATCCTACTCCCACTTGACCAGTTTTATTAAAATAAAAAGGAAGGATACATATCTTCATTTCACATCTTTAGACGCCATTTTCTCAAAATGAAGTCCGTGTGGCTTGACACAGTCTTGCTAATCAGCGTCCATATATACGTAAGTATTTTTTAATCATACTTTTAATTATACAATAATCGGACTCGTATTTCGTAATCACTCCTATAAATAAATTTTCATAAAATAAAAAGCTTCATAAAATAAAAAAATCGTTATAACTGTAGTGTTAATGAAACGTGATTATTGATTAATTTGTTGCTCTTAAGTATTAATAATATTTAACGCGTCAATGATAGCATCCTTGATTTAATTAACTACACTTTTTATAAAAACAATATCGCTTTTTTTTTATAAAAGCAATTAAGAAATCAGTTAAGAGTAAACAGACAGCTGACGGATTCGATTTTTTGTCTTTAATTAAAATAACAACGATACTGTGAATACTGTAACAGAGTTATCGAAAATATATACGAGCTACGGATAGAATATATTGAAACTCAAAATCAAAATATATTTTATTCTTTTTTATGTTCTTTCGAATCGTCAATTTACGAATTTGTCATGCCAGTTCCACGTGAAGCTACAATTCGAAATGTGATATTTGGATGCTGATAAGCAATAATGCGTCAACCCACAAAAAGTCAAATTTAGAGATATTGATGTATTCTGATAATGCGTTTCGTATTTAACATTATACAAAAATTTTTCAAGTCATTTTAACTAAATAAGTACGGAAAAAAATTTCCTAATCAAACGCTTAGAATATTGAAGTAAGTTCTATATTTTGGATTATGCAATAATTTCATATATTTGAAAAACTCATTATTACATAAAAATCTTTATTAGCCTATCTGCTATTAATTAATTATACTTTTTTATCGAAATAGAAAAGAAAAGATGGATATATGCTTCTTCAAACAGATGTGTTAAGAATAGGTTCGAAATCTTTAGACGCCATTTTTTCAAAATGAAGTCCGTGTGGCTTGACACAGTATTGCATATCAGCGTCCATTTATTGAGAAGAGCCGGCGATAAGCTCAGTAATTACTCTTTTAAAACTATTTTTGTACAATATTGCTGGAAGCTACAGTTATCCAGCGAGAATGTTAACGTCCTGCGAGATACTTTTTGCCGTAAAGAAGTCCTAAAACGAATATTAAGTCCATTATGAAGCATAGCCTTAAGATGTCAATATGAAAGCAAAGCACTAAGGTCATGGAGGCTGTGCTCGAAATGATACGGTGTGGGACTGGATCCGCAAATAAGAGCTTCACTAGAATATAATGTTCGAAAAAATTTGTATATAAAAATTGACAGAGACTATCAGGTCCGGTCTCACGTCGTTAGGGGTCGTAAGTTAGATTCTTAGGTAAATTCTATGCTGAAAATAAAAAAGGGCTGGGTTATTGGGTACGAGTCCATGAATAAGTCATTTATAATAATATAAAGAAGAGAATAATATTATAATGAGGTAAAATTATATAAATAGCCCCTTTATTATATACATTAGATAATCCATGTAACGCAAAAATATTTTTTCTATATTAAATCAAGTCACAACTCATAGAAGCGAATCACTAACTATATTCTGCGAGGGGCAGCGAGTTTAGAAAATAATCCGACATAACTTCATAAGAATCGTTTAGTGTAATTGTGCCATCGCTGTTCTTTTTCGTTACTAATATCTTGTTAACAAATTAATGTTCGTGAAATTATAATCGTATTATATATCGAATGTTTTAATTTTAATCGATTTCAACATTTTATCGTCAGACTGCTCATTTGTGTAACGGTTATTGTTTATTGAAGCGATTGGTTCCTCGGAAGATAAAAAAAATAAAAATGGCGTGAGTATATATGCATAATAAACTTATAAATCTATTAACAAAATATAAACCATTGTCATTACCATTGTATACTAAAAATAAGCTATATTATCTTCTTGGTGTAGATGTACAGACTGTACCTCTAACGCCGATAGTTTCGGGTTATGTCCCCGCTCGAGGTAGTTATATGTATAATATTTGTTTCTAGGTCTGGGCGTTTGTCCTTGTGGGTTTCCACTGTGTCTCGATAAGCGCGTCTAGCTATTAGTCCCGGTTCTTACCACAATCACCTGATACTTATCGTTACTCGTAATAGGGTGATTACTGTAACCAAAATGGTTACTGCCTTACACTCATTGTTTGCGGAAGTCAAATAGCAATCGTGTATTCTATGAACTTATATAATATCTATAGTTATATTATTTCATATTATATTTGTATTATGGACATAAAATAGAGGTTTTCGGAGCTATAACTATTACAACTCGATATATTTTGACAGTTGATTTATTTTCGTTATAGTACAAAAATCAGAAATCAGTTGTCGGAATGTAGCATTTTCTGATAGGGTTCACCGTAATTGGCCCAATGGTTACAAAGTTGTTTTATATCAATAGAATCATACCATCCTACTGCAGAATGAAAATAAAATAAAAGTATTTAATAAAAACTAGTTTTTCCCCCTTGGGCTGAACCCTCCCATATGAAAGTTATAGCTACGCCCGTGTCTATAACATTTATTATTTGCGATGCCACTTCCAATCTATTCGTTAAAAATACATCATATTTATTAAGTTTTGCAAAATTGAGCAACGAATTTGCATACTATATATGATGATGTCCATATAATTATATTTTTATTACGATTTGCAAGTGTTGCTTTGGACGGTTATGATTCTTTTTCTTTGTCATTTATATGTCAAGGATGTACTCCTTATGTGTTAATGCACACTAAAAGAGACCATCTTGATGATAGCTTGTATCGGGAGAAAATCTTCAACAAGTACCAATACTCAGTAGAGCAGCGTGGTGAATTAATAAATAAATAAACGATAAATAAAAAAGCCTGGGGGCCTTAAATGGCCCGCGCCGTTTGGAAACGGTACAGCATTATATTTTTAACGTAAATTCGTTCGCAACTAGTGGTAACAAGGTATGAATTCCAGTGTTTAGAAAACGAGTCTTGGTATCTCACTTATTACGATGGTTAAGGACAGAAATACTTTGCTGTGCCGTCCCCGGTGCCAGGTCATAAAGAATCTTAAGATTATATAATCCTGTGTCAGCAAACACAACGAATAAACATACAGACCACTTCAAACATGCCTGTACAGATATTTGTCGTGAGCGGGGCTCGAACTCACGACTGTAATGATACTTCAGTCAGTTGCAGAGTGCCGCGTCAACTTTTTGAATTGAAGCTGCAATCTTTATCCTTATTAGGAGAAGCGATCTTTGTTCATCAGTTGGACATTTAAATTCTGTTACTGTAGCGTACTTACTAAATGGTCGATAATATATAATAATATATGTATGTAGTTAGGGGCACTGAATCCGTCTGTCGGGTTTAAGTCGAATACTTCGACTACTCGCAGTTACGGGCGCTACAGTGTAACTTTGATATTTGTGTAATATATTGTATATAATATCTATATTAATATATTTGTACAAATTATATCAAAGTTGCAACAACGCTGTATATATACCCACCTAAGTATAAGTTATTTTTACATTAAATATTTATAAATACAAGTGACAATAAAACACACCTACAATATATAAAAAACCTACGCTTCGACCTCCGGATCGTATTGCTGTTAATTCTATCTATAAAATGCAAACACGGAATAATTTTATTTATATTAAATTACTAGCTTCGGCGGCGGTATGGATTTAGTAAAGCCGGACGATCATGAGTTTGGCAGACTTTCTCACAAGTGCAAACAATATTTTTAATACCGTACCGTGCTACGATGATATAATTTTTTCATTTAAAATCAATTAAAGAGTAACAATAGCGTTACGTCTTGATTTCTTACAACGTAGATTTTCATGAGACGCCCTAAGGTTTCACGATGCCGCCGTAACGTACCACGGTGCGACGTCGGAACATCGCTATATATTTAGGTCGTTAACAACTCCTATTGGGTAAGAATTACATTTATACTCTCACGACCGATAGAATACAACTTTGTGACCTGGTAGTAACAAATACGTAAGGAGTTACGAAAGCCGTAAATGTAAAAAATAAGTCACTAGTAGTAAATACTTTCAGATGTAAATCTTTATGAAAGTCTGTGAGCAAAACTTGTAAATGTAATTGCCTTAAGAACCTTAACCACTTCTCATGGGATTAGAACTGGGCACTCGCTATTTTTATTTTGAAAAATTAAACCAATACTACATCTTTTTAATATCAAGAACTTTTTTTTACTTCTCTAAGTAATAATTCACTGAAAACCTCTATCACCTTGAATGGGATCCTGCTTCATAAAAAAATATTTGAACTTTAACCGCGTTAAAAGACCTAGTTCATTAGAGTATTTAATTTATTTTTAGCGTGTAAATAAAATATACTATTTCCTATAACCGCATTTGTGATAAATCAAAAATGCCACTCAGTGAGACGAACCTCGAATGAAAAATCTATTTCGGTTAAGGCTGAAAATATTTTTAAATTATCGATAATAATTATTTTTAAACAGCTGCGGCTTATAGCCTATTTCTCTTTTAAATGCGATTTGTAAAATAAATAACAAACCTTTCAAACCTTTATTACAATTTAACCAACTACATAAATAGGGTAAATTAATTTTACCGGAAAGAAATATATTAAAATAATCGGTCTATTTAAACACAATCAAATACAATTGGAATCCACACAAAGTAAGCAAGTACAATAAAGATATTTTTTTTTATTAAATTGCGTATTATAAAATGTTAATTATAACGTATAATAATATCAATATGAAGCCTGTAGTGATGGCAGGGGGATGCTAAAAGTACATCTGAACGCACGTGACAGCCAACAGCGTAATATTTAATATATATGTAATTGTATCAATTACATGCATACAAGTTATTGAACCATTTTATGACATCTATGTTAGAAAGTAGGAATCTGCATGCCAAAAATTATGTCTCAACTTACGTAGAGCCGAGATGGCCTAGTGGTTAGAACACGTCGATCTCAACCGATGATCGTGGGTTCAAACCCCGGCTAGCACCGCTGATTTTTCAAGTGCTAAATTAGTGTAGTTTAATAATATTCATCTCGAGCATCGTGAGGAATCTCAAATGTGTCGGAAGAAATTCTAACACCTGTATATCCCCCAACCCGCAGTGGAGCAGCGTGGATTAAGCTCTAAACCTTCCCCTTAATAGGAGAGGAGGCCTTTGCCCAGCAGTGGGATATTTACAGGCTGTTACTTTACTTTTACTTTTTTATGTAAAAACTATGAACATGAAATTTATCTACTATTCAACGAATTTGATGATTTGATTAACGCGAAAAGGAGAACCGGCATGACAAATGTACGTCTGAAAGCACTTAATAGCTCGGAGTATGCCATTTATCAACTAGTTATTATGTCAAAAAGTCTCAAAAATCAACTATTCCGAAAGAACTGTAAATTTCTCTTCTATTAGTTTTTTCTTTTACTTAATTCAGTTGATTGCTTAATTGACTCAGCTGTGTGCTTAAGTAAATAAATAAATATTGTTTAGTTATTATATTTTAATGAAATATTGTTGGTTTTGAATACCGTCGCTATAAATTGAATATTCGTTTTGGACGTCACACCTCACGATTTTAGTGTTTTAATTTTTATTTAAATATATTATTGATCCTGTTGTATTTTTTCATGTTTTTTAATGTAAGCTTTTATCTGATCTATGTTTATTGATTTAGTGTTGTAGAAAGAAATATTGTTTTCTTTTTTAATAATTTAAAACCGAAGATCCTTGTTACTGCCACGGATACAAGCTAGTGATTATGTAGAGATGTTACAGGTGTCTCACGATGTCGATATCGACACGGTGAATCACTATAAAGCGGATGCGGTCAAAGCGCGGCCTTCACACGTGCCCTTTCAACTTGATGTGTGAACTCACTGCTCGCGCATATTAGTCGAAATTGTGGTTTATGTTTTCGTGTGAGCTTGCCTTTATGGTAATTTAGTTTTGGTGCATTGTGTAAATTTTAATGGTACCAATATAAATGTAGATAAATGTTGATGTAATTTTTTTACGCATTGACGATTTAAAAGTACTCGTGAAAGCTTATTTTAATAAAGTATTTTAATAATAATTAATAATTTGAGTTATGAGCTCATGGATTTTGGTACCCAGAATGCCGAACAGTTTGGACGACGTTGCCTAGCAACAAGCTAGCGATTGACTATGACAGGCGGCAGTTGATATCTTAGGTCCAATAAGGAAATTGACGAGTTTGTTAAAGTTGGAAATAGGAACAGTTATTTATCGATAAATAATATGATCGTAACATATCTATAGTTTTAAAGTATCGTTGATAAATACTTTATTAATAATTGCTTTAATAAATTATATGAAAAATGTATTATTTTAATTTATGTCCATAAGAGCATACGGACAAGGAGCTAGCATTGAAAAACTTATGATTTCAGCGAGACTTCTTCTAACTCAAGAATCTCTTTTTATATAATAGCTTAAAATATTAAAGCGGTCTGGATAAAGACAGACGTTGTGCTACGAAACTAGCTGGTAAATACCACCCAGTCTCAGGTAGGGTTTATTTACAGGACATCAGAATATTGATACCGAGATACTGTAAGTAACACCATTAAAATCAATGTAATAATAAATTTATAAAAAAAAACTGAAATATAAAATCTGTCACACCCTAAATTACCCAAGCTTTTAGTCTTCATTTGGGATATGTTTAAATGTTACTTGTTAAGATGCTATGCAAACAAGCACACTTTTGTGACGTATATTTAATTCCAAACAATAAATTTGAAACTAACCAGTATCTGCGTTGGTGTAGCCACTATTTGACTCTAGCTGCTTCTACTTGACACAAAGGGATTACTGTTAAAAAGTGTTCGGTTGACGTAACTAAAAACACCGACTTCAAAGCAAAATACATTATATTTGAATGACATACTAATTCATCAATCAAGGTGGCCATTATCGAGCAATCGGTGATCATACATAAAAAGAAAATCCCCAATGAATTGAGAACCTCCTCCGTATTTGGAAGTCGTTAAAAAAAGTTCCCGACGAATTGGGAACATCTTCCTTTTTTTAAAGACAGTTAAAAAGTGTCTACGGATGCGTTGAAAATGTCGCTAGCTCCTACAACAAATTAAATTTTGTCAAAAAAAAAGTTAGTGTCCGTTCACTCGGCGCATGTTGCTGGCCAAGGCTAGAAAACTATGAAACTTAAATATCATTGAGGGTCTTAATATTAAAAGTTCTCATATAAAGATTTATTATCATACTAAAATAATCATTAAGATAGTTAGTACTATAGAGTATACGGAGAAGGATAAAATATGTAGTTGGTATTATTAATCTTACATTCGTACGTATATTTTTTTAATTTAATGTTTAGTACTCCATAATGCCGTCATTTCTTTAATGATTTTGAAAATTCTATTTTATTTGAAAGAGTAATTATACTTTGAAACTGGAATCAATAGAATTTTCAAAATCGTTAAAGAAATGACAGCGTTTTGGAGTACTAAACATTAAATTAAATGTATGGTATTAGTACGTCTTTCAAGGAAACGAAATTACATGTTTTACTTTTGAAATCGTTTTATTTATTTAAAAAAAGTCTTAGTTATTAAGAAACTTTTTAGAACTAACACAAAATCTGCGCAAATAATTATGAACAGTAAATTATATCGCAAGATGAAATCTAATTTTAATTTCACATTAAATATTCGTTATAAAATTACGATTTCGCATAAACAAATGTTCGGGTCATAAGGTCACATTTGAACATAAAGTCGTAACATGTCGTGACGTCTGTTCACAGATTATCACGACTCATTGTCCTAATATATTTCGACATATCCAATTGTTCTTTATGATTGAGCTAATAGAAGGTTACACTAAAAGATGTTATTTCATATAATGCATTAAAAAGCGATTTATGATTGATTGCGTATAAATAGTATTATTCATTCAATCATACAACACCTGCCTATCTCTTCTTCAGCAATTATTAACTCTACTACATGATTACTAACTAACATGAGTTTTAAAATATTTTTTTTGATTGCTATTATTTTGTTATGTCTTTTTATCGTGTGGTGGAATAAAAGATTATCTATCTATCTATCTAATATATGACTTCAACAAAGATCATAATGTGATATCATTAGAATATCATTTGATTTATTTTAGTCATAATTTTTTAATATTAATACGAGGCGGCTTTAATAGTAGATAAAAGTCACCGTTATATTTAAGTTTATCTTTTTTGTAAATATATGTATAGTACAGTAAAGTAACAGCCTGTAAATACTTTTACACAGGTCAACAATAGTATAGAAGAAAAATGTTTGTTTTCTTTTTTCTCTAATTTATTCCTTTCATCAATATTTTAATTGTTTATTAATCTAGTAAATGTAATTTATATAAAGTAAAACACACTGGTATATCTCTAGAAAATATGTAGTTATCTGTGGTTAATTTTCACAATTATGTATTTGTTTTTTTTTTTTTTTTTTTTTTTAAGTTTAGCTACTACTAACTACGACATGGAATGTATTGTGACGCTGTTTGTTAATCCTCAATAAAATGAAATAAAATATATTACTGCTGGATAAAGGCTTCCTCTCATATTAAGGAGAAGGTTTAGAGCTTAATCAACCACGCTGCACCACGGCGGGTTGGCTAATATACATGAGTCAGTCAGTCACTTGAAAACTCAGTGGTGCTAGCCAGTATATGAAACCGCGATTATCGACTGAGATCTATATTGATGATGATACTGAGTTGTATTTCAACCACTAGGCTATCTCGGCTCTATCAGAATATAAATATAAAAATCTATTATTATGAGTAATTGCGAAATCGATAAGATATATATTCCACCTATTCACCTTCGACCTCATACAGGTGTGTTTATATACATAGCAATCACATTTTATTTTTACGAGTAATCTGTAATTACGTGCGGCATTTGCAGGCTGTTGTAACGCCGTACACGCACGAAAGGCTAAATATATTATATTTTAATAGGTGTTACATTTATTTCATGACAAAATGTTTTGCCTCTGACTGAGTTCATTTAAATGAAATAAATTACTTGGCACCGACTTCAAAATATTGTAGAAAATATTTATTTTTTTTTTACTTGAACCAATTAAATTCGTTTTTTAAATATATTTGAAAGGAGTTTCGTATTAGTGCCATTTGCCGTTGAAACCATTGGGTCCTGGGGCGAGAAAGCAAAAAAGTTTTTCAAAGAGCTGTCGAAACTACAGGTGACCGAAGGGCTGGCAGCTACCTCGAGCAGCTTATCAGCCTGGTCATAAAAAGAGGTAATGCTGCCAGTGTTTTGGGCACTTGCCTCACAGTGACATCGATAGTTACTTAGGTTTAATAGACTTATTCTAATTTCTCTTTCTTTTTAATAGAATTATTTGTGTTTGTTGTTGTTGAAAAACTTCTTTCCGTACTTATTTAGTTTAGATGACTTCAAATTCTTTTAAATAGTGTTAAATACGTTATAAGAATACAACAATATCTTCGAAATTGACTTTTTGTGGGTTGACACATTGTTGCTTAACAGCATGCAATTATTTTACGGTAAATATGTATATGTATAACTGTAAAATATAGTGTTATGGTGCCGAATCCTCTGTGCCAGGGTCAGGGTCCCCCTGATTTGAACTTTACCGGGTTTTAATTTGGCTATATAAGAATAGAAGCATCTTCATTTATCATTGTAGATTGCATTGAAAACATTAATCATATTTTGATATGAGACTATCATTTAGTTTATCTGGATAAGTTTAAATTATACACAGAATGTTATATTTGATTACTCTCCAATGTAAAGTGTGAGAAGTCATATGTGTATCTTTACTAATGTTATTTTTAGTTACAAATTGCAATAATTGTCCAAAATATAACGATAAGACTCAAGTAAGTAGAAAATCATTCTATCAATGGCGAGCTATTCTAGTCTGCGCTGCAAAAAACCATAAGAATTACACGTGTATTATGTGAACGCTGATAAACAATACTATGTCAAGCCACACTGACTTCATTTAAGAATCTAAATATGTGAAACCTTTTCGTAAAAAATAATTTTGTTTGAAGAAGTTTATATCGATCTTTTCTTTTGTATTTAGAAAAAAGATATACTTAATTAAAGGCAGATTGGTGTAATGAATAGTTTTATCTTATAATGCGCTTTTGAAATCTATACTAATAATAAAATTCTAGCGGGTCGCTGTCTGTACATGGAAGATATATGAAAAAAAATATTATAGGGGGCCTTTACCATCGCAATAGAACCCAAAACAATGATTTTTAGAATTCTTATCTGTTTGTCTGTTTGTCTGTTTGTCTGTTTGTCTGTTTATCTGTGCGTTTGTGCACGCTAATCTCAGAAACGGCTTATCCGATTTAGATGCAGTTTTCATTAATATATATACTAATAATAAAATTCTAGCGGGTCGCTGTCTGTACATGGAAGATATATGAAAAAAAATATTATAGGGGGCCTTTACCATCGCAATAGAACCCAAAACAATGATTTTTAGAATTCTTATCTGTTTGTCTGTTTGTCTGTTTGTCTGTTTGTCTGTTTGTCTGTTTATCTGTGCGTTTGTGCACGCTAATCTCAGAAACGGCTTATCCGATTTAGATGCAGTTTTCATTAATATATTGTAGTAAGCTTCACTTAACATTTAGGGTTTGTTTCATGTCAATCGGTCCATAAATAAAAAAGTTATGTCAATTTAAGGAATCACGTTGAACATTTTTTTTGTGTTTAGAACTAAATACATGAAAGTATATACAGTACTTACATAAAAAAAATACATTTTTAAAATTTTTGTCTGTCAGTTTGTCTGTCTATCTGTTTAATCCGACTAATCTTTGAAACGACTTAACTGGTTCTGATGGTACTTTTTGCAGTTAGCAAATGTTATAAGGAGTGACTTGGGGTTACTTCTATTGTAGATATTTTAAAATCTATATATATGAAAAAAATTCTAACGGGTCGCTGTCTGTACATGTAAGATATATGAAAAAAAAATATTGGAGGCATTTACCTACGCAATAGATCCTAAAACAAAATTTGTTAGAATTTTTGTCTGTTTGTCTGTTTATCTGTGCGTTTGTGCCCGCTAAAAAAGATATGTCAACTTATGGGGTCACGTCGAACATAATTTTGTGATTTTCACTAAATGCATGAAAATACTTACATCAAATACTGTCAGTCTGTTTCTTACGACTAATCTCTAAAACAGCTGAATCAAATTTGATGGGACTTTCACTCGCAGTTAGAGGATGTCCATTAATCACGTGAGGCTCAGAGAAGGGAGTGGGAATGGAAAAAAACAATCACAAAATATCGCAAAGTCTAAAAAGTTCTTAAAAACATTACAGCAGCCCCTATAGCTAATATTATAAGGATTAAATTAGGCTACTTATTTTAAAAAATATATTTATTTTAATCAATAAGTAAAAAAGAGAGTTACACGATAACAAAATATTGGAGAAATCAATAAAATAGTGAACATTATCCGATTTAAGAAGGGAAGGTATACATCTATACAAATAAATAAAATTGATGTGTCTGTTTATAATTTTAAATAAATGCATATGAAAGTATACACGGTACTTACAACAAAATTACCAATTTTAAAATTTTTGTCTGTCTATCTGTCACTCAGTTTGTTTCGGCTAATCTCTGAAACAGCTGGACCGATTTTGATGAAACTTTCACTAGCAGAAAGCCAATTTTATAAGGAACAAAATTGAAACCAAGGAAATAGTGAATAATATCTGATTCAAATAGGGAAGATACATATATATTATATTAATATAATCATTTTAAAAAATAATATATTTACTGGGTAATTTTTTTACTGGATATGTTAGAACAAAACCGAAACTATAAACAAAAGCGAAAAATAATTTAAGTCACAGAGCCGATTTTGATAAAAACTAAAACTGCATCATTAGTTTTTTGAAAAATAAGTTTTCCTAGCCAAAAACGAAGTAAAAGTAAACTGCAACAAAAAGAAAAGGCTATTTTTTTTTACAAAATTCTATCAAATTCTTACATTAATTAAATCTTTAGTAACGGGATGTTGTAACGCTAATAGCGGGTGAGTACAATAGCCGAGTGAATAGTCCAGTGAAATGTAGATTTTCAACAAATTGATTCATATTTTTAAGATTTATCTAAAGCTACCTAGGTAACTGAGTAGATGACGGGGACCAAAATAAACGTGACATTCTATCAACTTTATATAGAAAAAAAAAACAAACATAAAAGAAGTTACTGTGACTAATTCATTTTATATATTTTCGATTGTATTGTTCACACTCTTCCTCACTTTAGTAGGTGACTAGCATTTTGATGCAATTTATAAACAAATCGTTCGAAGTAACGCACATTTTTTTTCTAAACTTACCGGAACCCATGATTTAACCCACAATTTTGATTATGTCTATGTAGAATCGAATACTTAACTTAATTAATGTATAGATTTAATGTTATTTTTTAAAAAAAAAACCTTTTCCTTTCATTTGCCGCTTACTATTACTTACTTTATTAATTTCCAAAAGTTGATCTTTACAAGTGACACTATTAGGTGGTGCTGTATTATTGCACTACCTAATAGTGAATGTATTTTTTTTAATTAGTTGGTTCAATTTATGGTCAGGAAAATCATGAAATAAAAAAAAATTATGATGCAGTTTTAGATTTTTCAAAATCGGACACGAGACACCATTAAGTATCTTTCGCGATTCCTTATAGTTCCGGATTTGGCCTATTAAGCCCAGTAGAAAAAGTCACCCGATATATAATACAAGGAGAACCTAGGTGGGAACTTACTGTTTTGCAGTCGAAATTTTAAAGACTACCACAAAACAACTTTTCTTCAACATTTATATTGAAAACCGTGGAGGAATACCATATCTGAGTTAGTGTCTGCTTATAAATACAACCAGAAAGTTCCCAGATTCAAAGTAAAAAGCTCCTTTCTTGAGCAGCACTGCAGACTATTATAACCGTGCTTTGCAGGAGACATGCCAAGCATTCTGTAATCCACGCGAACGAAGTCGCGGGCACAACTAGTATTAAATATTATTACTTCAATATTCGAAACATTAAATTAAGAAACATTTTTCCGTACTTAGTTTAGATGACTTGAACATTTTTTGAATAATGTTAAATACATGAGGCATTATCAGTATACATCAATATCTCCGAATTGGACTTTCTGTGGGTCGACATATTATTGCTTATCAGCATTCATGTACAAATATATATATGATGGTATATTAAAAAAAAATTTGATTGCTTTTTTTAGCTAGTTCCTTAAAAATCTCACACTCATTCATAAATCTGTATTTATGAAGCAAATAACATCAAATACTTCATTGCTATTTAATATGAAAAGGCGCTGAGTAACTAACCATGGAAAAAGATGTATTTTAAGTCATTATCTAAATTATATAAAGTAAATATACTATTTTTATCCCAAAAATTAATAAATATAAAATACAAGACAGGTTCTATCATATAATTTTATCATAATTTTTTTCTATGCCTAATCCCTATGCAGTTTAAAGGGAGCGAATATAAAAATCATGTTACAACTCTAATAAAAGTCAAGATTAAGTTATACATAGTCATAAATTAATTTATGTTTCATTAATTTTTCAGCTGGCAACGCATTTAATGCTCCTTTAGTGTTGCAAATGTCCATGGTTTGCAGTGATCACTTACATGAGAGGTCTGGACTACTCATTTGCCATGTATTTTTATTAAAAAAATACAGTTAAGATAAGGCATTTTATATAAGCTCTATAACAAGATGAGAATTGCATTTTTAGTTATATTTTTTAATTGATATAAAACAAATCTGTAAGCTGGTAATAGTTATCTGGGCAACGAAACGTAAGTTGTGTTAATTAGTCGCTGACAATTTTTTATTTCATTTAAAAATTACAAGTGTTCTTACCACGTGATATAAGTACATAGGATAGGAAAATTTTAACATTAATTAGTATTATAGCACTCAAGGACACCAAAATAATTAATTTGGTTTTATCCTGTAAATTAATTAAAATTATTGGAAATATAAATAATTTTTAACGAAATTATCATAATTAATTTATCGTAATAATTTTGAAAATAAATTATTCATCGTAATATTTCCTTTATGATTAATACATATTATTTAATTTGTTATTGTTACAATAACATTGTTTATATTATAGACATGATATAAAACAATAGCTACGTAAATACTATTTACTCATAGTAAATAATAAAAATTGAAGTAAAAATCTTTCATTGCGCTATTTTAATTCTTACTTATAAAAATAAATTTAACATAGAAAGACTGTGGTTGTGCCTTAATAATACTATTAGCAACTATATTTTAATTTTTATAATAAATTAATTTATTAAATTAATTAATCATAATTAACAGTTATCTTTATTCAAGTATTCATATAATTTCCTTAATATTCTTAGTAGCAGAGGTGTAACTATATCATCTGAGGCCCGTGGCACATTCTTTGGATGGGACCTTCCAGTAAAAATCGTCACGTTAGCACTTATGGTTCATTAAAATTAAGTTGTACTTAAAATTAAAATTATTAATAATATTGTGTGCATTTTAGTAAATACCTGATAACTTTTATTTTTAAGAGCGTAGTTTTATACATATTTATAATTGAATAACAATTTACTTTAATAAGATTTTCTATTAATAAAATTCTTAAAAAGGCCGGGGCTCTTTCGGGTCAGTTTCCGTGGCTTTTTGTCAGCCTTGCCACCCTTTTTGAAGGTACTATATTTTGTAGGAACCCCTATTTTGTAGGTAAAAAATATTTTAGCTATTTACAATGATATTTTACCTAGAAGCTCTTGATTAATATATAGTTATATATAATTCTATTTTCGGAATTTCATTCACATCGAATATGTATTAACATTAAATATTTGCATCAGCGTTTTTATCAGTAATATTATGCAAATAATTATATCTTGAATTGTAAATAATATTATCGCTTTTGAAATGACATAATCGACTATATTTTGTATATTTGTTGAACACATTTAAACCTGATGTAAATGTACTTATTGAAAATAAATTATAATATAATATATATCTATAACATATAAAACAGTCCATAATTGCGATGTGAGGTAAAGCACCCAAAAAAATATAAATATTTATAATGTTGATTTTTTTCGTTTTCTCCTTTTTAAGCCGACAACACATTTGTCCCCCCTGGTGTTGCAAATGTTCATAGGCTGCGATGATCACCTTTGAGCACATTTACCCACTATTTTTATGTATGGGGTGATAATTTCATTCGTATGTTTTGCTCTCGAAATTGGCAACTATATAACCTGCTAACCTTTTCTTAGTTACGAAAGCAGTATTCGTCAAAAATAAAGGCACTGACAGTAAATTCTTTCAGGTGTTAAGAAATGTCAAACAACTTATGCAAATTTTTATGAAAGTCTGGGAGTAAAGCTGAAGATATTGTAAGTTTTAACACGCTGATCTATCAATTTCATTCGAAATATTCTTCTTTTGTGTTAAAAAACCTATTTAAATTAATACCATTCTATTGATATATATACTATTATATTGATATTTTGAATAATTGACAAATGGGTATGAGTTTTCGATCAGATATTGGGCCTTTGCCAATAGCTTAAATATTTTAATGTTGAATTTTTAAGCCCTACCAAAATTTGCAGAGTTTAAAGTTTGACGCGTATATCTGTGTGGCTGACGATCACTCACGCAAATTAATTATGAAGAATTACATTATTTTTGATTTTTTTTTAAAAAATTAAATTGTTGAGTTATTCGTAAGTGTTATGGCTTGAAAAATATCATTTTACTCTATAATAAAGTATCTATATAATAGTTTTATGATTATTGTTTTTGTTTAACCCCCGACCTAAAGTGACGGGTATTGTACGTTTAACATGTGTATTTATGTCTCTGTTTGTGTCATCGCTGTTTCACGAATAGACCCATTTTGATGCGGTTTTTTGTTTGAATGCGAATGCATCGAGATAGACCTAAGCTATAATTTATGAACAGATTGTTCAGTTTGAATCTCTTTTCTTATTTTTTAAAAGGCTTGAGCAACTTCTAGAGGTCTAATCGATTCAAAATTGCGTAACCTTGATCTGATGCTGTAATGTTATCTGGAATCAGGAGTATACACAACTTCTCACCGACGCTTATCAGAAATATGGTATTGGGGTTCGTTGAAATAGTCTTAATAAATAGATTGTCGGATTTTTTTTTCACTTTCAGTTTTATAATATGTTGATATTCTAAAGTCAACGTTATGCAATATTGCAACCGTAACTTTGTAAATGGAGAAATATAGTTGATTCGAAATTGCTTGAATTGTAATTACACGTTGATATCAAATAACGCGTACAAAGTAATTAATTAGAACGGGGCTCCCCCTGGGAAACTAATACTGTATTGTTAATTATGTAAACATTCGTCCCACATAAAAATAGACGCTTGAAGTACATAAATAATTCCATACGAATATTATAAAGCTGAATAGTTTGTTTTTATGAACGCGCTAATCTGGAGCTACAGGTTCGAATTGAAAAATTCAGTGTAAGATAGTTTATTTATAGAGGAAGACTATAGGCTATATTACATGGCGAGGGACAGCTAGTATAATATATCTACAAAAATTATATTTTGTTAAAATAATCACTTTATTCATAATGTATAATATATTAACCGACTGGTTCGGACTCGTCTCGTATACAGACATTAAGAATTACGTGAATCAAATTGTAAATCCATAATTACATTCTTCTAAGTACATATCTATACTAATGCTATACAGAGGTAAAATTCGTTGTAAGTTTGTAAGTAGAGGCTTGTATTTAAAGTATTGATCCGATTTGAAAAAATATTTTTTTCTTTGTATAGCCCCTTTATTGAGGATGGTATAGGCTGTACTGCATCACGCAACGATTCACGTGAGCGACGTATTATAAAATTAGTATGAATAAAAAAATCATTCGTATTATTATTACAAGCGTAAAACTCTATTTCCTTATCTATTACGGCTTTACAGCTAAATACCGCTAATGCTTTTTTGATAATAATAAACGCATCTCACTCAATCGACCCCATTAAGATCTCATGATCTTGTGTCGGGGGTACGGAAAACACATCACACTAACACAAACACCCAGACCACGTCAAACATCCGTATGGCCAATAGAGACGTTTGCCGCGAGCGAGGATCGAACCCGCGACTGTTAGCGCTTCAGTCAGTTGCGGTGACCACTGCGCCAACGTGTCTGTCATGCTTTAGTGTCCTACGTTGATGTTACCTGCCATATAGCGGTCGCTGTGTCTTCAGGTGGCATTACTTAAACTTTTACTAAGACGAGACTTTTTAAAAAAGGTAACCAACTTCAAAATAAAAAACGGTAATCACCTTTATTTGAATGATATATTTATTTTAATTATTTCTATTTTCAAACTAAACTACTAAACCGATTTTGATGAAAATTCTATGGAACCTATTTGGAAGAATAACCTTTCAAACAAAAATAGAATTAACGGTTAAGTCGCTTTCAAGTAATCGGTAAACATACATTAAAAAAGTCCTCGACGAATTGAGAAACTCTTTATTTTTTGGAAGTTGGTCAAAAATAGTACGTCACTGTTTTATAGAAAGCGTGTTTTGATGCCATAAAGTCAAAGAATTATATAGAGGCCCATAATATTGTGCCTGTAATTTGACGGACCGCAAGTAGTCAGCTTTCTTAGAATACATATGCCTTTATGAAGATTGTCAAACGAAAACAAATATAAAGACTATAATACCGCGTAGGTATCACACGTAATGAATCGTAATTTACTTGGTATTGTGATAGCCTATAACCTGGGCCTTTTGTTCGAATTTATTTCCTGATTAAGAACAATATATTTATAACCATATCTTTCGTTCGCGGCGTTGTACCGCGGGAACAGCTTGTAAAAACCAATGACAAAATCTAGACGATAAAGCGTTAAGTCCTCAGTATTAACATAACAGTGCTCGAAGTAGGGCATACATTTGTTGTTCGTCATGTTAATTTTAAGTTCAATATATATATTTGTTGTGTACATAGTTTTACATGCAAATGGACATGATCCAAAAAGTAGTTTGACATTCGTTATTGATGATACTTATTCTATGCACGATGATATAGTACAAGTGAAAATGAAGACGAACGAAGTTTTCGATGCTGTGCTCAGAGCTAATGCTTCGAAAATAGATGATTTTGTTTTAGTAACCTTTAATGATCCTGGTGAGTGCAAATTGAAATCTAATACGTTTCAATCTATATATATAAAATTCTCATGTCACAGTGTCTGTAACCAAATTCTTCCAAAACGGCTCGAACGATTTTATATGAAATATTTTGGGTATATTCGGTAAATCTGAAGCCGTAAACTATGTTTAGGTGGGTTAGGTGGTTATAAAACATAGTTAAATTTTTACTTATTTTTTTTTTTTTTATGGTTTGGCATTAATGCCACCAATCCCCATTTTTAATATCAATATTATTAATGTATTCATCTTATTTATATGATAGGACAACGTTTACCGGGTCAGCTGGTAATTCCTATCATATTTATTTATTTGGCTTTGTGGCACTTATAATTGTTTCTGGGGTTTTTACTTGTAGTTTCTAAATGCACAGTGACAGTCTGCGAATTGTCTGTACCTAAAGAGATGCTTAATTTCCTAATTAGAAGAACTGATACTGGATTGGAAAATATACAGGTTTAATTATGATGTTTTCCACCATAGCTGAGAACGAGGTTAAAAGTAATTTAGTACTTAAAAAGATGTATGGCGCTTGCTCGAATCTGAACCAATCATAGTTAGAGTCAATGTTTTCTGTGCAACGTATTTAACACAAGTATTCTTTATTAGTTATCAATTTCTAAATAATTTAAATATTGTTGAAATTCTAGCCCATTCAGTAAAATATATTAAGCTATTTTATTCTAGTATAACTGTAATTTTGTAGTAATTTACTTTTTTCTACAAACAAGAATAGGACTTAAAAAATATACGCTTTAAAACAAAAAAGAATTAACTAAATCGATTCAGCCGTTTTCGAGTAATACATAAAAAAATTCCCAGACGCATCGAGAACCTCCTAATTTTTGGTATCCGAATATTTTTTCTATAGGAACCCAGATAAGGACAATAACAAGGGATAGATATGAATTTAAAAGAGCACTCGACGGTATCATTGTGCATAACGGTGGAGACTGTCCTGAACTAGTTATGGCTGGAATAGAACTAGCATTAGAAAAGAGCAAACCAAATTCTTACTTTTACGTTTTCACGGATGCTTCTGCTAAAGATTTTTATCAATTTGAACGAATTAAGAGCTTGAGTCAAAAGAAATCAACCCAGGTAAAGATGGTCAATATTCTAGTTGTTATTTTGAAAGTTTAACTTTTTCGGTCTGATCGTAATCATTTTACTTCGTGTTAATCTACCAAAAAAGCATTTATCGTTTTATTTGGATATATATTATTAAAATCTTGGAAAATAATAATTTTATCTTTAACTCAATGTCTTGTTTTGGTAAACATACACATTTTAATGAATAACGTATTGCAAAATAATGATAAATATTATTTTTGATAATTAGCGTAATTGTTGACATTTAGGTTTCCTTTCTTCTAACTGGATACTGTGGGACGTTGTTTGACGCTGACTACCTTATATTCGACAAGCTTGCTCAGGCGACATCAGGACAAGTTTTTCATATAAACAAAACTGACATTAATAAGGTGAGAATAAATAAGGAAAAAAGATTTTTTTTACTATTCAAATATTAAACTTTCAAAGGAATTCTTATATAAATATTAACGACCTCTTACTATTATTTTACACAAATACGTTTATACTATTTGACGTAAACATTTGTGACCATTTCTAAGTTTGACGATCTCCTTAACTGACTTGTTGGTCGAAACTTACTCTCTATCATACTCAGTCGTTAGTTGTTTTATCATTCTGGGTACCATAATCTATAGGCTTATAACATATCTTTAGACCTTAACAGTTTTAAAGTTATTAGCGTACTTTGTTTGTCATAAATATTTCTACTATGAAAAGGCAAATTAAATCAAATAAAAAATACTTTATTCAAGTAAGCTCTCACGAGCACTTTTGAATCGTCAATACATGAATAAGAAATTACATCAATATTGAAGCTACCACCGGTACGAAACCTATATTCTACAGAGAAGAATCGGCAAGAAACTTGATAGTTACTCTTTTTAATATAGTAACATAGTATCATATCTCTATAATATTAATATATCTTCCATCGATTTGTAGATTATCAATTACATCATAGCATCAATAACGCATAAAAAGACTACGTTGGGCCAAAAATATTTTGGTAGTGCCTATGGAAGCAAATTATCGGTATGTAAAAATATTAAATAATGTACTATTTTAATTTAAAATTTATTGAATCAAACTGTGTATAGATATAAAAAAGAGTGTAGCGGTACCTATAATTCTATTTTAAATAATAAGGTTTTTAATGAAATAAGATTTCACTAGATATACTATTTCTAGAAAAGTTTATCCTGAATATATTTATTTCAGTTTACAGTAGACAGTAAAGTTTGGGATGTCATGGTGTCTGTGTCTGCAACTAATCCAAATTTCAACATTATTGGTCCAGATGGCAATGTCGTAGAAACACAAACAGTTGCTGATACTGCGAAAACTGCTGTGAGTATTTTTTGGATAAAACTAATAGTAACGTCCATTTTAATATGTGACAACTGAAGATTAGTTTAGTTTTGGTAGTACTGCAAAAAAACTTTTAAAAGATATTACTTCTCGTGTTATTGCCTCCACTGGCGACGGGAGGGCTCGCGCATTTTTCGCCCAGAGACAAACGCTTCTAGCATTCTTACCACCATTCCGCGCGGATATGATTTATACAGTAATTATAACGATTTGTAACTATTTACGTTTCTCTTTTTTGTATATACCATATTGTAATTTTAATTTTAACAACTGAATTGTTCGATGTGGATAGTTGTTGATACTTTTCTAACGTCGATTAACACTAGTCACTTATAGTATGTATTACTAGCTACATGTATAACAAGTTTCCTCAGTCTAATCCTTGGTAAATACAAAAGATCTGCGCCAACTAGATATATATAATATAGCTGCATTTTGTACGGTGAGTGCTCACCCGAAGCTAACCTCCCACGTCTATTCCTTTCCTTAGTTCATTTTCGCTGTTGTCCCTTATTCATTTTTAAGCTGGCAACACATTTGTGTTTCCTGGTGCTGCAAATGTCCATGGACGGTTGTAATCACTCAACATCAGTTGTCACGTACCGTCGTTTGCCTGCTATTGTTAAATATATAACAAATACGAATTTAAAAATGGATTGCATCTCATACCCGATTATGATATAGCTGTAATTATACTATTAGGACTTTATATTAAACAAATTAGTTATGCTTCAATTAGTAATAATTAGAGCAAATAATTAGGCAAAAAATTAGGCATTAGTAGTAATTAGGCAAACTGTAGGGCAAACGCTTAGTCTCCTATTAGGGAGAATGTTAAGAGCCTAATCCACCACGCTGCCCCACTGCGGGTTGGCGGATATGTATTAGAATTTTCCCCGGCACATGCAGGTTTCGTCACGATGTTTTCCTTCACCGCCGAGCACGAGATGAATTTGAACACAAATTTAGCACTTGAAAACTCAGCGGTGCTAGCCGGGGTTTTAACACCCGATTAATGGTTGAGATCGACGTGTTCTAACCACTAGGCCATCTCGGCTCATAGTTAAGTTTGATTGACTATCTATTCAATATAATATAAATAGTTTTTTTTTTTACTTTTAGATTCGTAAATTGAACACAAAACCTGGTGTTTATACAATAAATTTATATACTAATGGTGGCACTTCAGTGGTTGTAACTGGATCTACATCTATATGCTTTGAACACGGATTCTCTTTTATGAAACCTGGATCAATAAAAGAAACATCTACGATGCCTGTGCCAGGTAATACATATATAGTAATATTATATAACCAACAACCCAAAATATTCGTTAAGTTTTTTGTTAATTCCTTTATTCCGAGCTCACTAATGTAATATAATTCCATTTTACAATCCTCGATGTTAGTTTGTTTTTTTTTTTAAATTTCAACTACACTTAGTGTGCAATTGTTATAAACATATATTTTTTATTTTATTTGTTTTATGTGACTAATTTTACTTTCTACATTTATGACTGCAGTGTTTGTCGTAAATGAAAACTTTCTTTCTTTCTTTCTAGTTATTGAAAACTTATTATATAATATCATAATGTTAATTAGGTTTAACTGACAGAATGGATCACGTTATAATAGCGATAGCGGATGAAAATCATATTGCAGATTGGTAATAATTGATGTTAGATAAAATCTTTATTGGCAAACCAATGAACAATTACAATCAATTAACCTATGTAATAAATTACGATCGGTGAATGAATGAAACTTATTCTAAAGTCCAATCTGTAATTGTTTATTATTTTTAATTCAGGTACTAAATCTTATTTGTCAATTGCATTAAATAATGACAAAAAAGACATTATATTGAAAACAGTTGAATTAAGAGATCTAGAAGATAATGTGATCAGAGAGATACCAGTAACTTTAATAGATGAGGAGAAGCAGTTCTATACAACAGAACCGTTTGACCCGCCCAGTAGTTTATTCAAAATTGCAGTAAGTATATTTTTTTAAATTAAATGTCAAAGTAGACTAAGCTATCTTAGGATGACGTTACGTTAGATAATGTAGGCAGAAAGTGTATTTATTTATACTGGTGTGTGTTGGAAGTCATAACAGAAAGTATAACATGTCTACAGAAGTATCAGATATACCTAATATGTTACTAAATTACCTATCTATACATATACCTAAATAATGTAATATGTATTTTTATGAACATTTACTGTGAGAACAAATATTGTAATTAATTTTGTGATCATTCGTAAAGTATTAATCTCAGGTAAAATTATTTATACTTACTAGTGATCGGCTAGCGGTCAAAATTCGGCCGTAGATCATTAAATATCATTTAATTGTTCAACATATTTCAAGATTGACCTCAGATAATCTATTCTCAATGTAACCATATACTTTAACAATAAATAAAAAGAGTATATGTGTGTGTAAAATGTATTTTTTAAGCATAATAAAAAAATATAGCATTCTGCACTTCTTCCCTGTATAACCTGTAAATGTGCCAAAATTTCATACTTCAAATTAAAACGTACAGAGGTACACAGTTTTTGCTTCACATAATTTTTTTTATATGGATCTGCGATCACTCCTAAACTATAAGCAGATTTTCTGTTCTACTGTGGTGTGTAGGGTGAGTTAACCAGTAGCAGCATCTCCCTCTATGTTAGTTAGGACGTCAAAGTTCTTAGGCGCTAGGATGTCATACCGTTTAAGTCGTTTGGAACAATGAGGTATTGTTAGTTAGATAGCTAAGGTGACTGACGTAATAATATAAAGATTAAATTTTAATAAATCTTGTAAACTTTTGTTTTACTGCTATCATACATCTTATTAAGTTTTTTTTTTTTTAAATATCATTTTAATATAGATAAATGGATTCACGCCGGGTGGTGAAAAAGTAACCAGGTTATCGGCAACAGCAGTGCAACCACAAAAGCCGGAATTAGGTACACATACAAAATCAATTATTTTAAAACTTTAACTTATTCCATTCTAACAACATTTACGGAATTACAGAAACGAAATTGAACAAGCAACCCATGGTAACTATATTAAACGATGCCAACATTGATGTAAATTACAACGAATCTCTTACAATAAAGTGTAAGATGCACGGGTTCCCTAAGCCGGATGTGATGTGGAAAGACACGACTGGTGCGATATGGCCGTCAACGGTAAACAATTATATAATCGATGATTTAACAGATTACAGATAATAGTAAAATGCCTTATTCTCTTCTAAATATTAACGATTACCAATTGAACGTATTTATACCTGTATTTGTCTTTTTTACACCACCTACCATTTATCCAGTGGCTTTCTTTCTCTCTAACCGCGGTTGTCTGGAAGAGATCGCTATAAAGCAATAAGGCCGCCTATTGTAATACTCCTTTTTTTCCTGTTCTATGTGAAATTGTTTTGTTTTTTGTCTGTTAAAATGACGTGTACAATACAGAGTATAAATAAATAAAAATAAATGATATATACGATGTGCTACAGGTAGTACCGGTCGATCTTCCATACGACTACATGAGCGTTCTCACTATCGATAAAGTTACAAAAAATTCAACAATTACCTGTAAAGCGATCAATTCAATGGGAGAGGATGCTAAATCTGTTAACGTTGTACTCAAGAACTATTTTAACGTCGTGCAATATCCTAAAGGTTTGTTAAATATTATAAAATTAATAATAATTAATATTAAAAATATCAATAATATGTATGTAAATAACCATAATAAAAATCACTATGTTACAATTTTATTGATATTATTATTGTTATGTATACTAATAACTGAATATTATTTAATAAAATCATTAATAAATATTATACATAGATGTAATTTATTGAAATGCGTATTTAAAATGTTTTCAGACTTAACAATAGAGTATGGTAAATCCGCTGATATGAAATTTATAATTGACGCATTTCCACCCGCAACAATAACATGGTACAAAAATGACAAACCAATCACCAAGAAAGGCGATTTCAACATTTCACTGGATAAAAGCGTTTTAACTTTCAAAAATATGAAAGTAAAATTAACAGGAAATTATTCAGTCAAGGCGGTGAATGAAAACGCGGAAAAGAAATTCTCTTTTCATGTTGGGATATCTGGAGTTGGTATGTATAAAAATTTTTACCAAAATTATTTTTGTTAACAAACTAATACGTACACTGAAAACGATTTATAATTTTTTTTTGTTCTAGAGCAACCTAAAATAGACAAAAGTCAAACCACTATTTTCGCAAAGGAAAAATCTGATGTTGATTTACATTGCAGGTAAATTATATTGTTTTAAAAACTAGTTTTTCACGATATCTAATATTATAAAGCTGAAGAGTTTATTTGTTTGAACGCGCTAATCTGTCGAACTACTTACATGAAAATTTTTTTTGTGTTAGATATTTTATTTATCGAGGAAGGCTAAATGCTATATTATATCACTCTACGACTCATAGGATCGAAGCAGTAACCATAAACACAAGTGAAACCGCGAGGGACAGCTAGATTCCTAATAAATGAGTTTTGAATACACGTAAAAATTCAATAATATTTAATTAATATAACGTTTTATTAAAAAACGTGGTTTTTAACACGGACATTGAAGAGATCATTGGAACTTTAAAACAAAACGTATTTTTAGGATTTTACAGGGTAAGCCCAAACCTGTAATATCTTGGGTTTTAATTGTTGATGAGAGTAGAGAAGAAATAGAACTAGACGAAACCGGAGAAACGTATCACATTGATAATGTAAATATAGATGACACCAAAATTTATAAATGTATAGCTCGTAATGAAATTGGAGAAGACTCTCACGCCATTGAATTATATGTTGAATGTAAGTTCCTATATGAACGCTTATAAACATGTTAAACCTATTCTGAACAAATTTGTTCGAAGAAGTATATATACATCTTCTTTCTCTATTTTCATAAAATGCATAATGTATTAAATGCAGGTTGTATAATAAAAAAATTTATATAACAATAAGTTTTTCAAATATATTAGATTATTGCATATTGCAGAATATTGAACACACTCCAATATTCGAAACATTAAATTAAGCACCCGTACTTATTAGGTTTAGACGACTTGAACATTTTTCGAATAATGTTAAATACACGCGTCATTATCAGTATACCTAAATATCTCTGAATTCGATCTTTTTGTGGGTTGACGCATTATTGCTTATCAGCATCCAAATATAAGATTAAAAGAATTTCATACAATTTATACCTTTGTCAAGAATATAGGATAATTTTTCGTATCTATTTTAGATCCACCGTCAATCGAAGAAGATGATGAAATTATTACTGTAATGAACGAAGATGAAGTGGTGCTAGTTTGTTCCATCGACGGTTTCCCTTTTCCTATTATACGGTGGCTTAAAAATAACACTGAAATGACTAGCGGCAGTAAATATTTGACTCACCACGATAATGTGTTGCGGTTAGTACTAGTACATACATTTTAAATAGTTAAAATTAAAATAATACTGTGCTTTATCATTTTGCATTATTAGACTTCGCGAATGAAAAGAAAGTTTTAAGTCATGTTATGAATAAAATTCGATTAAATAGTAGTTTAATAACTTGATCAATATTTTGCTTAGTCCATTACGAAAAAGCAAAAGAAAAATGTGTTATAAATCTATATATATTATAAATCTCGCAACATGCTAAAGAGGATGCAATGGATTCAGCTGTTATTATTTCTTTAGTGAAACGAATCTTTCAATTTAGGTTTAGAGCTACAATAGATGATATTGGTGTTTACTCTTGTGAGGCGTCAAACGCTTTAGGAAGAGCAAAAAGAAATATACAATTGAATGTTTATGGTAAGTTTAAAAAATTAATATGAAATTTACTATAGTTTAAAAATTTAATAAAAGTAAAAAAACAAAAATTAACAGCTTGTGAATGTCCCACTGCTGGATAAAGGCCTCCTCTCCTATTAAGGAGAAAGTTTAGAGCTTAATTCACCACTGCTGGTTGGTGGATATACATGTGTCAGAATTTCTTCCAGCACATGCCGGTTTTCTCACGACGTTTTCCTTTACCGCCTAGTACAAGATTTAAACCCAGATTCAGCTCTCGAAAACTCTTCGGTGCTTGAATCTGAGATCATCGGATGAGATCGACATGTTCTAACCACTAGGCTCGGCTTTTAATTTAACATAATTTAAATATGTTGTAAAATATGAAATGCATATAAGAAAGAAAGAAAGAAAGAAGAAAAGAAAGAAAGTATACTTTATTGTACACATATAAATCTATTACTGCCTAATTAAAAGTTGTCACTGACATCTGATTTTACAGTTCCTGTCAAAGTGGAGTCACCGAAAGAACGCGTGTTAAATGTTCAAGTTGGAAGTCGTGTGGTGTTACCCTGTGTCGTTGATGGCTATCCGAGACCAGAAGTGAAATGGAAGTATAATGCTTTTGATCCGAAAACTGCACCAAGAAAACTGAGGTAAGAAAAAAAATGTATAAAAATATAACAAACTGAATTAAAAACACCGTACATCGTACACCGTATAAAACATTCACTGTATGATTTATGACATACATTTTCAGAGCGGATAGATTCAACTCAATTAAAATACAGCGAATTCAATTAGAAGATGAAGGATTTTATACCTGCGAGACACGTAATTTTGCAGAAACAGTTTTTATTACGTACGAAGTTCACGTATTAGGTAATTTAATTAATGATGGGTAATCATTTTAAAAATAATATTTAGTTTAAATTAAAATAATAAAATAAAAGTGAACGAAATCTAAGAAGATTACAGATTAATTTAATAAATTCTATTTCAGCATTGCCTGCGATTCAAAATAAATTACTGGACAAACACTTGACTGCTGTGGAGGGGGACTTGGTTTTGAGAATTCCTTGTGAAGCTGTAGGTAGACCAAAGCCAACTGTGTCATGGACAGTCGATGGACTGAACATTGCTATGGGTAACACTTAAATCATTTCAACAATCATATATTTAAATAATACTGCAAATAAAACAAAATAAAACCAACATTTTGAATATAATGATGGTTTTTTACGAATAGTATTGGCTAATGGCTTAATTAAAATATTCAAATTAAATCAGCTGTTTCAAATAAATTTTTTACAGGTTCAGAATGGTATGACATTGAAGAAGACGGAACATTACTAATTAAAAACGTGAAGATTCGTTCTGCGGGTGCATATAAATGCATAGCTAAGAATTCACTAGGTTCTGATTCGGATGAATTTTATGTTGACGTTCAACGTATGTACCCATATTCAGTATTTATAACAGATTTAAGCTATTCATATTTTAAATAAGTCTTATCGCGACAACTAATTGTAATAATATTCCAAGGAATTGCGCCCAAAGGCGTTTAAAGCGTAGCGCACAATGCGAAACATTTTTTCCGGCGTCGGATGGATTTCTATGTCTCAAAATATTCAACAATTCTTCTATAAAAGTAAACTTACTAACGTAATTTTAATAGATTTTGCTACTACAGTTATTCTGTTCACAGCATATCCAAGAACGAACGCTTTTCCTGTCAAAGAATTATTTGAAGAGGGGACGCCAGCTAAAATCAAATGTGACCAGCCACATGACGAACATGACATAGTCCGCTGGTTCAAAGTATTATTTAAAAAATTTTACATTATATATTTAAGTAATCAAGTAAAAAAAAAATAATATATATTTCTTTACTAGCTTTCTATGCTCTATCACCCTTATTTTATACCTGGTTTACATGCTACAATACATTTTTTATTACAGAATGGAAGACTCATAAAAATTGGTGATTTGTATATACCCAAGATGTCATTATCAGATTCAGGGTTATATAGTTGTAGAGTAAGCAATTTTATATCATCACATTCATCACATAAGATGATTATTGTTGGACGCAAACCTAAATTTCTTAGTGATGAAGAAACTAATATTGAATTTTATGAAGGAGCGACAGTCTTCTTAGAATGTGGTGCTAGCGGTGAACCAACCCCAACCGTAAGTTTCAATAAATAATAAATCTTTTAATGGGATATCTACAAATAAAGTTAAATGAGACTATAAATTAATATGCTTTTATTTCTGTTCGTAAAAGCAAAATTTTTAATATCAGGCGAGAATTACACTTATAAGTTTTGCTCTCAGAGTTTCATAAAGATTTAGATAAGTCGTTTGTTATTGTCTTGTCTGTGTCATATAAATATATAGATTATTATTTGTTATTAAATAGTGAATGGTATAAAATTTAACCAGTAAAAAACCCAACCTGTGTGTGTTTTTTCTCTTAATTAATGTTTTGATATTATTATCTTTTAATTAAACAATAAAGGTCATTCTTGGACGGATATGATAGAATCCGTCCAAGAATGATAAAACTACAAGATCCAAAGTGTATGTAAAAAGGACATTAGAGTAGACGTTACGTTTTATGTACGTGGCGTCGTACCGAATATTGGTACAAATAAAGCAAGGTACTATATTGTGCATTTTTCTTTAAAGGTCACTTGGTCACATAATGGTAATAAAATTGAGGATACTTCCGAGTCACTCACTCTTACAATGAAAGTTAGTGACATTGGAAAATACACGTGTGATGTGAGTAATGATTTAGGCAGCATCAGTCGCAATTTTACCATTGATGTTGAAGGTAAATAGTTTTACACCTATAATTTTAAATTTTTGTTGATACATATTTACATTTAGTTTCTAAATGCCAATGATGCAAATAATCATCTTTCAGATTGTATGTTAAACATCGAAAATGATTTTAATAAGCAACAACCGTTATTACTGACTCGTAAAGTTAGTCCTAGTTGGCCTGTATTTGAAAGAAGTGGTGATTTCCTTAGAATACCGAAAAATAAACCCGTTATGTTGTCGTGTCCAGAGAGCTACATTTCCTACGGCAGTTTCAACTTTGGCGAGCAAAAATGGGCTATTTGTACAGGAAAGACAACGTTTAAAATATCAAATAAAAATGTGGACTTTAAAGATTTAAAATGTAAAAAAGAAATTAAACCCTTAGCAAGAAGCACTGGAAGAATTTGTAACGGTGCCGGTACAGAGTTGTTGAAAGTCGGCTTTTCATTGCGTTCCACGTTTTTGGAAGTCTACGACGTCTGTTTCGATAAAGTAAAAAATAATACGATTTATACAAAACACGATATCCATCGGTCTCTAGCAGATAGCGTTCCTAGAGAGTCCGTGGAATATATTGGGAGTAAATATTTGCCTCGTGATTTTAATAACATTTTTGATTGTAGAGATAAATGTTGTTTCGCTAAAAGGCAACTCGTCAACCCAAGAGATGTGTCCGTAGGGTTCTCTCAAGTGTCTACATACAACGATTTAAATGTTTCACCCCATTGGAGCACGTGCGGTACAGAGGTGAGATTTTAGGGAATATTTCAAAATGTATAGCGTGTATAATGTATAGCATACTGACTAGACATTTTTATGTTTAACGAGATTTTAGCTAGTGCGTTGTGCGTCGATGTAGTAGTCTCATTAAGACTGTCCAGTATGGTTTTTATTTCTGAACAAACCCTTAATAATTTCAGTATTTATTGTTATGTATGGAATATGATTGCTACAGAGTAAACTGTCAAGAAACTTGATAGCTACACTCAATTTGCTCACTCATTCACCCATTCACTTACAGGTGCTTTTTGATACCATGTTAGAAAATTAACGCACAATAATTCCACTATTTATAGTTCAAATAATACTTGTACGGAGTCATGCATTATCAATTGTTTATTTATAACAAATATTTTATTTTTTGGAACACCTTTCAAAGGTGAAGTGAAAAGAGTATTCTCGGCAGTTAATAACAAACGAATTGTAAGGCGAGAATTACATTTATTGAGGTCTTGCTCTCGGACTTTCATAAAGACTTATGTAAAGTTGCTTATCATTGCTTTAGAACCTGATAGAATTTACTGTCAGTGACGTATGTATTTTCAATTCAAATTCAATTGCAATTCAAAGCTTTTGAAACTACTTATGACGTATCTGTTACTTGGTTCCAAAGTTTTATATCAATTGCGAGAATAAAACTCGCCTTACAAACAAATTGCACTTCGTTACAGAATTGGGATGAAGTAGAACATAGAGTGAGATCTCTCGTCAAGTACCTCGACTACAAGCTAGTAGTATGGACTGGAACAGCTTATGAAATGGATAGTTCTGTAATAACTTTCAGGAGTAAGGATCGTGATCGATCACCACCACGGTACATATGGAAGGTATAAAATGTATTCATTAAACGGTTTAAATAATTATGGTTTTCTACGAATGCTTTTATATACATCGTCTTTTACAGATTTTCATTATGTTATACTCTATAAAATATTCATAATAATTATAAGCTGTGACTTACCTTATGGTAAATTTCCAAGATCTTTCCCACTACCTACTAAATACTTGTCCTGATGAAGATGTCTTTTCTACCTATATATTTGAAAGTAACCATTATATCTTAATGAACATAGATCACAATTCTATCCGCATATTATTAAAAATAACCCATCAATCTTAAAGGCAATAAGACTCAGCTCTAATTCGTGCTAATCTGTTTTTGTTCAGGTCATCCAAAATCTTCAAGAACAGCAGGCACTTGCGATCATTCAAGTGAACATACCCAACTTAAAGCCAGATAAAGCAAGGTCATACATACACTGTCGAGACATTTGTAACGAAATAGAATGGATGAGAAATCCTGATTGGAGGGATGTTAGCAAAGGCCTCACTTACTGCTGTAGTGTGAATGAATTCAAGAGGGCCTTTGGTTATTTTAACCTGTTTGCAGGTCCCACAAACATTTTAAGAAAAATACCACTCATATCTGAACATTCATTGACATAAATGGATGTATAAAGTATTAAATGACATCGTTGATTATAATTCTTTTTTTATTTCATTAGCAGTTATATGGAAAAGTTATATTTAAAATTTAGCTTTTTTATTACAGCTTATTGTTTCAAACAGTATATAAAAATAATTAAGACTCAATTTGAGTGTTAATTATTTTTTTAAGTAAAAAAGTTAATTTAAAAACAATAACTTAAAATTTTCAAGTATCCTTTTTTCTTAAATATAACACACATGAAATATGTACGTAGCGTCACTATATTAAGAAATAAAAATTCATTATACATCGTTTTTAAATTCATTTATAATACGAGTTTTTCAATTAATAAAAGCATTTTACACAAGTTGCAACATTTATTCTAGCCTTATAAAATTGAAAAGGCGTGAAACGTTAAGACCCACGTCTTATTATTATATAAAAATTAGATATGCCCGTGACTTCGTTCGCGTGGCTTGATAAGATAGCATGTCTCATACAAAGCAAGGCTATATACTCTGTGGTACCTTTCAAGAAAGGAGCATTTTACTCACATTAATTAATAGCATTTTGTTAAAAAAAATCTTTTTCTTTTAGTTTGCCGTATACTATTACTTCCCAGAAGTGAATCCTACTATCCTAGATGGTACAGTAATACAGGATGTGTTATTTTTTTCAAAATCAGCGCATTCAATACCTGGCTAGGAACTTAAATTTTCAAATAAAAGTAGCCTAAGTTACTCCGTATAAAATTAGCTATCAGCTAATGCAAGGCCCGTCAAAATTGGTTCAGCTGTTACAGATATTAGCCGGAACAAACAGACAGACGACAAAAATTTTTAAAATTGTGTGTTTGTTGTTAGTACCGTATGTTCTGCATCATATGAATTTAGTTAAAAGTGTTTCATTTGAAATTACAAACAGACTCTTAAGGGAAATAATTGCATGGAAATCGTAATTTAAAACATTATTTTATTTATAATTACGCATCCTCTTAAGTTATGTACAAGCAAAAAATATAATAAGGACGAATATAATGTTTTATAATTATTTTATTAATCAATTTATAATATAAGTTATTTTTTAAACCGATTTCAAAATAATATTCGAAATTGCTTAAGAAAATGGAAAAAAAATAAAAATACGCTACGAATTGAGAACCAGAAGAAGATTTTTTCAAGTCGGTTGAAATTATATAATGTTTGAGTATTTAAAATACAAATGTATATCTGTGTTATTAATACAAAGTCTTCTTATAAATAATTAGCTTAGTTAATATGTTACATTATATTCTTCACAATCATCATTCTGTACCTTTCGACCTGCCTATGTGCGTGGTCGATAGTAACGACTGACGATTTTTTTTTGAAGTTTCTGTAATTCATATAAAATTTAAAATAATAAGGTAAACCAGGACACTAATGTGAGTAACAAAAACGGAATTTAATATATATAAGCAATAATGTGTCAACCCACAAAAAATCGAATTCTGAAATATTGATGAATTCTGTTAATGCGTTATGTATTTAACATTATTCATTTTTGTTTCAAGTCAGCTAAGCAAATTCTTTATTATATCAATCTACTTTTAATTCATTATACCTTTTATCAAAACTAACGAAAAGACGGATATACGACAACAAACAAAATTGTTAAGAATATGTTCGACATAATTAGATGTCATTTTGTTAAAATGAAGTTGTGTGGTAGTAGTATTGCTTGTCACCTCTAAATATAATTTCGCCTAATGAATAACTCAAACAAAAGTATTTTACACAGTTCATTTTTTGCGTCCTATTAGGTGTTATTATTTATTTCTCACACATAAATTACCAGTCTCTGCAACACAACGACTGTCGGCGGCCTTACTAAACCATAAAGTACTTGCCATGGTGCTGCACATTCTGTACCATATTTCTTTTTTTTATTTTATAAAATTTATTCTTGGGGTTAACGGCTTCAAGAAATTGATATTAAGACATTCGTTTCTAATAAATACATAACTCATAATTGAGGAACTGGCGAATATACGTTTAAAAAATTACAGAATCGATCCTCAACCGGTGGAGAAATCGGGATCTCCCTAGATCGTTAGGGAGCTGGTGCTGTCTACTGTGTAGGTGTACCGTCCCAATAATTAAAACATCATGACAAACATGTGGTTGCTGATAAGCAATAATGTGTCAACCCACGAAAGTCAAATTTAGAGATATTCATGTAGTCTGACAATGCATTTCGTATTTAACATTATACAAAAAAATTCAAGGCATCTGAAGCTATCTTTAGATTTGAAATTTATTATTACATAAAACTCTTTAGTAGCCAATCTACTTTTATCTCATTAATTTTTTTAATCAAAATAGAAAATAAACTAATCCATCGTTTACTATTCTTATACTTATTCAAACAGATTTATTAAGAATAGGTTTGACATATTTAGACGCCATTTTCTCAAAATGAAGTCCGTGTGGGTTGACTCATTATTGCTTATCAGCGCCCATGTCATGATTAAAATTTGTCCACAATAAAGTAGAGAGTTACCTCTTTTTGTTCGTTCGTCAATTGTTATGTAATTATATTTAATGGTGCATATTAAAGAAATACTGTTTGGTTATAACTTAATAACAGATTAGCAAAATTCTTATCTTATAATATACTATGAGGTAAAGTTAATGATAATAAGAAACATTCGTTGCCCGTATATTATTTTTTGTAATATAATACAATCTGGCGCAAAAGTATTATCTTAGTTTGAATTGAGTGCAATTTTGTAATAAATGTAAAAAAAAGCTCGATTTCGCCAAAAAAAATTGTTTGAAAATGTATTTGTATGATGACAGACGCGTTGGCGCAATGGTTACTGCAACTGACTAAAGCGCTAACGGTCGCGGGTTCGATCCCCGCTCACGGCAAACGTGAGTATTGGCCATACAGATGTTTGTCGTGGTCTGGGTGTTTGTGTTAATGTTGTGAGTGTTTCCGGACCCCCGACACAAGGTCGTGAGATCTTAATGGGGGCCGTTGAGTGAGATGCGTTATTTTTATTTTTTATTTTATTCTGCCATCTGCCAAAATTGCGTTCAATTCGATCTTTGGCTTTACTTTTGCGCTATCCTGTATACTGTTAACATCTTCGACGCATTTAAGAAAAATCATATCGTGTTTAATTCATCAAAACGATGTTAATATAAATTCTTGTATGTAATTATCAATAAACAACTTATATAGTGAAAAATCGGTTTTTCAAATTGAACTGGTAGGATACATCATATAACAGCCCTTAAAAGTAAACCAGCAGCCATCAACAAGGGTGAAACCACTAGATAGCGTCAAAAATTTTAATATAATTTTCGAAATCACTAGGCTTCAACGCTTATCCTTTTAAAATTGCATTATTTACTCGAAATAGATTCATGTAATCGAAACTTTTTGCAAATTCTAAAGCTCTACAACAGAAAACAAATCCCTTTTGTACATTGTGCCATTCAGAATTTTTCATCCAATTTGTTTCGTGACAAACATCATCACAATTTCTGTACATCAGCGTCAGCGCCTCTTTTGTGGTTAAATTGGGATAATTAATTAAAATAATAGCTAGAGATGTCTCCTCTTGGCGATTGATTATTACCTGAAAAAGAAAATGAAACTAAATTGGAATTGAACGCTTACTAGGTTAATCTGTGATGTTAACTTATAAATTGCTGATATGTTAAGTGATATGATATAGAGGAAAGCCAAGAGTCATTCTTATGGCTAAAAGATCATCTTAATAAAGTCAAGCATTAAAGGTGGGAAATGGAAGAAGTGAGAGAGGCTGAAATCATGTGCAGAATGAATGTTTTCGTTGAAAGATTTCGATTTCGGCGCTTAATTTTCCAGAACTAAATTAGATTAGAAGTGATTTAAATATACAAGTCAATCACATTTTCACCACCCAGATTAGTTTTAAAACTAACCAAATATGGCAGAAAATTGTTAAGCGTTAAATTACTATGCTTCTTTAAGAAGTTAACATTAGTGTCATTTACAATAGATAGGGATTTTACAAACTGCGAACAATTGCTTGTAAAGAGAATTTTTATTTGTAATTGGTAGGGTGTAATCTCAGAAAATTATGATTCGATTTAAAAAAAATCTTCCTGTGTTTGATAGCCCCTTAAATGAAGATGGTTGTTAAGTATATTACATCACGCTACGACTCATAGCAGTGTGAAGCAGTAACAGTAAACGCGAGGGAAACCGCAAGAAGCAGCTAATTATATATTAACAAATAAACTGCTAGATTATATATTAATAAATAAACTGCTAGAAACCTGTGCGCACCAAGTCTTCCATGCCCCTGATATCCGACAAATCTATAATCGGTCATCATTATTTCTTATTATATCTTCGAAAATTACGCTTTGTACAGGTTTTATCCGAATACCTATTACAGTTTAAAAGATGCAGCCTTTTTTATGTTGGAACAAACAAGTAAACGAACAGACAGACAGACATGGATGGAAAACATATATTTAGTAGTAAGAACCTCGCTCTAATACCTTAGAGAATATATTATTATATTATTTTAAAGACAAAAATGAAATACCTTCCATATGTACAACGGGACTTGCTGTTGGTAATTCTTTTTGTCATTCAAACGAAGTTCCACCTGGCGAGAATCACCTGAATTGAAAAGTATTGTATGCGAAGACCCCGTCCATACTTCCAGTTTGTATTCTTTGTTCTTGACAAGGGATCGCAACCGTCTTTCCACTTCGTCCCAATTCTGTGGTAAGGATGAAAATTTTTACACCATATTGCAATTTTTTTTCGATGAAAAAACAAGAATACCGTTAGCGCTTGCTAATCTAAATATAGATAATTCAAGGGTGACTGACTGACATAATGATGTCGCACAACGCAAACAACTGTACGCATCGGGCTAAAATTTGGCATACATTTTTTCAAAGTTATGACATAGGCATCCGCTAAGAAAGAATTTTGATTAATTATCCCCCAAGGGGATAAAGTAGGGGATGAAAGTTTGTATGAAACGTTG
Source organism: Hypolimnas misippus (assembly GCA_037950945.1). Lineage (NCBI taxonomy): Eukaryota > Metazoa > Arthropoda > Insecta > Lepidoptera > Nymphalidae > Hypolimnas > Hypolimnas misippus. The sequence goes on from JBBEEQ010000014.1 coordinate 6,313,143, forward strand.
TCAATTTTAAACCGATTGGGCTGAGACTTTGCATAAGTAAAGCTACAATGACGGAGGCATCACAGACATCGCAGAAAAATTCGTGAGCACCAGCTAGTTTTAATATAAACTTCTTCATAATAAATCCTTACTGTATATAAAAGTATGAAATATATGTACCTCTGTGCCACAGGAACTCCAAATAGGTACGACATTCAGATAACTATAAGTTGCATCTTGTGAGATTCCAGGCAACACATCCATAGGACTGATCAATTGCCTCCTACCATAACAGCACTTCTCACTGCTACTAAACCTTTGGCCAGTAGATGCAAAAATTGAGTTTAATTGTTTCCGACAATCGTAGATATCTTCAAAATTTAATGGCATTAAATCGCTTTTGTCAAATGTTATTTCAGAGGGAACGGAATCCGCTATACCAGGATGAATGCCGTACTTTGTGAAATGCACTTTATGTTTATCTTTGTCAATGCATGTATCAAAGACACTCATAAATTCAGACTTTAAAGAGAACCCAACTTCGACTAATTCTGTGTTTCCTTTTCGGCAAGTTTTATTTGACGATTTATACGTGGTTTGTATTTCTTCTTTGCATTGCATTTTAGAAATATCGTAAATTTTCTTATTTGTTATGAACATGTTCTTTTCTTTGCACATAGCTATGATGTATCCACCCAAGTTTTCGCCGTCATGGGTCAAAACTGTTCCAGGACAAAGTATGTAAATTTTTGTATAGATTGGTACTGTATTTTTTAGTAACCAACGTTGAGTTTCAGACAAAATCAAGGGCATGTGCCTACCCAGATCGTTCCGTTTTGGCAAAACGCAAGCTGTGAAAAAATAAAAAAAACAAATGATCTATGCAAATAAACTTTTGACTTGAATCTAAATCAACAACATAACCCTTTATAGTAAATAAAGCAAAAAAAACAATTGAAGAGATGTTTTAAAACCATTTAATTTTTTTTCCATATTATAATGTTATTGTTATATGTTTCTATAATAACATTTGTCAATAATGTTGTTTATGTTCTTTAAAAATTGCATTTCATAGTAGTTCATTCAATTCCATTCTTTGGTTTATGACATAGTAGTTCATAAGATATAGCTGATTAAATGTACGACACCCGGACGGAAAAAATGTGTAGGCGAAGTGACAGATGCTTTGGGTACCTTTTACGAACGGAATACTAATTGACGTTTAAAATCTGTACCCATTTAACGAGATCGTCAGTTGATTTGTTGCTTTAAAGATACTCTCGTCTGTCATACTGATTGCTAGGCAACGTCGTCCAAAGTTGTTGGCATTCTGGGTGCCAAAATTTATGGGTTTATGACATGCTTATAGTCATATAATGTGATTTCACAAAACTTACCTTCATTTTTAATTTCAAAAATTTGATTTATAGAACCGAAGTTATTTTCGATGACACACTTATAAATACCAATGTTGTCTTTTGTCATAGTTAATCTATAAATCATAGATTTTTCTCGTAGACTTTGTCTGCCCCGACGCCAGCTCACCTACATTAACAAATTCTTTTATTAAATAAAATTTTATTTTTTAATAATATACTGAAAATTGTACAGGTAATTTGTTAAAGTGGGCGTGAATAGCTACGGAAAGACAAAATTTCATTAATATATTTTTGAAAAAAATTCTTGAAATAATAATTAATTCTTTATTTTAGGATACATTCAATTTTGTATAATAATCCATTAATGTTCATACTATCAACTCACCCTTGGCTCTGGGTTACCTCTAGCACTACAGTCTAGAATTTCTGTGGCGCCTTCTTTAAATTCTATGATTTTTCTTACATATGAAGTAGTAAATACTGGTTTGGATCCAACAAAGACATTCTTGGTATATGAGTCTGAAGACGAATATGTACTGACCCTACATGTATATATGCCGGAATCACTCGCTTTTGAGACAATTAATTTGCCTTCCTTATAAAATACACCATTCTGAAAAAAAATCGTAATAGTTTCTTTTATTACTAAGAAGACAACGTTCTCATTTTATGATAAGGACAGGAAAATTAATATTTTACACCAAGTAATTATTCACTTAGCATTCTCCCTGGTTATATCAAAGTCATAAGAAAAAAGTCAGTCATAAGAAAAAAAATAATAAGTATTATTTTAATCCAGATATGATTATAGACATGTGACTGATCGGTTGCCAAGGGCGTTTGAGGAGGTCATTTAACGCCAACTAATGTAATCATACAATCAAAACGATATTGTGCAGATCCAGATTTAGAGAAGGTTACTCGGAGCTTGAGAATGGGAAATTGGGATGATATTTTTTTACTAAGATCATTTTTCATTTTCTTCATTATTAAATTGAATGGAAGTGATGCAGGGCTATCAGATTTATTATCATAAAGACGGTACTAAAATAACTTCAATGTTTGAATACTTATCATTATTATAATGTATAAAAACATGTAAGTACCTTAAACCACCTTATATAATCCCCAGGCCGACTAATTACACCAAAAATATTGCCACACACAATTTCTTTTGATGACCCCTCTTGGATATGCTCTTCGAACTTATAATGTGTGTCGACATACGCTGTAAAATATATATAAACGAAGATATAATATTGAAAATAAAACAAAGAAACCTAAACGATCATTTAACTCATTGACACCATTTTAACTAGCCCCAACACGATACTTCTGCTGTAAATTTGCTATGTTCGTATCCCGCTGATTCCAGATGGTGCTGCAGCATCAGCGTTTTTTTTATTATTCCCAATATTCATATTATATATAACGGGTCTTATCGCGATAACTAATGGTAGTAATACCTTTTTATTGCCCAACGTTTCGACGAAGTTGCATTCGTGGTCACGAGCTGACTCTTGCTGAGCGAGGTATTATTATCGCGATAAGACCCGATATATTAAATATGAATAGTATAAATCGCGAAAGTTTAAAATATATTATTTCAGCTATAGTAAATTTCGAGTAGATTAAACCAGTAAAATATAATAACATTTAAATTTCTGAACAGATCTTCATAAATTATAGCAAAGAAACATCTCGATTACATTTTCTTTCAAGCGGAAACATCCTTCAAATGGACTACGATGCCAAGACAGACTACGACCAAAAAAGTGAGGTGTGTAGTTTGTGTAACTGTGTATTTGTATATACGTCTGTTGCTACGTTGCTTCCTAATAAATGAAACAATTTTATTATCGCTTGTTTTTTTTTTAATCGAGTAGGTTTTAATCTATATTTTATGAAGAACTGTTCAGACATTTTAAGGTTATCAGTTCTTTTCTAGCCGTTATAAGGATCTGAGCAGCTTCTAGCTGCCCCTCGCGGTTTAATTCGCGTTTATGGATATTACTTCGTACCTGTGAGGCGTAGTATGATGTAATATTGCTTATAACCTTCATCAATAAACGGGCTAACCAACGCAAAAATATGTTTTTCAATTATTCGAGTAGTTTCCGAGCCTATTCAAGCAAATAATCAAAATTTTCCTTTTTATAATGAATGATATTTAAATAACATAGTTACATAACTTTGATCTAATGCAACGTCATCTGGAGTCAGGAGGATATACCACCCTTCACCAACTGTAAGTTTTATAGCAGCAGAAAATTTTATATTTTACAAGTTATATACTGACATTCTAAAATCAACATCAAGCAATTTGCTGCCATAACTTTGTAAATGAAGAAATAAGGGTAATTTGAAAATGCTTAATTTGTAAATACATTTTGATATCAAATTGCGCATAGGAAGTTATTAATTATAACGATGATCCCATTTTAATAAAAGTATTCTAAAAAATATTATTTTATTTTTATTTGCCTGTCAGTGCTAATACATTAACCGACACTAAATCTGAGTAGAAAACCTTTCATTTAACGCGAGAATTAACACTTACCACTAATTTGAACATCATATTCAATTGTAGCATAATTTAATGAGTTAGTTGCAATACAAATGTAGGATCCCTGAGAGCTCAAAGTAAGGTTCTTTATTATTAACGTGCCATCGTTCTCGATGTCGAACCAGATTGTATCTGAAATCATAAGAACACATTTTTCTTGCGATAATTTAACCAACAACCATTTAATTTTAAATCAACATATCAACAATTTTAACACCGTTCATCTTTTCACTCCTTGGTATTAGTAATAACAATTATTTGTCGTAATCGATCTAGCTAGCTTCCATTTTAAAAAACGTCGTCTTATCCGTATTTTCAGGTAATGAAAAACTGTTATCAAAGTTTCTATTAACTACTAAATGTAATTATAATTTCCGAAAAACACGATTTACAGAAATGAAACAATACCGAGAAAAGGTATTTTTAAAATCATAACAGCAATACTAAATCTTGTTACTATACTGCAGAATTCCTTAGTCAATGATTAAGGTCATACAGAACTGTCAATTACCGTATACATTTATTAATATCGTCATCCTGATTTCAAATATTAGTATTTCGATTGCTTATTACCTATATTTCGTGAGCTGATTTAGTTTTTTTTTTTTAATTTTTTAAGATTTTGTAATCTATTTAGCGGATTAATATGTCACCTAAATTTATATTTTTTAGTCATGTTTATTTATATTATTAATATTTTAAAAAATGTAATGATCGCAACATTTTTGACTAATTACAAATGTAATTAGTGGAAATTTGTAAGTAAATCTAAAAAGATTTATTTAATATAATCTATTGATTAAACTAATATTAACAAAATAACAAAAAATGACTACTTAAATTTTAGCTTTTTAATATTACCTTTAGCAATGTTAAGTCCATTTACTTTCCATGTTATTGTAGGTTTAGGAGAACCTGATGCTTTGCACGGGACTCTTAATGTCAGGTCGCCGACAACGCCTTTTAATGTTTTCGACTTTAACCTGTTTCTAATTGTAGGAGCGGCTGGAAGAAAAGATAATGAAATATGTATTATGTTGTTTTTGTATCCCATAATCAACTGTTTCTGTCTTGATACGATTTCATTTCCAGATTTATATATGTAGTAAGTAAGCTTTATCACTTTTTAAAAACAGAGATGATCCCAAGAATTATGAATAATTCTATACAACCATCCTTAATTAAAATTTTCGAAAAACATATTAAAATCAATTTGTAATTCATTTCAATGTAATTTTTTTTTAACCAACTTCGAAAAAGGAGGAGGGTCTATGTTCGGCTGTATATATTTTTTATGTTTGTTCACTGATTTTTTTAGCGATTCTGGACCGATTTCGATTTTTTTTTTTGTTTGAAAGATACTTCCAAATTGGTCCCGTTATCACCATGTCAGGATCTGATCCGACAGATATTGTTCTTAATCTTGGAGAATCGAAGGAACTCTTCAAAACTAATAGTACCAGTAATAAAGATCATTTTCTGTGAAATACTAGTAAACGGAGCTCTAAAGGATAAGGCTTATTTCTTTACAAAATACTAATAAATTCAAAGAAATTTAATATTCAAAGAAATGATCTAAACTTGAAAGTGTAAATTTGAAATTAGAATATTTATATAATATATATATTTACTGGTGCATAAAATAGTTTCTTGGTGCTCAGAGACGGGCAAAATATTTTCTAACAGGGTCGTAGTCGCAGGTTCGCTTGTTAACATATAAAAGAAAAAAAAAACTAAAACGTACCTAAAACATACACTGAATAAGTGATTTTTTTCTTCCCGCCAATATTCTTGGCTATACAAGAGTAATTTCCTTGCTGGTTGATTTGAACTCGATCCAATAAGTAAGAATTTGTCTTACGGTCAAATCTGAAAGCAAAACAATTTTTTTCAACTACTGGTGTCATGTCTGTGCGTAATAATATATTTGTCTATAATTGGACGCTGATAAGCAATAATGTGTCAAGCCACACGGACTTCACTTCGAGAAAATGGCGTCTAAAGATGTCCAACTAATTCTTAATAAATTTGTTTGAAGACGTATAAATCCATCTTTTCTTATCTATTTTGATAAAATCTATAGTGAATTAAAAGCTGATTGGTATAATGAAAAGTTTTATCAAATAATAAGTTTTTTTCTAATACAGGAGATTATTTTTATAGCAAAATATGGCCCACACTTCATTATTCGAAACGTTTCATTAAATAACTTTTTTCCGTATTCATTTACTTTAGATGATTTGAAATTTTTTCGAATAATGTTAAATACATGATGCACTATTAGAATACGTCGATATCTCGAAATTCGATATTTTGTGGGTTGACACATTATTGCTTATCAGCATCCAAATATGTGTGCGTGCCTGCATGTGTGCGTGTTTGCGTGAGTGTGATAATATTTATGTTTTAAAAGATTGTAAGTTTCATAAAACCAATGCAAAATTTCGTTACTAGAATTACAAGAATCAGTTCTTTACTATGGATACCAATTATTATCAGGTTATTTTGGTAACAATTGTGAACGACAACCTTACGTACTCTTTCAAGCACAGGGAGGAGACTCACAAAGAAATATCAGCCACTGTCTACGAATATTCCAGTCTTTCAAATCCATTGAAAGTGTAGGAATCTGATACGAGTCAGTTTGGGTTTTAATTTTTGTCTATGCTTCATCAATGTCAATAATCATATCAGTCAATTCTTAGAAAATACTAGAAATAAATAATTAAAAGGCGAGAATGACATTACTAAAATTCTGCTCTCAGACTTTCATAAACATTGACATCATTTATTTCTCATAGCTTTACACCTAAAAAAATTTAAGTCATTGCCGTATTTTTGACATTCGCAGCTAATGTAACTGCTACTAGGTTACAGAGTTGTTTTTTATCGCTCTCGAGAATTAGATTTACAAATGTAATTCTCGTGTAGTATATACCAATATTACTTACACTATATCTAATGATACAATTTTTGGTTCGTGATATTCCAACGTCCATTTTACTTCAGGTTTTGGATTTCCATGTACACGACAATGTAACGTTTTTGAACTACCAACATTTAACTTCAAGACGTCCACGTCAGGAGGTTCTATTGAAACAGGTTCTGTAAGGAAGATATATATTTTTTAAATCATTATTTTTTTATTTTCGTCCGAATAATATTTATTGATTAAGGTTGGCTAATGGGCTCAAGATCGTCCCCTAAATTTTGAAAGCAGTCTAAATGAATCTGTTCCTTCAAAACCTTATGATAAATCAGCAAAATTGTATGCTCTTTTTAAGGATTTTAGTGTTTATCTTGGGGAAGCGTATTCTTAACCAAGATACCACCGGAATTATACCCTCTCTCCTCCTAAATCAAATTCTTGGATTCAGCACTGATCAAGTGTTCCCACACACCGAAATCCAGGATCCACCAATGTTATTAGATATGTCACGCGGTTTTACCCGCAAAAAGATTTTATAAAGCGGTTACTTTTCCAGATTAGCACGTTTTCGAGGGAACAAAAAATAAAAACAAACAGTTTCGCTTTATAACCTATTCAAATTCTAAAATAACACTTTAGATTTGCTCTCAGACTTTCATAAAGATTTACATAAGTTATTTGTCATTGTTTTAGCCGAAAATAGCATTTGTAAGTTTTACTATTGCGAGCACTATAAAAAAACTCTGTTACCTAGTAATAATATTTACAAAAAAAAACTTTTTTTTGAATTTTACCACTTATGTTTCGTTGCAAAATATTTCTATCCTTACCATATATATGAATTGTGGTACGATTTCGCGCTCTTCCTGCTCCATTTTCTGCTGTGCACCAATAAACACCACTATCTGATACTGAACCCATAAAACTGTAAGTACATTAAAAATATATAAATATAGTTTTTTTTAAATTAATTTTTAAAAATTTTTAAAACTTATTTTGTAACTTATTTCTTATAAAGATTCGAAATTGATTTTATCATTAATCTACCTTAAACTATTGTTCTTAAAAATTGTATATTTGCTTGAAAATTTGATCTCATTTTTCTTAAAATACCATTGCACTGAAAGTTCTGGAGAGCCATCGACAATACAATCCACTGTTACCGTTTCTCCTTCTCTGACTTTAATCTCCTTAACCAGTGCTATCGACGGAGGATCTAAAATAATGGTATTCATTATTTGCTACCTTTTTCTCGTTAATTCTGTCGCGTTTATATAGATTGTGTTTTAAAGTAATACGTATATAACATATATACACGTAATCACAAAACTACTTTGCTGTAATCCGCGAAACCATCTACAGCTGTCTGGTATCATGCAGTATGAGCACCACTCTCCCACATATACATTCGCACACATTGTACGAGTGTATATGTGGGAGGGTGGGCGGTGCTTGCCTGCTTGTGCTGCATGTGCGTTTGCAGATGTGGGAGGGCGGGCAGTGCTTGCTTGGCTGTGCTGCGTATGCGTGTGTGTATGTGAGAGGGCGGGTGGTGCTCATACTGCATAATAATAGACACCTGTAGGTTTCGTGGATTACAGCAAAGTAATTTTGTGATTCATTATCATGGAATTAAATATATATACTCTTCGTTTATTATATTATTGTAGTTTTATTTATACCCTTTACGTATAATGTAAGAAGCGTCATTATTGCTTTACAGGAACAATATTTGATTAACATTTAATATACACATTTACAAAATTATTTCTAAAAAGATAGCCTCAATAAGTTTTAAACGAACATATGAGCATTTTTTAATGTATTTCAAACTTACTTGTACAAGAGTAGAATTAATTTTCAAAAGAAATAATCAATTATGTTCAAAAAACTTACATTCCACTATTAACTGTATTTCATGAGAATCTTTATTAAAATCATTAACAGCCTCGCATTTATAAAACCCTCCATCTTTTGTCTTAACGTTATCAATATGATAAATGGACAGTGCGTTTTTTAAATCTACAAAACCAGATGATAGTTCGTCTTTATTAAATGACCACGATATAACAGGCTTGGGTTTACCCTGTATAACTCTGAAATAAAATTCTGAGTGATTACTTAATAAGCTACACGCGTTTTGAACAAGTTTAAGGTTATGTTAAATCTGATCATAAATTATTATTATAATTAATTTTTACACAAATTAAGAACCTTATCAATGATTTAAAAGGCAGACTAAGTAATCAGTTAAACATTGTGGACATAAAATTGATATATATTTATACTAGCTCCCGCCCGCGACTTCGTCCGCGTGGAATAGTTACTTTGGGCTAAGAATGCATTTTTTTAGATCAAATATCTCCCGATTTCGAAACATTCTTCATTGTTGCTCCGCTCCTTTTGGTCCTAGCGTGATAATATATAGCCTATAGCCTTCCGATACATGGGCTATCTAACATTGAAAGATTTTTTCAAATCGGACCAGTAGTTCTTGAGATTAGCGCGTTCAAGCAAACAAAGAAACAAACTCTTCAGCTTTATATATTAGTATAGATTAGCTTAATTTAAAATTACCTGCAAGACATGTCAACACTAGCCCCTATTTTCTTTTTGTAAATAGATACACGTTTGTCAATCTTAGGATCCTCTGTATCTGAAATATAACAAAATCATAAGAGTATGTACAGATACAGAACGTAATATAAACTTATGCTTTTATTGACGATCTTTCATTATTCTTTTCATTATCGTATCATTGATAAAGGATGGAAAATATCTATTTCAAATTATCGTTGCGGGTTAAAATACGGGCTTGCAACTCTGACTTATTTATTTGTTTAGTTTAGTCGTGCTTGGTGGGAAGGAAAACTTCATGAGGAAATGTATTGAAAAAATTCTGATGTATATTTTTAAATCCGCAGTAGAACACAGGAAAATCCATGCCTTTTACCAGTCTCTACTGATAATTTGTGAACAATATACACGATCACTTGAACGAAAAAATGCAAATAAAAAAAATATTTTCTTTACATAATATTAAGTTCTTACCTGAAGCAGACATAGTAACTTTAAACGAAAACACTTTAGAGTCGAAGCCGTTGGATACATCTACATGATATTTTCCTTTTAATTCAGTACTCATGTTTGTTATAGTTAGTACAGAGTTATCTGACGAAATTTTGAAATTTTCACCATTAGTTATTTTATCGCCGTTTTTAAACCAAGTGATAGTTGCCGCTGGGAATGCCTCTACCTTACATTTAAATTGGGCACTCTTCTTGTATTCCACTTTATTATCTAAAAGAAAAAACTATTGTAATTGTTATAGACGTTTTTATTTTAAATTTCATAGAAATTAAAATAACATATATGGATGCTGATAAGCAATATATTGTGTGTCAACCCACAAAAAGTCGAATTTGGAGATATGATGTATTCTGATAGTGCATCATGTATTTTACATTATTCAAAAATTTTTCAAGTCATCCAAAGTATATGTAATATTTTGTTTACGGAAAAAAGTTATTTAATGAAACGTTTCGAATATTGAAGTGTGGGCCATATTTTGCTATATAAAATAATCTACTGTATTAAAAAACTTATTAATTAATAAAACTTTTCATTATACCAATCTGCTTTTAATTCACTATAGATTTTATCAAAATAGAGAAAAAAGATTTATACGTCTTCAAACAAATTTATTTTGACAAAATTATGCCTTCTGCGTGCAACCGGAACGTTATTCAAGATACCATCTAAGAAACCGTTGGCGGTAGTTGTAAATAATATTTTCTAAAATCTCAAATAGACAAATGTCACCTTAGTCTACCCGTGACCACGAACGCTGCAAAGTGCTCGAAACGTCGGGATGATAAAAATAATTAATATACGCGATTTAAATCCGTTTAAAATAGTTTTATTTCATTGTTAAGAATTGGTTTGACATCTTTAGACGTCATTTTCTCAAAATAAAGCCCGTGTGGCTTGACACATTATTGCTTATCAGTGTCCATATAATAATAATACCAATTAATGTACAAAAAGGTGCATATTTTCCCATGTTTTACTAAAAACGACTCAAGTTTTGTTTTTGAATTTTTCCAATAAACAAATACAAACCTTTAGGATATTCAAGTATTTTCAAGTATCTCTTATTGGTTCTTACTTCAACGGACTTGGCATCCTTATCGTCTTCAATATTTACTGCTGTACACGTAAATTTCATGTTCTTGTTAACCTTTTCTATGTCGAGAACACTAACGTGTTCATAAGGTAGTTTTACGGTCACCACTGGCTAAAATAGATATTTATCATAACAAAACATTAAAAATTGAAGTGTGATTACATTTATATCTCCACCGGATGCTAAAGATACGAGGCAAATATTTAAAAGCGGATGTTGATGGTCAAATCTAAAAATATAGAGGATAATTAAAATACTCAAAAGATCCTGGCAAATGAGCAAGGACACCTTCCATAGTTTCACTATTTAACTCACGGCTACTAAATTTATTTTGTACGTATTATAAAAATGTATTAATTTAAAATTGACTTAAGAAAATTATAAAACTTACCTTGGAGGATACAATGTCACCGGAATCATCAGCCCATGTTATATCTGGTGTGGGATATGCATGAACGGTACACTTCAACGTCAAGGCAGCATCGAACTCTACATTCACTGGGGACTCTGGCGAAATAGTGACCAATGGCGGGGTATAATTGCCCTTTTCTATAAAAAAAGACAAATTCATACTTACTGACTGGCTGACTTACTGTATAACTCTGTAGAGTTCACTAAAGATGAAGTCATTTTCATTTAAACCGAAAAGATATGTATATTGTATCAAGAATTCGTAAACTGTAGTCAATCTTTAAAATGCTTATCAACGTCAGACAGAGCGAGGGGGAAATAATGGGAAGCAAATCAAACGTCACATTCTATAAATCTTTTGCAGCTCCTATTGAAAGAAAAATAGAGTGAAATAAAGGAACCTTAAAAAAAATCTTTATTTCGCTTCCCAAAATCCAGCTGCTTTATCCAGGAGGTAACTAGGATTTTGGAGCGCACTTCTGCATGTTGAGTACTATGGCTGTGCAGTCTAAAGGCAAGCATATTAGTCAAAAGATTCTATTATAATTTTCAAATTAATGATTTTTTTATTCTTACCGGTGCCAGACATATCAACCTTGAATTGAAAAATTTTTGTATCTTGACTATTAGTTACATTCACATAATAATTTCCTTTCATCTTAGGATTCATTCGTTTTATGGTTAGTACAGAATCATCTGGTGATATGTTGAAATTTTTATCATTATCGATTTTTTCACTATCTTTAAACCAAGAGATCGTGGCCGCTGGCGATGCGTCAACTTTACATTTAAATTCAGCACTTACAGTATACTCTACTGTTTCATCTGAAAACACAAACATTGTTTTATAATAAAACATTGTTTTATGATACAACAATGTTTCATTAAGTTAAAATGTATAAGCGTATAAGGAATTATATAATCGTATCGTATGTAGTATCGTACAGTACTATCGTTAGATACTTTATTACGATCTAGATTATTATTCATGTGGCTTCACCTGCAATAGATTTCCATCTGGTATTCATGAAATAAACAACATATTATATACTACGTATGTACTTTCATTATAGTTTCGATTTCTGTATATAGTTTTTTAACCGAATTTGTACAATCACAAAAATACTGCTTATAAATATAAAAATATATATGAAAAATAATATTAGGAAAGATGAAGCAATTTTTGATATTAATAAAACGTCAAAATAACGTTTCGTAGACATTTTGAAAATTTAAGGGCTGACCAACTAACCTTTGGGATATTCAAGAATTTTCAAGTATAATTTCTTTTTTGTCTTTACCTCGAGAGATTTAGCATCCTTATCACCTTTATCGTTTGCTGCTGTACAAGTTACTGTAAAGTTCTTGTCAACCTTTTGTATTTCCAGAACACTGATGCATTCGTTATAAAGATCTACTGGCACCACCGGCTGCAATAAATGTTGAATACTTCATATGTTTTTAATGCTACGTATAATTTCAAGTATTAGGTACTGATGATCGCCCTCGACTTAGGTTGCGTGATATGAAAAGTATCTATCCATCTTTACAAACTTTCGCATTTATAGTATTTAGTAGCAAGATTCAAATAGACCATTAAAACATTTTTTTTTTTAATAAACTGATTTGATTTCAACTTTTATTTAGAATTGATCTTTGGAAATAGCTCGTGTAAACCCGATTTTTGAGATTTGTGGTCATTAGATTATTATATAAAGTGGTGCTTATAGAAAAGTTATTTATTTTATTTATTTATTGATTCTGAAATACCATCGACATAATCATAAATCACATACAAAGAACCTTAATATCTAGTACTGTGTAATACACCAACAGGTATTTACAATTTTCACATAAAAAATACTAAAACCAAACACGGGTAGTTTCACACTTAATAAAAAAAACATTATGCAATAAAATAAAAATAAAAAAACAATAAAATAAAAACGATTAAAAAAAGTATTCTAATGAGAAAAAGTAGAAACAATTAATAATAAAATTTACCTTGGATGACAATATTGAGCCCGAATTGTCAGTCCATATAATATCTGGTTTAGGATATCCAAGAACTTTACACTTTAATGTCAAAGAAGCGTTAAATTCTATATTAATTGGCGAATCTGACAAAATAGTGACCACGGGAGGTGTGTAAGGCGGAGGTTCTTCTGTAATGGTAAAATAAAAAAAAATACTTAGTTAATTTCATTACTTTTTACAAATTATTCATTAAAGTCGTAACAAGGATTATCGTAACTTATGCGTACAATGATCTGAAATTGGTTCTTATTCAATGCGGGATAACCAATACTAACTAAGACTTTAAATTATTTTTAATACTCTTTGCATCATTAGATTTTACCTATTTTTGGATTCTGATATTCTGTTGTACTCATCGATACTCTTGTTATATTTTCTTTACTCTTCGTGAGACCATTTATCTGTAAAATAATTATCAATTTAAATTATTTAATTTATTCATTTATAAAGGGTTACCATCAAGGCTATAAACTTTACATATATATAAACAAAAGAAAGCATAACAAATTTATAAAAAGGTGCTTTAATTATAGGTAACACTACATTTTTACCATATCAACTACTGAATTCTATAAAGTGACAGAATAACATAAAATGAAATTATAGTTAATTATATTAAAATTAAATAAATCTTATTTAAGATTAAATTAAATAATTTAATCTAACATATATATCTTTGTCGCATTTATATAACATATGTACATATTTCTATTACCGCTATCTTGAACATGCCATTTGGCGGTTTAAAGGGTTCGGTAATATATAATTGATTTTCTTCATTTATAATTTTTAAAGGCAAAACCTTTAAAACATCATCATCAGTATCTCTTAGCTCGACGGCCTTTAATTGAACATCTCTTTCAAAATTGTCCAGCTCGATCAATAAATATTGTTTATCTGAAACAATAGTGTAAAATATTATTATGACCATTAGTAGTCACTTAGTAGTCAAAGTGTGATCATAGTTTATAAAAATGTTATTTTTATGATCATTATTTTGCTTCTTAGGGCGAAAATTACGCTTGTAAATCTGTATTTCTCGCCTAAAACTAATTCACCACGGATTTTATATGATTTAACGTTACATTGATTGTTTATTTTCGTTAGTTTATTGTATTTGTAATACATGGTAGAAGTTATCTCTACATACAAACTGTAAACAAATTTGACCTCATTATAATATTAGTATAGGTGACTATGTCAAACTCGCAGTACGTTTAAAAGAAATCGATACCTCCCACGTAAGTTATTGTAAGCCACAAAATTGCCATTAGCGTTTTTACTGAATACTACACGAATTTGCATTGCTTAATGCATTCAAAGTGAAAAAATACCAAAAATCTTTTTTTTTTTTTCAAGGAAAGTTACAACAAAATACGCCTGAAAATTATTTTGTCGTAACTTTCAAACTAAAACGGATTAAAAGTGCTCTACTGTAAAATTGTAATTTTGGGGATACAACAACTTACGTGGGAGGTATCGAAATATAAAGTCATATTCACGTATACTGATTTTGGTAGAGGCTAATGATATTATATAACTATATATATGTTTTAATAATTTTAATGTTTTAATATTTGCCCATAGATTTTGGTACCCGAAATGATGATCACTTTAGACGACGTTGCCAAGCAACCAACAAGCATCTGAGTACGACGGGCGAGTTTTTTTTAATATGTCAAGATTTTTAACATTAAATATAAACGTAATATATCTATAGTTAAAGTAAAAAGTAAAGTAACAGCCTGTAAATGTCCTACTGCTGGGCAAAGGCCTCCTCTCCTATTAAGGAGAAAGTTAGAGCTTAATCCACCACGCTGCTCCACTGCGGGTTGGTAGATATACATGTGCAAGAATTTCGATGTTTTCCTTCACCGCGGTGGTGCTAGCAGTAAAGTAAAAAATTATATATTTATAAAATTATTTCAACCTGTAGATCCATTGACGGGCTTAGTTGAAGTTTCACTCATAGTTGTTGGTTCAGTTAAAGAAAAACCATACTGAAAGCAGACTGTAGTTGCGCCCGATATAACTATCGAAGATGGCTCGATTATATGGACAGTGTAGACTCCAGGCTTCACTGTCATTTTGTCAACCTGCAATTCATTAAAATATTTGTTAAAAGGGTATAATGTTACATCTTTTAGGGTTCAAGGTGTGTTTGCCATAGGGCCATTTTAATCCTACGTCAGTAGTAAGTCTATTTTTTTATGTACAGCGTTTTAGTATCTGCTCTATTGTAAAGCGGTAAAAAATATAAACGATTTCAATTTTATTATAAGTTTTTATCTATGTATAGGTGCATATACTCCTGAATTGGTCCTAAAGAATCCGTTTTTGAAGTTTTAGTGTTCGTTTGTTTTTACATATTGTCTTGGAATTTTTTTTTTTTTCAATTAAAATAGGGCAATCGATTGCGTTTGATATAATTATATATAAGAAACACAGGTCTATCATTTCCCTGCGATCTAATAATGAGAGAGTAATGCCATTTTAGTTGATTCTTCCAATTTAACTTACAATAAAATACTGTTTTTTTTTTAATTAATTCAATTCTGGTTTTTATGGACAATATAATAAGGATTCCATGTAATTGAAAATAAAAAGCCAATAGACTTTACGGACTCATTAACTATATCGTCAATGTGTAGAATAAAGCTTAGTTTGGAATCCATTAAAATATCAATATCACGAGTCTGCCTTACACTGTCAAGAATGTTTCCTTCAATATTATAATAAAATATTACATAAATCACTTTTTTACTAAAAGTAATACTTTTACAATTGACAGAGATAAGTGTCATATAATTTATATTATACCATAACGTTTAATTATCTACATACAGCTTTAAAAGTTTCGAATCATTTATCGTATTTATTATGGTATTGAAATTAAGGTAATTGAAGTACAACTTAAATCTGCTGCGTTGAAAAAATGTAGCAATATTATTAATAAAAAATTCAAAGAGTATAGGACCAAGAATTGAGCCTTGGGGTACATCGGTTTGATTGATGCCCACCCCACAACAGTCATACTTCTGTTTACTAAACACGAAACGTGACATCGTGTTAGATTATTTTGGACATTGTAATCAATTACTTTTGTATTAGCAGGGAGTGGTTAACAACATCAAACGCCTTTGAAAGGTCTTTATGTATATAGTGTATTTTTATCAACAGACTGTAAATGATTAAGGCAATTTATTTTATCTTTATGAAATGATATATGATATACGATAGATTTTATATGTTCACACAATAATGCAAAACCCAAAGAATCGAATATCTTAGCGACAAAATACTATTAGGTCTGTATTGAGCAATATTCATCTTATCGCCTTTAAATATAGGGAGTACTCTAGCCTTCTACCACTCACATGTAGCTTCACATAGTGATTTATTTAAACTACATTGTAACTGTTTAACTAAAGACCCTGAACAATATTTTACAAAATGTCATACAATTTTCTAACGGTTGATTTTTGAGTTTTTGTATGAAAACATTCAATAATTTCTACATAATTAGAATTTCTAGGTCAAATCATTTAAATTATGAAATAGATACTTACAACACTCTTATCCGTGTGTACTACTTCTTGCGTTTTAATGACATCACCAGCTGAATCGGTTACATTATACTTTGGAGAAGGGCATGATATGGAAATCATAACATCGTTTATTTTGCTATCAACTGTAAACTAAAACAAAATATATGAAAAAAAGTAGGTACTTTATATCTGTATCCAAAAATTATTTTTATCGTCTGTACGCTAAATTTAGGATCATCGTTTGTCTGCGGGCTGTCTCATAATCCGTTATAGATAAAAACCTTTCTTTTTTTTACAGAATGAGTATTTCTATTGAAGAACAACAAATACTAAAATTCGACTCACTCACATATCTTGTTTCTTTTACATAAGTAATTATTTAAAAAAGACACACTATTTTAACTTATTCAATTATACGGACCCTTCATGAGCGAGCCCGACTCGCATTTGACCCTTTTTAAGTCTAATCGATTACATTGAATCGCCATATAAAAAGATTCACATCAAAATTACTTTTTTCAGTAGGTACTTTTGAATTATGTTAACAAAAACAGTCACAAAAAAAAACGAAAAAAAATATAAATTTTGTGCGACTTACTTGAATTTCTGTTTCTCCTTTTCTAGTATTTTTTCGAGTCAGTATTGTCCGTTTATCTTTTATCGAGTGTATTATATAATTAATAACCTGTAGTAATGAAAATGGGATATGAATGTAAATTCATTTTTAAATACTAAAAACTTTACTACCCCCTTGCACCCCAGTGTGGAATAGTAGTACCACGTTTTCTATTTAATATTTCATTACTATCACCCAGAACTAGTTAGTGGATGCCTGCAACCTAAAAGCCACATACTGCTAAAATTTCAAGTTCGTAGCCCCAGCGGTTAAGGCTCTGCGTTGATGAATCGGTCAGGACAAGTGATTTTATATATATAGATAATATAATATATGTATGAAGTTTCTTCAATTACCTTGGTAATGTCATCTTTTTTTAAATGAAATATCTGTCCAGATGTGGCTTCAGTTAACTCTTCGTATACAGCGTAGTATTTACCTTTGTAGTTTTTACACATTCCCGTCAAAAGAAAATTGACCTGTGAAGAGATACGTAAAGTTTGCTATAAGGACCAACTTAGAACCAAATATTAAAACATGCTATTCAAAATTAGGTCTTAGGCGAGAATTACATGTGCCAATTTTATTTTTCTCGAGAGAGCGATATAAAATAACGCAGTGAATGACAAAAATATGGCACTGACAGTGAATTTTTTCAGGTTTAAAGCAATGACGAACAACTCGATACCTCCCACGTAAGTTGTTGTAACCCCAAAATTACAATTTTACAGTAGAGCACTTTTAATCCGTTTTAGTTTGAAAGTTACAACAAAATACGCCGTTTTTCAGGCGTATTTTGTTGTAACTTTAAGGAAAGTTTCCTTGAAAAACAAAAAGATTTTTGGTATTTTTTCACTTTGAATGCATTAAGCAATGCAAATTCGTGTAGTATTCAGTAAAAACGCTAACGGCCATTTTGTGGCTTACAATAACTTACGTGGGAGGTATCGAACTTATTTACATCTTTATGAAAGTCTTAGAACAAAATTTGTAAGTTATTGTCTCAGACTCAGAAGGTGTAATGAATTAAAAGCAGATTGAGATATTTAATATATTATCTAATAAAAAGTTTTTCAAATATATAAAGTTATTGTATAAACTGCGAAATATGGAACTCACTTGGTAATCGAAACAATTAATTAAGAGACTTTTTTCCGTACTTATTTAGTTCATATGACTTGAATTTTTTTAATAATGTTTAAATAGGTGATGCAGTATCAAAATATATCAATATCTCCGAATTTGACTTTTTGTGGATCGACACATTATTGCTTATCTGCATCCGTTTCAAATCAGATAATTAGCTTACTTTTAATTTAATCAAAAAAAAAAAAAACTTACTTGTACAGCTTTTTTTTGGCTTAAACTCCTAACGATCGGCATTTTTTCATAATCTGCGGCGGAGGCATCAGTGAAGACATAGAAAAAGGAATTTGGTTTACAAATCTTTAGTGCTTCTTCAATTCCCGATATTGAGTATTCGGGACAGTTACCGCCGTTCACCATTTTTATGCTATATAAAGCTGTTTTAAATTCACTCCTTTCTTTTGTCCAACTCATTACCTGCGTATCTGTGACAAGAAATACGATTCATTGCTTGGATTATTCACGTTTTTTGAGATATTTTAAATGTACATTGCAAAGTTCTTTAAATAGTTCTGTTTTTTTTTTTCTCTCTTTTAAATACCTTTTTTTTATTATATATATAGTATGGCGAGCATCCGCGCTACTTATGCGCAAAATATTCTGCCAAAATATACATTTTTTATTAAACGATGATTTTTTTAACGTCGAATTATAGATAAATGTCATCTTTTTTTCTTTACTCGTCTTATTTGGTTTCAATACCCGGAACGAAAATTACAAATTTAAGAACATTATTTTTCATTAAAATTTTTCATTACATAAAAATTATACAGTGCAATAATTCAAACAATAATTCTCATTTCTTGTGTGTGGTTGGAAGTACGCAACATATGCCTGTTAGTTAAGACAAGTAAACAAAAATAGACTTAAATAATAAAATAAATAAATAATGACTAATAACAATGATATAATCATAAAAGTAATGTTATGTGAAATTGTTAGAAGAATCGTAAAAATTCTAAAAATTATGATGATTCCTTTAACTTAATATTTTCAAAACTTACTAATTATAACTTAATTTTTTTAATTAATTAACAGAACCAGTTTAATGGATTAGCTTGTAACAAGTTTGTATGGAATATATTGAGTAGCAAAAATATTATATTAATATTTTTAAAATTTCAAATATGAACAAAAAAACTACATTTTTAATTTAATTCTTTCAAGCTATTTATATATTTAAATATTATAGTAGCATACAATATTTAAACATATGCTATCTTATCTCTGAAACAATGTTTATTTATAAATTTATAAACGAATTATAATAAATAATATTAAATTTATTACCACTTACTAGGGTCGTCAAACGTAACTAGAATGAAATCTTCAATCAGACTAGAATTCGACTTAAGCACGGCATCAAAAACTTTATCAGTCTCTTGTATTACTTGCTTTATAATTCTTGACATAGAAGACGTTCTGTCAATGACAAAAACTAAACTAGATTTATGTTTATGTCCATTCACAGCACATAGTATTACCTCAACCACAATTAAAAAGTATAACTTGTTAACCAACATCGTGTTGGTCAATCTCCGTCACCGCTACGTACTAATAATAATACATTATCGCAAAAGCTGGAATCACAATAATACTACAGTAAAATAAACGCGGAGACGTAGGCGTGATTTATTTGTATTTAATAACATATCACATTGACACTGTTGTACACACACATACATGTATGTAATACACCTTGATTTCAATTGAATTATAATGAAACAAGTGTTCTCGTTGAGGACATTTTAGACTTTCCTGTTCATCTCTGGCGCGGTCCGAAGGGAGGGGTCACAGGGGACATCACACCTCGCCCTTGAAATCGTCAACGCCAATTTGGAAAATCAAAATAAAAATTTACGAAAATTATAAGCAAAAAAATATTTTCTGAGTTATTCACGTGCATTGTATTCTAAAAATTCCAGCGACGCTACAAATAAGCGATCCGATAACAGAGATATCATTTTCTACGCTAAGACGTGTAAAAACTTGGTTGAGAGCAAACATTTTATAACATGACATGTTTGACTCTTATTAATATTCATCGCATAGGCTTTTTCTACTTCCGTTCCGTTCCATTTGCGATATTTAGGATGCCATAACTTCCCCCTTACTTTCAATTTCGGTTGCTCAGTCGTAAATCAGATAAACTATAAGATCATCAGCACTGCGACCATAAGGAAAGCCGTAATTCCCTCGCTGATGCGCTATTGATCTTCTCGCTAACACCTAAATAAACCTTAGATAAAATAGGAAAAGAATGTAAGGTAGTCTAAGCAGTCCTGTGGGCAACTAGTAAACCGGGTACAAGACTAATTTTGCGATAGAGAGTAATGTACCGTTGGCGTTCAGGATGGAATGTTCCGATCCGACCCATTGGTCAACCGTCGGGTTCCACACGGTCTTTCATTCCGCATAGCGATCAGCCACCAGGCTTTGTGCGATGTCGGCGGGATAGTCTCCTAAACCGAGATAGCCTGGATTCGAGACTCTTTCGCGCTACTGGCAGCCAGCGGTAAACCGTTTCAGTGGACTTACCTGGACCCCATGACAATGCTGCGCCGCTAGTGTAGGATCAGAGACTGACGGGGCTACCACGCACAAAAGAAAGGACAGAGTGAGAGAAGGGAAAATGGTTTACATGCCATCGAACCTGAATACATCCGAAGATATTTTGTGGTTTGACTGTGACATGATAGTGGCCGCAAGCCAGGCAGGGGGTGGACCTCTTACCAAAAACGTAAGATAACCCAGGACGTCTAAATACTACCCGGATTTCCAATAAAAATAAAATACTTACATTTGTTTATAATATGTGCCATAAAGTTATGTACTGTGCATTAAAGTTTAATTCTTTCTATACATTTTATTATAAATTATTTTTTTATTATAAAAATAAATCGTTGAATGTGTTGTTAAGCACAAATTTCGAGAACAGCTGAACCGATTTCGCTAATTCTTTTTTTACAATAATCCATGAACTACGAGGATGATTCTTACGACGAAAAAAATTAAAAATTTGCGTGAAAAAGTCTAAAAACAACACTTTTCTGTATTCCCATACAGAAGATTCAGAATACATAATCATTAAAAGTCAATTTGTACTAATACCATAATATAAAATTTACGTGATAGTAGAGATACTGTGTGTACTGTTCTGTGTCAGAATCGTATAAATATTAATGAATTGACTATCTGTTACTTCAAAAAATAAACTATTACTTCAATGACACTAAAATAACATAGCTATGTAACCCTGACCTGATGCTGCAGCATCATCTAAACTCAGCAAGATACAAATCTCCTCACCAACTTTCAGCAGAAGTCTCGCGTTGGAGCTCGTTGACATGGTCTCAATTAATAGATAGTGTTTATTATATATAAATACTTTGTTAATAAAAACCTTTTAAGGTCTACAACAACAATCTGTTCTAAATTTAATTTTCCTGTCAAACTTTGTAATATATGGAATATTTATAGTTTTAAAATAAATCAGAAGTTTCTAGTTCAATCTTCGTCACACGAGGAAGACATGTTTAAAAAACCCAATAATTTACGATAATTCTATTTTTTCCTAATTCATATTGTAAATGCTAATATTAATTTGTTTGGTTATTTCTTTGTTACGGTTTTAAGTCTCAGCTATTTAATTGTTCATCATGAAACTTTGCATCGCGCTGAAAACAGTAAAAATATAAGATACCTTTCATCCAGAAGAAAAGCACATTTATGTTGTATCGTGGTCTTACGGATCGATGCTACGGATAACGCTACAGATATCAATACTGTATTCATTTTGCAAAAGGGATGTTCGTGGTATTTATAATTTAGATGCTCTAGATTATCTTCGAAATGTTTTTAACAAACTAAGTATACTTACGGTTGCATCACATTTACAACAGTATATTGTGTATCCACAATAATATTGATTTTTGATAACAAAAGTAACAGGTATTTTTTTATATACAAATGACCAACATTCATTCCTTTTTTATTATTTTTTCTCTTTACAATAAAATTCTTATAAGTGACAAAACACTTAGAATCAGTCTTAGAATCAAAGGTATCAGTGACGGGCATTGTAGTAGCACGAGAAGAGAGGATAAACTGATTACGTCTTCGCAAGAAAACATTTTATTTCTTGGAGCAAGGTATTCGTTTTTTTTTATAAAATCTCGCAGAAAGTGTTACACTTTCTAATTAGTAAATTTAAAGTACAAACTGTAACTATACATTAAAAGTGCTGAATAGCGAAAGCATATTATTATACAGATTACCACACGATGCTCGCGACTTCGTCTGCGCAGATTTATTTACCCCTATTTTTTATTATTATTATTTTACCCATATTTCGTCTTAAAATATTCTTTCTCAGGCTCTAGACTACCTCTGTACCAAATTTCATTTAAATTGGTTCAGTAGTTTAAGCGTAACACACAGATAGAGAACAGTTACTTTCGTATTTATAATATAAGTAAGGATAAAGATGCGATTTATTATACGCTGGATTTCATATAGGATATGTAATGTATTTGTAACTCCTCAATGATATATTTAAATAATAATATATATAAAATTGTAAATATTGATTTTCTTGCCGGTTCTCGGTAACATTCCGATCAGGAGCATTATTATTTCAAAGGTTTATTGTTTCTGTTTCGAAGATTCCAAAGTGCTTGTAAAAGCCTACTTCAATGAAGTATATATTGATATTGATTCCAAAAATCAATCAAAATCAAAATATGCTTCATTCAAGTAGGCTTTTACAAGCACTTTTGAATCGTCAATACAAAAACAAAAGAAAACTAGACACTAATTAATTAATTTACCACCGGTTCGGAATGTAAATTCTACCGCGAAGAACCGGCAAGAAACTCGATAGTTACTCTTTTTAAAAGTTTTACAATGGGTATTTAATATATTTGTAACTCATAAATGATGAGTTACAAATATATTAAATACCCTGTGTGAATCCAGCTTATACTGAATCCAAGCATGTTTATCATCTATATAATCTTGAACAGAATAATATGCTTTAGCTACTAAGGATTTTTTAATATGTACTTTAAATTTATTTTTTGTAAACTGTAACACTTTCTGCGGAATTTTATTATAAAAACGAATACCTTGCCCCAAGAAGGTAACATTGACTTTGCGGAGTCGAAACTTCGGCGTTATAAGCGTACTGTCTGTCTGTTTTAATGTCTAGTACATTAAATATTTTGTAATCTTCAAAAATACTATAAGCAACTTAATTTATTTAGATATATTTATACTACTAGCTACCCCTCGCGGTTTCACTCGCGTTTATGGATATTGCTTCGCTCATATGAGTTGAGCGTGATGTAATATAGCCTATAGCCTTCCTCAATAAATAAACTATCTAACACAAGGAGATTTTTTTAATTCAAATCAGTAGTTCCTGAGACTAGCGCGTTCAAACAAAAAGACAAACTCTTCCGCTTTATAATATTAGAATTGAAAACCAAACTACTGGACCCATTTTGATATCAATTAAACAGATTTTAACATATTACCAAATCTTAACATATCCTTTTAAATATAAAATATATTTTTATATCGATTAATAAATGACTGAGTTATCAGGTAACACACAAAAAAATACAAACCGAATTGAGAATCTCTTTCTTTTTTGAAGTCGAATGAAAAAGCAAGGATTCTTTTCATCGTTAATTCTTGAAAAAATAACTTTCTTGACGTAAGGAAAATTATTAAAATAAGTTATCTCGTTCCGTTCTGTATTTTTTTTTCCTAGTAAAAGTAGAGATAAATAATGCCGTCTCAAGTACAGTGACCCGTTACATAAACCTTTATCTTAATTATATACACAATAATCGTTAACATAATTATTAATTAAAATAATGTGATATTTTTAAAGGGTTTAATCGTATGTATGTTTTGATTGCAAGCTGACCTGACATGTGACGACAACAGAATTATATAATTTCATCGAAAAGTTTGGCAAAAATAATAAGGAGTAAAATATTTACTATACAATATACAGGGTAATGTGTTTATTATTTACTAGCTGATGCTCGCGACTTTGTCTGCGATGTCTAATCCCTATGTCATAGTAGCTTTATGCATGCAAAGTCTTAGCGTAATCGGTTTAAAATTTACAAAGTTTCATATACACTTTCATTCCCGTTAGGGGTAGAGTTAATCAAAATCCTTTCGTAGTGGATGCCTACGTCATAATATCTACCTGCAAGCCAAATTTCAGCCTGATCCATCCAGTGATTTGGGCTGTGCGTTGATACATCACTAAGTCAGTCACCTTTGAGTTATATACAGGTAAAAGTAGTGTATACAGAATGTCCCGAAAGTCAACGATTAAATTGAAATGGGATATAGGCCAGGTCATAACGAGTCTGTGTACAAAAAATCGTTTTTGTAAAAGTCCCTTGGTTTCTGAGATAGAAGAACGTGAAAAGTACGAAAAATGACTTCTTTAGTAGGTTTTTGACTGCCATTGCTACAACTTTAAACCTTTCTCAATCGTTGTTACTGTTTTTTAAAGCTGAATAATGTATTTATCAAATAAATAAAATTTCAGGTCTCTAGGTGTATCATGTGCGAAAAAAAGTCACTTGAATTTCAATTTAAAGGTTTTTGTCTTTTGCATCACTATACTTTGAGAACTCGCACTAAAAAAAAATCTACTACACAGAATCTGCGAGTTATCTCAAAAATTGGCGCATTTAATGTAAAATCCAAAATGCTAAAAAAAAGACCATATTGAATTATTGAAAAAAAAGATATTGATAATTGATTACAGAAGGTACCATATGTCTAAGAAATTTTCTTAAGAGGGAATTTTGAAATTTTTCTTTTTAATTGTTTAAGTTGGTATTGACGATTGAAATAGTAATTAATTTTGATTATTTTTACTGTTTTATTATTAATTAACTAGTTGTTGGCGTAATTGAAAAAAATGTGAAACACTGGCCGAATATTTTGCTCATTAGAACCGCGGATTAATGCCATTAAAAGAAAAAGAAAACTGATTTTTTTCTTGATTGTAGACGCTATTTTCTTCTGGATTTGTTGGTTTTGTTATGCGGAGTTACTGGAATGGCTTTTTTGACTTTGGCTAACATTTATTTGTACTTCGATTTTGCTTTTTGATTTGGAATTTTGCTGATTAATTTAAATATAATAGACAATGCACTATATTTATGGCGAGTGCAAGGGTAACGCTCGTGCTGCAGCAAGAATTTATAGAGAAAGACACCCAAATGATCATCGATATCCAGACTACAGAGTTGTCATCAACCTGCATTGTTCTTTGACAGAAGGCGTATTTCCTAGAAGCGTGGGCGGTCTAGACTAGGAAGACAACGGTTGAGAAAGGTTTAAATTTGTAGCAATGGCAGTCAAAAAACCTACTAAAGAAGTCATTTTTCGTACTTTTCACATTCTCCTATCTCAGAAACTTTAAAAAAAAAACGATTTTTTGTCTACAGACTCGTTATGACCTGGCCTATATTCCATTTCAATTTAATCGTTGACTTTCGGGACATCCTGTATACACGTACTTTTATGACACTATTTAGACAAAACGCGTGGGCCGATTTTGATAAATCATACTTTGTTTCATTCTTTAAGACAGCGGGAATGTCATAGAAAGCATAAAAATTGGGAAAAATCAAAGTGGCCGATTTTAGACGCCATAATTTGAAAAAGAAAAAAAATGAGAATCAATGAACTATGTTAAATGTAGTATCGTTGAATAGGTATTCAAAAATCATTTGTAGGTTTCTTATATCGTTTTTCAACCAGAATTACCGTTTAGGATGTATAACAGTTTAAAGTTTATGTTCGTAACGATTCTCACTGCAGACCTTGTTACGCATTTGGGTTTTTCATTTTTTTATATTATTAGAATTCATGAATTAGGTACGATTTGACTCACTTCCGTTCGATTTATCGTACTTGATGTCTGTTAATATGCAAACTGCTGATAAGAATGATTATAAAAACGGGCACTAGTATTTAATGAGCAAACATAATTGGACTCTGATAAGCAATACTGTGTCAAGCCACACGGACTACATTTTGTGATAATGGAGTCCAAAGATGTCAAACCTATTCTTAACAAGTATATTTGAAGAAGTATATATCCGTCTTTTCTTTTCTTTTTTGATAAAAGGTATAATTAATTAAAAGCAGATTGATATATTTAGTATATTATCTAATAAAAAGTTTTTCAAATATTTAAGATTGAACCCTGGCTGGGTTTGAACTCTCAATCATCGGTTGTGATCGACGTGTTCTAACCACTAGACCATCTCGGCTCACACATAAATACATACTTTACTAATTGGCTATTGGTAATAATAGACAAGTGTCAATGTCAGCGTCAATTTGGCTCGCTTTGTAGCTTAGGACATTGCCCCTTGCAATTGTGCATTGGTAGGTCTTGATATGAAGTCATTGGGATACATAAATAGTATTTAATTTGTTAACAGTCGAAGTTATTGTGATTATTGATTGATGGTACAGATGCAGACATTGCATTTACAACATAACTTATTTGAACGCTGTTAAGCAATACTATATCAAGCCACACGGATTTCATTTTGAGAAAATGGCGTTTAAACATGTCAAACCTATTCTTAAGAAATTAGTTTGAAGACGTACATATATATCCGTAAATAGGTATAATGAGTAAAAAGCAGATTGGTATACTAATAGATTTATCTAATCATAAGTTTCGCAAACATATTAGATTATTGCATTTTGCAAAATATTAAGCACGCTTTAATATTCAAAACATTTAATTAAAAAACATTTTTTCGTACTTAATCAGTTTAGATGACTTGAAAATTTTTTGAATAATGTTAAATACATGAATCATTTTAAGAATACATCAATATCTCCTAATTCGGCTTTTTGTCTGTTGACACATTATTGCTTATCTATATGCTATATGAATATTTATTGTAATTTTTTTTGTTTTTTTTTAAACCTTATTATTATTAGTACTTTATTATTGTTATTATTCTGATCTTAACCTTATTATTATTGGTTAATTGTTGTAATTTATTACTACAATGTGTTTTTTTTTTACTTAATATTATTAGTAATATTAGTCACTTTGTAAATCTATGCAGTTTCATTTCTCAGTTTTGTTATTATTTTTTTTTATTTTTAGGCATTTAACGGTAATCATTTATGTCTGCATTTGTCAACTGTGTTCTTAATAAATTTATTCTTATTCTTATTTGTTGTATTTTGCCTCTCGGGTTTGTGTAATATGCTTGATATGTGTACAATATTAAAGCTGTAACTATTCTTTAGCGCCTGTAGTTGCGAGTATATGGTTTAACACAACAGAATATAATATAATATACAACAAAAAGGGTATAATATCCCCCATGACTTTATAGGGTTATATTTTTACCTAGCACCCAGTTAAAATTTTTACTCGTCACATAAGTCTTACCAATTCATTTGTTACACACATACATACATCATGAGCTGGTATTTCGAATCGAGCAATTCCTGTTGTGTTAGATAGCCCGTTGATTTTAAAAAATTGTAGGCTAAAGTTATACCACGGCTCGAGAGCAAAGCAGTAAAGCTGGGAGAAATTGTTAATTATTTATATTTTATACTACATTAACTTACCGATAGCACTATGAAATATTGCGGTGATTGTCTTAATAAACGTTAGCGTTATCAATTTAATTACATCATAATTATCTACGCTTAGAATTTGTTCGGGTTAAATAAACATAACATGTAAATTACAAACATTACAATTTATTTTATTGAAACGACAAAACGGGTAGTGTGTGAATGTATAAAATTTTTAAGATTATTCTGTGGTTTCCGACTTTTTAGCATATACAGTACTTTTAAGGCGATATGAACAATTTTCAAGCGACTTAAAAATAGAAGTGCTACTCAATTCGCAGTGAAAGTTTATTTTATTTTTTAATGTTTGTTATCTCAGGGCTCTGTAATTTTTTAACCGATATTGAATTTTTTTTTAATTTATATTAACAGATCCCATAAAATTTTCTGCCAATTTGGCAGGCAAAAAATCGGGGTCCTGAACAGGATGGGGCGGTATTTCACATCGAAACATTGACTCCTGCTTTATAAAGCTCAGGTCCGTCTTCATGTGGAGTACTGTTCCCACCGTCCGGTAGGTGCCTCCCAATACCAGCTTCAACCACTTGACTCGATCCAACGCTGGACAGTTCGTATGGTCGACGATCCCAAACTCAGAGAGATTTAGAATATTAAATTTACGAAGAGACGTTGGTTATTTGTGTTTTTAATATCTAAACTCGGTTTAAATTATTTACAATAAAATCAGGCAATTTAGATAGTTGTAAGATAACTTATTTTTTATAAACGCCTGTGTAAATTATATAAACAAATCATCAAAGTTAAGATTGCTATTCAAAACAGTAAGAGAACGCTGATGAATTTGAGATGAAATCGATTTAATACTTTGTTATACACTGGACACGGCAAATTACTATGACTGATATAATCGTTTTGTGATACCAAGAAATAGATGTATGAGTAAAAAAATAACGACACGCCCCGGCTTCACGCGGGTAGATGTAGTAATTAAACAAAGAAAAATAAAAAATGTAAATTTCTATAGCCTCGTGTCCATAATGTAGGACTCTAATGGTGAAATAAATTTTCAAATCGGTCCAGTAATTTCCTATTATAAACAAACAATATATACAAACAAAAAACAATCAATTCTTTTCTCTTTTAATATTAGTATAGATTAAAAAAAAAATACGTTTAATTTCTCTCAATTAAATAAAAAGAATTTTAAATGTATTTAAATCTGGTATATTAATGTCTGTTATCATCTCAAAGTTTCGAATATCTTTCAGCAATCGTATACACTGATAGTCTTAGAGAGCCGAAAGTTATTTTGCAACATTAGGTTGTGGGTGAGTTGGTGGCCTTTGGATAAAAGGTATTTATACACTCCATGCTTGCATCAAGCATGATATATCAGATCTTAGACTTTAGTTTCTTGAATTCAAAATTGTATATATCATTGTAAATTACTTCATAATTTGTTGTTAAAATTCAATCATTTTGATGTCTTCTTCCCTTCAGAAAAATGCAGTACGAGCATAATAAGGTACTGCAAGATACAGTAAAATGTAAAACATGAATAAAACAATGTAACATTTATTGTAATATTTAAGTTAAATTATAAAACAAATTTTTCATTTGTAATGGTACATTTCATTGTACTGTTATTCCTTATAAAACCATTCACCTGTAACAATACATAATTAAAATAACTAAGGCTTCCTTAAATTATATACACATACTTAATACTACTTAAACTTAGAATTAATACTTAAACTTAGAATCCGGAAGGGTGTTAGACTTGGCATAATTAAAGTTTATATAGAAAAGAAATGTTAAATGCTACAATAAAATGTATTTATATGTATATGTTGAATCTTGATTACGTGTGAATATATTTAGGTAGATAATATGTTGGTTCATATAGTTACAAGTCAAAAGTTGATTTTTTATGAAAGTAGCTAAGCCTTCAATATAAATAATCATATTCTTACCGCTATTTTAAATTTCCCATATGGTGGTTTGAATGCATCTGTAGTATATACTTGTTCTTTCTCGTTTACTAAAATTATTGGCAGAACTTGTAAAATAAGATCATCAGCATCTCTAAGTTCAGCGGTCTCCAATTGAACGTCTCTTTCAGAATTTTGTAATTCGATTAATAAATATTGATTATCTGAAATGACAGTATAATCAATAATTAATCAGTGTGTAGAATTTCGATTTTTCTTTTCTATTAAATATGTGTTTTTATGAAGGGGCAGTGAGAATACTTTAACCGTTACGGCTACAAGAAAATTTAGGAGTCTTACTCTAATTTATTGACGTATATTGCCATGCATTTACAAATTATCTAAAAATAAGTTGCCCTTACTAACCCATCTCAAAAATCAACCCTATATCAACCGTATATGGACGCTGATAAGCAATACTGTGTCAAGCCACACGGACTCCATTTTGAGAAAATGGCGTCTAAAGATATCAAACGTATTTTAATCAATTTGTTTGAAGACGTATATATCCATTTAGTTTTCTATTTTAATAAAAAATATAATAAATTAAGAGCAGATGGATATATTTAATATGTTATCTAACAATAAGTTTTTTAAATATTTGAGATTATATAAATTGCAAAATATGGAATGCACCTGAAATTCAAAACCTTAAATTAAGACACTTTCTTCCATACATATTTAGTTTAGATGACTGTATTTTTTAAAATAATATTAAATAGATGACAGAGTATCAAAACAGATCAATATCTCAGAATTTGACTTTTTGAGGTTTGACACATTATTGCTTATCAGCATCCATATATAGATTATTTATGGAAAACATACAACCGTATATTACCTGTTGTTCCCTTGATAACCCTTGCGACGGTGTCATTAAGAGATCTTGGTTTGACGAGAGAAAAGCCGTATTGAAAGGAGATATTAGTTGAACCTATTACTGTCACCAAAGAATCAGAAGATCCATTGTCATATAAAGATATAGTATATATCCCAGGTTTTGCATTAATTTTGTCTACCTGAAATCAATTGCAACTATTATTTTATTCAGACGCGTTGGCGCAATGGTCACTGCAACTGACTAAAGTGCTAACGGTCGATCGGGTTCGATCCCCGCTCACGGTAAGCGTGTGTATTATGTGTGTGTCGTGGTCTGGGTGTTTGTGTTAGTGTTGTGAGTGTTTCCGGACCCCCGAAACAAGGTCATGAGATCTTAATGGGGGCCGTTGAGTGTGATGCGTTATTTATTATTATTATTCAACATACATAAGAATTTATAAACTTATCGATAGAAAATTTTTGAATGAATAATGTGCACTTTTGCACTATTAGTCGGATTAGTTGATGTTTATATTACTCTGATACAGTAAAACGTGGCGTGATGCTTTATTATTATAAAATTACATTAAAAGACTTCTTAATACAACGATTTTTGAAATCGATGTTGTAATTCTAAATATTAAAGCTGTCAAACAATTGTCTAACACATTCCTAAGATTAATACGTTCAGATAGGCTCTTAAGTTCTAATGTATGTAGATTTATATCGTTCATAAAATACATTGTATGTTTTTTTTGTCTCTTGAATTGCTTTCCTACGATTACTACTTACGGCCACTTTTTTCGTATGCATAATTTCCTTTGTTTCAATAACATTACCATCCACATCGGTCACTCGATAATTTGGGGAAGCAGATGACACAGTAATCATAACATTATTTGTCTTACTGTCTATGGTAAACTGAAATAAATAAATATTATATTACACGTGCAAAATTTTAAATTAATTTCAATCCAAAATAACATGTTTTCAATATATGTAATACGTTTCCATCTTAAGCCAAAAAAGATTACGTCGTATTGTTCGTCTTTGAGAAATTGTAGGTTCAACAAGAAATTTGTACAAAAAGTTTTTATTTCTCAACCATAACTCGCTATTGTTCATTTTCGAAATGTTTACCGCCACGCCAAAATTTATTAAAATTGGTACAGCGGTTTATGCGTAATTAACAAAAAACCAACAGAAGGAATAACATCATTTTTTAACTTACTTGAATCATTTCTTCTTTTTTTACTATTTTCCGAGTCAACGTTCTCCGTTCATATTTAATCAATTCAGCAATATATTTAATACACTGAAATAAAAAAATTATGAAAAACCATGAAACAGCTGTTATTTGAAAAATCAAATAAGTTCTCTTCTTTACCTATGTAATGTCATCTTTTTTTAAATGAAACATCTGTCCTGATGTAGTTTCAGTTAATTCTTCGTATACATCATAATATTTACCCACATATCTTTTACACATTCCAGTCAAAATAAAATTAATCTGAAAACATTTGTTCTAAATTAATAAAGAACTAAAAAACTGGTGAAATTGTAAATAAACCTAAGTGGCAATTCCCATACATAATTACCAATTTAAATTCTATCGAATATTCATTTTTCAACCGACTTATGTTCGTTACCTCAAAACTACGTATAATTAATAATGTACAATTACCTCGGTCTCATAGAATTGTTATCAAAATCATTTAAATAGTTTGTTTTTAAAATCAAAATAACAAGAATACTTTTGTCCATAAAAGTAAACGAAATTGTATACTGTGGTTTTAAAATAGGGTCCTTTCTTTTTAATGTCTTAGTTACCTTAATTTCTTCTAAACCACCACAGTATTGACCGAACAAAACAAAAATGTATTTAAATTGGAAATATATTTTAAAAAGGTTTTCGTATTAAATAAGAATAACGCATTGCGTTTCACTACCACCTATTAAAATTAAACTGATCTACGAAATCTATATCGAAGAAATGAATTTGTTTGTATAATTTATCTTTATATTCATAGCTTTGTGCACCACAATAGCGTTTAATGGTTAGCTATATCTTAGAGTAGATAGAAGTAATTTGTTCTATAATTGAAATAGCAAGGTGTGTTGTGATTGGCTACAAGCGATTTGACAGTTCCATCATCAACTTCTCGCTTAGCAAATACTTGATGTAAACTAATTAATTTTGCAATTCAAGATGATTTTTACAGCTTTCTCATGAACAAATTTAATATTTTTTATGATATGTCGAACTTGTTTTGGCCTTGTTCGATATTTTCTCTCGTATTCGTATTCTACGTTGTTTGCTTATTTTTTTTGAAGTCAAAACAACTGGGAATCTGTGTCGTAGTTTATACCTTTAATTAAGACTGGTTTCATTCTTGTTCTTTATATATTTTCAATGTATGTATTTTGTTGATGATCGAATAAATAAATATGGTTATTTAGAACAGTCTTAATAACAAAAATTTAGGAAAAAAACGTACTTGTACAGATTTCACATCGCTGAGATGCCTGACAGTATCTATTTTATTGTAATCTGCAGCGGAAGCATCAGTGAAGACATAGATAATTGAATTTGGTTTGCAAATTTTTAGTGCTTCTTCAATTCCTGATAAAGAGTATTCGGGACAGTTACCGCCATTTACTAATAGGATACTACCTAAAGCTGCTTTAAATTCATTTCTGTCTGTTGTTCTAACCTTTACTTCTGTTCCTGAAAAAAAAAAAAACATTCAATTTAATAGCATTTTTCTGTGGTAGCAAATTTTCTCTTGTGGTATAGTTTTCTGTAACTACTATTATTATCGATAGGCGCGTTGGCGCAGTGGTCACTGCAATTGACTGAAGCGACGGTCTCGGATTCAAACCACATTAACAGCGAACGTCTGTATTGGCCATACAGTTGTTTGTCGTAGTCTGAATGTTTGTTTTTGGTTTGATCATGATAGGATCATCCTAATAGGTTCCGTTTACGGTTATTTTATTTATACTATTACCTGAATGGAGGGTTATGTGAATACATTTGGGAACGCTCTACTGCCTAAACTGTTTGGTGGATAGCAACATATGGTTAATTCCTATTAATCTTTACTTACCAGGATCATCAAAGGTGACCAAAATGAACTCTTCAATTCGACTTACATTCGAAAGCGCTGCATCGATTACAGTATCGATTGTTTCAACTATCTGGTGTATCACTTTGCCCATTGACGCCGTCCTATCGATAACAAACACTAAACTATGTTTTGATTTATGTGCGGTCACAACACAAAACGTAACTTGAATTATAATAAAAAAATATAATTTCTTTAACAGCATCTTGTTGAGTAATTTTATCTCCTATTTTAATAATTTAAAAAATATGACAGTCGTCACTTTATATAGAGTTGTTATATCAATGAAAAATTAATTATTGTTTCATGTCATCTGTAGGTAAAGTCGTCAGAGACCTTTCTCTTATCATCTTTTATTTTATATATAAAGCAAACTTTAAGCAATTTTGTTTGTATATAATTTTAATATTTATGACGGGGTAAGCAATCTATGATGACAGAAATGTTAAGCCACAGTTTTTAAAAGTTTTGCTCGTCTGACTGTCTTTACATTTCACATAAAAACTTTGTTATATTTACACGATATAAACATATTTTTTTATTTATTAAATTACTTATTTTTATTTTTTATTTATTATTACAATGTAACTATTACAATTTAAATAATGTATAATATGTATAGTGAGTAACTTTTCCTAAGCGCACATATTTATTTTTTCTTGCTTTTCTTGTGTTTGTTTTATTCATGCCTTGTTTTTATTAAAAAAATATATTTTAATGTATCTCCATTTCTCTGTTTGTCTATTCTTAAAATACCATCAGAAGTTAGAGAATGTATTAATGGAGATATGTATTTTACCTCAACAAAAATATTTACTTCTTACGGAAATCCCACTCTCGAAAAAACTCTCGTGATAACCTTAAAGTCGTAGATAATGAGGGAACGTAATATAATTTTTTTGTATTTTTTTTATGTTTGCTCACCGATAATTCCGTCGTTTGTGGATGGATTTTAAATATTTTTTTCGTTCGAAAGGGTATTCATTAAAATTGGTCTCAATGTCATCAGGTCAGAATCTGATGATAATATCCTGGTGAAATCGAGGGACTTACTGATGATTACTAATTTAGGTAATTTTAATAGTAACTCGTGCATTTGCTATCGAAAAGCCACATTTAAGTGGAGTTGATGATGAAGACCATAGATGGCCACCGGAACTACTCAATAACTAATATGGGTTGCGATTCGATAATTTCAATATAATTGCTGAGAAATTTATGCTCATCATAATGCATATGATGAAGTAGAGCTAATGATGTGATACCAGAAGAACTCCTCAATAATTAACAACCCTGAATCGGAAAAAGCAATATCTAGTAAACGGTGATAAACGGTTGACATTAGGCTTTTGTAACTTAGGTAAATTACAAACTGTTGCCTACTAGTGCCATATTATATTTGTAACTTAAAAATTTAAGAAAAACTTAAAAAAAACAAATATAAAATAACAAACAAAAGATATAGTAGGTACAATACGAGGACACGTACAAACAATAAAGGCTAATTTTATTTAATAAATACTATAACCATGTATTCACTATGGAGCCGATGGCCTGGTGGTTAGAACACGTCGATCTCAATTTTTGATCGAGGGTTCAAATCCCGGCTAGCACTGCTGGTTTTTCAAGTGCTAAATTTGTGTTTAAATTCATTTCGAGCCCCGCGGTGAAAGAAAACATCGTGAGAAAACCTGCATGTGCCGGGAGAAATTCTGACACATGTGTATCCGCCAACCCACAGTGGAACAGCGTGGTGGACTAAGCTAAACCTTCAAAATTATATTTAAATTCAAAGGAGAAAAAGTGTTGGTAATTGTCATTACACGAGTAATTAATACTACTTGTGGCCTATCGGTCGGAATTCGACCGTAGTTCAATAAATTTTCAAGCGATTTCAAGATTGACCATAGATATTATTTTAATGGAGCCTGGTAGCATAATTACTACATCTCGTTTTCGGGCTGGCTCGACCGGGGCAGTACCTCACTCTCCCGGAAAATCGGCGTGTAGCTGCGTTTCTTTCTTTTTACCCTGTATTCCTTTTCTGGGTTGCAAATGGGCAGCGGTAAGCACTTAACATCAGGTGTCCCGCCTGTTCGTTTGTCAGCTGTTTTGTTTAAAAAAAATATTTTCAATTAGATCACAGACTTCAACAATAACCAAAAGAGAATACTCACATATATGCATGTGTGTGTCAAATATATGGCAGTGTGTGTAAAGTTTTTTTAATTGATTTAATGTTTTTATTATAAATCATTAAAAAAATATATTTGCACTCCTCTATAAAAACTATGTGTGCGAAATTTCATACTCCTCCGTCTGCGTCATTTTCGTAAAAATGAGTACAAAATGTTTACTTCACGTATTAATAATTAATATATACACTTTTACAATACCTAATTGTTCTGAATTATAAAATATTTTATTATTGAAGTCTTTATGTAAATAAAACATAATCTAATTTAATATGAATTTCGTTCTAAATTTAGGTTTCCTGCCACACGTTACAAAATATAAAGTATATCACAAAGTAGATAATTCCAGTTAACCCTCCGCTACACGAGGAAAATTAAGTTCATATACAAAGAGTCAATACGCATTTTGTAATTATGCAATTTAAAACTTTATTTTTATTCCATTAAGGATTTATTTTGTACATAATAAATGTTGTGTGTATGATTAATTAAAGAAGAAATAGGACGCGCGAATTGCCCTTGTAATATAGCTAACATGTTAGGCCGTAATGTTATCAATAATGTAATATGTATTTACAATGTTGCATTAAGCGGTGGATATTTTTGAAATATATTTAAAAAAAAATCTTTTTTTTTTTACAAATAAAACAACATTTTATATAAGACCACAATGGTCTATGACTCCGTCATCAGATCCTGAATATCACGATTTTGCATCAAAATTTTTATCTTTTGAATTTTTAATGGATTATTTTGTATAACTTAAATGTATCCAAGCCTTTTTTATTTGCATCATTCAAATCCTCTAGAATAATTGGATGTTGATAAGCAATAATGTGTCAACCGACAAAAAAATCCAATTTAGAGATATTAATGTATTCTGATAAAGCATCACGTATTTAACATTATTCAAAAAAATTTTAAGTCATCGGTACTAAATAAGTACAAAAAAAATGTTTCTTAGTCTCATGTTTAGAATATTGTAGTGTGTTCTATATTTTGGATTATCCAATAATATATATTTCAAAAACTTATTGTTAGATAGACTTTAGTAGACCAATCTGATTTTAATTCATTATACTTTTTATCAAAATAGAAAAG
Source organism: Hypolimnas misippus (assembly GCA_037950945.1). Lineage (NCBI taxonomy): Eukaryota > Metazoa > Arthropoda > Insecta > Lepidoptera > Nymphalidae > Hypolimnas > Hypolimnas misippus. The sequence continues at coordinate 6,350,798 of JBBEEQ010000014.1, forward strand.
CAAAGATGGATATATATGTACGTATTCAAACAAATTTGTTAAGAATAGGTTTGACATGTTGAGACGCCATTTTCTCAAAATGAAGACCGTGTAGCCTGACATAGTACTGCTTAACAGCGTCCAATTCTTAACCGATTTTAAAAGCGAGGAGGTTCTTATTACTATTCGTAGCGTATTTTTTTTTTAATTTTTTACCTCAAAACCCCGTTATTTTTTAACAGAGTTTTAAAGTATTTTTTTTTATTTAATAAGGTATACTTTCAGATAGATCATATATAAATTTTTATCAAAATCGGATTAGTAGTCCACGTAAACGAAACCACGTATTTTGCGTTTGAAGTCGGTTGTTTTTTTCTAGGTCTTAATTGTACACAGATAAAGTCGCAGACTTCTTCTCTGAGAAACAATCAGACCTCGGTACAAATTTTTATAGGGGTGAACACTTCAAGTTTTATATTTACGATAAAAACTCGTCTACAAAGCCTTATCTATACATATAACAAAATTCATAAAAATTAGTTTAGCAGTTGACGTATCAGAAAACAGATTTACCTACTTTCACATTTACAATAATAAAAAAATAAAGTAACAGCCCGTAAACGTCCCACAGCTGAGTAATGACCTCCTCTCCCACTAAGGAGAAGAGCTCAATCCACCACGCTGCTCCACTGCGGGTTGGCGGATATACATATGTCAGAATTTCTCTGGGCACGTGCAGGTTTCCTCGCAATGTTTTCCTTCACCGCCAAACACGAGACACAACTAACCACTAAGCCATCTCGACTCATTATTATATTAATGGATATTACTCTATAATAGTTTTAAACTAATATTCGTAGCAAGCTACACTCTGAATGATAACCGAATTCGAAAGTGCTTTAAAAAGCCTATTTGAATAAAGTATATTCTATTTGAATTTCATCACCAAATCATAATCAAATCACCAACCATCAACGTATTTTCTTTTACTGCAACACAAATGCAACTTGGCCTTAACAAAGTTATCGTTTATTGCACTTAGAAATTGCAGCACGTTTTAGTTGCAGATCGTCTCCTACCAAAGTGCCATCGAAATAGCATCTAAACAAATATAACATAATGTTGACGAAATATTTTTTACTAGTTTTTGTGGGAGTTTTAGGTGTTTCCTGTGAAAAAAGTTTTACCATTGTAATGGACACGACCAAATCAATGGAAGACGAAATTTATGCTTTAAAAGTTAACATAGCTTCAATTATTAATGTAGTAAGAAGTGCAAAATTCACTAATTATATTTTAATACCGTTTGGTGATGAAGGTAAAATCCATCGAGAACAAGAACAAAAACATTTTCTAATCTATCATTTAATTTAATTTAAACTACATTTTTTACAACGATTAATTGATATTGTATAGAAAATAAGATTAAAAAAATTGTAAAAATTATTTTGACGATCATGTTTAATGTTACGTCTTAAAACAAAATTAAGGAAACACTTTTATTTTCAGATGTAGGTCCACCGTTAATATCACCGACGCCCAATGCTCTTGTGGACATAATGGAATTCCTGGAAACTAGTGGAGGACAAGGATGTCCAGAAAACTCATTAGCCGCTTTAGAGAAAGCACTCCAAGTCAGCCTGCCTAATTCCTACATTTATGTCTTCACAGATGCAGAAGCGAAAACCATAACTCAGCTTGATAATATAAAACAGCTGTGTCAGACTAAACGTAGTAAGGTAAAGTAACAGCCTGCAAATGTCTCAATACTGGGAAAGATCATTTCTACTATTAGGGATACGGTTCTTAGTTCCTCACTGGTGGTGAACAATATCTTAATATGTATCTATATAATACATTATTAAGACTTAGCATACCAGTATCTCAGCTTTGCTCGATAACGTGTTGGTTTTCTTATATTTAAAACGCCAAGATGGCCTATAGTTAGTAGACGTCGTGCTCAACCGATGATCACGTGTTCAAGCCCCGGCTAGTATTAGAGATACTTCTAGAGGTTTTCAGGTGCTAAATTTGTGTTTAAATTCGTCTCCAGCTCATATGTGCCGGAAAAATTCTGGCACTTGTATTTTCGCCAACAAGCAGCATTAAGAAGTGGATTAAGCTCTAAATCTTTCTTAGTGGTAGAGAAGGCCATTGCCCAGCAGTTTGACTTAATATAGATTTTTTTAATTGTTCAGTGACACTAAATTTATATTATATAAACGAAACGGTTCGATTTTATTCGATAACGTAATTGTTCGATCTATGCAATTAAAAAAAAAATAATCAGGCAATCGCATTGCGTCACATTGTTTACACAAGAAAGAAGCAAACAATCGAATTGAAAACCATCTCCGTTTTGGAAGTCAGTTAAAATAGTGTTTAAAGGTATACTAATATTCATAGGATACTGAAAATATCGTGTTTGGAATAAATGAATGCTTATATTTGATAATTCAAATTGATGTGCTGAAATAATGATTACCAATTCATACATCATTGCGTACTTTTTTCAGGTAAATATATTTAAGAGTGGTGGATGTGAGCGTACAGAAATGAACCAATTTGAAAATGAAAATGTTTATTACGAAATTGTTAGAAATTGTGGCGGATCCGTCTTTCAATTAAAATTGAGCGACATACGGGATGTAAGTATTTATAATATAACCCAATTTTGATGTTTTACAAATACTGAATTTGATATAAATAAAAAAAAAAATCAATGATTTACAAATAGGTAATAAGAACTTTGAGTATTAAATCATATAAACGCTACAAGTATCTCAAAAGTAACAACTACCTAACCCATAATTGGACGCTGATAAGCAATAATGTGTCAACCCACAAAAAGTCAATTCCGGAGATATTGATGTTTTTTGATACTACATCACCTATTTCACATTATTTCAAAAAATTGAAGTCATATAAACTAAATAAGTACAAAAAAAAGTTTCCTAATTAATTGGTTCGAATTTCAAGTGCGTTCCATATTTTGCAATTTATACAATAATCTCAAATATTGGAAAAACTTTCTATTAGATAATATATTAAATATATCAGTCTGATTTTATTTCATTATACGTTTTATCAAAAAATAAAAGAAAAAATGCGTATACACTTCTTCAAAAATATTTATTAAGAATAGGTTTGACATCTTTAGACGCCATTTTCTCAAAATGAAGACCGTGTGGCTTGACACGGTATTGCTTATCAGCATCCAATTATAAGGACATATTCACACCAAATTTTAATCTCACTAAAAATTACCAATCTATTAAACAGATTACTCTTTTCATATAGGTTTTTAAATACATTAAAGAAATAACAAAAGTGGACTGGAATTACGTTAATACGCATGAAGAGTTTACAACTAATAAACAATATACCGTAAGTCATAATACAGTTAATAAAATTAAGTAAAAATATATACCATAAGCAAAATTTAGAACTAATAGAGTATTTAATATACATGAACTCATACACAATTAATACCGATGTTAAAACCCGTTAAATTCTAAGAAAAATATCCAGAAGAAAAAGTAAAAAATATTTTAAAAAAAAAACTATGCAAATGAAACGCGGAAAGTAACTAGTAAATACATTATACATAGATGAATAGTTCAATCATGGGTAATAAAAAATTTAATTAAAATATAGTTTCAATATTTCAGCTAACAATAGATACATACACCAAGGACCTAATTATCGTCGTATCTGGAAAATATCCAACTATTCAAATAACGAATTATTTTGGGGATAGTCCACGTATCGAAAAAATCATTGAAACTCAAACAATGCTTGTAAGTATTTTGTGAATAAATACGATACGTAATTTTATGAATAAATACATAACATTTATTTAAGGTGATTCGTGTACAAGTTGCGGAAATAGGCGAATACACTACCGATGTAAGCTGCCAAGGGACAGGAGTTGTAACGGTTTATAGAAAAAAGGAAATACAATTCCGATATGGATTTTCTCCTTTACAACCCAGTAACCTTTGGGAAACAGCGTCGCGGCCAATACCAGGTTATTTATGTATATTTAATAAATCTGATTCGAAAAATTATTTTGCGTTACAAAAAAAATATAAAAGATTTTAAGTTTTATACCACTTAGTTCTGAACCATAAGGGCGAATTTGTAATTAAAAAAATATTATTATATATTTATTGAAGTAGACATTAGTTAAATATTATGAAATTATATACATGAAATTCATACTATTTAATAAAAAATCATTGTTTTTAGGTGTAATGAACTACGTTCTCATATCAATTCCGGTTGACTCAGCAACTGAACTGATGGCTGTTAATATACAAACAACTGATAAACAAGATGATATTAGAGTTCCACATCGTATTGTTGATGAAAGCAAAGGTCTGTACCTCGTACAGACATATGTAACGCCCGGAAAAGCATTCGTAATAACGGTAAATAAAATAATTTGATATTTATTTTTCATGTAACTAGTATACGAACAGGTCAATTGATCAATTGAATGATTAATTGTTAAGAACAATCCAACGACACACAAAAAGTCATATTCGGAGATATTCATATTCTCTAATGCGCTTTTTAAATGTCAAATCACGTAAATTAAAAAAGCACACAAAAAAAGTTTCTTAATTTAATGAAAATCGAAGTGTAATGTTCAATACTTCTGATATTTTGAAAAACTTATTATTAAGTAAAACTTTTTTTACACCAATATTTTTAAATTCATTATAATCTTAAAAGATTAAATCAAAACAGAGACTAAAGATAGATAGAGATAGAAATATTTCTTTAAAAAAACTTATCTTGAATAGTTTTGACAGCTTTAGACGCCATTTTCTCAAAATGAAGTACGCATGGCTTGACATAGTACATTATCAGCGTCCGTATACTTATTTTTTTTATTAACCGGCTATTAACCATTAACCACACTTACTACTGCCTATTAAATTAATTGACATAAAATGTTTTATTAATTACAGATAACATGTCGCGGCAAGACAAATAATCAAATAATAACTGGTACCACAAAGTCAATACAACCGCAACAAACATGTATGCTTATTACTTATTATTCTTATTCAATTATACATTTTATTCTCTATAGTGTTAATTCTTCTTAAAATAAACTTATCATTAAAATCTAAATAGCTTAATATATATTTTCTCCTTTAGTTATTTCAACACAAAAATCGACACCCAGGATAGAAATAATTGAACCAGAAGTTCAGCCTTTAATTGATTTTGGAACAAGTTTCAAAACGGCCTGTAAGGTTTTCGGTTATCCACAACCGAATATTTGGTGGGAAAATGATTTCGAAGAAACAATACCATCTCAGGTTATACCCAACTTTTTACGTGTGAACATAATTTAACTTTTTACGCATGAAAAATAATGAAAATAATATTCTACCAAATTGCATTTAGCATTTAACGTTCAACTAAAACATTAAAATTAAAAATAGACAAACAAACGATAGACACGTTGACGCAGTTGCCACGACAAATGACTGAATACTATAACGGTCGCGGGTTCGATCCTCGCTGACGGCAATGTCTGTATTGGCCATACGGATGTTTGTCGCGGTCTGAGTGTTTGTGTTGGTATTATGTGTGTTTCCGGACCCTCGACTCAAGGCTACGAGATCTTAATGTGGGACATTGAGTTTGATGCGTGCATTTATTTATTTATTTAACTCTATGTACATTAACCTAAAGGCTTAAACAACTGATATATAAGAAAAATGTAACTAACAAACTCTTACTGTGAATTTTCTAAATCATTGCATTCTTTCTGTAGATTTAATACACACTTGCTTTATTAGGTGACGTCATAAATGGCACTTTTTACTAATAATTAATATTATCAAAATACAATCTAAATATTTTGTTAAAAATTTCAGAGGGTCCTCCTTGAAGTACCTTCGACATACATAAGTTATGTAACAATCGCAAACACTACAAGAAATGGGACGATTACGTGCAAATGTAAAAACGAGGAAGGGGAAGATGCAGTGTCAATGAGTTTATATGTCAACAGGACTTTCGTCTTTGAAATCATCCAGTCTCCAACGGGTCAGTTTTAAGCTAAAACACAAACAATCACGATTTCGAAGTACAGTTCTAAACACATTTTTCGAATTTCGAAGTACAGTAAAAAACGACTTACGAATATCACAAAGCGAAGTTTAGGCGAGAATTACATTTGTAAGTTTTACTCTCTCAATTGACACACGTAAAACCTCTCTGAATCCTAGTAGCAATTACCTAGATAATCTTACGAAAGCTGTTGTTTTTAAAAATAAAGGCAATGACTGTAAATTCCTTAAGCAACGTGAAATAGGGTATGTAATTCTTTATGAAGGTCTGAGAGCAAAATTTGTAAGTGTAATTCTAACCGTTAATCACAACTATTATAATTTTATGATATTTCGTTTTGAAAAATAATAAATAACCAATAACAAGTATACCGTTCCCAAAATAATTAACAGACAGTTGTAACGAGATCCAGAATTTTGTTCAGATAACAGACATGTATACGTTTTGAAGTTTTCTGGGACTGAATGAAACTATAAATATACTAATTGTGTTAAAAATGTTTACTAAAAAAATATGTACTAGCAAATCTTCCATGAGTATTATTTTTTTACTAGATATGACCATAGAATATGGTAATGAAGGCAGGCTGTATTGCGAGGTGAATGCATATCCTGATGCAGAAATAAAATGGTATCATAACGAAACGTTAGTTAAAGAATCGGAAAATATTGAAATCGTGCCTTACGAGCACATGCTGTTGATAAGAAATATGGGATTAGATGATACAGGAGAATATAAATGTGTTATTAACAATTCGATTGAAACTAAAACATATTCAGCCAACGTCTACATTACTGGTCTAGGTAAATATTTGCAATTTTAGCTCCTATATTTTAAAAATTTAACAAAATTTTAATATTAAATATTATTTTAATAGAACCACCACAAGTCGAGGTGCAAAATTTGGAAATTGTTTTAAAACCGGGTGATTGGACTGAACAGCAATGCAAGTAAGTGAAATATTGAGCAAGTATTTAAACAGTATTTTATTTTCAGATGTTATTTCCATATACTACTAAAATGTTGACTTAAACTTCCAATATATTTAGCTCCTTTAAACATTTAAAGCTTTGATTTTAATGTGCAAATATCTGTCAAATCGTAACGAATGTTTTTTTTAAATTTTGTTTCCTTGAACTCCCTCATTTCTTTAGCGATTTTGATTTTTTTATTTATTTGAGAGGAAAGATTTTTTTATACTTTTTTTTATTACAAAATAATTGGTATAACTGTTTCGTCCACGTAAACGATATTGCATATTGTGCTTGTAAATAAATAAGTGCTTTTTTTCTGGCAATGCTTGTTTATAGTGTTGTAAAAGGTATTCCGAGACCCGAAGTAACATGGAAATATAAATCGATCAGTGGAGACTTCGACAATTTCCCCGAAGGCGTGTTTGTGAATGGGACATCTTTGAAAATAGCCTCAGCTGTTACGGAACACGGTGGTGTATATATTTGTGAAGCTGATAACCTTTTAGGAACCGATGTGCAGGAAGTAAAAGTAAAAGTACAATGTAAGATACTTAAATATGCAACTAATAATATCTTTATAGTAATGTTGACCTAAATAAATATATTTTATTGGTAACATTTATTACAGATCCTCCTAAAATAAGAAACAACGATGAGGTTAAAATTGTTAGAGAAGGTGATTTTGTTGAATTGCCATGTGATGTGGATGCTGTGCCTAAAGCTAATGTACGTTGGGACATGTATCAGGACGATGTTATAATAGCTTTCGATGATCGTCACCGAATAGACGACAGATATACGCATCGGTAAAATAAACTGTTTCTTGTAATTGTTCAAATTCAAATTCAAAATATACTTAATTCAAATAAGCTTTTTAAAGCACTTTAAAATCTGTTGGTTATGAAATTAATATTCGGTAATTGATCTAAAAATTGCTAGATGTTGGTCAGATAACAATTATGAACCTCGCGCGTAGAAAGTCACCATAATTTCGAAAAGGGACTTTTTCAATAGAAAAATCCTTCATGGTTTTGCGATATAATTCGCATTTTTATAAAGACTATACTGTTTTTATTCAATTAAGTATGATACCTTTCGAGGATACTTGAATGTAGTAAAACGACGCGACTTGAAGATACAAAAAGTCTTCATCAGAAATTAATTACAATTAATGTGTCATATTGGGTTTGGTTTATTTTTAGGTTTTCCGCTCGCTCTAACGACTCGGGAATGTATCACTGTATTGCCGAGAACAGCATGGGTCGTGCGATAAGAACCGTCACTTTGAACGTTCTTGGTGAGTATGAGCCCACAATGGGTGTATTCTGCTCAAAGTCACACGCTGCACATTTTATACATTGTCACTCGATATTTGAACTTCGAAAGTATGAAAACGCTTTTACGCGCCAAAAATCCACTGTATGTTTAAACGTCGTATATTAAAAACTAGCAGTCCCCTGTGGTGTCAATCGCGTTGTAGCGTGATGTAATATAGCTTATAGCCTTCCTTATTAAATAAACTATCTAACACAAACTGAGATTAGCGCGTTCAAACAAACAAATAAACAAACGCTTCAGCTTTATAACATTAGTTTGGATAAAGTAACTATATAATACGATATTAACTACATATTATAAGTGAATGCTGATAAGCAATAATGTGTCAACCCACAAAAAGTCAAATTTGAATATTGATGTTGATGTTGAATGTTAAATACAGTGACGCAGTATCAAAATAGATACTGCGTCACTGTATTTAACAATATTCCTTAAAATTTCAAATCATCTAATTTAAATAACTAAGGAAAGAGTTCCTCAATTCAATGGTTCGATTTCAAGCGCGTCCCTTATTTTGAAATTTATAAAATATTCTCAAATATTTAAAAAACTTATTATTTGATAACACATTAAATATATCAATTTGCTTTCATTATGCCTTTTATTAATATAGAAAAGAAAAAATGGATATATGGCGTATATATATTCAAACAAATTTATTACGAAGATTAGATTAATATTTAGATTCGACATCTTTAGATGCCATTTTCTTAAAATAAAGTCCATGTGGCTTGACACAGTATTGCTTATCAGCGTCGAACTGTCCTTTGTATATTAAACAAGGTTCTTTTTTCAGTGGCTCCATACATAGAACCATTGCCATGGAAAACATTGACGGTGCGAAGTGGCGCGACCGTAATATTGTCATGCAATGTTAGTTTTGGAAATCCAGTTCCATCGACAAAGTGGCAATATGTGGCCAGTAATTTTGATACTACTGTTTTATTAAGGTAAAAACATAGCTCATAATTCTACGTGTTATGATAAAAATGCACTGTGTATAATTTAAAAAAGGATTTACATTTTTAAGGCATATTTAATTTTTTTTTTATAAGCCTTGTATTACCTTTACCTGATTCCGCTTTTACTTTCTATCATATAAATCATAACAGGAATATCATCAGTCATTAGTTTTTAGCCCCCGACTCAAAAGAAACGGGTGATATATTACTTTAAATTTTAAGAGAGAGTTGGAGACTGGTACTCCGCCGTTGGAGCTGGCTCGTATGCAAGCTTTAGTCAGATGGTGACAGCTAGGATCTACCACTATTGAATCTATTTCTAACCCCTGATTTAAAAAGAGGGATTATAAGTTTTACGTGTGTGTCTATGTGTCTATCTGTGGCACTGTAGCTCTCTAACGAATAGACCACCTTTGATGCGTTTTTTTGTTTGAAAGCTGAGGTAATCGATAGTTCGTGGCTATAATTTATGAAGATCTGTTCTGACGATTCAAGGCTATCTGTTCTTTTCTAGTTGTTGAAAGGTTATCTGAACAACCTCTACAGATCTATTCGTGTCGAAACTTACTATACTATGAATGATATTAAAATAATATAACTAGTTGCGTAACCTTGACTTGATTCTGTAAGATTCAGCACGATGGATATATATATATACCTCTTGATCAACTTACAGCAAAAGTATCGTGTTGGGGCTCGTTGAAATGGTCTCTAAAATTAAATGGTCCGGGCCTTTTTAATTTTCAATTATCTTGTCTTCAGCAATAATTTATAAAGACCTGTAAAATGTAATTCAGACTCCCATATCGAGTGTTTTGTATCACTGACACACAAGGGGCCGGTTTTTATTATTAGTTAAAGTACCTACCGCTTTAAAACACTAACTGTCGCTATCTGTAAGAGTCATAGCACGATGTAATATAGCCTATTTTCTTCCTCAATAAACGAGCTATATAATACAAAAAGAATTTTTCCAATCGGATTAGTAGTTTCAGAAATTATCTCTTACATACAAACTTACTAACATAGACTTAGGGCCTGTTTTACCTGTTTTAAAGATTGGAACCCTTTTTAGGGTTCCAATCTTTAAATAATTATTTAGTATTCTAAAAATTAACATATATTTTTCAGAGGACATTCAGCAGGCAAATTGGATTTAGTTTTACGAAATGTCACCCGGAGGCAAGAAGGCACTTACCAATGTGTGGCAGAAAATGAAGTCGGCCCTGATACTGTAAAAGTTTATCTTAAAGTACAATAACCAATAGATAGTATGAATAATATCGTAATATTAAATATTCAATAAAAACTATTTTTAATGTATGTGTAATTATTTATTATATTATACAATTTTAATAAAGTGAATCTAATCTAAATCTTGATCTTTTTTTCTTTAAGTGACACACAGACATTGGTCTGTGCTACATGCCAAATATTCTGTCAATGTCACATATGCTGGAGAAGACGTGAAGAAAACTGTTAATACCCTACCATCCAAATTTCCATCGTGTTTTCTCCATTCCATGTAACATTAGCATATTAACACGTGAATAATTAACACAACTAAAGGGCACTAATCAAATTTAATTGAATTGAACAATTAATTATTTTTTATTGTTGTAGCAATATTCTACCAGTACCTAGCAGTATCCTACTAACTACGCTAGGCTGTAAGCACCAAAAAAAGACTCACGCTAAGTATTTTAGTAACAAAATAAAAACTTAACGAAAAAAAACTAAAAAGCCAAAAATAAATATTTTCTACATTATTTTGAAGTCGGTTAACGCAGCTGAATTATGACAGAATTCATATTATTATTATTAAATTTAAATTCTTGATACAGGCCGCCGCAAATTGCACCCTAACGGACGTGAACTCGTAACAGACTAAAAGCTTTTTGCTTTATTAGAAGAGGTCAAATTTATTGAAATTTTGGATTAATGATTAACGAGAAATTCTTTTCAATGGTTTAGTTGGCTCTTATAACAAATACTAGAAATTATCTCATGAAATTGTTTAAAAGTATATTTTAAAACCTTGTTATATCTATATAATGTTAAAAGTTATTTTCTTTTAATTTATATGTTTGCCTACCATACTATGAAGTTGTTTTTACAATTTTTTTGTGCATGACGTCACACAATTTTATCACAGACGCAACAAATAAATAATGTTGTTTCTTATAAAATCTTTTATGCAATTCGATTTAATAAGAAACAATATTATTTAGCAAAATTTATGCCTACTTCAAATACCTTAAAAACACTAATTACATTACTTACTTCGCAAAATCTCCTTTGGAATATGCAGAAAACTAAATAAAGAAACGGTACAATCACCGAATTGTGGTTTTTCCACGAAAACTACGTTTACTATCAGAATTATAACATTTATTATTTAAAGAAAGAAAGTTACCCGATAAGTAAAAATTGGTCAGATAGTGCTGAGCATTTGAATAAAACTATTATAAAAATAAAGCACTGTCAAAGACTAAAAAGAAATTTAAAGATTATTGGGTATTTTTTTAGTTGGAATAACTTGTTTATGTACATATACCAAAGACAGTACTACAGTACGTTACAATAAACATCATGTATGTGGCAAAAAAACATAAATAGACGCTGAAAATGGAGTGGTATTTTTTTGTATAAAACGAAAATATCGACGAAATTAAAATCCTATTTTATTATTTTTAGTGTAATAAATAATATTTACCATTAAACAAAAAATAAAAAAGAAAGTCATAGCAACCCACATAAGGCTAGTTAGTTAATTTTTAGTTAAAAATAGTACCACGCAAAATTTGACAAAAGTACATCTGAGGACGACCGCTTAAAAATAAAAGCGTTATTGTTTATTATCTTTAAAGGTGTGAATCCAAGGCTGTAAAAACCAGTTATTAAAAAAAAGACTTGCTATTTCTCCTTGTCACTGTCAAATCAATAAATCAAAGTCAGTCAGTTCTTAATGTTTATATTGTGAAATTGGTAGAGTCTACACTATTTTTGTGATAAAAAATATATCGTAAAATGTGCTTCTAAGATGTCTTGCCCCAAGATACCGCCTTATATGCTGCAAGAGCTACCCGATATTACTGAAACCGTAAATTATCCTATTAAAAATATACAGCGCATAAAGGTTAGTTTTAATGAGGTATTTGGCAACTGTTCAAAATATTCATTCATATAATATATAAATTATTTCACTTTAACGATGTTTAAAAAGAAAATCAATCAATATTAGATATTTTTACGGTATGAATCACGGCATTATTATTTTGTGCATAATATAAAAACTAATATTACGACTATAAATTACAGCTTAATAATTTAAAATTCAAAAATTTCCTCATAAAATTAAGAAGTTAAATATAAAAAAGTTTAAGAAATTGAGAATATATCGCGAATTTTGTTATATTTAAAAATATATATATATATTTTACTTTTTTTAAATTTCACTTAGACTTTAAAGTTAGAATAAGAACAGTTAAAAATTTATATAATCCATGGCAAATATATATTATTTACATAATATCTTGTTCATTTACATAAATACTAAGGATATGATTCATAATGAGGCTGTACTGTAACATTTCATTTGTTATGTAGATGTCTTTATATTAAATTTTCTTGCGGAATATATATAAACTATGTCTTGAGTTATAGTTAGTAGAGGTTTTAAGCTGTTACTTTATTTTTTTTTTTATTCATACATTTATTAAAATTTCACATAATATCCATAAATTGCATTTATTTAATTATTCGAACATCAACTTAAATAGATTTGATTAAAAATTAGAATCCTGTAATAAAAGTAATGTTAAGTATATATTAATAAGTAATCTATGTTTATATGGCACAGCTACAGCAAGTAATAATCTCATTATTGAAAAAAAACAATTGAGGTTTTTAATTTCATATACTATTGATGACCCATAGATAAAAAAGCCAAAAAATTTCCTGTTCATTCTATCTATCTTAAACTTCACAGTATCACTCCCAGGGCTAATCTATCGTTTGCCTAAAATTTTAATCACAATTGCACTAGCCATCTTGGAGTCCATATTTCCCTATGCATATATCAATTTTTACATACAAAGATTTAAGATTTTAGTTTAGATCCTCTGGCTTTTCCTTATGGTATAAATTTATTAACAAAAATTAATGTACATTTTGTAACTAGTCAGTATTAGTAGATATAGTTAAATTATATTTTCGTATTGGAACTTTTCTATTTTTTTTTTTAAACTTTATTAAAAGACAATTTTTAATTTTAATGACTTCCAGTACACCTGCTTTGACATATCAAAATCGTTACTTGCGTTGGGAGCTACCAGTGGAGGGATTTATGTGTTTAATAGATGGCCGTGTGAATTCATTCAACTAATTCCAAGTAAGGTTAGTATTAACTACATTTAAAGGAAAACTTACTTCTTTTTTTAAATGAAATGATATAAAAAGTTATTGTTTGGTTAGTTTTAATTAGTCTATTGTAATATTAAATGTCTGCATTATTTGCATTTAAATTTTAGGTGACTTACAAAAAGCAGATGGTTCAAATTTTTTTTTTGGTTTTTCTATTTATATTACTCAAAAATGGCTGAAAAAATTTGATTAATTTTTTTGCTTGAATAACTATACTCGTATATACGTTTGACAGACGCGTTGGCGCAATGATCACTGCAACTGACTAAAGCGCTAACGGTCGCGGGTTCGATCCCCGCTCACGGCAAACGTGTGTATTGGCCTTACAGATGTTTGTCGTGGTCTGGGTGTTTGTGTTAATGTTGTGAGTGTTTCCGGACCCCCGGACACAAGGTCATGAGATCTTAATGGGGGCCGTTGAGTGTGATGCGTTATTTACTCTTCTGTTAGTCAAAATTATTGTAATAAGCTTAAATATATGTTATATTTTGCTTTTTAACTTATTTCCTTTTTACTATCATATAAGATGTAAACAGCAATAAAAAAAAGTAAAATTAATACAGGTTACAAATGCCCTTATTCTTTTTGTCTTCTTTAATCACTTATTCTCATTTAAGTTGGTAATGCATTACGTGTCTCCTCTGGTGTTGTTAATCTTCATGGACAGAGGTACTCACTCTACATCTGGCTACCCACCTGCTTGTTAAAGTGCTATTTTCGTTAAAAAAACTGTATAAATAATTGTAACATAGTTAGACTCGTATTTCTAGTAACATCTATAAAAATTCATCTAAACTAATCCACGAGCCACGAAGCCAAAAGGGGCAGTTAGTTTATTATAATTCGGAACTCTTAATCTTCTCTCAGTTTTGTAGTAACCATGAATAATTTTAGTAGTAGTACTTCACACTTTATAGAACATGTAAATAAATTGAATGTTTTATTCATAGCTAGCCTTAAACAAATAGGTGTGGTAATTAAAGTACTATTAATACTAAATAATGCACTGTTTATTTATGATTTATTAAATAGAATAGAATATTGACAATCAGTGCTCTGTAATTCTGTAAGAAACATCAGAAATAAAGATCAATCCAATAATAACCATGATTAGATCTGCTACCGTTTTGAGGACAACTTCAATTTAACTTTAAATCTAGTGTCACATTTGTGGGTTTAATCCCAGCTCAGGGCAAATATTTTTGTATGCATAAATTGTTCATAGGTCTGGGTGTTTGTCCTTGTCCCGATTGTTACCACAATCACATGATAAGTCTAGTCTAGAGTGTCATTCTAGTCTAAGCTTGTCCTTAAAGGTTGCTAATGTCAAACGCGAATTACTCTGTGGAATTAACTTTGAAATATCTGAGGTAAAATTATAAGCAGACATTTGCAAAACCCGAAAAAATGCTAGGAGATGATAAGATCTTATATATTGGTAATTTATTGTGGAAGGATATATGCTATATACCATTAAACTATGACTCATAGAAGTGAAGTGTAACATTTAATTATTTTTAAATATACAATACTAACGAAGCATATTAATAAAAATATTTTAAAATAGTTTAATTTATACTATATATTTTTTAATATAGACAGAAGTTATAATAATACTCATTGTTTATTCTGTTTAACGTTTTCAGGATGGTCCTATAACCCGTTTAGCAATATCATCAGATGAGAAGCAAATAGGCTTTGCAAATGGAAAAGGTTTTGTAACCGTAACGGCATGTGAACAATTACTGAGCGGCAGTTATTCTACAACATCATCGAAGGAACATCAGGGAAATGAAGTCACAGCGATGACGTGGAGTAGAAATATGCTGTTCACTGGTGACGACACTGGAAAGGTGTCAGTTCTACAACTGCAGAGTTTTATTGTAAGCATTTCTTTACTCTACTCCTATTTTAAATGTAAAAGCTTATATTTTTGTTGCTTTTGTTAAATTTAAGTTTTGGCCAAATCATATCAATATCTTTATAAATTATAGCATTATTCTTATAACGCTATAATATACCTATATGCTATGCTGTAATGATTCGTCAAAATCGATGCAGTAGATCTTGTATTAATGACTAATTACCATTAGTACAACAATTTTTTTCTTAGTAGGATTGTAAGTAATCTGTAACAAAAACATTTTAATTTAGCCAGTATGAATTCATGATTATATATAACGTAAAAATACTGTTAATTTTATTAAATATAAAATTGAATAAACATCTATTTTTTCAGGCGAAAAGAATGTTCCAGAGTTCTACACAAATTATTATGAGCTTAGATTCACGTATTTGTCAACTTGAAGCGAAAGAATGTATGTTACTTGTATCGACTCTAACGAGATGTTATATTTGTAATACCATACAAGAACAGTACAGACAAATTGGCCAAAAGCTACGAGATGGTGAATTTGGAGCATGCTTTGCTAATATTGAAAAACCTCTCACTAATGGTACAATAGAAGATACAAGCCAAGACTTTACAGAAGTTAAAAAATTTAACATTGTCGATGACGATGTTAGATTTGTGGTTGGGGACGAATTTTCTAATACCGTTATTTATTGTGCACGGCCATCATCTAGGTTATGGGAAGCTACTGTTGATGGTATGGTAAGGAGAACCCATCAATTCAAACAAGTTCTAGCTAAACATCCCATGGCGTTAGTGTCAAAGGAAACATATGAAAATGAGAGATTCACCATAGACAATTTTAATGATAATGTCAATGGACAATCTGTGAATTTTACGAAAATATACAGCCTAAATGGTGCCATATTTGCTTATAGCAGGAACTCTTTGTACTTCTTAAATGTTCAAAATGTCGATAACACTGTTTGGTTTGACGCATACAACAATATCGTTGAATGTAGGATATATAACGATATGGTATATGTTTGGTTGTCGAATGGCTCTCTTGTTAGTTTAAGATTTATGATATTAGATAAGTTTTTAGTAAAATGCTATGCTGATAGTAAATTTAGGTTGTGTGCTGAATTGTGTGCCTTGTTTAAAGAATATCTTCTGTCGCATAGTTTATCACCTAAATTGCATATATTAGGGGGCTTAAGAGATAAAATAGAGGATAATGATACATTGGAAATACTAGAAAGTGTAATAGAAAAATTCGATAAGTTGAAATCGAGTGATGCAACACAAATGAAGTCTGGAATTTACGTGGTAGATAACACATATCATACTCAAGCACTTCTAGATGAAAATGTTCAATCAAAAAATAGTGACGATAACATATTTGGACAATTGCCACCAGAAGCATTACAAACTTTAAAAGGCATTAGTGTAACTGTATCGGGTAAATTAAATTCGAGTAAGAAGATGTTGAGAGAGAAATGGGAAGACTTTGAAGAGAAAATGAAACATTTGAGCATCGATAAGGCTGACATAACACAAGATAGACCGATACAGGAAAACGAAAAGTTTCCAAAATGGATACCTCGTGATGATTTCACAATTGACGATGCACCAGTAGTTTTAGAAAACGACATAATTTTCAGAGAATCTAGTCAAAGCACCATTGAAATTGACAATAATAATTCGGAAAGGGACAAAGTGTGCAAAATGTTATATCAATATTCTAGATTAAGTCTTGTAAATAAAGAAACTGAAACGAATTTAAATTCTATAATCGATAGTCACGCCCAAAACATTAACGAAATATACGACCTAATGTTGCTATTAGAAAAATATTGTTTATCCATTGAAGCTTTAGAAGAATCGAAATTCGTACCGAATAATATATTCCTTACTTACCTTAGCAATTCGGTGAATAAGTACGATTTAATCAATTTAATTATAGAGGATGAAGTATTATATAAATACTTCGTAGACTCTTGTATCGCTGTTAATATTAAAACTCAGAAACACTCGAATATAGGTTGTGAATGTGGTTTTCCACTACCTTATATAAGGACGAGTCAAATGCCGATATTTTCAGAACTTATAGACGAATTTATCGAACAGCAGTGGTCGAATCAGACGAAGGAACAATGTTACGAAGTTTGCAAAAGAATGCCGTATTTGTGGAGGAAGATATTATACTTACGAAGAAACGAAGACTTGATAAACGTTCTCAGGATACTTTTACAAATGCTGGACGAAAGTCTCTTGCATTCTTTCTTACCTCAATTTACATTTGAGACTTGGGAAAGAGCGATACAGTTATATGCTACCTTATATGCTAATATATGTTTAAATTGTAATAAAAAGTTCGAACATATATCAGTAAAAGACATGTTAAGTTGGGACCATCTCGGTTCGATGATTATAAAGTCGGTTGGAGGTAGAAATGCCATAAAGTTAATGCAAAGACATGCGAATTTGATAGAAATTGGCGCGTTGACGATGAAATTTTATCATTCATGCTTGTTAGTGGTTTTGTATGAGAAATATGATGGGACTATAATGATTCCATTGGTAGACACCATTTATAGTTCCTACGATTTCAAGGATTCTAGGCTTGAGGTAAGCATGTTTTTATATTATTATTTCACGTAAGAAAAATTGATTACATTTCTAACTATATTCTGGAATCTAATTTTTTTAAAATCAAAATGTATATACTTGTAAAGATTAAAACGTATAAACAGATTTGATCTACAGAGGCAACTTGCTTATCAGTATCTGTATTAAGGATGCATTGATGTAAAGGTCAATGCTACGGCTTTAAAATTGCGGGAATTAGCCTTATTTCTGAGAAATATTAATATAGATTTATGTTAAATCGGATTTTTGTCGAACTCCAATTGATCAGGAGTTTTCTGATAAGTAAGAACTTAAGAGGGAATAATGGATTGTGTTTATTACATTCCATATATTTGT
The DNA here is from genome assembly GCA_037950945.1 of Hypolimnas misippus. Classification (NCBI taxonomy): domain Eukaryota; kingdom Metazoa; phylum Arthropoda; class Insecta; order Lepidoptera; family Nymphalidae; genus Hypolimnas; species Hypolimnas misippus. The sequence continues at coordinate 6,369,412 of JBBEEQ010000014.1, forward strand.
ACTAAATTCAATTATTGTAAGTAAAGTCTATCAGTCCATTGGCTTTCTTCCCAGACCACTGTTCTGTTGTTCTGACTGTTCATTTTTTTTATTCAGAAAATATTTTTATGTTTAATTTGTTGTGCTTAATAAAATGTATAAATAAATAAATTCTTTGTCAATTTCAATTACAGATTCAAAAAATTCTCCTAAACGCATCCGAAGGAACTATAAAGAATACGGCATTGCCTCTAATCGTTGCAGCAACATCGCCCAATTGGGGTCTCAAGAAAATATACGAAACGCTTTCCCCAAGTGAGTGTGAATTATCCGATAATACGATTTTAAATCAAATTCTAATGGCCTTGACCATGGCTGATATCACAGACTGTACTCTCTGTGGGTTGCCATTACGAAATGAGGTTTTAATCGAAGATGGCGGATTATGGGTTTTTAAGTGTGGCCACATTTTCCATGGTGCTTGTTTGAACTTGAATAAAATAAAACTATGCCCGTCTTGTTCGCTTCAATGATTATTGATTTTATTTTAATTATTTATCTGTGACTATTTATAATCTGTGGGTTTTATTTTTATTTTTTTTCGTAATAATGATTAATGAAATGGTAATGATGTAATGTAATAATTACGAATTTTTTTAATCTAGTCTAAACATTTAAAATTATTTAAAATGTAATGCAATAATATATTATATATTTGGTATATATTAATTATTATCTTAATATGAAACGTTACTAAAAATGTTTTTGAAAAATGTAAACTGTTAAGTTTATAGATTCTTTTTTTATTTGCGTTAGAATTATAATGAAATTAATGGCCTTGATATTATTATTAAGTCAACTAATATATCTAAAATAATCAGCAAAATTAGTAAGAATTACTAGTAGATTGAACTCATTAAAAGATTATTTTTATGATGTTATAAATATATATCGGATTTTTTGAGTACGTACTTACTTCATCTTATGCAACTACTATAACCAAAAAATATCATTTTTATTCTTTTTTTATTTTTTATGAAATATTTACAATTCTAGTATAAATATAATAAAAAAAATAATTTTAGATACTCATATTAAGTTTAATGTCAGGTGTGAAGAATACAGTTTTAAAGTATTTTTTTAATAATTTTCATAATTTTGTGTTAGTAGTTTTCGTACAAGCTGTAATAAAATTAATAATTATAAATATACTCGTATTATCTTAATTATAATAATGTTTAAGTTTACGGTCAATAGTTAAACATTTACAATGGTTTGTCTCATAAATAACATTTAGTTTTATTACATAAAATGTGCCATTTTGTGTTATTAAGTTCATATTTTTATAAATGACGTTTTATTTTTTTGAATTTTTTTTTACAAAATTTAATTAAGCACAATCTGAGAATCTAGTGTGAGTTTCTAAACTGATGCGCCATCCGTCGCGAAACGATTATTAATAATAACGATGTATTTTAAACAGACTTCAGAAAAAGTATATTTTGTGTTCGACCAGTATATATGTACATGTTTTTGGCTTGGATTTTCTCAAAAACTCCTTCTTCCTGACTTGTTCCTACTTTAATGTGGGGTCGGCACATGTCCCTCTTTTCCATTTTCGTCTATCAGCCGTCATCCCAGAAGTTACACCTTATTTCATCCATCTATCTCTTCTCTGGTTTACCTCGACTAACACATCCATCAACACGCATATCTCACTCTTCTTGTGACATGGCAATCATTCCTCCGCATAACACGCATACCAAGTTAACCTGTTACTCCTCAATTTGTCTGTCACTGGCGCCACTTTCAAGCTTCCTCTAATATATTTATTTTGTATCTTAAACTAAAATTACTATTCTAATTTGGATGGAGGTTTCGCTATTAATACAATAATCTGATGAATATCTTCTGAGAATTCTAACAGTATTGCTTACTATACAACAATAGTTTGTTTGAAGTCGGTCATATTTTTATACGAAAACAATTATGTCACACTAGATGTTCTGTTTTAGAAATGTATAATATGTTTAATGTTTGAAATAATATAGTATTAAATCTACAATTTACAGGATAATTTTGTGTCATAAATCATAACTCAAATGGACAAATTTTTTTTTTTTAGTTTTTTAGGAAAATGTAGTGCAAAATTTACGACAGATTAGGCGTTTAATAATTATAACGTATATAGTTATAACGTATATACTTAGTTAAGTTATCAAAGAAATGAAATAGTTTTTAGAGTTTTTGTAGCACTACTACTGCAATTTTTGTATTTTTCGTATTTGTCTCCGTGAAAAGCGTTTTTATAATATATTGTTGAATGGGTGTGTTATTGATTGTTTCAGATAAATCGATCTTGTATACCTACTATGTATCTCTTTTTACCCGACTAAGTCAGAAGGAAGGTTATGCTTCTCATACTATGTATAGCATAGCCACTCTTCTTCACTTCTTTGATATATAAGAGCTGGATAGATTGATGGACTTTTTAATCTGTTAAGTTTATATTTAATTTATCGAATTTAAATATATGAGTTGTCGGTCATTTGTTTTACTTGTGTGTGTTACATAATATTTCTAATATTTTAACCAGTCGGTTTTTTAATCATTATTTTTTACTTAATTTTTGTTCATTTTGATTGTATTTTATAGAATGATTTTTAAGGGCGACTTAATATATTGTACTAAAGAACCTCAAATTTTTATTAAGTAACAAATTGTATTAAGTAATTTATGTTGGGTTAAGATCGAAAATGAAAATGCGAAGAGGCTAAGAGAAGAAAGCGAGAAATAGAGAGGAAGAGAGAGATAGAGAACTAAAATTGACTGCTCAGTTGTGATCGGTTGGCCACACTATGTGGAAGCAGTTTGTTTACTTTTTTATGGTTGTAAAAAAATCTCGTTTTTTTTTTTAATTTAGTTCTTTTAATGTAAACTATAATAACATAATGAACCATTTTAATAAACATGTTGTATTATATAACATGATATAACTTAGGCTTGTATATCAATGTGTAAAACAAAAATCAGGTTAATATTAAAAAAAAAATTAATAGTCAAACAGTATATGTATATTTTTGTATTATTGCAGAAGTGTGCAGTATTTTTGCATGTGGCTTAGAATGAAATGTCTGTGTATTTCAGAATTATAAAACTATGTATAATAATGTCATATTAATTATAATAATTGTATTATTATTACGTACCAAAAATTTATAACTGCTTTATTAGCATGATACATACCTACTTAGATACATTTTTTCATTAGATCAATATGTAAATAAGTATGTTATATTTTTATATTAACTGTGTAATAGAAAATTGTAGCCATATCAGTTGTAACTACTATTATATTATCGTATTTATTATACCATTATTATAAAATAATGTGAAGTTTTTTATTTTTATTCTGTATTTTTAAATGTCCTGTAAGTCGTATTTTTAAATATAAATAACGCCTTATTTAATATAGTTAATATATTATATTAACTATATATTTAATATAGTTAATATATAATAGATAAAGTTGAATACTAAACAGTTAAATACCCCGTTAGAAAGTCTTAATTCAAAAAGAGGGTACTTTGAACAAAATGAATCAGAGGATATGTCGCGTAGTCAATCGAGTCACAACGGTATGGCGATAATGCCCGAGCGAATAAGAGATATGCCGGCTGGCAGCACACTCGCCAACACATACAACAGGGCAGTGACTCAACCTAAAACACTCGCGTCACATAGCTCGGCACTCACTAACAACACTGACATAAGGCGTGTAAACAATAATCAACAAACTCTAGCGCAAGTTATAAACAATGGCAATGTAGTGAACGACAATAAGAAAGAGGATGATTGGATTTTAATACAAAGAAGAAACAGTAAAAAACGCTTTGCTGGTATGACGGGTAAAGCAATATCCAATGCGGAGGGAAAGTTTAAAGCGGCTGAATTAATAATTCCCTTATTTATATCACATGTAAATAAGGAAGCTACTGAAACTGATATTTGTGAGTATATTAAAATGAAGTCAAATGAAATTGTTACTCTGGAGAAAATTAATATGAAAAAAGAAAGACCGTACAATGCCTTTAAATTATTCGTACCAAAGCATAAAATGTCTACTTTCTTGGATGACAATCTGTGGCCGGAAGGTATTACTTTCAGGCGGTTTATTAATTTCAAAAATAAAATAGACACCAACCTGGTGAATGAAGGTATAAATAAATCACACAAATAATGGATACATTAACTAGGAATGTAAAATTTACAACGTTTAATTGTAAAAATATCGCCCGATCAGCTGACTGCGTGAGAAAATTATGTGAAGATTGTGATGTCATTGCTTTACAAGAAACTTGGCTTCTTCCCCATGACGTGGCTTCACTAGGAAGCATTCACTGTGACTTTGCTTACACGGGCAAGTCAGCTGTCGACACTTGTGCCGGGTGCCGAATTGGAAGACCGTACGGTGGAGTTGCACTACTGTGGAGAAAAACCATATTTCAAATGGTAACCGTAGTGCCATGTAATAGCGATCGCCTAGCTGCAATTAAAATTAATTGTGCGGATCGTTCTCTGTTGGTGTTCTCGGTGTATATGCCTACAGATTCGGTGGATAATTTTAGAGAATTTAGTCACTGTCTTAGTGAAATAATAGCAATATGTGATAACTTAGACACGGAATCTGTGTTTATATTAGGAGATTTCAATGCGCATCCGGGTACACGTTTTGCAAATGAATTATTGTCTGTGTGTGCGGAGCAATTGTGGTCATGTGTAGATATAGAGTTGTTGCCACGGCATACTTATACGTTTAGCAGCACCGCGAACGGTGCACTTCGCTGGCTAGACCATTGTGTGGTGAGTAGTGCTGCGAGACAATTAATTTTAAAAGTGTCAGTTATGTATGACGTGTACGTGTCCGATCACATTCCAGTGACGATAGAATGTAATTTAAATTTAATTACACCCAAATCATTGTCTAAATCCTATAAATGTAATAAAGTTATATGGGGTGAAAGAAATAATAATAAGATTACTGAATATTCGAATTATTGTCATTCAAAATTAAAATGTTTGCATTTACCAGTGGAATTTATTAAGTGTGATCATCGTTTATGTTCTGATACTCACCACTACACACTGCTAAATCAGATGTATAGTAGCATAATTAATATATTAAAGAAAGGTGCTGAAATTACATACGCGAGTAGAGATAGGGGGCGGAACAAAAAGAAATTTGTTCTAGGCTGGAACAAATATGTTCATGGCGCACACGAGGAGGCTCGACTGTGGTATAAGATGTGGCTTTTATATAATAAACCTAGAACCGGACATATTTATGACAACATGTGTAAGTCTCGTAATATCTTTAAAAGTAAACTAAAATACTGTAAGGATAATGAGCAACAAATAAAAATGGATTTACTAGCCAAGAAGTATTCAAATAAACAGTTTGGATCATTTTGGAAGTCCACAAACAACCTCAATCCTAGATCGAGTCGCCCCGTAAGTGTAGCTGGTGTATGTGGGCCAACAAACATAGCCAATATCTTTAGAAAACATTTTAAAGTGAACTCACCCATCAAAGAACAGACTCGGTTGCCTGGTGTCGAGGCCGTCATGAGTGACAATACGGTCAGATTCACCGAAAAGGAGGTTGCATCGATAATAATGGGAATGAAAAGGGGTAAGTCACCAGGTCATGACGGTCTTAGTATCGAGCACCTGAAATACGCTGGCGTTCACTTGCCACGAGTGTCGACTATGTTTTTTAACCTTTGCGTGAGTCATTGTTATCTGCCTGATGAGCTCATATACACCATGATAATTCCAATTGTTAAAAATAAAACTGGGGATGCTTCTGACATTTCTAATTACAGGCCAATATCGCTGGCGACTGTCATAGCCAAAGTGCTGGACAGTTTACTTGATCAACAATTATCTAAACATATAAAATTACATGATAATCAATTCGGTTTCAGACCGGGGTTATCTACAGAGAGTGCGATATTTTGCCTCAAGCAGACTGTACAGTACTACACTGGCAGACAGACGCCGGTGTTCGCCTGTTTCTTGGACTTGTCTAAGGCATTCGATCTAGTTAATTATGAGCTTCTATGGCATAAGCTGCAACACGAAACAACCTTGCCGCCTGAGATAGTACGTGTTTTCAGATACTGGTATAATAACCAACTTAACAGTGTGAAGTGGGAGGAATCACTTTCAAATGTGTACCGGTCGGAGTGCGGGGTGAGACAGGGAGGTTTAAGCTCACCTCGGCTTTTTAATCTTTATATGAATCAGCTGATTGATAGGCTTAGCATCAGTAACATAGGGTGTCATATTGACGGAGTATGTATTAATAACATTAGTTATGCTGATGATATGGTGTTGCTGAGCCCATCTATCAGTGCCATAAGGCAACTGCTATCACTTTGTGAAGTTTATGCGGAGACTCAAGGACTCAAGTACAATGTCAAAAAAAGCGAAATTATGGTTTTCAAAGCAGGTGCTAAGGGCTATCCAACTATACCAGAGGTATCGCTTTATGGGTCACCCTTACGCAGGATAACCAGTTTTAAGTACTTGGGTCATTGGGTGACCGAAGACTTGAAAGACAATGAGGACATAAATAGGGAGCGAAGGGCTCTGTCAGTTCGCTGTAATATGCTGGCTCGCAGATTTGCACGATGTACGGAGGCTGTTAAACTGACATTATTTAAGGCCTTTTGCCAGTCTTTTTACACGTGCAGCCTGTGGACCAGTTACAGCTTGCGTGCATATAGCGATCTTCGTGTACAGTATAATAACGCACTCAGGATACTGTTGGGGCTGCCGTGGCGCTACAGTGCTTCAATGATGTTTACAGAAAGACGTGTCGATGGTTTTAAAGCCATCATGCGCAAAAGGTGCGCGTCATTACTAACGCGTGTCCGCGGCAGCAACAACATTATTCTGAGTGTATTTGCAGATAGATGGGAATGTCCAATGCTGCGCCATTGGATGAAACTGCATGTACATTATTGAGTTATTAAAATATATAATAATTGTCTTATCAATTTCTACTAACACTAGCTTTTAAGAATATTGTTACTAACACTATATGGGCTTGGCCTGAAATAAATGATTATTATTATTATTTTCATGTACTACTTTTTTACTCCCTTTTAATGGGGCAAATATTCCAGATACACGGGTCAACGACCAAGTGTTTCTGGGGTGTGATCAGGAAGTCAGTCAGTACAGTTATTATTATTATTATTATTATGCCTAAATAATTCTAATATTAAAGAATACTTATTTTAACGAGTTAATAGTTTTAGAAATTAATTTGAAAGGTAGTATACAATGAGAGAACAAACAGCAGGCTTTATTCCAATCAAATAAATTAATGTTTTTTTACAAGCTTTCATTTAACTTGCTATGAATGTATGTATGTAACTATGATTCTTCGGATAGAATCTTGCAACCCAATTTTGAAGCATATATCTTCATTCGAATGAGCTGAAATTTTGTGTACACGGATAGTTTGGATGACAATGTATGGTTACGTGACATCGTCCTAAATCCAATATGGCGGAACACTTAAGATTGTGGACTAGTTATTTTATCATGCATTCCCACATGGGCATCAAATGAAAGGGCTTGCTGGATTATAACTCGAAAAATAAAGTCACGTCACTATAAATCAAATATGGCGAACTATTAAAGATGGCGGACTAGATTTTTTATGCTTTTCTACAATATGAGTATCAAATAAAACGACTTGCTGAAAATGCGAATGCGAGCTAATAATAAATAAGCTTATGGTCCGTTTGTCTGTCTAAAATTGTAGTGTATTAGGGTTTTTGGAGTCCTCGAGTAAATCTTACCACTGTAAATATAGTAATAGAAAAAATCACTCTTTAAAAATATAGAAAAAAGTGTAGTAAAATTTTACTTGAAAATATTTATAAAAAGCTCTCACTTCTCAAATTTGGTCGCCCTGGCGACCGCACCTAGTGCTTCTAGCAAATCCAGCGCAGCTGATAAATAACAATTTCCTATATATCATAACGTAATGATAGAATAGCTTGACACGTGATTTACCTGCGTAGATCAACAGGTAGATTAAATTAAATAACTTGATCTGTTTTTTTTTTTAATTTTAAAATAAGTAAATAAATCTCGTGTCAAACTTTTGTATCATATAAATTGTGTAATGACGTTAAAAGTCGATGGAAAACTTAATAGTAAAAAAAGTTATTTTATTCTTAGCGTGTTTGTATTTTCTTGTTACGCATGTAACAGGGCTGTCATTATTATTTAAAAGTTCCATCAGAGTCTAACAGATAGCGATGTTAGTTACTTTAGTGAGACAACACCTCAACATATTTTATTTTAAGTTGGGTTAACTCAATAGATGGCGCTGTGTAAAATATAAATTCAAAGTATTTTAACTAAGCTACAGCAACACGTGGCCAGGTCAACCAGTTATAATTAAAGGAAATACAAGCGGCTTTCCTTTCAGTAAAACTTGGATTGATTTTATATAACAATAGAAATTTTATAAGCTCATGGATTTTCGCATCCAAAACGCCGACCACTTTGGACGACGTTGCTTAGCAACCAGCTTACGACTGAATATGATGAGCTTGTCAAAGTTAGAAATAAGAACAGACTTTTAACGTCATTAGTACGAACATAAAATATTTTTAATTACTGTAATATCATTGATCTTAAATATTTAATTTGGTTTTAATTTTCTCTGATGCTTATTGCTTAACTAATCGTAAATCTTGTACAGGATGATACAAAATAAAACAAGTTATATTTTTTTGTATAATTACTTTTTATTAAACTTTTGGGTTTTGGCACAATTTTTGAATAATGTGTCCTGGTTTATACCAACTAGGTATTAAAACCTAAGTCTATCTACGTATTTGTGTACTTAGTGGAAACTTTAACAAAATAATCTCAATCGATGAAAAAAAATAATTTAGTTAAAACCATAAGAAATATAACAACACATAACTTCAGTAAGTACAATAAAAATAATATATTCCGTTACGTTGCTTCCATGAAAAAAAATCTATATCGCAAAACGAAATAGTCAAGTCAGATCTGTTTTACTCGGATCGTCTGTGAAACAGATAATAAATACAAATAAAAAAAAATCGATCGAGATCTATGCGATTTGCATATTAAGTATCGATCATTATAAAATAAACACAACGAACGTTCACATCAATATATCGCGTATGTACAATGGGAATCAACATAAGAATAAATAATTTAACGTCACCTTCTAAACCCTTACACATTTACTAAGAAGTACACGCTACATATTCGATTAAGTCACGTACACAATAATTTATTTATACGCTTATTCATCTACATCTATTCACGTCGATTACATAATATTACTGGCATACAATATAAAGGCGAGTACACACCGCTAACATCTTTCTGAGGGTATGTACAAAATTCAAAAAAAAAAGAATAAAACTCAGGGAATAATAAATGGCAATACCTGTACTACATACTCGTATTCTATTTATAGATATAAATTATAGGCATGCACTCGCCATCAGTTCAAAATAAGAAAACAAGAAAATACAATTAGAAAAATAAATAACAAATTAAAAAAATGGCAAATAACGACATCGCTCCCTTCAACCTGAATTAACACTAAAATCTATACAACTTTGTTTCTCTATAACTATAATTATTATGTAGATATTTGTCAACTACACCTTATTCTACATCTACTAATAAATTGCACGATTTGATAAAGCGAATATTTGATTTTAATATTTATTTCCCCACGTTTCGGTGGGTCTATTTGAAATAGAAACTGGGAATAGATAGAACATTTTTTTTTCTATTTTTAAATTAAATTGACAATCTCCAAATTGACCACCATATTGTTTTTAACACTGGTTGGTTACAGATAAGGTATATTTTTAAGTAGATACTTATTCAACAACAAAGCATCGAAGTTGTGACATAATAAAACTTTTTTTACCCACTAAATATAGTCGTTTAAAGTACAAATTTCCGCTAATGAGTATTATGATTTATTTAATTCATACTTCTATTATGCATCATAGTTATCACTGGTTCTTCGACAGCTTGTGTTCAAAACACTTAAATTTTCAAGCATTCCGCTTCAAATTTTTGGTTTGATACAATTAAGTCCCTTAAATCTAAACTACGAAAAGATAGTTTAACTAAGATTTACACATGGCCACACAAAATTAAACTCCGGATTCTAATACTTAATTAACTTTAAATCTATCGCTAATCTATAACTTACTACAGACAACATTAGCCGAACATCGATTACGTGCATACATATCTACAAAGGATTATCAAATATTTACATTGAAATTTGATGAAATATAACAATATAACTTATTATATACACTTTTCTAATCGTCTAATCACTAGTAGATACAATTCTGGCACAGTCCAAACGATTACTGAACGCCATCTACTTATCGAAAACCGAAACGTTTACATGATTACATGAGTCGATCTTAGTTCACTAATGGAATAATCTCAATTATAATTAGACATTTGTATAAACGAGAGATCTGAGCGACACTGGCATCGAACAACGGTTATAGCCTTGAAGATCTCATAAAAAGTAGTCAAATCAGTCGCTACTTACGAGATTCTTCTATTCTTCTCGTTTATTCGAGAAGTTTCTGGAGTTTACCAGGGATGGTGAGACGGGGGTAGGGAGAGGGGCGCGGCGTGCGGGTAGGGCCAGCCGCGCGCCGTACCTCAATCTTCCTCCCTGGGCGACAGTGGAGGGGAGAAACCGGGGTTCATGTAGTTACCACCATTAGGTGGAGGTGAAGAGTTAGACGGCCCTGGGCTTGATAAAGAGGGGAGGAAGTTCAGTTCGCTTCCCCCGTCCCTGCACCAGAGCTGCCTCATTTCTTGTCTGCGCGTGCGCATCAAATTCTTGTATTCTGATATCCGCATCTTCTTTCCATCTACTATGCACGTTCGCTTCGGTCTTGGTCGGTACCTGAAAATGATAAACAATAAAGTTATAAAGATATCGATTAAACATACAAATTTTAATTGCAAATGAATTAAACTTAATAGAGATCGATGTAGTTAAGTAATTTACTCATACCTATGATGATCGCAATTTATTATGATATAAATAAAAAAATAACAATGTAATTTCATTGCGAATCCGCAAATGGGCATGTTGAAGACTGAGCCAGTTTTTGTTTTGTCCAGCACGTCACAAACCATATTGTAATATAATGTTAATGTTTGACGCTTACCTATAGTCAGGGTGTTTTTCCATATGCAACTTCGAGAGTCTCGACTGTTCTTCATAATACGGCTGCTTCTCCGCATTGGACATGGCCTTCCATCTCGCACCAAGTATCTTTGATATATTCGAATTGTGCATATCTGGGCAGGCCTTGAGTATCTTGCGACGCTCGTCTTTTGCCCAAACCATAAAGGCGTTCATGGGTCTCTTGATATGGGGTTTACCGGCTTCGTCGCGCTTCGGCTGGCGGATCAGTTTAGCCTTCTCTGCTTCTTCTGGAGGAGACTGTGCCCAGGATGAAGCTGGAAGGAAAGAAAAAAAAAATTGTTAATTTAATTTTTATAAGTGCCGATTGTAACGTTTAAACGAGAAGAAATAATTCTTAACAGACGACATACGTCGTAAGATAATTTTGGTAGCAATTAGTAGTTAATTATTTAAACGGCTTAATACTGAACCCTTTCGAAAATATTTACAAAATTTTACGAACGATATAATAAAACGGTAACAACACAAACAATTTAAGTTTTACTTCCTAAACTATATTGTATATTTTAGCTCGAATTATTGTAGATGAGCATGTTAGGGTCGCATTTGTTATTGAATTTTGGCCTTTATTTTGAATGGGATAAGTCATAGGTATTAGTGGATGTCAGTCTCATACAAAGAATCCAATCGGATGCCTCGCTAAGCTACGTCGTAAATTATCGCGAACAGTGAATGCCGGCTGTAAAACAATCGTTAAACAAAGATTAAGAATGGATCTATTCTGGACTAGTTGCTTTTCGGATGAACCGAGTGAGATATGGAATTTTCATTTCACATTTTAAGGTGGATTATTTTGTCACTATTTCACGAATTCTTAAGAAAAAAAGTCGTAAATCACTATATTTTTCTGACGTTTTTATAAATAGCGATAACGATTTTAGTTTATCAACTTACATACTTCCAAAAAACTAGAAGATTCTCAATTCATAGTATATGTTTTTCTTTAATGTTTATTCCATCATGACTCTCTCATCTATTTACCAATTATTAAATATTTATGTTATTTAAAAGTTTACTTTATTTTCCTTCAAATTGGTCGTAAAAAGTTTTCATTAAAATCGTTTTAGTATTTATTTCATAACTGACACAAACAGATCATCAAAATAATCGAATTTGCGCAAGTATTTTGCTTTAAAAGTCGTTTCTATTTTTTTTATAAATCTAGCCGTAAATAAAATTTGATAGGCTGTCAAATCTTTAAGTAATTAACCATTTTACAAAACTAACATCAATGGCACTTCAATATATACTAAAACGTTGGAAAATTTGAAATCTACCCTCCTAAATATGTAGGCCAGATACAAGACACATCCGCTTAACATTTCGTTTGACGGATTCGCAACCAAGTGTCCGTACAATTAATAAGCTCTGTCGCACGGAAACTTCGACCTCTCCAAGACTACGCATTCCTCGAATTAATTTGACACGCTGTTAGATAATTTATAACATCCTACATTGGACGATTCGCGTGATACACGATTCCAAAACGTATAATGTACTGCCGCGAATAAGATCTGTGAACGCGAAAACATGTTGGATACGCATGATTAACACACATTTGACAAGTACTGTACTGTACAGAGTGAATAGATAACGATTTTTTAGATCTATACTAATATTGTAGACAGGTAAAATATGTTTGTAAAGTTTGTATCGAGTCATTCTCTGAAACTACTGAACCGATTAAAAAAAATCTTTTTGTGCGAGATAGCCCGTTTATTGAGGAAGGTTAGGCTATAATACATCATGCTACGACTCACATGCACTAACGCGAGTGAAATCGCGAGAGACAGCTAATTTTATATGAATAATTCAACATTGAACACAGTTTCTATTATTTTCCTTCGGAGTTTACATTAAACTATTCAATTAATGTATAGCATAAGTTTTTATGAGGCGAGAATTACATTTGTAAGATTCCTCATGGATTAACATAAGATTTAAACAAATTGTTTACAACTGCTTTTACTGTAAAAAAATTTACTGTCAACGCCTTTCTTTGACACCCGAGTTCACAGATTTTTTTTATAAAACTTACAAGTGTAAATCTTACCTAAAATGGAATGCTGTCCGTATATTATATTGAATGATAGTGGATCCAATTACACATTTTGGTAAGAATTGTATTCCGCGTATTGATATCTAAAACTTTTCATCGCAATATTTGCCATTACAGTTAAAGTTTTAATTTCACTTTTCCACATACATGTACGTTCGGAGATCAACGAAGGGCGGAAGCGTGCGTCTCGAACGCCATCTATTCCATATTTCTCGCAATTCTCTTGTTTTAAAGGAAACCAAACGACACCGCATTTTGTAACCATCTTGGTTTGGGACCGCGCCAACTATTTAAAGTGTTCACTATTAAATTTATTCGCATAATAATTTACATTAAATAATATACAAAAACTTTTTAGAGTGCATTATAATAATAAGTTCCCTGTGATATACGTAATTGTATGTGTAATTATTTAAATTGCTTTCATTCTTTGAGTTTTTTTATGAAGCGAATGAAAATCTTTTGAACTTTGTCTTAGTGTTAAGTAGAATAAATCACTCTGAATGTTATGTGAAGAATAAAAATATCTAATACTCCTTACTCCTTATACGTTAAAAATATGTGTAAGTATTATTTACTTAGTAAGTTAGTTAGTAAGATATGTTAAAGGTAAGTTTGGGGGAGACAAACGGTTATCGTGAAGGTTTTCGCGCATACTCACCTATCTACTAATAAAAAATATATGATTACATCTTTCTAACTAGAATATTAAACAAATCAACTAATTATTCAAAAATATTTTAAAAAAAATATTCGCAAGGCAAATACGCAATTTCGTTTATGTAGACGATACACTTATAGCTGGTATTATGATTTTTAAACCAAACTGCTAAATCGATTTTGGAAAAAAAAACTATAAGGTCAAAATAAAAGTATGTATCCTTTAAAATCGGTTCAGAAATGACGGATCTCTAAGAGAAGAAACATTAAAAAAAAGACACACTACGAACTGAAAAACTTCCCCCTTTTTGAAGCTGATTGAAAAAGTATATAATATCACAACCGTGTTCGCTATAAACACGTTTAAAGGCAATAAAGTCTCGTATCACGTTACCCATCTCTCAATCCAGCATTACAACGCACCTCAACGTGAGTGCCGCCAGTGTAACGAAATGTCACCACAGTGTACAAAACAGCACTTCAACGACGTCGTGTTAAGTGGTCCGCGCATCAGCAGGTGTAGTTGGAAACTGTCTTGCCTCAAACAACCTGACCTACATACACTCATGTTTCCCGCATCATAAATGTTTTACATCGTATCTGGATTAATTATATTTAGCAATTAAATTTCGGACATCAAAATGTTTGGCGGCGACACGGAACATTTCTTAGTTTTCACATTTCGCTACGAATGCGACTATTTATCTAATTCCTTGTTTATTTTCGTTCGTACGTTGCGTAATGCTTGCGAATTTGTGATATTAATATTGATTCATGGATAGGTTGACAACCGGAGCTGGATGGTCGTGTGCCTATTATGAAACATCGGATTATAAGTGGGGACTGTACGATGTAAAGAAATTACTTTCATTTGCTTTGACGTTTTTCAATGTTAAATAAGTCAGAATCTTGCCATAAAGCAATTATACAAGTAATACAATCGAATTTCTTTAATTTAAACTTTAGATTGATTTACTTTAGATAGGGAAAAATGTTATGGATTCGCGTCACTGTCACGCTAATTTTAGGGGAGCGAACATTGAGAATAAAATATTTTAATGTCTATTATTCCACTGTTATTTTATAATTTAAAGTATTCACGTCAATTGACAGTCTCCGTGGCTACTTGTATTTATAATTTATAGAGTAATTTAGAACTTACCATCAAAATTACAATTTTAGGTACACTACTAATTGGCAGATTGTAAAAAATATCTCAAGTCCCAATCACAATTACCGGTACCGATTTTCAAGCTGTATTATAAGTAGGCGTCTGATCCGAGAGACCTTGTCCACTTTTATTTCTGACAGGGTTATGTCTACGCCCATCCGTATAGCTAATAAATGATTTGATAAGACAGCCGTCTCCATATTTTTGGATCGTTTGCGTATCTGTGACGCCAGCGGGCGTCATAATGCTCACTATCTGATTCATGGCTCAGGGCATGTGTAGACTTGCGTCTCGAAAGTATGTCACTGATTGCTTTAAAAAAAATTAATAGTGTTTACTATTTGAAGGTCAATTACCGACGTTCCGACGGATTGGCTAATGTAATAACATCTGGAATTATTTACAATGTAACTTGTCAATTTATGTGTATTTTTATCTTAGAGCGTAAACGATACCATATTAATCACGCTTATTAAGGTTACTACATTTTTTTAATAATATAAAAAGTATTATAGTTTTATGGTAACTTGAACGACGTAAGTAAGAATTTTATCTCTTAGGTGTAAGGATTTTTTTGGAATTACCAATGACATTATTGAAACACGCATTCTGGGAATAATTTTAATGAAGTCACTCGTTTTTTTTTTGTCTAAATCAATACTTTAAATTATTATCAATGGCTACCTAATTTTAAATTGCCATTAAACCCTGTTGTCTCTATTCTTGTACAATTTTAGAGAACAACACGAAACGTAAAGATTGCTTAAAATTGAGTATTTCTTTCTTAATTATATAAAGTTCAATAGTCGGTACTCACTGTTGCAAGGCGTATTGTAATCGTCGTCCTTCTTCATATAAGGGCTGTTTTCTTCCATCGGCGGGTAGGGCACGAATCTGGGGAGCATCATGGGCTGCGCGGGCGACGGTGAACGTTGCTTGCTGAGGTTTAACGGCGCGTCGGGGTCTGGCGGTGGGGGGGAGCGCGCGCTTGCTGTCAGCTGGGCTAGCTGAGCCGTCGCTGGCCATGTTGGTTGTGGTACCACCTAAAATAATTATAAAAAGTAAAGTAACAGCTTGTAAATGACCCACAGCTGGGCAATGGCTCTAGCTTAACCCGCCACGCTGCTCAACTGTGGATTGGTGAATATACACGTGTCAGAATTTCTCTCGGTACATGCAGGTTTTCTCACGATATTTTCTTAATAATTGTATACATCGTTATAGATGAAATTTGGAATAAATACAAGTACTTACTTGATGTTTTATTTTACTATTGTAAATACATGAGCAATATGTGCATATAATTTATTATTTATTAGTATATGTATAATAAGAGGAAATTTGATAACAAAAAATATTAAAAATTCTCCACTACGTAAAGTATAGGAAAATCAATTGAATGCGGAAAATATATACAATAACGGAAAAAACATAATGGTTTGATCTAGATATGCGATCGTTTTGAAAAATTGTGAACAAGTAAAGTGATTTTTTCGGTAAGTGTCTAATATTTCTGAAATATTTGGTGGGTGTCGGAACCGTTGACAGTAGGTAGTTGTTTAATTGAAACGGCTCCAAAATTTGCAAACTGACCTAGATGCTTATGATAAATGAGATGCCAAAAATTATGATGGTTCATTAAAACTTTAAAATAAACATACGCGGATTGAAGGAATTTCAACTATGGAAAACATTACATTGCTTATTTCATTTCAAATTTATTAGCAATAATTTAGCTTTTTTATATCGACATATTTCGAGAATTTAAACTAATGTAATTAGAATATAGAATTAAATAATTTGTCGCTGTGAATATAATAAAAATATTTCAATTATTTATAATATTTATTAAAAAAATCTCGATGTTTTAGTGGCATCATATAAGTTGTTGACACAGCATTTCATAATGCAACAGTTTATTATTGCTGCGGAAATTGCCTCAATTAACATCAAATGAAATGTTTACCATCCAAAAACTGGATGAGAAATGATGTATGACCATTCGAGGCGTCTAATTATAATTTTACATAAGCGACACCGGTTTCAATTAATTAGTTTTGAAACGACTTTCGTTTTGCGGAATATTATTGTCGTAATTATCGTAATACGCACGAAATAATCGATAAATCTTTTTAAATAATCTGTAATAATGCATTAAGTCGAAACGTTTGTTTGTACTACTATGGAGATTATTTTAGGAATTACGTTTCTTGGTTTTGAAAATTCTTTTCGTGTTACATAGACGATGCCTAATTGTGTAAAACTATCATTATCAAATCAAGATGCTACATTCTGACAGTCGATCTCTAATTATTGCACTAAAACACCTCCTTTGACTGTCAAAATGTGGCAAATTTTAAAAGCGATAGTTTTACGTAATCAGTCCCCAGTTTACTAAAAAAGGTTTTAGGCTATAAAACATAACGTCACAACCCGTAAGAGCGGAACAGTAACAATATATGTTAATCAATCGAATAAGTACTGATATTCATTTCGGGTGGAACCATGAGGCAAATTTAGTATAATTATATACATAGCATGTATATAAGATGTTTCGAATTTACAACCGGTTTCAATAAAATCGTAAACGCACTTTACGATTTACAATTCGGAATGTGGATTAGTCCGATGGTTATAATTCTTAGTTTAATGCTCTTAAGAGAAAGAGAAAAAGTAGATTGATGATAAGATGTTATTGTTTAATGTAGTAACAATATAATACGCAAATGTTTATGAATAATTTGATTTTAATAATAATTAATGTTTCTTTTTAGTTTAATTGTACTGTTAACTTTAATTATCCAGTGTTCCACTAATTCATCCATTCTTATTAATAACGATTCTGCCTGATTACTTATGATTTATAAAATATTTAATAGTAATATATTTCCATTTTTTTCTCATTTCAATAGAATGACTATCTGTATTATATTTTACATAATATTTTAAAGTTAAATTCCACGTCACGTCGAACCAGGGCAGGATATTAGCCAATGCGCTTTTTAGCAACGTAAAAAATATAATTAATTTATCTCGTTTGACGTAACGATTAATCTGTCATAATTTTTTGTTTATTGTCATTTAAATAAATATTAACATAATATTTTTTTTTATAATAATTAATATTATGATTTCATATAATTTTATTAGAAATCGTGTGAATAACAGAAGCAGGATATTTATTGCCAAACGTACTACCAATGAATTAGTCTTAATTCTGATATTTAATTTTAAATACGAAGCGATGGTACGAAACAAAATCGCTAATATTTACTTAATTTCGGTAATTTTCGGTACTGTTGCAATCGGGGTTATTTACAATACGATTGTTATTTTAAGAGCCGAATTACATCAGACGAGTGAATTCTTATTCTATTAAATTATTTTTGTGTAAACAGACACAGAGCAGTTCTTCGCTGTTCTGCGTTAACAAAGATTCTATGGAATAATGCTTGCTCGCCTGATTATGGAAGCAACTGAAAATTCGTTCGGCTGATATAAGCATCTATTGAGCAAGAATTATAGTTCTTGGTTCTCATTCTTGCTTGATGATATTTTTGTGTAAACTCTGAAAAATAGCTTTCATTTACACTAAAATATCAAGAAATAATACTCTTGTTTAAGCCCTAACGCTTAGTTAGTTTGGTTTAAACTACACCTTAAGAATTTATTTATTAGCGATTTTAGGTTAACAACATTTTTGGACGTGTGTAGTTACTAATGAAAGTAATCTATGTTTGTCTCTTACAATTATTTATTAAACGCATATTAATTCTGCGATAATCTGTAAGATGTAAGAAGCTTCATATTTCAAGATGCAGTTCCTCTTGAACTGCATCAACATTTTATTGAAATTTAGAATTGAGGTTCTTTTAAATCCCAAATTAATACACAGACACATTACTGCGTAAGAGTTAGTATACAATATAACTTACGTTCGATGGCGGGGGTGGTTGCGGTCGCATCTGCTCTAGTAAGGGAAGAAGTCCAAGGGGAGGTCCAGGGTATAAGTTGTGTCCGCGCCTCACCATCTCCTGCCTTCTGAGGTGCTCTTGCTGAAGTCTTTGAAGCTCCATCTCCGCTGATACGGTGCCGATATTCTGCAAAAGAAGAGATATATAAGACTAAAGATGATTTTCATTATGTTTCTTTAAGGACATAATAAATTAAGTTTTTGCGTCTTAGTTCAATGAAAGCGATAGTGGTTTGAGGATTTAATTGGTTGTACAATTTACTGTCATATCGAGTAAATTGAATGTAATCGTTATAATTTGTTCTTAAAATTAACTGAAATAAAATCATTAATAATCGTTTATATTATCGAATGTGAACATTCCGAAACCAAAGATCTTAAAATAAAAATCACTTTCACAGTATCAAATATAAACATTTCTATAAGAATAAGCATTTCACGAGCCGTAATTCTTTGTACTTCACTTAAATGAGAGATCTTTCCGCGCGATATTTGTCCCTCAAGATATATTACACGCTTAAGCGCCAGGCATGACAAAGAGTGCTAAGTTGTGTGCACAAATCACCCGGGGGACGCCCACTAAATCTTTGCAACCATAAAGCCGAACCGAAAAAATAAAACTTCGATTAATTACCCACGACTCTTGACGAACACCGCGATATACATTTTATCGGCTCTTCATTAAGACAGTATTGAATTGTTAATGGTTGTACCCGCTGCGATATTATAAGGTGACGAAATCGAAATTACTCGATGACTCGAATTTCCGGACGAGATATTACAGCGTACGAAAGGAATCGCTGACTACAAAGGACTTTAATTTCGCTTAAAAGATCCTGTGACAAGCACGTTCAAGTGAAATATAGTCGAGGAAGATAAAAAGAAAAAGCGCTAATGGAAGACAGAAGCGTATACATAAATAAGCATGACATAATCACGCGAATAAAAAGCGTGATGCGGTTGTAATAGCTACCGATGCCGATACCGGAGGCCGGAGCGCCACTGGTAATCGACTAAGTTTTTCCATCTGCCAGACAAATTGCCGTCATAACCGAACGGATTAAACTTTTTATTAAAAACAACAAACCGAGCATAATGTATGGCTGTAATCGGCAAGGGACAGATGTTCCCGAATAACGTACGCGATTTATCTAATGTAAAAAGACTTTTATTTAATAGCTCCGCGGAGATGTCCTAGCAATTGATGCTTATATTTTATGGCGGACCGTCGTTTTGGCTTATCGACCGCGTTTTGATGGCATTATTAATGTAACAGATGATATAAAAATTCGATTTTTGATGGAGATGACCAGCTGTGCGACAATTAATTGTTGCTCTCGTTCTGTCGTGGATGAAATGTATAAATGTAAGCTTGTATATGTGAGTATGATATCGTCGCAGGGACTGGGTCAACGGTTGGTGTGCCAATAGAATCTATTGGGCGTGATCTTACGTTACGTTGAGCGTACGCGCCGATGTCCGATCAATAAAGATGGCCGCTGCTATAATTAACCTGGGTAAACACACACCATCTGTCTTTTCGTCCTTCACTCACTCCCGTTGAAATTCATACAATAATGTCACCGCTTATGAGATTACGTCCCTCTTAACATTTCAAGACGGTACATTAATACTTTGAGCTACCAATAAATCGTCATTAAGCTATTGTCACAGCAATGAAGCCGTTTCTCGATGATCAAAATGAAACAGAAGATTAGATTTAAACATAGATCAAAAACGTTTTACTTGAAGGAATCGAAAACGTTGTGGGAATTGACAAAGAGATCACAGAAGACCGGACATGCCATGACATAATTTATAAACCCGGCGACAATATCGAAATAGTGTGGTACCAATTTTTTAGAACATCGAAAACGATTTTAACCCTAACGGCTATCGGATTTAGGTCGAAGTGTTTTGTTTAAGAAACGGATTTGGTGAAAATATATCGAATGCTGTATAATAAAACGGACGTCACATTGACGTAAGAGATGCAAGATCTTGGATGAAATCATAATATTTACTGTCATTGGTTGACATGTCCTCATTCCTAGATATATTATTCTAGCCCTCCATTTAGATTTTGTTCTGTCGGATTTGACGGTGATTATTTCGTTGAATTAAATTCCAAAATCTTGAAAGAATTACGAATACAAATATATGAAATTAAGACTTTGTTTTATCGCGCTTATTGTGGCAACTACGAGTCAGATTTGGAAAATTCCTATTATGTCAAATAGCCTTTTTTTATGATTATGGCTATAGGCTATAAAACATCACGATCAACTGTACCGGAGCAACAAACATAAAATTCAACTAATCTAATACCAAAACTTAACGCGGAAGATACCTCGGGGCGGTAATATGATTAAAGAGGATTATATTTATGTTACCATAAGTACGTTGATGTGTTGATAATTTGAATAAAGGGCGATAAAGGGGATAACAATTGTCTGTGCGTTAGCAGGGCAGTACAAAGCGCAACGAGAGGGTATGATGACATATCAAAATGAATCGCTAATGCACCGACCGAGATACGGAACCGTTAGAGTCGCAATTAGTATTAGGTTTATAAATAAATCGTTGAGAAGTTGATTATAAATAGTGATTAACTTTCCTGCTACATATTATAAATAAGAAAGTCTTTCTGTCTGTATTATCAGTTTATTGTTGTTTGTTTTCAAGGCTAAATTGCAAAATTAATTTTTATAGTATGAAGTAGTGTAAACCCTATTTTTTTTTTAATAATTAAAACACAAGGCCTTGTGTAGTAGAGTAGATTTTTACTGCAAAACGAAAAGTTTCCTCTAATTCAAACATAGTAATTGCTATAAATTTTAATAAGTTAAATTAGATTTTTTAACTGAAGAATTATCAATGGTATTAATATGCGATTGTTTAAGTTTTAGTATTTACTTATCTATGCATATCGAGATAAATTTTGTGCTATAAATATTTAAAGGAACAAGCGGCTCCATTCATTTCAATCGGTATTCTAAAATGCGTTTTAATATCGAGAACAGATTGCACAATAATGCTTTGAATTAATTATTACATTCGCCAACTTGCAATAGCATGACTTGTTTTTATCTGAGCGTCGATGGACCGGGAGATAAGCTCAAATATACCTTCACAAAGACTCGCATTAGTTGCATAGATACCAAAACACACATTAAATATTGTAAATATTTATTGTAATTATTATCGTGCAATATTTTGAGATTTAAGAAAGGCTGTATGAAGGCTGAGGAGTTCTGACGCAACCTGTACAGAGGGTAGTTTCCAGCAGTAAATGAAGAATATATTTAAATGAAGGTAAGATCGAATATTATATGTTGTATTGCAGTTCCAGGTAACGTGCCACTAAAGCATAAATATCAAAATAATCTTTGGATCTCATAAGTCTTAATTCCTCTCGTCGTTAATACCCATACTTTCATTCTTTCTTATTAATTTTTAAGCAACTAAGCTTTCTGTAGCACGGATGTTCACGGGCGTCCGTTATCATTTAAGACCCGATGGTCTTCATACTTAACCCGTTGTTATCGTAGTCGGTAAAATTATAATTTGCAATTCGTATTAAGTATAAGAAATATACTAAAATTTTCCATCAATGCACATGCAATAATTATCACAATCCTGCATGTACAAGAAGATAGCCATAAAAACACAATCACCGTGAAACGCAACCGCAACAAACATTTTGACAACCGCCAATTAAACTGTCAGATCGATCGTGCAACTTGTCGGCAAACAAGATCGCCACGGGTTCGCTTTGTGAGCGGTGATTCGCGATTTTTAGTGCGATCTTATCACAAATCGGCCCCGTGATTGTGCGTTCTGCGGCATTGTAAGGACTCCCCACGTATATCTGGCTTATTATGTTTCATCTGGAATAAAATAGAATGCGTTGAATGGATGATGTATGAATATATCATATGTGCTGCTGTGATTTCGTCCGTGTTGAGTATTGACGCTGAATGTGGTGTGCTGTTATTTTATTCCATTATGAAACTCTTTCATAATGATGAAAGGCCAATGGGCCTAAGTCATAAGCGTTCTTTTACCATCACAGACGGCGACCGAGGGGAAGAAAAGGCGGTTGCGAATTCTCTTTCCATCATAGAGGAGTCCAAGTGTGAGACAGGACTCTCACTTGTCTGCAGGTAGCAAGAGTGTTTTCGGTATCCGTAAACAATCACAAGGCAAAGGCAACCTAAATTCCCACTTAAATCTTTGGGAAAGTGTTTAAATGGATTCTTAACGTAAAAAAGAGCTAGCACTTACAGATTTGATCGAATTTGTTACTAATTACATCTCTATATATAATACATGAGACGATGACAACAAATGAACTAACGACTCTAATAAACCTATTAAAAAAACTATTTCAAATACACTCAAAACCCCTGCAATTTTTTTACCATAAATTAAAGGCAAGACAGTTATTAAAATCAAACATCACCCTCAAGGGACGAAACCGCTTAAAAGAATGTAATTTTCCATTCATCAATGCACATTATTGGGTCTTTGAAGTATTTCTGTCGTACAAAAGTCATCGGCACGTGTCAGGGCGTCGTGTGGCGAAATCACCACGCTAATTCTGAATAACCGCACCCGGTTGGGGGCTACCCAATTTTTGAATGTCAGTGAGCCATAGAATAGAGTGTTGAGGAAATGGCATGGTAAGATAATCAGATTATTATGAATATTGTGTTGTAGTATTGTAGTAATTGTTATAAGTAGTGTTGTATTATATATTTTATTTTATACAAATGCATCAAATTTAAGTGTCTGTTTGTTTATTTAAAATTAACAGCTTTTCACTGAATTGGAACTAAATACTATACATACGTAAAAAAAAACAGTTTAAAAAAAAAACGTCTGTCCGTTTGTTTGTTCCGGCTAATCTCTGAAACGATTGGACAAATTTTGACTGGACTTTCACAGGTATATAAAAAAAGTTGTAATAATGCTGGCTATGTGTGATGGCGGGAATGTTGTCAAATCGTTCAGTCAATTCGAGTCAATTGCAATGCTATTGTCAATGTTGTATATAGTTATATATATAGTATATGCTGAATTTCGTACAGGATAAATAATCAATTTGTAATCATAAACTGTGTTGTGATGTATTGACAATATTTTAAAAGAGTAACTATCGAGTTTCTTGCCGGTTCTTCTCGGTAGAATCTACGTTCCGAACCGGTGGTAGCTTCATTATTTGATGTAATTTTTTTTGTTTTTTCATGTATTGACGATTCAAAAGTGCTCGTGAGAGCCTACTTGAATAAAGTATTTTTTGATTTTGATTTTATTTTGATTTTGTAATATTTTAAAGACAAAGAGCGTCAAGTCATACCTATCAAACACCTAATATAATGGATCTTGTTAACGTTATGTGATTCCGATATCATGCGTATATTGAATCATTTATTGATTCTCTTTGTAAATCTATACAATTTAAATGATATTGTAATAATGTGTATTCGTACGCATCCCCTGAATGGACTATGAACTCTCGAAACAGCTGTGGCTTTTTGATGAAATTTTCAAATTTAAGGCAATCTGCACATTAGCCCAGCGGATGGTCAAATGAAGATTGGTTGATGACGGGATCAACCGTTTTTTTCAAACGCGAGTCTCTCGAAGAGCGAGTATATATACCATCGAGTGTTTATATATACATACAGATATAATCTAAAATCTATTACATTATATTTACATTAATTACTTACAAATATATTTGATGCCACTTCTAACCTACATTTATGTTATATTAACTGACGGCCCCTAAGAACTTTTGTCTTTTTGAGTGTTCAAACTTGATTGTTTGCACTTTTGAATTAACGAGGGCGTAATAACAAGACCCTACTTAAATTATTTCACCGAGTTATTGTTTTGAATGTAAGATAAAATAAATATAAAAATGTTGAAGTCAGTATATTGTAGTAATAATATCTTTTTGTAGATTCTAACTTTATATATTTCTTTTTACTTGTGACTCAGTATTTTTAATCTTTTGTATTTTTAGCTGATTGCTGCAGCAAATACTTAAAGGTTTATTAATAATTAAGATACAATAAATAAAAAGATGCATTCTTGTTTACACGTAAAGTTATTGATGGAATTAACGTCATATATTTTATTACATAGTACTAATTTCTTTATGTAAATTATGCATAACTTACTAACGCGAGCAAAAGAAAGATTCCTAATTAAACGCAAATTATACGCATACAAATCGTAATAGTGAACATGTATTCAAAATATAATTTAATTTTATCGAATATCATTTGAAAAAACTATAGTTTATTATATAGAAAAGATGGATATATACTTCTTCAAAATCATTTATTAAGAATATGTTTGAAATCTTTAGACGCCATTATTTCAAAATGAAGGCTTGACATAGTATTGCTTATCAGCGTCCATATATAGGTACCGTGACGTTTTTCTTCTTGTAAATTTTATAACTTCCTTTGTCAGTGGACTTTAAAAACAAAATCCAGTAAATCAACAATTAGCCTTGCTACATCACACGACTCCTAACGACAGTTTTATAATAATCAACTATAATAGAAGATTTTAGGACATCCTGCCTTTGAAAACTCATTTTATTAGATGCATATTGTCTATTATATGGACAAAGGAAGCTGTCTTTTATAATTATTATTAATGTTTATAAGGTTTGTGTATATTATTAATTTATGATATAGTTTTTGAATTGACGATTCGAAAGAAGTGATATATTGAATAAAGTTTATATTGAGTTTATGAATTTTTTTTATTATACAGGATGTCAACTGGGCATGTGTTGGATACTTAATAGCATCAGCAGAATAAATATGCGAAATTAAAAAAAAAACTGAACTAAACTTTTTTTTTTTTTAAATTAATTTTGATTTTCTTAATTTAAGCGATCTTGGTTATTTGAATATGGAACTTGTAAGCTCGTATAAGCATAATTTATGAAAAAGAATTTTAAAAAATCAGTTCAGTTTTTTAAATTTTTAAATATTAACTCTGGTAATGCTGGTGATATACTTAACACATGCCCTGATATACTTAACACATGCCCAGTTGCTGCCTTGTATACTTAGATTATTCTTTCTTTATAGAAGACTAGGTTTAAAAAGTTAACTAGATTTTGCGTGAAAGAGAAACAAACATCCCACCATCCATCTTCACACACTCGTTTATTATAATAATAGAATGCGATCCATGAAGTTTTAGTTTCTACATGTTTATGTGCGTACACGAATATAAATCTAATTCAAAACTGCCAGATATAATAAAATTCAAACACTTGTTAATTGTCATTCGCGAATAAAAGACGTAATAAACAAATACCCCAGCCACCTAATTATATAAACACCAATATATTAAAGATCAAACGTACTAATTTTAATAAAATACATGTAAACTGCGAAAATATCGTAGTAACAAATCACGAATGCGTCATGTATACAATTCCTTAAAAATAATTTCAAAAAGATTTATTATTAAATTCATTTTTCCTGGTTATACCAGTCTGGTTATATCATTCTAGTCCATGGGTTGATAAGTTACTGATATACATAGAATCATCTAAGCTAAACGACCTCTGAGGACCAATCAGTCACCATTTCGGCTACAAACATTATATGGATGCTGATAAGCAATAATGTGTCAACCCACAAAAAGTTAAATTTTATTAAATTTTATTTTGTTTTTTGATACAACGTCACCTATTTAACATTATTAAAAAAAATCACGTCATGTAAACTAAATAAGTATAAAAAAAAAGTTTCTTAACTCAATCTTAAATATTTAAAAACCTATTATTAGATAACTTATTAAATAAACCTATCTGCTTTTGATTAATTATACATTTTATCAAAATAGAAAAAAAAAAATGAATATATACGTATTCTAACAAATTTATTAAGAATAGGTTTGACATCTTCAGACGCCATTTTCTCAAAACAAAGTCCATGTGGCTTGACACAGTATTGCTTATCAGCGTCCATATTAGGATGTGATAACAAATGAAACAGATAGCTTTACGTGCTCTTTGAAATATGATATGACATACCCAAATCTAGAAATGAATAATTGTCACATACAAATACTCCTGTACCCTGACTACATCTCGTATATGGGCTGATTCGACCGGGGCAGTGCCTCACTCTTACAAAAGATCGACGTAAAGTAGCTAATATAGCTGAGGTTTGTACGGTGAGTGAGAGTCAGAAGCATAATCCCTCCCTAAATCCCTTTTCTAACTTCCTATCCTTTTTATCCTATATTTCTTTTTAAGCTTTCAGCGCATCTGTGGCGCTTCTTCTGTCCATGGGAGGCGATGATCACTTAACACTAGCACCTCTACACCAGACCAGGCACAATTATTTTACTGCACTTTAACAGCCAGAAAGTGTCCCAATACTGGACAACAGCCTTCTCTCCTCTTACACACTCGTGTCACGAGATGAATTTTATCGCTTGCTCAACTAGCCGAAGTTTTAACCCACGATCGTCGGGTGCGATCAACGTCCACTAAACCATTGCGGCTAAGAGCATTTATTACACGACTATTTATAATTAAAAACAAGTGTCTATTCGCGATACGCGGTTCCATTATACCGAGGTCGGTTTGTTTAAAAACGAGGTAAATTGTAAGATTGAATGCAGACACATAATGACGCCCCGCCAACTCTATCGCCCACAAATCTTGTAAACGTTAAGAATATTGTGGATAACTCAAGTTGAAACTGGCCGTGTTTCTTTTTAGCTAAAAAAATATTCAAATAAAACTGTTTTGAGCTGATTAAAATTTTAATTTCGTGTATTGATTGTTTTTGTGTAGTGTGTATGTGTAATTGTGTCGTGATCGCGAAAATGTATCAAAATTTCTAACTAATTCGTTTGTATATATTTATTTTTTATATATATTTCTCTTTATTCATGTTGTAAATAAAGTGGAGTCGATAAACGTTGTCCCGTATAATTTTCAGGACAAGGCTTGTATAAAAAAATGTTTGGAAAATATTACGAAAAAAAATATAATTTTAAGTTAAAAGATATCAATATAACAAAAGGGACCGCGTCTTTTATATATCTCTTCAAAGTCAGGTCGAAAATACGAAATAAATACAGGTATAACGAAAATTAGTCGTAATAAAAAGATAAAAAAGACACCTGAAATAGATTCTTAAACATGTGAAAAATATATATAATATCCAAATAACCTAACAATCCATACAAAACCAACGCTATTATTTCCGCTGTCTAACGGAAAACAAAAATAAACATAAGAGTACGCAAGGAATAAAAGAAAAGTTGAAGTGGGACGAGCATCCGGGTTGGTAAGAACCAAAGAGGCAAGACAGGCGAGAGGGGGTCCGTGGGGGTCGGGAGGTGCGGGCTGGGGGTTGCCTTCTCGCGGGAGTTGGTCTGTAAGCGTCCCTTCGGCTTTGGGGTTGCCTTTGTTTATCGTCTCTTTATTTATTCAACCTGATACGCTCGGCTACGTTGTTTTTACAACTAATAGGCTTATTTATATTTATTTTGTGTGGGTCGATCGTGGAATTATACGCGTATCGTTATTTAATTGGCAGTTGAAGCGCATTGCTCTTGGTTTATAATGTAACTTTTTTTAAATTTGGGTTTTTTATTGGGCCACGATTTAATATTTATGGTGTGTTGTGTCGTTTTACAGGTGTTCTTTTTACTCGTGATCAAATTAATTATAAAGATTTATGAGTCGATGTTTTGAAATAAGATACAAATAATAGTATATTTTTGTCGCCCTTAAAATTAATATAGAAACTAATAAATTATTAAGGCTTTAATTTGCATCGAAAGAAAAAGTTTTACGTAATTTGAATTTATTGTCATTCTACCCGGAGATGCAGAAAGGCGAGTTATGATTTTTTAATCCACAATTTTTTAGCACTTTCTCTAAGGTACCAACTAGATTGTTGAAAATAATGATTGTCGTTAAAAAATAACTGAATTTTCTAAGCAGTAAATTGTATGAAGTTTTGGACGAGAAACGTCCAACAAATCTTAGCCGATTTTCAAATCAAAATCAAAATTATAATCTATTTTCGTCATAACATACATTATTATAACCCTCGTGTAACATAAAACTGGGATTTCTGCCCGCCTTGTCCACATCAATGGAGCTGATTCCACAAAAGTGCGAAACCTCAACGTAAGAGAAAAGATTAATAAAGCTTAGCGCGCACTGACGCAACACCTGTCCTTTGTCGCTAATGGACACCGCCCTAATCTCCCGTGAAAAAGATGTAACAAGAGAAAAGAAAATAGTGCTAGCGGTTTTTAACCGACTTCTAAAAATACGTGTTTTAAAGTAAAAAAAAACACGGTACTTCTTTTACACATTATTGTAAGTCTTTAGTAGACTAAAGGGCGCAAATATATCTTGTGTCGTGATATGACGATGCAAATGACAAACTAATCTAGATACCACGATTTGAACTACGTTTAAATTGTAATAGTATACCGAATAAAATTATAAATTTTAATGTAATTTTATATGAATTCAACAACTCAGTAACCATAATACCAGTTACCCAGAAAAGTAGTAAGTAGTAAGAAAGCTGTGAATGTCAAAAATGAAGCACTAAAAATAATTTCTTTCAAGTGTAAAGCAATTACAAACAACTTATGTAAATGAAGGCCTGAGAACAAAACTCGTAAATGTAATTTTCGCCTATTACATACTGATACATATAATCTTCTGCAAGTAATTCTTTCGAACAGGCGATTTATTCACATGTCACATTTGTCCATCTATATATTATGTCCATTATAATTAAAATAACTAAAACATATTGACTTCGAAAATACGCGACTTCATTTTCTTGTACGTCATTCTTATACCAGTGATGAAGCAAACTTCTGAACCGATTTTAATGTTCAACTAAAATAATTTTAAAATTCGATTAATTGATTTATTGAGTTCAGAAGCAAATTTTTAATTTTAATTGATATACGTTAAAAAAACATACATTACAAACCTCCTCATGAGGTCGATGGAAATTAATAAAGAAATCCCATAACCGACACGTTAGGTATATGTTTTACGTAACATTACGTAGGTATTGCCTTATATACGATTACGTAAATGTACACGGCTGGGCAAAGGCCTATGTATGTCTCTTTGACTTCCCATTCTACGTTAACGAACTCCCCTGCATTGCTAATTTCATGCAAAAATCCAAATAGAAACCACAAAAGCCACTGCCTTTACTCGGTTGCATCGCTACGCGTCTTAGGCTCGTTACAAGCCGGATAACAGCTCACTTGTTACCCGGGCAGCTCGCTTTTACCCGGATAGCTTGCTTGTTACCCGGATAACTCGCTTGTTATCCCCATCCGGATGGTTAACTCGAGGCTCCTTCAATTACAGCTCAAACTGTCTGGAAACTGAACTTTTAATTTTTAACATCGCATCTCGGTTGAAAATTCTTAAAGTTGCCATTTCGAGAGTCTACTTCGTGTTTCGAAAAATACTGTATTTATCATTGAAACATATCATAATTTTATCCAAATTTTTAGGTTGTAGATGTTATAGTTACTGAGATTTCGCGATTAATCAGTGAGTGGTATTTGGCTTTTATACATTAGATTATATATGAATATTTTATTTTATATATATATAAAATCACTCGTCCTGACTGATTCATCAACGCAGAGCCTAAACCGCTGGGGGTGCGAATTTGAAATTTTGACAGCAGGTGGCTTTCAGATTGTAGGCATCCACTAAGAAAGGGTTTTTTGATTATTCACCCCTAAGAGGGTGAAAAGGGGTAAAAACGTTTGTATGCAAAATCTTATTCCGTGGTCGTATTAACTTAAAAATTAATACGCATACTTCTGGATGATAGTAATGAAATATAAAATAGAAAACGGGGTACTATTATTCCTTACTGGGGTGCAAAGGGTCGTAAAATTTGTATAGAGAAAATGTATTTTATGACCGATTCTTCTTAAATTCAGTACAAACATTACTTAGAGAGAATAATTACATAAATGTATCCCAGAATTTGAAAATCATCCCTTAAAATGACGCTAGGGAGTAATAAATCCTGGAAAGGTCACAATTTTGCTGGTAGATTTATTTAGCTGAAATTCCAAAATATACGCGGGCGTAGCCGCGAGCAACTGCTAGTTTTATATAAAGTTAAAGCCATCATTGTCAATCGGCATCGTTATTATTTTCTTTATAAACAAATAACCGATAACGAGAGTCGAAATATTGCAGATTGATGAGTGTCGATACATTCTTATGTGAAGATCGTCCGTCTTCAGCTGCAGTAAGAGCTTGCAGATAAATTGACTCCATTTTAAAATACGTCTTACGAAAGTTTGTAACGATTTTTTAAACGATGATTGTATTTTGTTTGAGGAAAATTACAGCGGTATTATTTTAAACAGAATTATTTTTCTATGTTCATACATTATTATTCATGACAATTTTTGATACTTGTGGAAAAATACAGTTCGGAAACTTAGTTCAATATCAAAAGTAGCAAACGTGATGTCAATACATATTTTTAATTTTCTTAGTTTCTACTGATTAAATAGGAAGGTAAAACTAGCATGGACTTGCGGAGAGAAGCACGTACAATATAAAGCGAGTTAAAATTAAATACTTATTTAATAGTTTCAATAATCTATAAAAAGATACCTCAATCCCCACGCCAGCCACGTGCGTCTATTTACAAAGATATTAACATTTCACTGGCAACAATGTGCGGTCAAATGTAAATATTTATTTCTATACAATCCCGAATCGAGAGGTACTAACTAATAGACAGACAAACGGTTGAAAAACACACCGAAACCCGGCACTCGGCTTTAAAATAAACAATCTTTACTGTACTGACTGGAATTACAATAAATGTACCGGGATCGGAGCACTTAATAAAATAACAAACACACTTCACTGTTCAGTGTTAAGACGGATCTAAATACTTTTCTAACTAAACATTAGCATTGTCTATTCGATATAGAACTAGGAACGCAGTTGCACGCGTGATAACAACTTAATAAAAATTGTTACGTAATTGTATAAGTTTTAGATGTTTTTTATTTAATGTAATTTTATATAAAAGTATTATATTCATTTATATAGCTTACAATTAAAATATGTTAAATTTTTCACTTTCCAATTTTGGTTAATCTAATTTTGGTAATAAGAGGATGATATAAATATGGCACAAAATTCTTCAATTAACACAATAAAATAAATTTTATTTCTTTGTGAAAAAAAATCACACACTGTTTATAAATTGCCTAATTTATACTACGCTTTAAGTAACGTTGCTGATTAACAAGCAAACGAGAGGCCAATTGAAATTAAGAAGTTTACAAAAACAACATCGGGCGCGCGACATAAAGTACAGCCGAGAACATTTTCGTATCGCAACTATAGAATCGTAAAATACGAAATATATTACAGAAAGCTACGAATAAAAACACGAGACCGCAAATGTATTATCGTTAAATGATTATAACAGCCCGTCCTTAATCTCGTTAATTTCGCAAACGGGAAAATAACAATCGCACAATGTTATATGCAAAGCGTACTATCATTACGGCAGTTTCCAAATTTAAGTCCCAATAAAGATCGAGATTTGTCGGCCATCTTTAAAAAAAAAAACGATATGGAACGAGTGTCACTTTAAAAAATTCCCCCTTTCTTCCGTCCGCACCGATTTTAATAACAACATCTTCGCTTTCTTTATTCGTTCTTTTGAAATCTCTTTAAAGTTGAAGCAAGTTTATTACTAGTCAGATCAGGAATTCCCATCTCACATCCTGAGTTAACTGTCTTTGATGTAACCGGCGGGATCGGATGGGCTGAATGCGACCTTAATGGAATGAGACTTAGGTCGTATTTTGAATAAATTATTGGTCATATAAACCTTTTCATCCCGAGTGTCTGTGCGTAACTGAATTTGCACCGCAATGGAAGATCCATTGTGGATCATTAATACCGGATTCTATGGAACTCGATTGAAAAGTTACAATGTTATTTTCCAGATATACGCTTTGAAGATTAACAGTTAATTTTAGATTATAATAACTGAATATTGTCCGTTTAAATAAACATTTGCATAATGCTTTAATGGATTATTTTATCGGTGTAACATTGTGCAGTTTTTATTGGTTATGTGATTTAACTTTTTTTTTTGCTAAAAATGCGTTCGAGTTTGTATGAGGAAAATATAACGTCTGTGTCAAAGGACTTTATTAACAGGACATGAAATAGATAGTTGTCTTAAAGTTACTACAATTAGTTTTAATATCAATTATATATTCCTAAATCATTTAAGAAGAATATTTATGTAATTTTGTCATTTCATATATGTTTATAGTAAATTATATTAAGGTTACGCGTTTGAAACTGAAGCAAAAACTACAACATATTTTATCACATACGGTTGGTATGATATTTACCGGATATTTGTATTTATTCAATCATATGCCACTAATATATCTTTTTGACAAATTTCTAATTTATACGATCGTGTTTTTTTCTTTTTTGATTTAAAACAAAAACGAGGAGGTCCTCAATTCGTAGCGTATGTTTTTTTATGTTAATTACCTCAAAACTCTCCCATTTCTGAATTAATTTTTAATTTGAAATCTGTTAAATTCGAAAAACTGTATACTTTTCGATTGGTCCCATACAATTTTAAAAATCGATTTAGTTGTTTAATATTTAAATCAGAACAACTGGAATTAGTATGTCATCCATGCAAACGAAATTGCCTATTTTACTTTTAAAGTTGGTTTATTTATATGTCTTACTTGTGTTACGTTTTCTTTCTATATATGTGGTATACAATAAAAAAGTATCTTTACACAATGATATTTTAATAAATAATTAGAAATTGTACATTTTATATATTATATAAAATACATTAGTAATGACAAAACAATCGTTGCTAATATACCATATTATTTTTAAGAACACATAAAAAACACTTAAATAATGGGTCAGAGAATAGATAGATTAGCATATTAGGGTATAAAACAGCAATACCACGGAGTGCCTGTAGCTATTTGAATAGATCGGTAAAGCATGCTATTGTGGGGGAGTGCTTTGTGTGATGAATATTGTGTTTGACTCTTCGACCGCTTTCGTATTGCGTATTGCGTCTATTGATGTGCTGAGGATGTGGATTAGTAGCGAATATGTGGTGATTTTGAAATAAGTGTTTATATTATATGGTAATTTATGACAGAATACGGAAGAAAAAACGGAAGATTTGTTTTCTTGAAAAATGTTTTTTTTTTTGTTAACATTGTTAAGAGCCATACGCAAATAAAAAGTTATGGATATTGTTAGTTAAAAAGAGCGTTTCGTATATTTTTACATAATTATAATAAAGTTTATCATTTATTTCTTAAAAAAAAACCTTATTAAATAAACATTAACAAAAACATATAATTATTTTAAAAATAAATAGAAATTAAAAATAACTATATTAAACCTAAGTAACTATCGATGTCACAGTGAGGCAAGGTGCCCAAAACACTGGCAGCTTTACCTCTTTATTTAATCTTTATTTATTTTATTTTATAATTTAATTTAGTTTCTATATGATCTTATTTTGATTATTAATATCTAATTTACTATTTTTATACAGACGAAATAACTGACAGAACGGTTCATAATTAAATAAAAACAACGCAAAGTTTTGTATCCTAAAATATACGTTTCAAAAATCAATTAAAAGTATCCCCTTATAAAAAAAAAACCAAAGAGGATATAAAGACAAAATTTCAAAGACAAACACGTTATTATTTCAATGGAAACATCAAAAGGAATGTCAATACAAAATCATCCTCTTTCATAATAACGTTTATAATGGGTCTCGGGGAAAAAATATCCCAAATTAATTTCCCCAATTCATTCCTTTACAAAAGAGGCTATCTCTTTGATAGACTTTGGTACAATAATTTATGCAAGTGGACAGCGGGCTGCCGGGGTTCTTTAATCTTTAAGTAATATTCTTTATACAAATAAGTTATCTGTATTTTGCGTATTTGACATAAGGGAAAATATTGAACCATATATCAATTAAAAAAGAAATTTATTTCTTATGTTTATTGAATATTAGTTGCTCCTCTCGCGTTTATAATTATTGCTTTCTATGACACGTAACGTGATGTAATATAGCCTATAGCCTAGTTTAATAAACAAGCTATCTAATGCAAAAGGTTTATGCAAATCGCATAAGTAGTCTCAAAGAATATATATATATATATATATATATATATATATATATATATATATATATATATTATAAAAAGTAGTGTACATGTTCATATGATGTATAGGCCATATTACTGTAAAGTTATTTTCGCTACACAATATAGCCTATGTATTTATCTAAGATCGGTTTAAGAGTTAATACGTAATCAGGCAAAGTTTCTTTCGCGTGCATAATATTAGTATGGAAGTATGAATACTACATTGAAATTATAAAAAGATTAAATTACACCATTTTCGAAATTCGATTTTTTTTCGAATTTTATAATCATCAAATGTTACATTCACAACTTAAATTACACAGTATAGCCTTAATTTAAAATCGGTTTGACAGATAACACATAAACATGGCCGCCTAATTTGCAAAGCTACTTATCGGTACAATCAGAATCGTACGTTTTCGTCGCGTTTTGATTCAAAAAAACGATTATTTACTGTACGCTAATAACATGACCATTTTATGATGGCCTCTGGATTCAGTTTTGTTTGGTATAATTTTCATTTAAGGTAACGACAAACGATAGATAGTATTTAAAAAAAAACCTAAAATACAATCTGTTTGGATATCAGTTGTGTTATTTTATTTTAATTTATTAATATTTCTTAGTTATTTTTATTAGTATGCACCAAATACAATTGCTAATAAATAAGAATTTAACCATACGAGACGAAAAAGCGTCATTTTCTATTGTTATGCGTATAAAGTATCTTCTTTACATAGTATGTAGCAAAGCCACTTTCCGCCATCTTTCCCTTTAGATCTTTTAAGCTACGCAACGGATTTTAATGTGGTTTTCATCAATAAACCGAATATTGAAGATAAGTTATCTCTGTAAAATACATTCATATTATATGTAATGTAATGTTGTAAAAAAGTACATTCACCCGTGCGAAGCTGGGGCGGTTCGTTAGTATTTCATAATTAACGAAAAATACCCATTGCTTTTAGTCTTCTAAAATTTTAATTGACATTTTACAATAATTGAAATAATATTAAATTATATATAACATTTCGTTACAATTTTTCGTAGAAGTAATTATATCGGAACTTATCTTATTTTTTGTTATTTTTACGAATTCAAAAACGAAAGAAATAATAAAGTAAACCAAATTCATGATTTAAATTATCACGTTTAATTTATAAAACTTTAACATTAACGACTGTCTTGTCTATCACGTGTACACGGCCTTATCTTAACAGAAAGACATCACAGGCCTAAGTTGCCGTCTTTAAATTCAAAACAAGCACGGCAAATGTAAACAGACAATCAGTAGCGATTTTAAAGATGAAATTGGAATTTGCCAACAAATCGTTGGGGTGGAGTCCCGTAATTTGACAAACGCTTTGAATCGACTTTCGTGCTGATTTCTATTTGAATTCGGAATTAATAACGAATAATATTTATTTATGTTTGTATGTATGTAATAACTCTTAAGGCTTGCGCAGACGAGGAACAATTATAAATTACTTTTTCGTTCTTCGAAATAGATCGTATAACGCAAAATCTTGAATCCGCCACTGGTAAACCATTGTTGTTGCCATTCGTCTAATGTACTTAGTCTAAGTAAATCGTATTCTAAAGAGGGTGAAGCGTTCATATCTCCTATAGGCCTTCTTTCTTATTAAGGAGAAGTTAAGAGCTTAATCCACCACGCTGCTCCACTGCGGATTGGAGGATATACACGTGTCTGAATTTCCCCCAGCACATACAGTTTCCTCACGATGTTTTCCTTCACCGCCGAGCTCGAGATGAATTTTAACACAAATTTGAAACACATAATTAAAAACTTGAAAATTCAGCGACGCTAGCCGGGGTTTGAACCCGCAATCGTTGGTTGAGATCGATGTGTTCTAACCACTAGCCCATCTCGGCTCA
Source organism: Hypolimnas misippus (assembly GCA_037950945.1). Classification (NCBI taxonomy): domain Eukaryota; kingdom Metazoa; phylum Arthropoda; class Insecta; order Lepidoptera; family Nymphalidae; genus Hypolimnas; species Hypolimnas misippus. The sequence goes on from JBBEEQ010000014.1 coordinate 6,406,763, forward strand.
CGAGTTGCATAACACACTTGCTTAATTCCACTGAGGGTCAGGTAAATATGTACAAGTAGGTATATAAACGAAAAGAATCATAAACAACGCCCCCATCGCTCCGAGACTCGAATGTAATCAGTTTTGTTAATTTCGAGTTTGCCGGTCTTTTTCATCCCTAACAGTTGTTTATATAAGCCGGGCTGGTTTTGAGCGTTGTCTCTTGTAAATTAAATAGATCATTTTAGGAAGTTGATTGTCGTTTTTAGGGTTCTGCACCAGAAGGGTACCAATTTGATAAGTTGGTGCAGTGCACTCCAACTGACTGAAACCCTAAGGGTTGGTGTGTGATGTGTTTATTTAAAAAAAATTGGACCCTATTAATTATAGGGTCCAATTTTTTTACTTTAGACTTAATAGTCTTCGTCCGTCCGTGTGCCTGTTGGTCTGTATCTTATGAACTGTAACTGGGGAGTTAAAAATTTACATAGTGTAATTATATTGCCGTTATAATAAATTATAAAAATGCGACTAATACGAGTCCAACTTTACAAATTTTTACATATTGTTATATGTTATATGGGTCTCTTGTTACTTTTACATATGTATATGAAAATACTTCAAAAAAAGGAGAAGGTTCTCAAATTGTTGCGTATGTTTTTTTTAATGCTTGTTACCTCAGAACTTCAATTTTCTTATTCGAAATGGTATACTTTCAGATTGTTCCCATACGATTTTATCAAAATCGGTTTAGGTGTTTTTAAATCAAAATAAGTGGAATAAGTATGTCATTCAAGTAAACAAAAATACGTATATTACTTTTGAAGTCAAATGCTTTTTTAAAATAAATCTTATAATCTTGTGTACAGAACCCTTCGTGTTCTAATCCGATTTAAATCAAATAAATTATAAATGGTATGATAATCTCTTTTTATGTAAACAATTACAATATCTTATTTTACATTAACAAAATACCCAGCTTTACATAAAATTGTAAATTGACATATTAAAAAAAGCTTAGTATTTATAGACGCACTGTCACTAACTCCACATCAAAGATCTAAGGCTCTACAGAGAATTATAAGGCAAACAATCCACTGAGGCGTGAACCTGATCCATCGTCGCGAGATACTGTTCACCGTACATTATGATTCGTTAAAATTAACCTATTATGTGTCAGGGGATGGCTTATTTGAATAAGCACAAATTGTCAAAGAGATTTTATCTCTAAACAAAGACGCTCCTTCTGTTGCCTTGCTGAGGGTTAATGGAATCGGGTACGCTTGATGATGCCTACGATTTTAACCCCCTATTAATAAACACGTTCAGCCGACCTTGTCACGCTTATGATGGTTTTTATGAGAGCGATTGAGATAGATGACGTGTTATTCTTTAAGCGGCTTAATGTTGTACAAATTGTGACAAAACTTTATTACGCGCGTTTATGTATATTATATTCTAAAATTAAAAGCATATATTCTTTTATATATAAAATATACCCTATGACTCTTGAGGGTCTTGGCGAGATAACTAATGGTAGTAATATCTTTTTACTGCCCGACGTTTCGACGATGTTGCATCCACCGTGGTCAGTCAGCTCGTGACCACGAAAAATAAAAAAGGTATTACTACCATTAGTTATCGCGATAAGACCCGTTATCTAAAGTATGAACAGTATAAATCGCGAAAGTTTAAACTATATAATTTACCTTTTCTTACTACATACCATACCATGGTACCATAATTTTCAAATATGTTCAGTGATATCGAACTTTACTTCACACATACTACTTTCGCTCTCTGCCTATTTTAATACTGTAAACAATTTCCTTGTATAAAATTAATAAGAATGTTCTACAGGCTTTTATTTAGTTTACATTAATTATGTATATTTTAATGTAGAAGTAAATTAAAATTTTAAGTAAATAAATATTTACACCACGACAATGTGTTGAGTTTTTGTAACGTTTTTACCATCAATCAAAACTTTAATCTAAAACTATAAAAAAATAACAACCTTCTGTGCGTATTTTAACTATTAATAAATTATTACTTAACTATTAATTAAATGAGCGTGATAATGTTAATAAATAGCTGTATTTATTACGTGTAACATTCTAAACAAATAGGCTTTCAACGTGGAATTCATATTTTATTACAGACACGTGTCAAGTCAAATGGCTTCGGAAGAATATCAAAGGAATATGAATATAATAAAATATGTAAAATTTGTTTGTTTCTATCTTTGTATGTAGGGGATAATCTCTGAAACTACTGATCCGATTTGGAAAAATCTTTTTTGAGCTGTATCAATAGCTAGTTATTTCTCGTGACTCTGCTTGGGTGGAATAATTATTTTGAATAGTCTATTTCTCTGAGGAATTATAAATTTAATTTTATTTTGCAACAAAATAGCCTAAGTTCTTCTTAAATGGTTCAATTAATATATGTATTAAAATTCAGCAAAATTGTTTTAATGGTTTATGTGTGAAAACGTAAAAAAAGACAGATAGATGGAATTATTTTAACATTAATAATATTAACATAGATTAAGCTCGTTAGGTTTCTAACCTTAAATAAATTACTCTTTACAATATAAAATTAAAAGTACTCATAAATAACCCACAAATTACACAATCGATAGTCAAATATAACAAGCGACCATCAATCCCAATCAACTCGCCATCACGGCCCCAACGTGAGAAAAATCAAACAAAACATCGGCCGCACGATTGCCCACAAGGGGTCCTTTCATCCCCTTTTTTTAAAACCATTTTTGTCCCCCACGTCATTCTGACGCAAGATTTTTCCGTCATTAGCGAAACGCGGCGTCATTCAGCCACGATTTGTCTATGCTTATCTGTGATTTTTCTGACGCCTCCACACGTATACAATATGCGAATTTTTTTTTTTTCTGCTAATGTGACGAAAAGTTTTAGATAACGTTTCAAAGAGACTGTTTGGTTGGCGTTTTTTTTTTTGGATTGAAAATTTTGTTTATAAAGTTTGTTTAATTAATCTGTGTGTGTAATTTATTAAGAGGTGATCGTCTTCTAAGATTTATGATACCTAAAGAAGATACATTAATATGAATCTATTCTCGATTTTGACCTACATTTATAATACTGATTTCATTGTAATAGTAGCAAAATACGTGTAATTTTATAACTTAAAACTAATTTGTGTTTATCGTTTAAGGTATTTAGGTAGATTAGGTAAATTAGTTTACACATAGTCTTGAGTTAGTGAGTGAGTGAGACACTTTGAACAACGCTTAAGTGTCCAAAGTTATATATTTAAACTAATACAATAAAGAGAGAATGAATTTTGTACGTGCGAAGTAAGGTAATGAGACCACTGAACCTATTTTAAAAGTTAAAGTACCATTCGAAAAGTTTTTATTATTATAGATGGTCAAGGCTGATAAAATAAAAATATTAGCGCTAGCAAAAGTTAGTCTATACTAATATTATAAAGAGGTAAAATTTATTTGTAAGTTTAATTGTGTAATCTCTGAAAGTACCAATCCGATTTAAACACTTCTTTTTGCGTTAGGTAGCCCATTTACTGAAGAAGGTTATAGGCTAAATTACATCATGTTACCTCTCACAGGAATAAAGCAAATTATAGCGAAACCGCGATAGGCAACTAATCACGATTACACAAATATAATCCAACAAAATTAAAAAGTCACAGATACCGATAGCCTCTGAAGTAGTTCTGAAACTTCATATGAACGTATAAACCACCACAATATTTCTAACTCTCGTAAAGTCAATTCTATTATGCGGGGTACGGCAAGGGTAAACACGGGTACTAAAAAGCACGAGTGGACTCAAAATGGCACGCGTCGCGGGTCACAACAAACGCGTACAGAACGACAATCGGAATAATTTTAATTAGAGAAAAATTGCACGAAATGCGCATTGAGGGAGCGTCAGCAGAGAACGTTAATTTATCTTATGGAGATTTTAACATATTTTTTATGAATTGTGAATTATTATTAACTATGTTTCATTTTAAGACTTGGTATACAATAATATGTGTGCAATGGACTGTAGAAATTTACTAATTAATTTATAATTTTCAAAATCATATAGAAAAATACAAGTAATAATATATAATTTGTTGGTTAGCCGATAAATAAATATTTTTCTAAACTATTGTTTTGAGTAATAAAGTTTTTTTTTTAAACTATTCAAATTTAAGTTACGCGGTATGTTTATACAAGCGACGATATGCGTAATTAATAGTGACTAAACAAGGCGTTTTATTATAATAAAAAATAGTTGATTTTTGGTCAAAATGTATTTTGTTATGTCAAAATGTATTTTATATTTAAATTTTAATAGCGATAGTCTTACATAATTAGCCTGGTATTTTTTTTATATATATAAAGTTTTTCGAGCCCTTTGACGACATAGAATTTATTAAATAAAACAAAATCCTACAGATTAAAAATAATAAATATTTTTGTTAACCATATAAACTCAAAAACAATACTTGACGAACCCTTTCCGCAAACAATTAGCGCACGAGAGCCCTTTAGGAACAACGGTAATACAGCGTCCCTCAGCTCGAAGCGCTTCAATCGCTTTAAACGGCTTCCGACTGGCTGCAGATCCCTTTGCCTTTGCCTTGCCGCCTCGCCGTGCGCCATCTTTTGTTTTTTTCAATTATGGAACGTAGAATTCCTTTTTTGTAAAAAAAAAAAATTAAACTCGTTTGCGTTTTAAAAGGTTATCTATCTACCTTGCATACGTAACTTTGTTTCTGCCATAAATACTGTTAATGATATTTCGTCTTACATGTCGTACAACAAAACAGGTTAAAATTATATTTTATCGCTTTTATTCATTGACAAATCATCCCCGTATCGCTTTACATACACAACGGAGTAATAGTTATAACTGTAATGAAACCCGAATACTGTGGAAATTCTCAAAAATATGTGAACATTCTATGTCAGCCGGAATGGGACAACTGGACTTCTAATTACCAATTTCGAGTTCTATACCATTTCTCACCTTATAACGCTTGTAACGTGATTCTAGGAATTATTATCTTACTTCACTAATGTCTCCACCGGTTAATGCTAGCTCGTAATTCGAAAGATGTGGGACCCAGAAACGGAAACCGGTTCCAGAAGACCGCGTCTCACCGAAAATAAAGCTAAGATCCGAGATCTTATTTCAATGGCGTTTGTTCTTTTTCAAACGCGTACTTTTTTAAATGGCATTCCTTTTTTGAATTAATAGAATGGCTTTTATCGTTTAAATGTCATCGTCGTCCACTAATTATGCCAGTGTCCCGGGGACATTACGTGATACCCGATCGCGTCCATAATTCTTGATTTAATGTTTACGTCGGTAGTTATGACGATACTGACTCTCGATGTGTTTGTGTGGAATGGAACATGCATTCTGAAGATACTTTATTGTTAACAAAGAGACAAGGAGGCAAGGGTTGTAATTAATTTTTCCAGGGCTCCGAGTACTCAACATTGTAATTATTGGATGAAAGTAACCTGCCTGTATGATAAATGAGGTAAAGATGAGCCATCATTGTCTCGCGAATGAAAGAGCTTTTGTCTAAGGTCGAGACAAAAACCTCATTCGTTGTCTATGCGGCTCGGTTCGCTTCTTTGTCGACGTTCGCCAGCGCATTGTCGCGGCAGGCGTCAGCGGAATCATTAAATGTATTTAAAAGAACAAAAAAAGGTTTTGCAAATATTTGCGAAATTCTCACGGGCCTGAGATAAATGACAATGCTTAAGGATGGGTATACTTTTAATTAGTTATAAGAGTAGTAAGATAAGTCTTATTCAAGTTAAACCCGCACATTTGTTTACGTTTTAATACGATTCAAATAATTTCTTTAACTTCATATTTTTTGTACATTTCTATTGTTACATTAACACTAAGTATAAGTGAGAATCAGTAATTACGGAACTATTGATAAATAATTAAAAAATCTTGATTAGTTTCAGTTGTTTGTGTGTAATTGAACCTCAAACATGTAATATGTATAAATAAACGAAATACAAATTACATAATTTAATTAAATTAAGTAATGTTGGTTAATTTTTTTAAATAATAGTAACACGAAATAACGGAAGAGTTTCCTATTAATAACTAGTCTTCGCCATCGGTTTAGTCCGCATTGTATGTTGATAAAAATGTTATTCTGATGTATAAGCTATATTATTTTCGTCAAAATTGCGTGAAAATGCACAAAACATCAATACATCCAAAATTCCACCCATCCTACCAAGTTTCTTATTCATATAAATAAAATAGGTTTTTACGATTCGGGTCCTCGACCTTTAGATAAAATAAAATTTGCATTGTATTACGTTATAGTGTACTTTTAATAGTATTACAAAGTGCCGCTTGAAGAATCAATTAACCGCGATCGGATACCATACGTTCATGAGAATCAATTAACACTACCCACAGATTAACTCAGTTTTCGATTAACTTAATTATATCGAAAGGAGATTCACAATTATTTTTATTTCATGTTGAAACCTGTTTATAAAAGTCAATTATGGTATGAACGTTAGTAATCGTAATTTAACACTTGTTGGTCGTTAACCCTTTCATATGTTAAGTTTTTTTCAAGTTATCTATGACCCGATATTGTTATGTTAACTATAGTTTCAAAACCGTGGTTAATAAAGCAATAATTTTAATTTGTTTAACATAAAAGTTGAATCGATGGTTATTAATTTTAAAATTGTAAATGTCGTGACATTTTTTTATTTATAAAATTAAAACATCATTATATTACGTACGGATTTTACGATTTTGTGATTACTTCGATTTTAAAGATCATGCGCGGTGTTAGATAAGATATTGTTATAGTTCTTTAACCTTTCTGAATTAAAGGACTATCTAATGTAATTTTTTTTTTCAAATCAATCTGGAAACCCCCGAGTTTAGTGTTAAAACAAAAAATCAAATATAAACATTATATATTAATGAATATATAAAGTTTGTAGATAAAATAGCAATAACAATCAGTCAAATGAGATTCTAAAAAAGGCTAAGAGGACAGAAAACAATAATGAAAGCGGGATACGCCGCGATTTGTAAAGATATGCGCGCGCGCACAAAGCTTCATTGTGCGCCCATATGGGAAAATATCCCATGTTTTGTCTTCCCTATAGTTGTTGACAGACGGACGGACAACTGAAAAGACAGCCTTTGAATACTTATGTAAAGCCTCGTTTGAATATGGTTTCACAGATTATGTAAAGCGATGCTCTGTTTGTATTGTAACATTGTATCTGTCGTTAGGATTCAATTGTTACTTGTATTATTATAAAGTCAAAATAATGTTTTTTTTTTACTCTATGTAAATTAATAGTTTTAATTGAATGGTTGGCAGTATTTACGTGTAAAAGAAATCCTTGCATAGTTACAGGAATAGAGCAGCTGAGTACATTTTATAATATAAAGTAAAGTAACAGCCTGTAAATGTCTCACGGTTCGGAAAAAGCCTCCTGTCCTATTAAGGAGAAGGTTAAAAGCCCAATCCACCACGCTGCTCCCCTGCGGATGCGAATATACATGAGTCAGAATTTTTCTCGGCACATGTAGGTTTCCTCGCGATGTTTTCCTTCACCGCCAAGCTCGAGATGAATTTAAATACAAGTTTAGCACTTGAAAACACAGCGGTGCTAGCCGGGGTTTAAGCCATCATTAGTTGAGATCGTCTTCTAACGACTAGGCCATCTCGGCTCATTATGAAAATACTTTTCATCTAAATTCGTTAATACTTAATGAATAATCAACTTCAGTTTTAGCAGTAATAATCATAGTGAACTAGCGAACCACCCCGGCTTCTCACAGGAGAAATGCAGTTTTTACGACACCACATTACAAATCTTTGGAACTTTCAACTTATCTATTTAATCACTCTGTTTATTGGTGGAAACCGCGTTAAAATCCGTTTCGTAATTTGAAAGATCTAAGCCGTACAGATTGCAACTTTGTTTTATAATATGTAAAAAGATTATTTATAATTAATGAAATAAACTTAAAAGGTTCCGGCAATAATTTTAGTATTGCAAGTATATATTAAAACCTGCACCTTGTTGTAATGGCAAATATATTTAAAAAGATTGTATTCAAACTTCTGTCTTCTATCGTACCTAAATTACACATCATAAAATTCTCAAAAGATAAGGTGCAAAACGTTTACGCAATAACAACTCAATCACACAATAAAATCCGTTTCAAAACGATTTTTCACCTGCCGCATGTCACCTGCATCTCGAGGTTGACTCCGCTTTGTTCGGCTGAAATCATTCGATTAATTTATTCCGACCAGGTGTAGAGTTTACGATCAAACACCGAGTTTGAGTATCTTAACTAATTCTTAACCATGGGCGTATTTAAGGGGTGGGGGTATGGTGTCCGGACAAACGCGTCACGACGTAGACATCTACGACGTGCATCGTAAGAAAATACGACGCGATATCGCATTGTAAAACGTTGATATGAATTTAATAAATATATGTAATTATAAATATGAATTCATTTAAAACGAAACATCGCGATGCGACGTCGCCTTGTAATTTTTTATGATGCACATTGTAACGTCTCATGACGTCGTATTGTTGGACGAGACGTCGCTTCGTGCTTATGTATTTTGTCCCTAATGCAAGTGAAGTGTTAAGTAAGCGGTAAACGACAGACATTGTTAAAGAAAAAAACTACCTGTTCTATATTTTTTTATGTGTAAGTTGTCTCCTTTTTAGATTAAGTTATAATTTTTTGTATTTTTGGTTTTACTGTAACCACTGAAAACCAGCGTTGGTATTGATCTTACTCAGGCTCAACATAAGCTGAGTGATTTTCCATTGTCGTGATAACAAATTGTTTTTTATTCTGTTAATAAAAATTTTTCTTTCTTTATTTCAAGCATGTCATCCAAGTAATCGAAATTACATATTCCAGTTAAAAATCGATTCTTTTCTACAGAGTATATTATTATGTCCCTAACGCGATGTGGACAAAAGCTAGTAACGTATAATTCATAGCTAATATATCAATTAATCACCTGTAAACGTTTAATATTTAACGTTGATTGTGATAGGAAAACATTTCTTTTCCTCAGCTATTAACGACATTCTTTTAACTACCGCTTTGGATCAGATAGCATCTTATTTGGGTTCAGCGGGATACTAACGTAAACGGTTTAGCTTGATGGGCTGAAACATTACTCGAGATGTTCTAATAGATAATGTTTGACGTGAACGTGGACAGGGCGAATGTATATTGTGTGATAGATAAATGGGTTTATAATTTTATGTACAGTTACCTTAGAAAAGGTATGCACGAGCACTTAATATATTCAATACAATTTTTGCCCTTTGTTAGCGACAAATTTTTAGCAATAGGGCCTTAAAAATCTCCCTTTGCCTTTATTATATAATGTACGTATTAAATACAAGTAGAATAATTAAGTTTAAAACAAAATCTATACAGATATAAAGTGTCGTTACTTTGTAAGTAATATTTTAAAATATTAATCTCGTTAAACATCAAAACGATTATCTATAATATAAGGTTTATTTATAAATATCCTAATATTAAGGCCAACTGTACATTATCTTTATCCGCTATACTTAGCATTACACAAATTCCACTTTACTAGCAATGGGTATCATCATAACGTGATTGTTGTCATCATCGACATTTAAGTATACGTTTAAATAGATTTCATAAAGATAATAATAATTGCATAAAATTTATCGCAATTTTATATATAGAACTCGTTTGTCATAATAGTTATAATTTAAAAATGGATTTTATTATAAATGATTCATTAACACTATTATCTGAAAATCAAAAAATGAAGTTTTATATTCAACTTTTGACTTTATGCCCTTAGTTATCTAGATGGCTTCTAGAGTATAAAAATATTTATTTATTATTCATTACTTGAAGTTAAAACTGAATTCTAAATTTCATGATAAAATCGAACATGTTATTTTAACATCAATTTCATAATTAAAAACAATATTAGCACGTCTTACATTTCCATGAAATTATTAAGTAGCGAAAATTTAATTTATTTTATTTATAATTACTTTTTAATATAAATATCATACAGAACCAAAAACGTTAAATTAATGATCAGAAATAATTACATAAATCACAATAAACAAACTATTTCAACTGAACATTAAACAAGACACAGTCTAAGTTATGTCACAAAAATTTTATTGTATAATGACTTATGGGATATTTTTCATATCTTTAATAGTTATTAATGGGCATAGCTCGTTATAATATGAAGTGGAGAGAAGCATTACTATGTAACATAGCTATGTTAAGCGTGGGATCGTACGACAGTGTAGTGTGAACGGATCATTACTAACATTTATTCTTTTACTGTCTCCATTTGAATATTTTATTGACACACTTGAAACTGAATCAGACACAGTAATCTACACCTTATGTGTTACAAATTTAAAGGCCAATATCCTATGTTTTCGCGTCTGAAATTGAATAGTGTATACTTTTTTGATAGTCATAACGCTGTAGTAGGTCCGCCTTTATAATAAGATAAATTTGTAATTAGTTTTTCGGTTCCAATATCCGTAGATTTGTTGTCAATATGATAATGTTTTATGGAGTGTGTCGTTAATATTTTGTCGCACTTGAATATATTTGTGAGAATTGGATGTGTAAAGACGTTCGACGATAAAAAGTAAATTAATTTTCCTAAATACGGCCAGGTGTTTGATATAATTATGTAATGGTTTATACAAATTGAGAGCATTACTTTTATCATTGTTTAATTTGTGTTTTAATGTGACATGGAATTCCTAATAACAACAGTTATTATAAAAGATTTCTTAACAGTTTTTTACATACATATTAATCGTTTGAGAAAATTGTTAATGAAAAAAATGTAAGTGATATGAATGTATGTAGGTACACATTATATTATACTAAGTTTTATTTATAAATGTATACATGTTAATATTGAGTTTCTTGATCATTTACTATCATATCTTCTATAAATATATAAATCAAAACTGGCTGGCCGACATATTCATTGACTGATAGATTAACGCAGAGCCTAAATCACTGATTCTAGAAACATGAAATTTTACAAAAACGTTCCTTAAATATCGTAAGTGAGCACTAAGAAAGGATTATAAAACCGAGATAAAAAGAGGGTTGAAAGTTTCTTATCAAATTCCTAAGTTAACGCAGACGAAGCTGCGGGAAACTGCATCATAATAGTTTCATCAACTCTTGCTTTAAGATCGCCAGCGTGTCCCCGTCGACTAGTAGCGGAGTATATACCTCTAAATGCAGGTGTAATTAAAGATCTGGCCGCGTTAAATGTTTCAGATATATCCCCGGTATCTGTGGGAACTCGTATTAATTACTGGTCTAACCCGATGACAGTTCGTCCCAATTTTATCTGATCCTTTTTATTACTGGCCAGTTTGAACTGTAATTAGTTTTTATGGGAAAAGCGTATGAGGATTGTTTTTTTTTATGTGTCAACCTTCTTTTTTAATTGATACTTTTTTTATAATGCGTACAACGGTAGGTACGGTAAAGGTTTTAACGAGACCAACCGTTTTAGAATTGATTTATTTTCAACCGACTTCAAAAGAGGAGGAACTTCTTAATTCTTTGTACATTTTACGGTTTGTTACCTCAGAACTCTGTAATTCATAAACCGATTTTGATTATACCTTCTATTTGAAAGGATATAACTAACTATATAAATATAAATATATTTTCAATCGAATCAGTAGTTTTAGAGATTACCCCTTACATACAAACTTACAAACAATTTTACCTCTTTTTCTTTATATTATTAGTATAGATAACCACGCCCTGCTGACAATGTTAGAAATTGATTTGGTACTTGTAAATTCGGTTCTATAAATATATACTTTAAATAAAAATAACACCATTTTTATTAAGGTAATTTTCGTTAAATAAAAAACATTAACGAATTAAACGATTAAAATTAGGTTAGCTACTTTTTGATTTTTAAACGGTAATTCTTACAATGAGATTGATCGGTGGGGTCGAGAATACAACCTGAACTAAATTTTGAAAACACCTTCAAATATTCATAATTCTTTTAGTAATAGTGAGAGTTAACGTAATTACCCAGCTAATTTATACAAATTAATCGCTAACAATTGTCAGATGAAGACAGTCGATTTTAAAATGGAACAAATCAATTGTTTAATTATCTCGTATGTAATCAGAATCGTTTTCATTTCGAACACGATTAGTCCGCATGAATAAACTTGACATTTCATTGAACCTTGGACTTTGACAGAGAAACCGATCTCAAGAACCACCTTTTCATCAGAACAGGTGCTTGGCAATGTGTTTATTTACGTGTGATGTTGTATATTACGACTATTATAGAATAATGGTCAAGGTCACAGGTGTATATAAACATGTTTCATATACCTAAGGCAAGTTATGATTTTATATATTAAAACGTTTATATAGCAATAACTAAATAAATATAAAAAGAAACCCGCGATTTTTATCTAACACGTGTAAAAAAAAATATATTTTTTTATTAATTTAAGTAAAAAAAACAACGTGATTCTTAAATCAAATACATGTGTGTTACATTGCCCAAATAATGAAACGAACAAACAATAATCATAATTACCTATTAATTTATTTATATTAAAATTAAACGAAGTAAACTAACTAGGAAATAGCAACAGAATTATTCACCATTTAAAAGAGCATTTACAGGCAAGTTAAAATAAAAGTCTCACAGCGCATAATAAGAGTCTGTGGACAAACTCGAATAAATGCCCACTAATGAGCATAATATTATAATATTGTGTAGACTCAAAAGCATCTTGTTACGTCCACATACAGGGTGTAAGGAGCGACGCTATTAAATTCTAACGCTAGGGTGCGAGCGATGACCGCCAACGAAGTGCGCGCGTTCGCGGGTAACGTCGCAGATTAAAAATAAATAGATCATAATTATGTTTTTTTTTTAATGATAACTCGTATAATGACAGATACTGAAAGACGTTTTTGTGGTACAAAGTTACGATATTTTTCGTTTAAAATATTTAGGTAAAAATAATGATGTGTGGCTTTGAGAAGTAGATTTTAAATATGTGCACTTAATAATCATATTAACAAAAAATAAATATAATAAATAAAAATATTTTAAATGTTTTATGTTAATTAATTAAAAACCATTAAAATTTTAAATCTGTAGTTTCATTAATTAAACGGATGGATCGCATATGATTTGGTACATAATTATCCTAATGCTCAGATGAGAATTAATATTATAATTTTTATTTTAAGAATACTTACCTCCATATGATATGATAATATATTATTAAAACAACAGTTTTTTAATATGGCACTTAGTAACTCGCTACCGCCTGTGGTAAGGGCAGCAGATGAAGGCTGTTCGCGCATTACTCAGTAAAGCCTCCACACATGTTGCCTTGTGAATGCACAAAGACGCATAATAATCATAAGGCGACTCGCAATTAAAAAATTTAAGGCACTTTGTCGTGGCGCCGCTCTTTTGGCAAAGTTGCTTTTCAAATGTAAGCAGCGAACGCGACGTTGCCTCCACAAACTTTTTTATAGTTTTCATTTAATGGTCGTACGCTATTAATTATTTTTTTGCTTTTTTTTTATCTCACGTGTGTTCACGTTTATTGCTGGCTGTATTCGTACTACCTTTTACGATTCTACGATTTTTCGGAATATCGGTAATATATTTAATTACCTAATCAATTTTGTGAATACGATACAAGATTATAAAAATGTGTTTATTGTTGAATACCAAAAAAGTATAATAATGAATCACGTTTGGTGTAATACTTTGAAATTATTCATTTTTATTTTCTTAACCAACAACTCGAAAAGTTAGTTTATTTTAAATCTGATATCATACATAGCCCTTTGCTATATATACAACTAGTCCGCTCGATAAAAATAAAAATGGCGGATCCATAATAATGGGACACCTGTGAATGGATTTGTGGTAATATTCATTCGGTTTACATGAAAAATAGTCACATTTGTCGTTAAAAATTATAGCTTATTTTGCGCTTATGGTGGACGATGGAGTTATGAAGACCGCCCACTGTGTCTGTGTCTACTATATTAACAACTAACTGACCCTTGCAGTTTCATTTGCGCTTTTGTTTTTTGCGTTGCTCCTATGGGACGTATCGTGATGTAATATAGCCTAAAACCTTCCTTAATAAATGGACTATGTAGTGCAAAGATATGTTTTTTTTTATCTTGGCGGTAGTTTCAAAGATTAATCTCTACATACAAACTTACGAACTCACAAGTTTTACCCCTTTAAAATATAAGCATAGAATCACATATTCATATTTAAAACCTAATTTCTTATTAAAAAAATATTTACAAGAAATGCAAACACGATGTATAAGTGTACATAGTAAGCATCTTTGCAACAATTTTTATTACGAACACTGAAACGAATTCTAAATAAATACAGGATGTGCATATTAAATTCAATAACATTATAATATTCGAAATTTCAAAAATCACTACTCGAAATCTAAACAACATATCAAAAACGTGCTTCACACAAAACTAGTTCATATAAACATAGATTAGTAAACAACAACAGAAGTGCCAGTTCGCGGAATCGAGAATAAAGCGATCGCGTTTCGCAATGGCAACGAATACTCGGAAATACGTTACGATCTAACATCTAGACGGATATGTGTATCTCTCTTTATTATTCCAATAACAATCCGTAATGAGTGCTCTGGTCAAACGTAAATAGCGACTTCATACTTTGAATGATGGCAATGTAAACTCTGCGCTATGAGCTACTCTGTGCTCTGTAGGGTTGGAGATAACATAATCGTTACATAGTTATATTTAAAAATGATCGTATATATGTAAGTATTTGAATAATTAAGCATCTGTATTCAATAATGTGTTACGTTTTTTTTATCTAGTTTTGTTTTGTTAGATCGTTTTACTTATATTAATTTCAATTGTTTTTATAATTTTTTTTTTCACTTTTAAAAATATCAGCACTATTTTAGTGCTCGTTTTATTTTCTAGTAATTGCATTTACATTAATTTATTTTCGTTAACACATCTATTAAAAACAAATAGTATTTTAGTATTCGATGTCACCGCGAAATTTGTGTCTCCTAGAATCAAAACGTATTAAGTTATTCTATATTTTAATAGTTATTCCGCTATTCGCGGCAGAGACAAATTAAACAAATCAAAGATCATAAAAATTCGTCTACCTGTTCTTAAATTAAAAATGGTGTAACTAGCTCCTTTATTATATGTATATATATAAAAAAAAGTATTTCTTAGATAGATAAATTAAAAAAAAAAAAGATTTTTTTTTTACCATTTCATCTCAATGTGTCACAACCCTGTCACACCGGTGAGATCAAAGGAGCACCTCGCGAGACGTTCACATTGTAATATCTCTCGCTAGACTACTGACCTCTGTCAACACCGGATATTGATTGTCTCGTCGCCCTGTCATCCGCCATTTTGTTTTAATGACTTGTGTCGAAAGGAAATTAATAATTAATTACTTTTTTTAATTTGGTATTGTTTAAGATATAAAGAAATTGTGTTTTTTTTTTTTTTTTAACCAAAATTTAAAATGTTAAAGTGACTGTTAAAAAGGAATTTTTAATTTAACTATGCAACTTGGTTGTTAGATAAGAACATAAAAATGCAAAAATTAAAAAAAAAACCTTTTAAGTATCTATATGACAATAATGAAATGCAAAATTACTCTATAAACTATGACTTATAAATATTTACTTATACTAATATATAACTATGGACTTATAGGTTATAAATATAAAGGTGACTATAGGTTTTTTTATATGTTTCGGAGATTTACTATATCAAAAAAGTAATATTTAAAATATAAAGGACTTTTAAACTTTTTTCATTGATAAACTGAAAAAAAAAATAATAATAAAAAGTAAATTTAATTATCGATATTTACATCTGGGTTAAAATAACGCAAACAAAAAGGTTAAATACGTTATATAAGAAGTCGAGTCATCGGATTACACTTATAATAAAATGAAAGGACAATTTCAACCTCTATGGTCATTTTTCCATCAAAAAAGTCACGATTTTATCATTTTTAATTTACGACGCGGCGATCGAGGCTTTCAGCATAGGGTATCGCATTTTTCAATGTTAAATAAAAATTTCGTTGACATCGTTATCTTGATGTTCGTGTAAAGTTATGTACGGACTGCGCGTTTTTGCGTATACGTATATAGATAGACATGTTGGCGCAGTGGTCACTGCATCTGACTTAAGCGCTAAGGGTCGCGGGTTCGATCTCCGTTTACGGTAAACGTCTGTATCGGTTATACGGATGTCGTGGTCTGGGCGTTTGGGTTTGAGTGTATTTCCGGACCCCTCCTCCAGGATGAGGAGGTCCTAATGGGAGCCGTTGAGTTAGATGCGTTTATTTATCATTACGTAGTCTGTCGTGTTGAATACGCGTACGGATAAGCGTGTTAAGATTGCGATGAGGCTGAACCCGAGACGCGCAATTCGAATGTACGAGTATACGCGTGGCTGCTAGGAGGATTAGTTCTTTTCAGTGAACCCGTACCGTAGGTATTTTATGCACTCGATGAGAACTTTTATAATTGACTCCTTAAAAATATCTTATAAGATTTTAGTCTATTCATTTTTGCGGTTTTCCAGGGCCTGCGCCATATACCGTCGACACGGTACTATTTACGGCACTACACATACCCAAGAACGCGCAGTGCGTAAATGGCCTTATACTCGAAAACGTGTTTGTCGAAGATTTCATTCTTAAAGTTTAATTTATATATGTATTTTAAGTCCAGGTGGCGCAGCTGATAGAGCATATGGGTTTTACTGGAAGGTCGCGAATTCGATTCGGAAGTAATATCTACTAACGCGTTTATCTAATGCATGTTAATTCATCTGTGTTTGGTTGAAGGACTTTGTCATAATAAAACCTTCATGTGTCAAAAGTTCTGAATAGTGTACAACGGAAAATAAATTATTACAGAATATGGACATCTAGAATATACATAAATCGATTTAAATTTATACTAAAATTATAAAGAGGTAAATTTTGTTTATAAGATTGTACGTAGGAGGTAATTTCTGTAATTACGGATCCAATTTGAAATATTCTTTTTCCGTTTGTCAGCCTGTTTATTGAGGAGGTTTTAGGCTATATTACATCACACTGCGACTTAAAGGAGCGAATCAGTAACCATAAACGCGAATGAAATCGCGAGGGGCAGCTATTTCCTTAACCATTTTTGAAAAACCTACAATAAACATATTAAATAGGGGATGAAAATTTGTTTAGAAGCTTGTCATTTTTTTAAATATCAGATTTATGGAATTTGGATTTGTGTGTACCTAAGATCTTTCTAGACGAGAAACGTAAAACTTTTTCTCACTTCCTCTTCTCCTTCATCCCTTAATTCTTTCAAAGCTGGCAAAGAATTTGTAGCTCCTCTGATGCTGCAAATGGCCAATAGCAGCTATTATCACTTAACAGATGAACCATTCGTTGGTTTTCCCGCGTTTTCTTCTAAATAAATAAATAAATCTCTCACAGAAAAGTCGAATAATTACGATGTATTCGTACCAATGTAACCGAAATACTCAAACCGAAAAATATCAAAAACAAACATCACAATTAAACATTACACAAATATAAAAATATATTTTCGTTCAAAATAAAACGATCTATAAAAATAAAACGTTAAAGGGCCGTCCTATAAAAACGTTTGTGTAAGTAAATGGACGATCGATCAGGTCCGAGATAACAGGAATATGAGACTTTAATCTTCTGAATTACTTTGTGCGGAAACCCTACTAATGTAACGAAATAACTGCTCGTTACGATTATGTTACGTTTAGATAAAAACAAAGATTTTATGTTTTATGTGAATATTACTGAACAGCGAATAGAGCTTTTATGGGAACTTCAGCTAATGTAGATTTAGCGTTAGACCAGACTTTTAGGGCGTGATTTAGGTAGGGGCATTTTGTAATGCAAAATTTAATCGAAATAGAAGAAAATTTATATCAAAACCCGCGAAAACTAGGAATTGACCGTAATTTGAGAAATAGAAGAAATTGTTTATAATAAATAGACACGGATTAAGGCTTAGGGCTATAAGATTTTTGTTTAGGGCACAATTTAAGTATTAGTTTAGTAGTTGACTAGTTAAACTAGTCGTCGAAAGAATATCAATAAAATTATAACTTGTGATTGAATAGGGTTATCCTTCATAGAGCACTGAAATACAAATGATCAACAAGACGCGAAAAATATAATTATTTGGTATATCCGTATACTTAACAAAAATCGAAACCAATTCATTCAAAACATACAAAATCAGATAAATGCGCTTTAAAAACAGTAAATACATGTAAAATTCGCAAATAAAAAAAAGTAATTACATACAATAAAACAAGAAATTTTAAAAAATGTTACAATATATTTAGTTGCATTACATTAATAAACATACATTACAATAACGCGAACACGAAGTAAATGGATATACATAAATATATCATAGTCCGAGCCGCGGCTGGGAATTCTAAAAACAAATGGGATACGAACATAATAATAATATTCCAGTCACAATAGTCCGAGCTGACGATAAATCTGTCCGGAGCGTATAAAAACCTATTTCTCTTAGAATTTTGGTATGCAGTGAATAGGTGCGATGACAAACGTAAGGTTATTGACGTTAAGGCGACGACATTTCGATAAAAGACGTTATTTACGATTTTTCTATATTCAATACTAGCTTTATATCGCGGCTTTGCTTGCGTTAATGTAGGTTTCGTTTTAAAATAATTACCATCTAGAATAATGTACCTTTGGTATTATCATTTTAAAAATAGCTTTCGTAGTTCCGGAATTTACTTCGCACATACAAAAAAATCGCTTTCTATTATATTAAGTATACATATATAAATATATTTTCGATTTACATTATCGTTCTACTAATTAACTTGTTTAAGAGTTATTTACTAATAAGTTACGCCGTAAATAAGGTATTGATATAAAAATTTAATTAATCCTTTTAACTAATTAGTAGTTGAACGAGTTAAGACCAGATATACCAATATCAAATGCTAGTTCTTTTTTAATAAAGTAAGATAACAAATATGGCTTTAAAAATGTATCTAAGTAAACCAATACACCTATATAATTGTTATTTGATAACAAATAAAAACAATATAATGGAAAAAATCAAAATCTTACAATAAAATAACCTAAAACATCTGAATAACCACAGATTACTGATCACATCTGACATCTATTACGCTAATGGGTGCGGTATTGGGAAATTTCAGTGACCACCGCCGACAGATCTACGAGCCCAACCGCCAAATGGCGCTATTGTGGTCCAAGATAGAGAAGTTCAACGAGTTTTGTATTAGTGATAAAATTTATGAGTGATATAATCATCTATCATTCGTACGAATGGATGTAATTCAACATCAACTGATCGTTGTGCTTAGATCGAATTTTATAATATTGACACTATGCCTGTAAAACTATTTTCTTATTAATAACCATTATTGTATGTATCCTGTGTCTTTGTGCTGTCAATATTAAAAAAAAATAATATTAAAAAATTGTATGCGATTGCAATTTGTTCATAAAAGTTATTTATATTTAACATTTGTCATCATGAAAATTTAAGAAAATTTTAGTTTTATTTATAATTAGAATTCTAGATACAATTGGACTTTTAATCATTCTTTTAATCGAGATTTAAATGTAGATAACATTATGTGATGTGTCTACATTAAAACAAAATTGATTAAAATCCAATTGAGAAAACGTTGCACGCTAACAGCTTGTAAATTATTCTACAAAAACCGAAGTCCGTTGTTCTCTTTGTAACGAAGCATTTGTGACAAGTTTATTTTTCCCGGACGCGAGTATTTGACAAGAATTGACTGTTTCGAAAGCAAAAAAAACAATAATATTTTCAGCAAAATATCATACTTTCATGTAATGTTCGGTGCGAACGATTTATATTAATATCTTATTTTACATTATATACAATAACACACGCATAATCTTTATTGCTTGCGAGTTTTCCGCATGTAACAATTTTTCATTTTTGCGATAACATTTTATGTTACATACAAAGAGATTTTAATCGTAAAGTAATATTTCTACAGACTATTCCTAGTTATATTTCATGGTTAAGCTATTTGTATACGTAACTTAGCTCTTATGAAATTTATAGTGAAGTGATCAACTAGGATAGAATTGTTCTTTAATGAAATTTGTATGGAAACTAATATCTCTTTAGTTTTTATAAAAAATACAGATTCAGTTATAATATACAAGTACTAAATAAGTCAACAGAAAATGTAGTAAACTATTTGTTAACCGTAGGTTTATAGGTAGTTATTCTTTTTGTTTTTCATCGGAGTCCTAACATTGTGCTTACACAATATACATACACAGAACGAGTCCTTTACTCTTTACACATGAGTTCTTAATTCGAAAACTACGAACGTTTTGAACAACAGAAAACAAAATAAAAGTGATGACTTTTTTCAGCTCTCAGAACAAAACACACGAAATATTTGTTTATGATTCAAGCGGATTTCACTTAAAACATCAGCTTTATAGTACATAAAATTAAATGTAAATAATCTAAAATATCTTCTAAAAAATAAAAAATTATATAATCATTTTTATATTATATTAGGTGAAAATCTATACATATAAAATCACTATAACCGATTCAACGACGCAGAGCCTAAACCGCCGTGGCTACAAACTTGAAATTTTGGCTGTAGATTCCCTTTAAGTTGTGAACATCAACTTAGAAAGGATTTTTAGGCTAGGCAAAAGTACATAAATATTTAACTTTCTCTTTCTTGTACATATTTTTTTATCTATAATTTTAAAACTTTGTATTATACCAATTAGCCGTTAATCTATTACAATTTTTATCAAAATAGAAAAGAGAAGATGGATATATACGTCTTCAAACAAATTTATTTAGAAATTGACATTTTTAGACAGACGCCATTTTCTCAAAATGAAGTCAGTATGGCTTGACACAGTATTATTTATCAGCGTCAATAATATATACATATAAAATAACGTACTGCGAAAGATTTTACACATTATAGCATTTAAAAACAAAGACACCGCTATATTTTAATCTCACCGATTAAGTAACAGACAATAATTCACGCAAAACGGACAATAAATGGTTTTTATTTACGATTCGCGAATACAATTCGTAATGGCGGTTTTTAAATCAGTTATTTTATTTTAATTTCTTTAAATGGAATCGACTTGAAACGCGGTCAATGTTACAGTTCCGAACTACATTCTTTTAATAATAATTAAATTAATTTGCCCTAAGTGCAGTAAAATTACTAAAAACAATTGTTCAGCGAAATGTTTTTTAGTAAAACATTCATAACATATACAAAAAAAAATTAAAATGTATAATATTTCATTCATTATTTAATATTTTCGTGCAGATTATAAAAGGTACTTTGAATTGAATGTAATTAAAATCGTAATTATGAAAAAGCAGATACAATTACCGCAAAACCAAAGTTTAAAGTGAAATGCAAGACTCCACAATGAATGTAATGCTGTTTATTACAGATACATACTAAAGACAATTTTGTCTTAATTCAGACGGTTTTGTCTTATTAGTCGCGTTACTATTTACTATGACTTAACCACATTATAGTAGGTTTGCGCACCTCAAATGCTATGCACATATTTTTACATCTGAGTTTCAAAAAGTTCTAATTTAAAATCTAGAATTTTTCCAATGACGTATTTATATTTGTATAAGAATTAGAAAGAAATATGTTTATGACAATTACTACAATTATTACGATATCTAGAATATGCATCATTTGGGAAATGAGAATCGAATAGAAATAACTTTTTATGTTTAATAATATCAATAAAAAATTAATTGAATTTCATTTAGTCGCGATAGTCTTGTCTAATGTATTTGTTTCGCTTCGTGAAACATTGCAGTGAAACAAATGTTCATCCCAAGACTTCACACGAGGTCACGTTCCGTGCATTATTTTGATGAATTCGAAATTCGAAAAATGAATGGTTAGACATTCCCTCATTCGTTCTCCGTGTATATTTTTTTTTCGTTTTGAAAAAGAATATTTTTAGGACAACCGTAGTATGAACGATGAGATATCAATTGATCTAGTAAGACATATTTCTCAATTACGCTGTTTATTATTTAATACGTAAATTTATTTATTTCTCAATTATTCAAGCACGTTATTTCATTGACCCTTGCGTTGTTAAGAAGCCATTTAAAACTGAATACGCTATCTAAGATGCCCGTTGAAAAAAACTCCATGAGAAAAATCCTCAAGTCTATTCGTTTCGAAATCAAAACACAAGACTTTTGTGTATAGAAAAATATAAAAAAAAGAAAAATTGAAAGTCCGATTCATCCCAGCGCTGCTGGCGGTCTATTCAGCAACAACTTATTAAATAAATTAATCGCAAGTTGTTAGAAAAGGAAAAAACTAAGCGATCTTCTCATTTACTCCCGGACAAAGCTGTAATTCCTTAAAACCCGGCGCTATTCTGTTTCGCATTCAACGCGGACTGTAGCGAAGAAAGCCCGCAAAAATAATTGGAAAGTGACGGTAACACGGCGTTTAGTGATGAGCCGGAAATATATCGATACTTTTTACAGATAAAACTTGTAATCGATTACAAAAATATTTTTACGGGTGTTTTCCTGAACGCTTTCTTAATTACACTAAGAGAAAAATCTTACTAGAAATATGTTCCCATAGGGCAATTATTTGAAATTCGAATTTAATTGTTTTAACAAATATATTAAAAATGTGGCATGTCCAGGCAATTACAAATAAATGTAGCCGATCTGAAGTGATGACATACTTTAAAGAATTGATTTTTATTTACCTTTAAAAATAATCGTTCTAACTTCAAATTCTGAGATCCTATATCATTTTCATTTCCAAATAAGAATGGTATGAGAAAAAGGAACTCGAATATAAATAAAATCTTTTGAGAAAATCGACAAAAGAAAATTCCGCATCATCCCTAGTAGCCTCGGGAGCGCGGCCCACATTCCCAACTTTTCACCTCCTTGCCTTCCCGGCTCATTGTGTCCGTGGGAACATTTATTGCCCCCATAGAAAACTGTGAAAGCCGGCCAAGAAAAGCATTTGTGTGCTCTCTGAATACTGACAAAGAACCGGGTTTCAGTGTTGATTTGGTACCGGTTTCAGACTTTCTTTTCATCCGGCACCCATTTTCCGATTCAGGCAACTCTATTGGTTCGGCTTGTTTTGTATCGGTAAATGAGTTTCGTTCTGTGGAAAGGTTAATTTGCTTTCCAACTTCGGTTTTTGTTGCGCCCCACGGCCGACGTGAAAGGATTTTTCGGATACCTCATTAATATTTTATACCGATGCTTATTATATTATTGTTATACGTGATGGAATTTGTTGAAAAAATTAATATCAGCAAATGTTCTTAAGAAATAAAACAAAGATCGGTAGAAAACTTCGATGTTGACATCTGAAACGAAGGCGAAGTTTCTTAGACAGTTAATCAATCTCCTATTCAAATAGTCGAGTTTATACTTTGAGATGTTTTTAATTAGCGCTAAAATAAGAATAAGACAAACTACTAAATTAGTAATAGCCCTCATAATGTTTCTGCTCAAAACAGCACGATTCGAATTTTCCTTACAAAACTTTTCACGACTTGTCCGTGTAACTAAGCGTACACTATTTAATTATGGAACACCCTCCTCCTCCCACGCCCTCCCCCCACAAAGGGGCAGAAAATATGATTTTCTCAAAGGTTTCCTTCTACCTGTACTAAGAATTATATTTCTACGAACGCGGTCACAGAAGTCTGACATCTCTGTCCTGATTTATACTTGTGTCAAGTTCTAAGAATGATATTTTCTTTTTGAATGAAAATAAAGCTAACGAAATAATGTTATTTAAACTTAAAGTTCAATCATATTATATTATATTAAGTAGGCAGACGACCGATGTAACATTCCTAATTCCTGTATGATATGGTTACCTACCTTTTAAATCTTAAGATAAATCACAATTTTGTGGATAATTATCTCATACAAACTGAATTTGATATTTTAATACTATAAAAACTAACTGTTTCGTAAAATCTGACGTGACGTTATAAAGCCTAAAACATTATTTAATTAACACGCTATTTATTACAAAAAGTTATCTCTAACGGCTAATATAATATATATAAGACTATTAGTCGTAAAGATTAGCGCCCTCAAACAAACTCGTCCTTACAATATAGCTAGCTGTGCCCTGCGGTTTTACCCGCGGAATTGTTTTCGCGTAACCCTCTTATTTATTATCTTAAATAAATAAAAAATTAAAAATAAAAGTAACCTAAGATACTCCTTATAACACTATCTGTAAGTGAAAATCCCATCAAAATCGATCCAGATAAACATTTTAAAATTGCGTTTTTAATGTAAATACCGTTAATTTTATATACATTTACTTAAAAGCTGTTAATTTGAAATTACAAACGGACACATCAATTTTATTTATTAGTATAGAAAAGCATAGAAAGGCTGTATAGAATATAATCATAACGAATACCCCGTATACATTAAAACCCATTAACTTCATAGTATTAACGACAAAGGTGAAATCGTGAAGGAAGTCAAAGATTCGCCTCGTAACTAGAGCTATTAGAAAATCTTCACCGTGTATTTATAGACCGGCCCACGTCGATGTTTCATTGAAACAGATCATTTAAAAATAGTTACGCTATACTTAGAATGATGTTTTCTAATATATTCGTATTTACATTGCAATTAGCGTCTATTTGTTGTCTGTGTTGAATCAACGTCGACCATTTACCTGAAACATTCGTGAGTTACCTGGCTGTATTGATTTCGTTCATTGTTGTAATATTTCAGCGCTAATAAAAAAAAGCAAGTATTTAACGTAAAATTATAAGGAGAAAACGCTGCTTGAATTTTCAGCCTACATTATTATATCAAAATATCTAAATCATCAAAGCTATAAAGAAATTCATTTAGAAAAACTGTTATAAAAAAACTAATTTTTTACTTCTTTCAAAAGATATGCATAATAAAACACCCAGTGTAATATCAATTTCCTTTTCCATTTAGTATACGTGCGAAGTCACTTGTACCATATAATAATTAATCTCAAACTCTGAACGCATGAATGGTGTAGCGACAAGTTGTTTGACAGCACTATTAGGCCGTTCCCATTCGATGCAGTTCACTTTGATTGACCATACATCATTCAATATTTACGTATTTAAAATAACCACTTACACGCTCTGCACAAATTAAAAGCACGACCGAATGATTAATCTTAACTAGAATTTAAAACGCAGACGAGTTACTAAATATATTCGCAATAGTGATGTGCGTTATCTCTTTTCGAATTTATCGAAAATCTTTTCTTATTAAATTTATTTTGACTAAATGACAATTTTTATTTTCTATTTAATTACGTTACTCAATTTTTTTTAATCATCATTGTGGTTTGTATATGCATATCTGTGCAATGCATCCAATGATCTATATTTGATCGTTATTAAGGTAAATTTTAAAGTAGGTACGTTAATATATCTGTGTTTGTAATATATGTTCTTTAGGTTCAATAAACCGAAGCGGTAATTGGAATGAAATAATATGTCACTTAACGCTGAGGTAACTGCGAAATTTATACGGAAGAATGCAGACGGTTATTGCAAAATTTAACGCAATCTAAGTTCATCGACAAACCAGTCGAAGAAAAACCTAGAAACCGTATGAAAATAAAACGAGTTACGGTAATACAGTTCGATAAACTATCGTAAAATCCACATTTGTACCCATTAAAAACCGTATCTTTACATAAGCATTAAATATTCCGATAATTTAAAGGACATGCGCGGATTATCTCGACGAATAGAAGAAAACTCGACAACAAAGGCGCGCCCATTTCCACTGATCATTGTGCGAGAACGGGACAGCGGATATCCACCTCTCTATCTAACGGAGTAGCTTGCTAACGATGCGCAAAAGAGATAGGCATCGACAATAGACAATTGTTATCCCCACCACGATAAACCGAACTGCCCTAGTGAAAGTCACTCGTGCGATTTCCACGGCGAACGCCAGTGAATTTTTAGCTATAAAGTCGAAATTGCCTTGAACGTAGAACTAGTACAATGCAGCCAATAATTTGATTCGGTTGTTATCATTGGGAAAACAATGGGTTGAGTAATGTAGGTATAAATAGAGTTATGATCGGGATAGGAAGTGGATTGGTGACGTATAAGCGTAGGCGTGATTTTATTAGCCGGGCGAATATGAGATCACGTCTAGATTAAAATAGGTCATTAAACGTTCGATGCATAATTAGGGAGGCGATCGTAATTGTCGCTTTATGATTGATCGATAATCGAATTAGTATTTTTTTAATCTCTCAAACTAATTTGAAACGTAAGCTATTTTGTTTAGATATTTAAACGTGTTAGACATAAAAAGAGTATTCACAACTGCGGTGCGGCGTGAGCGAAACGAGTGACATGTTTTTTTTTTTTTAATATTAAACTTTTTTTAATCAAAACGTTGTCACGTGACCGTCGGTTTCTTTCACAAACTAATTGGTCTGGCGGTTACCCCTGGATTTTTTTTACGTTTCAGAGGAATATTTAAATGCATCTCGTTGACACGTACGATTTCAGCGGACCTTTTAATGTAAGTGACAAGTTGGTAAAGTGTAGTGTGCTTGTGTTTTAACATCGCGATCCAAAGTATAGATGCGTTGCAACATTAATTTTTGTCAATATCACCTACATCGCGGTACACGAGTGGTTACCGAGGTAAAGAGATTTTTACATTTTTTTTTTATTTAACATCAACATACTCATGGAGATGGAGCTCGGAGTGTTGAAATATGTAATTTAATGTGTAAATGATTCGCTTTTTGTTACTATATTTAAAACTCACTAGAAGCATATTTGGACTAATTTATGTCAGTTTGATTTTCTTTTAAGGTAAGCCTGATGAAATGCGCATGATAATACCCGCGGATTTATATTCCTAAACTGTTTTTCAACTTTTTTTCATATTCGACATACATAAGCTTCTTATGGATTTTTTTGCTGTTTTTTTGTTGTAATAATTCCGATAATGTTAGTTTTACAAGTACTAGTTTTTAGACGTTACAATTTAGCTTAACTTTAACTTAAATATTTATAATGATATGAGAATTAATGTTTTTTATCAACGTTTAAGATCTAAAGGGACAGAAATAAAAATTGTCTCTAATGTATATTAATATTATAAAGCTGAAGAGTTTGTTTGTTTGACCGCGCTAATCTCAGAAATTACTGGTTCGAATTGAAAAATTCTTTTTGTGTTAGATAGTTTATTTATTGAGGAAAGTTATAGGCAATATTACATCCCGGTACGACTCATAGGAGCGAAGCAGTAACCATAAAGGTGAGTGAAACCGCAAGGGACCGCTAGTTCACTGTATTTATAGACTAGCTGCCCCTCGCATTTTCACTCGAGTTTATGGTTACCGCTTTGCTCCTATGGCTCGTAGCGTGATGTAATATAGCCTTACTCAATAAGCGGGCTATTTAATGCAAAAAGATTTTTTTTTAATCGGATTTATAACTTCAGAGATTAGCGTTAACATATAAACTTACAAAGCCATTTTAGTTCTGTATGATATTAATTAGATAAATCAAAATTTATCGAATTTACTTAAACGTTCAATTAGTACTCTATTAATTTTAGTTAATTTAGTCACAAATGAGTTATTCCGAACGTTTTGATCAGTCCACAAACGAATTTTTCAATCGCTATATAAGTTTGTCGAGGCCCGCGTAGTTATAATTGCAAACGATCGCTTTAGCACTTTATGGAGTATGGGGGAAAAGCACCCTCGACAAATATATAATACTATAAAAAATGGAAAGCCACTTTGAAGTTCACAAGTTAATGTCACTATTTGTAAAACGAGTGCATTTCTTGTGTGTCCAGACTAGGAAAGGATTTTTATGAATAAATTTTAATCAGATTAGTTTTTTGTAAAAAAAATCTAACATAAAATTATATACAGAGTTGCAAATAGCCTAAGTAAAATAATGATAGAATCAATCTTGTAAGACTATATACTTAAGAAACAGTTCCTAAGATTTAAACTACATAAAGTAGCTATAATAATGTAAGTGATTCGACTCACTCAATTATTCTAGAAACAATATTTCCCACATTAAACAAACTCTCAGTACACATACATTGTTGTAACTGAAAACCAGCCGCAAACTAAAAGCCAACGATACGTCCGGATCATCAAAAACAAAGAATAAAAAAATGGCCACCCCGTTAATTTATTTTGTCTTTAATTTTTAAAAACGGAACGAGGAAGCGGACCAATGAGACGCATCCCTCGACTGATTGTCAATTAGCGACATCAAACGGGCTTTTTGCGAATTAAGCGCGTGTTCCTGTTCACTTTTTGTCCAGCTGTCGAGCGTTGCGGGTGTCTGATGCGTTTTTCCGTTTCGACGTTTCATTTTCATATTTCCGTTTGTCTGGCCGTCTGTAGGGAGGCACAATGTGGGGTGTTTTATGTTATCAACGCACTCTATTTATGTACGGATATTTAATTCGAATGAGTGCCTTTGCAGACGGATAAAAATAAATCGTTACTTCTGTTTTGGTATTGCCCTTATTTGGGTACATTGACTTGAATGGATGAAGTGTTGTAAGATTACGAAAGAATACCTTTGCCGGTTTCGTGTTAAATGAACCAAGGTTTTTTAAAACGCGGTATTTAAGACTTTGTTGTTAACGAATAACAATTATTTAAATTCAATAGTTTACCTATATAAATAACCTTATAATATGTACTTATAACATACATAGTAAATAAATAGTTACAATTAAGTTAGTTCTTATACAAAATATGTACAAATTCTTAATATAAACTATATATTAAGCGCTATGTTGCTGTTGTGTAGTTTCGAGTTGCAAGCGACATAATAACGTCCGAAAATCTTAAACATCGTGTATCGTGTAGACGCGTCATTCGCAAACCAATCGAACCCAATCGAATGCTCCTAAACAAACCTGTCTGGCGGGAAGACAGAAAACAACAAACGTCGATGAAAAAAAAAATTCAGCCAGTATCGAACGCGCCTATTCGGAATGGATCCGGAACGGAGTCAACAAAGGGACGTTCTGTATTTGAAAAAAGCGCGAATACGAACGCGAGGCAGCCATTACCCGCACCCATTTGCGCATCTATGGCGGGCCTCTTCAATCTGTACAGTCAACAATTGCAGGGCTGACTCGATGACTAATCCCGATTAAATATTTTCTAATTTTAAATATATACCTAATTTACTTTCAATAGGCATGATTATTTAAACTATAGGTGATTGCATTAGAAAAAACAAAGATATAGTTGTGACAGCAAAGTACAATTTACTGTGATCAAATGCGATTCTGAACGAAAAATAACGATCTTTAACGTAAGAAATTACGAAATGACTAATAAAGGAAGCAGTGCATCCTAACAATGATATGAATGTTACAGTTAGCTTATTTATTGATTTAAATAATGCATTTAATACTGCCGTATTATCATGAGTAAGGCCATTTGGAAGCAACGAAATAAACCGTGAGTAAATTCTATTAAAGTATCTAATCTACGACGTAATACAAAAACTACTTCACTTATCGGCAGCCCTATAATAGAGGGCATGTGATCGAGAGTTGTTCGAGTTTTTATCGCTGATTCATTAGTATGAGAGTGTCTTTGTTGCAGTCGACTGGCGCCCTAACACAACCGTACCACACATACACACATGTATTCATGAAATTGATTTGAGATGAAAGGATTTTCATTACCATTGTATCTGAATCCGAATTAAAGACAAATTGCACGTTCAATGCGCTCAAAATCAATAGGCACTATTTGCAATCAGATATTTTTGTATGAGCCTTTTTTACTCGGCTTTTATGCTTTATGAGTAGCGTTTAAATTGATGAACCTATGATATGTGTTATTTAGACATTTTTTTTGTAATGATGTGGATTGTGTGATCGTTGAAAGACTGGATGTAGATTGAAAAACTTGTTTAGTTAAGTGATCTGTTCAAATTGACCGATGGCCAAATTAGAAATTGCTTTTTAAGGTGTTGCATAATTTTTTTTTTACATTTACGAAGATTGCGAAATGTTCTCATGATATAAGATTAGTATTATAATTACTTTGGATGGTTAGATAATGTCTTAGTAATAAGTAATAGTTATATTAACGAATAATATAAGCTTTATTTCGAAGACCATTTCAAAGAGCAACTTGGAATGTATTGACTTAAACATTATAATATTTTTAATTAAGCAACATTTTCAAACGTCGAAAATAGTATCAAAGGAGTTCTCGGAAACAACCAACAACATTGATACAATTTCAATGTAATCCAAAAGTTGCTAGATGAAATTTCACGTAAATTAGACGTCGCAATTACAACCAGGTGTTGTGAAGTATCAAGCTTGATCTTGTTGTTTCTTGTTCAGATAAACTCCCCTCGATGTCCAGACGGATGCTTAAAATGCAAGGTCACGGATGAAGATTTGAATACAACCCTCTTCGAAAGGACCTTTTGTCAACTCTTATAAGAAATAGTTTGTCTTTGTGAAGGTCAAAACAAATGTAAAGAAACAGAGCCACTGATCCTATACAGAATGAGGCATTTTTTTAAAAATAACCTATCGGAAAAATATTTTTTCATCTGTAAACAATGATAAACAATGATAATAATGACGCTTGTCATTTTAATCATTCTGAGTAACATTACCATATTTGTTTTTAAAATGCTATGAAGATAATTGGTAAAGACATATTTCCATAGTGATTATTGCCGTAATTCCGACATCATTATATAAAAAAGTGACTAAGATTTCAGTTCTGACATCATAAACTCCTACATATTTTAAAATGATTTGGCAAGTATCAGATTTTACAACGAGACAGTGCTAACAATACAAAAATTGTTTATAGGTTATGTCCTCATCATTTAATTAGATTGTTAAAATCAGCGGAATGGTACAGGCAAAATAAGAGAATGTCTGTCTGGATCGATTTTCGAAAACATTTAAAAGTTGTATTATTTTATTGACTTGCTTGACAAAACAGGAGGGAGTGCGTGTTTTTTTAATGTTTCTTACCTCTGAACTGTATAATTTCTGAACCATTTTTGATTTGACCAAATTATTTTTATCAAAATCCGTTTAGTAGTTTAGTTTTAAAATCTAAATATCTGCTATGGATTATGATACGGTTCCTTTTAGTCTTAATAATTGAAAATGTAAACCTAGTGGTTGTAAATGAAATAACCGTACACTTAAAATTATATATAGATGTGAAAATAACAGAAGAAAAAAAAATCAATAAAAAAATTATAAAATTGTAACGTTTTCTGTCCTTTGCGGTACCTTTCAGTAATATTGTAACAAATGCAAAGTAGCCGAGAATAAAACTGGGTACGTTTCTTTTGAAATTCTAATTCCCGAACCAACTGGTTTTGTTTACCCTTTCCTCAAATTAAGTTTGTCGCTTCTACCTCGATTCCGTTCCGAAAGACTTTGTTGTAGGGAAACTTTAAATACGGTCCCTTGTGCTGTTTTTAAATTCAATTTAAATGTTTTCGCTTGCATTTGTTTTTTTTATGTATAATTTATCCGAATGTGAGGCTGTATTAAGTATTATATCTTAGTTAGGTACTTACTTTACAATTATTATGTACTATATAATATTAGTTACTTTTAATCTGAATGTTTATGGAAGACTCTAATTTAAGCTATACCGTAACAAGATTGGTCAGTCAAATTATAAATTAAATATCTATTACATAATTTACCCAATACATTAATGTCTATAAAATGCATTTATAATAGTTACATACCTTGCTATGTTCCTGTTGAGCTAAGAGCTGTTCCCTCACCATCTGCAGCTGCAGGATCATCTCCGAGAGCTGCCTTTCTTTCTCCAAGACGCTTTCACCAGCTAGAGCTTGTAACGCCGCTGCGTCCAGTACACCTCGCCGATCACTGTGTAAAAAGAAAAGTATATATTAAATAGGTAATGGACGTGAACTTAAACGATTCGTTTAGACTTTAATTTTTAGTCGTAATTCTTAGTAACAGACTCGACCCTCTAGTTTGGTGTCATCCTTTCTTTGATAGATTATTAACAAGAATTTGTTGAGTTTCTGAATTATAAAATCGATTTTTATTATTTTCGCAAATTTTTGAATTGTGTCTGTTAGTTATGTCAGGCGTACTATAAAAATTTTTACCATCAAAATAGATTCAGAAATAGCCAAAATAACCATTTCATTGAATCAGATAACTGATATTGTTCTTAATTATAATTTAAAGTACTTCTTATAACAAAATTAAGAACAGTTATGAGTAAAAAATTAAACAGAAAATTATAAAAATATAAATATTAAAACCTAAAAATGTCTGTTCGAATTTATATAATATCAATCAAATGTATGTACAAAGTCGGACAATACGCATTCTTGATTCCAGCCCGCGATATGCGAGCTGAATCAGAAACAATTAATGTTGCGATTCGTTCCTTTCACATTGATGCTTGCATTGTGAGACGGCATAATAATTGATGCGAAAAATATCGGCTTCATTAATATTTAATTTTATTAATCCTTTTGAATTTTCGAGATTTATTTTATTTAAAATCTCAAGTTCAAGATTTTAACGATATAATTACGTGTACCTACTGTAAATCATGAAAAAAACACCATCTAATAAATATTATATATAAAAACATGATAATGTTAGTATGAATACCCACGACTGGTAGGTTACGTAGTTGTTATATATCAGTTACGAGAGTAAAATATTAGATTTATTGAATTGATTGCTGTAAAATAAAAAAAAATCTTTTTAATTTAAAATCTTAATGAAACGACATTTAACATCATTGTCGAGCCATTAACAAGCGAAGTCACGAGTAACTTAATCTTAAATAATAAATTAAATGTTTAGATACACTAAATCAAAGTTTAAACTTTGATCTATACGGAAGCATTTCCAGTCAAAATTACAGCATACAGTTACCAAAGCCGTGAATAATTCATTAGAAACCGCTGGCTTCAGAGGCTTGTCGCAACAAAGGTTGTTATTACAGAACTTTAATATGACCCGCCCTTACGACTCAACAGACACACAGAATGACTATAGTCATTTAGTATTTAGAACAAAACAAACACATAATTTTCGGACGCCTGGTGTAAAGTGATCACTACCGCCCATGGACGTTTGCAGCACCAGGGGATCCACAAATGCATTGCCAGCTTAAAAAAGACGACTTACTTTACTTTACGCCGATTTTCTGTGAGAGTGAGGTACTGCCCCGGTCGAGCCCATATACGAGTGGCTATGCTTTACCTCAGTAAAACTTTTCAAGTTATATATTTTTTATTACCTGCACAATTATTTTGGATTTTTTAATATATTTTTTGGTTCCGCGATCTCGTCGAGTTTAAAATTTTCACCCCGTCTCTGCTTTTTTGCGCGTCAAAAAATGGCCTATGTTCTTCTCCAGGGTCCAATCTTTTTCTTTACAAAAAATATATCAAAATTAAAAGTTTTATGAGTGAAAACCTAACTAGGAAAAAGAGTTGTTTTCGCATTTATAATATTAGTATGGAGAAAAACGTTGACAAAAATATTTGAAGATTTAAAAGGGGATATTCTCGCATATTCCAAAAAAAAAGCAGTTTTATTTCAAAATAATACAACCTTGGATTCTCGCACTATTAAATAAAAAAAATTATTTCACATATCATAAGATTATAGTTCAAATAATCGATACAAATCCACTTAAAATAGTCTTATTCTATACACAACTTTCCAAACTACCCACGCAACTAGCAAGAAAAGATAATTACGATGATTTATTCGTATTATTTCAGGTCAGAGCTACAATGGGTCCACTTTCGCTGGGCGACCGGTGGCAGCCCGTCAATCATTATCATTATCGTAACGAGGGCTAATTAAGAAACTTATTTTTTGTCACAAAATATTAAAGGCCTACCCATCAAAATATCGTTCAGATTGCAATTCGTATAAACGGTGAATGTGCGACGTTTTATGCTGAATGAGATGAGATAAATAATATATTATTATTTTATCTTAATCGGTTAAGGTTTTTGTCGCGATAGAAAAAACTTTTTTTTTTTAATTAACATTTGAAAACGGGTTGGTGCAATGGTCACATTAACTGACTGAAGCGCTAACGGTTCCGCTTTCGATCACCGCTCATGAGTATCTGTATAGGATATATGGGTGTTTGTCGTGGTCTGGGTGTTCGTGTTGTGTGAGTTTCCGAACCCCCGACACAGGATCATGAGAAAGGATGGGAGCCGTTGAGTGTGAAGCGTTTATTTATTTATCCACATGACTAATTTTGTAAAGGCGAAAGTCTGTATCCACATTTCTTATTTAGGACGGAGGTACCTTATATCGTATACACAGGCTTCTTTCTATACCTAAGAGGAATCGCAGGGCGTAGCTAGTACATGTACAGTATAAATATTTTGAGTATTTAATATAATACTATTTTCATAGAGAAAATAGTTTAGAAGATATGTGGGAACATCTGCACACAGAGTAAAATAATTACCCACTAGTAAAATAAATAATAAAATATTTAAATAGACATATTTAGCTCTTAAAAATGTTTTTACACTACTTGAATTAATAATTACAATCATTTACATAATTGACAAATTAATTGCATATTTAGAACAAAAAATAAGCCTCGGAACAATTTTACTATGAATTTTATCATCAATCTTAGTGTCACATGCCGTGTGGGTGTACGAGATGTTTGTATTATCTTATTAAGAACCATATTTAGATATTATGTCCATACTTGTTCTGTCATATTAGGGTTGCAAGGTGGCTATTAATATTTTAATTTTATCAAAATGGTAAAAGCAATATTGATACATATCTACTGTTTATATATATAACTAATAGCTCGCGGCTTCGCTTCGTGGGTGACAGTTTATTAAAATTGAACTGCTCTAACATTTTAAGAATTACTAATTTTTCTATCTTAGTAGTTTATTTTTCATAAACCATCTCTCTCTTTCTCTTTCTTTCTGGAACTACCTCTATCCTAAAGAATAAACATATATATTTATTTTCGTAAGATTTAAATACAATAAAAAAATAATAAATAAAAATCACGATTATCGCACTCTAAATTAGCGAGCATTCGATCTCAAGTGCGCCAGTTGATACAAACGCCTCGCCGATACAACCTGATCAAAAGCAATGTTTTATTTTCCTGTTCAGTGGAACGCCACTTGTAATTTATTGTCTGCCGAATAAAATACCTTGTTTTTGTATACCCAATGCGGTAGTTTTGCGTTAAATTATATGCATTTTATAGCTTCATTCGTATGTTTTCTTAATTATATGGTTTAATATGTTTTTATTTAGAAAAATATGATGAATTTGTAGACTTTAGCGTTACTTGAAGTTAAGTAGCGTTTGACAGTATACTCTGTTGCTCTTTTTAATTTAAGGCGGGAATTACACTTGTAAGTTTTATTCTAAACCGGGTATACATACGTAAGTTACGATTGTCAATAAATATGTCACTGACAGCAATTTCAAAACAAATGAATAATAATTAAAGTCGCATCCAATTTGAAAGTTAAATACGATAGTGCTATAAATAAATATTCCATTGTATTGTATACAATTAAAATAACTTTTCATCCAAAAATGACTGTACCTTGTTTGTAACTTAGACAAATAATTTTTCAATTTTAATACAAATTAAAATGAAACATCTTGACATAATTATTTTTAAATTCACTTATACAATAATCAAATAAATAACATATTTACAACTTTAATCGATATACATAAAAGCGAAAGGTCACTCACTCACTCATCACGAAATCTCAGAAACTATAAGTGCTAGGAATTTCGAATTTTGCACGGGGATTATTTTTATGATGTAAGTGCTCACTAAGATGGGACTTTCCAAAATTCGACACCTAAGGAGGTAAAAAGGGGGTTGGAAGTGTGTATGAAAATTCTATGTTAAACGCGAGTGTAACCGATAGGAGTCGCTAGTATATTATAAATAAGATTGTTATTCATAAAAATAAATAGTTTCTTTAACTATAAACAAATTAACAAACCATCATATTGTCAATCATTAAATGAAAATTCGGTAACAATCGGCTAAGAAATACTGTATCATACACACAAAATTAACATACAGTCAACTTAAGAAACTCCTATATTTTGAGTCCGTTAAAGTACATCGACAATAATTCATATGGTCATGATCAAAATAACCTTGTTCTAGGTACTTAGGACACTACATAGTTAACTCGTTTCCATTACGGCTATAACATTGTAATTAACAATGCCAAGTAGTCATCGTATTGTTCTCTTCACAATTTTCCAATAAAACAAAAATAAATAATTTGAATAACAACGTTTTAAAATATATTTATTTGTAGTCTATGTAATACTTATTTACGTTATTTATGTTCTTTCTGTACACCTAAACCTTTCATTTAATCTCATGTCCTTTGCCCAAAGATTGTCTGGAAGAGATCACTGTTTTAGCGATAAGACTGCCTTTTTGTACGTTCTTTTTTATCCCTTCTTTTTGGTATTTGTATCTATTTGTAATAATATTTAAAAATGGAACATTATTTATTCGTTCTTTATGGCTGAGGGCTCCAGATTTAAGTTCTTCTGTGACGCATTTTAATATTTTTAAAATTTCAATATATTTTCACTGTACGTGAATTTACAAAAACTAATGAGATCGAATTTACAAGATCGTTTTGATATTTAAAGATTATCAATAAACAAATATTTTTACAAATTACATTTTCTACAAAAACTAGTATAATGTTATTAAGACCAAAGACGTAAGACCTAAGAAAACTAAATCGACTTCAAAAGAAAAATAAGCAAAATTTGATTTTCTTCAATGACATACTAATTACAGGTAGAGCAGATTTAAAATGAAATTATTGCGTCCTTCCAAAAAAAAAAAATAACGGACTTTTACACTTTTACGGAGATAACAAAGATAAAGAACATAAGAAATACGAACAAATCACGAATTAAGAGCCTCCCCCTTTAACGAAGTCAATTGAAAAGAACTTAATTTTGAAACTATCAAAAGTGACGGTGAAAAAGACCTAAACAATCACCCTTTATTTAAAATCGAGTACAGCGCCAACGAAAACCAGGAATCGATACAATTCAATTACTTTTTCCACTAAAACAAAAGGTACATCCTATAGTCCACCCTAACGAAATACTATTAGTCTAGGGTGACTAATAAAGCGACCATTTCGTTGGGATCGATTCGATTATATCAATTTAGTTCACTAGAATCGATTTAGTTTATTTACTTTAGTTGTTTTATTCGTTTTCCTTTTTACTTTTACATCAACAGTATGAATTATTTACTGGAACGCGCTAAGAATTCCGCGATGGATTTATATTTAGATATAAGACTTTAAGAAGTTTTTTTATCTAATAAACATGCAATCTAGGCCGTTGAAGATGTGTAACCTACATTTAGTATGTAATCCAGATCATCTTAAAACTAAACAATTTTCTCATTCCGGATTCCTTATGAATATTTTATTTCTGTAATACAAAATGGAGAGGCGCCACAATTTTTTTTACAAAAAAATTATAATATTTCCGTAATTTAATTAGCGTCTTCAACATAGGGTACCTTCACCTCACTTATGTATTACATACAGCATATTTCTTTTTGAAAAATCGAACTTAACAATTCCAAAACTAATTTGGCTCAACATATACAAGCCTTTGATAAGACTACAAAAAAAGCAAATTCACAACTACTTAC
This sequence comes from Hypolimnas misippus, assembly GCA_037950945.1. Classification (NCBI taxonomy): domain Eukaryota; kingdom Metazoa; phylum Arthropoda; class Insecta; order Lepidoptera; family Nymphalidae; genus Hypolimnas; species Hypolimnas misippus. Next base: position 6,444,811 of record JBBEEQ010000014.1, read on the forward strand.
TGTGTAACAAATAACAAAGGCACGTATTTCGCAAGGAAATCTCGTAGGGTACCAACGGGGTGACGTCATTAAAATGCATGCTAGGGGCCGACGAGATGAATTTTGACGTAATACATCGTGTTCCAGAAACTTTAAGTGTTTGGTAACAACATCATGTATACTGAAAATATATTTGATACTTATAGTAGAGATGAACTGAAGTAACATGCATTATTGATGTAATGTTTTTTTACATATATTTTGTTTTCCGCAAACCATTCTATTAACGATGAATGTGAAATACATTATACGTTTAATTTGTTTGCATATAATTTAGTTTTTATTCGTGTTTGATACCAAAAAAAATTATATCAACTTATTTAACAATTAAACGCACTTACTTATTACTTTGTTAAAGTATTCAAATTTTTATAGTATTTTAGAAAGCAAATCTGCTTCGTATTTCGCATCACTAAATGTCTAATAGACAAGTCGATTCAAGTCAATATTCCAATCGAATATTACAAGGAAACTCATCGAAATATTAAAATGAAAATAATCTCATTCCGAGCAACCTGTGCAAACTTCGTCTTAAACAACTCCCGACGCCGTCACGCCCATCTGACGGTGTCATAATTGTGAAAAACATGTCTTACAACTTCATTCTTTTTAAAACTTCCCTTTGATATTACTTTTCGATCGAAATTACGTTTCTTTGATGGTCCCTTAAGAAGCAAATGAGATCGAGTCCTATTATTTTCTGACGAGGTTTCGTTGGAACTTTTTTGAATGATCGGATGCAATTAATTATGTCAAATTGGAGATTATTTCTTAACAAAAGATTGGGTTTTTTTTTAATTATTCGGATCGTTCATTGATATTGTAATTACGCTTTATTAATTTTTAACGTCTCTTTTCACAAAATATATTGCTTATACCTAATTATATATTGGCTCGACGATCTCAACCGATCGACGAGGCCTTGTCTAGCAGTGGGATATATACGGACTTTTTTTTAAATAATTATAGTAACGATACAGGTGGATTTTTGATATGGTACAGAAATAGTTATAAGCTTACCCTAAATGTCATAGCAAAATGAAAACGTTTTTCGAAGACTATCCCTAATTTTTGGACATATTTTGATCTGCATGGAGTATCTGCGTATAGTATTCCTTCCCCTTTATTCTCTTCACCACTCATTCCTTTTTAAGCCCACAAAGCATTTGTATTTTACTGATAGTGCAAATGTTAACGTTGGTGATCACTTAACATCAAATGATCTGTCTGATCGTTTGCCTGCTATTTTCATAAAAAACGAAGTATAGACCTGGTGAACGATTAGAAACGATATTATTTACTTAAATATAGATGTTTTAACCATGACCAACGATAAATTATAAAAAATTAAAAAAAAAATATTTTGTAAAAAGAACTACTATTATTCATAGCTCTGGCTACAAGCAAAAGTATCGCGATCGTAAGTACGTGTAAGGGCATAAAGTATGCACCGCTAGGGTTGGCACGCCGACACAATTTGCGGGCAACAATAAAAAAATCCCTTAACGCCAGACAACGGTGTGTTGCTACGCTATCCATCTTATTCTCCCCTCGTCACAGATCACAGCATCTTGTGGATATACCTTATTATTAAAAAATTAAAATACGAGTTAATTTTCATTGTGGACTTAAAATTTAATGGCCTATTGCCTAACTAAAACCACGATTTATTATTTGTTACCGATTGTTTTTTATAGTTGAATAATTAGAAAACGTAGGTACTGTTTTTGATTCATAAATCGATATTAAAATTATTATACAATACAGCTGACAAAAGTTTATTTTTATTAAAGAATTAACTAATTAAGTGTATAGTTAATTTATTTATGAATTTGGACTCATGTCTCACCATAGTATCAGGGAAAAAATAAGATTTTTGTCATTAAAAAAATATTATTAAATATTCAAGACATAATATTAGGCATCAAGTAAAAAATGGACAATTTAAAACATTAAAACATCCACACAATTCTTTCACCAACAATGCACTCATTATTATTTTAAAAGGTAGTCCAGGCATCGTTCGTCACTCGCTGTTTTTATAGGACTTGCTTCTGTTTGCGGTTGTTAAATGCATTTTAAATAAGGTTAAGGTCAAAATTGTTTTATGCCTGCTGCACACTCTCGCCTACAACACCTTGCTGAGGCAGACAAAAACATTACCAAATTCATTCAAAATTAAATTAGTATTCCTTTTAACGTGATTTTGGAATTTAGAACTTCCGCAATTAATAATTATGCTGTTCAGATCAAATACGACTGTGTTTAGTATAGTAAATAATATAGTGAGTGAATATTTTTAATGTAAGAGTGTTGTTGCAAAACGAGAGCTACTGGGACGAGACGACACCGCCTTGTTTAAATACACGGTTTGCTTCAGGAATACTAGATGCCTCGACAAGAGAAAAATTTTAATGGCAATATTTATGATGTACAAATTACAATACATAAGTTTACATTAAATCAAATCAAATCAAATCAAAAAATACTTTATTCAAGTAGGCCTTTAAAAGCACTTTTAAATCGTCAAAATAAACAAAAAGTACTTAAATTAAGGAAAAGCTACCACCGGTTCGGAATGTAGATTCTACCGAGAAGAACCGGCAAGAAACTCGATAGGTACTCTTTTAAAATTGTGTTATTAAGTATATACATTTTAAAAATTACAAATGTTTATATTAAACATCCTGTATGAAATTCATCTATACTAAATCCATGCATTATTATCATCTATATAATCTTGTACAGAATAATATGCTTTAGCTATTAAAGAATTTTTAATATTATTTTTTAATTAAACTAAAATTGGATAAGTAATGTGTGTTTTAGAGTTGATATTGGCATCATCGACATCGTTTGAAGGTATCGAGATATTTATAAGGCTATACAAAGTATCTACTAAAACATTATACGCTAAACGTTTTAAAATATCGTTAGGTATAGACCAGGTTTACAGCCGAGACTTACGATTATAATACAGGTTTGATTACCACTTTCAAACATCATCTGCTACGGTCATCTAATAAAAGTCGTTTTAGTAGAATCGCCTATAAACGTGCTGCATACATTGCCAATAAATAAAATGGACCGGACGATTCGATTCTGTATGTTCAATAAAAGTACATACCGAATGTAAAGGCGTAATGTTACATGAATTCTTCATTGCAAATTGTATGGCTCGCCATGTTGGTATTATCATTTTTAGTGCTCGCCACACTGGTATATTCAGATGGAATTTTTGATGCACTGGCAACACAGATCCACTGCGATTGGCCGCTCTGAATATTGTATGAGCCAATCACTGCGTTGCGCTTAACGCTGCATTCCAATTTCAAATGATGAAGGCGGCAAAATAAAGCTGACATTTGCAATGTTACCGTTACCCAATAATGTTATATAATTCACGTTGTAGGTAGAATAATAGTTTAAAGTCGTATGTAGAAAGTAACAAGGTTTGTGAGTAATATGTAGGGTACAAACGGATAGTCGAACGGCAAAGCCGGTAATTGAGGTTAATTATAACCGTTACATGCGTTACTTGATATTTGATGATCATATTCGTAAATTGATTATGTGTTATGTTAACTATTTTTTGTAAAACTATTTATGTAATAGGTTAAATTGGGTGTTATGTATTTTAACTTCCTTGTTCAAAGTAAAAGAACTAACTGTATGTGCACGCAAAACATTTCAAATTATACATTTTAGTATACATTTTAGTCATTTCTGTATTGATTTCGACTAATTTTTGTACAAATTTTGTATCTATGTATTTACTCCAAAAGTATTCGATGAAATATTGAAATATCACAGTTGGAATTTTTAAGTATACAGTGCACCTCTTGCATGAAATAATGTGATGTCCACATATATTCTCATAAATTGAAAAAAAAAGTATTTTTTGGTAAAAAATCCTATTTTTACAGTAATTACCTAAATGTAACACTAAATTCGGGACTGTACCGTCATTTCATTGTCATTTAATTGTGTCAAAATTACTAATGAGCATGTCATAAAATTATTACAATAGCTCTACCACCTGGTCCTTGCGCAGCATTTATTGATATTTTGACACAATGGACATTTAATGACTTTTGAATACAATAAAAAAATGAACTTTTTACAATCCCTTAATAACAATAGAATACGCAGGTGTTCAAATTAGCCCTTTGTTATGTGTATTTTTTAAGAATTTCAAAGGAGACAAAAGTTTTTACAAGTGGTCTCAAACTTTTGGTCTGCAGTGTACATTCACCTTTACAGTTGTAATGCTTGTTATTTTCGTTTTTATTTTTAATTTTAATTAAATCTAGTTTTTAAAAGACAAATAACAATAAGAAAGTCCGCTTAAAGTTCGATCGCTCGGTAATTAAATCGAAAAACGGTTTGTTAAGACTAATATAACGGTTCTTATACACATAAAGGGTAATTAGACGTAATCTTCGCGATTACAGTAAAAACAACAGGATAAAACAACAATCCTTTGTGGACACCGCGGTATTTTATTTATCACTTCCCTACTGCTGTACTAGCTTTATATTGGAGAGGTTATGTGTTGGCAAATGTGTTTGTTGGTGTGTTACCACTTAGAACGTTAATTTTTTTGGAAGTGTGAAAATGAGAAAAAAAGTAACGGTAACTATTCTAACTGTAAAATATTTCGGTATTTACATGCTTGAATTAATTTTGAATAGTTTTAACGTGGTGATTGGTATGTTTGAACATGTCACGCAAAACTCAAAAACCATGAAACTTTAACCAATCCTATTCAGATCCACTTATTCTACATATTACAATACTATAGCAAAAGAGTTTCATAGAAAACTAAACTCAAAGAAAATAGAGTCATGAATCTAAAGAAAGCCACAATTATACAAACATAAACATTTACTATTCACCTTAACAATAATAAATGTAAATAAATTACGAACAATTAAAACTACATAACAAACCGTAACTCATATTCAATAAACATAAACGTCGACTTGTAATAGACGATTATTCCACCAGTATTGTGCCGCATTTACGCGGGAAATCTTTGCAGAATGCCACTTTGTCAACGATGTAAAGACTTATTGTGGGACACAAAGACACATTATCCCGAGGCCTTGTCGATTGTTTTGAGTATGACATATCTCGTCTTGTCGATTGGGTATTCAATTTACGATTGACGTAAGTGTTAAATGACTTGCTGTTGGTAAGTGAAATTCAATTCGGACATCTTCGAACAGGGATCGGCAAATTTCATTCGGTCGGTTTTTTAAATATTATGATCGTAGTCTGTTGCTCCACTCTCTTCTTAAAATAAAATGAAAATTGAAATACGTCTTGAAAATTTATAAAATGGCGATTACTGTATGCCATATTCGATTCGTGTCATAAGTCCGTAACACTACCACGACGTATGCTTACAAAAAATGAATATGTCTACACACACAGAGACGTATTCATAACATCTTCATAACTCAAAATCTATTGTTTAATAACGTTCATAAAAAATTGCCGCGGGTGAACGATCGCTTAGAACAATCATTAATATGATTTTCATATTAACTAATGTTCCCTGTCTTTCTTAGCCGTAATATCATTGTATTTTCATTGTGCTTTCAAAATATATATCACTACAAATTACGTTTGGCCTATTGTTAAGGTTTGGGCCAAGGGGTATGGTGTAAGTTATTCGCGATTTGAGATTATTTTATTTTCATTTTAAAATATGTAGCATTTTTAAATGTAGTATATATACTTTGTGTTGGATAATAAAAGTACGATAACGATAGTTAATAAATAAGATTATTTTCTAAAAATATGCTTCGCTTTTAAGTGTATTATAATAATTACTAATAGGTACATAGTTTCTACCGTAGGTGAAACTTGTTATAGTTAATCGTAAATAAGGCATCCACGACACAAGCTCGCTTAGTGTGGACGCCCCTGGAAATCGCGCCATGTTATCACTTCAGCAAAACATTGTTATGTTTGTAACCGTGTTCCCTGTTAACATTAAGTTATTGCTGGTAATAAAGTATTTTTCATTTTTTTTTTTTTCATTTTTCTCGTGGCTTCACCAGCAAATATTTTAAAATTTCATAAAAGAAATTCAGAAAATACTATCTACGTTTTTTGTGTTTATTTCATTACTGTCATGTTTAATAAGTTTCAAATTAATATGACCACGGAATAAGATTTTCTTTACAAACGTTTTTACACCTTTTCACTCTATTAGAGGAATATCGAAAAACCCTGTCTTAGTGGATGCTTACAACATAAAAAGTACCCACTGCCCAACGGTTTAGGCTCTACGCTATAAATCAGTCGGTCAGGACAATAATTATACATGTAAGTATAGATATAAATACACAGACAGATATAGTCGTGTAATATTTATATTACAAATCTCCTGCTCGCAGTTCTGCCAACATTCTTCCTTTTTAAATTAGACATCTTTAACATAACAAACCAAAAGAATTTATTGGTTCGTGTCAACGTTTTAACACAGGATCTACCAGGCCGATTTGAAAAGAATCTTTTGCGTTACTTAACCTGATTTCTAAGGATATATTCCATATGATACGACTCACAGAACCAGAGTCGTAACTTGATTTAAACCGATCCATTGTGATAACTGTTATCTCACTCATAGCTTGTACCAAATCAAAATGGCCACATCATAACGTAGATGGATTGTTACACATTACGGACTAACATCTTAATCTGTGGCGATTAGCAGTGCGTTTAATTAGTGGATACCCGCGGGACAATGGCGGGGCATTTGTCTTGATACCGACGAAAACGTTCCTCGTCAAATTAGGTTACGATCTTTATTTTGTTATTGTGGAACTACTTCACATATATAATATATAACTAGCAATTGTTTGCGGTTTTCCTCGCGTTAATTTTGGAATTTAATAGACACGTTTTAATTAACTGATAAAGTTACTGACTATTTAGCATGTACGTGATTTTTTTACAAGCGTAGTGAGCACAGCCTTCCAAGTTTCAGGTCTCTACGATCAACGGTTTAGGCTGTGCGTTGATCCGTCAGTCAGTCATTCAGGACAAAACGTTTTATATGTATAGGTATCAAGTTTGTAAGAATGCTGAGAATAAGTTTAACTAATACGAGTTTTAATAGTTTTAGATAATGTAATTTTCGTTAGGGGTTTTTCTATGCTTTGAGTAATAGCGCCTCTAACGGTATTTCCACCAGAGGCGCTACTAGTCAATATATGCAAAACTCCGACTAACGGAGAATATTGTTCGAAAATTAGGTTATTAAAACACGTACTAAGATAATTGCAATTCAAAACTTAAGGACTATAATGTGTTAAAAAAATCGATTAATTCGTTTGAAATTATATATAAGTACCCCGACTTCGCACGGATAGATAGGTATTTAAAAATATATAAATTATTAATTTCTATAGCCTATGTTCATCAGAGATAATGAAGTATTTTAAAATTAAAATATTTTTTCAATTCGTTCTAGTAGTTTCTGAGCCCTATTCAATGCAAACAAACTAAAAATCTAATCTTTCACCTATATAATATTAGTCTACATACGCAAATATTTTGTACAGTTCATAGACGTTCTAAGGTAGTGAAGCGCCTATAACTCTGACAGTAGGTTCGACTTTCTTTCAAGGCAAATATATATATTTGTGCAAATATTTGTAGAATTGGATGTACGCAGTTATTATAAATTAGTAATTTTGGTATAAAATTTAATCGAGTGTAAAGTATATTTGGTCTCAATCTTTTTTAAGTAAAAATTTGCAATTTGTCTGTTCTGAACTAGAATAATATGTTTATGAAGATAATGTTAACACAATCTATGAAAATACTAAGATTAGATACAATATACAGTTTATGTACATAACAATGTATTCCATAGTAACCAAAACATCCGCGAAAACAATAATTATTATCGTTCCATTAATTACTAAGATAATACATAGATACTGCACAGCAAATACAAATATTTACATAGATCGTCCGACCGCGCCTTAACCTTTTATATCACCTATTATTAAATTATCTATTTCTAATTTTATTGTAAACTAGACCACTTATTAGAGAGACGAGATAATAAGTTATTTATGCAAAAGATATGCATCTATAGCATCTATTGCAGATCAAGACACAGTGGTGATTTTAATTCCAAGAGTCAGTCATACATAGACATTAATATTATTAATAATGTATTTAATATTGTTATAATTCTAATTAGTAGTGGTCGACTAGCGGTCGGAATTCGATCGAAGTTCATTAAATTTCCAATCGATTTCAAGATTGACCACAGATAATCTATTCTCAATTTGACCACAGACTTTAACAATAAATAAAAGAGTATATATGTGTGTGTCAAACACATGGTAGTGTGTGTAAGGTTTTTGCATAATTAAACAAAAAATGAGCATTCCTCTAACCTCTATATATTATATAGTGCGATATTTCGTACTCCTCCGTCCGTGCAATTTCGTAAAAAGGGGTAGAAAGTTTTTGTTCACGTATTGATATAATGATAATTGCCATTCTCTCTTACTTTTCTCTATCTATACAAATGGACAGGTATGTTTTGTAAGCAATTTTTCGCTTCAATGTTGTAGAACCAAAATGCTAATTACGATCCGCTTTTCTAACGCGACACATTTTGATAGTTGATTTCTGTTTTTTGCACTGAAATTAAAAGAGTCAACTATCAAAATGTATCGCGTTGCGGCACCGCACCGCGTGATAACCCTTCCGTTTTTTTTGTAGCTGGTACTATTACTACACGAACTGTCATGAATCCTAATATACTTTTACAGATACATAATACACCTGATAATATGAAAATAAAAACATAAGTAGCTAAATCAAATCAGAAAAAAAAGCATCTTTATAATCTTTTCCAAAAATACACTTAGAAGAAGCTACAAAACCTTCAGTAGTTAACAACATAAAAAACGACGATAACGTTTCCGTTATCGTCGATGACAAACGCATAAACGGTAAGGAGCCAGTTAAAACAGCGTTTAATACTTTTATAGAGACCAGCGGTGGTCCTAACATTGTTTTTAATGGATCATAATATGGCTAATTAAATAGGAACGACTAAGCATGAATAGTCAAACTCTTGCTTTATTTTGGTGCGGTCGCGACAGTAAAAGGTTGTAATTAAAATGGTACTAACGTTACGTCATTACGTCGTAATTATCGTGACGACATTTATTACGATTTAGGGGATAGTAAATTATGTACTAAATTGTTTAACTGCAAGATGTCTATGTTTAACAAGATATAAGTTTAATTTTGAAATCGATTCGAGAAATTTATCGAATTACTTGATTATTGTCTAAAAATGTCTAAAATATCATAAACGTGAATCTTCAATTTAATTTTCTGCAGTATTTTTTTTTTCATTGAAAAGATTTCAATTTCAAGATCTTTCAAAAGTAAAATTATCATATTCCTAAATCAAAATTTAAAAAAATTACTTTGGTAACAGAATAACATTGATTTATCTTCAATGACACTCATAATAATTATCATTATAATAATGATTTCCGTATCGTTTAATAAACATAATGAAACAAAACATTTGATTAATGAATTATATCGGAAATTACCAATAAAGGTGACTAAAGATTATCTCAAATAATAATGAGAAGATTATACAAATAATATCAACGTTTATACGTTTCAAACAAATGCTACCTAACTTATATTATCCATAAAAATAATATTTAAGAATATAATAATTATGTAAATTGATTCGCGATGCAGAAATAACGACACGTGGTCTTAAAATATGTACATATTTAATAATTTTTACTTGTCTCAAGATATTTGTTATGACCACAGAGTTTAAATATGGTATTTTTATTATATTTTTTACACATATTATTACCCAGAATTTTATATATTACATCACACTTAAAGTACGCTTTTTAAAATATGAGTATTTAGTAGACAACTTGGATGAAATAAATTTAATCTACTCACTTGTTCTGCTTAACAGGCGTTGTAGACGGCGTGGGCCTCTTCTCTTCCTTAATCGTACTGTTATTCATCTTTGACGTCAATCTCTTTAATACATCATCCATCGACCGCTTATGAGGCGGCGCGAGCGACAACGCGCTATTGTGATTCAACAATGAATTGTTATTATTGCACAGCCCCAAAACTTTCGCTTCAGCACCGGGACTGCTGCATTCTGAGGAGCCACGTCTTCTGGTTTGAAGGTCGTTGACCTGGTGGAGACTTAGAAAGGACGATGGGACTAGAAGGTTATTTGTCATGTCTAATGATTGGTCGAATCGTTGCTTCTTGCTCGGCTGTTCGTCTTCGTACGCTTCCTCCTCACTTATTGAGGTTCTGGGTGAAGAGCTCGGTGAGAATTTGTAAAAATTCTGGTGCTCGTTTTCGTCTGACTCGTGGTTGTCGGAGAAATCCAGGTTGGCGGGTCCGGCTTCCGATTTCTCTGTGTCGGCGGCTCCTTCTTGCAATTTCGAGGGTGGCGACTTTCTTTTAGATGACATGTTTCTGAAAATAAAAGGATCAATTAACCTAATGTCTACCAAATCGTTAAATTCTATCGTTTACTTTAAAACGCCAGAAACAATATCAACATTAACTGATTAAGATCATCAAAAGAAACCACAACACTTTTCCATTATAAATTGGATCTCGAATTTCTGTCAATAAGACTGTGAATTAGTTTCGGGTAACATTAATCGATTATCTTAAAGACGTAACTAAACATCGGAGCGGTGATCCAAATATAAACTTGAGCTATAAACGAATCAGTAGGTACCAGTAATTTTGTCAGGCTTGTTAACAAACACAAATATATCAGATCCGTATCGCAGGTCGGACGTCAGTGTTTGTCACCAACTCCCGACTAGTTGCGAACTCGCTTCGTTAAAGCACCTAATTGGGCTTTGCTAATTGTACTAATTGCTTCTCCTTTGGACTTAAGGTGTCCGTTATATGGATACCACGGACGTGTCAGAAAGAAAATACGATTTGATTTAAGTTCGATTCTATTACTAGGTTTACGTCTTTCACCATTTGAGTATTTTTGAAGGACGTTAACTGATTAATTACAATGTTATTAACATTGTTTCATACCATAGTTATTTTATTGTTAAAATTAACACTCACTCAATGTTTTATTGGTTACATCTTTAAATAACCTAATATGTTTTTTTTTAAGTTTGTTTGATTAACTAATTCTTAAACACACCAAATAAGGTCTACATCTTTTAATTAACTTTCTACATTATTATTCAATGGGTCCAAAATCTCATCGATGTTTAACTTCAATAATATTATACGTATGTATATAATAACACATACTGCAGACATATATATAGACACAAGTGTGATACGTATCAGTCCCATTACCCCAATCAATACATAAGGGATCCCAATCGTCTTATTGGATGTTCAAACAAATGTATTTCTTGTTGAGACACTGTCTGGCGTCCTTTGATGTCTGTTAGTTTACACACTGGCTTAATTAGGCTACGAATTTCAAGTTATTTCATTATCAAGCTCTGCTTTCCTTTAAGTTTTAAAGTCAATGGATGCTCTTTGAAAATATCTTTAACTGGGATAGTATTTGTAATACATTTGTAAATTATTGCAATTTTCAAATAGACATTTAATATTAGATTATAAGTATGTCTCAGTGAACATTTATACGAATAATATTAAATTTCAATTGAGCATGGTGAAAATCGATGAGTTAGCTCGAAGAAGGGCATCCGCCCTTAATATAATAAAGTCCCGTTAGCACAGTGACACTAGAAATTGTGTTATTGGCCGACAAAAGAGGGTAGACTGTGGACCTCTCAAGCTATGGGGGAGGTTTAGTGGATATTTTTTCATGAATAGCAAATTATCAACCAACAGTAATTATTTTTAAATAAATCTATTAATTTTTAAGTAACTAGATTTAAGTAATTTTTAAGTAATTAGATTTAACTGTCTGTATATATTAAAATAAGTTTTGTTAATTTTTAAATTATTTTCTGTAGTCCATGAGATGGAATTACGATAAACACTGTAAATACAAAAAAAAGTCAACAAGTTGACTTTTGTAAACGTGAATTTAATTCGAACCTAAAATAATAATTACTTATTTCATGTCCTATCTTATAAGGTTAAGAATTCGCCAAACTATCGCCTTATGATCTCTTAAAGTGTAAAAATATCTTAAATTTATAAAGCTACACTACTGACATATAATATAATTTACTAAATATCTATAAGTTTCATTATTTTAATAAAGAAGACTTGGTCTTCAAAGAAATCTTTTAAAAATACTAATAAATGCAATCATAAAAGAAGTGATAGAAATGCAATTCCAAAATAAAAACGAATAGAAATTTTAGTCGTCAATTCAATAAACAATCTGCACTTGACAATAACAGACTGGAAATGCGATGAAATAGATTTACTGTTACAATTGTATTCACTCCATCCCTCGATAGTGTTCTCGAAATACAATTTTAAATTTTAATAAAATACGGTAAAATCGACCTTATATTCATTATAAATAGAGCTTTGATAAGTGTTAGACAATAAGTGGTTATAACTATTAATTTCCTTTCTATTAACAGCACAATAACATCATGCGGCGTGAACAATATGGCGATTTGGCGCGAAAATTGTCAAGTCAATTTCGTTAGCAATTTATCTAAAGTAATAATTTAGCAAATATTTGATTCATGATACGGTTTTATTTTAATAAGACAGATAAATATAACATATATTTAAGGAGACAATCCTTTCCTTTACTAGTCCCTTGCGTTTTCAACATTATTACGGCAGTTGTAATTTTAGATTTTAAAGAATGAAGTATGACTTTAATGGAAGAAGCCTCAGTAAAAATCCAAAAAATAATAATCGAATTACAATAACCATAATTTCTATATGTTTATCATAAAATAATTTGAAATATTGGGGTTGTTGGTAAGGACTAAATTTACTATTAATCATTCCGTAACAAGATATATTTATGACAATTTCGTCAAATGCTACAAAAATACTAGGGTAGAGTTCAATAGGGCACAGCTGATTTCAATTTGAGAGGGGTGCGTCGGGAAACAATGACGTTAGTAAATTGACGGTAAATTGTTTTGTTAAACGAACCGCTAACCCTTTACGAAGTGTTAGAGAAATCGTGTTTTAAAGTAGTGTTATAAAAGTTACAACTTCATACAATTGTCATACTTAATTTTTATGCTTAGTTTTGCTATAACTTCAACTGCTAAGTTCGATAATTAAACTAAGTTTATCTGACTTTTTAGTCATGATAAAATCTAGACAGAAATCTTCTAGAAAAAGGTCGTCGACAGCTTCGAGTCGATCAGAGAAATAGCTAACTAATTTATATATTAACATGCCCATCCGTTTAGGAATTAGTACGAGATGGACGGATGGACCAAGGCACCCAACCTATTAGTCGAAGGAAATTGCCACCGCCCTGTCTTAAATAAGTCTTCAAGTGCCTAAGTTTCCTATAGGATGCGATCTTGGATATTGATTAGCAAATTTTGATATTACCAAATACCAAACACGTACTGCAACAAAGTTTTTAATTACCCTTTTAACTTTATTTTTATCGATAATTCGTTGCTTCGAAATCAAAAAACTTCAATGCCTAATTGAATTACATTTTTCTTATCGATTTTATCAATGATGATAATGCTAGAAAAATATTAACTGTTGCAAGTGAAAACGAGAAAATAGAATTAAATGAAAGCAGTCGTTTCGTTTTACAATAAGAAGTAAAAATGTTTATTAGAAATATTGTGAAGCGCTCTTAATCCAATGACGAATGCGAATTTTTCCCGCTTCCTTAGAGAAATGCCGGAGTATTTTTCCTCTTGGACCAGTAACTGGATTATTCTTTTCTATAATAAGTTTATTCACAATAACGGAATAAATTTTCCAAGCGTTCTGTGTAAATAGAATTTCAATATGCCATTTTCATCGTTTCATTCGAATCGTTAAGACGGGTAATTTAGATTTGTCTGTATGAAACTTTGTATTGCAGGTGTTTTATAGATATTTTATTTACTTACGTAATGGTAAAATTTTTGTTAGTACATCTACCAAAATGTTGATCAGTTGTTTAATCGCCTTCATAATTCTATCAAGATCAATTAGTAGAGATGGCATAATTATTCTAAAACGCTTGTGTTCGTTTACGTTCTACTAAGTGACATTTCTTTGTAATATATTTTTTTTTGTTTGAATACTGAACAATATCGTTTCTAGTGTATGATGAATATCTTTGTACCCAAGATTTTCTTGTGACTGACAATAGGGGAAATTATCCATTGGGCACGCGACAACGCCACCTAAGTGGGCTAGCTAGAACGTATGGAGACGGTTTTTTATAAGGAAAAGGTCTTTTTTTTGGTCGTTATTATAAATCTACATTTAATTATTTATTTAATATATGTACAGCAATTAAAACTTCGAATTTTGTAAATAATAATAATCATAATGTCAAATTCGAGAGAGAACTTATAAAAATACTTCAAGAACTTTCACAACCAAGAAAATATAGAGAACCGAGAGAGAAAGAGAGGGGTAATGTAATAAAACAAAATTGAAATTAAAAATATGGAAAGCAAGAAAATCATTTCCATAATGAACAGCCACCCTCACCGTTAGGGTAATAAGAGACATTATGATTACGTCGCAAACAATACTGGTAATGTCGCTCGAACAATGCCCAATCACCGAAAAGATTAGGCGAACATTATTGTGTTTCCCTCTCTTTAAATATAAGAAAATTGAACGTTGATATTTTCTGGAACACAATATTTAATATCCAATGTAACGACACAAAGGTGGAATAAATAGCTTAAAAGGAAAACACGTACATATGAATACAGATTCCTTTGAGTTTTTGGATTTTAAATTAATAATTTATCTGTTTTATTTATGCAATTACTAATTAAAGGAGATCTTTTCACAGAATTATGATTTAGTTAACCAAAAAAATACAAAAGAATATTCTACATCTTCATAGACACGAAACATTTAAAATGTTATGACATTTTTTGCTAATGGATGTCTTATATATAAAGCTAAACTATCCACTGCATCTTAAAAAAAGGAGCCGCAGTTTTCGTCAACGTTAAATACTTTTTCACGTAAGTTTTTCATTCCTTTCATCTTGGTTGTTTCATGTAAGTCTGCTCTTATTTCGTCTTCGGTCTTGTTTTACGTCCCTTAGATAGCAGTGACCTAAGGACGCGACACAATGCACTCATCAGCCCTCTCGTTTAGGATAATTGTCGAGTCTTCCCAGCCTTCTGAGTATTTTCCTACTGACGTTAATAATTCTCTCGCAAATGTATACGATTCTGTTGAAGAATGTTTCTTTTTATATTTTTTATTATATTTTATAAGGATCTTTTCATTTGTTTTTGTTGTGTTTGTAACTTTAGTTTTGACATTTGGTTTGTTTATTTTTCTTTGCAAAGTGAGATAATAGTGCGATTCATTGGTCTCTTTTGTTAAGGTTAAATTTAATCTTCGAATATCGAAATTATTTTGTATGATTACTTTTTTACATTTATATTTGTTGTATATTTTTTTGTTCCTTTTTTTCGAGTTTAACTCAACACTTAAATATAAGTAATGTAGATTTCAAATGGAGCTTATTTTGAGTCATTGGTTTTAATTTTGCGATAACCATCAACTTCTAAGTAATTATATTTTGTTTACGGGGCAGAGGCAGATAGGATTTTAAAATGTTTCTTTAAAATAAATAGTTAATTCAAATATACAAAGTACGAACAATCTTAAGCTGTAAACTATTACGCTTTACTATTTCCCTTCGATGTTATTTTAATTTATTTTAAACACGCAAAAAACCTCTAATATTACTAAAATTTTTAAGCCTTTACACAGAATCAACGAAGTCTACAACGACGGATTTATATTTTAAATGTTCAGTAAGAAAAAAATAATATATTAAATATCAAAAGAGCTTAAAATATGAAGTTTTTCTATTCAGTTACGATGGGACATTTTTGAATAAAAATTATTGCGAAACAAATGCAATCCACTTAGAAAGTGCACAAAACACTTCTGAATGAAACAGTGGAAATAAAAATGGCGGGTTTATAGTTGAGCATGAAAATACAAGTAAGTACCCGCGTTCGAGTCAAGATGCCACTACATTTCCGCACAGTTGCCCGCAAAGGAAAGCTTTCGATAGAGAAATTTTGTTCTGAGCAGTACTTGAAGATTTTTCTCAATCCAGCACGAGGAAACAGTATTTCCATAAATGATAAAGCCGCGGCGCGACATTCTTTGAAGATAAAGACAACCTTAAGAGTTCTATTCTAGTCAATGTATCATTGAACGCGTCTCATTGTTTGTAATACTCTGTACGATTCCCCTTCCCTAACTGTCGTCTCATAAAACAAACAAGTGCACATCCTTTGACAGAGCAACACAAACAATTGTCCAAATCATAAACAATGGTGTACATCGCAAATATTATCTGCGCCCCGCTCAAAGTATCCCTACGTATAATGAACCATTCATACTGCCAAACAAACTCCAACCAACCATATGCAATAATTCTATACGTTCCAGCGAAATCCTCTATAGCAGTAACTCCCTATCACGTTACAAAGGAAATTAAACCAAAACAGAACAACATTAAAATCCAAAATTAAATGAATAACTTCATAGATGTAAATCCTTGAGCGACTGACAAAGAACAGAAGCGATTTCACGACATCAAAGTGGAACACGACATATTACGCTTCAAAATAAACACCGAAATAAATACATCGAAATGTTTGCCCCGAAATAATCGGCAATGGGGTGATCATATTCTAAATTATCCGGTAACCGAGGGTAGTTTCCGAAACCCTTTTGATAGTGAGGATTAATTTGCTGTTTGTGCATACGGTTGTCTCTGCGTCGGGATTTGCAATTAATAAAGACTAATACTATACTCAGACTTTGTATATGTGTTGCGAATTAACATTTACATGTCGGTGGGACAAACACGTACGAACCATACAATAAACACCGTATAAAACTTTTCTAACGAAGCTAAATTGTTCACGGGGACGTCGAATTTCGAGTTTTAAAATGGAAGCCTATAATTTGCACATAAAACACATCCTAATGGCATCGTACGTGATCACTTATTCGGTGGACTCACAAAGCGGCATCTTCATCTGAAAGCAGACTTTGATTTAAATACATTATTCTTGTAATAACAGAACCGGACGGAGGGATCCATTGAAGTTGTAGAATACATTATTTTAATTCGTACCACCTCTTTGTGACCCCATCAGGGAATTAATGGATTCAAAGCCTTCTCTTCCGTTCGACAAAGAATAATTTGCTAAGTAAATGAACGGGCAGACAATCCTGTTACGATCCCGAGTTTTGTTTCGATGGAAGATTAAAGAGTAGCGAATCAGTGAAAGGTGCCCTTTTCAATCAGAGCCTTTGTGAGCGTTATCTCTGTTAATTTCGGGAGGTCGATGAATGAATTACACAATACGTTTTCATTTAACTTATTATTCATGTCTGTTTTGATTTATTCGATCTCCGTTTTGGAATCAAGGTCGTTTTTTGCAGAACCCTTCTGAGGAGAGAATCGTTTATTAATCCCTGAAGTTTATATTAAGATGCATTTAGCGACGAAGCAATAATCTAAATTGAAATATGTTGTCCGAGTTGCAAGATGCCGTCTCAATTCCGTATTCATTGGAAGCGGTAGAATAGAGAAGCTACACAGAATTATTGTCAAATCTCAGGGGCGTTTCGAACGACGATCCCTTGGACTGGAGTTAAGAAGATTTCTACGCTCGAATCTATGAAAATATTGTATTGAAATGAAATATAAATCAAGCCTAAATATGATTTTTTAATTTTTAGTAATTATTATTAATTGAATTAAAACTATTTTAAAGTGTTTGCAGCCGAGTGATTTTTTATCAAAGTTCTTAATATTTAATTTTTTGCGGTAGTAAAAGTATTTGAATTCAGACAAAGTGTACAATCTGAGAAAAGTCTAATTATCCTACGCTACGAATATTTTTTTTTAAAAGTTTACAATTCTTATTAGCTATTCAACGTGTAATAGTTTCTTAACAACTAACAAGTAAATAAAGTAGTAATACTTTGAAAATGCGGAGTGTCCGTGTATTTCGTAGCTCATAAACGCGGGATGTTTAAGATGAATTTGGGGATCGAGTCGACCCCTGTCGTCGGTCACTTATTGTTACGTAACGACAACTGGGCCCGACTTTGTGGCATCTTAGTTTACTGCCGCATAACTTTGCTCATCTTTGTAGATATATTTATTTCAGTACCAGTTTTTGTAAGTTTAGCATCATATTTACATATTAAATTTTGGAGTATTTTCATTATTACGATCAGGTTGGCATGCGATTCCGTTATAGTGTTTTTTACTAACCTTAGAATTATTGAACTGTATTTTATAGTCGTTGATAAAAAAATATTCTTAAGCTTTTCATACGCTGCTTTTTATAATTAATTGAAATTAGAAAGAAAACATTTCAATAAACCGTTATCTGTTCTTAAAAGAGAAATATAATTATTATTATTTTTAAAGATCTTAAAGACGACAAGACATACGTTTAAAAGAACACAATGTCCATTTAAATCTCTATATTTAACTTTTTATAAAAAAATCTCGTTACGAAATACATTTGATATTTCGGAAAGAATATTTATATACATTTTAATATTTTTAATAGTTACATTGCTTACCTATTGCTACTTAATTATTATAATGACCCAGAACCTAGTGATAGTCAATTATTATTAATCATATTTAATTTATATAATATGTGCGCCGTAATTTTTAGGTATTTTAAGTTTCAAGGTAATAATGAAGGATATTTTTTGCCGAGACTTCTTAAGAAACATCACAAAAAAACTGGACAATGATAGAAAATTATTATTGATGGTATAATCATTCTGTAATATACCAACAAAAACTCGATCGCTTACTTTAACACTAATTTACATTTAAGACGAATTAATTATAATTATTAAAAGAATTAAATATTTATAATTAATAAAGGATGAACAAATGTAATTAATGAAATAAAATACAAGACTATTTCCGATAAATTTATTCGTGTACTATAGCTACATCATTATTTGTTAAAAGATATTTTATATGTTCATGATAAGAAAATAATCTACGCGATCTAGCGACGTAAAACATAGCTAAATTGGTTGAGGAATTTAGTAGGTCAGTTAGAGTATAGTTTATTCAAATAAAGAAACTCATCCACATTCATGTTTCCATAAAACGCTCCTTTTGAGGCAGTCATGTAAGAAAGAACTATGAAATAATATAAATTCAACAGTTTTATAATAATTCACGTATAAGCCAATACTCTGCCAGATGTAAACAGCAAATGTTTGCTTCGAATAATATCGAATGTTGTATATATAATTCATAAGGTCGCCGGCAAAGCCACTACACCTTTGTGAATAATTTAGATGTCAGACACATATTATTTTTGCAAGGGCCGCGGTCTGCCCTCTTTACCCTATAAAATATCATTAAAAGGTACCAAAAAAACGAACATCAGAGAAATCTTTCACGTCGATTCTTTAAACACCTTGTTGCGAGAAAGAAATGTAATAAAAGATTTGAAGAGACACTAATTGTTACTAAAATTAAACCGACGAAATCTAAACAGTAAACGTTAGTAATTTAGACACTATCAGACGGAACGTGTCATGTAAAACAAACAATTGAATATTAATGCCTCATACGCGCTCTTGTTTACGAGCTCACAATAGCTCAATCTACGCTTTCTAACTGAATTACATTCAGACAGCACAATCCCACGCCATCAGGTCATTATTAACCCTTTCAAGGAGTCACAATCACAATTTGCGGTTATTTGTCGAGCCGTGCGGTAATTCTGAGACATTTCACTAAACATCGTTTGTGACAACGTTTTCGGTTAAATCTCTTAATGTTTTTGTGCTAACTGTTGCGGTCTTTATGATGGTAATTGACTCGGCACAATGCTTGATGTGTTTGCTCAGATAGGATTTATTAACGCGTTTAAATCGTCGTTCTCACGGACCGTTTTGTTAATATTGTTAACTGTTGCTTATTTGTAAGTTTTGTCTTTAACTGGTAAGATTTTTTCATAAAAAACTTCTTTGACTTATTCAGTATTAACTTAATCATGATTACTTGTTTTTAGTTTCAATTTTGATCTGTTGTTCATTTGTATTTTTTCCTTATTTTTTAAGACATTTTATTTATTATTTACCAAGTTTAAGTGAGGCATAAATTTATTAATAAAAAGCATACAAACGTATTTGACCTAACTGAAATATCTAACAATGTGCCCATACATTTCCAACAGAACCTTGTTACGCAAGTAAAGCGGCGAATAGTGGCGGTTATTAATTTTCTTGAACCGTACAGTAACATCTAGTTTACCATTCACGTTAAGGCACTATTCAAACTGAACAATGAACACGTGACGTGTAATTTCGCAAGTGCCATAAATAAAGTGTCAACTCCACATTACCGTGATTGTGCATAGAACAATAAGCTTTCGCTTTAGTCTACGTTTTGGAGGCCAAATGTATTCAAGTTTTACCTATAATACGCAAAATTGTTACAGCAGATTTTGTCCATTATCAATGTTCCTTATATTTGATTTTAGATTATAATTCTGACACAAAGAGTTAGTTAGTTCTGATTTGTAATAAGAATTTCAATTTATTCGTGTAGCTTAGCTTTTTGCGCGTTGTTTTTGATTTTTATAGATTTTTTCGTTCTAGTACCTACATTGTTCAATTTCTTTAAATGTGATTCCAATATGGATGCTGTAAGTGTCTATTAGAGCAAGGGTACGATCTTGTTTGGACCCAATAAGTGGGAGATGAAGCGGAATAATCGACTCGACAAACAAGAGGGCTTGCTGTAATCCGCTCCGATTCATCGATACAATTCGATAGATTCGTATTAGGATTGTTACTTTAGATACCTTCGTGAAATTACTTGATCTTGTGATTCTTAGATTTATTTCTAGTACGAATATCAAATTCTGTATTGCTATTTTGAACTATGTTAGCTTTATAATTTCTGTCATCTAGAACAAATGTTTTGCTACTGTCGACAGTTTTAATTACAATCGAAAATTGTCAAATAGTAATAAATGTAAAACAATAAATCAATTTAATTTCTCTATCAAGTTTAATCACATTAGTTTTTGTTGCTTTTTTAATATTTTTATTCGACGGTCATAACGGATATGCTTAATAACTAGAAATTATGATTTGTAAGATCACACGGCCTCGGCGTTGGGTGTTCGAACATCAAAAAGAGACTTATAAATAATATGTTTTCTGCTAACCATTGCTTAGTTCTCTTGTCACATCAAAGAGCCGGGGGGACATTGTGTGACCTCTAATAATGATATTTCCATCAATTTTTCTATACGTTCATTCGCTTTAATGTTTATTATGAAATGTTTGATGTCGATTGTGTTATACTAGCTATGTTTGTACTAATATATATATATAAGCTGAATAGTTTGTTTTTTTGAAAAATTGATATGTTTTTTTATTAAGAAAGGTATGTAACCTACGAAACCGCGAGACACGTCTAGTGTAAAAAAGTATTAAAGAAATTTTTCACATCGAGAATCAAACGTACGTAAAATTTAGATTTTTAAAGTAGAATAAATAAAGTTTAAAATATTTCAACTAATGCAATGTTTTTTTTTATTTTCATTACGCGCCAGCGTGGCGGAGATCAAAGAAAACAATTGAGTAAAGTGCAGTCAGACAATGCAACAAATCAACCGAGAAAACGCGAAGCAGCCAAATTGAAGCGGGAATATTATTTATTTTTATGATGTCTTATTACCGAGTGATTTACCGTTGACAGTTCGTTATGATTTTTTAATACTAAGTAAATCTTTTAACAATATTCTTGGAGGAAATATTGTGACGTATGAGGTTTATGGGAGAGCTAGTTTATTTGTTACGCCATTTTTATGGTGCAACGTGATTCAATTTGTCTTTGATTTTTGATGATTTAATACAATGTAGTGTTGAAACAAATAAAAAGTATTCAATTATAAACGTTTTCAGGTGACAATAATTACAACTGGTTTTTAATTATAGTTATGATGGTAAAGTCAAATTTTATTTAAAAATTTGGAATCTTATGTTTAGAAAGATTACACTTTATAATGTACTCATTTTTGAACGCGGTTTCGCCCGCGTTAATGTTGATTTTGTTATGTCGGACGATCGTAAAAATCCTATTTGTCCGTCTACTCGGTATAATACCAGCCATTTATAGGAAATTAATTGTATTATAACTACAATCTTCGAGCAAGTGCAAACAATATGTTGACAAAAATGTTTCGCATTCTGATGGCAGCGTATAAGATACGAATAACTAAAGTTTTTTATTTAAGGTCTAATAATTTAGATATTCTAACGTCTTCATAGTTAACGGTACATAGAAAAGTTTTCATTTATCGCAATAAAGTTTGATGTACCGCTAGAATTATCAAATACAAATAGACCGAGCTGTTGGCACGCTCTTCAGAGGAAACAAAGCGAATGACAAACGAAATGATTGCCTACACGCAACATAGTGACATTATCGTATACATTGTGCGGGTATATGACACGTGGGCGTACATTGTTGATTACATAATGAGATGTGAATATATCTTTTGTTTTATAGATAGATGTTTCTGAAGCGCCATCTGGCGTGTCCTCGCCAACTGGTTCAAGTTTATTGTGATTATTGTTGTGGTCATACTTGTTCAACGTCAAGGAAAGCAATTTGACAAGTAGTATTATATTATTTTGCATAATAATGACGAGAGACCAGATATTGCCAACTTATGTATCTCAAACTGTAAAATATTTTACTAAAGAAATCACGAAACTTTTTCAGATGTCTTGGACTTACCAACATCGGCGATGACTTCAATTTTCGATTAATAAATAGCAAATCTTGTAAGCCTTAATATCCTCCACTCCGACGACGTTCTAAGCCGAGGTGCGATCTCACTAGGAGACACCCTTAGACACGGACGTCCATTCTGAGCCCCAACGGGGGCTCCCAATTTCAAGGCCGAGTCTCAGTACTCAGCCCCCCCCCCCGCCGGTGACGCTGTCAAGGCCAGTAGGGCCAACAGCATTAAACATTTCAGAAAAAAAGGGAAAAAAAAAGCCTTAATATCCCAAAATAAACACGGTAAATGAGGAATCTAAATAATCTTTTATGATGCTTATTGAAAATACTATTTGTACAGCAAATTCTTCTGTTATTCAAGATAACAGACAGATTTGACTGCAAGAGGAAACGGATGTTGTTTCATGTTTGTTGTCTAATGATAAAAAATCTTAATAAAATTTACCAGATGTACAAATCAAAACTACATTTTATCCTACTCTTATCATTCTTTAATGCACGAGTAAAAACCAGTAACAAAATTTTAACAGTAAATGACAACTAAAAACTCGATAGATTATTATATATTAATCATCCACATTTCAAATTGAAATATAATATACCAAAAATATGATGCTGCAGAGATTGTGTTTGTTTTAAGGCGCTAATTTCCATAGAGGATTTTCCTACTAGGACGATGTGAATAATGCATCTTGCGTTACATAGTCCATTTTTGGGGAATAACTTTTATAACTACACGCTACGAGCCGTAGCAACTTAAGATAATATCTCCACTATTTTAGTAGTCATTGTTCCTATCAATAAAATTACAATAAAAAGTAACAACAGGAATTGTAATGATAATACAACAAAAAGCCACTGTTATGAAAAATTATGAGACATAAGTTTACAAACAATGAACACAAAATATTAATTCGATAAAACAGAAACAGATAACCTCGTACAGCAGTTTATTTTTAAATTAATAGGGAAATGGTGATAACCTAGAAATTAGGAAGAATGATGACCATTAATTATTACGTGAAAATTGCTATATCAAAAATAATAGAAGACCAAAAGACACTCAAAAAACAGACACCACTTTCCGTAAGGAAAACCGATTTTTAAATAATGTTGCCAAGAAAGAAAGAAGAAAACTTAAAATTAAGTAAATCTTATACAAAAAATAATACATACATGAGGTACATATTAAAACGTTCGTATTAATCAAGAAATATTAAGAGGAATCACAAGATGCTGATATAAATCGCCTTGATATATGTATATATTGTTATCTGCACTTCATATTGTTTACATAACATTTACCAATTTTCGTCTGCTTATCTATATTAATAATAAAATATGGGATAAATTTAGCTGTTGTCAAGTAAACTCATTTTTGTTAATATAAAGGCTCGCAAAATCGTACAATCCAATAATAGCTTTTTTGCTCGACTGCCCCAGAGTACGAATAGTATATATAAATGAATATATGTTCTGCAAGTTAAACGACTTTATGGATTTTAACATAGAACATGTCGTTGGAGACTTGTGGGCGAGTCTAATGGTGATGAATTGTACAATTTCTTAGGCAGTCGTTTATTTTAATTTTTAATATTACATACGTCTTGATTTTGATACAATAACGTTCGTTTCTCGTATTACTAAATTTACATAACATGTAATTTTGTTACAGTTGCATATATATTCAAAAGATAAACCTAAGAATAGTCTGTTACATAAATGAGGTTAAGTGACAACAGTAGCTACGTATAAACGAATATAACCAAATAAAATATTGTTTGCCGGATTTATCAACGTAACCTAAATTACCAGACACAATTCAATTGATAATACTACCGAATTGAAAACAATAAAACAGTGCAGGCGTAAAAAATTAACATTATCTTTAGGTCAGCGATCGACTAACGTCTGACCCACATCATAGTTGAATTGAGATACATATGTCTGGTTCGTTTCTCTTTGGCTTTTTTTCTCAGTTTTCGCAAATGTCATTAGTTGATTTTGGGCGTGTTCCGAAAGCAAGCTCTGCATAATGACCAGCGTTAATGACAACTTCAAATGTTATCTTTTTAGTCTTCGAACAAAAATATCAAACAGTGACTTACGTTGGGCTGTCAATTCCAGGCGTCATTATGACTGACCAGCACGCTGGGTTGTATTTCGCCACAACCCATTTTATTTGAACATTCTTGCTTACACATTAAAAAAAATTTATTAAACTTCTCGATACATAAGTCGCCAAGCATAATTCACGTTTCTGTATGTATTTTAATTTTTAAAGTGTTGTAAAAATGTTTGCAAAACAATTTGCAAAATGGCTCTAAATGTCTCCCGATTAGTCAGAGCGTCATAGCAATATTCTGAGAATACAAAAGCAACATAATGTAAAGCTGTTGATAAACTAAACACATTTTAATCATATAAAATTAGTCATCAGCAATTTGAAAGACCTAAAACTTCCATAACAATTGTTAGACATCACAAAATAGGTAAACTAGTTGAATTCTTATAAGAATTTAGTGTAACAAAAGATTTTTGAATAAGATGTAGCGTTAGCCTCTTTGTCCACACCCAAGCACGTGTGTTACGACTACCGAGGAATTCCACCTTTTGTACCTATTATTTGCATACCAACTGGTTCCGTCTATACGATATTAATCAAAGGTTTTATTAGTGAACATCAAAGAATAAACACAATGCTAAGATCTCTTATAAGGTACCCTCAATACCATTGTTACTTTTGTCAGAGGTTGATTTATGAGCGGCCACTGTTGTTAGACCACTCTGTATTGTGTTGTCAGTTTTTGTTTGGACCTCGCCGACATTGTGCTACCCCTTTGCCTCGTCCAGCTTCGATGCCTTTATTCACGTTGATCTCACTTTGATGCTTCTAAACTCGCGTTCAATGCTCTAAGCGTCCGTGTGAGTCAGGTTTATACAAAGCAGATTTCGCATTATATCGGAACACTATATTTTGGGATAAACTACAATGTCTTGCAAATGTATTGATATTAGCTGCCAGACTCGAATTCTGTTTGAATAAATATACTTATATTGTATTTCTTGGTATTTACACATATTATAGAACAATAATCACTTGTTTAGCTTTGATAACTTTTTCTAAAAATCTAAATTTTGTTTTTTTCGTGCTGATCACGCACGCATAATTTCGCACAGTTCCCATGAGATTTTGGGTTATCTCGCTGTAACCTCAGCGTAAATAAAAATTTCAATTTGGCGATGGAATTTTTTACCACGCCTCGCAACCCTTTGTTGTCGCAATCAAGTCCTTGACCGCTTCACATTGTCCAACACAAAGGAGCGGCTGCGATTGAGCCTCGCCTGTAATATTCATGCTTCGTTCCTCACATTCACGACTCCGAACATCCACTCTCTTCCGAATCATTACGTTCCTTACCACCTTTGTCCGCTCCCCCCTTTATTACACTACACGACTTGTATACATCTTCTTTAATGGACGATGCATTGTGAGCCCCTGCTTCTTGATTGGCTCTTAATGTTTTTTCATCGTCTGTTTTGAAATTTGTAATATTTGCGTCATCAATACTAATGATTGCAACCGGCAGCACAATAGTCATTGTTGTGTAAGCTTATTTATTAGTTTTTTATTCGAAATCTACAACGTCATTATATTTAGTTGGTCGCTGTTCGTTTCGATTCTTTAACAACAATAAAATAATAATGGATGTCAAATAAATTGCGTGAGGTAAGTTTGAAAAGTTGTTAATAAAATATATGCCTAATAAACTCGACGTCAAGATGAGCAGTTTGAATAGGCGATCGGGTATTAATTAGTGTTCAGATGTATATGAAAACGCTGATCGTCGGTTTCGTTTGATCAATGAAAGTGTTAATGCGATATCACAAGAAAAACCTGCCCGAAAGTAGCTTTTAGAATGAGGACATAAACAATAAATATTGTGAATATTTTTATAGCAATTATCATCGTGATATGATGAACAAATACTGATTGTCGCAATCTTTTTTATCTATTTCCCTTTCAATTTGACTATTTTGTTGTAAAGATTTTGATAGTTTCAAGATAGAATATAATACAAAGCATTTCTGTTTAGGACCAGCCAACGAAGCCATAAAAGTTTCATTATAATCTCAAAGATAGCAGAACAGTCGTGTGATTGAATACTACACATGAAGTGCGCATGTCCGACTTCAAAACTTAAGACGATTTCACATCATTTTAATATAAAATAATAATTAAATAAACAGACAAATATTACTTTTAAAACAATTATAGTAACAAATGTTTCTAAGTATGTGGTTCTTTTGTTAAAACAAAATTTATTTCTAAATATTCGAAATAATGTAAAAATTTCAACAAGTATCGTTTTTAAGATTCTAGCAATCGTAGCTTGATGTAAATTTGAATTTTATAAAATTTAAAACATGAGCTTTTTATCAAAAGCAATAATATAATAGAATAGCATAGATAACAATTATTAATTGAATATTTTCTAATTTAAATTAACTGTTACAAAACGATTCGACCTTTCGTAAGAGAGGAGGCGCCATTATAGTCTAAATCTGTACACAATCCAGTCATAAAATATTGCTCCAACAATAAAACAGAAGTGGATCTCGCTTCAGTGGCGAAAGTGCCTATATTCTTAGAGGATGAAGTTTTTATTGCGTACTGGTTAATTTCTAGACCGATAAAATACGAGTTTTAATCGATTTATCAAGAATAATTGGACATTAAAACTATTCTTTTCGAAAATCAAAACCTATGAGAAAATGAGGTAAACACAGTATTTTTTTAACTAAACAGGTATTATATAAAAGAAAATAGTTGCTAAGAAACTATTTATTAACACCTTTACTTCGTACCGTCATTCAGCTAACTACATCTAACGTCATACAGCTAACAACACTGGCATTAGCATCATTGCTTAGTGTTAAAATATTTGGTGAACAAGTGGTAAGTAGCATAACTATCACTTTAAAATTATTATTTCAATATTCTTTATAAACATTTTCATCATCATAGTCACTTAACGTAGTTTTATTGGCATTATTTTAGTATGATACTCAAGGGTTGCTTGCTCATTTTCTTCTCTGTTCATTTGTAATGCATTCAAAATAATTAATAGGAAATATTCGATTAGATAATCGATTTTTAAGCTATTTTATACTCATCATATGTAGAACACTTTGAATGAAAAATAACAAAAAATAAATCGCCACTAGCAAGACAAAGCGTTATCTCTAAATCAGACGAACAATGTCTAAGAAATTATTTCGTCTCATTGTTTTTTATGAATTATCGTCTACATCAGAGATTTTTTTTTCTTTTGAGCGGAGACCGGTAGCATTTATCATGTTGCTGCGTTATTGTTGTAAGATTTATAAACCCTATAACAAGAGTAATTTCATAAAGATTTTTTTTAAAATGAAACTCTAAATATAATCTTGACTTATGATTAAACGATAGGAGCCGTATTATAAAGGTGTGTTTCGACTAAAGAAACTCTAACTTCTGCCATTCGGCATCCAATCCAAGTGTCATTTAGACCTATCAACATGCTAAATTGTCTTTTGGGACATCCCCAAATTATTTTTTGGTATAGAACGCGTATTATTGATCCTACAAAAAGTAGAAAATTAGTTGAGTTTTATGAATACGATGTTATGATAGAAAGACCTTTCAGGGCTATAAAAACAAAATATATCAATTTACCCAATACCGATTCCGAACGATATCACAGATATGAATATAGATTATCCAAATTACAAATATAACGCTGGTTTGCAAGAATATCGTAGTAATTCAAAATTCTAACAAATAGGACTAATTATGACAAAAGACCATAAATCTTTGATGCTTTATCATGAAAAGAGTTGCGATGATGAATTTTCTTTAAATCAATAAAGTTATAACATCAAGGGATCGTATAAATTTTGCAGCTATGCACCAACACATTAATAAAGAAATTTAAAAACCCCATTCTTGAAAAGCAGCGATAATACAAAATTAAATGAAGATAGTATACGCGAATCTGTCGTAAAAACTAATACGTATTTTGAAATAAAACAAAAATAACCTAATCGTAAATCAGAGGCCATTAGGCGACGAATTGAAACATTAACTAGAAACTAATTGTCGGGTATGCAATAATACTAACAATAATTCGTGAATTAATATTAAAATCTCGCGCTTAACTCTCGTGAATGAGAGTTATAATATTCGCGTCCAAACCAAAATAAACTAAAAGCCGAACGGAAACGGCCGATATATTATTAGACACGACAATTCTATTATTTTTATTCGTAACACATCTCAGAGATTTGCCCATAAATCTGAGACATCCACCGATATGGGTATGATGATTCCTAGAACATGGTATATTTCGCACCCAATTAGTACAGAATTTAGTTAACATTAAAATTAATATTTGATTTGATTTGAATATTAAGTATAGTTTATTTTAATTATACACGTTTTCTCAGAACATCGTAATGAAATTATGATTCACAATATACATTGACGTCACTGTAAGCATAGATGAATTAAAAATGTCAAATAACAAAAATATTTTCAACGCGTGTTATATTTTTTGTAGACAAGTACAAGCGAACACGGTTAATTAATTAAATACATTACTTGCTGACGTTAAATGTTGATAAAGGAAATATTTAAGTAGTGTTCGAAATCATCGCCCGAATCACTTCAAGCATTGTCTGTAATGTCATTTATTAGCCAAGGAACACGTGTTTCAGTTTACATCTCAGCAGTCAGCGGTAGACCGATGTCGCCATTATGACCGGGGACATCTCTCACCCGAGCCGCAACGCATTATTTATCAGAAACACCATTCTGCTCATTGTTTCATAATAAAACATTAATTTTGTCAACGGCCTCCATGGCTGAGCGCGATACTCCAATATTAGAACTTCCGCTGACATTACAACAAGAAAACGCCGTCGTTCGATAAATCTAATTCTTTATCTCCGACCGCGACTACGCAGACAACCTAAGAATTTAAAGAGAAAATAAATTGACATTCGCAAATGACATCCTCACAATCTGCTGTTATTTCAACGATCGTTCCGCACACATGCAAAATCTTGTACAATATTCAATAAAAACAAAAGACCCTTTGCGACGACTCTTGACAAAAAATTAAAACCACGTGCAACTAAAATGGAAGCAAAAAGGTCAACAATATGCCTAATCTACAATCCATGTCACAGGCTAAAGGTTACGGAAGGTTGTACAAAAAAATCGTCTCTAAACGAGACGTGTTCCTGTGAAATCGTCCGTAATTCCCGATGCGATACTTCAATTTAATATTTTAACGGCGACGAGTTAGAGTCTAAATTAATTTGTCAAGAGCCACTGGATTTAAAAGCGGCATTGTTCATACCTTAGGGAGTAGTGACAACAGATTTTTGTCTTTTTTTTCATTTCACATATGGCATCGCAATCCTGGACGATATGTGACACATGTGTCGGTTTTAGGTTACTTCACAATAATGACTGCCTCTTCAAAGTTTCTCATATCTCGAGCGTCCATTATATTACATGTTTTGGGATTCTAATTTCTAAAACGGTGTCAATGTACTTTTCTTTCGCTTTGATGTCCAACATGGTAGTTTTAGTGGAATACGATATAGCATCAATCTCTTAGTAATGTCATTATCAACAGGTGACGCTGAGCCACTGTTTACTTTCCACTTAATTGAACGTCAGGTAATTCACTAAAATAACTCCGAATACGTCACTGAGTAAAGCATTATCGTTGTGCTTTTTACGGCCACAACGAAACCAATAAATCGTGCAGGCGCTGCAACTGAATAAGTAATTCTAAACCGAAAAGCTACTGAAACTTATCTGACCAATAAATTCAGTTCGGCCATAAATAGAACTATAAAAATTATTTTACGATACACGAGTGAGATACATTAAGACAATGTTACGCGCACATTTCACAATGCCCACATTATGGTTTAATTGATTCGGCCACAATGGGCTTTATGCGGCCAGCCGTTGCCACAAAGATATTATTGTCTATGGCTGGGCAGACGTCTGGTAACACTTGACCAGAGACAAAATGGCTTTGTGATGTTTGCCCGAAAGGCGCCATCCGTAATTCAATATGGAGTCTAATTAATGCGGTTTGATTTTGGAATATATTCAGCTTGTTAATTTTGAACTAAGCTCTGTTCTCTAATACACATATATAAGGTTAAGATAATGATGAGGCACCTCATATTGCAGATTGTTATTATAGGCTGTAATAATTATAGGTTTACTAATCATTTGTTAGTCTTTACAATAGGATTTAGACAATAGATGAAGTTTATACACAATAACATATACACAGTCTATATTCAAATAAACGGACTGTTGCGAATCAACAATAGATTGTATGATTATTTATTTAAGAAAATATTAAATTATTATTTTAAAATCGAAATTAATGTTGATTACCGATTTAAAGGAGACGATAAGAAGACGTTTTCGTACAAAAATTAAAAATCAACTGTCAGAATATATATGATATATATAGCATGATTTGTAAGTGATAGTTTCACATGATTAGGAAGGTAATTTTCGACAATTATAATTTTGGTTTATTGAATAGATCGCTGAAACCGCAGTACGTGACCAAGTTTTAATATACAAAATAGACTTACAGAATTCCTCTATTATTAGTAAATAATTACCTGTAACAATATTTAAAAATTAGTGAATCATAAAGCATTTGATCAAAGAAAATCTAAATATATATAATTCAAGTGTGACTTACTGACTGACTGACGTAGTGATCTATCAACACACAGTCCAAACCACTGGACGGATCGGGCTGAAACTTGGCATGCAGGTAGATGTTAGGACGTAGACGTTCGCTAAGAAAGGATTTTGATTAATTCTATCCCCAAGGAGATAAAATAGGGGATGAAAATTTGTATGAAACTTTGTCAATTTTAAACCGATCGGGCTGAGACTTTGTAAACATAAAGCTACTATGACGTAGACATCACAGACATCGCAGACGATGTCTCGAGCACCAGCTAGTATATAGATATCTATGTTTAATCTAGTTCTATTAGCGCATAAATGGCACCCAAAATGCTTTCGACTTTTAGAAGATAGAGCAAAGCCTTTTGCCTTAAAGTAAAGTAAAATATTCTCGCAATGCATTATCCTAATAATGAGATAAAAGATTTTGGCACTAACATCAAATTAGCCAACGCCGGATCTAAACAAAGATGGATGTCCGTAATTATAGACTCGGGTGGTATATAAGCGACAGTTAAAAGTAAACATGTTCCAGTGGCGACGTCTGTTTGTTTGTAAATGGAAAAATGGCGGTCGGAACAAAAATCGATTGACATATTGCTTTAGTATTGTATTTTGATTGATTTAGAATAGATTAATTATAACGGATGTGTGTGTTCTCCGAATCGGATTTGGGTAGAGGATGTTTCTTGTATAAGTATCTATATACATATACTTCTTTATTACAATTTGTTTTTACGTAAATAAATAAATACATGGCATGATTTTTTTTAAGATAAAGATCTTAGTAAAACAATATTTGTTTTTTTTTTGTTATTATTAACCCATTAACCGCTAAACACTAGCAGCATTTTAAACCAAATCCTTTATTTTTTTAATTATTAGTGAGATATTAAATACAAAAGCAATAAGAAATGTTTTCCTATTATGGATAATTTTAGAAGGGTGTACTCAGACGAGTACAGCTGTCACAAACTTATTGAATCGTCCATATGTAAAAGTTAACTTACAAAAACTAACTGTACTCAAACGAGTACGACGGCGCTAAATGTGTTAAGTTGGTACTTGTGAGTTTGTGTTATATGTATATTACATAAATAAAATAAAAAAAATTACTCACATTAATATATCATAGGCGTAAATTATACTTCTAAGTTTTGCTCTCCGACTTTCAAAAAATCGTACGTTGTTTCACATTGATTTATGCATAAAAAAATGTGCTGTCAGAGTATACTCATACTCTGTCATTGGTCCCACAAAAGATTCATCAAAATTGGTTT
The DNA here is from genome assembly GCA_037950945.1 of Hypolimnas misippus. Taxonomy (NCBI): domain Eukaryota; kingdom Metazoa; phylum Arthropoda; class Insecta; order Lepidoptera; family Nymphalidae; genus Hypolimnas; species Hypolimnas misippus. Next base: position 6,477,911 of record JBBEEQ010000014.1, read on the forward strand.
TAAAATCAAACGTGAGCAAAGTAAATGATATTTTGCTATCGAAATCTAATCTATATTAACGATTATAACGAACAAAATAATTAAGCGTCTATTCTATGTCATAACTATATGATCGTGAAAAATTACTAGTGCGTTATAGAATAACTTTACGATCATTCGTTGTAAAGACAACACATTGTTCTAATAAAGACTTAGTCCTGCATCCTGTGAATATGTAAAATATTTATAGTACAGTTCGATGTAGGCTCGTAAAACTCTTTATTATAAATATGAAGCGATAGTTAATTTTATGAAAACGTTACAATAATAAAACCGTTTGTTGTGGACTTCCGTGTAACAGCTGACGAGCTGCTTACTAAAATAAGTATGGAGTTGGTTTTATTTTTTTTATTAAATGTTTAATTGAAAATTTTGCATTCTTAATTGGACGCTGATAAGCAATACTGTGTCAAGCCACACGAACTTCATTTTGAGAAAATGACGTCCAAAGATGTCGAACCTGTTCTTAATAATTTTGTTTGAATAAGTATTTATCCATATTTTCTTTTCTTTTTTGATAAAAGGTATAATGAATTAAAAGCAGGTTGATATATTTAATATATTGTCTAATAAAAAGTTTTTAAATATATGAGATTATTGTATAAATTACCAAATAAGGAACGACTTTGAATTTCGAAACAATTAATTACGAAACTTTTTTCCGTACTTTCTTAGTTTACATCACTTTATTGTTTATTGTTAAATAGGTGATGTGTGATCACTTTTTGTGGGATGACACATTATTGCTTATCAGCGTCCAATTATCGTATTAGAAAACTATTTCGAACAAGATGACATTGATCAAATTTAATCATTAAAAACAAGACTTAAATTATTGAAAAATGAACAGCCCGTTATGCCCGACTGCCTTATAACAGACAACAACCTCGCACTAGAAAATTGGAAAAAACTGCTTTCGGCTACAAGAGGTTACAATGGAACGGACATACATATGTTGGTTTACATTATTTTTTGTTACAGAATCATTTTAGAAATTTTTAATTCATAACGTGAATTTACTTATAAAAACAGAAGCAGTAATCAAATCTTTCACCCTCAAATGAATTGAAAAGGCATATGCCCTGCTATTTTACATCAGTTTAAAAAAAAAATCAAATTTCCAAGGGAGATCCGCCATTTATTATTATAGTCATCTTGTTAAATCAATGTCAATCGCTGATATTACAAATGTGAACGCAAAAATGTTTTTTCCAAGTTTTTAGTTTATAAAATATTAAAAAAAGAGAATTGGCTAAAAATTTAATACCAATAGTAACGAGTTGTTTTTTTTTTTATTTCAACGTGTCAATCTATCCTCTTGTCTCCAATGAGATGGTGGTGACGGGACATGGATCATGATATCAGTCGACCAATTTCTCCGGTGCTACAGTTAAAATCTAGTAAGAATATAAATGATAATAATGATTATCACTTCGCAGAAATTAATAATAGTTGTTAAAAGCAAAAATTTGACATTTTTAGTTGTAGCTTTATATAATTTAGATAAGCTTGTAACGAAACTTTTTAATTAACCAATCACAATTTAAACAACGATAATTATATTATATTATATAAACTCGTAAATAACACTGATATGTGTACAAATTTCGTAATAATAGTTTTTTTTATTTGTTATGAAAATACATAGAAATCCAAGACTACATAGAATTATTTGAGCAATATTTGAGCATTACATGTTGACCATTTCATGTTATTCATCATTTGTTTCCTAGATCTTCAAATATACATCTGTGCCATAAACTTTGTCTTAAATATCGATATCGAATTTAAATCACAATTCAACCTCTGCACCTGAATCCATCGAACCCTTTTCTCACAGAACGCGAGCACGTGTTTTCATTGTATAGGTGTTATAATGGTCGTTTCCTCTACTCATATGTCAATACAATTGTACAGGAAATGCTTTATTTTCTCGATCCAGACACTGGCGAAGTGAGCACGTTTGACGCAGGTCTCGAAAAACGTTGAAATAATTACGTAACTGGATTAAGCATGGATTTGTTGGATGAGAATGGTTTTTTAAGAATAACGTCGCTTTTATAAGACTGTCGATGGATTATGTATTGCAAAGTTGAGATATACAGATGGAATACTTGATGGTGAGTGGTTTGGTAAATGTTGACTCGTTATAAACAATGGCAATAACAAAATGCATTTGCTTTGTATACAGACATCTAGTTTTTGGCATTTGCATAAAAATATCTTTATAATTTATGTCAATTTTAGCATGTTTCCAACATTCTTAAAAACGATTATACTATGATAATAGAAATTTTACAAAAAATTGTAGGCACTCAATAGTACATCCTATAATTACAACATCACAACATAAGTGAAAAAGTTTAAAACGCGTCTATTTTACTTCCTTTTTAGAATGGGCATTTTAAGCCATTTAAAATAACAAGATGACATATTCATCGAAATGTTTAAAACACATTTAAATTCCACGTAGAATTCCGTTAGCATCTAGTATTAAGTTATTTAAATACAAAAACAAAATTCTTTGTTCCCTTCATACAAATTCGCTTTCTAGATCTCTTTCTTTGTACACAATGGAGCTTCCTTAACATTCACTTGGCTGGCCTCGGAATGATTGTCCTGTAATTGCACAATAAAACACGTGCTAAATCCAAGGGTTCAATAGCAAACAATAGAGGGGTTAAAAGAACAGAGTACACCTACGGGACCCTTTCTACGGTGTTTGGAACAAGGTAGTGGCGAACGCGTAATTTTTATGTAAGTGCAAAGGTTTTGTAAAATAAGTATCTTTATATTATTAAATAAAAGACACACTGTGAATTAATAATTAGGATGTCTTTACGCATAATTTAGAAATATTAAAAAAAAGATAATTCACTCAGTCGACAAGAATTAAGAAGGGTACGTGCATAATTAGATTCAACAGTTTCAATGCAAAATTTTAACTTTGCTTTTTGAACGATTGTCATACAACTTTATTTTGAAACTAGTCCAAGACGATGTGACAAAACCTAGGGTTTCCAGAAACTATATTGGTTTATATATCCAATATAAAATAATGTGATCGATTAAACATTTCTCTTAAACTCTTCTTTCTTTCCAACATACGAGTCCTTTCCCCAACAGTTGGAAGCTACCAACTCTTAACTTATAAGAAAAGACCGGAATCCTCTCCGAGATCTACACATAACAAGAGATTCATTGAAGGGCTGTCTGTCCATTGTTGTCGCGCAATGGAGTTTATTTAGTATGAAAATGAGTGTAAACTTTTTAAAAGGGTGTGAAATCGAATTACGCTGGCAGTACGCACCATGACAATAATTGGCCAATCAAGCCTCATTCTGAATAAATTGCGTTTGCACGTTGAAATTTTATTAGCTAACATTAAAAAAATATAAATCTCGAAATAAGATTTTTTTGAACTTGGCTGTAATTTTTTTTTACACGCACATTTTTTTTTTTGTTTTATTTATTACACATTAATTTCATTTTGTACAAGAGCTTGGGCAAGTTTAATTGTTCTAAGTAAATAGAGCTATATAAATCATTTTCGAAAATATTTATGAGATAAAAAAATATGTAAAAAAGAAACAACAGTATTTTTTATATTACGTTGAACAGTGGGTTTTATTCTATATAGTTCTAGACAAAATATAATAACGCCATTCAAATACATAAGGCGATATTCTTTCTTTTGCCTACACGTAATTCACAATGGGACGGACAAAGACGCGTCGTGTTCATACGTGTTGGGAATTATTAAAAAAATCGAGGGCAAATCGACGGGGCGGCGACAACTGTGCGAGATTTCTTGAATTACATATTACAATGGTAACGCGTTACGTGATCGACCTACTTAATTTTGTCGTGTAGGTTTCGATTTGTCTTGCAAATTGAGATATTTTAATTCAAAATAATCAAAACATTTATAAGCTAATTTTATTTTTCTTAACTACTATTTCAGAGGAATACTGTAGTATAATTAATAAAAGAAGATCGTGATTAAATATTATAACACATATCAATGTAATTAATATGGGGATAATGAAACAAATCAAAAATCAAACAATCAAGAATTATGTATGTGTGCTAATACAAAATTGTCAAAAAATAAACCTACGGATATACCAATATCTATTCTATTACATTAAGGTCGTCAAAATGAGTACCGTAGCAAATCCGGTAGTATATAAATTAACTGACTATATCTAGAAATATAGAAGATACTAGTTGTCCGACGCCATTACACTCGCGTTTATGGTTACTGCTTCGCTCCTATGAGTCGTAGCGTAATGTAACATAGCCTATAGCCTTCCTCAATAAATAAACTAACTAACCCAAAAAAAAAATTTAATTCCAACCAGTAGTTCCTGAGATTAGCGCGTTCAAACAAACAAACAAACAAACCTTTCAGTATATAATATTAGTATAGATTTTAAAGTGACTTTATAGAACATTATAACAATGTTTTAAATTCTATTTAATAAAATAATAAATTTAACTAACTTCAATTTTCACAAACGGATTCGTGTGTGTAATCACAGGGAGCTTTGAAACTTCTAATCTATTTCTAAATACTGCTACAGACGGAATCGTAGTGTCTGTTTCAGATTTGCAACTAATAAAATCATCATTATATTCAGTTCGAAGTTTATGGTACTGCATTTCAATAAATAAACTCGGCAAAATCAAACGAATATCGAATAGGCTGGGCAATATAATCCTTTATAGACATACTTCTTAAAATGCTATCATCGTAAACCTACATCGATTATGGAATATTTAATAGCATGGTGACATCTTACACGAGGCTTTTATAAAGATATTATCCTGCTAAATTAAGAAGTGATAACAAGAAAATGTATATTTAATTTATTATGCGAAGGACATCAGTACCTGATTCTTTCGTTTTCAGTATTTGATAGAATTCGATTAGTGTCCACGTTTTTTTTTTGTTACATCAATAAATGTAGTTCATTTTACATTCCAACTTTTCATTCAACGGTCCTAATTATTTTTAGCCGTCTTTAAAAAGAAGAGGTTATCAATTCAGATGTTTATATTTCTTATGTATGTTCGGGTATAAATCAGTAATATATGAACGGATTATAAAATTGTTTTCTGTTCGAAAGTGTATTGGTATTTAAGGGTATATACGGATTTATGTATTAGATAGTTTTTCTTTTCAAATGTCTTCATTTGTTGAGGCAGTTACGGTCGAATGAGCATAATTTCTGTTAGTATCACGAAGCTAGGCTGTTACTCTCGAAACATTGGGATAAACGAAGTCTTAAATTCAGACTACAATTGAAGCACTCACTTCAGCTCCAGATAAATCAAATATTTATATACAGAAAATGTATAATATTTAAACTGTCACAAATATATCTACAGTAACGTACGCATTACAGATATATATTAAAAAGGCTCTTAAATACTTTATGGATGTTCTGTATGGCGTAACTCCTTAAAACTCTCATAAGCGGTCGTCAACCTGAAATAAGCGCGTAACGTACTTCATTAAACCATGAATCGTAAACTCTTTTAAAATGCCATAACCGACCACAATGTTTGATTTAATCGTCACGTTCTTTAAGGCTATACCACATCCTATCAGTTTTTTAGAAGTTCATAAATTAGTTATTAAAATTTACCACATCTTCACGTGTTTATGTTCCATATCTTTGACGTTACCTATTTAGTGTATCTGTTCGGTTAAATAGTTACAATTTTTCTTTAATATTCATCGCATCCGGTTCATGTGCTAGGGTTTATATTTGATTGAATTTACGACTGTTTTCATTGCGGGCACTGTTTAATATAAATATGTTAGACGGTTTCCTGTTGGTTAATAAGAAATATTATATTAAAAAACAATTGGACACGATATACGTCTCAGTCTTATATCAATAATAGGATTTTTATTATTGTTTATCGCCTATAAATTAAGATAATTTATTGAATGTATATTCAAATGACGTTGATATAAAAATGGTAATAGTGATCCTGTCTTTCTTAATGGTAAGCTTAGTAAATAAAATAAATGTTAATATTAATGAATCAAATACAAGTTACGCAAAAAAAAAATGACACAAACGACAAATAATTAAAGGGTAAGTTAAAAGTAAAACACTTACGAAAATTTAGAAAATAAAAAAAAAATATTCCACTTTAGATTTAATATAAACTTTAACAAAACGTTTACATTTCCTTGTTTATTTTTTAATCGATATTCGTTTAGGTGGAATTAAAAGTAAAATTTATAATGTTAATAAAATTTTTAAGTTTTTCTCGGTACAGTGTCAATCGAACGACAGTAGCGTTAAACGATCATTTTACGATTTACCATTTAGCTGTTTACTACTAACAAGTATCCTTGTATTAAAAACTAGCTTTTGTTCGCGGCTTTGCTCGCGTTTATGAGGATTTTGTTTGTAATATAAAGTACCTTTTGAATTTTACCACAATTTTAAAAATTGGTTTAGTAATTCCGGAGTTTACTTCGCCCATACATAATTCACTATCTCTTTATTATAATAGTATAGATATAAATCATTAACTGGACGAATCTTATTAAATCATAAATTTATAGCAAAAATACACTAAACCATTGCGTTATTTTTGTCCAAAAATTATTAATTTCGCTAACTAACGTCAGCATAAACATTTTACACAAAATATTCTTATTATATTTACATTTTTTTCACTAAACAAACTTTAATTAATTACAACAATTTAATACGAAACTTTATACGCAAGTATCTACCTATGTGTTTTTCACTTCACACTGAAACGTCTCAACGGATCTGAGCGACATTCAAAGTGACAAAAACTCACAACCTGGTTTAAAATAAACATTTCTTTATCCGCAAAACCACGGAACATCACTACTATGTTCAAAATATAAATAGAAAAAAAAAATTAAAATTCCTCTGACAATGACGTAACGAATAGCATAAACATCATAGGACGTAGATTATTTTAATAAATCGTATACCTACTCTCGGTCGTAACGTTTTTAATATGGTAATAAGTAATTTATTTTATTATCACAACTCCTAAATGTCAATAACCCAGCTGATTATTATGTTAATCTATAAACGATGCACCATAGCCGCCATTTAAAGAAATTTGTCAGGATGGACAGTTCCATGCGTAGTTTTATGGAGACGTAAATAAAATTAGTTGTCATTAGTATTTTAAATAATTGAAAGGGTTATCTATTACTTCGGTTTTAACAACGATTTGTCTTTTAAATTGGTATTAGATGTGGATATCGATGGTTATTTTACATTATTTTCTCATGGACTTGTGGTGTTTCTTGTTTAAGCGTTTTACGAAAAATGTTTATATATTCTTCATTAACAGCATGAGTGATGTTAGTTAACAAGATTGGTATGATATGACTGTTTAATAAAATTAGAAATAAGCAACTTTACAAGTGCTTACTATTGAAAAAATAAGGTTTACATTATCACAAAATTACGTACAAAATTTCAATAATCTACACCCTGTTATTTTTTTATTTAGGCGACATACATACACATACATGCGCTGGCATACACATGGATACATAAACTAGTAATAATGAATACAGAGATGATCTGAATTCTGAAGTCCAAAATTTATCGCTTCATAATAAACACTTCCTTCACTTAATACGAGGAATAAAAATATATTTTGTTTAATATATAGCCGTAATAAAAACATCACAAACAGAAAATTATCATTAATGTAATTACAACCAAATAAATACAAAAATCCAACAAATCCTATCTTTAACAACAAAAACGAGGTACTTCGTAAAAAAAGTTACCTTATAATGGCACAAGCAACGCAACGTGCTTCCTAAATATCCCACCAAAAGAAATATATTTTCTTTTTAAATCTGGTTAATTTAAAATTTTAACCGATTTGAAAAAAAACAAGCGGATCCCAACTCGGTGGTGACTTTTTTGTAATCTATGCATGTTCCCCGATTACTCGAAAACAGTTTGACTGATATCGTTCAATCCTTTTTCGTTTAAAAGGTTATATTCTCCCATTATTCCTCATACAATTTTCATCAAAATCGTTTGCTTTTAAAATCGTAATAACTGCAGTAAGTATGTCAACCAAATAAACGATATTCCCTTTTTTTTAAAAGGCTTGTCAACGTAATTTTAACGTCAAAACGTACCAACAATACAGTAACATGCATTATTCTTAAAGCCAAGACGCCGCGGGACATCAACAATTGTCGTCGATAAAATTAACTCGTTATAAAGAATTGCAAGTGAAATTGGCTTTTCAGATTTCAAGAGTCGTTTGTAGAGACAATCGTATACGTTTTACTGAACGAGAACAGCTGCTGCTAATAAGATCATAACCTATATTTTCGTTTTCCTTAGTTTTATTTAAAATGTGACGGATTCGTGGCTTTTTGTTCTTTTTCCCACTTAAAGTCCTGTTATGATAACTACATTTGTGTCTGTACATATTTCTTAACGTATTAACAAACGTTAAAAATAGCTATAATTTTTATATAATTTTGAAATTCTGTAGTTATTACCATTATGGTTTAGACGATTCAGTTTTTTCAGATTAACTCAATCGAAATAATATTAATTTTAATTGCTTACAGTTTGTAAAGTAACGTGCATACCTATGATTTAAAAAAAAATAGAATAACATAACATTATATTTATTGACAATATCAACGTACCGAAAAACGAATAATACATTTTATTAATACCTAATATATAAACAATAATTTTTAACCAAAACGAAAAACCGTAAAACGAAAAATATATTTATTAATAGCGTAACGATAAAAAAACGATATATATGAAACCGTAACGAATAGCACAGATTAGTAATTTATTACATGCTTATTTCGATTTTTTTATATGACAGGTGATTATTAACGAGTAGCTCTTTAAATGTATCGTATTAATAATACGTAATGTGTAATACTTAGCGAATACCTATTTAACCGGCTTTAAAGAATTAACTGTAAGTAATAGTTTTAAGAACATAATAAAGTATCTAATGCGTGAAAAAAAAAAGAAAGTTATCTATGAAAGAGATAATCAGAACTTTCGTATTTTTCGTGATAGATTTATATTTTAATATTTTTAATGTATGGATCTAATTATCTAATTATGTAACATAATCATTCTATATTTGAAATATTTAAATATCCTTATGATGTTATTATTATTTAATATTATTTTCGAAATCAGAGTTTTTTCAAAATCACTTTTTTATCAGATACCTGAGGTAATTTACCTTTAAATATTACGATAACAGTATCCGATTTCTAACTTAACTTGAATTGAACCTGAATCTTTTTATTTAACACATTTTTAAATGTCAAATTAAGTAAAATAAATTAAATGCAATTGAATTTTGATAAAATAATGAAAATTTGATGAAACGTATGTTGTTGTGAAATTTTAAAACATCGAAGTAAAAATTTTTATTTTCTTTAAGATTCAATCGACGAAGACCTACTCTCTCGAAAAATATTTAGCAAAACTGATACTTATATCAACGTGAAAATAGTAAAATTATTTAAAAATAATATATGTATTTTTTCTGTGTAGTATTTCACTTGAATTTTTATCCAAATTAATAAATTCTTACGAAAATTTAGATTTATGCAAACGTCTAAGTACGATTCAAAATTAAAAACTTTAGCCACAGTTACAAAATTAAAATATTCACTGACATTTACCAAAGAAGTTGAACGCAAGATTATTTACTGAATAAGGTATTTCGTAAAAGCTTGAACGTCTTAAATTTAAAACTAATAAGTGTTATGGATGTGTTGTATTTAACATTTTATTCAGAGTTTACTTTTAATCGAAAACGAAGCAAAATTGCATTATTAAAAAAATCATATTTACCTTCATTTGCGTTACCATTGTTCCTCTCGCCGTTTGAGACATCAGTGAAAACAACGACCAAAACGGAAATAGACAAAACAAAATTAAACAATAAACTAAAATTAAACACGTCAAATCGTTCTATCACAACGATTCTTTGGCATTATTACCCCACAATCCAGTCTTTACAGTCACAGAAAAAGCACTCACACAGAAAAAAAAAAATAAATAAAACGAATAGTCCAACACGAAACGGTGATAGTTCGTGATGATCGTAACGTATTCGATATCGGAACTCAACACACGTCCACCGTTCGCACGCCGTCGACACACAATGCTGCCAGATCGAAGCGCTTCGACAATACGCGCGCGCTACAATGACCGCCGCCCCGCGCCGCGCGACAAGGACGCACCGACCTAATGTCACTGCCCTACGAACAATGCCGTCCTTCCAGCACCTTACGCAGAAACTAATAATCGAACACCATCATCCGGAGCCGCCATGCGAATCTACAGGACACGAGGACGTCTCCAGATCGAACGGATGCCCATCTTCTATTTAGAACCGCGTTTAAAATCAATTGTCTATGCGGAATAACAGCGCGGTGTCTATACAAAAGCGTGAGGTCGTCTCGCTCTAGCGGGCGATATTGTGTGCGTTCCGAGAGGCTCTCGCTCGCTCGCCGGGCGTGCGGCTCGGCTAGGCGACGCTCCGTCCTGCTCTAGGCCCCGCCCCGTGAGCGTCTTTGAGTGTGCCGCGCAGTGCAGTGTGCGTGGCGCGGTGAACAGCCGAGCATTGTGCAAACGATTCGCACACCACAATGCGGCCCAGGTGGGAGTGCGCCCGATCTACGAGGGCGTTTAAAAAGTCGATACAATCGCTCTTACATTTGTATTCGTGAAGAAAATTTTCTTTATTTCGACAGTAGTTGTGAAACTGGGCGTGTTGGCATTGTGTCCGCGAGGCGTGGCCAGAGGAAAACGTTCTATTGTGCGCCCGGCGCGATTGTACGATTGGCGCGATCTATTGTTGTTGCGACAACGGACTTTCCCATCGGAGCCGCTTCGCCGATGAAATACGATGCCACTGACGAATATTTTTAGCCACGGTCGCTTCCACACAATACATTTGCATATCATTCATAAAAAGTCTCGCATTATCCTCGACTCTTTTAATGGAACCTGCGTAGACATGTACGAACTGGTTCGAGTTATTTTGATATGATACACAGTCCGCAGACAATGAAACGGGACGAGTTGAGATAATCTTGAGAATATCGTCCGTACAATAAGATTTATAAATACAGGTTGTATTCAAAATAAAGTATTATGTATCAAAAGGACACGATTATACTATTCGTATACAAAGTGAAAACTATCTCTAATTAACACCGCGACCGGGCGGTAACCTCAAAATGTCAAATGGTTGTTAGTGTCAAAAATAGAATTAATACAGTTTTAGCTCAGCTGTTACTACTGCCCTTAAAATAACGTCGTAAAGAAATAAAAAGTATACAAACATGGGATATTTTGATTATGAGACGATTTGGAAATCTAAATAAGCATCACCGCTCTTAAAAGAAAAATCCTCTTAAGAATCTTTACTTCTTTATACTGAAATTTATTAAAAGGAGTGTCCCAAAATTCCCTTTTCCGGACTTTTTTTTCGAACATCCGAATACGTATTTTCATATTTACACTTCACATAATAAATATTGGGTAGATACCTATTTTCTCCAAAAAACATTAAAAAACTTTAATTATTAAATTTAGTTGCATTTAACAAAATATTTAAAACTTATTAAAATATAGATAAATATTTTTAGCAACGTCACTTACAATATATAAAGAATGTTCTGTATATATCGTAGATCCTATATCAAGTTCTTATGTAGATCTTTTATAACTTTTCATCTTCTGTAAGCGAACAATGTGACCCATATAGGGCGTAGCGCAGGCGTGGAGGAATGTATGTCTCGGGGTATCTCCCATCCCCACTGGGGGGTTATTATCTACGAGGGGTGTGAGGCGCCCCCTCGCTTTATTATACTGGTTCCAGCGAATTGCTTTTTGTTTGTGCACTGAATAGCGTATTTAGTAATGGAACTTTTTGATTTCGATCTGCCTCTGTCTGCGTTAGGTCGTTAGGTTTAAATTGTGGTTCTGTGACCGTCTTGCTGTCGGTTTCGTTCAAGTTTTAATTCGTTTCCATTCAATATACGACATTAATGCGATTAGTGTGTGCTATTTCAGGACTAATGTTATATAAAATAGAAAAAACGTAAGTTGAAATACTTCGTTTTTTTCGAAAATTTCTTCATCAATTAAATGGATGTCACGAGTATCAAGGAAATTTTACTTATAGGTGTATTCCCATCAGGTGCCTTCCCCCCAGCCACCCTTTGTCCTAGCGAAGATTATCGAAGACGCCACCCAGTGCTATTACTTGATTGGTTTTTGGCGTTGTTTGTAATAAGACTTTGTGAGCCTCTCAGAACTTCCCGACCAAGATAATGTTTAGATGTTAACTTCGCTTTGATATGCTATTGACATTTACTTTGAGAGTATTTGTGTAATTATACAGGTGTTTTGGATTTTCAATGATTCTTCCTTTTAGACGTAATTAGGTACTGTCGATCCGGACGAAATATAATGACATTATAACGAGATTTTATTCAACAAATTTCACTTCTACCCACTCGTAATAATAACATTTATGAAAAAAATTCCTACCAAAAATAACATATTTAATTAACTTTTATTTTGCAGTACAAAGTCATTTGTTAGAAACTGTTTTTTAAATGTATCTAAAACTGATATCTTTAAAATTTTCTATAATGCTACTTTCTTTAGTCTTTTTATAGAAAAATAAATAAAACAAAACATTTAAATTAACACAGAATATTTAACGTACCTACCTACCTTTGAACGTAGATAATAATCTTAATTTTCCAAAACGCTCCTATCAATTTCAAACTCTCTAAAGGACCCCTTTACATGTTTATTCAACCCTTCCCCACCCACTTTAACCCACAGAAACTTCATTTTGATGGTGTCTTACAAACTTGAGGAGTTTCAAACTGTGTAGGTAGGTATAAAGTTAATATTTTTTTTGAGTTATTCATATTAAGTCCGAACGTAAGTATCATGTAAGTTGGGTCACGTTTGGTATACAAATTATATTTAAATAAAAATAATTAAAAAATGAATGTATTATAAAATTTCAAATAAATTATATTATTAATTATAGAAAAAAATATCAGTTGTAATTAAAAACTTCTAAGTAAGAATTCCCGTAAGTTATCATAGCGTAACGTGAAAATTAATTTGTAAGTTGTGCTCACAGACTTTCATAAGATTTACACATGTAAATTGCTTATACTTACATGACATAATTTACCGTCGGTAACTTATTATTCAAACACAAAACTTACGTAAGGTTAGGCAAATGTTACCAGATTACAGGGCTGTATTATATCATTATATCAGTTACCAAGGAGGGCTCCGTTTTAGGGAAGGGTCTAAGGGTAGGGGGAGGGGGGGGGTCTATTTCCAAAACGTACAAAGATGAACTGTTATAAGATAAAGATTTTATACGGGCACCACGTAATGACATGATATAATTCTATTTGTTAATCTGAAATATTTACAAAATATATAAACCACTGACATTCGTCCAATGCACTAAATATAAGTGAGTCGTATACTATGGGGGGTCCGGACGCCCAAAACCCCCTCCCCTTACCCCCTTATATATGCCCATGTCAGTTACAAGAGTAGAACTTACAAGTGTAATTCTCGTCTAAGTCGAGGTATAGGTATTTGTACTTAACCTCGCTTATTCAGTGTAATTACGTACACGGCATTTCAATGTTTTGTGCGCCGTTATGAATAAAACATCTACGAACGCACATTGTAACTACGAGAAGGTATGTTGAATATTAAATTTTTGATGTCAAGCTTTATTACAAGTGATTTTAAGGCTTTTAGTTCGTCTGTTATTTGTTGGTTATTAAATTTTACTGAATACTGTATCAATTATAATATATCTGTAGTTTTTGTTCGTTATATGGACGCTGATAAGCGAGCTGTCAAGCCACACGGACTTCGTTTTAAGAAAATGGCGTCTAAAGATGTCAAACCTATTCTTAAAAAATTTGTATGAAGACAATATCCATCTTTTCCTTTCTATTTTGATAAAAGGTATAATGAATGATAAGGAGTTTGACATAACGAGACGTTTTTTCTACTAATAACTTTTTCTAATAGGTACATGAGATTATTTTAAATTGCAAACTATGGAACACAATTTAATATATGAAATGTTAAATTAAGGAACTTTTTTCCGTACTTATTTAGTTTCGATGACTTTCATTTTTTTTTGATAATCGTTAAATACGTGACGAATTATCAGAATACATTCATAACTCTGAAATTGACTTCTTGTGGGTTGACACATTCATACAGCATCCACGTAGAAAGTGTAAATAGAATTAGTTACCATAAAACGGTCATAGTCCTATTACAAAAATATTAATTTTCTGATCTTAACTTGCAAACAATTGATTACAGTTATAATTATAAGGCAATACAAAACTTTTCTGTAACTTAGTAACAGATACATCGTGACTAGTTACGAAAGCTATGAATGTTACATATACAGTACTGATAGTAAAATCTTTCAGATGTAAAGCAATGAAAAACAACTTATGTAAATCTTTATGAAAGTCTGAGAGCAAAACTTAATAGCGAAAATCTAAAACAATAATGTAGGTAGGTTAGTAATTATTTTAATCTTTAACATTAAACAAAAATTATTAGATACAATTTAAAACAAACAAATACAAAATAGAAATGCTTAGTCTATTAAAAAGTATCACGTATTTACAGATTAAACAAGCAAAAGTGAACTCTACAGTCGTAAAATTTACAGAGAGACGAAGAGTTCACATTTAAAACATCATAATCCCATTCCCACATTGCTATTTATTTTTTCGTAAAAATACTTTTACTTAGTCAAATGGCCCAAGGTCGTTATCTTCACTTATCTCCCTCCCAATATCTCCCGGACCTAAATGACCGTTTCACTTAGTTTTTTAATGATGCTTTTACGTAAAAATAAGTGATCTAAGTTTTTTTGACGACGCTTTTACGGGAAAATAACTAAATCGTTTCCCATTTACGGCACTTAAGGTAATGTTTACACTTTTTAATGATTTCATTCCGTCTAATGTGTCCTCGGTCTTAGTAATAAGTTTACACGAATTTATACTAAGTAAAGTTTTTTGTTTGAATATCTTTTACATATATTAAAAAACAAATTTTTATAAAAAAAAAAAAAAAACAGGAATGTTTTTTTTATTTTCATATATACATATAGATTAAAAAAATAATCAGATTTTTGGTTTACTTTGTAAATTAATATTATTTACAATTGGAAATGAATACTAAAAATGTTTTCTATTTTACAGGCACTCGGTAATGAGTCAACAATATGGATTGAAAACAATAATTAAAATGGCGTCAAATGTTGCAGTCACAATTAAAAATTCAGTCATTGTCCATATCATTCCATTTCACAGATAAGCTAGTAGAGGTTTGCTGGGCGGCGTCAGGTGGCTGACAATAGGGCATTGTGTAGAGGGCGTGGTCCATTGTACCCCTCAACCAATCAGAGCGCTGGATTCAACAATAGCGCACCGAATTGGAATGCTGCGTCAACTCTATTGTCGGATTGGTGTGGTTACGGATTTCAAATTTAGAATTGTTTGGATTTTAATGGAATATTTGTTTTTTTTTTCTTGAAAATTTGATGGTATTGTTGTGAGTATGTGTGTGTTGTATTACAATGTTAGCATATATGTACAGCACTTATTTGAAAATATTGTAAAAATATTTTGTTATATTAGAATACAAAAGTTATAAAAACTTAAGAATCTGACTTGAAAAAGGGTACGTGTTTCTGATAGGAATCTAAATGAATTAATATCTATGTTTATTACCTATTTCGTGTCTTATCTATTTTTATCTATGTGTACCTATTAGATTACATGACACATTAAGCGTGTAAAAACTGAAAGCAATTATAAGACTAGTTGCGATGTTTTTTCACTGATACCGGTCCATTGGCTCTTAATCAAAGGTCGCGGGTTCAATTCCGGGCAAATACCTCTGAATTTTGCAATTAGGTACTTAATTTGTAAAGAAAAAAAAACTCTGTGCGATAATTTGCGTGATTCATCTGAAAATAAATTATAAGACGCATCCGTTCTAAATAATATAATTCATAAGATCTGAGTTGGCTGAGTGGATGAAATATCAAAAAGTTACGAATTTAATGAAATGAGCTGAAATGCGTTACCAGCTTAAATTGGAAAAAGGAATTAGAAGGGAATAGGAAGCTAGGAGAGGAATAGGGAAGGGGGATACTTTTGGCTCAACGAACGAAACACAACTATATTTGCCACTTTATCTTTATGACCTTCTGTGAGAGTGGGGTACTGTCTCGGTCGAGCCAGCTATAGTCAGTGGCCTACAGCTAGGCGATACCGCAGTTACAACCTTATAGAGGTATGTTTTTTCTAATCTCTCCTGAAACATATAGTTTTCTTAACGATCTTTTGATAGGTACATAGAGACTGTAACGCTTAATGGCTCAGAGTTGCTAACCGGGACTTGAACCCGCGATCACCGACTTCGATCGGCCCCCACACCCCTTGGTACACTCCTGTAACTACTACCTACACATATTGTTGTCTTAGATTTTCGCGATTATTATTCATTGAAATGAAACTATTTTAAACGGATTTAAATCGCGATTTAAATCCGTTTAAAATAGTTTCATTTCAATACTACCTACACATCTTTATATTTTTTACTTTTTTTGATAGTTCAAAATAAGAATGTTCGTACCTACTTACATAGGTTTTATATCAATGAATTATATTTGTCAGTTAATTAGCAACGTGGTGAGCTCAAGAAGTAGCATGATTAACTAGAATCTATTTTAGCATTCTAAGCTTATTGTAAGTTATCTCTGAGCTATTTATATTCAATATAAAATAACTAGTAAAATGAACTTAAACGATATGGCTTGTGTTCAATGCTCTCGGTACAGTCGATGACAGACGCACGTTTGATATACTTTTACTATAGAAATAAGAAGTAACAAACATACAAAATAAGCGAATTCCAAATTTAAATAGTACCTAGTTAATAGCTTTCTTATTTTTATTGGAATAAAATAATGTATCTTTTTAAGAATACCGTAATGTAAGGTATACCGTATAGAAAACTAGAACTAACGCTCTGTTGATTGCTTGAACATAACCCAAAATCTGCACAATGGATTTGGCTAAAAATATTTGTGTTCAAAAGTTATAATTGATAACTGTCTTTAAATCGAAAACACTTGCCCAAAGACGCGGTAGAAGCTAGTATTATATAAAAAATAATAATACTTTAAAACACTTTAGCATTCAAGCTTACAGTGCTCATTACAGAGCATCTCAGGCCGGATGTTGGGAACAGGTGTCGCTTACACGAAAAACAATATCAAAATGAATCTTAACTCAACTACATAAGAACCACAATTTTAACCTAGCTTCTCGATTTGCCATTCAAAAATAACTCTTATGAAGGCGTAATAAGGTACATTAGGAGTGAAGTAATTAGCAATATCTGATTTTAACTGATGCTCAAATAGATGTTTGTTTCCGCAATACTGGATGTTACCTTTTTAATTATGTCGAATTATTGGTTCCCGATATCTGAAATATCTATTCATATACTATTGGAATGACTATTCTGGTGTAGTGGTTACGAATGCCTATATCTTTAAGCTGCCTCTCGTCGATGAATCGAAGTGTCATGTAATATAGCCTATCACCTTCCTAAATAAAAGATTTTTTTTTAATCGGATCAGTAGTTATAGAGATTACCCCCACATACAAACTTACGAACACATGTTACCTTTTTATAGTACTTTTAGTATAAATATAAATATTAACGATTGTGGGTTCGATCCCTGCAAATGTTTGTGTCGGTGTTTGTCTTTGTAGGCTTCTTTTCAACGCCTCACACACGTAGACGAGTCGAACCTGGGTGTTATCTGAATCATCTGATTGTAATTGTAACTCTTGGTGGAGTATTTAGTCTAAGTTATACTAGCTGTTCCTAGGAGGTTTAGAGGTTACGTAACAACCGCTGTAGATTTTTAGTAACCTGTCAAATCTGGAATATAAAAACTATTTACAAAATTATGTAACTGCTGCTACTATTACTCATATTAACATTACATTAGTAATTCACTACAGAAAATTCTAGAAAAATTCCACACAATATTTTAAAATAAAGACCATCTTCGTAATAGCTACCACCCACATCGCGTTCCAACTACACAACTATTTATTATGTTGCTTTAGATTTGCTACGTTTCAAACAAACGGGCACACACTCACACCAACCCCCCCAACGGATATAAACCGAACCCCCACCACTAACACATAATGCACTATCACGGGTCTTTCATAAATGGACAATGTGTAACAGTTTACTGTAACACAAACTTTTCTCTGCGCGCAATGACGACTCTATGTTGAACAGATAAGGTTTATTTTGGCTCAGCGAGGTTGTTTGTTTGTTTTGTTCGTAGTTGGTTGTGTAGATATGTGTGCAACCACCCTACGCCTTCCACCCAGCCCCCTAGCGTCTTGGAAATGCTTAGTTTCGCTTCTATACACATTTTGTTTGTCCCTTATTCTTGGTTTGAAGCTCCGGTTCGGAGATAGGTCTTTTATAACGTCGCGGGACGTTTTACAAAGGACCTTTTGATGTTCTTTAATACTATGGTTTTTATATTGAAACAGGTAAATATAAAGGTATTAGAGTATTGCTAATGAAATTTAAAATGTCTTTTTTTATATATTTTTTTGTTTTGCAATAAAGTAAGTGACGCACATATATATAGGTATAATTATCTACAAGAAAATATTATCAGTCCGTCTGTTGGTTTATTTGGGTATGATACCTACTTTTGGATTAATTGTGATGAAATTCTAAACAGTGTATTAATAGATATATAGGTACCTAAGTAATATTATGGTATGGTATTGAAATGAAGTATTTCATATCTAAAGATTCATATTTTTAAGGATTTCACTATCTTAACAATCAGCATCCATTAACAATAAAATTAGAATGTTTGTAAAAATCTTTAACGAATGATATCATAAGGTAAAAATGTAAAGATAAACTTTGTATAGTTGTAAGAATTAAACTCAAAATTACTACGTCGACTGCGATAAGAATGCACGGGACGTAGTTTAGATGCTTTGAAGGGACTGCGATATAATCAAATTCAAAGCAGACGAAATCACCGGCGAAATACTAGTTAATTAACAGACGATATATTTATTATTATAGATAATTTAATGTATTTATTAGGTTACAATTGGACTATCTTTATTTTTACTAACAATTTGTCTGTATACGTGAATGCAAATACTAACATTAAACTTTGTTAAAAAATGTTTAGAGACAGTTTGAATACAGAACGTACACAGGCAACTGAAAAAAAAATCGCTACGGAGAAACTCAAATATTCTTTACAAATTTTCTTCCAGAATAAATGAAAACACGAACAGACTAAACCACATGCAAAAAAAAAGAAAATATATTATACACTACAATAAGATTTTTATACAACAATCTTGCCTTGTTATTTAAAGATTATAAAAAACAATTATAAAAACATTTGCTTAAAACACAGTATGCACGCAACGGACACGCATAGACACAAAAAATTAATACGATTATTTTCACCACCATCTCAAAAATCTACGTGTCTATAGATTAGATTCCACCCACACTTGTAGAAAATAAAAGGACAGAAATAACAGCACATAGAGACAGGGGGAGGACAAGGAACCAAAAAGTAAAAAGTTGAGGGATGAGCAGTCCGCCTTTGTGTTACACCCCCGGAGGGTTCGCAGAAAAAGTTTAAGAATAAAAAAAAAAATAAAAATATTCCTAATTAATGAAGACAATTAATTTAACTTTATCGTCAAAAGTTATCAGAGTAAAGTCTTTCAGTTTATTGATTCGTATGGGATATCCTGTGTATTTAAAAGACAATACGAAAAGAATAAACAACATATATTAACAACATACGGCACATCGCACATTATTATTTATATAAATATTAATCAGAGGTATTTATCTCGTAGAAAAATCTATATTAGCGCTTAGTCATTTTGTATAATTTTCTTTTTGTACAATAAAGTATAATAAAAAACATGGGTAATAGAATCTAAGATTGACAAAATAAGGCCAAAAGTATCATACCCAAATCTATTTCAAATTTAAAGTTATGTATGAATTGAAATCTGTTTATGTTTAAGCTATGATTATAATGTAAACAAGATGTCTTTCTATTACGTCCATTTTTAAAAATACAAAAATAATAGTCACGAAACGACACAATAAATCTATTAGTTAACTAAACGTTCTCAAAAAAAATTTCGTGCATCTAAAACATTTAAAAAGCATAAAGATTTATACAATAATAAAATTGTTTTATTGCATGTTTTTATAAATTGTTATTTCGTATAATAAATCACACATAATGATGCAGATTTTAAAACTATTAACAAACGATTTTCGTAATGACGTAGGTTTCTCTTTAGATAAAACCCGTTGCTTTTAGAAATACCTGAATTTTTCCATGTTTTTATTGTTACATCACATGGTTTTTCTTTATCTTATAATAAATGTTGAGTTATGTTACATAATCGTTCTTGTATAACGCTTAGGGAAATACTATTTAAAGCATTTTTATCTATGGCTGGGATAACCTTGACTTATACTTAGTTTTAATAACGTATCTGTCTGCTGTTTTACATAGATATAATATAGGCTCATGGATCGTGACACCCAAACACTTTCGACGACGTTGCTTAGCAACCAGCTAGCGGATGAATATGACAGACAAGTCAACTGACAAGCTTGTCGAAGTTGGAAATTGGTACATATTTAACGTACAAGAGAATAGACGGATGATATTTTGGTACTCATGAATTCTTATTGGGTTTTTAATACTACCGATACATTTTGTCTTTTGAATCTCTATATAAATGATATCAATTTTTTAGAAAACGAGCATTAATGAAAAAACCTTCCAAATTCATGAGATACATGAATTCTATAAGTTCTGCATAAATATATGATTTAGAATTATGATTCTACAAACAAAACTAGCTAGTTTTGCTAACAATAAATTTTGGTAACAATCAATAAAAAAATTTTGTGTCAAAATTTTAATAATTTTTTTTTGCAATCCGTACTCCTGGTTTGCAAAGCTCAGGGAGGCGAAATTAAGAGACACTTTGTGTTGATTCATAAAGGAATGTACGGCTACTGAATATATTTAACAGTATTTTATAAAGATATTCCACAATTTCAGTTAGTTAGCCTGCGTCCACAATGAGGTCAATTAGCATGGTCAGTGTAACTATTCTTTATAATATAGTTTATCCGCACGAGTTGTCATGATTCGGACAGTTCTCTTTAAGTATTTTCAACCGACTTAAAAAAAGAGCTGCTCACTTTGTAGCGTATGTTATTTTTCTAATATTTATTACCTGAAAATGATTTGACTTTTGTTTAGTGATAACACTGCCTGTTATACCTACATATTGTTTTATAATGTTGAAATTGTCTTGTATCTTTTTCTCTCTAAATAAACTCAGATTTTTATTTAATTTTTATTTAAAAGGATACACTTTCAGATTGGTTTCATAAAATGTTCATCAAAATTGTTTCGGTAGTTTAGTTTATAAATCAAAATAACTGGAATTTGCTTATAATCATGGCGTATTTGGAGTCAGTTTTAAGTTTTAATTTTTCCGTTACATCTTATCTCAAAGTTTTATCTATTGTTTATGTTATTTGATCTGAAATAACGAGTTGTGTAAGAGTAGAGCAGCGCTGATTACAGTAGAGCAAAGCGGAGCGGACTATATTTTAGTGGCATTGTGTCTACAACGGTTCAAAGTTTGTTTGGAAAATCAATCTCGCTGAACGAAGCCGCAACCAATTGTTGTTTTATATAATTCTATACCATTTTTGACAATTAAATTTATAACAAATAAACGCATCACACCCAACAGCCCCCATTAAGATCGCGCGACCTTGTTTCGGAAGTCCGGAAACACTCACAACACTAACACAGACACCCAGACCACGACGAACATCCGTATGGCCAATACAGACATTTGCCGTGAGCGGGGATCGAACCCGAGACCGTTAGCGCTTGAGTCATTTGCAGTGACCACTGTCAGACAGTCTGTCAATTTATACTTTTCCACTTTTGTCTCCTTGTGCACTAAAATTAGTATACAACCAAAATACAAACATAAGGCTTTAAAATTTTAATCCAATAATCAAATTTTTAAAAATGTAAGGAGTGCATCTGCTGAGGTTTTAAGTGGTAAATTTGTTTTTAAATTCATTTCGTGCTCATCATGATGAAACCTGCATGTGACAGAAATTCTAACACGAGCATATCCGCCAAACAGCAGTGGTGCAGCGTGGTGGATGAAGTTCTAAACCTTCTTAATATGAGAGGCATTTGCCCAGCAGTGGAACATTTACAGGCTGTTACTTTACTTTAATTTTATTAATGTATAAAACACATACCACAATTTTTTTTTAATTCTATAATTTCAATTTAAATTTCAACAAGATAAAATAAACCCATTACGTACAAATTCATATAATATCATAGCATTAATGAATGCATTAAATGTATTCAAATACGAATAGTCCGCAGTGATTTGTCCCGCACCTTCACTAGTTATGAATGAAACAGTCGTTCAGGGCTATTTCAGCGCGTGCGCAGGTCAGAAATAACACGCATAAGGGCATGCCACGATACCTGTAACTATAGTACACTCGATATATTTGTCTGAGAATTGGACGCTGATAAGCAATACTGTGTCAAACCACACGAACTTCATTTTGAGAAAATGGCGTCCAAAGATGTCAAACCTGTTCTTAATACGTTTGTTTGAATAAGTATTTATCCATATTTTCTTTTCTTTTTTGGTAAAAGGTATAATGAATTAAAAGCAGACTACTACAAAGTTTTTAAATATATGAGATAATTGTATAAATTACAAAATAAGGAACGACTTTGAAATTCGAAACAATTACCTAATTAAGAAACTTTTTTCCGTAATTTCTTAGTTTACATGACATTATTGTTTATTGAATAATGTTAAATATGTGATGCACTATCAAAATACATTATTATCTCCGAATTACACTTTTTGTGGGTTGACACATTATTGTTTATCAGCATCCAATTATATTCGACTTTGTAGACGCTATAAGTGTATATGTGTGTGTAGTAATTATGACATGTGTATTGGGCGAATGTAAGGTGTCTTTTTGTTTGTAAATCAGATTGTGTTCATGTTGATACTAATAACTATTAGTATTTATTTTGAGTGTTTTTACTAGAAATCTGTTAATTAATAAGATAAACTTTATGGATACTGTAAAGTTTTTTTTTTCAATATTATTGTCAGTTTTTAATAAGACTTTTTCACATTAATTAAAAATTTTAAAATAATATTATTAAATGTTCTGTTGTTTGGATTTTAAGACCAAATTAATTACCCGATTTTGATAAAAAGTCTGTGACCATTCGGAATGTATGCCCTTTCAAAAAAAATGAAAAAACTTATACTCCTAAGGTTTCTAGTCCTCAATCCCAGTCCACAGCTTACATATAATTCTATCTAGATCTAGGCAACTAATATCATGTTACAGATATGTTTATATACACGTGTAATTATCGGCTATGCGTAATAAAAAAATGTGTAAAAGTCCCCGACGGACAAAGAACGTTTTTTTTTCGAGTCTTTTAAAAAAATAAAATCATTCAATATTAAAAACTTAATAACGGCAAAGAATAGCTTCATCTCTGATTCATCTCATCAAAAATACGGAAGTCATAAAACGTAAACTTAACATTTGAATTCGAGAAACAGGAGAGAAGTCACGGGAATTCCCTATTACATAACGATAAGCTAATAAATAAGTCTAAATACATAAACCATTAGTATAATATTCGGTCGTTAGGTGCCCCTACAGCGGGTTAATTGGTCGTAAATTATAATAATTCGTATCTTCGCAATCCGTTCCCGTCTCAAATTGATCGAGAGCTTATAAAAGGTCGCGCTTTATTTTGAGATTGTCGTGTAAAAAGGTTTTCATTAGAATATAAATACTTTTTTATTTCCGTGTTTTTTTTTTTAATAGCAACGAGCGATTGTTAAGTTACCGTCGCCCGGACGTTTGCAGTATCAGAGGGGCCATAAAAAGTTGCTAGTTTGAAAACGAGTAAGAGATAAATCGCCAAAGGAAGTTTAAATTTGCCTTTGATGATTTGATGTGTGAAGACGGTAAGACGAGAATTACACTTATAACTTCTGCTCTCAGATTTTCATTAAAAATTACATAACGTGGTTGTTTTCGCTTTACACATGTAGGAATTTACTGTCAGTAACTTTATTTTTTTGAAACTTTCAAAAGGCTACCTGTACTGTTACCAGATTACAGAGTTTTTTATGTCAATTACGAGAATAAAACTTACAAATGTAATTCTCGCCTAGGAAGTCTTCTCTTTAACAGTTATTATATCAGCGAGGGTCCCTGTGTACCTCTATAAAAATATACTATCTATATCTACATCAGTATTCTATAGATAATATTCAAATTAAGAAATAATAATACATAATGTTTAAAAAAACCAAGTCAATCAAAATACTCGGTTGAAAAAAAAATTCAAAGAGATTCAATACGTAACATCAAGTAAGTCTTAACGTCGATCCTTGAGTATTAACGTCTTCATTATAATTAATATTCCTCAGGCCACAATAAGATCTGACTCTGACATTGGCATCCGTTTTATGTCTGACTTATGGCGAACAAAGTCAATTGTCTCGGCTAAATCTGCTTTTGAAATAAGGCAAAAAGTTGTAACGTTTTTGTTTGGGAAGCGAAGCGAATGATATTGAAAGATATATTTCAATTATACGCGAGTTTGATAGTTTACCCGTGATGTAGTATTTTTGAGTAGTTTTGGGTGTATTTTGGTAATTGAATATAGTTCTGTATTACTAGATTTATTAATGATAGTTTTCTCACTTATAAGTACTTGTAGGTTTGTTAAAATATTCTTGAAGATGAAAGAAGACTGCATGTATTGACTTTTATTCGATAGATGAGGCATTAAAACAGAAACAAAGTAAAATAATTTTGAACGTATAATATGACGTACATATTAATAAATATTATATTTGTAGGCTTCGATGCTAATGAACTTTGTATTTCGTCTCTGACATCTGATTAAACAACGCTAGTCGATACGATATCAAAGTTATCGCCTAGCTAAGCAAGTGAAGCTGTAACTTAATCAAGTACTAAAACAGGGTTAAGTTCAAGGTAAGACAAGTGAGTCTTAGTTTACATGTGACACTCCCAGTTTTATTCCTGTTTTCTTTTATCCCTTTGTCACGAAAGGGAATGATTACTGCCGTGTCTGAACAGACAGACAGACGTACTCGCTATAAACTATATGTAATATTTGCTTTGCCTTGTTTACTGCTTAACTTTATTAGTATATACATAAAACAAAGTCGGGTTGGATTAATTTATAACTCAAGAAAAGCTGCAGAGATTTTTATGATATTTGATTTGGTGATTGTTGATTTTGTGAATTAGGCTATATAAGTTCTCCTTATAAGTTCTCCTTATAAGTTCTCCTTAATAGGAGAGGAGGCCTTTGCATTGTGACACTTACAGGCTGTTAGTTTATATTTCTTGCACCAACGACTTGCTTAGTGGAGCTCTAGTCATGCGTTGACATTCTCGGTATTGGTACGAACCAAGCACATTGATCCAAGAGAAAATATTGGCAAAAAATTAACTAGTAAAATCTATAAAGTGATAAATTATGCAATATATTTTGTTATGTAATATTTTGTACTCCTATTTACAAAAAAAAAATGTTCGAATGCAGAATGAAATTTCACCCACATGGTTTATAGACAGAATGAGCGAGAAATGTTAATATATTTTTTTCTGAAATATTACCTATACTCCTAAATCCCACCAAAAGTAAACACCAGTACCGCCTCCTCCATCCCAAGCAAAACTTTGATTCCTGCGCCAGGGACATGTAATAATTTAATTGATGTAATATCATACTAAACTTTCGCTTTAGTATGATATGACCTCAATTAAATTATATCAAAGATAAAAGCAAGATATCCGGTTAAAACCCTTTCTACTTTGCTATTATATCAATCACCCGGCTGTATAGGTGCGGAGCGTCGCTCGCGATGTTTCCGCTTATTATTGCGCGAGTCACGGCACCCAGAGCTGCTTTGTTTGAACTGACTATACTTTATCCATCGCGTATTGGCCATTGTAATTTGTATACTATTATATGAAATTCTCATGTCACGATGTTTGTGATCGCATTTCTTAGAAACAGCTCAACCGATTTTAATGATATTTTTCTTTATTTGGTAGGTATGAAAATAACTTGTAACGTACATTACATTCGCCTTCCTATCCCTAACCCTCAGTCATATTTGTGTAAACAACATCGAAATACTTTAACCGCCATGACAGATAACCTCAGCTGGGTCCGCTAGTACTATTATAAAAATCTGAAAGAATTGTTTTGAATCCGTTAATCTTAGGATTTTCCTGTCCGATACAAGAAAGAAATGCCTTAGATCACCTGTTCATTGTCGTATGTTAAATGCTAAATAACTTCACGCTAAAATAATAACTTTGTTTTTAGGTTTGTATTTACAAACATGTCATATTGTTATGAAAATGTGACCGTTAGAGGTTACGTATATGATCACTTTATATTCAAAGATTTCAATGATGCTTATAATATAATTTGATATTTGTAATATATAAAAGGAAAGAATATATGCAGCTTAAACACCTATCGATGACAGTGAGGTAAGATGTCCAAAATAATAGTGGATTTACCTCTTTGAATATCCAGACTGATATTATATCAACAAATAATAAATAAAAAAAAAAGTCTTTCAAGGTTGCTTAATCTATATTTAAAATAATTAAGATCAAAGAAACAATCGATAAAACAATTACGTTTACGTCTCAAAATTGTTATTTACGTTTCGAAATTCGATCCAACGACCAATCCCAGTGAAAGCAGCCACAGTATTATCGACGCATAAAATGGTTATGAATTATTGTGATCTATTTTAGAATTGCTCTTAAGAATGGACTCTATTTAGTTCATTTGTGTTCGACCGGTTTCGTTTCAGCCGTTCAGCTAATATAGGAAGACGGGATTAGATGGACACGAGTGTTGTGCGACTGCTTTGTATGCGTAACTTATTACTTTACTAAAATATTAATATTATAAGTCACAATTTTTTTTAATTGTTTTTTTTTTTTATTTCGCAACACTGCGACTTGACTTGATCATGAAATTCGGGTAACACTGAGGTTCTCACAACGTTCACTTATAATTTCTGCACTAAGTTCTTCAGTAATATAACAAAATATTTTTTTTTTTTTTTGAAAAATTACCAGATTTGATTCCTGAGCCATGTAAAGTTTTCCTGTAAATCATTGAATTCAGTACAAACTTAGCAACAAAATCGGTGACATAAACCATGTCTTTTAACAGATTTCTCTGGCTCTCATGGTTTTAGATTGCTCCCTACTGACCCATCTTTAAAAATCGGGGCTAATAACATTAATAACTTATTGATAAATAAGGTAAATAACTTTTAATGATAAGTAATATCTATATATCGAGTATATTTTTTAATATGCAATAAAAGTAATTTCTGTAAGAACCAATCTATAATTAAATAATTATAAGTACCATTGTATCGCAAATAGATGCGTGTATAGGAACTTTAGTTATGGCTGGGTATTTGCATATCATTTCATATTGTAGTAAATAACTTATTTTTATTAATTTACAATAATTTTATTTTTAAAAATTACTACAATTTCACTCTTCTTTTTAATGACAACGAAATTGGCGCGGAATTATTTTTTCCTTTTTCTTTTATATGACATTGAGCAAGATAATAATGCATTCTGGCCAAAAATGCTAAATATAAATAATATGTCATTAAACGTTGTGAACAATGCGCTATCAAAAAACAAGTAGATAACATAAAAACAAAAATATAATGTAACATTAATACTTAAACTCTTTAAAGTACTATACTTACACATGACATTGATCTCAATAACACGCTATTTTAAAACGTAAACAACACGTGAAAATGGAAATATCGCGACATATTTAAGAAACAATAAAAAAATCACCTCAAAACGATGACGCTAACCTCATTTGCACATTAGCACCTAATTAATATACCTTTCACAATCAAATTTTTCACTGCCACGTATTTATTTCAAACGTTATATTTTTTAAGAGCTAATGACGGATGTTTTGGCGCGAAACGACCGAGCTTCCGGCGCAATCCACGCGCACAATCACCGCGTCCGGTGCGCGGGAGTCGTTTTTCGTCTTTTGTCATTCTTGACCTGGTGTGCGCTTGACTATTATTTTGATTTATTAATATGATACAAGCCGTGCCACGCGGTTTAACCCCTGTTAATTTGAGGAAAAATTATATTTGTATTATGATAACCTTCCCTGCTTAAATCGGATTATTTCACTATTTATTATATTCACGGTTTCAATATAATTTAAGAGTAATTTATTTTTATTTATTAATTAAAATTAATTAAATTTTAGAATAAAAGTAGCCTAAGTTACTCCTTATACCATTAGCTATTTAGGGTAGGTTCGTTATTTGAATAGATCGTGAATGTATTTAAGTTACACTAAAAAAAAATAATTAGTTTTCGTTGGAACCGAATTTTGTATTGACTTGTATTGTAAAAATTGTCTTGTTTAACATTAAAATTGCAAAGTTGAAAGCGATATCACTATTAGATTAACAGATGTGACTATAAGTTGATAGAGATAACAAAATAATAAAAAAATATAAGGATAACTCATATGGTATAGTAATTAAATTTACAAAAATAGAAAATCGACTCAAGCCGAAAACCCACAATAAACGATATTATACCAAACTTTAAAACTAACTTCTGACTGAAAACTAACGTTCATCATTATAATTAAATAAATAAACGCGTTACACTCAACGGACCTCCATTAGGATCTTATAATCTTGTGTCGGGGGTCCGGAAACACACACAATACAAGCACAAACACTCAGACCACGGCAAACATCCGTATGACCAATACAGACGTTGGCGTGAGCGGGGATCGAACCCGCAACCATTTGCGCTTCAGTCAGTTGCAGTGACCACTACGCCAACCTGTCAGTCAATCAAAAGTTGTTGCACGACTAAATTTTTACCTGTGACTATTCAAATTATATAGTAAATAAAAATGTCATAGCGGTGATATAAATAGGTTGATACAGTGTCTTGTTCATATATCAGCAACTTGTTGAGCAGTTGAACGAGCTATCAGTCACAAGATAAATGTTTGTTCAACGCCCCATTATTATAGGGTAGCATTGTTGACAGGGTTACAACACGGAATTAAAACATGAATTAATATTTCATCTATATATGGACGATAAGCAATACTATGTCAAGCCACACGGACTTTATTTTGAGAAAATGGCGTCCAAACATGTCAAATTCATTCTTAATAATTTTGTTTGAAAACGTAGGTATATATCCCATCTTCTATTTTCAATTTTGATGAAAGGAAAAATGAATTTAAATTGATTGATATAATTAAAAGTTTTATCTAATAATAAGTTTTTTTTTTTTAAATATATGAGATTATTGTGTAAGTTGCATAATATGGAACGCACTTGAAATTTTAAACATCAAATTTAGACACTTTTTTCCGTTGTTATTAAGTTAGATAACTTAAAAAAATTAAATAATGTTAAATACGTAACGTATTCATAATACATCAATATCTTCGAATTTGACTTTTTGTGTTGACACATTATTGCTTATCAGTATACTATTTAAAAAAACCTATGAAGTCTGAAACCGAAAAAATTTTAACAGTGATTTCTTTATTGAAAAGGTATTTAAAAAAAAATTACTTACTTAAATTTCATTGACAACCCTATACAAACAAAAGGGTGAGGCACAGTACAGCACTTGTTGCTCCCCTAACAATGAGTTTATTTCAATTTGATGGCACCCCTCGCGAACACGGTCAGAATAATTCATTCGCGGTTAAAATATACAAAATGTTATACTAAACTTACTGTCGTAAATCTTGGTCAAAGACTAAGAAAGTTGTTACTTTATCAATTTTCTCGTATTTACTTCTTTTCATTATAAGATTTGCTTTACCTGTAACAAACAAAATAAACATTAGTAATATAATGGCATATAATAAAATAGTTTATACTTTAAATGTCTAAGCAGATTTTAATGTGTTGTTATCTTTAGAACTACATCATACTTACGATAATCTATAGGTTATATACATAAAAATGAAAGGTCCTCATTCGCTCTTCATAAAATTTCAGAATCTACAAGTGCTAGGAGTTTTAAAATTTTGCATGAGAAGTCTTCTTAGGACGTCAGTGTTACTAGTATGGGATTTTGCAAAATTGGAACCCTAAGGAGGTAAAACGGGGGTTGCAATTTGTATGAAAGTCCTATGTTAAGCGCGAGAGAAACCGCGAAGGGCAGTAGTATCGGATAAGTGCAACACGTCATGATTTTTACTTTTTCTGTATATTTCACTTTTCCATCACATAAGCGCAAAATCTAGACACATTTCGTTACAAATTCTCCAATACATTATGCAGGATTTCGCACCGTAACCTACATGCTGTATACCGAACGCGATCGATATTTACGATCATCGCGCGACATCGATTGAGATGTCGCAGCCCACGCTGTATTGTGTTAAGGAACATACGGGGATGTACTCGCAGATTTGCCGCGTATACAGCACGTATTGTTGATTTAAGATTCGTTACCCGACTGCGCGACGTATGTATGTATGTGTATGTGTATGTATGTATGGGTACTAACTTTGTGGCACTATTTAGTCTAAACGTGTGTGTCGATTTTGATATATAATATGTGGTTTGATTCATCGTGACGGCGCGAGTGTTATAGAAAGCATAAAAATTCTGAAAAGTCAAAATGGCAGTTTTTGGACTTTATAATGTAAAACAGAAACAAAAAAAAAATCGACAAACTATGTCGTTGTAAGTATCGTTTAATAGGTATTTAAAAATATTATATTTAGGTTTATTTTATCATTTTTCAATCATAATTACCGTTTAGAATCTGTAACAATTTAAAAATCGTTACTAACGATTCTCACTTATAGGTTTTTAGACAGAACTGCTGACCCCAGGGACTAGTTACGAAGTCGGGTTTTTGATTTTTTAAATTAATTACAATTTATATAAGTAACAAATATTTGGATATTAGATCCATTTTATTTATGATATAATCAAAAATAAGTTATCATTAATTCAATTTTACAACATAACCAGAAGATTATAATGATTTACTGAAAATTGCAATAACCTTCACGGATTTTGGTCATAGTATAAAATGTGAAACAGCCAAAAAAATGTTTTCAAATAAACTTGTAAGAAGATACTGGATGTTATATCTATATTTAGGTATATTTATGAATATTGGCACTCGAACTATTGTATAAATATTAATGTTTTTTATTACAATTGTTAGCAATTGTCGTGTCGATGCCGACCGCGATCGCGTTTTGCCTCGTTTTATGGATGTCGTGCTCGCACGCAAATGTTTCGCGTACAGTTTCACGAATGTAAACTTCAAATGCCTTTTTAATGGTACACAAAATTGAAATTAATTCCTTTGTAATAAGAATTAGTTCTCTTTGGTTAAAGTTTGTATTAAAGATGATAGTACGGTCCTTACTGTTCGTTTTGATAGTGGTAAAAAGGGATTAATAATAATGTTGGGAGAATGTTTTTTAGTAAATAAGTTAGCTTCATTTGCCCTACTTGTTAATGTACACTATTTTTATAAAGCTGAAGAGTTTGTTTGTTTGTTTGAAAGCGCTAATCTCAGAAACTACTGATTTGAATTGAGAAATTATTTTTGTGTTAGATAGTTTATTTATTGAGGAAGGCTATATTACAGCACGCTATGGCTAATAGCAAAAAAGCAGTAACCATAAACGCGAGTGAAATCGCGAGGGGCAGCTAGTTACACATAAATGTTTTCTTGTTTGTAATTGATGGATTAAACCTAAGACATTGAACAGTTAGGAAATACCAGGAAAGTTATTACGAAGCTATCGCTATTTCAACGCGATACAATTTGACACTTGATTTGTTTAGTTTAAGTACAAAAATCAGAAATTAAGTGTCAAAATGTATTGCATTACGATAGCGGTAGCGTACTGTAATTACCCTGATATTTGTCTACCTATAATTACTAAAAATAAATGTTTTCTAAACATTTTTATAATATAACTAACTAGCTGCGACCCGCGTTTTCGTCCGCGTTAATTTAAGGTAAAGTTATATTTACATAATGATTGCTTTCCCTGCTTAAGTCTGATGCCGTTCAATATCATTCGATTCAATTTTGTTTTCAGAGTGGAATAATTTTTTAAATTGTAATTTCGATTTAAGTATGTACAGTATTCATATACATTTAGTTAAAAGCTGTTCATTTGATATTACAAACAGACACTTCAATTTTATTTATTTGATATAGATATTAGTATACATTTATTCACGTTATAATATGTTATTATCTAAAAATTCTATGTTTAAATTTTTTCGTTTCTTTTTTATCTGTGAGTCAATTCTACAAAGATATTGGAACAACAAGTCATAACCTCTTTTAAAGATATATTTAAGATTTATAAGTAACTGTTATATGGTCGAACATGATTATATTTGAAAGTTATTATGATTCATAGTTTTGTGATCGACGGTTTAACGGCCACCAAAGGGCTTGGGCGAATGGCACGCGTTTAACGGACAAACTGACAGGAATATTTATAGTGCAATTAGATGGGATTCGATGTTTATAACATAGATTGTTGTCATAGTGATTTTTATTTTTTTTTTACATTAAAATTCAAAAATATATTAATTACTGTAATATACAAACGTTATGCATAATAAAAATGCAAAGTCTATCGTACCTAATTAACTAATTATTGTAATATTATCGTTTGTACCTATATTTTTAAATATTACAATATTATACTGTATCATGACATATGAAAACACCTTATAAATTTACTATAATTTTTTTACCTCATAGTTGTTAATCTGTGGGTTCTGTTATTTTTGGTTATAAAACCCATCTCTATAAAAATATTCGTAAATGTTTAATCTGTTTTAGTATTTTTCGTGTTAGGTTATAATGAAAAAAAAAGCTGCCTATTAAAAAGTATATATGTAAATTATACAAAAACAACTTATCTCTGTGTAAATCTGTTGTATCCAAGGTTCAAGTGCCCTTACTGATTCCCAACATATTCATACAAAACAACCCTTTAACCGCGTAACAATTACATAGTTAACCTTACAAACTGTTGCGACTGTTAAAAATAAAACCTGTGAGCAAAACTTACAAGTGTGATTGTCGCCTTAGAAAATGACACATAAATAGGAAAAATACGTACTAGTTAAAAACAGCCATGTTCTTTATAACAGGTACTATGATATATGTCTAAACTTCAAGAGCATCGTATATAAAGTAGACAGATTAATTGTTGTGTAAATGAAGGCATCCGTGTACACCATTATTGTTTATGTCACAACATTAACCGAAATAGATGATTACCCATAAACAACATAATTTATTTGACTCTACGTTTTAAATGAATTACGAACTCGCAGACATTTAAGGCCTTGTTAATGTTTTGTATGTTAGTAGTAATAACAAAATGTGTATAACTTTGGTTGATGGAAAGTTTGATATAAGGAATGAATAAATAAATACATCATTCAACGGTCCCATTTGGGTGTCATGATCCTGGCTCGAGGGTCCAGAATTACAAAATTCAAACACAAACGCCCAGACCACGACAAGCATGATCAATACAGACGTTTGTAGCGGGATCGGACGCTTTAGTCAGTTGGAGTGACCACTGTGTCTGTCAATGAATATTTTTTATCTGTGGCTTCGTAGCACCCTAACGAATGGACTAATATTAATGCGATTACGTTACTTTGATCTAACGCCGCAGCATCATCTGGAATCAGTACGATTCACAACTTCTCACCAACTGACAGCAGAAATATGTCGGGGATCGGTGAAGTGGTCTCAATACATTGTCGGTGAATTTTATTTTGCATTTAATATTATATTTACAGCCCATAGCTTTTCCTCCCGTTTAGTAAAAATATGGAGTTTCATCCAACATATTGTTACAGAATGGATTTGAATTACGCATATTTCAGAATTTCTTCAAACAAACAAACAAACAGACTGACAGAGTGTACATACATATTATCAGCTGAGTGAATCCAAAAAAATTGTTTATTACAAGTATATATGCTCATTTAAATAACATAAGTAGATTTAAATAACAATCGCGATTCTTATGTAGGTAAATATTTAACGTAGTTGGAATGATAAAAGGCGAACAGATGTACAACTTCTAAGTATTTTTATTTAAACTCATAACAAAAACAAACCAAATAATGTATTAAAGTACTCATTATGGCATTCCCATTTCTGTGCTGATGATATTATATTCACTTATTTCACTTACTACTTGGCTCGGTATCAGCGGCATTGCAAAAAGATCTAAAGATCCTTTCATTCAGAGAATGTTCGGTGTGATGCGAGATAGAGATACGGTTAATGTACGAAGAAGAGTGGGACAGGTGATGATCTCGCTTTGATTCTTGGCAATTGTCCACCGGAAGGCGGCTTTTAGCAATAAAATGACGAACAAAAATACATAGGTTCATTCAGCTGGGTGAGGTGTAATTGATTAGTTTTTTAGACATTTTCACTGTTACACCTGTTTTACTATATACTCGTATGCTTGTGAGGACTCATAAGGATTTTGGTTTTTGAGAGGGCTTAGAAAGCATTTAATCTAGAGTCTAACTCTGGTCAAATGTTGTTTAAGAATAGACTTTGTTAAGATAAACAATAGAAATCTGACAACGCGCAGAAAATTTTTGCCAATCTAGCTATATCTATCTTGGCTTATCTTAAGTCTCTTAGACCCCCCCTCCATTCGCCTAAGTCAACTGGTGTGGTTGTTTTTTGGACGTTATCACGTAAACTGACGGTAGTTCTAATTTTTCAAAAAAATTTTAAATGCCCTATACATCACTAATATTCAAACCAAAATTTTGTCGATCTTTCTACTAAATGTTCTAGAATGGCTCATCAAGAAATTTTCTTCTGAAAAATGCCAGATTTTGTTGGTTGTACCGTATTTATAGCTAACGGAATTGTGGCAAGAATGTTTCTCTGAGCAAAAAGTCCAAGGTCCAAGGGTTTGAACTGCAAATATTTAATTTGGAATAACTGACGAATATTTGAGCCGTTTTCCTGATTCAGCGAAAGTAAAGGTATTAAGTATATGGTCAAATTCTTAAACACTAATTAAGTTTAACAGCCGAATTTTCAAGAGCTATTCAATTTTTAGTAGCTAGTAATTCTTGTGTTGTAATTTTAAAATGTAACGCAATGAAAAGATTTTAGATAGCACAAGATTTAATGACAACTTAAAATTAAGTGGTATTTGAGAATTTGGTCGTTAGGGCATTTAATCAAGATAGTCATATGTGTTAATAGTATTCTAGTCGTGTCTTAGTAATTTCGTTTAGTAATCGATTTAATGTGGTTTTCCTGTTAAAACTCAACAGATGGAGAAACTGATTAATGTTCTTAACTTAAGATTACTCAATGAAATGATAAAATGTCATAACTGGATGCTGATAAGCAATATCGTGTCAACCCACAAAAAGTGAAATTCGAAAATATTGATGTATATTAAGACTGCATCACTTATATAACATTATTCAATAAAAAATAAAGTCATAAACTAATAAAGTACGGAAAAAAGTTTCTTAATTAATTGTTTTGAATTTCAATGTTGTTCCATATTTTTTGTAATTTATACAATAATCTCATATATTTAAAAAAAAAAAAACTTTTTATTAGATAATATACTAAAGATATCAACCTGCTTTTAATTCATTATACCATTTATCAAAAATGAAAAAAAAATATGGATATTTACTTATTTCAAACAAGTTTATTAAGAATATCTTTAGACGCCATTTTCTCAAAATTAAGTTCGTGTAGCTTGACACAGTATTGCTTATCAGCGTCCTAATATGTTGTATAGAAATAAACATATTACATCAATTCTATGCACCACATTACGCAAAAACTGTTGGAGACATCAAGAATCTGGTTTTTTAATTTATTTTACAAACCTCCAGTGATCATCAACTGTTTGTTTAATGATAAAAAGTGGAAATCAATAAAATATAGTATACGTCAAAAACCTTTGACGTACTTAATGGAAAAAAAGTATATTTTTTCTATGTTGTCAACTAAAACAGTAGGTATAGAAAATGTTTGACCCATTTTAAGGGTTTTATGATAGTTAAAATTAGCACCTTTATAGGTTAGGGAAATAATTGCATAATTTTACATAGACACTATTATGAATTAATGTCTAATTATACACGAAGTAAAAAAAAAAAACTAAATGTAGACGAGAGACGCTAGTAAGTTTAACTCGGAAACTTTCATAAGATTTACATAAATTGTTTATCGTTGTTTTTACAATTGAAATCCACAGCTTACGTAAGTTAGGTAACTATAATAAAGTTATAGGGTTGTTTTTATCAGTTCCGAGAGCAAAACTTACAAGTGTAACTCCTGTTAAAGTTATTAATAATTGACATACTTTGTGTTAAAACTTCAACGACAATATTCGTCAACATTGTATGCTTCCAAACAATGTCATATACATACATTAGCTAATATTTTATAAGGAAAATAA
Organism: Hypolimnas misippus; assembly: GCA_037950945.1. NCBI lineage: Eukaryota > Metazoa > Arthropoda > Insecta > Lepidoptera > Nymphalidae > Hypolimnas > Hypolimnas misippus. The sequence goes on from JBBEEQ010000014.1 coordinate 6,514,922, forward strand.
CCCTGTCAACGATTTTATTATCACAAACATTAAGAATATAATTTATACCGTACAAATCCTAATAAGATATGGCTCTGAGGTTTCCATCAGCGTGAATGGTAATACATTTTAAGGAGTAATCAATCAAGCTTTGTCTGAAAACTGTATAGATTTTAAATTGAATTTCTGCTAACAATACATGGATTACAGTCTATACTTTGTACGGCGTTGTACCATCTAATACCTATGAAAACTCGAACTTTAGTTTATCGTGTTGTGCAACATCCATTGCTGATTTTACAAGGCGAATCTATGTCTGTTGAATAGAAAAGACGCAATGGATAATATGAATTTCCTTTATACCGAATGAGTAGCAGAATGGATTAAGGTATAAGTACTATTGATTGCTACAATGGTGACGGGATTATGGGTTATTTATGGGGATTTTTGAGTAGCACTTTGTAGTTTGGACGTGTTGGTATTTTTGACTTTATTGAACTGTTAAATTTGATGAAAGTGTTTTTAATTTGTGTCCATTTTAAACTGTATCAAAATCTTTATATTAACGTTTTAGAATGACAGAATACATATAAAATTACAGCATATATCTATATTAAAGGTATTTATATATGGGTAACACAATATAATCTTTTCCAAGCTATATACCAAATTTCTTACGCACGTAGTACAGTCGTTACAATAACTGATTTTAATTCAACCAAATTTATATCTAAATCAACATACATATTACAAAACAACCAACACAACCAAAAATACCCAGTAAATAATGATTATAACGTAAAACGCGTTTATCCATTAAAAAAAACGTAACCGTCAAAACAATTTAAATCACAGTAAACAGCGGCCATTATTTATAAAATACTTCGCACATAACGGAAACCCAGGAAGCAAGATATCATATAACCAATAGGAAAATAAACATGAAAAACCGCGAGGGAATTCAGTACTCTAAAAGCATTCGGACAAGTCCGCAGTAAAATATTATGAACACATAAAGAGTCCACAATGCGGGAGCACTCGCTTCGATTATCTGCTGTATTTGTCTATGTTTTATAGCGGTACTCTCACATTTATAGCTTTTCGATATTATTTCGCGTATTTTTTATGCAATTGGCCACTGCGACCCCCTTTCTGGGATGGTTTTGGGAGGATACGACGTTTTATTTTAATGATAAATATGAAATATATATATTTTTACTTTTAATCAGATGCTACGGTCGTTAACTTGTACGCTTTGCGGGTTTTAATGAAACTCGGTATTAGCATAGTTTTTCTTCTAGCTTTTCCCTTGATATCGCGTGCGTTAATGCTGATTTTCTTATACTGGACGAAGTCGTAACGAGTCGAATTCTAGAACTTTCATTTTCGTCATAACAACTATCTGAGTGATAAATTTCAGGTTGCTTCCTTAATGGATGCATTGTTGCTCTGAATTAAAAACCTCCTCTATACGAGTCTGTTAAAAATAAAGAAACACACGAACATATACATACAACCAGAACGTATAATTAAATAAATTTAAAGAACCGCGTAAAATAGTAAAAAACCATATCCACACAAACCAACGTCCGATACTGTCCTCTTCACAATACCACTCCAGCCTATCGGGCATTTGAAATAAAAAAAAAATGTTAAAATCGCCCCTCACGAGACTCGTAAACTAGCGCGGAGACGTCCATCCAATTAAATATGGATGCGTTCGACCACTCTCATTACTTGGTATTTTTATCATAACCCTCGATTTTTGTTACTTTACGTATTTTTTATACCGATTGTTTATATCGTTTTGAATTATTTAAAACGGTTTCTATTGAAGGGGTTGTGTGGATGTTATTGTTCGGTTTGCGACCTTGTCAAATTACAAGGGAAGAAAGTGACTTGGAAATTATTGTTTTTCGTAATCATATCTATCATATCTGAGACAAATGTCTTATAGGATCTTACATATTATAATGATAAAGGTAAGCGTTACTAACAATAAGGCGAGAATCACAATTATATGTATCATTTTCGTGATGTAAAACAATCTCTATAACTTGCTAAGTTACCGCGGTAACGTTAAGAAAACCGTATGTTTGAACGAACATGTCACTGACAGTAATCTTTCATAAGCTGTGAGTTTCAATAAATAAATCACTAACAATAAATTATTTTATATGTAAAAGCAATGATAAACAATTTAATTAAATCTTACATAAAGTGATGGAAATTCGCATATATAATTCTCGTCTAATAGCTACTATTATATCCTAGTCTCCTAGTCAATAGAACACATGTCTTTCAACCGATGATGGGTTTCAAATTTAGAATAACACCATTCTAATTTCCCTTAAATATTATACTTTCCGTTTGGAAGAAAACATCGCGAAGAAATCTGTGTGCGTTGGAAAAAGATTCTGTCAAATCGATCGTAGTTAACAATGATTATAGCATCAGAATTAATTAGAATTTAAAATACAATAGAGTTCGAGAAATCAGCCATAAGAGTGCCAATATATTAAGCGGTAAGGTGGATTACGTTTCTTATTCTTCTATTTAACAAGATAATATGCATCTCCCAAGTTGTCGTATAATTACAAGCTGTTACACACAGAAGTTGTCACAATAAAATAAATACATTCACAACAACTGATCTCTACAAAGAGTATCATTAAGTGTACTTTAACGACAACACATCCCTTATAAGATCAAATGATAGTGCAGAAGCTTCATAGTAACTATTAAAAACAATTTCTTTTGTAAAATTAATTAATATGCGACTTTGAAATATCTTGACTATTCTCAACATGACGCCCTCCTTATGTGACACTTATTCTTACTTATGTACGTGACTTTACAAATTAATATAACACGAAATAGACTTATAAAAACATCTTATAAAGTAATGATATAGAGTTGATAATACAGTTTTTTGTACGCAAATTTAATTTGTCTGGTGTATGTAGGGGTGTCATAATTGTAGAGACAAAGTCGACCCGCTGTCATTCTAGGCGTTGTATTCACACACCCTTAAACTTTTGAGTATTTGTCAGTAATTATGCTGTTCCCAATTCAATAGACATTTCTTTAAAGATAAATTAATGAGAGGTTCCCGTCGCGACGTCGCGGTTGTGGCGACGCTATTGTGGTATTGTTTTAATAAATATTATGCGTGTATTGTATATGTATAACATACTTTTTTATTTAAATAAAAAGTGAATTTGTAGACTAATGACGTGTGTGGTTAAAATAATTGTTATATAATTATTAATGTATTGTTCGTAATAATATATTATATTATTGTTATTATCTAATTTAATGTTTAAGATACGTACTTGTAAATGGTATTTCTTTGGTTTAGAATTTTGTTTTTAATTGAAAAAAAAAAACAAGATTTTATACCCTATACAGGTTGCTTCTTTTTTTGAGTGTAGTTCATAATAGTTATAATAAGTTTTTCGAATGGTATTTGATTATAATCTAGATTCTTTGCCATTCGCCACACGTTTTAGACTTACTTAGGTACTTTATACCATTTCATTGTTTTTTAACGATGTTTTAGCTCAAATCGCCGTATTTTTTATATTTAATTGTTGAGAGGTTCGTGTATTGATATATATGTCACGTGCGCTAATGTAATTAATATTAATAATAATCAATTTAGTTATTGTTATATTTTATATTAATTAAATATGATTAATCAAGTTTCCGGATGTAATTAGGTATATTTTACGAATAAAGTTTTAATGTTAAGTTTAAATTAATATTATGAAGAAACTATTAATGAATTAATGACTAATTATTGTTATTTTTACTTTACTATACATTTTACGTCACTAAACATTCAATAGAAAATTCAATGTGATAGTTGACTATAGCGAAAGCGGTCGATTAAGATCGTGAGCTGATATCACCCCCTCTGATAAAATGAAGTCAGTGAAGGAATGATTAATGTGTGTTCACATTAGGGTAAGCAAGGGGAAGCTTTTCAGTATCTAAGATTTGAAGTGAGAAATATTTACCTATTGGATTTAGAAAACAGGGCGTTTTGTTTAATAGAACAACATTCTTACCCGCTTAATGCCCAATATGAGGACTACGTGTATGATATGTATGTATGTTTGTATGTGCCTTAGACTCTTCTTGATGACACGAGTGTCACTGGGTAGGTAAACGAAATAAAAAAGTTACAATGGCGGATTTTATGCGTCAGTTTGATGTGTACCGTAATGTGAGATCGATGTGACCATCTCGGCTTTAAATATGTTTAAAGGCCATCAATCAAAGAATTGAATTGAATTGAATGTTTATTAAATTCTGAGTTATTTAATCCATAAATATTCAATTCAATTCAATTCTTTGATTTGTGGCTTAGTGATAAATATTTATGACAAAAATATTTAGTATTAAATTCATCACTACAAACTTAATTGCGTCAACGATATTTTATTTAGATTTTTTTTTCATATTTGATTTTTCTTGTTATTATATATTTTATATTATTGTGGTACCAAACACATCTCCAATGCCACTATTAATAAACGATTTGAAAAGTCCGTAACGAAAATAACACCAGTAGACGACTCAGTCATATAATACGTCAAAATGAATATTCATACTAATCTTAACAATGATATATTATTTTCAAGCGTGACTTCAACCGAATATTTCGTATATCATATTTCTAAATACCGCCATTATGATAAATTTTAACAATGCATTATTCATATTAATGGTTATTACGAGGCTATGTTTTGCTTTTTTATTTTTTTTTTTCAATTTAAAATGATGTTTTATAACTTATTCTATGCTGTGGATTCTTGCGACTACGCCCACGTTTTTAAATGTTATAATCATAAAGCTATAAATTTTATACATATTATGCTAAGCCCTGCTTTGTAGAACAGTAATATTTTTACAGACTTCAAAAGAAGGAGGTAAAAGAAGGAAATATATTACAAAACACCTAATGTTTTTTTTTTAATTATTTGTGAGTTATATTCAATTAAATGCTGTAAAGGTTTTTTAAAATACTTTTCACATACAATTATGCTTATTAAAGGTTAATTTTAAAGTATAATAAAACAATAAATAAAATTGGACACTTATAACATATTTTAATTTTTTTAATTATTTAATTGGTATAGCAAAACTTTATCAGAGTAAAGTGACTGTTTTTCTGTAGATGAATATAAAATCAATATGATAATACACTTATAAGATTTAGTCTCAGACTTTTATAAAGATTCACATAAGTCATTGTCATTGCTTTACACCTGAAATAATTTACTGTCAGTGCCTTATTTTTGATAGTCACAGCTATCGTAAATATTTACGTATCTGTTACTACGTAACATAGTTTTTTGTTAAGTAAATTTTACAAACATAATTCGCGTTAAACCAAAGGGATCTCATGTTACAAAAGCGCTAAAAACACAATTAAAACATACAAGAACAAGTTAACGATTTAGCGTAATAAAAAGACTAATCTAACCAATTTACATGGCAAAAAATAATATACAAATCCCAACGTCATTCCATATCATCATTACAAAAGAACAATAAATAACTATATAAAACCGAATGACTAAATTAAGAGTAACGAACGCGGTAAATCTATCGGAATTCTCCGAGAGCGGTCTATGCGACCCCTTGTTATAATTACAATAAATAATGCTGGACGTTTAGCTGTTGTAGCAGTTTAAGGGTTAAGCGACGGGCGGTGACGGGTTACACCGATGATTGTTGTATTATGTTAATTAATGGAATTAATGAAATGGGGTTATGTCGACATTAATTTACAAATGTATGTAATGCAAATTGTTGCACGGTTTAACTGGTTTTGATTTAGTCTTGTGTAGTTTGTATACTAGCTGTTTCACTCGCGGTTTCACTCGCGTTTACTGCTTCGCTTGCCTGAGTGGTAGCGTGATGTAATATAGCCTATAGCCTTCCTTAATAAATAAACTATCTAACATAAAAATATTTTTTCAATTCGAACCATTAAGTCTTGAGATTAACTCGTTCAAACAAACAAACTCTTCACCTTTATAATATTAGTATAGATAAGCAATGATGTTTAAAAACTATAGATACATTACGTTCTATTTGACGTTAAAAACCTGTACCCATTTCGAAGTTTGATAATAGATTCAATTGACTTGTTGGCCCAAAGATACTCTTGTCTGTCATACACAATCGCTAGCTGGTTGCTAGGCAACGTCGTCCACTAGATATAGATACGTTATAATATCTATAGCTATATAATATTATATGTTTTTATATATAATTGAAAGCACTGAATAAATTTATAAACAAATAATTAATTTAAAAAATCAAAAATCCGACTGCTTAATAAGGCCATAGAGAATTGTTACTAACCTACTTTAAATCTTTAAAGATTAGAAACCTAAAAAATATTTTTAAATGCCTATTCAACGATACCCCACTTAACGCAGTTCTAATAGCGTCTAAAATCGGCTATTTTGATTTTTTCAAATTATTATACTATCGATGACATTTGCGCCTTTATGATAAATCAAACAATGTTTCATTTACCCAACCGTTTGGTCTAAATAGTGAAACAAAGGTACAAACCCACATACATACATTCGAACATACATTATCCACATAAAAACATTACCCTCCCCAGTGCTGCGCAGTCGGGTAAAAAATGCAGATTTCGTACCAACCGTACCCAACATGCGTCACACTCCATCTGGCAATCAATTGTCTCCGAGCTGCGCGGGCGCATAAATTTCGCGCTCGTACGCGCATCTCTAATTAACCCTTAACTGACGCGGAGTCCACCGCGACGTAAATCTCCGCGAACAAGTGAATTTTTCGTCTTTAATTGAATTAGTTAATACAGAAACGATCGTTATAAATAAGAATCGTTTACTTTAATTTTGGACGTTTAATCGGCTAATGAAGAGGTGTTGAATTTATTTAAATAAAGAGTTAAATGGGGTTTTAAATTAAATTGGAATATTTTTATTTATTAAAGTAAATGTTGAATTTTTTGTCAATATAAAAAGTGTTGTTTTTGTTGCTAAACGTAGGACTTTTTTGTTGTTAAACTAATGGTGTTATTTAACCAACTAATGTTTGCTGTTGTTATGACGTAAATAACTATTATTTAAAGGATATGTATTTAGCTATTGTTAAATAGACGCTGATAAGCAATACTATGTCAAGCCACACGGACTTCATTTTGAGAAAATAAATAAAGATCTCAAACCTATTCTTAATAAATTTTTTTGAAGACGTGTATATGCATCATCTCTTTTCTATTCTGTTCAAATGTATATTAAATTAAAGTCAGATTATAGTAGAGAAAATAAGTTTTACAAATATATTAGATTATTACATATAGCAAAATTTTGAGCACACTTCAAATATTCGAAACATTAAATTAGGAAACTTTTTCCCGTAATTATTTAGCTTAAATAACTTAAAAAATTATTTGAATAATGTTACATACATGACGTATTATCAGAATACATCAATATATCAGAATTCGACGTTTGAGTGTTGACACATTATTGCGCATCAGAATCCATCTATAATTATAACATAACATTGTTACGAGATATCGTTAATATCACATTATTACTCACACTATTTGTCAAGCCGTAAAAATTCAATACCGTCCAATTATTTCGTCATTTCCAAGTAAAAATATCAAATATGGAGTTCAAAGGAACGTTCTGTTTTGACCGGACATATTTGTGGCTTAAAAACGTCCAAAAATGTTTATTGTTGCAATAAAATGTTGTGCGGAATTATACGACGTTTGTTGTGATTTATGCGTCGCGAAAGTTGGCGCCTCGTTAATTGTTGTTGTTAACATTGTTGTGTGAAACAACTAGTGTTGTTGATATTACCTTGACAAATTGATGGTATGTTGTTTAGTTTGTAAGTAATATGAATGTTGTTAATATTGTTCTTATGAAGATTTCATATAATAATTCATTTAGAATAGTTTCGAGTCTGCGTATTTACATTATTTAGTATTAATGTCTTAACTAATAGGCAACATTTAAAACTTTGTTTTTTTGTTATTCATCTGAATAAATGTTAATAACAATAAAATTAAATATTTAGATTACTTATATTATACGTAAGATTTCCACTGTTCGTTTTTCGGTAGACATGTTGGCGCAGTGGTCACTGCGACTGACTCAAGCGCTAACGGTCGCGGGTTCGATCCCCGCTCACGGCAAATGTCTGTATTGGCCATACGGGTGTTTGTCGTGGTCTGGGTGTTTGTGTTAATGTTGTGAGTGTTTCCGGACCCCCGACACAAGGTCACAAGATCTTATTGGGGGCCGTTGAGTGAGATGCGTTTATTTATTTATTTATTTATTTGAAATTGTTTTAATTAAAACATTCTTTAAATATCTCTAAAAGTTGAACACGTTAACAATAAAATAATATTCCAAAATTAAAAACACTCTAATATCAAATCATAATTTTCAATAAAATGATAACGCTATTTATTTTCAATCAAATCAAAATTTCTAAAAGCGTTAACCATGAAATTAATTTGAGATTTTTTTGTTCTGCTATTGTGTTTATGCGCTTGTATCGACATTAATCAATACACAAAAGGGTTAAGAAAAAAGAACGTAAACTTTAAAGTTAATTCTCTTATAACATTTGGCGAGTCATGCCCTCGTTACGATTGTCTGAGTTGAACGCGTTTTTGCTGTTACTTTACTTACATGGATGTACGAAATTTAGATGTAATTAGTAAGTTATATTTCTATTTTTTCAAACAAAACAAAACGAATTTTATTTTATTTTTCGTTCGTACGTCACCGAAATTTTACTAAAAGGTGCTGGACTGATTTTATTGAAATTTCTTTGTATGTGTTTGAGAATAGTCAAACTATTAAGTTTTTATCACAAAATAATTAATTTTCATTAAAAATAACAGAATAAAATTATAACGTAACTAATAACTAACGAATCGAAGGATCATTTAGTCAATTATTATATATAAAAAGCATAATATTTCATTTTAATAAGTACCATATTAAATAAAATACATTCGTAACTCGAAGACATCCATTATTTAAGATACTTTCAAACTTAACCTATTAACAATATCGTTACAAGTATTCGCTACCGTGTTTCAAATTTGCAAATCATCCCACCTAATTAAATACGTTATTTCATTGTAACTGCTCGTAAAATAACCGAATCTCTACATATATTACTAGTCTGTCTGTATAATGACGCCAAATGGTAATTTGACTCAATTCAAAGTTAAAAGTTACTAGGTGAAATATGTTATACATTTTTCGATTTTTAGTCAGAATCAAAATTCTTATTTTTTTTATAGATTTTATTACTGTAATGCCAGACACTAGGCTAATGTCTTGTTGCGCATAAGTATGAATTTTTAGTTTGTGTGTGTAAGTAGAATTGTTAATTGAACGCTAACATGCAATAATGTGTGTGTAGTAATTCGGAGATATTAATGTATTCTGATAATGCGTGAATGTAAATGATCATGTATTAAATATTATTTAAATATATTTTTCAAATCACCTAAACGTTAAAAAGTTTTTTTAATTTATTGTGTTGAATATTGAAGTGTGCTTAATATTTTATAATGTGCAATAATTTAATATATTTGAAAAATATATTATTAGATCAAACTTTTTTATACCAATCAGCTTAGTTCATTATAATTTTTATTAAAATAGAAAATAAGATGGATATATGTACGTCGTCAAACAAATTTGTTAAGAATAGGTTTTACATGTAGACGCCATTTTCTCAAAATTAAATCCGTGTGGTTTAACATATAATTGCTTGTCAGCTTCCGAAATATTATGGTGCATTGTGTTAGAAAATAATATAAGTGAGAGAATAGCTGGCTAGAATAGCTTTAAGTAATTTTAACTAACACTGACATATTAATGGTACATCCACGAAATAAAAGACACAAAAGCGAAGCGTCATAAAAATGACAACGAAAAATGTCACAACCGAATAACCATCTAATTCTTTTAATTATAGAACAAAAGAGTTTCCTTTATTAATTGACCAGAACCGGTTATTTATGGTGTGGGTTTTGTTTCATACGGGAATAGAACGGCCACCCATTGAGAAACAATGCTCAGCTATAAAGATGGTTTTTCTGTTTTATACCCCTTATTATTTTGAATATTCTTGAATGATATGACATGTATGGTCTGTGAGAGTTTTAGTCAATGTGGCCGATTAAAAATTTTGGTCGATCAATTCTGCGGTGTCAATAACGAAGTACGCTTTAAAAAATCAACTGTCCTGATTAAAATTTGCAAATTTTAAGTGAAGAGTAAACATTTTAACTTCAAAGGTATTTTATATTTTTGTTACATTATTGCAATTAAAAGACCAAAAAAACATACTCGAATTTATCTTTTGACCTTGAACTAAACAGATTATAAAAAATATATTGATAATTTATTTCTTATTAAAAAGTATTTTATGTAGCTCCTTTTAAAATGATCTCTAAACCGATATTCAAAATAATTCAATAAGACTTTACAATAAATAAATAATTAATCACAACTGAATTAAATGTCCGATCTTATATTCATTTTGATATTGTGTAAAGTTAAACATTTATCATAATAAATAACAATATGTAGCTACAAATTACTTAATACATTCTAAATTCAGCGTTAAGGAAACTATTAGTCCGGACTACAAACAATAATGACGTATATAAATCTTTTTAACAAGGTCTTGTATCTATTATATTTCAAACAAAGCTTTATAAATCCATTTCCTTCGCCTGTGAAAAGTGCTTGTTAAAATTTTGATCGGGAAACAGTATGAAAGCTCCGGCGAGATGAAAAATGATGTCGAGCTATTCGCTGTCAGAAATATATTTTTAGTTCACATGTCATCGAGGGTATTTCATATTTTTACGGAACATTTTATATCTATACAAATAAATAAAATAGTCTGTTTGTAATAGCAAATGAACAGATTTTAACTAAACGTATGTGGAAGTATACATGGTACTTATTTCAAAAACACTATTTAAAAAAATTTTAATGTCCGTCGGTCTGTCTGTTTGTTCCGGCTAATATCTGAAATAGTTGGCCCGATTTTGATTGGACATTTACTCACCGATAGTATATGTTATAGGGAGTAACTTAGGCTGCTTTTATTAAAAAAATATTTAATAATAGAAATATAAAAATAACACTTGTAAAACCGGGAACTGCTAGTATTTGTAATAAAGACGTTGAATTTGAGGGTAAGTTCTACATACGTTTGTAATGTTGTTTGTATAAGAGCGATATTTAAAGAACTAATTGTTCTTTAATTTTTATATTATGAAATTTATTTCAAGTAATTACAAATATTAGTCCAATTTTATTAAATTCCTTTATTAAAAAGTGTACACCATTATGAAAGGATTAAGCGTATGTATGTTTAAATAATACTACTAGCAATCCCCTGCCGCTTTGCCCGCGTATTTAGGAATTTCAATCAAGCTTTCAAAGCAATTTTTAACCTCTCAAGGATAGGATTTCAAAAATTCTTTTTTATTGCACACTTACGACATTTAAAAACGTTTGTGCAAAATAATGTTTTAGACGAATATAAGATGTATTCACCTAAATATGGACGCTGATAAGCAATACTGTGTCAAGACATAGGGACTTCATTTTGAGAAAATGGCGTCTAAAGATGTCGAACATATTCTTAACAAATTAGTTTGAAGATGTTTATTTTCATCTTTTCTTTTCTATTTGGATAAAATGTATATTGAATCAAAAGCAAATAGATTTATTTAATATGCTATCTAATGATAAGTTTTTAAATATTTGAGATTGTTTTATAAATTGCAAAATATGAAACGCACATGAAATTCGAAACATTGAGTTAAGAAACTTTTTTTTATACTTATTTAGTTTAGATGACTTTAGTTTTTTTTTGAATAATGTTAAATACATGATGTTGTATCAAAATACATCAATATCCCCGAATTCGACATTTTGTGGGTTGACACGTTATTGCTTATCAGCATCCATATATTATTAATGTAACTAAGACTATTATGTAAACTTGACTGTGATAGCGAAAGGTAATTAGTTTTTATATGATTTATTATTGTATTTTATGATGTTAGTAGTATTATTGTGCTTCCTATATGGGATTTGTATGCCTGATTTAAATAAATAAATAAAAAATAACATGTATTCTTACATTTTTAATTAGGTATTGTATTGTTCTTCAACAATTTTATCATTTTCATCTCATATTCATATATCATCATCATATCTATATTTAAATAAACAAAACAATACCAGAATTAATAATCTTGTTACCACTAAAATTATTATTATACCATCGTTTATTACATAATAGCATTTTGACCAGTGGTTCAGAATGATTCATTTATAACGGTCATCGTAAATAATGCAATGCTAAATTTAATCCAAATGATGTGTCCGTACATTCATTAAATAACTTCACAAATGTCAACACCGATGCTTGTGAAAGAGATAGTTGTGGTTTATACTCGTGTTTGTCTAATTTGACAAACATGTGTTTGTGTAACATGCGCATGTGACAGGAATGTGCATGTTTGATATCGTGTGATTACGCTTGAATGAATGTAGTTTGTTTAAACGGGGCTGATTTGTACATAAGTTATGTGTACATACGTATTATAGTGGAGACGCGATATTAAATAGTTTTTGACTATTTATAAGGCCAAACAAAGTTTTTTATTTTTTTTTAATATGGTTTTTATCACTGTCTCTTAATAAAGGAAATAATATAATGTTATAAGGAACTAGCTGCCCCTTGCTGTTTCACTCGCGTGAAATAGCCCGATTATTAAAAAAGGCTATATTACATCATGCTAAGACAGTGGAGCAAAGCAGTAACCATAAACATGAGTGCAACTGCGAGGGAAGCTAATCTACAAATACAGTGAACTAGCCGTCCCTTGCAATTTTACTCGCGTTTCTGGTTATTACATCGCTGCTATGTTCGTAGCGTAATTTAATATAGCCTATATAAAAAAAAAAACTATCTAACACAAAAAAAATTCAATTCGAACTCGTAGTTCCTGAGATTAGCGCGATTAAACAATAATGTTAAGGAAATGTCAGTAGATTTAAATTCCAAAAATATTTTATTGGCTCAAAACAATTTGCTATTTATTTATCCCGTTTCTTGTGGACTTAATTACTTATTTCTATTAACACACACTTTAATATATTATAATAACATTGATTAAAATTCTTAATGAAAATTCAAATTATAAGTTTTTTAAAATAACATCCGTTTAAAATTTTATTATATATCCGTTTTTATATCTACATACATATACAATATTTGTATCAGTATTTTTTTAATCGTGTAGGTTATACCTTATAGCGAATACCTGCCGTAGCGTGACGTAATATAGCCTATATCTCCCTCAATAAGCAGGCTAACCAACATAAAAATAATTCAAATCGGATCAGTTTCAGTACCCCCTAAATACAAACTTACAACAAATTCTACCATTTCATAATATTATTATAGATAACACTAGTATATACCGAGTGCAGTTTTAATGTATCACACTAAAACTGCACTCGATAATATAAAAAATAACATAATACCTAAAACTCATGGGTGAAGACGCATTGTGTGTCCAATTAGTAACTTGGTGGGCCACACTGCCGCGTTATTTCTAAAAATACTAAAAACACTCTGTTACCATTTGTCACGGCACGCCCTGTATTTATCAAGATAGCGTTCCGCATCCCAGGATACAGGATGTTGGATAATTAAATAACAAAATTTACATAAAACAATATTTATGAAAACAATAATGTGTACATGAAATAACTTACTTATGAGAGATCTCTTCTAGAAACCCTTGACATAACGGAGATTACTTATAAAAGTTATGGTGTTAGTACAATACCGACACAGTGTCTTAAAATAATATGCATATAAACGTTTAAGTCATATTGAATTCAATTACGAATTTGTTAAAATATAGTATAATTGGCACACGACTCACGCTTGACTTTTGTTATTTGGTACATTATCCGCCAAAGTAAATAATAATAAATAAATAAATAAACGCATCACACGCAAAGGCCCCCATTAAGATCGCGTAATCTTGTGTCGGGGGTCCGGAAACACACTCAACACTAACACAAACCACGTCAAACATCCATATGGCTAATACAGACGTTTGCCGTGAGCGGGGATCGAACCAACCGTTAGCGCTTGAATCAGTTGCAGTGACCACTGCGCCAACGTGTCTGTCAAAAGTAAAGTAACTACTACGTAATAACTAGTAAAAAATTCAGTAGAATATCTATTGCAGTTTAATATATACAACCATTTAAAGGTTGAACAGACAGACAGGTGTTATAGGCTTTGTAATAGGTATAGATATTAGTGTAAAGTTTCAATAAAATCTGTTTTGGAGTTTTTGCGTGTAAGAACAACACACATCCATCTATTTTCACAAACTTTCGCATTTAGAATATATTGTTAAAATATACATATTTAGTTGAAGACATACTTAAATAACCAAAACTATTAAACGTTACCAAATACTAAGTTTCTGTACCAAACTTTTCGACATTATAATTTATGTATAGTACATTTAAAAAAAAATTATGTAAACATCATGGGCTTTCCACCCTATAGGTAAGCGCGGTAGCCGTAGAAATAAACACGGTTAACATTCCTATAAACAAGATTGTTGCGGCTCACGCGCGCTTGATTGATGGTGATGCGCGTGCGCAGCTCGCGCTATTAGTGCCGCTTTATGGGAAAAAACGGATAATGCTATATTATATTTGTAACGTTAAAAATGTGCCTTTAATTACCGAGCTCTAGCTAGAATGTATTGAATGTCGAACCAGCGAGGGTCGTTGTAATGACGGAATCACTTAAAATCTTGTGACATGTTAAGATCTTTGATCGTTTTTATTGTACCGTTCGGTTTTAATTGCGATCGTATTTCTTCGAATCTTGTGTTTTTTTTTTCATTTTAGTTCAATGCGACTACACGGTACCTACTTATACCGTAGTAACACTATAAATGTAAAAGTAGCTTTGTTTGTTTGTTTGTTACGTTTTCATGCCTAAACTTCTGAATTAATTTAGATGAATTTTGGTATATATAAATTAAATATTGTAGAAAGACAGGCTATTGTCTGTCGAAAAAAGAGAAATTTCTTTCTTTTTAAATGGACAAATATATGGAATTAATGTTTGTATTAAAAATTACTACGTCTCAAACAAATAATCTCATTCAAAATAATTATTATACGTCAACAAAGTCGCGGTTACCAACTAATAGTTATACAAATCATCTTAAGATGCTCTTTAACGACGCTCGTGCCAATTGTTAGGTTATTTTAAGCGATCGCATGAATAATGTAATCATATCATTACATGTATATCTCCATGCGATTGTCGCTCTGACCCAGCGTCCTACGTGAACGAACGCGATGCGACGCGGCGTGGGGCGAAAATAGCAATTAGTTGACACCCATTGAAGTGGTCTACGTGACATAAGAACGAAATGGGATGCGGTGCGGCGCATCGCGAAATGTAGCGAACGCGATCAGTTAGGCCTTTTCCCGAGCAACGAATCGAAATATAACGAAATTATATGCCGGCTACCGGGGAACAACTAGTAGGAGAAGAACAACACCGATTAGTTGCTTGGCAGTAGCCGGCATATAATTTCGTTATTTTCCGCACACAACACGACGCGTCGACTACGCTTTTAACATCGAAAACGCAAGCCAGTAGCTTAGAGAAAGACTTGAGGTAGATATAATCGCATGCACAGTTTGCAGAGACTGCAAGACGATTCGGGCGCACGTAGGACATCGTGCCGCATCGTTTTGAATTCGCCTGTAATCGCTTCGCAATCGCGTTCGCTTTAAACCACCCACGTAAGACGTCACCTTAAACAGCGGAGAAGGCGATTGTCGTGTTAAATAGATTCATAGGATTTAATAATATGCTTGATTTATAATCTAACGCCGCCTTACCAGTTTAATTTATTGTGTTGATACTATGTTATATGAGTTATATATTTTTGACTGGAACTTCTGGTTAAAAGGGTGATCTATTAACGTAGGATTTTTGTAGGTTCTGGTTATTTAAACGTTTTAAAGAATGATGGAGATAGTTTTATAGTTATTTTTTGTTTTTTAAGAATAGTGTTTGAATTTTATGTGTTTTGAAATAAACAATGGTAATTCTATTATATTCTATAATAAAATCATAAATTAGTAACGTAAATATGTATAACAAAATTGTTTTAGCGGTTATCGTCTAGTACATAGACGTACGCATATAAAGATAACTATTTATTTTTTAATTTTTGTCACTATTAGCTATGTATTCCCACAAGTTAACCTGCATTGAATAATTATTTTTATTAGCTACCTTCTTCCAAGGTCGAATCTATATCTATAGCAAAATACAACAAAATAGTTTCAAGTTTAGACCTGATAACGAAACAAAGAAACAGAAAAACAGAGTTATTTTATACAATATAATTGTGAATAATAGTAATTTATACTGACATAGCCTCAGCTTATTTTGCTTAAAGTTTTTTTTTAACTAATCAACGCGATCTTCTACTAACCAGTATTCTGTGCTTGTTCTAAAAGCAGCACTAACCTAAATTATTTGTCATCTCTCTCTAACATTTGACGTGTATTTTTCAACGCATTTCAATATTTTCGAACGTCTATTTTTATTGCAAGAATCCTTGCCAAAGAATATTTGAATGCATAATGTAAGCGTGTATTTTTCATTCGATTTTCTGTTTGTTGTTTAATCGACTTTGAAAATGGAAGTTTACATTTGAATCGAGTTTATGTTTTATTTTATATATCGATTTTATTAATTTCTTTCTTTTTATTGATTGGGTTCAATTTAAAAGGTTTCTTGTTTATTGATTTGTGAAATTAATTAGTCTATTTTTCTTCACTTGTCTTATCGGGTAACATTAACAGGAACGAAGATCACGAATTTTCGAACATCATTTTTTATTATTTTCGTTAAAAAAATAATTCAGTTCACTTAATCGATCGATAATTTCTTATCTCTAACTCTTATGTGTGGTTAGAATTATGCCATATTTGGATGCTGATAAGCAATAATGTGTCAACCCACAAAAAGTCAAATTTTGAGATATTGATGTATTTTGAAACTACGTCACCTATTTAACATTATTCAAAAAAAAATCAAGTCATCTAAACTAAATAAGTATGGAAAAAAGTTTTTTAACTCAATGCTTCGAATTTCAGGTGCGTTCCATTTTGCAATTTATAAAATAATCTCAAATATTTTAAAAACTTATTATTATATATCGTATTAAATAAATCTATCTGCTTTTGATTCACTATACATTTTATCAAAATAGAAAAGAAAATATGAATATATATGTCTTGAAACAAATTTATTAAGAATAGGTTTGACATCTTTAGACGCCATTTTCTCAAAACGAAGTCCGTGTGGCTTGACACAGTATTGCTTATCAGCGTCCATTTGTCTGCTAAATAAGACAAGTGAAGAAAAATAGACTATATGTCCAAATATTGGGGTATCTGTTTTCAAACTAGTCTACATCAAGTATGCCCCTAAAGAATAGACCGTTGAGTGATATGTATCACTCAACGGTCTATTCTCAACTTCATTGTCGCTCTGTCGTTGTTTATTAAAACAATAAGATATGTTTATTGTAAAACATCTAGGAGCGATAAATAACGATTTAACATTATCTTTATTTCATGTAACAATTTTTTAATTGGTGTTTTAATTTTATACTTTTTTTTTATTTCTAAATTCAATTTAAATTTTAATGTAATACATGAACAACAACTACATATAAATTAAAACTTGTTCGTTATGTATATATTCTGTCAGAACCAATGATATCAAGAAAGTTTAGATATGTTATGAGCTCAAAGATTTTGGTTCCCAGAATGTCAACCACTTTGGACGACGTTGCCTAGCAATCAGGATGCGACACTATGTCTAGTGAGAATACCTTTAAGCCAACAAGACAATCGACGAGCTCGTCAAATATAAAGTTGTAAATAGGTACAGATTTTTACTATAAAATAATATGAACGTGAAATAAATAAACAAAATATCATTGATCAGAACACAGATAACAAAATAGACAGAGACAACATTTGGAGTATCTGTTATTAAAACTAGTCTACATAAAGCACGTCCCTCACATATCACTCAACGGTCTATCCTCAGCTTCATTGTCGCTCCGCCATTGTTTATTAAAACAATAAGATATTTTTATTGCGACGACATCTTAACGATTATTAACGACATTACAATGTTTCTTTTATAACTGGAATGCGGTTGGCTTTGGACAGTTTATGTTTATTTATTGTTTTTTTTAAGCATAGACATTTAATTTTTTTCTTGGAGTTCTATTTTTGAATATTTTTTTTGTATTTTTAATTGTTATTAGTTTGATGTTATCGATATTGAATTTTGTATTAAATTTTGTTTACGTGACTGTAAAATCAAAATTGACCCTTTTTGTGTTGTAGTTATTGACTAATTATTTCTTTGTCGAACATTAAATTATGAGTTTTAATTGATCATTGCTAAATTTTAACAGTAGGCAAGTACTAAAGAGATTTTCTTATTATTTATTCTATTTTTTTTTCTAAAAACTTTTAATGAATTATTGTACTGCGTTAATTTATCAAATTTTATTTCTACATAACATTTACAGATACTTCCCATAATTTATATCAGCATAACTTCAGGAATCCACATAAATGACGTTAAATTATTTATAATAAAATTAGCGGTAACAATGGCGGCTTCGCGCCATTTTATTACTATTGTTTTGACAGCTCGCTTCGCTATGGAATTCCGCATATAAAAATCACTTAAAAATCGCCACCTGTCTTATGCTAGCGAATATATGATGACAATTGTTTGAAATAAATAATTGTTAAATGACTGACTCGCGTTTCGCGTCTAATGAATGATTCGACTAGCGTTCGAGGGTTCCGTGAGACTAACATTCGATTTACGCTTTTCCAGTTTTAATTATTTCAGTATGAATTATCTACATAAACTAATTGCCGAAAATATTTGGGTTAAAAAATCTAGTTACACATAAAAATAAGTTGTGTGAGACCTGGGCGAGCAGCTAATAAAACATATTTTTATTAAATTATGCCAGCTGCAATGAGGTAAAGACGTAATGATTATTGTTATCGTTTGAGTACGGAACCCTAAAAAGTTCAATAATTTTTTTTCGTTACATTCAAAACCGTATTTCTTTTTAACGCGTTTGAAAATGGAACTGTTATTTTTTTTTGTTTCAAACGTCGAACGTTTTCGTAATTTAAATCTATTGTTGTCGTGACGACAATGGTTTCGACGTGTTGACGGCTGATTATCGTCAAATGCTAAGGGTGACGGCACACTAAGATATATTTTACAAATATTTGATAATAGTTGTTCCTGTGACTTTGGCTGCGCATAAAATTTAATTACCTAGTTTACCCTCTTGACGTTTTATTTTTGCAAAAAAAAAAATAGGTCCTTGTCTAATCTTTCTCTACACAAAAATTCACGTCAGTCACAAGAAGACAAATAAAATCATTTTCGTATTTATATTATTGGTATGGATATGTCTGGATAGGCAAGATACATTCTTTTATTATGTTAATTATTAACTGATACAAAACTGTGTACAATATGTCAACTTTGTTTTGTTTGACAACTGTCTTTGAACTGATAGGTAAGCAACGACTATTTACCCAACCCCCAAAAAATCGAAGATATTTTGGGTTAAAAATTCTATAGTTATGAATATCATTGTACTGTGACCAGACCTTTAACAAACCTAACAAATAAGCCAACAAAATTTAGCGCCGATTGACAAATTACTTCGTAATAGTGTTGAAAAATCCATTTTCAAATTATATTTGTACTATTATCATTATTTATGAATAGTCAGTTTCATTAAAAATGATTTAAAAACGAATTATATATTCATAATTCGAGCGTTCTGCCTGAATTATTGCCAATTTAAAAATGTATTATTTACTGCTTTTGTTACTCATGCGTTTCTTCTTTCTTCTTTCTTCTTCTTTATTTTGTTTTGTGGCTTTTAGTTGTGCCAATTGTGCACATATTAATGCGTTTCTTTGTTCTTTATTTGAAAAAAAAAAAAACTGTCATCGAATCATATTTTATCTGTGTATATTTGCCGCGTAATAAATAAAAATTACGTGAAATCTGCGTTAAATGTGTGATTTCTTAGAAGAATATATTTGTGCTTTGTTGGAAATGTCGAGTTTCTTAATCTATAGGATTATAACATCAAGACGAGAGTCGTCTAAACTATAGTTTGACGTTTTCGGAATACGTGACTTGCTTTGTTTATATTAGTGAATTCTTACAAGAGAAAGTTATTATAAATAAAATTTTAATAATAAAATTATGCAAGTTTTGTAAGTAGGTCTTAGGCGAGAATTACATTTGTAAGTTTTACTCTCGAGGAAATACAAAACAACTATTGTAACAGATAAATAATAAAGAGAAAAGATGTCGTCAATGGTTACGAGAGCTGTCAATATCTAAAATAAAGCAAATTATTTCTGGTTTAAAGCAATGACAAATAAATTATGTAACTATTTATGAAAGTCTGAGAACAAAACTTATTTTATTATTTCTCGCCTAAAACGAAAATTTCATTTCTATAGTTTTACTCGCCGGCTTTTATAAGATTTACATAAATTATATATAATTGCTTTTACACCTGAAATAAGTGTCGGTGATATATTTATTGAAAATCACAGCTTACGTATGGATAGCTAGGTTACCAGGTTGCAGAGTTGTTTTATAGCAGTTACGAAAGTAAAATTTACAAATATTATTTTCGTCTGGGATAAGTTATAAGTGTTAAATTTACATAAATTGTTACATTGTCTTTAAAAATGAGTAACGAATATTTTAATTATATTTTAAGTCACCATTATTTTAGTGTTAAAACACTACACGCAACAAAGCACACAAACAAGCAAAAGTAAATATAAAAATAATTACGAAGAGATTAAAAAATTAAAATTAGATGTTGGTAAAGTCTACAGTTTTCGGCTTTCCCTTTTTCGTCATTTTTCATCTTGTAATATAGTAGAATGAACCATTGGTAGTTAGTAAATAATATAAATTAGAGCTTCCTTTAAGGAACTACAATACCACAGACTTTAAACGCACAACAGAGTTAAACTTACTCTGTCATGCTACAAAAGACGCATTAAAACCATGTTGAACGTGTGTCTAGCTAAACAGTGTTTAAAAATTACACATTGCTTAAAATATTATCTACATTGCTTAACAGCAAATAAACTTATAAAAAAACTTATTGATATAATGTTATACGTTACATTTGACAGCTAAAATAGGTTCTAAACATCTATTAAACTCACTTAAACGTATGTTAATCTATATCTAAAGCATGTTTAACTCAAAACTGTCTTTAGACGCGGATTTGCAGTACGGATTTTTATAAACACACGTTTAACGTCTGTTTAAATCTTTTGTAGTAAGGCAGACTATTTCTGATCGCACGAAAAATTATTCGATCAATAATTCAAATTCTTGTCAAAGTTAATCATGATTGACGGAACGGTATTTGAAAATGGAACGTCAAAAACAAAAAAAAAATGTAACAGACTATCAAAATATTTATAAGCACGTAATTAATTTAATGTTGCCAGCAATTAATTTATCATGTCAAGTAATCTATTTAGTCGCATTGTTGACGTCAGACAAATGTTCTAGGATTTTTTTTTCGTTTTCACTTCTGTAACATATTTCTTTTATAATGTGACAATTTTATTCGGATTTAGGGGGAATGTTTAACGATTTGCTATTAAATAATTCGAATAGCATTTAATTACGATTTATTAGTTTCGCCCGTGACAACATAGGATGAATAGCTTAAGAGAATTATAGGTTTAAATAGTCGATTTTTTAGTATACAGATGTTTTTAAAAAATATTCATAAATTGTACCGTATATTTGTATATAAATGACGCTCTGGTGTAGTGATGCTGAATGTACCTCTAACGCCGACGGTTGCGGGTTCGGTCACCGCAGATATTTATATTTGTATAAATATTTGTTCCTAGGTCTGGGTGTTTGTTCTTGTGGATCTCCCCACCGTGCCTCGGAGAGCACGTAAAGCCGTCGGTCCCGGTTGTTATCACAATCACCTGATAATGATCGTTACTCGTAGTAGGGAAATTATTCTAGTCTAAATGGTTATTGGCTTGCCCTCTGGGGTTGCGAAGGTCAGATGGCAGTCGCTCTGTGTAAAAATCAGTAACTCGTCAATATCTGGACTGGAATAGAAAGCAGACCCTGGTATAACCGGGAAAAATGCTAATAGATGATGATGTATAGCAGGTACAGCTCTCAACGTTTCAAAATAATAAAATTTAGTAAGTACGTAGGTATTTCATAAACCAAAAGATTATTGCTTTTTGTAACAATACATTGATTATATTTAAGCCACTACATCAGGCAATAAATAAAATTAAATATTAAATGCTTAAAAACTAATTTTCATATTTTTATTATTACCTATATACATTTTAAAGAATACCCACATACGTACATTAAAAAACATCGTCTCTAGTGATGTATGTAATAACAGTTGCAAAAATATTTATTTTTAAAAACGCATCTTCATACAATCTTCATCAATCTCAATATTGTATGTTTGTAAAATTAACCCATTTCTCCCTTTGATGTACTTCAGATGTATCTAATTATGTTATTTATTAAACTCTTTAATAAATAAAGCATATTATACCATACAAGAATATTTTGACGACAAAGAGGCGTGGATTTGATAAGCGTTGATTTTCTATCCGGATAACATAATTAAAATGTAATAAAAATACATTATGTATAAATGATTTTAAAAGAGTTACTATCGAGTTTCTTGCCGGTTCTTCTCGGTAGAGACTACATTCCGAACCGGTGGTAGCTTTATAAAAATTAAAAATTAAAATATGACATGTAACTTGACGATTCGAAAGTGCTGTTAAAGCCCATTTGAATAAAGTATATTTTGAGTTTGAGTTTGAGTTTGACTCATTGTAACTAAAATAAATGTATAATGTTTGTTTTCATGAGAATATGATGTTAATTGAACAATATATATCTTTACAAATACACGTACGAAATTTTGTTTTGTTAATAAAATATTATATACACAAATATACTTTTTGGATATAAAACTTTAATAATTACACATTAAATCAGGATATAAAAAACATTAACAAAAACGAATAATTCTATTAAAAATATGAATAAAGAAAGAGAAATTAAAAATAACTATATTAAACCTAAGTAACTATCGATGTCACAGTGAGGCAAGGTGCCTAAAACACTGGCGACATAACCTCTTTGTATGTCCAGACTGAATACGAAAATAATAGTCTTAATAAAAAGCAATTGATCAGCATTTTTACAAAAAAGTTAAAAGTAACAAAAATGTAATCAAACAAAAAATTTTTTTTGACAAATCACCATTATTCTAAAAGCGATTTTCCATAAGATATTATCATAGCTAATCTGGGGCAGATTAATTCATTCGTACATTTATATCGCGACATTCATGTAAAACATATGATATTCATTAATCTGTGCCCCGTTTAAATAATCTGACAAATTCTACAGTATTGCATGCGAGTGTCAAAATAAAATAGCAAAATGTTAGCGTTAAGCACAGACGGATGGGAGATGATAAACAGCTTTGTAATACTTTGCCTCTAACGCCAACGGTTGCGGGTTCGATGCCCGCTCGGGGCAGATATTTATATTTGTATAAATATTTGTTCCTAGGTCTGGGTGTTTGTCTTTGTGGGACTCCCCACCGTGCCTCGGAGAGCACGTAAAGCTGTCGGTCCCGGTTGTTATCACAATCACCTGATAATGATCGTTACTCGTAGTAGGGAAATGATTCTAGTCTAAATGGTTACTGGCTTGCCTTCAGAGGTTGTAGAGGTCAGATGGCAGTCGCTCTGTGTAAAAATCAGTAACTCGTCAATATCTGGACTAGAATAAAAAGTAGACCCTGGTATAACCAGGAAAAATTCTAGGTATTACAATTATTTCAAGCTAATTGGTAGATGTATTTTAATATATCATAGAATTTATTGTCTGAGATAAAATAACAGTGTTTCGGTTATCTATGATTGTAATTATTTTTGTAAAATTCATAAGGAATTGTCGTCTGATAGGCTATAACATAAATACAACGAAATTAAATTATTAATACACAATAATAAAATAAATTTTACGTAAAGACATAACTATCCTAGATTTTATTGTAATTAAGATTATTGATAACCTACGATTTCCATTATTCGCTATTGTGCGGCTACCGTGGGATGTATGCCGCTATAATATAAAACCTCACTCGATTTTCCTTATAAATTCGTAAACAACCCGTCAACATCCAAATGATCACACAAAAACAAATAAAGCACGAAAAAATCTCAAGCCCCATTTAACTGAGTGCTAATTTTGCACAAATTGGGTGTTTTTTCATAAAAATATGAGAATTTCGCGCAAACAGATCTCGATTATGACAACGAAGATTATGTTTTTTATTTTAAACAATGTTTATGGATTTGTGTTGACAGATGTTGAAGAATCTTAATTTTATTCGCGTTGGTACTTTAAATTGGAAAGATCAAAAATTTCTTAATAATTATTAAAACGATAATTTAGGGAGTGTACTTTCTTTGTCTTCGTATGTTTTATTTTCGGATTTTTAAAAAAGGAACACTTTAAAAAAGATAAAAACTCGCCTGTCAAGACTGAAAACAAGAAATATGTAGGTATCTTTCCTACATAACCTTCAGATCATATATTAAAACGGAATTGCAGTTCTAGAATTAATATGACACGGAAGTTAGCACACAGATTTTCTATTTGTTTGATCAACTTCTAGTCTAGAAATTTGTTCGAAAATAATTAAAAAAGTACAAAAAATGTACAGATAGACTTTATGAAATTAACATGTATATTTTTTCGATTTTGCCTAAAAAATTTCCGCTTATATCCATATCCAATAAATTTTTAGATACGCATATTTTTTGAAATATTGAAGTTGAGTGAAAAGCCGAAAATGTACGTGAATAAACTTTATTTTCAATTGTAGATTGAGAAAAGAAAACATTTTAGGAGTTATTGCGAACGAAATCTTCTAGTGTTAATAATGAAAACCAGCAAAATGTAAACTATTAACAATCAATATAAACAAGTTTTTGAGTAGTTACATTGATCCAGTACTTTTAGAGAGTTTTTTATAATTATTTTTGGCTACAATTTTTTTTTTTTGACAAATTAAAAATAAATACTCCAATTGTGTACTTTTAGATATTTTTGCGCTAAACAATACCGTATGCTTTAATTACCCCTAGTGCCATTCCAACTCTTGATATCCACACGTAAAAAAAAATTTAGGTTGTGTGCTAAATTACTAGCGTAAAATAATCATATGGCATATCATAAGGTATGCGATTTTTATATTATACGTTGATTACGGTGTCCATCTTAATTAAAAAAAATTAAAACGTAGGTATATGACTATTTATCGCTTTTAAAACGATTTATTTTTCATTATATGACAACAATTTTGACAATAATTAATCCCATTAATCCCACATACATACCATATACTTACGCATGAAACACGCCACGCACGCAGTTGGATAAGAAAATAAAAAAGTATTTACAATACAACGAATAAGTGTGTATTAACCAAAAACCTTAAAATCAAATAGGTATTTCCCTTGCACAATATCGAAATTTCCAATTTTAATTCGTTGTTCATAATAATCATTCGCTCTCCTACACTTAATCCGTACATAATACGCTCAAATGAAAAACAATATAAGCACTTACAATTTCGGGGCCCATCAATAACCCCCCTCCCCCCACAAATTGTGCAGGGACGTCAGGGTTGACGCAATTATTGCCCCGATCCATCATCGCCGCTGACGTGTGACGCAACTAAATAATTTACGGGTTAAGCATTTAATTCTGTATGGACGTGAACGGACTTGCGACAAATTTGTCTTGGAATATTTATAAAAAAAAATATTGAGTAAAGAAATTATTTATACACGGATTATTCAGTGTTTTTAAATTATAACTGCTCTACCATAAAAGATTAAATAAAAGATTAAAACCTTGTTCAACACTTGTCTAGCTAAATAATGTTTAATAAGTAATTGGTCCTTAAAATTTAGTTTAAATTTGCCTATATGTAAATAAAATCATCAAAAGCTTATTAATAATATGTCACACGTTACATTTGACAGCTGAAATTGGTTTTAGACATCTAATAAACTCATTTAGGTGTTATTTATATATAATAAAACTATATCTAAAGCAAATTTTATCGTTAGACGTGAATTTATAGTACGAATTTTTATAGACACTCATTTAACGTATGTTTAAATATTTTGTGGTAAGGCAGTATATATTTAAGCTATCAAATTGACAACGTATAATGTTAAACACAGATACTTATAAATTATTAGAAAGACTTTGAACAGTTGGGCTGTTCAAATTTTACTTAACCTACTAGTATGTCAATACGGTTTTCAGTGATGTTATACAAATTTTAATCAGAAAAGGTATTTAAAAGTTACGGTATAATCAATAAATGCAACTTTATATAAAACAGAGTCAAACATTAAGCTGAAAACACTTCGTATTACAGCAGACGTTTAATTAATTATGATTTCGAATATATTTATGTACAGAGAAATAGGTATCATAAAAATAAAATATTTTTAAATGTAAAATAATGTTAAATTTAGAAACTTCTTGTCTTATGTCTGCGGTGCTATTAGGGATAAAACAACTCGCCTATAGTCTATGTAATAACATATTGGAGTTATAAAAGGCGTAATTACAGGAATTTGCTTTTAATGCATTGTATATAGTATTGAAGTATTATTTCATGCTTTATCCGATATGATGAGTGAAGAGAGCGTAATGTTTTATGAGTATTTGTCTCTTATTTGTGTTTATATACATTTGTAGGGGAAACAGTCGTTTACATCTATATATAAACATAAATATAAAAATGGTTTCCTGTTATATGAAAGTAAATGACGAATTTTAAAATTAAAGTTCTGCTATTTTTATGGAAATTGTGCTAATATCTACATAAATAAAATCGCTTGTCTCTACGTACACCACGCCAAATGTACTAAGATTACAAAGAGCTCAGTTATTATTTTAAGCAATAATTATTGTTAGTGTTAGTAAAAGAAATCAAATAATTAAAAACATATAGACAGACACGTTGGCGCAGTGGTCACTGCAACTGACTGTAGTGTTAACGGTCGCGGGTTCGATCCCCGCTCACGGCAAATGTCTGTATTGGCCATACGGATGTTTGTCGTGGTCTGGGTGTATGTGTTAGTATTGTGTGTGTTTCCGGACCCCCGACACAAGGTCATAAGATCTTAATGGGGGCCGTTGAGTGTGATACGTTTATTTATTTATTATTATTTATATATATTATTATATGTTTAAAAATATAATTTACATACAGACGACCCCTTACGTTCTTTTGGCTTTTTGACTTTTTCTGGATTTTTGTAATTATTTTTATTAAAAGTTCCGCATCGAAAGAATGTGGAGATGTGTAAATCTAGAACAAGTGGAAAGACACACACACTTATATCAACAATAAAAATATTCAGCATAATAATCTATCCCTTCTTTTCACCAGCGCATTAAAATTTTCCAGTCCTTTCATAAAGAATATTCAACGAAATTTCAAATCTCTTAAACCAACAGAGTATCCTAATAGCCGGCATCGCTGTGAAACCCGAAAACAAATTACACTCGAAGCACACAATAGGATTTTCTCAATAACGGAGCGAACAAAGCGCCCCTAGCGTCAACCCGCGTAATCTCCATTGAACTTGTCTGCAATCTGTCAAGAGATGGCGCCACAATGGCGGATTAGCGTGGTTATTACGTCACCTTTGTGGTTAGTCCGGGTTATGATCGAGAGCTCGAATATTAAGGATTATAACGGCTCCCCTATTGAGTTGAGGGTACGCTAATATTTTTGTTAGATATCGTGATAGTTGTTAACTGTTAGTGTTTTTTTTCTATTTTCTTAGATATGGATCTTAAAAAAAAAGTTATATTAATAGTATATAATTAATGCTCATTTATTTCTTCTTTATTTTGTCCAATATTCGATAACAATATTATATTATTTTGCGTCCGTTTTGGTTTATTAAAAGCTTTTAAAATTAGGTACTATTAATTCAATATTTTTTTTCGAAAATATTTTTTTGTTTTAAATATCTACATATTTTTTTTTGCAACGGTAAAAGTTATATCCATAATTGCTAAAGCATACATGTTATTAGATTTTTTTTCAAGCTTAAGATGGAAACAGAAAAAGAAACTCGCGGTTTATCTCGTTTATGTTTACTTCGTCCTGTGCGTAGAAGCGATATGTAATATAAAATGCCTATAAAATTTTTCAAATAACATCTTATTTAACATAAAAATAATGGTACAAAATCAAATCATTAGTTTCAGAGATTACATACAAATTTTACTTCTTTATAATATTAATATAGATAGCTCGAAAGTTAGTAAGATCCTTCACTAACATGAACATTTTGTGGGGAGAAACAACACAACTTAATCAAACTTTGAGTCGCGGTCTTAGTATTGTCATTACTAGTGATTGCTCAGAGGGCGACAATCATAATAAAATAAAGCCTCGGCGAACGTAATCATGATTTTATGTATATTATGATTAGAAATATGATATTTTAGGTTAATTACGATTCTGTATCGTTTATTGTTTGATTGTTAAGCACTTGGAACTGGGAAATGTAATTATTACAATCATGATTATTGAGGTATTGAGTTTAAATAACAACTATTAAATATTGGTGTTAAAAAAATTGTGTTAGTACGAAACATTGCGTAATTTTTTTTTTAATATTAATGTTATACGAATAGAGTATATTCAATTTGTTGTTGTCAACTGGGGACCCAAGAGCTGGCAGCTACCTCGGTCAAAGGATCAGCTTGGCCATTCAACGGGGTAATGCTGCCAGTATTTTGGGAACTTTACCCAGATGCAGTGGCTTAGATGAGGTCTACAATGTTTTGTAAAATATAATCCTTTTTTTTTATATTAATTAAGATGTAAATAGTTTAATATATAATCTTTTCTTTTATTTTTTTTTAAATTTATGTATATAAATTAATTAAGATCTTAAACTATAAATAATGTAATGTAATAAATCAAAAGTTGGTCCTTCAAGTCAGATTTGTTATACAAATATCTTTATGTTAAGTTTGATGATCATACATCATTTATATCTGTTATGTAATTGAAAATATTTATCTCTTTTATACTAGTGGTCGCCAAGCGGTTGGTTTATTAAATTATCAAATGATTTTAAGGTTAACCACAGATAATCTATTTTCAATTAGACCACAGACTAACAATAAACAAAAGAGTATGTATGCGTGTGTGTGCGTCAAATACGCGGTATTGTATGTAATGTTTTTTTATTGATTTAAAGTGTTTTTATGCATAGTTTAAAAATATTCTTTTCTCCTTCTCTATATAAACTATAAGTGAACGAAATTTTATACTCTTCCGTACGCGAAATTTTCTTAAAAGGGGCACAAAATTTTAGTTTCACGTATATGTGACGGATATGGATTATGTAACGGG
Organism: Hypolimnas misippus; assembly: GCA_037950945.1. Taxonomy (NCBI): domain Eukaryota; kingdom Metazoa; phylum Arthropoda; class Insecta; order Lepidoptera; family Nymphalidae; genus Hypolimnas; species Hypolimnas misippus. The sequence goes on from JBBEEQ010000014.1 coordinate 6,544,719, forward strand.
GTTTCCTAACCATTTATTTATAAAGCACTAATTACACATTTTGTACATTATTATGGGCCGATTAAATTTAACAGTGCAGAACTAAAACAGTCATATAAAAGTTAGTAAAAATACATTAATTGCCCTCTTCTCGGACCGTCTCGAGTAATATATTCAAAAAGAAATTAATAAATACTCAAACTCCTATTAATGAATGAGTTATGATGAACGTAATAGACACACTAATCCGAACACACATAAACCCATCCCAACACGTGCACAATGACACAAGTTACATAATTAGCATTACATCAAAAACGTTGTTTATAATAACGTCTCCGTATGAATATTATAAAAATTATTTATCGTCGTGTAAGCATAACAATCGTATATACTAATAAAACTTGTCAGCAGCGGAATAATTGGGGCGGAAAATTATTATAATATTATAAATAGTTTAGAAACTGTATATAATTTTATTCGTGTCGTATGGGAGCAGGCCACGGTCATAATTCATATTTCTATATTACACGGCTGTAACGGTTTGATACTTGAGGATTTGTTTAATTGTGTAGTTTTTTGTGTTGTCTGTGTCGGTAATTACTTGGATGTTATTAAAGGTGAATTGAAGTTTAATTTTGTTTCAAATATGTCTTTTTATCTAACAAATTCTGTAATAGAAAATTTGAGGGGAATCGTAGAAGTATTTTTAAAATTGGTATATTTCTTTATTCAACTATAAAGTTTGAAATTTGTGGAACGTAGACAGTCGATTTTAAAGTCATATTTACATATTATTGTGTATAGTTTGGTACTCGTAAAAAAATATTGTTTTTTTTTTATTTTACAAGCCTCAAGACCGCACAATCAATGTACAAGAATACAAAGATTTTATTGTACTTGATAATAAAATAATTCATATAAAATAAAAAAGTTTATTTATTTCGTCGCGGGCCCGCGGGACAGTATCCGCGATAATTTTATAGTTTTATTGGCATTTCTCTTGTGAAAATACCAAGAAGAGGCGGGTTTTAATACGATTTATTGTACGTTTTATTTTTTGTTTCCGTTGATAATAAATTCCGATTTTCCGTCATCGGGAGAAAGATGGAATTCTTTGATCTCTTAGCGTATCGAATTTAGATTTTTTCACATTGTTCGTTAGTAGGTATTTTTACACAGGCCAGATTAGACATAATATACATTTCGGGTACAAGACGTTTTCAAAAAAAGAGAACTGATTTCTGAAACCAAATACGTAATTTCGTTTAAATAGAAAAAAAAATAAAACTAAAATACTAAACCGATTTTGACGCAAATTATTTCGATTATGTTAATGGGAGAATATATCCTTTCAAACAAAAGAATTAACCGAATTGGTCAAACTGTTTTCAAGTAATCGGGGAACTTACATAAAAAAGTTCTCGACGAAATGAGTACTACTTCTTTTTAAGAAGTCGATTAAAAAGTTTATGTGTCCATTTATTATTCGTTAGTTTCTTTATATAAGACGGAGATAGTATAGATTTAGGTAAGTATAGGTAAGACCGATTTTGATGTGTATTTAAATTTATATGAATTTGTGTATTGTAATAAAATATAAATAGCCTCATATTTTTTGAAAACGTATAAAATGAAAATGTCATACTTTTAAGTATATACTACCTGCGTGTTTACTTTTATTATACTAGTATATTTTTAATAAACTTCTTTATGTAAATAGGATTTTACACGAGTTATATCGTTTGCTATCAATTGTTTTCATGTAGAAAGTCTACAATGTATTTCCTATTACACAAAATAAATAAACTGTGATTAGCTAATAAAAATTGCAACTCCCATACAACACAATTAAAAGCTATTAAAACAAAAATTGCGTATAGTACTAAAACCTTTAATAACCAAAATGTGGCAAATGACAATTCGACCCCTAGATCTGAACTACTATTTTTAAAGACCCACCTATTTTATCCATTGAACTTCTCATCCTATATTATCATCCTATAATCATTTGTCTGCATAATCCAAAGCTCTCGACCGAACTAATCAAAGTTTCTGAGCGTTGGCGAGTTTTTACGTCTAAGATTATTATTGTGTACCGGGCTCATCTCAGAACTAGTTCTGATGGGATTAGTAATATGACAGGCCAGTGGAAATTGGACCTAGGTGATATAGATGGATATTTATGATGTTGACAATATTGCAATTAATGTAGATGAGGAAGTTTGAATATTAAATAAAGATGTTTTTATATAACATTCGTTTTTTTTTTTTGTAAATTTTTGTCTAACGCTTGACATAAAATTTAACTGAATCACGTTTAATTGAAAACCATTTCTTTGACTTTCTACTATTTAATTGAGAATAAAAAATGTTGATTTTTTTTTACTAATTATTAATATTGTTTGATAAAAAAATATTTATTTCATTTAAAAGTTATTTTTAAACAACGTAAAGTAGCCCACGAGATGAGAATCCCACGAGACGGATTGTATCGGCGTTTTAAATATAAAGTTCGTAAAATTCAAATTAGCGCCAACCCTCGGTCTTCAGGGGCCATTTAAATTCATAAATAAGCCCTTCAGGAGAAATATGCAGCAAAAAAGTCCCCAACAATTAACAAATCGATGCCGTTTTAGGGTTAAATTTAACCGTTTCCTACGTCTCTGAGAGTTTATTTTTTAGTCTGAAATTTACTGCGGTAACCTGAAACGGTTTTGAAACAATAAATAGTGAGTGACAAATAAAGTTTGAGGAGCTTTGGTTGCGCTTAAGGTGCTTCATACGAAACTTAGAAAGGTGCGACAGAGAAGAGAGTATGATTCATTTTAAAGAACGATTCTTTAATAACATTAAAAAAATCTGGGATCAAACTATATTTAAATTTCATAAATTGTGGTTTAACTATTTAAAACATATTATGAAAACGAATTTTATAACAGTGCAGGAAATGCAGGGTTTCAGGATCAGAAATTATGTTCCTGTCAAAAAAAGATGATGCCATTCTCAAAAAATACAACACTATTTTATTATTTAACAGATATCACAATAAAATAACATCCTGGACCATATAAGACATATTATACCAACAATAATATTTGATAATTAAATTGAGACCTTGAATCTCTGAGCAATTCCATTTTCTACTTTGACAACTAGACTTTCAACTGGCAGCTACAATATTTGCCATACTTCCAAAAGTGGAAGACTGTTGCGCTACAACAGTATCTATTATTATAAAATATAATTATATTCTAACATTTGCATCAGCGTTTTATTGAATCTCGTGTGAAGTGCCATCCAACCCGTCACCCAGTCTATATTTTTTACAATTTCAACATCTGTTTGTTATTCTACCTATTCTGGTACATCCGAACGGTGGATAGGATCTTCCCCTGTCATTGTGCATCAATTAAGAAGCCGCATTTTGTTTTAATGGCTGTTATATTTCAATCGCGTACGTTGTTTTATGCGAAGATTTTATTTTTTTAATTGTACTATTTATTTATAGCTGTGGTTTGATTTACAATATAACTTGTTTTAATTATTTCAATATTAAACGTTTTTCTAATTTTAGAACTACTTTTTTCTAAGTTATAGTTTATTTGTGGGAATCTCTTATTTTTGTACTCTGACAAGATATTTAGATTTCTTATGCTTTACATTTTTGTTTAATTTAGATTTAGGAACCGCATTTAGGAGAAGTCTAATAAATCTATTTTTAAAGGAGCAAAATCGTTAGCTTGTATCTGTGATCATAAAAATGTCTAGGACTTCGCAGATGTTAAAAATAATTTGTCATTTGATTCTCTCTTACTTTTTCCTAATGTCTTGATATTTCTACGTGTCTAGGAATTACATTGAAATAATTCTTGTTTAAATCTATACTAATATTATTAATAGAAAAAAGTCTAAAAGTTCGTATGCAGGGGTGATATGTAAAACTACTGATCCCATTTGAAAAAAAAAATGCGTTTGATAGTTATTTAGGAAAGTTATAGGCTATTTTTCATCACGCTACGACTCATAGGAGCGAAGAAGTAACCATAAATACGAGTGAAAAAGAGCAGCTAATAGTACAAAAATGCATTTTCAAATATAGTTCGCTATAAAACAGATCACGCTATTAAAACGCTTTATTAGTACGGGGGAATATTGCCAAGATTATTCAGTTGACTACCGATATTCTAATATCTGTAAGTTGACCCACTTCTCGAAGCTTACAGTATTTTCGATCCAAGTGCAAACTCATCTTAGTCGTTTGAAAACTGCGCAAAGCCCTAAGAAATAAGATATGTTATGATAAGTGTTCTATAATCGTTGATTAGATAGTTTCTTTATCATATATTTGCGCTCAATCGGCGTAAGGTTTATGGGCTGTCAAGTGACTGTATAGTCTGTGACATTTGTAACAGTGATACTCTGTGACATTATTACTATTGGGATCCGGTTTCCAGCGCTCGCTCTCTGCTACGTGACTCCGATGCGCGCACACTATAAACAACAACAGTTCCTGAAAATCATCGTGTTTACCAACAACAAAACATGGCGCAGTCGCAATAAGAAAATAAGAACGAGATTCGTAAGTTTAAACATTGGATTAAATACGATTACAAGATGGATCGATTCGTAAAACTCCCACCGAATTTCGACCTACGGGCCCCCAATGCTGCGTCGGAGTGGAAAATATGGCGCACATCCTTCGAAGACTACATGCTTACGACAGAACAAGATGTAAGTAACGATAAGGTCAAAATAGCACTCCTGAGAAACATGCTAGGCATCGAGGCATCCAGAGTACTGCTAACAATACCGCTGACGCACGAAAAACAGAATAATTACGATAGCGTAATGGCCGCTATTGAAAAGTATGTGAGTCCACGTGTTAACGAAGTCTTCGAAAGATACAAATTTAACGAGAGGAAACAGAAGCAGGGCGAAAGTTTTGACAATTTTTTTACTGACTGCAAGCAATTACAGTTAAATTGCAACTATCAAAGCAAAAACGAACCCATCGAAGACCAGCTCCTGAGGGACAAGATAGTCCAGGGTATCAGCGACAAAGGTATGCAAGAAAATCTCCTACGTATAGACAACCTAACCCTAGAGAAGGCTACAAACTTTTGTAGAACATCAGAACAGAGTAAACTGCAAGTGAAGGAGATGAACCCCACATTGGAAATAGATTCCAATAAGCTCCAGAACAAGACCGAGAAGGGCGTCTTCAAGTGCAGGAGGTGTCAACGAAACCATGGTCCCAGGCAGTGTCCGGCCTTCGGCAAGAGGTGCAAGAAGTGTGGTATCAAGAACCACTTCGCAGTCAGCTGTAAAGTACATAATAAGGTGCAACAAGTGTTAAAGTGCGCGGAAAGTGATGATTCTGGCCCAGAAGACATGTGTCCGGTCTATTGTAATATGGCTACAATAAAATCAAGTATAAATGTAAGTAGAAATAATTGGTATGAGAATATAATTATTGAAAATTTTCCAGTTAAATGTAAACTAGATACAGGTGCTGACGTTAGCATTATGCCATTAGAAATTTTTAATAAAATAAATAAGAAACTAAATATTAAATTGTTAAATACAAATATCAAATTAGAATCTTTTGAAGGTAGTGTAGTTAAACCAATAGGAATGGTTAACTTAATGTGTAAATTTAAAAATATGAAAAGTTTTGAAAATTTTATCATAGTTAAGTGTAAATCTATGTTGTTGGGATTACCGGGGTGTATATCTCTAAATTTAGTAAAAAGAGTTAATAATATAGAGTCCAAATTGGATAAGTCAAAGGAAAAGTTCATAATGGAACATCAAAGTGTTTTCCAAGGCATAGGTAAACTTCCAGGTACATATAGTATTGTAACTAGAACATTTGATCAACAAATCTGTTATCCACCGTCTAGGATTGCTAATTGTCTTATTGAACCGTTAAAAAATGAGCTAAATAGATTAGAGAGTAGAAAATCAATTGTAAAAGTAGATAAAATTCAAGAAAATTCATGCATAAACAGGATTGTACTCGTTGAAAAACCCAATAAAAAGGTTAGATTGTGTTTGGATCCTTCTGATCTTAATAAATATATAGTAAAAAAACCTAAATTGTTGCCTACACTAGATGAGCTTGCCATAAAGTTAAAAGGAAAAAAATATTTTTCAGTTTTAGATTTATCAGAAGGTTTTCATCATATAACTTTAGATGAAAATTCATCTTGGAAATGTTGTTTTGCAACACCATTTGGTGTTTATAGATATCTAGTTCTACCTTATGGTCTAATGAATGCTCCAGAACTTTTTCAAGACATATTAGAATCTTATTTTAATCAACTTAATAATGTTGTAGTATGGGCTGATGACATACTAGTTATGGGGGACACCATTGAGGATCATGATAGGGCTTTATTGAGTGTTATGTTAAAAGCCAAAGAGATAGGGGTTGTTTTTAATAAAAATAAATTTCAATTTAGGCAAAGTGAAGTTAAATATGTTGGTCAAATTTTTAATGAACATGGAATGTCAATTGATAAAACTAGAGTAGAGTCTTTGTTAAAACTAAAGCCACCCACTAATAGAGATGAGTTGTTAAGGATTATTGGTTCATTTAATTATGTCAGAAGATATGTACCCGAAATGGCAGAATTAATGTCACCACTCTGTAAGCTTTTAAAACATAATATTGAATTTATGTGGTTACCATTACATGATAAAGTGTTCTCTATGTTAAAAGATAAGGTGAGTAGTGCACCAGCTCTCAGTCCATTTGATCCTAATAAGAAAATTGTGTTACAATGTGATGCATCTAGTAATGGTTTAGGATGCTGTATGTTTCAACCTGATAGTTTTGGTAAATTTAAATTAATTGCATGTGTTTCTAGAACAATGAATGATTGTGAACTTAATTATGGACAAACAGAAAAAGAATTGTTAGCTATTCAATTTGGTACTAAAAAATTTCATAAATATATATATGGCTCTGATATTGATATACAAACTGATCATAAACCTATTGTATCTATTATGAATAAACATATAAGTAAAATTGGTTCTCCTCGTTTAAAAAGATTAAGATTAAAATTGTTAATGTATAAGTTAAATGTATATTATGTTCCTGGTAAATTTGTACACTTTGCTGATATGTTGTCAAGAAATAGTTTAAAATATACAGAACATGATAATGAGATGTTACAAATGGTACATACTGTGTCAAAACATTTACCAATGTCAGATGAAAGAAAAACTATTTTCAGAAATGAAACCTATAATGATCCTGTATTGTCAAAAATATGTAATTATTATTATCATGGTTGGCCAAGTAAATTAAGTGAAAGTTGTAAACATTTTTCAAAAATAAAAGACCAGTTGTATGTTTATGATGGATTTTTATTTTTTAATAATAGAATTGTAGTTCCTAGTAAACTTCAATCATATGTAATTAATTTAGTTCATGAAGGACATATAGGGATTAGTAAATGCATATCCAAAGCTAGACAGTTGTTCTATTGGCCTGGTTTGTCTGTAGATATTCAAACTTTCATATCAAAATGTAGAACTTGTGAAAAATATAGACCTGCCAATGTACATGAACCTATTTTGCCTCACAAAATACCTAAATATAGATTCTATAAAGTAGGAATGGACATTATGGAATATGCAGGTAAATCATATCTTATAATAGTAGATTATTTGTCACATTGGATTGAAATAAGACATTTATCAAATAAGAATTCTAGATCTGTCATTGACTGTATGCAAGAAGTTTTCACTAGATTTGGATATCCAGTAATAATTATAGCTGATAATAATCCCTTTAAATCTTATGAATGTATTGAATATTATAAATCTAAAGATATTACTATTATTACAAGTAGTCCACATTATCCTCGTAGTAATGGCATGGCTGAGAAAGCAGTTAATATAAGTAAAAATATTATTAAAAAAGCCATGGAGGATGGTAAAGATTATCGTGATTATTTAATGAGTTATAATAATAGCCCCCTATCTGGGTTGTCTGTGTCTCCTTCTCAAATATTAAATAGTAGAAACATAAGGTCAAATATTCCATCATGTTCATCATACTTAGAACCTAAAGTTGTAACAAACATACATAAATTATTGACTTTAAAACAACAGGTAACTAAATCTTATCATGACAGATTTGCTAAAAAGAAAGAGGTTAAATTTGAAACTGGTGATCATGTTGTATATCGTACAGAGCAAGATAGCTATTGGAAAAAAGGTATTATTGTTAATAAATGTAAAGAACCTAGGTCATACATGATTAGTAAAAATATTAATATGAGACCATTTAGACGCAATAGTTTTCATTTGAGAAAGTCATATAGTGATGTAGAAAATTTTACTAATAATTATGTACCAATTGAAAATGATATATCAAATGATAATTGTAATAATAATAATAATAATAATCATACTAATTATAATGTAAACAATAAACATTATGTAACACGAAGCGGACGAACTGTCAAGCCCAAACAAATTTATAATCTGTGACATATAAGTTTAAAAATTGTTAAGTATAAATATTATGTAAATTATATAATAATATTATATGTTTTAGATGAGTATATCTTAAAGGGGGAGGTGTTCTATAATCGTTGATTAGATAGTTTCTTTATCATATATTTGCGCTCAATCGGCGTAAGGTTTATGGGCTGTCAAGTGACTGTATAGTCTGTGACATTTGTAACAGTGATACTCTGTGACATTATTACTATTGGGATCCGGTTTCCAGCGCTCGCTCTCTGCTACGTGACTCCGATGCGCGCACACTATAAACAACAACAGTTCCTGAAAATCATCGTGTTTACCAACAACAAAACAATAAGTGTTGATTTTATCTTGTTTTGTTATAAAACAAGTAAGATAAGTTATTTAAAAATCCGGTGGTTAACAACAAAACCTCGCTCTTTAAATTCGGTGAAACTGTTTACGTCACAACGATTCAGTAATTTTGTCACTTTACTTCGACCATGTTGATTAAGTCGACGTCACATAGCGCTATGACATTCTGGGGAAAAATACGAATCTTATGTCACCTTACATTTCAAAATCGATCAAGACTTTTCGGTTACAGGAGATCAGAATAGACCGGACATAGATGTTTACACACATGCGCCGAAAACTCTCCTTCTAGGTCAATTTAATAATAAATCAAGTCTTTTACTTAAGACGGACTAGACAAAAGAAATATCAAAATTTTAATATTACACAATAATCATACGCTATAAAAATACATTCAATATGATACCTAACAACATATACAATACGTACATAATAAACTATTTAGATCAAAAGAATTAAAGCTTCATAAAGTACTAGCCACCGGTTGTGGCTTCGTCGGCGTGATATATTGCCTATATGTTATTCTAATGAATAAGCTAGTTAGGTTTAGTAGTTTTTGCGTTAACAAACAATAAACGTCCGCTCAAACATCCATTCATCCTCATAAATACTCGCATTTGTAATAGTAGTGAGATATTCCATACAACCGATAAGTATATTACTAACCGCAAAGCTATCGTGTCCTTCATACAAAAAGAAGAACACTGGGCCGAGAATAGCCCCTCTCGGCACCCTGAACAAGACGTCAAAGAAACAGAAGCTAAGAGTGAATCGCCGTTATTGTCATATCATATTTTATGACAGCGTGTTTTAATAAGCTAGAAATAACTCAATGCTATATTCTTACACGTTGACAGTCGAGTGACAAGAATTGGAACTGTGAACGATGTTATGAAACTTGTATCAAGTGCAAGAGATGATATTATTGTATGAGATGTTTGTGATATGATTTATGTATTATTAACTTTCGCAATTTCGAGTCCATTTAGATTTTGTTTTATAAGAATTGCAGCCAATCAGGGTCTTGCATGGTCAGTTTATGTTTAGTGATCACCGCGGTGCAAGGACAGTTGCAGCATCAGAGAAGCAATAAACGATATGCCAGCTTATGAGGTGATGAAGTAAAGACAAGAATAGAATGTAAAAGAAGGGATGGGAAGGTTGTTTTGATTTTGATTTGCTAGATTAAAATTAATTTCTCTATTTATTTTTTCTCTAGCTGAAAAGTCCCCTATGTTATTTTCTGTTTTACTCACAAAGTCTATGCAAATTTCATGATTATCGATTATGTAGTTTAAATGTGAACGCGTAACAAACAAACAATCGTACATACGCATTTATAATATAATATAGATATTTATGTTTATTTTATGATTTATGTGTTAATTCTGAGGTACACTTGTGTTCTGTTGTATAAAGCAAGTATAAACTGGTAAGGTAATGGAGCGACTTTGATAGGACTTTCGTTTTATCTTGTAGGTTATAGGTTATCTAGGATGGCGATAACCTTACTATGGAGCAGTACTAATTGCATGTAAGTGAAATCCCAAGGAACAACATAGTTTTTGTTAGTATATGTATATACTTAGTTTACGAATTAGCAACTTTAATAGTAGATATACACATATAACTAAGAATTGTTTTTTTTCTTGTTGCTTGGTGCTGTTAAGAGAGGAATAGATAGGCATGAAAATGTAGATAGTAATACAAACAAAATTATACATGTAAAATCAATAAAAAAATAAAATAGTATTTGGATTTTACAAATAAAAGACTTGAACAAATTAGGTAATTTCAACAATACTAATAATCCTTAACGAACCATAGATAAATTAGCTAAAAGAACAATTGAAAAAAAAAAACAACAATGATCAAACATAGCTTGAAGAGAGGTCAAATCTCTTCATTGTTCTTAACCAGGTCCTTTAATCAACTTATAGCCACTGCCAGACCACATAGGGTTTAAGAGTTAAACAATATGCAAGGTAGAATTACGTAACAGATCATGCGGCTAGATGCGCGCGAGACCCCCGCGGCGCGCGCGCATCTGATCCGACTAACGAGGACCAAACAATGTCTCTATTAGCTTATTCTGGGGCTTTAGATCGGAACTATGAATTGTTTGGAGTGGACTTCTTAATGACTTTTTGCAATTTTTTTTAATGAGGAAATTTTTTTTTTCTTTGTGGAGGGAAATCAATTTTGTGTGAAGATTTACTATATTTAGAACACGTGAAAGTTACTACATTTGAAATTTCAAGAACGAGTTTTACTTGGTATAAAGTTTTAAAAGTCTAGTAATTAATTAAACTACGAGCCTTTAAATATGCAATCTCGTCCTGGTCGAAAATAAGTAAATCGTTAATAATTTAAATTAATAAAATTCATGTATTATAAAAATAACATTGGGGTGAAATCGACAATTAATATATTAAAGACATGCATGACATCATACTTAATGGAATGTTTGCGAACTTTTATTTTCGTTTTACAAAAATTCATTCACCATTCAGCCCAAAATCGACACAAACATTTTAAAAACATTTCAAATAAAGAACACATTCAATTCAACTCCTCCGATCTCCCTGTCGAACCGAACGACCGTTCCCCTTATACTATGCAAATAAAGTTAGTAGCAAAAACAAAGCGAAACACGGTAATTACACTTGCTGGAAAATTAACTGACATCGATACGGCGTACATGCTCCCGGCCGTGAACGTGGACGTAATGAGTCGATATCGCTTTTAGTGCACGGCAGTGTAGTTAAGTTGGACCCATTTTTGTTGTTCTTTTAATGAATTAAGATAGTCATTGTGTGGCTGTGCTGGTGTTGTTTATATGAATATTGTAATTTGTGTGATTGTTTTAAGATGGCTTCGTGTGTGTAGAATAATTGTTTTGAGAATATTAGTTCTTTAAAAGGATTTTCTGTATTATTTTTTGTTCTTTACCCATTATTTTATTTTCGCGATAAAAAGAGCCTATGTCGTTTTCCATATTGCAATCTATATCTATACTAAAATTTATCAATATAACATCAGCGGTTTGGGCGAGGAGAGGTAACAAACAGAAAGACAATGTGACTTTTACATTTATAATAATATTATACATCTTATTGTGTTCTTTGTATAGGTAAATAGTAGGTATATGTAGGTTGTTGTAAAATAATTACATACCAGAAATATTACAGCAAAAACAGTTGTGTTAAGAATTAAGAAAAACCTTATGTATGAGTAAAATACTGTATGAATCAAATTATTTTTTTTTTAACTAAATATTTATACGTGAAAGTTAACAGCTGGCATCTTTTGTCATCGTAATAAATTAATCTGTTCTATGGTGTTTTGTAACCACTAAACAAAGAATTGAATTGAATTGGTGTTTTGTAATAGCTTCCGTCGTTCAAAGTATCTCTTATGCTTGCGTACACAATACAATTCCAGCGGCACTTTCTTGCCCGACTAACTAATCAACGAGGTACCTAACATACAAAAGTAACGAAAGGATTTTGATTAATTTTACCTCCACGGGTATAAAATAGAGGATGAAAGTTTGTATGAAACTTTTTCCATTTTAAACCGATCGGGCATAACTTTGCACGCATAAAGCTGTGCGATGTTTGTAATGCTTACGTCATAGTATGACGTAAGCATTACAAACATCGCAGACGAAGTCGCGAGCAGTAGCCAGTTCCATATAATATTATTGTTTGCTGTTCATGATTTTTTAAATCATCAATCATAATGACAAGTTGCATTAAGTATATCTACACAATACTCATAGATACAAAAAATAATATCGTAATAAAAAAGTATTTAAAGTACATTTAAACACAATATTTTTATCTCCCACCTGGTGCTATTTTCGAAGCAATTTGTAAAATAAAGAAACGCGATCTCTGCATGCGAGGGTTAACTCCATATGCTACATAAATCTACAACCAAAGGGTTGTAAATTCTTGCACCCCCTTTAGTTCAGTGATATACGACGACTGATTTAGCTTGATCCCCCCCACCTCCCTCTTCAGTATCAGAGTACAACAAATCGGAGTGAATGTATGCGTTTACACAGGTCTAATTGTAGTGGTCGATTTTTTTACAAACACGAATGAAAATTTCAAGAGTCTAAGATGTGTTTACTATCTTTTTGGGATGAAGATTATTTTGATAATGGATTGAAAAATGAAACCTATCTTATATCTAAACTTTTGTGTATTTATTCAAATAATTGATAAAAGAAAAACCATTTCTATAATGGACATAAAAACTACTTTTTTTTTAATTTTAATTACTTTACAGACGAGAAATCTTTTATGTGGCCATATAAAATATTTAAGTATGAAACTTGTTTAACTATAATGAATGAATGAATTTATTGAGTTGCATCTAACGGTAATATAATGTCCATAATATAATAATTAAATAAATCACAAATATGTCGGTGTTTGTATTTAGGATCGTATAATTAAGATATGAAATCATTTTATTTATTACAATGCGAGTATAATAAAGCATCAAATAAATGTCATGAAATTAAATAAATATCAAAATATGTAAAATGCAATATGTATTATTTGACGTAAGATAAACACACACGCACACACCTACAAATACATCTATGTATTCTCAAGAAAAATCTGATATAAATAACTATATATACTTACGTCATAGGTATCTATGTGCATTATTGAAACCCAATCCGTTTAGTGACTTAAACAGTGTGTTGATAAAATAGTCAGTCAGTCAGTTAACTACTCAGTCAGTCAGTCACGGTTTCCTCTTTCTTATAAAGATAATAATAAATAATTTGCTCCAGTAGGTCAGTTTTAAGAAACCCGCTGTTCCCTTAGAAACATTAACCTAAGTCTGCATAAGCCATATGTTAACGAAAAAGTACAATATATTTGAATAATGTAGAGGTACTAATGTTAGGTCTATACTGTTATTATGTAGAAGTAAATTTTTTTGTAAGTTAGTATGTAGAGGGTAATGTCTGAAAGTACGGATACATTTTGAAAAAAATAATATTTTTGTGTTATATAGCCCGTTTATTGATTATAGGCTATATCACATCTACGCTATGACCTACAGCGAAGCAGTAATCATAATCGCGAGTGAAACCAAATGGGGCATCTAGTGCGAAAATAATTTCAATCATGATAATTTTATTTTTATACAATTTTATTGTAAACAAAGTTATCTTTGTCCAGCTAGTCTCACCTAAGCTTTACCTAGAATTAAATCCTAGCTACGCCAACTAGTATATACGTATCCGAAACGTGAGATACAAAGACAGCCTCCCTCTATTTCCCGCTGCGGTGGTATTTTTTACTTTTTAGTTCCGAGGTGAAAACATGAGATACCATTAAGGTATTGACTCGGTCAGACCTGTGCGATCCGCAATAATTCACAAAGAAAGCCTACCAATATAGGAGTAGTGTTTGATCATAGAGTATGGAGCTCGCAGATGTGCTACTCCTTTTATTCAAATTTAATATAAGCGGTGCTAAATTAATGGAGATAAGTTGGTGCAGTTGTACTGTAACTGTTTAAAGGCTTAAGGGTTGCGAGTTCGATCTCCGAAACAAACATCACGTATAGGCCATAGAGATATACGAGTAAGTCGTGATTTAGATGCCATCAAGGGATCCTTACGGGAATCGTTGAAATACATTAATTTGTATAGATATTTAAAAGGCAATCTTTAAATTTACATCATAGAAACTCGTTGCGTTTTTATTATAAAATAGATACACAGACATAGATAAAAAATGAAGTATAAAATAACAAAACAGATATAAAAATTTAAATGATTTCAACGAAAACAATTAATAAAAATTAGAATAACAAGAAATTAATGAAAACCTTTTCGATCGATTAAATTTTAAATTTCCATTCAAGTTTTTTTTAAACATAAAGATATTTAAATTTAAGTAATAAAAATATATTTCAAACAAATTATAGAAAGAAAACGTTACGGTAGAACTTCTGAGGCATTTAATTCTTAGTAAAATGTATAACGACAATTTTTATTATGTGTCATATTATTGATAATACAAATTTGTATCGAAATGCTATTTAAAAAAATATATATAGATATTATATCTTAATTAGATATCGTACTTGATTTTATATCTGTCGGTCTCTCTATTCATGTGCTATAATAATCTTAAATTGATTCGAGTTGGTCGAGTTTTTAAACACTATTACTGTTTTACAACATATTATGATAAAGATATGTATAATATGGTGTAGCCAGATGGTTAAATCGGCTTAATGGACGGCTAGGCTGTTCATTAAATACCGGCATTTTAGATGCCTCTTGAAAAGGTTGATTAGACAAGTTGGTTACGACATTTTAAAGCTATGGTTTAAATGATGATGAAAAAACGAGGTATTCATTGATTAATGAATCAGTTAGCGTCCTAAGGCCTTATTGTGTAAAAGTCAACCGACAGTTGATTTTTGATTTTTGAAACAAATATCAGATGGGGATAGCTTATCATAATTAGCCTTTTGAGTAATTTGATGTTATTAAAATAAAAACATTTCGTTTTATTAATATAAATAAATAAAAAGATACGTTTATAACCTTGGTAAAAACTTTTACAAAATACTTAAAAAATAGTACCAATTAAAATCATTAAAAATATATATAATGAATGTTCTTTTTGTTTAATAATAAATAAACAATCTCTTATCCTCACTTGTACGCAGTTCGTAGATATCACGCGTCAACAGACAGATAGACATCGTTTCTGTCTCTTATTCTATATGACATCAAAGGAGCCGGCTGTTGGCATTACTCAGGACGGATACAATATAGAGATCGGTATTTTATCGACGCCATGGGATGGACTTTTACAATTTTAATAAAATATGCGTACGTGAAAAATATATAGACTCTTTGGACGATTCGAGAGATTTGTGATATCTTCTCGCGTGGAATTTTTTATCTTTTGGGGTAAGATTTTTTTAATGACTTTTAGGGTTCCGTACTCAAAATGTGCCAATGGAACCATATTACTAAACCTATGTCGTCGGGCCGCTTGTTTGACATTAATTAGGAAGTATTTTTTTAAACCGTAATTTCACCCTGATAATAATTCAAATGAGATGGTATAATAAAAACTTTTATCTATTAATAAGTTTGTATATGACATTATATAAATTTCAAAAAATGAAACGCAATTGTAATTCGAAACTTTAAATTAAGAAACTTTTATTTTCATACTTATGTAGTTTAGATGACTTGCAAATTTTTTGAATAATTTTAAAGCGCCTGATGCCTGACGATGACGCCGGATCAGGATACATCTATATCTCCTAATTCGTTTTTGGTGGGTTGACACATTATTGCTTATCAGCAGCCAATTGGCATATGTTACCATAGTTGGAATTATCCCAGAATATGTGTTGTATGACGTATGGCCTTAAAATAAACAAAATCGGCCAAGCACGAATCAGATGACAATGGTATATAATAATCGATTTTATCAATTAATTTATATTGTTGAAAAATTATAAAATTCCTTTTAACAAAAACAAAAATAAACGTTGACAACTTATTTAAATATTGAATTTAAATTTAGAAAACTATTAATCTCGACCAGACTCGATTATGTTATCAGATGTTCGTGATAGGAAGCGAGATAGTTTAATTGCCGTGCTCTTAATTACGTTGAGGCTGACATCACTCGCATTTATAATAATATTATAATTGATACTAATATATACTATAGTCTATTTTTCTTTGCTTGTCTTATTTTTCAGACAAATTTGGCGTATTACTAACCACACATAAGAGTTAGAGTTGAGAAATTATCGGTCGAATGATTGAACATCATTTTTTATAATGAAAAATTTTAATGACTAAAAATGTTCGAAAATTCCTAATTATCCTTTCAAGTATTGATACCAAATGAGACAAGAATTGTTACCAAATAGACTATATGTATGCTGATAAGCAATAATGCGTCAACCCACAAGTCAAATCCGGAGATATTGATGTATTCTGATAACGCGTCATGTATTTAACATTTTTCGAAAACTTTTAAAGTCATATAAACTGAATAAGTACGGAAAAAAGTAACTTTATTAAATCGTCCGTTATTATACGTCCATATTTTGAGATTAATATAATAACCACAAATATTAGAAATTATTATTATATAAAACTTTTAATTATATCAATCCGGTTATGATTAAATATACTTTTTAATAAAATAGAAAAGAAGAGATGGATATATACATCTCGAAACAAATGTATTAAGAATAGGTTTGACATCTTTAGATGCCATTTTCTAAAAATCAAATCCGTGACACAGTATTGCTTATCAGCGTCCATATATACAATGTATTAAATTGGAGTGTTTTTCTATTTTGACGTTTGTTTGAATCGGTCAATGTTGTAAATGTTCCTTGCGTTGTTTGTCGTGTCGTGTGCTGTTTGATGATCGGTGTTTAATAATATTTGTTAAGACAATGGTAATTTGTTTTGTGCATTGCTAAGACCGTGATGTAAATTAATAAATAAATAAACGCATCACACGCAATGGGCTCAATTAGGATCTTATGATCCTGTGTCGGGGGCCGGGAAATACTAAACAAAAATAAGAACAAACACCCAGACCACGACAAACATATGGCCAATACAGACAGGGCAATTAGCGCTTCAGTCTGTTGCAGTGACTATTGAAATCTTAATTCGATAAGAAGAAAAGTTTGGCTACCAGACAAATATTCGTTCGTAGATTCATAAGCACTTAAGTTACTTGTCCTCTCAAAGTTGCTTATAACCTTATTAATATAGGTTTTGTTTTTGTTAAACAATTATAACAGTAGAACTTAAGTATAGCGCCATCTAGCTGCAAACCTCTGAATACTACATTCCAGTAAGAAAAGGACAAAATATGATTTTGGCGCCACGTCTATCACTCTTATCCAAATCAATCATATCACATATGACCATTGACTATCATGATTCAGCTTTCTCCGAAACACATCCTTTGACATTAAACTTGGAATTGGACATGTTATCAATAAAAGTAACAAAAAAACAACATAATAAGGAAAAATTATAGCTAGATGCATAAAACCGATTAATCTTGATAATTGATCAGATCACTGACCTGTTTGTGTATGTTGTAATTTGCCGCTTGGTAAATATAGTATCGGAATGTTGCTTTTTTTGCTACAGGTTTTGTTTAAAGCGAAATGATTAAATAATAAAATCTAAGTATATTTGATATTTGATTAATAAAATTTGGAATTTATTTATAAAAAATCTATTGGTAAGTTTTTATTGGTATTATATATAAATAATCGAAATGGCCCATTGAGTAGGACACGTGGATCCTAACCGATGACATCGCGTTGATGTTCAAGCAAGGGGACTTCTACTAAGAGTTGAGTGCTAACTGAAACAAAAAATGAAATATAAAAAATAAGGTTAGTTTTGTTAGTTTTTCGTTTTATTCATCCAATTGCAATTAAACTTTGCTTGTACTTGCGAAGATATACCTAACCTAAATATATATCGTTAGGTAGGTATAGTTAGGTACTTTGTCTATTAGTTTAATAGCTGAAATATTAGTTGAAGGTGCCAGAATTATTTTTTTTTTGCATATTACACAATGTTGTGTTTTAAAAATTGATCTCAGTCTTTTTTTTTCAAATTAATTATATCAATAAGTTCATGACAACGAACGTGAATTTAAGCAAAAAGAATTTAGATAAACGCTAATAAAATTGTAATGTTTATAAAAAATAATTGATATTTTACTGCGTGTACTTAATACCGCACATAACACAAATATCTATCCTTAATAAAATAAAAGAATGTCAATCATTTTAAAAATGTATACAAAACGAAATAGCTTCCGCATTCATTCCCTATTTCACCTGCACTTTCTACCTTTGCAAGACAATGTAGCCTGACCTTCTCCAATGTTAGATGTATCTCTACACGAAATATTATCAAATTGAAAATATACTTTTACTTTACTAACTAAAATATATTAGGTTCAGAATTGTCAAGTTACAGGTCCATTGGTTATAGATTTTTTTTAAGTTACCACCATTACTTCATCTAAATTAAATGAGCGATTTAGGCGTGAAAAACGTAAGAAACAGACTGACATAGGTACTTTTGCGTTTATATTTAGATTAGCTTAGTATGTAGACACCATAGTGTGCCTTATTAGATGTGCTTTGCAATTTAGCTCATTTTAAATTTCGGTATTTCCTAGTATATGTTATAATCACTACAATGTATTTTAAAATTAAAATAATGTTTCAAATCGAATAATCAGTTCTTGAAATTATCGCGTTCCTTATATATGTATTAGTATAATTAAGCCTAACAATTAATTTTCTTCTATGAAATTAATATAATATAATAAAAATCATTGATTTTTCCATCATAAAAATCTTCAAATCATTAACTCCTCAAATCAGACATCAATATTGCTCAATGTATAGTCGCAGATTAGTTTTTAATATAACTTATAATATTTATTGTAATTTTATATGAAAAAATATTATAACCGGAGAGTCATTAGTGCTTTGGAAATTCTTGTCTTTTTCTCAGTATTCAGATACTTTTTTAGTTTTGTTTGTATGTTTATTACGAATAAAATATATATGAATTTTGAAAACAGTTGGATTGATTTCGATGATTGTTTCTTAGGTAAATAGACGAATTTATAAAGGGATAATCGCCTACTTTTACCTTAAAAATATCAAGTGTGATAACGAAAGCAGTAAAGTGTTCAAAACTGCTTTGTGGATTAAAAATGAATAAAGAAACAATTAATAAATCCATTTAAAATTGATTCATTTTAATTAATGTGTTATAGTTACAAAATATTAAGAAAATACAATATTAAAATTTCCTTCCACGAATATGCTATGATATAATCAACAAATTGGCAGCAATACGGACAAAGTCATACGCGTAAACTAGGGTTAAATACATAAATACCAATGTATAGTGGGATTTTGACGTAGAATACCATATTTGAACACGCAACGAGGTCATTGACACGTACAGACGTCATAGTGATTTTTTACTCATTGGATATAAACAGGTGCTACACAGCAGTTATGCATTATTCTATTTTAAAATATACATATAGAAATTATAATTACTATTCGAACTATAATTTAAACTGCTAAATGATTAGCATGACAATTCAATTCAATTCTTTCGTTAAACTTGCATGTCAAAATATTTCATTAAATATAAAAAATGTAGAAATTTCACCATTTTTAACATTTACCTCCGATAGATCAAATTTCTAGAAATATAAACGAAATAACAAATTATTTTAGTCACAAATAATTCAAATGTGTTCGAAGTTTTATAATTTTATTCGTATAATTTTTATTGCCCGTTATTCATGATATTTTTCTGACTCATGTCGTCGACTATAGATACTTGCATAATTTTTTTTTCTCTATAAAACGCGCTGATCGTAATCAGCGTTCTATTTTTATGTAAAAAAAATCTTACAATAATCTCGTAATACGCACGTAGGGCGGCCATTGAAAAAATATATTAGTAATTGAACCAAACGAACCGCGAAAACTACGAGCTGATGATGCCATAATTATTTATTTAACGGTTAATACTCATTCACGTCCGTATTCAATTCAATATCGCACTCGAGAACGGAAAGCTCTTCGAAATTCAAATTGTGGAATCTTTTTTTTTTAATCCATGTCTGCTAGCGTAAAGCTGGTTCCACACGGTACATTTTTTTACACGATTATGCTAATGTGACACAAATGTTCGACATTTTTCGTTTCTCACGGCTGGCGACACCGGGTCTAGGAGCGTTGACCGCGGGGAAAATGAGAAAAAATCAGAAGCCTTATCGAATTGATTGCTGGCTTCGATTTATGAACAGTATACGAGTTGTTTAATTACTGTGAAATATCTCGGAGCTGATTGGGTGATTTGAATTTGGTTGCGTGTATTGTGACGTATGATTGGAGACAATTAGATATAATAAAAGTGAAATAAAAGTTTTTTATTTTGAATTTTATTATGTAATTATATTACAAATAAATATAATTTAGGTCTTTTAAAATAAGATTAATTCATTATTTACTGTGAACGTTTTGTGTTCTTTTTAAGATTAGAATTATTTGAGCAATATCAGTTGTAGTTCAGGTTGTTACAAAAATATATAAATTCATGTGTAAACGCGTCTCATTCTTTTAATTCTCCTTTAGGATATTTTCGATACTAACCAAAATCAGTATTTTTCGTTCGGACTCCCCACAAAGGTTCGTACGGGATAGTAATTAGCAAATGGCTGAAGATTGGCGCCAATACCTCAATATACTTTTTTTTAAATTTCTTTCGCCTAATGGTTTGGATTCCGGTTTTTTAGTACAAACTTTTTTTATATATAAACCTATTACAGACAAAGTTTTTCATTCATTAAAAATAATTATTTAAGAGAAACGTTTTATGATATATTTAAAAACAATTAACTCGAATGTTAGAACAACAATCATAAATATCTTATTAAGACATAAAGAATACTATGTTATGGCGGCTATAGATTGAAACCATGTAATATTGGACTCTGATCTCCCGTCACTAATAGATAGGTCGAGTTCAAATCGTCTGGTTATTAGTGTTGCTATAACAGAAAAATAAAATTCTACAGTAAAACTGTAGTTTAACATGCAATCAAAATGACGCAATCAACTGACTTTGTTGTTTTAGTAACGTGTGTTGTAAATCGTTTTTTTCATACGCTCCTAACGGTATGGGGTAGAGTTTTAAAGCTATTACCGAACAATATTACAGTTCAACATTTTTATGGGGGCCTAATGAAATAATTGTCGCATTAATTCATTAGATACGCATATTAATAAAACATAAAGTTAACTTTATTGGCGTATTCTGTATTTAACTATTTTCATTAACCATTCTGTTATGATATTCATATAATATAATTATTTCTGTTTTCTTTGTTCAAGCTGTTACGATTTCGATACAATTCATGTATATATTTTTTATATATTTATAAAATAATTGAAATATTCATATTGTTAAGGTATATATTTTTAGGCACAGATAATAATGTTTCTGTTTACAGGTATAATGAATGATTTGAGTAGTTTTATATAGTGTACTTATATCTAAAAGAGAAAATTAAATTGCGTTAATAATAATTTAAGCATACCTGATCAAACATGAAGTTATGACTCGGGTTCTTCAAAGTCATACATCTCGCTACTGTGCATGCAATATCTGTAACAAAACAAAACAAAAAAAAAATAGTTTTAAATTTTTATTATAAATTCGTAGCCTTATTACCCAAACTTGTGAAAATTTTGACAACGTTAAGGCACGAATTATACTAGTAAGTTTTGCTTACAGACTTGTAAGTGCAGTGCCATATTTTTGACACTTACAGATTCCGTTAATTATGTAGGTAATTGTTACGAAGTTGTTTTATATCAATTACGAGAGTATAGCTTATAAGTGTAATTCTCGCTTTAGAAACGCTTAATTTATTTTAAGTATCCTCAATATTGGTGTTTCAAAAGTTAAGTACAAAAGACAGTTAAAGTAAAAAAAGTCTTATAAAGTAAAACGTTATTTAATACCATTTTACAATTGTATCCGTCAAATGTTAAGATTAATCAGGTTTTTTATTGTCATATTACAGAAAACAAAACTCGTAATTGATTAAGCCTTTATACTGAAATTATAAGAACATCAAGATACACAATTCGAAATATGAAAACTCTTCCATAACGTTTATAAGTTACGTTATAAAAATATATGTCTAATGACATTATATTTCACAGCTAGAAGTTCCCATACGAATTATATAAAAAGGCAATAAACGCTCGCAATCAAAGCGAGTTATGCTTTGTGATGCACCGTGGAAATTGTGATCGCTACCCGCCATCGATTGGAGGGGTAATTTATAAAAAAAAATACAAAAATTACCTCGGAACAAAGGGGCCGCCGCTTTGGTAAAATTCGCAGATTACCGTGGCATGCGATAAAACCAATACGCGTATAGTGTTGTCAGAGAGAAATGGCCTGTGTATGCCATTTAATTTAAAGCAATCGAATGAATGTTTAATTTTAATGCGTTTACATGAAATTCGTTTGTTTGATTGCATTGTAGACTAATAGATGGCGTTAGTGGTTTTAGTCGCGCGAACACTTTATTCAACTTTATACAAGTATTTTAATTATGTTTATATAGAATACAGTCTAATTAAAATATTAACACTAATTCAACTATTCCACTATTCTATTTAGTCGAATTAAGCAAGTCGTTATAATAATATAATATGGTTTACAATTTGTATTACAAATAAATATAAATATATAATCTTAAAATTTTAAGAAATAATATCGCTTTCTATTCACTACAAAATTATTACAGCAAGAGAATTAAAAAAATCAACAAATAAACCGAAATTATGAAAAGACTATATAATTAGTAAGATGAAACGCTAACAGCAAAATATGCAGAACATTTCAAAGGAAATTTCTTTGTTAGAAAATAACGAAAGCGAAAAGTAGAGGATTAATGAAATTTCATTTTTTCCGGAAAATAAAAAGAAAACAATTCCAATTCCGGGATAGTTAGATTAAAGAATGAATGAAAGACTGAGAACTGAAGAGCGAATGTAGCCAGGGTTTCCTTTGCAAAAGCTTTCGAAAAAGCCGAATAACTCTAAAAGCCCCCCGTTGACATACAAAGCTCCAAGTTTTCGCTCTCCGACGCTGAAAGAAAGCTGAAAATTACAACATTCTATGAAATTGTTGCCTTTGAATGATACAAGAGCACGGAATTGAGAATTAACTTTAATATTTCGTTATGATACAATTTTTTCCTTACATTTATCATGTTACATTGTTGGGTGCGCAGCTTTGTGGGGAAAATCGAGACTTATACAAAATGTCATGTTACGTTTTATGCATACGTTTTGACAAAAAAAAAATGTAATTAATAAATATCTTAATAATTGAATTAATATGGATGCTGATAAGCAATAATGTGTCAACCCACAAAAAGTCAAATTTTAATATATTGATGTATTTTGATATTACGTCACCTATTTAACATTATTCAAAAAATTTCAAGTCATCTAAACTAAATAAGTATGGAAAAAAGTTTCTTAACGAAATGTTTCGAATTTCAGGTGCGTTCCATATTTTGCAATTTATAAAATAATCTCAAATATTTAAAAACTTTTTATTAGATAACATATTAAATAAATCTATCTGCTTTTGATTCAATATACATTTTACCAACATAGAAAAGAAAAGATGAATATATACATTGGTCTTCAAATTAATTTATTAAGAATAGGTTTGATATCTTTAGACGCCATTTTCTCAAAACGAAGTCCGTGTGGCTTGACACAGTATTGCTTATCAGCGTCCATATAATAAATGCGAAATTTTATGAGAACGGATTGATGTTTATTGCTCTTTGCAAAAAACTATCGAACAGATTTTGAAGATTTTAGAGAAATTTATATATTAAAATAATAACATACGCGTCTTTACGTCATGCTATGTGCGAAGGCTAGTTTACATATAATATTTAATTTTAACAATTACTTCTATACAAAAATTTAACCGTTTTACAATTTGTACAATTTATTACAATTGTATAAAATTCAGAAAGAAGCAACAAGTTAAATTTACATGAAAATGATATTTAAATTCTATATATAACAATTTAAATCGTATTCAAAGGACCAGTCCTCACCGACGTCACTTTATAAGACAAAGTGTCAAGATGAAAGGGACCGACGAAGATTGTCGCATTGTATCTTCACTCGTTAGCCGTATCGGTGGATTTATTTAACGATTAATTGTAGTTCAAGGCATGAAGGGCTATCGAACTGTCTAGAAGTTTTTAGAGTATGCTTCTCTTTGTTAAATATGCGATATTTTTTGCTTTTTTTTTGCTGCTTATTAATAACTTAGTTTAATAGCTAGTTTTATTTCTTTTATGAATCTTATTAAGGGTTTTATTTCTTTGGTTTAATGTCTTATGTGTGTGTATATATTTTTTGAGATAAAGCGTAAATATGGTGTGTTGTTGGAAATACAATACAAGTGTATATTTTTTATATTCATATCTGTCATTATTTTTATATTATAAAGAAGAGAAAAGAACTAAATAAAATCTTAGAATCTACTAATAAAACCAAAAAAAATCATAATATAGCTGTCTGTAGCCATACATTTTATTTTGTAACTTCTTTAATCACTAATGGTTCAAAAGCAAATACACAATTTTGTTAACTTGATGATATATTATATCGAGTATATAATAAAAAATCCCATGTGACCAAATAAGAGAGTATACCTTTTTAACAAAAATACCAAATCGATCAATCTATTTTCGAATAATCGGAGAAAAAATATTAAAAAAAAATACTGACTCCATTCATTAGATTTGGAT
The DNA here is from genome assembly GCA_037950945.1 of Hypolimnas misippus. Lineage (NCBI taxonomy): Eukaryota > Metazoa > Arthropoda > Insecta > Lepidoptera > Nymphalidae > Hypolimnas > Hypolimnas misippus. Next base: position 6,570,029 of record JBBEEQ010000014.1, read on the forward strand.
TCTGATAAGCAATAATGTGTCAACCCACAAAAAGTCCTATATATGTATTTTACATCATTCGAAAAAAATTTAAGTTGTCCTAACTAAATAAGCACGGAGAAAACTTCCTTAATTTAATGTTTCGAATTTCAAGTGCGTTCCATATTTTACAATGTAAGCAATAATCTTATATATTCAAAAAAATATATTATTAGATAAAACTTTTGATTAGATTAATCTAATTTTTAGGTCATAATAGAAAAGAAAAGATGGATATATACTTCAAACAATTTTATTAAACTTGTTTTGACTTCTTTAGATTACATTTTCTAAAAATAAAGTCTCTGTGGCTTGACATAGTATGGCTAATCATTGCATTTTTTCAAGTAAAACTCGACAATTGATTCAAATTACTCTACCAAAACAAACAAGACAATTGAAACATCATAATCGAAATGAAACGATTTTCGTACACGCGTATGAAGCGGTCGGTTTTTATAACTCGCCGTAAATGTAACAATAGGGCGATTACTTACCCCTTAAGCTCGTGAATGGCCGCGAATTCTTTGAAGAGTTATGTTACAGTCTTGAGCGGCTGTAAGTCTAGCTGGGATTGTTGCTTTCTAGTCGTAAATTTGCGTTTTTTATTGTTATTAGCGTATCTAAACATTCGAATATTTTTAATATTTGACATAAGCAAAGACCAATACATACTGAGTTTTTAATGATTATATATGTATATGTCTGTATATGTACATATATGTCACTTTTTTTAGCTAGTTATTCTTCTACTATCAGAAGATTTTTGTTAACCATTAGAGTATTTATTTAATAAGGGTTTTCGTAAAAGTTGTAACAGTAGATGCAAATTCCGGTCGATTAAACCAAACAAGATTTTTTATTAACCGACCAGGAATTTTCTTCGGTCAATGCTCAGAAATTTGTGGAGCCAATCATAGATTTATACCAATTGTAATTAAAAGGATTTCAATTAAAACCTTTATTAATTGAATTAATAATTATACATTTTAATGAATTGATAAAATATATAATAATTATACTTTATTCATAATTCTCGTTAACGCGTGTATTATACGTTGAAATACGAACTTAGGACTTTTAAATAGCAGTTTTTAATAAGCTTACATTTTATGCGCATACCCGCATAAGGGGGTTCCCTGCCTGAAGCATTCGCCTATAATCTAGCAGTCCAGTGGGTCCAATTTTGATAAACTAACGCTTTCAAATATTGCTACATTTTGACAGTTAAACGTGTAGTACAAAAATCAGAAATCAACTGTCAGAATTTTGTATTTTGTGAATAGTTAAACGTTTTGGAAGAAGAGCTAAGTATTACATCACGAAACTTGTAATGATACATTTTGTAACACCCGTGATACTATGTGTAACGTCAATGCACACCAAACGCTATGACCAGTTGGTTTGCCAAATGCTTGAAGTCGAATTGGTTGTTACATCACAGGTGAATACTCCTCAGTTAATGAGGCATTTGTAACGTAATACTCAAAATCGAATCTTAGACTTTTACGTAACACCGTTATATTTCCAGCGAGCGAGCGCCCTAATACGAGTTTATAAATATTATTTGCTGCCCAGTGGTCGAAATCGACCGTATTTAATTTAAATTTTAAGTTTGAATATGACCAGAGATATTGTCAATTTGCTCACAGACATTAACAAAGGAGTAAATATGCGTGTGTGTGTCAAATATATGGTAGTGCGTGCTATGTTTTATATTAACTGTATTATATAAACCATAAGTCTGCACAATTCCATACTCCTTCATTCGCGCAATTTCTGTAAAAAGGGGTTCAAATCTTTTGCTTCACGTATTAATATATACATATATTAAAAAAATATTCGACGTCTAGATCAAACGATACGCGTAACACGAGTTTAGCGTAAGAAAACAAGCTAACTACCATACGAAACACGCCAGGTGTGAACGTCCTTACGCATCTTAACACGCCCAGTTTATAAACGCCCTAATTCATTTAAATAAATAAACGCGGTCTGTCATTGGCATATCGTTTCTCTTATCGCCTTATCTCCGAACGTTTTTAATTAAGCTGAATACTTATCTCGACCACTTGTACTCCCACTTGTTTTAAACAGATAACAATGCTATCATTCTTATCATTAACATCTATATTACGTGATCAAGAAGCTTGGGTGGACACGAGTCTTGGCTCCTCCCCCGATAAGGTGAAACTATTAAAAATGTAATTTAAAGAGTCGGTTTTATTTAAATTGTAATAAGAAAATGTATTGAATATTTGGTATAAAACTTGTTGCATCTGCTCTTGTAGTGTCCGTTAAGAAAATAGTTTGGTTATTGATGTACGCAATAATAATTGTTTTGTAATAATGTTGGAATGTGCTAAAAATGAATTGGAATGAAGAAAAAACTGAATTTGATAATTATTAAAAATGTATTGTTTAAATTGCAATATAAGCTAATGTATTATAAAATGTGTTGTATCTGCTCTTTTAGTGACCGTTACTTAAATAGTTTTTGTTTTGACGTAGGCAAAAACAATTGTTTTGTAATGTTATGTCTTAGTAATGAACAGAAACTTGAAAGCATGGACAGCAGGAGCATCGTCTACATGAACAAATGCCGAGAGCAGTAATCAAACCCGTGACCATTAGTGCTGTAAAACACTGCACTTAGTTCAATTATTAATTATGAGTATTAAGTCTAGACAAGACGACCCGAGTCTGATACTAAACAAATTTTTACTATTTAGGTAATGTCAAATGTACGTGACGACGCACACTGTGCGCTGGGGTTGTGTAGGAATGCCGGTCGGCAAATAAAAATACACGTTTACGATGACTACCGAGGGTAAAGCGGGGATTCGGGCTCTGTGGCTTCGAAAGAAGGGCTTCAGTACAGTATTTTTTCTTCAGTATTTTTCTTCAGTATTTTTCTTCAGTATTTTTCTTCAGTATTTTTCTTCAGTATTTTCTTCTTTCTTGTTCTTGTGAGCCCGAATCCCGACGATGTAATGAATGTCGACAGCGCCAACTGGCGCTCCTTATATTTGGTTTTCCTCGCCCCTGAGCCCTCTTCCCCGCTTCACCCCCGTAAACTTTATTTGCTTTAAAAATCATTATTTACATCATTTTTTCTTATTAGAATATCAGTTCTTATTATTTTTATACAATTAGTTTTATTATCTAATAAGATTGTGTCAGTAGCGACGTCTGTTCCGAAGTGAGCGCGAGATGTCGGTTGCGACATATTTATACTACCTCGTCCCCCGCCTCAGCAGTATAAATATGTCGCCCTACGCTGTTCCCAGCGTCAGTCTGTGTTTACGCGTTCTCGCGCGCGCTTCGGAATAATTAACGTATGAAAGAGTAAATTATTCAGTAAACAATCATAAAACATGACTTATTACAATTATTAACAAGAATCGAAATGAATAAATATTAAATATAATATCGTAACTACTGGCAACTAGTAACACACAATAGTCAAAAACTCTATATAACTATAAACAAACATGAATTTATCTTTAACCTAGGCTTATTTTTAAATTTATATAATTATGCTTAACTTATGTACATTGCGGTCGTCCTGCACATTCCTCCCGCCGTGCATTGTCCCTCGGGCGATGCAGTGTCTCTCGGTGCAGGCGGCTGCGGCTCGGTGGGCATCAGGATGAGTTTCTTTGTTGGTCTTCGTAGCACTCCTCCTCTGGTCTGCACGTCGACTGCGCGGACGACTCCGTCGCTCCCGGGATACGTCTTCTGTATACGTCCTAGAGGCCAGGTGTTGCGCGGCAGGTTGTTGTCTGCGACCAGGACTATATCGCCTTCCTTGAGTGGTGGCCCTTTCCCGTGGGGCGCGCGTCGATGCTGTAGGCCGGGTAGGTATTCGTGAAGCCAGCGGCCCCAGAACATGTCGGCGAGTCGCTGTGATGCTCGCCACTGTGTCCTCCCGACCAGGTCTTTGTCGTTGAATGTCCCGGGTACCGGGACGCGCGCTGAGCCGTGTAGTAGGAAGTGGTTCGGTGTGATGGCCTCGGGATCCTCGGGGTCGACTGATACGTGGGTCAGGGGTCGACTGTTGACCGTGTATTCGGCTTCCGCTAGGAGAGTGTTCAGTACCTCTTCTGACACGTGTCGGTCGTGTAGTACTGTGTTGAGGGCGGTCTTGACGCTTCGCACGAGTCGCTCCCACGCGCCACCCATGAACGGTGCTCCGGGTGGTATGTACCTCCAGCTGATGGTTTTCTGGTTGGCTTCCGCTTCTGTGGCTGTGTCGATAGCTTTGCGAAGCTCTCTGTCGGCGCCGTGAAGGTTGGTCCCGTTGTCCGACCATATCTCGGTCGGACACCCTCGCCGGGCGATCATTCTTCTCAACGCCATGACAGCAGACTCCGTGCTAAGCGAGGCTGCGACTTCGAGGTGTACCGCTCTGGTGGTGAGACACGTAAAGAGTGCGACGTATCTTTTCTTGTTAGTTCGACCGACGACCACGGTGAAAGGCCCGAAGTAGTCTACGCCCACGTAGGTGAACGGACGCTGGTGGTGAGCTAACCGGCCGGGTGGATGGTTACCCGTCGGCGGCTCGGAGGGTGTGGCTTTCCTCCGTCGGCAGGCTAGGCACCGTCGTATCGTTTCTCTTGTCACTGGTCGCACTCTCACAATCCAGTAGTACTGATTACACTCGTTAACTGTTGTTTCGACGCCCGCGTGATGTAGTTGTCTATGTACATAGTCTATGTACAATCTTGTCACGTAGTGATTTCCGTCAAGTATCGGAGGGTGTTTTTGTTGCTCCGTGACGCCCGCCGTTGCACCTATTCTTGTTTTTAATACTAATATTCCGTTTCTGATTTCTGTTGACGTCGTACGAAGCCGGCTGTTTTTTGACGGTTCCTTGTCATTGTTGAGATTTTCTATTTCAGTTTTGAATGATTGTTCTTGTACGAGGCGTACGAGTAGCTTTTCGGCGTCGAAAATATAGCGCGTCGGTAGATCGATGTATGTTGACCTCTTAGTTGTTGATGCTTCGGTCGTTGAACTCGACCTATTTTTTGTCTCTTTCTTTTGTGTGTAGTCGCTATCTCTTTCCTTATTTCTTGCGTTTCTTTTATAATGTATTTTTTCGCGCTTCGGTTGACATAGGTGTATGAATTGTAGTACTCGTGCCGTTGATCTTAATAATTTTTCCCATTTTGAAAATCGTGTATATGTAGGTATTGCTTCCGATAGCTTCGTGACGTCACTCGAGTGTCTTAATATGTTTGTTTTTTCTTCGCCCGTGTTGACTATTTTCTTTTGTTGTTCTGTGGGCCATACTGATGGGTCCTGATATAGATGTTCAGGGCCTCGGAACCATCGATGTCCGCAGTTCAGGTCTCGGGGTACTTCGCGTGTCGCGTCGTCCGCGACGTTCATCTTCGTAGGTATCCATCGCCACTCGTTTACTGAACTGTTTTCTTCGATTGCTGCTATCCTGTGAGCGACGAATGGACGGTATGATCTTGAGCCTGTTCGTATCCACGTGAGTACCGTACGGCTGTCGGTCCAGAAGGTCTTCGACTCGGGCTTCGCGTTGTGTTCTTCTATGACGGCCGCGGCCATGCGACTGCCCATGACGGCCGCTTGAAGCTCGAGGCGCGGTATCGACGTCAACTTGAGTGGCGCTACTTTTGCTTTCGCTGCGATGAGTGAAACGTGTACTTCGCTCCCGCCGGTGACGACTCTCCAGTATAGGGCTGCGGCGTATGTCGATTCGCTCGCGTCGACGAAGACGTGTAGTTGTAGTGAGTCGCTGTGGCTGTAACCCGGGTAGCAACGTGGTACGGATATACCACGTAGGCTTTTCAAGTGCGCTACCCACTCGACCCATCGTCTCGCGAGCTCTTCGTCGAGGTGTTCGTCCCAACCGGTGCCGCGGCGCCACACTTCTTGCAGGATTCGCTTGCCGCTGATGGTGACAGGCGACGCTAGTCCGAGCGGGTCGTATACGGACATTAATAATCGAAGTGTTTCTCTCTTCGTTGGTCGTTCGTTATCTAAGGCGTTCTGCGGTAGGCGGCTCAAGTTGAGGTTGAAGCTGAGTTCGTCGCTCGCTGGCCTCCATATGAGTCCAAGTACTCGTTCGATTCTAGTTTCGTGATGTAGTGCGACGCTCTCTCTGGAACCCGGATCTGTTTCTAGGGCTTCTATGACTTCGCGATCGTTCGACGTCCACTGTCTTAATTCGTAGTGAGCTTTTGTCTGTATGTCTCTCACTTGTTTTGATACTCGGATGGCCTCTTCTTTGTTTGCGAAGCTGTGTAGGTAGTCGTCTACGTAGTGATTGTGTATGATTGCTGACGCCGCCTCGGGGTATTGTTGTCGATGTTTCGCCGCGTTTATGTCCTTGACGTAGATCGCTGTTGAGGGCGAACAGGTGGCTCCGAAAATTAGCGACGTCATTCTATATTCTTCCGGTGGTTTGTCGTCGCGTCTGTCGCCTCTCCACAGAAATCTCACGGCGTCCCTGTCTTCTTCTATGATCTTGACTTGCATGAACATTTCTTTGACGTCAGCTGAGACTGCTATAGGGTGTTGTCGAAAGCGCATCAGAACCCCGGGTAGCGACTGTAGTAAGTCGGGCCCCGTTAGTAGGTTGTCGTTGAGTGAGACGCCCTTCGTCTTGGCTGCGGCGTTGTGAACGATGCGTAGTTTATTTGGCTTCATTGGATTCTTGACGTCGAAGTGAGGTAAATACCACGTTCGGTTTGTGTTCTTTGGGGGCGGCGCTAGCTCGGCGTAACCCTTTTCTAATAATTGTTCTATCTGTTCATTGTATCTTTTCTTTAAGTCGACGTCTTTATCTATCTTTCTTTCGACACTGTAGAGTCTTTTCAATGTATTTTCGTAGTTATTCGGTAGCACGACGTCATCTGTTTTCCATAGTAGGGGCGCTTCGTACCGTCCGTCTTCCCTCTCTTTCACGTGTTGTTCGAGCTGTAAGAGGGCGCGCTTCTCGGGATCGTTCTTCGGTCGTTTAGCTTCTATGTTGAGTGATTCTATTGCGAAGTATCGTTTGAGTTCTTCGTCCATGTTGTCTTCTCGTGTTACTATGTGGTTGACGAAGTGAACTCTCTGTCCCAGAGATCGTGAGTGCGCACCGTGTAGCACCCATCCGAGTGCGGTGAGAGAAGCGACGGGTTGATTGCGGTGTCCCTGTCGTACTTCAGTGGCGATCAATAAATGCCAGTTGTCCTGGCCGATTAATATTTGTGGCTTTATCTTGCCGTACGCGAGTTCCCTTCTGATGTCGTTGAGGTGTTTGCAGTCTTCTAAGTCGGCCTCGTTGACAGTCTGCGGTGACAACTGGATGTTTTCTATTGTGCGCGCGTGCATGGCGTGTGACTCTTTCGTGCCTTGTATTTTCAATGAGACTCGGTGTGATTTCGTAGCTGTTATTTTTGTGTCTGCGATTGCTTCGATGTGTAGCGTTTCGGCGGGCCCCTTTGCTCCTGTTCGTTGAGCGATTTTTGATTCGACGAGGGTGACTGTAGAGCCATCGTCGAGCAGTGCGTAGGTGTTCACTTCTCCCGCCGGTCCGGAAACTTTGACCGGAACTATTTTTAAGTATGACTGCGACTTTCTTTCTGTCCACGTTGACGCGACTGTTTCATTATTTTCTGTGTTCGTCTTCGGGTTGTCGATCGTTCTATGATGATGAAGTAATTTGTGATGCCAGTATTTGCAGTTGTCTTCGCCGCACTTTCTGCGCTGACAGTTGTGTTGTCTTCCTCGGTATCGTAGACAGCCGAAACATAGGCGGTTCGATTTTACTATGTCCCATCGTGTGTTGACGTCTGCTTCTCTGAATTTTGTGCACTGTGGTAGGATATGACCATCACGTGAGCAGGAAGGACACTTGAATGATGTTTTCTCTGTAGTGGCGTAGCTTTTATGTAAGCGTCTTGTCGGTGGCCCGGTCGATTCTGTGGCGGCACTCGAAGTCTCTGGCGCTGCGTAAGGACCGCATAGTCGTGCTTCGTTTTGTAGGAATTTCATTATCTTGATAAGTTCTGGGTCTTCTCTTGAGCATAGCGAGGAGTATTCGTACCATTTATATTTCATGCTTGTCGTCATCTTATCCACGATGCATTTTGCTGTTTCCGGACTATGCAAGTAGTGTACGCGATCGAGTGCGCGCAGGGCTGCGACAGCGTTCATCATTCGACTTGAAAAGATGCATATGTCTTTCGGCGAGTCGTTGAGGCGAGGTAAGGCGCGAAGTTTTTCTAGTTCTGACAAGGCGATCGTATCTGGTCGACCGAAGCGTGCCTCAAGCGTCTTCATGATATCGTCTGTGGTTCCGTCGAGTATGAGTAGATTTTCTACGGCTTCTTTTGCTCTTCCATTTAAACTTCGTCGTAATCTTCCCATATTTTCTATTTCACTGTACATACACGACGATTCTCTATATGCCGCGTTGAAGGAGAGCCAATCGGTGTGGGAACCGAAAAATAAAGGTAGCTCTGTTACCTGTTTCATTGTTTGTCCCGATCTGGCTGCCACGGCGATGGCAGACGCTAATTTTGTCACATCGACTTGGGACGTCTTCTCGTATTCGTTTTCTTCCTTTTTCGGCTCTTCAATTCTTTTTGCTACTACGAGCGCCGCCGATGCCGGCGGCGGGGGTACCGGCACCGACGGCGGCTCAGCCGGTGCCCGTACGTCTTGAATTTCGTTTGTCTGGGGCAAAGTCGCCCTGTGTTCCTGTGTGGCGTTTAACCACGAACCAACTCGTTGCTGTGCTCCTACGTCGGAGATGACCGTATCGTCATCGCTGTCGTCTTCTGTTTCTATGCAGGCCAATCTCGCCTTCGCGAGCTCTAATTCGATTCTTAATACCTCTTCTTTGGCCTGAGCGATGCGACGGGCTTTTCTGTTGATTCGTTTCGATCTCTCGGATCGTCTATCTTGCTGCTCTTGAGGATTCATTACGGCGGGTTGCAGCACTGTGGCTTGTTCGGCGTTCTTCGTGGCTTCGGCGGCCGTAGTCTCGGCGGCCGTAGTCTCGGTGGCTGTAGTCTCGGTGGTCGTGGTGGCGGTGGCGTCCGACGACGTCGTGGTTGCAGAACCTGACGCCTCCGTGGTGGTGGCGCTTTCGTCGGACGTCTGTTTCGTAGAGCGTGTGACCGGCATCCTCAATCCGAAATCGAAGGACCAGAATGTACGTGACGACGCACACTGTGCGCTGGGGTTGTGTAGGAATGCCGGTCGGCAAATAAAAATACACGTTTACGATGACTACCGAGGGTAAAGCGGGGATTCGGGCTCTGTGGCTTCGAAAGAAGGGCTTCAGTACAGTATTTTTTCTTCAGTATTTTTCTTCAGTATTTTTCTTCAGTATTTTTCTTCAGTATTTTCTTCTTTCTTGTTCTTGTGAGCCCGAATCCCGACGATGTAATGAATGTCGACAGCGCCAACTGGCGCTCCTTATATTTGGTTTTCCTCGCCCCTGAGCCCTCTTCCCCGCTTCACCCCCGTAAACTTTATTTGCTTTAAAAATCATTATTTACATCATTTTTTCTTATTAGAATATCAGTTCTTATTATTTTTATACAATTAGTTTTATTATCTAATAAGATTGTGTCAGTAGCGACGTCTGTTCCGAAGTGAGCGCGAGATGTCGGTTGCGACATATTTATACTACCTCGTCCCCCGCCTCAGCAGTATAAATATGTCGCCCTACGCTGTTCCCAGCGTCAGTCTGTGTTTACGCGTTCTCGCGCGCGCTTCGGAATAATTAACGTATGAAAGAGTAAATTATTCAGTAAACAATCATAAAACATGACTTATTACAATTATTAACAAGAATCGAAATGAATAAATATTAAATATAATATCGTAACTACTGGCAACTAGTAACACACAATAGTCAAAAACTCTATATAACTATAAACAAACATGAATTTATCTTTAACCTAGGCTTATTTTTAAATTTATATAATTATGCTTAACTTATGTACATTGCGGTCGTCCTGCACATCAAATATATCAAGATTGAATGTAATCATACATATCAAGTGTTATATTTTATATGAAAAACGTTCGATCTTAATCGATTAAATAATCGATCAAAGTCTTCTGAGTATATTCAAGGAGGTACAGTTAGCAAAATTATTTTAATTATTATTAAAATATATTCTTGTAGAAGTCATAAAGTCTTTTGTTTATAAAGTATGCATTTTTATACTTTCTTTTCACTTGACTTAAAAACGCAGAAGGTTCTTCATAGTGTATGATGGTTTTTGATTCTTGTTACCTCGGAACTCTGTCATTTATTACTCAAATTCTTTTTTAGGCTGATTAACATTTTGACACGCACTGCACCAGTCTGATGAAAAAAAAAATTGCATTTGCGCGCCCATTCGTTGTTTACAACCTTAACATTAACTAGCCGTCTCGGAAGCGTGACGTAATATAGCCCATAGCCTTCCTCCATAAATAAACTATCTAACACAAAAATAATTTTACAATTCGAACCCGTTCCTGAGATTAGCGCGTTCAAACAAACAAACTCTTCAGCTTTATAATATTAGTATAGTTATGTAACGAATTTAATGCGCGTGCAACCCCTTCAGCTTGTCAATAGCTAATATTTGCATTATTTGAAAACCGAATCACCGATCGCAAAACGAATAAAACCACTACATCCATTGATGCAACTTTCAAAAATCTATTTCCTGTCTGGACGCCCATCCGGTTATGGCGTCGCACATTTTCCGGTTATTTTCAAAACCCATTATTTTCGAATCGAGGGTGAAATATTTTTGTATTTCGAATACTTTTTATTTTGTTTATTTGTTTTTAATACGTTTATGTGTTTTTGGATCTGACAGTATAAATAAATAATGACACTTAGACGAGAATTTCAATCGTATCGGTTTGCTCTCAGACTTTTATAAAGAACTATGTACATCTATAAGTAAGTAGTCATTGATTCGCACCTGAACTTTCAGGTGCGAATCAATCATTTAGTGTTTTAAGTATCACGTCAATGTTTATTACAGCTTCATCATCATCTACTTAGTATTTTTCCCGGTATAAACCAGGGTCTGCTTTCTATTCCAGTCCAGATATTGACGAGTCACTGATTTTTACACAAAGCGATTGCTATCTGACCTCCGCAACCTCTGAAGGCAAGCCAGTAACCATTTAGAATAGAATAATTTCCCTACTAGTAACGATCGTTATCAGGTGATTGTGATAAAAACCGGGATCGACAGCGTTATGTACTCTCCGAGGCACGGTGGAGAGACCCACAAGGACAAACACCCAGACCTAGGAACAAATATTTATGCAAATATAAATATCTGTCCCGAGCAGGGATCGAGCCCGCAACCGTCGGTGTTAGTAGTATATTCAGCACTACACCAGAGCAGTCATTATTGTTACCAGATTACACTTGCTTTATATCAATTACGAGACTAAAAACTACAAATTTAATTCCCGCCTTAAAAAACATCAAATCCATTTATCTATACGTCTATACTATATTATATTGAAGAGAGAGCGAATTTTATATATGCGAACTAAACTCTGGAGCCGCTGAATCTATTTTAAAATTATAGTATCATTGTAGATGTACGTAGTCTATGTTTTATATATACATATATGGGTATCATTTGAAATTTAATAATATTATTTTAATATTAAATATTTAATGCGACTTCGAATTATATTTCATTTATGTAGATCTTATTTACTCCAGTATTAACAAATGGTTATGCTTTAAAGTTTGAGTACGTAAACATGAGATTTTAATAATAATAATATACATTTCATAATATCTTACAATTAAAAAAAAAGTTTAAATGCAATTCTTTCGAAATATTATAATATATTACAAATTTTAACAACAAATAATAAATTATTACCAATAAATTACTTAACATATAATATTACTAAAGAATATTTTTTATAACAGAATAAAATTTTATTTATTATACACATAATATGGTTTAAAAAGCAGTTAAAATGAGACATGTTTCATTGTAATTTATACTTTATTTTTTGGGTTATAAGAAATAAAATGCCATGAATGTATACTTATGTGAGTTTAAGATGTATCACATAATTTGACCTGCTTGACATATTTCACACTGTAGCGATAGATGATTTTAATGCCAAATTCGTATTTTATTATTTCGATGAAATTAAAATTGTAGCAACAATGATGATTACTCTGTATACTAGTTGCCCTCGCGGTTACACTCGCATTTTTGGTTACTGTTTCACTCCTATGAGTCATAGCGTTATGAAATATAACCTTCCTTATTAAACGGGCTAACTAATGCAAGAATATTTTTTCAAATCAGTCTCTTAGTTTCAGAGCTATTGTGAACAAACAAACAATCGAATCTTTCCTCATTATAATATTAGTGTAGATTAGTGATTACTATACTGTGATTTAATGAAATATTAATACATAATATATTATAAAAAATTAAATATTTAAAAAAAATAATTAAATATTTCACTCTTAAAACAGCTTTGATATTATCTTAGAAGCAGTAAAAAGTGTATAATGTACATATATATACATAAGTCTTAATATATTTATGTCTAAAATGGCATTGCACTAGACATTCAAAGAAAATGCTTAAAAACGAGTGTTTTATATATAAGTCTTAGTTTAAATATTTAAGTGTACAATTATCACAAATGGAAAAGGTAATCTTGATAAAATCTCTAAGATGCTCACGGGTATCGTGATGTAAAAAATTTAGGTCTTCATAGCTATTAAAAATTAAAAAAATAAATATTATATATAATACAGATTGACAGACACGTTGGCGCAGTGGTCTCTGCAACTGACTCAAGCACTAACGGTCGCGGGTTCGATCCCCGCTCACGGCAACTGTCTGTATTGGTCATGCCACCCGCATGTTTGTCGTGATTTGGGTGTTTGTGTTAGTGTTGTGAGTGTTTCCGGACCCCCGACACAAGGTCACGCGATCTTAATGGTGACGGTTGAGTGTGATGCGTTTATTTATTTATTATTTAATAGTTATTCTTAAACGTGTTTTCATCGGTATACTATATCTCCTTGATTACTACACCAAAACTAATTTTTTATACGTCATTTTGAAGATTATTTTTAACTTTTACGACGAAAATTAGGAAATTATCTTATTAATTAATGTTTTTAATAAAATAATCATCAACTATTTAGCATTTCTCCCGATTATACCAGAGTCTGCTTATTACTCAAGTCCAAGTCATTGGCAAGTTACTGAATTTTATACAGAGCGATTGCCATCCGACCTCCGCAGCCCCTGAAGCCATTAACCATTTAGACTACAATAATCTCCCTACTAAGTGTAACGATAAGTATCAGGTAATTATGATAACAACTGAGACCGGCTTCATGTGCTCTCCGAGGCACGATGGGGAGACCCACAAAGGCAAACACCCACGCTTCTAGGAAATATATACACATACAAATATCTACCCTGAGCTAGGATGGAACCCGCAACCGTCGGCTATATAGATATACTCAATACCACAACAGTATAGAGCGTTCGTCGTTTTCATTAAAATAATATAGTTTAAAATTATTTTTACATAACTAATTAGAAATGATGGAAAGTATTTGCACGAGACACTTAGTACTGCATTATTTTTGTTTTTGAAGTCCACTGAAGGGGGTTATTATGCGGAGCTATCGTCAACGCAAAACAATACATTTTGATAGTTGATTTGTTTCGTTTGAGTACAAATTAGAAATTAACTGGCAAAATCTATCGCGGTACGCTCTAGCTCACCGTAAGTACCCTGCAGATTTTAAGTCGCGATATTTGCTTACAATTTGACCGTTCTATATATTTAATTATTTCGATTATTAATTTATTATTAAAAACCAATTCAGATAGATAGATTTAGAAATTTTGTCTATCAATTTGCAAGACTATTTTAATAAAAGAAAAATAATGTTACAAGTGGATATATATTATATAAATACAGTGTATTGTAAGGTATATATTTAAAATTGTAATGAAAAAATATTTGTTTAAAACGTCATATTATGAACTTTATTTATAAAAAGTAGAACATAAGACAGTTATAATGTCTCTAAATTTAAATAATTCGAAAGTAATTCGATATTTTTAAAAGACAAAACAAAAAAGAATCCGTTAAAACTTGTAAGATAAAAGCTAATATAAATATTCACAACGAAATTGGGAAATTGTTAATTACTTAAATTCTTTATTTTTTTATTTCTTAATTACGAATGTTTTATGTTTTATTTTATCTATGATCATTCTTTGAAATTAAAAAAAAAACACTGATCGCAGTTATGCACATGTATTTAAAAGTATTAAAATTAAATTAAAAATACCCCCGACAACATAATCATTTCAACGAGCCTAAATACGAAACTTCTTCTGAAAGTTGATGAGAAGATGTCGTGCTGATTCCAAATGCTGCAGCATCAGCTTCAGTTTACGCAACTATGTTAGATCTCAGATTCTTTTAACAAATAGAAAAAAGCTAATAACCTTTAAAATATCCGAACAGATCTTCATAAATTATAGCTCAAATCCATCCCGATTACATCGGCTTTCAAACAAAAAAACTGCATCAAGATTGGTCCATTCATTAAGGCTATGATGCTACACACAAAAAAACAATTACAGACGTCAAATTTATATTATTTATATTTCATTCAAGTTACTCTGTAACGAAACAATTGTGGAAACCGCATTAAATTTCGTACAGCAGCTTCTGCGTGATGCGCGAACAAATATGGACCAGTTAAATTTTGATTAGATATATAGCAGGAATATAAAATATTTTTGTATTAATCGTTAATTATAATAAGAAATACAACCACATTGATATATTTCATAATAGTTTAAATAAATATTCTTCTTTTGTAAAAAATAAAAATAGTTAATAGGGTATCTTTTCCAAATTTATTTCATAAATTATTTCTGTTATATAACATTAACAATTTTATTAGTTCACTTAAGGAAGTGAAGTAACAAGGGTCAAAGTAGTGGAAACTTAATTGGCATATGTTGTATAGTTTTAAATTCTTTTTCCTTCTGTAAATATGAAATGATGTATAAATAAATAAATTATGTAATTAACATGAATATTCACGGGGACAATTCTGTGTTGGGGTATTTAATGTATACTAGTGGTCGCCATAATGAATTTAAATTAAAAGTTCAATAATATTTAAGGCTCTATTGATAATCTATTCTCAATTTGACCATAGAAAACAAAAGAGTATAATATCCGAGTGTCTGTCTAACACATGTTAGTGTGTGTAATGTTACTTTTTATTGACTTAATGTATTTTTTTGCATAATTAATAAAATAGAATTCTGCATTCCTTGTCTATATAAATATAAGTATGCGAAATTTAATACTCTTCCGTCATAAAAGTACGTCGACGACTTTTATAAAATGGGGTAGAAAGATTTTATTTCATGAATTATATAAAGACATTTTTAATTCTGTTAAAAAATAATAAATCGATTTTTTTTTTGGACATTTTGTGCTTTGACTTAATTTGCGCTGTGACTGAAATTCACAAACGAGTCTTCGGTAGCATGTTTAACCGTGCACTTAATTATTAGTTATTAGAAAATTAATTATTAGAACCGAAGAGTTTTATATACATGTGTATAGATAAGATATATTTAAATCTATTAAACATCGTTTTTATCTAATTAACGAAATATGTAAATTACTTTGATTATAACGTTAGAACTTTGCCAGTCTATTAAGATAGCTTATACAACTTTTTTTGTATATTGATAAGAAATAGTTATCGTGATAAAATTATAATTTTGTCACTTTATTTTGAATCTTTGATTGCGAATAAATTTATCTTATTATGCTAGGGTTGCTTATTAGATTACTTGTGATAAGGCCGGCAATGAACTTTTTATGATTATTAAAATACCTATTGATTTTTATATTGTTGTTCCGTAAGCTATAAACAAGTAATTTTGACATTTTTAAAGACATCTCAATATTATCCTGTAATATAATATGATACAAATAACGAAGATTTAGAACAATTTCTTAATTTGAATTTTATATGAATGTTAATATGTTTTGAAACTTCGTTTTATACGTAAAGGCCTTAAAGTCAAAAGTTTAAGTTCTAAGCGTATATATGGTTTTCTAGTAATCCTTATTAATTTTTACCCTACTTTAAATCGAAAGATGTAACTATTTCCAATCTTTAAATTACATAAAAGTGTTGTCTTTCTTTGTTAGTCTTTTTTTTTTTAATAAAATTATAAAACTATGCATTCCTTTTAATTATTCAAAATTAAAATCTCTTTATTTGTACATTTCTATTTGGATATTTCTTTCTTGTCGTGATATGTTTATACGAAAGAAAATGTTAAAAAAATCGTTAGGAAAAGTGAAAGATTGAAGTTAAAATTGTCCATACAAATGAGTAACTTTTAATTGGTACAACCGGATCGGACAGCTAGTTAATGATAATTATCAAGAAAGAGGCTAATAGATTAATCTTACAATTACGATGCGGTTTACATAATATAAGACCCGATATTGCCTAGTGGTTAGAACACGTCGATCTAAACGATCGCGGGTTGAAACCTTGGCAAGCACCATTGAGTTTGCAAGTGCTAAATTTGTATTCAATACATTTCGTGCTCGGCGATAAAGGAAAATATCATAAGGACGAAATGCAGGGGAAAAATCGTTCACATGTATATCCAACCCGCAGTGAAGCAGCGTGGTTGATTAAGCTCTAAACCTTTTCCTTGATAGTAGAGGAGGCCGTTGCTTAGTAGAGGGATATTTACAGGCTCTTTCTTCACTTTTACTTTTTTAGTAACATAATTTGAGTTTGGAATGCGGTGATTGATTAAAAAAATGTATTGTATAATTTGAATGCTTCTGCGTCTTCGCTGTTATGGTCGTTTTTTATTTTGGACATAATTTTCAAGTCATATTGATAATTAACCAGCAGGAGCTGTCATTGTAGAACAATATAAGAATTGAACCGAAAAAACAAACACCGCGAAATTTTAATAAAAACAAAATAAACGTCAAACGCATAAAGTAAAATAATATTAATAATGGACAGATAAAAGATTTGTTAAAAGTTTGACGAACTATCCATTATCGGAACCAGTTCGGCGGAATCAATTTTCTTCGGGTCGCCACTCGGGTATCTGGGGTCACACATTATGCATAAATAAATTTTAATATGGTAGTAAATGTATGGTAAAAAATTTCTACGACGACAATGTCTTACATTCAAAGCTCGTGGTTCTTATGCTATAGTATTAGGGTTCAGTTTGCTTTGTTTCGGTGATATAAAACGCGTGCTAACACGGTTAAAGCCAGACAGACGGGCGCAGAATAAGCTTGTGAATATTTCAAATCCAATCTCCAGTCGTTGGCCACTAAAGTTGCTATTGTTCGAGAAAATATGCAATGGATGTTGCTCCACTCTATGGATAACATACAATGGACTTTGATAATATATTCGAGTTTATATGTTTGAAATAAAAAATGTTGATTGTTAGACGGTACGTATTTTTTTTTATTGAGAATGTTTATTGCTAACGTTACTTGTGAAATGTGTGTGTATGTTTTCCTTGTGTTGTGTAATGATGGTATGATGTGTTCAGATGCAATGAATATAGTATTTTTAAAGTTTATTTTAAATTTGGTATTATTTAGTGGTTTTTTTATATCATATTCTAAAAATATATTTTTTTAATAATGTTTTTCTGAATATTAAAAATAATTTTAATATGGACGATTTCTATTGTAATTAATAATTATATAAGAATATTTTATAATAGTAATTATTACTAAATTTTTAAAAGAATAAATGACACGGAATTCATACAAATTAAACTTATATTAATTTGATAATGTGTTTTAAAATTTATAATTCTTGTGTAAAGTAAATATTAGCCCATTAATTCCTTTTTTATTATTTGAAATTATGCGGAACCTTTATTGCGCAATTCTGATTCGTTCTTGACCGATCTTGTTTCCTGCGATATTTCTGCCAAGGCAGGTTTTATGAGGATGTGGGTGGGATAATCTTTAATCGTTAATATAACTCTTTGTTTATTTCGTAAAAGTTGAAATTATGTGCTTTTATTATGTACCTAATATCAAGGAGGTGTCCTTCGCAGTTTTATTTATGTATATTATTCGTTATAGGTTGTTGCGTGACGTTATATAGCCTATGAACTTCTTCAGTAAACGGGCTATCTAATGAAACAATAATTTTCAAACGACTAAAAATTATTTTTGAAGGAGGTTCTCAATTTGTAGCATATTTTTTTTTCACATTAGAACTTCAGCATTTATTAACAAATTTAAAAAATCCTTTTTGTTTTTTAAATTTTCTTTTTGTTTTTTTATTTTCAAATTGATTTTTATGGAATTAGTATGTCCAAGCTAACGAAATTGCGTATTTCTCTTTTTAAGTCGTTTTTTTTTAATTCATTCATATGCAATTAATAGATATGATATTGGCAAGTCCAAACAAACTCTTTTTTATATCAACATGAATATAGATTTTAAAAAATTAAAAACAAAAACGAATTTACGTAAATGAAAATAAAATAATTTAAATGTTTAAAACATAAAAAGAACGTTTTCCATAACAGCTTCGCTCTCCTGTCTAGCGCGATATTTGCAAACAACAATGGACCCCATACAACAATCTTTGTCAACCCTATATCATCGTTATACAAGAGAAAAGTGTCCCATTACTTGAACTAGTGTTTTGTGATACAATTACTTGGCTTATCTATATATTAATACGCGAAGCAAAACCTTTTGTAACTTCATACAAGAACATTGTGCGGACGGAGGAATATGAAATTTCGTACACATATAATTTATATGGAGATCTTAATTATGCAAAAAAATACATTCAATCAATAAAAACCATTACACACACTAACATATATTCGACACACACATGCATATTTTGTCTTTTGTTTATGTTCAAAGTTATAATTTACATTTATTAAAATCATACAATTAAGACATGTTTACTAGTAGTATTCACTATTACGTATTACATATGATAGTTTTTGACAGTGTTATTTTCGAAAATTGCGTTATCTATCATGAGGTCTCTGTTCGGACCTCTGTTTTGTAAGAGTTACAAATAATATTGAAAATTAAAAAAAAAACCGACAATCCATTCGTAGAGGCTGGACTGATTTTCGTAAATGCCTGAGTCTCTTTAAAAAAAAATAACCACACCCAAATCTAGGAGTTACAGTGCCACAGATAGACACATAGCAGTCAAACTTATAACACATCTTCTTTAGCGTCGGGGGCGGGGGTTAAAATTAGATGGTTATATAAATTTTGTAACTATCGATAAATACTTGTATATTTAAAGAATAGTGTGTTATAATCAAACTTACAACGTTACTCACATAATAATTGACTTTTAATGTGTAAAATAGCAGGGGCTAACATCAAAGTAGAAAATAAATTTCAATTTGTCAAATAGATTAATTATTAAAAAAAAAATTAATGGTATTATTTTTTGTGTAACGCGTGTTTAAAGGTAAAATATATGACAATTTATTTTTAATGTCTTGTAATTAGATATTAAAACCAACATAAACGAGATGTGTTTGAAATTAATTTATACCAGAATTGAGTAATTCTTTAGAGGCCTACTGTGTAACATCCGGACAATAAATTACTTACTATCTAGGGCCATGTAATTAAAATCGAGTTTTTATATATAAAACATTATAATTAATTTTAATTTAGACTATGAGATTAAAAGATTTTCTCAATAAAAAAACTTGGGAAATAAAAAACGAGACGTTCGCTCTGTTTTTGTCATTGATTATATAATAAAAGATTTTACATTTATTTAAATAATAATGTTTATTCATATTTTTTCCATTCTAATGATACGTCCAGAATGTGTAAGGAAATACGAAACGTATTTGAAAAACTAAGATATTTTAGGTGTTTTTAAATATTTTACATGTGAATGATACGTGCTATTTAAAAGTTATTTTTGTTATAAAACAGTGCTAATCGAAATGGAAATGTTATATAAATAAAGTTTTGTAACACGTCAGGTCAATTAAATCTATACTAATATTATAAAGCTGAAGAGTTTTTTTGTTTGCTTGAAAGCGCTAATCTTAGGAACTACTGGTACGATTTGAAAAATTCTTTCAGTGTTAGATAGCTCATTTATCGAGGAAGGCTATAGGCTATATATTATCAGCACCAATGAAGAATGTTTCAAAATCGGGGGATATTTTCCTATTCAGAGAGCTTACACTGCGTGCGCTGCATAAACGGTTAAAGTTTCGCAAATCGTGAATGACAGAATTCTTCCCCATTAAAAGTTCTAAAAAAATCCGCGACAGCATATGTCTATCTTTTAAGGTTAGCTCACTATAGCCTTGTTTATGCTAACCAAATTTGTTCTGAAATAATGCATTATTAGCCCAAAGTAACTATTCCACGCGGACGAAATCGCGGGCGGGAGCTAGTGTACTATAAGATGTTTCGAATATTTTTCAGTAGGTAATCGATGTCACAAGTCGATGTTCATATTTGCCCAAGAATACAGAATATTAAAAAAAACTACATACATTATTGATAGAATAATGTAATAATCTTTATAAGTACATCGACCGTTATAAAATTAATGAAATAAAAATAAATGAAATGTTTCTTATTTATAACACTAGAAGTCACTGAACCCTGCAAAATGTTTCTATATTGAAATATATTTTATTAATAGTATTAAAATAAATATTTAACCTTCATACAAAAATGTATGTTATCTATATGGATAATTAATGTTTATAATATGTGTATGTAATGTACTGAGTAACGACTATTTAAATTACGTAAAATTTTTATATATGTAAATTATAATCGAATTAAATATAATTACTATCAAAAATTTATTTATTTTTTATTAATTAATACAATACCTAGAAATGAACGTAATTATTCAAATGTACAATATAAACAAATTTACTCGTTGTCCTATTCATTTGCTACAATTAAATATTCAATGATAATTAATTCAGAACAAGTACGGATTACAAAACTGTTATTGATGAACTTTAATGGACCGAATATGGAAAGCAAGGAGCAATTACAAATGGCATTTCGTGGAAGGGCAAACATTGTTCTAGTAATTAGAACGGCTACCAACAATAGCGAATGCCTTCAATATTAATGCAAATTGCTCTTCGAGCGAACGTTGGTTAAGGTGCAACTACACTTTGTGATTAAAATATTTATTTCAAGTGAAGTGAAGTGAAACGTTTTACTTCTGGTACTTATCGTTAAGCTTTCAATTTGTAGTGTACGTTTTTTTAATCATTTTTTTACCGACTTTGAAGTTTCTTTTTTCATTTGGAACTGCATATTTTCCAAATAGTTTCATAGAAATTCCATTAAAATTGGATCAGTAATTTAGTTTTTAAAGTAAAATAACATGTAAAAATTACATTGCACCTGTTCGACACTGGGTCGCTAGTACTAAAAGTAACGTAATAAACATTAACAATAATTACATTACATAATTGTCACTCACGTCCACTTTTATCTTTCAAACAAGTTTAAACTAATCTTAACCATAAAACCTTAATAAAAGAAAACCATTAATCCCACAGCCAATTTAATTTAGAAAGCAAAGTCGTAACTCATTATTGATCATTACAAGAAAATATTTAGGCCTTTCGTATAATGGTTTTGAATAATCCCAGTTTAATAAACTTTTAAATTTCTGTGTCAAGGTCGACTCTCAGTCAGCCCAAACGGTCGGAGAAGTATGATTTGCATAATCTTTATTTAATTGTTTGTATACTGCTTTTGAGGTTGATTTCAAAACTAGTATCTAATCTCATAACTATGAAACACCTGTCGAGGAACAGCTATCTTGGACAGGTTTACGGAGAACTGGTCGCTTCGATTTGTATGAAACGGTTCTGTTTTGCTAAGCGATACTGATTTTATATTACTTAAATCACATGGGAATATTTGTTAAGATATTCGTTTATCTGTATCTGCGTTAACTGTAAATGTTTGCGTGTGTGTTATTTTTATACAATGTGTGTGTATGTGTGTTATATGGTTAAAATTTTTACTTTATCCAATCTAAGTGTTGTGACATAATTAAATTATACTAATATTATCTATATTTATATTATAAGCTGAAGTGTTGAAGGTGAAGAGTTTGTTTGTTTGTTTGAACGCGCTAATCTCAGGAACTACTAGTTCGAATTAAAAAATTCTTTTTGTGTGAGATAGTTTATTTTTCGAGTAAGACTATAGGTTATTTACATCACGCTACGACTCACAGGAGCAAAGAAGAAGCCATAAACGCGAGTGAAACCGCAAAGGACAGCCAGTAAAGAGTCAAGATGTATATTTTGGAATGTTTGTAACGAATACTTTCAAAGACTAGTAGACCGATTGCGATAATTTTTTTATGGATAAAGTTTATCTCCTTTGAAAATATATAGACATCTTAACATCCCGAAAAATTGCCTTGCCATCCGAATGATTCCTGTGGGAATGCGATGTTAATTAGAGCGCGGTATAACCCAATTCCATACGGACGAAGTCGCAGGTGGAATGCTAGTATACAGGTAGTAGTGTTTTCATAAATTATTTAATTAATAGCTTATATATTATACATTAATAATAATTAATGATTAAAATATATAGTTCAAGTGTAAATAACTGTGACAAAAAAAATAAAACAGATTTAAAAAGCAAACGCAATTTCGTTTATTACACGTCACACTTTCACCAGATATTTCGATTTTTAAATCAAATTACTGAATCGATTTCGATGAAATTTCTCCAATCTAAAAGCACTTCCTTTCAAACAAACAAAAAATCAAAATCGCTTAAAATGACAAAGTTATAAAGTAACACACATTAAAAAAATACGTTACGAATTGAAACCTCATCCTTTTTTATGTCGATAAATAAAAAGAAAGTTTCTTTATTTTCTACCCTTTACAGTGACACCTACATATTTATACATACTGTTAAGTTGAGCATGAGAATTCCAAACTACACGGGAATACGTAACAAAATATTTATTCACAAAAGTCAAATTTCCGTAGCTTATCCAGAAAACAGATTTCAGGGCCGGGTCCGTAGAATCTTGTCAAAGAGTCCTCTCTACGCAGTAAGGCTCCTGTGTCGTTCTTGTTAGTAACTCGACGGCAGATCATGCAGCGAAACGGCAGTCAGTTGCTGCACAACATGAGCATGCAGCCATTTACATACAACATACAGCAACTTATATTATTTTAAATCCGATAAATTAAAGATAAAAATCAACGTCTCTCCTTAGACATCCAGACGTCAATCCCCTTACTTTAAAAAAAAAAAAAACCAACAAACTAAACACTTACATGATATAATAAAACAAAAAGGTTTCAAAGCACAACATACTCAATTGCAGAGAGAGCTAACCATAATAAAATATTAAATAAATAAAGATATATTTAAAAAATTAATACGTTAGTCGTGACAATACATATTTCGTAAACGTTAAATATAAACTGCGTATTATTAAAATTGATTATGCGAAGGAAACGCAACGATAGATTACATTATATAAATACGATAACGCGATATTTTAAATAAGATCTGGCACACCATTTGCTTTAATGCTGGACGCAAGCACGCATTGTTATAAAATTAGCGTTGTAAAATGACATAACACTGCATCGAATTCATTGAACTTTGAACGTTATTACGTAAATAATAAAGTGCATAATTGCGTAAATGTGCCGAGATTTACTACATATTATTGAAAATTGTCATTGTTGCGAAAAATTGATTTATGTATCACATCTGTTAAGCCGCGTGGCCGTTTAATGTTATATTGTTAACTAGATACGCTTCCCGGTTTCACATATTAAAGCGTTTACGGTTAATTCCTTGGTAACTGTTAGATTCTTTGACATTTCTTGTTGTTGATCCGATCTATACCATGTTGTTATAACACACCTTAAAAAAAGTTATTCCTTATAGATATTCTTTCGGATTTGTATCATAGAATTTTTATCAAAATCGGTTCAGTAGTTTGGTTTTTAAGTCATAATAATCGTCCAAGGAAATAAAATTGGGTATTTTGTTTTAGAAGCCGTTTTTTTTGTCTTAGTTATATAACCAAAATTCTTCCTCAATCAACGAATTATCTAACACAAATTATATGAATGACTAGTTGATCACTGCGATTTCATCTGCATAAAATAATTATTTAAAAAAGCCTAAGTTTCTGAAAATTATGAGTACTTCATTATACCCTTTTATTCTCTATTTTATAAACCTTAAGTTTTATTTTAGCGAAAAAAATTAGCCTATGTCCTTCTCCAAACATCATTACAGGTTCAACAGTTAAGATGTGACGAACCAACACACAGAGTTACTTTGACACTTATTTTATTAATATGAAACTAAATTTATTTTACAGTTTCTGAGATTAACGCATACAAACGGACATACACTACAGATCTCTATTGTATAGATTATATTGTTATAAAAGCAGGAATGTAGGTTGGGTTGGGTGTGAAATCAAAAGAGTCAGAGTTCATAACAATGTATGGGTAGATCTTTAACCCCTTGTCACATTGTTTATCAGAACAGTAGCTTAATGTTTAAAGCGGTTCGCTCAACTACTTAATGTGACATAGTTCTTGGCGTGAATAGAGATAAACGGTGCTTATTTTGGCTTAGTTAAGTGTATATTCGATTTAAAATAATCTACTTCAAAACTTTAAGGTGTAATGCGACTAAATTAGGTTGTATGTGTACATGTTATACTTAAAAAAATATCAATTATGAATTATTATATTACACAAAGTGAAAAAAACATTACTTTATCGTAAAACCTCTTTTTACGAAAATTGAGCGGACGGAAGAGTAACAGATTTCGTATTCCGATCGCTTGACGATCACTATTATCTTTAATTGTACAAAGTAAGTGTAATCGTTTCAGGAAAATTGTCAAACAATTTTTTCCTATTTAACGACTAAAAAGTCACCTGGTGTTAATCACAGCCGCCTATTGATATTTGCAGCACCAACTAGAGACGAATCGTAAAAATAAAACCACAACGTAGATAACATTACGATTCGTACATATTACGTAAAAAATATATTTATCGTACATTCTTACGAAATTTGCGTTTCAACACACAAAAAAAAACGCGATATGAAAGTAAAACGTTTTCCTGTTAAAACACCACATAAACTCGCTCAGTTAAAACACATTCGAATATTACATCACATTACAGTATCGATCGATTAATTACCGTTCGATCGGATCCATCGATCAAAGTGATCGAGGCGCCGGGTTGATCGATTGTGTTCGTACACGAATAAATTAAAATGTGATTGTTTTGCCGCTACGGCGATTGTTTTGAAATTATGATTATGAATACGTTAAGGTTGTATGTGTGATTATATTTTTATTGATGATTGTAGATTAACGACCTTTGCTAATAATTAAAATAGTAAGTAGCTGTGTAAGAATTGCTGATCATGGCATTTATATTTATTATTATTAAATTATGGTGAGTCAGGATATTGTTAGAAAACAATTAAATTCGAAGGATATCGGTTCTTTGAGCAAGTAATACTGTTTTTAAAGCATTAAATAAAACCTTCGTCGAAATAAATTCGGAAGCAAGGATTAGCTGTTCCACGCTTTACCAAATTATGAATTAATTTTATAGGTTTATTTTAGGTTATACAAAAAAATTAACACAAACAATATTTTAGGAATATTATTGTATTTGACACGTTTTTAAATTATCAAATTTACTTATATTTCTCTATTTGTAAGTACCTAAAACTTTTTAATAACTCTCAAATCAAAATTACTTATTATCTTAAGTGCTGTTTTCATAATCATTAAGCATAATTAAAATAACGGAAATCGACAAGCATTAGCCTACATATGTAATAAAATTTAGGGATTAATTAAATTTGAAATCGTTGTTAAATAGCTACTTTAGGTAATGATTGAAAGTTGAATGATTTTCTAATACATGCAAATTGATGTACATACATCGAGACGAAAGGGCGGAAGGCGAGAAATACTTCTGTGTATGTTATTAGAAATTTTATATAAATTATGTAAATTGGATGCTGGTAACCAATAATGTGTCAACCCACAAAAAGTCAAATTCGGAGATATTGATGTATTTTGATATTTGGTTACCTATTAAACGTTATTATTGATTATAACACATGACATATTTAGCCGAGGTGGCCTAGTGGTTAGAACACGTCGATGTTTACCGATGATCGCGGGTTCAAACCCCGGCTAGTAGCGCTGATTTTTCCAGTGCTAAATTAGCCCTGCAGTGGGACATATACAGGCTGTTACTTTACTTTACTTTTAAACATTATTAAAAAAATTAATAAGTGAAAACTACATAAGTATGGAGAAAGATTCTTAATTTAATGCTCAGGGTTTCAAGTGCGTTCCATATTTTGCAATTTATACAATAACCTCAGATTTGAAAAACTTATTTTTAGGTAAAACTTTTCGTAATACCGATTGGTATGCTTCAATTCATTATACCTTTCATAAAAAAAGGATAGTCTTCAAACATGTTTATTAAGAATAGGTTTGACAACTTTAAACGCCATTTTCCCAAAATGCAGTCTGTGTGGGTTGACATAGTAATGCTATCACCGTCGATTTATAATCGTAAGTTTTTGCGGTAATCATTAATTTGCTATCGAAAATCTTTTCAACAATTTTTACGAGCTGTTAAAATGGATTCGACAAAAAATATGAATCGTTAAATAGTTTATTTATCTATAATAAATTACCTGTGTGTAGTTTTGTTTGCGAGAAAAAAAATGCTTTTACGTTAATCCATATTAATATTATAAATCCGTAAATATCCATATGTATTTGCTTGTTACACTTTCGCTTCTAAAATTCTAAAAAAAATTGATGAATTTTTGCAAAGTCATGAATTGAATCTTGGACCTTTTGCTGCTAAAATAAAACTCGAAAAGGGTGAAGCAGAGGATGAATGTAGCAGAGGATGTTTGTAGAAACTCTACACAGACAAAATTGCAAGGGTAAACTAGTTCAGTATATAGGCTATTTCAATTATGAATGTTTTTCAAATCCGTTAACTTCGAATCATCAGTAAACATAACAAACCTTTATACTCATAAAAATTCGCATTTATTAGGCGAGAATTACACTTGTAAGTTTTGCCCTCAAATTTTCATGTGGCAATTACATTGTAAGTTTTACGCTTGTAATTAATATAAAAATAACTGTAAATTAGTGACAGTTAACTAGGCAGCCTTATAGAAGCTATGCTATTTATCATGGCTTTTACACCTGAAAGAATTGACTGTTAGTGGCTTATTTTTGCCAGCCGCAACATTGGTAACATTACCAAGGTAACTGTTACCAAGTTACATTATTTGTATTTTATCAGTTTCGAGATTAAAACTTACAAGAGTAACTACAGCTTAATAATATTTTATAAACAGAACAGACGTATCAAAGTCTTATTCACTTATATTTTTATTAAATTTGCCATGTTGTTATAATGTATTAAATCATACGTTTTCTATCTACAAATTCGAGAGAGTTTCACATTAACTAAGTTATCCTAGCATTTCCATGACTCCTAGGAATCTTAATTCTATTCGGACTAGGACAAATACCGTTTGTCAATTGACCTCCGCAGCCTTATATGGACAACAGATACATGAGAGATTCCATTATACCATAAGATAATCATTATCTAAATAATAAATGCGAAACAATGTCTGTCTGTCGAAGTTAGATTTTTACAACCAAATCATGTGATCAGGCCCGCGCCGTCAATACGTGCAAAGTCGTGCGGCGCACGATGGCGCCGAGTCCAAAAGGCGCGCGGCCTAACCGATCCTTAAAGAAAAATTCCATACGAAAAAAATACTTTAAGAAAAACCAATGTAACTCGTACTTATGTTTCTAAAACAGTACGAGTACTTACCTATTCAACATTCCATTTGATACATAACATAACATAGACTGATAACCACATTATCCTCCTTTGCGTCGCGCAGTCTGATAAAAAAGGCGCATTTTAGACAGTCGCACGACGGCGCCGATTAGGCTTGGCGCGGGCCTGCATGTGATTATTTAAATGTAACATCGAGACAGCTAAAACTCTAAAAGGACACAGGCTTATTATAAACTAGATGTCTAGAACCTTCCTCAATAAATATCTAACGCTCAATACTATTTCAAATCAGATCAGTAATTTCAGAGACTACTTCTTGTATACAAACAAACACACCTTCAAACAAACTAATTTTATTTCCCCTACATTATTAGTATAAATAGTCTCCTAAGTGGGTGGATAAGGCATTGTAAAACTCTTCTATAACTGTATAGTGTACTTCCATGTTATGTATCCGGATTGAAGAATCAAACTAACACAGGCAAAGTCGCAGGAAAAAGCTTATTATGACATATACCTATTAGCTTTTGCTCGGGGCTTCGTTCGCAATAATATATATGTAGTTTCAACATAATACGCACAATTACAAAATATATAGCCTAAAATCATCTAGAATAATGCACCTTTAAAATGGTACCTTAATTTTTAAACTTTAATAGTTCCGCAGTTTACATCGCAAATAAAAATTTCGCTCTTTCTTCACTATCTAATATATAAAATTCTCGTGTCACAGTTTTCGTTGCCATACTCCTCCGAAACGGCTTGACCGATTTTGATGAAATTTTTTGTGCTTATCCGGTATCTATGAGAATCGGCCAACATCTATTTTTCATCCCCCTAAATGTTAGGGGTAGTCCACCCCTAAATTTTTATTTTTATTTTTTACTAGGAAATTATTTATATGGCAAAACAACGTTTGCCGGGTCAGCTAGTATTACTATAGATATAGATGTTTATAACAACAAAAAGTACACAATAATTGTACTCAATTACAAAACACAGTCAGAAACAAGGACGAGAAATTAGATGAAAATATATTATTAAACATTGATTTATGTATTAAAATTAATATAATAACTCTCAAGGTTAACAATTATATGAAATTAGACTTTCGTAACAATATTAAATACATTAACTAATTCACAGTTGGTACGTAATAAAATTAGCATAATTATTGTAAAAGGTATAATTATATTTGTGTTACGTAATATATACAGAATGCTTCTGTTTTCGATTCACACAATAAATTATGTTCAAGATGAAGTAGAGCAACTTATTGTGAGCTTAAGAATTATACAGCGTGTTGTATTGAATGCATAAATTAAGATTCAATATATTGTATTAGTCATTCAAAATAAACTGTTATTTTTCTATATATCTTTATCTATCTTTATTGCTGTTGGCAGTTGTTCCAGCTATTTTATATTTCATTTAGTATTTTATTTACTAACAAAGGTATAAAGCTGAAAATGATTTTCAATTGAACGCAATTTTTTGTACGATTTTCTAATACGATTTTAAAAATGTTTTTTTTATTTTTTTGCATCAGATAGTCTAGTTATTTGAGAAAAGTTACAGATTATAAAACATTGTGCAACGAATAATAAGAGCAAAGTCGTAACCATAAACACTCAATATCAATTAATTTAATAAATAATTAATGAAGTTTAATGAATTAAACCGTAAAAGCACACCTAAAGTAAAAAAAACTTGTTTATGTTTAAAATATTAGACGTATGTTCGGTAATTACGTCATTTGTATATTATCTAAACTAATATTATAAAGCTGAATAGTATGTTTGTTTGAACGCGCTAATCTCAGGAACAACTGATG
Source organism: Hypolimnas misippus (assembly GCA_037950945.1). Taxonomy (NCBI): domain Eukaryota; kingdom Metazoa; phylum Arthropoda; class Insecta; order Lepidoptera; family Nymphalidae; genus Hypolimnas; species Hypolimnas misippus. Next base: position 6,599,888 of record JBBEEQ010000014.1, read on the forward strand.
ATTTGTGTTAAATAGTTTATTTATCGAGGAAGGCTATAGGCTATATTAAATCACGCTACGACTCATAGACGCGAAGCAGTAACCATAAACGCGAGTGAAACAAGGGACAGCTTATTAAATGTATTTTAATGGCTAATTATAAACTGCGAACACGCTGTACAATACACCAACAACTCGTTTGCCCACAGTCCACTCGATCACGAAAGTGGACGTTCTTGCGAAAGTCGCAAACAATCGAGATCTGCAACCTGTAGCTTTGATCTTAAATAACTTGCTTTTTATAACACGCTTATTGTGAGAACTGTAGAGATTAGCTGTTCTAGATATGGCTGTAATTAAAATGACAGTAGAAATTTATAGAGACATCTTTTTCGTACACTTTGTATACAACACACTCTGTATACTAGCTGGGCCTCAGTTTCACCTGCGTGAATTTGAGATGATCGGATATTGATTTAATTTTTGTTATTTTTTTTAATTTATTAATTAAAATTAATCTGTGAGTGAAAGTCCCGTTAAAATCGATTCAGCTGTTTTAGAGATTATAACAAATAGAATTGAAGAACTGTACGAAATAAATAACTTAGTAACAATTAAATTAACTATGTTAATATATTAATTTTTCTATTAGCATAAAAATATACAAAAAATAATTAATTTAAATTTTAAGTAAATTAACAAGATTGAAATTAATATACACATATTCATACCTAAGCTATAATTAAAAATTACAACCAATAGGCGCTTCTATATCTTACTAACTCTACGATATCAATTAGAAACTATCATTGAATTTTCAATCTTATGTCCACCAAAATAGAGTTCAAATTCACATAAACAGCTGACCAATCATGGTAATTGATTGTTTTGATTAGTTATGATTATTGGGCCGAGATGCAAACGCAATATCTATCGAAGTATAGATTTGAGCGATTTTTTTACACATTTAATGATTAATTATGTTGCTTAATATTTCTCATCACTGCCTCAGGCTGTATATTGTACGAGGGCGGTCCGATAAGTACTTAGCCGAACCTAGTATAGCATCGCTATCGCAAAAAAAAATTACTATCGTGTAGAATATTCTTTTAGACAGCTACTGTTGATATTTTGGCTAAATCGAACGCGTAGTTTAGGCTTTTTTTCGGGCCTCGAAAAAACGTATTGTTTAGACGGGTTAAAGAAAGAGGATCGCTGGGTTGAGTGTATCGAACTTAAAGGAGACTATGTTGGAAAATAGCCACGCATGGGTATGATGTAGTTTTTTACGATATCACAATATATAACTCTGTATAATTCATTATTATTTTATTATACATATAAACCTTCTTCTTGAATTACTCTGTTTATTGATGAAAGCCGCATTAAAATCGGTTGCGTTGTTTAAAAAATCTAAGCGTACAGACGACAGGAAGTTACTTAGTTTTATACGAGGTATGTACCTAAACATACTGTAATTTTATTATATTATAATATATCCGGATGCTGATAGGCAATAATGTGTCAACCCATAAAACGTCAAATTTAGAGATATTGATGTATCCTGATAATGCATTTCGTATTTAACATTATAAATTTTTTTTTTTGAAATCATTTGAACTAAATAACTACGGAAAAAGTTTCTTGATCAAACGCTTAGAATATTGAAGTGAGTTCCATATTTTGGATTATGCAATAATTTCATATATTTGAGAAACTTATTATTAGATAAAAATCTTTACTAGCCTATCTGCTATTAATTAATTATGCCTTTCATCAAAATAGAAAAGAAAAGATGGATATATAGTTCTTTAAACATATACGTTAAGAAAGTTTGTTTGTCATCTTTAGATGCCATTTTTTCATAATGAAGTCCGTGTGGCTTGACACAGTATTGCATATCAGCATCCATCTAATATTAATAAATATACAATCGATTTTAATTTCCCGTTTACTATCATGGTCGGCTACGAGTTAATTTTTTTATATTATTAGTTACTGACTAATTAAATGATAATTACAGTTTTATTACAATAAAGATAAAAAACTGCTTCAAAATTGAGTTGCAAGATTCCACCAAAACAAAAAAGTTACGTATATACGTACATACATACATTGCAAGTTAAATAAAAGCTTTTAAAAATAATTAGAAGATAGATCAGAAGATAGATGAAAAAAAACAGAAACTAACACGTAAAACTGTCTTGACACAACATCGTTTTAATTAAATAAATTTGCATAAACATTTTAATGATATTAACAAAAATTATTACATTTACACAAAAACAATTATCTCCGTATTCCATCGAAGAAAGTGTCGCATGCATAAATAATTACAACCGAAATTTATATAAGTAATAAGAAATAATATTCTAAATATATTTAATAAATAAAAAACTATAAATACTTGAAAGGTTATCGACCTCTTTCTCAAGTTAGGTTACAATAGAAATGAAGCTATAACACATTAATTTGAATCATAATGTAATAAATAAAAATACTATATCCTAATATTATAAAAACGTTTGTAAGTTTGTTTGTATTTTACGCTTTCACACCTCATCTACTCAAACGATCTTTATGAAATTTTGCATACACATTTTCAACCCTACAGCAAAGGACATAAGGTACTTTCATATAAAAGGCACTGCTCCTAAATGATAGAAAAATTACTTCAAGACAACAATAGAATTAATATTAACCCAAGCGAAGTCGTGCGTCAAAAGCTTCTCTATACTAATATGATGAAGGGAGAGCGAATTTTGTACGTTGTAAACTCCGAGATCGCTGAATTTATTTTATAAATTGTAGTACTATTTGAAGGGTACATTCTAGATGACCATATGCTATATGGACGCTGATAAACAATAGTATGTCAAATTACACGGACTTTATTTTGGGAAAATGGTTTCTGAAAGTGACAAACAAACTCTTAATAAATTTATTTGAATATAATGTATCAATCTGTTCTTTCTGTTCTATTTTGATAAAAGGTAGAATTAATTTAAAGCAGATTGATATATTAAAAACCTTTATCCAATAATAAGTTTTTTTTAAATATGATATCCATGTGATATTACTATCTTGTAAAATATGGAACACACTTTAATATTGGAAACGTTAAATTAAGAAACTTTTTTTCGTACTTATTTAATTTAGATGACTTTAAACATTTTTGAGTAATATTAAATGCGTGACGCATTTTCAGAATACATCAATATCTCCGAATTATATTTTATTTATTATTTTATGCGTATTATTTTAAAATGAAATTTATATGAACGCAAGCAAAGCCTCAAGCAAAGCTTAGTTATGAATAAAAGCAAAAACTTTCTTTCGAAATTAATTTACGTGTTTTGAATTCATCATTTAAGTAGAAGGCGAGGTTTTTCCCATTCGCGTGACAATGTAACTTGTTTATTATAGACGTTAATATGTAATATCTTATCGTTTAACTTGAGTTGAATTGTCTATCTTCGAATTTGAAATTGTAATATTGAAATTATAAATTATAATGAAATGTATTAGTGATGTCATGCGAATTCTATTTATTACTTTTATATATTACGGTTAAAATCAAATCAATATCAAAATATATTTTATTCAAGTAGGCTTTTAAAAGCACTTTTGAATCGTCAAAACGAAGAATATTTAAATTAATGAAAAGTTACTAAAGGTTCGGAATGTAGATTCTACCGGGAAGAACCGGCAAGGAACTCTACAGGTACTGTTTTATGTTAATACATACATTTAGGAATTACGAATATGTATATTAAACATTCTATATGAAATCCAGCTATACTGATTCCACGTATCATTATTATTGTGGAAACGAACATATAGTACATGCTGATATTAACTGGTCACTTCCATGGATACCTGCAACACCAGAGACGTTGCGGGTGCGTTGCCGGCCTTTGACGGAAAGGTGTCTATACACTTAATGCCTGAAACCCCCAAATTCTAGAGTTCCAAGAAAACCTTAGAAGGAGGATCATTTACAGCCTGCACGTGTAGCAAATGCGTTAGCCTCTAAGGCTTGTTTCGTATTACGCAGGAGACATTATATCGGCTTATGTTTTAAGTTTATGTAATAAGTATCTAATCAAATACGATTCTATGAAGAATCTAACAAAATATCTAAATGAATATATCATGCAGCATACTTTTTCCAAACAAACAAAATCATAATATTAGATAAATTCAATTTATTTGGTAGGATCTAAAACCGACGTCTAAATTTTTTAAATTTGTTTTATTTTTTGTATATTTTTTAAATCGGATTTTATTAAGGGACTTTTAAGCGACAAAGCAGTCAGTCCCGTCGTTCCCTTAATACAATTTTACCATCATATTTTATCATCGTATTCTTATTTTAATTTAAACTGATTTAAGTAAATCAAATTATGTATTTTTCGTTTGAAGTCGGTACTCAGTTTTTAAAAAACTTATGTGTGAGCAGATACTCCGTCATATATTTATTTGAACGAACGTTTGAAATCACGTACTTAACAATTGCTTGTAATGATTCAAGTCATATCTATTTATAGTTATTTGCTTAAAATTATTCGACAATGGACTCAACTTACAATAAACACGGATTTGAGGATAATCAATATTAACAATAGGTATTTGTATAGTCTGTGAGGTGATTACAAATTGACCTCCATTATCGTATAGAATTTGGACATGAATTGTCATTTTTATACATTCGTTTTTTAAAGATATTTTGTATTTAACATTGTGGTTAAAGTATTTTGAATAGTTGTAATTTTGTTGAAGTGACTTTTATTAGTTTTATTAAAAAATTATAATAGTGTATTATTAACGAAAAATTCATGAAGATTTTTAATTAAATCCATTTAAATGTATAATATATGTACTAAATGTTTATTTTTTACAGTTAATTAGTCTCTTTCTATCTTTATTTTAATTATTTTATTTAATTTTTATTCTATTACATTAATAATATTAAATTCAATTTAATTTGTCATACATAATGATGTAATTATTAATTATTGCTGTAATTTTTTTAGTTATGAAACAAAAACGTTTATACATATATGTAACAAACATCTGAATGTTATGAATTCACGGAGAGAAAAAATATTTTTTATACAAAAAAATCTATGATATTTTTGTATAATTTTAAGCTTGTTAAAAGTAGTTCGAACCCAGAACATCTATTTATATATTTACCACCAGACCTTAGACTGTAGCGTACCAAAAGTTAATTCATCATATTACTGACAGGTGATGTTTCTATCGAACACGAAGCATCAACCTTTCAATATTGATCGTTAATCATCAATATATTAAGCTATTATATTAAAATATCTTTGCACAATGTATATATTATACGGATGCTGATAAGCGGTAACGTGTCAACCCACAACAAGTTAAATTCGGAGATATTGATGTATTTTGATACTGTATAACCTTTTTAACATTATTCAAAAGTCATATAAACTAAACAAGTACGGAAAAAATCTTTTAATTAATTACTTAAATTTCCAAGTTTGTTCCATGTTTTGCAATTTATTCAATAATCTCAAATATTTGAAAAACTTTTTATTTAATAATATATTAAATATATCAATCAGCTTTTAATTAATTATAGCTTTTATCAAAAAGAAAAGAAAAGATGGTTATAAACTTCTTCAAACATATTTGTTAAGAATAGGTTTAACATCTTTAGACGCCATTTTCTCAAAATGAAGTCCGCATGGCTTGACACAGTATTGCATATCAGCGTCTATATATGTAAATATTTAGAATTGTTGCTAACACTTATTAATAGATTATAAACATTGTTACATACTTTACCTTAAGATGTAAAAATATGATAAAAAAACTATTTTGAAAATTGAATTACTTTTACATGCCAAAGTGTTCACAGTTTTTACGGTTCTTTGTCACTACTATATTCCTTCATCGGCTAGTACGAGAAAATTTAAACACATACTTGACATTTGAAAACTCGATACTTAGTAAGTTTAGACCAATTAAGATCAATATTTTCCACCCAACGGCCAACTTGGCTAATAACATAATAATCAATGAAATTTGTGATATATGCATATTTATATTATATATTTTTATTTTCATATATAAAGGAAGCACGCTCACTTTCCGATATAAATCGAGTAAAAGTACTATCGAATAATTTAACAATAAAACGCAATCGTCCCAGTATCGCCGAGTGTTACTTCACCGTGACTAATTGTAATGTAAAATTCCTGTACCACCGCTTGGACTATGTTAGTCGAATGTTACTAACAAATTACAAGAATTGAATTAAGTGCTTGTTAAAGGGCAAACGCTTTTCACGTCCTTTCGGCACTTTTTGGACTTAATTATTTAAAGGGAGTTTAAGATTTATAACCGTAGATATAAGAATCATTTTCCAAAACACATCTTAAAACAAGATTGCCCCAATTTAAGTTAAATGTTGTAGATAGTGTGACTCAAAGCGTTGAATTAGCGAATTTTGATTGTTAATTGTATACAATAAATTGTAATAATACGCAAGATATTATTATTAATAAGTATAAAAATGATTAATTATTATTAATTACTATAAAATTGTAATTTGGCTCTTTCTTGAATTGTTATGCAAAAACTAATGAATTTGTTAAGGTTTTTTAATTAAAAACTTCTAAAAAAAACGAGTACGCGTCATCGTCACGTTAAAGGCGTGTTCAAACCTGCGCACCTTAATGTTAAGGGGACTTCAAGTATAAAGAATTAAAAATAATTTCAATATTTATTATTTCACTATTATTTATTAGTATGAAGTTTTCACTTTTATCGGCAGTCCAGATGACGGCTTATTTTTTATTTAAAAGGCAATTAATCAACTTAAAAAACTTTTTAGAGGTTAATTTTAAAATAAGAAGAGCTGGAGATGATACAGACTAAAGACTAATAAACTAAAGCAACGTAGGTGGACGCAAACAGAATACAAACTATTCTAATATTATATAGCTGAAGTGATGGTTTGTTTAAACGCGTTAATACTATATAATTACTGATTCGAATTGAAAAATTCTTTTTGCGTTTGATAGTTATTTAGGAAAGTTGTAGGCTATTTTACATCACGCTACGACTCATAGAAGCGAAGCAGTAACCATTAAAGCGAGTAAAACCGCAAGGGACAGCTAGTTTAGAATGAAACAACTTATCACTTTGTATAATGTTAAAAACCTACGAAAACCCTCGAGGCGGTTCTACAACCTCTTACAAATTTTTGCTATGTAAATATTAATTTTTAAAGTGTACTTGACATTAGTTTGGTACACTTGAGCATTGTCAATTACACAATATGACCACACCGTCTGTGTAAATATTTTAGTTCACTATGGAAAGTCATTGAAATACATATTTGGGTTTCAAAATGGATGAAAGTTGGTGCTTGAAGTAACGTTCTTCTTTTACAAATACAAAATATTTAAATGCACCATTCAGGGATCGGGGCTGGATCACAATCAGGACAGCTCTGTCAATTGCAATTGCGAATTTTTTGATATAGTTGGGGGCATAATACCGTCTGTCTCGCAATTCTACTATAGTAGAATTAAAGCTTTTATGTTTGTACCATATCAAAGCCGACAGATAGAATTTAGCTCCCTGATTATAACATATAATGATACAATGCAAAGCAATAAAATTAATATATTTTTTTACATAAAAAATTATATTATGATGCCGAAATAATTTGGAATACATTTTACTCTGGTTTGTTACAACTTCAAATTGTTGAATACTAAACATTGTTCAAGAACACTTATCTAACAATGAAATCTGTCACTTACTAAATACACATCAATTAACGGAACCGCTAACTTTCCATCGCAAAATGACAGACACTTCCTAATTTGGCTTCGTCATGGTGTTTTAATACGCAATTTTATGGACTAGCTCTCTCAGGCGGATTCTCTTGCGTTTACGTTTATTGCGCATCCATGGGTTAAAACGTGATGTTATGTAGTCTATAATAAGTGAAGTAAAGTAACAGCCCGTAAATGTCCCACTGCTGGGCAAAGGCCTCCTCTCCTATTAGGGAGAATGCTTAGAGCTTTATCCGACACGCTGCTCTACTGTGAGTTGACGGATGTACATGTGTTAGAATTTCTCACGACAAACGCATATTCCTTGACCGCTGAGCACGACATGAAATTTAGCACGTGTAAAGTCAGGAGTGCTACCCGGAGTTTGAAGCCGCGATCACCGCTTGAAATTGATGTGTTCTAACCACTAGACCATCAAGGCTCTTATAAGCTAATGCAGACCGTAAAAATGAGCTATCTAGCTCGAAACACATTCACAGTTCTCTTACTCCCTGCTAGAACGGACGTACCCTTATTGTTTTATTCCTACACTAGCAGTTGCTCGCAGCTTCGTCCGTGTAAATTTTGGAAAATGTATCTATTTATATGTAATCAAAAGACTTAAGCACTAACTGTTACAAGCTTCTACCATAATTTCCATACAAACTTTCATCCCCAATTTCAACGATTTACAGCCTATCTTCTCATTAAAATAGTAGCGCAGCTTTCTCAAGCTCTTGACTATCTCTGTGCCAAATTTTATTTAAATCGGTGCATTAGTTTGGGCGTGATTGCGTAACACAGAGTTACTTTCGCGTTTATAATGTTAGTAAGAGTTAGTCGACAATGCTTTTATCGTCTGGTGCTAACAATTTTCATTGTTGGCGATGATCACTTCATATAAACTCACTCACGGACTAGCTCCTTTGCCCGATATTTTCATAAAAGGAAAATTTAAATAGTATTAGTCGATTGTTTGACCTTAGATCAGTACGGTCAAATGAAATTCGCTTTGTATGTATCGATATAAATGAATTCATTTAAAGAAATGACATCTATAGACTATGTACACTTAATAAAATATAATTTATTCGGACAGGATTTGTAGAATTTCTCACGATGTTTTTTTGTTTTTTCATTATTACTTGACAAACGTCAGTTATATATCATTTATATTGATAATATTTGAACACGATTCCACTTATATAATAATTAATTGAAGCAATGTCTATTTATTATTTCATATCAACACTAATATTATAAAGAAGAAAGATTTGTTTGTTTGCATTGAATATGCTCCGAAGCTACTGATCCGATTTTAAGAATTATTTTTGCGTTGTTTAGGCTACATTACGACTCATAGAGTGAAATCGTGAGGGGCAGCCAGTTACCTCTACTGCAAAATACATGCACCATCGTTCTAATATTGATGCTGATAAGCAATAATGTGTCAAGCCACAAAAAGTCACATTCGGAGATATTGATGTATTTTGATAATGCATGTAACATTTAACATTATTCAAAAAAATTGAGTCATAAAAAGTTTCTTAATTAATTGTTTCGAATTTCAAGTCCATTCCATATTTTGCAATTTATGCAATAATCTCAAATATTTCAAAAAAAAAATTTATAGATATATTTAATGTGATTTTAATTAATTATACCTTTTATCAAATAATTAAAGAAAAGATGGATATATACTTCTTCAAACATATTTATTTAGCATAGGTTTGACATCTTTAGACGCTATTTTCTCGAAATAAGGTCCGTGTGGCTTGACACAGTATTTCTTATCAGCGTCGAATTATGTACAAGATAAGAAAAACAAACATTTTACTTAAAACCACTTTCAAATGTTTGATGACACAAGCGGAATTCAAAATAACGGCCTACCATAAAATAAAATACAACTTAAAATTATAATATTTTTACTAACCTGTAAATTATAATTAAATTCGTGTCAAATGTTTATAATATCCGATAAAGATGCGCATGTTCCCATTCTGATAGATACCTGAAATAAAAATATATATAAATTATAATTTGATGTATAAAATAATACTATTTTAAACAGATTGAAATCCTTTTTAAGTTTTATTATAATTTGATGTATTATGATAAAAATGTTATTTTTGTACATAATATTATTCGTATTAACCATACATAATACATATATCATATGTACATTTAAATTCAAATTTAAGTTATTATTTTTATGATGGTTACGAGTATATCTATATACCAAAATCATATACCAAAATATATTTAAAAAATATTTTTGGCTTGTTTAGTATCTAATGCATTTCCATACCGTCGAACCGATTGAGATAAAACTTTGTCAACGTATACTTTGTTCTTGCACTAAGATAATGGGCATAGTACAATTAATTTCCAGTAGGTAGCGCGTCGTACTTACAGAAAAATAACTATTAGACAGTGTGGCATAATACAATTTACATTAACACAAGCCAACCCGCGAGCAAAGCTAGTGTTACATTATACTCTATCTTTCATAATGACTATGTTTGTCTTAATGTATATTTAGATTTCATGTCCTGCTTTTCCTGCTCAAACAATTTGTGCTTGTGAATGTACGGATCGTCGGGGATATCGCAAAACCCCGTAACAAGCTTTTGCGATAAGATCTTTGAATCAAATGTTATATTTAAATTATTGATAAATAACAAGCTAGCTAAAATTATATCTATACTAATATTATAAAGCTGAGAAGTTTGTATGTTTGTTTGAACGCGCTAATCTCAGGAACTTCTAGTTCAAATTGAAAAATTCTTTTTGTGTTAGGTAGTTTATCTATTTCGAAAGGCTACAGGCTATATTACATCATGCTATGACTCATAGGAGCGAAGCAGTAACCATAAACGCGAGTGAAACCGCGGCTAGTAATCGATACATTTTGACATATCATCGGTGACACTTCAAATATAATACAATGCGTAATGGAAAATGCCAAAAACCGATTTTGATGAAATTTCTATGAAATCAATTAATTTATCTGGCTGCGTTCTCTTTCCATCAAAAAATAATCAATCAAATCGCTCAAGCCGTTTTCGAGTAATCGTTGAACATACATAAAAAAAGTCCGCCAAAAATTATGTTCTCAATTCAAAATTAGGTAAATAAAAATTATTACCAATACTAACATTATTCGCATAAAACCACTAAAATTTTTTAGGCCGTAATTAATTTTAAGCTTTCATTTAATATGCTTATCATCTTCCGTTTTGTGACAGTGCTAAACTTAAAGGCAACTTAAAATTGACTACCGTTTGAGAACGCCTCAAGTCAACCTAATCAGGTTTCTCATGAATATTCAAAGTCAACGCAAACAGATGCTTAGCAAACAAGTGGGTTCCGTCCCGGTGGGCGACTATTGTCCATCGCCTTTTGTTTAGGGACTTTCACAATTAGGCAAACTACACACGCTAGACAAGACAGTCGTGTCGTTCATTTGTTTATTTATTTATTGTAAAATTGTCAAATTAATATCATTGAAAATAAGTGTTATTTTAAAAGTACCTAAGCTTTATTTTTTATTTTATAGGGTCAGTAAGTTAGTTACATTATTATTATTTGAAATATTTTTTATTTCTTTTATTCAATATATTTAAAATGACACTTATGTTTATTGAAAATAGCAAATTTTTATATATTTATTTCATTTTTTTTATTTACTTTGATCAAATTATAAAAACCATTTTTAAGTGTAATCTATTATCAATACCTATCCATTAATAATAAGTCATATAGCCCTTTAAATATATTTAATAAAATAATACCAGAAATTTGCTGTATGGTAGTTACGTCAACGTGGTAGGTCGCTTCGTATTGTTAGGTGTCTTTTACTAGTAAACTTTCACAATTAACCGATGGATGCGAAGAAAATGACTAAACACGGAAATTAAGATGTTTTTGGTGACGAAATTTTATTGATAGTTGAAAGACAAACGAGTTATGATCAACGGTTTGTCAATAAATTTTTACTTTAGTTTAGGTTTCTTAAACCATTTATTTTGATGCAACACTATGTAAATGTAAAAAATGGCGTCTAAAGATGGCAAAACTATTCTTAATAAATTTGCTTTAAGAAGTATATATCCATTTTTTCTTTTCTATTCTATTAACGCGAACGAAATCGCGGTTAAAAGCTACTTACGATAAATATATAAAGATAAAATGGAGAAAGGTTTTGTATTGAAGTCGATAATTTGTTCATATCTTTACTAGATGGTGCCCGCGACTTCATCTGCGCAGGATTAGATAACCCTTCTTATTGTCATCATTATTTTAATCCTATTTCGACGCTTTACGGCCCTTTTTTCGCATTAAAAGTAAGTAACGTCTTTTCTCGAGTTCTAGACTATCTTTGAGCCAAATTTTATTTAAATCGGTTCAGTAGTTTAGACGTGATTGTGTAACAAACAGACAGATATACTTTCGCATTTATAGAATTACTTGCACAGATAAACACTTAGGTATAAGTTTCATCTGTCTTTCCATAAAAAACTACCACCAATTAAATGAAAGTAGCAACAAATAAAAAATCAAAACCATAATCTAACTTCCGAGAAGTAATCACACATCAAAGTATATTTGTTTTTACACAATCTAAATACTGTCTGACAGACAAATGATCTGACACCGTTAAAGTTTAACGGAACGCAAAATTCATGCCAGCACAATGTAACATCGGAGTCATGTTGATATGAAGACGCTTAGCAGTGGCTCGGGTCAGTTTGTTAGGGTTAGCTGCGGGCGGTCCTAGCTTGAGATGAGTTTTCAAGTGTGTTTATGAGCGATAGCTATATCTGTGCGATTAATATTTATGTAATTTTATTGAAGTTAAAACTTCTGGTAATTAGCGACATAGACGTTTTGACAGCTTTTTCAGCGTGGCTTCGCTTTCTATTGCTATTAATGAGCTGTTACCGGTAACATATTATATTGGAGTCGTGATTATGTGAATGCGCTTAGCAGCCCAGGTCGGATTTTAGCGCTAGCGGAGTGAGATCCCTAAACAGTGAAAATGAGGTATTATGGAAAGAAATAATATATTTACATCTGCAAATAGCAGTGTTCAGTGTTTTTTATGACTAATGTGTTTTTATTTTAGACATTTTTGTGAGTTTTAAAGTATAAGCATAAGAGTGCTAATTTCAATCTATTAATGCGAAAATATAGTGCACATTCAACGCGTAGCCTGTATGTAATTTTTTTATAGGTTTAATATTTTATAGACGTAACAATTATTACATTATAGTGCGCAATTATTTGACAAGATATGTATAGATGCTGATAAGTATTACTATATCAAGTCACGCGGACATCATTTTGAGAACATAGCGACTAAAGATGTCAAGCCTTAACAATTTTTTATTGGATCGTTGGAGACGACGAAATTAAGAAACTTTTTCCGTACTTATTTAATTTAGATTACTTGAAAAACTTTTGAATAATGTTAAATAAATGACGCATTTTCAGAATACATTAATACCTCCGACTTTTTGTGAGTTGACACATTATTGCTTATCAGCATCCATATAATAAATTATTAAGATATACATTAAAACATTTTTATACAAATTATTCGTAATATTCTTGTTTTTTTATTCCTATTTCATTGTTGAATTATGTAAGTGTGTGTTAGATAGTGTTAACCACCCTTACAATTATAAAAAAAAAATATTTTTTTTTATACAGTATATTAAATTATGAAGACAAAGTCGCGGTTTCGAAATAGTATAAAAAAATAACAATATAACATGCTCTCACCGTCTGACCATCCATTCTAAATTGGAGGTCAGGAACTATTGTCAGAAATAAAAAGTTAAGATATGACCAGTATCACTTGACCTCTAAAAATTTCTAACACGATTTCAATAACCTTCTTAAGAAAATATATTTTAAAAATGATAAATAATAGGTATATTACAATGTTAATAATGATATTAAGAAAGATTAAAAATGTTTTTCCTGATGATTTCAAAGGTCAAAGGACGATGACTTCGATATTTCATGCCATCAAAAGTTGTATATATTAATCTAAGATACACGATTCACTGCCTTACTACAAAAAATTAAACATACGTTAAACGCGTGTTTATAAAATTCCATACTACAAATCTGCCTTAACGACAGTTTTAAGTTAAACATGCTTTAGACATAGTTCAAAGAGTTTAACAGACGTCCAAAACCTATTTTAGCTGTCAAAAACATTTTATTAATATTTTTTTCGAGATTTTACTCGTAATAAAGGAATTAAAACAAGATTTTCAGCAGTGTTTAATTTTTAAACACCGTTGAACGCCTGTTGGACATGGTTTTATTTCATCTCTTGTATAAAGGCAGTTAATAATTAATTTTACACGTACATAATTAGGTATAAATACCTACTGTCAAAATGGTCGGAATCTTATTATTTTTATAAATCTATGTCTATATAGGTGTTCACGTAGTTTAGTTGTGACGAACTAATTTTTTTATCTGGCTTGTACGATATGCGCGCCACCTACTCGAAGTTAATGGAACTATGCTTATATTCTATTCAAAAGAGTCAACAATAACTTGAAATAAAACTATTTAATATTTAATAAATAAACGAATAAAAACTGAATTTAGATGAACGATTATAACATAAATATTGTTTACGATTAAATTTAATCATTTTAAACATTAATACAATTTTAAGAGAAACATTTTGGTTTTAAGAAACAACATTCGCATTCGAACTCGTTATATTAACAAATAGAAAATTCGTTTACAGCTAATAGCATAACCAAGTCAGTTTTTATTCTGTTTCATAGATAAAAAAAAACCATTAGGCCTTAATATTATCTATCTATCTATAAAACATCGTATTTATCTATGTGAATATCGTAAACAGATGTTGTACCGGCCATTATGTGTCCAATATAAGTGGTGAGGCGAAAATTTAAAACGCGTGTCAGAGGTTAAGCATTATCTTATGTTAATGTATTGTGCGATGCGGCCTTAATCAATTATAATACGTGACCCATAGAGGTCGCCCGTTCGATTCCCGTCTACACTCGTTATGTAAGATGCGAAATTATTATTGTCTCGCGTTGCCCGGACGGGTTTCGTAATGCTGTGTTTAATTTAAACTGTACGTTTTGTTTTATTCGCAAATGTTGTTAGAAAGTTATTGTGGGTTGTACTTTTGAGTATGTATGTGTAATTTTATATGCGGGTGAAGTTAATTAATATTTTATACTATGCTAGTACTTTTACTTGATACGGTGTTGTAGAGAAAAGGCGGTAATTATTACCCGTCTTACTTTGAAAGAGGGTAATGTTTTTGGGTATGTATGTACACTGTACATTAAGCACGATTAATATTAAAGTTTCCGAAATCAAAACCTGCGTGAAAAGAGTTAGTTTCTTCATATTTATATGTGTATTTTTGTATATCGTTCGTATCTATAATTATACCGTCTTATTTGAGAAAATCATTCAAAAAAATAATTCCGACTACCGCTCGCAGACACAAATGTATGTAACTTCTTGGGTGATTATCTATACTATAAAGAGGTAAATTTTGTTTGTATGTACATAGGTATCTCTAATTAGATTCGAAAAAATCTTTTAGCAATAGCCCGCTTAATGAGAAAAGTTATTACATCTACGACGAAGCTAGTTACTATACAATTTGATAGTGTCCGTATTATTATATATTCATATTGAATAACGATATTTATTTTATACGAATAACAAAAACTCCTTAGCAAAATTCAATTAAAACAACAATCATTAAAATAATTATACGACTCTGTCTCAACAATTAGGTACAATATTGTTGATTTTATATTTTCCATTAAAACATTAACAAAGCTGCGTAAACATTATATTTCAAAACATTTTCAATTTAAACAGTTTGGTTGTATAATCAATGTCTCCTAATTACTAATTATTTAATTTAACGCCAATCATTGACTTGTAAAATCAATAATACAAGCTACCGGATCAATGGACGGAATGACGTAGCGATTTCACGTTATCTAATAACAATTGCCGAACAGTATTTTGATTATTTGATTGTGTTGAATTGATTTTAGAAAGAAGCGTCAGCATATTAATCGGGCGATAAAAAATAATATAATAAATTTTAAAAGAATAGAGTTTATTTTTTTTCCTTTAAGTCTATACTAATATAATACTAATGAAATAACTGACAGACACGGTAGTTTATTGGTTTTCTTTTTTGTTTCTGTATTGACGATTCAAAAGTGCTTGTAAAAGTCTACTTGAATAAAGTATATTTTGATTTTTTTTTTTAAATAAACGCATCACAACGGCCCCCATTAAGATCACGTGACCTTGTGTCGGGGGTCCGGAAACACTCACAACACTAACACAAATACCCAGACCACGACAAACATCCGTATGGCCAATACAGACGTTTGCCGTGAGCGGGGATCGAACCCGCGACCGTTAGCGCTTGAGTCAGTTGCAGTGACCACTGCGCCAACGTGTCTGTCAATTTTGATTTTGACTGCATCGGTACACTATATTACCGCTTAGGACTAAAAAATATTTTATTAAATTTTTTTTTCAACCGTACACAAAATGATTACGTACATATGTACTTTTAAGCATCGTTCGTTTAAAAACGAGCGTCCATTGTTGAAAGCGTGTTGTTCGGTAACAAGTGGTCGAGTTATAATAATATTGTCATTAGCGGTTAGTACTAGTAAATTTTTTTCGTCTAGTAACAGTTATTGTTAAATTATTGACTATTTAATTTAATGTAAATTGCTTTTGAAGTATTTTTTCTGAACTATATGTAAGTGTTACTGTCGTTGTGTTAACTTTAGTTCTAACGCGATTAATGTAACAAACAGACGGAGCTTAACAAATATAAATAGCAACTTTATTGTTAATAATGTCTACAATGTGTGATGTTTATCGTATTAAAATATTTGTCGTATAATAAGAGTAAAAAACATTTTATAGCACCAATGACTATTCGTTTGCTTACAATCGAAATAAGTTAATATATTAATTAAAGTTTTATATGAAAATAATACGTTTAATATTTAATAATAAAATGTAATCAATTTTTCATATCGGCACTAAAGTGATAATAATTAATAAAAAATAAGTTAGTGCTCGTTACTTCGTTTGCAAATAAACTTTCATCCCCTATTTTACCCCCTTCACGCTTAATTTTCTCACGAGTTTAGGTAAACGTAACAAACAAACAGACTGTGAGTAATCTATACTAATATAATAAAGAGATAAAATTAGTTTATTTGTAAGTTTGTATGTTGTGGATAATTTTTAAAACTACTGATCCGATTCGAATTGTTTTTTGCGTTATATAGCCCCTTTATTGAGGAAAGTCATAGGCTATAGGATTACAGTTAATCACGCTATGGTTCATAGGAACCAATGATATACGTAAATATATATAATTCAAAGGCGACTGACTGACATAGTGATCTATCAACGCACAGCCCAAACCACTGGACAGATCGGGCTAAAATTTGGTATGCAGGATAAATGTTTGTATGAAACTCTGTCAATTTAAAACCGATGAGACTTTGCATGCATAAAGCTACTATGACGTAGGCATCACAGACATCGCAGACGAAGTTGCGAGTACCAGCTAGTACTATATATAATTAGATATATATTCTAGATGTAAAACAGAAGTTGTTTATCTTGACATTCATATAATTATCATAAAATTTAAGACAAAGAGAGACCGAACGCAAGTTTGACCTACAACTCGTCAACAGTTTAATTAAGATTAATTAGAATAGAAAACTCGACCCAAAGGTTTAGAACACGCGGATGTCTTCGTGTTTGATTGATTTATTGCTAAGATATGAATCAGATGGAAGTTTTTCAAATACATATTATATGGTAATATATTTGACCTTTCTTTAGAGCTTTCTGAGATGACTTTTAAGAGTATAAAAATTGAAAAAAATGTCATTTTGTTAATTCTACTGTTAGAATACGCAAAATGTTGTTTGAGAGAGTTATACAGCTATTTTTCAATCTTTCTCCGTTATGTTACCTATATTAGGTTATGTGTGTATATTGTATAGTTTTTAATAGTGAATGATAATAAAGCATTAAGAATTACAGTCAATGCCTTATTTTCCAATTCCTGTAAAAATATTGCTTGGTAACTCTCCAAGTCACATTAGTCCCATTAATAATGAATTACTTTTAAAAGAACTATCTACAAAGATATCTATATGTCTTTGAAGATAGCTCCTATGAGCTCAATGATTATATAAGTTAAAAAAATATTTAGAGTTGCTTCCTATACCAACAAGAAGCCTCTTAAAATTATATTCTATTTCACTAAATTTATTCTTATAATCAATTGTTTAACATATCAAGAATGACGTCACAATTATTATGTAATTGCGATTTGATTAATTTAAACACGAAACGGATTCTGGTATAAAAAAATAACAAAAAATAAGTTACATTTGTTTTTGATAGTTACAAATAAGGTTAACTTTATAATTAATGATAAAGTTATTTTATGGTAAGTAGTAACTTAGTCACGCTGTAGATTGCTAATGCGTTGACAACCACTTTTTCATTGGCTTAGTCATATCTTATATATGTAATAAAACGTATTTTAAATAATTTATAATACTGTGTTTAATATATCATTGTAGTTGAGACTAACTGTAGCCGACTGACGAGTTTGGCTCGACCTAGGAAGTACTATACTAAAATCAGCGTAAAAAATATACCTATATTTCGCCCGGTGAGTTAGATAATATTGGCACTCTAACTCACCGTGATTAAGGACACAGGTTAAAACAAATTATATGTTATTAGTTTGTTGTCGTTTTAATTAAGATCCTTCAAACGGTGCGTTGGGGGATTCTAAAAGTCCCCATTCTTAAAATGTTTTCTCTAATTTATAACGAGGTAAGAATAAACTGGACTTGTCTGTCGAACGCTGAAATTAGTACGAGATTTTAATTTAAAATCAACAAACAAAAATAATATTTAAATTAATTAAAAGCTACCAATGTTGATTCTACCGAGAAGACCCAGCAAGAAACTCAATAGGTACACTCTTAAATTTTTTGTTAATACAATAAAAATTACAAATTTATATATTAAATACCCTGTATGAAATCCAGCTACACTAAAATACAATTTGAACACCTGTACTGTATCAAAATATCGTCACTTCATTTACTGTGTCTTATAGTTGAACAACCAGGCGTGATACCTGAAGAATGTACTTGTAGTAAGTATTACTCGTGTAAATAAGAAACCAAAACACTCGAAAACAAGAGAAATGATTAATATCGCGAAATGCATACAAGTGAATAAATTTAATCTGTGCTTTTGTATCTGTGGTGGTATATTATATGCGTGGTGTATAATATAGTGTAAACAAAAGGCAGAGCTAAATAAGTAGGTTCTTGATAAACCGGTAGTTACTCCTACATGAGACTTAGCTCTCTCGATGTCCCTACTCTGGACTTTTTACGACTTATTTATAAATATTAGTAAATTTCTTGTTACTTATTTATTTTTAAGAATTAATCTGTCAATGCTCAGTGTCATTAGTAAGGGCTAATTGTGTAAATGCTATCGCTATCGGACCATGCTATTTTCTGACAGTTGATTTTAAAAAGACTTCTTTAACTGTCGAAGTGAGTCACGTTTTGATAGCGATAGTTTTAAGTAATTAGTCCCGAGGTGTTCTTGATTTGGTTCTCTTTTAAACATGTACAAGAAAGTTATTAATTGTTAATAAAACTGTTAAACCCTTCAAACATAATATTTAAATTATATATTATGTTATATTTTAAGGTTCCAATTGGCGGCTGATACGTCTAAAAAAATAACTTTTACCTACTAATTTACTAAGTTTTCAAAAATATAATAAGTTCTTTTTAATTTTCATATTATTAAATCGAATGTAACTTAGTCTATATATCTATTACGTTTTCACGGTTAACTCGCTAAACCAATTTCGATGAATTTTGATATAGATATAGATTGGATATTGTTAAAGAAGGAAGGCTACTTATCGTTGAGAAAATAAAACTTGAAGCAGAATGAAATTGTTTTGCCATTTCATCTTCATTGAATAAAGAAAAAGGCTAGTTATAATAATTCCACGCTACGAAGTCGGAAGGCTAGTTTTATATAGCCACCAAATTCTCTGAGTAGTAAATTACATAGTTCGAAGCTTCGCATACTTCTCAATCTGTACTAATATTATAAAGTTTTAGAGTTTTTTTTATTTATTTAGGAAGGCTATAGGCTATATTATATAATGCTACGACTCATAGCAGCGAAGCAGTAACCATAAACGCGAATGAAACCGTAAGGGGGGCTAGTGAGAAAGAGGTCCAGTTACTAAAGTTTTGGTTATAACCTTCTATGATGCACGCTACGGGTGATTAATTATGTGATCGAAAGACCGCTAAGAATTGTAATTCATCAATTATTATACGACAAATTATTTGTGATTTCGAAGTGTAAATCAATCGCTTATTAATGATTGTTTGAGTCGATTTTTTTAATTAAGTTATTAATTTAATTTTTTATTTCATAATTTAAAATGCTGTTTTGAACGTGTTGTATTCGTATAATTATTTTACAATAATTTTAAATTTTTGGACGTTAAATAAATACATTTTACCAGTAACGATGATATGTATAATGGTATATAAAATAACAAAAAATATATATTTTAAACCTTTTTATGAAAGATATTTTAATTTTTTAATTAAATTCACAGTTACGACGAATTCATCGCAATTTAGAAATTATTATAAAATAATAAAGATATAAGACCTTCTCCTTAATAGGAGAGGAGGCCTTTGCTCAGCAGTGGGACATTTACAGGCTGTTACTTTATTTTACTTTACTAATAAAGATATAAGTTTCATTTTAATATTACATAAAAAATATATTCCTTAAACTTTATTATACCTTGTTAAGTCAATATAAGCTAACAAGCTATACTTTTAACCCAATATTTACATGTTTCAATGCTTTCACCATCAACACTGATCCGTCATAAGTTTTTCTACGTAATGATAGATGCGCAGGCGCATTATCAATCATACTTGAAACAATCGCGGGTCAGTGGGTTCGATGACAGATTGGCAGATGAGTGATATCATGTGATGTGTGCGTACGTTATTACGCTTTAGTTGTTTTTTTAACCAACTTCCAAAAAAGGAGCAGGTTATAAATTCGTCGGTGAATTTTTTAGGTATATCGCCTGGTTACTCGAAAACGTCTTGCCTAAATTATTTAATTAATGTTTTTTTAGCTTTTGTTTAGGAGTTTGGTTTTTAAATCAAAATAACTATTATAGTATAAGTATCTCATGCAAGTAAACCAAAATGACGTAGTTCTTAATTTCTAGGCTTTTATTTCTCCCAGCTGGAGAATGATATAAACAGAAATTTAGCGCTTAAAAACTTAGCGATAATAGCCGGGGTTTGGAACCGTGATTACCGGTTGAGATCGACGTGTTCTAACCACTATGCCATCTCGACTCTTACTTCCCTTCAACCCTAATTTGAATGCTGATAAGCAATAATGAGTCAACCCACAAAATGTCTAATTTAGAGATATTTTTGATCCAACAATTTTTAACGTTATTCATTATTCAATTCATCTGAACTAGAAGTACGGAAGAAAAGATTCTTAATCTAATATTTTTAATATTGAAGTTCCATATTTTAGTGATATGTAAAGGATCTTATATATTTGAAAAACTTAATATTAGATAAAACTTTTTAGTATGCCAATCTGAATTTAATTGATTATGTACCTTTTAACAAAGGAAATATGGATATATACTCCTTCAAATCAATTTATTAAAAATAGGTTTGACATCTTTTTACCAAAATGAATTTTGTGTGGCGTAACATAGTATTGTCTATCACCGTCCATTTGTAAGCAATGTAGACCTTCTGGTGCTGCAACTGTCAATGGCCGGCGGTGATCACGTGACCTACCTGCTCATTTGTCAGGTATAATCATTAAACAGAGGTTTTTAAATTGTTTAATTATCAAACAACTATAATTAAGGATTTTAAATTATAATAACAACACTTAAACGCTAAAATTAAGTAGCGTTTAAAACTACTAAAGTTTTAAGTACTTATTTTTAAATATCAATGTTATAAAAGTAATTGTTATAACGACGTTGAAAACACTAAAATCTTCTTTTTTAAAAAGTAATTTAATGTTCATAAGGATTTTATATTTTACTAATTATAAAGTAATTGAACTAAAACGTAAGCTTTACTATCTATGGCGGTATCTTTAACGGTGACATTAATAATAAGAAATAGTACGTTATACTACTTTAATGTATCTACCATGTCTATTTTGCTTATGGACGCGTTTAAGGGAGGAGGTTGGGGTAGGTTAATCGCATACTTAGTACATTGAACGAATGAAAATGAGATTAGTATTTAGAATCATACCATACTGCGTGTTTCCCCGATATAAACTAGTTTATATTTGTTTAGTTTTTTTATAAAATCCCGCAAACAGTTTTACATTTGCCACTTAATAAGTTTAAAGCCTACGTTAAAAACATTGATAAATAAAGCATATTATACCATACAAGAATGTTTTGACGACAAAGAGTCGTGGATTTGATACGCGTTGATTTTCTATCCGGATAACATAATTAAAATGTAATAAAATACATTATGTATAAATGATTTTAAAAGAGTTACTATTGAGTTTCTTGCCAGTTCTTCTTGGTAGAGACTACATTCCGTACCGGTGGTAGCTTTATAAACATCTATAATGAAAATAAGACATGTAACTTGACTATTCGAAAGTGCTTTAAAAGCCCATTTGGATAAAATATATTTTGAGTTTGAGTTTAAGTTTGTACATTTTGGACTTACAACACCCGCTTCGGAGCCTTTCCTTTGAAGAACCCATATGAAAGCTATAGCAACACCCGTGACGTTAATGTATCTTACAAACTCGTTACATTTTAACCGACTTTGAAACAGGAGAAGGTACTCATTCGTAGTTAATGTTTTTATTATGTAGTGGAACATTTCGATCTGTCAGTTCACATTACGTTTAAATTTTTATTTAATTTCATTCAAATACCGATTTTTACCGTTTCTTAGTTTAATCATCTCTCTTCATGCGTTGTCATACTACTTTCTACATAATTTTTTTACACGGCTCTATCCATAGTAGGGTTACCACTTTCTATGAATTGCAAATAGTATGATTAATTGATTATTATTTATTAAACATTTGAGATTTTTTTTTAAATATTATTTTGTTGTCTCATATGGTTTAATATAGGTATTAATTTTTATTTGAAAAACAAAATATATTTTTTATTTTAAACAAAAAATAGTAACTATTCTTTGCAGCTCATTATTTTCTGATTAGCAATGTTAAATTATGATATCAAAATAGCATTTATTATAAAAGTACAGGAAAAATGGTTACAGTTTATAGTTTATCCTGTATTTTAAATGAAAAATTTAATGTTATTTATATATAAAAAAAATCAAAACACTGGCTGACATATTAACTGACTGATCGATCAACGCAGAGCTGAAATCGCTGGGTCTAAAAACATTAAATTTTGCATACACGTTCTTCACATATCGTAAGTGTACACTAAAAAAGGATTTTTAAAAATCCATCTCCCAAGGAGTTAAAAATTGGGTTATGTTTGTTAGGTAACAAATTCCCATGTATGAGTTCAATAAAAAAATACACAGCATTTCGCGGCCCTTTTAGTTTAGACTTGACTATAAATACTTCCTTTCGTAGTCATCTGCTGTTTGCTTTGTTGCGCCGGCGTCGCACGAGATAATATCTCGGGATAGATCTTACGATTGACCAGTTATAAGCTTCCGTTCTCGTTGCATTAACAGAAACGTTGAAACGATTATTGAGGCTGTTCACATAATATATTATTCATGAGAATATAATATAATACATGGAAATCAATCGATTACTATTTATATTTAATAAAGAATGCGAATAACCTCATTATGTTGCTAGGAGACGAGATATCGGTTTGATAGTCCTTAATTGCTTTGTATATTATGTATATTTATGATTTTTATTACAGTTATAAATATTTTTAAATATGTTTACACGAATGTTGAATGTAGGAAAGTAATTTCTCCGACCAAGGAGAGGCGAATCTCGTCGCGTCAGCTGTGTCATTCGAATGAATTACCATCATCGAAATTTAATAATTTATTTCATCGTTTAACATAAAATTAGTAAACACAATAAACGTCAGATTAATATTATTTTTATTCTCTTATAATCGCCTGGAGCAGTTGCTGTAACATCTGTGCAAAGATAAGTGCACACTTTGATTTTACAGATATTATTAATCATAGAAATTTTTATTATGTTTTGATCCTACCAAGGTATGAGAATTGTTTTTGTGGTTTCACCACCATGTGACATCATTACAAACATGAGACAGTATCTATTACTCATTGAAGAGAAACTATACTAGCTCAATGTATGAACTGTACAAAGAGTTTTTGAAGTTGAAAGATTACCACTTTGTAGAAAACCGGATTTAACCAGATTAGACGGGTTACTTGTATTCTATTAAGTAATAATTATATTTATACGAAATGCTGCGAAGAAACGTAATAACAGTTATTGTGTGTTTTATTACGACATTCAAATCACTCCTAATGACAAGCAAAACTAATTCCGATACGAAAAAATTTAATTTAGACATTTACCCGCTAATTGGTATCCACATATAATCATATACAATAGATAAAATATAAACGGACGTCTTCACCAATCAGCTTGGAACTAGTCGGAGCGTATCATTAGTCAATAAGTCATTTTAATTGAATCATTCAGTGTAATAGTACTTTCTAGACGTTTGACAGCCCGGTCATTAGTGATGCGATGTGATATACGATATATATCGATTAATAGCTCATGTTCGAGCTTTTTATTGAAAACTGTATGGTTTATTGCTTAATCAACGACTTTATTATTACATCTAAGAAACAGACGATTGTAAAAACCAGTATTATATCTGTATTAAATCGTTAATGCGAGTTAAAAAAAATATGCGTCAAAGTATAAAAAATATAATGAGAATGTTTAAAAAACATGTTACAGTATAAGTTGACACAAATACTTGCGGATTATCGAAATTGACAGCGCATGCGACACTAACAGCTAGTAATGTAAGTAGCGATCCCGAGATGTTAATCTTCGGACAAATCGTCTTATGTATATTGCGCGGGCGAGCGGTGAGAATCTGACGCACCTGTACCGGTCAACCTGCTTTAGTGATGGGGTTTAGTCGATAGAATTGAATTATCGATACTATTTTTGTTTCTGTTATTATTTTCAGTTTATTAAAGTTATAAAAAAATGTAGTGAAATAGTACTTTCTTGGTAAGTACAAACGTCGAGTTTATTATAAATATTGTTTTCTTACATATTTTTCATTTGTTAAGTAATTACATATTTTATAGTAAACTAGAATATATACAAATTATGAGATTATTTTAATTAAAATTGTTCAAAACTTAAAAAATAAATATAAATATACTAAAACAACTTACAAGATGAAAGTAGTTTCAATAAACAATTACACAGATACATTAACTTTGATACTCAATAATTAAAACGTAAACCAAACTATCATTATTCATATTAAATTATCGATATCGATGAATAAACCACCTATCTTCATCTCGCTCGATCACACGCTGCGCTTGCGCCGGTACGTAGCCCGTTCTCGACTCACGTCATAAATCACACGCTAATAGCGACTAAACTCATTCGCTAATCCGAATCGACCTGCGTACGCGCAACGTTTATACGCAATATTCAAAGATCGAAGTCTGACTGTTTGTACGTCCTTATATTAAAAACTACTGATTAAATTTTAAACACGCTTTTTGTGGTGGATAGCATGTTTTTTTGAAAAAGGAAGACTATATGTAAAACATCTTGCTTCGTCTTATAGGAGACGAGCATAAATGTGGCTACAACCTCAAAGTGATATATGGAAAATTGTTTCTATGTGCTAATCTCAAAAACTTGGTTAAATTTGGAAAACTCTTTGAAAAGGTTATAAGCTATAAAACATCACGCCACGACTCATAAGAGTCAATATGTCAAATCAGAAACAGCTAGTAATTGATGATACGGGAACTACTGATGCCATTTGAATAACTAAATTTATATTGATATCCAGTTAATTCAAGAAAGGCCTTAAAAGATCACGCATCGACTATTAGGAGTAAATCAGTAATCGCCAATATCAACTACTAATAGTATGGTAGAAAATATACCACCGAGACATAAATAGTTTGTTTTGAAAAAGCCACAGCCTTTATATCGAACGCCTTAAACGCTATAATGAATTAAATTACTAATGTGACCTCCATTTTGTTTTTATTCGTTTTTTTTTTAATGATACGTAAGACAATACCGGTGAGTCAGGAATTTTTAAGGAAAAATCCCTTTTAAAATTCTATGCGTTTTTTTATTATTTTTGTTAGCGTGAAATAAAATGTATTGTTAAGTGCCGATTAGTTCAGTGAACAATGTACCTGTTTTTTATATGGTAGGTCGTTATTTTGAATCTCTTTGTGACGTCATCAAACATGTGTTAGTGATTTAAAGTAAAATGATTGTTGATTCTTATCTATTATATTATAATAAATGTAGTAAGGATAAATGAATATATTCAATTTTAGAACTGACGGTGCGTGTATCTTTCAATATAGGTACTCTTCGCGGTTATGTATACTGCTTAGCTCCTATGAGTCGTAGCGTGATGTAATATAGCCTATCACGGTCCTCAATAAATGGGCTATCTGACAAAAAAGAACTTCTCAAATCGGATCAGTAGTTTCAGACATTACTTACAAATATACAAACAAATTTTATCCCCTTATAATATTAATATAGATGTAGCTAGAATGTATGTATATAAAATCGATGCGTGTCCTATGTTCTGTATGGACTACAAAATTACTAGTTTTTAGGCTAACTTCAGAATAACTTTTTTTAACTCTCGGACTAGTGGGTCGCTAGTGTGTTATATGGATGCTGATAAGCAATAATGTGTCAACCCACAAAAAGTCAAATTCAGAGATATTGATGTATTCTGATAATTCGTTACATGTTTAACATTATTCAAAAAAAATTCAAGCCATTTGAACAAAATAAGTACAGAAAAAAGTGTCTTAATTTAATGATTCGACTATTGAAGTGTGTTACATTTTTTGAATCATTCAAGAATATCATACAATTGAAAAACTTATTAGTAGATAAAACTTTTAATTATACTAATCTGCAATTAATTAAATGTACCTCTTATCGAAATAGTAAAGAATAATGGATATATACGTCTTTAAACCAATTTATTCAGAATAGGTTTTACATATTTAGACACCATTTAAAAATCTACGCATTTTATCTATTTAACACAAAAAAATTCTTCCAATCGGATGATAAACACGTGGACTATGAATGTTTTATTATTATTATTTACTTCTCGACTCCTTAAAAAAAATAATTATAGGTACATTCCGGTTTGATAAAGGACTTCCTTTTTCAAAAAAGCATATTCTGTATTCGACTTCAAAGTTGGTTAAAAACGTATGATAATCGCGCAATGTTTAAATATTAAAATATTTATTCATAAGATCTTTGTTAACAATGTTACAAGCAATTTTATCGTAACTTTTCATAAATATGGAAATTCATATTGGAATGCATTATTCTCTGAATGTTACAAAAGTTCATTGATCTTTATATGAATTTTATTATTGTATTTGTGGTATATGTTTTATAATAGCAACACTTTTATTATTTATGTTTTATTTACGATGTGTTTTTAATATTAAAATGGAGAGTTATGATGTAAGGACAGAATGAAATTGAGAATTTATTGGTTAAGGAAACGAGTGCTAGATTATGTGTTTTGTATTTGTATATTATCGTTTACTAGTCTTTGTTCGCGGTTTTGCATGCATCGAGTTTGTCAAAAAATAAACGTTATTATAAGCCATTGAAAAATAATACCGATATACTTAATGTGGGATTTCTGCATGTTATAAAAATTAATAAAATAAGTTTGATTGATTACGAGTAAAATCATAATACTTACAACTTTTTTTTTAATTTATATATTAATACGTAAAGCAAAAAAATTGTACTGAGGGTAGATTTTTACGAAAATTGCGGGGACAGAATTGTATGTGGGTTGACACATAATTGCTTACCAGCACCCATTATAATATATACTTAGTTACAAAACATCATTGGAGGTGGCTGTTACGAGTATGTTTTCAAAGTATAATGAAAATACTACTATCTTGGATAGGAATCCGCGCTTTTCTCGGCCCCTTCCGCTCCCACGGCATGTAACTTATTATATAAGAAGTTACGATACGACTTTTTTTATAGTAAATTTTATGTATTTATTGTTAACTCTTTATAATTATAAGCGTTAAGGTTTGTTAATATCGACTTATACTTTTGAAAATAAAAACTGCGCATACAAACATTAAATCTATGTTTGTATTTAACGTAAATATAAATATATTTTTATATTTTTATTTCTTACTTTTATTGAATTTCATTGTATTTTTTATAAAAATTATCTTAATAATTTTCTTCGTTTCTTAATTTGTTGTTTAGGACGTATAATAATATAATTTTTGACACATTATCCTTTCTTACATATAACTGTTGTTTATTAAGAATGTGTCGAAATTACCTAAAAATAACAATACAAATAATTATTGTATAATTATTGTTGCGTACTACTTACGTTTATTCCTTTTTTAGTGTATATATTTCACAATTAGTCAATAAATTAACTAATCTAAACAAATATGAATAAAATAATGTCTCAGTTTCTAAGTATAACTATTAATCATTCGTGCGAAAGTCTTAACTTGTTATTCATGAAAGTGGCATTTTCCTTTCATTGTAAACTAGTTTGCTCAGGAGGTTTCTCTCGTGTTATCGCAGAATCTCGTATGAACATATTGAAAAGACCTTTTAGAGTACACCATTAAGATGTTTTCTTTTGCTTAATACGTATGTGGTATTGTTGGTATCGATATGTTGATATATTTAAAAAGATTTTCTTGCGATGAAAAACAAAATGGCGATGAATATACCAAATTAAGTAAACGCTGAGTTTGTTTGATATTTTACTATGGTGTTTATTGATTTAGTTTATATATTATACAATGTTCGTCTAAAATATAAATTGTCAAAAGAAAATAGTAGTTTTTCGTCGTTTGACCATACTTTTTTGCTAAGTACATATTTATGTTATGTACATCTTGTTTAGAAAATAAAAATCTAAATAAAACTAAATTTAATATAAATTAGAGAAAATAAACTAAAACGTCTACTGAAAATCTAAGCCCTGTAACATTTTAAACGAATAACTTAACAATAATTATACAGCGTGTTTTATAATTGATAGCTACGAGGTATTTTGCATGCCATCGCATGCGCATTGCCTCATACGATAGCAATTAGGGTGTTTACATACATGACGTCTCGCCAGCGACCGCGGGCGTGAATTTAAACGTCCACCAACGTCGTAATTAAGGTATCAAGGATGCTAATTAATGCGGCATTTTAACCGTAAATCGATATTCGATAATTGTAAGAAATTACGTAATTGTTTCATAAATATTTCGGGTGTTCGAAATTATATTTTGAAAATATAGATAAGTTATTAGCGCATGAATTTTGCCAATTAAAATGGCTACTGGCTAAAAGGCAAATTGTCAAAGTTAATGAACGTAATTAAGCGATTTTTTTTCTAAGTTCACGTTAGTTATGAAATATCATTGGGTATTCGATAAAAATATTTACGTAACTTTTATATCGATATCGATAATCGGAGAAAAAATATAGGTTATTCGTTTCATAAATATTTCGGGCGTTTGCTAATATTATAAACGATTCAAAAATATTATATCGATATTCGATGATGCTAAAAAAATTTGTGCGTAACATAAGTAGTAATTGTTTAATAAATAGTTTTGAATTATGCTAAAACTGTGAACAATTTTAAAATTTTATACCGATATTCGATAATTAAATAATCGATATTTGATACTTGTAAAGAAAATGCGGAACATGGTTACATAAGTTATTCTTTCATAAATATTTTGGGATTATGCTAAAATTGTGAATGATTCGAATTTATACAACTCGGTTGCATTCGAAATAAGTGTCAACTGAATTGAATATTCATTAATTATATATTATTATTTGTATTAGCTTAAGTTTATTTTTGAATACTAAATTCGACATAAATCAATTACTCTTTGCTTGGACAAAGAATAATAAAGTAGATGTGACACATTTTTATCCCACTCAGAAAACTCAATAATGATTTTCATGTTGTATGCATAAGCTTGCATTTTGCTTAAACAATTGAAATACAAAAAATCTTAATACTTTAATTTTGAAGTATACGATTACAAAAAGTGAAAAATGTCAATTGTTTTGAACACTATTTCTCTCTTTTACATATTATTTATTCAATTTATTGTAGAATCAATAAATTATTCTAAATTAGTTTTTCGTATTTTATTACTTCTTGTTCCAGAATATAATACATTTGACGTTAAAGGATAAATGTTAGTATGGCACTCTCAGTGTACAATAACAAAAAGCAAGGTTTTTAACGTGGAGAGCACTTTTGTTCTTACGTAGCAATTAAAAATGTTTTTTTTTTTTAAATTAATTTATTTATTCATAGAATTGTAGACGTTGCAATAAAAGATAGCACATAGTACGTAACCTAGACTAGAATGGTATTTATTTAGTATATTAATCAAATTAAACGAATTCTTTCGATCTGAATGATTTTAAGTTTATTGGCATAGTTTGCAATTATCCACGGGTCTTCTAAAATATGACTGTAATAGTTGATGAACAATTACGCAAATTGGCGTGGCACGGCCGTGTGCCTGTTGCGAAACGTTTGCTTTTAATTGTCTATCGGTTGTCTACAATTATTCTTATGTAATCATCATCCGCCGTAAAACGGAATCGATAAAATTATGATATGTTCTCTATTTATGTATTTTAAATTGGCTTTCTCGCATACCAGCGTGTTTTTATAAAGAATATTGTCTGGAATCGTTTACGTTATTAGCGTTCTGGTGGATATTTTAAAAGAATTTACTGTGGTATATGAAAGCTAGACTATAAATGTGAGAGATTGTGTATGTTTGTGTTTGTTACTTATACTTTGGATGTGCTAAATGGATTTGAGTTTGAAATGAATACAGTTTATTTATTTATAGTTATAGCGCTAGTGTTCCGCCTGCGACTTTGTCTGCGACTCGGTTGTATCTCGCTCCTGCTTACATCGCATTCCCACAGGCACCGTGCTTTTTTCGGGACTATATTCCTATGTCTATGGCCTGTGTCCTTACTACGGCTCTAGACTATCTGTATACCAAATTTCATTTAAATCTATTCGGTAGTTTAGGCCTTATTACGGAACACATAGACATAGTTACATTCGTTTATTATATTAAGTTACAGCTTATATTTCAATTATGTAAGGTCACTTATTAAAGTTGACACAGTTTTATTAGAATAGAGCTTGTGGTATAAAAATATTATTTAATTAATATATACAGAAGTAGCTACTACATAACAATAGCAAAAAACTACCAGAATATTAACGTTGTCTTAGATTTTCGCGTTTAGTTCTCATTGAAATGAAACAATTTTAAACGGGTTCCAACCGGAACGTTATTATACCAACTAAGAAACCGTTGGCGGTAGTTGTAAATAATATTTCTCTAAAACTTCAAATAGACAAATGTCACCATAGTCTACCCGTGACCACGAACGCTGTAAAGTGCTCGAAACGTCGGGATGATAAAAATAGTTAATATGCACGATTTAAATCCGTTTAAAATAGTTTTATTTCTACCAGAATATTGGGTTATTGTTATCTTATTTTGACGCTAAGATATTTCACTTTTGTTCACCCTACGCGTATAAACTGAGGTGCACATTGTGTCGGGACGGAATAACGTGAGACGCGCTAAACATCGATTTTACGACACAATTGGTTTTTGCACTTGTGTGGTATCAAAGATTCTTTAAGCACTAGAAAAGACTACGGACTGAATAAGAAATTATTACACAAGTCTTATTGAAAAGTTACTATGTACAAAACCATCCCTAATGGCTATATGTGAAGTATGTAAAACAAATGTCAATTGGCAATTATATATACATATATACATAAGCTGATTTAGTTACCTCATTTATAACTCAAGAACGGCTTGACCAATTTTGATGATTTTTAATTTGTTGGATTTGTCACCACTCCGAATAGCTAATTAATAAGAAAAAAAAATCAAAACGAAAGTTACGAAGAATGGCTAATAAGTTAATAAAATACTTAATAATTCTGATGCGTTACGAAAATATTTCTATTAGATACATATAATTAAGTGATCAAAAAGTTAAGTTTAATATATAATATATATCATTTTAGAAAGCACGATTTGCAATTAATAAAAAATATCGTTCAGTGAATAACTTTAAAGCTTATTAATGAATATTAAATTTGACAGTTTGCTAATATTTACATTAAACGCTTTTCAATTGACCCCAATACAAATCAGACCAGTTATGTTTTTAAAAGCTTTAAAAATAATAATCGTATGGCTGATGTAAAACTTTATAAGTACGTTTGTTTGTTACTCTATCACTCTGTAACGCCTTTAACTATTGGAGTGTGATTGAGAATAGTTAAAACGTAGGGAGTTAATTGTTAAAAAAGTAGTTTTTTTAAACTAAATTCATACGCAATGAGTCGTAACAAGGAGTTGAGACTGTCTAGTGGTTAGAACACGTCGATCTTATCCGATGATGGCGGGTTTAAACGCCGGCTAGCTCCGCTAAATTTTCAGGAGTTAAATTTGTGTTTGTATTGTGCTCTGCGGTGACAAAAAACACAGTGAGGAAACCTGCATATGTTGAGAGAATTTTTGACACCAACTCTCAGTGGAGTTACGTATTAAGCTCTTAACTGAGAGGAGTGCTAATATTTTTCAATTGTGCATAAAAATACATTAAATCAATAAAAAAACATTAAATGTGCGCGTGTGTGCGTGTCTAACAAGGGTTTAACACACACAAGTATATAATCTTTTGTATATTGTAGTCTGTGGTCAACTTGAAATCGTTTGTAAATTTAATGAACTACAGTCGAATTCTAACCGGTAGGCGACCACGATACATATAATTATGTATAAGTTACTTTAATAGTACCGTTATATAATTAGTAATTTGTCGAGAAATTATAATCAATGGTATATAAATCTTTGGTTTTTTAATTAATTTGAATGTTCTTTCTTCGCTCTTGCTATTGTATTAAAATACGCAAATTAACTATTAACAAATGGGCATTTAATAACAGAGCCAGACGTTATTAATTTAACACGAGCTTGTTAGACGGATCCTAATAATTTTAAATGAACGAGAAGAAAAAATAAAGCCTAGTACATCATGACAAAAAAATAAAAAAAAAATATTTTTGTTATATTAAATAAAATGACGTTCCATTTTTATTTTCTACAGTGCAACATTACTTAGATATTTCAAAAATATATTTGATATATTAAAAATTACATTTAATTTACAATTGCTAATTTTTTTGTATAACTTATAAAGTCTTTCTGACAAAACTTTTCAAGTTTCGAAATACTTTATCCGGGTAAATTTAAGTACATTTCTTTTCATGAAAATAAAATTTAAAAAATAATGTAGGTAGTTACACATTCTTTTAAAAATCTTTATTTTTATATCATGTTTAGTCACATTTTTTAGACATTTAAGTATAAAATAAATCATCAAGTCTGGTGATCTTTAATTATATTTTTGATATAAATAAAATATGTATATTTTACATACATAATTTTGTTTTGTCTGCCTTGTATAACTGTTTATTGCTGCTTTAATTTATAATTTATTGTTGTATCTTTTAATTTTTGGAATAGCTCTAAAACACGAAATACAAGGACAATGAATCACATTAAAATGTATTTATTGTGTCATTGGTTGATAGATGTTCGTATTTTTATCATCATTTATTAATATAAAAATATAAGAAAACGTTAACGTACACTATGAATCTATATAAAAGCGAAAGGTCACTCACTCACTCATCACGAAATCTCAGAAACTACAAGTGCTAGGAGTTTCAAATTTTTCATGGGCGCAGCTGCTCACTAAGATTTTGTTGAATTCTACTCATATGATAATAATTAATTCTACCCTAAGGGGGTAAAACGGGGACTGGGAAGTTTTTTTGAAAGTCCTATGTTAAGCTTCAGTGAAATCGCGAAACTTTTGCTCGTGGCTTCGCTCATGTTATTGTAGATTTATTTTAAATATTACGCATGTAGGTACCTATATATAAAATTTAGCCTATGATCATCTAGAACAGGGGCCACCAAATGGCGGACCGTCGGCCATATTTGTTTAGGATCGTGTAGGATCTCACAATGAATTCATAATTTATTAAAAAAAACATTTTTAATGATAAAGTTTTTTTTTTCTACTTTTACTGTGTATATATGTGTATTTAATACTACTAAATCAAATCGATTGTAAATACTATTATACTAGTACAAAAAATTATTGAAAGTACGGTTTCTCAAAGGTAAAAAATATGCGATATAATAGCCTAAGAGAAATTCTATGCTTCCGTCTTGCGTAACATGAAGTAAAACGGTTATTGATTAAATCACATTGCTTTAGGCATAATCTTAAAATCTATCTACAACGCGTAGGCGATAGGTGTTGCTTAAATGACAAATTCTCGGATATAATTAATATAGATAGTCGTTTGATAATAAATAATATAATTAATAGGTTTTTTTTGTGTAATATTTTCTTCTTACTGTTAAAATTACAATATAAGGCCGGTGAAAAGGTCGTAGCAATGTAACATGCAAAATAACATTCTGTTTTTGCTTAGTCTTTTTTGATAGCCAAGAAAATATGCGATTATTTTACAAAGCGATCATTATTGCCACAATAGTTATTGGACCACCTGTTAAACATTAGAATTGAATAATTTTCCAAATTATACAGTACAGTACTTAACATAGGCCTTTCATACAAACTTCCAACCCCCATTTACCACCTAAGGCGTCTCATTTTGCAAAATCCCGTCTTAGTGAGCACCTATGTTCTAAAAAGAACTCCCATGTAAAATTTGCGTCTAGCATTTACTTCTGTAGTTTCTGAGATTTCATGATGAGTGAGAGAGAGACCTTTTGTATAGAAATATAGATTAATGCCTTTCTTTTTTAAAGTCGTCTACGTAAAAAAATTAAAATTAATTTTGTATTAAAAATGTACGTACATACTTTATACTATACCTATTCTTGATTCATTCATTACTCGACTGCGTTTCTTTTTTATCATTTTTTGTTGATTAAATTAAAGATTAAAGAATTTCGCCCCATAGATATAAAACGAACCACAATGACGATACAAAAATGATGACAGACACGTTGACGCAGTGGTCACTGCAACTGACTGTAGCGCTAACAGTCGCGGGTTCGATCCCCGCTCACGGCAAATGTCTGTATTGGCCATACTGATATTTGTCGTGGTCTGGGTGTTTGTGTTAGTGTTGTGTTTTCGGACCCCCGACACAAGGTCACAAGACCTTAAATGGGGGCCGCTGAGTTTGATGCGTTTATTTATTTATTTAAAAATGACTCAATGCGTGTATGTCGTTGCACCATCTAGTGGGAAATCATCGGTAAAACCTGCTCCATGTAGCGGTACGCCTATGACATCACGGAGTGGGTTTACAATAGTTCGCGGGAAATTATTGACCATTGTCGATGTACGAATATAGAAATATAGATTGAGAAGGCGTTTTACTGTATTTAACTTTTACGTTTGCGTTTATGTGTGTTTATTTTTTTTAAGCGTTGTTTGTTTCTTAGATTGATTTTGATAATAGTAGGAATTGTATGGAGTTGCTACAACGGTTTTATGTTTAATTTTAGCCAAGGTAAAGTATGGTTGATATGATATATGAAGGTGTGTGTATGCCAGACTGAGTCTGTTTACGATTCGCAGGAAAAATATTAACTATTGCCGATGTACGAATATAGATATATATATTGAATAGGCGTTTTACTGTATTTAAGTTTTATGTTTGCGTCTACGTGTGTTTATTTTTAGAGTTACCGCTTTGTTTGTTTCTGTAATTGTTTTAAAATTTAGAGGTATATAGGGAATTATGTGGAGTTGTTACAACGGTATTAAGTCCAATGGTCCGTAGTTTTATGTAGCATAGAAGTGAGAAAACTGTAAATGCTTAGATTATTAAATATGTTTTTATACATAATACCCAGTGAAATTTTTTTCTTCAATAGTAATTACTTTCAGAATACCTAAAAATAAAAAGCTAGAATGTTTAATTAAGCATATAATTTTCATTTTGCTTTACAATCTTTTTATTAAACTTATTAAAAAATATATTTTAACACAAAACTACTAAATAATAATATGTAATTAATGCATTAATTCCAGATATATTTTTTCTGGCAATCTTCATAATCAATTTCACTTAAAAACCGTTGTGATGTTACAGCACAAAAAAACGTTTAACGTTACCTAAATATCATAACATTTGTTAATTAAGCAACTAACAATGGTTACATGCGACGTTTAAAAAACCAAGAATACTTCTCAGAGAATTGTAAACACTGATATATGATGTGTTTCTATGACTTCGCGTCTTTGTTTGGAGTGGGCAGACAAAGCTTGTGCGCAAGCGCATGTTGACCGTTAACGACGTATAGAATTATGGAGAAGGCATGTTTTTTTTAATCTTTATTAATTATAGAGGTTTTTTTCACTAAGTGAATATGTCACCCTCGTCATTATATATATAAGAAAGGAAATTCATTATACTACTTAATAACACAACTAGTTACAAATCTAAAAGATAATAATAAATAAATAAATAAGCGCATCACACTCAACGGCCCCCATTAAGATCTCATGACCTTCTGTCGGGGATCCGGAAACAATCACAACACTAATACAAACACCCAGACCACGACAAATATCCGTATGGCCAATACAGACGTTTGTCGTAAGCGACATATATATATATAGATAGACTAATTTCTATCTTTAAGAACTAAATTTACAAATTTATATACAAATTTAGCTTCGTTAGATAATGGAGAAGCTAAGATACTATTATAAAAGCCAACATTCTCTCCACTATGTCCAAAAACATTGCGTTTAAACGCCTTAACACAGACACATTCTTCCAGAATGTGATACACGTCCTCTACCGCACCACACAAAGCACAATTGGGAGAATCTACTTTACCCGAAAAGGCATGTTTATTTTAATAATTGTTTGGCTCGGCGTAAAACAAATATATTTAAATCTAAGATAATTCGATATTTTTGTAATAAATTGTTTGTTAAAATAAAATGTATTTAATTTTGTTCAATAATGATGTAAATGAATCTTTTATTTTAATTAAATTAAAACAGATTTAAATATTTGGTATCTAAGTATTTATATCGATAGTTGATAAAATTTTCTGATATTTTTCCTTGCTATACAAAGAATTTTGTTATTATTGATTAAATGACTTGATTATATACATAAAAAATACTTTAGGGAAGAGGATGATACATTTTTGTAATCTATATGTTTAATTATACAAACTGAACAAATTAATTATTAGGAAACAAGGACAATAAAAATAATAAAATTTATACTAATATAATAAAGAGAAAACGAATTTTGAATGTGCGAATGAAACTCCAGAACTACTGAAAGAATTGAAAAAAATTTATACCATTCTACATAGCTATATAGGTGCATTAATTTAGGTGGCCATAGGTTATATTTTATTAAGTATATATACGTGTTATTTTAAATCTAAATTAACGCAAGCAAAGTCTCAAATTACTGATTTGTAAAAACGTTGCATATTTTTTATAATCTATTCAATATAAACTTAATACAGAATAAAATTAAATCATTTTAAAAACAAGTTTTTACATAACACGGATTAACGAACTGATGTGTTTATTAAACGTTTTTGCGATACAAATCTAAAATGAACTGACAATTTCAGACAGCTATAAAGGTTTACGTACGGCCCTACATTGTAATGTAAATGTTGCATTTAATTTTAAATAATATATACAAGTCTTGGTTCTATGACCTGAATGATGAAATAATTCTAGAATGTGTGGACACGCCCTGCTTTATTTATAAAGACTTGGAGTTGAAGGAAGAGCGAAATTCAAAAGGTGAAATTATTTAATTTCATAAATTGTTTTTATTATTATTATTATTAAATACGTAATAGCTGTAGTAATTATATTCATATAACGCTAGAAAATATTTCTATTATAAAACACTTTACAATTTTGGAAAGAATGGTCATTTTTAAACATTCAACTTTATAATACTGGAAATCAAGATTAACTACTACAAATAATAGGGAAGGAAGGAATACGCAAGTGATCACTCGACCTCTCGATTTCCGTATTGAGGAAGGCCATCGCAGTGATTTTAGGGGGTATAAATCACCACATAACCCAATCTTCCCGCAATAATCGGGTATCTTTTCGAATATTTCGCCTGACAAGCAAGTAAAAATAGTACAACTTTCTACGTCTTGCAAGGCGTTGGGTGGTCCGTCATTCCGCTGATACCGCATCCAACCCTGCGCATAGCACGTTCGAGTTAGCACAAATACAATAGAAGCTGACAGTTCGAAGTGTTTGCGCTGCTTGTTTGTTCTGCTGACAAAAGTCCACTTGCGTCATTATGCTTACGAGACGCGCCGTGTTTTACACTCATTAAGATCGCATAGATGGTGTCAAAGTACTTAATTTTTTTTTTCGTAACCACGTCCGTCGACAATAAACTTGGTAAATTATTTGACAAAGTTATGTCATGTTTTAAAATATTATATCTTTTGATTTCACTGGTTTACTCTTGTTTTATAGATAATAAATAGTCTTATCATTTATTATATTTACGGATAATTATAGTGGGAACGTGTATAACAATGTTAAAGTTTAATTATAAGTTTTTTAAATAAAACTCAGGTATGTTTTTTATGTTTTGTTCGAGTAAACGGATAATCACATTATAATATATATTAGTCCATACTTCCGTACTAATATTGCAATGGGAAAGTAGTTCTGTCTGTTTATCTTTCTGTTTGTGACAGTATCATGTGTAAACGACTGAATCAACTTTGATATACATACATATTTT
Source organism: Hypolimnas misippus (assembly GCA_037950945.1). Classification (NCBI taxonomy): domain Eukaryota; kingdom Metazoa; phylum Arthropoda; class Insecta; order Lepidoptera; family Nymphalidae; genus Hypolimnas; species Hypolimnas misippus. The sequence goes on from JBBEEQ010000014.1 coordinate 6,639,056, forward strand.
GGTATGGAGAAAGACCTTAAAAAACATAGGCAACTTTTTATCGTAAAAATAAAACGTCAAGATTCATCGCCTTTATGGGGTGCAATTTCATCCCCAATATAGGGTGAAATGTTTCCCGCGAAAATAAACTGAAGATGTAGGTATCTACTATGCAACGACTTCAATTTAGTATCTCATTACCGTTCTTAATTTCGAAGTATGATTAATATTGTGAATATGAAAGTGAATTTGTTTGTTTGTCCTGCTTTTTGTGTCAACGGTTTTTATTCTCAGTTTTGATAGACATTGAATAGCATAAATATTTTACTTAGTCATGTTAAATCATCCTTATGTTGATTTTAGCTAAAAACTTAAGAAATATGAAATTTTGACCATTCAGTTAATAAACACAATCACCGCCATACTGGCAAAAAAGCAAATCAATCTCATGTATTACATCAAAAGTCGTTCGAATTTGAACCGATTTAATTAATCCACTATCATTTTATATTCACCGAAGAGTCTTAAACATACTATTAACTTCCTAAACGAAAGATAACAAAAGGTATCCGCATTTGAATCTCCAATTCTTAGCGGACAGAGCATTAATAAGTCGAAGGGCCATTAAAGTCCTAAATGTCGTTTATCTGATTAAGATTTATGATAAGTGGTCCGGAGATTGAGACGCAACGCTCTGAGTTCGTCAGTGAGTTTTTAAAACGAATTTGAAAGTTGCAGTTGAGATATTTCGTTGAATTTTTGTTTATTAATTAGTTCGCTTGGTGCTTCGGTTTTGTGGAATCTTTGATCTAGTTTACTGTTCTGAGTGAAATGGGAATTTTGTATATTATGTAACTTTTGAGATATAACATGAGTAATTTATTGTTGTTTTATATTATGTTATGCTTAAACATTTATCAGTTTTTTCTTCGAATTTTGAGAGGTAAAAATACATGGAATAAGCCACGGGAAGAAGCTGGTTGGGTTACTTATATATACAGTATTGTAATAAAAAAATGTATTTTATTACAGTGTCATAATTTTGATAATTATATTAATTGTTAAATATACGAAAAACCGATAGATCTAGTTAGTATCTCAGTATATAATCTCTAACAATAATAACACCTGTTTTATCTTGTGTTTAACGAAAAAAAACTAAATAAGAGAAATTCGAATGACCACAGTGGAACAGCATCCTAAATTAATTTTCATTGTAGTCTTCTTAGGCAAAGAAGCAGCACTGTTTAAGCAAAATAGTGGTACACAATTGAATTTCGTAAAACGTATTAAATTTCTCAATCTCGACAATAGCGTAAGTAGGCCAGTTCCTACTCGATTTTCGATTTAATCTTTGATCTGTGAATGAGTCAACCCACCACGTTACAGGTGCTCTCATTGTTAGAGATTATATACTGAGATACGATGACAATCTGTGACGTCTGTTTGCTTGTCTGACCTCCTGTTCGAAGATTTATCTCGTTCCAAAACAATGGAGTTAAGCATCGTTGTATACTTATTATCGATTTAGATGTTTAAGATCAGAGACTAAGAAATTAATGATTCATTTTTGTTTAAATGATATTTTTAATGGTTTATTCTTTTTTTACTAATGACTGTCGTTTGTTTCTGTTCTTAATTTATGTGGCATTTCAGTATATACATACATAAAGTAATTTCCATATAGATTTTGTGTAAGCTGATTTTTAACACAAACTGATGAAACATATATATTATAATGACTATAAATAAAAACTAGGTGCCCCTCGCGGTTTAACTCGCGTTTATTGTTATTGATTAGCTCCTCTGAGTCAAAGCGTGATGAAATATAGCCTATAAACTTCCTTAATAAACATACTATCCAACGGAAAAATAATTTTTCAAATCGGATCAGTATTTTCAGAGATTACCCCTTACCCTTTAAGATCTCGTTGAATGACGTGAAACTATGTACAAAAGTCTGTATGAAAAACATAAATTCTCAAAGAAATCGGCTATCCAAAATACTGAAACCAACTAGTTACAAAAAGCTCTAACAGTGCTAGATTAAAAAGAAAATACTCGTTAAAACGTTACCCAGTAAAATATCCTTCATCTCGAACAGAACCTACAACTGTAAACCAACAAACTCGATTTAATATACCTACTAAACACCAACGGTTTTTAATTAAATTATTTAATACCTGCGTATATGGTTTACAACTACTTATATTCATGAGAGAATTAAGAGATATTTATTTAACCTCGCCACACAAGTTAACGGCTAAAATTTCGCTCATTAAAATACGACAGAATGTTTTTTCCAACGACCTTCATAAAACAACCCTAATGATTCCGGTTTTGTCTACACCCATAACTGACTAGCTTATGGTTAAAAAGCCTTTCGAAAGGTTTATTGGTGAATTTATATGATTTGACGTATTATAATCGTTTCGCAATATAATAAATCGTATTTTAAAATGTTTACAAATTTAATAGCGTATGTAAATTATCTTTGACAAAAATTTTCGCTAATCGAATGAGATGATCGTTCGAATATGATTATGTTAAACTTACTGGTAAAGCATTAAGTTTAGTTCTACTTAATAACAACTTAGAGACGTTTACTACCACTGATATATTAAAATCAATATTTGTTTGTTAGTTTATTATGCACTGTCATACCGATTGCGATAAGACTTTGTCAATTTATTGCTTGCAATTTTGAGAGGGTTATAGAATATATAAATAAATATACGCTTCACACTCAACGACCCCGTCGGATCCTGTTTTGGGGGTCCGGACACACACAACACACAACACTAACACATACACCCAGATCACTACAAACATCTGTACAAAGGTTAGTCATGAGCGGGGATCGAACCTAACGGTTAGTGCTTCAATCAGTTGCAGTGACCACTGCGCCAACCTGTCGTTAACAGTAGCTGATGCTCTTCAAGTGCGCTCCGTACTGTACATATACTGTACGCGCGTGTCGTATCAAAAGAAGAATAATAATCTTTAGACCGTCGTGAAAACAAAATCTATAACTCCAACAAAGTTCTAAGCAAAAGGATTTCAAAATAGAAACACTAAAATCAACTAAATTTTACAACATACACTATAACATTTTCATTGTGAAAACAAAAAAAAAAAGAACCTAGTTTTAGTCCATTTACTCCATCAGTTGATTTTCATAAAAAAAAAAAAAAAAACTTAATTTAGCATTCAATAAGTAACTATAAAAGACACATTAATTTTAAGGTCTTAATTGTTGTATATAACTACTCAAAACAGCACATCAACATTCCATAACGTTATACAGCTATCTATAGAAAACGGATCATTAAGGAAATATTTCAACACAAACCGTTTTATCGATATCGAATCGATTCGATGGCTATCGTAAATCGATTGAGATTAGCTACCAAAATGCGCTATCGATTAATCACTCGATTCCACAATGGGTGCTTTCTATTTGGGACAAAATGAATTTCACTCCGATTGGGTTATTTATTTCGGCTAGCGTAGCAGGTGTGCTCTCGGATTGTACAGGCTGTTCTTGATTTTTTTTTTACAATTTTTTTAAATAGTTCTTTTATTTCCTAAAATTATCTGTATTGTATTATAGTAATACATTCAATAATACTATAATTACTAAATATCATTTTAAAATTATTTAATTTTATATAAATCGCACAAAACTATTAATATAAAATATAAGAAATATAAAACGCTCAATATGGTGTCAACGTTTATTGAATACGCAATTTACGATAAATATTTAAATTGTTAAGTATATTGTTATTTCATATACTGTTACATATTTCAATATCCAATGAAACAAAAAAAAAATGGAGGCTTAAATTTTTTTTTATTTAAAGTTCAACAGCCTGTATAATATCTGTACACACAAAACACGTATAAGAATATTATTAATTTGAAATTTGTTACAGCCTATACTTAACGTGCTATCCGTTAAAGCTCGCCGCGTTTATGAATATCACATTTTCCATCACAAAATATGAACCTTATCACTTTGAAATAAAGTACATAATATCACTATTAAATTATTAAGCAGTGTGAGAAGAATCGTGGATTATTCTCGTATTTATACGTCTATGATTATGTATTGTAAATTTGACAATTCTAATGAGCTGTTCACTTGCTTGGGATATTTTAGTTGTTGATAGAATAATCTAAAATTTATGATGTAATATTTTATACTTTCTCTATGTATTCAAATGCGAATATTTACGTTGCTTTCAACGTTTCGGCGTTAATAACGTTTCATAACTATACGTTATGTTTATACTTTTATAAGTTCTATTTTTAAAATTTTAGCGATTTATACGATTCATATTTAGTATAACGGGTCTTATCGCGATGACTAATGGTAGTAGGATTTTTCTTGAAGTTGCATCCGTCGTGGTTACGAGCTGACTGTACACTGTTTTCCTATACTCATAACTGATGACGAAAATGTAAAAAGTAATCATGTCTTTATGTTACAGGGATAAGCAATTCGGTCAAAATTAAGACAAATGAATTTTAGGAAGTTTTAACCCCGAAAAAAGAATATTCCCATAAAATATTTTATAATTTTGAACAAAACTCCGTGATATTTCGACATGAAATTTTTAAAGGGCACTTTCCGTTTGAATAAATTGAACACCATTCACACTTACATAAAGACATACAACCACTAAAATGAAATTACTATTAAGGAAAAAAATACGAACGGATCTCTTTAAACTTTCGAAACTTTTTTTTTACTGGCTCTTTTTAAGGTTACGTCATTTCATCGTATGCTGTGGATAACGACTTTTATAGCCCAGGTTGTAACAATAGATTCGTTTTATAAGGTCACTGGTTAATTTTTTAAGTAAGAGGAAAAAGTTAAAATGTTACTGAGAAATACACGTGAGTAATCATGACAGCATTGGCGTTAGCGTTGAAATGACAAGAACAAGGTAACATCAGTTTAATTAAACTCGTAATTATAAAAGAATTTTAGAATTTAAACTCCCTTTCATTTTCCATAAATATTTTTGTCTTTGTTAATTAAATACTTGTGTTTAATTTGATTGTCGTGTTAAATATATTGTACTTTGAGTTTATAGTGCTTTTAAATTTTCAATATTAAAAAAAAAAAATTACATCATATTTTATTCACACTATGAATAACAATTATTTATTGTCTATATATTGCGATATTAGGATACCAAACTAGCATAATTAATTTACCTTTATGTTTCTCTTAAAGTATAGAAAGCATTAAAAAAAGTTGTATTACTTTACTGGTATATTATGCTTAAATTAGGGCGTAAAAGTAGTGCCTTATCCAGTTAGATACACAGTAATGTTTGACGTTAGAGTTATATAAATTACTACCTGTATATAAAATACATAGACTGGCAGAGGCGAAACTATACCATCTGGGGCCCGTTGCAAATTCTGTGGATGGAGCTTTCAAGTAAAAATCGTTACGTTATGACTTAATTTTAATGAACCACTTAAGAAGTGACCTGAAGGTATTAATAAAATTCTGTGCATTATAGTTATATATATGATAAGTTTTATTTTCAATAGAATGGGTTTATACATATTAAAAATGAAATAATTTATTTTTAATAGGATTTTTATGAATAAAATATTTTTAGGGCGGGGCCCTCTCGGGTCCGGGGCCCGTGGCTTTTTGCCAGCCTTGCCACTCTATAGTTACGCCCCTGTATACTGGTACGTCACGCCATTTACTGTTACCTAACTGTACTATACGCGAGATATGCCTTCACGCTAATGAAAACAATTAGTCGACAAAATTTTAACGCAATCGGTTTAGCGGTACAGCAGTGCATCAAATACGAACAAATAAACATTGATTTTTAACCGACTTCCAAAAAAAAAGGTAATTAATTCGTCTGGGACTTCATTTTCATAATTAATTATATTAGATAAATAAAACTTATAATATATCAACACTTTTTAATATTAATAATACAATGTTTCATGATTTAATAATATAATATAATAGGCCACACTATTTGAATATCATCTCATTTATAATCATCATAAAATAAACTAACATTTACACATTATATTAAACACAAAACCATTATTAAATTGTCTTACTGACAATGATCGTGAGATTAAAATGTGAATTCCAATAGCATTCAGCTCGTTTACCGGTAACGATATTAGCTTAAGTCACGCCATTAACATGCAAGTCAGTAACAATGCGATGTCACGGTAATGACGTGGCAATTATAAAGACACACGACACGGGTGCCTTCACACTTATTCGGAAATAAAATTGTAAATATCTCGAATTTGTTGTCAAACCAAACGAATCTTATTATAAATGCAAAAGTTTGTGACGATGATGTTAGTTTTTTACGGATACTAAATCGATGTTGATGAAACTTTATTATAAGCAAATATCGGAATAATATATAGGCATGCGGATAAAGTCGCGTACGGAAGCTAGTTTTATAATAAATACGTAGTTTAAGAATGAAAGTGCATTTCTAGTGTCTTTGTACTTTTATGACAATAGTGACGTGAAATTGATATGAAGACATATCTACTCTGACATTACGTCTATAATAGATAGAATAAACCCTAATATCTAATATCCCTAACCTAATACCTAATATAACTATCAAATTTATATATATTAATACCTCGAATGTCCACGAATAAGTGTGGAGGAACTCTTACTTGCAATTAAACACGACCTTTATGGTCAAATCACGGCGTAAACCTTTTCCATTTGAAACAATAAATTAATTTTAAAATATTAATACTCAATACAATCAGAAGACTAATAATTATAATGTCATGAATTAAACACATTAAAATTGGTATATATGATATTTATAGTACCATATAACGTCACGACTTATAAAAGCTTGAGCCGAGATGGCTAGTGGTTAGAACACGTCGTCCTTAACCGATGATCGCGGGTTCAATTGTGTTAAAATTCACCTCATGCTCGGCGGTGAAGGAAAACATCGTGAGGAATTGCATGTGCCGGGAGTGGAGCAGCGTGGTGGAATAAACTTCAAAATCTTCTCCTTAATAGGATAGTGTTATCTATTATCCCCATAATAAACCCTGCGCAGATCAAGTCACGGACACCAGCCAGTCTTTTATATAATAAGACGTGCATCTCTCGTAATAATTATTAATTTATGATAAACTTTATTACTGTTTTGATTTATTGAATGATGTTTATATAATTGTCCAGTATTGTGTGTGACGATTAGCGTCTTTACAAATAATAATTTATTTATATTTTCCGGTTAAAACATTGAATTAGTCTAACCAATTGTTACTAGAATACGGTGATGAACACCTAATTAAGGCATATGATTCGTTGCCTTAGTGTTTAAGCAAATAAAGTCGGTTTTACAAGAAAATATTTATTTTTATTTATATAAGTGTAAATTACATATAAGTTAATAATCTTATATTTACTGTTATTAGGACTAAATTTCATGTGAGTTGCCACCGGGCTGTGAATGACAAGAGAAAATAAAGACATGGTCTTTGAATGTAATGTTTTATTATTATGTACATCTGGATTCTTTACAAGTAGATATAAAATATAATATAATATCAAAATAATATACGTAAGTATAAAAAAATTGAAAATATTTATAATCCTTAATTTGCTTAATTGCTACCTTATTATACCAAAAGAACATTCCGTAGATGATTTGGCGGACAGGATGGAGCAGTCGTCACTGCAACTGACTGAAGCGCTAACGGTCGCAGGTTCGATCTCCACTAACAACAAACGTCTGTATTGTCCATACATATGTTTGTCGTGGTCTGATTGTTTGTGTTTGTGTTGTGTGTGATAACAGTGATACAGAGTCATGAGATGATAATGAGGGTCAGTATGATACGTTTATTTATTTATTTATCAACTAAATCAAACAAGAACTCAAACTTAGGACCAGTGGAGAGAAGCCGGTTAAAATGATCACTACGACAATATAATTGTTATTAATAACAATATCTAATCATGATGCTAATACGTAGGTTGTCATAATACCCATGTAATAAGAATCAACGTTTATTCATTTAAATAAAATTCTCATACAAATTGTTATTATTATCCGATGTTCGTGATAACAACTAACATAGTAATTGTCACTCACGATCAGAATAGTGTTTATACACCTGAAGGTGATGGTCAACTTAATAACCAAGACTTCATAAATAATTAATAAAAAAAATAAAAAAAATCGATTGCGTCACAAAACCATCTGCAGTCAGCAGTACCGTATCAATGTCAGTTTTGGCTAGCCTATAAGTGAGAATCGTTACTGATCACCTTTAAATTGTTATAGATCCTAAACGGTACTTCTGATCGGAAAACGATTTAAGAAACCTAAATATGATTTTTAAATGCCTATTCAACGATACCCCACTCGACATTTTGACAATTGAGAAGCTCGGTTTTGAGGTCGGTCGAAAATAAAACAAATGTGCCGGCTGTAGGATGGTCTTCCTCTTGAAGTTTTCCCAGAGTTCTATAATTTGGGGGTTTTCAAGCCTTGAGTGTATAGACCTTTCTGTCATGGCCGGCAACGCACTCGCAACGCCTCTGGTGTTGCACATGTCCACGGGCGATAGTGACCACTTAACATCAGGTGGTATTTGCTTTACCCCCTTCGAATATAATACCTAAATTTGAATATAATTGGGTTACGTATCAATAAACTTTCCGCTAATTTATTAACTTGTCTCGTAAGAGGAAACTGAGAATTACTAGAGACTATTGAAACAATGTTATAATAAAGTTTAACACATACTAGAAAACCTATCTAAAGGTCGGATTTCCTAGACGGGTGCTAGCGACCGCTATACACTATAAAGTAACATCAATCAAATGTTACCTTATACAATAATTTAGCCTCAGATGTTTGACACCGTTAATTTAAATGTCTTTTTACGTTCGTTATATTTCGCTATAATGCCGGTATCGTTGAAACCAAAGCTTTAGGATACGTATGTTCAACAAAAACAGTCAGAGAAACGGGTGTTTGTACCTAACTGTTATTGGTACAGCACACGGGTGTATAGTTCAAACAAATATATGGATGCTGATAGGCAATATTGTGTCAACCCACAAAAATTCTAATTCGGAAATATGGATGTTTTCTGTGTCACGTGTTTAACATTATTCAAAAAATTTTCACGTTATCAAAACTATATATTTCGAATTTCGAGTGCATTTTATATTTATCAATTTACACAATAATATCAATTATTTAAAAAATACTATTAGATAAAACTTTTAATTAAATAAATCTGCTTTGTAATCATTAATTTATCAAAACAGGAAAGCAAAGATAGCTATATATGGACTTCTTCAAACAAATTTATCAAGAATAGATATGACATCGTTAGCCGCCATTTTTTCAAAATTAAGTCAGTGTGGCTTGACATAATATTGCTTATCAGCGTCCATATGTCACAAACGGTAATCGAACACGCAACCATTCAGTTCACAAAATATAATAAAAACTCGAGTCCAATTAAACTAATTGTAAGCTTCATCCATTAAGCTAAGAGATTAGTTAAACTCTGTCAGACGCTCAAAGCGAAAGTTGAATTCCTAGCGATTTTTCCACGATTTCGTAAGAAAATTTGCGATTATGAGTCACATCGGAGATCAGAGGGAATGCAGAATGTAGATGGATTCAGAAAAATCTTGTTGCTGTTTCGTAATCGCGGGAAACTGAACATTTACGCAAACTTAGTCGGATGTCGCTTATTACGTCGAAAGCGGTACTTGGATTGTCGTACAATCTATTGCGACTGTTTTACTCTTAAGCGCGCGTAATTGGCCCGTTTGTCGAGTGATTTTATATTGCTTTAATAATAATAATTAGTTATTTATAGCGAAATGTGTTTCACTTTCTGCTATTATGTTTTGACTCATTTCGGTAAATTTACGCCTCGGGCGTAATAAACTGATCGGGTATTAAATAATTCGTAAAATTTATTGTATTTCACAAGTGCTTGCAAGTATTAAAACTAATTAGAAATTAATAACTGTTTTATATAAATATTATAAAACGTTATATATGTTAGAAGCTTGTGAATTTTGCTACGTAGATTGTCGACTACTTTGGACGGGGTTGCCTAGCAACCAGCTGGAAACTGAGTATGACAAGAATAGATTCTTGAGCCAACAAAACAATTGACGAACTTGTCAAAAAAAAAATGAATACAGTTTTTTAACGTTTTTTCATACTTTTTAATGAAGGTATCATATCTGTTAGAATACTTGTCAGAATAAACTTATAACTATACCTGTGTCATATAATTGTTTCTAGAAATCATTGAATTGAACTAAATGAAGCTTTTTGTTTTTGGAAATACATGTACGTATATCTTCCTTAAAAAAGTATTGTTTTACGTAATAGTATAGAAAAACATTATATTACATATTCATTACTTAAATTTTCCAGTAGGGACAACAACAAAATAAAAATTCAATTGCAAAAACAAAAACAAGAGAACATTTATTCTAAACACTAAAATGTTATCGCATTACATAAAAAATAAAATATTATTAATACATATATCATTCTAAGTTTTATTGTTGAAAATTTAACACCATTTCTCATCTATAATACAACAAGACAACCTAACGATGGTACAAGTTAAAAAAACAGTACAAAAAAGTGGTTCAGATTGACATCTGTCCGAAGTGGCTTCCACGCTCGGTTGGACAAAATCAGGTATCACAATTAAATTAAAAATCATTCACGTAGAGTAATTAGTTACAATATCAATGTACCGTTGACAGACAAAGTATTTCTAAGGCAATCATCATTGTCAATCTAGTTTTTTTTTCAGTTATACCAAAATCTGCTTATTATTCTACTTCAGGTATTAACGTGTTACTGATTTTTAAAGAGAGCGCTTGCCATCTGAATTTCATAAGGGTTCACGGCAAACTCTTTTCAGACTACAATAATCAAAGACAATCTGTATTTGAAATATATCACAAACTCGATTTCTTTTCATTGGTCTTCAGAAAAAAAATCCATTTTTAGATTCACGTGTCTCGTATCTAGAATAAATTAAGAATATATTGATAGACTTGGTCAAAATTATCTAAATGTCGTTTAATTTCCATTTCTATTTATATTAAATTGTAATTTACTGACGTCAAGGATATGCTTTTGCATCGGTAATATATTTTAATATATTTAAGACAATTTTATCACAATCTAAGTGTCGCTTGCGGTTTCACTCGTGTTTATGGTTACTGCTTTTCTCCTATGAGTCGTAGCGTGATATAATATAGCCTATAGCCTTTCTCAATACATAAACTATGTAACACGAAAATAATTTTTCAATTCGAACCGGTAGTTCTTGAGATTAGCGCGTTCAAACAAACAAGCTTTATATTATTCTCTTCAGCTTTATATTATTAAGTATAGATAATGACGTACCTATGTAAGCATTATATCGTGTTATATGCTTATTTAAAATGCAACATAGTGACACTATTGTAATTTCCACTATTTAGTTACATCATGTATCATGTTTGATAAAAAATAAATAATATTTGTTGTTTCTGCTGACGCTACAGCAAGTGTATGGTAGAATGATTCAATTGAAACCACGGTATGTGTTGGTTTCCACTCATTGTGGACCGCAAGCGACTACTTTCTATTATCTACCTACATATACAACATATATTATGTACAGGATGTTAAAAAAACATGTTATTAAATGAAAATAATTTTATACTTTTTTGCGTGTTTATTTATATACACATATACTTAAAATATTGTTAAAAGTATTTTGTGATTGTGTATTTATTTGCTAGAGGTATTATAATAATTGCTATAACAAATACTATTAAGAAATTAATGGTATTCAGAGGAAAATCAAGAGTTTTATCTCTATATTCTTACAAGTTAACAATTAAGCGTTGATTACAACTTAGAGTTATCAAAAATAAATATTGTAATCAAAAATGATTGTCTTATTTATATAAAAATTACACAATCAGAGCACGCTGTATACATCTCCACAAGGTGTCACATTGCCCAATGTGTCTATCATCAAGTGACGACGTAATTGACAAAATTATATGTGCGGTTTCCAAAGCAATTGTTATTCGTAAATAACCGGTTAGTTGTACATAAGATACTTATTTCTAGCATTTGTAGTATCGAAAGTATATCGAAAGTATATCGCTGCTTTTCAAGAATATCGATGCAACTAAAAATGATGAATTTTAGGCAGTGGGGTTATAAATTTCCTTATTAATATGTTGGTGCATAGCTGCAAAATTTAAACGATCCTTTGATGTTATAACTTTATTTATTTAAAGAAAATTCATCATCGCAACTCTTTTCATCATGATAAAACATCATAGATTTGTGGTCTTTTTACATACTTAGTTCTATTTGTTAGAATTTTGAATTACTACGATATTCTTGTAAATCAGCGATATAAAAGTTATTAGCGGCCTCGCGGTTTCTCTCGCGCTTAAAAGAGGGGTCGAATTTTGTTAAATGCCGTCTTAGTGAGCACTTCCGTCCTAAAAAGTCCCATGTACCCTTATAGTTTCTGAGATTTCGTGATGTGTCTTCTAATAATATAGATTTTTTTAATAATTCATGTTTAGATTAGTTGTTAGGATTTTTGTCTCTCACACAGTAAAATGTTAGTTATTGGATACAGTTCTGTTCATTCACAGGCTGTTACAGAATATTTAGTTAACTCGAGTTAAATGCCAATTCATATTTAATTTTAAAATTTAGCTTTTAAATTCAAAGTGTCCCGCTGTGTTTACGATGATGACTGTTTAATAACAAAATATTCGTTTTCCATATAGTCAACTCATTGACGCTTTTTTATGTAAACAAAAATGCTTTAACTTATTAAATACTAGTTGAGTTGAGTTTAGATTGTTTTAAGCCCTCGTGAGCAATATGATTTCCGGATGAAAGGAATATTATGTCATTTTATAGTATGTTTGCAAAATTTTATTATGTTTGATTAAGGATCTACCTCCTAAGGTTTTCCCATAGCGCTATAATTTGGGGGTTTTCAAGCGTCGAGAGACCTTTCCGTCAATGACCGGCAACGCACCCGCAACGCCTCTAGTGTTGCAGATGTCCATGAGCGACTGTACCCACTTAACATCAGGTGGTACTATTTGCACATTTACCCCATTTTTACAACAAAAAAAAAAGGCGCGAAAGCGTAACAGTAAACAAACTCAAATTTGCATTTCTAATATAGACTTAGGACGTCCTGTTATATATGTTATTTTGTTTATATATTCTATACATGTTTGTGAAAAAACCAGTCACGTAAGAGCTTTCTTGCCACGGTTTAAATATATATTTGTATTTTATTATATTAGTAACACGAACATAAAATGGTTTATTTATTGTATATCTTGACGTTTATCCGTCTTTTATTTCTTGAATAGAATAGAAAACATATTATTTGCTGTTTTAATAATAAACACGCTCTATCTAGCGACTTTACTTATATAACTAAACATAGATTGGCGCAGTAGTCATTGCTAGTCATGGAAGCGCTAATAAGACATGTTTGATATAGGCAGCAGATGCGCATACGCAAGCAATCCCGCGGCCTGACAATTTCCGTGCTAAAAACGGCCATCACAATGGTTTTAATAGGTGTAAATCTCCATATAACTCGATCTTGCTCCGGGAATTGGATATCTAATCGAAGATTTCTCCTGCTGCTCAGCAGTGAGCAAGCGCATCGCTCGCTTCGAATAGTTCATACTTCCGTTCACATCGCGAACTACGAAGCTAAAGTAAACTAACTAGATAACTCGACGACTAGTTAAGCTGAATGTTGCCTATCGCGTGGGATTGGATATAAATTTTTAATTAATAATAAATCTTAGCTTAGTTAGCTTAGCTCTTAATGTGTCCTGCGCTTAAGTTAAGCCACTTGAGCTAAACGAAGGTAGCTTACTTAGCTCAGCTCTTGGTACTCGCGCTTTATAATGTACAAAAATATTTCGTAAACAGACACAGCTTAATACGATTTTATTATACGTAATGAATACATAATTGACAGACGACTAAAGCACTAACGGTCGCGTGTTTGATCCCCGCTCACGGCAAACGTTTGTATTGGCCATACAGATGTTTGTCGTGGTCTGGGTGTTTGTATTAGTGTTGTGAGTGTTTCCGGACCCCCGACACAAGGTCATGAGATCTTAATGGGGACCGTTGAGTGTGATGCGTTATTTATTTATTTATTTATAATTCAAAAATTGCGCGAATCTTGTGCAATAATCTATATACGTTACGATATGTTGTTTCTCCATTTATGAAAGTATTATTTTAAAATCGCGAATTGTGTAACACTAAAGATATTTCTATTTCATAAACAAACGAAAATCGTTTATAAACGGCTTGGTAATAAACGAATTGTTATTGGTGTTATTAAACTATTAAAAGGCAGTTTTTCAGTTAAAAATTACAATCCTTAATTAAAGAACTCTTAAATGTTGATCGATTAAAAAACAGTCTAGGCATAATTTCAGAGGCAACAGTGACCCCTAGCTAGTTGTTTGGTAAAAAGAAAAACAATATTTACTAATTTGTTAAAACTTTTACTGATAATTCATTAAAGAAAAATCCTAATATTAAAAATCTATTTTTTCGATGCTTCTGAAAATGTATGAAAATGTTTTAATTAATTTAAAACCACTAATAAAAATGAATTAATTATTCAAACATTTAGTAAAACAACAACACAAGAGCCGAGATGGCTTAGTGGTTGGAACACGTCGATCTCGATCGAGGATTGCGGGTTCAAACTCCGGCTAGCACCGCTGTTTTCAAGTGCTAAATTTGAGTTTAAATTCATTTCGAGCTCGGCGGTGAAGAAAACATCGTGAGGAAACCTGCATGCGCCGGGATAAATTCTGACACATGTACATATATTCGCCAAATCGCAGTGGTGGATTAAGCTCTAAACCGTCTTCTTTATAGGAGAGGAGGCCTTTGCCCAGCAGTGGGATATTTACAGGCTGTTATTTTTACTTTACTTTACTTAGTAGAGCATATTTTTTGAAGCATTTCTTTAATTTCGTCTATTCAATAATA
Organism: Hypolimnas misippus; assembly: GCA_037950945.1. Taxonomy (NCBI): domain Eukaryota; kingdom Metazoa; phylum Arthropoda; class Insecta; order Lepidoptera; family Nymphalidae; genus Hypolimnas; species Hypolimnas misippus. The sequence goes on from JBBEEQ010000014.1 coordinate 6,654,163, forward strand.
ATAGCTAGTAAATTAAAAATACGTTTATAAAAAAGACTTATTGTCAATCGCTAAAATAATAATATTTCTTAATTATCTATGTGGAACAAAAAAAGATCTCTATTAAGGAAATAGCCGCAACTATCCTATAAGAAAGTTAAATTTAACGACCGAACTAATTAGTAAGAACAGGTTTCTATGACTTTATTACACAAAAACCATTAAATCGTAAATTTTTAACGTTATTTTATGGCTATAACATACAAGATCTGTCAATCATCCACTATTATTAAAATAACTTTTGCACCGTATAATCTCACTTGTTTATATGCTTTCGATAAAATTATTCCCATGGGCGTCCAATGTATCAAAAACCGTTATTAATAACTGACGCGTTAAAGGTATAATTTCGCAAATAGCTATCGTGAAATAACTTTATATGTTAAGCTAAATAATTACTTGTATCGCCTAGGTACTGATTTCTAGTGAAAGCTTGTAATGTGTACGACAGACGTTAATAACCCAAGAACATTTGTGTGCTTAAAAGTGTTTAGAATGATTTCTTTATCGTCTCTACCGATTTGTCAATTAATTTTCGACCGACTTCAAACGGATCAGCTTCTCAATTAACGTTTGTTATCAGAATTTCGTCATTAGTAAATCAATTTTAAAAAATTATATTTTATTTAAAAGGGTCTCCTTTCGGGTTGGTTCTATTGAGTTTTCATCATATTAATTTTAGTACTTTGGTTTTTAATCATAATAATAGAAAGCATCTCATCGAAGTTAACGAAATTGAGTTTTTCAAGACAGTCATTGATACTTTCGTCTAGTTAAAGAGTAGTAAATTAAAATCAACGTTTTATGAAATTGAGAAATATAGTATAATAAAATGACAAATATAGTATTTATTTTTTATTTTATTATTGTATATTTTTAATTCGTTCTAGATATTTTCCTGACCATCTCTTTCCATTTTACTCACGAATTTGAAATTGCAAATTTAATATTTCCTTGTATCATCCACTAAATCACGTCGGTTCTTAGGAATATAATATCGTTACGTAAACACTCTTGTAGACATTTATTACATACACAATTAACTCTATTAATTCACACTCAGCGATATAATAAATAATATAAAAATATTATAGCAATAAACAAAAACGAAATCCAATTTCAACTAAGATAACCAAATGTCTTGAATTGTTAAAACGGTAAATAAGAACATTTATATAGTATAAATATCGGATTCCATTTAGAGCTGTTAACAGTCAACAGGTGTATCCAACTGGTTTTAGTAAGTTGCGTCAAATATTGCTTGTGATTCAAGCCATCACTAATATTACTGCTCGCGGTTACACTCACGTTTGTAGTACCTATCTCGCTTCTGTGGGTCGCAGCGTGACGTAATGTGGATGCTGATAAGCAATAATGTGTCAACCCACAAAAAAGTCAAATTCGGAGATATCGATGTATTTTGATACTGCATCACCTGTTTAACATTATTAAAAAAAATTGAAGTCATATAAACTAAATAAATACGGAAAAAAGTCTGAAATTGATTGGTTCGAATTCCAAGTGAGTTCCATATTTTGCAATAACCTCAAATATTTGAAAAACTTTTTACTAGATAATATATTAAATATATTAGTCTGAATTTAATTCATTATACCTTTTATCAAAAATTAAAAGAAACGATGGATATATACATACTTCTTCAAACAAATTTGCTAAAACTGGGTTTGACATGTTTAGACGCCATTTACTATTATTATTTATTACTTACTTAATAAGTATAAATTTTACCTTTTTATAATATCATTATAGACTAGCTATTTCTCGCGTTAGCCTTGCTCTCTCTCTTTCTGAAGCTTGATTATTATATAGTCTATAACATTCCTCAGCAAACTACATAACAAAAAAATCAATTTTAAAATCAAGCCGGAAGTCCTCATGAACGCGTTCATATACAAACAAACTCTTAAGCTTTATGTAACATTATAGATATGGATATAGTTGACGCAACGTGTCAAAATGCGTATCTATGTTTGAATTCATCTATCAATGAAATTATATTCATTATCGATTTTTTTACTCAATGAGGATTATTCGAAGCTGAAACCGAAAGGATTTCTTTCTGTTATATTCTCTGGATGCTCTTCTGTTGATTGTTGATTTATCTATTTTTCATAAAAAGAAAGAAAGTAAAAAATTATGTGATATCTCATAGACGACATTGTATGTAGCTCGTATATTATTATGTAATTATACCAGCAATTATGGATATTGATTGATTCAGCGCTCGTTATAGAATGCAACAATACAACACTGTTGTTTTATAATTATCGATTTTGTTGTATCTACACTTACGCGTTCGGAATGTACTCTATCATGAGAACTTCGTTTTCAAATCACTTTATACAATAAAATAGAGCGATATTAAGATACACATATGATTCATTAATACACCCATATTAAATTGCATCAGTTTGTTTTTAATACACAGAAATCTGATCGATTATCTATCTATCTATCTAAAACAAAAATATCGTCCGACAAAACACAGCAGAGGCGTGTCTTTAAATGCTATAACGCTATTGCTTAAGGGAATTTATCGTATTGATGTTGAAATAATAAACTGCCTACAATGAAAAGTTACCGTACGGCCAAGATATAGCAATTTGGGCGTCTGTAGAATACATTAAAATCGGTATTTTATAATTGAAACAATACGATCAGCGTCAATAAATTTAACAGATGTCTTGTAGTCTAGTCGAGTGTGCGTGCTGGTGGTCCTAAGATGAATAGACGTTGTTTTGATTCAATTTGAGTAATGATTTTTCTTAACTACAGGGTAACGTGTTGTTAAAATCGATAAGAGTTATACCGGAATCGATGTATCGATGTTTCGTTGATCGGTTTATTGTTGTTGCATGTGGTTTTCTTGTTCAGGGAATGAAGCTTTATTCTATGTTTGCTTTTGCTTGCGGTTTTGCTGACGCCATATTTGATTTTTCTATGCAAATTTTGAATTCCCGTTTTACTCCTAAAGAAGTTGTATTTCGGAATATTCTTTTTTAGCGGATATCTACGTCTTAATAACTATGCCATTCAGTGCAATTCATTCAGTGGGTTGGGCTTTGTGTTGATAGATCAGTCAGTCACTAATGGTCGCCTTTTATAACATGTAGTATGCGTAAGATAATATTTTAAAATGATATGTTTTGTTTTATGAATTAGATAGTTCTAAAATACATATTTGGGACACAGATTTTTCTAAAAAATTCAGAGTTAAATTTGAATATCCGTATCACGTCCTCACTAAATTTGATTCGTAATAAATCACGTGGTCATGTGTTTTGGCTTCATAGGTTTTTTCTTACTTCTTTTTGTTAAATCCTAAAAGTAACTGTTGGGCTATCGATTAATTATTTTGCATTTAATTGATTTTAACTGTCAATGGACTTTGTTATGCAAAAAAGAGTATATAGTAAAAAGTGTCGCTCTACAATTCGTTTCCATTTTGAGTTTCTATTTTTAATTCTCGCTGCAGTCATCATAAAACGTATTTATTTAGTAAAATAAATGTTAATTCAAAAACCGTGATATTTTGTTTTCTAGAATATTCATTTGCCCTAACCTAGTAACAAAAACAAATCAAACCAAATTATTTAAGGTCACAATTTCCTTCTCCATTTCAACCTACGTTTCCTTAAGGCATCTCATATCAGCGAATTCTAATAACATATTGTTTGTCGGCGTATTGCGTACGCATCCACGTTGATTGAAACTAATCCGACAAATCCAAGCAACTGTCTGTATTTATGTTACCGTTTCACGAGAAATCTGTACGATATAGGCTTCGCACGCGACTTCATTTGTTTGGATTTTGAATAGTGTAATACCGTTTTGTGACTATCATCCTAAGACCTCAAATTTACTTCCAAATATGTACCGAAAACAAAAAAGACAGCATTTTATTGGTACTAAGAGAGTGCTTTCGAATCATTAAAGAAAGACTACCACGTGAAAATATTTCTCGTTTCTTTCGTTTCTTTTCTTACCCTTGGGTAATTATTTATAATGATTGTGACGGACAGGATGGCGTAGTGGTCACTGAAACTGACTGGCAAACTGTCGCAGGTTCGATCCCCGCTCACGGCAAACGTCTATATTGGCCATACGGATGTTTGCCGTGGTCTAAGTGTTTGTGCTTGTGTTGTGTCCCCGGACCCCCGACAGAATCATGCGACCCGAACAGGGGCCATTGAGTGATACGTTTTTAAGCGTGCCAATAAAAAAAGGCATTCATTTATTGCGTTGTATCAATCACAATGGTAAATCTTAGTGTTAGTGGTAGTGGTACCTGACGCAATTTGATTGATACTAATCCGTCTAATCCGGCCTTACAGTTACCTACTGTTCGATTGGCTTGACAATGAGCATAGAAAGGTGTAGCCACCTGATTAGTAGGTTGTGTGTCAGTAAAAAATTGTTATTTTTTTATTAACCGATTAAAAAAAGAGATTATGTATGTTTGTATCTGTGTGTGTGTGTGTGTGTGTGTGTGTGTGTGTGTGGATGGGTGTATGTATGTTTCTATGTGTACGTATATTGTCGCTGATTAGCAATAGTGTGTTAAGCCACGCGGAATTCGTTTCGATAAAATAGCGTCTAAAGATGTCACATCAATTCTTAATCAATTTGTTTGAAGAAATATATATCCATCTTTTCTTTTATATTTTCATAAAAGAAGTAATAAAATTAAAGTAGAATAATCAAAATTTCCGATTTCGAAGTTTTGTGTGTTAACACATTATTGCTTATCAGCATCCGTTTGATGCATTTTGTTTTTATTCCATTGATTATAATGTACTATCTTGTTTTGCTATTCTATCATTATCCTATCGGTATTGCTGTTCTGCATCTACGAGTATATATGCATATATGTAAACTTACATAGTATGGTCGCGATTCTCATGAAATAGATTATCTACGAATATAACCTATACACATATTGTAAATATGAAAGTATAAAAAAATCTCTATTACGTGTAATTCATGTAAGAGGTCTGCCTGTTTGGTTCATGTGTGAAAGGAATCTTTCAAATTGGTGTATTTTGAGCAAAACTGAAAATTTTAGGGGGGGGGGGGGCTAAAGTTTTTATGGAACAACATTTGTTACATTAAATAAATATTATCATTAAATTTTTGGTCAGAGTATATACTTATTTATTTAAATTAAAAAATCAAATGTGGACACTACATGACTTCCTATATAATTAACATTAACAAAAACATATTACATACATTTTTTGGTAGTTCTTAATCCATATATTTCTCTTATTAGAAATCCCAAGTTAATTAAAAGTAGACACTTGTACGGTTTCCTTATATGAGTAGCGTGAAACTTAGAATGTTTGTCATGTAAAGGTTTTTTCCTTAATCTCATTGTATTAGTCAATACTTTATAATTTTATCGTTGTCTTAGATTTTCGCGATTATTATTCATTGAAATGCGTCTACCCGTGACCACGAACGCTGCAAAGTGCTCGAAACGTCGGGATGATAAAATAAATTAATATACGCGATTTAAATCCGTTTAAAATAGTTTTATTTCAACTTTATAATTTTATTTTACAATCAAATATTTTTTTCCCTTAATTCTTATTGATGTAGTGTATTTTTTTTCTATTCTAATTATTATACGTTTAGAAAATATATTGTTTATGTTATATTATAACACGTAAAAATACGAAAGGTTATAAATATGGATGGATATGTGTTATTCTTTTACACATAGACTTTCGAACAGATTCTGATAGAACTTTATTCATAATAATAACATATAGACTATATTTTTATTAACGTTAATACAACATTTATAGCAAATATATTGATACATTTATATTTTACTTTTCATAGTTAATGACATAAGAATAGTTCTTTGCTGTGTTAATTAAAAAAACACAGTACAAATATTTTTATATTGCAACGAAAACCTTTCATACAAACTACAACCACATTCTAATTTCAAAACTATATTCAAATAAGACGTCTAAATAAAACTCGCCCATCAATTTTTATCTCGAGTAATCGATACAAGTTTCGCTCGATACGAAACCCCATTTGTCTTTCTTCTGTATCGATTTTTATCTATCGAAGATAGAATCTTCGATTATAAAAAAATGAATTGATACATTACAGTTTGTTGAGCACCTGATGACATTATTTTTGAATGACGCGGTATAAAGTTACGAAAGAATTTCATATGTATTGTTTTTTTTTTGTAGCGTTTTTGTTCGTCTATAAATCAAGACTTGTCTATAATGAACCCTAAGTTATTTCATGTAATTAATTTAAATGTAAATACAGGCGCGAATATTGATATATTTAAAATATAACACTTTGATGTGATCCAAATTATTATCTAATTATGTTTTAGCTTTAGATAATAAAGCGTAAAGAATTAAATATTTCATATGTTACAATATATTAAGTTATAAATGTAACGGAAACGAATCATTACAATTATTACCAACAAAGGCAATCATAGACCATATAAAACAACGATTTATGTCACAAAATTATAATTATGACCTCGGTTTTATAACAAGAATCGTCAAATTTATTTGTTCAATTAAAAACTATAACCCAATTAATTTGTGATGTATAAATGAATGACTTTTCGACTTCGCAATAATTCTCACGACACATTATTTCGACCGGATAACATTAACATAGAAAACAGAGACTAAAATTTTGCAATAAATAACATACTAATTCGTTAACAGTACCAGTGTTAAGGTTCTGCCACACTGTATGAAAATGTCAGGTTTTAAGAACAATTGCGTTATTGGAACTAGGTTTTTGACAAATTTTATTATACTAGATAACGCTCGCGACTTCGTTTGCGTTGATGTAGATTTGTTTAGAAACACATATGTATATAACCTATGCCCATCTAGAACAATGTACCTTTCATATGGTAACATAATTTTCAAAATAGGTTCAGTGAAGTTTACTTTACACGTACAAAGTTCACTTTATCTTTATTACATTAGGCTAGATGACTTATCGCCTTTAAGCATCACAATTGTATACCTACATGTGTTATTATTAATACTTTAGATATATCATAATAAATAAAACGTTAAACATACTTAAATAAATTAATATCCCTTCCCGTTTAAAAAATGTGCTAAGAATTGATGATACTATAACAGTAACAATTAACCCTCAGGTTACCCGACCTCCACTACACACACTACTAAACTACAATTGAGCCATTAGAGCCGTCAAATCAATAAAACGCATAAAATACCCATACGACGCGCATTAGTAAAACGCAGCGTTATTCAATCGCTCGTGTGATAGCACCCGAACAAAAAGTCTCACAATAAATAACTATATACTTTCAAAATCGGTAGGCTTAGCTATAAATAGTATTATCAAAAATACAATAATTTAAATTCAATCTATCGAAAGTGCTTTAAAGCGATCGAGGGAATTTTATATCGTTCGTTCGATCGGTACGTATTATGTGGATTCAATTTGAACTGGCATCTGGCATTAACAGTTGAAATATAGCGGGTCTTCTAGAAAGCACTGATTATGAACAATTCTTCGATATGAAGACGTTATGTCGCCGATTCGGGTCGACTCGATTATTTGAATTTTAAACATCTCAATAAGAAACTTTCCCATGCGTACTGGTTATTACTAATAAATGTAAATAAAAATCTAAATCTTAATTTATTTATCCGTATTGTTCGTGCGTTTTGAGTTGAAATATTTATTTGATTTTATAATCCTAAGTCACAAAAATGATTATTATTAAAGATCTAAGTTAAATTATAAGTAACGAAAAACATAGCAAATACATTCCCTATTAGTACTAAAGATATATTTATACATTTGTTGTTAAATATTAAATTCATATTAAAATAAAAAATCGGTTCTAGTTCGTTGACAACGTTCTGTCATATATTATAGTATTTTATGTTTTGTTCTATTTACATTTTAAATTATAATCAAAAGAGTTTGCTCGAAGGAGTTCGCAACATTTGTAAAAGATAAAAAGATCGTAGCAGTTTTAAAATTATATTATCAATAACATAATTAAAGATTACCCGTAGCGCTTAGTTTAGTTCAGTTTGTTCAAATTCAATGAGTCTTATCTATATTTAAAAAAAAATACTAATCTGTATTTCAATTTCCTAATTTATACTTAAACGATAATATACTCGTAACTTTGATCACAGGATAAGAAACATCTATAGAAAAATCGTCAGAAAAAGGATCTGTAGGACGCCGCCGTTGCAGCATCTCACGGATGCAAATTTAAATTATAGATGAGCCGGTAATCGCCGTCCGATTATTAAAACAAAGTAACTTTATTATTATAATCAAAGTGACCGTTGTAAAACAGCGGACAGCTACGTTTTATAGAGCCTATTTCTCAACACCAATTATTCTTGATCCCTAAGAACGTGCACATATAGACGCTTAAAAAGTCTTAGGAGAAACTTTACAAAAAAAAGAGAAGAACTGAAAATGAAGTATAGCCTTTTTAAAGCGAGTATTATATATATTTTTTAGGAATTTAATATTAATTAAATTTTTATTTTGAATAAATAAAACCTCATACATTTTATAAATCTACCGGTTTTTGAAACTTGATTTGATTTATTGATTTACTAAATAGTCTTAGGACTATTTTTAGGAATATATTCAAAGCTAGACTTCAACGTAAAAGTATACTAAAGTTCTAAAATTCTGTTAAACACTAAAAACTGAAAAAAAGTCGTAGCTACAATAACGTTTTTTATTTGCACTTTCCTTTAATCAAACAAGACCTGATGTCTTATTAAACTGGTCATTAATCGTAAATCGCCAGTATAAATGGCACTTACCTCAAATAGTCGGATAAGTTTATTGCGGGTCACAGTAAGATGGTGATTACTCATAAGTAGGTGATGTTAGACTGTTATGTTAAACCTTAGTTTATAACCCACTATTGCTCGAAAGGATGTGTTGAACGTCACTTTGAAATGAATTACCTTTAAAGATTACACAAACGCCTATCTCTTTAATTATTGGTTTAAACAGCATATATATTAAATTGTATAATTAATTTTATATCGCCATTTCAATGTTATGTATGTATTTATTTTCCCTTTGAACGCATACATGTCTAACTGTGGTAAATAAATTTCAGTGTGTACACACACTTTAGATATAGGTTCCAGGGTATATATGGACGTTGTTAAGCAATACTGTATCAAGCCACACGGACTCCATTTTGAGAAAATGGCGTCTAATGATGTCAAACCATTTCTTAATTAACTTGCATGAAGTATATATCTATCTTTTCTATTCTATTTTGTTAAGAGGTATAATGACTTAAAAAAAGATTGATATATTTAATGTATTATCTTATAAAATGTTTCGCAAATATCTGAGATTATTGTACCAGTAAAAATTGCAGAATATGGAACCCAATTGAGATTCGAAACATTAAGTTAGGAAACTCTTTTCCGTACTTATTTTATCGTATTTAGTTTATATGCCTTATTTTTTTTTGAATGACGTTAATTATGTGACGAAATATCAGAATACATCAATAAGTCCAATTTGACTTTTTGTGGATTGACACATTAATGCTTATGAGCATCCATTTGATACATTTCTTTTTTAATACATTTATTATAATGTGCTGTCTTATTTTGCTATTCTACCGATCATTATCGTACACGATATTTCAATTCACAAAACAATCAATTCCTAAGCGCTTATTCCGTAAACCCAGAATACGACTATACCGCTAAGTAGCAAAACAATTTGTGCTAAAACATGCGAGTCAGAATTGGCTAGTTTACAAGCAGATGGCTACCGGGACCATTATCATTGTAAATGATCGCAATTTAACATGAAACCCTCTTCCTTGTTACACGCATTACCATACCGCTTCATTTCAAACCGAGGTCTGTGATAATTTTACGTACGGTTTTTGGTGATTGAATGCGGTTGGATTACAGAATAAGTCCCGTTGATGAAATTATGAGTGAATAATGAATTAAGAAATTTATGATTAACTTACTTTAAGCGACTTTCCCGTGAGATTCGTTTGTACGAGAAGAAAGTATAGATGAAGACTTTTAAAAGTGAAGACCTTAAAATTACGAAAAACAAAATCATCCCTTAAAACTTAACGACCCCGAATATTGTCTATATGAATAATTTACATCAACGAACATCGAACTGATTATTTAGTAATTCATCTGACCCTTGCAATTACCACTGTTACGATAAGACGTAAAAATACAGGATTTAAGTTTTTAAGGCCATAGGAGGTTTGCATTTAGGAATACTTATTTCAAAACTAAATCGAATTATTTTCACTATTATTTATTATCTGTAAAAATACGTACATTACAAGAATAAAATTAAAATTAATTTAGGTTAAAACAAAATTTAAATTCCCTTTAGGTATAATGTATTGATTTATTATGTCAATTATGAGATTATTTATGTAAAATTGATTGGTGGCCAAATACAGCAATCATAATTACTTCATTTTAATGTTAAATTGAACTACAAAAGTTGTTAACCGTAGCCTTTAAGTATGATTAGTTAATATATGCTACGAGATAGATAATTAAGCGAGTGATCCATTGTACAGCCTTCACACTTTAGGTAAAGTGGGATAACACATTCTTAAAGTCAATAAGTTCGAAGTTATTTAAAAATATAATTATAATTGGATGCTGATAAGCAATACTGTGTCAATCCACACGGTATTCGTCTTGAAAAAATAGCGTCTTAAAATGTCAAACCTATTCTTAATAAATTGGTTTGATGACAAGATATCCATCTATTATTGTCTACTTAAATAAAACCTAGAATAAATTTAAAGCAGATTGGTATAGTAAAAAGTATATAATAATAATATTTTTTTTAAATATATGGAATTATTGTATAAATTGCAAAATATGGATCACATTCGAAATTCTAAACATTAAATTGAGTAGCTTTTTGGCTCTTACATAATTTGGATGACTTGGTTTTATTTTGGAATAATCTTAAACACATGACGCATTTTTAGATTACATCAATATCTCAGAAATTTGGCTCTTTGTGGGTTGACACATTATTGCTTATCAAAGTCCAATTATTGAAGAATTTCTATATCTAATGTACTAAAACATTCCCTGAAATTTTTGCATTTAATTATCGAAAACCACATTCAAGGATCAATAGTTAAAAAAATATATATACACACACATCGAACACATAATGTTGTTTAAAACATACACATAATTATAATATGTAAATATAACAAATTTTTATGTGTCACCAAACGAAAAGTGAACCAACAATATGTGACCTTAAAATTGAATATAAATATTACTAGAACAAACCTTGCCTCTAACAAGAGAATCAGTCATTGTCAATACAGGATGTTTGAAATTGTTCATTGTTCGTAATCACGTTTATCATAACGTTATACCGACGGTAATCAGCGTTATTATTATATATTTCCGTTCCTAAGTCTTACTTTCCAATTGCTTTGATATTGTTTGTTGAACGTAAATTGAGTTCTAAATTCCTAAGAAACTGCCGCTAGTATAAACTTTAGGTAAATTGTTTGCGTTAATTAATTGGATGTCAAACACAAAAAGTCAAATTTAGAGATATTGATGTATTCTGATAGCTCATTCTATAATTAATATTATTCTAAATTTTTTCAAGTAATCTGAAGTAAATAAGTATGGAAAAAAGTTTCTTAATCTAATGTTCAGAATATTGTAGTGTGTTCCCTATTTTGGATTATGCAATAATCTCATATATTTAAAAAACTTCTTATTAGATAAAACTCTTTACTATACCAATCTACTTTTAATTCATTATACATTTTATCAAAATAGAAAAGAAAACATCGATAAAAACTTTTTCAAATAGATTTATTAAGAAAAGGTTTTATATTTTTAAACGCCATTTTCTCAAAATGAAGTCCGTGTGGCTTGACACAGTATTGCATATCGGCGTCCAATTTACGTCTTGAATCGAATGGTGATTTTTGTGCGTTTTAGCTACAAATGGAAAGTTATGTTAAGTATTTTTGAATTTAGTAATGTATGTATGTATGTATGAAAATAGAATACCTATGTAATTTTTGTTCTGTATAAACACTGAGGGTGTCACACTAATATTTATTTATCAGAGGCTACTCTTTTAATTTATGCACAAATAGTAAAAAAATGGAAAATTAGCAGGTTCGATTCCTGAGCCATGTAGTTTTTTTCTGTAAATCTTTGAATGCAGTTTTTCTATATATCAAAATCAGTGACTTGGTCTTTTACACGCATATTTCAAGATATAGCTTTAGATTTCTCTCTAGTTATGATAGATTAATCTTTACGACCCAGCCTGTATATTGCAACGATATGAATTCAGGTTCTAAATAATGAATGTAAATGTTGATAATTAAAGTTACTGTATTGATAAAATGTTTTATTAAGTACATAAAATATATTCAAAAACAGTAAAACGCTTTAGATAAAAGTTCAAGACGATCATAATTTAATTATAATAAATAAAACATCGTATCTAACAGCTCCAAAACCACGAACTAATTAAGTTACAGAAAATAAAAACAAACAAATTCACGTATTCGAATTTCAAAAGCGTTTCTTTAAACGTATCAACAACAGTAAAAATTCAACGACTTTGCTATCAGAGCGTTTTACGAACACCTCGTATAAGATTATTTGGTTGGTTTACGCCTCAGCGATATAAGATAAAGAGCGGCGCTCTCTGTGCGCCTACGCAGCCAGCTTGACAGTTGTCGTTAGTTAAAAAGTCTCCAACTTGTTATTTTTTTATAGCGCTCCAAGTAGATGGTTAATTTGTGATCCCTTTGACAGGTGTTCCAGTTAAATGCACAACTGTATTGAGGTATATAATTACTGGGTTATATATGTTAATATGTGAAGCAAAACCTTTACATTTCTTACGAAAAGTGCTGACGAAAAAGTATGATATTTTGCACGATTATGGTTTATATTACGATGGAGTGACGATTTAATATCTATAGCTGGAAAACAATGGACCGAAATTGCAAAAGACAGAACAAAATGGCAACAACTGGGGGAGGCCTATACCCATTAAGGGATCTTTATCGACACACTCAAAATAATTATATCCCTATACATAAAAATAATATAGAATAAGTAAAATTATATACTAACAAACCTAACAAACACCCACACATCTAAAAACACATACATACAAACCCATACGCACGAAAGCACATAGAAAACACACATTAACAAATTCAATACTAATATTAGGTTAAGCAATAGTTATATATGTAGTTACTAAGCAAATGTTTGTGAATAGATAAAGAATTAAATAAGGCTTAAATAATAATAATAATAATGGTTTATATAGAGAAGGTGCAGAATGCTGATTTTTTTTAATTACGCGTAAAAATAACATAAATATTGCAGATACTAGTCTTTTGTTCATTGTTAAAGTCTGTTGTCAAATTGAGATTAGATGATCTGTGGTCAATCTTGAAATTGGTTGAAAATGTAATGAATGAATTACGATTGGCTATCACTAATTACTGTAATTTGTATAATGTGACAAAAGAGCCTATTCTATCATCCTAGTACTACTACGAATGCGACAGTTTGTTCGACGTATGTTTGGATGGACATTTGTTTTCACTTTCATACAAAAAATATTCAACAGATTTTGATGAAACTTTACAGTCATATAACTTATAACTCAGAATAACATATTTATCCCAATAAGGAGGATATTATCAATTCAGCGGGGATTTTGTTTTATGTATGTCGCCGATTTATCAAAAAAAGCTTGACCGATTTTGAGAATTCGCTTTTTGTGCGATGTATACTTTCCGATTAGTCCTATAAAATTTTCATCAAAACCGGTTCAGTATTTTAATTTTAAAATAACTGAAATAAGTTTGTCATTCAAAACGAAGTTTCGTATTTTGCTTGTGATATATTTTCCTCATTTTTCAAAAAGTCTTGCAATATTAATAAAACTGGACGCTGATAAGCCATATGTGTCAAGCCACACAGACTTTATTTTGAGAAAATAGAGTCTAAAAAGGACAAACCAATCCTTAATAAAATGTTTGAAGAAATATATCTTTTATTTTCTGTTTTAATAAAGATGCAATTAATTTAAAGCAGATTGCTATATTTAATGTGCATATCGAAGAACAAGTTTTTTAAATATTTAAGATTATTGTATAAATTGCAAAATCAAGATCGCAGTAGAAATTCGTAACATTAGATTAATACATTTTTTTGTATTTTTTTTAATTTAGATGACTTGAAAAAATTTTGAATAATGTTAAATAGGTGACGCAGTATCACAATACAACAATATCTTCGAATTAGACTTTTTGTGGGTTGACACATTATTGCTTATCAATATCTAACTATCAATACATCATTCGCACAACATAACCGTTAAATCCTAAATTCCTAAACACAGGATTAACATCAATAAATAGCTAGCGAGCAAGTTAACAACATAACGTGGCTCTGAACCGAGAAAACCTTTCAACGTGTTCACAAGATGGCGACGACAAAGCGACATTGTACGTCTCGTAAAATCTTGATGTCGGCTTTTCAGAGAACATCGTGAAGTCCTTTGGTTTCTTTCATGTTCGTTCAAGGGGTTTCTGCGTAGTTTGTGTTTTTTTTTAATTGTAACGCGCTTTAATTGTTAATTCCTTATAAATTACTGTTGATTGTTTAGGCAGATTGTTTGGTAACCTTAATAATTAGTAATGAAAAGCAATAATGTGTCAACCCACAAAAAGTCGGATTCGAATGTTGAATTCGGAGGTATTGATGTTTTCTAATAATGCGTCAAGTATTTAACATTATTAAAAAAAATCAAGCCATCTAAAATAATTAAGTACGGAAAAAGTTTCTTAATTAATCTTTCAAATATTTTAGTGCGCTCAATATTTTGCAATGTGCAATAATCTATTTAAAAACTTATTATTAGATATTTTTTTTATTATATTAATTTGCATCTAATTCCTTATACCTTTTATAAAAATAGAAAAGAATATGTGGATCCATACGTATTTAAACAAATTTCGCCATTTATTCAAAATGAAGTTCGTGAGGCTTCACATAGTATTGCTTATCATCATCCATTTAATATATACGGTAGTACTTTTTATATGTTAGGTATTGTTGTGAGTTATTTGATTGAATCTTTATTATAAGTACTCATTCTACTTATCTATCATCAGTAATATTTTATCTCTTTCAAAGTCATATAATTTGTGTATAAGAACTGCTGACCTTGCCCTGGCACATAATAAGTGTAAAATTACTATTTAAAGAAAACATTTAAAACAAAGTAACATTACAAAGTTTTGTTATACTATTTTAGGGTGCTTAAAAATAACAAAATTATCGAGAATATCCTCTCTTTGGAAGTCGGCAAAGACAGTTTCTTAAGTCTTGTTTGAAATTGATATCGAATTTTCAATGAAGATGTTAGATAATTTTTGCAAATTGTAATATGGCAACCAATTAATGTGGTAGAGCCTGGCTTTAGTTCGTATACGGGCTGGCTTGGCTAGGGCAGTACCACACTCACAGAAAATCAGCGTCAAGAATCATATCATAGCGAAAAGTATAGACTGTTGAAAATTTATTTATAAGATATATACATATATTGGCAAATGCTTACAGAGACCCGCCTACGTTAGTTATATCGATTGCGCGTTATCATTTCAAGGTATTCATTGTGGGCGCATTTAAAAGCTTATGTAAAGAAGTTAATTTAATTGAATAAGTTTGTAGATACAAAATAACGATTTTATAACATTGCATATTTGACTTCATGTAATTTTGTAAACTATACAACTATTATTACCTTCGATATTTGATAAACAATGTCACTAAAAACAATAATGGATTTATAATTAGTCATATGGGCCAGGTTATTACTAATCCAATAACAAAAAATATAGTTTTAGTAAGAGTATCTTAGTTGCAAAGAAATAAGCTTTTTTAAAAGTATTAAAAATCACAACTTACGACATTTTTAAATATAATTTTGACCTTTCTCAATTGTTTTTACTGAATAACTTAGTTAGGACCAAAATACATACTGACGAAATCGCGAAACGCAACGTGTCGTGAAAATCTACGACGAAAATAATGAAGTTAAAATTGAAATAACTTTATTAAGAAAACATATTATAGATCTTTTTAAATAAATAAATAAATAAACGCATCACATTCAACGACCCGTCAAGATCTTATGAGCTTGTGACGGGGTCCAGAAACACATAACACAAACCAAACACCCAGACCACGACAAACATCCGTTCGGTCAATGCAGAAATTTGCCGCGAGCGAATCCGCGACCGCGCTTCATTCAGTTGCAATGACCACCGCCCGACGTGTCTTTATATCAAACATATTTAGTTAAAAACGAGAAAAAATTAAAAAAGAACGATTTAAAGGAATATACGTATATTACCATTATTCAATCATCGGCACCAAGACAGCTCTAAACAAAATATTCTATTGATCACGATTATCTGATAGTCAAATTGCTCATCACATTAAGTGATGACTATTGTTTTTATCCCGTGGTTACTTCTGATGTGATGGCGAACAACCGTAGTACTATGGAAACTCGAATTAATATCACTCGATTCTGTAAATTATAATTTAAATATTTTTTTCAACATATGCTTTTTATTAATATTAATTTTATGTTGACTTAAATCGAAAGTATTTTCAAATTATCATTCAAAAAAATTTAAACTTCAGTAATAAATTTTATTTTAAATAATTATACTTAACTTTAACTTAATTGAATGCGTAGCTTATAATATATTAAATTCAAACATATCATTAATCCTTCTCATTATACACAGTAACATAATAATTAAACATATAATTTCATTTTATAGTGAACCAATAAAAAAAAAAATTGTCCTTAATAGTTCAATTTTATGGCCAGAAAAATACAATGTCTTATTTAAATAAAGCATATGAATAAACTACAGATCTGGAATAACAAACTGGAATTATCTTTAACCATTAAATTTGCACAGTGGTTTTATATATAATAACAAAATTATGCTACTATTGTTTTAATATTAGTAATTTATCTGAAAAAAATTAGACCAATGGAAATGTAGGTTTTTTTTTTAATTACGTTCTTTTAGACAAATTCAACATCACTTACATATTCTGAAAGAAAACTAAATCGCGCTTTAAAAAATTTAAATATGGTTTGAGAACTCATAGTAGGAGCAATCACTTTAGACATGAGATGAGTCGACAGGTGCGTGCATTATGATTGAGGCATTGTTCCCACGACCCTCTGATGCTTGTTATGGTGGGTTACGATACTGTTTGAAGAAAGGATAATAGAAAATGAACGTTACGTCCATAAAACACGTTCTGTGAAAAATTAGTTTACATTTGCAAAATTTTAAAAACATTTTTTTTTTATAAAAAAATTATTCGTTAAAATACATAGCTAAATATGACAATTATTGCGAAATAATTCATTTATTTTTTTAGATAAAAAGATGCTTAGTGTGAATTTATTCTATGCATAACATATGTCATCAAAAATATAGCTTTAAAAAAAAAACAAGTCTCGCAACTCAGTTCTTCTACCGTAAATAGTTGTGACCCATGTTATACCAAGTCGGTTATTTTATTCACTCTCTACTTGAGGGACCTTTCGTGTTAAATTACGTAATTAGCTAACGTAACATCTTATAGTGACCAAAACAATATTAAAAAATCATTTATGTGTTTTAAATTACTTAATCTATATTAATGTCCTTCTGATTCCAGATCTTCACAATTTATTGCTAAGAACCATCTCGATTTTATTAGCTTTCCAACAAACAATATCACCAAAATTGATTCATTCTTTAGTGAGCGACGATGCCACAGACAGACACACATGTCAAACTCATTACACTATTTTTTGGGTAGGGTTTAAAAATTATATGATGTATGGAGCCCTCATTACGCGAATAATTATACGTCAAACCATAAAGGCATTTCACTCAAGGTGAAGACGCGACGTTTTTATAATCGTCTAGTCACCTGTATATTAATGTAATAAAGTCATTGTTCTCACGATCTGTCCACTAAAAATGGCTAAAACAACACCTGTTTCGCCAAATTTGGCTTAATACCTTAATTTTTCGAATTCATAACGGGTATGTCTATAAATAAATGATGGTAGTCTAATTCTGTTTGTTTTATTATGCATTGAAATATATTCGAGAAGATAAAATTGTTTTTTTTTTTGTGAATAAAAAAAATAACCATGAAAATGTACCGCGCTGTATCAGCGATAGTTCCACATGTTAGGAAGTAATAATACTTTTGTAATAATATTATTATCGCTCTGCTTTCTTGACATCAACAATCCTTCGAGTCTGATATATCAGTTCCCGTAACATTATTTCAACGTGAGCAAAGCCAGAAAAAAAAAAACTAGATACAAATAAAAAGTGTAAGTATAGGAATTTCTCTTTCTTCTTATCTATCGATGTTAGTTTCGGATCCAGTAACCAGAACGTCATAAAGATTTAATTAAAATGTTAAATTCTATCATTGGTTTATAATACGTACAGATGTTCAAGCCTTTCGCTACGAAGCGTTAAAATAACAACATACTAAGTCATTTGTTTGAAAGTAATATTTCACAGGCATTTCTCGTCGAACTAAATTATACAGAAATAAGGAACCCATCCATTACACTATTGTAATATTAATTGTTGAGGCGCCCTACTGCGAGTAAATACGCCGTCACTCAGCGGAGTCAGTGATGGACGAACACAGTGAAACATATAATGTTATACGATTTTAGTATCTATTTACATAGTCGTAAGGATCATAATGAGGTGGTATGTTTAAGTGATTCCACGTTATAGATATGTGGTTAATATTAAACATATAGTAGTATCAATAACTATTTTAAAATGATAGTTTCATAAACGATTAACGTTTTACGAAATTGTTAAATAAGTGTTTTGTAACTTCACTAGCAAAATACTTTTGATTAAAAAATTTTAAGTACTATATGGATACTAAATGGCCATATAATAATTAATAATCAAGTTTTTACGCGGAGCTATCGCTATTATATGCTTTGAATGTTGATTTGTGTGGCTTAAGAGAAAAATCAGATACCCATAATTGATGCTGATAAGAGATAATGTGTGTACCCACAAAAAGTTGAATTTGGAGATATCGATGTATTCTGATAACGCGTGACGTATTTAACATTATTCAAAAAAATTCAACTCGTCTACGAGTAACTTATTAAGTACAAAAACTGTTTCTTATTTTCATGTTTCAAATATTGAAGTGTACTGAACATTTCGCAATAATCGACTTGAAAAACTTATTAATAGATATAACTGTTTATAATACCTATCCGGTTTTAATTCATTATACCTTGTATCAAAAATAGAAAAAATAGATAGATACATACGTCTTCAAACTAATCTTAAGAATACAATTCATATCTTTCGACGCCATTTTCTCTAAATGAAGTCTGTGTAGCTTGACAATTGCTTATCAGCGTCCAATTAGCCTGCTCATTGTAATTAGCCCGCTATACTAAAAAGCAGCGATATACATCCAGTGGGCGATGGATATTTGTATGATCAATTCGATAAATTCGCTCATAACAAGGAATATTTGAATGTTGATTACAGATATTCTTAGTTATTACCTATAAAAACATCATTTATATTACCCGATTGTGAGCTTCAATGGAGGGTGATGTTTCTATCAGTCTTTGTATGGCGGGTTATCGTTGAATAGGTATTTAAAAACCATTTTTAGGTTTCATACATAATTTTTCAGTTAGAATTACTGTTTAGAATCCATAACTATTTAATGTTGATGTAATGATTCTATGGGTTTGTTACGCAGTCGGGTTTTTGATTTTCTCAATGAATTACTTGTTGTAAAATCAATCTACATTACGAACATTTCTATAAGGACAACGCCAAGACAATAAAGTATACTTGTGAAGACAATACAGATATTTTACGCAAAATATCAGTATGATTAATAAGAATATTTTTTATATAAACTCATATCTGTAAATAGATTTTTACATCATTGTTTTATAATAAATATATCACTCGAGGATTCTCAGGCGGTAAACAATTGAGCAAAATTATCGATATACCTAGTATACTGATGTGAAGATAAATTTAATATTTTCCTTATTGTCTGTAACACAATGGACCATTATCAGCCATTATAGAGAATTCGATATTCACTCGTGTATATATTATACAAGTTGCTTTAGTCACGATTATATGAAATAAACACGTATAAATTAATTAATCTGTCAATATTTATAAGAAAATATTAATTTGTTTAAAGACGAGTCGATAATAGATTTTCAGTTAATCTTTAAAGTTATCCAACCCTTAAATAAAGGTGTTTTTAAAGCTATTAGTTGTTAAAGATCTGTGTGTGCGTATTCATTGTATGGAAAATTGTATAGCATTATTAAATATTTTTTGTATGCGGACAAAAGTTGCGCTTTGAAAAACCCATGCAATCTAATTGGTTTTTACATGGTATAAACCTGCATTTAGTTAAATTTACTTATATAAAAAAGGTATTTTATAAGTAATCATACATTATAAATATATATTTCATAATAAATGTATATTGAAACGCTTTACGGAACTAATTTATTTACTAAATTTTGTCCGCTATTTGTGCAGGATTATTTACCCCTATTTATACTATTATAATAATTTACTATTAATATTTTCCCCTAATTTGACCCCTGACAGTCTTTTTTTCCCATTCAATTATAGCCTATGTCCTTTCTCAGGCTCTAAACTATCTCTTAAGCAAATTTCAGTTAAATCAGTCCCGTAGTTTAGACGTGACGTAACAAACAAACAGAGTTACTTTTGCATTTATAATATAAGTAAGGATTACATGCTGTTATTTAAAATGAAAATATACACTAATTTTTTCATCGTATTTATTTATAACATAAATTATTCTTGAACTTTAAGTAAAAAAAAAAAAAAAAAAACAAATATTGCTTAATTTTAACTAATATTACTTCATACAGTAGTATATGAAGTATACTACTTATGGATATAAAATACGTACTTCTATTAATGCTATTTACATACAATGCGTATAACTTTATTATTTATATTAAATTGAACTTTACAAAGACATTAATCTAATTTGCTAAGCAGTTTTGTCCGTGGAATGTTTAAATGATAATCTTTACAGCATCATATATAATCTTGAGGTCACTTCGCCTTAAGCGACCTCACCGCATTGTGTATTATTGTAAGATCTTAGGTGTGGCATGATTGAATATAATAATATATATTAAACTAAAAACAATAGTCGTAGAATCATCATGAATCGATTTATGATTCTAAAATGACCATTAATTTTTTAAAAATTGTCGCTATATTTAAAAATTTTGGAGTGTATACAGTGTACACGGTCGTTGTATATATGGTTAATAATTTATTGATACAATAATATGCGAGAGAAACGATTTTTATTAAATAATAGTTATACCCGACATACGCTGAAATGTAACCTAAAAATATTTAGATTTTTTGGACATCAGAAGTCCCCAGAACATTCTACCAAAGCTTCATCACAATCCGACCAATAGTTTCAGAACGCATAGAGGACAGACACACAAACATTGACTTTCTTTTATATAGATTTACAATTAAAATCATATGTTCATTTATATAATGAAAGAATAAAGTTTATTTACAATATACTAATAACCTTACTTCCTATTCCTTTTATCCTTATTAATTTGGAAATGTATTTGTGCTTCGTTTTGCGAAAAAATATAGTAATTTTGTAAGTAGATACTTCTATACTTTTGCTAAAGACAAAGAAAAATCATCACGAGGAAAACCACGTACGAATGTGAATAAAAAAGAACTGTTTATCTGAATGTACACGCATTATATTAAAATAATTTACGCATTAAAAGTAATTTATTATAATTTATTAATAAATAACAATATGATACGCCTCATCGCTGATTTTAGGCTATAAACAAGTATCCTGGGTAACTTAATCTCGGTATTGCAATTGATCCTACATATTTGATCAGTTAAATCTATTAACTATAAATCTAAAGTAATTAATACTAAATCACAATAATACCTTAGCAATATCCAGTACCTTAATTATGCTATCTAATAGCACTTCCCTCTGTGTTTCCTTTTGTGAAATATTATCAGGAAATTTCGTTGCTACGACGTATATAATAGGTACAATTGTACATATACATATGTATAATATTAAGTATAATCTCAAAGGCGTTTTTTGTCTATATCGCCTTTAATACTGCATCATTTAATTAATATTTCATTTTGAACAACA
Organism: Hypolimnas misippus; assembly: GCA_037950945.1. NCBI lineage: Eukaryota > Metazoa > Arthropoda > Insecta > Lepidoptera > Nymphalidae > Hypolimnas > Hypolimnas misippus. Next base: position 6,676,620 of record JBBEEQ010000014.1, read on the forward strand.
TTTTTCGCTTAACGAAAGTTAAGTAAGTTAATAGATTACTGTGTAAAATTATTCCGTAGCTAATTATTAACGATGCTTAATATTTTCACGGGTCATCTAGTACTTGTTGTTTTAATTGCTTTGTTAAAATAAAATTAAAAAAAAACAATAGATGAGCAAAAGGAAATGTCCTACAGCATAGTTATAATTAAGGCTTTAAAAATAAAATAAAATCAAAAGCTAAAAACGTAGTTTCATTTGCTCAAATGACACACTGATTTATTTTGATTTGAAAAACAAACCACTGAACTGATTTTGATAAAAAATCTATAATAGTAATATAATCTGAACGTTTAGTTTAATAAAAAAGTAAGAAATGACGGAGCTCTGAGGTAACAAACATTTAAAAATATATAATATTAATTGAGAGCTTACTCCTTTTGGAAGTCGGTTGAATATTTTTTTCTTAAAGGACCGTAAATATTGAAATATACCGAATGCACGGTGCAAAACAAAATCTCTTATAGCTTTGATGTAAGTTTTTAAATTTTTATTCGAATTAATAATCATTTTATTTTTAGCACATAATATGCGAGTTATCAGTTAAAGAAAATAACCTGTTATATTGAATATTAAATGCTGATTATAAATGTTTTTTTTTTTTTAATATAAATTTTTATCAAAATTATGCATAAGAGGCGTGGTTCTTGCTACTACATTTTTTCTCAATTAACATCAAAATATGCAAGACTGACATTGATAAAGGAAATTATTATAAGATTTAATTATTATAATTCCAGAATTTTGTTATTTTACATTAATATTATTATACTATAAGCTAGAATAACTGTAATTAATATATATAATACAATTTACGACATATCTAAATGTCGTTCAAAATTAGCAAGCATATAACTTACATTTTTATTTTGAATATAATAATTATTACATAACATTTCATATATTACAAATTTATGGTTATGAAATCCACACACAAACATAAAATCTGAAACGTTTTTCACTTTCTTTTTGTTTCTCTCAAAAAAAAAAAGTCATTACTTTATGTTAACCTAAGTCCTAACACATTCCTGACCGTTACATTATAAGACACACGCTAGAATGCTGTCCCTAAGTCCATCACTCACGTTTGTAGTGGACAATCGGGCTAGGTTTTGCAAGACACAAGGTTCACCATATAAGGCCTAGGCTAGATCATCTAAAAAGTGGAACGCACTTCCAATGCGTCGATTGTGGTAGTTAAACAACAGTTAGTTTTGTATACATGTACACGCAACTTATAATGAAGGTATTATTTACTGAAATGTTTATGAAAACCGTGTTTACTTGTAATATACATACATATTTTCATAATCATGCTAAAAAAAGTTCTTATTATATCAAAAGATGTATTCTTACGTTTATTAAAATATGTTTAAATGTTAATATGCTTATACATATTAAATAGAATCATTCAACAACAAAAATATGCACCAAGGAATGGCATACCATTCCTATCTTACTAGCTACATAGCTATCAAAAGAGTATTTTCTAATTAAAAAGCAAAAAAGAAAAAAAAAATATTATAGTAGCCTTGATTATTGACCCTTGCCAAACAGCCAAAAAAACTAACTTACGAGATCACCCGCTGAGCTAATCTTAAGATTACCTAAAACTTTCATCAAAATCGCTCCAGCCGTTTCGCAGTCAATAAGGACATAGATCGATTTTAATATATAGATTCCAAAAACAATTAAAGTAGCGTGCATATAAAATACCAAACCATACAAAATACCATAAATAGTCTAATTATATATTTTTTTATCGATGAAAAAAACACTAATTTACACTATCAATAATACTTATTTTTAAAAGGACTATAAGTGCCCTGTAAGGTTTTATGTCTCAATCAAACTAAAACGATATCAGCTTTCTATTCTGGCTCTCGGGAATATATTTATAACTCGAGATATGCTTAATCGAGAATACCTGTACGTTTATCACATTGTAAGATTTAAGTAAACGATTTTACAGACATGTTTTCACGCAATCTACGTTTTAATGTGTGAATTCCTTATTCCATTTGATTGTATGTTAGTGTATTCTGTTGATTAATTAAATGTAGTTAGTTTTTTTTTTATTGAAATTAGTTTTATAATTGGGATGATTATTTTTAGTTTTTGAAATAAGCAAATGTTAATGAAAGAATTATTACTTTTGTATAAGAAGTGACCGCGATCGATAATTTTCGGGTTTTAATGAAATAATTATTTTGCTTATCCCTGAATTTATTTTGACTTGTTTCAGCGTGACATGTATAAGGATGTTTTATGTATGTACTAGTTTATAAAGTTACTGGAAAATGATTAGATGAAATAGAATGTTTAATTTTATATGCTTGTAGATCTACTCGTGCGCCATCTATTTCGATACTCCTATATTGTTCGACGTCGTAATTTTTATATCGATTCATTTCACATAATAGACCCCCTCTTCTTTTTTTTATATTTCTCCATACTTAATTTAAAACTTGCGTTTCACCCCTTTAAAGGTTAAATTAAAAAATATATATATTTTTCTTTAGCTGACCCCCGCTTATGAACTAAACCTGCTTGATAATTTCGGCTTCAGAGATTAAGTACATTTTAAAATGTCGTGTTTAGTTAATGAGTGAATGACCTTTCACTTTTATATAATAAAATAGGTTATGCTTTATTCATGGGATTATTTTGATAAAACTCAATATATTATATAGCATATATTATAAATTAATATATAAAATACTAATAAACCGACTTTTAAAAAGGAGGAGTTTACCAATCTAATAACTCTCCGTCATTTCTGAATCGTTATTAAAAACTCGTTTTTTTTTTTAAATGTGCTTTCAGATTAGTCCAATGCAAATTATATCGAAATCGTTTTAGTAATTTTGTTTAAAAATCGAAATAATTGGTATAAGTGTGTCGTTCAAGTAAAGTTTTTAAATTAGGTTTTTTTTAGGTCCTATTAATCTGTGCAATGAAAGTTTATAAAGAGAATTCCGAAACTGAACTGTCTTATCTAATACAAACAAGTTCGTACACATCTCGCGTAGATTATTATAAGCTACAATACTTATCATCTAATATATAGAATATATTACTGTATCATTGTTTATTATAATCGCGGAGATAAGGCTTGAAGCCTTATGTTCAATCTTGCTTGTTACTATCTGTATTTATTTGAATATGACTAACATTATATATATTAATTATGTGTATGATAAAACAAAAAACATGATTCTGTTTGTGTGTATTTTGTAGATATTAATCTTTTTGAAAGGACCTTTGTTTTAAAATCGTCAGCTATGTATGGATAAGTTTTATTTTAAGCTAGATCGTATTTCCAGTTTAACCAATGTGTCTATGCTTAAATAGCAGGTTTACTACATATGTTCATTGTAATTTTCGCAAAATAAATAAATCAAACAACGAAAAAAATCACTCAAAATCATTGTCATCAAAATCATATCTCAAAATTATTCGAAACAATCACTGAAGGCACAAAGAAAAGTATTATATTATCAAAAAAAAAAATAATAGTAATTTCAAAAATGTATTACCTATTTAATCATATTTTGTTGATTTGTTAATAAAGAATTTTTCTAGCGAAAACACTGTTACTTAAATAAGTATATACCAAATTACTTATAAGTATTGCACTCTTCGAGAACCTCCCAACAATTTCGCGACACAATACAGTACATTACGCAAGCAAAATCGCAGTTAAAAGCTATATGGCGATAAACTAGTCTCATTTACTGCTAAATTATGTCCCCTATCGGTCCAGCGTTCTGTTGTTGGTAAGATGTAGTTACCGCTTTTAGTTACGTCACATATTCGATAGTAGGCTTATAAAGTGTTGAATGTATGAGTCTAAGTGTTGTTGTAACTTCGTACCTTATATATGTTAGGCTTTGTAAGACTTACTATTAAGCCAGATTTACATTGAGCTGAGAAAGCCTAGTGATCACATGTTTATCTCAACCGATGATCGCGGGTGTGCTGTGAAAAATTCTGTTACATGTATGTCCGCCAACTGTAATGGAGCAGCGTCGTGGATTAAGCTCTAAGTCTTCTCCTTAATAGGAGAAGGAGGCTTTTTTAAGGATATTTACAGGCTGTTACTGCTATTACTACTACATTTGTAAGTTTTACTCTCGAGAACGATATAAAACAACAGTAACCTATTATTATTATACGTAAGTAGTTACGAAAGTGTGAAAAAAATAAGGCATTGACAGAAAATCCTTTCAGGTAAACCAATGAGAAATTATAAATGTGAATTTGTATGAAAGTCTGAGAGCAAAACTTATAAGTATAATTCACGCCTTAGATGAAGCAAGATGCTTCCATTTAGAAATGACTTCAACAAAAGAAAAGGTTAATACGTATTTTTTTATTTGTTAATATTTGTTAGCTCACAAATCCGTCATTTCTCATCTGATGTGGATTTTTTTTCTTTTTGTGGAAAGGATGTAAGAACTTTTAGATTGTTCAGATTTCAGATTAATTTCGTTTCTGTATCTTTGTAGAATCTTAAAGTGTAAATATATGGTTTTGTTACGCACTATTGCTACACATTATAAAGACGTGAATTATTAAATAACTAAAAATATTTTAGTTAAAAAGACTGAAAAATTTTGACACGTGTTTAAATACATGCCCAGTTTTCAATATACTAAATAGCGAACCCATAGATTTTTTCCTTTTAAAATCGCTCAACATACTATGTACGTAACGTAAATGGATTTTTTACTTCAAAAAGATATTTCATTTCCATGAGAATAGCAAGAATTAAAGCCAGTTTTTATGGAAAAACCTAGACGCTACCTAGTTTCGTAATTAGGTATTCCTATCCCCAATTACCGATTGCTTTATATAATAGGTGTCCAAGTAATATGGTGTAATCAAACATCTTGACGCATGCGCATAATAATGCAATATTGTGAGAGGATGGAAACCACGCATTCTATAATTAATGTAACTTTCATTACGTAATTGTTGCCGGTTTTAAATCAATTGGAATAGTGTAACTCTGTGTTTGATCTTTTGTAACGAAATGAGGTAACTTAGCATGTTTGCTATTAATATATGTATATTTCTTATAACAAGTCAAAATTGAACATGACCTGCGATTCTCGGCGTTAAGGTACATTGTTATAAATGCGAAAGTAACTAACCCTGTCTGTTTTACCTTTTCGCGCCTGAATCGCGGATACAATTTTAATGTTTTTAAGTATAATGATATATGGATACTTCTTGTCACGAAAATAAAATATCCACAGCTTGAATTGTTTAAAGTTTCAACGCAAAGACACGGAGATTGACTGATTACAATAAAATGATCTTAAAACTGAATAATATTAATAATATACGACATAAAAATGTAATCAAAAATACATATAATCATCCTCTTTTACGTTTCCATTAACTCCAGTCGAATTGCGTGATAATGTTTTTAAATACGAACATACAATGCCGTAGCAATAAAAACAAAATGAAACAAAGTGTAAAGATACAAAACGAATGCAATACTTGTTACGTAGGTAGCTTACAAACTTTGTATACATACAATAAAATTGTAAAAGGTCCGTGAAATTGTAAAAGAAATATGCTACTAGTAACTACCCGCAACTTAAATACGTTCATTTCCAGCTTAGTTGATATTTGGATGCTGATAAGCAATAATGTGTCAACCCACAAAAAGTCAAATTCGGAGATATTGATGTATTTTGATACTGCGTCATCTATTTAACATTATTAAGAATAATTTCAAGTTATCAAAACTAAATAAGTACGAAAAAAAGTTTCTAATTTAATATTTCAAATTTCAAGTTCGTTCCATATTTTGCAATTTATACAATAATCTCAAATATTTAAAAACTTATTATTAGATAACACATTAAATATATTAATCTGCTTTAAAGTCATTATACCATTAATCAAAATATAAAAGAAAAGATCGATATATACGTTTTCAAAATTCAAAGTGATAAAGAATGACACTTTGAGACGCCATTTTCTTAAAATGAAGTACGCGTGGCTTGTTATAATTTGCTTAAATCACACAATAACCAAGTTTTTTTATAAATTGTAGCCCGTATGTTATTCTGATCCCCTGTGTTCTGTGTCCATCTTCCCTGACAAACTTATACTTTTGTAATTGTAATTTACACAGACCAATAATACCAGAAGAAATCTATACTAATATTAAAAAGCTAAAGAATTTGTTTGTTTGTTTGAGCGCGCTAATCTCAGGAGCTAATGATTCGAATTGAAAAAATATTTTTGTGTTAGATAGTTTATTTATTGAGGAAGGCTATAGGCTATATTACATCACGCTACGACTCATAGAAAAGCAGTAATCTCGAAATGAAAATCTATATTTATCAATAATCGAGTCATTAAGCCATCCTCATAAAATCAATTTAGCTTTTATTTATTAGTAGTAATATATGATTATTTGTATCTGTATAACGTGAAAGGACTTTCAGCATAATATAATATAGTCAATTAAATATGTTTTTTATTTTAATTTTTTATCTTCATCTTTTACATTGTATGTCAAATGATAGTCTGGTCAATTAGCCTGCTAAATGTAAAAGTAATACCATCTTATTTCTCAAATATTTGACATACATTTGTATTTTGTTACATTGTTTCATAATTACAAAAAATAAATGAACAACATAAATTCATGAAAATATCCCAAAGATGAACCTCGGCTTTTTAAGAAAGGGTTCGACTTCCAAAATTTTATTTTAATAAAATAGATTTTTCTAATTATATATTAAACTAGCTGGTGCTTGCGAATTCTTCTGCGATGTCTGTGATGCCTACGTCATAGTAGCTTTATGGATGCAAAGTCTCAGCCCGATTGGTTTAAAATTGACAAATTTTCATACAAAATTTTATCCCCTTGGGGGTCGAATTAATCAAAATCCTTCTTAGCAGATACATACATCAAACCTCTATCTGCATGTCAAATTTCAGCCTGATCCGTTTAGTGGTTTGGGCTGTGTATTGATAGATCACTATGTCAGTCACCTTTGAGTTTATTTTAATTTTTAATTTGCATATAGATTTAAACCTGCAATTTTCCGTAAAGTCCACATTCTAATTATTGAACTATTTGGACTAACTTATTTTCACGTGTGAAACTGATCCCTCAATCAAGGTAAAAATTAATGGGCTATTATTACCTCGTAAGAAGATGATATGAACTCATTAAAATACACGTTAAAAACAATAAACAGTGAACTAAGACATATAAAATGTTTCTCATATATGTGTCAAAACTATAAATACATTTAGTACATAGTACTAGAATGATTTTATGTAAAACAGAACACTTTACTAAGCTTAAAATAATTATTGAGACTATTTGTGTGCCTAATGAAAAATTCCATTGGAAAATCAGACCCTAAGTTCTATGCTAAGACCATACAATTAACTAAGCATTTATAAACTTATTACATTTATTTATATTTTTCTTAATTAAAAAAGATTTTTGATTATTTAACTGAATGGATGGATGAAAAATTCTTTATAGTGATGACCATCGTTATAATAAGGAAACTCCTGCGGCATGGTACACAAAACCACGTCACGAAAACGCGTCGTGGCACTTTACGACATCAAGTACGATGTGCAAAACGATAACAAAAAGTCGCATCGTAGTACAATTATATGATTTGACATTCAAAATTAAACAAAAAACATACAAAAAATATAATGTCGCATGGTTTCGTGACGCCAAATCGTGTCAAAGCGCAACTTTGCTTTATGTATACGTATTTTAGATCGTAGCCTCTGTCCCTAATGTCACCAGTGTGGGAGAATGCTCCCGGGAATATACTTAGACGAAATAGGCCTGCATAAGCGAGCTAACCATCGAGGCGTTACAGTAGTATCCGTAAGCGATTCCATGGCGCCCTATTAAGACGACGAGGGCCCGCTGGGGTTTAGTGGGTAGTCTGATGTGTATTAAACGTTCCAGTAGTCTCACATACCCACCTGAATTAACTGTAGGCGAGATGCGTAAATCCATTTTCCAGCTATATAAAAAAAGTATTTCTTGTCAATCAGAGTTGGAATTTTATTAAGTATCAAAGTATGATTTCTCTTACTTAAGTTTGTTTGTAATGGCTTAAAAATAAACCTTAATTTAGGTCACATTACACATACCTTAAATTAAAACCCGATTACATTTGAAATCGCATACATTCAATTGGAATTTAAATGATTTAATAATTACTTATTAATACATATTTAAAAAGCATTTTGCGAAAAAAATATCAATAAAAGATAAAACAGGTAAGAAAATCGCGATAACAATACAAGAAATATGACGATTAATACATAATAATTTAATAATGAAATTTAAATTTAACGTACATAAAACTGAGTGCATTTCTTTGTTCGTTCACAAATAACGTTTAAAAAATCTTATAACGTTTCAATAAGACTTCGATATTTTTATCTCAATGTCTTATTGAATAAAAAAAGTTATCGGGAACCTTATTTAAATGAAGCGAGTTCAGCTAATGAAAGTATAAATTAGGATCGCGTGCGCAGTCTGCACGGAAGGTGTACTTTTCGTTAGCGTAATCCAATCCTATAGAATGATAACACAGAGATTATACAAGCCACGATTGTGATCTATTTATGAATTGATTTATATTTGCGTTAAATTTTACTTGTCAAATGGTTTATAATCTTTGTATTTATTAGCTATCTAAAGGTATATAAATAGACTTGAAGATATTGTTTATTAATTAAAAAAAGCTAAACTTAGAAATCACCAGTCCGAATAATTTATTTTATAGTCTACAAAATTATCCAAGATAAAAAGTTTTAATTCCTAATATTTTCGTTGTATTTTACAACACTATTATTTAAATAACGAAAGAGCAGATAATGTTTTTACAAATATATTATTGCCACATGCCTAACCTTATTGTATATTAAAACAAACTATGAACTTTATGTAGTCTATCGTTAAAACGAGATACGAATTACTATAAATAGCGTTAACTATAAATATTTTTTCATTTAGTTTTAAGACTTACTGAATAACCTTTTAAACTATTTATATGTAATAATTATTAAGTAATAACATGTTTATTTCATTAACAAAAGTTTTCCTCGTTCCAATGAAATTGGAAAGTCGCTTTTTTCCCTTATGTTTCTCTCGACTTAAAAATTCGCATGTTGTATTGTTTTAAACAATTATCGTCATTACGTATTGCGGTACGTAAAATAATTGGAGGTTATTATTTGCGTACGTTCATCATAAATTGCTATATTTTGTGTGGTTAACGTGAATATGTTTTTAAATTATATTAACAATTGCTTGGTAACCTTATTTTAAGCTGCCTGCGTGACTCTCTATCTTTAGGTATTTAATAATTAATGTCTTAATAAATCTATGTTATATTTATTTCAATTTAAAGATATAATTGTATATGACTTATTTATTATTTTATAAATTATTATACTCTTTTATGAAGTTACAATTTTTACGGTTTTTATATTATAAAATAAAAACTAATAATTTAATGTTAATGAGTTATTTTTATACATTTAAATATTTATCAAATCAAAATAATTGAATATTAACGATTGAAACGTAATAATTTATCAGTATGACTACGCAAGCTTCTTTCTATAGAAAAGACATCAACGAATTACGAGTACTCCAGTTTAACATAGAAACACGCATATAAAATCCATCGGTTGGTAATAAAATAAGAGTATTGTATTTCATTATTACTGTTGTACGCATTTTTAATCTATTACTTTATTTTTTTTATATATAGGAAAATAAAATCACACCAAATACCTATCAAATATTACAAATAAATCACATATCTGGTATATGTCAATTTAAAATATACAAAATTTGAAAACATAATCATAATAATTGAATTTTAAAGTTATTGTGCATTTAATAATTTGAAAACAACTTTAATTTAGAAACATAAAATCAATCATTACTCGTAACTATTATTGGCAACATGTCTATTCAAATTAAAAATCATCTTTCTAAACGACAAGTCGTATATTTGTCGTAGTCGTATCGTTACCACTAAGCGGTATAATATCCATAACACCTGATATTCTGTGACCGTTGCCATGGTTACGCATACCGTTTCGCCGCATGCGCAGAGACAGGTTGTAACAAAAGCCTTTGTATTACATTATAACATAAATTAATTTGCAACCATTGCGGGAGTCATTCAAGTATACTGTTTCATGATTGAAATCTATCAAAAAACAAAGTGTTTGATTACATACAAATAATTTGTAATTTTAACTGATTTGTAAAGCGTAATGAAGAGTAAAGATATGAAGTTACATTGCGTGAGAAAAAGAATTGGCAAACTTATGTCGTGAGACCTTGGTTTCATTCATAAAAAAAAAAACATTCAAAACTTACAATCAAGAAATTTAACCATCGTGTTTATGATATTATTACATTTTATTGTAGAAGTTCAAGCCAATAAACACACCTTAAATTAAAATGTATATAAATGATATCGAATTTGTATTTGCGAAGTGAATTTCAGAACTATAAAACCTATTTCAAAAATTATGGTGCCATGTAAAAGGAGTTATATTCTATGCTTTTGTAATTTTTAAAATGTTAGTGAAACGAAGAGAAAAAGTTAATAAAAAATTAAATAAACAATCAATTAAATACGGAAATAATAAAAACGAATAACGTTCTTAAATACAACAAGACGACAAAAGATAGTCAAGTGTTCTACTTTAAGTTCAGAGATTCAACAATTGAGGTTGAATGAAAGTCCGCAATGGAAGCGTTTAACTTATGTTAGTTAGGAAGTGATTGTGCGTGAGTAATGCTTAACTATCGATGGGCTCAAAGGGTAATGAAGTAACTATAATCCACGAAATAGGTTGATTATTTAATCAGTGAAAGTGAACCTAAGAATATCATAATGAATCTATTGTGACTATGTTCTACGCAGTTGTAATTGAACGCTGATAAGCAATACTGTCTTCATTTTGACAAAATGGCGTCTAAAGATGTCAATTCCATTCTTAACAATTTTGGTTGAAGACGTATATATCCATCTTCTCTTTTCTATTTTGATAAAAGGTATAATTAAAAGCAGATTGATATAATAAAAAATTTTATATAACAATAAGTTTTTCAAATATATTAGATTATTGCATATTGCAGAATATTGAACACACTTCAATATTCGAAACATTAAATTGAGAAACTTCTTTCGTATTTATTGAATATTAGTAACAATAAAATATAACTTAATACAACACATTCTAATATAAACAAATAGTTATATTAAAAATATAAAAGAAGAAAAAGAAATTAAAACATTATTTATTTAGTTTAGATGACTAGATATTTTATGAATAATATTTAATACATGGCGCAATATCAGTATAAAATTAGTCACTCTGGATATGATAGATTATGATTGTAGTTGGTGAAAAAGTAATAAAAACAAAATAAAAATACGTGAGTAAAACCACGGGTAAAAGCCAACAGTGAAATGGGATAATCAACACAAAATTGATAATTTAATAGACAGGTTGGCGCAGTGGTCACAGGAACTGAAGCGCTGATGGTCCCGGGGTTGGTCCCCGCTCACGACAAACGTCTGTATGGGTACACTGATGTTATTCATGATGGTCTGGGTGTTTGTGTTTGTATTGTGATTGTGTCCGAACCCCCGACACAGGATCGATCATGAGATCCTCATCAGATGCGTTGGGTGTAAAGCGTTTATTTATTTTATTTACATAATTTTCTTCTTTGTGAATAATATTAATGTTACTTAAATAAATCTATTAAAGATCATCAAGATCCATTAAAAATCATCAGATCAATAAGAATCTAAATCTTTCCATTTTTTGAAATGGTACTATTTCAAACATGTCGAGACTATGGGAATGTAAGCGCCGGCACAACAACGGATATTCATAAATATATATGTAAGTATGACTAAAGCATTATACTCGTAGATTTTATTAATTACAAGCTGCCCCTCGCGGTTTTACTTGCGCTTTTGTAGTTTGATATAATATAGCCGTCCTCAGTAAATTAATTATATAAACTTAAAAATGTTTTATAAGCGACACTAAAACAGAAGTTAAAAGTTACGTTTAAGTTTTAATATCCTTCATTAATTAATTACTATAATACCTATATATTCCCACATTATTTTAATATTTCAGTATATATTTTTAAAAATATATATGAATGCATATTTATATTAAAATTATGATCAATCGCTTTATTACCACTATTTAATTAACATATAAATTGTTTGTATAACAAGGAAATTCTTTACTGAATATCATACATGAATAATAAAGTCGTCGCATATTTTCTAAATTTATATCGCCATTTAGTTTTCCCTGGGTTTTATTTTAAACTATTTTCCCACAAGTACTATGATAATCCATGTGTAACATAATTTATACTATATCGTCTGAAGAGGAAAAGTTCCTAAACATATCGCAAGCTTAGTATAAAAGTGAGCAAATTCAAAAATTCACATTTTTGGCCACAAAACGCAAAACACTCTTTATACTTGGGAATTCGGTCGTCTATTTAGACTTTAATTTTTTTTTCAAAATCATAGATGTACCACTATGTACCACATAATTATATGAAAGTAAGTCTTAATTACTTTTAGCCAACTCGTGTCACACAGATTATGAATTCGGTCACTATTAAAGTTCTACTTAGTGAAGTGCACTACTGAGCCTAGAATATTAAAGGTGATTTAAAAAGAAAGCCAATAAAGTTAAAATCTATTATAGATACAAATTTATTGTTAAATAAATCTTAATAACACATTAAATTCATTGTTCACGTCATTCTGCCCCAACTCAACTTTAATATAACATTATTTTTATCATCTCTCTTGACTCGCACATACCAGTTATTAGCAGTATATAATATTAGAATATAAGACCTAAACATGTTTTAAATAAAGAAACAATTACTCCATAAAAGTCAATATAACAGAGCTTTAACATAACATATTCAAATATTAGGGTTTCGAACTTTAGAAGACTTAATTATCCGGATATCAGCTATACGGATTTGCATTTATCCGGATTACTAACCGCGAGAAAATCTTCACACGACCCGCCTGCGCACTAATCGATCGAAACCAAAGACAATATTAATGTCTTTAATCTCTAAATAAACAATGCTTAATCATAATTTTATTTGTTTCCATTAACGTTCTACATACATTAACGATATAGATTAATATGGATATGTTTAGTCTTCATATTTTCAATTATCCCGATTTCCGATTATCCGTATGCTTACGAAAACAATTTGGTTAATCCAGTCTCAACTATAATTGTTTGTTTTAATAACTATCAGTTTCTCCTAAAATTTGTTCTCTTATAAAATTCCCCATATGTTATCAACGTTTTCTTTTCCAGCGTCGACGTGTAGTTCTCTCAAGTGATCGTTATAACTTATTTTATATAATATATAATTATATATAATCATGCTATGTGCATTTAACGTGTCTCTATATCAGGCTTAACACGAACTTAATATTATAAAATGTATACTACTACATTAAAGCCCTCGGCGAATAATTAATTTTATATAAGCTAGGTACATAATAATATGAACCGCTTTGTATGAGCGACTGTAATTTGGTGCTAAATACAAACGTTTAATAAGTTTTCGTAATTCCATTTGCTTAGAAATGTAAAATGAAGAAATTTTCATTTAACATAATTGTTTTAAAGTTTTCTTTTCGTTATGTATGTGTAAATCAACTTTTAAATGAATACATATCGAGTTATTACGGAAATATTCTATTTGACTAAAGCGTTACTATCGTTAAACGTTATTTATTCATATATAGTCTATTTTTTTACTTTTCCTTATTTTGGTAACAATACTCCAATGAAAATCATGAATTTTCCAATAATTGTTCATTGTTCATCATAATAATATTACATCATAAAAAATGGTTCAGTTCAATCATTCAGTCGATAATTTCTCATCTAACTCTTACGTGTGGCTAGATATACGCCATATTAGTCTGCTAAATAGGACAATTATAGAAATATCGATACTTATAGTCACATATAATGTCACATTTTCAAGTTGTCAAAATAAAAAAAATGAAATGAATGAAAAGTTACCACCGATTTAGAATCTTTCGAAATGAACCGACAAGAAATTCGACAATGATGTTGCTATTTAATTAATATGTTAATACAAAATTGTTGTATAGTGTTGTTGTATTGTTTACTCAGTGTTGATTTTCAGTTAAGTTCACAGGTTTTACTAATTTAAAATTCATACATACAACCGAACGCCGGTAAGTGGTTGCTATAAAATTAGCATAAGTTTTCTAATATTAGAATTGACACAATTTCGAAAAACAGTTCCAAGGGTTTATTTTTAGCCAATATTCAAAAAACAACCCTTTCCTAATTACAACATATTAAACAAATTATAAAATGTAAATCGAATAATTAAATACTTAACGAAAATTATTTTAAGTTGTTTTTATTTAAAATAGTTTCATTTTGCGCTTTAATTAATATTTCATTATTAAAATATTTACATTTGGCTTAAATTTTCTTATTAAGGTTTTTAATCATTAAAATATATGTTATCCATATTTACCTCAATTAGCCGATTAGCCTAAACAGTACACCACAGTTTTATATAAAACTGACACAACATACAAACAACGTATGTGATAAAACACAACACAGAACAAAATGTGTTTGTTTACAACAGTCCACTCATCACTACACATAAACAATCAGTCTTTACTGTATATTTATTTTCAAAAAATCACTAACAATCATATTCAATAGTCACATGTGTGAGTATATAAAAATAAATGTGTCTTTCAGTCTTTAGTCGTAAAAGTATACATTCAGGGGTTACTTTCCGTACATCGCGAATTAGTAAGGGCGCGTAGTGGCCATGTGTGCGTAACAACCTGACCATAGGCTTGCGTAGACGCAACTGAAATCACCTTGCAAGGCCCACTATACCTGTTTCGCTCTAAACATGTGTCCGTCTCGCTCTAGCGGGCATTGTGCTGAGTCCAGCGACTGGCTTGACAATAAATTACCTATAGGAATCTAATCAGTTTAATAGATGTGTGATTTTTTTTAATTCCACTCGTTTTTAATGGCACCATGGATGGATGTGTAGGGACATTAATTATGGAGACGGTTACATTTGTATCGTTCGAAATTTGAAAATTACAACGTAATTTGATCATATTTTTTTTTTTCGGGGTGTACGAATTGAGTTGGATTTATGGCTGTTGTCGAAAAATAAATATTGATCCTTTTCGTTGTCACATCAATCATTCATTCTTTTAAAGTCCGGGTGCTAATAAATGGACGGATAATTTTTGATTTACGTGTTATTCTTGACGTATTTTTTTTGGATAATTAGGAAAAACCACAAAACTTTGTAATTTCAATTCTAGATATAATAAAATTCAAACGAATTCAAACAATTGTATGATTTATTAGAAATTTGTATCACTGGTCGGTTTCAGTGACATTTTTTTAATTGAATCATAACATTACTTTTTATGAGGTTCTCTACATCTCACAGCATTTTTAAATTCAAAGAAATATGCCTTCACAAGAGACATTGGCTAAAATATGATAATGCCAACATTTTCACAATTATGATATATACATAGATATAATAACATTTCTATTACACTAAGGGATGACCTTTACGCCAGGCATTCTTTAAGTTTAATTAGAATAATTCAAAAATAAAGCTTCAACGGTATAATATAGTTCTCTAAGTACAGTATTACCCCGAATATACAAAATAATAATATCTATACCAAAATCACTGATCCGATTTGAAAAAATCATTTTCAGTTGGATAGCCTGTTTATTAAAAAGTTATAGACTATATTACATCACGCTACAACTTATAGGAGCAAAGAAGTAACCATAAACGCGAGTAAAACAGCAAGGGACAGCTACTTTATGACTAATTAATGTTCTTATATTGGCCAAACTAAACGTACCATAGCGTCAAATAACACATAGACAGAAAAGTCCGCAGTGACTGAACATCTTTTAAATTCGGGAACAAATCACTGGATTGAGCTTCATGACCCAAAGGTTCTCTCGACGGACAAAATTTATTATTGTCGCTTAGTACGGGAAGCAATTGAAATTAAAAAACACAAAACTTTCAATCGTGATGACGGATTAAATTGTCGGCCCCTTGGAATCCGGTTGTATATAAATTTAACAAACCTTGATCATTGTTTGCGCGAACCGATTGTGTTAGTATGGTGAGCTACCAGCATTATAATACCGGTAGAGACAATGTTAATACTGTGACGGTAGGCGAAGAAAACTCGTGCTCTCGCTGCCGAAGGGCGCGGGGTACACCAGTCAGCTCGTGACTACAACGGATGCAGTTTCGTCGAAACATCGGGCCATAAAAAGGTATTACTACCATTAGTTATCGCGGTAAGACCCGCTATATAAAATATGTACAACGAATATTTGTCATGGTCTGGGGGTTTGTGTTTGTATTATGAGTGATTTCGAACCCCCGACATAGTATCATGAGATTCTAATGGGTGCCGTCGAGTATGGAGTGTTTATTTTGAACCGACTTATAAAAACAAGGATTGATGATGATGATGTAATTTGTTGAGGACTTTTTTTTTTCTTGTATGTCCACTATAAACGGCTGGACAGATTTGGTTATTGTTTTTTGGAGAGACTGGTCCCATAGAGTTTTCATCAAAATCGGTTTAGCCTAAAACCTTCCTCAATAAACGGGCTATCCAACGCAAAAAGAATTATTCAGATCAGTTCAATACTGTTTGAGATAAACCCCTGCATACAAACTTACAAAACTGAAATTCTGATATCAATACTTAAAAAGTAGACTTTACGTATAAGAAGTTTTAGATGACCTCGGTTTATGTTCAGTTAAACTAATATAATCCCTTATTAGTCCCCGTGTTCAATTATCTATAAGTTCCTAAGGTCGCAGGTCGTCATATCCTAAGAAGGATTTAAGCGCACGCAATGCTAATAAACTGAAAGCTGCAATATTTCATATTTGATAGCGACTTACCACCAAGCGCGATATGAAGAATCTTTTAAGATAATAGAAATAATATAATTATTAAAATTTTTTAGAGGATATTAAATTGCAGAATGAAAGTAAGGAAACTGTTAACTTTTATAGAAGTGAATACATTTTTATCTAAAGTTTGAAATGACAGTTAAAAAGTTTAATTCAATTATTCGCTTAGTAATATTAAGTAGTACCAAATGATGTATAGACTTATCCACCTATTTTACTTATTTTGTTTTATTTTTTTGAGATATACCCTACCTACAATTTTTAAATAAAAATATTATTACTTTTTTTATTATAAGTTCAATTGACATATAAATTAATAGTTCATTTTAACGTAAAAACTTATAACTAACTAAAATTTAGATTCAAAGATCCAAGATCACCTAAGTCTTAAAAATTAAAAGGCTGTTTGCCTAATCTGTTTATAAATCAAATTGAAATAAAAAAATAGTATTTTTTGTACCTCAACAAATAGAATATGGCGATATTTTTTGTCAACGATGCAATAAATAAATCTTTCAACAATTTTCCGGTACAAAGGACGAACAAGAATCCATCACCGGCATTTTTTACTCACCAGAGGTATATAAAACGGCTTGTATTAAAACTAACTATGTAAAAACCTAACGCAGACAGCTATGTTAGTATAAGGCAACACGGCTCTAGACTTATTATCTGGCCTTAAGTGGGTAAAGACGCAATAGTACGCGCCCACACTAGCGACAAAATTAACTTCAGGCAGTATTCATATCATTAATATACATGTAAAAATAATTCTGCCTGTCTGGTACGTTTTCACGTCTAATCGGTAAAATAATTTTGATAAATTTTGGTTTTGGGGTAGACTGGATTTTGGGATTGGCGCATGGTACTTTTTATCGCGATAATAAAATTTTAAAAGGGTAAAATAGGGGAAGAGGGTGTCTATGTAGACAAAGTCGCGAGCATCATCTAGTTTCATATTAAAAAAAAACCTTATTTCACGTTAATTAGTTGACTCAGTGAATATGGTTAATTATTGCGGCTTCGATCTTCGTTTTTAACAAATACTTGAATAAAAAAAAAAATTGAAATAAAGCCTACATGAAGCCTACTAATTAGGTACAGCTCATATACGGACTAGCTCGACTGAGGCAGTACCTCATTCTTATAAAAAATCGGTATATAGTGGCTAAAGTAGCTGTGTTTCATACGGTGACTGAAATAATCAGAAACCTAACACCTTCTCCCATTATTTTGCTTACTTTGCATTTCGTTTCATTCATTAACAGAAAGAATGCCTTATCCTATCTATATAAAAATCAAAACTGATTGGCTGACGTATTCACTGAATGATCGAGCAACGCAGAGCTGAAAACGCTCTCTAGAAACGTGATATTTTGCACAAACGTTCATTAAATATCGTAAGAGCGCACTAAAAAAGGATCCTTGAAATGCATTTAAAAATAAGGCATTGGAAATTTTAGGCATCAAATTTCTAAGTCTACGCGAGCAAAGCTGCGGGGAACTGCTAGTTGAATAATTACGCTTATTCGGATTGGTTTTTAGCGCGTTTTCTATCTCCTTACCATGAGTGACATAGGATACGAAGAAAGCGCCTTCAAGCCTAAGACGGTCCTGCTTGGTGCTTTAACTTACTCTACTAAATTCTTTACTTAAGTCATTAGAAGAGTTGTCAAGAGATAGACATAATTTTAATACATTTTTATTCAGAAGAACGAATTTTTGGATATACGTTACAATTGTTAAACATAGGTACCTATGAAATCTTATAACATTTTTGAAAATTATTCAATTGATAACAAGCGTGTAATATGTAAAGCGTTACGTCTTAATTAAAAGACTGATTTTCGTGATAAAATTGTAATTTTATCACAAATTAAGGGAGAAAGTCGAGAACTAGTTCAATATCGTATCCCATCCTCTTATCTTTTATCATGTCTTAATGTTTAAGAGATATCTAAATAATCAGGGTTTCTTTCTTCCAATAAAATACTTTTTACGTCTTCTCCATAGTGAGATGTCTTTTGATAAGTTCAGTTTGATTAAGATTTTAATTGGTTAATTTTATTAAAAAAATAATGCAGTCGAACATAAAATCCTTTAAAGTCGGTTAAAAATCCTAATTAAATACAAAAATATAGCAATATATATGATAAAATTGTACATGCATATATACAAACAGGTCAAAAACGTTACTCTCCTTTTAAGTCTGCCTGGTATAAAATGTCCTAAGACTGTCTTGGCGCGGACATGCAAAGTCATTACGCAAAGACGCAACCGTAAAGAACGGCTTCGATTCCCGGGTCGGGTGAGCAATGGCTTTACGGCCAAGCGGTATGTTTTCCCTCATTACGTATTCCGAACGTATTTTCTCGACTCGCGCAACTTGAAAAGTAGTAATGAGATTACACACGTAAGTTTTACTATGTGCTAATATTAATACGGGACGCTGTTTTTTTTTTGAGAAAAAAAAATATTGATGGTGTTCTAATTTTTAATTTGTTGGAAACATTTACACTTGAATTAGTTAAGAATTGAACTCATTTTTCATTTATAGAGAAAAAAAATTAAATCTGATTTTTTTTAATAAGATATATAAATAAATATATGAATAATAAGTCTAAATTTAAAATTCCTTGATTGTTGTAAAACACAGTTACTTGTCCGAATACACCTAATTATCTGCCTGTATTACCTTATAAGGAGAATATTACAATTTGTAATACAATGCGCCCGCGCATCGACGGGAACGCGGTGCAAAAACTAGGCGCTCCCGAAATGGTCCATCGTCACCAGTTGACTTGAGAATAAATTGTTGACAGATTCCGTAATAAAATGGTACCTTTACCATTTATAAACCAGGTGTGTCTTAGATTTAACGAAATTGATTTTGATTTAGAGATATTTTGACAGAACGTGTGATTTTTTTCAAATAAATACGAAGTTTTGTGAGTGACTTCTACACATAACTCAATTCAATTCAATTTTTGTTTTGATGGCTTTTAGTTGTGCCATATGAGCACATATTATTTCGCCAATGTCACGTAGGATGGAGAAGACACGAAGGAGATTGTTCGGTGCGGTCGAGAATACAATCTACACATAACTCACCTGACTTGAATTTCGAAATACAGATAACAAACATAGAGTATAACAAATAATGCTTTTTATTCATAGACAACAAGATTTTTTTTTTAATATTGGGATTGTTAAAACAAAATATAATTAACTTTAAAAAATGTTTATTGATATATTTAAAAAATATCTAACGTTAACTAAATAAAACATTTATACTCGTTGCTATTATATTTAAAAACATAATTTTATAAAACTTGAAGGAAGTTAACATTATTCAAAAAAAGTACATAGATCAACCTCATTAAGGTGTGCACACCTTAAACGTCACATAAAACCAACGCAATCAATTAAGAAAACAATGCGTTCAAAAATTCGGCTACATATTTAAACAGAGAAAGGTATTAACAACCAATAGAATCGCAGTATTTAAGTTCAGTTCGTTACCCACAGATTACAAATACTCGTAACAGCAACCTCATCACTCTTATTGTTCCGTTTTATTACCACTTAATGCATCCGCTAGACGCAACCTCTGGGACGAGTTCCAACCTATTGCAATGAAACATTTATTTATATCTTTCGTAAGAGGATATCGTTTATAACAAACTGTCTTTATTTATTGGATATATTTTTTTAATTATCTATACTAATATCTGTAAAGTAACAGCCGGTAAATGACCCACTGCTGGGTAAAGCCTTCTTTTATATTGAGGAAAAGGTTAGAGCTTAATCCACCACTTTGCACCGCCGCGGAATGACCGAATTACATGTGTCAGGATTTCTCTCGATACTACATGTACATATTTATGTATGTTTTCTCATGACGTTTTCCTTCACCGCCAAACTCAAGATGAATTTAAACACTAATTTAGCTATTGAAAACTCAGCAGTGCTAGCCGGGGTTGTGATCGACGCGTTCTAAACACTAGGTTATTTCGGCTCGGTATCTATAATGGTATTTATTATTTCTCAAGGATATTTCTATTGGTATCTTAATACTGCTACAAAATTAATCACTGATGAATTGAAACACTTTCGAAAATCATTTTTTGATCTAATCACTTATTTTTATTAAAAATACTTTTTCAAAATATAACGTAATTAATTATTAACAGTGCGAAGTAATTGTCTAGTCAAATTATAATTATCTAGTTTTTCGAGCATCTTCACTGATGCTAGATCAAATTGAAAATAAACTCTATGAGACCATTCGAACACAGGTTGCCGCAGTGGTCACTGAAGCGCAAACGCTCGCAGGTTCGATCCCCGCTCACGACAAACGTCTGTATTGGCCATATAGAATTTTGTCGTGGTCTAGATGTTTGTGTTTCCGTACCTCCGACACAGAATCATAAGATCCTAAGGGAGGCCTCGTTACTCAACAATGTTATTTTATAGTATAGAAAAATTTAAGTTATTCAAACCGCTAGCAGTTGGTCAAATCCATTCAACAGCAAGAAAAAAGATGGTAATTTTCAAACGTCTGAACAGATCTTCATAAATTATAAGCTAAGAACCATTTCGATTACATCAGCTTTCAAATAAAACAAAACTGCATCAAAATTGGTTAATTCGATATCGAGCTACGATGCTACATACAAACACACAGATCGATAAACACGTCAAACTTATACAACCTCTTTTTTTGGCCGGCGGTTTTTAAAGGAGGTTCTGGTATTTCAAACTTTGCGATTTGGACTTTATTCCATTAAACTATTAATAGTAGAAAAGCGTTGCCCCAGCAATGGGATACTTAAAGGCTGTTTATATCTTTACTTTAATCGGCTGATTAATCAAAATTCCTTATCCCAGCAGCTATTTACTGTTTATTTAATCCTTAACAATAATTACAGTTAGTGCAATGTGTTAGTTACCTAATGCTATTATAAAATAACTGCACGCACGTACCATACAAGTACACCAGCGAGAAGGAATTATGTGTTCTCGATTTATTAGATACATTCTGTGTCCGCGATTTCGGCCACATAAAGCTAGAAATGTACTATGGGATCGCCGATCGGGTCGCCTTACTGGGGCGACTGATGACGTGACTTATGTCATATCTGATACAATTTTTTTATAGAAAATAGCTGATAAACGAACAGGCGGGAAACTTGATGTTAAGTAATCACCACTGCTCATAGACATTTGCAGCACCAAGGGGGACACAAATGTGTTGAAAATGAATAGGAATTATGGAAAGTTATAATGGATGGGTTTAGTCGACTTTTTTATACGTTTAAAAGGGCATACTTCCAAATTGATTTCACTGTGATCGTGTGTGTGCTGGGTTCTCGAGAAATTGAGGGAACTCTTCAAATATTATAGGCATATCTATACTGATTTAGTTATTTTTATAGTAACTCGTGTATTCACTCTCGGTGAGTCACATTTGGTAAAGTGGAACCAATCCTGAAGACCACAGATGACCATCAGAACTGCTCAATAACAAGTATTTTACGAGTTGCGATTCGATTATTTCAATATGATTGCTAAGAAATTTATACTCATCACAATGTATATTGTAAAGTGGAGCTGATGGTGCAAAACCAGAATAACTTCTCAATAGTAAACAGCCCTTCATCGGAAAAAATTAATGTTTTATAAATGGTGATAAGTAGTTGACATTAGTAGTTTGTAACTTAGGTAAATTATAAGCTTAAAACAAAAAATAAATAAACCGACTACGAAAACGAAACACGTAAACTAAAAAGCAAAATGCTATACTGATATCTCTTATTTCTTAAGATTTAATGCAAATTATTTTGAAACGTCAAAATGAGTATTAACAAGGAAATGAAGAATTAACAATTTCGTGAATTCCATACTAAATTACCATTCGCCAATTAATAAATGGGAGCCGAAAAAGATAAATGTTGGAATTGGTTTTTGTGTGCGTAAAACCGCAAATTAGGGCCAAAGCAGACTAGCTTCTTACACATTTTTACAACTAATATTCTGAGGTTACGTCTGTTACCAATATTTCTACAA
The DNA here is from genome assembly GCA_037950945.1 of Hypolimnas misippus. Lineage (NCBI taxonomy): Eukaryota > Metazoa > Arthropoda > Insecta > Lepidoptera > Nymphalidae > Hypolimnas > Hypolimnas misippus. The sequence continues at coordinate 6,699,850 of JBBEEQ010000014.1, forward strand.
GATTTAAGTAGTTTAATATAATGCACTTAAAAATCGATTTATTTTTTTGCTGCAAAAGTTGACAACGGTTCGCAAGTTTGGCAGCTTACGTCCGCCATTTTGATTTTTTGCTGACGTCCCGTTCTATGACACTGGGGAAAATATGAATTTCATTTTCTAATGGGATTCTTCCCCTGAATATTATTACAACGTACGTATCAAAATCGATCTACCCGTTATAGGCTCCAAGAAGCCATAAGGAACGAAGATATAATATATAGAAGAAAAAAGTATATTGGGAAGTAATATAGCTATACATACATTATGTTTGAGCGCAAAAAACATTACCCTTTTTATGAGTCAGATGGGTAAAAATGGTGATTTAATCGCCGCAACTGGATTTTGTACTTATGCGGCTTTAGGACTATTAAGCTTGTATATGTAGGTATAAGGGATTTTAGATTTATTCGAAAAAGAAAATTTCCTTGTAGAAGTAAGTAATACAAGTATTTCTACTACGCTGCCATTGGCCCACCAATAACATCGATTCTTAAAAGCACCTAGTCTGTTTTGCCCCTAACTGTGACCGGATACGTTTGAAAATTTTAAATCTCTAGACGAATAGTTAATATCATTAAATTAATATTTTTAAGGACCTCGCCAATAACATCTATTTGATAGTCATTGTATGGGTTTTAGAATTATTTGCAAAAGAAAATTTCCTTATAGAAGAAAGCCATAAAGTATTACTACTACGCTGCCATTGGTCCACCAATAACATCGATCGCTGAAAGTAGCTAGTCTGTTTTGCCCTTAACTGGGGTCGGAAACGTTTGAATTTTTTATCTCTAGACGAATTGTTAATATCATTAAATTAATATTTTTAAGGACCTCGCCGATAACATCTATTTCATAATCATTGTATGGATTTTAGAATTATTTGCAAAAGAAACTTTCCATGTGAAGAAAGACATACAAGTACTTGTACTACCCTGCCATTGGCCTCAACATCGATTGCTAAAAGTAGCTAGTCTGTTTTGCCCCTAAATGTGACCGGATACGTTTGAAATTTTTTAATCTCTAGACGAATAGTCCATATCAATAAATTAACATTTTTAAGGACCTCGCCAATAGCATCTGTTTGATAGCCATTGTAAGACATTCTAAGAAGTTATTTCGTAATATCAAGTATTTTATAAACAGGAAAAGACTAAAGTTAAAACCGTGAAGTAATACAGGTGCCTCCAATTCATAAATTCTTTTACGATAAGGATCTAAATTTTGATATGTTAACAATTTACCACGGCTCCTGACCATGATTTAGACCGCATCAACTTTGTTCAAATCTTTGATGTTTGTCCAAAAAAAAAAATAGTAGAAACATTCCAATCATAATAAAGAAATCTTTAGAAATTAATGTGCTAATAGTTTTGTTAAATTTTATCGAACATTTCTTTTAAATAAAAGTTAATTAATATTAATTATTAAAAATGATTCATAATTTATTTTTGTTTTATTCATAAGTAAAAAGTTATATTTTACACCAATATTTTATGTCTATTTGCTAAATTTTAGAATCAATATGTGTAATAACATATTATACAATATAGTAATAATTATTTGTACTTTAATATCTATTACTTTACGATTTATCTTAATTACACTATAAATCATTTCAGTGTCAAAAAAAAAGTACAAAATATCGGCAATCGCGAAAAACATTAATCGTTTTCAAAATAATTTTAAGTTCAACAATAATGCATTAATTTCTTATTTCATTTATGCCTTATCTCGTCATATAACAATTTTTCATATTAATTCGACCTTTAAAGAATTACACAGTCCGAAAGTACGAAACAATAAAATTGCCTCCATCCTCAGCGCGGGGCATAAATCAACTAAAATACAATTAAACAAAATTACATACGCGGTGTTTAAAAGCTTGTATTTCATAAATGTGTTGATTATTAACAATTTCGGACTGACCACCCAGATTTCGATATCGTATTTTTAAATAACACTAGTTTTTATGCCAGAGCTGTTCTAAAGCGAGAATTACACTTGTAAGATTTACTCTCGTAACTGATAACAATAACTAACCTACTAACAATTACCCAAGCAATCTTACGTAAGCTATGAATGTCAATATGCTGTCAGTTCTTTCAAGTGTAAAACATATATGTGATAAACAATTTATGTAAATATTATGTAAGTCCGTAAGCAAAACTTACAAGTATAGTTCTCGCCTGAAGCAAAATTTGATGTTATACTTCTTCATCAGTAAAGTATATCTTGAAGTTATTCATGCTCCATGATATAATTTTCCTGATCAAGCTTTTAGAAGTTGAATCAAACAAAATTCATATTTCAACGTCTGTAATGTCAGTACGAATTTGAATATTTTAATTATCGTATTATTATTAATAAACTATATTAAAAGTTGTGATTATTAGGACTTTAATATAATTCAACTTGGATCGTAGAAATGTATTGCTTAAACATTTCATTTTAATAAATCTAAAAAGGTCACAGCGGCATATATATAATACGTATGTATCTTTAAATTTTATCAAAAGCTAGTCTGTTCATATCACAGTTTGCCGAGGCGTTGTAACGAAAGTGTTTTAGGACTTTTCCATAACAATTAAATTTATACATTTCTATCCGTTTTAGATTTATAATGTCTAAGGTTGGCACACAATGTATGGAATGTGACATTACATGGGCTGCATCAAAATAACAGGTATTATACAGAATGATTCATTCAAATGCAACACTAGAGCCATGTTAAGTTTTTCTACAGATCTTTCAATGCAGTTTTTTTTAACTTCGAAATCGGTGGCATGGAATTTGTTAAAATTCTTTTCAACAAATTCTCTTGCTTTCATACTTTGAGATTTCTCCCTATTGCTCTATCTGAAAGAATCAGCCTGTATATTAATCCAGGGTTAAGGAAGAGTATACGGAGCCTATTTTATTACGTCGATCCATTGTGAATTGATAGATTTTCTACCGATACGTACAAGTTTTCTCCTTGTAAGCTACTTCAAAGAGCATAATATAAATCTTGATCACAAAAGCATTTGAAATCTCAGTGGTTCTATTCCGGATTTGAAATTTTTTTAAAGAGATCTTGGTTTCTTTAAATATTTCTTTTTAATTCAAATTATGAGCTATCACATTGCCATTTTACTACAAAAGTATGTATATAATTACTTAAGACGTTAGCCGTCGAAATTAATTGAAATTAACTGTCCTATTCATAGATTGAAACAATTTTTCTTTCAAGTAACAAATAGGAATCATTCAAAAGCTATTTGTTTTGATAAATAACGTAATTTCTTAAATCGATAACGTTGGCAGTTTATTAGATTGTATCGAAATTAGAGGTGGCCAGGTGCGAGGCGTTTAGAGGACAGAAGAAGTAAGGAAAGGACTTAAGTTGTGTGAATAGTTTTAGTTGGATAAATTTTATTATAAAAGCAATTTATTAATTAGTTAAAAGAAAAAAAATCTACTATTTTGTTCAGTTTCGTTATTTATATGTATGTATCCATATCTGATGACTTATCTCCACAATTTTTCAATATATTTTGTTGTTTCCTTTCATAAAATGTATTTAAACATAAATATAGTTATGATTATGTATATGTCTACAAATAATGTCATAAAAAAATTACACAATTTTTTTTATTATCTAAAGTTTTCACCCTTATATATCCATAATAAAACATCCCTTACATACAATATATTGCAATAAAATAACAATCCTTGACAAAGCACAGAGCCAGTAAATTACATTTTCATTAATCTAAATTAGACGTTACCAGACAGCCGATAAATACAAAAAAATAAGTGGTCAAACAGTAAACACGGGAAAATCTTTAGTAAAAAAGCCGAACCGTCCCAGACTCAATTATCTATACGACCAATTGTCCGATCGTACCTATAAACTTAATCTCCACACAACCGACGCCATTACGTACGGGACCATATTAATCTCGAAGCGTTGATTAGTAAAACTATAAAAGCGGAAGTATCAGAAGAATGCGGTTAATGAGAGGCTAAAACCCGATTTTATGGTGGATCGTTAAAACCGGCAATTGTCTAATTGTTGCCTACTATACAACTACCATCGTGGGAAGACGTCGGCGGACTGATGGTGAAAGTATGAAACGGACGTTTTTATAGACGTCACCTGAGTTCTAAATTCGAATTGTAATCGTAACAACGAATCGCTATTAAGATCTGTTTCGATACTAGTTGGTCACGGCAGCTTCGTCTGTTTATTTCACTCACTTCGTCGCAGTTTATTTTCGCGGCACAATGTAGTCTATACTTCTCCATGATCCAATTTTTTTATAGCAAAAAGAGGCAAATACGTGGACAATTCCACCGAATGTTAAGTAGTTATTGTCATCTCATAGCCATCCCATAGCCTTTGGGAAAAAGTCAGATAAAATAATGTATCTTTTTCGCATGTATAATATTACTACGAAGGAACGTGTTCTTTTTTTTATTACGTAAAATATATTCTTAAAAGCAAAGAGTTTTAACATTAAAATTAGTTGGTTGTAAAAAAAAATGATTATCTATTTTAAAATTCATTTCATAGTTATTAAATTGTAAATGTATGCATTAAAAGTAGTTTTACTAATTATTAAAATTCTTATAGCTGATAAGGTTATCGTTGCAATTAATGTAAGGTAACTTAAAACCGTTATTGTAAGTTACTGATGCTTAGTAAATATTTAGAAGGTTTGTTGATATGATGACTTTTTAAATTAATTCAAACATCTGGTAGGTGAAGACGTCTACAAGAATGCTCGATTAAGGTTACGTCAAAATTTAGGCTTTAAATTTTAGATTAGGTACTTAAATTATTTATTTGCTGGCGATATACTAGCATTTGCTGGCGGTTTTGCTCGTGTTTAGATTTTATTGTGCTGGACGACGGTCTTTAATATATTTTCTATATAGCCGGTAAATTATTTGCGCTATGTCTATAACCTCCCCACAAACAATAAGTTGAGAAAGTTTTATCGCATCAGTTATGAACAAACATTTTTTTTATATTATATTAGATTCATAGCGCGGAGATTTTCAGACGTTAGTCAGTCTTCTTTTATATACAAAAATTGTCATCTAGACAATTTTGATTTTATAAAATTAATGTTTGTTTTTTCGTCCGTCAGTCTAACCCACTTAAACAATAAATAGGCTTTAATAAAACTTAACATGACAATATGGATAATTTCATCTGTAAGTTCGAATTTATTCTCAAAAGTTGCTTAACTGTTTTATCGTACCTTAGATTTTGTTGATAGCTGACCCATCGCTCTGATGTAGTGATATATAATATGAAACTGTTTTATATTATTTTTATACAAAAATATGTTCCTAGGTCTGGGTGTTTGTCCTTGTGGGTATCCCCACCGTGTCTCGGTAAGTGCGTAAAGCTATCGGTACTGATTGTTATTAGAATCACATGATATTAATTGTTACTCTTAGTAGGGAAATTATTCTAGTCTAAATGGTTACTGTCTTGCCATCGGGGGTTTTGGAGATTAAACTGCAATGACTAAAGTGTTAAGCATACCCAAGTTTAGTTGAGAAAATACTAGATAGAAAAAAGGAAGACTGTTAATTCCTATCATTGTAATGCAAATCATTTGTTTTATTCGAAAACAATATGATAATATGCTTAATATAATTATAATAATTACGCTGTTTGTTCGCAGCTTAACGTATGTTAAATTGTATAATTTAAATTCTATTACAGCATAAATTACCAGCAATCCCACGAAAATTATAAACACATAAAGTCTAAAGAAACTCCTAATTACACACAAACAACAAAAACAGTTAATTAAGTACACATAATTGCACACTGTATCGTGTGAAACGACTTTTTGTCCAATCGACAAGTATCATCACCTATTACATGGCTAGTTACCTCCGTATAATAAAAAATAAGCACGTGCTTATTTATACAAATATATAAAACAATTATCGACTTTACGTTATAAGAAATAGAGTTTATTTTAATATAAAATTCAGTGAGCGTCAAAGTGTGAAAACTAAGCGATTTTAGTGTGAAGCGTGCCGTGTTAAATTAGCTGGAAAATTGTATTATTTTATCATTCAATTCGACGTTCACGTGGTCACGGTAGGCCGATAGCGTGTGACGCCCCTTAATGTTTCAATTAAATTCAATTAAATGGTATATAAATTACGTTAATATGTCCATTTGTTTATTAATTAATAGACAATTGATTATTTATTGTTAAGTTTATATTACAAGAAATAGTGTATTTAACATTCTCATATACGATCGATGTTCATGTTTTATTATTTTAATTATGTTCTTATTTTTTGTGACAGGATATCGAAGCAATTTAAGTTTGAATTGAATTGTGAAATCGAAAGTATTGCCTACTCTTGAGACAATTATAGAGTAAAGTCTGGCCGCGGCTTTGACGGTATTTTGCTAAAAATATGTCTTATTCTAATTTATAAACTATATCAATGTGAAATCGCTACGGAAAGGCTGTTCGGCAAAACGGCGTAAATATTCGTCACTTGTTCCAAATTACATATTTGTGCCGATTGCGGTCGAAATACTTGGACCTTGAAGTAGTAGTGAAAAATAATTTTTAAAACTTGTCGTCTTATTGCGACGACCGCTCTGGTGTAGTGGTGCTGAATATACCTCTAACGCCGACGGTTGCGGGTTCGATCCCCGCTTGGGGCAGATATTTATAGTTGTATAAATATTTGTTCCTAGGTAGGGTGTTTGTCCTTGTGGGTCTCCCCACCGTGCCTCGGAGAGCACGTAAAGCTGTCGGTCCCGGTTGTTATCACAATCACCTGATAATGATCGTTACTCGTAGTAGGGAGATTATTCTAGTCTAGTTAGTCTAGTCTAAATGGTTACTGACTTGCCCTCAGGGGTTGCGGAGGTCAGATGGCAGTCGCTCTGTGTAAAAATCAGTTGCTCGTCAATATCTGGACTAGAATAGAAAGCAGACCCTGGTATAATCGGGAAAAATGCTAGGTAGATGATGATGATTGTCGTCTTATTGCCTCAGGTGACAGGAGGGCTGGTGCATTTTTAACTGTAAGATAAATCTCATAGTGTACGTGTAGTGTTTAGATTTCATGATAAGTAAGTGGGTGGCATTTCTATTATATATATACAGATTACATATTTCTTATTAATTTAATAATTTTCCCAACATAGAAATCGTCCCTGAATTAAACAACACCAAATAGAAATTGCCCCAGCCCGAGAAACGTCCTTTACCTCACCTGAAGAATTGATCATTTAATGACCCTAATTGTAAACCATTCTTCAAAGACATTGGCATCATTAAATAGTCAATTCTATAACTATAAAAAAGAATATCCTTTATATCATTAATTATACCTATCGAGTTTCTTGTCGGATCTTCTAGTTAGAACCTACATTCCGAACCGATGATAGTTTTTCGTTAATTTCAATATTTTTTGTTTGTTTAAACGATTCAAAAGTGCTTCTAAAAGTCTTCTTGAATAAAGTATATTTTGATTTAGATTTTTGACTACCGTAGAGCTTGTATATAGCGGGTTTGTGAGCAGTATCACACTCTCAAAGGGAATCGGTGTGAAGTAGCTAATATAGTAAGCCGAAAGTGTAACCTTTTCTCCCATTTCTTACTACTAATTGCCCTTCGTCCTTCATTCCTATTGAAAGCTAGCAACGCCGTAGTGGCTCTTCTGGTGCTGTCCATTGGCCGAATTGATGACTTAACATCAGGTGACCCGCTTGCTCGTTTTCTTGCTATTTTTATTTTATAAGACACGAAAAAGATTCTTGGCTTGTCAACGCTTATATCTTGACGTAGTAACAAAACGAAATCATTTCTTCGAAATGTCCAATTACTTTAAAATCTACTCAACGAAAATTATCTCTTTACGCTATTAATTACAAAAAACGGCTCTTTGATGTTTAATAGGATCGCCGACATTAATATAATTATCATATCTGATAGAATTTAGGAAATATGTACGCGAACACATTATTTTTGTAATAAAATTATAAAGTTGAGGTTGGTTTGTTGAAAGTTGTATCAAAATCGCCTGAGGCAATGGATTCGTATTGTGAATGTTTAGTTATTGCAATAACTTAGATTTCACTTCAGGAAACAATAATTGTTATTTGATAATCTTAAATCGACATAAACACTTGGTATTATTAAAATTTAAATACGTCGTCCCATTTTAGCTTGAGAAATTAATAGCAGACATTTAAGATTATACCTAAACCCAACCCGTTATTAATATTGAAAACCGTTTTCATGTTCCTCTATTTTTAGGGTTCTTTACCCAAAAGAACCCTATAACTAAGACTCGGTTGTCTGTGCGTTCGTCGGTCAGCGGCCTGTATCTCATGATGATTCGTAAAAGGTAGAGAATTGGAAATTTCACAGTATGTGTATTTCTTATACCGCTAGAACAACGAAAAAATAACTGGTCTAGAACTGCCCTATAACAACGAAAAAAAGCAAATATTTAAATAACAACAAATACAAACATTTTTTAGCTTTGCAGTCCGGTGAAAAAAAAGATATATTTTATTTAATATTCACAATCAGGCAGACAGCTTTCGCATTTATTATATTAGTATTGATGGCAAAACCGTTCTATATGATTAGCGAACAAGACATCAACATAATAAACAACTCATATATACTTCACAATAACTAACAAAACATTCTTGATACTATCAGCAGGATAGCAAACACTATCGGATCAAGAATCATCAGTAACTGTATATCAACTCTCGCGGCAATCCGGTTAGCAGTTTTTGTTATCATTCAACGTTTAGATTTAAATCTTGATAAACTATGTTAATAATGAAAATATGTAGCCTAGATTCAGAGCTATAAGCCTACTTTGAAATAGCGTGTAATTTATCATTTTAGCTGGTATAAATCGATTTTATTATCGATTTAAAATCGACTTTATATATGTTTTATAATCGATTAATAATGGGATTTAAATAAATGGGTATGTTTGTTAATATTAATTAATGTCTATTTTAATATATTCATTTTATTCATCAATACTAAAGCGTAGCTTTCATAAAGAATCGGCGCGAAGTTGTTATAGGTAGGTAACGCTTTAGCTAAGTTTAGGCGTTTAAGGTACTATCTCATTGAGGACATTCACCTGTAATTTATGTAACAGTTACAATTCGAACATTACATCTCTGAGTGAGGCGAATTGAGAACAGTGCATGACATGTAATGATACAATTTGTATCAAGAGTGATATAATAAGTAATATTAATGCGCATTAAACAATCTAAACGCTTTGTCTGATATCGTACAACAACTGCTTAAATTAGAATTTTATTGTTCCATTACCGGTATGCTCTTCAGCCAGTAAAACAGTAATGTAACGTAATACTCAATAAAATCTTAAGTTGTGACATTACTTTGTTAAAGTCCACGTGAAAAAGTGCCTCTACCATATTTTTATAGACTACAAATAAGAGATAACAAATTATAATAACTTATAAATAGCTTTCATAATCTTTAACCTCCCATAACACCTTCTATACCTCTATAAAATACTCCTTTACAACTATCGTAAAAATTTTAAGATAAATTCCTTCATAGTGTATAAATTTCTAACAAGTATAACAAAAATAACGTAATTTATGAATAAATACAGCCTTGAACAAGTTTTACTTATTTTTTTACAAGGTTTTAGTCACGGTTTCGCGTTTTCTGACATATCTTTCTGTTTGGACAACTAACAATTAATTGCACCATGCCTATAACCTTATCTAGTGCAATCAATAAGTTTACAAAGACTTATCGTTAACAAACAAATAGTGATTAATTTTTATATAATAAATTACTCGAGATGTAGATTTGAAATAAGATAAATAACCATTAAAATGTCGCAAACAATTACAGTAAAGTACAAAAATTTTATGGTGTTTAAATATTTTTAACATTAAGTTTTTAAATTAGCTTTAAAAAGCTTTCTATATTGATAAAACGGCTTAATTAAAATGCATTTTTATTATATTGTTTAGCTATAAGTTAAGTTAATAAAAAACATATAAAACGAAAAAATTTTGTTTAAAATGTGTAAAAACGTATTAAATTTCCAAATTTCCATTAAAATAATGTTATATTAAACATTTGCGATTAGTTAATTCGTTACTGTTTATTTAGCTCTTTTTGAGAGTTGTTAAGAACACTATATAATTAATAATTAGTATAAAACATAATATGTAACATAACAGCTTAAGTTAGAGTAATTAATTAGTTAATGCTTGAGTTAGAGTATTTAATTATGTTTATTTAATAGATTACAGCGGGATAACTGTGCAACATTATCTCTATCAATGTACAATTGTTTCTGACTGCCAAGAGAAGCACAGCACAGTCCAATGCAAGTCAAAATTACATAAAAAGACATTCGTACCACTGTACAAAATAACACAGTGTATTTTCAAATACATTTGCAATGAAACTAACACGCTGACTAATGTCGGAGTTTTTTTAGCTTACATCACAGCTATTTTAAAATTGACTACTGGTTTATAGTGGCAATACACTTTATGTGAAAATTGTAACTCTCCATCAATTGCAGTTCATAAGGTCCCCTGATAGACGGACAGACAGGGCGGATACCGGAGGTTAATAATAGGCTTCTATTGGCGTCCGTCGAGTACGGCATCTTTAAAACTACTCTGACTGTTAAAATATATCGCTAATCGATATTCCAATGGCTATCAATATATATATATATATCATCCCTATTCTTATCGAAACATGCAATATTCCTATGGCTATTAAAACATGTAAAATCCCTATGCCTATCAAAACATGTAACATATTTTCAACAATTAGCCTATAGATTGATTCGCTACAACAATATTTGAAATGTGTATGTGCCACTTTGTCCGTGGCGTGTAATTGAGTATGATTATAAGTTATAAAAATAATTGCAGGCACGTGTCAGAGTCTACCTTGGAATGAAATCGCGTTTATGGTTCTTTGTTGCCTATTAAGGAATTATATTTCAAGTACTGAGTTAATTGTAAGACATTGTTACGTTGATTGTATTAAAATTTTGATAACTTAACCGTGATTATCTATATCGGTCTTGTTAGTGATGTGAATGTTCTATTAAAGGTTAAATAAAAATTGTTGCTGACTTAATAGTCAAGAAATTAATACTCTTGATAAGAATCCGAATCCGAAATGTTATAAATTTGAGCAGTGTTTCTAAATTAAAAGAAAAACATGAGATAAGTATAACGATATCGCTCAGCTTTATCTAAAATTACTCAAACCTAAAAAAATATTAAAGTTATTTTTACTACCTTTGGATTATTTTTAAGTAACTTATGATATCAAAACTACATAATTATAGAAGAAACGAATCAATTCTATACAAAAGATCCTTGCTATGATTATAAATCACATTATAAATTACGTAACCCAAAATCAACTATCAATTTGATTAAAGTCAAGGAAGTTAAATAGGCAAATATTACTAATAAGTAGTAACAGACCATAAGTGATATTATTTATATGCTAACTAAATATTTACATATGAAGCAATCTAATTAAATTATCCTTTATTCAAGTTAATTTGGTATAAACTCCTTTGAATCGTCATACAATCATTGGCTTAGAACTTAATATTTATAATGCGAATAAAATTATATAAGTAATGAAATTATTAAATAGTTTATAAAAAATATTTTATTAAAAAAATATATACACTAGTACTATTAAAATACCAAACATTATAAGTGAATCACAATCTTTACTGCTCCTAAGATCAGAAACAACTTAACTGATAATACGAATATTGCGCTGATATAAGTTAAAATTTGTCCAATAAGGTAGCGAAACTAGCAGCTACCACTTATGAATAATTACATAACTTTTTCTGTTATTATAGTATCTAACCTTTAATATTGCAATGAAATAATCACAGAAAAATTAATATAATTTCTTCACCTACAATTTTTTTTTATTATTATAAAATATGTGTCGTGACGACCGCTCTGGTGTAGTGGTGCTGAATGTACCTCTAATGCCGACGGGTTCGGGTTCGATCCCCGCTCGGGGCAGATATTTATAGTTATATAAATATTTGTTCCTAGGTCTGGGTGTTTGTCCTTGTGGGTCTTCCCACCGTGCCTCGGAGAGCACGTAAAGCTGTCGGTCCCGGTTGTTATCACAATCACCTGATAATGATCGTTACTCGTAGTAGGGAAATTATTCTAGTCTAAATGGTCACTGGCTTGCCCTCAGGGGTTGCGGAGGTCAGATGTAAAAATCAGTAACTCGTCAATATCTGGACTAGAATAGAAAGCAAACCCTATTATACCGGGAAAAATGTTAGGTAGATGATGATGATAAAATATATGTCGTCATGACATCCATAGATTCGTGGGTCATGCCTTTTTTATTATCAATTCTTTTATCTTCACAGAACAATTCTTATAAGTGATGAGCAGTTTAGAACTACTTTAGAATCTAACTTACGATATCTAAGGAAGTGCGTCTGACCCTAATGGTCTTTGTCAGTTTTTATATACAATTTTTTTCGCCTAATGTAGACAGCTCCACAGTATATACACACACCTACATAATTAAAATTTCAAACATTACAAGCGAAAAAAAAAACTCAACATTCGATTAACGTGAAAATGTTTCTAACCGACAATACTAATACCGCGTCGATACAAGTCGAGCCTTGATCAAAGAGGTAGCGAAATTAGCGAATTTATAAAACATCGCATTCCCATGTCACCGAGCCATTTGTATAGTTCACAGCTCTCGTAGTTAGCCGGGTCCCATTGATCCGTCTGTTCGTTCAGCCGACAATACTGCCTTTGAAGCCTTCGACTGACTGCGCGAAATAATTGGGAAATATCTAGTAGAAATATCGTGTAATTGTACTTGTTTCTCAATGTTATTAATTATGTTTAAGGCAACAACGGATGCTGTTTATTTTGTTGGCAAAATTTTTAATTTCTGTTGCAAATTTTGTGTTATGTAAATAGATTGGTGTTTGACTGATTGTGTAATTAAAAATAATTTTATTATGTAAAAAAGATAATTAAGTTTGGATTAAATTGTGTTTAAAGGATTCAAATTGCGTATTTTATTTTTGACTGATATTTCTTAGACTTTTTATAGACGGTCGAAAGAAATGTTTAATGTTATATTATTAACTAGGTAGATTTTGTTTGCGTCTTCGCTTTAATGTAGTGTTGTTTTTCATAATATAATAATATATATAGAAAAAATGTACCTATCAAATAGTACCATAATTTTTATGATCGATTCAGTGGTTCTAGAGTTCACTTTGCGCATAATAGATAAGTTCTCTCTTTATTATATTAGAATAGACTTAAAAACTATATGAAAATTGTGACACGGAATTTTACTGTATTGTAAAACTTGTATAACACTTTTCGCCAAGTGCAGTCATGGTTAAAGATTATTAAGGATTTTTCAATTTGCTGTATTAATTTATCAAGCTATTGTATAATTGAATTAAAGAATAATAAGTAATAAAAATAAGTGAGTATTATTTCTGAAAACAAACATGCTCGTAATCTGTCCAGTTTTTTTTTTTCGTAAAGCAATGTATTAATTTACATTAACCAAGGATAAGAAAATACACGTAGTTCTAAATATAAACTTGCTTATTAAAACAATTTCACACAAAGAAATGTTAAACAATAAAAATATCTTAACAAGAATACTATCGTATCAATGCTTTTAAATTCGATCCGTATAATATACTTATGTTCTATAAGTTCCCCACTAAATAAGTACGAACATTAAATGTATGTCTTTTTGTTTATCAATTTGTATTTGTCTCCATATTATCGGCTACACACCGGTCGGCGTACTTCACAAGATCACGACGAGATTTATATCGAGCTGTTGCAACTGTTTGTAACAATCATTCTTTAACATTAAAAAAAAACAATATTTCTTTGCGCGTTTATAAACTTAAAAAAATAATTATAACGCTCAACATGACTTTGCTTTTAAACTGTTTTCATTTTGACAAATCCAAATGTAATATTTTTTTTCATCATTTTTCAATTCAATTCTTTGGTTAATGGTTTTTAGTTGTGCCAATTAGGCACATGTTATATCGCCAATGTCACGTGGAGTGGAGAAAACACGATGGGGATTGGTCAGTGGGTCTAGAATCCAACCTTAACCAAATTTTAATTTATTAAGCATAATATTTCTTCTAGCTTTGTCACTCATAACATTAGTATACAATGTTTGTCACTGTCACTATAAAACACCTAGCTACTTAATCATATAACCAATAAAAAAATGAAACTAATTTACGTATACGTGGTTGTAACAGCTCTCAATATCCACGCGTAAAACATCAACATTTCTCATATGGGTTACTACCGTCGAGGTTCATCGCACCTTTTATTGAGCGACGTTTGTTAGCAGATAAGTTTTGTATTAGCTTTTATAATCCTATACGAGACTCTGAGTAAATGCTGGTATCGAGTTTTTACTGTACCTATACGGAGATGTGAGTCTTTATATAAAGGAATTGAATATTATATGTTGTTTACGACACGGCTATTTCGTATGTTATATATAGCTCGACGTTGATTGGTTTGTATATAAAATCGTAATTGGTTGACGTGATTTTTAAATATGTTATTTTATAATATATTCGAAAATTGTTTGATGAAATTTCGCACCTATAATGATTATATTTTTAAATTGATATTAGCTAAGTGATATATCATAACTATGTACTAAAATGCCGAAAAGTGATTGATTTTTAGACGCGCAAAATCTCACGAACTAAGCAAATTGTTTTTTTGCGTTAGATAGCTCATTTATCAAGAAAGGTTAAATGCTATAAAACATCATGTTACGACCCACAGGAGCAGAGCGGAACAGTCATTATTAAAGTCATGACACGGATCGGAATTTTAAAGATTCGATGATCATAGATCAAATAATATTGTGTGATATAGTATCAGGAAAAGGTGTTTTAATTAATACATAGAAAAAGACACCGAAATAAAAATCTTAACGATCAAGTTGATTATGTTACTAAATTAAAAATAAATTATTTGTATAATTAAATCTCCATAGCTTAATTCTACCCACTAAACACATATAATTACGTAAATTTGAAGGTATACAGTATTACTTCTTATACAATTACCATTCTTTGAGTACTATCATTTAAAACTAAAGATACTTAAAAATATATATCGAATTTATAAAATTTTCTTCCAAACCGAATCGACGATAGATCGTCAATTACCACTATATCCGTATATACACACTTAATACCTATACACACTTAAAACTCAATGAACATTGACATCACAAAAAGAAGTCTCCTTAATGAGTTGCGCGAAGATAAAAACGCCGCTGCGGCAAGCACAAAGGCGAACAAATAAAAGATCACATTCGATGTGAGGAGCTTTGCGTATTGTTTTATATCAAAGTGAAACAACAATAGGTAGCCTTTTCAATGGACGAAGCCGCCACAATGAGAGTTGTAAGCGCGGGTTTACATGGGAGATACCAGCTACGTCGTGGAACGTTTTATTTATAAATATTCTAGTTGTTTCTCTTGGCTAAATTTTTGTTGTTTACTTAATTGGCATAGTTGTTTTTATTCACTAATTTTTTTTAATTTACTTAGCTAGCTTACTACTTTTCGTGGATAGATTTTTATTTTTTATTTAACTGCGCATAACTGTTTTTTTTTTTTCTTTTTTAGATATTCATGTTTCACGTTAATTTTCTCATATTCTTGTTGTTTTTTTTTGGGTTAAGATTTTGTTGTTTACTTAGACTTCTTACAATTATTTGCTTTGTTGTTTTTCGAATAGCGAAGCTGGTCGCAGTATTACGATATAAAACTTTAAAGAAATAAGAAGATAGTAAATGTAAAGGAAAATAATTCAAAATAAAATTTTTATTAAACATACTTGTGGCAATGGTACACGTATGAAATTAATAATACTTTTCCTACATATATATAGAGCAGTTCTTTTTTATTCACAATTAGTTTTAGAATAACTTGGTCATTAAAATTTTGCCTCCAGCTTCCATGTAGGACCAACATTATCAGATCCCGAACATAAGTGGACAATAGCGGACAACGCTCACCTTGTGAACATAATGTTAATGTGAAATACTACATCACATTGTTCCGTCACCTTTTCACCGTCTCACTGGCTCACCGACTCACCGGCCCGCACCGCGTTTGCATTAATGTCCTCTTAAAGAAATGATTTATCGTTTGCCGTCAGCTACTCTGAGGTGTTATAACGAACCCTCTGCAGAATGCATCTATTCTTCTTAAATTATCGGATTAAATGTCAGTGCTAATACTCCAGTTTTCAATATGAAATGGCAAGGATTACTTGGATAGCTAATTTTATAATTATTAATTAGTAATTTTGATTTCTCTACTAATATAACAAAATAAAATGTTAATGAAATAGATATAATTCCTTTTCTGTTGCTAGTCTATTATTTAGTTATTTACTGTTTGATTTCTTAGTAGAATTATCAAATTACAGCCGGGATAAATTAAAGTTTAAACTAAAATTGATTGAATTATGTTTATAATAGTAAAAGCAAAAAAAAAACAGAATGAAGTGCTATTATGTCTGTTGATTTCCTTGACTTACCTTGATAGCTTATAATATCTATGATTAAACTCTACCCATAATGGTTTTCAGTTGTGTCAACGGAGCATATTATTTCGTCAATGTCACTAAAGATGGAGGGACGCGAAGGAGATTGACATATAACATCTTGTTTTAACTACCAATTGTTGACGGAACACAAGGTTAACAAATAAGGAACCTTGATGGAAATAGCATTAAGAGATGTAACTTGATTTAAAACTTCGAAATTTTTAAGGTGTTTTATCTAGCATTACTTTTTACACTGAAAAATGTTACGATTTATTGTTAAATTTAAAGTTATAATAAAACATGTAACAACATATATATTGCTTGACATTTTAATAAGTAATAGTATCGAGACATGTTATAACTTATAATGACTTGTTATGTTTTAACTGTTAATGCAAAACCAATTAATTTGTTGATATATAAACACAACTTTATAAAATTCTGTTGTATGCAACATTTTAATCATTTTAATCCCTAATAACTTCTATCGTGTCCTGTATTAATAAGGTAAAACGTCAAAACACGTTACGACTTGTTATGAAATGATAATACTTAATGTAAATCCGTCTATTTCCCTTTGCTATGGACACATCTCTATAGCGATTTCTTTCAAAAAGGATTTAAATAAACCTTAGATGCTATTCACTTGTATCGTCTGCTGTAAACGTCACTCGTCTTGGCTAAGCCGATTGCGATGTGACTGATTTGTCGACTGCTAATTACTCTTAATGGGACTTGGACAAATGGAGATCTAGATGTATCTAGTCTAAACGAGAAACGTATTTAATGGTTTGTGTTTTGTAATGAAACTGTTTTAGTTTAATTAGAAAATATATATACTTAATATAAAAGGTTATTTTTAATATTTATTTTGGTTAATTTTATGTTTGTTCATTTATCATTGGGATGAAAATTGCGTTTCTTTTTACTGCTATTGCTAATAATAAAATGTTAGTAATTGTACTTGATAGACGCAAAAGTATTGTTTTCTAGACAAAATCTTTTATTCTTTTGTAATAGTAGGTTAACGGTTTTTATGTAGGTTTGTCTTTTAAACCATATGTGTTTTATATACACTAATCTCTGCCGTTATTTTAGTATAATTATAATTAGCAAAATAAAACAAATGTCAATAATATTGAAAGTATTATAGTGTTCAATACGGGATATTAGTGTTGCCCAAATTCAGTCTTGGTCTTGCAGTCTTGGTCTTGTTCTTGCGTTTTTGCAAGACCAAGACCAAGAACAAGACCGCGTATTTTTAGCAAGACCAAGACCAAGACTGACCGTGCAAGACTTGAGCGAGAACAAGACATAGCCTGCAAGACTCTTGCGTCTTGCAGCTAGGACTTAGCGCTATTTCACTGAGTAGTTAGGTGTAACAGTTCGGTGTATAGGTAGGTACGCTTAGGAATTCTATGAGACGCAAAAAACTGTATCAAAAAATATGAAAAACTGGACCTATGCGCATTACGACTAATACCATAAACATATCTATTAAAATATCTATTAAAATCAAACTGAGTGCATGCATAGTTATGTTTTAACCATCGGCACTTTGATAATGCGGCATCAAAGGTTTTGTACTTACTTCTCAAAGAAATTTGCCGCTTTTCGGAAGTACATGGTTATGATACACGCGCCGGCGGCTTCTTTTGAAATCTAAAACAATCGTTGCCGCCACGCCGAAATCATAACATTTGACACTATTTGATTGCCGCCATAGGGCGTAGGTATACTCATGCAAAATAATTTCGAATTTTAAGAGTACCTACAGGTGTTCCAAAGAATAAATAAGTTTCAGAGTGCTTAGAATGAAAATGAATACATTATACTGATCACGCAAGTAGTATTATGATTAGGATAAAATGGTAAGGATAGGTAGTAGATGTCATATTAATTCATTCTAGTAAGTATATATTATAATATTGATTACTTATATGGTTTTAAACTAATTACTTAGGTACTATTATTGTACATTTAGTCATTATATTTCTTAAGTTTTTAAAAGAAAAAATAGCAAAAAAGTGTTCAAATATCACCCGTTTAATAAATATTGTAGCCGCTTTTAAATATACTTGAAACGTGTAAAAAAATTCTACAAAACTAATAAAATAATATAAAAAGCGTAGGTACTTATCTACTAATAAAATAAAAAGCCAGCGATAAGAGTTTTGTATTACTTATCAGCCCGAATATCTCTGAGAGAGATGATGAGAGTAAGTATTTACTAGCTGTGCCCGCGACTTCGTCCACGAGGAATAGTAACTTTGGAGGTATAGTGACGTTCAGAACTTATTTATTTATTTTAAAACTTCTGTCATCAAACATACAAACGAACTCTTTAGCTTTATAATATTAGTATAGATGTACGCCAAAACATTCACTTATATGTAAAGAATAGTGATTGGCACTAATTCTTTACATATATTTTATTGACGCGTCGCGTCTGTACAAGTAGGTAATATTTAGTGTGTGTTTGTACGCCGCACGCGGCATTGTTTCATTTGCGGCGGCATCCTTTTCATAGAGCCGGCACGTGGCGAGGCGGCGCGGTAGAAAGCAAGGAAACGTACTATAAATAAAGGAATTATTTTAATTCCAGTCATTTCCAATTGAGCTGTGCTTCGAGTCTAACTTAATAATTGTTTTTACTAATTCTCGTTGTTTTCTAAAAACGTATCACGTGTACAATTTAATATGAGTGACGAAGATTCAAATTATTCTAGTCCGAGTAACGAGAGTTTGAGTCACAGATCTAAAAGACCCAAAAGCAAATTTGAAGAGTTTTTCGAAATAATTCATGCATCCCAAACTGCCTTCTGTAAATTGTGCCAACATAAAAAGATTGAAATAAAAATGAAAAACAGAAACACTTCAGGCTTAAGGAAACATCTAATATCTTTCCACAAAAAGGAATCAGAAATATTTCTTCCTGTTAAACCAAAATTAAGTGGAGATATCACAAGCTTTTTAGTAACCGCTGGAAGAAGTGGACAGGTAAGAATATTTTTTTAACAGTTAAAAGAATTTTAACTCCGCGTAGCTATTCATGCGATACTTTCAAAAACGCCATTAACTTACGTAAGTATTTTTGAGTTAGTGGTGTTTTCATCTAGGGGTGCGACATATTAAGTATGTAATTATCGTCTAAAATATTTTTTAGACTATAATTACATACTTAATATGTCGCAACGATGAAAGATGAAGTTTCTAGATGAAAACACCACTAACACCCATATTTTCATTGAATCGGCCAGTAACAACTAAGTACTTTATTTTGGTAAATTACAGTACAGTGCAACCTTAATATAACAAATATCAATTTAACGATTTTCTCGATTTAACAACAACAAACCTCCTCCTCTTATACGCTCAAACCTAGTATGTTTTAAATAATAACACAAGATTTCTTGTTTTGTTTCAGTCGGAAAACAGCAGTGACAACATCACGACAGCTACAGTTGATTGGGTGGTGAAAAAATATCTTCCCTTCTCATTTTTCGATGACGAAGCTACACAAGTATATTTTCGACGTATTTGCCCTAATATGGTGTTTCCTAAAAGGTCTACACTTAGAAGGAAAGTCAAAGAGCGATTTGAAGAGCTCCAATTGAATCTCAAGGAACGACTTCAACAATTATCATCTAAAATGTCTTTTACCATTGATGGGTGGACGTCAATTGCTGGTAGGAGTTACTACGGGGTTACTATTCATTATATAGACAACGAATGGAAGTATCAATCTGTAGTTCTTGATTTTATACCATCACGCGGTCGACATACTGGGGAAGATATTGCAACGATTTTCCATGAATGTTTATTGGAATATGGCATAATTGATAAAATACAAGGTATCACGGTCGACAACGCAACTGCAAATACCAAATTTATGTATGAACTGAGCAAACTGCTGCCGCAACACTTTGATTCAGACAATCAACATTTCCGGTGCTTTGCTCACATTTTAAACCTTGGTGTACAAGATTTATTAAAGACCTTAGCATTACACTGTGAGTCTGACACTAACGCGCAAGATCAGCAGTACGAAGACTATGCAGACGAAACTGAGGATGAGGAAGATGAAGAATCTGCACCAAATATTGCTGACTCGCGTACATCTGTAACAAAGTTACGCAGCATTTCCAGTAAAATAAAAAGAAGTGAGATAGTGAAGAAGAAGTTTCAGTCTGCTTGTGAAGCAGCTGGCGTGCCATCAAATCTAAATGCCATTCTTGACTGTCCAACGAGATGGAATTCCACACATGATATGATTGGATTTGGTTTAAAAGTGAGAGCGGGCATTGACATATTGTGCAGTTCTGTCACCGAATTAAATGATTTTCAAATCACAGCTAATGAATGGCAGGTACTCGAAAAATTACATAAATTTCTAATAAATTTTAAACTTTTAAGTACAAAACTTGGTGGAGACAAATATGTTACATTACCGCTAGTCATTGTATCATTCAATCTCTTGCTAGATAAAATTGAATCCATGGTAAAACAGTTAGATGAGAAACCTAATCGATCTGAAGTGGATGAAAGGCTCATTCTAGCTTTCCAAGCAGCTCGAGACAAAATGCTTAAACATTACAAGAAGAGCAACTGGATTTATTGTACTTCTTTAATTTTAGACCCAAGGCATAAGGCTCAGACTTTTGACCTGACAATGTGGGGGAAGCAACTTAAAACAGAAAGTCTGCGCAAGTTCAATGAACTTTATGAAGAATATAAAAGTCTACACTCACTGAACAAATCTCTGGAATTACCAGAAAAAGAAAATAAAGTATGTGATGAAGATGAAGACGTAATAGACTTTGATAAACTCTATGAATGTCCCTCGACGTCATCTGGATCTTGTCTTCAAGGCTTAGTGATAGACGAGTTGGAGGAGTACCTGAGAAAACCAAGAACTGCCAGCTCGGAAGACATTTTAGATTGGTGGAGGACGCATGAGACAGAGTATCCGATTTTATCGAAAATGGCTCGTGATTTTCTCTCAATACCGGCAACTTCAGTACCTGCTGAGAGATTATTTTCTAACGCATCATTAGTAATTAGAAAACATAGAAATAGGTGAAGTGATGAGTCAGCCAGATGGTTACTTTGTATTAATTCTTGGTCAAAAAAATTGATATAAAGTATCATAACCTAATGATAAAGCTGTTGATTTGTGTTGTATTTTATTTTTTATTCAAATAAATGATAAATCGTAAAACTCTTTTATTAAATTTCTTATAAGTTGAGGGTTCAATCTCTTTCTAGACAGATAAGTATTGTTCTTTAAAATACAGTCAAGTTATTGTAATTAATTTTTTTTTTTACATGTTGTAGCAAATGTAAGCTTATAAATCATAAATGTTTATTAAGAAACAGTTACTTCCATGAAAACGACATATAGGTCAGTTGATTTTTCGAATTTCTTATCAAATCTTCAGTTATTTATTAATCTGCTTGATCTTTACTATGGCTATGTTAATTCAAGCTCACAATGTTCCAAGTTCCAATTCTAATACGTTTTTCTAACATTTAAAGTAAACTTTAATAAATAGTAATAGACTAATAGGTAATTGCAAGACTTGCAAGACTCTTGCTGCAAGACCAAGACCAAGACCAAGACCGGGAGCGCAAGACCAAGACCAAGACCAAGACCAGGTGTATGGGCGCAAGACCAAGACCAAGACTGGCTAAGTCTCGTCTTGTTCTTGCATTTGGGCAACACTACGGGATATATTATTATACGTCGTCATAAACGTGACGAATTTTTAGCTAAATAACATTAAACAATGAAATTTTCATTTTTATTTAATAAGTATAAATGACTCACACCTAAAATAATTTATTTATCGAATAAAACAAATGAAAAATAATATAAAGCAATCATAAAACTTTACCAAAGCGATCGAAACGATAACTACAGAAAAAAAAGACGCGAACCTGCAATTTTAATAAACTGTCACAGTTGATACTTTTAATACATTTTACTGGAAACTTCACTTGAGTTTTGGGGTGATGTTTTTTTGTTGGTCAGTTGCTTAGCGAGACCGGGTTATACTCATTTAGACCGGATTAACAATAAAAACGAAATTTGATCATTGTGGTCGAGGCGTTGTGTTAAGGGTGGGAACGTTTTTATAAAATAAATATTACTTCTAATTATAACAACTTTTCAGTAAAAAATAAAATTAATTAAAACATTAAAATCGATTCAAAATTAACGTGTATTACATATTTGTATAATATAATATAGTAATCTTTTATATAAAAAATAATATTTGTTTGTTCGTTGGTAACTAAACCGCTGCTTAACCGATCGTCCGATTGCATTGAAATTTGTAAACTTATAGTTTGCATTTGCGAGAAGATTATACGTATAGTACATTATCTTCCAGTAGGTAGCGCTTGTGTCTTCCCGGCCATAGAGAAAAATAAATTTGCCGATATAAATCCCGACATTACAAAATTCACACTTAACATGAGCGAAGCTGCGAGCAAAATCTAGTTCACTATAAAAACAAAATGTAAATATTGGCTTTCAATATCACTCTTTAGTCTACATGTTAATTGGAATAGACCTTAATTTAAACTTTAAATACTATAAAAGTCAAATTAAACGAGTTTGTTAAATCACTGATTATTATCTGTCTGTATTAAAATCTTTCGGGTTTTCATCTCGACAATTAACTTAAATTTGCCTTTTAACTAATGTGCATCTGGTGTTTAATCTTTAATCTCGATGTAAAAAATCAGTTGGTATCATTTGTAAGGCATTTTATCCGTGGCATTAACCAACGCGAACTTAATTAATTAAGCAATGGTTAAGTATAACTTTCCCACGGAATAATTACAATATAAAATACGTAATCAAAAAAGGTCTATAATGTTTCAATTAATCGTTTTCTTTTAAGTTATTTGTCTATCTCAAATTAATTAATAGTATTAAAAATAAGCTTTTATTTAAGGCTCTGAAAATAAGGAAATAAACTTTTAAGTACATCGACACTTGTAGCCTAATTCCATTTCCAAGAGTCAATCTGCCTCTTAACCAAATTTCATCAAAATAACTTTAGTTCTTTAGACATAAAGACGTAACAAACAGACAGACAGCCAGAGTTCCTTCCGTGTTTATACTAATATTATAAAGAGTTGTAAATTTATATAAAAATTAAAATGTAATGTCGTAATTTTTAAAAGTAATGATCTATTTTTTGAGGAGAGTTATATTTCACGCTTTAACTCATAGGATTAACCAACGAATTCAACGTATTAAGCAATAGCCATACGAGTGACACCACGAGATACAGCTAGTTTATAATACTGGTATATTTTTCTCTACTTCTATTTCGTCCATTTTTCTGTACTCGTCTTATATCGGAACGATAATCACGAATTTCCGCACATTATTTTTCATTATAACTTTTCTTTACAAAAAATGATTCAGTGTATTCAATCGATCATTTATTTCTCATCTTTAAAATAATAAAGTATATTTTTATTTTGATTTTTTAGTTTTGAACTCTTAAGTATGGTTAGAAGTAGACCATATTTGTCTGCTAAATAAGACAAGTTAAGAGGAAAAGGCTATAGAAGTATAGATTTCGTTAGTCCGATCACTTCGCCTTAACGGTATTAACGTTATCAGACCATCTCAACCCGTCTCAAGTAAATAAATCGAATATTTTACTGCCCATCCATTGTTATACTCATTTACCCTTTTGTCTCATTAGCCCGATTTCATATTACGTTATTTTTCCTTACCGATGACAGCCGAGATTAGATTCCATTTTTAAAGTTAACTTTTTTTTCTCTGGATAGGGCTTCGGACTTCTTTATATCAAGTTCTTTATGATGGTTCTTTGTTTTTTTTTTACGGAATGTACAGCTCTGGTTTTATTTCGTTTGCTTTTAATTGTTTTGCGACTTTTAATTTATTTTATTGTTTATGTGAACTTTAGGAGGATTTCAGCTTGTTTAAGAATTAGGTTTTTAATTCGCGTTAATGTACGTTAAGTATTTTGTTTTAAAATAATACGCATATATACAAAATATCGATAATCGTAGCTTCCAAATGGTACTATAATTTATATATATATATATATATATATATATATATATATATATATATATATATATATATATATATATATATATATATATATTAATTTTTTTTTTTTTTTTATATAGTTGAGGTAAGGCTGTTATTCGTACTCGTTTGAGTACAGTTAGTTTTTGTAAGTTAACTTTTACATATGGACGATTTAATAAGTTTGTCAGCTGTACTCGTCTGAGTACACGCTTCTAAAACTATCCATAATAGGAAAACATTTCTTTTTTCTTTTGTTTTTAAATATCTCACTAATAATTAAAAAAATAAAGGTTTTGGTTTAAAATGCTGCTAGTGCTTAGCGGTTAATGGGTTAAGTTATTTGCCTGCGACATATACACAATTATACATATGTATATAGATTTATTAATCTAAAGACTGATAGTAGTTAAAATTAAATACTTAAATTTATTATTGGATTGTTAAGCAAAAGTATTACATGTTACAAATAATTAATTAATCAATCAATAAAAACAAATAATAAATTATGTATTATCTATACGAAGACTATAAAGCTAAAGTTTTGTTTGTGTGTTTTAACGCACTAATCTCAAGAACTACTGGTTCGAATTTAAAAATTATTTTTGTGTTACATGGCTTATTTATTGAGAAAGGTTATAGGCTATATTAAATCACAGTACGATCCATAGGAGAAAAGCAGTAAACATGAACTCGAGTAAAACCGGGACGGGAAGCTAGTTACATTATAAGATTTATAAGTAACTTAATACTTTAAATTCAAAAGGGAGGTCGTTTTAATTGACAAAAATACATTAAAGCAATTAGCGAGATATCGCAACAGGAATGATAAAGTGAAATGCATTGAAAACGTTACAATTAATTTGTAATGTAATGAGTCTGACAGAATTTTGTAATTAACTGATTTTAGTTTTTAAATTTAAAATATCAAATTAATATATATAATAGCCAAGATGGCTTAGTGGTAAAAACACGTAAATCTCAACCGATGAGCGCGTGTCAAAACCCAGCTAGCATCGCTGAGTTTTCAAGTATTAAATTTGTATTTAAATTCGCTTCGAGATCGGCGGTGAAGAAAATCAATTATTTCAATCATTTTTAATATTAATATAATATACCTATTCAGTTGGTCTAATTATGATGTATACACTAGCTTTTGTCGATGTATTCATGTGGTTTCATTTTGTTACGTCTACAGTGATCGTAACAAGAACAAACATACAAGAACAAATAAATAATTAGGCGAGAATAACAAACGTAAGATTTGCATAAATTGTTTGACATTGCTTTTACATCTGAAATTTACCGACAGTGCCATATTTTTGATACTCACAAAAATTTCGTAAAATTACCTAGATGCCTGTGATTACAGTGTTGTTTGGTATTGATTACGAGTTAAACTTACTAGTGTAATTCTCGCCTTATTAATAGTTATAAATTTTAAACATACAAGTAACTCCCATCCTTACCCTATTCTGATTCTTTTGCTATGCTTTGGTGTTCAGTGTAAAGCTTTAGGCATGATCATGTCGTCGTTAATTTTGTTCTACTTTTAAAAACAGTGCTACCAACTGGCGAGGAATTGGCGCAGTTTTGCCGGCAGAAGTGTTGGCGACGAGAATGCTATTAATGGATGTTTATTATAAGGAATTGGAATGTTGTGTCTATTACGAACTAGATAGCTACTCTTTTAATTTTTACCCGACTGCAATGAAGCCAAAAAGAAGGATAATGATTTGGCAGTGTGCATATACATGTATATTCCACCTTAGCTTCTAAACTACTGAATCGATTTTAATGAAGGGCGCGTCAATTGATTTGATAATGGCACGGTTGACATGATTATTATTTTTTTAATTATAATACGAAATTATTTTACGTAGTTGGGTTTTTTAAGCTTTATGCCTACTGTATATGCGAAGTTAATATCGGAACTACTTAACCTATTTTAAAAATTTGGAAGTTAAATCATACTGAATAGTCATAGACAATATTTTATGTATGCATGCGTTTTTTTAAACAAAATCTACATTTATAGAAGCAAAGCCGCACGTGATAGTTTCCTTTAAATGTATATGGTTTACCTATTTTTTAATTTTTCATTTTTTTTTAAATTTATTTATGACGAACGAAATAACAACACAAAACGTTTTTAGTAAACAACATTCACAAAGCAATTTTTTATACGGATATTTTTACTGTTTTAACGCTTTTATTTTACATAATATTTTATATATAAACAGATGTTTAACGCTACACTATCAATTACAATAACCTCTAAACTTAAAAAAAATATATTTACGTACATTGTTATATAATTTTTTCTTCGAAATTTTAAAAAGCGTATCAAAGTTTGTTTGTATTAAAACAACATCTACGACACCGACTCAACACAGCCCATAGCCCATAAGATTGACAATGACCGCGGCGTGCGCAAAGAGCATTTTACAGGTGTAATCTCACCGCGGGTCCTTTATCCCGTCGCGGTAGTTCGGCTGTAAACACGGCGTAATAATGCTAGCCCTTTCGCATTTCGAAAACGTCCCATGTTATGCTTGTGCGCTTTGAAATTGCGACTAATTAGCTCTGTGGCTGTGAACGATATTATCTTGGTCTAATTGTATTCCTACAATTAGTTTTGATTGTAATAACGCTTTATAAATGATTTGGTAAAATGAGTATAGTATATACTTAAGTTGCGTTTATGCTAGTTAATTTTTAAGTAAACGATTTTAAAAACGGTTATGTATACGATAATTAAAGGTATATATTATCGATTCTGTAGAAATGACATTTATAATGTTTTTTATATAATTATTTCGTATCATGTTATTAGCTAAATTACGGAAAAAATAAGCCTTAATAAATAAGTAATAAAGTATAGATACTATTAATATTGATTTTATTTAACGATTATAAAAAAATATCTAAAGATGACGATTGCTTAGAAAAAAATACTTAACAACATCAAATGAAGATTAATATAAAAATATTATAGAAATATCTGAAAAGTACGACTTCTTAGAAAAAAAATGCTTAACAAGATTACCTGAAATGTATAAATATTATTAATAATTAAAGTAGGTTTTTATGTGGAATAAACTTAAAGTTTATTCATCGCCGAATAATTTAAAAAATGCTGTTTTATTTTTCTCTGAAAAAAAATATATTTTATGTTATCATCATCGTTAAAATTATCTATTAATCGATAGTGCGAATTAGTAATTGATATAAGAGGGGCGGCATCACTCCAAGAAAAAGTGGATACAAAATTATCAAACTTATATAGTCAATAAATTGTATTTCTGTTTTATTTACGCACGTGTAGAAATGTTTTTTCATTGAAACAATTTTAATTAGAACTAGTTTTTTATTACCCGTTAGGTAGTATATACATATTCTAATGACAATTTTTTAAAATACAAGCCATGTCCTAGGTGAAACCAGGGCCGGATTTACTCTAAGTCCCGCTGGAGCACAGTGAAAATACTTTATCAAAATCAGTACCTATGTGAAGCGAGTAGTAGAAAAGCACTTTTTAAAAATAGAGATAAACGTTTAGTAGAGCATTATACATTTTAATTGAAACTAAAAAAAGTCTTACAATTGAAATTTTGCCGCCTTAGAAATTTTATCGCCCTGGTCACTTGCTCCCAGTACCCCCATAGCAAGCACAGCACTTGATGAAACCCTAAATAATTAAATGTTAACACAATTTTATTGTTATATATGTGGATGCTGATAAGCAATAATGTGTCAACCCACAAAAAGTCAAATTTGGAGATATTGATGTATTTTGATACTACGTCACCTATTTAACATTATTCAAAAAAAATCAAGTCATCTAAACGTTATAAGTATGGGTAAAAGTTTCTTTATTCAATGTTTCGAAATTCAGGTGCGTTCCATATTTTGCAATTTATAAAATAATCTCAAATATTTAAAAAGTTATTATTAGATAAAATATTAAACAAATATATCTGCTTTTGATTCATTATACATTTTATAAAAAAAGAAAAGAAAAGATGAATAAATACGTCTCTGAACAAATTTATTAAGAATAGGTTTGACATGTTTAGACGCCATTTTCTCAAAACGAAGTCCATGTGGCTTGACACAGTATTGCTTATCGCCATCCATGTATAGGTGCCTCGTTGAATACTTCGCTCCGATAATCATTATTTACATAAGACGAGATACTTATAAGTTTTGTTCTCAGATTTTCATAAAGGTTTACATAATAGTTAATTTTTTTTTAAGTTATTTCTCTTTGCTTTACACCTTAAAGAATTTTCTGTTAATGTCTTATTTTTGACATTTACAGCTTTCGTAACTACTTACGACGTGGTTATTACTAGGTTACAGATTCATTTTATATCGCTCTCGAGAGTAAAATGTAATTTTTAATGAAAACATTAATTTCGACATATTTACTTAATTTTCGATATTAAGGCGAAAAATGATTTTCAAAATTCCATATCGAAGATTAGTTTTGATGCCGTTTTAAGAAATATTTAATATCAACAAAAATACTTTTGAATATGATATATAAAGATCAATTTACTTAAGTTAAAATTAAATATAGCTTGTAAATGTATGATTAAAAAAATATATTTTGTTATTAAATCCTAGTGAAAATAATAGACAAATATTACAAAGAAGTTAAAAAGAAAGCTTTCTTGTCATTTAATTTGTAATACATAATAAAATACACTTACTCATTAACCCAAAACTGGAAAAGAAATTGAAAAAAAGTATAGAAATAGACACAAGAATTTCAATTTTCAATTAAGACAGAATATATTAAGTGTACGCGTAATTATAATAAAAATGTTTATCAGTAGCCGAAAAAAAAAATTAAATTAAAATTGAAGTAATTATTAAAACACTAAAGTTACTATCTCCAAGACTTCCTCACATATCTTATCGGGTATCAAAATCTTTATATCAAGAGAGGCACGCTACCACGGGCTTTTTTAAATATAGATTAAAAATCAATCGGCATCAAATTCTATATGTCCGATGCATCTCAAATTAGTAAATTTCTTAATTAAAAATCTTTATATTCTCGGAACTGTATAATAAAATTAATTCAAGCTCAGTGATAATGTCAATCAAAGGCTTTAATTATTTCAACTTTCAACCTTATCGGTGTTTCTGACGATAAATTAGGGATCCCTTTGTAAAAGAGCGGAATCTCGTTGTAAGTAACTTTTGCTGTTGAGGAATCGCGAATTATGTAACATTGGTTCAAACTTCTAGGAATATATTTGTTATGATGAATATATTTTTTTTTAAATACAAACGTATTTCGTTTACTGAAAGTAAATCATTAGGTATTAAAAAGTTTGGATATTAAATAAAATATTTTCACTATCCACATTTTGTAAAAAAGTATTTTATAGCATTTAAAGTATTGTTACTAACTTTACTTTCGCAGAACATTAAAACAGCGCAATTTTATACGGAATCCTAATCTAAATTCTTAATTACGATTAATAGTTTTCTCATGAATAGGACAACTATTTTAATGACACTAATAAAATCTTAGAAGATCAAGATTCCCGAATCGTTTTTGATCATAAGTAGTTAAACGAGATAAAGTTTATATTTCGCGTTTTATTCGTTATAAAAACAAATAGCTTTACGGTGATAAAGTTAACAATTATATAAGTTATTCATAAGAATTCCAATTAAAATGATGTTTTAAAATAAGATAGTTCATGTTTATAAATTAATAAATAATTATCGTATGCTGTGTTTAAAAAATGGAGGTAATTTTTAATGATTAAACTTTGAAATATTTGGGAAGAATATACATAAAAACTAAATAACAATATGTACATAGCAAAAAGCGTTTCGTCGCTTAACTTCTAACACGACGTAACTACTAAATACGAGACGAAGAAAACTGCTCAAGAACACCAGTATGAAATATACCTTGTCTATATAAAGTTACTAGCTGTGCCCCCGCGTTAATGTGAAATTATATTTATGTAATGTTTACTTTCCCTGAATTTGAATTATTCAATATTTCATTGGTTTCAATTTCGTTTTCGCGATTTTTTTTAAATATAAAAAATGTAATATAAAAGTAGCCTAAGTTACTCATTATGATATTAATTATCACTGAATGAAGGTCCAGTCAAAGTCGGTTCAGGTGTTTGAAAGTCAGACAGTAACTTATAAGTGTAATTCTCGCCTTAGAACGTAAACAACGATTTACTATAAATAGTATATCATATACATAAGGAACAAACATATATTGAAGCAACGAGTGACAATATTGGCAAGAATAGCGATGTCCTCTAACTAAACATAAACCACGCTTCGACGTCGCGCCGTAACCAATCGCATCGTGAAACTGAAAGTAGTGATGTTGCTACGTGGTACCGAGACTTGTTTTTTTTTTCATTTAAAATCAAATAAAAAGTCACGATGTTAAAGCGTGTCGTGACTTTTTACGATGCACGTCATAGATTTTCATGATGCGAAACCATAGCTTATCACGGTGTCGGTAGCGTGACGTCGCAATGTAGGTATGTATATTTATTGGCCGTGATGCTTTAGTTTCCTGAAATTGCCGCCCGTCAAATTATGGGCGCATTATTATGGGCGTCTAGTGTACTCTTTGACTTTACAGCGTCAAAATACGCTTTCTAGGAAAGCGTATCATACTATTTATGTAGTAAAAGCTTGTGTGATGTCATCCAAAGACATAAAGCGACCGCAAAACCAAAAATTTAAAAAGTATCAATCGGTATGAAAATTAAATATATTGCAAGTAGCAAACCGACAATCCGAGGTTAAACAAAAAAATTGTATTAACACAAATTTCTGCTCCAACCGGGGTTCGAACCCTCAACTGTCGGTGTTAAAGTCACATTCCGCATCACAACACTAGACCGGTCGGCTGCAGTTATGGTAATAATTTTATGTGAAAAAAAAGCAACAGAATTACTCCTCAAACCATTGTCGAGTTAAAATATCACACGCATAAAACCTCCGTTTTATCGTCAGTTAAGAGACTCAACTCTAATAATACTTAAAGATAAGGCATTAGATCTTACATACCAGTGGCTGTCAATCTTTTTGAAGTCAATACCAAATATTGATATTACGTTGCGTAAAACATCTACAATCTGCGAGAACTTAAAACAGAAGATACTTACCTTTTCAATTCATGATTACAATAAAAACGTTATCTAAGTAACATTAAGACAATATTAAACTTGACTGCCTATAAAATTGTATATATTCCCTATGTCACTCTTATTG
Organism: Hypolimnas misippus; assembly: GCA_037950945.1. NCBI lineage: Eukaryota > Metazoa > Arthropoda > Insecta > Lepidoptera > Nymphalidae > Hypolimnas > Hypolimnas misippus. The sequence continues at coordinate 6,731,940 of JBBEEQ010000014.1, forward strand.
CAACACAAATCTAATGACACATTTAATGTTATAATCCATTAAAGAAATAAATAGAATAACATTACATTTTGTTAATACATAACATTTTTAAATATTTTTTATTGCATTTTCTCCCAGCACAATTGGTATTGTTTCACACCCAGAAACCATTGTCCCACTTTGATTGATCAGATTGAGAACCACTGTCATATATCGTTCTTTATCTGGCTATATTTACGATCAAAGATCTGATTACCATCATAATAAAGACCATCTTTATATTAATAAACGTTTGGTGACTCTGATTCCGAGTGTCGTTGATAATTTTATAAAGGTTTAAAGATTAAAGATATTCGAATCCATTAAATGTTTAATTTTTTATGGGAAAAAATTAATCTTTAAGTTTTCAAAATATTTTCGTATAAAAATTATTATTAACTAATTTAATTCAAATACTAAATTATTTTATTGTATTGTATAAACAAAATAAAATTTGGAATAGAATATCTTTTTAGACTTATATTTTATTTCTTCGTTTTAAATGCAGACATTTCTTACTTTATCCTTATATTCCTATTAGAATTGCAATAAACAAATGACAAACTAATTTCCGCTCTTGGCTTTGCCCGTGGTATGTCGATAAAGTAGCAAGCAGTGTTATTCTGATGTATGTTAGCGCTCTGCTCAATTGTAGTGAACACTGCAACAACCTGTCAAATAAAGCTACTGCTCGACAATAAAGGAATGCAGAATAATGATAAATTCAATAGCAAAGTAGACGTTATTTCGGCAATAAGTTAAGTAATAATAAATGAGTATGCATCTTAAATATAGCTAAACTGGCTACAAAGTCCGGGTGCAGTATAACAATGGATAGTAAGGCACCTGTGAAGTGCGGCCGCCGCTGATTGCCGCATTGTGCTCACAATAACTCGATTAGAACGGTCGACAGTGGCTAGCTGGAAAAAGACGGTGAAGTTATATAGACATGCCTCAATAAGTATAAAAAATATTATAGTTTTTATTAAAACGAAAAGCTCAGAGAAACGTGTTTGAAAATGGAATTAATTCTGTACACATTTTTGAGACTAAGTGTATTTGAAGATATTTGGCAAGCGATGACTGACTGATCTTTAAACATAGTTCAAACTAATGAACGGATTGTGCAGAAATTTGAAACGCAGATAGTTATTTCGACGTAAGTATTCGCTAAGAAAGTATTTCTCAAAATCATCCCTTGAGGGGATGAAACGGGGATTCAAAGAAAACTAGACCACTAAAGACTCTTTGTCCAGTTGAAGGTATATAACGTATATACTCAGTAACCCATACTGCTTAAATGAAATATTTAAGTTCATATTAAGTTAAATTAATTATTTAATTTTTTTATTATTTACATCAAATCAAAACATCAGCCACAGGACGAATTTTAAAATCACTAATCACTCTTAAATTTCCTTAAGTGTCCATTCTGCTATTTTCATATAAAATCAAAATTAAAATATACTTTATTCAAATAGGCTTCCACCAATTATAAATCAATTGAAAATCGGTTCACAAATGACGGAAACATCGGTGTACAAATATAAAAAAATACATACAGCCGATCATAAAACCTCCTCCTTTTTCGAATTCGGTTAAAAATAATCAATTATTATATACATAATTACATTTTATTTTATTCTTGTTTTATTTTTATTTATATTCTACTACACTCCACTTCCACTACACTAAGTTCGTAAAATATTTAGATTTACATTATCAATCAAAATATATGTATATTAGTGTTGCCAAGACGAAAATAAGTAGTCCCTAATTCGAATAAAACTAATTGTTTTTTTTTATAAAAAAAACTTATATTACTAATAACCAGAAGACTTACATGTGTTATTTACACAGTAGTAAGAAGTAAACTAAATAACTCGATTTAATTGAATTGAATTTTTAAATTTTCGAACTAAGTTAATACGAGTACTTAAATCAAATCGTGTGAAGCTTTTATATTTAATGTAAATTATGTAATGACGATAAAATTAACGATAATTGATGATGAAACTTTTAAGGGAATAGTTTCTTTTATTATTTTTAGCGCGTTTAAATAATATTTTTTGATTTATTATTTCTTTATTTTCATATTTAGAATAATTTTAACTAACTTTTTCATGAAAACAATAAGATTAAATATTTATTTGTTAATAGGCTGTTTGCTTATTGCGAAATGAATTGTTATTTGTACTTAAAATATTTGGACCGTTTTAACTAAAATTGTAAATGTTAAAATGATGTTACCTCTGGTAACATTAATCGAGTAGAATTTTATCTACGTAATGTCATAATAATGTACAGAGATGGGGCTGACTGTACGCTGAATCGCGCTATCATTTTGTTAACTGCGACATATAGATTGCATTGCATTGTTTATAAAGGTTTGCTGCCCCTATGTTTTCGTTTTGATACAAATTTCTCCTCATTGATTTTAAAATTGTTTTTTGACCGTGATTAACTTCTATGTTAATTTGTTTTAAGCACATAAAATTTTAATTCTAAGATTATATTATTTTAAGCTTGATACGCTCTATTATCTCACACACAAATTTAGTTTATTTTCCAAAAATAATGCGTTTTAAATTAATTGGATACGTAATAATTTATAATTTAGGTTTTGTTAACAGCTTCAAGAAAATGCAGCTCTGAATATTTGATATAATTTACAACTTGATACATTTACGCGTTCCTGAGAAAAAGGTTAAAAGACAGATGTACAGACTGACCGACACAAAAACAGAAATTTACACTTTTCGGATTTTTTCCATTATTTATACTATAAGACCATGCTCCTGGCCAAATTTCATGATGCTAGGTCAATGGGAAGTACCCTGTAGGTTTTTATTCCCTTGTGAAAACGTTAAAAACGCTAAAATACTTAAAATTTGCGACATAAATGACCGTATCTTTGACTGATTGAATTGACTGTATTAACTTAGAACTTTGATTTTTTCACAGCTCTTAGTAATTATAGCTCTAAATACTTGACATTGATAAAAATTTGTTATTTTCACGCGTTCCTGAGAAAAAAGTTGAAAGACAAACTTACAAACAGACACACATACATACAGAAATTTACAGTTTTCAGATTTTTTTCCTTTATTCGTACCATAAGATCTTACTTCTTGCCAAATTTCGTCTTGCTAGGTCAATGGGAAGTACCCTATAGGTTTTGATTCCCTTGCGAATAATTATTAAATATTTATTTATTTATTCATTTAAATTCATATATTAATTTAAAATTATTAATATTTACATAATGTGATGCTTTAAAAAGTGAAATATTTATTTTTACTTAGATCATCTATAACTCGATAACCATAAGAACCCATATAGCCGTGATAAGTTTCCTTTTAAATACATTATATGTACCACTATCGTGAATTTTTTCATATTTTTAGACGCAGCAGTTTAGTGGGTAGAGGGGGCGGGACACTTGATTCTAAGAAAAATTGACTCCTCAAAGCTTAATATTTCGGAAACACTTCGTCGTTCGGAAAAATGGTTTTCCCACACCTAAACAACATTTTTAAAAGACCTATCTAACGACACCCCACAACATGGGATAAATGAGAAAAAAAATTTTTGGTCTCTCTTAACACATAGGGAAGACACCCTGAAAAAAAATATTTTTAAGATTTGAATTCATGTGTATACTCATACCGAATTACAGCTTTCTGGTATTAAGGGTTTCGGAGCAAAGCCGCGGACAGACAGACAGACAGACAGACAGACAGACAGACGGACATGGCGAAACTATAAGGGTTCCGTTTTTTACTACGGAACCCTAAAAATATTTCAATTAATGAAGCTACCACCGGTTCGGAGTGTAGATTCGAGAATTGAGAAGAACCGAGAGTTACTCTTTTCAATAAGTACAATTTCATATTGTATTTATGGGTACAAAATAAATATAATTACAATGATTAATGGAGAAGAGTTTCATATTTTCTACCAGTTATAAGTGAACAATATTCTTAGCATTACAGAAATCAAAATACACGTCATATCCTTCCTATTCTCGAAACCAACAACCCCCAATTAGGCAAGTACGGAGCTACCACGGCACAAAGGCAAAGATAATGGTCAGTTAACTGAGTTCGGAAGATAGTTCACTTAGTCTAACTTTATCAAGTTGCAATTAAGTTCGTCGGGTAATTGAATATTCTCACGGCCCATATTACAATTACCCTCGTGAACTGGACGGTATCGATTCGATCCCTTGCGAGTCTTAATTTAATAATTAAGGAACGTTTTAAGATCATTTGAAGTTATTTTAAAGTTGTGAAATAAAAAAAAAATTGTACTTAAGGAAAAATGTTTATACAAACTAATGAGAACATTACATGACTTAATTGAACATCTTTGAAGAAGAGAGGTGCAAAAATTATTACGAGGGTCTCAAATATAAATTTTTGGAACTATATCGTTAATCGTTTTTGAGTAATAAACTTATGCGTTCATAGATAAACACGTAACGAAAGTCGCACATCGTGCCGAAACTATTTTTTTTTCTATATTATAAATGACGAGATCCATGGGCTCATAGATGCCAATGCTTTTTTTTATTTTCAATTCTTTTTTTTTCTTCACAGTACAGTTTTTATAAGTGACAAGAAATTTGGAATTACCTTAGAATCTAACCTACGATCTATAAGGTCATGAGTCAGAGCCTGATCATCTTTATCAGTTTTTAGGCATAAATTTCGCCTATTGTATTCTAGTAAGTCTTCTATTTGCGGATCCGGCCACACACCGTGTATTAACATCTTGAGGTTTTCCCTGTGTAAACAAAAAAAATATATATATATATATATATATATATATATCAAGTACGCTTACCACCTGAAAGACCTACACATCATCCTATATTTTCGAGCTGATGCTTACCAGACGATGGTTATTGCACTTTGTGTACTATGACTAATTACTCAATTTTTATTTTTTATTTCTAGCTTGGGAGAGAATTACACTTCTCAATTTTACTCTTAGACTTTCATAAAGATTTCATTGTTTCTTATTTCTTTACACCTCAAAAAATTTTATGAGGTATCGTAGGCAACTCTTACCAGGTTACGTAGTTTGTTTATATAAATTACTAGATTAATACTTAAAAATGTAACTCTCGCCTGGGACCATAGTCAAAGTGAATTCAGGGGTTATCAAAATTCTTGTTTATTTATTTAGAAATATCAACAGAGGCAACAATAATAAATGCCGACAATGTATCTTATCTTAATAACATATAAAGAAAATTAATTGAACCAATAATTATAGATATTTACAACATGACACATAAAACAACAAAAGACAAAGTTTACATAATAACAAAAAAAATAATAATTAAAGTCATGAGAAGGAAATTTAAAATTAGTTAGTGTTGATATAACAAAATAAAAAAAAAAAACAACGATAGTTATTGAGAAATATATAAGAAATATATATTAAATAAAATTAATTACCTTTCAGATATTTATTTATTTTAAAATTAAAACTAAAAATGGCTATCATGCAAGATGTCTAAATCATTTATCCTAGGTGACAGGTCGTGACAAGTTCTGGCCAATCTATTAAATGGTGCATTTTTCCCAACATTAGTCCTATGTTTAGAAATGTAGAAGAGAGGAATTTGTTTTCTAGGTAACCTAGTAGGTATGTTAAAGTTTATAAGAGAAAGTAGAAGAGAACAGTCAATTTTATTATTAAGTACCTTATATAAAAACGACATATCTAAAACTTTACGTCGCGAGTGCAGAGATAGAAAATTAATATATTTTAACTTTTTGTTATAGCCAGAGTATGTCTGTGGAATCCTAAAGTGATATTTGTATTTGTTCAATTCTTTTAATGTGTACATTGTAATGAGGTGCCCAAATAACAGAACAATATTCCAATTTGCTTCTAACGTTAAAATTGTTGGCAGTTTATTAAATTGCTTTACATTTCTTAGCACGAAACCTAAAGATCGTAAACCAGATTTAATAATGCGTTCAATATGAGCTCTAAACTGTAATTTTGAATCTAATAAGATGCCCAAGTCACGGACGGTATCAACTTTAGTGATGGATACTTCAAAAATTTTGTATACACTATTTATCTTAATCTTTTTACGAGTGAACTGAATATGATGGCATTTTTTTACATTCAAGCACATCTTATGAGCATTACACCAATCACTAAGCTGATCAAGGTCTTTTTGAAGATACAGTACATCGGTATTTGTTTTTACTTTACGTAACAATGTTAGGTCATCCGCATACATAAAAACTTTAGAATATTTGAAAATGGACAATACACTATTTATAAAAATATTAAAAAAAATATTGGGCCAAGAATGGAACTTTGCAGAACTCCAGAATGCTCAATAAACGGACTAGATTGTTTACCATCAATAACTACAGTGGATGGTCTTAATCATAGATAGGATTCACACTAGTGTAACAAACCTTCGGATACACCAAATGATATTAATTGTTGAATTAAAATCGAGTGGTTAACCTTGTCAAAGGCCTTTGAGATGTCAGTGTAAATTGCATTTATTTGTTCACCGTCATCAATACTTTTTATTAACGCAGTGATGTAGGTGAGGAAATTTGTGTTTGTTGATCTTCCCGCCATAAAACCATGCTTATATTGAATTTAACTTGCTCGAACAATTGTTGGTGAACAATTCACTCAAAAACCTTTGACATAGTTGATAATATCGAAATTGGACGATAATTTTCTACTGAGTCAGGATTATCAACCTTGAGCACCGAAACTATCCTTGCTTCTTTCCATTTAGCCGGATATATGCCCGTACGCAGAGATGCATTATAAATTAAATACAAGGGGAAAGATTATTCCATGGCACAGTTAGAAATGAAAAAGTGATGAATATTGTCTGGACCAGCACTTTTAGAGGTGCCAAGTCTCTTTAGTTTTTTTTCTATATCACCTTGTGTGACGAAAATGTTCCCAACATAAGAATTTGGATCAGGTGGACAATAACTTGGAGAACTGTCATCACGTTCATATACCGATGAAAAATGAATTGCGAATAATTGTAATATATCGCGCTTATTGCTTTCTTTTTGGTTCCCCAAAATCATAGTAGAAGGGTATGAACTACTCTTTTTACGCAATTTTTTTATGTGAGTCCAAATGTATTTTGGGCTTTTCGAGATTGCATTTTCTATGAACGAAATATAATCATTATAACATTTATTAATAAGTTTATCACAATCTTTTCTTAAGCACTGTAATTCAAGTTTATCTAAGGGATTATCAAATTTCTTCATTCTGATATGACATTTGTATTTCCTTTTAATAATACAGATAAGATTTTGAGAAAACCAAACAGGATGTGATCTACGTGTATTTTTCGTTTTTGGTACATATTTACTAATTATTTTATAAAGACTAATATAAAACCTATTTAACAGTTCGTTGATATTGTCAAGACTGTCTTTAAATTCCTCAAGCCAATTGACATTATTAGGAGACGCTATAATACTTTCATAATCTGCTTTGAAATAGTCATAAAGGTTTTTTAAAATTATTACGCAGACGCGAATTGGTAGTTGGCATACTTATCGTAATATCAAGAGGAGGGTGATATGGGTCAACCTTGCGTATAGGAGATTGACATTCGCAAACGTTAATGATATCATTATTACTTAAAACCAGATCGAGCAAATTGCCTTTATTATTTCTTACTTTTAAATTTTAAGTTCTTAAATTTTAAGTTATTTTAAAGTTTTTAACATATCTAAATTTTTAACATAAATATAATCTGAATTATCTGATTTCCGCATGAAAACTCTACCGTTTCTTACCCAAACATGACGATAACCAATTTGTTTTGAATGACGTCGTACTTCAGCATGCAAAGTTTTTATAACCGGAGACAGGTGTTCACATACGTAGATTGGCTTTTTGACCACTGATACCAAGGTGATTAGTGTTTAACTTCTCCGTAGTGTCTTTTGCTTTTTGTTAAAAGATAAAACAGACGCTAAGAAAGAATTTATTATTCTGGAAGTAGTAAATTTAACTAATACGGATCTGGGTCGTGGACAGTCTTTGTTCATTTTCATAATTCTTGTACAGTTTTGAATATCATGATCATTTATATTACAGTTAACTTTTGATGCAATTTGTTTAATTGTGGTTAATAAATTGTCGTTCTTGAATTCGGGAATGCATTGAATTTTAACATTACAAGCTCGCGATTGTTGTTCTAAAAAAAGACAACCTGGACTGCAGATTAGCAAAATCACTGTGTAAAGTTTTATTTTCATGTTCCAAGTTCTCAATTTTTTCAATTTTCATGTTCATTTCATATTTGATATCTTCAAATTTATTTTCAAGAAAATTAGTCGACGTATTTATACTAGCCATATTGTTCAGGACTTCTTTCATTTTGGAATCTATTTGGTTTATAATGTGTGTTTTAAAGTTATCTAAAACAGATATTAATTCTTGCCTGATAATACTACGAACTTCCAATAAAGAATCATCATTAAGCGTATCACAGGGCTTCCCAGCTTCCTTTTGTCTATCAGTGGCATTGTTATCTTGAGGCTCATCATCAGATTTTATCTCTGGAATAATTTGGAATATTTCTTAGTGGCGTATTTGTATTGTCAGATTTCGGTCTAGAACATGCAGGGCACAGCCAAGCATTTTTATAATCTTCTGAATTAATTTAATCTTTGTTAATAAATAGTTAGAATAATAATCATGTGTTTCCTTTTCCGTGGGTAATAAGAAAAAAGTAGAAATCATATTTCAATGATGAGGGATGTAAATAGATTCTTGACATGAAAAAATTTACTCGTAATTTTGTAATTGAAAACAAAAACATCCTGAGGAAACCTGCATGTGCGTGGAGAAATTCTGACACATGTATATCCGCCAACCCGCAGTGGATTAAGCTCTAAAACGTTCTCCTTAATAGGCCTTTGCCCAGCAGAGAGATATTTACAGGCTGTTACTTTACTTTACTTTGTAATTTAATTATTTTCACAATAATATAACCTTAATGTAGTCATAACGGAACAATATCCATTTAAAGTTGTTAATTTCAGATATTGCGAGAATTCACCCATCTGCCTTAACGCCTGTTCTGTTTTACGATAAATAATTAAATGTCAGATAACAATTGCTCTAATGAAGCTGCTATTAAATCAATAAAAACTTAGACAAGAATAACAAATAGCGTTGTAATTGAATAAATTCTCGTATAGAAGAAACTGGCAAACAAGACTGTAAAAACTATTTTACCGTATTCTACAAATTAATTACAAGTTGTTTGTAATTAATTCAGAATTTGCCTTCTATCTACATCTATCTTTTTATATATATTTTTGTGTCCATATGTATGTCACTGAACTCCTAAATGACCTGGACTGATTTTTATGAAATTTTCGCGTTTGAATGGGTTCTAAATAGTTTAGCTTCACAATTGAACTTGATAGCAAGCTCAAAAGATTATATTCGGGACATGGTTTATAAACTAACAGTTTGTAACATCGTATGAAAAAGTTAATTTGGTCTAAAAATTTAAATTAAGTATTAAATTAGTCTATTTAGTTAATTATATTTATATACATAAGTCTTAGTTAGTACATCCTCGTGAAACCGGGGCGGACAGCTAGTAAAATAATAAATATGGCGAATTGTCCGATCATTAATTCCACATCCAACGTAATTTGGTATGCATATTTTTATTATTTAATTAGCGACATAATTTTATCGGTTAATTAATACAGCACAATGTTAATCATCATGCTTCGAATGTTGTTTTTTTATTCGCTAACTCGTTTCAGCTGTAAAAAAAAAATAAACATTGTTCGACGTATAACTTTGTACTGAACACTTACAGCCCACCGCACGCAACAATAAACAAACGATAAAATAAAATTAAAAAAAAAACTGGTTGCAAAACAATAGTTGCGGCGGGATTCTTGACGTTTTTATCATTTCGAGCGGAGAACAAAAGCTGAAGGCTTCCTGTTGAGGCTGCATCACAATTCTCGCGAAGTAAACGCGACACACGCTACACAAGATTGACGACTTCTAGAAACTTCGAACAATCTTTCGATTACCAAATTATACTCTTATTGTTTGATTATTTCATAATTATAATAAAAAAAAAATTATATTAATATTTTAATATATTGTTATCTAGTAAATCTATATAAAATAGGTCACAATTTATTAAAAGTTTATATTTTGTGTTTTTAAACATTGTGTAAGCTTTGATAGGTTAGGTTAGGTTAGGTTAGTATGTACGTTACTTATATACGTACAGTATGACTGAGTGGAATTAAATAATACAGTACATATCTTGGATGATATTTTATTATAAGAGTACATATCTTGGATTATATTTCCAATCGGCTATTTTTGTGTCTCAGACAAAACCGCGAAGCGCAGGCATTATTAATTTACTATCCTTATATGTAATTCTTCTTTTAAGTAAAAAACATTGTATCCAAACATCCATTGTAAACAGTGTATTTATCCATGATAGAAACATTGTAATAAATATTTAGAATTCTTAACTCAAGTTGTTAATTCCTTTTAAGTACAAATATTCATAGTTTTTTTTGGATTCATTATAAAGTACTAGAATTGTTCGTAAAAATAATATGTATATATATAAGTATATATTGATTATATCGTATAGTATATTAACTGTACTTTTATATAATATATTTTACCAATCTTCACTTGTTCATACAAAAATATTTATAATTGAATAAGTTGCGCGAGAGAACTTACTAATAATAATAAGCAATTATTTTTTTCATTTAAATAGACGACAATTTCACTTCTAAGTTTTACTCGCGTAATTTACATGGAACAACTTTATAACCTAACAAAAGCACTCACATGTTTTCTAAATTTAAAAAAAAATCTTTCAGGACTAAAGCTAAGACAAATAACTCTTATAAACACCTATGAAAGTCTGAGGACTGTAAATATGTAAGCGAAAATCTCGCTCGATATGTACCATGGTAAGTTTCTCTAATATCAATCGACAAACAGAATAAGGAATAACATTTTGTAAAACAACGTTTTTATGAATTACTAGCTACTTCAGCGGTTTTTTCGTATTAATGTATATTTTGATTTAAGATAATACGCCTGTATCCATATATAAAAGCTTATGATCATCTAGAATAATGTATATGTATGTCAAACGCTATAATTTTTAAAATAGGTTCAGTGTTTCTGAAGTCGATTTCACACTTACAAAATAAGCAGAGCGTATGAATTTCAACATAATAATTGTTAATTGATTATTAGCTAGGTGTCATAGAGTATAATTTGTAGAAGTGATACTGGGTAAAAATAATGATAATAATAAAATAAAACTTTTTTTTAAATGAACTGTAGCTGTTCAACGTTTAAGGCTGTATGTGTTTCATCTCTCGCTCAGCATTAACTTACAATAGAGGTGGACGTTCTATTCATCGGCACAATGCGACTCGATCTTTCGATCGGCTGACGATTGCACGTGACGCCAATGTGAAGCATATGGTAATGACAGATATCATTTCTTACGCTTTTTGCGTCTTCCTGGTATACATTTTCATTAGGGATTAATTTAAAATGTTCTTGGGACATGTATGGTAACTGCTTTTCAACACAACAGGATTTTAAAACAAAGAACCGACTTTCAAAGGAATACGCTATAATATAATATCGTTTACTTGAATGACTTGCCTTTCTTAGTTTGACCAAATATAAATACGAATATATGTATGTCTTTCTTATTTTGACAAAAATTCCATCGGATCTGAATTTATTACGAAATTATGAGAAAACGAACATTAAAAACCACTACGATTGAATACCTTCTCCTTTTTAAAAGTCTGTTAAAAACTACGATTAAGTATATATAGAGAGTTGTTAATACCCTCAAAGCAAGCAAACTACTTGATGGCATTTAATCAATGATGTGTCTATTGATTTGTCTAAAATTTGCAATAGATGTAGGTTAAAATTAATTGCATACCATATTTGTATTTAGTGGCGAATAGGCCTTTCAAAATCAAGACGACTATCTCAGATTAGTTGGTTTAGTAATTATACCATCTGAAAGTTTTGAAGGTACCATCTGAAAGTTTAGAAATCTGCACATATTTATTGTTTATTTTTTTTTGTTAATAAAATTGTATAAATAGAAATTAATGGCAACATACCTTACAAACACTTGTCAGTGATCAAGAATTTAAAGCGTGTAAAACCATTAAAAAACTTATTTAAATCTATTACAAATAATTATAAATTTCACGAAATTCTAAGAAAATTGCGTATGTTATACTGATAATAATTGACAAAAACATCACTTTAATGATAATGAACCTACAAAAAATTTGGCATAATTATCACTAGCCTACCCGCTTCGCACGGACGTACTCACTAAGACTACTAAGTTCTTACTGTCAATGCTTTTAACTATTTTCAATTCAATTCTTTGGTTTATTTTAACTATTTTTTTGTTACTTTACCGTACGGTTTTTCAAACATCATCTTTCATACAAATCTTAATAAAAAGTATTAGCTAAATAAGTGCAGCTTTGAAATGACGCGCGAACATACATTTGATATTAAATTTTTATTTATATAGATTTAAAAGAAAAAGTAGACTTGTGTTTGATGAAATATAACTCAATACACATTACTATTCTTTAGATGAATTTTCAACACAATTTTTTATAGAGTTGTAAAGTTATTTCGAAAATGGTGTCATTTTACGGTTACATCCACGTGCCAACTTTTTATGTGTATTTTTGTAGAATACATGTTAAAAAACAATAACGACTTACTTTAAGATTTAAATATAATTAATAATTTATCATTAACTACCTAGCATTTTTTCTGGTTATACCAGGAGCTGCTTAGTAATCTAGTCCAGATATTGTCATGTTACTGATTTTACACATAACAATTGCAATCTGACCTCCGCAACACCTGAGGGCAAGTCAGAAACCAATAAGACTAAAATAATATCGCTACTAAGAGTAACGATCTTTATCAGATGATTGTGATAACAACCAGAATCGACAGTTACGTGGCGAGGTGGAGAAAAATAATTAAAAGTAGTTTATAAATATCTTAACTAGTAAAATCGTTTGTATAACCTCGTCACAGTAGGTAATTCTTTATTTTATGTTTTATTTATAATATAAGCATTGTCATATAGTATACCTTTATATAAATTTCGTGAGCTTTTAAATCTTATTTATTGTGTAATTATATTGATTCCGTAAGAAAGTTTTGATATATGTCATTTTAAATGAAAGATGAAAAAAATTAATGTTTATGATTATTTCAATAAACAAAGTTAGAAAAAAGAAATCACATGGTCGTTACGAAATTAATTAATTATTCTTAAAATCTTTTGTCCGCAGCATCGCTTAAATTATTGTAGAATACTAGTTAAACATACTATACTTATATTCTTCTCACAAGTGCAAACAATACATTTACAAAGTCTTATCGCAATTGGTCAAGCCAATATTGATTTATACATATATTAGATTAATCTATATCAATAATTTTTTGTAGCTTCTCAGATTATGATATTGTGAATAGTATTTAGAATATAAATTCTTGAATAGAAAGTTTCGACATAATTAGATGAATGTAATAGTTAATTATTTAGCTGATTTATAAAAGAGAAATCTGTTTTTATGAAGTACGTAATTACTAACATATTTTATAAAATGAATATTCAATTTCTGGTGATATTGTGATTTTGATTAAGGTTATTTCATATACTTCCTCAAAATTAACATTCTAAAGTAAGTAAGTTTATATTATAATGAAAAATATATATATAAATGTTCAGGCATCTGATAAATTATAACCATAATCTTAAATCCATACTAACATTACAAATTTGAAAATAAACCTCTGTTTGTTGTTCTTAAACCAAGAAAATAAACTTCGTAGAAGGTCACAGGCTTCTTCTTGTCACTTTAACTTAAAGGGGTGTAAAAGGGGATGAAAATTTGTAGGTTCGAATTTCACGAAAAAATAGGATATTCAAAATAATTATTCAACGCAGACCTACTAGTCATATATACATACATATATTTTTTTGATGGTAAAATCTTTTTCTATCTGTATAAAACAATGAATGAGTCAAAATTAAAAAAAAAATCGGAACCTTGAACTTCAAAGCAAAATACCTTATTTCGTTTATATAAATGACATACTTATTTCAGTTATTGTGATTTTAAAATCAAAGTACTAAACCGATATTGATAAAAATGGACCTATATGAAAGTGTACCCTTTCAAACAAAAAAAAAAATCATAAAAAGTATCCGATGAATTGAGAACTTCCTTCTTTTTAGAAAGTCGGTTAATAGTTATTCTACGCACCAACTTGTTATACAAATCTACATATGTTTGCCCGTTCGTAATTCTATCTCTTTCTATCATAAAACAATTCATATGAGTAAAAGTGACAAACGATATTGTGTAATAACAAAACGAAGTAATTTAGCATCCGAACAATAGTAATTCACATAGAGAAAACTCAAACCAAGTATCAATTTACACTCTATCTAAGATCTCAAATAAAAAAAACCAAGATAACCGTGGCCTAAAACAAAACGATATAAAACAAAGAGGAGTTATCGGCGTGTACCCAGCCGCGGTATTAACGAGGGATGCGCGTGCGCATTTGTCAAAAGAATACACAATAAGTGTTATGGATAACCGATAGTTTGTTGCTTAGTTAGGAGTGGGATCGTTTGAACATGCCCGTTTTAAGCTGGCGGCACACAGAGGACGGTTATTATTTAGAAATTTATTTCGAGAATTCTAGTGCGTGTGTATATTGATAAGGTGAATATTATTTTTAATACCCGAATAAGAGTGGGGTGTTGAAAGTTTGATCTGTGTATTTGTGTGTCTGTCTGTGATATCGTAGCTCGGAAGCTAAAGGACGATTTTGATGCGGTTTTGTTTTGTGTGAAAGCTGATGTGGTCGAGATGTTTTTAGATATGATTTATAAAGATCTGTTTAAGCGTTTGAACGTCGCCAGCACTTTAATTTCAGTACAATTGTTTTATCTTATATAATGTAAATATAATAATGCTTGTGGTTTATGTGTAATAAAGATAATTGAAACTATTAATATAGTATATATTTATATAAAAATAAATTGAATTAATATATAAATTCATTGTTTTTTTACCTAACATATTCTTACGAAATTGAATCGAAAATATGTTGAATATAATAGTATATATCAAATAAGAAAAATAAATAAAAGTGATTTAAAGATGTAATGAAACATATTAATGATTTAATTGCAATGTTTTGAAAATTTATCAGATGTTGTTTTTCTCGATGTTATTTATCGCTGCGCAGCTTTTGACGCAAATTTGAGGGTATGTTGGAAATTTTTATATAAATATAATGTGTTATACTAAAGAAATATTATAAATGTCGTAGTAATAGTAATAAATATGAAATAAAATGTATAAGTTATTGTGTTCTCAAGTAAGGGAAAGTAATTTCTTTTTGAGAAATAAATTCTTAAACCACATATAATTATATAACTAATAACTTTAATATAATATGATGAAATTGCATATAAAGAACGTGAACTTCAAATGAATCTTCATTGCGTTTATTCGCTTCTACATTCCATGAAAAAAAACCAAAAATAGTAAGCAAATTATACCACACAATGTTAGCTCGTTTAAAAAAACGTTTAAAAAGTTCAAGGTCTTTTTAATCACTGCTTAAATATTTTCCGACACGGCGCAGGAACAGCGGGAGGTCCAGCGAGACGCACATTGTTGTTTATTATTAGCAAGAACTCAGCTCTTTCGCTAATTGCACCCATATCTGGTTGAAATTCTTTTCAGCCATTCAATATCTGTCTGGTGTATTGCCTATACAATATTAAGATAATGAAATGTTACTTTGTGAATAATGAAAATCTTTACTAATATAATCAAGAATTATTTCGTATGTGTGAAGTTGAGTTAGAAAACACTGAAACTGTGTAAAATTTTGGGTGCTATTTGAAAGGTACATTATGATGGACGATTATAGGTTATATTATGTATATATGCGTATAAGTTTTAAAATATAATCTACATTAATGCGAGCGAAGCCAACGCTAACTGCTAGTTTATCTATAAGATGCGTGTTAGTTAAAAATTTATCTTTTGACTATACGCATTTTTTTGTTTATGTAAAAAATAATGTGATGTGTATTTTATTTACCTTAATTTTATCGAAAGTATTTTATAATAAATTGTTTTGCTATTATATTAAATCTATTAACTATGAAATCAATAAAACGTCAGATTTGCTACAGCATCCCAGTTTTAAGAAATTCACAGAAGTTGTAGATGTACTAAACCTGGGATTTACGACAGTGATAATTGATCACTGTTACTGTGACGTCACTGTCACAAGGCGCAAGATTATTGGCTGTGGCGCCTCTTCAAAGAATAAACTTTTCACGTCATGACTGATAGTCATAGTAGCGCCAGCGAGCTTATCGAAGGTTTCGGAACCAGCCATTAATTTTACAGCCTAACATTTTAAACATATTTTTGGTAATTATAAATTGTCCTATCTTGTCATTTATGTACATCTAAACATAATATGACAAGATGCACAAATTATTTGGTGAACATTTCATCTTATTTGACATAATTCTATATGTTCTACTCGATTGTTCTTACTTATTTCTAAAAATAAAAAATAAAAAAAACATAATATACCACCACACGGCTAGTGCATAAGATAAGACGCGGAGTGATTCCAGTGTCATGAATTTAATTCGTGCATTGTACGATTAGATGTTAACACGTAAAATTGAAATTAAGGTCAGAAATTAATTTTCATACTACTAACTTCGTAATGTATAACGGGTTTTATAAACGTAATTACTAACATCCACGAAATAAGTAAAAATAATAATTCATTATTGCAATGCAAGTGTTATGTATTGAACGCAAACATCATAAGACTTGATGTTTACATATAAAATTGTTGATGAAATATTCATCAGCACCAACATTATAGATTAATTCTCATACTACTAATTTCACAATGTAAAAAGATATTTATAAACGTAATTACAAACGATATAAATACAAATAAATAAATACGACAAAAATAAAAATTATACACTTTCCTAGCCCAGTGTACCACCGCCGCACGGCTAGCGCATGCGCATGTACAAATGCGTGCAGCGGGGGGCGCGCGACCGTAACGCGTATTGTGCTTGTTACCCGCGACAAATCGTCCGCGTCTAGACCGATACACCGTTAATTGCGACCCGTGAAACTTGAACCCGTATTATTTATACGTTAAGTATTTCACATGGACCTAGATAGTTTTGTGGTCAGAAAATGATCTGTACTCCTAGTACAATTTTTTGACTAATTTTACATACAAATACGAACACCGATCGAAAATGAAAAACTATGAAAACCCACACTGACTTCCTAAAAAAATATTTTTCTCGAAATAACTTAAAATCAATTTTCATTGCATTTTTAATAGTGTTTGTCACAACATTACATTTAAAGAAAACACTTAAATAGTAAGTAAATTATACCACACAATGTTCATTTGTTTTTAAAATCGTTTAAAAAATTCAAGATCTTCTCGAGTCATGCACCCCTAATTGCAATATGTAAAAGCTGTAACCCGTATTATTATGCGTTAAAATTTCTCATTGAACCTTTATTTTTAACTTTAACAAATTTATCAATAAACTATATGCTTTTTTCAACAAGCGATGAATTAAATTACATCAAAAACCTATCGTTCGGAACATTCGTAAGTTTCACTCTCCTAATTGATACTTACGAAATCTGTTACTGTAGTATATAAAGGCAAATTCTTTCAGGTGTAAAGCAATGACAAAAAACTTATGTAAATCTGTATGAAAGTCTGTGAGTAATACCTAAAAATGTAATTTTCTCTTTAGTATTGAAAAGTGCTCTATATACAATATTCAAACCGAAAATTATTGATTAAAAAGAGAATTCCAATAAAAGTAGCCATTATGTTCTAGGTGACGTGTTTTAAGTGAAATTAGTCGACTGGTGGCAAAAGAAATATTCGTGAGTCGTGCGATATACATTGTAGTGGGTAGTGGGTTTAACTCCAAATACTTGTGTTTGCCTGAATAACGAAGGATAATGAGAATTTGCTGATCTACGAAATATAGAAATTTTGACTATTTGTAACTATATTAATAACTGTTAATGATACTTATAATAATATACTTTTTGATAAGAATTTTATAAACAAACATCAATGAGTCTATGTATATATATTTGTGAATCTATTTTTCGTAATACTAATATCTATGTTGTAATCAATAAATTCTGAAAAATATGTTAATGAATTTAGAACCATATCGTTTTATTTTATTTTATAAACCATCGGCGTAAGAGGTAAGTACTACTACACCAGAGTGGTCATTGTAATGTGATAATGACGCAGTAATAAAACAAAACTATAATACAATTCAAGAAATAACAAATTTACAAACCATAAACAATTTACATAACACAAGAATAGCGTGAAATATAAACGAAAACATTTCCTCGATCGATAAAATATTATCAACATTAATCAATTACCCTATGAATTACAGCGGTAATAAATTTTATTAACACTCGTATCATTACCGGGACACCGAATACGAACGTTTCGTTTCAATAAAACCGTTATTAATAACGTTATTGCAACTAATCTAGAACAACAATAGGCCGGAATAGACACGGCTTTGCGAAACGGTGGCACTAGAAAGACAAATGATTGTAAGAATCGTATAACTAGATCTAGTGAGTGAACCAGCCTCGACTCGCATTCCAGAAAACAATGTCCGATCTGACGCGATGCCTCGAGGCGAATGCATTAACGAAGCACCTCCTTTTATATTAAATTTAATTTTTTTTGCCTCACCACCGCGTTGGTAGCTCTCTGAGTCGCCCGGAGCAAATCGCGGTTTATTACCCGCTGCCCGGTAATTTATTATTGCATTTTTTGTATTATCAATAGCGTATAGTCTTTTACTTATTTCGATATTAAAATGGCTATTGTTTATAAAAATTGCAGGCGAGATTCTTATCTCGGATCGACGGGTTTTACTCGATGTAAAATAAAAGTATGACGGCTTCTGTATTTTTTTATTGGTTGATTATTATTTATTTTTTTGTTATTATCGATGTTTGTTTTTGTGTTGCATCAAAAATAAATATATCAGCTGTTAATTATCAATCACTGATCGCATATTGTTATTAAAAATCGCATCTATTAAGTAAAACATTAAAGATGCACCATCACAAGCTCACCACAGATAACAAAAAAATACCTTAAAAATGTGACCAATTTGTCGCTGACAAGATGTACTTATTCGTGTTGTTGAAATTCCTCTGAAATGGAACACAGAAAAGAGGTTGAACAAAAGAGTCTTCAACTGGACTACTGGTCTTCACAGTGACAAACCTTTGCATGACTTAACTGGCCTAATTTGGGGATAAAAAAAAAACGCGAAAGGCAATTGCCATTGTCCGTTCCAAATTCAAAATGAGGAAGACGCGGGAATAATGGCGCAAGTTTTTGAAACAGGAACGTCGAGTTTTAAAAAAGGAATCGGTTAAACGGAGACCGTTCGCAGGTAATCACGGGAGACGTGCGCTGGGTATAAGGTTAGTATACACGAGATAAAGAAAAATCTAAAAAAATGTGTTTTTTTTTTGTTATGAAAAGAAATATTAATATTTATTCTTAATTTTAATTTGAAAATACTTAACGTCGGCCTTTTTCGCCTAAAGTTGAAAAAGGATTTTAATACTGAATGGATTATAAAATATTTAGATTATAAAATACTTGTGTGTTAGTGTTTTAAACTGTCCTTGCTAAAAACAGGCGTTGTTCTAAATTTTTCTTGCTTAAACGTTCTACTATGTATAGATACAAACATCGTCACATAATGTTAAAGATATTACCAAAACCAACTTTAACTGTGGATGAACTGTATCCTATAATTTCAAACATATCAGAATCACCCTGAAAGTATAAAATGATTAGTAAAAATGATCATTAATATTAATCAACAATCAATAATTGAACATACACACAAAATCACCTAAATGACCACATAAAAGAACACACTCTTTATAAAAGCACTTAACAAAACCGATCAAACGGGAGTTGCACTTTTATACAAAAGGTTTATCATCGTACGTTGGGTGCGGAAAACTACTAAGTAGTACCTTGTGATACAACACTAAGTAATTTTCCATACTCGTTGGCACTTTTAAAGTACGAAAACCTTAAAACAAAATACAAACACAAATCGCTCTAAAACATATTTATCGCGCATTTAATCTATTAAAACTACCATCTTAAATTATATAATATTCCATATTAAACTCAAACTCAAACTCAAACTCAAAATATACTTTATTCAAATGGGCTTTAACAGCACTTTCGAATCGTCAAGTTACATGTCATATTTTAATTTTTATAAAGCTACCACCGGTTCGGAATGTAGTCTCTACCGAGAAGAACCGGCAAGAAACTCGATAGTAACTCTTTTAAAATAATTTATACATAATGTATTCTTATTACTTTTTAATTATGTTATCCGGATAGAAAATCAACGCTTATCAAATCCACGCCTCTTTGTCGTCAAAATATTCTTGTATGGTATAATATGCTTTATTTATTAAAGATTTTTTAACGTAGGCTTTAAACTTATTAAGTGGCAAATGTAAAACTGTTTGCGGGATTTTATTATAGATGCGAATACCAAATCCCAGAAACGATGAACTGACTTTATGAAGACGAAAGTTTGGTATAAAAAGTTTATTTTTTCTTCTAGTGTTTACACAATGCCTGTCACTGTTCTTAGGAAAACCATCACTATTTTGAAAGATATATAAAATATTAACGTAGATGTATTGTGACGCAACCGTGAGAATATCTATCTTCTTAAATACATCCCTAAGGGAGTCTCGAGCTCCGAGACTATATATTGCTCGAATAGCTCTTTTTTGTAAGACAAATACAGTCTCAATGTCTGTGGCATTACCCCAAAGTAATATACCATAAGACATAACACTGTGAAAGTAACTAAAGTATACTAGACGAGCAGTATCAATATCAGTTAAATTTTTAATTTTTCTAACAGCATAAGCTGCGGAGCTGAGTCTTTCTGCAAGGGATTATATTAGTTTCCCTTGTTTTCACGCACATTTACTGTTACTGCTTTACTTGTGAATCGTAGTGTAAAGTAATATAGTGTGAAATAATATACCTTTCTGACTTAACAGACTATCTAACGCAAAAAGATTTTTTTTTAATCGGATCAATAGTTTCAGAGATTACCTCTACATACAAACTTACGAACAAAATTTACCTCTTTACAATATAATAGTAATAGAGTGTCTCTTGTATGCGGTCATTTGAGTGATTTTATGTGTATGTTCAATTAACTTATTTAAAATTTTTTGTAAATAAGTAAATAAGATTACGTAAACTCCCTACAGTGTAGGCACGGTCTTAGATCGCGTGCACGCAGATACAGGTGCACGCAGCTCGGAGCGACGCCCGCTCTTCATTCATTGTTACATTAGCTGCGCAAACGCAACGTTCATTACCATTTCGCTTTACGAAAATTTATTTTGGAGATAATTTTTTTAGATAAAATTAGTTGGGAGCACTTTTATTTTTTATGTATAAGGGAGTGACCGGTCTATAATAATTGCGCGGAAACTTTATCTTTATATTTTTTTTGTCTTTCGTAAAGTTTAGATTAACATAGTCATTGCAGAGAGAGTGACATTGTTAAATTGTATCGCCATTTTTGTGACCTGTGACGTCATAATGAAAGTTATAGCTAAAATTATTTATTTATTGATAATAACATTGTTTTTGTATGAATAAAATAAACAATGTAATTAAAGTTGTTCTTCAATAACATTTTTTATCTCGGGAAATGAAATGATTCCCAGGTCCTAATTCAAAGATCACTGACGTCACATGATATCAAATATGTCGGACATTAACCCACAAAGGTTACATTTCTAAGCGATTATCAGTTTCAAATTTCGAATGTTAGTTTTTTTTAGTTTTGTTTTTTTTTTAGTAACACGCGTCTCGAGTACAGACGTGTAAAGATAAGATATTTTCGTATTTCCGATATCTAGAATTACTGTACATTCGCTAACATAGAATTCCTAATAAATAATAGGATTGATTTATACTAATGAAGCGATAGGCCAGGTGTCAAATGCGTTTATCGACACTGATTTGAAAAAAAAATTACGTTTCTAATTAATTTATATCTATTTTTTTACTAATTCTAGCAACACTTATCGCGTTTTGCCTAATTCAATTTCTATGTAACGGTACTACGATACGCGTATTTCAAATTTATTTTAAGAGCATAACGATTAATAACCGAAAATAAACCTATAATTACCGTCTATTATAAATAGCGTATACTTCAATATTCTTTATCATCCTAAATAAAATTATAACCCGGTAATTTTTCGTTGATGGATATTCTCGTATAGATCACTTTAATATGTTACATATTTAATTTAATCGGGTAAATTTCTCTTTGTACGCAACGTGTAATTGACACACGCGTCGTTTTATAAATTCGCAAGAGCGCATCGTTTTTTTATAATTTAATGTAAAAGGAAACTATTTATAATATAAATAAAATAATTACACCGTCCGGCCGTCGCACGGGATGCTGTGAAATGTACCGATCAGTCATGCTGAGAGGTGGAACGATTAAAGGCCGCCGCAGACACGAGACAAGTTGATAATGTTCCATTCATCTTCTTCGTTAATTAACATATAAACGTCTTATCTTTTCCATTTTCCAATGCAATTTTTATTTAATTTTATTCGAGATAATATTATGCCATAAATATTTGGAAAGCAAAATAGAAAATACTACGAAGTAGGAGAAAATATACAACAAAAATATCATGATTAAAAGTTGGGCGTAAAGTAGGTAAGATAGATGCATTTTGTACGGTGAGTGAGAGACCCGGAAGCTTAACCCCCCCCCCCCCCCACCCTCCCCTTATTCCTTACGGCTTATTCCAATCTACCCTCATACTTTTTTAAGCTGGTGACGTTTTTATACTGCACATGTCCATGCTGGTGATCAATTAACATTACATGTCCTGCCTGCTCGTTTACAAATTAAAAAATCTCATTTTAATGTCTGATTTCGGTTAAAAATATGTATGCCTCAATATGTTTTACTACAAACGAAATGCAAGCACTATTTCAATAGTTTTCTAAAAATGTGAGCTAAGCGATAATAAGATAAAAAATATAACACACTTTTTTTAATCATACAATATTGCACTACGAAAAAAAAACATTCAAAGACAAATATGAGAGAGAATAAGGATGAATAACGTCAACGCAATGTATATGTCTCTTAAGACATTTTTGTCGCAAGTACGTGCAAAACCTGTGTCTCGTTTATACATCGAACTAGACTAGCTGGATTTAGACTTTCAATTGCCTGACTGTGTACCTTAGGATTTAATGGGTGATAGTAAATATATTTTGTTGCTTATTTTATTGTAAGTAAAAGCAGTTATAATTGAATTTAATAACTATAATATATCATATATTAAATGTATATTTTAGATTACTTTATCATTTTCTAATGAATTCGTTATGTTATGTTATTTTTTAAAGATAAGAATAAATATTTCATTTTTTTTCTGCCTTAACCGATTAATTTGTATGCGGTGTCGCTAAATTCACGATATTATTTTAAGTATCATAGACTAAATAAAATCTTGAAAAGGTTTTGAAAGTTTTAAAAATACTGTAGTGTTGCTATATAATAAACACATATTTCTTATTTATTATTAGATTTTGTAACCTTTTTTTTATTATTTTAAACGTAAACTAATTCCCTACTTTCATAGCAATGAAACAAACAATTAATTTCTTTAATGTGTAAACAGAATTTACTATCTATCCCACATCTCCTTATTGAATATACTGCATATAATAATGAAAGAATAATTTGTACATTACCTAATAGGTAAAATATAAATATATATAACCTTATATAACCAATTACATTACATTGTTTGCCGTGGTCGTTAATGACCTTAGATGTTAAAAAGCGTCCTCAAATAAATAAATAAAAAAAAAGTTTGTTAAAATTTATTATATTTACAAATAGATTTGCTTAAATTAACAATTTCAAATCTTACATCTCTACATCCATTACACAGCGTAAATAATATTTGTATATACATCATACAGCTTAAATTTAAGCTAGCTTGAATTTTAGCTGCGTTTCGCACTAACCTTTCCCTCACGTGCTTTCCGTCAAGCTTTCGCGCAGACAGCTTGATCGGTATACAGCTTATTTTATAGCAAAAGCTCAGTATCGACTACGACATAATTGCAGTAAATGTCTGGTATAAAGTTTATGTTCGCACTATAAGGTACAAAATGTAATCAAATTTAAAGAGAGTCGAATCTATGTATGGCTTTTGTTTAAAATTGAAAGCAAAATTGATACAGAGACTATAAAAGTTGTTAAGCAATCTATTTTTACAAATAAAAATGGAGGATAGGTTTTAATATAACTCGTGAAAAAATGTATCCATGATACAGATACTTAATATATCTTTAAGTTAGTTGTGTAAAATGAAATACGAATTAGCTTTATAGATTGATAACTAAGATTTAAAAAATAACAAACATCAAAATAGAAAATACTACGAAGTAGGAGAACATATACAACAAAAATATCATGAATAAAAGTTGGGCGTAAAGTAGTTAAGATAGATACATTTTGTACGGTGAGTGAGAGACCCGGAAGCTTAAACCCCTCCTCCCCTTATTCCTTACGGCCTATTCCAGTCTACCCCCATACTTATTTAACTTAACATTACATGTCCTGCCTGCTCGTTTACAAATAAAAAAAAATCTCATTTTAATGTCTTATTCCGGTTAACAATATGTATGCCTCAATATGTTTTACTACAAACGAAATGCAAGCACTATTTAAATAGTTTTCTAAAAATGTGAGCTAAACGATAATAAGATAAAAAATATAACACACTTTTTTTTAATCATACAATATTACACTATATCTTTAAGTTAGTTGTGTTAAATGAAATACGAATTAGCTTTATAGATTGATAACTAAGATTTAAAAAATAAACAAACGTCAAAAACAATAAAAGTAATTTTGTTTACTTTGATTATTAGTATGTTACTAATTCGAGTCATTCAAGTTCAAAGTAAACTCAAAGAATACACTTGAAAAAAAGAATTTTGAAAATCGAACAAGAAATGGCCGAGGTGTGATGTAACAAACATTAAAAAAAAAATACGCTACGAATTAAGAACCTCCTTCTTTTTTGGTTGAAAAAAAAATATCATATCATTCTGCTTCCTTCTTAAAATGACGTTTATATCATAGTTACGGCAAAGGTCTGTCTATCGTTGAGTTTTAATTATGAAACTATGTTTATAATTTCCTGTTTACTTAGAATTAAAGAATATTAAGCCAACTAGAGTCATTACATGAATTCTTAAAAATACCATGAAATATTTAAAAAACCGGTGCAATTTATTTTAAACATTAAATTAATTAAATAAAAAATTTATCGTACCGCAGATAATTGAAATTTGTACAATTTAATATTACAAGTTTTTAAATAAGCAAAAAATAATAAAAAATCGAAGCAATAAGCAATAATATAAATGGAGTAAAACTATTTTAAGCGAATTTCATTCGCGTGTCAGCTGTGTAAAGTAAGTGATGAGGTCTGTTAATTTGTTCGCAACCAATCACAACGCACGCCGTGACATGTACAACAAGGCAAATTACGTCAAACTTTGTATTGATATTTAATTAGCTATATGAAAAACTAGAATCAACTCAATATTCTCGCTAGTTAAAATCGTGGCTAGCAACGCTGAGTTTCAAATGCTAGAGTTTTGAAATTAATTTTAGGTTTGGTTGTAAAGGTAAATATTGTGACGGGACGTGTCGGGAGAAATTCTGACACACATAATTCTGCCAACCCGCAGTTGGGCAGCGTGGTAGAGGCGTCTCTTCAATAGTCTTTGATTGTAAATGAGTGTTTTTAGTGAAACATTTATAGTTCCTACAGTGCAGCTTATAATGTCACGGGTACCCTTAGATGACGCTAAGCACATAGCCAATGTTATTCAACTTCCCAAAATTTCAATTAAATTATTTTACAACTGGAATTAAACGTCTTAACAAAATTTACACAAAAAAAAACCAACCATATTTTTCGACAAATAAACCCAAAATGAGGATTCGAAATACACGTAACAAAATAAATTTCTAATTTAAATTAAACTAAGAAATTAACGTAAACAAGATAATCCAACACCAACATTCTAATTCGACAAATAAACCGCGTCGAAACTCAATGTTTAACCTCGGTTTGACTCGATCAGATAAAATTGGAAATTGAATTGTCAATAATTATAGGCGTCAGGTACTCTAGGTCTTAAAGCTTGACCCTAAGTGTTTCCTAGCTAGATAAACTAAAGCTCGGGGATAGAGTTGATTTATGTAATGGCTACTTAATGGGTTATTCGATATGGCTATAAAGCTTATTTCCTTTACGCTTAATTGGTTTAAAATTTTTTGAATTATTTATTATTGATTTTCTTGTAAAATATGATGGCTTCTTGTAAACCTATAAATTGTTGTGACTTGAAGTCTTAAGGTAAAACTATTTTATATTACCAGGCACCCGCAACTTCGTTATAATTTGATTTAAAAATTGTAAATTTTAAGTATATATAACTGCGAAATTTCTATAAAATCTGTTTATGAGTTTTCGTGTGATAAAGGAACATACATCCATCCATAGTAGTAGAATGGTTTTGTGCATATTTGTTTGTATAAAAAAACAATGTAGCTAAAATAATCACCTATAACTATTATAAACCAGCGTTTCTTAACCTTGTTAGTGCAGGGACCCTGGGAAAACAAGCACAATGACCCAATAATAGAAAGAAAACAGGAATAAATTTCGAACAATGTATTTTAATACTGCAAAAATATAACTTTTTCATTAAAATAATAATAATCAGTAGTATTATTGTGAAGGTTCATGCTTTTTTGCAGTAATACTAGTACGCAATAATAATTTTTGAGTTGATGGTATTACATGGGCTGTAGTAAATACTTGTACTGGAGATAATACAGTGGACTCCCATGGTCCGCGTACCACAAGTTAAGAACCATTGGAATAGACGAAAAAACACTAATTACAATTTAAATAATAATAAAAAATCAATCATTTTTTGTTAAGTAATCGATATTATTACACACTAATTACTCGTAATTTTGAATAGCAATCACAAAAATTACAATTTCATCTCATTTAAAACAATTTACATACCATCAAAAATTCTATTTAACTTATTCGTTAAAGCATTTTCACGTTAAATATTCAATCATTTTAATCAAATTCATTTAATAGCTCTTTCATTCTCAGTTCCCACGTGCAACATTAAATAAAAGATGGCCGGTGCGTACGCGCAACTAATGTACGTCTAGGAGATATGATATATTGACAGCAACGGACATACAGCTCGCATGTGTGCGTTGAGTTACCGTACTAACTAGTGTGTTATTATTTAGTAATTTGTGATGGTAAGTTGGAAATTTTGCAGTGATAAATTATTTGTGTGCTTCTTTTTAATGTGTAACGATGTATGTTTGTGTGTATGAAAAATGGCGTCGTTTTAATAGCCGTTAAATGTGTATTCGAGAAACGTTGAATGCATATCATACACTTCTCGTCTTACAAGTTATAGAATAATATATATCAAAATGGTTATTATGATATAAAAGTACTCTGTTTTTTTGTGCCTTTGGTGGTTTGATGATGTCTAAAACATTATTAAGGACTAACAAAAATAGGTACCGGTGGGCTAATTATGATAAGCTATCGCTATCAAAACTAGTCACATTTTGTTAGTTAACGCAGTCATTTTAGTACAATGACTGAGACTTAAAAACTAAACCGACTTTAAAAGCAAAATACCCAATTCCGTTTGCTTGGGTGATATATTCCAATTATTTTGATTCGAATAACAAATGATTTAACGGATTTTGATAAAAATTGTATGGAACTAATCTGAAATATGTTCTTTATGCAATTTCTTATAAAGAATTTTCGGTTTAGAAATGCCGGTGTTCTGAGGTACAAACTGAGAATCTCTTCCTATTTTGATATCGTCTGAAAATCAAAAATATCTGCCAGGTGAAAATTACACTTATAAGTTATATGATTATACTCAAAATGGACACTGATAAGCAATAATATGTCAACCCAAAAACAGTCAAATTGGGGTATATATGGGGTAATACATTGCATCATCTATTTAATATTATTAAAAAATTGAAGTCGTCACAACTAAATAAGTACGGAAAAAAGTTTCTTAATTAATGTTTTGAATTTCAAGTGCGTTCCATTTTTTGCAATTCATACAATAATTTCAAATAAATGAAAAGCTATATTATTTGACAAAACTTTTAATTACATAAAACTGTTTTTAATTTATTACACCTTATATTAAAATAGAAAATAGAAGATATACTTCTTCAAAAGAAATTTATTAAGTATAGGTTTAACATCTTTAGACAGCATTTTCTCAAAATAAAGTCCGTGTGGTTTGACATAGTATTGCTTATCAGCGTGCCAAATTTATTGTAAAAAATACGCCTGCTAAAATTTAAAACATAATTATTTAAATCAGTTTTGATTTTATGGCGCAAAAATCCACTCGCTTACATAGACATCTACATATAAATAAAAAAACCTACAAACAACCATCCTGATTATGAGCTGTCGTGTAAAAATGTCAATAAAACGGCCATTTATTTTAAATAAATTCTATATAAATTTCTCTAACTATACACACAATCATAGATAAGCCTCGAATATCTGATAAAACAATTTATCTTGAAAATATTTTAAAATCTAAACCACATAACAGGTCCAATAAAAACATACATAGAATACACAAGCTAATTTATGCAACAATATGTCTTGTCACCAATCTTAGCAGCCATCACTATTTCGCATTCATTTAACGTCAGCCAATAGCGTCACAGATGGCGCCTCCCGCGGTTTTCCTGGCCAATCGCAGGCGAGCATTTGAAAAACAATAGAACATAAAAAATCCGTCACGCGCTATGCGCGAGAGTTGACTGCCTAATTTGTGTTCCACCGATCAAATAGGAATCACTAAAATCGTAAATTGCTCCGTCACAGTTGTTTTTGATTTCACGGTATTCAAATGTATTTGGAGGTATATAACTATAAATGTATTTTAAATCTCGCATAGCTAATAGCACGAATATTTCACAGTGTACCTATTGACTTTTCTTAATCGTAAATAAAGTTTACGCTCAGTCTATTACCGGTTTCTCATCATTATATACGTTCAAAGTTACTAGATAAAACAAATCGTATCTAAGTGACTGTAATAGAGCCTATTTGTTGCATAAGTAATATAGCTCGTACACGGTCTGGCTCGGGTGGTACCACACTGTCACACAGAATCGGCGTGCTGCAATATAACTGCGTTTCGTACGACGAGTTTGAGTACCAGAAGCTGAACTATATAGTCCTTTTTATGCTGGCAACACATTTATGACTCCTCTAGTGTGGGTGCATCGGTGATCTTTTAACATCAGGGCAAATTTTTTTGTTTGAAAATGAGATAAAAAAATCTATAATTATAATCTTATCCACTATTTTAATGTATAAACGTTTAATTATTTAGACAGATTCTGCTTTATACAAACAAACATTGTCACCACATAATATAATTTTATTAATTTTATAGATAAAATGTATTGCAATTTTTTTTTTTATTCTCTTATTAATCTACTTATGGATTGTAATTAAGAAAATAATAACTGCCGCGATTTACACACTTATTACTGTATCTAAAACAAGTAAATGTTAAAAGCAGTTGTTTAAATTAAAATAAAAACATTACCTTAAAATAAAAATCTTAAATACCTAAGGGTTTTTTAGGGTTCCGTAGTAAAAAACGGAACCCTTATAGTTTCGCTATGTCCGTCTGTCTGTCTGTCTGTCTGTCTGTCTGTCCGCGGCTTTGCTCCGAAACCCTTAATACCAGAAAGCTGTAATTCGGTATGAGTATACATATGAATTACGCCGAGAAAGTCGTACAATAAAATCTTAAAAATATTTTTTTTTCGGGGTGTCTTCCCTATGTGTTAAGAGAGGCCAAAATTTTTTTTTCTCATTTATCCCATGTTGTGGGGTATCGTTAGATAGGTCTTTTAAAAATGTTATAGGTGTGGGAAAACCATTTTTCCGAACGACGAACTGTTTCCGAAATATTAAGCTTTGAAGTGTCAATTTTTCTTAGAGTCAAGTGTCCCCCCCCCCTCTACCCAATAAACTGCTGCGTCTAAAAATATGAAAAAATTCACGATAGTGGTACATATAATGAATTTAAAAGGAAAATTATCACGGCTATGTGGGTTCTTATGGTTATCGAGTTATAGATGATCTAAGTAAAAATAAATATTTCACTTTTTAAAGCATCACATTATGTAAATATTAATAATTTAAAATTAATATATAAATTTAAATGAATAAATAAATAAATATTTAAGACGTTTAAATTAAAATAAAATATAAAATAAGGTATAAAACAATGTCTCAATAAAACATGTCGCGAGTGATTCTGAATCGCGCTTATGAAGTTTTCAACCAAATCTCCATAGATTTCATAGGCGCTAATCAGGAAGGAAAATTATCGGCGCTAAATATATTTTACAAGTTTTAGAATAATAAATAATCGACGAACATATAAAGTTCAAAATCGTTAGTATAATTCACATTCAAACATTCATTATACATTAAAAATATTTTAGTCTCGAAATATAAAGAGAAATTAAAAATAATTTTATAATAATAAAAGGTTTAAAATTGTAAGTACGTATATTGTATAAACTGACTTAAAAAAGGAAATTTCCAGTTCGTCGTAAACTTTTTTACGAAAATAGGTACTCGAAGATTGCTTGACCGATCTTGACAATTCTGACAACTACGGAACCCTACATTGTGCGTGGCTCGACACGCACTTGGCTGATTTTTATTAAAGAAATGTCTAAAAGACTGTCCTGGATACTTATTATCTCTTCCACAAGATCATTGATTTTTAGTGACAATATATTAAAACTTAGGTAAGGATTTCACTTGTAAGTTTTACTCTCATAACTGATAAGTAACCTGGTAACAGTTACTTAGGTAGCCTTATGTAAGCTGTGAGTGTCACTACATAAATAAAACAACGACAAAAATTATTTCAAATGATAAACAATTTATGAAAATTTTATGAACGTCTTTAAGCAAAATTTACAAGTGTAAATGTCGCCTTAGACGTTTTAGGCGAATTACATATTGTTTTTCTCTCAGACTTTCATAACGATTTAAATAAGTTATTTTCATTGCTTTACACCTAAGAAGAAAAATATTATCAGCGCCAGTTTTCGTAAGGTTACCTAGCTAACTGTTAACAGGTTACATTTATTTATTAGGTATGCGTTGCTTTATGTCATTTACGAGAGTAAAACTTACAAATGTATTTCTTGCCTAAGAAAGTTAAAAAGTAAAGTAACGGCCCGTAAATGTACCACTGCAGGGCAAAGGCCTTCTCCTATTAAGAAGAAGATTTAGAGCTTAATCCACGACGCTGCTCCACTTCGGGTTGGCGGACATACATGTGTCAGAACTTCTCCCAGCACATGCAGGTTTCCTCGTAATGTTATCCATCACCGCCGAACTCAAGATGAATTAAAACACAAATTTACCACTAGAAAACTCAGCGGTACTGTCCGGGTTTGAACCAGCGATCATAGGCTTAGATCAACGTGTTTTAACCACTAGGCAATCTCGGCTCTCGCCTAAAAGAAAGCATATAAATCTTTAAATAATTGAGTATCACAATGAAATTCTAACAAAATACCAAATGGCTGGTCAATTAAATTCTAGTATTAATTAAGAATATACAATAAACAGGTTGGTTTGGTCATTCCCGTGAGACAAAGGGCCCCAAGGTGAACTTTACATCTACACGGTAAAGGGACAGGCATACCAACACCTCGGTAGTCCTAATTAGGGACTGGACAACACCTGCGGGACTCCTAATACCTAAACGATACTTAGGGCTGATAAAAAGGGGTTTTAATTTAGCTTGATTGATAGGAATTTGCGATGCTAACGTTTTAAATAAAAGTTATCCCAATTGGATTTAATAATTGTATCGTTTAACATGTTTTAGTTTTTATGTAAAAATATTTTGTTCCGACTTTTGCTGAAAATATAAGAGCAGGGTGATCATTTTGTATTTTGAACGCATATTATTACGATTATGTTTATGACCAAAAAGAGATGAGTATAATAAGTGGATGGATGCTGATAAGCAATAATGTGTCAACCCACAAAAAGTCAAATTCGGAGATATTGATGAATTTTGATA
The DNA here is from genome assembly GCA_037950945.1 of Hypolimnas misippus. Taxonomy (NCBI): domain Eukaryota; kingdom Metazoa; phylum Arthropoda; class Insecta; order Lepidoptera; family Nymphalidae; genus Hypolimnas; species Hypolimnas misippus. Next base: position 6,764,553 of record JBBEEQ010000014.1, read on the forward strand.
CTGCATAACCTATTTAACATTATTCAAAAAAATCAAGTCATATTAGCTAAATAAATACGAAAAAAAGTTACTTAATTAATTGTTCCAATTGCGTTCCACATTTTGTAATTTATACAATAATCTCAAATATTTGAATTTTTAGTAGATAATATATTAAATGTATCAATCTACTTTTAATCAATTATAACTTTTATCAAAAAAGAAAAGAAAAGTTGGATATATGTATACGTCTTCGAACGTTTTTCATCTTTAGATGCCAATTTCTCAAAATGAAGTCTGTGTGGCTTGACATAGTATTGCTTATCAGCGTCCAAATAATAGTTACGGCACCTTGACCGGATTTAGCAATATATTCTTTATCAATTAACGTGGAAAATTATACTATGCAATCACTTTTTCTAATTCATATGTAATTCTTCTAATAGCCAGTGCTGCGCTATGCTGATAGAAAAAAGCCTTTCGAGTACGAATTATACGAATATTGTATTCGAATATAATATATATTTTACGAATTAAAAACTCAGCAGCATTAGTTGAGGTCGACATATTTTGGGTCTTGATTCTTGAATAAGATCCTACGTCCAAACATTTTTAATTACCTAAACAAGGTAGATAAATAGATAATCATTTTTTCAAAAACAATAACTGCATAATAATTATTATAAATATTAATTTTACAATCAACAATAAAACGAAACATTAGGCATATTGTGTCTCTGAAAAGGCTCTGACTCAGCAACACAGCGCTGGTAATTCTACCAGGTCCCTGATAGAAGATGGACGCTCTCAAATAGTTTTTTTTTTAAAGATCTATATATATAACTGGTGAAGTGCGAGTAGGACTCGCGCACCGAGGGTTCCGTACAAACTTATAGAAATCTATATAAGACTAACCCATCTACGCCATTTGTGGTCTTCATCATCAGTTCCAACATAAGTTACTATCAAAAATACCTAAATCGGTATACGCTTGCCTATAATATTTGAGGAGTTCCCTCAATTTCTCCAGGATCTCATAATCTGATCCTGACCTGAAGACAATGGGACCACCTTGGAAGTATACCTTTTCAAACAAAAAAAAATTTTGAAAATCGGTACCCAAATGGCGGCGTAATCGGCGAACAAACATAAAAAAAATTAAATACTAGGTCGAATTGAAAACACTCCTTCTTAGAAGTCGCTTAAATATAAACAAATATTATGTAAATATGGATCACGTCCCAAAAACTATTTTGAAACTACTTAGGAGCACTTTAATTTAAAACACAATCATGGATGCAATCCATGGAAACACAAAATTTTATTTTAAGTACTAATACACCTTATACTTTCAAAAAAGCAAAGTTATAGCGCGATTCAGGATACACTCAGCGCCATCTCTTGACAATTTCAATGAACTAACTTGTTGACTTTGACATTAACAACATAATTATATTATATTTTATTCTCGTTTTATTTTTATTTATATTCTACTACACTCCACTACCCCTGCACTACGTTCGTAAAATATTTAGATTTACATTATCTATCAAAATATCAAAATATATATTAGTGTTGCCAAGACGAAAATAATTAGTCCTTAATTCGAACAAAACTAATTGTTTATTTATAAATAACTAATTATATTACTAATAAATAGAAGACTTATATGTGTAGATAAATAAGTTAATTAAATAACTCGATCTGTTTGAATTTAATTTTAAAATTTTCGTACTAAGTCAATACTTAAATCAAATCGCGTGAAGCTCTTATATTGAATGTTAATTATGTAATGACGTTATAAATCGACGATAAAGCTTTTAAATGAAAAGTTTATTTTATTATTTTTAGCGCGTTTAAATAATAATTAAAATAAAAAAAAATATTAATCGAGCAGAATTATATCACAGTTAATGTCATAATGTTGTAATAGATGGTATTAGCTGTACGCTACATCGCGCTATCATTTTGTTATATATAGATTGCATTGCGTTGTTTATAAAGGTTTGCTGCTTTTAATGTTTTCGTATTGATACAAATTTCTTCTCAGTGTTTATAAAATTGTTTTTTTTACCATGGTCAACTTCTATGTTAATTTGTTACAAGTACATATAATTTTAATTCTAAGATTAATATATTTTTCGCTTGATCAATTTACAACTTGATACATTTACGCATTCCTGAGAAAAAGTTTGAAAGACAGACGTACAGACTGACAGACACACGGACAGAAATTTACAGTTTTCGGATTGTTTCCTTTATGTATACTAAAGGACCTTGCTCCTGGCCAAATTTCATAATGCTTGGTCAATGGGAAGTACCCTATAGGTTTTGATTTCCTTGCGAAAACGTTAAAAACGCTATCATACTTAAAATATGTGATATAAATGACCGTATCTTTTGATTACGTTAACTTAGAAGTTTGATTTTTTCACAGCTCTTAGTAATTACAACTCTGAGTACTTGACGTTCATAAAAATTTGTTACCTTCACGCGTTTCTGAGAAAAAGGTTGAAAGACAAACTTACAAACAGACAAACATACATACAAAAATTTACAGTTTTCAGATTTTTTCCTTTATTTGTACCATAAGATCTTACTTCTTGCCAAATTTCATCGTGCTAGGTCAATGGGAAGTACCCTATAGGTTTTGATTCCCTTGCGAAAACGCTAAAATGGTCAAAATATACGACATATTTTCCATTATCTTTTGATTGCGTTGAATTAGAACTTTAATATTTTCACGGCCGCATGTCATCGTAGACTTGAGTATATGATATTAATTTCAACATGATACGTCTATGCATTTCTGAGAAAAAAGGGTTGACATCCCGACAGACAGACAGACAGACAGACAGACAGACAGACAGACGGACAACAAAGTGATCCTATAAGGGTTCCGTTTTTCCTTTTAAGGTACGGAACCCTAAAAATTAATAAAATGTGAGAATAGTTCATTAGCTTAGAATTTATTTAACTAAACTAGAACTATGTACATATATTCAACTAAATAAACATATTAATATGTGAATAGAGGTCATCTAACTCTATATTAAATAAGAATATGTGACAGCCCTGTCCAATCCGAGGCGTTGCGTGTAATTAGAGATTGTATACATTAGCAAATACAAATAAAGCACAATGCGAGTGGGTCCCGGCGCGAACATTAGTCTCGTCAGGTCGAAGATATAGCTAGGATGTTGCGGGCCAGCGCCACGAGATGGCAATCCTAAGTTAACTGTTCATAACTTGCTAGATACTTGTGATCTTCTATCAAATGATAAATACGTAATTTATTAATTACCAGTTTTGGTATGCAGGTTAATCTGTGATCATCACATATCTTGAGTGAAAATCAAACTGTCATTAGTCTTTATAACTCATGGATATTTAATATAACTTCTTATTTATTTCTTATTTAGACGACAATAAAATCGTAGTCATATTTTATGTATTTATACAATATAATAAATAATTAGTAACAATGAATAAAGAGAAATAAAATTTTCTTTAAAATTTTTCTTCGCTACATAAATCATTTTATTAAACTAATTCGTTTTTAATGGAGTTTTATATTTAATCTAATAAACTTAAATATATGAATGGATGAAACTACGGGCAAATTACGTGTTGTTTTGTTTTAGTACAATAATGTCAAACATGTTTTGTTAGCGACATTTAAAAACAATTAGGTATTACTATTTTTAGCTTTAATAACTTATGGATATTTTATTTAAATGTTATATACTTACTTTACTTTTATTTTTAATCAAATATATTTTGATATACAATATAATTATTTCATAACAAAATGACTGAACACATGTAAAACACAAAACATATTAAATAAACTCTTATAAGTATTACATTACAAAGTAACTGATCACAAATTAAACTTCTGTTAAAATAAAGAGTTCCACCGGCCCTCCACAGTGGCATGGTCCACTCCAATTAACATAAACACCAGCTGTATTTATAAGTATGTCTATACGTTACTCGAAAACAACAGTGTGCGAAGTAATTATTCACGGGGAAAATTGCCGCTAAGATCTAGATTTTATCTATGTCTGAAAGCATTTCTGCTTTGTTTTATACGCTGTGTTGAAATATACGTGTATGTGTGATAACTGCGATGGATGTGTTTATTTATAACTTGTTATATAGTACTAAGTTTTGCTTGCGGTTTCGCTCGCGTTTATGTAGATTATATTTGAAAATAATAAGTTTAATTTTAAATTAAATTAAAATAAATTAAATTTGAAATTATTGGAGCTATAGATATTTGGTGTATGGAACCATGCGATCGATTTCAAAGATAAGAAAAATTGCATTTTAAAGGTTTGCTGAAAAAATCTACACGGCTTTGGAATCGACTGTGATGGTTTTTCAAAAAAAAAAAAATATAATAGGAAGTGATAAATAATAGATAATAATATATGGTGTAGGTCGTGAGAAACAAATATTATTATGAAACTCTATATCTAAAATTAAAAAAAAAGTTGATTTTTAATATTAACTTAAGAAATATTCAAAACGATGGCTACTATATTATTTCCTTAATTTGTTTAAAATTTCCTAATTTTCGTCTCAAATAATTTTAACACTATTTATAATCCAGAATGAAAGAATAACAATTAATTTTATTATTTTAACAATAAATATTGATGATTAATGACGATTAAAAGTAAAATAGAATGCTTTGCATGGAACCTTTGCGTTCCATGCAAGCAACATGCTTCATTTCACCAAGCAGTTATGACAAGTCAGTTTAAGAATAAAATTGTATTGTAACAATAAATCAAAGTATTCATATAGTGTACATAGGTGCTTAAACCTGACCCTAGGCAAAACGGTGGTCATTTTGAATCACGCAGCATATAAAATAACTTATAAATTAAATTTTCACAATGCAAAATATTGTATAAATTTAATTTATGGTAACCAATATCAATGAATTTGTATTATAAGTACTTAAGATTATATCTTTGCTCATATTATTAAGCTGAAGAGTCTGTTTGTTTGTTTATGTCAACTACTGGTTCGAATTGGAAAATTCTTTTTGTGTTAGATAGTTTATTTATCAAGGAAGGCTATAGGCTAAATTACATCTACATCACGCTACGACTCATAGGAGCGAAGCAGTTACCATAAACGCGAGTGAAACCACAAGGGACAGCTAGCTTATTATAAGCAAAAACCATTTTCACCCATTGATAATATTGCACACTTCAAAGATGCAGCGAAAGTTTGGGTTTAATATTTAAGTTTATGAATTGTAAATATGTATTTGAATTTCTCCGTATTTGAAAATACTATATTGTAATTCCATTTTATTACCATTCATTTAATGAATAATTATATAATGTATTCATTGATGACAAATATTGCATTATTTATATTAAAAGCTTTTCTCTGCTGCTTTCTCATTGTAGTACATTTACCGGTACGACACGAGCGCCACACTTTAGCCTTAGCGCAAGTGAACAATAAGTTGACACAGTTTTGTCGTGATCGAAGGAATGCTGTGGCAGTGCACGAAATGTGAACAAGCAAACATTGATTTTTATATAATAGGCAATAAAAATCAATATATTGTTATTTATTTCTTTTTTTACAGAAATAATTAGTGCAGGTAAAATAATTTATGAATAAGACTCATTTAAGAATGAAATTTAAATTAAAAATAACAATAAAATTAGTTATAAAGAATACTAATGACTAAGTTTTCCATATTATAATCATCGAAAATATCGACGACGACCGCTCTAGTGTAGTGGTGCTGAATGTACCTCTAACGCCGACGGTTGCGGGTTCGATCCCCGCTCGGGGCAGATATTTATATTTTTATAAATATTTGTTCCGAGGTCTGGGTGTTTGTCCTTGTGGATCTCCCCACCGTGTCTCGGAGAGCACGTAAAGCTTGTCGGTCCCGGTTGTTATCACAATCACCTGATAATGATCGTTACTCGTAGTAGGGAAATTATTCTAGTCTAAAGGGTTACTGAGGTTACAGAGGTCAGATGGCAGTCGCTCTGTGTAAAAATCAGTAACTCGTCAATATCTGGACTAGAATAGAAAGCAGACCCTGATATAACCGGGAAAAATGCTAGATAGATGATGATTCGTCGAAAATATCGTAAAAGCAAAAAATATTTTTTTATTATTTGTTTAGTTCTTATAAACGTAAAGCCTTTGATTACCATCAGACTTACAATTATTATAAAAAGGACGTTTCCTTTTTATAGTAGTTATATTTATTATAAAATGACAATTGTTTACAATTATTATTCCTTAAATAAAAATAAAAAAATGTCTATTGTAAGCTGCATTAATTTAAATACATGAATATTATTAAAACGCAACCGGGATACTATTTTGTTATCTATTAAATACCAAAATCGTCACCAAAGAGTATAAATTTCAAGTACAAGGACTACTGCTAATCCCATGCAAGCACAGCCCCATGTAGACAAGGCTTGTAATACGAGACGTTTTATGCTTTACGGTGGCGACACACGGCCATAAATCCCACCGCACCGAACGTAGAATTCAGGCGAAAAGTTATATTTGTTATCAGAAATATAACGTCTTGACTGAATTTTACGTCATATAATTTAGTCACTTCTTTGGTTACAAAAATATGGTTTATTGTATTGTTAGCGGACAGAAGACATTTTTATGATTAGCTTGTTATCGCTATAAAAATAAGGTGTCAGCCATTCGAGTATCATTTTGCTGTTGAACTTCAGACTGAAACTCTACCCAACTTGCATTTTGCTAACTTCATTATTTTTGTTATTAAAATTAGACAAGAACGTATTTTGATTGTGAATTTGTTAAATCGTTAAATTAAATGTTTACTTTTGTTTCTAATCTTTTTTGTTTAATAGATAAATTTTGTAATAACTAGATTTACATTAAATTATTGATTAAATATTTATTGCTAAAAAAGTTAATTTTGTACTACTCAATAAAATATTTCGTTATGTTTAGATATCGATTTTCATACATTTCATTTTTAGAAATTAAATGAATTATATAAGTTTAATATAAGAGTATTATAAAATATTTTACACACCAATATTTCCATTATCTAATACATTATGAACACATGAAAAAATGATCGGCAAGGACGAATCACAGCCCGCATGTTTTCCACTTGAACAACGCGTAACTTTGATTCAATCGCCAATAAATCGAAATGTACTCCATATTAATTAGCTTGCGTGTGCGCAACGCTACTGTACACTATCAAAGATTTATTGTTCGTTCATCGAATAAAGTTTATTTATGAAAAATGCCATCGCTTGTTTCAAGTCAGTTAGCCATTCGCGTGCGAAGCCACTTTGTAAATCTATTTTGTTTTTATTTAAATTTGTAACAGAAGGAGAGGTTATAGCATTTCATAGGAACATCCGGTTAAGTAACTATAGTGAAGAATTATTTACTTATGTTATGTAATAATTGTTATACGGCGATCTTGAGAATTTTGAGCATTTACATTTAATGGTGTGATGAGACTTATGAGTAAATCATATGATTTCATTAATAAAAAAAGTGTTTAGAATTATAATCATAGTGTTTAGAATAATAATATATACTACAGTGCTATGGTATTTTAATAATACTAATAAGCATTAATATATTAACTAATGTATTTGAAGAAAAGACAGATTTTTACCCTTGATTATACATTTCCAGGTAATTCTAGATATTAATTTTCCACGATGTTTCTGAAGTAAATTTTGTAACCTCTGAGATTAGTCAAAACAAACAGCAGATGTAAGAGGTAATAATAATTTTATACCATAGTAAATAGGTACGTTACAACGTACTTGTATTTACAATTTAAACAAAATGCTAATTGCTAGTCATTTATCATACACTACCCATAAAAAGCGCAAAATAAGTGTAACATAAGACATAGAATAGCAAATTCATTTAAAAATAATATCAAGCTAGTGTCATAGTATCGTATTCAATGCGGCGGAGGGGCCATTTCTATCAATTTATGACCCTCTGGATATTTAACGTGATCGGAAAACCGAGATCGGTTACTAATGAGGGATTTTTATCCAATTTATTTTCAGCTAGCTGATCCTCGCGATTTCACTCGCGTTTATGGTTACCGATTTTCTCCTATGAGCCTGTAGCCTTCCTCAATAAATAAACTATCTAACACAAAAATATTTTTTTAATTCAAACCTGTAGTTCCTGAGATTAGCGCGTTCAAACGAACAAACAAATTTTTTAACTTTATAATATCAGTATAGATAAAATGCGATAAAAATAATAAGCTTATTTTAATTTTTTTATGTGAATGTATTGAGGGTTCTAATTATTTTAAGTGTATCGTTGTAATATATTATTGGTGTATACTTTTATAATGGAGTATCCTTTCCTTATCACTTTGCTGGCATAAATGGACGCTGATAAGCAATACTGCGTCAACCCAAACATACTTTATTTTGAGAAAATGGCGTACAAAGATGTCAAAGCTATTCTTAATAAATGTGTTTGAAGACGTATATATCCACCTTTTCATTTCTTTTTTGATAAAATGTATAATTAATTGAAGCTGATTGGTGTAATGAAAAGTGGTATCTAAAAATAAGTCTTTCAAACATATAAGATTATTGCATAAATTGAAAAATATTGGAACTCACTCGAAACTCTCTGCTATAAATTAAGAATCTTTTTTCATACTTATGTAGTATAGATGACATAAATTTTTTTGAATAATAATCAATAGTTAATCAAGTATCAAAATACATCAAAATCTCCGAATTTGACTTTTTGTGGTGACACATTACTGCTTATCAGCATCCAAATATAGATTTTGTTACGCCTAAAACCCATTTTTGTATATGCCTGGTACAAGAAACGCGTGGTCTACTGTAATTGAAATGTAATAAACCTTTCACATTCTCGTAAGAGGAAACAATAAGTCGACAAAGTTTTATCGCAATGGGATAAAGAGTATGACAGAGAATAAAATGCGAACAAACATAACCTTGATTTTTATACTATGATGACGACTATGATTATGTTTTAAAAAGTAAGTTATTGCCATCTAGACAGACGCGTTGGCGCAATGGTCACTGCAACTGACTAAAGCGCTAACGGTCGCGGGTTCGATCCCCGATCACGGTAAACGTGTGTATTGGCCATACAGATGTTTGTCGTGGTCTGGGTGTTTGTGTTAGTGTTGTGAGTGTTTCCGGACCCCCGACACAAGGCCATGAAATCTTAATGGGGCCGTTAAGTGTGATGCGTTATTTATTTATTATTATTATTATTATCTAGGATAATGTAGCTTTCAAATGGTACTATAATTTTAAAATAGGTTAAGTGGTTCCGGAGCTTATTTCACACATACCAGGTCACTCTCTCTTAATATTGGTATAGTATATGACATACATTTCAGTCACTATTTCTTAAGGGAATTAATTATTATTTTTCCTTAGTTAATATTAACAAAAAATATTTAAAAAAGATCTCCAAGACATATGTACATAGGGATTATTCGTTCTCTACACTTATTTGGATGCTAATAATCAATAATGTATCAACCCACAAAAAGTCATATTTGGAAATATTGATGTATTCTGATAATGCGTCACGTATTTAACATTATTCAAAAAAAAAAAAAAACTCAAGTCATCTAAATTTGTTTTACCAAAACAGAAGACAAAAGATATATATATATATATTTCTTCAAAATAAATTGCTAAGTAATAAGTTTGACATCTTTAGACGCCATTTTTTCTGTAAAGTCCGTGTGGTTTGACATAGTATTGCTTATAAGCGTCGATTTAATAAGAATTATTTGAACATTTTACGAGATGTTGATTAAATTTGCAATAAGCTCCCTAAGATCATCTCAGTAATTGGCTGACAGGCTTCCGAGCTATCAAAGAACCGAAACGGGCTACATCCCTTGATATTAATAAAAATATTAATAGATGAAGTTACACAGAGACTCTGTCAGCTGCATTTTCTTAAAGCAGCCAAGAAAATGATGTCCGATCACATGAAAATGTTCTGTGGATACGTCTTTGTTATTAAATAAAGTGATTTTATTTTATTAATGTTTTTTTGTTATCATCATTTTTATCATCATCTGATGTTGAGTGATCACCGTTGCGTACATACAAAACAAAACAACATTTGCAGTATCAGAGCCATAAATGTGTTGCCAGTTTGAAAGGATTAAGGGATAATGTGGGGATTAGAAGGTTGTACTTTCGATTTTCTCACTCGCTGTACAAAACACCGCATATATACTTTACACTGGTTTTCTGTCAGAGTGTGGTACTGCTTCGATTGAATCAGTTTATAAGTCCCAATTAGAATCTCATGATCCTGTGTCGGGGTTACCTAACGTTCCTTAAATAAATGTTTATACAAACGACTATGCTTTATAATATTATTATAGTATTATTATTACTTTTTTTATAAAAATAATAGCTGGAAAATGAATTGGTGAATTCCTTGATGTAAAGTGATCATCGGCAACCATAGATATATGCAGCACTATAGGAGCCACAAATGCGTTTGAAACTTAAAGAAGGAATAAGGAACGAAAAAAAATACGAAATAAATACAGGAATAAGAAGGGACTAGGCTTCCGACTCACTCACTCACTGTAAACGCTATATTAGCTACTTCACGTCAATTTTCTGTGAGAGTGGGGTACTGATCCGATCGAGTCACCCTGTATACTGTAGTCAGTGGGTTACAGCTAGTTTCTCAGTAATATATTAAATATTGCTGTAATATCCATATTAAGTCGAATATAGCAAGTTCATAACGGCAGTGCGGATAAAATTGCTCGTAGCATAAAGGAAAGCGGGCGGATATAGAAAATCTCTCAATACCAGCCAGCTTTCAGCTCAAAGAGCCGTGTCCATGTTGTAATAACCTGGGATGTTTCCATGTCTTATTCATTATTGGACCTAGATTTTAAATTGTAAAGATTTTTCGAAAAATATAGGTACTTGGTTTAATTTTATCGAGTGTACGTTTGTTCATATTCGAAGAAATGTTTTTTTTTTAATTTGTGTAATACTAATTTTTCAAAATGAAAACAATACAAAAATTTATAGTTTTCGTACAAAAATATAACCGACTTCAAAAAGAGGTTTTGTTGTATACATAGATACTATTAATATAGATACCAGTTATTAGTTATAAAAGAGTTATATTGTCTTTCTCCGAGGATATTTATCATATATCCATATCGATACCTCGCACGTAAGTTGTTGTAACCCCAAAATTACAATTTTACAGTAGAGCACTTTTAATCTGTTTTAGTTTGAAAGTTACAACTAAATACGCCTTTATTCAGGCGTATTTTGTTGTAACTTTCCTTGAAAAAAAAAAATTTTGAAATTTTTTGACTTTGAATGCATTAAGAAATGCAAATTCGTGTAGTATTCAGTAAAAACGCTAATGGCAATTTTGTGGCTTACAATAACTTACGTGGGAGGTATCGATGTATTATATACTAAACCTTCCTTGATATAGATTTAAATAGCGAAAACCCCATTCAAATCGGATTATCAACTTTAAGAAAATCGTGGCCACACGAACTTACATACATACGAGTCGTATATAGAATCTCATTTCTTGAAGACTAATCAGAAAACATACACCCATACATCGGTTAAAAATGATGAAATTATGGGGTAACTAATATTAAAAAAAACGCTACGAACTAAAATCCTTCTCTTCAAAAAATAAAGAAAAGGATAATAGTAAAGAAAACGCTTTTGACATAATTTTTTGCAATTTCATAAGTGATCAATGTAGTAAAATGTATTAGTTTGTATTTGTGCCATCCATTGTCATTTAGATACTTAATATCGTGTTAATATTTGTATTACTCATAAATGGACGGTGATAAGCAATACTGTGTCAAGCCACACGGACATCATTTTGAGAAAATGGCGTCCAAAGATGTCAAACTTATTCTTAACAAATATGTTTGAGGAAGTATATATCCATCTTTTCTTTTATTTTTTGATAGAAGGTATTATGAATTAAAAGCGATTTATTTAATATATTATCTAGTAAAAAGTTTTTCAAATATTTGAAATTATTGTATAAATTGCAAAATATGGAGCGCACTTGGAAATCGAAACAATTAATTAAGAGACTTTTTCCGTACTTATTAAGTTTATATGACTTGAATTTTTTTAATAATGTTAAATAGGTTAAGCATTATCAAAATACATCAATACCTCCGAATTTGACTTTTTATGGGTGGACACATTATTGCTTATCAGCATCCAAATATAACGTTTCTTTCCGAGCTTCGTTTTCGAGATTACCGAATAATATTGTGATAGCACTTGCTAATCTTCTTTGAAGTTCTTCATATAATCTCTTATAATACTAGCTGTCCCTTGCGGTTTCACTCGCGTTTATGATTACTGCTTTGCTCCTATGTATCGTAGCGTGATTTAATATAGCCTATAACCTATAGCCTTCCTCAATAAATCTCACACTAAAATAATTTATCAATTCGAACCAGTAGTTCCCGAGATTAGCGCGTTCAAATAAACAAACCAACAAAGTCTTCAGTTTTATAATATTAGTATAGATAAGCTCTTCATATAATCACGTATAGATAAATAATTTCATGTACAGGTAAGTTCAATTAGTCATTACATTTTCATCTACACTAATATTATAAAGAGGAAAGATTTTACTGTTTGTTTGTTTGCATAGAATAAGCTCTGAAACTACTAGAACGATTTAGAAGTACTTTTTGCACTGTATAGGCTATATTACATCACGCTACGACTACAGAACGAAGCAGTCACCATAAACAAGAGTGAAAACGCAAGGGGCATTAAAGTGCCTAGTCATTGATTTCAATTTAAAATATAACTGATCCATAATACGGAAATATTCGAAACAATCAATTACTCGCGAACTGTCAAAGTGAAAAGTCCTCCGGGGAAAACAGGTAAAACAAAAATATAAAACTGTAGCGAAACGAACAAAACATTGATTAATGACAAAATGCACTCGAAAACAAACTGTCGAACTTCTTCAAATACACGATACAAATGCCTCAAGTATACCCCTCGGAAATAATGGTTTCCTCTATGGAGACGTTTACCCTAACTGCCGCGACTCTGTCAAACGATTACCAACCTTACCCGTAACAACTAAGGTTCAATTTCGATTAGTGAATATTTTGTAGGGTAAGCAACCAAAAGTTGGTACACGATTTTCTTCACAGTTTCGTTGCTTTTTTTCTTGTTGTCCCGCGGAAGCGGTAGTGGCGTGTAGGGACGTGTGTTTCCTCTTTTTTTGTTGAGAAATTGTTTCGATGCCATTAAGCCGTTGACAGATCACCTCCTTTGAGTAATGCCTTCGATTGTTTGTTATAGAGGGTGAATGTATTGTGGGACAATTCACGGATTTCGAAAACGATTAACATGTTTTATAGACGCTATACAGCGTTTGATAGATTATATTGCTATCGATTTCAATAATATTGTTCTATCGATATCAAAGGTCATGCTGTGATGATCGGTGTATATCTTTCACAGTATAAAAATAACGTTTAAATATAAAAACAGGTGTGTGCATAATCATTAATAATTTATAAGTCAATAAAAGTTAAGCGCGAGATTACAAATTTATAATCAATTACGTTTATTTATAAACATCGACACCAAAGCTTGAATGCAATAATAAAATTGATTACCCTCACTATAATAAAAGAACTTCCCCGAATAAATCAATCATTCTATCGAATACTTGTATCTCATTAATATTTAATGCATCGATTACGCAAAAATAATGATTACGGTATCCCCTTAAATCTTCACTGAACTATGGGACACTTAGTTTTTCGATAAAGAATTATTTTTTTCTCACGCATCTTTACCTTACACATGGGCGGTATTTCGGAAATAAGCAACCTATTACCGACCCTACCACGTTAGTATTTCGGATCATTTCCGTTCCAGTATATTTATTGGATGTAATATTTAGGATGCACGTACGTTAATGAAATGAAACTAGTAATATATCAGAAACCCCATGTCCACTAGTGCCGACGTTCGATTCCGCTATAACTTTAACTATGTATAAACTTTGTCTTTTATGGTTCGGTTATATTATCAATCGTTTAAGCATTTAAAACATTGAAATTTTGTAATGAAAATCTAAACTCAGTAATAAGTCGACAAACACGTTGGCACAGTGGTTACTGCAACTGACTGTAGCGCTAAAGGTCGCGGGTTCGATTCCCGCTCACGGCAAACGTCTATATTGGCAAAAAGGATGTTTATCGTGGTCTGGGTGTTTGTGTTAGTGCTGTATGTGTTTCTGGACACCCGACACAAGGCCACAAGATCTTAATGGGGGCCGTTGAGTGTGATGCGTTTATTTATTTATTAAGTTTAGATTTATTATAATGCAGCTTTTAATAATATGATTACAATAATAACATTTTCTAAGCATATCTAAAAATAGAAAATATGTACAGAAGATTGAATTTTTTCTGAAATAGGTTACTTTTTACGTCATTTATTATACCCCTTCTAAAAGACACAATTTGATGATCAATTTAACTAGATTTGCAGTGGAACTGTAACATAAATTGACCATAAATTAAAATCAAAGGTCAATGGACCGCCGAGTCCTCCAGACTAGATTGTGACATATCGAATCGATCGAAGGGGATGCTAAATTGACTAATCCAATTTTTTGCTCCTTGCTCAATATGGAAACCGTCGTGACACACGTCAGTCCAACCCAGCTAGTGAAATGACATGATGATTGGCGGTACATGTACCTATATGGATGGACACCCAGATTGCCGATCAATTATATCGTATCGCTTGTCCTTGCAACACAATACTAACAATTATCTTATGATGACTTAAAAAAAGCCATCGACTTCAAAAGCGAAATACGTTATTTCGTTTAAATGGACGCTATATTTATCTGGTTATTTTGATTTTAAAACGACTGAACTGATCGTGATAAACAAAATAGGACAAATCTGAAAGTATACTTTATACAAATAAAAAAAGGATTTTCAAAATCGTTTAAGAAATGACTGAGTTCTGAGGTAACAAACATTAAAAAAACATACGCTACAAATTGAGAACCTCCTTGTAGTCGAAGTCGGTTGCAAATACTTAAATTTTATCCCACTAATTAGAGATATATTTACTTCACCCTGCGTATATCAAATATAGAAATCATCTGTAATTATTAAACACATTTAACATCAGATATTTTGACCTCAAACAATATCATATGCTACTACTAGCGTTATTCCCGTTCCATATATCCGTATATAATTTTTTTTTGTCATGTGCTAAATTCAGGATATTTTTTGTATAATTTTAAACACCCATACATACAAATCTTAATACTTTTCGCTTTCCGCGTTTCCCATGAACGCAGCCACAGTTTAAAGGTTAAAAGTCATCTCTTGTACTCTGGTCGAATTTTATCTCAATTGTAATCTTGTTCGGTGACTGCTTTAAAGCTTACAAGATATACTGCGCTATTGATATCTATTCCAATGCGTATAAAGTGATTAATTATGCGGTTTCGAGTGCGTAAATGTTAGGAACATGTGATAATGATCGGGGGTTAAGACGCCGGGTCATGCTAGAATGGACCGTATCATATTTCGTTAAATATTATATTGAAATGTCCAGTTTCTTGTGGTCTTTATTGAATTACAATTTGCCATCATATGCTACTGTGTTAGAGAATTTTAAAGGTCGTTCAAGTATTGGGTAATGACTATTAAAAGTCGTTTGGATTTAGTGCTTTCGAGATTAATTTTGAAATAATAATTTTATATACGTCAATGTAACATTTGTGTGCTATCAATAATACTATATTACGGAATGTTGCAAATGAATTTATAAGTTTGTTACTTGTTCAAGGTCACAATCCGTGGTAGATTTAGTGAAATTGGGTAAGAAATTACGAAAAATTTGTTTGTAAGTTTGTTTGTAAGAGGTAATCTCGGAACTACTGCTCCGATTTGAAAAATCTTTTTGCGTTAGATAGTCCATTTGTTGAGGAAGGCTATAGGATATATTACATCACACTACGACTTATAACCAAAAACACGAAACAATTCAGAACGAATCAATCAGTAAACGGTTAAACACTTCCAACATTCTTCTGGGCGGCACAACTCTTCCTCGTTTTTAACATTAAAAAACCATGACAGCAAATAGGGTTGCCAACGCTCGGACAAACGCGTGATCACTTGTAATTGGCGTCTTCTGATGGATGAGGCTGACCGCGCCTCATTACAGAACTACAACGTTAGATGAACCACACGAGAGACCTCTACGTCATGTGACATACGGACCAAAATGGATCACCACAAGTGCCAAAATATATTTGCTAAAATGTGTAAGCAGTTCGTCGTTACTAAGCTAAATATGATTTGCGAATCTTAAGATCCTTATTATGTAGGTGATAGAGGATACAATTGATTGGTAGATATGTCAAAGGAAGCTGGTCAAGATTTATAAGTAGACAATAATTATTGCTAATACATGAATTTGATGTGAATGATTTATATAAGTCAATCAGTCAGCTGATTGACTTCATCAACGCATTCTAAACCGCTGACGCTATATACTTGAAATTCTGGCAGTTGATGCCCTTTATGTAAGCATCCAACCTAACTAATAAAGTATTTTTGGAAATTTCAACCCGAAGGCTGTGAAACAAGAGATGTACCGCTGTATAAAAGTAAAGTAAAGTAATAGCCTGTACATATACCACTGTTGGGCAAAGGCCTCCTCTCCTATTAAGGAGAAGGTTTAGAGCTTAATCCACCACGCTGCTCCACTGCGGGTTGTCGGATATGCATGTGTCAGAATTTCTTTTGGCACATGCAGGTTTTCTCACGATGTGTTCCTTCACCGCTGAGATCGAGATGAATTTAAACACGAATTTAGCACTTGAAAAATCAGTGGTGCCAGCCGGGGTTTGAACCTGCGAACACCGGTTGAGATCGACGTGTTCTAACCACTAGGCCATCTCGGCTCGAAGCGAAGGGTAAAGTCAATGCGCTCTAGTTAATAATGGATAGATAAAGAGTTGTGACTGTTCGTTAACCATAATAAAGATTACATTAAAAATATAGGTTCTATTTAGTGGTATCAGTAAGATGTTCAGAACAGACAGAAATTACCATCAAGAACAATAAATAAATTATATGTTCCTGTGTGTCACTTGGAAACGATTACAACACGAACGGGCAAATAACAAGAAACATCTGGATGGTATATACAAATATTTGTTACTAGCGGGGATCGAACCCTCGTACATACGCGCTACGTCAGCCGGAGTAACTACCGCGCCATCCTACCATTAATGATCAGTATATAGACACATCACTGATACAGATTTATTTGTAAATACACATTGATTTACTTCATTACTATTTTACGAATACTTAAAAAAGTTCGTTAAATGACAGCTGCGTGTATTAAATTATTCAATGAAGTGTTAAATAAGGTATACCTCTGAATACTGTTTAGGCGACACGATGTGGAAACACGTACAGCACTGTTTATAACTGATTCTGTTGCATGTCTGAGAAATCACTATACTAATGAATAGCATAAAGAATGTACCCACATTTTTAAGACTCGACGTTTCGCTTTAGGTCAGTCAATTATACTAGACTTTAAACGATTATTTTATCATTCGAATAGTTGCTAAATCGAATAGAAACATGCGCGTAATAATCACCAATTATCTGAATAACACTAATGCACAGTTCAACAAAAATCTTTACTTATATTATAAACGCGTTAGTTTGTGTATATTTATGGATGTTTGTTACTCTTCTACGAAAAATCTGCTGAATAGATTTTAATTAAACTTTAAAATAATATAGCTTATACATCAAAATGATACACAGGCTATAATTTATAAAGATATTGTGTGAATTGTCCAAAATATAGCGAGATATTCGGGCGTGCGCTGCTAAAGCCGTTAAAATAACTAGTATATAATGTATTGAAGGGATGACTTAAAAATACTATCCAAATAATCTTAATATTTAATTATTTACTGGAAGTAACAATATTGTAGTAGTATAACATATTCTCAATGCTGTCTTATAATCATGAATGCCCGTTCCACGAATTGTCATCTATTTTAAAAGTGTCATCAGCCAGCTCGCGCGTTTATATTTCAGCCAGTACTCGTTTACCAATCGCGCCTCCTTACAGTATACATATGTATAAGGAATGTTTATCTTAAATAGTCCTAGAAAAAAGCCACAGCATATATGGATGCTGATAAGCAATAATGTTTCAACCCACAAAAAGTGATATTCGGAAATATTAATGTATTTTGATACTGCATCACCTATTTAACATTATTCAATAATATACACAGTCATATAAACTAAATAAGCACGGAAAAAGTTTCTTAATTAATTGTTTCGAATTTCAAGGTAGTTCCATACTTTGTACTTAATACAATAATCTCATATATTTAATCAACTTTTTATTAGATAATATATTAAACATATCAGCCTGATTTTAATTCATTACACCTTTTATCAAAAAAGAAAAGAAAATATGGATAAAAACTTATTCAAACAAACTTATTAAGAATAGGTTAGACATCTTTAGACGCCATTTTCTCAAAATGAAGTTCGTGTGGCTTGACACAGTATTGCTTATCAGCGTCCATATACTTCATGTGTAAACCATTATCGCCTAAACTAATCAGACCCAAACGAAATCGTTAGCAACAATCGTTTTACAATTATTATGTTTATCTGTATTGCTTTTTACATAACTGCGTGACGCAAAGGAAGGTAATATGTTTATCAGTCTATGTACATATGTATGTGAGTTTGTACCTTTGTGGCATTATTTAGACCAAACCGATTTTGATAAATGATAAATCGTTTGATTCATCATAATGGCACAAGTGCCATAGAAAGTATAAAAATTTGGAAAAATCAAAATAGGTGTCGTTGGATAGGTATTTAAAAATCATTTTGAGATTTTTCATATAGTTTTTTATCAGAATTATCGTTAAGAATTTATAAAGATTTCAAAGTTGGTTAGTAACGATTCTCACTCATAGGTTTTAAGCAGAACTGATTGATACCGTACTGCTGACTGCAGATGATCTTTTTCGCAAACGGGTTTTTTAATATTTTTCTTTAATTACTTTTTACTCGTAGATGATTTAAGAAATAGACATTTCGTATCAAACTAATAGCAGGAATTCCTAGTAAACGAACCCGCAGGCAAGAGCTAGTCAAACTATAATATAATACCATTAAGATTATCTAAGATCCATACAAGGGAGAAAAGATAATGTTTTGTAATAGCCATCGTCAGAAAGCCGACTGACCGGTTGATGAATAATAAAAACTTTCTATAATCGAATCATCGACACTTAAGGCATAGTTATTTTGTTTGGCAATCTACTTGAAATAGGAGCGTTCGTAGGAAACAGCTCGGTAATACGTAATTAGCATCTAAAGTAGGCGATACGGAGTCTATTAAGTAGTTCTACACATGTGATTGTGCGTTTCCATTGGACGGAAACGATTTTTAAATACTTTTATCTAAATAATAATTATTGAGATTGCATTGAAAGTAATTATGGTAACTTTAATTGAGAAAATCTTTATTTTTAAGGACGTTTTGGATTCCATTGTCAATTTGAATAGATGATTTGATTGCATTGTTTATTGGTTAAGTTTAGTCAAAGGCACTTAAAAAAATCTTTTATCCGTAAATCTAAACAATTGTTACACGTTAAACATTGAATGTAATGTAATTGAGTGCAGAATGCACGGTTTTCACTATTTCATAAGCTGTCTGATAACTTTTACTTCACTTCTGCCAACTGATATATTTATACATTGTCATGGTGAAAGACTGCATCGGTTCTATAAACACCTAAAAATTTTGGTTACGTCGCCGTAGAGTTCTTATTTCGAGAAAATTGTGCAAAGTTTTCCTTAACCATACAAAACGTATTAAATGCATTTATCAAAAAATAGTGTCTTAAAAATAGTCTCAAATGCGCTTGTTTTAAGGTTTAAAATTATTCGAATATATATTTATGATATAACACTCTCTTCCATAAAGAACACAAATCCCCAATACAATATCGAATAGACGATGTGATGCGAAGCATCTTATGTTTTTTTCCTTAATAAGATAAGAGAATTATTTCTTGCTAAAGTATATGTACATTATACAGGTAACTCTTTTTTCGGGGCTCTGTACTCGAAGGATATGAACGGCATCTGTATATATCAGTCGTCTGTATGTATCGTCCCTCTGTTCGTAGGTCTGTGGATCTGTAAGAGAACTACTTCATGGACCAAAATTTTCACAAAATCTGTATTTCTATTTCTGCTATAACAAAAAATTACACAAATAGGTAAATACATAAAGGATATTATTTTTTTAAAATATGGTTGAAGCGAGTCGCTTTAAGTTTCATAAACATATTAGCGCAATGGTTACTGCAACTGACTGAAGCGCTAACGGTTCGAACCCCGCTCAGGGCAAAAGCCTGAATAGGCCATAAGGATGTTTGTCGTGGCCTGGGTATTGTGTTGCGTGTTTACGGACCTCCGACATAAAATTATGAGGTCCTAATGGAATTGAGTATGATACTTTTTTGTTTTTTTTTTAATGTTTTAAATCTTGTACGTCAAGTCTAAGTTTTTACTTTTGCTTATTTTAAGAATAGTACACATGCACATGTACGCCAATTTATAAAAAAAAATGACAACTATGTAAATAGAAGGCATGGGCAACTTTGAGCACATGGATGTCATCTCCTTAATAAAAAAATGCTATGAAATGAAACAAAAAATGAAAACCATTCGTGTCCAGGTCCGAAATAATACGTGTTTTTAAATATATTATCTTCATAAATATTGACATTTTCAATCCGACAATTAATCGGATCGATGCAGTGCAAACCCAACCGAGGTGTGGCTAAAGTGGTTTTCACTTTCTTAAAATCTGCAGGAAATTAATTAGTCACTGTCTTTGCAATGGACAAGAGTGTTGCGTAAAATAGGCTCGGTTCTTTTAGATGAGTTGACTTGTAAAACAGTGTAGTAAATCGTTATACCGCAAACTGGATTTTGCATTTACGTTTGGTCTTGTTTGTTTATGTGATTGAGTTCGTAGTGTGAAAATGTTTAGCGTTTATGTTAATCTATGGTTTTAATAAAATTGATAATTTCTGTATAAATGTTTTGATTGATGCCTCTAGCTTTATTGTGAGAAAAGATGATGTATTAAAAGAATAATTAGTAATGTTTTTGACAGTTTTATTGATACGATCTAGGAATATGTTTATGAAATTATATTCTACATAATTATGTGACAGAAACGTTGACGCAGTGGTCACTGCAACTGAATGAAGCCTTAACGGTCCCGGGTTCGAACCCCGCTCACGGCACACGTCTGTATTGGCCATACGGATGTTTGTCGTGGTCCGGGTGTTTGTGTGTGTTTTTCTCGACACAAGGTCACGTGATCTAAATGGGAGCCATTGAGTGTGATTCGTTTATTTGATTTTTATTATAACATATATACAATTATATCATAAATAGCTTTAAATAGCTTGTGCAAAATTTAAGCTACTAGAAAGTTAATGAAAAATAATATTTGTCACTCGTAATTGTGTACATGGTTTTAGGCGATTATTAATATGAGACCAAAACTTATAAACGTAAATTATCGCCAAAATTCGTAGGACAAAATAAAAAATTAGAGTTAAATTCACAGAAAAAGTAAGAAATTCTAATTAGTTCGCCTCTGCAAAGTTTCGATAAAGGATAGGAATATTTAAATAACTTTTTTTTGATAAAAAGAACAATGCAAAGCATTCAATACCTCCAAATAGCCGGATCTACGATGTACATGTACATGTTCATGTCATAGAATTTCTTTCGATACATTAACGTTTCCACAGACTTCCCTTCGCCGCGCAGAATAAGGCAAATTGCACACAAATTAAACACTTGTAAAACTCAGAAGTGCCTGACCGGAATGTATTTACACGCCTCTAGTAGCCTAAGCGGTGGGACAGCTTTTTGAACACGATAAACAGATGCCGATATAGATTAATTACATATACATTAAATAATTACCTTTTACACAGTATAAATTATTTACATATTTCTACTTTTGAATGAAAGAAAACAATTTTATTTCGCCCATCTTTATAAATCTTTGTTGAAATTATGACTTTTATATACAAAAAAAAAATCTTCAATTTGAATGGGACTAATTCACTATGCTTATATCATCTGTGTAATGTTTATACTTTGTCGCGCTTTACGGTTGTCATGCTTAAAAAAAATTTAGCGTCTATTCTTGTAGCTACCTAGTGTTTATATAATAAACATACTATAATAATACATATATAATCCATAACCCAATAGCCTTAAATATTAAAACAATCAAGATCTATTTAAACGTTATTTTATAAGTACAGATATGTTACGTTAAAAATCTGTACCGATTTCCAAGTTGGACTGGTTGCTAGGCAACGTCGTCCAAGTCCAAGTAGTCGCCATTTGTGGTGCCAAAACCCATGAGCTTATAATATATCAGAATTTATACAATATCTTTGATCATCATTGATTAAATTAAAACTCATTCATCTATTAAAAAGGTCAATAAAATTATGGATGTTAATATTGTATTTAAAACAAAAGTCAATGTGAAATTTAATTGCGTGTAACAATTTTTTTCATATATAACGAAAAAAATTGTTTTTGAATATCAATAGAAAGCTATTATGTCTTTCCGGACAAAAATTAATATTTTTATTCGTTGTTCTTTTTATAACGTACGAACGATTAAATTTTTGCATTTAAAAAATTTATTTTATTTTATTTCAAAAAGTTTTTTACAACGGTTTTCACTAAATCGTTAAAACTATATTTATTTATACACACATTAAAAATATATATATAAGAAATGTTCACACAAGAATAGGCCATTCATCACAAAGTCGCCGTCAAGTCTGGTCGGAGCGGGTTGCCTCTAGGAATTGTATTTGTTATTATTTTCCCATACAGAGAGATTCCATTGGAAGCGCTGAATATAACGATACGGCCATATTAGTGGTGTCATTGTAGAGAAATGATTGTATAGACTGGACATTTTTCATGTATATATTTTTCTTATGAAATGTTCTAAACTTCAAGAAGAGGAATGTAGAGAAATGCATCATCGTGTCTAATCATTCTTAGGTCTGGAAATCACTCGAATGTTCTATAATGTAGAAGATGCCGGACAATAAATAGATTGTATCCTTTGTTATTAAGTGCAAATTTTAAGGTTGAATCTATAAAACATGGTTCGATTCAGCTCTCACATAAATGTGCACTATAGTTTCATGTACTAACCATGTAAGTGTGCGCTGCTGCGCAAAGGCCTCCTCTCCTATTAAGGAGAAGGTTCACTGTTGAGAGCTTAATCCACCACGCTGCTCCACTGCGGGTTGATGGATATACATGTGTCAGAATTTTTCCCAGCACATGCAGGCTCCGCATCATCACGATGTTTTCCCTCACCGTCTTTCTCGAGGTAAATGTAAACACAAATTTTGCACTTGAAAACTCAACGGTGCTAGCTGGGGCTTGAAGCCGCGATAATCGGTTGAGATCGAGGTGTTCTAACCACTAGGCTATATCGGCTGTCTTCAGCTATTTCATCAGGTTCATATAAACAACGCTTTATTGGATTAATATTTTTAATATCTGTCTTAAATAAGATCTTAAGATTTTGATATTCTAAGTATATAGTTTCAAAAAATAATTATAGTAATATATAATTCCCTGCAAGTCTGTCCACGCTAGTTGCTTTCGGCGTCGCTCGGGTACACAAACGGTTCTTTAATCTATATTTTCAGGAAGAAAAAGGAATAATAATAATCTTTATTAAATCACTACTATATAGGGATTACTATTCCTACGATATCCTAAGTCTATGGCACATTGCTTTTCAATCAGGAAGCTCTCACGTGTCAATCACCAATTACACCGCACTTTGTCCACCGTCAATCGATGCCAGCCAATCGGGTAGCTGAATTTTAAATTGTTCGAATTCCGAAAATTAATTTTCAACGTTTCTTTCAAAGAATAGATGAAGTAACATTTTTAAAGAAAAAGTATAAACATCGCTTCTGCGAACTAAACAACTCTTTAAATTAGTAAATGTTAAAACGCTAAGATGGTTACAATACATAAAATGTATTGAGACAGTCTGGAAGCGATCGCCTTATTCCAAGGTGTGGTCATCATCTATGACATCTTTAATATCAAACCATCCTCTTACACACAAAAGTTTCTTTATAATATTTTTAAACTTTGTCATAGAAGCATTTTGAAAGTTTTGAAACAACCTTTACTAAAAATGAAATCTAGCTAAATCGATTAATCATCCCCAAATCTAAATTTTATGAAAATAGTTGTAGCCGTTTCTGAAAACATAAATCGCTCGTTTAAAGGTATTGAATACTTGTCTGTATGCAAATATCAATATATTTCATGAGAATTTACAGCTCCGGCTCCGAAGGCTTAACTGCGAGAAAAGCCGCGGACAGTCGCCAACAGATGATAAGCATTACCACCTCACAGTTGTACTGACAAAATCTAAGATTCAAATCGCCTCGTAGATTTTAATCTACAATGAAAGCACATGTCAAAAGGCGAGTCATCTATCATGGGAAACAGCTATTACATTCAACGAAAAGTACACCTTAGTGTAATTAGAATAGAGTTGAATATATTTCGTAGCCAACTCACCCTATAATAAAATGCATTATTAAATAGCGATTCTGTGACCCCATTTGAAACGCATTAGCAAGCATTATGTCTAATTTGCTTGTTTTAATTCAGTTTTGATTTTAATAAAGTTGCCTCTTCAATTATTCTATAAAGCGTCCGTATTCCTGAGGGTCTGGCAATATGGTGTCTTGAAATGTCGAGTGAAATTATAAATGTATTTGTGATCTGAGGGTGGTATTATATATGTTTAATATTCAAGGATAATATTTTTATAATTTATTAAGCTTTATGAGTAAGGAACTTCTATATCAATGTTTTTATTAATAAAGAAATATATTCCTGATATTTTGTTCTTTTGTTTTATTAACCAATATATCTATAATATTATTAGTCTTTATTGCATTTACAATAATATTTAAACAATAATAATAGCGTGTAAAGGCACTAACTAGCTGCACGTCGCGTTTTCACTCGCGTTTATGGTTACTGCTTCTAAGAGTCGTATCTTCTATAGTCGTTCCTCCATAAACAGGCTATCCAACGCAATTTTTTTTTCAAATCGGTTATCAGTAACTTCAGAGATCCTTTCCATAAAAACTTACAAACAGATTTTATTTCTTTATAATATTACTGGGAGATTTGATAGACTAAGAAAGAAAGAAGAAAAAAATAAAAACAAAAAAGTTACTCAACTGTATTTCTTAATGATGACGTGTAAAATAAAATAAACGCACATAAAAGTAATATGAAAAGTACTAGAAAATGATGTACATTTTGTTAAGCAAATATCAAAACAGAGTCTTTGTGAAATTCCATCATATGCTCTATGCACCCGTCTCATCCAATATTCCATGTAACGCAAGGGTCGTTACGCAATAACTCATAAATTGAGCCGATTAATTGATTTCGGTGAAGGGTTGAGATCCCCCAGCGTTTGTTTTGACAAATGCGCCGACGTTCGGGGGTTATTTGTTATAAGCGGCCTGTTATGTCGTGTTTGGTGTAAAAATGTCATTAATATCAATGTTGCATTTTGAAAAGGGAATTGTTTTTTTTTATAATTGAATACCTTTTCTTTCTGCTTGAAATTTAATTTGTAATAATATTATCTGCAAAACCTACTCAATTTCTTGAAAATATAATCTTGTTTAAAATTATCATCGTTCGATATTTAAACAGTGTTTCAATGTTATTTTAATACCCGAAAAGGATGATATTCTTCCGTGTTAGTTTAGCATTTTACAAATTGTATTTGATTTTTCAATGTTTTTAAAATTGTTTTTGTGTAAGAGGCTCAAATTGATTGAAATTATTGGAATTAGGAATCTTTTAAATTAATAAGGCAACCTATAAAACTTACAATTTTGTATTATATACATAGATATAATCGTATTAAACATTACTAATAAAATGAAGTAGCCATACATACGTCTTAAAACCTAAAGCAATACATTTAAACCGTTAAAAAAAAACATGCATTTAGTTATTAAAAGGTAATATTTTAAGTAAGATATAATTAATTAGACAATTAATTTTTCCGAACATATCCGGGTTCAACGTCTCACTGTCAACAGTTAAAATATTCGTTTGTTTTTATTTTACGAAAATTTCCCAAACATAAAGAAGCTAAGATCATTTGCATATATAAGTTGATGGGAATAAATCATGGCGGACAGTAATCCGCGGCCATTTTGATGTACAACAGCGCCATCTGTGTCAACTGAATGAGTTATTATCCTTGTATTTAATTGTAGGGCTGGCAAAATGTACATTTTTTTAAGTCAATATGTCAATATTTATGTTTCGTTTTTTTTTGCGTGAATAATGGTAATTAGGAATTCGTTTTAAAATGTTTATACTAGTTCAATTAATTTAGTTTAAGAACAATTTAAACAATAACAAAAAATGACAAACAGAACTTCTAAATTACATCAATCGAGAAATCTTATTCTTTATTTTAATTTATTACATAAGCTCGTTAAACGAAGAACGCTACGTTTACAATATTTTTAATTGTTAATCGTGAAGAATGTTTATTAAAATGAGTCCTATTTTAATACATGTTTCGTTAGTTATTTTAAAAAATAAATATTTTAATCTATGGTAATACAATATCACACGAGTATAAGTTGCCAACCCTAACAGCTTCAAACGTAACATGATTTATAGGCCAACCCTCGCCAAGATTAACCCTTTATCTTGGGTCACATGAGGGGTCACACTAGACCCCGACACTTATACTGTGGCGTAATTTATTGTTTTTCGTTACGCTTTTATAAGACTTAACTATTTATTGAATGTGCATAAATTTATTATAATGAAAATAATATCTGGACGCGGATAAGCAATACTATGTCAAGCCACACGGAGTTCATTTGGAGAAAATGGCGTCTAAAGATGTCAAACGTATTCTTAACAAATTCGTTTGAAGACGTACATATAGTATATCCATCTTCTCTTTTCTATTTTGATAAAAGGTATAATAAAGCAGATTGATACAATTAAAAGTTTTTTCTAATTATAAGTTTATTAAATATCTTAGATTATTGCATATTGCAAAATATTGAGTATATTTCAATATTCTAAACACACAATTAAGAAACTTTTTTCCTTACTTATTTAGTTTAAATGACTTGAAGATTTTTTGAATAATATTTAATACGTGACGCATTATCAGAATACATCAATATCTCCGAATTCGACTTTTTGTGGGTTGACACATTATTGCTCATCAGCATCCATTTATAGTTCATATTTTAATTAGCTTATTATTGTGAAATGCAAATTCAATTATATAAATTTGTTATAATTGACTTAAGATTTGATACCACAAGTTTTACGCTAAGAAGATACGAGTAGTAGACCAGACTAATACATATATGGATGAATAAGCAATACTATGTCAAGCTACACGGAGACAAATATCCATTTTCTCTTTTCTTTTAAAAAAAAATGTATAATGAAGCGGATTGATACAATAAAACGTTTTACTTAATAATAAGTTTTTCAAATATATTAGATTATTTCGTATTGCAATATATTGAGCACACTTCAATATTCGAAACATTCGATTAAAAAACTTTTCATCATAGACCAACACTTCGCTTTTATTTATATCTCTAAATAAAAAGGTTTTTTCCCATCGTGGTTTAGTTTAATAACTACTGAGTTAGGTCGAGTTAATGAGGCAAGTGTCAACTCTGGCAATGTTCGCGCCAATTGAGTGTTTGTCCTGATTTAACTGTCTATATATGTAGATAATATTTATTATATAACCTTTTATCAAATATAAAAAAAATATAAATTATACTCAAGGCTCAATAGATACATACTATTAGGTACACACATAAGGTTTCTTATAGGTTATCTTTAAAACTAATTGTTTTTAATTTTTAATAATAATAATAATTTTAAAAATTTTTAATCACATAATTGTTCTAGAGTTACAGGCCCGATCCGTCTAATCTACACTACACATTATAAAGAAGTAAAATTAGTTTGGAAGTTTGTATATAGGTAATTGCTGAACCTACTGATGTGATTTGAAAAATTCTTTTTGCGTTGGATAGCCCTTTTATTGAGGAAAGTTGTAGGATATATGGACGCTGATAAGTAATACTGTGTCAAGCCACACGGACTCCATTTTGAGAAGATGGCGTCTAAAGATAACATACGTATTCTTAATAAATTGCTTTAAAGACGTATATATCAATTTTTCTTCCCTATTTTGATAAAAGGTATAATGTATTAATTGCAGATTAGTAAAATAAAAAGTTTTATCTACTAATAAGTTTCTAAAATATATTTTCTTGAATATATCAAAAAAATGTTACACACTCAAAAGTCTAATCATTAAATTAAGACACATATTTCCATACTTATTTTGTTTAAATGACTTTGTAACAAATTATCAGAATACATCAATATCTTTGAATTTGACTTTTTATGGGTTGACATATTATTGCTTATCAGCATCCATATAAACTCACGCTACGACTCACAGGAACAAAGCAGTAACTATAAACGCGAGTGAAACCGCGAGCGGCATCAAGTAACAAATATTAATTAATTGCGATATGAATGTTTGTGTTTTGTACGTTTTAGAATACCTAACATGAAGTATCTAAATAAGGGCCGTTGTGTATAAAGGATTCATCTTATTATATTAAGATTAAAACATCATGTTTACATCTAAATATCACTTTATATAAATATCATAACATTGTGAGAGGCCGCGGACGTGCCTGCGAAAGCGATCCCGTAGCCTCTCCGTTTTCCATGCTGTGGCGGCCATCGCAGGGGGTTTTAGTGAGTACAATCTCACATAACCCTGTCTCCCCCCAGGAGTCGGGTATCAATGAAGATTTACCCTGCGTCAACAAAAAAAAAGTACAGTTATACCCAGGACTTACACGATAGGTGGGTTTGAGCGCTATCCGCGTAAGTCGAATTCGCGTAAGTCCGGGGTACAATTTTGTATATAAAGACATGCAAAGTATGTTTAATTGAGACTGGAGACTAAATAAAACAATAATTTAGGAAATAAGTAATTTAGGAAATAAGTAAATGTAACAGCATGTAAATGTCCCACTGCTGGGCAAAGGCCTCCTCTCCTATTAAAGAGAAGGTTAAGAGCTTAATCCACCACGCTGCTCCACTGCGGGTTGGCGAATATACATGTGTCAGAATTTCTCCCGACACATGCAGGTTTCCTCACGATGTTTTAAGAAATTATTAGTTTTACGAAATAATTAGCATCTAAGTCTATTGTAAATAATATGACAATATATACAAACTACGGCGTTCAAACAAAAAACGAATAGACGAGAAAATTAAATCGCGTAACTCCGAATTCGCGTAAGTCGAGGTAGCGTACGTCGGGGTATTACTGTACTTAAAACATCTTACAAGGGAATAACCGTAAACAAAAGGATGAGGGTCATTTAAATATGAAGGTAATGTACATCTCGCAGTAACACGCATCAATCTGCCAACGCCTAAAGGATAAACCATGAGGCGTTTTCTTTTAATAACCATTTCCACTCACTGTGCTACACAAATAGCTAAAAAGATTAGACCACTTGTACGGACAGCAGATGTAATATAGCCTTAAAAAAATTAAACCGACTTCAAAAACAAAACGCGATATTTCGTTAACTTGTTGACCATTGGAACCATTGGAACGATTTTGATAAAAATTCTATTACACTGAGATAAACTGAAAGAATACCCTTAACAAAATAGCTTTAAAAATCGGTTACGAAATGACAGAGTCCAAAGATAACAAATATTAAAAAAATACATATACTACGAATTGAGAATTTCCTTTTTTTTAAGTTAGTTGAAAAAAAAATTGTTTGTTTGAATTGGAATGTATTTTATATAGAAAAAAAAACGCTAAGAAATAATTTTAAAACTGATTAAATATATAAATTAGGTCAGCTAAAAATCAAAGGACGTTAAATCATTTTTTTACGATGAAGACTTGTAATATATGATATTTTTTAAATTTGTAATTAGGCTTATAAAGTGATGCTAAAGTAAAATTGTTTACTAAGAATAACCTCAAATCTTCGATAACAATATATTAAATAGATTCAAGCAATGATAATGGGTTTTTGTTAAAGGCTATTATTATGTAATCTCGGTTCCGAGATGGCCTAGGGGTTAGAACACGTCAACCTCAACCGATGATCGCAAATTCAAACCCCGGCTAGCACCGCTGAGTTTTCGAGAGCTAAATTTGTATTTAAATTCATCTCGAGCACGGCGGTGAAGAAAAAGATCGTGAGGAAACCTCTATTTGCCGAGAGAATTTCTGCCAGATTTATATACGCCAACTCGCATTGGAGCAGCGTGGTGGATTAAGCTAAACCTTCTTCTTAATAGGAGAGGAGGCCTTTGCCCAGCAGTGGGACATTTATAGGCTGTTACTTTACTTTACTTTAATAAGGGCTAGCACTAGCAACCCATTGGGCAAGAAGCCAAAAAAAAAAAATCCGATCGCTACTCAACTTCACATGGTCACTCGTAGGCTTATTATTGGATTGCGACGCTAAAAAATTCCAAACAAAGATCGAACCGATTATGAAAAGACAAACGTTAACTTTACACTTAAGCCAACAATCAACATGAAACCACTCACGGAACACAAACTGTCATACTACAAAAGACGCAATAAAACCATGTTGAACGCCTGTCTTGCTAAACAATGTTTAAAAATTAAACATTGCTTAAAATATTATCTAAATCGCTTAACAGCGAATAAGCTAATATTAAAACTTATTGATAAAATATTTAAATTACATTTGACAGTTAAAATAGATTCTAAACATGTATTAAACTCACTTACACGTATTTATGTTAATCCATATCTAAAGCATGTTAACTCAAAACTGTCTTTAGACGCGGACTTGTAGTATGGATTTTTTTAAGCACGCGTTGAACGTCTGTTTAAATCTTTTGTAGTAAGGTTTTTGTGGTAAGGTAAAGTTTTGTAGAAAGTTTTCTTAGTAACTCAAAGACACTTTTCAAAGGTTTTAATATGGTTATAATAATAAATTATCCCCTTACTCAGTTGAAGTTTCACACAGGGAATATTTTACGCTGAGTAATTTTAGCAATAAAGGAAGTTAGCAGCTTATAAGAGGAGAGAGAAACAATTAAGGAACTGTTTATATATTCACTGAGAAGTATTTTGTGTGCTATAACGCTTTAAAATTTAAAGGGACCGCTAAAAATTATCTCTAATTATGAATAGATAATGTATACGTATTTAAATAATACTATTGTATTCTAAAGTTATTAATAGATTGATATTATTTGTCATAAATAATTAGCCTTTAGCGAAAAGTCGGCGGACACGTTGGCGCAATAGTCACTGGAAATGACTGAAGCGTTAACTGTCGCGGGTTCGAACCCCGCTAACGAAAAACGTATGTATTGGCCATACGGATGTCTGTCGTGTTCTGGGTGTTTGTGTTAGTGTTGTGTGTGTTCTGGGTGTTTGTGTTAGTGTTGTGTGTGTTTCCGGACCCTTGTCATAAGGCCATGAGATCTTATTTGTTAGACATCGATTGTCGAGTACTGAACTCAGTTGATAATTATCAAGTGCTTAATTTATGTTTAAATTCAGTTTGTATCAAGCGGTGAAGGAAAACATCGGTCTGCATGTGCCACGAGAAATTCTGACCGAAGTATATGCGCCAACCGGCAGTGGAGCAGTGTGGTGGATAAAATTTAATCTTCTCTTTAATAGGAGAGAAATGTAGAAAAATGTCAGCCGAGTTGTCAGTAACTCTGTTCAGTATTCTAAATTGTTAATGGATTATTAAAATAAAAAGACAGACTACAACTTGTAATAGGACTACAATGGTAGAAAATAATCATTAAATCTACGCAGCTGCTACTACAAACTTAATGTTGTTTTCTAACAGTAAAAAAAGCTATAGCCTAATAATTTTTGAGTTCCTCGCATTTATTTTTCCTAAATATTGTTTTTTTAATCGGACGATCATTCTGGTGTAGTGGTACTGAATGTGCTAATGCCGTCGGTTACGGATTCGATTCCCACTCGGGGCAAATATTTATTTTGTATAAATATTTGTTCCTAAGTCTGGGTGTTTGCCCTTGTGGGTTTCCCCACCGTGCCTTGAAAAGCACGTAAAGCAGCTCGGATGTCAGATGGCAGTCAGAAGGCAGTCAGTATAATAATCAGTACATTGTCAATACATATATCTAGTACCTTGTAATATAAGTTTTTTTTTAATTAAAAAGCGAGCAAATGATCTATGTTCACCTTATGTAAAATCATCGTTGCGTACATTTGCAAAACCAGAGGCACCATATATTTATAGACGTTAATAACTCTTATAGTTTTATGATACTCTTTACTAACAATGTAACATTATGAAAATAAATACACAATTAAAGTTATGTTATGGTCTCGTGCAATTAATATTTATCTATCATCTATTTACTAGTTTCTATTAAACAAGATATTTTATGTTTTTTTTTATCAGCTTTTGGATCAACCCGTATTAATAAAATCAAATAAAAAAATAACGTGGTAAAAACTTTAAATTATAATTCCACGAATATCTCTTCATTAGCATAAGTTTGTTTAAAAACATCGCAAAAGTAACAATATTACCAACAGTGATTTATATAAAAATAATATATGAGGTACTTCGTTGCTGACGGTACAAATCAACAGCAATATTATTGTTGGCACTGTCAAAAACTAACAACATATCGCTTGTCTGTTTGATTGTAAAGCAACATTATCAGCATTGAAATGGACTAAAAAAGAAATTTCACACACATTCCTCTGCCGACGGTACTTCGCAACGCGAGACCGTTGCGCGGGCGCCTCTCAGCCAGCCTGATTTACTGCTGTCTTAATGAAACCTGTTGTGTAACTGGAATTATTTATTATTTCGTACCAACGAGCCCATTGGAAATTGCAGCTACTGTGTTAGATAATAATTAACTTTGTATTGCTATCACGACACCCTGTGTTTTATAAATAGGCGCTTTATAATTTCTGTTATTAGTATACATAGATGGTTAAATAAATTTTGTTTTAACATAAAAATTCGTCTGATCAAGCGGAAGAATTTTTTAATTTGTTGTAAAAAAACCCATTGGGCAAGAAGCCAAAAAAATTATATTAATCAGATCGCTACTCAACTTCACATGATCACTCGCTGCCCTTTTCAGAAAATGCTCTAAAATAAAAAAATCGTACATGGTAAATACCTTTGAACATATTTTTTATATATAAGTATAGATGGTCATTAATGGTTTATGTGTTTTATTTTCAGAGCCCATGGAATATTCCAGATAATGGCGTTGATTTCGACGCTATAAAAACAATTCCAAACAAAGATCAAACTGATTATGAAATGACAAACGTTAATTATGTAATTATTGGAGCAAAGGTGTCTTTCTATAAATATTTTGTCGGCTTTGTTCTTTATGGGAGACATTAAGACGCGTATCTTAAGAAATCTACCGCTTGTGTTTCAGACCGTAATTAATTCTGTTAAAAAATCCACTCAGAAATGCAAGGCATTTGCGACTTTTAACTGTTAGATATTTGACTGATATTTCTATGGAGCTGTTAATACCCTATACTTTCTTATGTTCATTGTTATCGTTCTAATAAAAATAAACTTAAATAGACAATACAATCTAGAAAAAGTCGAAAATGAAAGCTTTTTATTTGTATATATCACCCCTTTTTTATGATTTAGTATTGTTATATGATAATATTATATTTCTTAATATCAAATACACTTCAAATAGACATTTTGGTGTGGTTGTAACAACTCTACATAATTTAAAAGTGACAAAAATTCTAATGCCCCATAAGAAATTTTTTCTAATAGATTCAATCTCATTATAATCGTAGTGTACATATCAAATATTTTCACTTCTCTACTGCTCTTGAGATTATTTACGAGTATTAATAAAATAATTAATCACTTTCATATAATCACTAATCTTTAAATTTTATATATTACGAGTAAGTGTGGAGTAAGTCAGAATTTCTCCCGGCACATGCAGGTTTCCTCACAATGTTTTCCTTCACCGCCGAGCTCGAGATGAATAAAACACAAATTTAGCACTTGAAAATACAGCGGTCCTAGCAGGGGTTTGAACTGGTGATCATCGGTTAAGATCGACGTATTCTAACCACTAGGCCATCTCGGCACAACTCATTAAATATAGAATAATTCCACAATCCCAACAGTTCAATTGTATTCAAGAAGTCCTCCTAATTAGCGGTCGGAAGGCCTATTTCATTCAAAGCTGCATTGATTTTCCATTAGCATGCATAAGAGGCATATAACGAACAAGGAAGAAGATAACAAAAGCGTATCTAAGATTGGCCTGACCGCAAAAACTGCCGGCCACCGTGTACGAAACAAGTTGAGAAGATCTAAGCGGGGACATTCCCACATTCAGCTTAGTTTAACCGCGTTTTCCATTGGTTTCGACACACAGGAGAAAAAAAACTAAGAATAAACTAACTTTATTTTAAAAAATTAGAAATGAATAAGCAAAATATATTTGTAATACGGTTAGGAATGTATGATATAACAAAAGGAAAATTACTCCGGCAAAATTTGTCGGTCATAAATAATGTTGTAATTCTTGAAATACGAATGTAATCTCGGTCTGCCAACGCGATCGCTAAAAGGATTTAAAAAATTATGTATATAAGCGATTCAAATCCATTTAATAGTTTTATAACAATCACTTTTTCTTGTAAATGTTAAATTTGTATTCACAATTACAACGTTGACAACGTTTCAAACACAACATAATATCTTAGACCAGGTGCAAATGATTGTGATACGATACAATTTATAAAGTAATTCTATTGATTTCTTAGTTCTGAACTTAGCAATTTATTTCGATTTTTATTATAAATGGCGAATATTGGCTACTATTTTTTATTTAATTTTTTAAACAATTGAATTTTGTGTCGGAACCATTGATCAAGCGCAGCATCGTGCCCCTTCTGCCGTATCGGACAACGTTGCAGATCGATGTATGTAGATCTGAACACTATTTACATACGCCATGTCTATTATTTCGCAAATTCAGCGCACAACGGTCATGCCATGTACCTTCGGTATGCGGTTTAATTAATAATATACAATTACACACAACCTATACGTATATAAATATACAATCTTAAATAAACTGAGGGCTACTTGACACTCATACTGGAGTCACGTTTGTTATTTGGTATGATAATAAAATAAATTTTACCGTCATTACAAAGCCTGTAAAATTTTTAAGCGAGTAGCTAGAATAATTCAAAAGATACAGCTCTTTTAAGTTAGGACGGACAGACGATGGCATATTACCGAAACACACAACACGTTGCAACGTCACGTCATGGTACGGTACAAAGCGACGCGAGGCCGACGTCGCGAAAATCTACGACGTGAATCTTAGAAAATCACAAAGCTACGTCACATCGTGTTTTTTTTTATTTTAAATCAAAAATCATATCATCGTACCACGATATGGATTTTCACGACGTGACGCAGTGTTTTGGCCCATAAGCTTAGTGATAGTGTCTCGCTAGCACATTTAAGGTACGATCCCCTAAAAATTTAAATTCTAATAGAATATTTACTATTTACTAACAAGCCCGGAAAATATACCAGTTTATTTATGGGTGTATAAAAAATAATTAAATGTCTATTCATGATTTTATAATGCGATTAAATATCATAGGTATTCAGGATATAGGAAATATATTGAATAATCTAGATCTAGATAAGTTTTACATATCTCTTGTGCGTAATTAAAAATATTGACGTATTAAAATTATAAATACCTAGATGAAAAAAAGCATGAAGAGTGAAGACTCGTTGCAGCATATTTTGTAATGAAGCAAAAACTGACCTCTTTTTTACGAAAATAACGCGAACGGAGGGGTATGAAATTTCGCACACTTATAGATCAAATCAATAAAAAAAACACTACACACACTACCTATGTATTTGACGAACACACGCATATATTATACTCTTTTGTTTATGTTCAAACTTTTAGTTTATATTAGTTAAATACTGATAAGCAATATTATGTCAAGCCACACAGACTTCAATTTAAGAAAATCGATACCTCCCACGTAAGTTATTGTAAGCCACAAAATTGCCGTTAGCGTTTTTACTGAATACTACACGAATTTGCATTGCTTAATGCATTCAAAGTGAAAAAATACCAAAACTCTTTTTTTTTCAAGGAAAGTTACAACAAAATACGCCTGGAAAAAGGCGTATTTTGTTTTAACTTTCAAACTAAAACGGATTAAAAGTGCTCTACTGTAAAATTGTAATTTTGGGGTTACAACAACTTACGTGGGAGGTATCGAAATGGAGTCTAAAGATGTCAAACACACATACATAAAAATTATGAATTAAAAGCAGATTG
This sequence comes from Hypolimnas misippus, assembly GCA_037950945.1. Lineage (NCBI taxonomy): Eukaryota > Metazoa > Arthropoda > Insecta > Lepidoptera > Nymphalidae > Hypolimnas > Hypolimnas misippus. The sequence continues at coordinate 6,801,316 of JBBEEQ010000014.1, forward strand.
GTACAATAAAAAGTTTTTTTTTAATAATAAGTTTTTCAAATATGTTTCATTATTGTATAGATCAAAGTATTGAGCACACTTTATTATCCGAAATAATACATTAAGAACCTTTTTTCGTATTTATTTAGTTACTTGAATAATTTTTGAATAATATTAAATATATGACGCATTATGAGAATACATCAATATATCTCCGAATTCGACTTTTTGTTGATTGACACATTATTGCATATTAGCATTCAGTTATGGTCGAATTTCGACCACTGGGCGACTTTTAATTGTAATTAAAAAATGAAATCATTAAACAATTTTTTTTTTTTTATTTAACAAAAAATTATAATTAATACTATTGATACAAATAATTCTATTAAAAATAAAAAGAAAGAGAAATTAAAAATAACTATATTAAACCTAAGTAACTATCGATGTCACAGTGAGGCAAGGTGCCCAAAACACTGGCAGCATTACCTCTTTGTATGGACTGATATGCTGGCCAAGGTAGCCGCCAGCCCTTCGGTCACCTGTAGTTTCAACGAGGCGGGAAGATAGCTCTCTGAAAAACTTTTTCGCTTCCTCGCCCCAGGACCCCATGGTTTCAACGGCAAACGGCACAAATATGAAACTCCTTTCAATGTTTTCGTATTTGTTTAAATAAACAATTAAATCAAAACATAAAAATTCAGTACAAATTTAGTTTTTTAATTGATAATTTTAGTCCTTTAGTTAATTTAGTTTTACTGTAATTACTAAGCTTCATGCCGATTGTTCTCAGAAGAATACATATTTGTAACAATTAATTACATTAAGGTATTGACGTCACAGATAAAGCTTAAGTCAATGTAAAAGTGCACTTAAATAAATACACTTTGGAATATTGCTAACGCTAAACATCCTTAAAGTGTGTTTCCCAATCAATCACGAGTTCAATTACTAGCTAGAACCGTTTTCAAGTCCTAATGTTTAAGTTCATCAGGTACCCGCTGATGAAGGAAACCCACATGTGTTTGTAAAAATTCTTTGTGTTTATTAGGAAAGAGTAACGTGTTGGATTAAGCTTCAAATCTTGTCTTTTTAAATAAAAATAAATAAACGCATCACACTTAACACCCCCATAAAGATCTTGTGACCTTGGGTCGGGGGTCCGGAAACATACACAACACGAACACAAACACCCAGACCTCGACAAATATCCGTATGGCCAATACAGACATTTGCCGTGAGCGGGATCGATCCCGCGACTGTTAGCGCTTCAGTCAGTGCAGTGACCACTGCGCCAACGTGACTGTGCAATGCCTTTAATAAGGACACTAGTTCTTTGCCCAGCTGTGGTATAGGCCGTTATAGTATACATTGAACATTGAAACCTCTGTATTTTTCGGTAACTTGTAAAAAAATCGTGGACACATTTTATACTAACTTATTCAACGCAATTATAAAATCATTTATCAAATAATAACACCAAGTAATATATTGCATATTATAATATAATTAGACTGGCCGTTAATACGTTTTACATAAGCCCTTATTTCTAGAGGAAATGTTATAGGTAAGTCGAGATATCACAATATCATTTATGCCAACAAGCTTTCCTGTACAGCGTACCATAACTGCTTTATCATTATAGACTTTATTACATCCTAAATATTATAAATACTGAAGTGGGTTTGTTTGTTTGTTATGTACTCTATCATTATGAACTTTTGTGTTGTATTTTTTTTATAAATATAGCAAACAAACGAACACGTTATCTGATGTTAAGTGATCACCGCTTAAAGGAATGAAGGCTATCGAAAGTACGGTAAGGAATGAAAATAAATTTTCGCGCGTCTCACGGTAAGAGATGCGACGTTTCGGCCGGTGTCCTCTTACGATATGTCGCGACACGGATTCACCAATTGGTTAACCAGGTGTAGCCGCAGTGCTCTCACTAATTGAATCATTACTTACATTTTTTTATATTACTTAATTACTTGTCATCTTAATAAAAACAGGTTCATTTATATTTTCATTGCTTTTTTTTATTTTCTTATTTCGACTCCTAATTATGTGTATTAGTTTAACGTTGGGTAAGGCGCCTGTTAAAAAAAATCCCTGTTCTAGATGGTCATAATAGTCTATGACTATTATGACCATCTAGAATAGGGATTTTTTTGTTATGCGTGTTATTTTAAATGAAAATATGAACGCAAGCGAATCCGCGAGTAAGTTAGTAATAAGGATGAAAGTAAACGCACGTTGTACTGCACAACATATGTATGTGGAAATGGTAGTAACATAAATATGGAACCAGTTTGTGTAATTGTTCAGGAAGGGTTTAATAATTTGATACACATTACCCACGTTTAAAATGTCGCATGTTTTCCCGTGTTACGTGTGACGTCACATAACCGTGCAGGTGATGGGTTTATTTCTGACGAGAATTATACTTGTAAGTATTACTGTCCTAATTGACATAAAACAAAACTGTAATGTAGTGACAGTTACCTAGATAGCCTTACGAAAGCTATGGCTGGCAAAAATAATGGTGCTGACTATTTTTTTTTCAGGTGTAAAGCAATGAAAAACAACTTATGTAAATCCTCATAATCCTTATAAGGTATGCTTGTGTAATGATGAATTAATTTATATATATATTTTTTTTCAATCATTTTGATAATATATAGGACTTTTTCAGTTAGATATTTTTGCTTATTAAAATAAAAAACATTAATGAATACTACAGTAATGATGGAATTATGTTAAAGTCTTTTATAATGTTTTATATGATTGAACATATGAACTTACATAAAATTTGTGCTGCGAGGCTGCGATCCGAGATGATCCATTGGATAAATGAGTGGATCGTAATTAACGGTCGCGAGTTTAGACCTGGGCAAGCCTGAATTTTACAAATGCTATATATTTAAAATTTATCACAGTTCATGTGTCGAAACAATTATCCTTTCTGCCAATTCACAGTACAGTAGTGTGTTGAATTAAAATCTATATTTTCTCCTAAACAGGAAGACTAAGAACGAAGTAAGACATATATCTAAGACTATTAAAAGATAAAAGCTATACATAACAATCAAGAAAATATGAACAAAAACAATAAACCATATTATTTTAACATCAGCAATGTGAATTTTAAACGATACAAAGAACCAAGACGATTTTTTAAACAGTAATTACCGCATAATTCACTCGGACCTGGCAGCCCTATCGCCGCCATCATAATGGCCGCGCACACGACATATAAACACTGTTTAAAACAAACATTCAAATAACAACCTGATAAATCCAATGGATTGACAATCGGTAGGGAACAAGGCTTAACGACGAACGAGGTTGTATAGCACAATTGCAAACACTAATTTAAGTCGGTGCCTTATAAAGTGAGCGGAGTGTTAAGATTCCGCACTTGATCGGCGTTTGTATGAGTGCAGCTTAAGTGTATCTCTTTGACGAACGCGTTAACCAAATAGGGTTGGCGGCGTGCTGAAAAATTTGCTCTTCAACCCCCCTTAATTGGGTGTCGTGTTGTTTTACATGTTACACGTGGCTGTCTCGGTCGCTGAACTAATGTTGTAATATTTATAAAAAGATAATTCGTTTATTTTTTCAAATTAATGCAAAATTGCTGAAAATATAAATATAGAATTTTTATGTAGTACTACTAGTACTACTACTTACTACTACTTAATCTCATTAAAACAGAGAAGCCATAGAAGCTATATAATATTTATATTTTATGTGATACAACGAAATATATTAGCTAACAGTTTAAGGCGAAATTGGCAAACGCTTTTCATAATCTTAGCAGCATGAAATCTGGCATAAACTTTTATAAAACTAAAAAAAATTGAAATTTTATCCCTAAATAGAAAAGAAAATGGGGTATAATAGTTTCTATGATGATATTGATGTTGTTCTATTATTCCATCATGGAACTTAGGGCTACAGCAGTGGTTTTCCATGCCCTCCTGTCTTTATCTACCGCCGTGACATGGTTAGACGAGAGTCCCACCCAACTAAGATCTACCTCTATGGATTTCCTTCAGGAATTAATTGGTCTTCCAGGTCTTCTTCGACCAGCAGGCTACCACAGGAACGCTACTTGGTCAATATCCCTTTTCTATTCAAAAAATACACCCTATCTAACGCCATCGCCTTAGAGCAATTACCTTGTATGCCGGGAGTTAATGACGTACTACCCACAAGTCTTCATTTTGGATTATGTTTTTATGAAGTCTTCCCGTAATTAAATAATCTAAATATATATAATTCAAAGTTGACTGACTGACATAGTGATCTATCAACGCACAGCCCAAACCACTGGACGGATCGGGCTGAAATTTGGCATGCAGATCATTTATCTTTATGCCGTAGGTATCCGCTAAGAAAGGATTTTGATTAATTCTACCCCAAAGGGAATAAAATGGGGGATGAAAGTTTGTAAACTTTGTTAATTTTAAATCGATCGGGCTAAGACTGCATGCATAAAGCTACTATGACGTAAGCATCACACACATAGCAGACGAAGTCGCGAGTACCAGCTAGTAACTAAACTAAAGATAAAAATCACATTTCTAATATTTAATAAAGATAGAAATATTGTTTGAACGCGTCCTCCGTGTGTCCGCTCTAACAGGGCTGTCACTGATTTGTTGTCGCGACATTTCTTTTAACGGTGTCGTGGCATTGATTGGTAAAAGTGTTTCGTTTGTACACATTCATACACATGTTTAATCTAGCGTTTCATTGTTAAACAATTTATTGCGTAACCATCTTGATTTATTTTGAAGTTCTTTCTAATGCTTGATAACGAAAACACACATTTCTGACTTAATTATTTGTGGTTAGCGCTGATTAGGGACCTTGACTCGCGTGTTGTATGTATATAGAAACGTTGCACGGGATATTTTTTAAGTCATACTTTTGGCCTCTTATATGCGATATTTCTCGTCCTTTGTATTGACGTTAAATGGCAATCAGAGGCCTAATTTTTGTAAACTATCGCTATCAAAACATACATACATCCTGAGTGTTAAAACGGCGTTTTGGACTCAAAATGAATAACTCAAAACTGTTAGGGTGTTGCATAATTTGATAATGATGTTTTTTGACTCAATGTTTCGAATATTAAAAATGTTGTTCATATATTGCGATATGTAATAATCTCATATATTTGAAACTGTTACTATTAGAAAATACGTTTTATGATATTAATGTGCGTTTAATTTACTATAACATTTATTAAAATAGAAATAAAATAATGAATACATACAAACTATTTTTTTAACCTAATGGTTTAACATCTTGAGACGACATTTTCTCAAAATTAAATTCGTGTAGCTTGACTCAGTATTGCTAATCAGCGTCCAATTAACATACAAAGATACGAAAATAGAACTAAAATTGCATAATAAAGGAACACGGAGAGAATATCTACACTCTCACAGAACTGGATCTAGCCTTAGCCGTAATCCGGGATCATAATGACGGGAGATAACCGCTCAATATCCTGTGAGTTTAATTGAGGTACTTAGCTCGGAAAGGATAGAAAGATATTAGCCGTATATGCAGAAACGTGTAACGTAAACATACATTATGCATTAATATATTAATGTTCTAAGACCGAACTGTAAATAGATTATAATATTTGTGGCGCCTGAAGGTTTTATGGGATAATGGATACTGATAAGCAATAATGTATCAACCCACAAATGTTAAATTCGGTGATATTGATGAATTTCGATACTGTATCGCCTATTTAACATTATTCATAAAAAATTGAAGTCATATAAACTAAATAAGTACGGAAAAAAGTTTTTTTAAACAATTGTTTCGAATTTCAAGTGCCTTCCATATTTTTCAAAATTTAATATATTACCTGATGCAAAGTTTTTCAAATATTTTAGATTATTGTATTAATTTGAAAGTATGGAACGCACTTGAACTTCGCAACAATTAATTAAGAAACTGTTTTCCATACTTATTTAGTTTATATGACTTGAATTTTTTGAATAATGTTAAATAGATGATCAAAGTACATAAATATCGCCGAATTTAATTTTTTGTGGATTGACACTTAATTGCTTATAAGCATCCTAAGCAAAGCAGCATATATATGTATTTCGAAATTTCAAATTATTTTAATAAATATTATTTAATAATAAAGTAAGTTGTTATGTTATACAATCTGCCTATCAATTATATATGCAAAATAGTTTTAGCAAATAAATACGAGTACCGCGAGATATCCGCAATAACCTCATATCTCATAGAACAATCACGGTTCTAAATAGACGCGCGTTGATGCGAACAAATTGGCGAGAAGGATCACACCTACTGTGTACTGGGATCTATTGTTCTTGATAATTGCAAAAAAAAAATCGAACTCGATATTTATATTTTTTTTTTGTCGATTTCGTACCTAAATGCTGTCTTCTTTCTCTGTCGATCTTTAAGGTGCTATTTTTAAAGCATGTTTTTATGTAATTGATTTTTTTTAGTAAAAGTGTGTAGAATAATAAAAATCGGCTGAGGTGATTCGGGTGTTCATGATGCAACACCCTCGATGCGTGAAGCTGATTGGCGTTTTACTATCTTTTTCAACTAGCTTACTCTATTTCAAATCATGCCCAAAACCTCAATTTCATTACGTCTGACCGATTTTGAAAGTAACCAAGAATCAATTAAACGCGCAATCTCAATAAATATCACAAATATGAAACCATAACACAATTTACATCGAAACCAATTAAAATACGCCCTTATAAATCTTTAATATAAACATCTAACTAAAACAAAATGAACTTATCATCGCCCGCTGTCTTCAACAAAATGCATCGTTGCACAATTTGCACCACAACATGTACTGAGAATGTACGTGATATTTAGACATGATTTATATGTCTAAACGCTACGGGCCCGCCATGCATCTTACGAACATCGGGCCAATATTCTTGTAAGCGACGGCCAAGGAAGCGCCGCTGTGATGGATCGACTGACCGCGCGTTTTCAATAACATTGAATAAATTTCCGCATAGAAAGTCATGTCATTTTGTTCAGTTGACAAGCTTGTATATTGATAGTTATTTTCACATTAAATTCATTGCGTTTAAAATTAGTAGCGGTAAACGTTGGGTACTGTAATGGCTTGTAATTGGTTTGTTAACATTAGTACTAATTTCTTATGCGTAACACGTATAATTCGTTGAATATTTATATTGAACGGTATGCTGTATTTAATGTTGTGATTTTTTTTATCTTATTGAGAAATATAAGTTTTACTATAATATTAATCTGACGTACTAAACGGTCATAGTATGCTCAAAATTAAAATGTTTTTATTTAAATTTGGAATTTACATTCTCTTTTTGAACGACAAACCACCGTTTCATAAAAGTTAAACATTTGACATGAAAAGATTCTTTTATTAATTTTTTGTTTTAAATAATGTCAAAAATGGATTTAAGATTGCACTAATTATTGAGATGTATTATTATTACTATATATTGTATGAATTTCTTAAAATCAAAACAACACGCAAAAAATCTACCTTTTTGACTCATATTTTATAATTTGCAAAAAAAAACAAGTCTCAAATCTCTTCAATCGGCGTGCTTACGCGTGCGGAAACAATAGGGGATCACGGGCTCAATTGGCCGGTTGTAATTTGTTCCCATTGTCTATGGCCCCCTTCCTGACCCCAGTTCCTCTCGGGGGCCTTTGTGAACGCAACTTGTGTGTAATTGTGTATTAGCGATGTCCTTATTATGATACCTTTTCGAGAAATATCGGATATTTTGTGTGATATGTTTAAAGTGTTTAACGTCAAAACAGTGAAACGTAAAGTTAATATTTTAGTTCAGTGTTTGGCAAAACTTAAGGTTGTTACCCAAATAATTGTATTAATTCAGTAAATTGGTGTATAAAAATCATTACAAATATTTTATTTTTGAAAGTGTTGTTTGTTTGTCTTACTTTTACGTGACAACCTCAACTGATCGTGAAAAAAAAGAAACATCAATAAGTAAAGTAAAAAAATGTAAGTAATTAAATTATAGCTAAATAAATAAAAGGGTCAGAGTCTATATCTATGTTTATTATTTTTTTTTTATTTAAAAGGCAAAAGCGTTTTTTTATTTAACTTTAAGTAAATTTTAAATTAATACGCATACAACGGATAATGTAGTTTTAATTAGTCTATGATAAACGGGACATACAGACACCGGTATTTCATTATTTCAACCGATTAATTAAACATCTTTAAATACCAACCGCTCCCGACAATGACAAACATATACACGCGACGCCTTTTAGCCGAGACAAAAAAATCGCTAAACAGTCAAAGACAAAAGTGCTTTTCAACAAGTAAGTCAGTTACTAATGGAGGGCCGTCCGATCTCGGGGACAGATCTCGGAGCAATTAAAGTTAAGATTCCGCCGGCCACCGGAGGCAATCAAAATAATCACCTCGATTTAACACTTTCCTACCTGACGGTACACGATAAAAGTGTTAAGCCGTGTGCACATTAGGATGTCCTTTATGTACCCATATTGTCTGTGGTAACAATGTTTATTTTTTTTCTAAAGTATGACCTTATCGTTAGAAGAAAGATCCTCTGAAAGAATATTTCGACTACAAGACTTTCAAAAAGCGCAGCTAACTTCAAAAGCAAATTATGAAATTTCGTTTAATTGAGTTACTTCGATCTCAAAACGAAACTACAAAACTGATTTTGATGAAAATTCTATGAGACCAATCTGGAAGTATACCCTTTGAAACAAAACGTCTGGCCACGACTTCACCTTTCGATTTTAATTTGTTTGTCTCTATGTGACTCCCGTCATGGACATACTTCCGAAATAAATACGAGTTTCTATGTCTAATCTAATAAGTTTTTAAATACAAAAATGATATCAAAATCGGTTCAATATTTTGTAAAATATTATTTTATAAAATATTAATATGTGCATTCAATTGAATTCTTTGGTTAATGACAATTAGACCGTGTTATTTACGTGGAATGGAGAAAACACGATGGAGATTGCATTAATATGTCAACTACTAAGCGTAAAAAAAAATTTCCATTTTTTAACTTTCATCACATTCACAACTGTCATTGGTTAACACAATAGCATTTTTAAATTTAACAAAAAAAATCTTTTTCAATTAATTTAATATTTATATCGCCGTGTCACCTCGCCTTAACCAATCTGTTCTGAGTCATTACCAAAGTTCGCTCGAACGTGCGTGTGACCTTTACAAAGCGGTAGCCGAAATGCAAATGCGATGCAGGGCTCTTATGCAATTTTATTGTGCTTTTATTTATATCGCTGGCCGAATTTAACTGGCCACATTCCCCGGTGACTTTTTTGTTATTTTCGAAAAGGAAAACAAATCTCTCTTGCGGATTTCTTTTTATTTATTGTAATGTATTGAGTACTGTTTTACAGGAGTTTATTGATTAGGTACAATTTGAAAAAAAAAAAAAGGTTTATAATATAAATATTGATTAAAATGTTTACCGATTTTTACTTACGCAATGAAACGCGTCTTGTCTGAAACGTTATGTTACTATGTCTGTTACCATTTTCTTCGGAATCTATGAAATCTATTTCTATGACTATGTGAATCTAATTTTATTTTCTTTTTTATTTTTCGATCATAACACTTAAATCTAGAAAAAAAACTTAGTTCTATTTATCGACATAAAATTCTAATATCTACTTTTAAAATATCTCGGATGCAGATCTTTACATTATTCATATAACAACAAAAAACAAATCGAAGAATCTTCAAATATTTCATTAAAGGCATTCGTGATACAAACTCACTTTAATTTATTATATTATGCATATATAACCTTATTTATCTCAGCGAGTGTCGTGCGCTGATTGGGTTCGTGAGCAGAGATATTGTTCTTTTAAAACGCCGCTGATTGAAAGCTTTTAAAGCAACAACGCGTATTGTATTGTCTTGAGACATGCGATGGGAAAGTTTTAAGATATTTTATTTTGTATGTGTATTTTTATTTGTATTTAAATGTGAATTAATTAAAAGTATGGCGAATTGAGGGTAATTTTGTGTTTGAAAATAATATAAGCTTTGGTTAGTTTTGTGAGCTTTTATTTAGTTTAATAGTTTATTTTTTCTTGTTTTTGTGGAGTTTTTAGAAACTTACAGAATAAATAAAAGATAAATATTTATTTGTTATTGTTGAAAATGATTTATTTTTTAATTTGAAATCTCTTTGAGAGTTTTAAAACTACCTTACTTTTTATACCGTAAATCGCATGATATGTACTTTTTTTCGTTTCAGCGTTTGGCACATGTATTGTTATACTATCAGCCATTAATACTTTGATAAATTAAAGGTTGTGTTAACAAATATGCCCACAATTTTTTAAATATTGTTTTGTTTTTCAAAAAAACGTACGTTACACAGGCATGCATCTTTTATTACATATTCATAAAGATTAAAACGTTCTTAATAGCTGTTTCATATAAAAAAATCCCGTCGATTCATTTATCATCATCCATTATTTATTTTACAAAGTCTCAAAATCAACCTTTCCATTCGCATTTATTCCCGGAAAAACTCATTAATACTTTTAAAGTATTCAACAATGGCGGAAAATCCTCAACGTCTCGGACCGAGCGAAAACACGTTCGCATTAACCAATTAAACCTATGTCATAACCGAGACTCGAAACCAGTTGGGCCACAAACAAATTATAGTTGGAATATATAATCTTGATAGTTTTGTAATATTACACACTAGATTCTAGGTCTTCTCCAATTAGAATGCGTAAATCCAAACCGCCTACCGGTTAAGTAAAATGTCGCGTATTGCCAAACGCGACAGTGCAACGACCTGCATACCGACAACCTGATCTATGTGATGACAGAGTAGTTGTTACTGGTTCGCGTATGGGGCGAGTGATAAGCGTCTGCGGAAAACGAGACTTGAAAAAAAGGGCACCGATTGTGAGAAAAAGTTAAATAATACGTACTTTTTAAGAGTTAGAAATATATTAAATACCTGTGTGGATCTAGCTTATACTAAAACTTTTTCATCTATATAATCTTGAACAGAGTAACATGTCGTCGCTATTAAAGTATTTTTAATACCTACTTATAACATAGTTATTCCAGTTATTTTGATTTTAAAACCAGACTACTAAACTGATTTTGATGAAAATTATATATAGCGCGAATTGAAAGAATATACCCTTTTAAACATAATAAAATTTAACAAAATCGGTCAACCCGTCTTAAGTAATTGAAAAACATACGTAAAAAATACCTGGACGAACTGAGAAAATAACATCCTCCATTTTTGGAAGCCGGTAAAAAACAAGAAAAGCACTGAGCCAATGGAGATAATTTCGTACCTACCATTTGACAAATACAAGACACCAGTCATAATTTTTATTTTCACCCAATCAATATGAAATGAACTCCCACTTGTCACAAACGGATTGACAATTGAAAAGTGTTCGGTGCACGTGTAGATCACTGGAAACAAAAATTGTCTACGTTTGCGCAGCTTCTAATAGTTATGGAAACATGGAAATTTACACAAATAGTTATAAAGTTTACTTTCATAAGCATTCATGTCCGATACCTACGTCTGAATGCTAGGTGTTTTATTATGTTTAGCGTATCCAATAAAATAGTGTATAGTGTTAACTTATATACAATGCAATATATTTTTTTACAATACAAGAGCAAAGAATACACTATTATTTATTTTTAAATAATTTAAAATCTCTCATGTATGTAGAACCTTAATATATACATTTGCATAATAATTTACATATCTAAGTAAACAAATGGAAATAAAACTCGCGAGAAATATCGACCTTATTTACGTTCATATCCGTTCATATATATTTCCAGCTCAGGAGAAGCCACTAATGTGTTGCCGGGTTAAAAAGAAGAAACAGGGTGCAGATTTTCTTTATTTTTTGATAAAACCCAAGTTTTAACCCTTAAATGCATGGTTTTTTATTGCGGCCTGGAAAAATGATCCTGGTAGGTATTTAGGTATTTACCTAAATATAGTTGAGTTGATATTTTTTTATAAAAAATAGCACTCGCATATTAATGAATACAAAATTACGGAGACGCTTCTTATAACTTTATAAACTTAGTCGGTCTTCAAAGTGACCATAGATAATAAATATATTGAGTGTGAAACGTGGCATGTATACATTTGGCAACAAGACGCATTTAAGGGTTAAACATTTCATATTGTTGTTTCAAATATATTTTAAATTATCGCTTGTTAATCAGACCACAAATTATGTAACTGCCATGGTCCATTCATTTTCAAGATAGAATAAAAAGTATCAAGCTTATTTTTCGCTTCATTTGCAAACTTGTTTTATAATTCATTTTAAAAACTACATAAAATATATCCGTTATAGTAATAATATTTGTTATTTTATTACAATGTTATTTATACGAACAGTTATAATTGTACATATTAAGTTTGATTTGTGACTTATAAAATAATTTTTCAAAGACTTTTATATGCAAAAACTCTTAGAAAAAAATCATCTCAATTGCATTGAGAGTTTCTTTTTAAGTATATAATAATAATCGTTATAATATTTTAATTAAATATATAAAATTAATTGCTACTTTTACAATTTTTCGTTTAGTTCATTTTAGACAATTTGTTTATTATTAGCTATGTCTTGTCCAAGGAATATTAATCCAATATGTATATCCCCTAAGTAGATAGTTATACTAATTTTAACACATTATTTTTAGTTTTTAATCATTTATTACAAGACCACTATAATATAAAAACTTCGTTATTTCTTAATAATTAGCGCTAACACAAAACGGGCTCCCAACCTGCAGCAATATTTACATGTTACATTACAATAAATCACTCGATTCACTTTCCTAAATTGATATTGTAATATTGCGTTTTGTTCCTGTTGTGTTCGTCGAATAAATGAAGACGTCGCATGATGTGGCTTCGTTAAATTGCTATATCGTCGTGCCGTGGAGACGTTGGCTTTGTATTGTTTTAAAAATTTATATTCGTAATATATTATATTGAAATCGCCTAATGAACTGAAGATTTGAGTTGACATGATGAACAATTTGTGATGATACGATTCGGGCATTACGTAAGCAGTTACGGGCGCTTAGTATAGCTACAGAATAGTTTTGATAATTTAATAATTGTACATAAAAAAACTGTAATACATATATATTATAATTGTTAAATATTGAAGCTATAAATGTTAGTATTCTATTATATATTGCCATCGCGACGTCGCGTCGTGGTACGTTACGATTTTTTTATAAAAATGGCGGCCAAATGAGCAGATCGGTCACCTGAGATTTAATGATCAACACCGCCTATGGGCATTGCAGCACCAAAGGATCCACAAATACATTTTCAGCTTAAAAAGGAATTGGGGGGTAGATAGGAATAGAACGTAAGAAAAGGCATGGGGGAGGAGTTTAAGCTTCCGGTTCTCTCACTCACTGTACGAAATGCAGCTATGTTTACTATACGTCGGTCCTCTATGGATGAAATTTTTTTTGATTCAAATGCTTAGCCAGCTAAAAAAGCAATAAGACATTAAGGAAAATGGGAATTAAAAAATGAAAAATAAGAGGGGTCAAACTTCCGGCTCTCACAAAACATAAAATTATAATTAATTTTATATTATTACGTTTAAATAATAAAAATATATAACATAATTTCTAATATTTAAAACAAAAACAGTAAATATTGAAAAAAAATGTACCCTAAATAAAACTCACATGAACCAAATAACCAAAGTCAACAACAATAAAACTTTTTACGTTTTGCCCAAAAGAAAATTTTATTAAAAATTGACAACACATTCGACTCCACGCCACCCCTTTCCCCACTTATCGCATACTCCGATACAAAATGGAAAATCACGATGTACAGGAGCTAAGTTATGTCCCCATCTCGTTCCTGTGATGTGTTCATCTCAACAATAAATATTGGGGGCCAATTAAAACAACACAACAAAACAACCGCCCCAGAGATTATGACGTATCATGATGTATTGTAGCCATTGTTTTTTAATCTGTGGTATTTAATGTGGGAAGATTTTTCGGGCAAAATAATTCGAAAATGGCGTCTAGAGATGTCAAAACTATTTTTAATAAATTTATTTAAATTCATTTTTTTTTCTTATATTTTCTTATTTAAGAATAAAACCCGTTACAATTTTATATATGAAATGCATATAGACTTGCTCCTCGTTTTACGATACTACAAATTCAATGTGAGAAATTCATCTGCATGTTACATTCGAGTTGATTAAATTGTTTTGCAAATCGATTAACTTCTCAATCTCGTATCGATTATTTTTTATTATGATACTCGTTTAAAGTAGTTACCGCTCTATATGTCTTTGTATATTTTTTTTTATAAAAATCGATTAGAAATAATTTATTGTGCCATCTTACAAGTCCAATTGTAATCGGAACAAGTTTGTATTTAGTGAATGCAAGTCTTTAAAAGTAAATAAAGTAAATCGACTTCAAAAGCTAAATATGTAATTTCGTTTCCTTGGATGACGTACTTATGCTATTGATATCTTAAAACAAAAGTGCAGAATCGATGTTGATGAAAAGTTGATGACTTATGGGAGAAAGACCACTTTCTAAGAAAAATAGAATTTACCAAATTGGTTATGTAAGTTGTTATGTAGTAATCGGGAACATAGATTAAGGAATTAAACAAAAAAACCTTTTTAAGAAAGCTTTTATTTAAATGCCCTAAAAATAAGGAAATAATTTTCACTTACACTTACACTTTAACCGTCTACTTATAGCCTATATACACAATTCATAAAATCATAAAAGCTTGTCGCGAGCTTTAGGCTTGTGTAAATTAACTAGTTCCTAGGTACCGATTTCATTGACCAATTTATTCCGATTATTGAAATAAAACTATTTTAAACGGATTTAAATGGCGTATATTAATTATTTTTATCATCCCGACGTTTCGAGCACTTTGCAGCGTTCGTGGTCATGGGTAAACTGACAGTCTACCCGTGACCACGAAGGCGATTTAAATCCGTTTAAAATAGTTTTATTTCAATGAATAATAATCGCGAAAATCTAAGACAACGTTATTCCGATTAGTTTATTTTTTATTTCAGTTTAATTAGGTAAATACTTACAGATACCTATGTAGTACCCACTACCTATCTACCTGCGCAAACTTCTCGGTGAACATTCATATTGTGTTAGTGTTTGTTTTGTTTCTTTTTATTTTTTATTTTAAACATATTAAATAAGACACGATTTTTAGCTACGGTTGATGAAATTTTTAATCAAGTGTTAAAAATTGTTATTTTCTCAGAAAATTGATGTATTTCAGCGATACTGCGTATAGTTATTAAACCTACAAAAAGTCAAATTTGGAGATATTAATGTATTATGATACTACGTCACCTATTTAACATTATTCAAAAAAATATCAAGTCATATAAACTAAATAAGTACGGAAAAAAATTACTTAGTTTAATGTTTCGAATTTTAAGTGCGTTCCATTTTCTGCAATTTATACAATACTCTCAAATATTTGAAAAACTTTTTATTATCTAATAAAAAGTTTTTCAAATATTTGAAAAATAATAAAAAAGAAAGAGAATGAGAAATAGAAAAGAAAAGATGATATATACGTCTTCAAACAAATTTGTTAAGAATGGGTTTGACATCTTTAGCCGCCATTTTCTCAAAATGAAGTCCGTGTGGCTTGACACAGTATTGCTTATCAGCGTCTATGTATACTAATATTATAAAGAGGTAAAATTTGTTTGTAAGGTATTATGTAGAATCACTTCAGCAATTGCGCATTTATTGAGAAAGGCTATTTATTATCCCTTAAACGCGTGATTTATTTTTCATTCGAAAAATTTAATTATATTATTGTCTAGAAAAAAAAAAAAAATCGCCATTGCCTATTAATTTATTTGGATTATTACTAATTTTATAACTATAGTATCATAACGTAATTTAAAAGCCAAAAGTGATAAATATATTTCATACTATATATACATATATAACTGTTATTACGTCGTTTAAAAACCACAGTGCACACTTAAGGGTTATATTACATTACTGTACAACTCATAGGAGCAAAGCAATTAGGTACTATATGTGCAAGTGAAACTGCGAGGCGTAAGTTTAATTTAATTATAATAATAAACAGCTCTATTCCAGGCATAAAAAAATACGAAAAAAAATGCTTAAAATTTTAATAAATTCAAAAGCATGCAAAGTGTGGCTTCTTCTCAGTGATCTCTTCCAGACAATATGGAAAGAAACTTATAATCAAAAAATATTATAAGGGGCTAGTGCACCTATAAATGATTTCAATGGAAGAATCTTAAGAATGTATTTAAATAAGATGTATGTAGCTTCAATCAATTACAGTACTTAATTATGTGTAATAACTCGTTCAACAATTCGGTCCGTGTCAAAACGCGCTCTTCTAAGCTATTAAAATAAAATAAATAGTCGTATCCCGACTTCTTGACAAATTGATTGTTTCATGATGTTAGGGCCAGTTTGGACCAATGTTTGAACCAATACGCCAAACTTAAAGAAGCTTTGTGAGTTAACTAGATTATGACTTCCATTTCGCTTATAAATTAGAAAATGAAACTTGTATAAATCAACTTTTAATTAAAAAAAAAACAATAATGATATGCAACTTATGTAAATCTTTATATTTGAAAGTTTGAGAGCAAAACAATTAGATAGGTTTAATTTTTGTCAGAAATTCTTTTAACGTCAAATGTTTTGCCTTTTTTATTAAGATAATTTTATTGTTTTCTTTTTTTTGCAATAAAATAGTTCATTAAACTTAACTTTTATTTTTTAAATGTTTATTTGAGTTAAACCGTCTGCCTATATCGTGCGTGTTTTATATTTTACCGGTATTCAGAGCTAATTGGACGTTGTTCAAGCTACACGGACTTCATTTGACGTAAATCGCGTCTAACATTCAAAACTTATTCTTAATCCATCTTTTCTTTTCAATTTTCATAAAAGATGTAATGAATTAAAAGCATATTTATCTAACAATAAGTTTTTTTAATATATAAGATTATTTTATACTTCAAAATATGGAATGCGTTTCAATATTCAAAACATTAAATAAAGAAACATATTTTCGTATTTATTTATTTTACATGACTTGAATTTTTTGAATAAAACTAAATATGTAACGAACTATCAGATTACATCAATATCTAAAAATTGGACTTTTTGTGGTTTACATTATTGCTTATCAGTATCCAATTAAAAAAAATCATTTTCATACAAACATAACTTAGTACAGAATATTCGCAACACCCCCCAGAAACACCAACAAACGCTTGACCATCAACTCAAGCATAAACAAATTATAAAATGTTAATAGAATAGAACCTTTGACTTAAAGCCACAATACATCATTGTCGAGCCGCAGACCAGCCGGTTTAGGATAAAGCGAAACGGACACTGACACGACTTTCTCTTACAAAGGTTATTTTGAACCGTTACATCATATTTCCCTTTTACCGTGCAAACTAAACCACGACGCACACTTCAGCGAAATCGTTTAAACGTATCTTGAAATAACAGTATGTCACGATTTTTTTTTTTGCTCGTGCGAAAAATATGCAAACGTATGTAGGTCGAACTGTCACCTGTCATTCTTGTGAGAACATTGTAAACGGCGATAATTATGTATCGCTAATTAGATTTTTTTATGTAAAATAAGTTAGTTGTTTTTTTTTTATTTATTTTTCCTCAGTGAAGTATAGGTTAGGTTAGGTTAGGTTAAATGACAGTAAAAAAAAGTTCATACTGTTTTATGGCTTACGATTTTGTTAAAAATTGTCATTACTTTAAAAATTATTTCCTTGTAAACGTTATATCAATTGTTTTAATATTTATTTTTCTATAATACAAAAATAAATTCGAAAACAATCAATTCTGTAAACCATTCCACAAACAGAGAATATACACAATATTTCTATTAATATAGAATAAGTTTCTATTTAAATCTCACCGCTAAAATTACAATCAAAAATTATTCAGCTGTTTAAAAGTAAAAACGTAACAAACATACAAACAGACAAACCGAACGAAAGAATTATTACTATAATTAACTTAGAGTATGGATTAGTTTGATTTAATTTCTGGCAAGTGTAAGTCGTTCGTAATTTTTCTATTAGTGCTTCTTAATCGACTAGTTCCCACATCGAGTGAGACATCACACTTAAACGAAACGCTCTTAAACTCATGACCTCCTTATAACCTGTCGGATAAAGTATTATAACGATTAATTCGTATAATTTAAGTAATTGTCGAATTTAGAAAAATTACTCATAAATAATAACTACCGGACAAATTGAGTTACAGCAGAATGGAATTATCTTGTGAGGCTTTTATTATTCCTACGCGTGTGCTAACGATGTGGACTAACGTTGCACGGAATAAAATTTTCTTGTAGGCGAGAATTACTCTTATAAGTTTTTCTCTCAGACTTTCATAAAGATTTACATAAGTTATTTCTCATTGGACGACCGCTCTGGTGTAGTGGTGCTGAATGTACTAACGCCAATGGTTGTGGGTTCGGTCCCCGCTCGGTACAGATATTTATATTTGTATAAATATTTGATCCTGGGTCTGGATGTTTGTGGGTCTCCCCACCGTGCCTCGGAGAGCACGTAAAGCTATCGGTTCCTATTGTTATCACAATCACCTGATAATGATCGTTACTCGTAGTAGGAAAATTAATCAAGTCTAAATAGTTACTGGTTTGCCTTCAGAGGTTGCAGAGGTCAGATGGTAGTCGCTCTGAGTAAAAATCAAGAACTCCTCAATATCTGGACTAGAATAGAAAGCAGACCCTGATATAACCGGGAATAATGGGTACATGATGTAGATGATGATATTTCATTGCTTTACACCTGAAAAAATTTACTATCAGTGTCTTATTTTTGACATTCACAGGTTTCGTAATATTACGACGTATCTATTACGAGATTAATGAGTTTTTTTTTGTTTTAATTCTCACCTTAAGTATTTTTTTGCCGCGATTGGACTTAGGTCATGAAGACTAAGCCTTGTATAATCACTTATCCATGAATGATCACTCCAAACCCTGTTAGTCTATCTTCTCATATACCTTCATCATTTGTATAAGATAAAAAAATTATATCGACACCAATGGTTTACCGATTTGTCTATCACAGGCCTAATTATTTTTGAGCTATATGATACGTACATAGCACATACTTACAGAAATACAGTGTGAATAAGACAAAACGGAATCAGAATTCGATTAAAATTATGTATAATTTCAGATATCTTCCGGAAACCTAATATTTTCAGATTGACACTTAAAAGAGTAAGAAATGTCAAAAACTTCAATTTTTCGTTATATATATTAAAATAAAGCCCTGTTATAAATATATAATCTGTAGAACATGTCCTAAAAACAGAATAATGTAAAAGGTTACACAAAAACCAGTTACAAGAAAAAATTAAAATACCATAATTACTTTACATTTACAAAAATATTAATAAGTGAAAAGATTAATAAACACAAAGTAAAACCGGAGTATCAAGTTAGTTAAAAACATAAATTAACGAATATAAGAATAATAGCTTCCGAATTCCACTATGGTTTCCCATGGCTCATTATATCTTTGATGGTGTAATAATCAAATTTATTGCTGCTTCAGTATGGGAAACACAGTTTACTATTAAAAAGTTGATATATGCTTTTGGTACAGGTCAGTAGATTTACTAAAATGCTGGTGATATTTAGTCTAATGCGAGAATAACATTTGGATGCTGATAAGCAATAATGTGTCAACCCACAAAATGTCGTATTTGGAGATGTTGAGGTATTCTGATAGTACATCACGTATTTAACATTATTCAAAAAAATTTCAAGTCATCTAAAGTAAATAAATATGGAAAATATTTGGCCATTCAACGGGGTAATGCTGCCAGTATTTTGGGAACTTTACCCAGATGCAATGGCTTAGATGAGGTCTACAATGTTTTGTAAAATATAATGCTTTTTTTTTGTATTAATTAAGATGTAAATAGTTAATATATAATCTTTTCTTTTATTTTTTTTTTAAATTTATGTATATAAATTAATTAAGATCTTAAACTGTACAGAAGTTATTTTTACATAAATATGAATAATACAGTAAAAATAAAACTTGGAAAAAAGTTATTTAATGAAACGTTTCGAATATTGAAGTGTAAGCCATATTTTGCTATATAAAATAATCTCCTGTATTAGAAAAAAATATTACTTGATAAAACTTTTATTGTACTAATCTGCTTTTAATTCACTATAGATTTTATCAAAATAGACAAGAAAAGATGGATTTATTCGTCTTCAAACAAATTTGTTAAGAATCGGTTTTGACATCTTTCGACGCCATTATCTCAAAATGAAGTCCGTGTGGGTTGACACAGTATTGCTTATCAGCGTCCATTTGTAAGTTTACTTTCGTAATTGATATAAAACAACTCTATAAGTTAGTAACAGATATATCGAAATTAGTTAAGAAAGATGTGAATTTCAAAAATGAGGTTAATTCTTTTCAGGTGTAAAGCAGTGAGAAACAGCGTACAACTAAATAACTTTATGAAAATTTAAGAACAAAAGCCTAAATTAACGAATCAATAATATAAGTGTAATTCTCACCTAAGCATGAATATCAAAGTAACGTTACAAACATATTTATGTGAAATTAAAAATCGGAATGACAATTTAAAGAAACGAGATTTAAAAAATATAAAAAGTCTTAGAAATACATTGTGCTTCTTTTAAGCAAATCGGATGAAAATTGGTATCTATTGGCTATGTCCGTCCCAGAACTAAAAGCAATTTAAAAACACCTCACATGTAAAAATCCGTCAGAATGTTTAATGGCTGTAAAGATTGACAAAGAATTAAATATACATACATATGCTACGCATGCTCAAAAAACACAATCCTTCGGCAGTCACGTGAAAAACATATCCGAATAATAATCGAGCCTCGTTTGCAACTATTACTATGAAAACTGAAATATTTAATTCAAAATTTAAATCAAAACTCTTAAAGAGATTTCCCATAGAATTTTACTTTAAATTTTAATCATTTTGCGAACATTAGCGGCATTAATTTAACAAACTAATTGCCTACATGTCACGGGCGATTGTCATCTGACCTCTGTGGGTAATAAACAACACAAAGCACTTAACACAAGATTAGCTACTAAAATTAATCTATAAATCGTCACCCATAAATCCGTTTAACGTTTAAGTATTAGAGTCGAAAACTTTAATATTTTATTCGCAAAACAATATATAAAAAATGAAAACTGACTGACTGACGTATTCACTGAATGATCTATCAACGCAGAACTGAAACTTCTGGATCTAGAAACATGAAATTTTGCATAAATGTTCTTTAAATATCATAAGTGTACACTAAGAAAGGAGTTTTAAAAATCCATCCCCTAAAGGGTTAAAAAGAGGGTTGAAAGTTTGTTAAGTATAACATTCCTAAGTATACGCGGCCAAGCTGCGGGGAACTGCTAGTGATAATGTGTAACTAAAAATATATTATAAGATCATGGGTTCTTGGCGCCCTAAATGGTGACTGGACGATATTCCCTAGCAACCAGCGACTGACCATGACAATCGATAATATTTTTGGGACCAACAAGTAAATTGATGACCTCATCAAAGTTTGAAATAGGTATGGATGTCTTTAATGTTAAAATATCATTGTTAAAAAAAGCATTTAAAATAATACATGATATGCATTTTGGACTATAATAAGCAATTTTGAACCGTCAAAACAAGAATATTTCTGGTAACTAAATTACTTATTAGATTACTTATTAGATTAGATTATTTTTTATGTTAATTCTACCGAAAACAATGACAAAAAATAACTAATAAACATTTTAATTAGATTGCTACATATTAAATAGTATGAAAACTTTTTTTTTCACTTATGTAAAACCTAATATAATATTATTTAGTTGAAAATTATAACAAATATAATTTTGACTAATGATTTCCATCTTCATCGCTTTCTACCTTTGAATGTAGATTATTTCCTTCAAAATTAAAATCGATAATACTTGTACCAAATTAAATTAAAAAAATAATTGCATGAAAAAAATCATTCGAGTATAAAGAATCGGGCAAATATGCATGAAGCCGTGAGGAACCTGCAGTCCAGAATAAAATTATCTGAACAACTCGATAAGACGGTAAGATAATAGGTTTATAATACAGGTCCCTGTTGCAATTGTTCGCACTTGGTCGGGAGCGATCGCCGCGGGGACTCGCTCTTTATAATTTGATCATATTTGTGCCTCAGACAATGCCAGCCCAAAGCGTAAGACGACAGATGGACAGAGGGAGCTATGGAGTCGAATTGTTATATTTAAATCAATGTGAAATACATATCGCTTGAAAATTTTTGTCATCGTAAGTTTTGTTGAAAAAAATTAAAAAAAAACTCTACCATTAATAGTCTAAACAATAAAGAATGCTATTGAGGATTTTCAATACGTTTGTATTTTTTGTTGTTTTTAGGTGTAACCATTTCAACAATAGTTCAATTAACAGAAATTAATAACATATCTAATATTATCTTTTAATAGAAAATCATTATGGCACTATATGTATTTATCATCAATCATTATCCATCCAAATCATAATCCAATTTGAAAAATTCATTTTTGCGTTGCATAAAACGTTTATTACGGAAGATAATAGGCTACGACTCATAGGAACGAAAGAACAACCATTAACACAAGAGTTTTTATATTCCTGTTACCTTTTTTTTATTTATTGTATTTTTATGTATGCAATAATATCTGAATCAAACTAACGGCCCCTCGCGGTTGCACTCGCATTTAACGTAGGACTTTCATACAAACTTCCAGCCACCGTTTTACCCCCTAAGGGGTCGAATTTTGGGTCCAATGGGTCTTTGGGTTTAATGGGTCCTCAAAAGAACCCCCAAGCAAAATTTGAAACTCCTAGCACTTATAGTTTCTAAGATTTCGTCATGAGTGAGTGAGTGACCTTTGCTTTTATACATATAGATAAAATTAATAAATAAACTAATTCCTCTCCAAGAATTTCCCAATCCATTTCATGGACACGACTCCTTCAGTGGAGTAGCTCGGGGCGACCACAAAGCGCGCTACTTTTTCCTGCCATAATAAACATTTGTATTCGACGCACGAGGCCTGACCGAGCAGATTTGGCTCCGGGCTACAGTGATACATTGATAGCTTATATTCGTTACAATTGCTTTAATTTCGTCGGGGGTGTGACGTCATCCTTGTAGGTATGTTATTAAGCGAAATTGTTATGCGATGTTGTTTGCATGGATAAAATTTTATTAGTATTGTCTGGACTCTGGGTAATCACATTAACATACCATTCATAATGGATACAAATAATCAATAATGTGTCAACCACACAAGTCACAAGTCAAATTCGGAGATACTGATGTATTCTGATAATGCGTCACCTATTTTACAAAAACAATTCAAGTTATCTAAATAAGTACAGAAAAAGGTTTCTTGATTCAAAAAATCAAAATTGCTTGCAGTGATTTAAGAGTAAAAACATAACTAACAAATAGACAAACAAACAAAATAACTTTCACATTTATAATGATAAGTATGTATGTATTCTAATTACAAACCAAATTATTAACTGAAAGTATTTAGAAAAAAATGTTAATATCTAACACCGATTTCTTACGTAACAGTGTTTCGTGTTCATTATAATACGATTTTATTATGGCGTCCAAGCATTAATGCCCCATGCTTTAATGGGAGTTACTATTCTTTACGATATCGTCTTGTGATTGCGATTTATGTAATATCCCTTATAGTTCTCACCTACGTAAGATTATTGTATTATTATTGTTATGGAAATTAAATGAGAATTTAGTTTCAAGTCGTCTTTTTATTAGACTATTGGTCGGTTTTTATGTGGTATTTTTGATGTCTTGCTATGTGTTATACTGAAACTTGTTTAGGAAATATTAATTGGATATATTTTAAAACTAACTGCCCCGTGCAGTTTCACTCGCGTTTATGGTTAGCGCTTCGCTTCTATATGTATCGTGATGTAATATAGCCTATAGCCTTCCCCAATAAATAAACTATCTAACACAAAAATACTTTTTAGTATAGATTTAATAATAAGTTTATTCTCTTCTTTATATTCATTATGGGTATACGTATATTGAATAAAATTATAGATAATAAGGAAATGTAATTAAATATATATGATGTTTTGATTTTTACAGAATGAAAATCATGGGTTCTGGTTATGCGTCCGGTCTGGTATTTGTTTAATAATATAATTTAATATAATATTATAAATGACATAATCATAGCCACTATATCATTAAAATATATTTTATATAACCTGTGGCTACAAGAAAAACGCAAATATTAGCGATCGAAATCGAATTGAATCGGCCTAAACATGTTAAACCTTCAATCAAGTAACTTAAATTAAAAAATTAAGATTAAAATTAAGGCTTAACATTAAAAATATCGATACAATATTTCAAGTGTTTTCTTGCGTAATTGACTCTTTGACCACAATCGTAGTTATGATAATCAGAATTCTTACGGTAATTGTGTTAATGTCTTATTATAGCGGTAAGTAAAAGGAGCGAAAAATTCTCTGTTACGGCTTTATTTAAAGGTTTTTTTACAATGATTAATGAAAGTAAAGTGTGTCACTCACGTCCATTCTCTTTCCTGGCATTGTGAGAAAATTGGATTGACTTCACAATTTATAATTAGCGGGGTATCGTGTTTACACAGACGTTTTTTTTTTTGTTAATTAAATACGCTAAATTCGAGAATAGTATTCAATTAAAATGTATGTAATTGAAACTTTTCTGCCAATAAAATGATTATACCTACTAATTACGACTTTCTCACGTTTTTGATATTTTCAGCTCATTTTTTACATTTCCTTTAGATTTTACAAACATTTTCATTCATGTAAACCTTTTCCTGACAATTATAAATTCGACATCCGCACATGATTTGAATTTATAAAAGACCAGCTGCTCCTCGCGGTTTTACTCGCGTTTATAATTATAGCCTCGCCATTATTATAGAAGACATTGGGTTGACCAATTTTTATTTGTTATGCTAACGACAATAGTAATACACTGTATCTAAAATTTGAACTCTGTACCTAATATGGTTCATGATATTGTTGACAGATGCACAGACAGCGGACAAACGGATGCTTAGTAATAAGGTCCCGTTAGCCCTCTTCGAGTACGGAGCCCTAAAAAGTGATAAATAAAATTATTTTATCAAAAATACTTATACCTACCTAAACAAAGCGAGGACAAATATTACTAGCGTGAAATATATTCCTGCCAACTGCTCATTACCACACAAAAGAGCTTGAGGTGGGTAAATTTACAGAATTATCAACATTTCGATTTTGACACCCGAGGCTGTGAATAACTAGTTCTGTTACAATAATAAATTGCACGTAATTTACTTGGAAAGTATTATACAGGTTCAGTTTTAATTTGGCTCATTATTAAGTTATTTGTAACAACAGTCTCATTTTTTACTAAAAATATTACGATCAATGAAGATATTTATAATATAACTTAAATAAACCTTATAAGTGCCTTATATCAATCGAATGCTTTATATAAATATAGACTATATTTATTTTTTACAAATCATATAACTTCAGGGGAAGTAACCTGTTACCGTCACACGTGGCCATCACATAATATTCACAAAATACACCCACATTAAATTTTACTAATTTACTTATTTAACACTATCATAAAAAAGCCAAATTAAAATAAAAGTAAGACTTTTTTTAACAAATTACGTAACACGTAAAAATCTTTTCAATGTACTTGTGCACTATTATTACTTCATTATTCATATTTGATACTAGCCGTGCCCGGCGATTTCAACACACGTTAATTTGATTAAAAATTATATTTATATAATGTTTACCTTCCTTACTTGACACCTAAGTTAGCCTAAGCTACTTCTTATAACATAAGCTATCTTTGAGTGCAAGTCCCGTCAAAATGGGTCCAGCCGTTATAGAGATAACCCGGAACAAACAGACAGACCGACAGACGGACAAAATTAAAATGTGTTCTTAATGTAAGTACCGTATATACTTTCATATGCATTTAGTTAAAAGCTGTTAAAATAAAACTACAAACATACACTTCAATTTTATTTATTCGTATAGATGACTTCTCTCTAGAACGCAAAGATAAGCCCATCAAAATATGATCTGTGTAACACAATTGCATTCTGTTTAGCTACCGCTTGCCAGCTCCCAGAGTTAGTCAACAATTTATACCAAAGCGATCCGGAATGACTTCATAGCCTCAAGCCATACTAACTTATAACGTAGTAGCTTTAGGATGTACGCACACATTGCTGTAACATATTTAAAAAAAGATTTTTTTTTAAATTTAAAAAATTAATTAACTACCCAATTTTACTAATTTTTCTAAAAGAACATAACTTTCTATTAATTTTTGAGATATAATTGTCAACTGTTGTTCTCGTTTTA
Organism: Hypolimnas misippus; assembly: GCA_037950945.1. Lineage (NCBI taxonomy): Eukaryota > Metazoa > Arthropoda > Insecta > Lepidoptera > Nymphalidae > Hypolimnas > Hypolimnas misippus. The sequence continues at coordinate 6,827,966 of JBBEEQ010000014.1, forward strand.
ATATCTAATTTATAAGAATTAAACCTATTATTTAAATGGAAAATAATATTTGTGCTATACATATAATAAACTGAATGTATTTGAAACAATTAAGACTAATTGTGGCTATTAGCATTAATAAAAATCATACACCATAAACGTTTCGTAACAATTTCATAGCTTTGACACATGTTTTCGTATTTAAATCAATAAGACAAATAATTTTATAATATAATATATTATATAAGCTTATTATCGACGGATAAATTATAAAATATTCTTTATCTTAAATGGAACAAGCTATAATTTAGAATATTATACACATTAATCTGCACGTGGGCGTGTGTGCACTATAACACTTATTGTTAGGATCACTTTGAGGTTTGTGTGCGCAGGTGCATGACAGGTCCACTATCGCTCCATCTGGCTGCGCTCTGACGTACTTTACAGCCAGGCCTGAATTTCTGATTCCGTGTAATGACATTTGATTTGTGCTCTGGTTTATTTATGGATGTGTTCGTAATTCTCGTGAAAAAAAATAACGATGTAAGATTTTATCCGTTTTATAGATATTGGATTTTGAGATAGCGATATCATCAGAGCGAAATCCTTTTCTGTAAATTAACAATGCAAGTTAAATACCAATAAAATTAAAAGACGTTATTGCTAAAGTTGACATTTCTTTCAGAACATTATTATTTTATCATAAAACTAAAGTAATTCGGTGTACAAAGATTTATAACCTATACATTATATACAAAGTTATTATATTTTTTTTTATAAATGACTATATATATACTGACATATAAGCTCAGAGAAATAAACATAAACGTTTTATCTAATAAAATATATACAATATAAAAGAAGAGTTTGACGCGATTTAAAATACTTGTCACGCCATCTGTGATCGAATATAGGAATCATTCATACAAATAGTTTTACTCACGATAACTTATTGCAAAGTTATTATATAATATGCAAATATGTGTAAAATTTTATTAGTAAAACCGATACTATTTAGTCAAATAACAGTTAAATCAGTATTACACATATCTTCAAACCGAGCTTTACGTGTCGTAAATTACTGTTTAGCACCCAATCCTACGCTTACTGTAACATAAATATAGTTTAGTAGCCACCGCCGGTGATTTCCTGCATTGTGAGTGCCTGACAAAGTCGTAACTTTATGCAACGATTGATTTGCATAGCAGAGTGCTTATTAGATTTTATTCTAGTATATTTCGGGTGCTACCTTAGTGATTTAAGTTCGCAGTTGTGACTTAATATATTTGTATATTTTATTATTTTTATTTCATTTAATTTACCGCCAAAGACCGGATTTTTCCCTAGATATCCGGAGCATAATTTTAGAACAATTATTATATACATACATTTGTAGAAGACATTTTTTAATATGAACAAGTACTTACAATATTTTATTTTTATAGAACATATAAGTAAACAACTATCCTTTTATTTTCTTTTACGATTATTTTATTTATTATTTAATATTTTTTACCAAACAAAACGTTTAATTTTACATCAAATTGGCTATAAAGTACAAAAAGGTTATCGAAAACGTTTTTATACTCCATATTTAATATAACGGGTCTTATCGCGATAACTAATAGTAGTAATACTTTTTATTGTCCGACGTTTCGACGAAGTTACATTCGTCGTGGTCACGAGCTGGCTGGTGTACCACGCGCCCTTCGGCGAGGGGAGCTCGTGAATACGACGAATGCAACTTCCTCGAAACATCGGGCAATAAAAAGGTATTAATATCACGGTCACGAGCTGGCTGGTGTACCACGCGCCCTTCGGCGAGGGGAGCTCGTGAATACGACGAATGCAACTTCCTCGAAACATCGGGCAATAAAAAGGTATTAATATCATTAGTTATCGCGATAAGACCCGTTATATTAAATATGAATAGCATAAATCGCGAAAGTTTAAAATATATACTTTTTTATAGTATTTTAAAAATTACAGTTACATTAAAAGTCTTATTCTAATATACAACTATACGATAACACCACGTCCATTAGTGTTTACATCGCCACAACTTTGTCATTTCTAGTGCCATGAAGTGTACTCGTGTAGACATTAGCACCGCCTGAAGCCATGAGCTGGTACGATGTCATCCCTCTCCCGTGAAATTAGACATCCTGTCATTTTGTAGTACCGTAACGAGAACATGGTACTTAAAAATCATTCCTTTATGGAAATTTTTATCCGACTACAGCGAAGACAAAACGAAGAGTAATGATTTTGACAATCTCCGTATATTTGTATGTCCCACCGTAGCGCTTAAACTATTGAACCGATTTTAATACATAAGGTATCAATAGATTCGTAATTATAGCCCGGGTGATGTAAGTTATATAAATTTGATCAAGATTTTGTATGACTGAATTTATTTACGTCGTCGGGTTATATTTTTTTTTAACTTTCTGTCTTATTAATGCACATGTAACTCGTATAAGCTGTATTTTTTTAAACAAAAGTAAACTTGAATTTTTGTAGAATTAATTATTGACGTGTATGATGAGTGGCTGAATCATATTACAAAATTTGAGGTCTTTTGTATAATTTTATGTATAAAAATGCAGTTATATTTGTATAATAAAAAACTTATGACCGTTATAAAATTTGTCGTTTAGTTTACATTATCATAGTAGGTGTTTATTATGACCATAGACCATAGTTACGACCATATATGATGTAGAATAAAAAAATATATATAAAATATATAATATAATTAAAAAATAAAGACGTTGATAAACAATAATATGTCAAGTCACACAAGCTTCATGTTGAGAAAATCGCGTGTAAAGATGCCAAACTTATTCTTATCAAATTTGTTTGAAGAAGTATATATCCATCTTTTCTTTCTATTTTGATAGAAGATGTAAATAATTAAAAGTAGATCGGAATAATAAAAAGTTTTCTCTTATAATAAATTTTTCAAGTATATGAGATTATGACATATTTAAAAATATGGAATACACTTTAATACGCGAAACATTAAATTAAGAAACTTTTTTCCGTACTTATTGAGTTTAGATGACTTTAAAATTTTTCAGAATGTTTAATACATGTCCTACTATCAGAGAAATTGACCATTTTGGGTTAACACATTATTGCATATCATATATTCATAACAAAATTGTCTTATTAGGAATGTTTATAAAGCATAAAGTAGTATTTTATGACTTATTAAAACGCTCTTTCACAGTTAATATGAACGAAGCTTAACGAGGAAATTGCGACAATAAGCCTCAGTAGTATTGTGACCAACACAATAAATTATGACAGTCAGGATTTATATAATAATTATTTGCTTGAGCAATTTTTTGATTATGGGCGTTTTTGAGCGGCCTACTTTGATTTAATACGCTGTTTACACGTTATAAAATATACGTATATAATTTATCATTATATAATCGTGTAAAGTAATATCAACGTGTAAATAATAGAAGCAATAATTATTTTCATTAATTATTTAAGTATGTAATCATGTTTTATTTTTTATGGAAAACACTACTAATTTTAAAATTTTATCAAGGGTTTCTTCTTATTATTTGACAGTGTTGTAAAAATATTGGTATAAAAAAAATGTCTTTTTTCTGCATGTATGGAAATCTTGGAAATATACCGATCTGCTGGGGAGAGAGAGATGGTAGATCGGGTTGTACGTAGATTTCTGCCTATTAGAGTATTTCGACAGCTGTGATTAGTATCAAATTGGAAACAGCGTCGCTTGCGCATCGCGAAAAAATTTTGTTTTTTTTTTTTTTTTTTCTAAAAAAGACATATTCGTAACCAATTTTTTTTTTAATTAAAAAAAATATTGAAATTGAACGAAATACGGAAAATATACAGGTGTACTTTTGAATACACTTTATGTGCAGTTGCCGATTGGGTATAAAAATATTTTTTTGAAGTTATTACGAAACAAAATTTCTAGTGTAAATAAAAAAAATTGGAAAGGTGCAAAATTATGACAAGTGCTTACTTTAGGATCTTATGTACATATATGAATTATTCGTTATTATTATTTTTGCATAGATTTAATGCATACACATAACCTTATGTATACACAATAATAAATTTATCGATTCTATATAGTACTGTATTGTATATCCCAATCGCAAAATACATATTTATAGGCACTTCCTACCTACAACCTCACCAGCCAATCACGTGGAATCATAATCACGATTAATATTCATTTGAATAGCATAACGACATACCGAACGAGCCAATAACGTTCGATAAGATACATTTTGATAACAATAAAAAAGATTTAAATCTAAGAGACTAAGACTCGTAATTTTTGCTTACAGATTTTCATAGACATAAATAGTTTACGATTGTTTTGACAGCTGAAAATAAATTCTGTCCATGACTTATTTTTGACGCTCACAGCTTACGTAAGGTTATCTAGGTAACTGTTACCAGGTTACTGAGTTGTTTCATATCAGTTACGAGAGTAAAACGTACAAGTGTAGTATCAAAAAGATTGTCCACAGAACTTTTTTCCACAAAATGAAACCAACAGACAGAAAAACAGGCGACAGAGTTCTAAACGTACGTAACTACGTTGTACGTATACTTACGTAGTATTATGACAGACAAAAATTACCTACAATATTGTGCCTCGTACACACAGCTATTTTTTTTTTAGAATTATTTATTTCTACGAGTTAACGCCACAAAATTTTTAAGTTTTGGATATTTTGGAGGTTATATGAGAGATTTCTCACTTTGTTATGTACTGATGCCAAATCTTAAACTCCATTTAAGTATATCGTAAAAAGGAATACAAAGTTCTTCACTTCACATACCTAAATATCGAATGCTACAATAAATGTTGATGTAGTAATTAAAAAAATGAAGAAAATAATCAATGAGTATACTTAAATGATAATGTAAAATTTAAAATATATCAACTATATTGTAAAACTCTAAAATCTCATTAATGCGTAATGTGTTAAAAATAAATTTTATCGTTAATAGAAAAGGATTTCGACTTAATAATTTATAATGGAGATAAGTATCAATATTTTACCAACATTAATACATAATTTATAAAAGGGCCTCCAGGCTGCGTTAATATTTTAATAAACTAACAATCTATTAACAGGTTACTTATTTATTGCAAACCAGTTATTATTACACAAATATTTGTAATAAGGTATTATTTATTAACCATAAAATTGTTTATTTCTGTTTAAATATCGTATTAATTTTTTTTTATTTTAAGCCTACTAAGTACGTATATCTCACCCTACCATCGTAGGTAATAAATAGGTACATAGATATATATAACTAGCGTCCCGGCTTCGCACGGGTAGATATATTTAACAAAAAATATATAAATTTCTATAGTCTTAACATAGGTTAATCCGAGATAATATAGGATTCTAATGATGAAATCTCAAATCAATTCAGTAGTTTCGGAGCCTAACAAACAATCAAATCTTTCTAATTTAAAATATTGGTGTGGATAATACATGATAAACAGGAGACATTTCTCACTTTATATAATTGAAATACGTTTTGGGCTGGTTTTATAGAAATGTTCTTTTAAATTACTTTTAGAAAACTTTTATTTAAAAAAAAGATACTGAGATATATATTTCAAGTTTTAATTATCGTGATTGTAGTAAATTATATAGTGGACTTTGCAATGCATGCACAGAAGGACAATTACTTAAGAAATATCGCCCGTAATTTATGATAAATAATATTTTACGCACAGACACTGTTCTCTTGAGTTTTTATTATACGTATATATTAATAAAATTAAACTTGTTTTACTGTAGGTCCTACGCGTTGGTATAATTATTCTCAATCACCATAAATTTTCTACAATGCGACAATGCTGTGAGTCATAGTGTACTGGTGTACAGAGTGAGCTAGTGCCACAGGAGCTAATTATACAAATTGTACTAAAAAATAGTTTTTATGCAATTGATAAACGTAATTTTATAATTCCATGGAATAGTTAAAGCTATCAGTATTAACTGGATTTTACAGTATATTCTATATAGAAAGTGACGTGAAATTCAGTTATTAATTGAACTTATCCACAAATTTTAACCGTCTTACAAAAGGGAGCATTTTTTAAATTCGTTACGGACTTTATTTTTGTGCTTCGTTTTCGCCGATTACTGAAAGCGGTTGGATCGATTTGGTTAATTGTTTTTCAAAATAATGTTTAATTCTTTTCTTTTTGATTAATTCAGAATTAATTCAGCAGTTTAGTTTTAAAATCAAAATAGCTGGAATAAGTATCTTCAAGTAAACGATATTTCGCATTATTGTAGGTATGCTTTTGAAGGCCAATCCCCATTTAAAAAAAAAACGTGTTGTGTTCGTTTAACGTCAAATTGTGACAAAAAATAAAACTAAAGAAATAAATTGAACAAAAATTAAATTAAAAAATCCTCTGAATGCCACCTTAATTACAGCAGTGCAACGTTAGGACGAGATATGTACTTACTAGTTCTTAGTAATTAAACTACTACATACGTTATTAGTCTTTTTTTTTGAATTGATTGTAGGAAGACGGACAGAGACCCTTTAATAATGTGGTCACCACGCTGTAGAAATCGCAAAAGGTATTATTAACTATTCCTTACATTGCTAATACTTTAAAGTCTTTATGATCAAGATATCCATTATACCTACATGGATGTATATAAGGGGATGCATACATATATATAGTATACGACTAACATATACTTAGTACATCGAACGAATGACAATGGTATTTATTTTTTAAATAACTGAGATTAGCATTTAGAATCAAACATCTTATTGCGTAGAGCCCAAATAAAAACTAGTTTATCTTTGTACATTTTTGACTTCGAACCAACTAGACCAGTAAAGGTTGCTCAGATCCTTTCAAAGAAAAAGATCTTTAGAAAGAATCGATAACCCTGAAACATATGAACAGATCTTCATAAATTATAGCTAAGAACCATTTCAATTACATCATCTTTCAAACAAATAAGCCGCAACAAAATTTGTCCATTCTTCAGGAAGCTACGATACCAGACACACGTCAAACTCATAACACCCTTTTTTTAAGGTCGGGATTTCAAAACTACAGCTTAAAATGATTGCAAAAATGATTACCAACGGTGTCAAGTATTTATACTGGTCACTTAGTAAAAGAAAATGTTTTTTTCTTTTTATTTGTTTTGTTTACGTTCAAGAATACATATTGCTACTACATCTGGTTTAATTAAGTCCAAGTAATACTGAATTATATCAGTCTATCTCGATTTTTATCATAATTTCCGATCGAATATTATTCTTATAAAAAATAACCGCGATATATAAAATCGATTCTACGAAGTATCGATTAAAGGTATAACACATAAAATTGCTTTCAATAGATATTGAATGCCTCGACACACGCAACCGACTATTATGACGGCTCGGGCGTAAAGCTGTTCACACACTAAACGGTATTATAGTTTCAATTAAGTCTTGTGTTTAGGCCTTTTTGTTCGTCTATATTTAAATAGGAATATAATTAAACTGTCAATAGTGTCAATGTAATTTGAGTGTTTTTTTCAAACATTGTGTACATCTACTAATATTTTATATATTTATGTTGTTATAGGTAATGGATTAAGAATGAAATTTCTACTTTTTCGCCTGTCTTTAAAATTCATCTGCTCATATGGCACAACTAAAAGCCATTAAACCTAAGAATATAATATAATACTTTCAATGAAATATACACACATTTAAAGACGAAAATATATGTATTAATCTAGTAATTTACTATTATATTTTATTAAAAATAATAATATTTAATAGAAAACTCTTCAGTGGATCGTTTCATTCCTAGTAAAAATATTTAAAACGTATCATATTCCTACTACATAATATTAATCATGCCAAAATACGATAATGTTTAAATGACAATGTAGTCTTTAATTATGTTGTTCTGACGAACCAGCAGGCTATTTATGTTACAGTGAGCTACCGATATATTTTGTCAGTTGATCTCTGATTTTTGAAGAAACACAACAACTGTGAAAGAGTATCTTGTTGTAATACATCTAGCAGCATTAACCAACCAAGAGGTTTGTGTAAAATGATCACTATCGAAACGTGCTACATTCTGACAGTCGATTTTTGATTTTTGTACTAAAACTTCTTTTTGAATCTCAAAATGTGTAATATTTTCATAACGATAGCTTTACACAATTTCCCTCCTGATGTCAAACATTACCATACTTTTTAGACAAAAAAAAATATACAGAAGAAAATAAGCATATGCATTAAAGGCGCTATCTACACGCGTTTAGTGTGGTATGTGCCTAATCGTATCAACTATAAGATCGTCGGAACCGAGTTACGTATTACGTATAAGCTATTTTGATTTAATTGATTCTATTAAAGCTTTTCACTAGACAATATTAATCTTAGACCTACTATGAATAGCCGGAGATTACATAAATTTCGTTATGATATAATAGATAGGCTAACTCGCCTGTTTTAAACTAAGAACTTGTGTTTTAATCTAGACTTGAACTGGTTATAGTTAATTCAAACATGTACTCATATCACTTATAAATGGCATTAGAATTTAATCGTGACAATTTGAAGTCATTAAAAATAAACTGACTAAGTTTAAGTTTTTTTCCATTCGAATTTGGATTTTAATCAAATAATTTTGCTTAATTAGATTATATATTTTATACATAACAAATTAAGACTGAAGTTGATGAATTTTGAAAGTTTGTGAATTTTTTAAATAGTTTCTTAAAGTGTTTTTATATAAATATATATAAAGTGTGTTTGTTAGTCAGTGTTTTGTTTTACAATTTTCACAGCACATAAAAAAATCAATTTAAATGTACAGACTTATTCTGAAAACAAAATTAAATAATTAATTAAAACTCTAAATATATAATAAATTTAAATTATATAGAAAAATTATAAAATAAACAGAAAAATATTACTGCATCAGCTAATATTATATTGCTTAATTAGATTATATATTCTATATATAACAAATTGAGACTGAAGTTATTTTTTAAATAGTTTCTTAAAGTGCTTTTATATATCTATATAAAAATGTGTCAGAAAGTGTTTTGATTTACAATTTTCACAGCAGTAAAAAAATCAATTTAAATGTATTACATCAGTCTTCAAAACTAGTTCAAACAAAATCCTATTGTCTATCTGTGAAAAATTATGTAATAATATAGTATTTACTAGCATGGCGCTTGCATCGTAAGCTGTACATAATAAGAGTGCTCGTAAGACGGCGCCCGCGGCAACGGTAGCTAGGATGTGCCAATCTTTTCCTTATATTCGATCGGTTTATATGATGCTAAGCGCGTAACCTTAAAAAAATACAGATAAGTTCGTTTAATCGTTAATTATTTCCAAGTTGAAATCCGAATAGGAAAAAAGTAAAGGTATTAGCGAAAAATATTTAAAGGACCTTCGGGCCTGATTTTGACAAAAACTAAAACTGCATAATTGCTTTTTTTAATCTAAAATCGCAGTACAACAACCAGATGAACGTATCTACATAAAATCGAATATCTTTTTTTTAACTATAATCGTAGAGAATGTCCTCGACGAAATGGCATAATAACGTAATTTAACATTTCAGTAATTCAAAAAGAAAGCGTTGCACTTAGAACTACTTTACTATAAAACCAAAAACGTTTTATGAGTACCGCTAAATTAGAAAAAAGTAAAAATTTTAAAACGTAGATACGTTCATCTGACTCTTATACCGCGAATTAGTACCGTATAGTTTTGTAGACTAGACACCCAAGTGATAATCTGAAAAAAAAAACAATTGTAATATTCAAAAGGTTAGTTAAAAATTTGTTCTTTGAGCGCCAAATCTTAGACCTCCATTAAAAAACCGTATATGAAGACCATGCTAAATTTTAACTTACATAAAACATGACAATGAATTCATCATGTTACCCACAAAAATGTTTTTTGGATTGGAATAATAAAAGCACATGAATTTTGAGGTCTAAATATCTACATGTACAATATTGAATACAAATATTTAAAAACAAATACAGAACCGTTCCTTCGCGTTTTGGATTTGACCGATTTTGTGAATAGATAAGTAAGATTCAGAAATGTTTCCAAAAGTACCTATTCAGTTAATTTCAAGCATTTTTAGCCATCATGGAATTTTCTTTACTTGAGTGTTAAAAGCCAAAAAAATCACAGACCCATGTAGCCCGATCTCTATTACATCTCGTACGTAATATACTATTAGAAGGAGTCAACGCACGCTGCAACGCGGTATTAACAACGGCTACTGTTCTCAGCAACCGGCTGGGACAACCTGTAGGACATCTAGTTACGTCATATATATTACTTGTTTGTGATTAAAGCTCGAAATTATTGTATCTATACACAGTTATTACAATGACGCTAGTTGTATGAACTTTGATAGCTATTTTTAACTTTTACTTCCCTAAGTATTCGAAACAACCAAGATGATGCAATGGATTGATCTGACATTTAATCGAATATCGTAGATTTCATTTCAAACGAATAAAATGCGAGAATTATATTTGGGCGCTGATAAGCAATAATGTGTCAACCCACAAAATGTCAAATTCGGAGATATTGATGTTCTGATATTGCGTTATGTTGATAATATTATAAACAAGAACGAATTTCATATCTGAAAACTTAGTAGTAAAACTGTTGGTTATACCAATCTGATTTAAATCGATTATGCCAAGTATCAAAAAGTTAAGATGGGTATACACTTCTTCAAACAGGTGTATTAAGAATATGTTTGACATCTTTAGACGCCATTTAATCAAAATTAAGTCCGTGTGGTTTGGCATAATATTGCTTATCACCGGCTTTTTGTAAATTTTACTCTCGTATTTGACATAAAACAACTCTGTAACATAACCTTACGGATGCTATTGCTTTTAGAATATAGGCATTGAATATAATTATATAAATCTTTATGAAATTCTGATAAAACTTATAAGCGTAATTCTCGCCTATTTTTTTTATTAGACCTTACAAATTATATCGTGCATGCCTGCGTGTACTAACTTGACGATTAACTGATGAGTGATTGACATCTAGCTCCCGCAATCCTTGAAAACCATCAAGCAGTTACACTAAAACTCCTTATAATTACTTAAAAACTTACAAAGAATAAGGATCCTGGATCGTTAACAGCTATTTGTAATAATATCCAAATTCTACAACTTAACGTGGCCTCCACAGCACGGTAGGAGAAACAAAGATCCAGGTAATCTATGTAACGGTTGCTAGACTACGCTTTGCCGTAAAAATAATCTAAGCCAATGTTAGTTTCCATATACCAGCAAATATTTATTTACCTAATTTTTTTGTTTTGATAGCTTTTAGTTGTGCAATATGAGCACAGATGATTTCGCTAATGTCACGTTGAATGTTATAAAATGGACACAAATAAGATTGTCCGGTCGAGAATACAGCCACGCTTAAATTTTGAAGACTATCAAAATATACATATTTTTGTTAGACCTTAACTTAGAACAATATAAATATATAAAACGAAAACATATACACTTGCTAATATCAATTTAAAGACGTACATGATTTTTTACAGCTGTTATTTTATTTTTCTCAATATAAGTCTCAAGTTTACAACATTGTACCATCCTGTAAATATCCCACTGCTGGGCATAGGCCTCCTCTCCTAATAAGGAAAAGGTTTAGAGCTTAATCCACCACGCTGTTCCACTGCGGGTTGGCGGATATACATGTGTCAGAATTTCTCCCGGCACATGCAGATTTCCTTACGACGTTTTCCTTCACCGCCGAGCTCGAGATAAATTTAAACACACATTTAGCACTTGAAAAAACAGCGGTGCTAGTCGGGGTTTGAACCCGTAATCGTCAATTGAGATCGACGTGTTCTAACCACTAGGCCATCATAACACTGAATGGACACGAACATCAACAATCAACAATACGGGACTTTATGTGGATGGAGTTAATATTTATACAAATATACCGTTTACTCGTCTAACGCAATTCCAAACAATAACTGAAATACCAGTAACATCAAGTTTATTTATCACAGTTAAAATCAATTCCGCAGCAAGCACCTTTCAATACATTTTCACACAATGGCGGTTGTAACAGACCCGGAATAACAGAATGGCTATAAATCCTATGAGCTTAGCATTTTTCTTACTTCCCATAGCATTTACTAACAGAGAAGTTAATTCTATCCATATTTTTATCTTTAACTTTCTTTGCTGTTGCTTGTGGTTTTACTCGCGTGTATTGTGCAATTCCTATAGGATGCAGCGTTATATAATATAGCCTATAACCTTCCTCAATAAATGGGCTATCTAACGTAAAAATAATTTTTCAAAGCGATCAAATAGATCCTGAGGTTAGTTCAAACAAACAAACTCCACAGTTACATTAAGTACATACGAGATAGCATATACAATTTTGACAAGCATTTCTGTTACTACATCTCCTAACCGTTTTAGTCAATCTCATGTCCTTTGCTCAAAGGTTGTCTGGAAGAGATCGTTTTTTAGCGATAAGACCGCCTTTTGTACATTCTTTAATTTTTTTATTTCTTTCTATATTCTGTATCTTTTGTTTTTTTTATTTGGTGTAAAATTAAGAATATTTTATTGTATTGTATTGTATAGTCGTCTTATAATTAGACGCTGATAAGCAATACTGTGTCAATCTACACAGTCTTCATTTTGAGGAAATGGAGTCTAAAGATGTCAAAGCTATTCTTAATGAATGTGTTTGAAGACGTATATATCCACCTTTTCTTTTCCTTTTTGATAAAAAGTATAATTAATTGAAGCTGATTGGTGTAATTATAAGTTTTATCTAAAAGTAAGTATTATTGTATAAATAGCAAAATATTGGAACGCGCTCGAAACTCTCAGCTATAAATTAAGAAAATTTATCATACTTATCTATGTAGTTTTAATGACTTAATTTTTTTTTTTTAATTTTGTTAAATAGTTAACCAACTATCAAAGTACATCAATATCTCCGAATTTGACTTCATGCGGGTTGACACATTATTGCTTATTAGCATTCAATTATTAAATTAATGAGATGCTTTCCACAGGATGTAAGAGTCGGTGCAACGAAAGTTGCGGGTAAAAGCTATTATGGCGCAAGGCTCATAATCCCGTGGCGGGTGAATGATGTAACAACAGGTTGTGTTTATTTGTCAGTTGTTGGCCGCACAATAACCGCTACTTGCATTTCTTGCCGCTAGAGAATTATATAGAGCTGTTACAATAGTTTTTATTATTGCATTTACTACGTCAAATATTAGTCGCTTTGACAGACACGTTGGCGCAGTGGTCACTGCAACTGACGCAGGCGCAAACGACTGTATTGGCCATACGGATGTTTGTCGTGGTCTGGGTGTTTGTGCTAGTATTGTGAGTGTATCCGGATCCCCGACACAAGGTCATGATATCTTAATGGGGGCCGTTAGGTGTGATGCGTTTATTTATTTATTTTATACTTATTATGGAATATTTAATACGATATGTACGTAATCTTTAATATTAAATATATATATAATTTGTTTTATTTACTTATAAGTCGTCTTACTTATAATTACTTAATTTTTGTTTTAAAATATTTTGTTAAATTTACAAGTTGTAATTTTTTTTCAGTCAATCTAGAGAGTATACTATTAAAATGAATACAGTTAATTATTAAAAAGTATATATAACCAGTCAAACAACATTATAAAAATATCTCAAAATTATTATTTTTACTAAAAAATACCGTTCAAGATTAATAAGTAAATAATCAATTACTCATATCATCATTATCATTTCTAATTTATCGATCATCTAATTTTAACATACGAATATCGATCTAATTTACACGACTATTTTAAGCTGCATATATTTATATTAATCATTGTCATGAACCAACTGGTAAATTTACAACGTTAAAATATTATTTTGCTGTTTCATGATTTTTAAATTGATATCTTCAGTATAATTCAGGATATACAAGGAAGACATATGTATACAGTAAGTATATTGCATCTTGCTATTTTTTATAGCTAACATTTTAATAAGCTGAATCCCCGATTAGCCAATTAAACACCTTAAAAATTATTATATTATTAGGCATATTAACAGCTCTATATAAACGGGCAATTGCATTTAGATCGTCAATAGACAAGTGTCGCAGGACCCGTTCCGAGCAGTGGTTATAACGTTACCGACTGTAGTCAGACGATAATTATTGACCAGTTTTCTTCTGTTAATACTTTCTTTAATCTGAGGGCAATGACCGGGTGCAAACTAATGTTATAACTTTGTCCATATATATATTATTTCTTAAATGTATTTTTGACGATATTAAATATTTCTCTAAAACCATCAAAATTAATGTTTAACGCCTTTGGAGATAATTTTTCACTCAAATTACGAAAATTAAGTCATTCAAAATTAATATTTTCATTAAGAATTTTGTGTTTAAATATATGTATTGCGTAACTCACTAACGGTGTTGTCTTTGCACGGGTCACCTAGCATCATATATATACTGTGGATACGTTTTTTATTCTTCTTTATAATATGTATTTGTATTCTGAACCGGTGGTCGCTTTATATCTGAAAAACTAAAAAATTTAAAAACACTTTACTAAGACAACGTTTATTTTAAATTTGTATTATTATGCTAATTTCCCTTTAAGGCTTATTTTTATCTACTAGAAATAATTCTTCGTTTCACGATTTTAAGTAAAAATATTTAATTGCTTAAGCAAACAACCAAAGAGACAAATTTTTAATAAATTTAGAAGAATATCTATTTTGTTTCTATTCTATACGTATTTTCATAGTACAGAAGAGATTAGTATATTTTTTATTAATACCAAATATCAGATTCTTACTATTTATTTATTACAACAGAGTAACAAAAAGGAAATAAGTAAGAATGCTTTAATATTTAGATAATATAATAAGGTAAAGTGACCAAAAGTAAAAAAAAAATGTATCGCCAATAAAACCCAATAAGCTATAGATAATAAGCAGTGTACGCAATCCCATAATGTCTTTGTCTTAAATAAATCAACTGAATCAATAAGTTTTACCTTCACCTACACGAGAAGTGTGCTATATGTTTGTATAATAAAAAAGAAACAAATAAAATTCTTAAAATGTGAATAGAAAACACACACACTATCACTAAATCAATCGACAATTACATATATATTCAATAAACTAGCACCAAGAAATGATTTTTAATAATTTCCATGAATTTTTCATTACCCCGTCATACCATAGTATAATTTATTTGTTTTCTAAGTTAATGTAAAGGCCACACAGCGCGGTAATCTCTATAATGTAGAAGATTGCCGGGCGTGACGGACAGACGCACTATTGTTTTGTATATGCATTGTGAAATTGCATGTTTGTATTAAATCGGGTACGCGACTGAATTACGCATTTCGATTGGTCGATAAAGGATAGTGTGGATGTTCCTTGATTTATACGTCTACTAGTATTATAAAAAGGTCAAATTTGTTTGTATGTTTGTTGAATATTACTGGTCCGTTTTGAAAAATATTTTTGCGTTAGATAGCCAATTTATTGAGGAATGTTATAGGCTATATTACATCACGGAAGCAAATCAGTAACCATAAAGGCGACTAAAACCACAAAGGGCAGCAAGTTCAAAATATAAAAAAAATGTTTGTTTGTTCGTATGCCATACCTTTCACCTAATTGCGATAAAATGTATTGTTTACACTCTCTATAAGGTTAGTACTTCAGAAGGTGGTATCCGTGTCGTAATACGTGTCCCACAGCAACACGTGGCCAAGTATAACTAATGTTACTGGTACACGTGACTTGGATAGTTGCCTAGCAACGGGTTGTTGATGTCAAGAGAGAATATGGCGATATATTATTTCAAGAATTTGAAAAAAAACACGTGTACTATGAATCTGATGTTATTGTTATTCGCTTCTGGACTCTTTAAAACTCTCCTCCTAATTTTTTCGGTTTTTTCTTTCTCTTATTAGAACTTTTCGTAAAAAACATAATAGCATAGCAGATAATATATTTGATTTTGTCACTTTTATTCTTTAAAGTATATTAAATTTCAAACAAAAATAAATAGATAAATAAACTGCCGACAAATCGAAATTACTATTCAACGAATTCCTCTCACCATTCCACGCGGTATTGTCGCGGTCAGTAAATATTTGAAGGCTTCACCTTTTATTAGGTGTTAGTGGTTAGAACGCGTCGATCTCAATCTATGATCGCGGGTTCAAGCCCCGCTGTGTTTTCAAGTAATTGAATTCATCTAGCGCTCGAAAACATCGTTAGGAAACCTGCATATGCCGGAAGAAATGCTGACAAAAAACCTTCTCCTTTATAATAGACGAGGCCTTGCCCAGTTTTTATTTATTTACAAGCTGTCCCAGCAAACGTTGTTTTTCCATATTTTGGGGTAAGCTACCCTTATCACGTACGGGTATAAAAATTGTTTACGACCGATTCTCAGACTTACCGAATATACAAATAAAATTTCATCGAAATCGGTTAAGCCGTTTCGAAAGAGAATGGCAACTAACACTGAAACACGAGATTTTATATATTAAACTAGATAAATTGATGAGGTTCGTACAACCTAAAATTGATTTAATTATATAATTCTTCATAAGCGATTCTTAAACATAAGTGGCAATCCCCATACAGAATTACCAACTTAAATTTCTTTAACTAACTTTAGTTTTTCTCAACAACCCAGGCTATGAGCCAAATAAAGCCAGGTAAATTTTTTATTTAGATTTGATAACAATATGTAAGTAAAAGTATATATGTAATGTCTGTTATTTTTAAATTTATTTTAATTTTGTTTAGGTAAATTTAATAATATTTCTAAAGATACGATCTATATAAATCCATCGTCGATATAATCACCGTATTATTGGCCGGCTCCCGACGTTACGGTCTGGAATTAGCCGTTTGATCAACAAATCATTCAATTTCACCAGCATTACTATCATTTTGAATAGAATTTATCTGCGCCGGATAACTTCATAATGATTTGATCTTTTGCTTCTATACATGTATCAATACTTATATGGATATATTTCCTTTTAATACATTTCTTTATAAAATTGCGTATAAAAGTGACCTAATGTTAAGTCACCGTCGCGTATGAACATTTCCTGCATCAGAGGAGCCGCAAAAGCTTAAAAAAGAATAATGGATGTAAGGAAATATGAAGTAACGATAGATTGGGAGAGGAGGTTGGGATTCTGGCTCTCATAAAAAATTATTTAAAAAAAAATGTGTGGCTATAATTACAATACCGATGAGAAAATGGAGGGATGATTTTTATACGTTTAAAATACATTTTTATCAATCACACTATTAAACTGATGTTATTAGGATAGATGTAATATTTAACAACTTTCAAACGACAGTTTAAGCTACTATGCCATAGGTAATAATGACTTTTTTTAAAAAATGGAACCGACTTCAGAAACTTTCTTTTTATTACATAACATACATGCCAGTACTTATTGTAGTAAAAACTAAACAACAAAACGATTCTATAGAACTAACCTTACAGTATATCCTTCAAATTAAAAAAAATCGATTAATTAATTTCGGCGTTCTGTAATGTAACAAACAGCTTTACAGATACAAATTAAGAATTTCCTTCTTTTTTGACTGATAAATAATAGACGGAAAATTATTTTATAAAATACTACACAAAACAATATATTTTATCTCTTTAAATAAATTTTAACAGATTATAAATTAACTACCAGCTTAATACATTTTTAATTTGCACAGATAAAAAATACAATGTCGTTTGCCGACAACTATCGCATAGCACCGTAGATTGTTCGCATAACTCACATTTCCACATATTAATTACTACCTTACTGGACAATTAATGCAATAAAAAAAATTAATAATGTTAAAGATTTTAAAATTACAGCAGTTACGCTCTTAGGCTTCATCCGTGTCGACTTTGAAATTAAAAATTTAATTTGTTTTTAATGTCCTCTGGATTTCTTTTGATTCCCTGAATAAATCATAACTTGTTTGAGCACATATATTTATACTAATAACTAATATTATGGTATATAGAGGGATTTTTTTGAAAGTTTGTATGTAGTGAGCCTATATCTGAAACTACTGATCCGATTTGAAGTTTCTTTTGGGTCGGATAGCGAATTTATTGAGGAGGATGGACATGCTTTTTCCAATTTTCTACTTTGCCTCCTCGTATCTTTTCCGGATGCCTGCCATATTGGAAAAATAGCAGCAAAAAACAGTTTTTTTTTAATATTTCCTTTTCTACTCATTTTTCGTTTGAAATAATTAGTATAATATAGAACGCCTAAGTTTATCTTTAAACACTAACTGCCATACTACAAAAGACGCATTAAAACCATATTCAACACGTGTCTAGCTAAACAATGCTTAAAAATTAAACATTGCTTAATATATTATACGTTACATTTGACAGCTGAAATAGGTTTTAGACATCTATTAAACTCACTTAAACGTATGTTAATCTATATCTAAAGCATGTTTAACTCAAAACTGTGCTTAAACGCGGATTGGTAGTACGGATTTTATTAAACACGCGTTTAACGTCAGTTTATATCTTTTGTAGTAAGGCAGCAATAGCCTAAGATTTAACCCACTATAAAACATTATCACCATCTAAAAAATATATATATAGAATATTTTCAATATGTTATATCTCAATCTTTAATAATAGATGTTATCTTTTATAAAACTCATTTTCTCCATATACCAAAGAACCGTTTACTCGTAAAAGGGCCCATCCTTCCATACAGATGCAAATGTCAGCCATTGCTCACTAAATCGATCCCATTCGGTCATTCCGCACTTTCGGTCATCAATCACTGGCAAGATTGAACGGCTGGGCGAGCTACTGGAATATTCTATTTAAACTGTCACGTCGTTATTACGTGTATTCTATTTATGTGTGAAGTTAAATAATTAACAAAAGTGTTTTTTTTTTTTAAGAAATTGACTATAAACGTAATTACTTATTCCAATTATTTTAATTTTAAAACCAAATTACTGAATCGATTTTGATGAAAATCCTATAGGACGGAGCGAATATATACAATTTTAAACAACCAAATAATTAACTAAATATGGCTGTCTAACTAACTTATACTAATATTTTGCGTACCTTCTATTTGATAAGCATACTGTGAAGTCATGTCGTGTCTTCATCAGATTTTTATACATGTGTATAATACGAAAATAGATAATATACATACATATATGTAAATAAAAATTAATATTGCCCTCTATGTGTTTCGAAACCGCTGATCGGATTGAAATGAAACTTTGGTAAGGTATTGTGGAGACATCTACGACGCTACTTAGTTCAAAAATGTAGGTACTTCTTGTGGTATTAATACGAGTGCGAAGTACAGCTAGTAACTAATAATTTAAAAATAAATTAAATAGACTAACGTCTACCCGAAATCACGTACCAGACCATCTCGTTAAACAATCTAAATTAAAAACCACAGAATTAATTCAACCTTAACTCCAAAATTCATCTCGACATTCCATCACACATTCCGAATTCAAAAATCCAAAAGAAGAAAAAACCGACAAAAAAGTTCGAACTAAACCTTCAAACAATAAAATAAAATCAATAAATACCAACCCATTTCTTTCCGAGATACTTGTAACAGTAAAACAGAAATTATCTCAAGGCGGTACAGCGAGTGTATATTTAATATATGTTAATTCAATGCTGTAATATGGCGACGCTATGGAAAATATTCCCACATGTACCCGGAGACATTATGTAAATTGTAATAGTCTTGTGAAAGACAGTACTTTAGGAGTGCAGGTGGCGATGAGTGAAGTGACTAATAAATTGTATTTTTATTTTGATTGTACATAGTCTCAATCGCGTTAGATCAATGATCGAATTCAAGATTGGGTTTCCTTGTTGATAACCAGTGTGAGAATATTGAATCAATGGCTTTAACAAATGTACTATTTTGTTTTGTGGTAAATTTATTTGTGTTTTTTGAAATAGAAGTGGAGAGGTAAATGGGGACAAGTTGAGGATTTTGTTCATGGCATTTGAATATGGTGCGTTTTGTTTTTAAATTATCGATTTTTGAGGTACCACACATATGTACATATGATGATAAAAAGATATTATAACAAAATTTTTGATGTTACATATGAATTATATTAATCTTAAAATGGGGACGCACATAAACTTGAACCTGCAGCTGGCGTCACTCTACAAATGATCTGCTGATTAAGCTACATGCTCGAAAAACTGATCCGAAGTTTTGAAACAACAAAAGTCTCAATTTGATCGTGTTGAAAAAGAAAACAATATACAATAAATTAAAATAAATATTCACTAATTTTCATACTTTTTTGCTATGAACCTAGCTGTAGCCCAGCTATTGTTCATACGAGCTCAAAAGGGAGAGTACCACATTCTTACATAATATTTATAATGGCGTTATGCGGTTATTATTACTTGCAACACTTCCCAGTTTTATCTTTACTTCATGTTCCTTTCTTCCCTTAATCCTATTTAAACCACCAGCACATTTGTCACTGCGAATGATTAAGGTGTTCTTTAGCTATTTTTATAAAAAAACAATTGAATTAGCATACTTAAACAATACTATTCTTAATCTAACTCAATGATATCGATATGTTTATCGATATTATCAAATCATTCTGTTATCTATCGATTGAAAACTACGTCTATCAAAGTAAAGTATTGGTCAAATAAATCACTTTATAATATCGATTATTTTCTTAAGGCTGTTTATTCAATGTTACGATAGGAGATTAACATCTCACGACTCGGTTGATCAGATTAGATTTCAATGGGTGAAGTGTGAGAACGCAATTAGTCGTACGCTGTATATGTTTTTCTTAAATTTTCAACAAGTTATTTACAATTTCTATGCCATTTTCAATCGAATTCCAAAATTTCGCGGTTCTCTTTGGTCTTCAATTCGTGGTGTGTGTTTTGTTAATCGACGGTGATAATGAATACTGCGTCAAGCCACGCGGACTTTATTTTGTGAAAATGTCGTCTATAGATGTCAAACCTATCCTTTACAGATTTATTTGCAACGTATATATGTACGTTTTAACATATATATTAATTTTCTTTTTTTTATTTTGATAAAAGTTATGATAATGAAAGCAGATTGGTATATTAAAAGTTTCATTTAATAATAAGTATTTCAAATATAATAGACTATTGCATATTGCAAAATATTGAGCACACTTCAATATTCGAAAGAATCAATTAAGAAACTTTTTTCCGTACTTATTTAGTTAAAATGGCTTACAATTTTTTTAAATAATGTTAAATCTATGGATTTGCGTTATGACGCATTATCAGAATACAACGATATCTCTAATACCACTTTTTGTGAGTTGACACATTATTGCTTATCAGCATTTTTTTGTATTGTGTTCTGAACACCGTCGCTGCTCATCAACCGCTTTTGAAACTTCTTTTTTTTTTTTTTTATGGGTATATTATTAAATTGGTCACATAAAACTTTATTATCAAATTCGGTTCAGAAGTTCCATGTTCATATCAAACGAACTAGAATAACCGTGTCATCCAAGCAAACAAAACTACGCTTTTGGCTTTTCAAATGTATTTATTTAAGTCTTAATTGTTGAAATTAAAATACTGTTTCAAAAATAATTATAAGTTTTTTTTCAATAAAGAATAAATAAATTTTAAATATTTTAAATTATTTATTAAATTAATATGTAAAGTTTTTTGGTGTTAAGGTGATTATTTCATCAATTAGAATTTTATTATGTTTTTATCAAGTGACAATATTTTATACTGTATCAAAGTATCACTAAGTATATTTTCTTTCACGGAGTAAAAAATAAAATATTTCAAAACATTTTCTTTCAGATTTTGACTAAAATATGCATTGTCATCGTCCCTAAATTTATTGAACTAACAAAGACGAAAACATTTTAAAGAAAATATTTAATTCCATCTCAATACTAAGAACAGATAAAATAAAAAAACAATAAAAAATAAGTAGCCGTATTAAACACCCGTAAAATCTAATAATGTTATTATATAGTCAAAAATTAGAAAATATAACTAATAATTTCACCACTTAATACTCATAATGGCCTATTAAAATTCAGTTTTAAACACGAACGACCTTTTTAAAACTTTATATTTTATTAATTATACATAATATAAAGTAGTAACCTCCGTCCGTTACGAACGATTACATATTACGAACGTTTATTACTAATGGAATTTCTAAAATACAACCTTTGATGCCCGTAAGTAATTTAATTATAAGAGGTTTATATTTTTCAACGTCATAATTGAGAAATAAAATACGAATATGCATAATTTTTAAATTAATATAACCTTAGCGGGTGGCGTGTAGAAGTGAAAATAACGCTGATATCGAATATTTTGGTTAAAACAACTATTTAAATTTTTATAATCTAATAAAAGAACAGACATATCGCGCTATAAATGTATTAGGAAAACCTTTCATAATGATACACATGTACGTATGAATAAATATCAAACATACTCTAACGTGAAGAGATGCCCAGCATCGATATTGTGACAACTTTTATCGATAACAGAGAGCTTAAAGGGAAAATCGATGCCTTTTATTAGATAAGTAATAAGATCCACTGAAAGACATTGATGTTACATAACTAATATTAAATTGATAATGTAGTTCATAATACGAAATGATGTATATATTATACTAGCTGTTTCACCTCCGTTTATGGTGACTGCTTTGCTACTATGATTCGAAGCGTGATATAATATAGCCTATAACCTTCCCCAATAAACGGTCTATCCAATGCATAATGCATGCAAATTTATTCCTTTTATAATATTAGTATAGATAATTAATTATATTGTTTCAGTATAAATACCTATACAAAGTTCTGCCAATAATCGTTTAATACTTTTATATATATCAAAAAACGTATTTATTTGTATACCAGATGAGCCGGTACTGTAAATATAAAGATCTTATCACACCTTGGCCACTGTTGGAGCCAATATTTGGTTTTGTAATAGGCTTCTGTGATGGGCCAGCTAACCTAATATCGGACTTCAATTAAAATTCGTCAAAATTAATCCAGATTCATTTTGGGACGACCCTTTAGCAATTCTTTGGTTGAGCAACTGCGTAGGTATACAGTTTTATAAAAATATAACGACGATTACATGTTTATAAACCCATGAACCTATTAAACCATACAATACCCCGGTGACAATATTTCAGAACGTATATATCAAATCTTTTCACACAAAAATTTTATATGCTCAACCATATTTAGCCCTTATTGTGTTGATAAATACAACCTCAAAGGTATTTGGATTACGAGCAATCTAATGGTCAAACTCCTTTGACACATCTATGCAAAGGCAATAAAATTTGTCCTCTTTATGCCAATTTGAATTGGACTTAAATATGTAGCAAATAGCGTTGATTTTTCTATAACATTAAGTCAGTGTGCACAAATAAAACGGATAGTCGGATAAACCACGGCAGCCGCGCCTTTGTGTAGATTTTGATTGAATATCGAAATGCATAATCGTAAAATCGACTAATACGGAGAATCGATTGTGAATCGATAAATGTTCATAAGCTTTGTCGAGACTATAATAAAATTTATCTTTGTGCTGATTCTAATAGGATTAAGATAGAGATGAGGAAACTATGGCCCGAGAGGCAGCTCTGAATTTTTTAACCGACTCTTAGAGTTTGCCCGAAAATTAATATATACATTATATACACTAATCTTCGCCAAATGGAAAAACATTAAAAAAATTATCAAAACCCTAAAACTAAAATAAAATAAAGTAAAAAGCTTTTGCTGCTTAGCACGCGTTCATGTAAATTTTGTTATATCATACGACCGTCGAAATTTTAATTTATTTGTTGACATGGTTATTCTGCGAACTTACGTTTTGATTCGTCTATATTATAAAATATTCTCAATACTCGAAAACTCTTTTTATAGGTAGATAGGAGTACATATTTGCAAAAATCCATTCTCAGCAGATACCTCATAATAACTACTTACGTCATAATAACTACCAAAATTTCAACTCAATCCGTTTAGAGGTTTGAGCTTTGTGTCAATCAATCAATCACTCGATCAAAGTTTCATTTTATTAGTATAACACTTCAAAGATTATAACATTACAAGCAATTTCATTATAGTCTCCAGTCCCTACGCTATCTAGATAAAGTAATGATAATATTTCTAAATGAATGATGACAAGCGGAAAGACTACATCTTCATATAACATTGTATCATTAATGTTACAGTTTAGGTGCAGCTTAAGAAACTTTTTGAAAGATCCGAGCTCCAACTCACCGTTTTAAAACGGTAGTTATTTAATGTTTGAGAGGCGTAATAAAGTTATAAATATATACGATCATGACTTACATCTGGTGTACTCTTAGCTGACTACTTACTAGTAGATATTAGTGCTAAGTATAGGTCTTTCTCGGTTGGTACCACAGTAATTTAGTGGCCACTAGACAGAAAATTAGCAACAATAATTGGCTAATACTTCTGATAGCATTTATGTCTCAAAACAATAACGACTACATGTCTTTACGTGACCAATGTCCCATCTCCCTCATAAACAAAAATATACCTGCGCATTAAATAAAACGAATTCTCAAGTAATTTGTATGCAAATTTTAAATTACTACCATTTGTCGCGTACCGTTTTTACTTCTAAAAATATCTTTAGCCTCCATTATTAATATTAATTCTACCAATTGTATGTTTGTCCGTAAAGTATTTTCTATCTGCACTTGCTTTACTTAACCTCATACGTTAGTTTTCTTTACTACCATTCTTAATTAATATTAAACATAAATGGACACTATACCTTTTTTCGATTTTAAAGGACCATTTCTCTTAAATTTTAGGATTTATTTTACTTTTGTTTAGTCAAATTGCCCGTGTTACCATATCGCTCGGCTGGTCGACTACAAATTATGCGACCACGAATACCTCAGTCGAGATAATGTATTCGATTTGGAGCTGGTCGATCGCATCGTTCACGCGAGCTTCGAATGTTAGCGGACGTTTGAAGTTCACTACCATGGGACCTACATATTTTTTTTTTGATCCAATTTGAGATATTTTAATGTTTATTTTTATAACAATTTTTAGATGGTCTGTGTGTCCCATCATTGATGACGAAATGTTTCGTCATATTATTAGACACAAATATGCATGAGTACTACTTATTATGCCTTAAACTCGGGTCTTCGAATTTTCAAAAGTTTGAACTAACGAAATACCACAAGCAGGACCCATTAGTATATAAAAATTGAAAATAAAAATGCTTTTTTTTATTACAGATTCAAATTTAAAAATACTGAAAAGAAGTCATAACTGATACCTTTATAATTATTATGCAGTTAACTAGAGAACTAGCTACAAACCAATCATACTAAAATTTTAATACGTTTTAATACCAACTTAACAACAAAAAATGACATATCTCATAGTAGGTTTATAAGTATTATTTTCCATATTATGTATTGTATTTATTACAATATAATTGAATAATTTTAAAACCAATGGTAACTCCACAGATGTGAACTCGATACTCGGGCATTCACGCGATCATATCGATACACGACGGCGAATATTTTGTATATTGAACGAAGCGTCATCCCCTCGCCGAAACGATAAAATGCCAATATCGCTCTTGCACCGTAGCATGTTTGTAATATTTCTCTAATTGGTCTCTCTGGTCGGTTTGTTTGTTATGAAAAAATTGTAAAATAAAATATATATTTTTACATGTATCGTAAAATAAAATAGCTTATTTGTAGAAGTATACATTGTTAGTTCTTTGTTTTCATTTAAAAAAAGGTTAACGGCAATTTAATCGCATAATAAAAACTTAAAATGTTGAGTATTGAAACGAAATGTAATGAAAAAACCATATTTATTTTTTAATTATTTTTTCTTACAATTACGTAATGACTGCACCACACGCGTTGATTATTTTACTAGCATTTCCTTTAAGCTGTTTTATTATAACCAAGACTTTATATTACACTAGCTGTCCCTTGCTGTTTCACTCGCGTTTATGGTTACTGCTTCGTTCCTGTGAGTCTTAGCGTTACGTAATATAGCCGATAGCCTTCCTCAATAAATAAACTATCTAACACAAAAATAATCTTTCAAATCGAAACAGGTCTTATTGAGATTAGCGCGTTCAAACAAACAGACAAACAAATAAACAAACTTTTTAGCTTTATAATATTAGTATAGATACAAAGCATATATTTAATTTCATGTCCACTTCCAACCACAAAAACAAAACCAAACATTTACCATTTCATTTTAAAATCACCGTAACAAGGAGAGCTTCAAAAACTGGAAATTTGAAGAAATTTCAAAGTTCATAAAAACCTACAAAATTTCAAATGTATAAGATCAAATTAAAACAATTAACTCCACTGTGCGCAAATAAAGGGCGGCGATCGCGGCAGGCTAATGAGTTGTTAGAGCCGCGCCGTGTACGATGGAAAACCGCATGTGTAACTATAGTGATGTGCCACGATGCTATTAAAAAAACAGTATTTCGTTTATAAGTAGCCAAAATTTTGTATTAAAAATATATGTTTACAATAGAACGTGTATTTTTTTTGGTTAGGATGAGTAAAAGACACGTATTAATAAAGTGCGTTGATATTAAGTCACGTAACCTTAAAAGAATACAATAGGTACTTTGTATTTATGAGGTATTTAGATACTAATTTAACTATCACTTTTAAAAATAATAGTAATGTTTCGTGAATAGATTTATTTTAAAACATGTCACGTTCAACTTTAGTCAGTAAACCCGAGCAAAAGGCTTGGAAAAATCTGGACCGAAGATGATACAGCAAGGAAGACAAACAAAATAGGCCGGTGGAACACAAATATGAAACTTATAACAACACGTACGTAAATTTCAAATAATTATCAATGTAAACTCACGTGTACCGAATACCGAATATATGAATTTATATATACTAATGTAAATTTTTACAACTAACTGAACCAGCGAACTTCGTAACCAGTTCAGTTCATCGAAAAAGGTTGCATTAGCTATTAGTCGTTCTATAAATTTTTCTGACTTTTAACAGTTGATCTCTTATTCAGGACAAAGAAAAATCCAACAAATAAAAAATCATAAATGTCTGTGTAGCTAACCCGATTTTGTTTTATACACTACTATATCGAAATCGATATGATCACTGTACATCACTTTGTTGCGGACGCGAGTCCATCGACTACCAGTCGCTGTCGGATGCGTATTGCCACAATGATAGTGCAGTGTTTGGTTCTCTACCTGCTGACTATTATCACTAAGAATTCACAATAAATAAAGAGCATTACAATAAAGTAAACAAATAAATGAAATTACAATGAAGTAATTTTATCAATTTTTATAGTTTTACAATTATATCAATATCGATAAAATAACATCGACATCGATAGCACTACATCAACGGACACGAGTCCATCGAGTGCTAGTCACGGCCGGATGAGTAATGCCACACCGTTGGGGTAGCATTTGACTCTCTAGGTAGACCGATTTTTATAATTTAGATTTTATAATAAATGAACCTTTTAAAATACATATAGCAAAATAATTACATTTGTATCGAAATTGTACTCATGTAAATAATGTTATAATTTCAGTGTTTTTTACAATTCTATCGACATCGACATATCATCATCAACGTGTAACAACCCTACATTAGCGGACGCGAGTCCATCGAGTGCCAGTCGCGGTCGGATGCGTAGTGCCACACTGCTAGTGCAGTAATTGGTTCCCTACCCGCAGATTTTTATCTCCAATTATTGAGTTTTCACGCCAATTAAATGTTATCTCTCTTCCGCAGGATACTGTGTTTGTATGTTGATGTTATTGTTCGATAAATGAATAGTGTGAACTTTACTGGTAAAGTTTACTAGTTTGCCTACTTTAATAACTAACTTTATTAATTATACGGTAATATTATCTGGGAAATATACTCAATGGACGTTGAAAATGCTTGATATGTTATGAGTATGAATGGAAATTCTTCTTTGCGATAATAAAACTAATTATTAATTTAATAATATAGTAAAATACTGTATTGGTTTATGGGTTTTATAAATTATTATAATTTTGAAGGATTGTTTTCAACATGGTATTTTATTTCGAACCAAAAATTATAAAATTAATCTAAAACCTTAAAATATATAATTATAATTTCTGATATTATATGTATATGGACTAATTATCTATACTTATAATAAAGAGTGTAGAGAGGTCAATTCTGTACATGAAATATATTTTCAAAATAACTATCAGGGGGTGATGAGTGATTGATACTGATGCCAAAAATGCAATCAGTAAAATTTTTGTCATGTCTGTCTGTCTGTCTGTCTGTGTGTATGTTCCTTTTAGCAACAAAAACTACTTGACGGATTTTAACGAAACTTAGTACAATTATTCTTCATACTCCCGGGCAGGTTATAGTATACTTTTCATCACGTTAAAATCAATAGGAGCAGAGTTATGAAGGGAAATTTTGGGAAAACGTTACTCCAATTTTTAAGGTTCCGTCGCGTATGCAGCCTTAATGGTTAGAATTACATAGAAATCATGTATAACGGAAATATTCTACATAAAATTTCCTAAAAAATATCCGGCAACAGCATACGTCTATCTTTTATGGTTGACTCACAATAACACGTGTAACTCCTGATAAGTTAGCAGTTTGAAGAATTCTGATTATATTTGTTTACTCTTACGTTTATAATACTCTCACTCATCTCTTATTTAAAAAAGTTAACATTATTACCTATTTTATAAAAAAAAATCATAGAAATTAAGTATTGTAGATTGACATATTATATTTCCCTATTTAATTACGATAGTAAATCTGTCTATCACATCAAAACCACTGAACCCTGAGAAAGGAAATACGCCACTTTTTTTTCTATAAACGACGAAAACGCCAACGAAGTCGCAGGCAAAGGCTAGTAATACAATATAAGAAAACATAAG
This sequence comes from Hypolimnas misippus, assembly GCA_037950945.1. NCBI lineage: Eukaryota > Metazoa > Arthropoda > Insecta > Lepidoptera > Nymphalidae > Hypolimnas > Hypolimnas misippus. The sequence continues at coordinate 6,857,123 of JBBEEQ010000014.1, forward strand.
CAAACATAATAAAAAATAAACCTTAGGCTTGAATTATAAGTAAGTTTTGCTCTCAGACTTTCAAAAAAATTAAGATAAGTTGTTTGTCAGTTTATTTATTTTTGGCGTTAACATCTTCCGTAGCTACTTACGACGTATCTGTTACAAAGTTGCTTAATATCGTCTTCACGCAGACAGACATTTTTAACCTTTGACAAATCAATCGTAATAAACAAAAAAGATAATTCTTCCCTTTATTACCAAAGGAATTTTATAACAGCTTGCTAAAAATCCAAAAAATTTGATAATCCGAGCCCTTTAAAAGGTTCATAACTCTGCTGAGCTAATCTCAAAAATTTCTAGAAATTTCATTACAACCGTTCCAATCTTTTTCCAGTCCCTGCGAAAAACTATATATATATTTTTATGCACAACTGGACGCTGATAAGCAATACTGTGGCAAGCCACACGGACTTCATTTTGAGAAAATGGCGTCTAAACATGTCGAATCCATTTTTAACAAATTTGTTTGAAGAAGTATATATCCATCTTTCCTTTTATTTTTTGATAAAAGGTATAATGAATTAAATTCAGAATAATATATTTAATATATTATCTAATAAAAAGTTTTTCAAATATTTGAGGTTATTTTATAAATTGCAAAATATGGAACGCACTTGAAATTCGAATTAATTAATAAAGATTTTTTTCCGTACTTATTTAGTTTATATGACTTCAATTTTTTTAGTAATGTTAAATACGTGATGCAGTATCAGAATACATCAATATCTCCGAATTTGACTATTTGTGGGTTGACACATTATTGCTTATCAGCATACTAACTATTAAGCTAAAATTGAGAAATAGTAAAATATATAGCTATAAAACTAGATAATAAGAAATTGCATGAGCTTGTAGCGGGTGCAGCTCAACCCAATCTTAAGCACATTTTGAACACGCAAAGCTATAACGTAGCTTAATTAGCTTCGATTATATTGTTAGTCTCTAATGAGGTTGTTTAATTTTACGTAATTTGTGTGTAAGTTACGTAAAAATGTGTGTTATGTAAGGAAGTTAAGGCATAAATTATAATAACAGTTTTAATAAGTAAATTATTGTTAAACAATAAATTGACTATTTGTTGCCGATATTTAATGTTACAAAAAAAAAAGTTAATTGTACAATTAATAAAACCTTTATGAAAAAAACAAACCGATTTCTAAACCAAAACAAGTAAACTAAAAATTAAATAATAAATATTTTCAGTTAAAAGTCGGAACTGCTTATCACCATGTACAAAGTGTTGCTTTACCCGTTGCAGAGCTGTTAATTATTGAGGAGTTCTCCTGGTATCTTCAGCTCCACTTCACCGTATACATTGTGCCGAGCATAAGTTGCTCAGCAATCATATTGAAGCAATCGAATCGCACGTAAAATAGTCGTTATTAAGTAGTTCCGGTGCCCATCTGTGATCATGAGCTCCACCTTATCAAATGTAGCTTTTGTGAGCAAATGCACGAGCTACTATCAAAAATACCTAAATCGGTATAGGTGTGTCTATAATATTTGAAGAGTTCTCTCGATTTCTCCAGGATCCCATCATCAGATCTCGACTTCATCACAATGGGCCCTAATTGGTTATATACCATTTAAAACAAAAAAAATTGAAAATCGGTCCACAAACGACGGAAAAATCGGTAAACATAATAAAAAAAAGCAAATTTCTTATTGCCTAGTAAGAAAAAACTATATTAATATTATAAAGAGGTAAAATTTGTTTGTAAGTTTGTATGTAAGGAGTGATCTCTGAAGCTACTGAAAAATTATTTTTGTGTCTGATAGCCTAAGGTTTGAGGAAAGTTTTAGTCCATATTATATCACGATACGATAACCACGGGTGGCACAGTAACCATAAACGCCAGTGAAATTGCGAAGGGCAGCTAGTTAATTAAATTTATTAATTTCCTCTCAATCTTAATCACTAAAAAATCATTATCATAAGCAAAAAAAAGTAACGTAATTTTGACATATCATAAATGTAAAAATTGTATGTAAATGTAGTGAAAATTGTATTAAACAACACTTACCAATATTTGAATACACTTGTCTGAAATAGACAAAAGCTTTCAATTACATAACTGGTTTCGTTCACCATGTTAGGTGATCCAAGCGAAGTCGCGTCGAACAACTAGTCCAGTAATAAATAAGGCATTATCTAGAATAATAACTCGGTTGAATCGGACGAAACAATAGCTTGGGTAACGTGTGGGCGGCGGATAGTATCGGGCTATTGATGACAAATATATGTAGAGAGTTGTTACAACCACTTTCATTAATTTTTTTTATATCAATAAAAGTGGATGTAACAACAAAAATATCTTTAAAAATGTTCATATTTAGCTGCCACTATGGCCACCTTTTGACTAGATCATTAATTTCTAGACAACCCTTAGAACACGATACGTAACACAACTCGCCTTTTCTCGATATATTCGACCTCGTTATATAAATCAAGTAAGGGTGGTAGAAATGGTGTTGTGAAAACCTTCGAGCTCCATTATCAGATCTTTAATTAATTGTTATTACTAAAGAGAAGAAAGATTGTTTTTACTGAGGTAGAACCTAGCTGTAACCTACTAAGATCAGGATAAGTATACGGGATGGCTCGACGGCAGTACCTCCCTCTCACAGAAGCTCAACGTGAAGCAACTAATATAGCTGCGTTGCGTACGGTGAGTAATAGAGCCGTAAGCCTATATAAACTCTTTCCTTACTTTCTATTTTATTTCATCCCTTACTCCTTTTTAAGCTGACAACACATTTGTGGTAAATGTCCATGAGGGGTGAGGTAATCACTTACGATGAGGTGTTCCACCTGCTTCTTTGCCCGATATTTTTTAAAAAACTCTCGTTGCTTTTGTAAACCATTGACCTTTTTATCCACCTGATGTCTATGTTTATTCTAAATTCACACTTTCACACACCGTGGCATCACTGAAATTTGAAACTCTTACTTTTTCTAATAGTTATTAAATAAAATACAATTTATATGAGTTTCAAATAGTTGTTTCAACTGCTCGATATAAATATTCGCTAAAAGTTTCTTTATAATAGCAGGTCTGATTTAATTGTGGGTAGCGTTAATTGGCCATTGTCTGACAATATTGGCCTGCCCTCAGCTGCCCTACGCTTACTAAGCCATTGTTCTGTAGTTTACTTTCCAAGGCAATGTTTTAATTTGCTGATTAATTTCAGCTATACATTTTTTATCTAACAATGAAGAACGTACCTTATATGCTTTTTTAAGACAAGAACATCGCTTGACATTGATTTTTCTTATCTTTGTTTCTTAAGCCAAAAGCGTCTAACTGTTAAGAATATCAAGGTCAAATAATATCCATAATACGAACTACATTCTTTCAATAATTAAATTATTCATATGATATTCAAAGTCATGCCAATTGTTTATTATGAACGTTCGCAGCAAATAAAACATAACAATGTGCTTCCAGTAAACGTATAACAAAGACGCCTAACCGAGTACATGACCATATTTCTTGAAACTTTACCATAATCATAATAATTAAGTGTCGCAATAAGGAGCTCCTTATCAGCCGGACGTATGGATGAGGCTACTGACCAGAGCACGTCACTTAATAAAAAAACACTAGCGCGCGCTATCTTACGATCGCTTCGCTTTACATTTCTGACTCTGCTTGATATCGGTACAAATTGTTACGTGTATATGCGGCATTGGATGTTATTTCGATTGAAACAGTTGCCGTTGTCGAGTTTATTGGTAAAGTAATATGTCAGAGTGAGAACCAGTTAGGCAAATTATCTGCGAAGAATCAGTGAGTCCACCTGCCGGTCGCCGTCTTCATATATTCATTTATTCAGGCAGGTTTAGTTCTCTGTGTGCGTGATTAGTGCATTGTTTTATTGTAATTATTTTCTGCGTGTGCGTTGTTTACCTCTGCTGCTGGAATTCTTTAATGGATTTTCTTGTGCATGTAGGATTTGAATGTAAAATAATAGCTTTTGCTTAGTGGTTCGCTTGTAATGTGATTATGTTAAATGGGAACGTAAATCATAACTGCAGCTTTATAATTAATACATACATTTAATATAGGATATGTTTCTTGTTAAACTGGATTTATGAATTTAGAATACTTGGATGCTGATAAGCAATACTCTGTCAAGCCACACGGACATTATTTTGAGAAAATGGCGTCGAAAGATGACAAACCTCATGAATTTGTTTACAGAATTTTTTATTTATTTACAGAAGATTTATTTAGTTTAGATGGCTTGAATTTTTTTAATAATGTTTAATAGGTGACGCATTATAAAGTACGTCAATATCTCCTTTGGTTTTTTCAGGATTGACACATTATTGCTGTACGACAGTTTGGAAATGTGCCACTGTTGGGCAAAGATCCCCTCTAATATTAAGAAGAAATTTAGAAGTTTAATCCACCACGCTGCTCCACTGCGGGTTTGCGGATACATGTATCAGAATATCACGATACATGCCGGTTTCCTAACAATGTTTTCCTTTACCGAGTATGAAATTAATATAACCACTAGCACTTGAAAACTCAGCGAATCTTTGTTAGGGTTAGAACCCGAGATCATCGGTTGAGACATCAATACATTGAGTGTATAACAATCACGACATAAACTATTACCAATTACTAAATCAAAATTAAAAAAAATCGATGATGTATTTAGTTATGATTATTAATAGTTTAAAACTTAAAAACTAACTTAGCTTTATTGCTAAGCTTCCTATGGTGGGTGACTACACGGACTATCACGCACGAGTTCGCATCGACACCGAGTAAAGATCTCCGTTTGCGACAGTACAGACACCTCTACCGCACGCAATGTGGGACTGGCTATCATAGTCATTGCATGGCGTCCGTAAAATTGAGCACCGTGGGAAGCAACCATAAAATTTCACTTACAAACGATACCTCACCTCATGTTAACACAAATCCCGCTGTAACGTAATAATAAATATGTTAATACTAAATATACATTACTCATTAAACACACGAACATTAGAATAATCAACGAAATATAATCTACTTTCAAATTAACGGAGATAAAATTAATAATAACCATTACTCAATAACCAAGCGGAACAATATAAAATGGGCAAACAAACAAACCATATTTTAATGTTAGTACAGAATGTCTGAGAAAGAGATTTTTCAATCAAATACGCAGCGTGAGGCCAAATTATACGTATAATGATTTGAATGCTATTATAATACAAATATACATAACAAGTTTTATAGCTCAGCCTCGTACGCTGTACGAAGTCAACCTTATATAGAATTGTATTTGTTTTGACAATATTTATATAATACTAGCTGACCCGACAGACGATGTCCTGTCTTAACTATAAATATCTAATTGGAATAAATAATATGAAAATACATACACACATCAAAAAAGTTTAACACATACTATTAAAAATTATTAATCAATTGTTATACCATTTCTTACCATGTACGAATATTTTTTGAACTAGGACATACTGGCTGATAGTAAAAAAAAAATCAATTATCATTTGTTATTTTTTCCAATTCAAAAGTTTTTTTTTGCTTATTAAAATATATTATTCTGTATCAATTTTATGATTAAAACAATAATATTAAAAAAGTTTTAAACAAATTTTGTGATATTTTACGTCATGGAGCGACATCATTTAAACGCAGATGAAATGCAAAGAGCTGTAGGGATGTTGCAAGCTGAAAGAAGTCAATCTCAGGTATCTCGGTACTTAAGTGTTAACAGAATGGGTATTTGCCTTCTTCATCAGCGTTACACAAACACGAGAAATCCTACAGAGCATAACTCAGGTCGAGAAGGTGTACTAGTACAACCACAAGGCAATATCGATACATACAACTGACTGCGAGACGCCATTCGATGTTAATCCCCCGAGAGATAAGTTTAAGGCTACAAATTTCAAGTGGTGTTAGCTGCTAAACTGTGCCAAATTGACTGCATGAGTATGGCCTACGAGGACGACGGCCAATTAGGTGCCCCCGATACGTCACGGGAATCGCGCTCGTCGAAATGAATGGTGTAGGAACACATTACATGGACCCGGCAACTATGGGATAAAATTTTATATTGCGATTAGTCTCGATTTAGGTTCAAGGCTCATACTAGAAGGATAAGAATGTACCGTTGTCCTGGAAATACTGAACTGTGTGCGGGTATTATGAAGAACAGACGAACTGAGCTCGTTTTTGCTAATGGTAACATGAACGTTGCAAATTACGTTGAGGATGTCCTAAGGCCATACGTCCGTCCAATCGCACAAACGCTTGGCTCTGATTTTACCTTGATTCATCACAATTCGCGTTCGCATACGGCTTTATAACACGAGAGTACTTGGCAAGAGAAAAATCCAGGTATTGTCTTGGCCTACACAATCGTCAGACCTCATCTCCATCGGACATGCTCAAGAGACATGTTTTAAAGGACCTGTATGGAGTGACAACAACCCAACAACTGATGGACTTACTAAAATTTTATTGGGAACAATTGACACAGGATAACATTACCAGTCTCGTCGATTCTATGAATAATCGATGCCAGCAAGTTCTCCATAACAGAGGAGGCCACAATTTGTATTAATTAATGCAATTTTCGTACAACCATTTAATTTTAACTTAAGTTTAGTTGATTAGGTACCTTACTTTGTACTACGTACATACAGTAGTCATGATTATTGTTAATTAAGATTATTAATTTATCAAAATAAAAAAAGAAAAGGATATATACTTCTTTTAAAAAATTACTTAAGAATAGGTTTGACATCTTTAGACGCCATTTTCTCAAACTGAAGTTCGTGTAGCTTGACATAGTATTGCTTATCAGCGTCCATAAATTCGTACACGTTTACTCGTGTTTTTTATAATGTAATATACATGTTCCTAGCAAAGTTAAGTAAATATTCTTAACATTTTCGGCAGCCTATTTTGAGACTCCATATCTATTATTCGATAAATTGATTGCCATTAAAAACGTATTCTCCAGAATTAAGGTTTGGACTTATGCTAAACCTACACCAATTACCTACACTAAAGTTAATATCTTTACATCATAACCGTCATGATCAATAATTGCTTGAAAAATACCTAACTAAATACTTAAATGCCTTAAAAAAATTAAATTGTCTCCAAAGCAAAATACGCATTTTTTTTACTTAAACGACACACGTATTGCGGTTATTATATAAACTAAATTACATAAGCGATTTGAATTTCTACGGAACCAATTAGGCAGTATATTCTTTGAATGATATTTTAAATGACAGAGTTGTAACCAACATTCAAAAGCCATACACGAAAAATAGAGCAACTCCTTCTTTTTTGAAGTCCGTTGAAAAGAAACATACACTACGAATTAAAAATCTCTTCCTTTGATACCTCTTTTTATAAAGTCGGTCTAAAAGAAACATACACCACGAATTAAGAACCCTCTTCCTTTGATACCAAATTTTGTGTACAAAATGTGGAATTAAAAGTAAAACAAAAACATACACTACGAATTAAGAATCTCTTCCTTTGATACCTCTTTTTGTAGTCGGTTAAAAAGACACACACACTACGAATTACGAATCTCCACTTCCATTGATACCTCTTTATATAAAGTCGGTCGAAAAGAAACATACACCACGAATTAAGAACCTCCTCTCTCTAGTTGGTTGAAAAAAAATAATCACAAAACTAATCTAACATTTCACCGGCACATATGGGAATCGTTCGACATTTAATGAGATGTCTGTCCAGGTGGTGCTTCCTCCGACCCATAAATACATACGACAAAGATAAGAAATTATTCAAATCACAAAATATATTCGATTCTCACATAATTACAAAAACGCCTAGCATACATAATTTAGTAATTTGTTTACTAATTAAACATCCATTTCATACCATTTAAACGATTATACTGTTTTATAGTGATATTTCATTAAGATCGGAATCGTTTTAATGTAATTGGAGGAAAGTTACGGTTGTTGGTTACTTTTAAAGGCTTCTAATGCAACGAACATTAAATTTTCACATGATACCTTATATTTTTCTAGTATAATGATTATGTATAGTCTATTATATATTGACAGACGCGTTGGCGCAATGGTCACTGCAACTGACTAAAGCGCTAACGGTCGCGGGTTCGATCCCCGCTTACGGCAAACGTGTGTATTGCCCATACAGATGTTTGTCGTGGTCTGGGTGTTTGTGTTAGTGTTGTGAGTGTTTCCGGACACAAGATCGCGCGATCTTAATGGGGGCCGTTGAGTGTGATGCGTTATTTATTTATTTATTTATTTTTCTTTACTTGTCCTTATTTGGTAACAAAAATCTGAACGAAAATCACGAATTTTCAAATAATTTTGTTTCATTATCATTTTACATTATAAAAAATTATTCAGTTCAATCATTCAATCGATCATTTCTTATCTAACTCTTATGTTTGGTTAGAAATACGCCATATTTGTCTGCTAAATTAGGCACGTAAAGAAAAATAGACTAGACATACTAAGAAAATTCTGGAAATCAGAAAAATAACTTATATTTTGATTTTTTTATATATCTAAAATATAATTAAATGAACTAACTTCAAAAACATAATACGTAATTATGATTTAAAAACCAAACCATTTAACCGATTTTGATAAAAAATCTATGGAAACAACCGTTTCGAATGTATAAAGAATTTTCAAAATCAGTTAAGAAGTAACGAAGTAAAAAACAATATAAAAAACATACAATACAAATTGTAAACCTCCTTTTGAAGTGGATAAAACTAGTTTTTACTGGAGTCACAAAAAATAATTCAAATTAATTCAACATATTTTTTTATACAACACATACTAAGCAAATTTAATCACATCCTTTATTATTGAAAATTTTAAATTAATCCTATCTACTTTTTATCATTACTTAAATTAAGTAATATCGTTAAAATTAAACATGGGTAGGTATCACACAAAGTCGGGTCGGGGCGTTTGTATATTAAGATGTCATTAAATCTATTATCTCTCGGTTAATTAAGACTTTTATTTATTTAAATCGATAGTTCGAATGAATATTTATATGTAAGAAAAGTATCGGTTAAAGATCTAATGCAGGTTTATTTAAAATTTAAACTAAAACGTTCATTGTTGATATCTTTTAAACATCTAAAACTGAATTACAAGTGTTTTCTTTATAACTATTAAAAATAAAATTAATTATTAAATTTTAAAATATTGTACAATTTATTCAATAATACACATTTCATTGGCATTATCTACTCGTATGTAAAAAATGTACAAAATAAATAAAATTAAAAAAAAATAATCTGTATATAACTATCAATGTTACAGTGAAGCTAGGTGCCCAAAACAATGCCGGCGTTACCTCTTTAAAGGTCACACTAATATGCTGGCCAATTTTACTTTTTCGTAGCAGTGGTGACTGTTACTGACTGAAGCGCTGACGGTCGCGGGGTCAAACCCCGCTCACGGCAAACGTATATATTAGCCTGACGGATGATTTTCTGTTTCCCGATCGCTGACTCGGGATTATGAAATGATGATTTTATTTTCATTATGATTAAAGGGGGCCATTGAGTATGGAGTGTTTAATGATTTTATTTATAGTCTTTGACACGCTGTACAACCTTTTTTTTTTATTGTTGGGAAATGCATTTACGCATCCCGTAAGAGACATAGTCTCAGGCGGGTATGTGGGACTCCCGGACTCAGACGTTGAACTCTCTTGGAGCGTCACGGGATCGCTGAGGTGCGTTCGACCGTGTACGCTGTACAACCTAAATCGTTTAATAGATTTCAGCATATTTATTTATTTGAGGTTCACCAGTAGTATTTTCTTACATAAGAAGTATGTACTACCTATTAAGGTGAATATCTCATCCAATAATAATGAAAAAAATACTTACAATTAAATAAGTATTAGTAAATTTAAATTTTAAAAAGTAAAAATACAATATAACAAGAACAATTTATAAACAAAAATGCCAAATGAATATTATGATTGTCCATTAAATTCGTCTCAGTTGTGCGAGTGATGTGTCTTATGGAAATTCCGGGAAATAAAATAGGTTATATTATTTCCCGGAATTTCCGTAAGAACGGAAATTGATCTCTAAAATACTACGTATCTAATTTCAAATAATAAATGTAAAAAAATATAACACCTTTTTGAGCAGTCGGGTTTTTAATTTTTATATTACTTAAGTCTTGTTTATAATTCGTTTATTTAATTCCTGGTACTCGTGAAAGTACTCATTTTTTTAGAATTCCTCGGAATTCGTTTAATCTAGATTAACAACACAGTAACATCCAGACAAAGTTACTTTCGCATTTATAATATAAGTAAGGGTAATTCATTTTACACTATCGTTGTCTTAGATTTTCGCGATTATTATTCATTGAAATGAAACTATTTTTAAACGTCAGTCTACCCGTGACCACGAACGCTGCAAAGTGCTCGAAACGTCGGGATGATAAAAATAATTATACGCGATTTAAATCCGTTTAAAATAGTTTCATTTCAATCATTTTACACTTTGATATAATACAAACATAAGAATAGGGAAAATATTATTGTGCTAATGAGAAAACAACATTAATATCGATTTCATAGCTATCTTCGAGTTCATATCAGAATAAAAAGTGTGAAGAGGGTAAAAATGTCAAAACGTTAAGAGTAACAAGAGTCCAAGGTTCCATTTGTGCACGTAATAAAGGGTACAAATGAAATCGCACACTTAGTGCTATCTCTGTTAAGATGATGCGAGACAAAGTGGGGACGTTAGGCATAGTGTTCATTTGTAAAAAAAATCATTTTTTTTCTTATATTATAACGTGCATCCACAATACTAATACACAAAATATATTGACAAAATAAATATGTTAATAAGCTAATGAATTTTTGCACTTGTAGTGCTGACTTCTTTGGATGACGTTGCTTAGCAACCAATTAGCGAGTATGACAGCCGAGAGTATTTTTGGACGAACAAGTTAGTTGTCGAGCTTGTCAAAGCTGGAAATGTGTGGAAATTGTTGTCGTCAAATAATATAAACATAACTATAGTTATAATATAGATACATAAGGAATATTTTTTCTGTAGTTAATTAAAACAAAAATATAAATATATAAAGACCGAATGACCGAGGAACGTTCTTTTTTTATTTAGGACAAACTATTTTTTTTTAAGTATAAAGACACTATTGGAACAGTTGTTGGTAATAGTAAACGAGATTTAAAAAACAATATAACGTAATATAATTACGCACAAATTGTTATTAATATCAACAAGGTCATAACGTTAAACTATCGTTATCACATAATGCTATTTTCTGACAGTTGATTTCTGGTTTTTGTACTTAGGTAACGACTTCTTTTAACTGTTAAAACGCGGCGTGTTTCGATAACAATAACCTGTATTAATACACGAGTATAATAAGAAAGCGAATTTTGTATATACGAAGTAAATTCCGAACTAATAAAACTATTTAAAAAAATATGATACCATTTGAAAGGTATATTAATCTAAATATATTTTATGTAAATAAGAATATTATTTTAAAACTAAGTTAACGTTAACGATATCATAATAATTAATCTCCTGATTTTAGTGTATTATAATTTAAATTAATCCTTTTGAATTATTATTGTTACAAACCAGTATTAATTGACTTAATTGTTAAAAAGTATAAGTTAGACGTTAATTTAAGCAATTTCTTCAACGAGTTTCTTGTTGTTCAAGGTGGAAACCGTTATTAAACTTGTGCACCGAGCTCAGAAAGTATGAAAGCTAGATCCAGCCGGTATCGTAATATTCGCGAATAATCCGCAAACAGGTAATAGTATCCAGGGAGAACACTGAGAACTCCGAGATAAAGAAAATATCAAGACTATTATAGCCCGTCGCACGCACGTCGCTCTGACGCGCGGTGTAATGTGGATACACCTTTTTATAATCGCTTTTTGAAATAAATAATCTATACTAATAATAAAATTCTAGCGGGTCGATGTCTGTACATGGAAGATATATGAAAAAAAATCTTACTGGGGGCCTTTACCAACGCAATAGAACCCAAAACTATGATTTTTAGAATTCTTATCTGTTTGTCTGTTTGTCTGTTTGTCTGTTTGTCTGTTTGTCTGTTTGTCTGTTTATCTGTGCGTTTGTGCACGCTAATCTCAGAAACGGCTTATCCGATTTAGATGCGGTTTTCACTAATATATTGTGGTAAGCTTCACTTAACATTTAGGGTTTGTTTCATGTCAATCGGTTCATAAATAAAAAAGTTATGTCAATTTAAGGGTTCACGTCGTACATTATTTTGTACTTTTCACTAAATGCATGAAAGTATATACAGTACTTATATCAAAAAATAAATTTTTTAAAATTTTTGTCTGTCAGTCTGTCTGTCTATCTGTTTGTTCCGACTAATCTTTAAAACGGCTGAACCAATTTTGATCGTACTTTTACTTGCAGTTAGCAAATGTTATAAGGAGTGACTTAGGCTAACTTCTTTTTTAGATATTTTTAATCGATACTTACAAAAAAAATCTAACGGGTCGCTGTCTGCACATGACAGATATATAAAAAAATATATATTATTGGGGGTCTTTAACTAACCAAATGGAACCCAAAACAATAATTTGTTAGATATTTGTCTGTTTATCTGTGAGTTTGTGTCCGCTAATCTCAGAAACGGCTTATCCGATTTAGATGTGGTTTTCATTAATATATTGCAGTAAGCTTCACTTAATATTTAGTGATTGTTTCATTTCAATCGGTTCATAAATAAAAAATTTATCTAAATTTATGAGTTCACATCGAACATTATTTTGTATTTTTCACTAAATGCATGAAAGTATATTCAGTACTTACATCAAAAAATCCAATTTTTTAATTTTTTGTCTGTCAGTCTATTTCCTACAACTAATCTCTGAAACAGCTGAATCAAATTTGATGGGACTTTCACTTGCAGTTAAGGGGATTCATTCCATTAATCACGTGAGGCCCAGAGGAGGGAGAGGGGATGGAAGAAGAAAAATTACGAAATATCACAAAGTCTAAAAAGTTCTTAAAAACATTACTTGATTAATGAACAGCCCCTATACCTAGCTAATATTATAAGGATTAACTTAGGCTACTTTTATTAAAAAAATATATTTATTTCAATGAATAAGTAAAAAAGAGATAATTCTCTTAATATTTTGTTATTGTGTAATCGCGATAACAAAATATTGTAGAACCCAATAAAATAGTGCACAATTTCTGATTTAAAAGGGGAAGGTTATACATCTATACATATAAATGGATGCTAATAAGCAATAATGTGTCAACCCACAAAAAGTCAAATTTAAGATATTGATGTATTTTGATACTACGTCACCTATGTAACATTATCCAAACAAATTTCAAGTCATCTAAACTAAATAAGTATGGAAAAAAGTTTCTTAACTCAATGTTTCGTATTTCAGGTGCGTTCCATATTTTGCAATTTATAAAATAATCTCAAATATTTAAAAACTTATTATTACTTACTAGCTTTTGCCTGCGACTTCGTCCGCGTTTTCGTCGTTTTTCGAAAAAAAGTAGCGTATGTCCTTCGTCAGGGTTCAGTGGTTTTGATGTGACAGACAGATTAACTATCGTAATTTAATAGGGAAATATAATATGTCATTCCACAATACTTGATTTCTATGATTTTTTTTATTAAATAGGTAATAATGTTAACTTTTTTAAATTAGGGATGAGTGAGAGTCTTATAAACGTAAGAGTAAACAAATATAATCAGAATTCTCCGAACTGCTAACCTATCAGGAGTTACACGTGTTATTGTGAGTCAACCATAAAAGATAGACATATGCTGTTGCGATTAATTTTTTAGGAAATTTTATGTAAAATATTTTCGTCATACATGATTTCTATGTAACTTTAACCATTAAGGCTGCATACGCGACGGAAGCTTAAAAATTGGATTAACGTCTCCCGTTTTCCCTTTATTACTCTGCTCCTATTGATTGTAACGTGATGTAAAGTATACTATAACCTGCTCAGGAGTATGAAGAATAATTGTACTAAATTTCGTTAAAATCCGTCGAGTAGTTTATGTTTCTATAAGGAACATACATACAGACAGACAGATAAACAGACAAAAAATTTACTGATTGCGTTTTTGGCATCAGTATCGATCACTAATCACCCCCTGATAGTTATTTTGAAAATATATTTCATGTACAGAATTGACCTCTCTACAGATTTATTATAAGTATAGATAACATATTAAATAAATCTATCTGCTTTTGATTCAATATACATTTTATCAAAATAGAAAAAAAAATGAATATATACGTCTTCAAACTAATTTATTAAGAATAGGTTTGACATCTTTAGACGCCATTTTCTCAAGACGAAGTCCGTGTGGCTTGACACAGTATTGCTTATAAGCGTCCAAATATAATTGATGTGTCCGTTTGTAATTTTAAATAAATGCATATGAAAGTATATACGGTACTGACAACAAAATTAATAACTTTAAAATTTTTGTCCGTCTATCTGTCACTCAGTTTGTTACGGCTAATATCTAAAACAGCTGGACCTATTTTGACGAAACTTTCACTGAACAGAAAGCTAATGTAATAAGGAACAAAATTGAATCCAATGAAATAGTGAACAACATCTAATTCAAATAGGGAAGATATATTTATATTATATAAATATAATAATTTGGAAAATAATATATTTACTGGGTAATTTTTTTACTGGATATGATAGATCAAATCCGAAACTATAAGCAATAGCGAAAAATAATTAAAGGAGTAACAGAGCCGATTTTAATAAAAACTAAAACCATATCATTAGTTTTTTGAAAAATAAGTTCTCCTAGCCAGAAATGAACACGTTGATGTTGAGAAAAATTAACATTCTGATACTGTCACATATTATAAGTATCAACTTCAGAGAGGTATTAGTATATAGTTAACTGCAACAAAAAGAAAGGCCAAATTTTTTACAAAATTCTATCAAATTCATACATTAATTAAATCTTTGGAATTCTTCAAAAAATGATCATACCTAAAAGTGAAATTTTAAAATTATAACGGGATGTTGTAACGCTAATAGCGGGTGAGTACAATAGCCGAGTCCAATGAAATGTAGATTTTCAATAAATTGATTCATCTTTTAGGGAATTATCTAAAACTACCTACGTAACGGAGTAGGTGACGGGGACCAAAACAAACGTCACATTCTATCAACTTTGTATAGCTCACATAGAAAAAATAGATAAACATAAAAGAAGTTACTGTGAGTTATTCATTTTATATATTTTTGATTGTATTCTTTACACTCTTCCTTACTTTAGTAGGTGACTAGCATTTTGATGCAAATAAACAAATCGTTCGAAGTAATGCAGACTTTTTTTCTAAACTTACCGGGAGCCATGATTTAACCCACATATTTGATTATATATATTTGTTTATAGAATCGATTAATTAACTTCTAATTCATGTATAGATTTAATGTTATTTTGTTAAAAAAAATCTTTTCCTTTAATTTGTTTCTTACTATTACTTTCCAAAAGATGATTCTTACAAGTGACACTATTAGGTAGGTGGTGCAATAATACAGAATGTATTTTTTTTAATTAGTGGGTTCAATTTCTGGTCAGGAGAATCATTAAATCAAAAAACTTATGATGCAGTTTTAGAGTTCTCAAAATCGGACACGAGACTCCTTTAAGTATTTTAGGCGATTCCTTATAGTTCCGGATATGGCCTATCAAGCCCAGTTAAAAAAGTCACCCGATATATAATACAAGGAGAACCTCGGCGGGAACATACTGTTTTACAGTCGAAATTTTAAAGACTAACACCAAACACTTTTCTTCAACATTTATAGTGAAAACCGTGGAGGAATACCGTATCTGAGTTAGTGTCTGCTTATAAATACATCCAGAAAGTTCCCAAATCCAAATCACTATTATAACCTTGCTTTGCAGGAGACATGCCAAGCATTCTGTAATCCACGCGAACGAAGTCGCGGGCACAGCTAGTCGATGTAAATAAAAATGATGAATTTTAGGTAATGGGATTTTTGAAAATTCCATCCCTAAGGGGTTAAAAAGAGAGTTGAAAGTTTGTTACGTATCAAATTCCTATGTATACACTGGCAAAGCGGCGGGGAACAGCTCGTCTTTAATATAATTATTATATTTACGATAAATCTTAATCTAAATAATGTAAATTTTTACGATACATTATTTATGCGTTCAATACACCGTTTAATGATTAAGGTTATAGATTACATTATATCAAGCTTTGACTCACAAAAGCGGAGTACTAAGCATAGCATATATACTGCTAGGACTAATATTTAAGTATTTCTGTTAGACAACATTTCATGACAATTATATAGAAACAGACATACGGTCTGGCAAACTTCTGACTGTGTATGTATGAATATGAAGAAGGAACCTTAAAAATAGATTGAACAACTTCAAATAATCAAATTAAAGTCGAGAAATCCGGAAGTTTTTAACACTCATACGTTATATAACGGGTCAAAGTTGCATCAGCTC
Organism: Hypolimnas misippus; assembly: GCA_037950945.1. NCBI lineage: Eukaryota > Metazoa > Arthropoda > Insecta > Lepidoptera > Nymphalidae > Hypolimnas > Hypolimnas misippus. Next base: position 6,873,741 of record JBBEEQ010000014.1, read on the forward strand.
GTGACCACGACGGATACAACTTTGTCGAAACGTTGGGCAATAAAAAGGTATTACTACCTTTAGTTATCGCGATAAGACTCGTTATATAAAATATGAATAGTATAAATCGCGAAATTTTAAAATATATTGTTTTTATCACATCATACATACATTGATGAGTTTCGAATACTCGCACCGTTAATAATTAATAACGTAATAATTTTAAATTGATTTTTTAATGAATATTGTATTTTCGAGATGTTTACTTAATTTTTGTTATTGTCATGCTCAAAGAAAAAAATAATATTGAATCGACGAATCAAACATTAACTTTGATGCGGTATTATTGAACATTTTTTATACCGACTAAAATACCTTTGAGAAATAACTATTATAATTACGAAAATTTACGAGCATGGATAGATAAAAGAAGTGCTAAATAGATTTTTATGAAACTTTATAGTATAAAGATTTCACATCAGAATGACGCAAAGATAATTTTTTATCAAAGAACCGCACTAGAGAGCTAGTAGTATGCGAGCCGAATATAGTACTGTATTTTTCATAAAAACACTTAATCTCCTATCTTATTCACTTTTGGATTCATTAAAAATACAGACAGCCCATCATTTCTCAAAGGCCTGTGCTATTCAAATAATTTAATTACGCAAAAAGTTACTACCACAATTTTAATCAGCATCAGTAGCCGTTGTCCCATCCTCTCTGTTCCCACGTCGACGTACGACCATATCTTTTGTAGTTTCGCATGCAGCGCTGTCATGCGGCAGGTCTTAGCGAATTAACACTAGAGTGAAGTTGCATTACAGAGCGGTTTACAATCTTACTTCGGATATTCCATAATTGTTCCTTGAATTAGGATGTCGGTAAATTCCTTTCGTTGGACGTGAGAGTTTACATATGTTTTTGAAAGTTCGTTTGTCATATCTTCTTTATATTGTTACTAAAAAGATGAATTTATTTTTCATTATCTCGAATGACGTATACAAGATTTAATGTTTATTATAATATAGTACAGAATGTACGCTGTAGGTTGCGACATAGAAATATTCAACACCACATCGTAACTTTTTTTGTTTGATTTTAAATAAAGCAACATATAATCGTACCGTATCGTTTTCACGATGCGACGTTGTAACACTTCATGATGCGTCGTCGTAAGGTTTCACAATATTTCATCGTTATTATCTATTTTGGCCTTAACAGTCAATATCCCACTAATGGGCAAAGGTCTCTCGTTAAAAAGAAATACTAAACGTTTAAGAATAGTAATCACTTTAATTTTTACTTAAGCCTTTAAAAAACCTACGCAAAATTAAGACCAAGTCAATTAACTTGGATATAACAAAAAAAAACATCATTACCGATCTTAACATAAATAAAACAAGACTCAATATTAAATACCCTATTAAAGTGCAGAAGGGATAAATTAATTAGTCAATTAAAATTCTAGTCTCTTCCTTATTTTAGTTTAGTGCTAATAAAGCTCGTAAATCAGGATATCGTATTTGAGCTGGGTACGGACGGACAATCTATATAGCTCTTTCAATTGTCGGTGTCTGTTCATTTATCTCGAAACTCAATTGGGTATGCGACTTCGTTTGAATGTATCCTTTATTTACTACTTTCAAGGTTCTAGGTTTTACAAGAGGGTATGATTGCAATATATTTTGTAGGTTTGAATTAATTTGATCATATCATATTATATATAGTAAACTAAAAAGCAAAGAATAAATATTTCCTAGACCATTTTGTAGTTAAATACATACAACCGAACATAAAACCTCTTCCTTTTTGTAGTCGGTTAAAGATACAAACGACCTAAATGATTGGATCCATTATCATTCAAAAATATATATTTCTAATACATACAAACAATTCGTCCCAATTTTATTAAACATATCGATTACACCAAGGCAATTAAATAAAATATATTTTCAAATACAATTCCAACCTCTTTACCACAATTGTTAAAAAAAAAAGTAAAATTTGACCCCTAATGGGGTAAAACAGGAGCGCAAGGAAAACCTGAAGAGGCCGCTAGTAATAATTTATATCTATATTTATGTAAATTGTTGAGTATTTGTTTATGTAAGATATTGTATTGAAATTTAACTTTGCTCTGTACACCTCCGAACCCCTTTTTACGCTGTCGTTTTTAAGGTTATGGTGACCTGGATGAAACGTTCTCGTAGCGATATGATTATTGTAATTTTTTTTTTCTCGTGTAATTTATATTTAATTGACATTTAACAGAAATAAGGAATTTCGAAATGCAGCGGGTAATTGTCAAACGCTTCAGTTACGTTCTAACAGTTAAATTTGTTTTCGTAAAAAATCTCAAACTTTGTGAATAGTTCATATTTCGATAGCGATAGTTTTCAGTAATTAACCCCAGTTCCTAGTCGAGACAGATATTGTGTAACAAAAAACAAACATTTGGAACTAATTTCTCCCGTACAATTTTCATCAAAATCGAATCAGTAGCTTGATTTGAAAATAAAAAATTATTTTCAAATCAAGCTACTGATTCGAATCAGTAGCTTGATTTGAAAATAAAAAATTATTTTCAAATCAAGCTACTGATTCGATTGAATTTCAATAAAGGTTTTCAATTCGTCGGGGACACCGACTTCAAAATGTTGTAAAAAAAGTATAATTTTTTTTTTAAATTTGTTTGTACCTATAAAATTCGTTTTTGAAGTCGGTTCATTTTTATTAAAAAAAATTATTTCCATATTATATTATTAAACATTAGCAAATTAAATTAATCGCCGTTTCAATATCGCAATAATTTCACATAAATTAATTGCGTCATATCAAAGGTAAATTGTACAAGACGTTAACCATAGATATAAACTAATCTCTATCGTCATCGTAATGTCACGGAACCTATAAGGGGCGAACAGTTAACCCGCGGCACAATGCGCATAGTATCGTATAAAAATATCAAACCGCTTCGTTGGGCCTTATATGCAGTACAATGGCAGACGTGCTTGCGGGACCCCGGGCTTAATACGTAAATGTTCAGGTATTTTCATAATATATAAACTAAATAAATAAACGCATCACACTCAACGGCCCCCATTAAGATCTTGTGACGTCAGAGGTCCGGAAACATACACAAAACTAACACAAACACCCAGACCACGACAAACATCCGTATGGCCAATACAGACGTTTGCCGTGAGCGGGGTCGAACCCCCGTTAGCGCTACAGTCAGTTGCAGTGACCACTGCGTCAACGTGTCTGTCAAATGTATAATGGAATTATTATTTTATTTATTTACTGTGATAAATAAAAATCCACGCATGATTTTACAATTTACGTAATATATACTTTGATACTTTTTTTTAATTGAAAAGGTTTTTTTAAGATTTTATAAAGTGATTTGGACTTAAATTATACACACAACGTGGCCAACATATCAGTTTGGCCATTCAAAGAGGCAATGCCGTCAGTCTTTTGGACAATGCCTCACTGTAATGACATTGACAGATTTTTAGGTTTTATATAGTCTTTTAAATTATTTCTTCTATTAATTTTTGTACTATGTTTTTCTTTTACCATTATTTTTGTATGTAAATAACTAACTACTAACGATTCTCGTACACCATTCTGGGTTGCCTGGTAGAAAATGCTGAAAAAGTGTCAAGTCTGCCCTTTGTAAATTGTTCTTTGTGTGCAATAAAGTATAATAAAATATAAAAAAGAGTCCCGCTGAGTTTCTTTTGCGGTTTTTCTCAGGTCTGAGGTTTAATCTTTTCCGAAAGCGTGCTAGATTCATTTTCTAGACGTTCAAAAAGATAATGTAATTTCCTTATTTTGAATAAAAATATTTTGATTTGATTTTTGATTTATTAAAACACGTTTACGTTCTACCGCAGTGCGTGTCCCGGAACGCGAAAATATCTATTTATTGTTTAAGTGACGAGCTATAAATCTACGCGACAAGAACTTGACGGCCGGCTATTGTGTCTATTGTGGTTTTATTGGATGCTTATTGAAAATTGGTCTGTTTGAGGTAATAGTCTATGGTTCGCGAAGACTTGTTCCGTGTCCCGTATTTCATGTGAACTCGTATAGAAAGTTTCGCTGTTATGATGTAAATTGCTGTGTACTATTGTTGAAGTATTTATACGGTATTATGTTAATGATGTTTATAGTAATATTTTAGATAAAAAATATTGTTAAATGCAAAAAAAAAAACGATGTTTATATTATCGTTAAAATTTAAAATGTTTTAGTTAAAAAAATTGTAACTAATTCCGAAAAGAGAAATTTTTCTTTTAAATTTTTGATGGTATGTTTAATTTATTCCTCTAAGTATTTATTGCCTATTCAATAAAAAAGAACCTCATTTTTAGTATAATCGTTTGTTGTTTAAACAGTAGAAATTTGCTGGAAAGTTTTACGCTAGTTTTGAAAATTGGCGATCTTATAGATTTTAACATATTTTTTCGATTTTCTACATTCCAACCTCGTATATCTTCCGGATATTCCGTCATATAGGAAAAATGGCGCCCAAAAACAGTTTTTATACAATATAACAGTTTAATCTATTTTGCAGCGCTCGTACGCTATAATTGTTCATTTAACAATTTTTTTTGTTTAAACAAAGATTACAGGAATATTCTTCTACTATTATTTATTTCGTTTTATTAAAATCTAATAGGTAAGGAGAATTATTAAAAACTGATTTTGAACGCCATTTTCACAATATGGCGGTGTGTCCGGAATAATTACGAGACAAAATAGAAATTCAGAAAAAACATGTTAAAATCTAAAAGATTACCAATTTTCAAAACTCCTAGACAACTTGCCATTTAAACTGCAAAATTGCTGTACTAATTATTAAGCCAATTAAAAATGTAAACATTTTCCACTTATTTAACTTAATTAAAAAAACAAAACACATACACAAGAAGCTAGCAAGTAAACAAATAGGTTTAATTCCACCAAAGACGAATGTCCGACGCCAGTTTGAATAATTCGCGGGCCGCATAAGCGCTGTTCCCTCGAATAAATTATACATAAGACGCATGCGTGACATTTTCGTTATTTACTTTGTTTTAATGAAATTTTATTGCCAGCATAAAGGCCTCTTTGTTGCGGAATAACGTGTTCGCAAATCATTCAACGTCATAGGTTAGTTTACTCGCATAAACAATTGTTTAAGGTTAATTTATTTACGGTTTATGATAAATGGACTTCTCGATACGGCTTCGCACTGTACATAACTGTTTTCTTCACGGTACTAACGGATCTTGTGATAACGTTATCGTTGTGTTTATTGTGATAAGAAATTAGTAATGTTAATGTGTTGTGTTTTTTATAAAAAAGGACGATTTTACAACTTTGTTTTTGGCTTGAAAAATTTATAGATTGTACCAATACAATATATCAGCAGCTTCGCGTATGTAGATTTTATTTTAAAATCAATTTTGACATATCGTCCATGACACTACAAATTCAATAGGTAATGGAAAATGCCCATAAGGCAAGACCTTATGAAAAATACTTACCTTATGAAAAATACTTACCTTATAAAAAATAAGGTATTTTTTATCATTAACGTTATTTAATATTTACTTTACAATCCTCTCAGTTATAGAGCAAAAGCTAGATACACAGTTTTGAGGTATCCCCAATGAAATGTAACACAAGCAAAGAAACTATCTTTCGTTAATTTGTACATTAAAATTGTATTGAATAAAAGAGTGCATATAAAGTTCAAGAGAAAAATGTATAAAATGTAACTTCTATATCTATCTTAACAAGTAATTAAATAATATTTATGTATAAATAGAGAGTCTGGTCGCTACTGTACTTCTATTTATTAACAATTTCTACGCGGGATTATGCAAGGTCATAACCACGATGACATCTCCCGATCGCTATCGCGGGATATTACTGTAGCAGGAATTTTATAGCGATAATTAGTTGCCATCATAATCCCCGACGTTCATGACAATACTTTAAAAATAGTTTAGGAGATATATAACTAAAACGATTGAACTCTTTGAAAAGTGAATCTCATAAACATTTAATGATTGGAAACATTCAGACTTGACAACATATTTTACTATACAATAAATAAACGGCAACCATTAAGATCTCAAGATCCTGCATTGGGGGTACAACACAAACACCCAGACCACGATAAACATTCATATAGCCAAGATATATTTTTACTATGAGTGGGGTCAAATACGCGATCGCTAGCGCTTCAGTCAGTTGCGACCACTGCGCCAACTGTCGTCAATTTTGAATATCATGTAATTAAATCCACAGAAAATATAATAAGAGAGCTTTGATAAATATCACAAACATTAAATTTTAATAACTAGTCTGAAGTTGCAACTGCTTTAAGATCAAAATTAAATCTTTCCTTTTAAGTTTACAGATTTCGACGCTGGCTCTTAAACTATATCATAAAACTATAAATAGGACTAAATAGTGTACCTCTGGTCGAAAGTACATTTTGAAATTAATGGTCAATAAATGCGACGAACAGATACAATAAAATATAGTTTTTTATGTCGTCTTTGTCGGCAACAATCCTTTTTATCGCCACGGTTATGTACAATATCTAGATATATAGTAATGTAAAGGAAAATCTTAGAGTTCGTCTTTATGTTACTTAATCTATATTAATACATAAAAGAGAGAGCGAATTCTGTATTCGCGAATTAAAACCTGTCACAAAATGTATTTTAAAAATTATTATATCATTTCAAAGTTGCATTATTCTAGATCAGTCTTAGCCTGTGATAAGGACGGATTTATCGTTGTGGGCAAGATGGACACAACCCTAATAGACTCGTGACCACATATGCCTAAAAAAAATCGTTCGTGGTTCAATATTTGTGGCGATGTAGCAATAATTATTTGTTCATATTTTAGCAAAAGTTTTAAATAGTTTAAAAAGTTTTGTATCATCATATACAGGATTTTATGATTTAGTTTAGTGAATCAATTATTTTATGTAGTTATATAGGTACTAGGACTCAATTTTAAGTGGTTTTGTAAGTACTTTACAATTTTATAAATAAACCTTTGTTGCTATACAAAAAGAAAATGTTATTTATAATTCGAGACTATTCTAACAAAATTGTAATTTACGAACTGAAATAGAATCAAAATCCCAAACGCTTAATTTATAACTGTAAAAGTTTCATAAAAAAGAAATAAAAGAATTTCGAAATTTATTTTCACTAATAAATTACAACAAATTTCCCACAGCTATAATTACCTAGCACATAATAGTTTAGACAATTAACGTCTATCATACTTTTCCCTCAGGCGCGGTAATGAGGGCCCTGCGCAGGCGCACCGCCGCAAGCCGTGCTCCTGTCCACTACTGCCACTTAGTATTTGTATACAAAAATAATTTTAAACTCATTATATTATTATAGTGTAAGCGACTGGATTTATTAATTACTTGCTTTAAACATTTGTTAACTAATTGTTTCAGCTACCGGGTTTAATGATTTATTTCAATGATTAGCCAAATTGAATAGTTGAAAGTAATTCAGTGAATAACTATTATATCGATTGTAAATATATATAACGTGATAATCAATGTTCATTTCTTCGTATTTCTGTGCTACCGTTGACCGGATTGTAATAAATCTTTTCTCAACTTATTGTTTTAATTCATATTTTATATAACGGATTTTATCGCGATCATATCGTAATAATCTATACTAATATTATAAAGCTGTAGAGTTTGTTTGTTTGTTTGAACGGGCTCAGAAAATCTCAGGATCTCAGGTTCGAATTGAAAAATTCTTATTGTGTTAGATAGTTTATTTTTGTGTTATATAGTTATTTATTAAGGAAGTCTATAGGCTATATTACATCACGCTACAACTCATAGGAGCGAAGTAGTAACTATAAACGCGAGTGAAACTGCAAGGGACAGCTAGTAATTATAATAACCGTAAAAATATCGTCTTTAATACTGTGTGGGTAGGCGAAGGAAACTCGCTCACTCGTCAGAGGGCGTGCGGTACACCAGTCATCTCGTGACCACGTTGGAAACACCTTCGTCGAAACGTCAGGCAACAAAAATGGTATTATTACGATTAGTTATCGCAATAAGACCCGTTATATAGAATATGAATAATATAAATCGCAAACGTTTAAATGGTATTATTATTTTAACCTGAGAGAAGTTTAAGAGTACAATTAACTTTCAGCAGGTGGCGCGCGTGTCGTACCGTCGAGACAGAATAATAAGTTTAGAAAATGATCCCGCACAACAAAAACTACTATATATTTTAGTTTTTCTATACCCAAACATTTTAATTGTGATTTAAGAGTAACATCTTCCGGTAATATCCGCTTTAAATTAGCTCTCCTGTCTTATCATAATTTGTAACATTTAACTCGTAACTTTCACATAAATAAAAGAAATTATGCAAAGACCATTTATTTTAGTGCTTCATAATAATAGACAATGGATCACTTTTGGCGTTTAATACGACTAATGATGAGGAATTTCACATTGAAAATAGCTACCAAGCGAGCTGGCAAGTTATTTGATGCGTTATGTTAAAAGATTTGACGATGACTAAATTTTTTATTTTTTTTACTATAAAAAGGGGTGCTAACGAGCAAATAGTACCACGCTATGGACATCTGCAACATCATGGGGCCCAACCGGCCTTTGACGGAAAGGTGTCTATGCACTCGACGATTGAAAACCCCCAAATTATAGCGCTCTGGGAAAACCTCAGGAGGTAGATCATTCCACAGCCTGCATATACGCTGGAAAAAGATCGTGAAGCCTGCAGATTGGATACCGACTATGCATACAAGTAGTATGGATGATATCGAGTTCTGAGGCGAAGAGTGCGATGGTAAAGGCGAGACGATGGCACCATGTCAAAAAGTTCGTCAGAACACTCCCATAAACATTAAAGTGGGTTCATAGTTGCTTGAACTATTCAACCCGAAATAATTGCGAAAACTACACCTCATTTACCAGGCACGTTGGCGCAGTGGTCACTGCAACTGACTGAACCGCTAACGGTCGCGGGTTCGATCCCCGCTCACGGCAAACGTCTGTATTGGTCATACGGATGTTTGTCGTGGTCTGGGTGGTTGTGTTAGTGTTGTGTGTGTTTCCGAACCCCCGACACAAGACCACGAGGTCTTAATAGGGGCCGTTAAGTGTGATGCGTATGTTATTTACCACTAACAAGGAGATAAACAGATTGCTTTACTTATTTTATTATATATATAAATACAAAATAGAATAGGTGATACTAAAAATGTCCTGACTTAAAGAAAAGATTAAAATATATTTATATAGTATTTTTTATATCTACGTACGACTACTTATATACCGAGCCTTAAAAAAATCACTAAACATTGACGAGAATTTATAGTCCCATTTAATTTTTTCCTGTAATATATTACCATCTTCTATTACAGCTATTATAAAATTTACAATGCATTACATTACAATAGGATGTGTCAGTCAGTGTTTCATTACATAATAATAGCCCTACCATTTCCTAGGCATTTAAATAGTTCTTTGTTAGACCTGTTTCTAGATCCTGGAGTCATTTGTGTGGAACGTCGTTAGAAAAAGCATCATTAAGGGAGAAACGGGAATTAAGATGACGTTGATATAACAACAAGGAAAATAACGAGTTTATAATAGTAACTATTGTTAATGATTTGTTAAAACTTGCAAAAGAACAGTACACTGCATCAATTTATTATATAGAAAAATTAGTTTGTGATATATATCGAGTAAAAAGGATACATAGTTTGAGACTAAAAATGAGTGAGATGATTTAACTGACTCTGATTTTTCTGGAATGAGAGATGGGAGCTAAATTCAACAATGAAATATATATAACCCTTAAGAGATGTAAACAAATACCCACATAACACTGACAATGACATAGAATCAAAAACTTCTCTATTCAATTTATGTTATAATTGATCGATATGCAAATTAAATGAAGTGTGGTGAATCGCCAGCCATTTTAAGATTTTATTAAGGAATAAATAAAGTGATAGTATTCTCATATAACTACCAATACTTAGCATAATTACGCACATTGTAATCACACGTTTAAAAAATGATATCATAACAGTGAAAATATCAGAAAGTCCAGTTTTTTAACCGCTTAATTTACCAAATTACACGTCAACGACGAAAATAAGCGCTCGCCGACGAGAAAAAAAAATCTCCGTTAATTTATGAATATGTAACATAATGTCTTACAAAAACCGAACTGAATTCGCGTTCTTGGAACAAAATTTTAATTAAACAAGAGGCATGTTTCCTTTTATCTGCCGGGAGAACAATGAGTGCAACAATTACAATCGACTCGTGCGCAGGTCTTACGGGACTTGACGGGGAAAAAAGGCGAAAACCTGACCCGAATTGCTCTTTTTGCGGACGTACTTTCGGCCGTAGTCTACTTAGTTCAGACAGCCTTTTCACTTATAAAACGTTTAAGTTTTGTCAATGGTCAAGGGGGTGTTAAATTCCGAAAAACGTGGGATCCTTATCCTTCTCCTTAATAGTAAAAGATGCTTTTGACCAGTAATGGTGATAGATACCTAATACTTGTCGTCGCTTCTGTTAATCAAAATTAAAATATTTTAAATTCAAAATAGGAATTTACATTATCTTTATTAAAGTCAAGAAAATGAATACACCACGGTTTCCGAAAAGTATAACGTCTGACTTGAAAAGAAAGCGCGAAAGAAACTCAGGGGGGCTTTTTTGTTAATTTTTTTAACAACATCAAGATTGGATACAATACGTAAAATGTATTTAGACAGCCTAAAAGCAATCGCCTTTTCCCATGGAGTGTTATCTATCTATGAAATCTTTATAACATAATAATCTCTAACACACAAAATTTTTTTTATAATCTTCTTGAACTTTGCTATAGAAGCAATTAATACTAAGACATTAAGAGGTGCTTCCTGAGTTTATAGGAATAGTACATATGTAGCTTGTGACCTAACTTACAGAACACAAATAAAAATATAATTATTCTTCATTCTTAAGTTATTTTATTAAATCTGACATTTCTGATTGGACCAAAAATATCTGTCTATGTATGAGTGTTTTATACACTACGCAGTAAATTGACATGTGTGAGTATAGTACATGACGAAGCTGGTCACTTTATATAAGCTGTGGCATAATGACCGAAATTTGCTGAAAGCAAAACATTTCGGGGTCAATTTGATTTATATACGGTTTGATACAGTTCCACGGCTTTCTTGTCCGACAATACGAAATTGATGGTTGAAATGAACGCAGGAGAAATTGTCTTGAACTGGTTTTGTATATAATTTGGTGCTTTTATTAAAATTACTATAATTTTTCGATTATTTTAAACGCTGTCGATTGCTATCTGTGATGTTTCGAGCTGTATTTTGGTCTGGATTCTACAACTTTTTTTAGAGGTATGGTAACAAAAACATTAATTAAAAAACGAAAAAAACGTAATATGTACTTACGTTATAATAAACAGCAAGAATTTATCAAAATGACTCTTAAAGAATATTAAGCCATAAAATATATTTATTAAAGTTTCTTTTTAAGATCTATTAAGAAACTAAAGATTTGTCTAAAATCCAAAAATGGAAAAGGCTTTTTACCTTATTGTAAATGATACTAATAAAAACACTTTAATTGTACAATGTATTCCCAATTACATTGTTTTTTTTTTAAATTCATACTATGTGATGTTAAAATCTGTATCCATTTCCAACTTTGACAAGTTCCAAGACCCAAACGTACTCTACGTTTGGGTCTTGGAACTTCACCTGTCATATTTAGTCGCTAGCTGGTTGCTAGACTACATCTTGCTGCATCAGGACAGATTTACACAACTATGTTATATTAATATCATTCGTTTCAAATCTAAAATCTTCTCAAACTCTTCAAAGGTTTGAATAGATCTTCAAAAATTATTAAGAGCCATTTAGACAGCATCAGCTTTCAAACAAAAAAAACTCATCAAAACTGGTCCAATCATTAAAGAGCTTTGATAGCACAAATAGACAGACAGACTTCAATTATTACGTTGGCGGTAAAAAAATCATTAAATTTGAACTTGATTGAAAAGGTTAGTCATGTATACATGTCCAGTTATAAACTTATAAAAAAAACTAATCTTATATCACAAATATTTCCTCTTAACATGTAAATAATTGTCACAGACTATCTATCCGCTAAAGATGCCTCTATGAGTCACGCTGTAACTACTAAACAAGTTTTGCGACTTATAAAGAACTAATTTAAACTTTATCCCATTGACATAAAGATCCCAAGCATAGATTAAAAAATTACTAAGTGTTTCAGTCTAAATCGCGGTTCCGATTTAAGTGTTCTTATTTATTGCAATTTGTCAGTGAAACGAGATTTTAAACTTGTTTTAATTGCAGGTTACTAGACCTTAGGGTTGTGCAAAAATAGCTTCATAATCTATATCGGTATAGAAGTTATACCTGCGACTTTACTTGTGTTTTTTTTTAATTTTGATATAAAGTTTAATGTTTAATTCTGTAAAATTTTGAAACTCGAGATAAAATATATCATTTTCGTTTACCTTGAAATGAGATGCTGAATTACTTTACAAATAGTAATGATTAACATTAATATTAACGTTACGTTACGATTTTAAGAAAAAAATATATTAAATTACTTAGTTCACAAGCATGATGGTTTGTGATTAAAACACGTCGTTCTCAACCAATAAAATATCTGCGCGTATCGGGAAATATTTTGATCTTCTCCTTAATAAAAATAAAATATTTAGGTTCAGGCTGTAACAGTTACAGTTAATGTTCATACCTACAGACTTGACAACGTTACAATTTTATTATATGTGCGTAATTAATTTATATATCGATATAATTCATGTCAGTCCTTATATAGAAATCGATTAGGTAATATCAAACGGTTTAATGAAAATAAATATACATGTGCTTAAGGCACAATAAATCATGAATTCTAATAAATATTTTTATTTTAAAGATTAAAAATCAAAGGCTTATAAATTTAAACTAACCTAGCATAATGTTCGCTAAAATTATAAAAAAAAAACTATTTTGTAAATAAAAATCAATTGTTATTTTGCAATTCCTACAAAGATATTTTTAATTGATTATGTATTAATCCTTTAAATTTACGTAACCCTATCGAGGTGATTGTTACGGCCGCCATTTTGTTTTGTTTCCCGCGCTTCGCTTATGAAGCGCTTAGGCGCCTTATCATCAATAAAGATTCCTCGCTAAATACATGATGAGCACTCAACACGAGATTAAATAAATAATAGTGTTATTTTGAAAGAAAAAGTTATTCCATTTATTAAATTATTAACTATTTATTATCGAAAGCGTAACAAGTGCTAATTGTTTAGTTTTTTTTTCTTTAAGTATTGTAGTTTTTTTTTTTAATTCTAAAAGTAGCTCATTCTACTATTAACTTTGTGTTTAATTATGATTTGATAAGCACACCAAATAATTTTCCCACTTGCTAACTTTCGCCGCGTATGTTACGGTAAAAATACTAATATAAACATATTACCCTTAAATTCGTCTTCGTACTAATAATATAAATGCGGAAATGTTCTTTATTCTGTGTATTTATATGTCTGTATACCTATCTTCATGTTAAATTTTAACACCTAAACTCAATTTTGGTAAAAAAATTGGACTTTTCATATCGTAATTTGCCATATCGTTCATAAAGTTCTAGTTTAAAGGAAAGCCAAAAATTTTAAAGTATTATTTTTCATAAACACCATTTTGAATCAATAGTCTAAAAATTATGCCCTATCAAGTCAAAAAAATAAAACAAGTGTATAACAAACAAACATTGCTTTATACAACTCCATTGATTTCAAAACGTTATTTTATTTTTAGCTCTTATTGAGTTGCATCAGAAAATATACAGCGCACCCGCCCGTTTGTCTTTATTAGGTGTCAATCAAATGTAAAGGTTCATATTGACAATTTTCTTACCCCTCTGTTGGGGTAATTTAAAAACGGAAGCAATTTCAATCTAATAAAAAATGTGTCGGAATCACGTTATTTAAAATTTATTCATATTTATTTTTATTTTCCTTATTCTTAACACATATGTACTAATAAAACGAAATATATAATTTCGTTTGCTTGAATTACTTATTCCAGTTATTTTGATTTTAAAACCAAACTGATAAACCGATTTTGATGAAAATTGTAAAGGAACAATCTGAGAGTACACACTTTCAAACAAAAAAGAATTAACCAAATCGGTCTTGCTGTTTTTGGTTATATCGTGACTTTAATATAGAAAAATTAACCTTAAAATTTAAAAATTAATCTTCTAATACTTATAATTCGATGCTGATAAGCAATAATGTGTCAACCCACAAAAAGTCAAATTCAGAGATATTGATGTATTTTGATACTGCATCACCTATTTAACATTATTAAAAAAAAAATGAAGTCGTATAAACAAATAAAAAAGATGAATTGAGAACCTCCTCGTTTTCGATAGTCGGCTAAAAACTATTTTTAAAAGATTTAAGAAGGTTCTCGTCTTATTGCCTCTACTGGTGACAGGAGGGCTGGTGCATTTTTTGCTCAGAAAATCGAAATTGCATTTACAGGGGAAATGCTGCTAGCATTCTTGCCACCATTCCGCGCGGACGCGACTTGTACAGAGATTATTGATATTAATGAATATAAATATTTAAGTTTCCCTGTTTTGTAAATACTATATTGTAGTTCTTTCTTCGTTCAATAAAAAATTATGGATTTGAAAATATAATTTTTTTCAAGCTTTTTTTATCTACGATTATGTCGAACTGTTTTTAATAATAAGCTAGAGGTAATTTCGATCGTCTCTTGATCAATTATTTTTAAAACTTTTATATATTTAATTAGGTAAATAATTAAATACAGTAGAAACAGAATCATTTCGAAGATATTGAATCGTTTTAAATTTTTTATCTGTTTTTAATGAAAGTAATTCGTCAAACATTATACTATTTAGTTCCAATTTGACATAAACCGATACAAAAAACAAAACAAAAACATAATATAATACGCTTTACAATTACTAACATTCAAAACACGGTAACTGCCATTTAACAAAGATTGCACTTCATTGTCAAATGCCGTCAGAGGGCGCTGTAACAAGCTGGAGGACAATTTCGCGTATTTCCGCAGCAACGCCACAATCAGCCGTTGATCAAGGAATTTCCGCATACTGATTGACAGCCGATGAAAATTGACTGACTGATTGTTTTGCCAGCGAATTAGTGGCATGGTGTGGCATTGTAGGGAACGAAATTAAAGTGTGTGTAGATTGAGTGTCTAAACATCGACATTTAGATTTCAATTTAGAATCCAATTGCGAATATTTTGTTTTACTACTCTCAATAGCGTTGCATTTAGTACCGATTCATAAACATTTCAAAGATACTATGTGTTTAGGATACTACGTATAAACTATGGAGGTTTTTATTTTTATTTTAACAGCTGGCAAACGAGCAGACGACATACGTGACGTTACGTTATCACCTCTGTCCATGGACATTGCTAACATCCGAAGAGATACAAATGCGTTGTTGGCTTAAAAATGAAGGAAATAGGAAATAAGGAAAGGTATGGGGGAGAGTTAGGCTTCCAGTTCTCTCACTCTGCGTGCGAAACATATGTAGCTATATGGTATTTCATTTCATCGTCTGTGAGAGAGAGGTACTGCCCCGGTCGAGCCAACCCGTATACGAGCTGTAGTCAGTAGGCAGCGGCTAGACTCTACCTTAGTTAAAATAATACTTCTATATATTTTTTAAAATATAAATTGTACATAGACGTATATCTGTTACTTAAAATTCGCTTGTATAGCCTAACTATGTATTTTTATTGCATGAGTTTAATTAGATTTAACAATACAAAAAAGGAAGGTACAGAAAAGTTATTTATACACTCGTACTATTATAACAAAAGCCTTCGTAATATTAAGATGTAATATAAAAATCAATGTACATTCAATGACATTTTACAAATAACAGTAGCAATTAAAATTAATTAAAAGTCTATATCATTTGTAGCGGCACAAATTAATCTATTCTTTAAAACGTTAATTCACATAAAAAGCTGTTCGAACCATATATACTATACTTTATATTAATAAGTAGCAATATCATTAATTATCACATACTTTTAGCGGTTTGCATAACAACATTAACAATAAATTAGGTTTATTACGACTAACACATTCACGGGACGTTTATGGGTACTTCTAAATGATTAGAGCTCGAGTACGCAGTATGTGCCAAAGGAAAATTGACTGAACTTTAAATTATGTGTATAGTTATTTATTAAGTGTTACTCAGTAACCGACCATAAAATTTGGCTTGAATAAAACTAATTATAAATTCCGACTTTCCTTACAGAAAATGGTTTTTAAATTTTCTCGTTTTCGTATTATATTTTTTCGCAAATTTTCGATGAAATTATCAAAAATAAATTTTGCTTGAGATGTGTCAAAAATAGTTTTTTTTATTATCTGTTTTGTCCACCGGTATTTATTCATGCATAACAAGAACGTCGCATCATTATTAATGATATATGCGCAAAGGTCATAAAGACATACATTAAATATTAGTTATAATCCGTAATAAAACTTTCAGAATATTCATAAATTATGGCATTTACTTTGTTCCACAATGTTGTCATTTAACGTAGTCACATTATAGGAATTATTGATACAAACCAACATACAATTTTGATTTATGTCTCCTTTATGTATGTATGTCGTTCAGTATACAATAACTAGTATTTTGATCAAAATGGGCATGTCCCACTTCTTGCCTCAGACGAGTGTCAACGCAAGTCGAATTGATTGAGACGTCTAAAAGCGTAATAGATTTATATCAATTTGGATTATTATATATTTAGGATATAAAATATTAAGGTCATTATGTTAGGGAATGAGAAGATTCTCAATACTTAATTATTGTTTTTTTTTTATGCCCTCAGAATTAAGTAATTTCTTAAAAGTTTTTTTTCCTTTCAGTTTAGTCCAAAATAATTGTTATTAATGACAAATCGAATTTCTTGCTGGTTCTTCTCGTATATTCTACATTCCGAACCCGAGGTAGCTTCCCATTATGTAAATACTTTTTTTTTTTTTTTATTAACATTTCTATTGACGATTCAAAAGTGCTCGTGAGAGCCTACTTGAATAAAGTATATTTTGATTTAGATTTTTTACTGAAATCAGTTTAGTAATTTGTTTTTTTTTTTTATGAAATAAATAGAACGAGCGTGTTGTGCAATTAAATAAAATGCGTATTTTGCTTTTAAAACATGTCTTAGATATCTGTGTGTAACGAATTTCTATATATTTCACATCAACGCTTTATTGTTGTGTATAGTCGTAAATATTACCACGATTTCAAAGGAATTTTATCAATTAAATTTATATAAAAGACAAATTTTGTTGAATTACGTAATCTTATCTTAAATCATCTTTTCACATTTTTTATTAACTTTAAAGGGAGAAAGCAATGGGTGCTGGAGAAAAACTTATAATAAAATGTAGAAATTAAATAAAAACGTAGTTAAGTATCTTTGAGATAACAGATTATATGCGTTATAAAAGCATTAAAAAATGTTTTTTCAAATAATTAATTACTTAAAAAATTATTTACTTTTAGATCATAATCCATAGATACCTACTCCATATTAGGTACATATGTGTTATGTCACTATTTTTTCAAAAACATTTTTCATGTTTCATTACAATATACCCTCACAATAAAAACTCCCGGGCATGATTTTTTAAAAATAGTGGTGTACAAATCAAAAACATCCCGTTTAAATCTTACTCATTACGGTAGAGAACCAGTTAAGGAACATATGCACTCGCTCGATTATCGATAAATCGATAAACAATCGATAACAAGTCTAAATTATGACACCTCTGTTGTGTTCTCATCACCTCAATCAACAGTTTAAAAACATTACACATTTTAGAAATGGCAATAATATTTTTTATAAATAATATTTAAAATCTAAGCTACTGCTAAAGAGTTCATAAAGAAGTAATAATAATAACCAGTGTAGTTTATTAAATTTTCAACCAATTGACCACAGATAATTTATTTCCAATTCGACCACAGAATTTAGTAATGTAAAAAGAGTATAATATATACACGTGTGTGACAATACACGGTAGTGTGTGTAATGTTTTTTTAATCGATTTTATGTGTTGTTATGCATTATTTAAAAAAATAGCATTCTGCTCTCGTTCTTTATATAAACTATAGTAATGCGAAATTTCATACTCTTCAATGAATGCAATTTTCGTAAAAAGGGGTACAAATTTTTTGTCTCACATATTAATATATAGAAAAGATGATGAGACATTGATTGTGTAAGTTTATTCTTCTTAATTGCCGTAAAGATATAAAATGCCATTTTTTTCTAAATAGTAACAACCTATTCCTAAACAACTCTCCACATCACACGTTTGTATGTATTGTTAAAGAATACAGAAGCGAATGATAATAAGACTAAAAATAATATTTTTCCATGATCTCTTGACTTAGAGCCCGTTGCTAGGCAACTCTTCGAGCTACGCATACATAAGACCCATCAATAATATCATTATATCAGTTATTCGCTTTATATTTTTAGTATAAAAAATACTTCAAAAATTACACATTACAATTTCGCTCTTTAAAAATAAAATGCCTAAAATACTCCTTATATTAAGCCTTATTATAATAATTATTACTATTTCCTTTCGTATATTATAAAACGAAGGATTTTAATATTTATAAATCTTATATTTACTTCATAATTTAAATATTATAGCAACATTTTCCAACATCATGTTAATAAAGAGATTTCCAAAATTGAATAAAATATAGTAATTCTGTGAATTTTTAAGCTCTATGGATTAAAGCGTTGTATGCAAAGTTTCGCAATGAAAGAAATATATTGTGTTCGCCCGTCGTTGCCTCGCAAATCTGTCCGACCATCTCCTGTTACTTATTGACAATTCGTTTGTTTTAATATATTCTTAAACAAATCATGTATGAAAATATTTTATTTTTACATTCATAACTCCTTTGTTTATAAGTTTAATTTTTTTTTCTTAGCGCTATTATTTTAAAAATATAATTAATTGACCATGATGGAAGTTGTTCTTAGCCTAGTAGGTATTATATTTGTAAGTTTTACTCTCGTAACTGATACAAAACAATTGGTAACAGTGACCTGCGTAATTTGTGTTATACGTAGCTTTAAATATATACATATATTCAAAACATCTCGACTCGACTACCTGTACCAAGTTTTCACATTTGAGTTTTAATAATTTCTTTGAAGAATTGTCTAAGTCGTAAATACTGAAAGTGTAATTAATGTATAAAATTAGTATTTTTTTTAAATAAGCCTTTTTCTTTAGTTTGCCATGTACAATGACTTCTCAAAAGTTGATCCTAATAAGTAACAGTATCAGATGGTGCAATAGAATAGGTTGTGTTTTTTTTCATAACCAGCGATTCGATCTTGACTAGGAAAATTAATTTAGCAAAAAGCTAATAATGCAGTGCAAATGCAGGTTTCATCAACATCGGCCGTCAAGGTTCTTTAAGTATTTTCGCTATTTCTTATATGTACTTTCAGATTTGGCATACCACACCAAGGATAAAAACTTTACCTAAATACAAATTACGTGCTATTAATACTACCCATTATTATAAAACGTTTCAAACTCCAACATAATATCGTCCAAATCTAACCGAATATAATAATCAGTCTAATCGAAATTACTCATCGATATCGATTAAAAAACATATCGATATATCAAAACAACCGTTTAACCAAACTGCTCGTCATAGTAATCTCAGCAGATGTAACGCCTTAGGCAAATCAAATTTTCTCAAAGACAAGCATAAATCTTGCAAACTTATTAACCAAGTGTCCCGTTAAAAGTAATGTCATATAATGCCTATCACTGTTACGCACATATTTATATACTCTGTGTGCTTCAAATTAACGCCACCTGCTGGTGTTAGGATCGCCATCACTTATTGCTATACTATGTGTCTCGAAATACTATTCAGCATATTAACTATGGAGCTAATTATCATTAGCTATCGCTATCGACAGTTGAAGGTTTTTTAGTGCAAAATTGAAGGTAGCGTTTTGTGACAGCGATAGTTTGACTTAACGTAACCCTGCTGGTTGCTAATTATGTAGAAATAAAAGTAAGTAAGAAGTAAAGTAACAGCCTGTAAATGCCCCACTGCTGAAGCCTCCTCTCTTATTAAGGAGACGGTTTAGAACTTATTCCACGATGCAGGTTTCCTCAGTGTATTTTCCTTCACCGCCGAACATTAGATGAATTTAAACACAAATTTAGCACTTGAAAATTCAGTGATGCTAGCCGTGGTTTAGACTCACGATCATCGGTTGAGATCGACGTGTTCTAACCACTACGCCATCTCGGCTCTTCGAATCTTTTATAAATAATATTAAGTTACGCATTTTCCGTGCACGAACCGTTACGACTTGAATTCAACAGCAAAGTCTCGCTTCCCAAATATTTCTTGTCGTATTTGTCATTCAAGCAAATTTAATAAAATTAAAAAACAAATTATCGAATAGCTTTTGCTTCTCTTTCCATGGCTATATCCTTATCGGCCACCCGATTAGTTTAGCTCATAAATACTTTTCGAAAGATGATTTATTTGAGAGGCAGCTCTAGTTATTTGGGTCGTGCCTTTTTAAGATCAACGTATATTCGTGTAATACGAAACACGTGTCGAAAAACTTAAATTTACTTTGAAATTTGATTGTTTGAAATTACAGTCAGTCAGTGCGATTCTGTTAACTTTACTTGTATGTAAAAGCGTGCATGTTATTTATAATATAAAAAGGTAATTAATAATCATTGATGAATAACGCTATTGTATAGATATACGTTACAATTGTTGATAATTAACCGACTTTAAAGAAAGGAATAGTTTCTCAGTTCGTCAAGAACTCATTTATGTTTGTATATATTTTAAACTTTCGCGATTTATATTATTCATATTTAATATAACGGATCTTATCGCGATAACTAATGGTAGTAATACCTTTTTATTGACCGACGTTTCGACGAAGTTGCATTCGTCGTGGTCACGAGCTGACTGGTGTACCGCGCCCCCTCCGGCGGCGAGTGCGCGAGTTTTCTTCGACTTCATTTATGTATGTTCCCTAATTACTCAAAGTCAACTTGATCAATTTGGTCAATTCCAATTTTGTTTAAAATGTATATCCACTTTCAAATACCTATTTTCAACCTCTTATAGAATTGTCATGAAAATCAGAACAGTTTAATTTTAACGGCTTAGTTTTCTTAATTAATCGTATGACATCCAAGTATACGAAATAACGTATTTCGCTTTTAAAAGCATTTCCTTTTCAAAAATCTTGCTTTAAGTAAATACAAGGTTATTAAAATTTTGTTTCTAGTGTATTAAGTGATCCTAGACTTTCGGATGCGATACAGAGAAAGACATAATATAGGACTCTCTATTAATCACGTGAGGCCTAAACAGGAAAAATCACCAAAAAATCACCAAGGGGTTATTAAGATATCTTGTATCTATATATATGTATAAAAGTGAAAGGGCCCTCACTCACTCATCACGAAATCTCAGACTGCAAGTGCTAGGAGTTTAAAATTCTGCATAGGGGTTCTTTTAAGGACGTAGGTGCTCACTAAGGACTTTGCAAAATTCGACCCCTAAGGAGGTAAAACGGAGGTTGGACGTTTGTATGAAAGTCCTATGTTAAGCTAGAGTAAAATCGCGAAGGGCCGCAAATTTAGTATAAAAACTTCCCCACGTATCACCATTGGGTTTTAAAAGTTGCTACAACATCACTTGATTGATGGACCCCCTAATACTGACAAATACATGTATCAAGTATCATTACAAGACTCAAGCGAAGCCGAGTCCAATTACTAGTTATTATACATTGTCCATCAAACAATGTATATGTTATACATCTCGAAGCTATTATACGGCGGTTCACGTCTCAATCTAAAGGTTAACCGTGTGTCTGTTACTGTCAGATCGCGCCCCGCTGTGCTGCGCCCGCGCATCCTTGCCTAGGATCTGGCGTAATTGATGAACGACGAGCGATTTATGTTTTTTTTAGATATTTTTGTCAATTTGGAAGCAAACTGGGAATGTCCTTTTGAGACGATTATGTAAAAACGTAATTTAAAGTTTAACAGATATATTATTTGTATTGAAATGGGTTACGTAAAATATATTTTCAGCGACATCTGATGATTTTTGTAAAAACTAGTCATTGGGAATGAAATCACCACATATGTTTTGTCAGTAATAACCAGATTTTTACATTCTTTGACTGTACCCTCCATATAAAAATGTAAAAAATATATAAGTAGAGGCCAAAATAAACTGTGAAAATTTTAATTCGTATAACAACTATTACATTTATAGAGCAGAGTCTATTGAATTGATTTATAGATGTTTGTATAATAGAATAACGTTCATATTCGGTTCTTCATAATCATCTCATCATAATCTTAATTGTGGTTCATTACAAATAGAAAGATCAAGATGATTCGGTGATTGTATTAATGAGCTCTAAATCTTGCATTTCTGTCCGTGCAAGTGTCAATGTATTATATCACTAAATTTTTACTGTGCTGTCTACGTCTGCTATGAAGGTATCAAGTCACAATGTTCTCTTATTATTACATAAGTGACTAAAATTTTGTAGTCACTATATGTTATAACCCGATAGGTAAGCGTCGCTAGTGGTAATCCTCTAGTGTATTATATTTACAGAATGTTAAGCTGTGACGGTACGGTGTAATTTCAGTTGATTGGGGGACCTGGATAAAATATTGTTTCGTCAAGATGTGATGTTTTCCTTCACCGCCGAGCACGAGATGAATTTATACACAAATTAAGCACTTGAAAACTCAGGTGCCAACCGAGGTTTGAACTTAAGATCAACGGTTGAGATCGATGACATCTAACCACTAGACACTCTCCGCTCTTCTACTACCTACTAGTAAATAAATCGCCTCAACTCGTTACTCGGACGCTACGTATATAATTTGTTCAACTAAATTATGTGTAAAAGTTGCGCTTACATCTCTGTGTTTATTAACCACTGCCACGGGTGGTTGATTCGTGATTGTGAACGTGAGACTAGAACAAACAGCATTAGACGCCATTTAAATATCTCGTGAACTTAGACATACCGCCTAAATAAGATATTCATGGACAATTTACCTTATATCGCAGCTAACAGCGAGTGTTCCAAAACCCAACAAACGGGCTAGAGCTAAGGCGAGAATTACGAATTTAAGTTTTACTCTCGTAAATGATACAGAACAACTCTGTAACCTGATAACAACTATCTATGTGGCCTTAGCTGTAGTTCTGTCAAAAATCAAAGACACAATAAGGCAGAAATAAGAAAAATAACCGTCTGCACGAAGACAATTATTGTGAAAATTATTACTATTCGTGTAAGAGAATTACTCTGGTAAGTTTTACTCTCGAGAGTGATTTAAAACAGAACCTAGCAATAAATACGTCGTAAGTAGTTACGAAAGCTGTGATGTCAAAAATAAGTACACTGACAGCAAATTCTTTCGGGAGTAAAGCAATGAGACACAACTTATATAAATCTTTATGAAAGTCTGAGAGTAATCATAGATTTACAGCTAAAATAATTTGCTGTCAATGCCTTATTTTTGACAGCCACAGCGTTCTTAACTACTTATGACGTATCTGTTAGTAGGTTACAGAGTTGTTTTATACATTTTACGAGACTTAAACTCAGAGACAACAAAAATGTAAAACTCATAAGATAACACATGAAGTTCGTGTACAGTTTTAAGAAAATAAATTAAACAAGCTCGCTACACACTCGTATACATGATAATTGTTATAAAGAATAAACGCACTAGATTTTATTTTGTCCATACCCTGTATGATTCTAATAGAATTTTAGTAACAGAAATCAATACTAATATTATAAATACGAAAGTAATTATGTCTGTGTCTTTTTGATTTTCAAGTTTAATCTAATAAAGGTTAGACGTTAGAGAAGAATACGGACGACTTTGTGTTGCAAAAATTAAACGCAAAAGAGGTGAAATAGAGGATGAAATTTTTGTGAAGACGAAAATGATCTTCATTTTAATTCTTATATTGTGCGACCAATAGCGCCTATAACACACTATGACATACCAGTCAAATTATAGCCCAATTTCAAAACGCCCTTAAAGTGACACGCATATTTACTCTTCACAACAAAATTTTCACGCTTCCGACGAGTAATTTTTAATAATCACGCGATAATCACGCTATCGTAACCGATCATAATCGTAAACGTTCAGATGTATCACAATCACGATAACAGAGGAGACGTTAAGCGATCACGTCTCCAATTCGATCCGGACACGTCCGACACGCCGATGATTGACGCTATTTCTATAATCATGTGCAATAGGACATATTTTCACGGTATTATTGTACTAGAAATACTGAAAGTAGGGTTAACATGGAGTACAAAACCATAGGAACACTAGAAACCTACCATTTATAATGCCTAATTTACATTACATTATAGGTACGAAATTAATTTCATGGCGTTATATTGCGTGCATTCACATGGCATGTATTATAAAACTTCTTTAATATATGAAATTGTTGGTGAAATTGTTATTTATGACAAATACATATATGTATATAATGGGTAACTGATTAAGAAAATGTGTATGAGTCAAAAAACATTCTAAAATATATCCATAGAGTTGCGAAAGAACAACGAATTAAATTTCGTATTAATAAAGTAACGAATAAAGTTAACCTTTTTCTTCACAGAGGAACTTAATATATACATCTTTCTAAAAGTGATCGTATATTCACAACTAAGAAAAAATTTTGACCAAAATTAAGTATGACGTTATCAACCTTAAACAACCTAAATAATCAAAAAGTGGCTACCATAGAGGCTAAATAATAAAATAAAATATCCGCAAATTCTAGACAAGAACTACACCCTAATAGAACTAGAACAGTCATTGCATTATATACCTTATGTTATACACAATAAGGTCTCGACTTTAGATAACAAGTTCACAATAAATAGCGGAACGGACAGCGATAATCGCATTGAGATCATTCCAGTAACTAGACCGAATGGCTGTCGATATGCGACATACTTTATGCCAAAGTGAGACAAGATATCTTAAAAATATAACATAAAAAAAAATATTGTCTTGAAATCATCTAATCAATTTCTTTTATATTACAAGACTTTTAAAAAAGCTTCAAAATCAAACAATATACGTAAATTACGTTTACTTAAATGACATATTTATTCAAGTTATTTTGAATTTATAACCTAAACTATTCAATTGATTTTGATAAAAATTCTATAGGAATTATTTGAAATTATACCCTTTCAAACAAAAAATGAATTAACGAAAACTGTCAAGCCGTTTTTGAGTAATCGGTGAACATACATAAAAAAGATGTCGGACGAATTGTAAACCTTCTCTTTTGTGTTAAATATTTAAAAAAATTAGGGATGTAGGTGAACAGGAAGTAAGGCAAGGAATAGAATAGGAAGTTAGGCTTCCGGCTCACTCACTCACCGTACGAAACGCCTTCTTCCTTTCTGTAATGTCACTTCATTGCATGATACCGTCCCCAATAAGCAGAGAGACACTTATTCAGAAAATTGTAAAGTGTGTGGGACAGAATTATTGTTAGCGGCGTATAGTGGTGTATGTGACTATTTCTCTTAAACTACGACTACACGCAATTGCAGAATATCTATAAACAATAATATATAACTCGTTTAATGCTTATTGCTAACATTTGCGATTTACAGACAGACGGTTCTCAGACAATAAGTAACAAGCTTTGAAAATAATTTTGTGCTTGTATCCTTTATACTACATCGACTAACAAATTGTTTTTAAACATATAATGCTAATATAAACTAAGTTTTTTTTTTTTTAATACACTCGTTATTAATCATATATCATGACGCTTACCTGAAAACAACGTAATAGAAAAGATATTATTAAAAACAAAACATTTTGTTCAAAAATTAAAAAAAAAAATGTTAAGGGTGAACAACCCCTATAACTTAGCGGTATTAAAAATAGATAATAGCTGATTCTCAGAGCTACTGAATTTTCATATAAAATTTGGTAAAAATCAGTAAAACCGTTTCGGAGGAGTAAGGTAACTAACATTGTGACACAAGAATTTTATATATAAGATAATATCATCGTACGCAACACTTAGTAAAATTTACCCTACTTTAAAGTTACTTTATATTTGACAATGCCATTGCTTGTATACTCGTCACCGAAACTCACGTGCGCGCGCAGCATTATGCGTCCGTGACGTCATCAGCGGCCATCTTGCGCTGTCATTTGTCAAGCTCTTCACAGGCTGGGAAATCGCAGAGGAATTTCAATTGGTTAGCCCGAGGCGTTTGAAAGGACTATTTATATTATATTGTAATAATAACAATAAATGAAAATTATTGAAATATTTATCTTTAGATAGTATGAAACAAAGTCGCATTTCACCGCTACGGTACTATTCCGGTACGCTTAGATCGTTTAAGTTCGACAACAGATTTTATTGCGGTCAGCAATAAATAGAGTGATTGATATGAGTAATATTATAGAAGACAAAAGCCAAAAATTTCAAAGATTTTCAATGTGATGTCGTAAAAAATTGCATTACAACATAATACCACTATTACTACTACTACTACTACTACTACTACTACTACTAATATAAAAAGAGAGAATTTTGTATTAAAGAAAAAAAACTCCCTAATAACTACACGTATTTCAAAAATTATCATAAATATTTTAAAGATATATTCCAATATAATCATTTAGGATTTAGTTAAGAAACAAATATAACATTTTTAATTCAAAACATACAGACATATTTAACTAGAAACATACTAATCCTTAACCTGCAGGTATCACGCAAAGTATCGAAGTACAGAATTTTTTCAACGCAAATTTTATGGCGTTTATCCAAAGCTTTGCGTTTGACCAAATAGCAAAAAAACGCATTTTTTACAAACTGTAACATATAGCATTATACAAAGGTTTATAGCGATTCAAAATACGCGCGAATAGTTTCATACTATAACGCGGATTATCTATACGAATAAATAAAATTGAAGAGTCAGTTTGTAATTTTAAATTAATAGTTTTGAACTAAGTGCATCTGAAAGTATATACGGTATTTACATCAAATATACAATTTTAAAATTTTTTGTCTGGCTGTCTACTTACTTTAATTTTTAAGATGTTATTTGTTTTAATTAATAAAAAAAGGGTTACGCGAAAACATAATTGAGAACAATGAAATAATGAACAATATCCGAATCGAGCAACGAAGGTAAATAGATTTAACAATAAAGTCCCAAGGACGTTGAAATGCACGTTAAGCCTTGAGCCGAGATGGCCTAGTAGTTTGAATATGTCGATCTCAACCGCTAATCGTGAAACCCCGCTAAGTTTTTAAAGGCTTTTGTGTTTAATACATCTTGTGCTCGGTGGTGAGAGACAACATCGTGCCAACCCGCAGCTGATCAGCATGGTAAATGGTACATTAAGCCAGTAAATTTCTCCTTAATAAAAGAAGGAACCTTTGCTTGGCAGTAATAGACTGCTACAATGAAATATATATATATATATATATATATATATATATATATATATATGAGTTTACGGGGGTCTGGACCCCTCTCGACTCTTGCTTATACTAAGTACATTGGACGAATGGCAATAGTATGGTTTATAATTTCTAAATAACTAAGATTGGCATTTAGAAACATACCTTCTTACTTTGTGATGCCCTGATTATCTGAACTAGTTTATCTTTATTCAATTTGGACTCTTACCAAACACCCTCTCCCTCCCCCTTCAACCCTCTCCTTGCACGGACGCCTCCCATGTAAAAGCTAAACGCCCATGCAGTATATTAATGCTTAGCTTAAGCCATAATCCATAACCACAATAGCCAAAACAAAACTAAACCAATCTCAAAACTATCAAACATCTCCATTCCTATGTCATATTTATCGCGTCTTTTTGTACCTCAGAGCAGGCCATCAATTATAAACCTCTAAGGACACGAACACATTCGCTATCAAATCAAAAATCTTAAACAGGTCTTTATCTAGCGGCTAGGCCGTCAACTGGAGGAAGATCGAGTGAGGCAAGTTCTATGATGTAAATCCTGGTCAGTTCTTTAGTGTTAAATATGTCATATTCATTTCAATAAATATATATATATATTTAAATTAACAATTTGAAACGTATTTACTATATTTAATAAACAATATAAATTTAAAAAATGTTAAAACTTATATTATTTATTATAGTTTAGTTAGTATTTTTTGTGATTTCATTAGTGTTGTTACATTTAATACAGTAATAAGCTTTGATCTCACAAATGATGAACCCTGGCTAGCACCGCTGATTTTTCAAGTGCTAAATTTGGTTCTAAATTCACCTCGAACTCGGTGGTGAAGGAAAACATCGTGAGGAAACCTGCATGTGTCGGGAGAAATTCTGACACATGTATATCCGCCTACCCACAGTGGAGCAGCGTGGATTAAACTCTAAACCTTCTCCTTAATAGGAGAGGAGACCTTTGCTCAGCAGTGGGCTTTTACTTTACTTCCACAAATGATTGTAATTTTATAATATATTCATACGTGGGTGTATTATTTAGATATTATTTTGAATTATATTTCTGCACTTAACAGTGAGAATTTGATACGACTTTACATGCCACTTTTATGACGATGTCCCATTCAAAACTACCCAGTCATAAACGGGACAAAATTAAAGTTTTTTTTATTCAATTATAATGCTGAATTGGTAGAACAAAAAGTGGTTTTTTAATTATTTTTCTGTAGACAATTAATAGTATTATTTGAAACTTAAATGAAAGTTTTTAATCTATCTCCTATACTTTCCCTAATATCTATCATATTATATAAATAGAATTTTGTCCCATTTATGGCACTTCTTCCCTAGTTAGATAGACATATACATAAATAACTTTAAGAAATTCTAGATTTTATATTTTTATTTTATATCATATTCAAACTATAGATTATCTCTTGTTTAAAGTAACTTTAAATCAATAATACCGTAAAACACCAATAAGCTTTACCAATTTATATTCGATTTATAAAATTATATTTATATTAAATAGAAAAAAGGTTGCTTTTTTGTTTGTTTTGAACAAGCTCCGAAACTACTTGGACGATTTGAAAAAAAAAATTTGCGTTGGTTAACCCGTTTAATGAGAAAGGTTATTAGTCCGGGTTCCCTGGCCTATTTTTTCACTTGAGTAGTAACAAGCTAATTTTCCGTGAGTAGCTTCGTTTCAATGAGACGCCCAACTTTTTCCTGTGCGAAAATTCTCGATTGTGGTAGGTGACAGGGGTAGCAGGAATAAAAGATGTTGACTTGATGATTCTCACAAATTTATTACTAACTGGATTTTTTTTCGTAAAATCTAATGATAATTATCTAAATTATTCGAAAACATTTTTGTCCTACAAAATGTATGGTTTCATCAAAATGTCCCCCTCCTTCCAACATGTATCGATAACAAGGTCATCAAAAATGATTGCTAACCAGCTGATTTATTTTTTTTTACTTCGTTAATATTTATATAATCTAACAGTTATATTGTCCTACATATTGCATGGTACGTTATCCCGGTCCTACACTCCGAAATGGTTAATACCACAAGACCATCTTTTTCATTACTAACTGTAGGACAAAAATATTACATGATAGATTAGTGTGTTCTCTGCCCAAATGAAACAATGTCCTACAAAAAAACAGGTATCTATTACTAGTCCTACAATAATTGCCATTTTTTCGTTTTCCTATTTGTAACTCTAGAAATTTAAAAAGTATGTTACGCATGCGAATGAATTTCAACCAATAAGAAATCGTAACTAACTTCAGGACTCTCAAATATTTTTAACTTCCCGCTAAGAAAATTAACAATTTTCTAAAAATCGGGAAGTTATTGGTTTTACCCCGTTTTGCAAAAATCGAGTTTTCATCAGATCTCAATGTTTCGGGGTCCTAGGAAGCTTCCGTGACCATTCCCGCGAGGGTGTGACTATGCCTGTGTGTGTGTGTGTGAGTATGTAACTCCCTTATAACTTTTGAACGGCTAGATCAATTTATTAAAAATTTGTGTCATTCGAAAGGTTTTGTTTGAACTTAGATTTTTAATATGATTTGGACCAATTTCATTCTTCAGATTTTGAGAAATCTCAAAAAAAACTAAAAAAATAAATTTTTCAAATGTGGTTTTTTTCAAACTAACTTTTAAATAGCTTAACCAATCAATTCCAACAACTAATCAGCTCTCAACCTTGTAAAACCACGTCGATTGCCGCAAACCAAATCAAAATCGGTTGATTCGTTTGTGAGTTATCGTGAACGAAAGAAATCTAAAAAATTGATTTTTTTTCAAATTATTTCGAAATTTTTCATATGATCAATAGGTGTTTTTGAGTCTTCCACAGGACTTGAAAAATAACATCGATGGCCACCAATCGAGTGAAAATCGGTTGATTCATTCAAAAGTTATGGCATTATGGCATTTAAATTTACATAAATTGTACTTTATGAAACTGTTATCAGACTGTTGAACTCGAAGAGCTCAAAAGCATAGAGCAGCTCTTGTATTGAGCACGGAGAGGTCAAAATAATGTACTATTTATAGTTTTGAGCTCGCAGAGCTCAAAAACAGGGTAATAAACGAAATCCAAGCTCTTAGGTATGGGAATAGCGGGAAGTTACAGGGATGGCCTGCAAGGGATACCATCTTTTCTAATTTTTATTTTCAAAATTGGTCAATAATAAATGAAGAGGGTTCGCGTTTCAACCAATAAGGAATTATTTCCCATTTTTTTGCGAGTTTCGACCATTGAATAACTTCAAATTCCCAAGAATTTAAATGTTAGGGTAAAAATACAGTGATAACATATTTTTTAAAATTTAAATAACTTTATTTTTTATAAAAATTGGTAGAAAAATATGTATCCTCTGCGCATGACTACCGCTGTAGTAACGAAATACAGATAATAAATTGCTTGTTAATTTCATGAATTTTAAATATAGATTCAATTGGAGGACCAGGATAACGTACCACGCAAATTGTAGGACAATGTAACTGTTACATTATATAATTATTAAGTAAGTAAAAAAATAAAAATCAGCTGGTTAGCAATCATTTTTGATGACCTCGTTATCGATACAGGTTGAAAGAAGGAGGACTCTTCGATCAAACCATACATTTTGTAGGACAAAAATTTTTTTGAATAATGTAGATTATTATTATTAGATTTAACGGAAAAAAATCCAGTTACTAATAAATTTTTGAGAATCATCAAATCAACATCTTTTATCTTTGCTACCCCTGTTACCTACCACAATCGAGAATTTTCACAGAGGAAAAAGTTGGGCGTCTCATAGAAACGATGCTATTCACGAAGATTTGGCTTGATAGTAATTATTTTAATATCATGGATCTGTATTACTATTTTCGAGCGTAGGACCAGGATAACGTACCATGCAATTTGTAGGAGAATATAACTGTTAGATTATATAAATATTAACTAAGTAAAAATAAATAAATCAGCTGGTTAGCAATCATTTTTGATGACCTTGTTATCGATACATGTTGGAAGGAGGGGGACATTTTGATGAAACCATACATTTTGTAGGACAAAATTTTTTTCGAATAATTTAGATAATTATCAATAGGTTTTACGAAAAATAATCCAGTTAGTAATAAATTTGTGAGAATCATCAAGTCAACATCTTTTATTCCTGCTACCCCTGTCACCTACCACAATCGAGAATTTTCGCACAGGAAAAAGTTGGGCGTCTCATTGAAACGAAGCTACTCACGGAAAATTAGCTTGTTACTAATCAAGTGAAAAAATAGGCCAGGGAACCCGGACTATATAGCCTATTACGACTTATAGAAGCAGTAACCATAAACGCGAGTGAAACTGCTAGAAGCAGCTAGTTTATTTGTAAATATGTAAATATTATTTACTTTTATAAGGTACATTATATTAATTTTCCATATAATTATTATTATCATCTCTCAATTGATTTTTGTGTTTACTCATAAAATTAAATCACCGTATTGCATAAAAGCCATACAAGGCCTATGCGAAATTATATTTAGAGCTATGTTGATAAACTAAATTTCAATATCCCTGTTAACATGAATTTTCATTAAATCATTATCAATTATCGATAAAAATATTTACGTTACGTATAGATCCTAAACGGTAAATCTGATTGAAAAACAATATGAAAAACCTACAAATTATTTTAAATACCTATTCAACAACACCCCACTTGACATAGTTTTTGACGATTTTCATAATTCTCTTTTTCATATTGTTACGCAAATTATTGCATTTTAAAATTAAGATTAAAAATTATAAAGGTAATAGATGAAATTACCTATCTACTAGATTACCTTTAGTAACAATAACGATCAAAACAAAATAAGCGTAAATGAACTTTAAAAAACCTATTGAAATAATTTGTTACCACAGCTAATATATATAGCTATACCCGACATGCATTGCAATGACACCTAAATTAAGTGGATTTTTTGGACGTGAACCTTCGTGAGCGTTTCCAAAATACCCTACCAAAATTACATCACAATAAATGGTTACAGGAACGATGACAAACATACAAAACATTGATTTTATTTATATAGATACAAATTATTATATTTTTAACAATTTGATAATAATGCCATCTATTAAATTAAGTAAGAACTTTGTCTTTTCAAATTCATATTTGAGTTATAACGCCATCTAGTGTATTCTCCTGTAACTAAATAGTAAAGCATGTTTGTAACAGATTGCAATAACTGGCATCTACTGAAATAATTCAGAGTTACAATAATAGATGGCGCTGATAAAGTATCATTATCTTTATTCTATTATATTTCTAGTTTAACATAATACTAACAGATGGCACTAAACACGAAATGAAATTATTTTAACAATAAAAAATATGTCGGAGATATTATAAGCAGGCAAAGCACGCGGTGTGGCCATACATCTTAACGTCGCGTCGCGTGCTAACGGAACGTAAGAGCAGAAGATTGCCAAAGACAATAGCGCTCTGTAAAGGTCGGTGGTAATAAAATTGTCTTTGGAGGGGACTTTGAAAAAGGACGCTCGAGCGGATCGTTTGCCTGTGATGTTTAGATTGTTAATTGTTATTGTAAACCAAGTTGTTAAGTTTTTAATTATTATATTTCAAGTTAAATTAAAGTGACAGTAATAGTGAATATTGTTTTTGTACACCCGATTGCCTTCGTATAGTTTAATAATGTCAGACGTAGAAGATTGCTTTTCTGGCCATCAGCCGACATCAGAAGTTCGAACCGATACCCACGTTGAGCAAGGAAATAAACGTACAAATGAACAACTTCCAGAAACAAAGACTGAAAAATCAAATGAAATAAATATGTTCATGCGATTCATGCGTGGATTAGCCAGTGGAATGCAACATCAATCGCCTACAATGCTTGTCAAGTTTGACCCTGATGATCCCGATATCGACATTGTGGGTTGGTGCAAAATAAATGAATTAATTATTAAAGATAAGAAGCTAAAAGGTACTGATTTATTACTGACTCTTACACAAGCATTGCGTGGTCGAGCTGCTTCATGCCTTACAAAAATTTGCCCCGATACTATTACGTGGGAAAATGTTAAAGAACATTTAATTGCTAGATTTTCAAAGCCATTGCAAATGCAGGATTATTTTGAACAAGTCATTAAATTTAAAATAAATAATAAGGAAACTGCTGCAGATGCTGCAATGCGATTGTGGCACTTAATTGAATCAATTCCTAAAGTAGAAATGTGCGATGAAGCTATAATTGGTTTTGTTGTCACTATTTTGTCGCAAATTGATAATAATATTAAAAGAGAGTTAAACTCACACAATATTACGAACAAATCTCATTTGTGGCGCATTTTAAATAGTACCCCATTAAAAAGACATACTGATGACATAAATACTTACAATGATAATAAACGGCCACGTTATACACGCCCTGTCAATTTTACTGGTTTCTGTCATCGTTGTGGAGAACAAGGCCATAAAATTATAAATTGTTCTAAAAATAATTTTGAGATACAACCTTCAAAGACTCGTTATGAAGAAAAGCGCTCAGTTACCTGTTTTGCATGCGGAAAACCTGGACATGTGGCAAGCATTTGTACTCAACAAAAAAGCTCGTCCCCTATCATAACTAAGGAAGTTAAACTATGTAGCAAGCAGTCAGTCACTGGTGAGCTAAATATTGCAGGTATTTTAATTAAATTTTTATTTGATTCAGGTTCAGAATGTTCATTAATAAAAAAAGGAATTGCTGATAAAATTAATGGAATTAAATCTTATGAAACTATATGCTTTGTGGGAATCGGAAAATCTAATGTCATCTGCAATGAACAAATAAATTGCACCGTTGTTATACAAAATGTTACTTTTAAAATATTATTTCACATTATTCAAGATACATATTTAGTAGAACCAATTATTTTGGGCCGTGATATAATTGATTTAGGGATCCATGTGAAAATTAATTCAAACGGTGTTACTGTTTTACAATCAAAGCAAATCCAACTTTGTACAAATTCGACTAATTTGGTAGAATCTCAAATTAATACAGATTTGGTAGGCGATAATAAAACTAGTTTGATTCATTTACTTAGTAAATATTCTAATAGTTTTGTAGATGGTGTTCCATTGCATAGAGCAAAAACCGGTGAGTTAAAAATAGATTTAATTGATAAAAATAAAGTGGTTCAAAGGCGTCCTTACAGATTGTCACCAAGAGAGAGAGATATAGTTAAAAGTAAAGTATCCGAATTGTTAAATGCAGGCATTATACAGGAAAGCCATTCCCCATTCGCGAGCCCTATATTGTTAGTAAAGAAAAAAGATGGTAGTGATCGTATGGTTGTTGATTATAGAGAACTTAATGCTAATACTCGGTCTGATAACTACCCCCTACCTCGAATAAGTGATCAAATTGACAGATTACACGGTTCAAATTATTTTTCAACGCTTGATATGACTTCTGGTTTTCACTGCATTCCAATAGAATCTAGATCGGTAGAGCGAACAGCCTTTGTTACACCTGATGGGCAATACGAATATCTTGCTATGCCATTCGGGCTCAAAAATGCACCATCAGTATTTCAGCGAAGTATTCAAATGGCACTTAGAAACTGTCAATATGCTCAAGTATATATAGATGACGTTTTAATACCTTCTTTGACAATAGATCAGGGTTTAGAAAGATTAGGACAAGTTTTAAAAGAATTAACTAATGCTGGTTTTTCATTAAATTTAAGAAAATGTAATTTTTTGAAGGAACAAATTACTTATTTGGGTTATGTTATAAAAGCAGGTGAAATTAGACCTAATCCTAACAAAATTAAAGCTCTTATAGAGATCAATGCTCCTCGAACGGTGAAGCAAGTTCGTCAGTTTATTGGACTGGCCTCATACTTTAGACAATTTATTCCTAATTTCTCACAATTAATGATACCCCTCTATTCATTACTACAAAAAAAGGGAGAAATACATTGGACTAAAGAACATAACACGATTCACAAACATGTTGTTAGTATTTTAACATCTGAACCAGTTCTAGCTATATTTGACCCCGACAAAAAGACAGAACTTCACACAGACGCAAGTTCTCAGGGCTATGGTGCGATTTTAATACAAAGATCTGATAAGGTTCCCCATGTTATAGCGTATTTTAGTCGTCGAACCACAGAAGCAGAATCACGTTATCACTCATATGAACTAGAAACCTTGGCTGTGGTACGTGCGGTAGAAAACTTTAGACATTATTTGTACGGTCGTCATTTTACAGTTCGTACTGATTGTAATGCTCTGAAGTCCTCTAGTACTAAACGCGACCTTACTCCACGTGTACATCGATGGTGGGCTATTCTTCAGGGATATAACTTTAACATAGAATACAAGGAAGGTCGATATATGTCTCATGCCGATTTCTTTTCCCGTAACCCATTACCCGATTCTGATGCTATTGAAAATAATTCAAGCACCTTGAAAAGAAAACATGTACAAATTTTGGATTTACAACAAGAATGGATAGCTGTAGAACAGCAACGAGACTCAGAGATTACTGAAATTATGACAAAATGGAGGGCTGGGGATCTGACAAATGATATAGCATCATCATATGATATAAGAAAAGGTATTTTATATCGGAAAATACAACTCAATAAACAAAATAAATGGCTACCTATAGTTCCAAAGTCCCTTGCTTGGTCATTAATAAGTCATGTTCATGCAGAAATTAAACATTTAGGATTTGATAAAACGCTCGACAAACTATACGACTCTTATTGGTTTCCCGGTATGCGTAGAGCTGTTAAAAGGTTTGTTGATACATGTTTAGTTTGTAAAGCTTGCAAGAATTCATCAGGAATTCGTCAAGTACAGTTACATTCAATACCAAAAGCTTCTTGTCCATGGCACACAATTCATATTGATATTAGTGGAAAGTTAAGTGGTAAAAGTCAGAGAAAGGAATATGTTACGGTTATCATTGACAGTTTTACTAAGTACGTTTTATTGCGACATACCTTAAATCTAGATGCTGACAGTGCCGTAGAAAGTCTTAAACATGCAATTTATTTATTTGGCGTACCTAAACGTGTAATTGCCGACCAAGGTCGTTGTTTTATTAGCACTGATTTTAAACATTATTGTTCAGAAAATAATATAGATTTACACTTTATTGCTGTTGGTGCTAGTAGAGCAAACGGCCAGGTTGAGAGAGTCATGCAAATATTAAAAAATCTTTTAACTGTAGTCGAAAATAGCACAGAAAACGCATGGAGAGATGAATTAGGCGAGATTCAGTTAGTCCTAAATACTACACGCTGTAGAACCACAGGCTACACACCCACTCAACTGATGTTTGGTATTAATGCCCTAAGCCCTGGTCTGTCAAAAATCTCTTGTCGGGATGATGATATTATAAATAATAGGTCCAAACTTAGTGAAATTCGCAATGACGCGGCGAAAAATATAAAAGCTGTAGCCAAGTCCGACACTGAACGTTTCAATAAAACAAAAGCACTTATTAAATCTTTTAAAGCCGGTGATTTTGTTTACCTTAAATCTTCCGAACGTAATAAGACAAAATTAGATCGTAGTTATAGGGGTCCGTTTAAAATTATTGGCGTCTTGGATAATGATCGTTATGAACTGCAACAGCTTGATGGCTCTAAGAGAGTATATAAATACCCACATGAAAGTCTTCGTGAAATACCCAGGGGACGGGCTGGCTTAACAGAATTGGCAGAGGCTTTGAGTGAACAGGCTGTCGATGATGATAATATCGCGTTGGTCGACAGTTCTGACAATGGGGACACTGTAAATGATATTGATATGCCAGTAGTAGATAATTCTTCAGCAGCATCAAGTATAGACTATGGTGACACTGATGGTGATAACACTGTTACCGTTTGGAGAATATGTGATGACGTTGAACCCAATGATACCAGAGTAAACTCGCAGTTAGCTGAGAAAGATGATGATAATGTTATTGTGTGGAGAGTATGTGATACAGGTAACTATTATAGTAAAATTACATGAGCAGTACGACTATGTTTATAACAATGGTGATGTCACAGTAGTTTCTCTATTGGAACTAGCTGGGCATGCAACGATTGAGTTAATGGTATTGAAGATGGTAATGTTACAGTAGTTCCTCCTATGGAACTAGCTGGGCTAACGACAAGTGATGGTGACGTCTGTGACGATGTTGTTACAATAGTTTCTCATTTGGAGCTAGTTGGGCACAAGACAATTGCATTAATGTATGAATTATATTTCGGTAGTTTCTTTTATGAGATTAACTGAAAATGTAAAAGTTAAATTAATAATGACTGATAACTGACGGTTTCGACTTTCTTTTTATTGTTCTGATTTGACTGACTGGTTATGCTGTGGAATACTTATTTGAGATTGTGAATGAACTACAACAGAGAAAGAGTTCAACGAAAGAATAATATTTACAGTCCTTTTTCTGTAATTACGTATTAATGATAATTATTTTCAGACGATTAAAGTAATGGGTGGAAAAATGCGTACGTCCCACATCAACGCACGAGGACGTGCGTGTGTCAGGAAGGCCGTGTCGGAGATATTATAAGCAGGCAAAGCACGCGGTGTGGCCATACATCTTAACGTCGCGTCGCGTGCTAACGGAACGTAAGAGCAGAAGATTGCCAAAGACAATAGCGCTCTGTAAAGGTCGGTGGTAATAAAATTGTCTTTGGAGGGGACTTTGAAAAAGGACGCTCGAGCGGATCGTTTGCCTGTGATGTTTAGATTGTTAATTGTTATTGTAAACCAAGTTGTTAAGTTTTTAATTATTATATTTCAAGTTAAATTAAAGTGACAGTAATAGTGAATATTGTTTTTGTACACCCGATTGCCTTCGTATAGTTTAATAATGTCAGACGTAGAAGATTGCTTTTCTGGCCATCAGCCGACAAATAAATAAAATTGAAAACCATTATAAATGATATAATAGATTTTTATTATCATTACCATTTAACCATTAAAGCAAATAATTTAATTAGACAATTTATACGAACATTTTTATAATAAAAACATTGTTCCATTTTTTATCTGCAGTTACAAAAAAAAATTGTTAACCAATTACTGTGCCAACATTTTATTTGTTGAATTTCTTATTTACATTTTTATAGTTTTTAAAAGAAAAAAGTACACGATATTAACTAAGTCCACACACATTACCTACATATGTAGGTAGGTAGGTACATGTAAATAGTACAGCACAAAGCTAACCGAATCAACACAATAGACTGAATCGCAGGCATTTCAATCAATTTAAGATACCTTTTGTCACAAAGGGATTTCTGTCGTCAATAATCTTATACTCGAAGCGTGACGACGTGCGTTCAATTATAGGTACTTACGTACATGTATATGAGATCATGATATTAAGAGTTATATATTATATGCATTAAGATATATTAATAGTTGTCGATTGAATGATTGAACTGATTCATTTTTTATAATGTAAAATTATAATGAAAAAAAATATTCGCAAATCGTGATTTTCGTTAGGAGTACTGTTACCAAATAGGGACAAATAAAGAAAAATAGACTGTATCAACTCGCACTAAAGCTTAATTTTCAAGATGCCTAATCTATTTGATAAATAATTTTACGTAGGAAAATGATCTGCACTTGGACATAATTTATAAATACATTTTATAGTATGATTTAAATAATTAACATCTTGTAATGTTTTTCATTCTTTCACCTTCTTTTACTTTTGATTGATTCTGAAATAGACGTGTTCCCAAATTTCGTCTTCGTAAAACGACCGCTCTTTACACGTATCGTATCTACCTGTAAAGTCAATTTCTAAACGACTAAGATGAAACATATAATGATTTTAAGTTGAACCTGTAACAACTGTAAAGTAATCATCATGCGTAATGCGTTAAAACCTACAGAGTAACGAATAAAAATTCTCAAAATAGTTTTTAAGCTTCTATTATTGCTTCAAAGATTTCTCGTGTTCTTTGAATTAAAAATACCAAATGAACCATTGTCCTACAAATACGAACCCAAACTTAACGAACACAAAACAAAACATAAAAAAAATCAACATCACTGTTACTTGTATAAGTAAACTTTAAGAGGATGAATTTTATTTATCCCCGCGATTCTATCAAACACTGGGAAGAGGGCTCGACCTACGAGTGGGCTGGAAATGAGCAGACCACTTAGACGTTAACAAACCACTTTGGTGTATACTCAAAGATTCGCTTTTTTTCTTTGTGCCCAGACTGATTCAATAATTCTTCATATAAACAGATTCAGATGAGTGCCTGACATTTTATATAAATGAGAGTATAATATAAGATAGAATAAACCGTCTTGTTTTTTATGATTAAAATCATGGGCGTGTACAAGGGGGGGATTAGGTGGTCTGGACCACTTAGTAAACTTACTTATACGTAGTACATAAGACGAGTTTCAATGGTAATGGTGATATATAATTTCTAAATAAGTGAGATTAGGTTTTTGAATCTGACCATCGTTCCGATATTTGGATGAAAACTAGTTTATTTTTGTACGTTTTGGATTTACAACACCCTCTCCCCCCTCCTCACTTCGGATCCTTCCTTTGAAGGGACCATACCCATGTGAAAGCTATAAGTACGCCCGAGGTTAAAATATACAATTCCATTTCTTGGGAATGACAAAAGGTTGCTAACGGGACTCTATTACTATTAACCTCTGTCTGTCTGTCTGTCAGCGGGCTGTGTCTCATAAACGGTGATATTTATTGTTGAAATTTTTGCAACGTGCATTTGTATT
The DNA here is from genome assembly GCA_037950945.1 of Hypolimnas misippus. NCBI lineage: Eukaryota > Metazoa > Arthropoda > Insecta > Lepidoptera > Nymphalidae > Hypolimnas > Hypolimnas misippus. Next base: position 6,914,341 of record JBBEEQ010000014.1, read on the forward strand.
GCCACTATTAATTGGATGCTGATAAGCAATAATGTGTCAACCCACAAAAAGTCAAATTCGGAGATACTGATGTATTTTGATACTGCATCACGTATTTAACAATATTCAAAGAAAGATCAAGTAATATAAACTAAATAAGTATGGTAAAAAGTGTCTTAATAATTGTTTCGTATTTCAAGTGCGTTCCATATTTTGCAATTTATAGAATAATCTGAAATATTTGAAAAACTTTTTATTAGATAATATATTAAATATATCAATCTACTTTTAATTCATTATACCTTTAAAAAAAAAAGAAAAGAAAAGATGGATATAAAGTTCTTTAAACAAATTAAGTAAGAATATGTTCGACATCTTTAGACGCCATTTTCTCAAAATGAAATCCGTGTAGCTTGACACAGTATTGCTTATCAGCATCCAATTAAGCAATGGAGATCAAACTTTAGCAATTTTTACTAATTGTTATTGTGCCTCTCTTGTTGCTTTAACAAAATTATTTAATAAGTACGTAATGTTACATCTTACATAACATTAAGTACTTTTAATTTTTTTTCTTTTGCAACACCAATTACGAGTTTGTCGATGTTGGTAAAGGAGTTTGGCTTAATCGGCTGGTTTCTATTTGTTTTTGATCAAAATATAAAAGCCTCTTCGAAATTTCTAGTAACATTGAATAGAAAAAAATCTGAATTGAAAATCTCTTTATTTTTTAAGAATTATAACAATCTATACTAATAATAAAATTCTAGCGGGTCGCTGTCTGTACATGGAAGATATATGAAAAAAAATATTATAGGGGGCCTATACCAACGTAATAGAACCCAAAACAATGATTTTTAGAATTCTTATCTGTTTGTCTGTTTGTCTGTTTGTCTGTTTGTCTGTTTATCTGTGCGTTTGTGCACGCTAATCTCAGAAACGGCTTATCCGATTTAGATGCGGTTTTCACTAATATATTATAGTAAGCTTCACTTAACATTTAGGGTTTGTTTTATGTCAATCGGTCCATAAATAAAAAAGTTATGTCAATTTAACGAATGACGTTGAACATTTTTTTGTGTTTATAACTAAATACATGAAAGTATATACAGTACTTATGTACATAAAAAATACATTTTTAAAAATTTTGTCTGTCTGTCTGTCTATCTGTTTGTTCCGACTAATCTCTGAAACGACTTAACCGGTTCTGATGGTACTTTTTGCAGTTAGAAAATGTTATAAGGAGTAACTTGGGGTTACTTCTATTTTAGATATTTTTAAATCTATATATATGAAAAAAATTCTAACGGGTCGCTGTCTGTACCTGTAAGATATATGAAAAAAAAATTATTGGACGCCTTTACCTACGCATTAGAACCCAAAACAAAATTTGTTAGAATTTTTGACTGTTTGTCTGATTATCTGTGCGTTTGTGCCCGCTAAAAAAGATATGTCAACTTATGGGGTCACGTCGAACATTATTTTGTGATTTTTACTAAATGCATGAAAGTACTTACATCAAGTACTGTCAGTCTGTTTCTTACGACTAATCTCTGAAACAGCTGAATCAAATTTGATGGGACTTTCACTCGCAGTTAGAGGATGTCCATTAATCACGTGAGGCCCAGAGAAGGGAGTGAGAATGGAAGAAAACAATCACAAAATATCACAAAGTCTAAAAAGTTCCTAAAAACATTACAGCAGCCCCTATAGCTAATATTATAAGGATTAAATTAGGCTACTTATATTAAAAAAATATATTTATTTTAATCAATAAGTAAAAAAGAGAATTACACGATAACAAAATATTGGAGAAACCAATAAAATAGTGAACATCTTCTGATTTAAGAAGGGAAGGTATACATCTATACAAATAAATAAAATTGATGTGTCTGTTTGTAATTTTAAATAAATGCATATGAAAGTATACACGGTACTTAAACAAAATTACCAACTTTAAAATTTTTGTCTGTCTATCTGTCACTCAGTTTGTTTCGGCTAATATCTGAAACAGCTGGACCGATTTTAACGAAACATTCACTAGCAGAAAGCCAATGTTATAAGGAACAAAATTGAAACCAATGAAATAGTGAATAATATCTGATTTAAATAGGGATAATATAAATTATATTAATATAATCATTTTTAAAAATAATATATTTACTGGTTAATTTTTTTACTGGATATGATAGAACAAAACCGAAACTATAAGCAAAAGCGAAAAATAATTTAAGTCACAGAGCCGATTTTGATTAAAACTAAAACTGCATCATTAGTTTTTTGAAAAATAAGTTTTCCTAGCCAGAAACGAACACGTTGATTTTGCAAAAAAATAACATTCTGTAGTATTGCACCATCTGATACCTTCACAAATTATAAAGATCAACTTTAGTGAGCTAATACTATATAGTAAACTGCAACAAAAAGAAAAGGCTATTTTTTTTACAAAATTCTATCAAATTCTTACATTAATTAAATCTTTAGTAACGTAATGTTGTAACGCTAATAGCGGGTGAGTACAATAGCCGAGTCCAGTGAAATGTAGATTTTCAACAAATTGATTCATCTTTTTAAGAAAAGAAGAAAACCTACCTAAGTAACCGAGTAGATGACGGGGACTAAAACAAACGTGACATTCTATCAACTTTGTATAACTCACATAGAAAAAAAAGACAAACATAAAAGAAGTTACTGTGAGTAATTCATTTTATATATTTTCGATTGTATTGTTCACACTCTTCCTCACTTTAGTAGATGACTAGCATTTTGATGCAATTTATAAACAAATCGTTCGAAGTAACGCACATTTTTTTTCTAAACTTACCGGAACCCATGATTTAACCCACATATTTGATTATGTCTAAGTAGAATCGAATACTTAACTTAATTAATGTATAGATTTAATGTTATTTTGTAAAAAAAAAACCTTTTCCTTTAATTTTCCGCTTACTATTACTTTCCAAAAGTTGATCTTCACAAGTGACACTATTAGGTGGTGCAATAATACACAATGTATTTTTTTTAATTAGTGGGTTCTATTTCTGGCCAGGAAAATCATGAAATAAAAAAAATATGATGCAGTTTTAGATTTTTCAAAATCGGACACGAGACTCCATTAAGTATCTTTCGCGATTCCTTATAGTTCCGGATTTGGCCTATTAAGCCCAGTAGAAAAAGTCACCCGATATATAATACAAGGAGAACCTAGGTGGGAACTTACTGTTTTGTAGTCGAAATTTTAAAGACTTCCACAAAACAACTTTTCTTCAACATTTATAGTGAAAACCGTGGAGGAATACCATATCTGAGTTAGTGACTGCTTATAAATACAACCAGAAAGTTCCCAGATTCAAAGTAAAAAGCTCCTTTCTTGAGTAGCACTGCAAACTATTATAACCTTGCTTTGCAGGAGACATGCCAAGCATTCTGTAATCCACGCGAACGAAGTCGCGGGCACAGCTAGTCTAAAATATAACAGTCTAAAAGACAAATATTGAAATTGTATTTAAAATGTGTTTACGGAAGGTTCTTTTTTCAGTCTATTGTAATCAAAAATGAATTTTAAACTATTTGCTACTTATAAAAATTAAAATACAAAGATAATTTTAATAAAAGCATCCTATAAATATGGGTTGCATTTTCATTGACCCAAAAAAAAAAATAAAAGAGGACGTATTATCGAATATTTTATAAGCGGTCAATAACCACTACATTTACGAAAAAAAAAAACAAATTTCGAATCCGTGGCCATAGAGACGCAAATAACAATAGACGGCTTTACGGAAAAACGAAAGTTTGACGTGCGTGTGTTTTTTGTCGAAAAAATAATTGAATTGAAATAAAATATGTTCTCTGATGAAGAAATAAAAGAGAGCAGCCTCATGCGTCCTGGAGACGAGATAATAAGGTCCGATGCTTATTTATTTTTTGTTTGAAAAAATTTAATGTTTTGTTTTTTCTTTTTTTTTTTGTAATATATTTTAATTAATATATTTCGTGGGCAACTGTTAAATTTATTAAACCGTATACCAATTAATTTTTATTTTCGACTTCTAAAGCAGAACTTAATTCGACTGTTTTTTTTATTAATATTATATCTTCACCGTTTGTAATACGATTTAATAATTTGTTTCTAATTCTCATACAATTGGAATATGTAATCCTTGGAAAGTACATACCCATATTTTAATAACAAAACAAAACGCTGATAGTAGAAAATTACTGGAAATAAAAAAAAAATGTTTGATAACTTTTCAGTATCCGAGAAGTGTGCTTGAATGACAAATACGACAAGAAATATTTGGGAAGCGAGAGTTTGCTGTTGAATTCAAGTCGTAACGAAGTACGTGATATTTATATTAGAACACGTCGATCTCAACCGATGATCGCGGGCTTAAACTCCGTCTCCGCCGAATTTTCAAGTCCTAAATTAGTGTACAAATTCATCTCGATTCATCTCGAGCTCTGCGGTGAAGGAAAACATCCTGAAGAAACCTGCATGTGCCAAAATTAATTCCTACATATGTATATTTGATCAAACCGCAGTGGAGCAGCGTGGTGGATGAAACTCTAAACCATCTCCCTAATAGCAGAGGAGGCCTTTGTCCAGCAGTGGGACATTTACAGGCTGTTACTTTAATTTTACTTTACTATAAAGGATGCTTAATAATAAATCGATATAATATTTTAGTCGGATGACATAAATTAATTTCTTGACTGTTTGTCTGAACATACTGTATATAACTAAGTTCTTATTATTTATCATTCTGCATTATTATTATAGCCTAAAATTTATTAGGTGATTATATTTTTTTCATGAATGAATATAAAATACATATAATTTTCGTTAGCACAAATCTGCGTAATATATTTTGAATTAATTTATATTTAGAAAAAATTGAAATAATTTTACCTAAATAATTTTCTGAGCGACAATTTTTTCGTTTAATACTATGTATGTATTTTTAAATATTTTCTTTATCTTAAGTTGGAGGTGCCTCGTTTATTTCGTGACGGCTTCTTGTCCGAGGGTCTGGATCCTCAAGCAAGGTTCGCCTGGTCCGAGGAAGATGGGAACATCGCGGCTCTGGTCTCCGAGCCAGGGTTTGGTACCACCGGAACATCCTTCGGAAAAGATCTTGATGCAGCATTGAGTTCGAATATAAAGGTACTTTTCATATAGAAATAAATTTTAAAATAGGATATGTTAATGTGATAAAAATATTTGAATTGAATACACGAACATTAAGTTTTAGTTTGGATAATGATTTAAAAGTACGGGTGCAGACTCGTGGTCACACCAGTTTGTCACACCAGTGTGATTATCAAGAATTCTCTTCTACAAACTTTACCACTTAATTCCTAGTGCTTAATTCCTAGTCTGCCATCGATAAAAATATCGATATAAGTTTTTTTTTTAGGTAAGCGGGTATAAAAAATATAATATGCGAGCATAATATGTTTAAGTGAACGTAAATTTATTTTATGCAATAAGAAAATTAGAGATTTGTGATAAGATAAGATAAAATTAAATAACAATACGTTGCTAAACTAGAGATTTGAATGGTTACTATATTTTCTACCAAATTAATTAACACAGAGTAAAAAGAATACCATGAATACTTTATAACAGTAACGTTCTACAAATATTTAAATAATCCTTTTACAGAAATTATTATTCTTTTCTATTTGTATTTATTGTATTAATCTGTAATTAATTTTTATTTATTTGTTTTAGGAAAACACATCAGAATTCGAAATATCTAGAAACAGAGTAACTCTTAATAGTAAATCCCAAGTCGAAGCCAGCGTTGTCTCTTCAACATCCACAGCCAGCGCTAAAAGTAAATAAACTAAAATTACAATACTGTTTTACATTTCACTTTTCTTTAAACCCACTGCCCATTGATCCTGTTTTTAAAATCAACATCAGAGTTTACAAGCGTGTATTAATATTATCATTATTTTCATGCCTAATAATTATAATCATCTCATTCGATTTTATCATCTTTATCACCGTTGTCTCAATCAGTAACTTAAATGTACGGAACTAAAAAATAAGCTCAATGCAAAAGAGGTTTTAGATTTTTATTTCAATCATCATTACACAGGACACCTGATGTTAAGCGATCACTGCTGCTATTAGACATTTGCAGAAAATATCTAAATACTTGCCAGCTTTAAAAAAGAAATAAAGGATATAAAGGAATAGGAATTGACGAAAGAAATTGGAGAGGGGGTTAACCTAATTGGACGCTGATAAGCAATACTTTTCTAAAATTGCGTCTAAATAGATCAAACCCTTTCTTAACAATTTTTTTAAGACGTATATATCCACCTTTTCTTTTCTATTTATGTAAAATGTAATCTGAATTAAAAGTGGATTGGTATTATAAAATTTTTAATCTAATAACATTTTTTTTTAACTGTATTACATTATTGCAGATTACAAAATATTGAACGCATTTCAATATTCGAAACATTAAATTAAGAAACTTTTTCCATACTTAGTTAGTTTAAATTACCTCTTTTTTTTTTAATGTTAAATATATGACGCCTTATCATAATACATCAATACCTCCAAATTTTATTTTTTGTGGGTTGACACATTATTGCTTATCAGTATCCAACTATGGTAACATCTTTTCCATCCGCATCACCTCCAGTAATAACTAAAATGTTATCTAAAATATCATTATCCACTATGAATTGTCATATTTCTATATATTTTTTTTATCTGATCGATTCTCAGGTCTCCCTAATAACCAATTAAAGGGCCGAAACGTTCATAAGGTTGATAAGACAGATCCTCGCTCCAGATACCATTATGTCAAATATGTAAAGCGAAATGGACGAACTGTTAAATTGTGGGAATGTGGTATATGTAAGTAAAAAATTATATAATATATACTTAAAATAGGTGTAGCTAGTTTAGTAACAAAAGTCAAATTCCTTTAAAGATGAAAAATAAAGAAAGTTGAACACAGAACAAGCTTATTTATGATACGATTAATCGCGATATAATTTCGTCTAAATCTGCAGTTTGAATCATGCTAGAAAATCTCATTTCCCTCTCAGAGATGACTTTTATACCGAGTGCATACCTCTCTTGGAATTACCATACTTCAAATATTCAAGTATTCTTTTGAAAATATGCTTCAAAAACTAAAACATGTTATCCTATGATATTCCAATACGATTGTAATACCAAAAGTAGCCAATATCTGGTATATTGGCAACTTTTGGTAAAATCATAAGTAAAAGAATAGAAGAAGACATATATTGGCAAAATATGTTATTTCCTCGACCAGGTAGCCGTGAATTCCAACATCAATACACTCTGATGAGACATTTACCAACACACACTGACGAGCGTAACTTCCATTGTAACGAGTGTTCCAAAAGTTTCCGTCAATTGTCCACCCTCAGCCAACACCGTGCTATACATTCTGCTGAAAGACCTTATGCTTGTGAGGTAGGTGTTGAAGCTATTGATACAATACTTATTTTGAATAGCTTATTTCTTTGAGAAATTATGAGTCCTTGATAGAAACTTTCCTGCCCGTAATACTTAAAACAAGAGGCCTATATCTTTCTTTCCCTAGGCCTAGGTTCAGTTTTTAATACCATAATTGATAAAAATTGGTTTAAAAGTTAAGTATTAAAACGTAACTACTAACGTATCCTGTTCAAATTCAACTGTTACTATGTATATTCATAGTTAGAATCCTGAATATCGCCTTATGTTCACACAAAAATTCAGTAAGAAACTTCGTTTACTTATTAAAAAATTTTAAATGACCTAAAAAATCCTAGTAATATCTTAGCTTACCTTTTTGTATTACCACCTGAAACGGCAATTAACAGAGGAATATCAGATCATTCAAAGAGTTTTCATTTGCTATTTTTAATTACTTGCAATAAAACAGTCTGCTTCAGTTCGATTAGTCATCAGTTCTGGCTGAAAACCCTTTTCATCTTATACCTAAATATGTACATTATTTATAATTTTACTAGCGTCTATATCATATTCTAAATTATTCCAAAACACTGTTAATTTAGGAACAATTATCTATGCTATTTCAGTTATATTTTCTTTGTTAATGGTAATATAGTTATCTTAATATTGATAAATTACAATTGAGTGAAAAATTGTTTTATAATATAAAACACTAACCAGGTTTGCAACAAAACGTTTAACCGTGTGTCCACTCTCATCTCCCATCGCAAGACTCACTCCGACGAGAAACCGTACAAGTGCCACATTTGTCCAAAGGGCTTTCATCAAAAAGGTTTAACCATTTTTTGCCAATCCTTATTCCTATTTTCTTATCCTTGTATGTATTTTTCTAATCTTCTCTTAAAATTGACAAAAAACTTCATTTCAAGTATCTAGTAATATTACCAATATTTGGGAATTGTGAAATTTTTTAATTTTACATAATTGTGAAATATTAATACAGAGATCAAAATATTAGAAATAGAAATATTTCTTTATAATTCACTTTGACGATGAATTTCTTGAAACTAATTTTTTTTTTTATCGTATAAATTTTAAATTTCTAGTATGTTCTTCGAATTTTAGCAAATTATAGTAACATCAAGAGTTTATATTCTAGGAAACCTTCGTAACCATCTTTTTACTCACACCAACGAGCGTCCATATCGCTGCAACATTTGCATGAAAGGCTTCAATCAGCAATCCAATCTTGTATGTCATAAAAACAAGGTAATTATTAAAAATATTAAGTTACCAACACTTATAACACATTATTACTAAACATTTTGAAAATATCATAAATGAAATTGCATTTATATATGTACCCAAACAGACTCATCCATATGAAAATAGCACAAATACTGCTAAATTTAGAACCACACCACAAGTTCCTGTTGTATCAACCACTGAAACGGAAATTCATAAAGCAAGGTAAGTATAAAAAAGGAATTGTTAAATCCATACTAATATTTTAAAGTTAAGTAAGTTTTTTTGTAATCTCTGAAAGTACTAATCCGATTTGAAAAATTATTTCTTCGTTGGATAGCCCAATTGTTGAGGACATTTATAGGCTATATTGCATCACGCTATGACTCATATGAGGGAAGTAGTAACCAAAAGTGCGTTTGAAACCAAGAGGGACAACTAGTACTCAATACTATCTTTGAAATATACAGAGTGAATTTTATAACTGTTTGAGTGAATGACGAATGAATGTATTAGATTAATAGCATTTTGTAAAAATTATACCTGGTCCTTTAGTTTCCCGTATACTATTACTTGCTAGAAGTTGATCCTTTTGAGTAACAGTATCTAACGGTGCAACAGGTACGTTTCTTTTTTCAAAATCTGCGGGTTCGATTCCTGGTTAGAAAGATGAATTTTTTAAAAATTAATGATGCTTTTTTAATTTTCATTAAAATCAGCCCCCAGGGTCCTTTAAGTATAAGTATTTTTCGCTATGCCTTACACTTTTGGGTTTGGCCTACCACGCCCAGTTAAAAGCCTCAAACCAGACTTATATTACTATGTAAAATATTAAAAAAAAAGACTTTTCAAAATATTATACCGAAGTCTTCTAATCCCTAATTTTATATTTAAGACCACAATCCGAACAATGTGAAGTAACTTCTTCAGTTGGACCTCATCTCCCATCAGCAGAACAATCCACACCGATGTGGCATAAACCAAGCCAATTTGATGGTTTTAAATCTGAATTAATAACAAGCGATTTATGGAACGAATCTCCATGGGGAAACAATGGTGTGATAGTAGACCCTATCAATACTTACCACATGGGAGTAGCTTTGGCGACGAGACAAACTCCTTTTGCTTTACTTAAATCGGGTAGTGGTAACCCAGTTCTTGTTAAAGTCGTTGATACTAAACTTCCTGGAGGTAAACAGGTAAGAAATGTTACAAGTATAAGACTAATAAAATTGAACCGACTTGAAAAATGAATTTAATGCCGCAAATAAACGAAAAGGCAAAATATAAATATTTTCTACAGTTTGAAATCGGTGCCATGTAAAGAATTTGGTGCTAATGTATTTCGGTGAACGTCCATAATTAAAGTCCCCGACGAATTGAAACCTTCTCCTTTTCCGGAAACCGGTTAAAAAGAATGAACTTCAAAATGAAAATACTCAATTATCAATCATTTCGATTTTAAAACCAAATTACCAATCAGATTTCAATGAAATTTATAAGACACCATTTTGAAAGCATACCCTTTCAAACTAAAATAAAGACGATAAAAATTTTAAGAAGTAGTGATAGAGTTCTGAGGTAATACGGATTGAATCGTCCCTCCTTTTTTGAAGTCGGTTGAAAAACAAAAACATATTAGATTACTGTATACATGATTATTTGTAGATGTTGGTACCTGCAACTGCAGAAGATTTAAAAGTTGGTGGAAAAATTGTTTTAAACGATGATGCGCCAATCGAGACACAGGTAAAAGATTTCATTTTCTAATTGAGAAGACTTAAATAATTTGTTGGAAATTGGATTTATTGGAAATACAGTTATTTGGATGCTGATAAGCAATACTATGTCAAGCCACACGGAATTTTGAAAAATTATATATTCTTAATAAATTATTTTTAAGAAGTACATACAGGGTCAGTACATGTTATGTGTTTTAATTGAAACTGTTTAAATGGAATACGATTTCAAGGCCATATACAAAATATTATTTAAATCGGATTACTAGTTTAGTCTCTAGACAGTTCTAAAGTTTTAACTCAGCGACGCGCTCAGAAAACATGATGTATATTTTATAACAACGAATGCACCTAACTACAAGTAGTTCAAGAAATATGAATGGAAAACGATATACCGTTGCCGCTTTGACAAAATTAAATTACACAAGGTCACGGCTATGTATCAGATTAATAAATTCGTAACATAACAAGAAAGCAACATAGCGAGCGCTTCACTTCTAGGTGTAAAAGAAATAGAAATAGGTCAAATATTGCTATTGCATCCTTGCAAACGAAAGCGAGACACCAATAAAACAAAATCCTGTTAATTAGTGTGCCGATGCTTATCTCTCGGGATGTACGTTACGCAATTCGGAAGCGCACGCGCCACTTTATTGTCGTAATCTCGCGCCAAAGTATTTGTGTTAAGTATTTGTTGTTATTGTGATAGGACACCGAAATTAATAGTAGATTAGTGATAGTACATATTTATTTTATAGTGACAGGACACGGATTTTAGTTTTTAATTGTGCTAAAACACTTAACTATAGTTTAAGACAATGCCTCGCATTACGTACACCGCTTCAGAATACACGGACATGGTTTTAATGTACGGGGAATGCCACGGAAACGCGGCCTTAGCTTTACGAACACCGAGAAAGGTATGGTGAGAGACGCATGTGCCCCAGTAACCCTCGCATTATAGTGCTGGCAGTTCAAAGGTTAAGAGATAATAAATGCATTGTGCCGCAACACGAGGGAGTCCCATCACGACAAATACGCGCCTCGTTGGAGGAAAGAATTTTACAGTATTTCTCTGACAACCCGACATCGAGCCGACATAAAACTGTGCATAAGGTTTTAAAACGGAATAAACGCAAACCTTATAAATATTGTAAAACACAAGCGTTGTTGCCGAGGGACTTGCCAGTGCGTAATAATTATTGCGAATGGTTTCTAAATAAAATAAATAGTGAGGTCAATTTCGTTAGCAACAACCACAAATTTAATAACGAAAATAGAAAATAATATTGTCCGTCGGTACGAATTATGTGTACAAGAAAATGGCGGACAGATTGAACATTTAAAAATTTAAAGAATGAAATGGGTGGAAGTGTTTCTTGTGCTCGTATATCGTCAACTTATCTACCTACGGCGACTTATGCCGCCGCGCCGCGACCGACGTAAGCGCACCCGCTCGCGCTCGGGCGGGCGGGGCGGGGCGACACGGCGCTCGATAACTCGAGCGGCGTTGCCACTTTGATGACTATACCTAGAGGTCAGTAATAGTTATTTACCATTTACAGGCTGTTTGCATTTTATTTCGACTATTTAGCGATTTAATTTGTTCGAAAAATTTTTTTTCGTATTTTTCATAGTATTTATTTTTCTTCTGGTTTGAAGTGTTTCTAAATAGGAATAATATACGTAGTTTCAATTAGTACACACAGTCCGCATTGACCCTGTATATATCCATACATATATATTTTTTATTTTGATAAGAGGTATCTATAATAAATGAAAAGCAGATTTGTATGAAACTTTTTTCGTAAATATTTAGCTTAGATGACTTGAAAACTTTTTGAATAATGTAATAAAATGCATTATCCAATCTCCGAATTTGACTTTTTGTGGGTTGGCACATTATTGCTTATTAGCATCCATATATAGTCGCTGATAGTGAAAAACCGCGTAACTAGCTTATATAAGCATCAGGATATAAATAATTTAATGTTATTTAATAATGAAAAAACTGGTTATACTACACCATTTAAGAGAATTGTCATCATTTTGTTTTTTCAATTAAACCATATTTTGTTATTACAGAAGGTCGCTTTAGCGACCTCAGAAGCAAATAATGCTGTTCAAATTCGAATACCAGTGGTAGCTACAGTAGTTCCCAAGATAAGACCTGGAGGAAAACTCCAGCTATCTGTTGAAGAACCACACCATGTCTATCACACTGCTCTATCGTCTAGTGGTAAACCTGCAAGAAATTGTATAGTTAATAGTCGTTATAGATAAATAATATATTTAGATTCATTAAGTACATTTCTATTTCCATCTACTCATTTATTTTTATTTTCAACTTCAAAAGAGATAACGTTCTTAGTTCGTAGTGTTTTTTTAAATGTTTGTTACTTCAAAACTCCGTCATTTCCTAACTGGTCATGAATTATTTTTATTCGAAAATCTTTGATCATCAATCTAAATGATATAACTAATACTTTTAGATTGATCCTAAAGATTTTTAATCTAAATCAGGTCAGTAGTTTGGTTGTTAAATCGTTAGAAATTACTAAAATGCACGTAACAATAAAGTAAACGAAATTGGGTATTTTGCTTTTAAAGTCGTTTCTCTTTAGAAGTCTTAATTATCTTTTACATTGGAATCAGTTTTAAAATCTAAATTTCGCAAAGGCATTATACATTTTGACTAAAATGTTTTATTCTAAATTTTAATTTATTTTTTCCTTATTAAATGGTAAAGGAAGACGTTGATAACTAAGAACGCCTGATACAGACACTAACACCACTTAGGTCTAAAAAATTGAGACTTTACTAGCCAAAAAAAGTGATAAAGTACACTTTTTTTCTTTACATTTATGATTAAATTAAAACGTCTTTTTATAATAATCCTGTAACAGGTGGTGATACTAAGGACTCGTGCAATACTACAGTTTCTTCCAACTCCACTTCTCTTCCTCCTGAACCGATGCGATGCCTTGATCTTAACTCTTTTAATGATCAGAATATACGAGCTGGTATATGAATTGCTTTTTATATATTTTTAAATATTCATACGTAACTCCAAACAGTTAATGGGTGAAACGAATTTTGACGGGTGATATTATTTTAAAAGGATCCTATCTATAGACTATTGGATGTTTAAATCTTGATTTATTTTAGCTAAGGGTACATTTTCTTAACATTTTTCTTAAATGTTAATAAGGTATTAGGCGAGATTTACACTTCTAAGTTTTGCTCTCAGATTTTGATAAAGATCTACGTAAGTTGTTTGTTATTGATATACATCTGAATGTATTTATTCAATTCAATTCTTTGGTTAATGGCTTTTAGTTGTGCCAATTAGACACATGTTGAATGTATTTATTGTCAGTGCCTTTATTTTTGACAGTTACGGATTTCATAAGTAACAGTTACCAGAAAACAAGAGTTTTTTTTATGTCTTACACTTGAAATGATAGCAAAATCAAAAAACCGTATATTGCGTCCTTATAAATGTATGAATTTCTTAAATGTTCAACTTTTTAATCAATGTCTTGACATTAGTTTTTAAAGTTTAAAAGTAACTGTTTTACTGCAAAAGATAAAGTAGAACCATGTTCAACACGTGTCTAGCTAAACATCGATTAAAAATTAAACATTGTTTGAAATGTTGTCAAAATTATAAAGAAATAAGATATCACACGTCATATTTGACAGCTAAAATAGGTTTTAAGCGTATGTTATAAGCGAAATTGTCTTTTTATTAATGTTTGTGTTTAGTCCAATGTGTCCGTTTTTGTGTAAATTTATAAAAAGTAATAAAATTAAGTTGTAAATAAAGTGTGTGATTGTCTTAATTAAATTATAAATATTTATATAATGACGTGTATTTAATTTATTTAATTATATTCGTGTTGTTTTAGGTTAAGGACTAATAATAAAATTCACACTATTTTAAGGTGTTTTCCAAATTTAATTAAGGTTGGATACTCGACCCCACCGAACAATCTCCATCGTGTTTTCTCCACTCCACGTGACATTGGCGAAATAATATGTGCACAATTGGCACAACTAAAAGCCACAAAACAAAATAAAGAAAAGAAGAAAAAGAAATTGTCTTTAGACACGGATTTAGACAGGATTTTATAGACAAGCGTTTAACGTGTGTTTAATTTTTTTATAGTAAGGCAGTTAATGTTTTAATGATATCTCAGGTCGTTCGTGCTCACCGGTGCCTTCGCCACTCGATCTCATTTCTCTCGACCTTTTTGAACCTATAGGATGCATTCCGTTGGGTAAGATTTGCATTTAACGATACTATATATGGACGCTGATAAGCAATACTATGTCAAGCCAACCGGACCTCATTTCGAGAAAATGGCGTTTAAAGATGTCAAACCTATTTAAAATTAGTTTGAAAAAGTTTATACCCATCTTTTCCTTACTGTTTTTGCTAAAAGATATAATTAAATAAAAGCAGATTTGTATAATGAAAATTTTTATCTAATAAGTTTTTCAAATAAATGAGATTATTGTATAAATTGCAAAATATGGAACGCACAACTACTCACGCACAATTACTTACTCTAAATTCGATTTTTTGTGGGTTAACACATTATTGCTTATTAGCAACCATATATCGTCGCTGATAGTGCAAAACCCCGTAACTAGCTTATACAATACGTCCATCTTTGAATCGAATGTTAAATTTCGTTATTGGTAAAAATCATGCTAGATGAAAATTATCTAATTGATATTATTAAAATTAATACTTAACATAAATAAATTTTGACATATCGTCGATGACACTACAAACACAATACACTGCGTATCGACTATGGAACATGTCTATAAGACCTTATTTTCAACAATGATGTAAACTTATGTTTTGTTTAGAATTAGACTTTATAGGAAAAGCTAAAGCAAGCCCAGTGGTTTTACTAAATAGTTCGCTCAGTAGTTTGGAATATAGTGCGGTAATATATAAACAACCCCTAAGAGGGTGAATTAAGGGTTGTAAATCTATATGTAATCTGTGTGAAGCCGGCGCCGCCGCTAGTTAGATATATAAAACACGTGTAGAAGCCTTAAAAAATTGCTAATATTATAGCTATTATTCGATCTAAGGTTACAACCTCACTGCTTGCATAATCTTTCTAAATTATTTGAACCATTTACCACGATTTTCACTATTTAATCTCAAATAATATCGTCGGGCTAAATGTGATAGATCGTACATGCAAACTGCCAAACTTTACAGGAGAGACAAATAAATTCTTTCAAAGCTAACAGTTATAAACATTTTTAAATGATTTAGACTTAAAATATGGTGAGAAATATTATAATTATAAAATAAATTATTTGAATACCGTTTTCACAAAGAAAAACCATTTAAAAAATTGTTACTTACGAGGTATCACATATTGAGCGGCGGTATACTTACACACCTTAATTTTCATTTTTTAATATTGTATTTTATTTTTATTTAAGGTCCTCAGATAACATCAGGAGAAAATATTGAAAATCGGCCTCCGTCTGAAGACGCGGATATTTTCATCGAAAAATTTGAAGTAAGTATCATGTTATCTTTTCATCTCTAACAACTCCAAATAGAAAGCGAAAGGCCTGGAAGATCCCAAAAAGACCAGAAGAAGATAAACACGTGCAGCATAAAACATTACAAGAAAAGATAGAAAACTAAAACCCAACTACGACAGAAAACAATAGACGTATCACAATTTTCAAATGAAATCGGATATTTTCTCACTCTATCTATCTATACACATATCTTTTTTTAACAAAGTACTTTATTCCTGCTCAAAGGCGCCACATTAGATTTAGTGACTCGTGATATAGCCTTTAACTAGCGGACGATCCAAGACTAATGATATATTATTTGTCCAGTTCTGATAAGTAGTTTAGGAGCTATGATGGAACATATGGACATACATTGCCTATCAAAATCATAACCCTCGTTTATCTTTGCCGTAATCCGATAAAAATAGACACCTAGAAGATAAATAACAATCTTTGAGCTATGGGATTTGTACACTACGGTCTGTGGATAAAATTTGGTCCTGCAGTGTTATTAAAATTTAGACTAAAGTAAAAGCTAGATACGCGGTTTTATCAGAATCCCCGTTGATATGAGGATATGAAGACGATTAATACGCATCGAGGCGTATATATTGTTTTTTTTTTTTTTTTTTGTAAAAGTATTTGGCAGACGACCAGGCAAAACCTTTAAATTTTACCTGATGTTAAGTGAACAGTGATATAAAGGAAGGGATTGGGGTTGGGTCTAAGTGTAATGTTTTTTCTTCTTTTATTTATTTACTCAAACTTGATTTCAGGAAATCATCCCGCTGTCGGATTCCGATTGATACAATATCGAGTCCTGAACATTTTGAAGAAATTAAAGTCTATAGTTATAAGCGATAACATGTTAATTAAAAAAAAATAAAATGTTTGTTTTAAAAGAAAGTTAATTTTATTGCCAATACATTTTTAAAATAAAACAGCAAGGGAGTTACAGCGGGATGTAATATAGCCTGTGTAGCCTTCCTTAAAAAAACGGGCTATCGGGTAAAAAAAGAGTTCAAATTGGATTAGTAGCTTGAAATAACCCCTACAGACAAATTTACAAAAAGAAATCGTATATAATATTAGTATAGATTTTTCTTAGTAAAATATTTTTTGTGCGCAATATTATTAAATGTCCCCTTTTAAGATTCGAAGGAGGCAATTTCCTGAGCGCAGTGTAAATAATCCGATATTATGATATAACGATGACGTGCCCATTATATCGTTTTAATATCGCTGTCGTATCGCATTGTGATCGACACGTGGACGGAAATAAGCCCTTTTGGGGTGAATTGCGTAGTTCGCGTTTATAACGATAGATGGCGTTGAAAGTTTCGTAAGGTTTATTAGTATTATTTATTTTAAACATTGAAATAATTTCAAAGTTGTTAGTGCATATCATAATTGTACTAAAAACATTTAATACATTTTTTTATTCAAAATTAATGCTATACAAAGGTAGAATGACAATAAAAACTTTAGTAGTATTTTTTGACGAGCTTGTATATATTTTCTTTTAAGTTGTATTTATAAAATATTTTAATTTTTAGTTTAAGTGATAAATATCGAATAAAAAAATCCGAATGGTGGTTAAAGCATAAGTTAATAAAAAATTTAGTTTAGGAAAATAACAATAGATGGCATTAGAAGAAATAAACTTAAAAAATTATTGATTTTGAATACAGATTACGTAGAATATACATTTTTATTAAAGGTATACCAGTTGTTTTTTAATTGTAAATTTAAAAAATAATAATATTTAAAACTTAATAATTTTTTACAACTTGAAGGTATTTAAGAATTACGTTTTCTTATTCGTAACAAAAATTTATTTCAATATCAACAGTTTATAACGTATCAAAATTCTTTACTTTATGTAAGTGTATGTATAGTAATAACCTTTTGCAAGTCCACGACAACATAAATTTCTTTTATCCGTTCGTCCATAGATGGCGCCAGTCGTTGTAATAAATTTAAGGCGCACCACTATTATGATTACTAAAAACATTTTTTAAAACCTTATTTATTAGTTTAAGTGTTAAATATTTATTTTTTTATCAAACATTCTTCGCTATACTGTATGTAAGTATATATTTTAGAACAAAAAGCCTTATACGTTCATTTTATTTAAATTTATTTAGTAAACAATCAAATTAAATCATAAAAAGTAAAAAATATAGTTTATTAAATAAAAAAATATCGATATGAAAAAAAAAATAACTCAGTTCAGATATTTAATATTTTTTAAACACTTTTTAATCTATATTCACTTGAAGCTGTATTTTAAAAAAAAATAACCTACCAGATTCCTTACTGAACATTTTTACAGTGCAATGAATGTAAAGTAACTTTTCATTACTAACACTTATTGGCAATAATAAAAATGAAGTCAACAATCAAAGAATTCAACTGAATTGACTAACAAAAATGACAAATGACAATCAACTCAACTTAAAATTGCAACCCAAAGACTCATTCACACGGACCACAATTTAAAATACTGTAAATTCCACATCGTTAATTTTCCATTCGAGATCATTCAATTTACAACTAATTACATATAAGCCATCGTTCATACCATTAACCGCAAAAAATATCAACGAAAAACGCCATAATATTAACAAGGACGACAATAAAATGCGAATTACGTTCGTTCGTTTTTTACCAAAGGCTTGCGCGTGCCGGTCACGTGGTCGAAAATATTAAAACTGGTGTTAGATCTGACACGCGGCCTTTCCCACCAATAAATAGAGAAATCTTCTGACAGCCCTATTGAGTAAAACCAACGAACGAACATCAAAGAATTATCCACTCTATTTTTATGTGCAAAAAATTCCATTTTCAACAGTCCTACACCAACCGGACAATGAAGTGTTTATCAAGCGAAATTGAACTCTTTTGTGTAAAAATAAGGTTGACTTTAAAATGTAATAATGGATAGTAAAATTAGGGTTGTCAATGATCTAAATACCGCCCCCGACGGTTATCGAATAATGCCCCGGCACGTGTTGGCCGCGTTTTTTATCGAATTTTTATTTCGGCGTGCGAATGTCGAAGTGGCGTCTGGTGCCGACTTGCGTTCAATGGAAACCATTGTGGGAACGACTTAAAGGATTCCATATAGGAAATGGAAGCTGTATAAAAGAATTTCTAACGGAAAAATATCACCCATTTAGAAACTAAAATAGAATTTTTGACGTTCTATGAAATTAATAAAATAAATACAGTTAAGTAAATCTAAATTTAAATTATTTTAAAATATGATAGAGTTTTTAATATTTCGAAAGCAACATTAATCTAATCCCCATACAATACTTATATAGACAAACAGAATTACAATATCAGCACTTAAAAAACCTAATCCCTTAGCTACAATAAAATAAACATCAATATCATAAAATATCATTCGTAAACAAACAAGAGGCCAGCAAATCCCCATCGAAACTCCCCTAATATCATATTTTGATTATGACATCAACGTCCCATGGTAGTTTTTATATTCTTTGTCCTTTAATACACGTATTAAACCATTAAAAGTCGCGTGCCGACACGATATAACATTTCGAATGTATAATGGAATCATTTTATTATAATAAATATTTCTTTATGTGAGAAAATTGTTTTTTGTTTGTTTAATTGTGACGATAAGTAATTGGTGTTATTTTTTGTGCGATTTAATATATTCTTATTGCGTAATAAAATAGTGCCTCTTCGTTATACTTGCCATATATTTTATATACTGAAATTCAGGGTTGTGTTTTTAGATATAATATTGCAATATCTTAAAAGAATTATACGTAAAGGCCTAAATAAATAACATTCTAAAGAGATTATAATTTTGCATACATATTGTTTGTACATCTTTCGCCTTAAAACAATTTGGAGAATTTTAATGATATTTGCAAGCTTATCACCTCCTTTATGTACAAGATTATTCTTATTTCTTCTTCTTTCTTCTACATAAAAATATCTGGTAAATGAGCGGGTAGGACACCTAATGTTAAGTGATCACCGCCGCTATGTATATATGTACTGTGTTTTGTCTATGTTAACTCGTTGATTTGTTAGTTGATATTACACATCGTCAGTGCGCACCCTCCTTCTTTATAGGATAGATAACTTGTTATCTTATAAACTTATTCATAATTACAAGTAAACTAGAAACTAGAACCCCAGTGATAACATAACACGGGAGAGGTTACATTTAATGAAATGCAATGCATTCAATAGAGAAAACTGAAAAATATCACAATCGAATAACAACTACACATCCTCGCAGATAGATCATTAATATTATTGTCACTCACCAGTCAGGGATATGTCATCAAAAAATAACAATGTCATACCTCATTACCGTCCGACTGTCGCAAATCCATTGCGATAAAGACGTTGAGTGACGAACGCGTGTAATCCGAGGCGCGTGCGCGTCGCGTGCGCCGCTGCGACAGTCGTTAATTATTGTTAATATATCTGTTAGGAACAGAAACTGAGAATCATCTGGCTGTGTAATGTGTTTCTCGAGCTGTTGTACTTGTCAGTTTTACGCTTCAATGTTTTCAGTAAGCAATGACTATTTAAAAAATAAAATCTTGTAATGATTTCTTTTCTGGGCAACTCCAAGAATCCTTGACGCTTAGATGCTTCTGTTTGTAACGTGATAGCCGCTTGACGAAACATTATACGCTTTTTAGCGTTTAGTGTTTATCTTGATATATCATACTCTGAACCAAGATCTGTCAAGCCTCCTTTCATATCGGTTCCAATAAAATACGTTTTTGTTTTACCAATACTTTAATCTGACTGTGTTGCACGTAGTTTGATCTATTAAAGTTACGTCTATGAACATTTTATATGCTGCGACTATGACATAAGCGTTGGGAGGCGCACACTGACACACTTCACTTCTCTCCTCCCTCAACTATAATCCTGAATCCGCTATTGCTATCTTGTACATAAACTAGAAAACAAAATCCCTCGAGAATGATGCAGAACTATATAACAACAATCCTAAATACCGCATTTCTACCATCCGATCTCACGCTCAACCGTCAGTCACACTTAAATTAGTCGCATTGAATACTAATATTAAAAATGAGTGCTTTCACCAAAAGCTTAAAGTTGAGAAAATTTTCACGATTACAAAACATCCTTCATTGTGTATAACGATGTATACATAAACACTTATGGAATGACCCTGATCTCTTTTACATAACGGTTTTATGTATATTTCATATCACATTTGAATTTTATGTAGTCAGCTTTTACTAAGTACACTAAAATAATTATAAAGTATATAGAAAACAATATTCACAACAAAAATATCAATCAGAAGCAAAAATGAAAAATTTTAATATAACCGACCGAAACATTCAACCCGAAACTACTGGTAGACTTAAAAAATCAATCCCAGAGAAGCAGGGTCGGTTGTACCGTCATATATCACGCATGGTTTGAGAGGCAAATTGTTCGCTAACCTGATTACAACTAGTTCCACATTGTCTTTACCCCCTCCTTGTCCCCCTTTTTACAATTGAATATCCATCTAGATGTGTTATATAAGTGTTAAATTTAAATTCTGATAAATAAAATTACATGTTTTGTGACTTATGCGAAGTACATACGATTTTGGATTAATTTGTAATTTTAGGACGCATAAATAGATGTGTTCCTTGTAAAAACTTTTAAACGATCTAATACATTTTAGTGACCGTTTCGTCAAAAAAAAAATATTTTGAAAATAAAGATCGGTTTGTCAATGTTACAATAATTAATATAGACTATTAATTATTTTTGAAACGAGACATAGATATATACTTAATGAATATGTTTTTTGAATGAAGACGTGTTATTTTGTTATTACATAATATTTAATCATATAAATAAAAACAATTACATCTTCGCTCAGTAACACAAAAACACTTCGTTCATATTAAAGAATATGTATTGTACATTCTACGTATGTACTCAAACATTTTTTGAATTAATTGTATAAATATTGGCAAGCAGCCTAAATAAACATTACAATAAATTTAAACAAACGAATATTAATTTAATATAGTTATTTTTAATTTATCTTTATTTTTATTTTCAATAAAATTATTTGTATTATAAAATAGAAACAATAGAAGAATAATTAAAACAAACGAAACAATTGTTGTATCACAAATAACGGGATAATTAAAGTGTTAAATATAGTCATTTCTAGTGATCCGATATTTGATAAATTTCTCTATAAATTCGTTACGGCTCCACAATGGGGTAGCATTGTTGTAATTTCATTCCGTGGCTGGAAGTCGAATTGAATTTGCTTTTTATGGGAATGAGATGGGATTTGGTGTATAATAATTTTATATCAATGCAGTTATAATTTCTGACTTTAATAATATTGGAACGTATTTTGTTCATGGTAAATTATGAGGGTTAGAACGACTGCTATGATGTAGTGGTACTGAATGTGCCTCTAACGCCGTCGGTTGCGGATACGATTCTCGCTCGGGGCAGATGTTTATATTTGTATAAATATTTATTCCTAGGTCTGGGTGTTTGTCCTTGTATGTCTCTCCAACGTGCCTCGGAGAGCACGTAAAGCTGTCTGTCGGTCTCGGTTGTTATCACAATCACCTGATAATGATCGTTATCTTAGTTGGTCTATATAATATTCTAGTCTAAATGGTTACTGGCTTGCCCTCAGGGGTTGCGGAGGTACATAATGTTTTGTTGTTGATAAACACGATGATTTTCAGGAACTGTTGTTGTTTATAGTGTGCGCGCATCGGAGTCACGTAGCAGAGAGCGAGCGCTGGAAACCGGATCCCAATAGTAATAATGTCACAGACTATACAGTCACTTGACAGCCCATAAACCTTACGCCGATTGAGCGCAAATATATGATAAAGAAACTATCTAATCAACGATTATAGAACACATAAGATGGCAGTCGCTCTGTGTAAAAATCTGTAACTGACAATGTTTGGACGACAATAATAAGTAGACCTTGGTATAACCAGGAAAAATGCAAGGTGATGAAATTTTGACGCCTAGAAATACCGGGGCGTCGTATATCGACGCGTTTAATTCATATGCTTAGAAAAATGCATCAGGATGCTCCACTCCATGATATTAAGTCTCATGACATTAACTGCATGAAATTTATATGTTTCTGACGTGTCTTGATACGTGTATACACCATATTGGTGTATTCTTGGTATTAATATGTACCATTATAAATAATTTGAAAAGGCTTTTTAAAGCACTTTGTCAAGTCAATGGTTTATACTTTTTAATGTGAAGTAAGAGCACCTAAGGTAAAATTTTAAAAAATTATGTAGCGATTACAAATTCGAATGTAAAGTTGTTAAAATATATAGAAATTATTTAAACATTAGTCAGGCTATTACGTGATCGGCTTAAGCCATTTCAATACAATTTGAATGTTTAAACCAGTACAATAATCACCAATTTGAATACGAAGAAAATGATTATCAAAATTTAAATAAAACACATTATTCATTACTATACCATATACCTGCATAATTGAAGATATATTTGAAAACTACGATTAATTATAAAAACCATAGTAAAAGCTACCAAAATTACTTCTCACAGATCGAAGTTGGGATAAATTCGATTGTATCAAGCGACCCTCCTGACGCAATAAGGGTCGGAGAGTCTTTATGCAATAACTGCCTAATTTGATTTTTATTTTGATCTCATTTGTACATTGTGCTCTTGATTGTCCCCGCGGGTAGCGACTAGCGGTAGGCCTTGTGATTGTGTTATTGCTATACTAGTTGACGCTTGTGGCTTTATATTTTAGAATTTTATGGCCATACTTAAAAGCAATTTTGTACGAAAAATGTTTGAAAACTGTTTTTAACCCCCGATTCATAAAGAGGGTGTTATAAGTGTGACGGGTGTATCTGTGTGTCTGTCGGTGACATCGTAGTTCACCAAAGAAAAGATTTGGTGCGATTTTTATTTTGTTTTAAGCTGGTGTCATCGAGATGATTCTTAGGTATCATTTTGAAGATCTGTTCAGACGCTTGAATATTTTTCTAGTTGGTGAATGATCAATTTCTAGTATTATTTTCGTCTCGAAATTTACTAAACTTTGAATGATATTAAAATAGTTCCGTAACCTCGATTTGATGCAACAGCATGGAATCAGCAGGAGATTCTTCAGCAACTACAGCTAAAATATCGTGATGGGTCTCGTTGAAATGGTCTCGATGATTTGATTTATGGACACTTTTTTAATTTTAAATTTAGATTTTTGTATACTAAACTATACTATAACAATTTGTAAATATCCTGAGCAAAAGCCTCTTCTCCTAAGAAAGTTGGAAATATAATTCGCCCCGGCGCACCACGGCGGATCAGCGAATGTGTTGAAAACATTTGTTAGAATTTCTCCCAGGTGCAGGTTCATCACGTTTCCTTTCACAGCCGAACACGAGATAATATAAATACTTGAAAACTTAGCGATGCCAAGGCTGCGATTTTTATCGATTGAGATCGACGTGTTCTAACCCTTAGGTAATATCTTTAACTTATTAATATTAGTGCATGTTTAGTTGCAATTTGTTGCAATTAGGTCAATTAATAACGTTATTTTACATGTTACACGTCAATATATATATATATATATATTCTCTCTTTTTACAAGCTTCACGTTTGATATCTCGTAACTTCGTCATTTATTAACCGATTTTGATGATTTTTAACAGTAATTTGGTTTTAAAATCGAAGTACCTGGTAAAAATTAGTTGTTCAAATTAACAAAATTACATTATTTGGTTTTAAAGTCGGTTCCCCATTTTTTAGTCTTGTAGAAAAGTTAGTTCCTTGTTTTGATATTTAAATTAAATAACTATTGCTTAGAAAAATGGTTACCGAAAATACAAAGTTATATCAGAACACTTAATAAGCAAATTGCCATCAAAAATAATAAAAGCAAATTAAAATTCAGAAAACAAAGCTTAATAACGTACCTACTTTGAAATCATTTGAAACAAAACAAACCTTTGTGTTACAAAAACACTCCAAACGAATAACCTCGTATTCGTACAACTTAAAAATAATATAAGCAATGTTTTACCTTATTGCCTTACTTTAAGAGTATTAATTGCTTGTATAAATTTACATAAAAATGTAAAAGGCAGATTGTATAATATGTAAATACAGAATAATTTAATATGTGATGTGCAAAGGGCACTTGACGTTGGTTTTTTGTTTGTTAACAAGAATCTTTATTTCGTATGACATTTTAAATATTTCGTATGTACTAATTAGGTTTGGGACTTGGGAATTATAAATGTTATATTTGAAATGAAAACAGCAGACAATTGGACAGTTTAATTGGCATATATGATTTGATATATATATGTACAGTACATGTATGTTGATTGTTTGTTAAAATTCTGCTTCGTTTTGAAATATATAATGGTTTAAATACATATTAAATAACATTTAAATAGACAAAGACAAGGTTTTAGTAAATACACAGATATATATATATATGGAAGTTAAATGGAAGGTTAGGCATGTTTAGACGCCATTTTCTCAAAAGTTCTGTTTCTGAAGTCCGTGTGGCTTGACATAGTATTGCTTATCAGCGTCCAAATATGTAACACACCTTTTGCGGGGATTAAAAATTTTTTTCCTAAACAAAATTGTATTAACGTCTGATGGTACAGAAAAAAAAAATATTTTTTTTTTTCATTTAGATTATATATCTAGAACATTCTATTTTTGTCTAAATCAAGATAGCTGTTTTATAACATTTATTATTCAGCAAAGACGTATACCTGAGTCAATTTGCGTAAAGGAAAAACAAATGTTCGTGTTAAGACTGTCATAGACTAAGACTTAAAAAGGGTCCAAGTTATTATTTTTTGAATATTATCAAGTTTGAGTTTGTTTTGTTGTTGTTTTATCTGTTATCTGGAGGTAATTTTAAAGAAAAGTTAATGAAAATTTAAGTACAAATAAAAATGTAAATAAATTACGGATTAAATATATTTTTATTAAACAGTGAAACGTGGATAAACGCGTGCCTTGGATGTGTGAGATATTATTATTGTTAGAAATGGAACGTAACTACGAGTATAATGTAGTTCTTATTTTTGCCGCTGTGTATCGCTTCGCCTATAAAAAAAAACGCCATTGTTACTAGCTTTATTGAAAATATACCTACATAACATATCACGACAATTTTGCAATGCCTTTGTTATTAGGAGTATTCAAACCTTTGTATGTAAGACTTTATTTGTTAGATCTTTTCGATGCTGAATTCTATAATTGGAACTTTGTAGCTTAATATATAGCTATTAAGCTATAAAGTGAGACGATTTCTACAAAACGTAAAATGAAAAAAAAAATATGAACAAATAAACATTATTTAAAGAAAAATAAATAAGTCTCTACTTTTACCCAAATAAGACAGTTTAGTTTAGAATTTAAAATATTCTTTGACAAACAACTCTTAGGGCAAAGGTAAATCAGTTCGAAGCTAGGTTTAGTAAATTTACTAAATTTTAAGTCCGTTGGTTTCTTGGAGAACGCTATGCAAATTTCAGTTTTTAACGCACTAACAAGAAAATCGTAGCGTATATTTTTAAATCCAATTTTTTGGTTGAAATAGTAGACTTAGGAAAGTTTTTAGGAGAGATATAAATTAAAATGTTTTAGGTTATTTTATGAAAGTTGCAAGCCAGCGAGCAGACCTAATAATAATAAGTGAACACCGTATGCACATTTGCAATATAAAAAATACTTTGCATAGTAATGAGAAGTTGAATAGGATTTATTAGTAAGAAAGAGTTAGGCTTCCGACTGAGACAGTCACTATACGAAACATAATTATATTACCTATTTTCTCTGAGAGTGTGGTACTACCACGGTATTGGTGTATTCGAGATGTAAGTGAGCTACATCTAGACTTCCCATTGTAAATTATTGTATATTCGAAATTTATCAAATTCATTTCATTTTTTTATATTATAAAGAGATAAAATTTATTTGCAACTTTGTAGGAGGTAATCTCTCAAACTACTGTTTTGATTTAAACAATTATTTTTACGTAGAATAGCCTGATTTTGTAATGGGAGGTCATAGACAATATTCCATTACGTGTCATAGGTTTTTTTCAAAATAAGCCTACGTCCGACGTGTTGTCTCGTTGACTTTCTGATGGGAATACGCGTTCTTAATCTGGATAGCTTTGATTTGGTTCTTAATTTGAATTTTTTTATGGCGTATTGAGAGACTTTCGTAAATTGAACAACTTATTTACTGCAGTGCGTTACGACTCATAGGAGTGCAGCAATGACCATAAAAGTGAACGAAACCGCGAGAGGCAAGTTCTCTATAAATTGTAAAAAAAACTCAGCGTTTCCGTCGCACAGTGCGTCACTTCCACATCGTTGGTGCTCCGCGACTGAATTCCCAACGAAGCAGGAGGGTGCGCTTGCTCGTGGCAGCTTGTTTGAACAAAAGGGTTTTTTTCAAAATACGCCTCCGTCCGACGGATTGTCTCGTTGACGTTCTGATTGGATTACGCGTTCTGAATCTGGATAACTTTGATTTGGTTTTTATTGGTGGATTTTTTTTTAATTTTTTTTTATTTGAATATTGAGAGTCTTTGGAATGAAATAATAAATAACTTATACAATATTGAGTTGAAATTGAATTGAAAATAATAAATAACTTATCGTTGTCTTAGATTTTCGCGATTATTATTCATTGAAATAAAACACATTCCGGTTGCAACCGGAACGTTATTCGAGATACCATCTAAGAAACCGTTGGCGGTAGTTGTAAATGATATTTTCTGAAACCTCAAATAGACAAATGTCACCTTAGTCTACCCGTGACCACGAACGCTGCAAAGTGCTCGAAACGTCGGGATGATAAAAATAATTAATATACGCGATTTAAATCCGTTTAAAATAGTTTTATTTCAATAAATAACTTATACAATATAAGTTATTTTTTTTTTTTTAATTTGTTGCTGGTAAAATGTTTTTTTCGGTTTTATCATTAGACAAAATAATTAGCCCTTTATGGATTAATAACTGATACTGTTATGTAATGCATGATTTTTTTAATGATTAAATAGTTAATCCTGGCTATCAGTTACGTTTTCGCGGGTATGCCATTAAATCGTTTTTAATGAATTTCCGATTAACTTGAATATAATAAGTTAAATAACTTAAACTTTATACAAAATTGTTTTAAAGCATCTTAATGCCTTTTTTTAAACAAACCGAAACTCTCGCGTGTAATGTGGCGAACTTATTACTTATGATGCTAGCTCATTACTACTGAGTTTATTTATTATTCTCAAAGTAATATTTTAAATAGTGCAAAATATAAAATACTAATGTACATATAGCTATTATCGGATTTATTTAGTCTAAATCTTTTACATTTCGCAAATTATTTAATAAGCGATAAGAACCAATAAGCTTTACCTCGTTTATAATGCCGTTCAACATTTAGCTACAAAATATGAACAATTTTAAAGGACGTCGCCACCAGAAATCTGAATGATAATGCAAAATGCAACAATTTCACGTAACCACAGTTCGAAACGAAATATTACTTCCACTAGGTATTTAAATACGAAATTGCCTCTGAATAATGCGAACAATAGTCGTAACGTGTAACACAATGAAGGGTCCCGCAGACCTATTCTGAAAATTAAAAACGAAATTCGCATTGGAATCGGATTCCGCACGAGTGACCGTCCAAAATGGAAACTTAACAGCCGCGGTAAATAACCACAAATCACCGCTTCCTAACACCCGAGGCGAGATTTAAATTCACGCGAATGTTGCCATCGGATTTTATTGTGAGTTTCCATTTTACGATGCGTTCTTACCGTCACGAGTTTATATACATGTAGATATTTGATCCTAAATAACACCATATGCTTTTATATATGCCGATATATAATGTGTCAACCAACAAAATTATATTGTATTTAACATTAATTTAAAAAAATTCAGGTCATATAAATAAAAAAATCATCAAAAGAAAAGTACGGAATAAAGTTTCTTGATCTAATGTTTAGAATATTGAATTGTGTTCCATATTTTGGGTTATGCAATAATCCCATATATTTGAAAAACTTATTATTAGTTAAAACTCTTGACTAGCCAATCTGCTTTTAATTCATTATACTTTTTATCAAAATGCAAAAGAAAAAATGATTATACTTCTTAAAACAGAATTTATTCTTAATAACTTTCATATTTTAGACGCCATTTTCTCAAAATGAAGTCCATGGGGCTTGACATATTGTATTGCTTATCCGCGTACTTATTACCTACTCCTAGCACCATTCCCGTTCTTCAAATCCGTATGCAAATATTATTTTAATAAGCTGTGTGCTGAATTCAGGGTCATACTTTTAAAGACTCCAGAAATGAATAATAATAAAACCTTAGATTCATAATCCACGTCCTTATTTTCCAACTCTTGTAATAATATATCGTCATATTCGTTCTCTTGGCGTCAACAACGCGTTGCTGAGCAATTCTCCAGGACATGAGTATGATTCATTAGTCTTTTCTTATTTATTACTGCTGTTTATTAATAATATTATTATTTTTGTTTATTAATAATATTATTATCAATTCCCTTATTTTTGACAGCCACAGTTTTCGTAAATTTACCTAGGTAACTGATACCAGGTAACAGAATTGTTTTATGTTAAGTACGACAGTAACACATACCAATGTAATTTCCGCCTAAGAGTCAGAATTTATAAATAACCAAACGCGATACCCCCAGGTTATATTAGACCTAAATTGTACGTCATCATTATCTGACGAGGCTAGTGGAAACGGTACATATATACTCATCAAATTCAACATACGACCGTAACACGCATTACGGTACACTGAATCAAAAAGACAGAGGGACTGAGCAATGATGTGTTATTATTTTTAAATTCATACACCGCGTGTTTTCGGCCAGGGTTATTTTCTTTACCACCATTGGAATATGACCTGTATTTCTTTATACTTGAAGTTACATTGGGGTTTATGTTCTAATGGTGTTTTGCGGTAACGTGACGTCAGCGTTGCACTTGTGCGTGGGTTTCGCGCGGTCGGTGCGTGACAAATTAAAAGTTTTTAGAATTTGAATGTCGAAACTAATTCTCTTTTGTCCGTATCGACTATGACGGGATATCTTTTGTCGACGGCTGAATAGAAGTTAAGTAAAGGAGCTGTGGATAATTCGATGTATTTTATGATGTTATAGGAGTTAATAGTAAATTAGGATATTTTTCATAATGTTATATTATGAAGTGCTCGATAATCTGTTGTTGGAATCGTGAAACGAATCAATATTTTATATTGTTGTAAAAATTGCTTCTCGTTTAAGAAATAGCTTTTATTAAAGCTTAAAGTTAATTATTTTGATATTGTTAGCATGATACGTATTTTATATTATTTGACACTCAAATTTTCTTCCAGTTTAGGAAGACCACACATACTATCGTTGCCTAGCTACCAGTTAAAATCCATTTATAAAGGTTTTGACTATTATTTATATTTTTAACTTCCAAAAAAGAAGCCTCTCAATTCGTTGGGGTCTTTGTTTTTTTATGTATATTCAACGAGTATTAGAAATTTCTAATACACTACATACAATAATAGAGTCAATTGAGAGATTTGGTTAATCCTTTTTTGTTTGAAGGGTCCCTCCCATTGGTCTCATAATTTTTATCAAAATCGGTTCAGTAATTTGGTTTAAAATAAAAATAACTAGAATAAGTATGTAATACAAGTAAATGACATTATCTATTTTGCTTTTGAAGCCGTTTCTCCTTTTTTTAAAAGGATATAAGTATTTATAAAATAAAATTGATTATTATGTTAGTTTTCATAATGTATAAAATAAATAATCGAATAAAACCGAATATCATTTACTTTGATTTTAATAAAGAAAGCAATTTCTGAAGATTGAAGCTAAGCAGAGAATTTTGTATATTCTGTAAATTAAAATGATAAGAAAAAACCTTAGTCAATTATATTTTACATTTTACCACCAATACACGTAATATGTGATAGCCTAGTGGTTAAAACACGTCGATCTCAACCGATGATGGCGGATTCAAACTCCAGCTAGCACCGCTAAGTTTCCAAGTGCTAAATTTGTTTTTTAAATTCATCTCGAAGGAAATCATCGTGATGAATTCTGCATGTACCTGAAGAATTTCTGACACATGTATATCCGCCAACCCACAGTGGAGCAGCGTTAAGCTTTAAACCTTCTCCTTAATAGGAGAGAATACCTTCGTCTAGCAGTGGGACATTTACAGCCTGTTACTTTACTTTACTTTTTATACAAAACACAATATAAACGTAATCTGTCATACTACAAAAGACGCATTAAAACCATGTTGAACACGTGTCTAGCTAAACAGTGTTTAAGATTTAAACATTGCTTAAAATATTATCTAAATTGCTTAACAGCGAATAAACTCATAAACAAACTTATTGATAAAATGTTATACGTTACATTTGACAGCAAAAATAGGTTTTAAACATCTATTAAACTCACTTATACGTATATTAATCTATGTCTAAAGCATGTTTAACTCAAAACTGTCTTAGACGCGCGTTTAACGTCTGTTTAAATCTTTTGTAGTAAGGCAGAATAATTTTACATACCATACACAGTGTACATTAACAAAAATAACCATAGCATGTAAGAACATAATCATACCTGTCCACATCATCCCGAAACCGAACTCCAAACCCCCGCGGCGCGCGTCCATAGCTGAACGGAAGTGACGTCAATGGATGGGCCCAGCCATCCGGCGCGCGCGCCGCATCCGCTGCCTAATGTCGCTGGCATCCGAATGCGATTTAGCAGCTATTTGGAAAATATTGCGGTTAATGGACATTGGTAATGTGTTTTTGGTTATGTTTAAGGATTAATTGGATGCTGATATGCAATAATGTGTCAACCCACAAAAAGTGAAATTCGGAGATATTGATGTATTCTGATAATTCGTTACCTATTTAACATTATTAAAAAAATTAAAGTCGCCTAAACTAAATAAGTATGGAAAAAAGTTTCTTAACATAATGTTTCGGGATTTAAGTGCGTTCCATATTTTGCAATTTATACAATAATCTCATATATTTGAAAACTTATTATTATATGATTTTATTTATTATACCAATCTGCTTTCAATTTATTATACATTTTATGAAAATTAAAAATATATATATATGAATATATACTTCTTCAAAGAAATTTATTCAGAATCGGTTCGACATCTTTAGACGCCATTTTCTCAAAATGAAGTCCGTGTGGCTTGGCATAATATTGCTTATCAGCGTCCAATTATAAAGACAGATTGATTGAGTCAAGGAATAACATAATGTATTATTAATAATGATAATAAATTGAGGCCTGTAGCTGACTACAGGTTGGCTCCATCGGGGTAGTATCTCACTTAGAAGATCGGAATGAAGAAGCTATAACTATAATAGTATAGTAGCGTTTCGTACAGTGATTGAGAGAACCGTAACCTAACCCCGTAACTCCTTTTCTTCCTTTCATCATTTAATCCTTTTAAGCTAACATTTGTGACTGCTCTGGTGCTGCAAATGACGTTCATCGAGTGAAGACTTAATATTGGGTGTTACGTCTGCTCATTTGCTAGCTTTTGGTAAAAAAATACCGTACATTGCAATAATAATAAATCCATACATAATGCGTACGGCATTAGGCAAGAATTACGCTTGTAAGTTTTTCTCACTTAATATTTACGTAAATATTGTCACTTTATATTGAGACTCGCTTAGGTTAATTAAATATTATTAGGCATAATAATCAATAAACTTAAAAAATCGGCGAAGTTTTGCCTTTTACATGTGTAATACAAATATAGCGATTCTTAATATGTGATAATGTGCCTTTATACAAAAGGCGGTAGTCAGTATAATTTCTTAATATAAAAAAAGACATTATAAAACTATTAATAATTAAAAAATGTATATTTGCCAACTTAATTAATATACGAGCAGATACTCGTAGGATGTTTTTTTATTTGACAAAAGAAAGGGATCAATAAAAATATCAATGAACTAAAATTAATAACGAACATTATCAATAAAATGACCAAAAATACTTACTACTAATAAAACATCGTATTTCACACGTAAAAATTCTAGAATATTCGAAGAAATAGTTGTAAAGTTCCATACTTTATAAATCTTTTCACGTTGTATTAATTTAATTTACCAGATAAATGAATTGCAATAGAATATTACCTTATACAATAATATAATATTGTTTGTATAATTAATTTACAATACAAAAGATATCTCATAAAGGGATGAACTTGTCAACCGACGGCTGAGCTGCTCGCTAGTTCATTAAGCAACATTTTAAGATGTTAAATAAACATTGGAATATTATTGAATAACTGGTCGGTGTTATGCAGTATACAATAATAACTTAATAATTGTTTTTATTTACTTCTAAACAGCGTTTTAAGAACATAAGAAAAAAAGATTACATTTTAAGATTAAAATACTGGCTGTCATGAAAAATTTTGTGTCCATAACAAATACTCAATAATTAATATAAAATAATTCTAATGTATTAAATATCCTAAACTAATTTTTAGCCTAAATATATCCTAAAACTACGTTAATATTTATTTATATCAATAGATAGCTACACCTCAAATTCATTTGGAGTGTATCTTTATTTTATTTTATAATATAGTATGTTTATTGTTCTAAAAATAATATAAAAGTATAATAAAATTTAGGTAATACCACGCAAGCGGATTCGTAGAAAATTCTTAATTTTTTGGACAAAAAAAAACTATTGCAATTTACTGTATAATACCATCCAAACAACCCTAGTAGATTAAGAACGCTAATCAGCGAGGGTGCAAAATATCCCGAACAACCCCAGGCGAGGGCCAAGTGTTAAAAACGCAATGAGATTCAATATCTCGCAATATTCACTTACAATAATAAAAATCAATACAAAATCGACCTTAACACTATTACAATATGGTTCTCAAATTAGTATACAATTGGCAAAATAAAGTCGGTCCTACACTATAATTCGTAACGCCTTCAATGTGTCATATCATTCATACAGAATATAAATACATATTTTCCTTTGCGTCATTATAGTGATGTGTAAAGGGTGCAGTAACATTTATGATAGCGTTTTGAGTGTAATAAATATTGTAGGGTGTTTTTAACAATTGTTAATGTAAGTTTATGAATTTTTTTTCAATGTAAATTAATGTCAATTAATTGAAAGTTAAAGTTGGAGGATTTGATTGTTTTTGATTAAAAGTTAATTTTAGAATAGATTGTTTTAGTTTAAATTAACTCTATGTATATACAAGTATATGTATTTCTCGCCTTTTTCTACTTATACTCTATAACTTAATACTTATTAAAATAATTTTATTCTGTCCAAGGTTTCTTATATTTTTTCTTTAAGCCATATGTATAAAAAAAGGCTTATTTCATATGTATTTTTCAACATGTTAATTATTTTGTTTTTGATCAGAGTTCTGAAGTCGTGAAACGTTACGACGTGGCGTCGTGAAAATCTACGATGTCAATCGTAAAAAATCACGACAACGACGAGACGTCACGATATTGTTATGTAACTTTGGCTGTAAGGCGAGAATAACATTTGTAAGTTTTACTCTCGAGAGCGATATGAAACAACTTTGTAACCTAGTAATAGGTACGTCGTAAGTAATTAAGAAAGCTGTGAATGTCAAAAATAAAACACTGACAGTAAATTCTGTAGGTGTAAAGTGATAAGAAATAACTTATGTAAATCTTTATGAAATTTTATGAATATTTATATATACAGTCAGCTCGTGACCATGACGAATGCAACTTCGTCAAAACGTCGGGCAATTGAATAGTAATAGTTATCGCGATAAGACCCGTTTTATTAAATATGAATTAAGTGTATGTAATACTCGCCTAAGAGGAACGCAACAGAAAATCAACCCCAAACTAACAGTGAAACAGAACATACCTACAAATGCTACAATTAAGTGTAAACATAATTAATATTACATTTTACATATGTACATTAAAATCTTGTATTCCATACACATAACGTACAAGGTAATATCAATATGCTTAATTTAATGTGCGAAAAAATGTATTTTATTTTAAAGATCGTACGCAAAAACGTAATTAATTAAGATAATACGAAACTGCAGTATTTACAACTAACACTTACACTTATTTCATTATCATTAGTTTGTATGTATGTAAGTGGTAAAATATTACTATATATTAATACGTGAAACAAAAACTCCAAACTTGTATTTTATATACAGAAGAAACGAGTAATACATTTTTTTTTAATTATGCACAAAAATACATGAAATCAATAAAAAAACATTACACACACTACCACGCATTTGACACACACACGTATATATGGATACTGATAAGCAGTACTGTGTCAAGCCAGACAGACTTCATTTTGATAAAATCGCGTCTAAAGACGGCAACCCTATTTTAAAAACTTTTGTTTAAAGAAGTATATACCCAACTTTTCTTTTCTATTTTGTTAAAAGGAAAATGAATTAAAAACAGGATTGGTATAATGAGTTTTATCTATTAAAAAGTTTTTCAAATGAATGAGATTATTGCATAATCCAAAACTGAAAGTGAAATTTTTTTAATAATGTTAAATATGTAATGAACTATCAGAAACCACCAATAACTCTATATTTGAATTTTTGTTTGATTGATCAAACGGATATATTAAGACTTACTTACTTACTTACTTACCGGCTTTAGACGCCATTTTCTCAAAAAGAAGTCCGTGTGGCTTGACAAATTGTTGCTTATCAGCGTCCATATACGAAAGCTACTTTCTATACCTATCAGACAGACAGAAAGAAAACACTGAATCAGGTTTTGAATTTTGGTACAGATTCGATCTTAGAAAAAAGACCTTTTGTTGCAAAAATAAAATTACAAAAAGGTCAAAATAAGGGTTGAAAGTTTGTATTAAGAACCAATTCTTTAAAGGCTATTCAAAATTTAAATTTCGTTATTCTACGCAGGTAAAATCGCATATTATATAGCACAGCTATACTCATACATTATACATTAATATTGCATCCATTTAAATGTAAAATATACATTTATACGTATTTCAGTAATAATTTAAATTCTTCCCAACCGGGATGTCTAGTCTATTTGAATGACAATACCAAGGGGCTGGCGAGTTTGAGTGTATGTTGCCTGTATACGTATATACGTTCTGAACATCCGAAGGGTGAGTTATAGAAATGTAGCGTGAAGTATTTTTAGAACTTTTCAAGAGGGGTCATTAGGGTTGAAGTTAAAATAATTTTTTTTAATCATGTATCTTTGTTTGAATAGCATTTAATAAAATCATACAGAATTTAATCGAAATATTGTAATGTATGTATTAAATTCAAATTACTTTTGTTTAGGTGAAATATATAAATACTCTTTGTAGCAACATTATTTCTTTTTAATTAAAAAGATGATAGATGTCAAAATGGTTTCGAATAGAAAAATGTAGAAGAAGCGATTGTTGAGTTTAAGAAAATTTGTAAGTTTTGTTATAATATATTAACGAGATGAAGTTATAGTTTCATTTTTATAACTCTGGAAGATCCCGAAGTTAAACAACTTGAAATGATATAATTTATAATATATGAACTTTAATGTTTGTTTCTCCGTTTTTTTTTTTCACGCGTGTCGTACAAGTAAATGTATTCTACATTCATAGAAACGAAGCCAAGGGAAAAAGTTTGTAGTTTATACTATTATTATAAAAAGATAAAGTTTGATTGTAATTTGTATGTAGCAGGTAATCTCTGAAACTACAGATCCGATTTGAAAAATTATTTCTCCGTTAGATAATCAATTTATTGACGAAGGTTACAGGCTATATTTAATCACGCTACGGCCGGGCAGTTACTATATAGTAATGTAACGTAAAATTGACATTTAATCCCCAAACTTCGAAATTTAAATTTAAAGGGACGACAGACCGTTAGCGCGGGTTCGTTTCCGCGCCGCCACGTGGCGACTTTAAAATATATTCTTCACACAAGGGTTCCATACTATCAATAATTTAAGCTAGAAGATGACATCTACTGTATAAGTCTATAAATTCTATATATATATATATTTAAACTCGGATATATATTTCTACGAAAACAATTATTATTCCTAATATTTTTTCACCTAATTTTCGAAGTTTGTCTATTATTTTTTTAGATACGAGCATACCGCCCGCGACTTCGTTCGAGTAGAATTTGGTTATACCTGTTAAAAATATATATAGTCACGCACCTGTTAAAAAATAGAATAAATTAAAAGTAGTTCTACGTCCTTTCTCAGGTTCTATCTCTGTACCAAATTTCATTTAAGTCAGCCCAGTGGATGTGATTGCGTAACATAATGACTCTCGCATTTATAATATTAGCAAGGATTGTATAGATTATCGATTTTCACAAAGAGAGATTACTATCGCAACAAAACTTTTGCAACCCTAGAAGGCTTTCATTTAGAGTAAACTCATTATCCTATCAAGAGTAACGATCATTATCAGGTGATTGTGATGACAAGCAAATAAAATCTTTACTTTCCGAGCAACGGCTAAGAGAAGCGACGTACACATAAAGACAATTTTTGAAATACAAATATATGTCCATATCGCAGAATTAGCATTGAAGTGACTGAATTGAAAATCTCTGTAAAACGAATTAGCTTTATTAAAGCGTAAATAGGAAGAAAGAAAGAAAGTATACTTTAATGTATACATACATAAATAACGGGTACACGGGTATTGGTACACTTTGTCATCTTATCGCTGAATAACGATCTCTGCTAGGCAACAATGTTGCTGAGGATATTATGACCAGTGACAAAAGAATTTTGGGAGGACACATCTACAGTATATGTTAAAAAAATACTTAGATATTAAACGAAAATTTGTTCTTAGTTTCTATAAGTAATAAAAAGAATGTTCGAATTTGGCCACTTACTCACACTAAACGTCACAAACGGAAATCGAACTCAAAATAAGTATTTTAAATTTAATTTCCGATATGATATTTTTACAACCATCGTCGTTAAATTTCTTTGTCATTTTATTATAATTATAAATAAATATATACTTTAATATGTTGTAATAAGCAAAACTAAAATATATAAGCACATATATATACATATGCATATCCTATCGCGTTAAGATAAAGTATTTCGTACCACTAACTAATTTAATATGTTTTTCACACTACATTCTCTTTTCCAATTGTTTTAAAAATTTTATCCCAAATAATTAATCAAACCTAAACGAGAATTAAGTGCACTACGTTCCATATCCTTGCAGGAAAGAAAGTACCTCCATTTATTTCTTTAATAGAAATCAAAAAATAATTTACACTTACAAACAATAATTAACACTAATAAAGACGAAAACCCCTTTTATGCGTTTATAAAATAATCCGTGCAACTTCAACACTTGCATACCAATGAAATATTAAAACAAAAATTTAAAAAAAAGCACCAAGTTCTTACAGACTAATCCGTCGCTAAAAAATGGACAAGAGATCTTTTCATTTCGTACAATAATGCCGGAGTGGAAACAGAATGGAAAAAAAAAACGCACAATGCGATTGAAAAGCAGTGGAGCGAGCGACGCCGCGCGATGAGCATTGTATTATACAGGCATTATGACTATTCTTTGTTATTAAAATGGTAGTATTATTAAAGGCAATGATGGAAAATGACGGAATTTAGTATATGGAAATTGTTGAGGCTTATTGTAGGGTATCGTTCTTATTATAATTGGAAAATGTTGGTTTTGGTTGGTTGAATAATTTTGATAATGTCATGTTATGTTTGTCATTGTCAAGATAAGGTTTTTATGAAAAGTAGTGATCTCCTAGAGATCGGAATTTGAACATAGTTCATTAAATTTCAACCGATTTCAAGATTTACTACAAATAATTTGACTGCAGACTTTAATATTAACAAAACAGTATGTATGCGTGTATGTGTTAAATACGTGGTTGTAGTGTGTGTAATGTTTTCTTTAATTAAATATGTTTTTGGCACATAATTAAAAAAAAATATTAGCATTCTGCATTCTTTATATAAACTATACGTGTACGAAAGTGTATACTCCTCCGTCCGCTCCATTTTCGTAAAAGTCGGTACAAAGTTTTGAATTATTAAGTTTTGTATTTCTATGTATGTAGATAATGTTTGAAAAATTTAACCCAAAAATTAAAAATGTCGTTTAAAAATTATTCGAATATAAATTGAAGGTGTACCCGTGTGAATACCCCGTGTGTTGTCATAAAATGATATTCCTATAACCATGGACGCAAATTGGACGAATGGCAATGGAAATGATTTCTATGATTTAAATAACTGATTAGTATTTAGAATCATACTACCGCATGTTGCCCGGATCAAAACTAATTTATGGTTATGCACTTTCCATTTACAACTATTATAACTTAACTACGCGTGGTAGATTCATTTTCTTGACGTTCAAAAAGAGAATGTATGTACCTATTTTGAATAATAATACTTAGATTTTGATTTTGATATCACCTAAAAGAGTTTAGGCTTACTTTATGAACTTGGGTAGAGACCCAAGTTCATAAAGTAAGCCAGCGAGAACATCACATAGCCCAAAGGTATGTTAGTATGGCGTGTGTAATAAAATAATTAACTCAATACCACACAGTTCGGCTATAACCGAAATCGAACCAGATGCGCACATTACGATGATCCGATTTGTGCGCACACTTCGCTGCACTCGTGCGCAATTATACGCAGAGCTGACGGCACGCGTAATGACTTTACAGTCTCTAATTGTCCACTACTGGGCCACCTCTTCTTATCAATATACTATATAGATGAGAAAACTACACTAAGAACTAGTATTCAGAATAATTACATTTAATCTGTACTAGTAAAATATAACTTAAATAAAATACATTCTAACATAAGCTAATAATTATATTTAAAATAAAAATAAGAAAGAGAAATTAAAAATATCTATATTAAGCCTTAGTAACTATAGATGTCACAGTGAGGCAAGGTGTCCATAACACTGGAAACATTACCTCTTTGTATGGCCAGACTGATATGCTGGCCAAGGTAGCCGCAAGCCTTTTGGTCACCTGCAGTTTCGACGAGGCGAGAAGTCAGGTCATTGAGAAAACGTTAACGTTATTCGGATATATGGATGCTGATAAGCAATAATGTGTCAACCCACAAAAATTCAAATTCGGAGATATTGATATATTTTGATACTGCATCACCTATTTAACATTATTAAAAAAAATTCAAGTCATATAAACATAATAAGTACGGAAAAAAGTCTCTTAATTAATTGTTTCGATTTCCACGTGCGTTCCATATTTTGCAATTTATACAATAATCTTAATTATTTGAAAAACTTTTTATTAAATATATCAATCTGCTTTTAATTCATTATACCTTTTATCAAAAAAGCAAAGAAAAGATGGATATATACTTCTTCAAACATATTTGTTAAGAATAGGTTTGACATTTTAAAACGCCATTTTCACAAAATAAAGTCCGTGTGGCTTGACACAGTATCAGCGTCCATATGATATTTTATTGAAATATAGCTGGCAAATAAACAGATAGGACATCTGATGTTAGGTGTTTACCGTCGCCCATGGACGTTTGAAGCACCAGAGGAGATATAAATGCATTACCTAAGAAGAAATAAAGGGAAGAAAGGGAATAGGAAGGAAGGAAAGGAATGTGGTAGGCGGTAAGACTTCCGACTTTCTCACT
This sequence comes from Hypolimnas misippus, assembly GCA_037950945.1. Taxonomy (NCBI): domain Eukaryota; kingdom Metazoa; phylum Arthropoda; class Insecta; order Lepidoptera; family Nymphalidae; genus Hypolimnas; species Hypolimnas misippus. The sequence continues at coordinate 6,955,200 of JBBEEQ010000014.1, forward strand.
TACCGTACTAAAGCAGCTAAATAAACAACCGATCTTCTGTGAGAGAGGGGTACTGCCTTGCTTGAGCCAGTCCATGTACGAGCTGTAGTATAGTAATTAATACGCCCTAATGTCACTTTTAAGTAATCTTGTGAGTATTTATGAAAATTAAGAGGACTTGTCATCAAATCGAACAAACGACAAATCAAGACACAAGATAACTTATAAGAAATCTATAAAACTATTTTTTTTTAATTCATGTTGTATTTGAAAGAATAGTTTTAATGCATACCTATACATAATAAGACAAAGATATTAGAATAATTACATTCAAGTGTAACCATTTCTATGATTTCAATATTTTAATGTAAATTACGATGTATATGAAAACAGACACATTGAAAATAATAAAAGGCAAAAATATTATCTTTTCTAATTGGAGTACTAACGAGAGTCCCTAATTAGGAGCTGAAGGGGCTAATTAACATACTTCAATATTAATTAAATGAATAAAAAACACGAAATATGAGAATAATTAGAATCAACTCATTATAAATTTTATAAGATCATTTGAAAACGAATATTCAATTAATATTTCGAATGAAGAAATCTCGAGAATTAAATGTCTCTTTCGAGTCAAGTTGATGTCTGTTCAATGGCTTTAGTTTAATTTACAGTGTGTTCTGAGATGAATGCAGGATCCGTAGTGCTGTGTTCTATAACCGCCCTCCATTCCGGACTCTATCCAGAATCTGCTATTAACCTAAAATCTCGAAAGGGCCTTTCATCCGAACTCTAGAATCTTACCGAATACCATCTGCATAGCAATCTTGAAAATGCATTTCCAGTGGGCGTGGCTTGAATCAGCCAATGTGCACTCAGGCGATATATAGTGCATCCACTCTAACTAGGCCTTCCATGTTTCCCTCGTTCCACACAAAACAGGTGTAAAAGGAAATTCGTATCGTGTTTCCAGGGATCACGTTGAAATGGTTAGGTTTATAGCTCCGCCCATCAGCACGCTTGGCCGATTTTCCCGTGCGTTAGACAGGGACGGCGTATAGAATTAGAAAGGAATAAAATCAGATTTTCTTAAAGATAGTTACGAGAAATGCCATTGTCGGTATATAAGAAAGTTGACAATGTGTTTGTATGTAAATGAGACGGTTATTTACGATTGGTTCGCTGATTCCTCACGCAAATTTGTGCCGTCTTTGAAATATGTGAAAAGTTAGGCGGTTGAAGGAAAATTATTGTTCGTTTCGAACATTGAAAATAACAAATATGTTGGGTTTTTATGTCGTTGCAATTTATGACGGATGTATCGTGTATTGCAAATTGTTTTTACGTTGAAGCAATTTTTTAGATTTAATCATTCGAGATTCCTTCATGTCTTTCTTTCAATCAGTAATTTACTATATTTAAAAAAATACATGGCTATATTTTATACAGTCTTTTGAGATAAGTATTATTTATGTGAGTTAAACTATTAACGTACTTAGATAGATAGATACTTTATTGTACACCACAAACAGTAAATATTACACGGAACAAAATAATAAATTAAATGGAACACAAAAAGGCGGTCTTATCGCTAAGTAGCTATTTCTGCCAGACAACCTTTGATTTGGGGAAATTGTGCAGAGGAAAGGTAGGTGGTGTCTTATATATACACTAATACATATATAGATAGACATATATACATAAATATATATACTAATAAATATAAATGAACAATTACACATATAAATATAAATGAATATAATAATATATGTATAAGTGTACTTATTAGTGTCTTTAAGATTGTATTGAATATTTCATCCCATAGAAGTGTATAGTCACTAGAATTATTCTTAATGATACGTACTAATATTAGAAAGCTAAAAAATTTAAAATTTATATTTAAAAGTTTATATATTAGTTATCAGTCTAATAAAAATATTGTTGTATTATTAGCTATAGTTGTAAACACATCAGGTTCCTTCAAATCACAAAATTTTCAAATTAAAACTTTTTTTAAATAAATAATAATCGATCAAAAATTATTACATAATTCGATTCTCATTTCGGTCGCTAGAAAGATGATTTTGTTTTCATTATTCAAGTATTGAAACAATAAGATACAATTACATTAAATTGGCGATAAAGTGGCGACATCAGCAACTTCCTTTTAGTAGATAGCATAATATAACTCAATTTTTTATCGCGATTTTATTACGTCGATAATACAAAATATACAAACGTTAATTTTATACAAGTATATAAGAAACTTAGCGATGGTTAATGTTCTTTCTATGCTAGACACTTCTAGAAACTTAAAAAGAACCGACTTCAAAAGCAAATTAAGTAATTTCGTTTACTTTAACGAGTCACTCATATCAGTTATTTAAATTTGAAAACCAAATGACTGAATCGATTTCGATAAAATTATATATATAGAAAAATGTAATACATTGTATCGGGCAAAATTCTTACAATACTTTTGAGGTAAGATGTTTCTTAGTTTTTACGACGCGGGTGAGTTACGGTTATGGCCGTTACCCCCACTCGCCCCCTTAAGGGACGTATGGAGATTTCGACCCTCTTAAATTGTAATATTTTGGTTGTAAAAACGGGGGAGTCACTGCAATTTTGTTCGACCGGATCTATTTCTGGGATACATTGGAAATAACGATTGAGTCATAGAAATTCGAGAAATGTAATGTTTTTATAACAGGTAAGCTGAAGATACTGCTATTTTTTTTTTATTTAAAATTCATTTAAGTTATAATTCGTTTAAAGCAGAATCTATATGTAAATATAGTTTATATATGTGTATATATATGTAGATATTTCAAATATTCTTAGTTATTCTTGTTTAGAAAAATATATAATTATGAAACTAATCGCTCCATACTATTGAGAGTATGAAAAAAAAAACAATATGATTAACTAAAAAGTATAATATAGTAGATACATACGTAGAGATTTTAAAATAATCTGTTCCTACAATGATAGAAAGCAAACCTTTTATAATTTGAAAACTTAAGAAAATATGTAACTAACTTAAAAATTTAATCTACGTACATTTGAATTGATTTATTATTTGTTTTTTTTTTATATCTACATTTTGTATAACAATTTTAACCCCTATACGTTCAACAAGAGCGTTTATTACTAACCTAAGATGAGAATTACACTAATAAGTTTTGATCCTAACATAATCATTACTTTTAGGCAAGAATTACATTTGGATGCTGACAAGCAATAATGGGTCAACCCACAAAAAGTCAAATTCTGAGATATTAATGTATTTTGATAGTTCGACATATATTTAACGTTATTAAGAAAAAGTTCAAGTCATCTGAACTAAACAAGTTCAGTAAAAAGGTTCTTAATCTCATGTTGAGAATATTGAAGGGTGTTTCATATTATGAATTATACATGTGTATTTGAAAAACTTATTATGAGATGAAAATCTTTACTATAACAATCTTTTAATTCATGATACTTTTCATTAAAATAAAAAAGAAAAGATAGATAAATACTTATTCAAATAAATTTATTATGAATGGGTCTGACATTTTTAGACGCCATTTTCTGAAAATGAAGTCCGTGTGGCTTGACACACTATTGCTTATCAGTGTCCATTTGTAAGTTTTGTGCTCGCGAGCGATATAAAATAACTCTGCATCCTTATAACAGATACGTGGTAAGCAGTTACCAAAGCTGTGAATATCAAAATTCAGGCACTGACACAAAAGTGTTTCAGATTTCAATAAATGAGAAAAAACTTATGTTTTTCCTTGCGAATGTTTGAGAGCAAAACTTGTAAGTGTATAAATACTAATTTTCTTTTAAGTACAAAAATGATAAAAACTTAAAAAATCTTAAAAACTAATCGCTAACCTTAAAATATAAATTATATCTGAAGTATCAACTACACTAACTACGTCTGGTCTAGTTGAAACTAAATATAATAATATAAAACGGCAATCACTTCAAGCAAATATGAATTTAATCTGTATAAATGCTATAGTACATAGATGCCAATATTCTTTGGAGTACATAAGAGCATGTATACGGATAACCGCACTAAATCTGACGGCGCGCTGGATCAGCCATTACTGCTAATGACTTCGCCACGGTACCTGCTCCCAGCGCGTTAGGGCTGAAACTATGAGAGAAATTGTTATATCTTAAAGAGAAAAGTAAATAAAAATTTAACAAAATCGCAACACGTACCAAATTTTCTTCTTTCGTTATTATATCATGTTATTAGAAGTACATACAAACAATTCAAAGAATAAAAAAAATAAACGGATTAAAAATTTCAGCACTGTTGATGATTTGAAAAAGTACAGCCAATTTGTATAAGTAAGTAAAAAATATTTTTGATATTTTCGTTAAGACATAATCAGTTTAAATACAAAAACAGTTCGAATACTATTCATTATAATTAGAACCTTTTTTAAATGCAGCTTATTAGGAAAAACCTAAAATAGATTAATGTACTTATATTGTGCTCTTACTATTTGCACCTTCGAGACAGAATCAAAAAAATATTTCACAAGACTTCTTTTCAACTCAAGACTTCTTTTTTAATATTATGTAAATATATTCTTAAATAAGTAAATATATGTTTTATTTTTTTTAAGTTTAGATTTGTCAGCCCTAAGGTCAACATGACTGCATCAGTGCATTCAGCATATTGCGAGCGAAACACTCACGGAGAGTCTAGCATAAATATCTCTACGAACTGCCGGTCTCGGCCCAACACTGCTGATCCGATATATAGAGACCAGCAACTTAAACAAATTGACTTTGGTCATGTGAAAAATTTAATAAATATAATAAATATAATAAATATGATACTACATTAAATAAATAAAAGCGTAGGGAATTTAACATATTCTGTAAAAGCTTTAGCTTTGTACAGAAAACTTATATATAAAGTAATTGTTTAATTTCGGATATTTCATGACATATAAAAAAAATAATATGACCAATTATCTATCATAAACTATCAATGCATTTAGCATCAGAAATAAAATAGAGTCTAAACACACATCGCTACGGGCTACGAGTCTAATCTACACACAGAAACATTGTGTCTTTTCTGAAATACCTATTATATAGTACTACTTAGTGCTAATGACAACTTTAGACAGGACAATAGAATTCGGCGTCCATGCAAGGTGTCCTTAAACTAATACGAAATAAATTTCCAATTATACATTGAAATATATACAATTTTATTTAATTCAATTAAATAATAACATCACAATCGCCAACCCTAAACCCACGATACTGCATCAATGCATTCGGCATATTGCGAGCAACACACAAACACGTAGAGGCACACGTAGAGGCTGGCATAAACATCGCTACGAGCTACGGGTCTCGGGCGATGCCGTTGATTGGATTTACGCGCACTGACGGGTTGATTCCGTCATCGCCTCTACCTACTTGTATAATTGAGTATTCCTCTGATATAAATTCTGATGCTTAATTGTGTAATTGACGTGAATATATCTATACTATCTATAGTAATACTAAGGCAAAAGTTTGTAAGATTATATGCAGAGAGTAATCTCTGAAACTACTCATCCGATTAAAAAAAATATTTTGAATTGAATAGCCTGTTTAGTAAAGAAGGACTATATAGCGCTACAACTCATAGGACTGCAGCAATAACCTTAAGCGCGAGTAAAACCGCGAGGGTCAGCTAGTGTCGGATAATTTGCTATATGTTGTCTAGTAAAAATAAATAATGATACCCGTCCAACTTAAATATAAGTTGTGATAATATTAGTCAATAATAAATATTTTGTTATTATACATATATGTATGTAATCGATTCAAAAACGACTCAAACATAAAATTTTAAACCCTTAATCTTCTTACAAACATGTTAACTACCTAAATCGATAGACGAGTTCCATAAACGTATTTTTTTAAACGAAGATAAAACTTGAAACCCTTTTAAAACCCGCACACAATCCACTATACATGGATACATTTTTAAAAATACAGTTTTTTAAAGAGCCGATGCCCTCACAAAGGGTGTTCATAGGCCTAATGGGCGTAAAGTGTAAAATTCCGTGATCACATGCGCTAGTTGGCGTGAAACGTGCCCATTGGGGGGAAGTGATGACCAGGAACAGGATATAAATTGACTCCATTATAGGTACGATGTTATCTATACCTAACTGAGAGCAACTTTGAATATTTGAATTCGTGATATGCATTAATCAGAGGTTCAGGTTCGTTGATTTAATTGATGATTGATTACGTTAATGTTAAATGTTTTAAGATTGAGAACATATTAAAAACAGTGTAATGATTTATTGTTAAAACATTATTACTTAAGTATTCAAATAAAATATATATAATTGAAACAATTTGTAACTTATTAAAATTTTGAATTGAACTTATTTTGACGTTATAAAACAACCGAGTAACGCATTTTTTAGAATAAAAAATAAATTATTATTTTTACAATTGCCAATAAATCGTAGATTTATCTTTACATGTATAAAACAGTAACACAAAAAGTAATTACTTTGATAGATTTTTATCTTTTATTAAAGTTTAGTTTAACAATGAAATCTTCTTCTTCATACAGTTTCTATTTCTATACATAAGCAGATCAATATATAGTATCAGTAATCACAACTCCCACACTTCCACAATCTGAATATTTTTTATTAAAAAAACATTATTACAGTACATGTTTTAACAACGAGAAAATAGAATACATTTATCCAATGAAACTACAAATTGTGTAACAGATTTAGTTTCCATTTAACATTCAACATAAACGTTGATTTGATGACTGAAGTCAGTTCACGGTTCAGACTATTATTAATAAAACCAAGTTCCAATCTTTGTCATAGCATCTAACCACCGATGCGTTACAACTTGCCAGTTGGATGCATATACAAAACATACACATAACATGACGTCGTAACTTCCAAAACATCACAAACGAATATCGACTTTATGACTTATTGATAGAGTCAAAATTTGTTTCGATATAAGTAGGAGTTATAGATTAATGTTGGGATAAGGTCGTGCCTCTGTGCTTGACAATAATGCATGGCTGGGCTAATGTTTGCTTTGTATCAAGCAACACTAGGTATGTTGACCGCGGTTCGCTTCGGGCGTGAATGTATAATTTGAACGATCAGAATAGCCAATTAAAGAGGCGCATACATTTTGCATTAAGATAGAGGTTATACTGTTTTAGCTGAGGTTAATAATAGTTGTTATTTATGGTGTTCGGTAAAGATAAGATTGGACTATTGAAGGTTTTAAGTTTGCAATATTTTGTTTTAAATTAGATGCGTTTATAGGTTTAAATAATAAAAATTTAATAAGTAAAACTACTTTTTATAAAATATTTACATGCGGCTTATTTGTTTTAAGTTAAATATCGTATAATAAATTAATTTAAAAGATTTACTTTGTATTTTTTTTTCGTATTTTGCATTTATTTATTTGCGGTTATTATTTGTACGGAAACGAATAGTATGTCTTATATCTTTACGAATATTTTCTACACAGGATTCACGGTAAATATTTTTCAAAATTGTAAAACTATCCTAAAGGAATACATCCTAGTTTCAACTTCATTGGTAGAATATTGATTATTTGTTTAATATCGTTTAATTAATACTAGAAAAAAAGTCCAATATATAGTATGATTGTGACGGTTTTTAACGTTTTAGATTTTTACACAAAAAAAAGATATATTTCGAAAAGGAAAAGGAAAATTAATTATTTTATTTTCTGAATAAAACTGTCATATTTTATACATATGTTTAAATAAAATCTAGCTTGAAATTTTATAAATATTATATTGATTTACATGGGTCTGACATCTTTATTAAATTTTGTCCATTATGCTTAGTATGATACATCTATGATATCCATAACACATAAACAAGTTCAAAGGTTGATTACTTCTGTATTAACATAGCTTACAGGCTTTCCTATCAGGCATGGGGTCTAAAAGCCACGGCACAATGGCCCTTGTGAATGCACAATACCATAAAATACATGTCCTGCGGTCAACGGATTGATTGTTGGTGTATGAAACGCGTAGAAACGGTATTTAGGAAATTCGAAATAACGGAGATACGAGTCATTTTAGCCGACATTAGCCGTAAAAAAATGAATTCGCGTCGTATCTAATGAGAGTAATAGAATGGATCTTAACATACCACGCAGGGAATCAGCCCTCAAAAAAAGTTAGTGGTTTCAGCCACCATAGACACAGAAAATCGGCCAAGTGGGAGTCGTAGTATAAACTCTCTTATATGAATGAACACGTAAATACATACATATGTGTCTGTTTGCATATGTAGACTCTAAAAAAGGCTATAAATTATTGAATCAATTTTGATGATATTGTTACAATTACAAAAGATATTACAATTAAATGTTATACCTACATTTTTAACCCCCGACCTAAAAAGAGGATCTAAAAGCCATTAAGCAAAGAATTGAATTGAATTGAAAAAGAGGATGATGATGATAAGTTTGACGTGTCATGTGTGTATCTGTGCGTATGCCTGTGGCATCGTATATATTTTTTATTATTAAGTGTGATGTCACAATGGATTTTGGCACCCAGAATGCCGAAAAATTTGGTATGATGTGGCCTAGCAGCCAACTACAACTAAATATGACAGGATTTTTTGGGCCAATAAGTCAGTTGACGAGCTAATCAAAGTTTTAAATGGGTTTGGATTTTAAACATTAAATAGTATGAACACAACATATTGGGTTTACTCATTTTTAATGTTCTTTGTTATCTATCCAAAGTTATTAATGAATACGTAAGTTTTATAGTAAATGTATTGTTCTTCACATCTGCCCGCTAGAGATAGATCGAGTATGAAAGTAAAACATAACGTACTTTTCATTAACGAATCTCCATTTGTATTCAAGTCAACATTTTGCATATTCTTAACAATAAAAGAAAGAGAACAATATCGAAAATTTAAAAACCAACCCGATAATTTTCTCTAGGCCATGTCTTTAAGTACTAAAGTCTATCTAGATCCAGTGCTGATTCATTGGACAGGCGCTGCACGTTCACGGACTCAACAGACAGACCCTCCTACACCGAAGCGCAGTATCTATTATACTTCTACTGAATTCAACTTGAGATGGAATGAAAATTCAACTATTGTGATATTAATGTTAACTTAAGTTACCTATATTTATAAAAGCGAAAGGTCACTCACTCATCACGAAATCTCAGAAATTACGAGTGCTAGGAGTTTCAAATTTTGCATGTGGGTTTTTTTTGGGATGTAAGTGCTCACTAACGGGATTTTGCAAAATTCGACCCCTAAGGGAGTAAAACGGGGGTGCGAAATTCGTATGAAAATCCTATGTTCAGCGCGAGTAAAACCGCGAGGGGCTGCTAGTCGTTTTATATAATTTTAATATAAATTGTTATTACTGTATAAAAGACAATTTGTGTTAAAGAATAGTTGCTCCGCGCGTATACTTAGCACTGTTAATAATTCTGTAGTCTATAGTCTATATTAATATTATAAACAATAAATATTTGTATGTTTGTAACGAATAAATTCAAAAACCACTGTTTCGAAAGGACATAGGCTACTTTTAATCTCACAAAAGTGCAAGAACTGACGAAATCGCCGGCGGAATACTACTTAGGTAATGAACTATAATTCTTTAATGAAAACATTTATTTTATAGATATTTACCTAATTTTCAAGAATTAATATAGATGCAGTATTAACGGATATATTACAAGCCGTCAAAACACATCTTTAAGAAATAATATCTTTATATCTTCTTATGCTACTGAAAGTTAAAAGTTGCATAATTTTAACAGAGTAGGTACCTTAGGGATGATATATGTTGAGTTATTTTCTACTTCGAATACGTTATTTATAAAATTGCTTAAATATTATCAGATGTTAAAATTAGTTCATTTGTTTGCCTTATATTTAAACATTATAAACGTTCAACAATTGTTTAAAAAATTGGACACAGGGATAATACATGAAAGCCTTGCATTTCTATCCTGATAAAATGCCAACTACTGTATACTGTGTTGTTACTGCTTCGCTTCTGTGAGTCGTAGCGTGACTTATTATAGACAAAAATTTACCTTAATAAATGGATAATCAAGTTTTTCAAATAGGATCAGTAGTTTCAGAGATTATCCACTACGTACAAACGTACAAACAAATATTACCTCTTTATAATATTAGTATAAAGAATAAATACTTTTTTTATAGACCGAAGCCAAGGAAATAAGTTAATGACTAATTCATTGTTAAGATTGTTAATTATTAGTATTTGTATAAAAATATAATATTTATTAAAAGCAAATCTTTTCTCTATTTAAAAGTCATGATATATTCAATGCTTTGTAGTTAAATAATAGTCTTCACTTCTTGAGACAGTATTTTATCTAAGAAAAGAAAGAAATACTTAATTAACACTTTTATATCTCTTTCCTTTTGTACACGTTCCGTTTTTCTTTCTTCCATACTTAAGTTTCATTTGTACGATATTCTTATTTAAAGAATCTAGCACACCTTTTGTAAACATTTTTAAATAAAAGTTAATTTAAAAAATTATAACAAAGAACACGAATTAAGCTAAGTCTGTACTTTTCAAAAATAAGTATCCCACATTTTTTTTTATTTATTTTTTTTATTTGTACTCTTTATTGTACACCACATTTTAAGAGAAAAAGAAAAATCACATGAAATATGAAAAACAAAAAAAAATATAGTACAATAGCCAGTCTTATCGCTTTATAGCGATATCTTCCAGACAACGGTGGTGATAGAGAAAAAAACCCACTGGATATATGGTAGGTGGTGTAAAAAAGACTACATACATAGATATAAATATTAATATAAATACATAAACTATTACATACTAAATTAATACATACATACATACCGAATGTACCTACATATATACATGTATAGACTCCAGTATCGGGCCGCGGGCAAGCATATATTTTTCCGCACTCTGATTACGGTACTGTGGGTCGACTATGAAAGAATTTTTAGAGTTTTTTTTTTCTGTAAAATTATTTTAATATTATGAAGTAGTTATGAAGTACTTGTAAAGCTTGTTGTGGTTGGTTTAAGTGGTATAAAATATTACGTTATGCGTGTATTTTAAAATTAGTAAACATTATATGCAAACAATAGAAGAATCTAGAAATAGCTCGAAGTGAAAAGAGTTATGAACAAAAAGACGTTAAGTACACTTTTGATTGATAAACGATTTAAAGTGAACAATATATTTGTAAACGATCTCTTAAAACGAAGATTAAAATTTGAAGATAGTTTCAATTCTTGACTAAAATATACTTTTAAAAACTCAGCCTTAAATAAACATATCTATATAACGAAACTCAGATATAAATTAAAAAATAGCATCTACATTTTCTTCCCCGTCGAGCTCAAAGCACTCGAATGGTGCGCTAAATTAGGCAGTGGGTATACGTATAAATATTGGATAAAATCGATTTACATACATTAAATCATCGCCACGTAATAGGTTGCCTGCGTAAATGCCTATGTCAGGTATTGAAGGGTTTAGCTTAGAAGCAGGTGAGGCGTGAAAAATGAAATAGTTCGGACACACGGCAGCATACACGTGAATTTACATAATACTAAGCCTTTCTAGCTTGGAGGTAATTGGGTTGCTTTGTGAATATAATGAATACATAACAATATTCGATAACTACATTATATCTGTGAAGCGAAAACGAATAATAATACGAAATTGCGAGACTGATTTTAGGGTAAATCGTAATTTTGTATTTTAATAATTAATTATTATTTTTTTATAATAATAAAATTTAACATTTCGTATTTATATATATATTTGTCGTGTCTTGGATATATATGTGAAATATTTATGTTATATTGAAAAATAGGATGATGAAAAAATCTATTTTTATAATTTAAAATTATTTTTATTAATATCACTGCTTCTAATTAAGTAAACAGTAACTTAATACTTGACATTAATACCTATCTATAAATGTACATAAAGTTAATTAAATAACCCCTCAGTTAGATTTTATTGAACATAGTTTAACCACATAGAGAAAATTATACTCCACGTGCAGACTAACTTCACAGACAAAATTAACAGACAGTTAATTACACGTTAAAATATTCATGCATGACTTAAGATAAGTATTCGTATTATTAATTATTTATTGTATTTATTTTGTAGTGTTTAGTGTAACACGATTCAATATTAGTTTTACTGGTCACATAGATAAGATCCCTAATAATTATTATCGAATAAAACCATACAACTTGTTTGCCTTTCGAAAAGATAAGAAACGCAAATTCACGATAAAAAAATAGTGTCCGATTGAAAGTAGGAAAAATATTAAATATTTTAAAACCGCTCTAGAACGCTTTATAATCATCATCAATTCAATTCAATTTTTCATTCAATTTTATCTTGTCATGTAGACATCAAGCACTGAAAGACATGACACGAGAACAATTCAATTCAATTCAGTTTTCGTTTTGATTGGTTTTAGGTCTGCCAATTATTCATATGTTATTTCGCCAATGTCACATGGAATGGTGATGACACGAAGGAGATTCGGTGCGGTCGAAAATTAAATTTTGAAGAATATAAAAATAGTAGACATTTCTTAGTTAGACGTTAACACCAGAATGATCATGGAACAGAGCTCTAACGTCAACAGCTGTTAGTGCCACATTCTGTAACCCACAATCAAATAAACAGTCAGTTATGTTGTACTACCGACCTCGCTATTAGTTCGTAGTGTAAATGTCAACGCAGATATATTAAGATCTTTGATCTCACTTGCACGTCAAATTGGCGGTTTTGCGGTGTGCTGACATTCGCGTTCTTGTCACTATATGTCATATTCCAAGTATTTGCCCTTCAGATATTATATATAGAAATGTATATTTTAAAATAATGTACTTATATGTGAGGATAACTGTTCTTATGGGTTAAGAACCCATAAGAACAGTTATCCTCACATATATTACATTTATATTAAAATATAGAAATAGTTGCAGCTTCTTCATATTCAGTTGGGTTATCAAAATATAATAATGTTGTTTTAAATTTACTGAGTGTCACAAAGTAATAATAATTATTTCGGGACACTTGGCAGATGTTAAAGGTTAATCATTTAATAACTCTGAGTATAGATCACGAGGATGCCCTAATGGCACGTCACATCTTGCCAAATTTAAAATTTGAAATATTTATATGTAAGATCTTTCATATAAAAATATATGAATTTTTATGTTATAAACGTTAGCGGCCTCGCACTTCCGTTTATGGTTACGATTCCACACCAATTAGTACTAATGTAATCTTATATTGTCATTTTCAAATTCCTTATTCCTCCTTCTTTATATATGTATTAGTATAGACGAAATTTATAAACGTAATAGAAGTTACAAGTAATTCTCTTATTTAAATACAAAGGTCGCGTCATTTTGCGGCAGATGGTTCGTGACGCGCGTCGATGTGCGTTTGACGTTAGATGTAGGACCTGCGATTTTAACTACCCATCAAAGACAATATGGGGGGTGGTTTAATCATAAGAATTTTCAAACTGAACTATTTAAATAAATTTAAAATTATTGTTTAACTAAACACATTAAGTATATATGGATGCTGATAAGCAATAATGTGTCAACCCACAAAAAGTCGAATTCGGAGATAAATGTTGATATCGGAGATGAGTTTCCGTAAAGTGTTCCGTAGTTTGCGATACACAATAATCTCTTATATTTTTAATGACTTTGTTATCTTTTATCAAAATAGAAAAAAAAGTGGATGTATAATCCTTTAAATAAATTTATTAAGAATATGCTTAACATCTTTAGACGCCATTTTCTCAAAATGAAGTCTGTGTGGCTTGACGTAATGTTGCTTATCAGCGTCCACGAGTAGATAGTTAACAACGATATGGAAAATAATTTCAATTACATTGCTATTATATTATATAAAAACTGATGTAAAAATATTAGCTTTTTTGTTGGATTAAAAATAGAGCACTACATACTCGTAGCGTTGCGGTGGTGTAGAAAAAACATATATTAAATGGTATTAAAACCGTTAACAAAAAAGGCTTTTATGCAATTATTAAAAAATAATTTACATACCACAGACTGGACATAATAATGGATTATTAAAACAAAATCGATATTATTCTCAAACTTGAACAAAGACTTTACAAAGTATAATAGTTTAGCGTTCACAAAATTCGACAAAAGTGTTTTCGAAAAGTTGATCTCTGGATCGGACGCATGTGTTTGGCAGGCAGACTGCCCGTCAGTTGGCATGGCGGTTCGCGCTTCACTGAATCTGCATCACACGGGAATCCTATTTGTTTATTCCTTTGTTTTCTTATTTCACGAAATAGTTGTAATACTTTTGGCCTTAAATTTGATTGGAAATATTCCAATACACTTATAGGTAAATATAAAAACAAGCAAATAATTGTTTCGCCCAAAAATTTTATCTGGATCATGAATGATTTTTTTAATTGAGATTTTTTTTTAATTTTTATAAGTACATCGCGAGAATATCATAAAAAATCACAGGAGAGTGAACCATCAACTGATAAGCAATGTTGTCAAATAAGACAGAGTCTACATTCTGTATAACCAGAGTTCAAATTCCAAACAAACAATATCGAGTATACTATACTTTATGTGAATATCGATGTTTATAAAAATTAATCCTTATTTTCCTTTGTCACGCAATAACTTTAAAACGACTTTATCAACTTTGTTCATATATTAAACTATATTTCTTATCTAATCTTAGCGCGTTTGATACTTATATCCCGAACCCCGCCCGAACGACAGATCATGCGATGTAAACATCGTTTAACAGCTGCATAGGTTAATATTTTTTAAATATTATTTATTCAAATTTAAATGGAATATTATAATATACATTAGACTGAACAACGTCTCTCGAGTCAACTAGTTAGCAATAAAATATAACATCTTGCACATAACCTTATAGATAATCACTATTACTATCAACGTCACTATTACTATTGAAAAAAAAATTGAAAGCGCCCCATCCGTCCGTTCCAATCAATAGTCGATTAATCAGTAGCAGAGCGGCGCGCGCGCATCCGCGCGGAAAATCTTACAAAAAATCCGAGGGGAGCGGGGTAGCACGCACTGCTGGACTTGCGATTTAGGCTTAGCACAGAAGTGGAATTGAGAGGCACATTTGTGTTATTTTTAAAATAATTTCATTGAAATTCTTTATTAAATAAATTTAAGTGTACAGTTATAGAAAATAACGTACCAGCTATATTTAATATATTATTGTTAATTCACGTTCTGCTCTATATAATAAATCTTTTGATTTTGTATATTTTGTATATTCTCATGTTAAAAAATATGAGATAATTCGAATTATAAACTCGTAAAACAGTTGCAGCAGCGGCCACGACCGGCCACATTAGTTTTCTAGTCATTGGATTATTATATAATAATTGTAAAATATCGATTTCATTATTTCAAATGTCCATGAAACTTTAAATACAATCTTATATAACTTATCCTAGAGTTTCTAAGCCATAATATGCTTACTGTGTATATTGATTGCTATGTATATAATATTATTTCGCAAAGGTGTTTTGTCAGTATAATATCTTCCTTAATCATCACAATTAATCATTGATACGCCATTTTGAGGAACATTTCACGCTCATATCACGAAAATGAAGTAAATATCACAAATAATGTCATAATTAAAAACAGACGTTACAACGGTGCAAAGTATTCACATGGGTCACGGCTAGTTTTAAAAAAATATTTTATGTAAATCCAATATTTATACAGAATAATTTATTACTAAAATCGACTCCATAGTTCTAGCACAGTATCGAGAAGGGTAGTCGCGGTGTGTCGATAACAGCGCTCCATAAATCATTGCCGGCAAATGTTTTGTACTTGGTTGCAGATTTGGTTGCCCCGCCCACGTGACCACGGGTTTTTTACAAGCGTTAACAAGCAGACTGTGATAATTATTGATATAACTATTATTATCTGTGCAGATGAGGAACTTGTCCGTCACATAACTAAGACTTAAAAAAAAACGAAAGCAAAATCGATTTATTTGATCGGCACACTTATAACAGTTTATCGATCTAAAAACGAAATTTTCTATGAGGCTAATCTCAAAAGCATATCCTCTCAAATAAAAGAATTTTTAAAATCGGCTAAGAAATAACAGAGTTATGAGGTAACTAAAATTAAAAATATAATATGCAACGCGTTTAGACTCTCCTATTTTTTTAAGTCAGTTGTAAATAATAACGTTGTTTGGGAGACTACTTTTAATCCCTCATGACCATTATCCGATACTCTTCTACACGTATTAAAGGTTCAATACAGTGCTAATCAATCTAGTTTCATTACTTTGCAGCTATTTATAAATCCTATATTTTATTAGAATATATGGACGCTGATAACCAATACTGTGTCAAGCTACACAGACTCAATTTTGAGAAAATGTCGTCTAATGATGTCAAACGTATTCTTAATAAATTTTTTGAAGAATCATATAGCCTTCTTTTCTCTTCTTCTTTGTTGAAGGTGAAAGGAATTAAAAGCAGATTTGTAGAATTAAAAGAAAAATAGAAAGATTTATCTAATAATTCGTTTTTTCAAAAATATTAGATAAATATATTTCAACATACTGAACACACTTCAACATTCGAATCATGCAATTAAGAAACTTTTTTCCTAACTTATTTAGTTTAGATGACTATATTATACTATATTATTTTGTAATACTGTTAATTACATACAAGAACAAGAATTAATTACACGACGCTCTATCAGAATACATCAATATCTCCGAATTTAACTTTTTGTAGGTTTACACATTAATGCTTATCCGTATATCAAACTAGCTTAATAAAAAAAATATAATCTATGCCTATCTAGAGTAATGTATCTTACATCATATCATATTTTTTTTTAAAGTTAAGTGGATCCTAAGTTTTCTTCGCTCATAGAAAATTCGCTCTCTATTATATTAGTATAGATTAACACATTATTAACATTTGTATTACTAGTACAAAATAATTATAATTAAGATTACAAGAATTACCAAAATCAAATACAATTTAAAGTGAAATATCTTTACCAGTCAGCTCCTTGAACGCGTACATCTCAAACAGACATTCGGCAACGCCAAATAATTTAATATGTTACAGTGTGACGTCACGCGTGTAGGCATGTCTGTCTGCTCCACGCGAGCCCGTAAATCCTTACGCCCTGTTGAAACGTTTAATTAATTCTCAAATAACAGCATTCGTAACATATTCCGGTACTGTTTTACACCTGTTTCGAATATATACCAGTATATAACGAACAATCTATATTTTATTTTATCTATACTAATATTGTAAAGAGGTAATTTTTTTTTGTTTTTAGAGGGTAATCTCTAACACTACTGGTTTGATTAGTAAATTTCAATTTGCGTTGGATTACCGGTTTATTGAGAAAGGTTATACGCTGTATGGATGCTGATAAGCAATAATGTGTCAACCCACAAAAAGTCAAATTCGATGATATTGATGTATTTTGATACTCCGTCACCTATTTAACATAATTAAAAATAATTTCAAACCATCTGAACTAAATAAGTAAGGAAAAAAGTTTCTTAATCTAATGTTTCGAATATCAAGTGCGTTCCATATTTTGAAATTTATACAATAATCTCAAATATTTGAAAAAATTATTATTAAAGAACACATTTCATATATAAATCTGCGTCTAATTCATTTTTAACAAAAAAACAGAAGAAAAAATGGATATATACGTCTTCAAATAAAGGGATTAAGAATAGGTTTGACATCTTTAGACGCCATTTTCTCAAAATTACGTTCGTGCGGCTTAACACAGTATTGCTTATCAGCGTCCATATTACTTCACCATACGACTCATAGGAGCGAAGTAGTAAACGCAAACGCGAGTGAAACAGCGAAAGATAACTAGTTACGACTAAAGACTTATTCATATGATTTATATTTGTAATAATTTGGTAAAAGGAAAAGTATTTGTTAATTTTCATATAATTTTAATGATTGAAGGTTATATGACTAATTGTATTTAAGACGATTAATAATTAAAAATAGACTTTTCTTATATCAAGATTAGAGCTTTTATAAGTAGTAATATAATGTAACTTAGTTCTATTCACTATTGCTAAATAAGTTTTTATTTCTGTTGAAAGAAAACCTAAACTCTTATTTTTTAAATAAATATAATTCTTTTAAAAACTATATTCAAGAATAGATTTTTTAGTCACACAATTAATTTTGTATACTTACGTTAAATACTTACACGTATTTTATAATATTATGAAGGGATACATTTGTTTGTAGGTTTGTATGTAGGGATGGTCTCTGAAAATACTGATTCGATTAGCAAAATTCTTTTTGCGTTGTATAACCCGTTTATGAGAAAGTACTACATTATATCACACTCCGTAAGAGCAAAACAATAACCAAAAACGCGAGTGAAACCGGGAGTTGCAGTTTAAATAAAATAATATTAAATAAATGATTTTCATGTTTAACCCATAGAGTGTATACTACCTTTGTGGAAAGTTAGAGCCACAAAGCCCTTCACTTTGTGTCCTAATTTAATAATACCGACCTTCAATTTCGAAGGTATACTCACAAATGGAATGTCAATTTGCAAAGTTCTCGACATCTCATATAAAGTATTAATAGGATACTAAATTATGGTATTAATAATTACAAGATGACAACTTGCTTACAAAAACATTCGAATTGAAATCAAAACTAAACTACGAGTAATTTTATGTATGAATGTTGTAAATTTCAATTTATTTCTTTATTAAAAAAGTTTTCATATAAAACCATTTTCAAATGCCTACATTTTATTGACAACATTAGAACTTAGTACCTTTTCTCCATTAACTTTAGCTCGAAAGTACTTAAAGCAATTAGTTATATTTTTAAAATTAAATTTTAAACATCACAAATCCCGAATTTCTAACTAGACAAAATATTATATTTATCTTTGTTAGATAAGTCCCCGATGATAACGACTAAGAATAAGTAATAAACTTATAAGGTAAAATATATGATTTATATAAAAAGCGTTTCATCAAAACGTTAAAGCATATTTTTTTTATTCATGTATAAAAAAAAATCTCCAATTTGTAGGGCGGAGGAAATGCAAGATCATTTCGAAATGAGATCTTTTGCTTTATAGTTATTTTTTCACTCATTACTATAGCGGTTTCCCGTTTTTTTGCCTTTTCCGGTGAACGAGATAAAAAATGAAGATGAACTGCGAGGTGCAGAGTAAATACGGGGTCAGATAGTCGTGCACCAGAAATGAATATCGATATCGATTAGCTTGAAAAAGTAAAAAGGAAAAAATAACAAGAATGAAAAATTATGATACAAAAATCAAAAAATACATAAAAACCTTATTTTCATAATGTTAACAATTTGTAAGGTTAGTGAGTATTAAATACAACTAACACATAAAAACAACTACATATAATGTAAAAAGTATGTAATAACAGATGGACGACGACAGAAAAACCCAGAACTGAATCACTAAGCTTACAGTAGTGGGATTTAGTTTTGTATACATTTATTTTTTATGAATGCTACATATTTTATAATAAAAAAATTACGTTTAGAAAAAATAACTTTGTGTAGTCGATGTTAAACATTATTTTTACGAATAAAGTATACATTAAATTTTATAGCAATAATAATATTTTAATAGAACTATCGATACATAACATATCGACAACCGCCCATCCCTACCACCGGCCGCAGACCGCACGGGCCGGTGGGCACGAAAAGTCACTCCCAGCAAATATATTAGAATATACATTACCCTATGTGACTTTAGCGAAATGAATAGCCTTTCCTTCTATGGTATACCTTTATATAGTACGATGTATGTTTTTACGTGAGCCATGTAAATTGAATAGCTGGCCCACATACGATATTTAATATTTTATGGCCTTTTTAAATTGAATGGGTTGGATTTTGTTGCTCGGGTTCGGGCTATCTGGTTTAATCAGTGTTAGTTTTTGATAGCGACTGTTTGTGTGTATGTGTGGAAGAATATGATTGCTTTTAAGGGTAATAGAATGTTTATTTTTGTTTTTATAACATTGTTCATATTTGTGTTTTGTATTTAACAACGTTTTATTCGATTTTGTTATATTTCAATCACTATTTTCACCACAAGTTCTATTTTAACTTTTCCTATATTTATTTAAATATTAAGATTAAAAATATTATATTTTTGACACATGACACATGACACGGAGTTCACTGAAGACACCAGATGTCAAAATGGAACTGATAAGTTTTCTCCAAGCAACCCTTATATAAGGAAGATCCTCACTGGAGCTTAAAGTTTCAGTGGAGCTGAAAGTTCGCATCAATGCGCCAAGGCATGGTTATGTGCCCTCAATCGACATTGATCAATGGTGGCGAAAAACCCAAATGGACGAAAAGAAATTTTTTCATTTTTTTTAACTTGACGAATTATTTTATTTTACGTACAGATTAAAACACTTCTTTCTCTTTCTGAAATTAATAAATTAGATTTTAATTTTTTTAAGATAGTCGGAAAAAAAAGCACGTAAAAGTTTAATTATATTCTATGCTATTAAAAAGATAAAATCGGGAGCCAATGATCTTTATAATGTTTAGTTGCATATTAAATTATTTATTACGATACTTTAAATTTAAATTATTATTTTTAAATTAAGTATTAACGTAATGATATTTTATTAATTATATCTTTACTAATATTATAAAACTAAAGAGTTTGTTTGTTTCTTTGAACGCTTTAATCTCAGGAACTACTGGTTTGAATTGAAAAATTATTTTTGTGTTAGATAGTTTATTTATTGAGGAAGGCTTTAAGCTATATTACATCACGCTACTACTTATAAGAGCGAAGCAGTAACCATAAACGCGAGTGAAACCACAAGGGACAGCTAGTAATTATATATATATATATATTGTTAACGCATAAATTGCGGAACCCACTTTTAAAAGACATGGCATATAGTCATTGCCGAGCTGACAAAAAAAAGACCAGCTGTTAAAATTTGAAATAAAATATAGATTTCTAAATAGATTACGTATGTACCTTTAATTCGTAAGTGTGTATTATGTAATTATTCTATAACGAGCAATTATTGTATGTACATATAATTTGAATTTCGTAAACGACACCAACGATTTTTTTGAAATTCAGTACGCGGGGATTTCGCGGGCGATAAATCGATTAAGCTAGCTTTCATTTTAAGAAAACGTTTTTCGTTTTTTCAGACAATGAAAAAATGCTACAATTTTTTTTACTACTAAATTTCATTATAAACCAAAAAACACAATTCATCAATAAAAAAATTCCGATCAAATCTCAGTCATCCAGGTACTTAATCATAATAAAAGTAATATAAAAACAAATAATCTAAAGTGTTCTTTATTTCATACAAATCACGTTTCACATATAAATTAACATCCTAACAACTCAAACAGTAATATGTTTCTCATCAGACTAAAGTAATACTCGGAACAACGTTCAAACGTACTGGACCAAGAGGAGCGGGCTAACTTGACAATGAACTCATCAAGAGCTAGTTTGCAAATACTTGAGCAGTTAGCTCGAATTAGTACACTAGCTAACATTGTATAATACAGCCAAGCCATTTTAGTCTCTATTGGTTTGTGTTAAAGGAGATATTGGTATGTAAGCATTTATATTTGCTGCGTTGTAAAGGTCGATTATGCACTAGGGGTGTGGTAACCGTCTTCAGAACTTCACCCTTTCTTAGAGGATTATGTCTGAAATACTCGATCTAGTATCGTATGTTACAAGTGATTTTGTATTGGATTGTTGAGTTTTTAATATTACTGTGTTTACGTAAAAATTATTTTGCTTGTATTGTATATGTTACAGTCAAAACCCTTAAGCAGGCAATAGTAGTTTTGACTAAAATAACAGTCAAAATTACTCGTGGTCTCGAGCTGACTGTTACACTGTTACTGTTGTGTCACTGTTACAGTCAACTCGTGACCACGACGGATACAACTTCGTCGAAACGTCGGGCAATAAAAAAGGTATTACTACCATTAGTTATCGCGATAAGACCCGTTATATTAAATATGAATCTTACGGAAAATCGAAACCTTGGGTTAAAAATTTTCATATTAAAAATTCTGTAAGTCTTACGTTATGAGCAACTAGCTTACAAATAAACAACTCAATAATATAGTACAAAATAAGTATAATTTCATTTATTCCACCCGAACATAAGTTCAATAGTCGACCTCAAACTCGGTAGAAGTCTTGGCAGCCAGAGGACATAATAACGAGATCTTTATGCGTTGCCAAGCGACATCTTACGTAAAACTTTGTCCCTAAGTTTTGTATTAATACGTATACACAATACTTCAAACGTTTTCTGCAAATCTTTAAATGCAATTTTTCGTAATTTAAAAATTGTTTACACAAATTATTATAACTGAACCATCTAAATTGATTACTTATATAATATGTATTTTGTTTTGTAACAAAAACATAATTACTATTTTAATTAGATGCTGATAAGTAATACTATGTTAACCCACACGGACATCATTTTGAGAAAATGACGTTGAAAGATGTCAGATCTATTCTTAATAAATTTGTTCGAAGACGTATATACCCATCTTTTCTTCTCTATTTTGATAAAAGGTATAATCAATTAAATGCAGATTGTCACAATAAAAAGTTTTATTAAATAATACATTTTTCAAATATACGAGATTATTGCATACCGAAAAAAAGTAACCCACTTCAATATTCTACACATTAAATTAAGATACTTTTTTCCGTACTTATTTAGTGGAAATTACTTGATATATTTTTGAATAATGTTGCAATGTAACGCATTATCAAAATATATCAATATCTCTGAATTTAACCCTTTTGTGGGTTGACACATTATTGTTTATCAGCATTTGATTACTAGTTGTAGTTAGCTTATAAAATTCAGAGGAAATACAATTTTGTTCGTCGATCCTACGTAAGTTTTAACGTTATTTTGTATTAAATTTTTAAGAGTTATAGTACAAGAATAATATGTTTTTATTCGGTAATGTAGCATATGGTAAGAATATGTAAAATTCTACGGGACGCCATATTCACGACCATTTCAAAAGTTTTCTTTCCGGCTGCGTCTTTTGGCGTTTTATTGAGAAAACTTTGTCGGTTTCTTGTAAATGAATAACTGTGTATAATCATTGATATTATGAGTTATATTATTGTAGGTAGTTGCTGTATTTTGTATAAGTTTATAACAATATATAACGTTTGTAAATCATGAACAATTATTCGCTATATATATATAAGCGAAGGGGCACTCACTCACTTATCACGAAATCTCGGAAACTACAAGTGCTAGGAGTTTTAAATTCTGCATAGGGGTTATTTTTAGGACGTAAGTGCTCGGTACGGCGGAATTTTGTAAAACGGTGGTTGGAAGTTTGTAGGAAAGGCCTATGTTAGGCGAGTGTAACCGCGGGAAGCCGATAGTAATACGAACAATATCTGTGGTTAAATAAAGATAATATACAAAGATATGCGATAATAATATATATATTTGTTATCGAATATAAGCAATGATAATTGTTTTCTTTACCAATGGTTTTATCATAATAATTTTATTAACCTATACTCAAAAACAATATGGCGGCTTTGCCCCAAATCTTTCCCTCTATACGAGCTGTTGCTTTGCTTTATGAAAAAAAAATGTAAGCATTAAATTTCGTAACAAACAGCCTATATTTTTCTGGTTTCCGCTTATCGTCACAGATTAAATTTTCACCTTCAGCTAACTGAAAAAAAATCCATTACTTCCGCCAGATGTCACCAAAATCAAATGTCGTTGGAATAAAGATGGCAGAGAGATGTATTTACTGAAAGAAATGAAATTATGAGAAAATGTATAAAAAAAGTAAATAAACTGTTGTACTATTATCATGTATGTATATTTAAAAAATACTTAAAAACTATTCCTCCAATTGTGTCTCATTATCTTTTTATTTTACGGTAAATATGCTTTTTATGTATTTGTATGTATAAGTTTTTTTTATTATTATATGATTAATTTTCGATTCGAAATTCGGGTCAGACAATATTTACGCTACACTTATATGGATGGTAATGACCATTTTATATCTAAACATTCACGCACCACCATATAAATGACAACCCATAATGGAAATACAAATCAAAAACACATAAACAAAAGCCATAAACCGTACACTCCATTCATTCCCATATTCCCTGACCGTATCACAGAAACATAAAGTTTTTTTAATCCATCTAGACAGACAGACAGACATTAATCAACGTCGATCAGGACCAGACATCGAGAAAAAATTGAAAAATCACGATGCGCGGCCTCACCCAGCCGTTCCATTGTCTTCGGGAAAATAATTAAATGTTTACCTATTGATTGGTTTTTGAGATTGATTGCGATTATGATTTCGATTTGTATTCTGTTAAACGTGTCAAAAACAAAATGAAATTGAGAACGCGTCGATTGATATGCATTAGGATTTCATTGGAATAATTTATTGATTTTTTTTTTCATTGATAACAATATTGTTATAATAATAACAAAAAAATATATTGAAACTCTCAATTTCATACCATAAATTATTTAAACACAATACTAAACCTAATATATCTGTCAGTATTATTAATTAATTAATAACATAATAATAAAAACAATTATTATCAAATATAATTGTCGAATAAAAATTGAAATATCAAAAATCAATTCAATATTTATAACGCAAAATTTCATCCAGATAATTCGACAGGCGGTATTCCCCTCCAGGGCGCAGGTTTTCGAAGCTTAAAATCGGAATAAATTACATTTCCCGGTATAGAGGATCCCTAATTATTAATAGCGAAATATGCAAAGTTTGTTTGTCTCTTATTTTGTTGATTTAGCTCGGGAACCGCGGAACCAGTTTTAATTTCGTAGCCACGAGGGTAATTAGAATTTTAGATTGGTATTCCTTGTTACGACGCTATGTTCGGTCCGTGTTGATGTCGATTCGTATTACTTTGAATTGAAATACTAGAATAACTAACTTGTTTTAAAAGATTTAATGACATTCTGTATTAGAAAACTTTCGACGAGATTGAAGGAAATGTAGGTGATCTAAAAGATGGTTAAATTGGAAAACAAAAAATGGGTGTTTGTGTTATGTGTTTTCAGACCATCAACACATGATCAACACATCGTAATGAAAGCTGTTGAGGCGTTTATTTACTATTAATAAACATATCTATAATGCTAACTGCACCCCATTATACCCCTGCGACGAAAAATCTTATGCGTAAATCCGGCATATCTTTATTTAAAATTTCACAAAAATCCAGTTGATACGTTACATCGTAAAGAAGCAACTATTATGTATTTATTATAAATAATAGCTTCATTTTAGTTCATATGCAGTTTTACGGGTTGTATCAGCAAATATTCCATTAAACAGATATACCAGAAAGTGTTAAGGAGAACAAATCTTAAAAACTGTATTTTACATCCTTCAGTTACATTTTATATTGGCCGTTCAATGGGGTAATGCTGCCAGTATTTTTAGAACTTTACCTAGATGCAGTGGCTTGGATGAGGTCTACAATCGCTCGTAATGAATTATCCTGTTTTATTTTTTTTGTATCGAGTATAGTTTATCGTAATATATATATATATATATATATGTATGTGTTATATGCTATTCTAAATACTGTTGAGAAGATAATTAAATTTCAAATGAATTTCATATTCATGTTTAAATAAAGACCATTATTGAATTGCTTGTATTTATAATAAAATTTATAACGAATACAAAAAAACATATTAATAATTTGAACTGAAAATCGTTTTCATATAACTCAAGTCATAAAGGAACAAAGGCATAAATATAATAAGCAGAATGTATTTAGCGACATCGTTATACATTTAATATTAGACGAGTAAAATGTCTTTGAAATAAATTGACGCAATTTTATATTCATAAATAATGAAATTATATAAGATTATTATCTTAAGAACCAAAAGTTAGAGCTACGTGGCGTAAAGTCGCTACGGAGACGTCTACGTCAGTAGGTGAGTGGATTAACCATTCGTGACTTCAACTTCTATTGTAATTTTATTTTGTTTTTAAGCAGAATTGGAATGAAAACAATGCTGCAATGCAATAAAATCCAATGTCACATGATATAATCGTTTTTTTTTCTCTATTATATATTCGATCATTTTATTTTATTGTAATAAGTTATTTTTAAATAAGGGATATAGTTTTCGACGACATAGCTATGAAATTATTTAAAATATTGACATTATAGCGTGAAATACAAGTAATATTTATTAAAAATAGAAATAACAAATAACTTGTCTTGTAAAACTAGGAATAATTCTAATTGTAATAATCACATATACGCTTATAAGTCAGAGTTAGTAAGGTGAATTTTCTAAGTCTACCAACCACGATCACTGTGACAGATCCAAAACATCAGGATGATATAAAATAATTAATTTAATTTTAAAACAATTAAACGATTTAAAATCGTTTAAAATTGTTTTATTTCTAATCTTTGTTTATTTTTTATTAAACTAATAAAACAAAGATTCGAGTAACATTTTTTTTAGGTGTCGACAAAATAAACCACGAAAGCTCAATATTCCTTCAGCTACGACTTACGTATTCGGTATTTCTCGGTCGAGGAGAGCCGCGACTTGTCGGCGCTCGCACGCCCCACTGCGCACGCGCAGATCGCATTATGAGATTTACTAAAGGATTGCCGGCTGGGGGAACCTTCTTGATTATATTAGACTTCACCTTACATTTTATTGAATTATTTCAAACGTTTCTAAAGAAAAAAAATCATTTTTTAATCTTTATACAAGAAACGGACATAAGATGATCGTTTGTGAATGTTTAATCATGATCTTATTACGTTCACAGTTTTTAAAGCTTATTATAATTTGTAAATTAAAAAGTAAACACTAATTAAAATAATATTATCTTTTAATGAGACAATTAATACATCTAATTTAAATATTAAACTTTAGGTATGCAATTATACATAATTTAAAAATAAACTATAAAATATTATCCTAGATTTTTACACGATTTCTTCATGTGGATTCAAACCCCGGCTAGCACCGCTGATTTTTCAAGTGCTAAATTTGTTTCTAAATTCATCTCGAGCTCGGCGGTGAAAGAAAACATCGTGAGGAAACCTGCATGTGCCGGGAGAAATTCTGACACATTTATATCAGCCAACCTGCAGTGGAGCAGCGTGGTGGATTAAGCTCGAAACCTTCTCCTTAGAGGTAGAGGCCTTTGCCCAACAGTGGGAAAAATAATTAAAGTATCAATAAATTACGATAATACAAATGTATGCAGGAATTGCATTTTTTTACATCATTCAAGTATAAACTAAATTCAAACTTAAACTCAAAATATACTTTATTCAAATGGGCTTTTAAAGCACTTTCGAATCGTATATACATGTAATTTTTTTATATATTTATAAGGCTACCACCAGTTCGGAAAATGTCTAACTCAAACGTATTTTAATATACAAGTATACAAAGAAGGCAGTGTCTTTCAAAGTTCTGTAAATACGTTTCCCAGCGTGTAAACTAGTCAAAGTATTTCCGAACCGCGGCGCCGCGGCGTGTGAGGAGTTAAGGACTGATGCAGACTGACACGCACTTCCAACTTGCACGTATTGCGAATATTTTATTATGTAATTATATGAGCTGTTATTACCACCTAAATAGTTTATCAATTTTTGGTTAAAACTTAATGTAAGAATAATAATAGATTAATATTTTGCGTTAGAAAACGGTGGATTGATTCTCTCGTTTATACATTTTCAATTTTTTTATACATATTCATATTGTATATAGATTCAACAATTAAATCTAGAAATTATTATTGGTAAGTCTACTGTTAATTAAATATTAGACTAACTTCTAATAATATTATCAATACTATTAATATTTAAACTATTATAGTACTAAAAGCTTATTCATATTCCCACCAACTATGGGTTAGTACCTATGTATACAACCATCAACAAGAAACGCTTTAAATCAAACATTAGAGATCTCTAGATATTCAATTTTTTACGGCAAACGAGCTTTGGAATTAATTGTACCTTCATAAATAAACAATATTCCTGGAAATGTTAAAGTAAAAATTATATAAAATAATTATTAAATCAAACTTAAAAAATATTTTCTAGATCAACCTTTATAGGGAATGATTATTATTGCAGCACACTACTGCTACCACTACTATCTTTATAAAAAAATCAATATACCCACATTTTGTAAGCTACTGTAGCTTACAAAATGTGGGTATATTGATTAAGAATCCTCAGTGCACAGCAAATCCGACTGCGATTTTTGTTGCATTGATTTTATCAAATATAAATGTTATTCTTTTTTTTAGGTTAATATTTATTAATCCGGATTTGGCCTACCAAGCCGATATAACTGTTAGAATACCTCAATAATAAATACATTTTTTTGTTGAATTCCAAAATAGTATCGTTAACATCACAAAACCCAAAGAAAGGTTTTACATTTGGGTTTATTTAGACTTTAATGTCACGAAATGTTGATAAAGTTATTTTTTATTCAAAAGCATAGATTATAAATCACAGATTTATATGGAACAAAATTTTAATTATTAACTACCAACTAACTCGTGTCATACAGTTTATGAATTATGTCCCTTTAATTCAAATCTGCGTCATGTAGGATCATAAAACACCGACAAATTTATGTATTTTACAATAAAAATAACTATGATTTTAATCATAAGAAATATGACTTCAAGATTTATATCAACTCCATGTAAGTTTAAAATCAAATCCTTCGAGCAGCGACGCGGAGAGGGCGCGACGTGACGACTTCCGCCCTTCGAACCGCGCTTGCCATTTCATTTATATTATATACTACATACATACATATAATATATAACGCTTTAATGGAGGTTTGATAGTTTAGTTTTAAACTTGTCTAGGATCTGAAGATACAGCTGATTCACTTCCTTTAGAGTGAATTGTTTTAGGAATTATTTTTAATGTTTATGTGATTTTTTTATCTGTGTATTAAAAATATGTATGATGCTTAATGATCTCTTGGATTAGGAATTTTTAAAATGTATTGAACAAGCCTTGTAGTAAACAATAAATTTAAAGAAATTTTAATAAACTTTTTCAGATTAAATTTTCTCTTAAAATTCACATAAAAATCTGTCTAATATTTATTAAAATAAAAAGTTCCCGGATCGTTATTTATCCCGGATCGGATATTTTGGAAATTATTTTTAGATTTTGTAGTCAATTAAAAAATTGCTACTGGATTAGATAACATGAGAATCATTGGAATCTTTTCCAAGATTCAGATTATATATACAAGAATTGCTCTTTTATAGGTATTAGACAACATCACAATCAAAGAAAATTATACTCAAAATATAATAACAAGAGTAACATTATACCCTATATTCCTATTTCCGGTGTAAAAAAAACCAATCAGCTTCAACCAAGCATTCCTAATAAGGTTGATAAAAGAATCCCCTACAATGTAGTGGCAGCAACCAGGAGTTATCTCGCCGTGATGAGAATTGGAGGCAAATCAAGCGACCACGCGAAAACCTGAACCTCATTTCTCCTTAACAGCCTTCGACGGTTTGACCACTGTGACTATTTGATTCATACTTCAATGATTTGATTTTTATGATTCAGATGTGATAGTTATTTTTAGATCTTTAGTAGTCATAAATGTGGTCACTAAAAATCATCAGTAAATAGTAGTATTACATCTATATGATTAAATATTATTCATGGTATTGTATTTTTAAGTTAATTCTGTTTAGGTTGATTATTAGTGAGATGAGATTGAGGTGTTCATGAAATTATTAATAGAAAATATTTCTTAATTTTTTTTTTTTGTATAATAACGCTCTTATTGTATTATCAATTAAATTATTTCGGCCTAAATAATAAATTGAAAAGTCTATTTCAATGCGTTATTTAATTTTCGTATAAATATTTTTCCCAACTCTACATTCACCGTAGCCGTACAAAACAATTTCCTTGACGTAAGAATATTCCTAAGAAATATAATTTAATCCACATACAATAGTCGCATCGGGACGACTCGCGCGACTGCACACACATAAAAAATAGATTCTGTTCGAAGATTTCATTCTTATGGTGAAAAGACAGTGAGATATCCCTCTCCATTTTATTTTAATTTCATTTTTATTGAATTCTTTAACTTATAATAATATATTTTAAACTTTCGCGATTTATATTATACATATATATTTAAGTAATCGTAAAAGTACCTTTTTTATTGCCCTACGTTTCGCCTCTCTTTCACTCATAATATGAGACGAAACATTATGTAACTATCCTACATAAGGCGGGTAATTACACTTGTAAGTTTATTTCTCGTAACTGACATAAAACAACTCTGTAACTGACTTGTTATTTAAAACTTACAACTTACGTAAGCTCACCAAAGTTACTGTTGTTTACAGCTGCTCCTATGATATCTAGCTATCTGGTTTATTGCCTACGCGAACTTGAATAAAGAGTTTTTTTTAAATCGGGCGACCAATTTTAAAAATTATCGCGTTTATACAAAGACTTCAGGTTTATAATATTAATACTAGTATAGTAACTAGTAGTGATCTAGACTATTATTATTATAAAGAGGTGAAATTTATTTGTAAGTTTTTATGTAGGGGGTAATATCTGAAGCTACTGATCCGATTCGAAAAATTCTTTTTGCGTTGGATAGCCCGTTGCTTGGGGAAGGTTATAGGCTATTTAACATTACGCTACGACAAACAAGAGCGAAGCAATAACCATAAACGCGAGTGAAACCGCGAGGAACAGCTAGTCTCTTATAATCAGGCTTATTTAGTTCTACTTAGGTACTAAAGTATCAGCAATAGTTTTCTTATATAATTAACCATAGAACGGATGTATAGACTACCTAAATGGTTTGCACCTAACCAAATTGCCGCCATGGACATTGACAAACTAAACATTGTTCGGACGGTTTATTGCGGATGTCTAAATGTGGATTCAAATGCTTCTGTGCCTGTAATTACTCACTTACATTATTAACACTAGGAAAACGTTATTGGCTAAAATCAGAAAATTTATTTCAGGCTATTTTCACGATAAGATTCTATTATAGTATT
The DNA here is from genome assembly GCA_037950945.1 of Hypolimnas misippus. Classification (NCBI taxonomy): domain Eukaryota; kingdom Metazoa; phylum Arthropoda; class Insecta; order Lepidoptera; family Nymphalidae; genus Hypolimnas; species Hypolimnas misippus. The sequence continues at coordinate 6,986,542 of JBBEEQ010000014.1, forward strand.
TTTACGAATGCAATATGATTAGGATTATTACATTATTATAGATATTAAAAAAGAACTACTTTTAACAATATCATTAATAAGTACAAAATACTAAAAACTATTTTTTAAGGAAAAATAAAGGTAAAAAAGCAAAATTGAGGTTGAATTTCTGGTTGTCTCTGGAAGGCGCAATAGGATTTGAGATCACAGTTTGTATTCAGTCGGCTCGCCAGACCTCGCCTACGGGTCCAGACGAATATGAAATGGATAATCCATTTTAAAATTAATGTATTTTATTTCATATTCGTCATCGTTATCATTTATGTGTCATTTCATCATCATCTTACACTACTTAATACAATACTTCATAAGGAAGATTTATTCGGTATTTTTTGTGTATATTATGCGTTTTCGACTGCAAACAGATTAATTTGACTAAAGACTTAACGAATGAAACTATGTTTCTTGGTTTTACTGTGTTTGTTGCGTCTTTTGAACATAAAGATGCTTTCAAATGAAGCTGATTAAACTAGAGTTTATTGTAAGTATAGTCATTGTATTTTAGAACGATGGGGCTGATATCACTCAGTGAAAGAAGCCTTTTATAAAAAATGTTTTTTGTATTTATAAAAAATAAATATATTTGATATATTTCTTGTGTCTTCTGAAGAAACGTATCAATTAAAAGCCACATCCAACATCTTCTTATGTCACGGTGGAGACCGAGCACGTGCCGCTGTCACGCTTCTTTGGTCCCGTTTGAGATCACGTTATATACCAGCGGTATATAATAACCGTATGTGACGGGACCATTGTTGCGACACAATGGAAGATTATATTTTTACTATAGATTCGTATAAACGACGTCTTTAATTTCTCGGGTGGTTTTATTTAATACATATTTTTATTGGTATATTATTCGCGTATGTCTCTTATAAATGGACGCTGATAAGCAATAATGTGTCAACCCACACGGACTTCATTTTGAGAAAATGGCGTCTAAAGATGTCAAACCTATTCTTAATCAATTTGTTTTAAGACGTATATATCCATCTTTTCTTTTTTACTTTGATAAAACGTATAATTAATTAAAAGCAGATTGATATACTTAATGTGTTATCTAATAATAAGTTCTTCAAATATTTGAAATAATTGTATAAATAGCAAAATATGGAACGCACTTGAAATTCGAGGCATTAAATTAAGAAACTTTTGCCGTAATAATTCAGTTTCTATAACTTAAAATTACATTTCATATTGTTAAATAGGTGACACAATATCAAAATACATCAATATCTGTAAATTCGACATTTTGTGGGTTGACACATTATTGCTTATCAGCGTCCAAATATAAGCTTTAAAATTGCAATGAAATTCGAAATATTTATCTTTTATTTTGTCAGTAGTTTTAATTTAAAATCTAGCAAAATCTAGAGGCAAATGGCAAATCTTTATAAGTTCTAGCTGTGCCCCGCGGTTTCGCCTGTGTTATTTTGAGGAAAAATGATATTTATATAATGCTTACCTTGAATCGGATTCGGGTTTAATTTTTTTTTTCGCGTAATCCTCTATTATATTTTTTAATTGAAATAAATATTTTTCAAATCAAATTAGCCTGAGTTACTTCTTGTTACTTTAAAAATAGTGTTTTTAATGTAAGTTTTAAGTTTCGTTTAATCACTTACTGAATTTAGTTAAGAACTGTTAATTTGAAAACACACTATTTATGCCAGTAGACATTCCATACTAATGTATTATGTATTATAGGTACTAGAGAAATTAACTTTATGATATCTTTTTGTAAACATTAGTCGTATCTGAATATACCATGTTTTTCTTATTTTATTATAATATTATTTTTTATTCTTTAATAAACTCCATAATTAATTGATCTTGATATTAGCAAAAAACTTCGTGTAAAAAGTAAAAAAAAGTGTTTAGTTTACATATAGAAAACATTTCACTCCATATTATATAGGCATTCCGAAAAAATATCCAAAAAGACTCCGTCTTCAAGCGAAGCTGCCTTAAAGTCGCGGTATAGCAGCACGTGTAGAACTATTTTAATATTAAACGACCTTATTCCCGTTAAACGGAATACATTTTCAAAGACGTGACACGTCAAAGAGTTCTTGTCGCAATAAACTTAATTACTAAACCGACCTCGATACTGCGTAAGATTATTATGTATGTCTGTTACAGAAGTAATGATAATTTGAAATCATAGTTGTAATTTAGATTGATTTTTTGATGATATTGCAAAATTATTTAGTAATTTTAAAACAATCTATAATTCTAAAATTAAAACGATTTTTACACTAAGATTTTCGTCAAAATAATTAAAAAATCGATGCAATTTGCAATGCAATTACACCAAAATAATTGCATCTATTGCTTGAAATAAAGTACAATAAGTACCTACAAATTGATTTTTTTTATTTATTTAATGCCTATTCTACAAGTAGGTATACTGTATTTTGCCGTAATATATTCGGAAAATTACGTGACTGATGAAACCTTTATTGGACGCTGATAAGCAATACCGTGTCAAGCCACACGGACGTCATTTTGAGAAAATGGCGTCTAAAGATGTCAAACCTATTCTTATTTCTATTTATGTGTGAAGACATATATATCTGTCTTTTCTTTTCTTTTTTGATAAAATGCGTTATTAATTAAAAATAGATTGATATTGACTTTTTGTGTGTTGAAACAATATTGCTTTTCACCGTCCGACTTTGAATACAAATATCCCAAGTACTGCAATGAGAAAATAAACAGCCACGCGAAGTCATACATGTCGCTAGTATGTGATATTTAAATACCAATTTATAATGTTCTTACATTCCCACCTTAGACACACGAGTCGTAATTACTTGCTTATTACACAGTTCAGGCGGTCGTGACGCGCCTACGAACTACAAGCAAGGATTGTTCTATTATGAATATCTTTATATACTTATATATTTATTTCGTCCGTGTATATGTCATTGAACTTCTCCTAAACGGCTCGACTGATTTTGATTATTTTTGTGTATGCCTTCGTAGTTTTTTTACACCCTCAAATGAATGTTTTTTTTTTCATCAAAATAAAAAAAAAAAACAATTTACATAATAAACTAATCAGTACGTACATTAATGGAAAATTGGTAAAAAATAATCTGTATGTTACAGGTCACGTAAAATATAATCATACAACCGAATTAGACTTTTGGTGAAATTTTTAGTTGGCAGTAAGCTTTGAAAGAAGCATTTAATTTTTGATTCGCTATGCATTGAAGGGTGAAAGACCCACTGTCATTAGGAAGATATAGATTCACTATCTGATCTAATAGGTGGTGCTGATATCGGGCAGTACGTCCGTATATCTATAACTCTACTACATAACTACATCCGATTCTTAACAAATCATATTCGGCCTCACTACAAAAGATTTAAACAGACATTTAACGCGTGTTTAAAAAAATCCGTACTACAAATCCGCGTCTAAGCACAGTTTTGAGTTAAACACGCTTTAGATATAGATTAACATACGTTTAAGTGAGTTTAATAGATGTCTAAAACCTATTTCAGCTGTCAAATGTAACGTATAACATTTTATAAATAAGTTTTTTTATGAGTTCATTCGCTGTTAAGCAATTTAGAGAATATTTTAAGCATTGTTTAATCTTTAAACACTGTTTAGCTAGATACGTGTTGAACATGGTTTTAATGCGTCTTTTGTAGTATGACAGATTTTGTTTACTGCTATCCTAAGTTTTTGCGTGATGCTTTTTAGTCTATAATCTCTTTCTTTGCTTCCGAATTTTTTAAATAAGATAGACAGTTGTTGACAGTGGATTGAGAAAGATTATATTATAGTTTTTTTTTATGCTGACAAAAAATTAAGAGTAAATATTAAGCTTAAAAACAACAAAAATTGCTGTAAGTAGTTTGAATAATTTCTGTTTCTTCTTATATTTTTTAGTTATGATTAGACTAGCAGACAGACGAATTAGCATTTTTTTATTAAAGATTCAATTAGGAAGGCTTTTCATTTTCAACAAACACCTGCTTAGCATAAAAAGGTTAAAGTTTTCTTTTTAATCATTGATACAGGACAATTATATACTTATGTATCAGAATTTTGTTTTTGGATACAATTCTCAGCAAAATGCAAAAAAAAAACAACAACAAATATTAGTGAAATTAAAAAAACCATTCTAAATATTTTTCGTATATTTTGATATATACATATTTATTGTCGTTAATAAATAAAATAATGCCTTTAATGGACCTAAAATACTTATTATAATAAATTTTAAATATCGTTTAACGGCATGCTATTTTCTCATCGGCAATATTTCCGTTTCGGCGCGCGGCAAATTTCTCATCAGGCGCAGTATGGCGATCATTCCGACCGCTGGCTCGTATGATGCATCTCGTCCGCACTCGGTAATTGCAGTGCACTGATATCTCGAACATTTATAGGATATCTATCGATTTTATTTCACTTTAAGAAATCTTGTAGAATCTCTTCTGTCATTTTAAAGATTTTTTTTATCTTTTTAATGTTATAAATTATTATTATATATTATTATTAGTATTGTGTAAATTCAGGGTTCTTGCTCAAAATATACTCTTATTTTTAAACATTGCAAATAATTATTCTATAAATTCTTATGAGATCACGAGATTAGCTTTTGACGTACATATATATATATATATATATATATATATATATATATATTTTTTAATAAAAACATTTCAAATTTACCATATTAATGAAGTTGTCAATTGATATTATATAACGTGCTTAGCAATGTTTTTAATTTAAACATTTTCTGCCTTACTACAAAAGATTTAAACAGACGTTAAACGCGTGTTTAAAAAAATCCATACTAGAAATCCGCGTCTAAAGACAGTTTAGAGTTAAACATGCTTTAGATATAGATTAACATACGTTTAAGTGAGTTTAATACATGTTTAGAAACTATTTTAGCTGTCAAATGTAACGTATAACATTTTATCAATAAGTTTTTTTATAAATTTATTCGCTGATAAGCAATTTAGATAATATTTTAAGCAATGTTTAATTTTTAAACACTGTTTAGATAGACACGTGTTCAACATGGTTTTATTGCGTCTTTTGTAGTATGACAGTTTGAGTTTCAATTAAGATACTCAGTTTGGTACAAAAAACAAAAAAATAACGAAATCTTTTATCTTCTAAGCGTAATAATCCCGGGTTAACTAATTTTTCTTACTATAAAATCAATAGACATAAACTTAAGTAATATTGAAATACTTCTCATAACTTTAACTTGTTCTTTAACAAGAGAGCAATGACTTTAAAGTCACACTAACTTAAAGTTAATATGTCCGCTTTTTTATGTAATTTTCTTTTCTCTATAATAAGTTTTTACATAGATTTTCCAGATTGGCGCTAGAATGACTACCATAATAAAAACAAATACTCATTATAAGCAATAATGTGTCAACCCACAAAAAGTCACATTCTGATATATTTATGTATTCTGATAATGTGACCTGTATTCAACATTATTCAATTATTTTTTAAGTCATCTAAACTAAACAATTAGGGAAAAAAGTTTCATTATTTAATGTTTCGAATTTTAAGTGCGTTTCATATTTTGCAATTTAGCCTCATTCGTTCGAAAAGCTTATTTTTAGTTGAAACCTTTCATTATAACAATCTGATTTTAATTTATTATACCTTTTATCAAAATAGATAACAAAAGATGGATATATACTTCTTAAAACAAATTTATTAAGAATCGATTTGACACCTTTAGACGCCATTTTCTCAAAATGAAGTTCGTGTGGCTTGACGCAGTATTGCTTATCAGCGTCTATATGACAATGATAACTTTATTGACAGATTAAAATAAATTTTTTAACATGAATATTTTAAACAGTAGCATTTTTTGCTTCATTAGTAGTACAGATAGTTTTACTCATTTTTCTCATCGGTAACATTTCTGAGTCGAAGTAGAAATTTTTCATCAGGCGCAGGGTAACAGAGATCATCTCGACCACTCGCTCGTGTTATCCTGCACTCGGGTAATTGTGCCGATTTACTGACAATTTATAGGAAATCAGTTTTCAATTTGATTTACCGATTTACTTATTTTCAGTAGGAACGCTTGAATATTACATTTCTATCGAAAATAATTATTTTGAGATGACAATGATCTTAAAAAGTTGGATGGATAATTTTTAAATTTTAGCATGTCAAAGCTTCTCGATCTTTTATATATCTCGACAAATGTACATAAAATTGGTCTTGGGTGTTTAGATCGATTTGTCCTGGGAAATTGGTCGGTAATCATGCAGAGCTCTAAAGGGGCTGAAATTGACGGAAATTAAATTAATTAGTAAAGTGTTACAATCTGTAGATACTATTATCACTAAAAACATTTTTCAAGCCCGTAGATCACTTTGAAGTCAAGCCACATTTTTTTAAGGTTTTTTGTGATACCTCTAAAATGGTGCATTTTGAAAAAAATTTAAACGTACGTGCGACGTAAATTAAGTTACTTCCATACTATTTTTACCTCGCTATTCACCTTTTACCATATTTTAAATTCTTTTAAGTGCAGTACATTTTGGGTTTGAGAAATAGGTATTAATTCACATATCACTCCGCTTTATCAATATTTGTTCAATTAATATAAAAACATCAGTCCATATTCCTCTTCAGACTACGTTTCAAAGTATTTATGTATCAAACAGCATTTACAAAAGTTAATTTGTTCGTAAAAATATTTATAAAACTAAGGATCATAAGATAAGGTTTAATATAAGAAAATCACTAATATAATAGCAATTATATCAATTTACAAAACACTGTCTGAATTTTTTTTTCGATCTATATATCTAAACATTTCCAATACGATTTATCCGAGCTAAACTTCCTTTAATAAAATCACGTCAATTAATTAAGCCAATACATTGAGGCTAGAAGCAGACCAGCAGCGCCATCTATACTGTAAAAGTAATCGAGCGTGAACGAGCGCGATTAATAAATGACGCTTAAAACTCAACCTTTTTTCGGCTAAGCTAATGGTCCACGAATAAATAGCTGCTTTTTTATAGCCGCTAAATGTTCCCTAAGATTTATCGTTGGATATTTTTACCGGCTTTTGAATAAATTATTAAGATACAGTATAAGTATATAATTGATTTTTTTCGCTGACATAATAAAGGTATTGTTTAGACATAATATAGGTTTTCGTAAGTTGTATATAGTGAATTTAAAGTTTGACTATAAATTCAAAGTAATCGTATATATAGAAATTACTGTATATCATTTTGAATTTAATTGTACCTAGTATAGTCTAAGAACTAATAGTGTAGAAGGGTAACCCCGAAAGCACTTTAAGCGATAGTTCTGATTATTGTATCTAGTGGTTAATTAAAAAAAAATTGTATATAGAATAATTTTAATAAATATTCACTCTTGTATGATGTTTTGTCATTGAACAATTTGTTAAGTCCTAAAGTCTGAATTTCTAAATAAACTGAATAGATTTAATTATTTGCTTTATTATACTTGCCTTCATCTTGTTAAACATAAATTTGTCTTAGAACAATACAATCCTAAACATATAATTATGTTTTATAGTATACACATAAGTTTGCTTTATGTGGTGAGTTTGCTGCAATGCTAAGTAACTTTAGAACTTGAGTTTTTAGTCTTAAAAGGTTGAGTAAAAATTTAAAAAAATCTCACTATGGTTATTTTATATTTCCTAAACTCTGTTATTCTGCAAATACCTTCTCTCAAGTGATCACTATAAATTATAGTAAATTTAATATTTTGACCATATTTTGATCATTATCATAAAGGTAAATATTTTACAAAAACGTTCAAATTTACACCCTTGGTATGGAAGCTATGTGTATGAATAGAATAGAATATTATCATCATTAAATACTAGCTGTGCCACGTGGTTACACCCGTGTTAATTTGAGGAAAAAATGTACTAAAATTTATTCCTTATTTGCAAAATTTTTCATCGATGCTCCGCTCCCATCGGTCGTAGCGTGTTGTTATATAGCCTATAGCCTTTTTCGATAAATTAACTATCCAACACAAAAATATTTTTTCAATTCGACCGAGTAGTTTCTGAGATTAGCGCGTTCAAATAAACAAACTCTTCATTTTTATTTTATTAGTAAATATTATTTACTGTTTTTCGTCATCACAAAAATTACTCAAAACTGAGTACAGGTATTCAGATGTTTTAACAACCCAACATGCAAATCCTCATAACATAAGTAGAAGTTAAACATGTACTGCCTTACTACAAAAGTTTTAAACAGACGTTAAACGCGTGTTAAAAAAAATCCATACTACGAATCCTCGTCTAAAGACAGTTTTGAGTTAAACATGCTTTAGATATATATTAACATACGTTTAAGAGAGTTTAATAGATGTTTGGAACCTATTTCAGCTGTCAATAGTAACGTATAACATTTTATCACTAAGTTTTTTATGTGTTTATTTGCTGTTAAGCAATTTAGATAATATTTTAAGCATTGTTTAATTTTTAAACACTGTTTAGCTAGACACGTGTTCAACATGGTTTTAATGCGTCTTTTGTAGTATGAAAGTTACTGCCTTACTACAAAAGATTTAAACGTATGTTAAACGTATTTTAAAAAATCCGTACTACAAATCCTCGTCTAAGGTCGGTTTTGAGTTTGACGTGCTGTAGACGTACGCTTAACAGATGTCTAAAGCCTATAATAGCTCTCAAATGTAACGTGTGACATTATATTAATAAGTTTTCATGATTTTATTATCTGTTAAACAATTATTAAACACTCTTTAGTTAGACACGTGTTGAAATTGGTTTTATTGCGTCTTTTGTAGTATGACAGTAGAAGTCATAGAAGTACGAGTAGAAACCTCTCACACACCAATCACACATAATAATACTTCAAGTATATATTTAATCGTTTATTATGAGCATGTTTATTTACAATAGATACTCATTTGAATAATTTCAGCTACCATAGTGTAGAATAGTAGATCTACTATAAATAAAAGATAGGTACACAACCAATATATTTTTTTCTATATTAATATAATATCAAGGTACTTAGAAGCGAGTTTCAAAGACGAATAGTTAAAATATTAAAAAGCATGCAACCTGTAGAGAATACGGTTTCGTGAAAAATTATAATATAGCAGATTTTTTATTAAATAATGTTATTTATGAAATAATATTTACACAATATAAATATATAAAAGTTCACGTAAACTACTTAATGAGAAAACTTCGTTTGAACGGCAGTGTTTCTTTCGCAAATTACAACAGTATCATAACAAACCATATTTAATGCATTCAATATATACTAATTATTATATAATGTATTCTATAACTCTTTGGTATACATTTTTTTTATAAAATATCTACTAAAATTATATCTACTTTATTTTTAAATGTATATGAGCTATTACAATCATAAGTACATAATTATTATTCATTATAATCGAACGCTATAAAAATTATTGGAGTTTGTATCGGATATAATCGTTATGTATCAAAAACATCTGTCAATAAATAACTGTGTAATTTCACTACAATAAAAAAAATAAATGTGTTATATTGTCATTTATATTTAAGACAAAAAAATTAAGTATTTTCGAAAATTGTTAAAAAATTTTTTGATTAGAAAAAATATTAAAAAAAAAATGTTTAATGTCAATATAAAGTTGTTTCGTTAAAATTAAAAATGTGACTAATGTGTTATTTATATTTCATAAAAAAATAATTGTCCACTGAATATTGGCTTGTCTTACCTGTATTTTTGCGTTTTGGCACAATTCGTATTTGCATTATAATATCATATCATATTACTATAAGATAAATATCATATTCTACATTATACCCAACATCGATAGATACGATTTATAAATTATATATCAATACATTGAAAACCTTATATACCATTTAAACTTTATTAGTACATATAAAAAGCTGAGCTACATATAATTTAAATATATAAGCGAAGGACAAATAGTTCTCAATGAAAAAACTTAGTCATTTTTAATTATTCATTTTACTTTATATCACATCGAGTACAAGACAACTTGAACTTAAATTTGATTAAAATAATCATTAATAATAAATTTTCACCAAAACGATATTTTCAAAAACAAATATTTTGAGCAAAGAGTTGCAATAATTGATTAAAACATTGAAAATTTAGAGACAATTTTTTTTTTGTCATTTATAAGACAATACGCAACGTACTATAACTTCACAATATAACTAGATGTTGAACATGTAGAAGTAACATAACATATTTCGGAAGTATGAACGATACTCTCATACTTCCCATACTTCCAGATGTTCAATTTATTTATGTTACAGTCAAAACTCTCAACTGGTCAATAGTACATTTAAATTGAAAAAATCAGTAAAAACTACTTTTGACTTAAGGCTATCGACAATAGTAGTTTTATTGTAAATAACGAACATGATGGACAAAACACTTGAAAATATGTTAGCTTAATGTTTTTTCAACTAACTTAACCTGTACGGTTATTTCAGTCAAAAGTACAATTGGACAACCTCCTGTCCAAAGTAGTTTTTATTGATTTTACCAGTTAATATTAATAATCAAGATCAGTTAAGATTATTGATCGGTTAAGGGTTTTGACTGTAACATACTTTATGTACTCCAGATTATGGAGTATCGATTATTTTATTGAATTATATAACAATGGTATGATATGTTTTATGTACTATACGTTAAATGAACAATTTATGGTCTTATGGTCTTATGATGTGTTCAACAACCCACTGTTTTTTTAATTCTATGCACACGATTACTAATACTTATATACAAGAATTTGAATTATTGGTAACGTTATTAAGATTAATAGATGATTACATTAGGCCAGTATTTATTACTAAATGAACATTTTTATTTACCAAATATCCTTTTCAATATTTAAGAACAATACAGGATATACATATATTTGAAAGTTTATATTTAAATATATAGGTTTTGGATAACTGTTACCTAGGCCTGGTTCATGTAACCGTTGAATATATTTTAAAACTAGACTAAGCATTGACTTGCCTAGTTTACACCGATCTAATATTCACGTAAGACCCTATTCTGGTTCAAGTATTTGATAACCCGATACTAACATTTGTGCATTTCACCAGATTTTTTATTATAATACATAATATTTATTCGGCTAAAACGAGAGCCTAAACAACAAAGCCGATATTATTACTGATATACCCTTAAACGCTAACATACAAATAATACTTTTAACTTTACTTGGACCAAAAAACGTTGAAATAGCTGCACTTAATGAACCAATTCCTTCACTAGAAAAACATTAATCTAAACAAAAATATACAATAAAAACTACTATAAATATAACAGCCGCAGGAATTTCACTATTCGATAGCAAAAATCCCCATTGATTTACCTAATATAGTACATAATACAAAAATGTCCGTAAATAAGGATGCGGTTCATAAAAGCAGTGTCGAAATTCAAAATTACGTTTATAATTAAATTTTGATTTTTCTATAAATACTACAACAATAAAACACTAAAATGTACTTATTCAATAATATTGAATCACCGAGTTAAGTATTCGAGATTTTTTTTATCGATAAGTCGAAATCGATTGAACATAATCGGAAGACAAATTAAGGAGTCGAAAAATTTTAAGCCTATTTTATTTAGGCCTGATATTAATCGCAATTTATTTATTACTAACAATATCTTGATGGATAAATACAAATTCCTTATAACAATTTAATCTGTAAACGCTAAAATTTAGCATTACTTTAGCGTTGAAATTCATGCTTTAGTTAGCGATTCGAATGTTCTAGAAAGTCTATTAAATTGTTTAATATCATCATCCGAATTCAATTTTACTTCAACAGAATCATTAATCTATTCAACTTCAGTTTCAACAACAGACAATTCGTTATCAGAATATAATTTATCAACAGTTGCTAAATAAGCTATAACCAAATTGGTACCAGAATTTTTTGGTAAACACTCATGAAACATTAAATTTCCATTTTAACATCCAAAATCTAATACTAATACTAGCAAATATTACCTTTCCTTTCACAATTCTTCTGTAGATGCGATTGGAGCTTTAAGAAGAGTTCTCGGACTTCTAGAACCGTCAGAAGATTTAGAAGATTGGAAATCTTCATTTGATAATGAAGCTGGTATTGGTGCTATTTTTAATTGATGACCATTTAGTTTAATTTCTGTTATGGAATGTGATCTCCCATGGTTGACGGGTTTTTCTTTATTAGAATTGGTTGTAGGGTCATGGGTTGGAGTTTTTGCTATCGCTTGAGGTACTCTTACTCTATTCGCTTGTTCACGTAAAGCCATTTGATAAGCTACTTCGAAAGCTTCTCCGAGTGTTAATATTACTTCTGTCGCTTGATCCTGGAAAAGAACACAATATTTTAACTTTACATATTTTGTCATTTCATTACATCGCTTACAATAAGATACTTTTATTTGAATAATCTAAATAAGTCTTGTGATAACAAAATTCGATGTTCCTCCATACGAGTGAGATTGTATCCATAAAGTATGCAATATGAATATTACATTTTATTTCATGAAGTAATACATATAAGAAATGTTTCTTATATTTCTTACATTGATATCAGTTTAGATCTTTTCAATACAAATGTTGATAGTCTAATTATTACGATCAATTTAGATTCAAATACCAATATGGCTAATGATACTCACCATAGTGGCGACTCTGAAGACGTGGCAGTAATGGCTCCTAGTTGTATGATCCTTGGTGATGTAAGCGAAGTGAGTGAGATCATCTGCATCTTGACACGCGCAATGTATGTTACGTATTTCATGTTCACAAACCAGCTCCTAAGGATAATGTACCAGTTATTGATAAACTAGATAAGTTATTTTAAGTTAATTTTACTAATTAGTTCGTCCCGTGTTTCAATTATAATGTACAGTGTAGAAACTTTTATTTATGTCCAAATCTTTAACAAAATTCTTCAAATTGGATCAGCTATTTGATATTTGGGAATACGTAACAAATAAACAGACAGACAGACAAACAGACACAGTTACTTTTCTATTTATAAGAATATTATGGATTAAATAGGTGATGTAGAACGACTTAAAATTGTCAATGTGAATCCTATACTTCAAATTAAAGGTACATCAACTTTTAATCGTTATCTTCGAATGTAAAATTTTAAAACTATCTCCAAGTAAATAATATAGTTCAACGTTAATTACCAATATTATTAATCAAGTAAGTGAACCACGTTACAGGGAAATGTTACGTATTTTACAAACAGTATTTTTTGATTAAAAACATTTTTATTAAAAGCCCAAATAAATATTTTTAAGGAATATCGGAATGAAATTTCAATTTTTGTTTCGAGCATAACAGCGAAAACACTAATTATCCGGCCTAACTAACCGTGAAGCCTTCTGACATAAAAATCATCCTCGAAAAAATAATAAAAAAAAACAATCCTTTTTCTATAAGAAACACAAAGGATAGCCGAGTAGACCGATCAAGTGTGAACGTTGTTCCATAATTAAAAATCAAATGGGCAAAGTCAGGGGTTTCGGTTTAGCTCCCTAAGGGAGTCACAGTACGGATTTACCCTTTCTACGCTTGGTTAATTTTCAAAGAAAGTTTCTTTACACAAAGAATTTTTCGACGTAAATAAAGCTGAGGCTGAATATTTTGTACCAGTTAGGAGATGTTTTTAAACAAAAACCGAGGAAAAATTCTTGAAAATATGATGAATTTTACTAATAATATGAACGCTTCTGAAATTTGGTACTTGTATTGCAAAATCTGTATTAAATTGACTTTGAATGGAAACATGTGTAAGAATATTATATTTGTAACATTTTAAGTGAAAACGTGAATGTAAGAAGGTAACCGTATTATGTGTATACAAAAAAATTCAAACGCGTTTGAGACTATTTAAGAAATAAATTATTTTTGGACTGATTGTTTTTTTTTCAAATCAGAACTTTACCATCTTCTTCATTTATCTTTGTCTCCAAGTGACACTTACTCTAGTAATAGTGTTTAGGAACTTGACGCCTCGGTAGCTTATTGACAAGATGATATCGGGTGAATCGCGCGGTTCTTTGGTAGATTTCTTCAGCTTCTGAATTGACTTCTTCGTAGATTCCGTTCCTCTTAGTTCCTTCACAACCGTCGATCCTAGGTACTGTTACAAATAAAAGTTTATCGATGAGTAACTCGTTTTAACATGTCCTGATAAGTTTAATTTAAAGAATTTTTGGATTGAAGAATTTAGGTATCTTTGATTTTAGATAACCAACCCAAGTTTATTGTCGTTATGCGTTCAAGTTTATATGGTGAGTATGGGGGGTGAATTAAAGCTCTACTTACATTGGCAACATAAGTCACAGCGCCCGTTACTAGTACAAACGGTTGATGTTTCCATTGCGTCTTCAAGGCCCCCGGCACTCCCACGAGGAGTTCAGACGGTGCTCTGATCTCCAGGTCCGATGGTCGAGGGGGTTGAGGAGCTGGTCTGTTTTTCTTACTTCTTTTCAAAGTCTCCCCTCCAGGGGGTGCAAGTGTTGGAACCACGGGTGGTGGAACAGGTTTTAAATTTTCCGAAGGCGGTAATTTTTCTTTAATTTCTTCTTTTAATTGTTGAATATTATTTTTCTAAAACAATCAATGAAAAGTTACACAAAATATCCCTTAATTAATAGTAGCACAAAGTTGATCATACTCGAATAGTAAGTAAAAACAAAAGAACACCGCCCCGTAGACAACAAAAATGGAATCAAAGAGATTGTTTTTTACAAAAGGAATACCTTAATTAACTCAAAATGTATATCACAATCGCGGAACTCATTAACTAGCAGACGTTAAAGCAACGTAATAACCTATCGACTACCTGAATAAAAAAAAAAAAACACAACGCGCGAAAGAGTGCTAATTAAATCAAAAAGTGCCCAACAAAGCCTGAAACAAAAACGAAAACTGAATCAAACAGTTCACACTTCAGAAGTGTAAAACAAAAATGTTCCAACGTAAAAAACGCGTTGTAGACAAGCGTGAAATTTTAATTAAGCCTCTACAAGCGTAAGGCACAAAAGGATATAATTGACAGTGTCAACCATCTAATTTGACGAGTGTCATTTGACGGTAATAAAAAATGGTAGAGTAATGTAGTTGGGCTTTGAATAGAATATTCTTCCGTTGCAGTGAACATCAATGGCTGGGGAGATAGGGCGCTGTTCGGGCTTTCGCGGGTACAGGTTGCGGGTTCATCGATTTTGCCAAAAAAGAACGACAATTAGGTCTATGCTTTCCTTTGCTTGTAGTTAAATTATCGTGAAATGGACGTTTATAGGTTAATACTGGTCGATGCTTATTTTTGGGGACGAATTTTTATTTCTGTTTCTGAATGCGGATTCAAATTTACATGGTTCTTTTGTTTATTATTTTCAGCGGTATTTAAACAATAATTTATGATATAAAAAAATTAGTATTCAACGCATTAATTTTTTTTAGTTATATATTATAATTTAATTAAGTAAAATGTGCTTTTCATATAGCATTACTATTAAAAAAATACTGAAGCAAACAGTATTCATTACCACTAATAAAACCCTCAACGTTTCTACATATTCTGAAGCCTAAGTAAATGCACATAGATTTTTTCTTTCTATGAAACCTATGTATTCCGCCGTTTTTACGTCATGCCAGTAGTTAGGGCTGTAGAGTGGCTCACTCGGCGAATGAATAGAGGTCTGAATAGACGAATTGAACACTAATTACCCATACAGGGTTGGCGACGTGTGAAATTAAAAAAAGGTCTCGGCTATGCCTTTTAAAAACACACGTATAGGAATTTATATACAGCACAGGCAGGGTATGTGGATATATTTTATGAGATTGTATTGACTATGTATGCATAGTTTTGTTACGCCATGATTAATAGGTGTTAATTTAGTAATTTTATCTGACTTTCCAACAAGAATAAAATACGTTTAAGGCGTAAAATACACGTTAATATACAAAATAACTTACACTGTCAGACTTATGTTTAACAAATAAATTTTATTATACTATATGTTATGCAAAAACTTCATCTTCAAGAAGAAGTTTTCAATTTGTAGCATTTTTAATTTTTGTTGCATTAAAGCATTTCTAACATGATTTTGAAAATTCTTTATTTGAATTGGTTTGGTTTTGAAACAGTTTGGTATTTAACTCAGAATAACTGGAATTAATATGCAATCAAAACAAACGAAATTTTATATTTTACTTTTGAAGTCGATTTATTAAAAAAAAAAATTCCAATTTCGATTTCACGACAACCACTCATATCAAAATGCCTATATTTACATCACTTAGTAAAGCGTTATAACTTTACCATATTAAAGGCAGCACGTGTCGAATTTGCCAGCGATATAACCTGGCATTACAATTTTCTACTCTCAGCCACACCTGGGGTGTTGCCGGGTAACACACGTGTTTAATTAGCAAGAGATGAGCAATTTGAGGGATTACCTTTAACACCCTTTGGATTTTACGCTGATGGCTTTTTAATAAACTTCGAGTGACGTGATAGAGAGATTAAGGGTGATGGTACACTGTAAATATGAAATGAACATTCGAACGATACTGTTTTAATTCAATATAATTAACTCTTTTTTTTTCGAATTTTGCTAAAAAAAAACTATTACATCGTAATTAAGCAATAAATATTTACACTTATTCTTCAACTTTCATATTTTTAATGTTAGTTTGATTTGATGTAATGGTTCTAAATGCGATGTAAGTTTTGATTGCCTTTTATTTTACCCGGTGTTTCGACAGAGTTGCATCTCACGAACTTGTGGTCACGACATGCATCTATGGCGTGATTAGACCTCTTATATACATTTTATTTAAATCAGAGTCATATAAATTGCGGAATTTAAAAAACAAACGATTTGTAATAAAAATTAAAAATCAATTAAATGCATGTACATATCGGCCGGTATAGTGCAAAACCGCGTAACTAGCTTTTACAAAAAGAATTTGAATGATGTGAAAAATTTCACTATCGATAAAAAACAAGTTAGCTAAAAATTATACAATCGATATTTGTAAAATTAATACAAACGCACAATACACTGCGAAATAAAAAATGCTCTAAAAGTCTTATGTTTATCTTAAATCCATTTTATTTAGGTTAAAACATAGACTCTATAAGAAAAGCTAGATACGCGGTTTTGCATAATCCCCAACAATATAAGCATATGTTTAATTTACTCGTGGGTACAGATGTCATTTACTTACAAAACCAGACAAAGCGAACGTACGATAATATAGTCGCATGCAATGAGTTACACGACACTATTACACTTTAGACTTATATTAATTATATTCTAATAAGTTATACAACCTATATTTCTTAAATATTCCATAATTTACTGATAGTCTATTTTTTTACTTGTCCTTATTTGGTAATTACAACACGAACGAAAACTACGATTTTTCGAACTTTTTTTTTCATTAAAATTTTACGTTCTAAAAAGTGATTCATTTCAATCATTCTTCATAATTTCTTATCTAACTCTTGTGTGGCTAGAAATACGCTATATTCGTCTGCTAAATAAGACAGATAAAGAAAAATGGACTATAACAAAAAGTGTATTTGAAAACATTACTTTTCGTACATGAAAACTAAGGATCATTATTATCTCTATTGAAAATATTTCCAAAATCATTATTTTTGTATTCAATACCGTTTATAAACTGTTGACTATTCAATCAGAAATTGTTTTCTTTTATAGAGTCAAAATCTCATTATATTATGTAATTAGTAATTTTAGTCAATAAAATCATTCATTATGCAAATCAATAAATGCATTAAGTAAAGGGCATATGAATAATACTTAGTTTTTACGATAATTTATCAATTTAGCATTATTTAAAGCGGATATTATGATAATATCAATATCATGATATGATTTTAAAGACGTAATAACGCGTATATGGTGAAGGGATGTCCTGTGTTAAATTAATTCAACGAGTGATCGTGTCCTTATGACGTTTAATGGTTTATAAATGTGACATGCAACGATTTGAATGTTAAGTGAAAGTTTTATATTGATTTAAAAAAGTCATTATGTTTGTTTGATATCCATATCAACACTAATAAATGAAATTGAAGTGGCTGTTTGTAATTTCAAGTTAATAGCTTTTTATCAAATACATAGCGTATGTATATGCAAGTATATACATCACACATCAAAAAATGATTTTTCGAATTTTTGTCTGTCTGTCTGTCTGTTTGTTCCGTCAAATCTCGGAAATAGTTTGACCTATTTTGACAGGCTTTCTCTGGCAGATAGTTAATGAATAAAATATATGTAATAACTTAGACTACTTTTTAAAAAAAAAATTAATTTATTTTTATTTTTCGCAGACGAAGTCACGGGCACCAGCTAGTCATTAATAAAAAATATTTATTATTATTTACAAAATTTAGAGCTATATTACTTATGATGTATTTATTTTAACTATATTTAATATTGATTCTAAAATATAAAACGAAATTTCGTCAAAAACAGTTGCTTTGTGATCTATGAACAATAAATAATTTCTAAAACATTGTTCCATTACAATATTTACAATTAGTACCTTCTCCTTTCAGACTACTTAATGTCCATTATAACACAAGTTTAAAAAACTAAAAGCCTCAATATAAAAACAATCAGTTCGTTTTAATGTCATACAATTATAACTCTCAATGTATTATACCATTGCATAGTACACGCACACGACTAGCAACTTCCCTGTTAATAATTCCAACTTGCCGTCGGATATCCTTTTTACGATCTTTTAATTGAAATCATTGCATACAAAGTATATAATAAACGTCATTTTATAATCGATGTGAAAACCATTACGATAGTCATTATAATAATTAATTGCGAAACTATTTCGATTAGACACATTAATATATAAGATATGTACTATATGACTCATTTTTTGTTTTATTACGTTCATCTAAATAATTATATCTATGATATAATGTGTAGCCCAAATAAGATATTATATTTAGCAATAGCTAAATGTATTGTCTGAAAGTAATAAGCCGTATTCTACGTCTCAAAATTAGATTTAAATTAAGACATGGGTACACACATAGAGTTAATTCGTCTTTTTAAAAACAATTGTTACTGTTATAGTGCCAGTTTGTTATATATCAAAAAAAAAAAAATAATAATTAAAAAACCTAACCTAAAATAATAAATAAAACTACAAAAGAAGATAATATTTTTTTATAAACAAATACTTATTTTTAACAAGTTCCAAAACATCACAAGTAACATCCGCCATCTTAGCCGTTTTCCAATAACGTCGTTACCTATACTCGTAACTATTCTTTGAATTCAACGCTCTAATTAATCAACATATCACACGTATACAATGAACGACATCTTTCATTTTTATAATTAATATGACAGACCACAAGCAATTGAGTAACATTATGTGACAATTCCTGGCACTTATTTAGCACTTTTAGTAATACCGTTTCGTTGTCAGTCGTGAGATTGAAATTATTATATGTACTTTAAGATAATAGTTGTTTATTTACATATACAAAATAATAATAATTAATAACTTTATTGCACACGTAATGAAATAAAAACAAAAGAATAAAAGCAAGGCTTAAGACTACGGTAAGAAATGCGTGCAAAGGGCGATCTTATGAAAATAGTGATCTCTGCCAGACTACCCTACAGAAAGAAGCTTGCAAACTAAACTGAATATAATAAAATGAAATAAAAAATACAATACTTACATATATACATACGTACGAAGTATACAAACTATACACATATATAAGCAAAGTGTGTAATTATAGTTACACATTATACATTATACAATCAGGGAGACATATCTAAAACCTTAACATAATCTGCCTTACTATAAAAGATGAAATAAAATCATGTTCAACACATATAAAAGGCAAAACATTTTTTAAACATTAAACATTGCTTAAGATCTTGTCTATTGTGCTGTACTGGGAATGAAGTTTTAAAAAACTTATAAATGGATGCTGATAAGCAATAATGTGTCAACCCACAAAAAGTGAAATTTAGAGATATTGATGTATTCTGATAGTGCATTTCGTATTTAACATTATACAAAAAAAATTCAAGTCATTTGAACTAAATAAGTACGGAAAAAAGTTTCTTAATCATATGCTTAGAATATTGAAGTAAGTTCCATATTTTGGATTATGCAATAATTTAATACATTTGAAAAACATATTATTAAATTAAAATCTTTATTAGCCTATCTGCTATAAATTAATTATACTTTTTATCAAGATAGAAAAGAAAAGATGGATAAATGTTTCTTCAAACAGATGTGTTAAGAATAGGTTCGAAATCTTTAGACGCCATTTTCTCAAAAAGAAGTTCGTGTGGCTTGACACAGTATTGCATATCAGCATCCAAATAAAGGTTATGTTGCATTTAACAGCTAAAATAAATTAAGGAAATCTGTTGAACTCATGTAAACGTATATTTAACCAAGTTAAACTATGTCTAAAGCATGTTTAAGTAAAATTTTGTATGTTATATATTTTTTTATTTTAAGGCAGAATAAGTTTCTTTATGTACTTAGTTGTTTAAACAATATTCGTAAACAAGGATAATGCAGATAAAATGTAGTTTGAAATTGTAACGGTTTTCTCTTTCTATTACTCAACATGTCTGGGAAACACCATTAATATGCATGGTAAGCGGTATTGTTGAGTCCGTCTGTACGTGCAGACTACACCCATGTTTAGAATATGTATAGGCACAAATTGGCGTATGGTCAGACCAAGGGCGTGTTGGCACATTGTCTTACATGAATTATATTGTTAAAATAAATTTATGAATATTACCTATGTGCTACTAGGTAGGTAATAGGTACCTTTACCGAAAACTTTCATATTTGAAATTAAACCATTTGAAATCGAATACGTGTTAATGATTTTTAACATCCCAACATTTCCCGAAAGCCTAAGGAAATACTACAATCAAAATTAGTAACATCTATTTAACAGAAAGACTTCATTTTTCCATGGCTACTATTCGGGTTAGTCATAATGTAATAAAAAATCAATCATATATGATATACCCTATTTTAAGGTCGCTAATACACAAATTGTATCACTGATTTCTATTATTGTAAACATCATTGATAAAAGTAGCCGAAAAACGTTAACCATATAAAAAACTAAGACTTATCTTATTCAAAACCAATTCGCTTAAATTGACCAACAATATCTTTTTGTTGATAAAAAAAAGAATAAAAGAGCTTGTGAACGCGCTAGTTTAGTTAAGCCACTTAAACAAGTTTAAGCTGAAACCTTATTTACAAAGCCTAACGTTATCCATGTCACACATGTTTACAAAACGATTTGTCACTTCTAATTAATTGCAAAGATGCTTCTGGAATATAACGAGACGTTAAAAAGCTTATAGTATTTGTATTTTTTTTAATCCTAAGCCTCACACAGAAACTGTTACATGCATTTGAATATGCCGTTCTTAAGATGGATACATATTATTATTTCAAAAATAGTAAAATCTTATTAATCAGCCATACAGGAAGAGAGTAAAAACAATAATATTAACATAAAACTAAAGCAAGCATTTTATTACAAAAAACGAATACGTGAAAGGATGAGAACATTTATAAAAGATTTTTCAACATATCTGGTAATGTCAAATATGCAATTTCAATATATCCATGAACCACTACCCAAAACTAACAGATACGGTAAACATAAGATAGTAACGCATTGGATATAATAATAAATTGAATATAATAAACCAACGCAGGAGTCGTAATACTACAAAAACAAAACGACTTAAAAAAAAAAGTACAAAATGATATGTTTGGTAAGTTATAAACGATAACTTTTGAAATCAGATAAATCATATAACACCCAATGTTTTCCTACAACTGACACGAATTCAATGACATTATATTTAAATGAAATCCTTAAAACGGAATAAGAAAATAAAAACAAAAAGTGCTAGATATACATAAACATCATTCAACAGTCTGGTAAAAGAAATAACTTCAGTAAAACTTACCAAATTTTTGAGATCAGTGTTAATTTCTTCAATATTATTCGCAGGTCCATTCTGCTCGCCGGACACCGAACACAATATTCTTTTCCTATGTCCAGCCTTGTTTATTTCTAAAACTGCAGTCAATTCTACTTCCCAAATTCTTCTCACTCTATCCATATCTACATATAAATGTTTCCTAAACGTATCACTATATTGTTCTAAATTAATAGTCCTTAACCAATCGTCCACTGACTCGTTTTGGTTTTTACTTATATTATTATTGTTATGGTTATTGCTTATTTCTGTTATTTTAAGAGGTAATTGTTTAGCTGACTCGAGTATTTTCTGTCTATCGTTCTCTTCTATGCCCATTTCACGTAGATCATTATCGTTAAGGATACCATTCTGGAAATAAATAACGATCTTAGTAGATAGTAAATACAGATTCGTATAGGTTTCGTACTCTGTATTGAAGAAAAACTTGACTTAATAATACTTCATGATAAAAAGATAAAATAAGAAGCCATCAATTATACCTTATTTAAAATCAAAAGCATAAAAATGTACATATGATTTACAGATTATACGAGAAAAAAATTATGTACTCACGATAAAATCAATGTCATCGTAACCGCTCTCAACAAACAAAGGCTCATAATCGTGCATCCCAAGTCCAGATAACCAGATACCCAAACTCGATGCAACAGATGGGCTAAGACTGGACTCAGAACAGCTGAGTCCTAGTCTCGAAGTAAATTCTTGCTCCAATTCCGATACGAAAACGGATTCCCGGACAAGTTTGCTTCCGAAAGAAGCCATTATCTCTGAGATTTTGGCCCACTCCTCCTGTTGACAAAAGAAATAAAAAAATTAAAAAGATTGTTTAGTTTCGATACTCAAATATTTAGGTATTTGGTAATACGTCTTACTAATTGTTTGGACAAGTAAAAATCGGCAAATTTCTTATCGTCCTAATAATCGCATTAAATATCACCTGAATATAATTTAACGTATTTCAAATGACTTTCCTTACAATGGTGATGCTTGTTAAGCTAACCGTTCCCGAATGCCTCTCATACATCGTTACGTTTCCACGCTTGTTGACTCACAGCTCTTTTAAAGGCACCAAGCCATTGATGGTTTCCGGTATATTGTTGTGGTTATTTCGTTTAGGAAAATCGCAAAACTATATTCATAACGACTTAAGTATGTAATTCTGATAAGGAGGCTATAGCCTAGAAATTAGGTTTGCATTTCCAAAAAAAATATTTAAAACACACCTTGCAAGATACATACAAATATTCAAAAGTCCTTCGAAGTAATTTTTGCTTTTAAGAAGCGAATTTAAATATCCTGTATCATATAAAAATCCAGATTAATATTAGCATATTCCAACACCTGCCGTCAGCAAAAAAAGTCTTAAGAACACCTGTCCAACATGTGCATGTAGATAACAGTCATAAATATAGCGCACGCAGGGCATAACAATCAAGAAATATTGACTTGCAAATTGTCTAACAATAGCGATTAAACCTATAATTTTAACAAACACGGTATTTAGTATACCACGATTTATAATATCCCCTATGATATCATAAGATAAATATCAACCAATTACACTAATTGCTAAATCAAACATCATTTAAATAGTAACTGATAGCTGGTTTACAATAAAAACTATCGTACACGATAAAAAAAAATCACTTTTCATATACGTCATATTAGTTTCACTTCAAGTTATTAATGATTCACAATATAAATTTTAAACAAAAACATCAAGGATCAGTCAGTACGTATTATATTGGATATAATTATCTTTAAATAATTTGTTGTATAATAACCATATTTAATTCCACGCAGCTTTATCCTTAATGTAATCTTATAATAAATAATTACTTATTAATAAGTTATCGATATAAGCTTTTCTTTTTTCTTTATTTAAGTAATATTGTAACATGATTTTAATATTCTCGCAACTGCTTTTAACTTGGACAAGGTTGACTGCTAGTGTATTCGGAAATTATCCTAACGACCCGTAAAATACAGGGTTTTTTTAAACAAAGTGACTTTCTCTAAACAAGATAATTCAGATTATTTAGAAATTTATTAGTAGAAAAAGCAATTTAAAGAGAATATATTTTTATAAGGAATGTGATGAACCGATAAAATTCCATTTAAAAAGCAGACACTTTAATTATATTTCACGAAAAAAAAATACTTTTTACTAGGGGAGTTATGTGTAATATTTACTAGAAAGATTCAATCGATTATTTTTTACGACTCATATTAGATTTTTGTGCTTCTGAATGTGACCTGGAAAAGTTATGCAGCGATTAACAAATTCATTTGCAGATTATACTATGCAATGCATATGCAAATGTGTGCTGACTAAAGATACGAAATGCACAACCACTGTATACTGAAGCTATCGGCCAAACCCCGATATGTAGAATAGGTCAATTTTGATTCGATACACTTAGACAGATGACTTTCTTTAATATAAATCGTTTAGTATAAGGCTTCTATTATATTTAACTCCAACTTGTTAAGAAACATGTCTCGTAAGTTATGTTTGAGTAAAATATTTATATAATATATATAATAAGGACGATGTCTGTGTATACAAAACTATCGTTTAAAATAAATATTATCTGTTAAGCAGATGTGTCTGTTACGTTACCGTTATTAAAAATGTTTAGGCCTGTAAGGACAATTGTTAAGCGTATAATAAAATGAATGTTAAAGCTATACTTTAAATTATATGCACTTATATTGTACTTGTTGAAACGTCGCAAGTGTTTTGATTTTATTTTTTAAAACATTATAAACTCTTATTATTTTTGGAAACGGAATGTAACATTTTCACATCTAGTACATTAAAATACGATTCTACAAAATTAAATTATGTACTACAAACTATAAACACAAATAATAAAACAAATAATATAAAACACAGATGTGTTTTTCAACATAGAATCCATTGTAATATAAATCTTTGAGTAATTAGGATTTGTGAAAAGATTTCATTACAGATGACGTCACAGTTGTTTAAGAGCGTGACGAATCACTCACGTACATAGAATAATTGGAAGAGTTGCATAAATGAATTTAAAAAAATACTCATGATTTCGTACATTTATTAGAAATAGCGTTATCCAAACGTTTTTGTGTCATGGCAACACTATCATTGTTTAGCATTGAATTTAAATACAAGATAAGGTTTACAATACTTTTATTTCAATGAAATGGGCCTGTTGTTGGGTTTCCTGCCAATGTAGTAGGTATTTCATGTTTTATGAATAAACGTTCCTAGTACGATTCATAATAATACATCCTCAGATAACTTTAACTATGATTTGGTTTCTTTTATTAAAATTTATTCTGCCTAAGCATAATTCTAGTCACAATTGAGAATTATATGTGTAAGTTTTACTCTCGTAATTGAAATAAAACAATCTGTAACCTGGTAACAGTAACTAGGAAACCATTTGAAAGTCGTGAATGACAAAAATAAGGCACTAAAATTAAATTCGTTCGGGTGTAAAAGCAATATTTATATGTAAATCTGTAAGTAAAACTTAGTATGTAAGTGTAATTGGCGCCTCAAACCAGTACAATGTCCATACATTTTGCAAAAACTTATTTCAAAGAAAGATAAAAATATTAATCTACTTATTATGGTCTCCCCAATCACACATTAACGAGTTAAGAAATCTATATTACAATTGACAAAGTCGTTTGTAGACAAGTCAAATTCATGACAATAATTTAAGATGACATGACTTACCTAATGCAAAGTCACTTTTATGCAAATATACTTATGAACAAATAACGTCAACTGTTAGTTAACTTATCTAGGCAGATGTTTCGACTACAAGCCACAGTCTTTTGTTATTTTTTTTTGTAAATTTGCAAAGGTTGAGTGAACAACTGTAATTATAGCAAGGGACATAACTTAAGTTCCGCGGTTGGCGGCACATTATAATGACTGATGTACATGTATGACTGATGTATACCTTATGTCCTAATTGTGCTAATGTTGAAGGACAAATTAAAAAATTCAGAACCCGTCGCAAGCCTTTTTAATCAAGCCTTAATTGTAGTGCAGGTGTACTAATTCCAACTTCCTGTTTTTGTTTCTTTATAATACATCATGAAAATGAAAATAATATTTTAGCAGCTCACTCAAAGTATAACTACACTAATTTCCAACATCACTTAAGCATACTAAAAAAAATAACTTCGCTTACTTCTTATTTACATAAGATACAAGGAGTGATTAGCATTATCAATTTTGCGTATATAAAACACAGATTGAGCTACACAAAGACAACTATCAAAAAAACTCTCAGAGTTACCAAATAGGTGTGTGTTAAGTATCGTAACTATTAGTAAAACGGAAATATAAAATAAAAAAAAAACTTAGAACTACCTTTGTATTCTCTTTCTTGAACGTCCCTAAAGTGAAGAGCGCAGTTGGTAAAAACTAATTCGATACAAATGTATAAAATATAAATTAAATTTATTCATATATGAATTTCGAAAACTGAAGAAAAAATGATAATATTAGATACCATATTTTTGACTTTATCTACAGACATTCAAACCAATCACAAGATGTGCACAGACTTAACAGCAGGTGTTCTTAGCATAACCGCTAATTTTGCGAGGCTTCCTGCCTTTGTGCTGTTTCACGGACATGCGGACAAATTGCACATCTGCATAATAATACTGAATGAGGAAGATTGTACGAAAATAAGAAATATGAATCCTTTGTTGGTTGTCTTTTGTATGACTAATGCTGGCTGGAAAATGCTAAGGCGACTGGTAAAAAAATCGTTGTATTTTTTTAAAGATTCGTATTTATAAGTCTCATGTTTAAAAGAAATAAATTCTTTAAAAATTATATTTTCAATTTAATCTTTTCCAAATATTATTTATTTAAAACAACGTTCAACGAGTCTAGTGAGTTTATTTTATTTACCAAAAGACACTTTTTTTTTTCAATAAAAACTTTTTGACTTGCCTTATTTAACAAAATTTTTCATATATAAATTTCTTAATCTACAATATTCAAGCTTTACCTGTTCGTCAAACGGACTGAGGATGGAGAGAGACTTGTCCCCGCTCTGCGTCGAACTGGTCGTGTTGCTCCTCCGCCTGACCTCCTCCTCGCCATTGGTCCTCTCAGTGCCATTGCTGCTTAGGCTGTTAACAGTTTGCTCGGTAGGCGACGCGTCGTACACCGATTTAAGTTTTCGCAACGTCTTGGGACGCTCGGCCGGCATCGGCCGGAGACCGATCCCGTCGAGGGTTGTGGTGGAGCCTTTGAAGAGGCCTGCGAACAATTTTGTTAATTAGACTCTAATTCAAAGACATATCTCTGATACTATATTTATGCATTTACTAATACTATTACTATCATAATAGCCTAATGTCATATTGGGCGTTAGTAAGTACTACATAACGTAATTTGACACTGATCCCCTATAGAACACTTCGTAAAGTTTTTCCTCCCTCCACTTAAACGTTACGTTAAGTAACTATTTTTACCTTGCAGTTGCAATGTTGCACAAACTGCCTAAAAATTGTTAAAACACCCCTGTTATTGTTTTAATCTCTGTAACGATTAACATTTTACAAGATCCTCATCCCCTCAATTTCGTTACATAATATGTGAATGCATCCTTACTTTATGCTTCACTTTACCGCTTATTAATTTTTAAGCCAGAATTCCTATTATTTGTGGCTGTCCTGGTGCTGAAAATACCTATAGGTGGTGGTGATCACTTAACATCAGGTGATCCACCTTCTCGTTTGTGCGATAATTTTCTAAAAAAAAAAGAAATAAAGAAATTGATTTGTCTTTACTAAACTTGCCAGATCAGTTGTATGTTTATTATAACATAACTCGCTTCAATGAACATTTTAGTGTATAAACTGCCTTAATAAATTTAAGTTGTGGTTTCTAAAATGAAACCGTTCGAACACCCAAAACAACCATTCTTAACATTTTAGTTTGTCTGTCTTTTTATATCTATTTCTATAGCCAGGATAATATTTAAAAGTTATATTATATTTGGAACCAACTTTGATAAGACCTACGCGGATAAGTCACTTTTGAATGAAGATCTAAATTTGACCTGATTCAAGAAAAAGGAATTAAATTAGACATAAAGATTTAAATATTATTGATCTATACCTACTAATATTATAAAGATGTAAAATTTGTTTGTAAGTTTGTATACAGTGAGTAGGTAATCTCCGAAACTACTGATCTGATTTGGAAAGATCTTTTTGCGTTTAAGCCTGTTTATTGAGGAAGGCTTTTTTAAATCACGCTACGACTCATAGGAGTAACAGTGATCATAAACGCGAAACCGCGAGGGTCAGCTTGTATGTAACAAAATCAATGCGAGCGTAAACTAGGTAAAATATATAATAGATGTGTTATCGGTAAGAGTAATTTCTAATTCTAGTAAACATCGTTACATAATAATGACGTGACAAAGATAATTTTGTCATTAACATTATCGATACTAAATCTAGGGCAGGACATTCTTGTGGACGAAGTACGACATTTATTTATGTACTAGCTTTTGCCTGCGACTTCGTCCGCGTTTTCGTCGTTTTTCGTAAAATCGTATGCCCTTCCACGGGGTTCACTGGTTTTGATGTGACAGACAGATCGTATTTTGGCAGGGAAATATAATATGTCTGTCCACAATACATGATTTCTATGATTTTTTTTATTGAATAAGTAATAATGTTAATTTTTTTTATTAGGGATGAGTGAGAGTATTATAAACGTAAGAATAAACAAATAAAATCAGAATGCTCCGAACTGCTCAGCTATCAGGAATTACATGTGTTATTGTGAGTCGACCGTAAAAGATAGACTTATACTGTTGCGGGATATTTTTTAGAAAATTTTATGTAGAATATTTCTGTCATACATGATTTCAATGTAACTTTAACCATTAAGGCTGCATACGTGACGGAAGCTTAAAAATTGGAGTAACGTCTCCCGTTTTCCCAAAGTTTCCTTTCACTACTCTGCTCCTATTGATTGTTACGTGATGAAAAGTATACTATAACCTGCCCAGGAGTATGAAGAATAATTGTACTAAGGTTCGTTGAAATCCATCGAGTAGTTTTTGTTTCTATACGGAACATACATCCAGACAGACAGACAGACAGACAAAAATTTTACTGATTGCATTTTTGGCATCAGTATCGATCACTAATCACCCCATGTAAGTTATTTTGAAAATATATTTCATGTACAGAATTGACCTCTCTACAGATTTATTATAAGTATAGAAGATTATGTTTTGTACATATAAGTACGTGACCTTAATGAGCTAAATATTATATATTCATATTATATTTACAACCTACATTACTAAAATAAGATATATAAAAATAAACTACAAATATAAATAGACTATCTAACACAAAAATAATTTTTCAATTCGAACGAGTAGTTCCTGAGATTAGCGCGTTCTAACAAACAAACAAAAAAACAAAAGCTTCACATACACATTACACCTAAGCGGTTGAAAAACGGGTTGTAAATCGCATAATTAATTTAATAAAATACAAATTATGTTAAAAATGTAGTACTTTTTTATTCTGATCTGCATATAATGAGAATTAAATTAGGTCAAAATTAACTTCGCGATAGGCGTTCCGTTCCAGTAATACCCGATGTTTAGTTAAAAAAAAGTGAAACTCGTCAAATTATATATTGAGGCCGAGGCCGGCAATTTGAAATACAAGTTTATAGAAAATTGTTCTACAGGCACCTTTGATCTTTGTGCACAATGTAGGTATTTTAAACTCTTCATCTTATATTATGTTCGAATCTAAACGCGACTTTTGTATGTACATATGAAGTAAACTACAGAACCTATTTTTAAAGTTATGGTACCATTTGAAAGGTACATTATTGTAGATGGTCATAGCCTATATTTTATATGTATATGCGTAATATTTTAAATCTATATTAACTCGAACGAAGTTACGAGCAAAAGTTAGTCTTGGATATAATAATATTTATCTCGGCTTCTGACAATAATAAGTGATTCGAAACGTAAAAAAATTACAAAATTTAGTAAAAATAAGTTAAAAAAATAGTTTTAGCCACTACACGGCTGTTGTAAAAAAGTCGAACATCGCAATCACAATTCTTGATAATATTACCTCTGATAAAACACGTTTTGTCCGTGGCACAGACAATTTATCAGTTTAAGATCGAGGCTCATATCATTACGAATTGTTGAATAAATCTAGTAGCAATTTTATATAAACATTGTACATTTTTGGAGATAAAAAATCTTTATCGATTTTAATGATAATTTTACACGGATTTACATACATTGTACACATTATATTACGTGTATATAACTGCGTATGTGAGACTATTTGTATAACAACAACTGAATACGAATATTGACAAAATGAGTCAGTAAAATACCGATCTAAAATAACACTTACCTAATATCTTTAAATGAGCAATTCTTGTATATATTATGTTTATTGTATATATGAAATCTGAATTTCGAAATCGCTCCAACGATTTTCATAAAACTTAGTATTCGTAAATCGATCTAGCTAGGTTTAATTTTTGGAGAACCTCGTTTTATCGAAAAATGTTATTTATATTTCATCAATATATAATTCGTTTATTCATATATTAATATGATTTTCAATAAACACGATTTACAAAAACAAAACCAAGAAAAGCTCAGTCATCCAGGCACTTACTGGTGTTTTATTAAAACTATGCTTTCGTCTAAATGTGTATTATATGTTTGGCAAAATGTTTGAAGCTACAATTGAATATTCACATGTGAAGAGTATAAAATAGTTGTTGATTTGGAAATTAGATCAACGTGAAGGAATGCTTTGTTCACCGTTCGTAAGCGGAAGCTGATACAATTTGAGCCAATTCTAGCTCAATAAAGCGTGTGATACCGACAAAAGCGATGAGAATGTACATATTGAAACAAATAACTAAGAGAATTATGTTCTAGTATATAAAAATTCATGTTTGTTTGATTGTTTGTTTATATCCTATGCGGTATCATATTCTTCGCGCGATTCCGATAAAACTTTATCAATTTATTGTTTGTATTTGCGAGAAAGATATAGGCGTTCTTACATAATTTTAATATTTAAAGATAACCGCTTAAATAAATTAGTAGGAAAAAATTTAAACATTTTTTTTTACATTTTGTGTAAAACACATCTACATCTACAAGAAACAATCTAATTGTTGCATTAAATGTTACATTCAAGTACAAATTGATCGGTATATCTATAATAAACAACTTTTAACATAATCAACATACATAAAAGCTTCATTCACGAGTAAAGATCAGATTGTGCCGAAAGGCAAAGGTTAAATTCCGATACTTATCAGATTTAGAGTCTAGAGATCGGTGCATAAAACGATACTGTACGACTGGGTCTATACAGGGCCGGATTAAGCACCGCGACTGTGCGTAATAAAATCTATCGAATGCAATAGATGATCGAAACTAATATATAAATAAAATTAAGGAAACAAAATATTTTAATATTCTAAAGTTTAGATCGTCCGTTTAAAGAGCCCCGCATTTTTATTTACTACGAGCTCCGCGCAGACATAATTCGGCTCTGGGCCCGAACCGGACGATACATGCACCACGATTGGCGATCCGCGACGAACGATCGACCGCGGCAAGCGATCTCCATGTCATGCACTGGGATCGCTCGTGACTCGTCCACACCGACCGCGCCTTTGGATCGCACTCTTGCTGAGTGTCATCGGACCGCGGTGGATCAACCGTTGTGGACCCAACTTGATGATGAAAGAAATTTTTTTTTTGTTTTTTTTTTTATGCATTATAATTATAATATTCTTTTATTAATTTGATTTCAACATTCAGATTTGATTCGTTCTTGGTAATTAGAATACACTAATATGGACTCAGTATGAATGTGTTGCATTTTATGTAATTAACGTGTTTATAAACATTAGATCATTATTAGGAGATGTTCTATATAATAATTTAAAAGAAAAAACTGTTGATAAAATAACTTGACACCATCGTACGTGTCGTAAAGGGTGGTGCACAAAGAGATTCCCAAAAATTCAGCATTGCATTATTAGGTACGTATTCTTAACATAGTCACCATACTAAAATTGGTATAAATTGAATTGCAATTCCTCCCAATTAAAAAACCGATATTTTTCAAACCCAATATTTGATTGTCTTCGTATAAGGAACTAAAAGATACCTGAACTATAATAACAATATCTAAATACAACCAAAACAAACTATCCCATAAATAACAGTCTCTATTTCTAAAAACAAGTTTTTAAATAACGAAAACCTTATCAAAATCAGGTTCAGCTCTTATCAACGTATGTTATCGTGAGTGAACGACCCATGCTAACCATCGGCTGAGCGAGTACAATGGGCTATTGTTTTTCGTTCGTGGTAACTGTCACTTGTTCTTACGTGAACTACGCTTCACGATTTAACTGGATTCATATTTTAAGGTTATATTTACAGACTGCGCATTGCTTGATCAGTCACGACTATCTTAATATACTGAACCATTTTATGTAGTAGACTTTTTTAGCGAAATTAAAAGAACTTAAAGTGGCATATGATTTACTGTTTTGGATGAAAGGTAAATTTTGATAGCTATATTTTAAATTAGAGTAAAATATAGATAACTAAATAAAAAAAGGCACTGTTTTCAAAAATATATTAAATACAAGTAAACAATAATTTACAGAAAAGCGAAATACTAAAAACTAAAATTTAGCTAACAGAAAAAGTCTTTGTTACTAGTAGAAATGTTAATCCAAGTACCAAAAAAAATCAAAATATTGAAAGAATGGTTTAGGTACGACGGACGGGCGGGCAGAAAGATACGAAGTTTTAGTAATGGGGTTCTTTGGAACCATTTCAATAAGAAATTCTACAAAGAAACTATAGTCAGGGGGCCTAATTCCATCTGACGAGTTAATCTGTCAACTCGCTATTTCGAACATTGCAGTAAAATTACAGGTCTGATATTTGTACAATTTTAAACCTCTAACAGTTACATATAATAGTTGCCAAATATTAAAGTTGTCCCCGAGGAGGACGGCAGCCGGGATGGCCTTGAACTGCCGTACACCAGCGAGGGGTGCGGGGAAGACGAGACCAGACTTTGCCCTCCTGAGATGAGCTCCGCCAGCCACGAGCGGAGCGTCGCACGGGAGGGGCAGCGGATGCGCAAGTGATCTCTAGGCCTCTCCATTTCCGTGCTGAGGAAGGCCATCGCAGGGGTTTTAATCGCCACATAGCCCGATTTATCCCCCAGGAATCGGGTATCAAAAAAAAACTATATCAAAGTTGTAACTACACCCGTAATTAACAGTACACGGTTAAACCCGACAGACGGAATTAGTTCCTCTGACTACACAATAAAATAAAACACAAAAATGTCAAGGACCGTACCTACCTAGTTTTCACACATGTATCTTGACATTTTTAAAAGTCGATCGCAGGACAACCGTTATGCAATTGCTATGATTCATATCAATACTCCTAAGTAAAACGTCGTCTTGAATAATTTAAATAAATAAAGGTGACGTATCATCAACGGCACATATAAACGTATGAAAGACATTAATTACTAATTGGTCTTTAATTTAAAAAAAAAAACTTTTAAATGTGCATGTGTAATACATATTACAGACGGAAATAACGTCTTGTTAACTTTAATTTCATGTTAAAAATTTTAGATTAACAAAGATCTAACTGCAAGCTATCGTCGATAAAGGTATTTGTATGTGAAGTCCCGACAAAAGAAAACAATATAAAAATACTGTAAGTCCACAGGTAGAAAGGAAAAAATAACTGGTTAGACCATATAATAAACTTAATTTCTGAGAATTCGGATTAGTCATGAATAAATAATGTTTTTTTTTTTGCTAAATCGTGTGATCCATTGTTTAATTTGCCAAGTGTGAAAATGAACAGTTCATCCAAACATAAACATCATGATTAACAGTAGTACTTCAATTACTGCACACTTAATCTTGTTGTCACTGTGTGAAAATGACCCACATACTACATTCTTGATGAGAGTTAAAACTTTACATTTTTGTTTTAAATATGATTGCACATTGTTTAAATATTTCATTCGTTTTAATGCTCCAGAGGCAGATGTTTTAATAACAGCATCAAGTAATTAAAACTAGTTAAAGACATTTACAAAATTGTTACACCAATTGACTGCAATATTGGCGGAGGAAACAAAACAATGCTAACATGTTTGAACAAGTGCTTGAACAAGACAATTTAGTACACATATTAAATAACGGTAGTACCAATAAACTTACAGTTTCCCATCAGTAAGGCGGTCATTAAATATTCCGAAGCGTTTAACAGCCGTCATCTCTACATTAGTCAGATTTATTTTGAGTAACACCGATTATCACATGTTCACACAATAAACTGATTTCCAACATTTAATTCCATAATTCACTGCCCTGAGACGATTTATCTCAGCCGTATAACGGTTGTTAATTTTAACCTGTCACCATTTCCTGATAATGTTAAACGTTCTATCACTCGTGTAAATGCATTAAACACTAGTACCGAAGCAACTGATGACACATATATCGATGTAGACAATAAAGAGTGCGTTCGATTACACGGCCGCAGGAAGACTGTGGACGCGAAATTGCAAGTGAAACAATATTGATAAGAAAACCGTACGTCGGAACGTCACTTATCGACCACTTTATTAATCTGAATCAATTTATTCATGTAGACAATTGTTGAGACACTTTCAGTTGGGACACGGGGTTTTCAATTGGTGCGTTTTTGTAGTCGGATCCGGTATACTGACCTTGAATTTTGGCTTTGGAGTGTAAAGGACCTTGTGTTATATTGGTCTGTTTATTCGAAGAGAGAAACATCCTGCTAATACCGTAACGTAAAAAAAGGAACCGACTTTGGAAGCAAAATACACAATTTCGTTAACTTGGGTAATATTATTATTTTAGATATTTCGTTTTAAAAGCCAAACTAATGAACCGATTTTGATAAGATATTGTATGAGACCAATCTGAAAGCAAACCCAATAACTCCAAAAAAAATTAATTTTTCAAAATCTGTTTAAAAAATGACGGAGTTCTGTGTTAACAAACGTTAAAAACTATAAACTTACTACTTTAAAGATAACGAACGTATTTCTTTAGTATATAATCTCTAACAGTAAGATCAAGTTTCAAGTCGTATTGCTGACTAGTGATAATCTCACTTTTCTAAAAATACCCAAGTCTTACATAACGATAAAATATGAGATCATGATATCATAATTTATAAAAACGAGTTCATTACGATACCAGATGCAGTTCTCCGATAGCCCAACACTATAATCACGTTTAAGCAAAGTAAAACAAGCCTTATTGCTAGTGAATAAAGTTTAAAGAGAAATTAATAAGTTTCTAAAGATTTAAGCTACAAAGTTGCATCCGAACGCGTTCGACTAGTAAATGTACATATCGAAGAACAAAATTGTTGGACCGATACTGTTATTATATACATTAATCAAGCGTCGTAGGTTATCGAGTGATTTAGTCAGTCTTTCCGTACAAACTAATTTTTATAACTGTCAAATAAGGTGTCGTAACGGTGATTTAAGTATCTACATTAATAAAGAGCTTTCTACTTTTGACTAGGATCGCAATCTGTTAGAGGTCTTCACGGACTTTCCCAGTTCGGAAAGCTTTTAAAAGGGAAAATATGTTTTAGATAGATCAAATGTTTATAAGATTTAGGTTTAGATTAGTTACTGTTAGACCATTATAATTAGAACAGTACCTATGCACTTCACGGTTAAAGTTAATTGTCCGCTTGAAAATAAAATAAATCATGTACATTGTTTTGATGTTCTTGTAATCGGAATGGTTATCAATTTGAATTCGATTCCGATTGATATAGTACGTGAATTTGACAATACCTGTAGATTTAAAATATTAAAAAACAATTAAACTATTTTTATTAGTAAAGTAAAACATATTAGTTAGAATTTTATGTTACATGGTCAAAAATTCGAGATTTTCGGAATATCAGTCCCGAGTTGGCCGTTTTAAATATGGTAGCCCTACTTTTAACTATCAGTAGACATATCTTTGTTACAAAGTTGCTTATTAAACTTTTTAATAGTTCCGTTTAATATAAACTCTACCGTGAGAACATCTCGATTTTGTTGTGTTTTTTAGTGCCCGCTATTTTAATGAAATTCCGAATATTTTAAGAATTTTGTTATAAAATAATACACATTTTTCTCGTGGAATGACGTTTATAAATGATTTAGAAATTCTATCTAGAAAATGTGGGTTGCTTGGCGATGTTTTTAACCGACTTAAAAAAACGAGGAGTTTCTCAATTTGTAGTGTTATTTTTTTTAAATATTTGTTACCTCAGAACTCAGAAGTTATTTATTAAAATTAGTGAAAATTATTATTTTTTATTTGAAGGGGTATAAGTTCAGATTCATCCAATAGACTTTTTATCAAAATCGGTTCAGTTTGTTTTTTTTTTTTAATTTTGAAATTATTATGTCATCCATGTAAACAAAATTTCATCTTTTATACTTGAAGCCGGGTGTATATTTTTAATCCTAATTAGGATAATTACCGTTAAGCACGATATTTTAAACACTATATCACATAAAAAACTCAGTGTTGCTTGCCCGATTATGAACCCGCGAACCTTGCTTAGATCCACATGTACTTACTCGATTATCTAGGCTAAGAAAAAACATAATATGTTATTAATTAATGTTTTCATCACAACCTCACACCTGATGCATGTCTTA
Organism: Hypolimnas misippus; assembly: GCA_037950945.1. Classification (NCBI taxonomy): domain Eukaryota; kingdom Metazoa; phylum Arthropoda; class Insecta; order Lepidoptera; family Nymphalidae; genus Hypolimnas; species Hypolimnas misippus. The sequence goes on from JBBEEQ010000014.1 coordinate 7,023,544, forward strand.
TGACGTCGATATTGAGCGATTTAATGCAGAAGGGTGTATTATTTATTGATATTCATCCAAAACGGCGGGGCAAAAGTTTATTTTTTTAACGTTACTTGATCAAGTTATACGCTTTTTGAGGTGTAGTGTTACTAGTTGGTATGAGGTTCGTAACATATGTTAGTGGTCTAAAATTGAATAAAACTGAAGCTTTACATAAGCTTCAGTATAATATAAAACTACGCTTATTATAGATTTAATTTGTGAGCAAGCCTGTATTTGTTTCTTTATTGGGTTAGCATTGAATTAAAATTTCAAATTCAAATTATATTTTATTCAAATAGGCCTTTACAAGCTCTTTCGAATCGTCAATTTACAAATTAGTGATGTCGGTTCCACGTGAAGCTACCACCGGCTCGGAATGCGGACTCTACTGAGAAGAGCCGGCGAGAAACTCAGTAGTTACTCTTTTAAAAATATTTTTGTATAATATTGTTTGATACAAATAGCTACAGCTATCCTTCGAGAATATCAACGCACTATTATTCCACGCGCCTTTATCATTAATGTAGTCATGTACTGAATAATATGCCTTTTCTATTAATGTGTTTTTTTTTGTAGTAAACTTTAAATTTGTGATGTGGCAAATTTAATTAATTATTGTTTTAGATAACATATAATACAAGAAGTAGGAAAACGAGCCAAACCATAAAAACTTTAGAAACAGAAATGTCTAATTGAATACACGTAAAAATGTATATATATTTATAGTATACCAAAATCCAGATTTACCCTAAATTTTATAAAGCACATTTTTAGAATAACTAACTTAAACCAAAAACAATAATACAAGGATTAACCTAGAAAGAAATATCTATGAAAATATCACGTATAGAAAATCACACTTATCAGTAATAGTCAAGTAAATAATGTCTATTTTATGATAGGAATAGATACGATATGATGGAGACATGTGGTGTGATGGGCACGCAAGGTCAATGTTATTTAGCCTCCGAATGAGGATAAGAATGTTATTTAATCAAAGATTAGGCTTACATATGTAATTTTGTACATTAAAACATATCATATCTTTATTTAGTACGATTTTCAATATTCGATGATATATTTTTAAAACTTTAAAGTGTCGTACTTTAGATAAAAACAATAATTGAAAATAATTCGCGATTAAACCTATAAGTACTCGTACACCAATCAAATTTAAATAGCGAATCACAAAAACGAAAATTATTTCCATATAATGTGGCTAGCTTTCAATTTTAAGTATAGAGGTAATATCACGAAAATTTGCATAATATAAATTATAAAATCAAAATCAAAAAATAATTTATTCAAGTAGGCTTTTAAAAGCACCTTTGAATCGTCAAAACAAACAAAAAGTACTTAAATTACGGAAAAGCTACCACCGGTTCGGATTGTAGAATGTACCGAGAAGAACCGGCAAGAAACTCGATAGGTTATCTTTTAAAATTGTGTTATTAAGTACATATATTTAAAAATTACAAATGTATGTATACACCTTATATATAAACCTTCTTAATGTATACGTTCACGTTTTCCACACCACTGTTCTGTAATACCATGTCAATTTTTGTAGGTTTTTAAAAATATTTTTTTAAGCAGATACTTTTAATGTTATAATTTAAGAAACCAATAAGTCCTTGTTTTAGTATCTTTGAAATGGGTTAAACTAAAGTTTATTATACACAAATGTTGTACACTGTGCTTATAATAAAATGATTGTTAAGCCACAAACCCAAGGAAATGCGCTTAAAAAACCCATCCTTTAAGATAACCACAGTAACTTTACACGGACTTTTTTTTATAAAAAATAAATATATTTCGTTACGAGATAAAAATTAACAGAAAATGTATATTTTATTTTAAGCCTTATCCTATAGGTATAAAGATCATATTTTATTAACAAAGAAAAATTAAGCGATCAGTTTAAATTTTGTAACTCAATAGTTCCCGTGTGGTTCTATTTTTTTTATGGCGGCACATATGGTTACAATATTCGATCCCTATATAAAGTAGTCGAATACGACGACAAAATAAACATATATACTTCGCCGCTTGAGTTCCAACACAAGGTAAATTAAAATAAGCAACTTTACATGAAAGAGAAACAACTGCATAATTTAACATAGACACTATCACGAATACATAATGTACTGTGTTTAACTTTTAAAATTGGATTACTTAGCGACGAATATATGTATTTATGGATAAGTATTTAGAATATATAATGTTGATGCGTTTGTTTGTTACAAAACGCAAATTTTAGGTATCTCAATGGTGTTTAAAAATTATTTTGATGTTAAATAATACCACATATCGCGGTATAAGAGTCAGATGAACGTATCTACGTTTTAAATATTTTACTTTTTCCTAATTTAGCAGTACTCATACTATATATTTTTTTTTGGTTCTATAGAAAAGTGGTTCTAATAATAAATATAACGTTTTTTTTTGGAGTTAGTGAAATCTTAAATTACGTTGTTTTGCCATTTCATAGAAAACATTTTCAAAGGTTTTAGTTAAAAAAAAAAAGATTTTCGATATTTTGTAGATACGTTCATCTGGTTGTTATACCGCGATATTCAAAAGGTTAAAAACTATAAAACATCCAGCTATGATCCATAGGATAGCACAATAATCATAAACGTCCAGTAGCGGATTCAGGTTCTTGGTTTAGAGGGGTTTTTGTCTTAGAATTTACAAATATTTGATCCAGGAATTTAGTTTCGGGGACTTGACCTTGATCAAAACTCGGTTGAGGATTGAGCCCTTTCGCCCTCTCCCACCTTCCCAACCTAGATTCGCTAACGTAAACTTTAACTTATCTGGCAACTACCGAAAAATATTTCTAAGTTAATAAAAATAAAAAAAACTGTAAAAACTAAATTCTAACTATTAGGTTATTTTTACGGTTGGGGAAATTTTAAATACGTAATTTTATTTGCGTGTTTATTTCTTTGGAAACCGTGTCATTTATCCTTAAAAGGAAAAAACTGAAGATGAGCCATTCGTAATGATTGCATCGCGTTGCGTTATGTTATTTGATAAGCGGTATCGAATTATTGATAATATAGGGAAAATGATAATATATCATTAATAATAATAAAATATATATTTAGTAAAAGTCTATCTAAAATGTATATTTTTAGTATGTATATACTAATTTTTGTATAAAAATTATATTACATAAGTAGACTAGATTTTGTTATAGGTACCTAGTATCACTAAAATATTGTTAGAATATAAAAATGTGTATATAATAGCTGCCCCTTGCAGTTTCATACTCTCTTATAGATCGTAGCGTGATTTAATATAGCCTATTTTACTATTCTTATTATATTTACCTTTACCAATAAATAAACTAATGAATCCAATATATTTTTTAAATATTAGTGTTAATTAGTAATAAAGAAAACAATTTTATATTTATTCTTTCAAAATATCCCGTTAAACGTTAGCTCTTATCTTATATCTTTGCAGAATCATCGGATCGGTCCCATGAGGTTGACTCACAATACGTTTAAATGTATGAGTCATGCGTTACTCACACGCAGTAAACAACTAAATATTTGATAAAACACACTTTGACGTCATAAAAAAACAATAGCGGCCGCGACCTTGCCATATTCGATAATTATGACAATTGCGTAACACAAAACAAAAATTCGCGCGCTTTTATTATCTCTAGACCATCATGTACAATGTTGTAAACGGAACATTGTTTTTTTTTATATTGTTAAACGTTCGTCATTATTAATGCCTTAATATATTTAAAAACTCATAATCAATTAGTTTTTTTTTTAGTAATTTACATTTCATTTATTTAAATATGTTATTTTAATGGATTACAAATATTATATCGTATCGAATATTTTATACAGACAATTTAGGACAAATGTTTTTTTTAAGTTTAGAATTCGGCCTCGTGCTAAATTTTTGAACGTCAATGGTGTTGAATTAAATATATAGTGTTCTATTATTCAAATATATTTTAGTATCGTAATGCGTATGCTATAAATATGAGATGCTAGCAGTAAAATTATGTTCCACCATAAAGGGTGGACAAAGAAGGTTCGACGACTTTATGAGGCGAAGGCTCCATTATAAGTAACGACACTATAAACAAATCGTGGATTGTAAAAAAAAACATTTTATAGCTTCAATTGTTTGTTAATATTCAGTGTCGTGTTGTTTGTTAAACATTATTTTTAATGTGTTCATAAAATTTTATTTATTTTACATGTTTTAATGTGCTTTTGTGTATATCAACCGACTTCAAATAGGAAAGAGGCTCTCAATTCGTAGCATATATTATCGGTTTCTTTTCCAAAAAAGTCTTAATTATACGCAAAATCATTTTACATAGGTAAACGAAAAAAAATAATTTCATGTGAGAATTAAAACATTATTATTATCATTATAATATGCATTCTACATTTAAATATACTAATATATATTTTGCAATAAGAAACACGAGTGTCATTAAACCTTTAACGCCACCTGATAGTAATTATAGCTGGATGTAGACGTATATGCACATTACCACTTTTAATTTACTAGCAATATATCGTATGTTAAAAAAAAAACAATTAATTTTCGTTGATTCTTGTATTTTGGGTGATATATTTTAGTTTCTATTATCTTCACAACTATTGTTTAAAATTCGTTTACAGACAAACGTGTTTATGTATATGTACAAACTGGAGTAGAGAATATTAAAAAAAAATTAGGTATTTATCTACAATAAATTTTGTCTAAAAGTTTTATCTAAAATGTACAAGTCTCTACGTGTCAGCTTGACGTTTTATCCAAAAAAAAATTATTGAACAAAATTAAGTAAAAATTTTAACATTCTAATCAAAACCATAATTACCTTAGTAATATTTTTATAGTACAGTCTTTGTCTAGATTTCTATTTGTAAAGTGACAATTTCTTTAAAAAACGGTTTAACGATTTAGCCCTTAATAACGCGGTAGACAGACGACGTGTTTATATTATTAGTATATAAGGAGACGTTATATAATGAAAACGCGTAATCGAGTCGTTGCACCACAGAGCCACCTGCTAACCTTGCAATGCCTTAACTCGCCTGCAGTTTGCGCACGCGCAGGTCTAAAACCTAACTTTTTATACGAAATACACATATATCTACTGTAATCTTTATTTCGTTTTTAATTTTACTTATAAAATAAAATTATCATAACGCGTTGAAGATTTTTTTAACCGATCGACTTCATATAAAGGTAGGTAAGACTCTGTACTGTAAGAAAAAGTTCTCAGTTGCAGAAAAGTAGCATCTTATTCAATTAAGCTTTTACAAGCACTTTTGAATCTTCAATATAGAAACAAAAAAGAAAACAAAAAACTGATTAATTTATCACCGGTTCGGAATGTAGATTAGACCGAGAAGAACTGGCATGAAACTCGATAGTTACTCATTTAAGAAGTAATAATCACATGAGCAAATATACTTATAATTAAATTCCAATGTATGTAACATCCTTATATCAAACCTGTACATTACAATTATAGATGTTATTTTGGCAGAGACTAACTGGTAGCTCAGTGACTAGCTCCCTTTTTTAACCGACTTTGAAAAGGAGGAGGTTCTGTTCTGGAGGTGTGTGTGTTTTTTTCAGGGAGAAATTGGTAAATAATAAACATATTATTTACCAATTTCTCCCTGGTTGGCCGTTTGCCGCCTGGTTAATTTTTTTTTTGTTCGATTCATTGTTTTGACTTTAAAATGTTGTAGAAAATAGTTATTTTATGCTTTTTAGTTTACTTGTTTCGTTTTCGAATTCGTTTTTTTTTTAGTTTTTATTTATGAAAATGGCATATAGACCAGAGTCGCCATCGTACAATCTATAAATACTCCTTGAAAACTAAAGATGTTTGAAGTATTAAGTACTAATAACGTTTGTGTTATGAAATCTAAAGGTGCAATTGTACTATACTAAGACCTTTATAACAGCTTTATTGTGAAGTGTACAATACAATGTATAATGCAAAATAATATACTCAGCTTTAAGTGTTCTTAAAAGATTTATGTAAAAAATCTTTTGTGTAACATAAGCTCTTCCATATAACAAGTATCACGTTTAAAAATCCTTTTATAATGGTTTATAATATGCAAATAGTCCTTGAAAGTTATTAAAATTCTTTTTCATAATATGACCCGGGTAATATTGCAACATTAAGTCATTTTTGTTTCTCAGCTCGAATTTAAGGAGTCAGTGTAATCAAGCGAAGTCTGTTTTATAATTGAAAAATAACCAAAATATCGATTTCGATTATCTCTGAATGTATTATGACTAATTTTCACATGACGTCTGTATGTGTGTATATAATATGTCGCTTATACCTACACGTATGTATCGCATAACTAAAAAAAGCTTTAAACAAATTATAGACTGTCGTGGACTTCATCATTCTTACAATATATGTAACACCATTTTCCTATATCGCTGCTTTTCAAGAATATCGATGCAACTAAAAATGACTTAGGGAATGGGGTTTTTAAATTTCTTTATTAATGTGTTGGTGCATAGCTGCAAAATTTAAACGATTCCTTGATGAACTTTATTGATTTAAAGAATATTCATCATCTTTTCAGCAACACTTATCATGATAAAACATCAAAGATATATGGTCTTTTGACATACTTAGTTCTATTTGTTAGAATTTTGAATTACTACGATATTCTTGCAAACCAGCGTTATGCGTTAATTTATATTCGAGACATATGTATTTTGCCATGACAAGTATAATTTACCACATACCTAAATGATAGATTTAACAAGTGTGTTGCATTTATATTAAGTGTAAGTGTGTAAGTGTAGTGTATATGTATTCACAAAAAACCACAGCCACTTAAAACATTTACTTCCATACTACAAAAGACACATTAAAACCATGTTCAACACTATAACAATATGTGTCTAACTAAACAATGTTTAAAAACTAAACATTTCTAAAAATATTATCTAAATTGCTTAACATTGAATAAACTTATAAAAAAACTTATTGATGAAATGTTATACGGTACATTTTACAGCTAAAATAGGTTCTAAAGATCTATTAAACTCACTTAAACGTATGTTAATCTATATCTAAAGCATGTTTAACTCAAAACTATCGTTAGATGCGGATTTGTAGTACGGATTTTTTAAACACGCGTTTAACGTCTGTTTAAATTTTTTGTAGTAAAGCAGTGATTGTTTATATAATAGCTTATAATAAAAATACTGTGTCAAGAGTTTCGTATATCATAAGAGTGTGTTTTCCAATAATTATAAAACAATAACAAATAATACAAATGTACATAAAGCACGTTCGCAAAAGCAATCATAATTTAACCTATTATCTAGTCACGTATTAAATGTTAAGACAAAGTGGAAAATATAATATAATAAGACAAAATTATAATAACAATGGCGTCACCAGTTTTAAACAATCATTATAAAGATACATGTTCTTTATTAGTTCAAATCGTTATTCAGTTCAAGATTCCACTAAAGAAGGCGTAGCGATCGTTTAAAAATGAATTTACCTAAATCATCATTACTGTAGTCTTTAGAGCCCTAAAACATCACTCAATTTAATTTTAATATTCCTTTTAATGAATATGATTATTTTATAACCATACTAAAGGTTGTAATATACTTATTATTTCCTGAGATAATATTCCGAATATATTTCAAATGTTGCAAAACAACAGACGAAACAAAAACACTCGAGAAGTCGACATTTTTTTATGATTATTAAATATATTTTTAGATTATTAGTTATTAATAGTTTTTACCATTAAAACGAAACGTATTAGAACGAAGCTTTTACTTCATAAAATCTATAATATTGTTATAAATGCAAAAAAAATCTCTATACTAAGCCGATGAAGAATATAGGGTCCTCTTCATTATAAAAATTAACTTAAGTTAACTTAACACTTGTAGGGGTGACATAGGAAATGAAAGTTTGTAAAACTCATAATTTTGCAAATAGGCTACTCAAAATAATTATTATCGCCTGCTCGAGGCGAAGGCACGAAAACCACCTCGTCTATACTAATAACAAGAAGGTAAAATTGTTTGTAAGTTAGTATGTAGGGCATAATCTCTGAAACCTTTGATCCGTTCTGAAAAATATATTTTTGCATTGGATAGGCGGTTTATGATGATGATTATAGGCCATATTACATCACATTATGAAAGCTATATTCTATAAACTTAAATTAGTCACAGCTATACATTAATTATACACTTGCACGAGTTCCAACGTAAAAGTTAATTTTTGTATATTCAATAATAATTACTAAATAGCCAAAGCAATGATTAATAACATGGTTATAATTACGAATGTATATGTAATGTAAAAAAACATCAATCATGCCCAACCGAGCCCCACCCTTCAAACATGTAACAATTTCTAAAGACGACCTTCTAACTGAAGTTCTTCGTTGGGAAAGGGCCATCTCAATGTTATTATAATCAAGAGAAATCTTCGGTATACTACAAAAATGTTACTGTATATCATTTCTTTACAAGGCATTTTCAGTCTTATCTTTAGGCAATAGACCACATTTTTGCTTGTTCTTAGTTGTTGCAGAGTGACTATGGAATTATGAATGTGTAATAAGGTTTTTTTTTTATAGCCCGGACCGCGAATAGCATTATTATAATGTTTAAATAGAAATTGAAATGTGAGAATATTTTATGAAGCCATATATCCATACTTAATGTTATGCATGTCTCTTATATCAATGAGTTATGTACCTATATTTTTTGACAAACAGGGTCCACGAACCTGAGGTCTAAGTGGTCACTGCAACGATCTGAAGCGCTAACGGTCGCGGGTTCAATTCTAATAATATTACGAAGTAAAAATTTTTTGTAACTTTTATTTGTAGAGTTAGTCTCTGAAACTACTAATCAGGTTTGATAAATTCTTTTTGAGTTGAATAGCCCGTTTATTGCGGAAAGTTTTTGGCGATACTACATCACGCTACAGCTCAGGAGCGAAGCAGTCAACATAAACGCGAGTGATACCGCGGGAGCAGCTAGACTTTTCTAAAAACCAAAATTATATGACGTTGAGTGTACGTAAGAAAACTAACGAAATAAGACAGTATTACGGAATTAGGCATGACTTTCACTTTTTATGATGTCTGTACACACATAAGTTACATGTTCTAGAAAGTAACACAGTCAGCGTTTTATTGACGACTAGCTGTGCCCGCGACTTCGTTCGCGTGGATTACAGATTGCTTGGCATGTCTCCTGCAAAGCAAGGTTAAAATAGTCTGCGGTGCTGCTCAAGAAAGGAGCTTCTTACTTTAGATTTGGGAACTTTCTGGTTGTATTTATAAGCAGACTCTAACTCAGATACGGTATTCCTCCATGGTTTTCACTATAAATGTTGAAGAAAAGTGTTTTGTGCTAGTCTTTAAAATTTCGACTGTATAACAGTATGTTCCCGCCGAGGTTCTCCTTGTATTATATATCGAGTGACTTTTTTAACTGGGCTTGATAGGCCATATCCGGAACTTTAAGGAATCGCGAAAAATACTTAAAGGAGTCTCGTGTCCGATTTTGAGAAATCTAAAACTGCATCATAAGTTTTTTTGATTTCATGATTCTCCTGGCCAGGAATTGAACCCACTAATTAAAAAAAAAAGAATACTTTCTGTATTATTGCACCATCTACCTAATAGTGTCACTTGTAAGAATCAACTTTTGGAAAGTAATATAAGAGACAAATTAAAGGAAAAGATTTATTTTTTAACAAAATAACATTAAATCTATACATAAATTAGAAGTAATCGATTCTATATATATCAAATATACATAATTAAATCATGGCTCCCGGTAAGTTTAGAAAAAAAGTCTGCATTACTTCGAACGATTTGTTTATTAGCAATGCTAATCAAAATGCTAGTCACCTACTAAAGTAAGGAAGAGTGTAAAGAATACAATCAAAAATATATAAAATGAATAACTCACAGTAACTTCTTTTATGTTTGTCTATTTTTTCTACGTGAGCTATACAAAGTTGATAGAATGTGACGTTTGTTTTGGTACCCGTCACCTACTCCGTTACCTAAGTAGGTTTAGATAATTACTAAAAAGATGAATTAATTTATTGAAAATCTACATTTCACTGGACTCGGCTATTGTACTCACCCGCTATTAGCGTTACAATATCCCGTTATAATTTTAAAATTTCACTTTTAGGTATGATCGTTTTTTTGAAGAATTATAAAAGATTTAAATAATGTATGAATTTGATAGTATTTTATAAAAAATTTGCCCTTTCTTTTTGTTGCAGTTAACTATATACTAATACCTCTCTGAAGTTGATACTTATAATATGTGACAGTATCAGATGATACAATCATACAGAATGTTAATTTTTTCCAAAATCAACGTGTTCGTTTCTGGCTAGGAGAACTTATTTTTAAAAAAACTAATGATACAATGATAAACAGTTTTTATTAAAATCGTCTCTGTTACTCCTTTAATTATTTTTCGCTTATAGTTTCGGATTCGGTCTATCATATCCAGTTAAGAAATTACCCAGTAAATATATTATTTTCCCAATTATTATATTTATATAATATAGATATATCTTCCCTATTTGAATTAGATGTTGTTCACTATTTCATTGGTTTCAATTTTGTTCCTTATTACATTAGCTTTCTGTTCAGTGAAAGTTCGGTCCAGCTGTTTTAGATATTAGCCGTAACAAACTGAGTGACACATAGACGGACAAAAATTTTAAAGTTATTAATTTTGTTGTCAGTACCTTGTGTACTTTCCTATGCATTAATTTAAAATTACAAACGGACACATCAATTATATTTGGACGCTGATAAGCAATACTGTGTCAAGCCACACGGACTTCGTTTTGAGAAAATGGCGTCTAAAGATGTCAAACCTATTCTTAATAAATTAGTTTGAACACCTATATATTCATCTTTTTTTTCTATTTCGATAAAATATATATTGAATCAAAAGCAGATAGATTTATTTAATATGTTATATAATAATAAGTTTTTAAATATTTGAGATTATTTTATAAATTGCAAAATATGGAACGCACCTGAAATACGAAACATTGAGTTAAGAAACTTTTTCCATACTTATTTAGTTTAGATGACTTGAAATTTGTTTGAATAATGTTAATTAGGTGACGTAGTATCAATATACATCAATATCTTAAAATTTGACTTTTTTTGGGTTGACACATTATTGCTTATCAGCATCCATTTATATGTATAGAATATAGATGTATAACCTTCCCTTTTTAAATCAGAAATTGTTCATTATTTTATTGGGTTCTACAATATTTTGTTATCGCAATTACGCAATAACAAAATATTAAGAGAATTATCTCTTTTTTACTTATTCATTAAAATAAATATATTTTTTTAATAAAAGTAGCCTAAGTTGATCCTTATAATATTAGCTAGGTATAGGGGCTGAGCATTAATGTTTTAAGAACTTTTTAGACTTTCTGATATTTCGTATTTTTTTTTCTTCCATCCCCTTTCCCTCCTCTGGGCCTCACGTGATTAATGGACATCCCCTAACTGCAAGTAAAAGTCCCATCAAATTTGATTCAGCTGTACAGACCTCCAATAATATTTTTTTTTATATATCTGTCATGTACAGACAGCGACCCGTTAGATTTTTTTTGTACGTATCGATTAAAAATATCTAAAATAGATGTCACTCCTAATAAAATTTGCTAACTGCAAGTAAAAGTACCATCAAATTTGGTTCAGCCGTTTTAAAGATTAGTCGGAACAAACAGATAGACAGACAAAAATTTAAAATGTATTTTTTGATATAAGTACTGTATATACTTTCATGCATTTAGTAAAAAGTACAAAATAATGTTCGAAGTGAACCCTTAAATTGACATAACTTTTTTATTTATGAACCGATTGACATGAAACAAACCCTAAATGTTAAGTGAAGCTTACCACAATATATTAGTGAAAACCGCATCTAAATCGGATAAGCCGTTTCTGAGATTAGCGTGCACAAACGCACAGATAAACAGACAAACAGACAAACAGATAAGAATTTTAAAAATGTTTGTTTTGGGTTCTATTGCGTTGGTAAAGGCCACCAGTAAGATTTTTTTTCATATATCTTCCATGTACAGACAGCGACCCGCTAAAATTTTATTATTAGTATAGATATAGATATAGATGTCATGACGATGTAAGAAATATCTCCTTTTTTGCTTAGAAATAAAATTACGCAGAAATTGATTCCCGCTATGCATAATTCTGAGTAAAACCATTAGGGAATTGTATCTGTCACCGCTAAATAAGGTGCAATATTCGTATCCCACACATGCGGTATATTAAAATAAGTACAAAAACATCTGTCTATAATCAGCTCATTTGAACTCCACTCTTTACCGCCCTAACTTCAACAGACGCTATGCCTTCAATCTTATGAGCCGAGATAGCCCGCTCGGGTTTAACCCCGGCTGAGTTTTCAAGTGCTAGATTTATGTTTAAATTTATTTCATGCTCGAAATTGAAGAAAAACAGTGTGAAGAAACCTGAATGTGCCAAACAAATTCAGACACGAGAATGCGTGGTAGATGAAGCCTCTAAAGCTTCTCCTTAACAAGAGGAGGCCTTTGCCCAGCAGTGGGACATTTACAGGCTGTTACTATGCCTTCAATGCTGACTTGCCTTGTAAGATGAACGTATAGCGTTCCTAGATCAAATGGTAGTTGGAACCCTCATTTGTTATGTCCGTTTGCACGACGCGCTTCCTTACAAGTGCTAAAAAGGACAGGGTTTCGCACACAGGCGTGCAGACAACAAACAACTGCGCGTGCGAACACGCTATCAAACCATATTTGGACGCTTATAAGCAATACTGTGTCAAGCCACTCGGACTTCGTTTTCAGAAAATGGCGTCTAAAGATGTCAAACCTATTCTTAACAAATATGTTTGAAGACGTATATTTCCATCTTTTATTTCATTCTTTGATGAAAAGTATAATAAATTTAAATCTGACTGATACATTTAATGTATTATTTAATAAAAAGTTATTTAAATATTTCAGATCATTGAAAAAATTGCAAAAAATGGAACGCACTTGAAATTCGAACCAATAAATTAAGAAACGTTTTTCCGGACTTATTTAATTTATATGACAACAATTTTTTTTAATAATGTTAAATAGGTGCAGTATCAAAGTACATCAATATCTCCGATTTTGATTTTTTTGTGGGTTGACACATTATTGTTTATCAGCATCCATTTCACAAGTCATTAACAATACTATATAAATCAAGTACACGTTTTCGATTATGCATTTGTGCATAAAGGGCCATAAAAAACGGATTTGTTAAAACATCCTTGCGCCATTGAATACCGGATGTTGCAGGTACCCTGCTTCCGGTAAATGCATTCAAATCTGGCGCGGCCGGATATACGTTTAGAGTACTTTTTGTGATTTATTAGTTTCGGTTAGATTTATGTTGAGGATGAAAGGCAGATTTGGTACTAACGAGATGATGTGGGAAATTAAGTTATATGATGTTGGAAATGTGGTAAGATGGTTCAATAGAGTAGAACGCGTGGTTATTAATGGTTCTATTTATTAACTAGTACCGCTGGCAGCTTCGCTCCGTTATATTAATAAAAATAGCCTATGGTTATCCTGGTGTATAAGCTATATTACTTTAAAGTTAAGATCGCTGGAAGACACTGGATGCAGGCCACTTCGAACTGGTCCCCTTGGAGATTTTTAAGGCCTACGTAAAGCAGTGGACTTCCCACGGCTGAAATGAAGGATTATAAGATAAGCTACTATCAAATAAAATGAAAAGTTTTAAATAAAACGTTATTCTCCGCGTCTTTTCAATCCATTGTTCTCGAAAGTACAAAAACAAGCCTTAAGAAAGTTTAAAAAGTCATATATAATTCCGCTCATGTCCTTACCAGATCAAAGATATTAAACTGAAACCGTAAGCGATAAATAATACATTAAAATATACTCTATATATATACGCATAAAACATATATTTTCTTGCTATCAAAACTAATGAAACAAGTACACGAAATACCGTATAAGTGAAAAATCATTCTAAAATAGACCTTAAAATTAAGAACTTAAACCTTTTTGTTATTTTATTTATCGCTGTAACTTTTTACAAGTGAAATTGAACTTTATTGAAATTGAAATAAGGGTAATACATTTTTTGAGTCGGTTTATTCGTAAATGGACCTCATAATTTAGTTGCTACCTTTTGAAAGGATTTTAATTTTATTGTCCTCCAAGAGGTGTGTTGTTTAAGCATAAGTTTTATAAGTAACTTTATGTCATATGATAACATATTTTATTTGAATTTGTGTGCTAGTATACACTAATCTTCAAAATCTAGTTATAAATAGTATATTCTACTATATAGAAACAAATTTCATGTATTTATTAATATTAATGTCCATTAAATATTAGAATAATCAATATATAATTTTATAAATATTTTATTTTTAATATGTTATAATTTAATGTCACAATGTAATATGTCACAAAATAATTAATTATTGTCGTAGAAAAGTGTAACCGAATTCAAACAGAACTGTCACGATCGCAGCCACGGGTCTCTTAATGTAAGTTATTTATGAGTTCCTTTGTTTACCTCACAGAATTATTAAAATCCGTTAAAAACCGTCATATCCTCCCGCGCTCTATTAACATTTGAAACGCCTTTAAAAATAACATTGCAAAAATACATATGCTATATAAATAATAGATATTTTAATAATAAAAATACAAGTGATATAAATAAAATGGAACGTATCTTACCCATTTGGCCCTCAGGAGCAACGTAGTCCGGAATCGTAAGGCCGGCGCACTACTGTTCACCGAAATCCATTACACGATTTAATGGCTAATTAAAATTCACTTGCACTCATTATTTACTGTATATTTATTGTTTAAATCTACAGATGAGAAATAAAGTTAACGTTGGTAATGTTTTTTTTTTGTTTAACAATATTAACTTTGGGGTAACCACAGTTTAATACAAGCTATAAAATAGAAATTTATTTTAGGTACATATTATTTCTTAATAATTTAGGTTAAGCATAATAAACATAATTATCTGAAAATAATATACTTTATTTCCTAATAATTTGTTATTTTAATAGTGGCAACACTGTTTCATGTGAGTTAAAATATATCAAAGAGCAAGGAGCTAGTAAGTCCTTAATCCTTGCGCATTCAAGCAAAAACAATAACGAAGCCATCGTCCCGGAGTTCACTGTTCGAGAATAGAACCCGTTCTAAATTTAAACCGGCCGTTAGTGATGCGCCGCGGGAACGAACTGGCTAAAATTAAAATTTTTAATTTTCGAATCCTGTCGTTCCGTCACGTTCAAGGTCGGATCTCAGTCAACGATTGAATTTAAAATAACGAAGTCGATTGTGTTCTTTTTTTTCTATTTTTTTTAACCGTAACATCTGGCGCTGGCATTAATTTACGGAGCCACAAATCTTGTAACGATTTGTTGACTATAAAATAGGAAATTGTTTTCGGACGGTTAAGCTCCAGAAATGACTGTTTGGTTTAATTCGTAGTGTTTATGCTCTAATTTAACCTTGGGAGACTATTATGGTATATGTGGGAGGGTAAATTAAATAATGGACATGATTGCCGCTAAACGTACTCGTATTAATGCTTCTAGTAGTTTTCCACGTACATTTAAAAAAGAACTGACATATGTAACTAGTAGTTAAATAAAAAAGCTAGTTAGTTTAAAAACAATAGCCTCATTTCACATAATAAAAACAGTCTTATTATAGAAGTATCGAAATGTCTCCTAATCCGGAGATCTCTTACAAACCAAATATATATTTATCCTGCTGACAGACAGACAAATTAGTTTTCTAAGCCCCTCACGTTACTTAATATAGCCCAATTTAGTTATCTGAATTTCAAACCAAATTCTAATATCTATATAGAATTTAAATATACATACATAATTTTACTGAACTAAAAATGTTTATAATTGATGTTATATTTTTTTCTATTATTAAAATGTGTAAATTTCAATCGGTGTCATTATAAAAAAAATAATTCACATTCCTATTCAGATCTTTTTTTTACATTTTCGTAACAAGCATATTGTTATTATCTGTGACATGTAAACAAAACAGTCCGTTAATTTATGAAAGGACCGGACACGTGTTTGGACGTTTTTGTTCCTAAAACGGTAACAGCTGTTTACTGTCCAATAAATTATATTTTATCAGCCCGTATGCAGGTCAACGTCTCGTTTTACGTAAAAAAAAACTTTAGCAATATATGTTGCACCATTCAAAAAATTAAAACAATTAATTAAACATCTGGTAACATTTATGGGTCTAATAAATTTGAAATGATTGAAGTAAAAATACACGAGTATTCGTATTGTATGTATTATTATTTTTATTAAAGATTTTTTAAAGGTTATGGAATTAATATTATTAAAATAATAAAAGGTTTGATGATATGAAATATAATTGAATTGAGGTTCCTTAAACAATTTTTATTCGTTGATCCAAAGGGCCGAAAGAAAATATAAACCTTACTAGATGTAAATCCGTTAAAGAACGTAACTATTTGAAAAAAATATATAGGAAAACTAATTTAATTAAATTCATAAGCATCTTGGGATAGTCATTGGAGTTACAATATTCCCGCCCACGAAACGTTCAAGTATTTGTCTATGCCACTTAAGGAGACACCTGGTGTTATTCTTTCGAACATCTTGCACGGTGGTCTATTAGGATTTCTGCTTTTAATTTTTAAGTTTTATTTATAGTTTATTGTAGCCGCTATGTAAGTTTCATAAAATGTTAAATAAAATATTTTTTTGATATTACATGAAAAATTTTGGTACTCTTGTTGTAAAGAATTTAGCATATGATTTCAGCAAAAATTAATATGTTGAAATTAAAAAATATATAATGAAAGAAAATAATTAGGATGTGTATGTATAACGTTAACTCTTTTATTGATTAATAATATTTACATTTTATAAAAACAAAACTTAAAAAAAATGTAGTATAAAAAAGAACCCAAATAAAAACACTTTTATTTTCTAAAAAAAGGTGATTCAGAATTAAAGAAACGTTGACCAGTTTATCACGAACATTTAACCTTTATTAACGGCATGTCCAAGTTACTGCGACCCGAAATAAAACCAAAACCATGACATAAGGATAATAAAAAAAGAGATCTGCCGTTAAGTAAGGACAACAGTAACATTGAATTTGAAAATTAATTAATTCATTTTAATGTATATTTTTTTTTTAAATAATTACAAATTTAGTATTGAGTGTAACAAATTGTTTTCAATCTGTTTCTGAGTTAGTATAAAATGATTATAAAACAATAACCCACTATTATAAAAACACAAATATTAAGCTGTTCATTAAATTAAAAAAATAAAGTATGTAAACATCATTAAAGCGTTGTAACGTTTTTTTTTTAATTTTATTGCTATCGGTACATTTAATTGGTCAGGACCTATTAACGGGACGCCTGCGCGGGCGCACGATTCTCATTAGCATGTTACGTAAACCGGACTGTGTAGTGTACACTCATTCGGTTTTTAGGTCTCTAAAACGATGGCTTACTTTCTCAAAAAATATTTAAGGAGCCTCAATTTAATTACCATGTATTTTACTAAAAATGATGTTCTGTAAACTATAAAACGAAATGTTTAATAAAATCCAGTCTGATATAATTTCAGTTATACTAAATAACTTATTCCTCTTAAGGTGCTATTTACTTTCGAAGTTCGGCGATCATTAAGACAACTAGAACTTTTGATAGTAAACAGGGACCGGGACTGTTGCCAAACGTTTGGCGTAGATTTTTCATCCAAGATATCATCCTCCGTCCCACTGAATATAACTAAGTCTTTAAATAATACTTTTTGTGAGTAATCACGTTATCAGCATCTATATATCCTTTAAAAAACAAAAAAAAAATATATAAAAATTTTTACAATAACGGAAATACATGTTAAAAAATTACAATATGTACATATTAAGAACCTTCTCCTATTATAATGTAACTGTAAATATAACAATTTTTAAACACTCAAATAGCATAAGCGTTAAAGTGTTAAAAATTATTAAAGTCAATAATTTATTTTAATTGATTAATTTGCAAGAGCACTGAAATCTTTGGCGCCAGTTACTGGAGACTTGAGCCGTGTTGTAACACTATACAATTAATAATGACAATAATAATCGAAGCAATATTATCATAATGGTATTTACGATTTTGTTCTATAACGTGTAATTATTATAAACGTACTTATTTATAATTTATTTAATAAAATATCGTTATTTTGACACAATAATTAAATGTTTTCCTATCTGAATCTTAGACCAAAGATCTGATTACAACCATTAAAATTAGTCATGCATTTAAAAATTTATTGTTCATATTATTATTTTATTGTAAATATTATGAAGTACAGTAACTCAATCGGTCTTCTTGTTACTTTTTACGGCTAAACCCCTTTTGATGACATTTAGTATTATCTTAGAAGGATATAGAGTACTTTTATAAAAACGAAGCCCTAAGGACATTCGGGTATAATTGATAGAGTTTTAATGTCAATTTTTTTCGTGATAAACCGAGATCCATATATATAGCAGCGACCTTCAACAAGCGAATACATTTTTTATTGAACAAATCAATAACACATTTTATATTAACAAATTAAATTCGTATTACAATAACCCCGAGATTATGTAAATTCAATTAAAGCTTACCAAGAAAGCTGCCCTAATTCGAGGCGCATGCGCAGCGGACGCATGCTTGTAAAGTAAAAAAAGCCTGCGCAAGCGCCAAGACGCCACGCTTATTTATCTTGGCTGGAATTCCGCGTAAAATACGTAATGTTGCACGGTCGATCACTGTTTAAAAGATTTATTATTTGATTGCTTTCCTTGTAAACTTTGTCTGTTGAAAATAACATCATTGGCGTAACTAAGAAGGAATGTTGTAAGACAAAGCTGAGATTTATAAAAACCGTTAAAAGATTTTGGTACTATTTGACTAAGATATTACTGCAAATTTTTAGTAGCCGGTTAGTAATCGTTAAATATTTGTATTTTATTTTAACACTTCCACACATATTAATATAAGAAGGACTCATCGGAATCGGTCCAGTAGTTGGTGGGAAAATATACTGTCTCCATTTCCAGGTAACAAGTGATTGCAAAGGAAATAAGCTGTTGAATAATTTTTATTAATAAATTAATTGTATCATTAACAGTGTATTCATGGGATCGATAAACACGTAACTTTGACAGTTGCCTAGCAACGAGATGTTGATGTCAAGAGATATGGCGTACCTTTTTTACAAGAGTTAGGGCTTGTATCACCGGTCCCGGTTAAAGTTTTAAATAGTAAACCGATATTTACCAACAATTATGGTTTGATTGTATATTTTTTCTGCTTCACAATCAACGTCCCTGCTAAATTAACTTATAAATAAATAAATTTGGCATTTATAATTTGACAGAACGGCATCTTCGCCGTAAAAGGTTTAATACACGATCCTAATTATAAAAATATATCCATGTTATATTTTAAATCGAGACCTTCGAAACCCAAAATTGTAGTTTAGTAGAATAAGTTCCAATTAAACTACCGTGAACTTTAGTCGTAACCGATGAAACACTCTTCGGGATTAATCACAAAACTACTTTGCTATAATCCGTGAAACCATCTACAGGTATCTGGTATCATGCAGTATGAGCACCCCCCCCCCCCAACCACAAGCAAGCAAACACCACCCACCTTCCCACATATGCACACGCACATGCAGCACAAGAATCTTGTGGAATAATTATCATGGGAATCCGCAAAGTAACGTCTGATTCAATTAAATATTTTTATTTCCTAAGAGTAAGACTCTAAAATAAAAACGTAGACCTGATCTATTATCATATTATTATTAGCTCCTGCACGTTTTAAAAGTAAGTATCGAGTTTAATTGTCAAATAATACTGTTCTAATTGCGAATAAATTTAAAAGATAATTCAGGAATTTCACGAGAAAAAAATCAAATTAATTTGAATCTAACATTTAGTTATCTGTATTACATTAAATTAAGTTTGTTAAAGCATTTCCTTATGAGCTTTAATTAAATGGTGTTGAACATAACCAGATTTTTATCAGCTCTTCCTAAAAAAAAAAACATGTCAATCTAGACATTTATAAATTGATAAATTTAATTGAAGACTATCTCACATAGCAATCACAAGTAGCTTTCAATTATGTCAAATATAATTAATCATGAAATCAGGCAAAAAACGTTTTAATTACAAGACCGACATAAGATCAAATTTCTTTATTCGATTAACTATTTCGAAATTGAACATGTCAAATCATATTTAAGAATAAGACATAGATATCATTGACGTATTTTGTATTGAAACGGTTTTAGCTCGAGTTGTTTAGGGAAACGGTAACGTCATTTAGCGAACGCTTTATAACGTACTAGCTGCCCCTCTCGGTTTCACCCGTTTATATGGTTACTACGAGTCGTAGCATGATGCAATATAGCCTATACCTTCCTCAAGAAACTGACTATCACTACTAAGAATTTTTCAAATCAGATCAGTTGTTTTTACCCCCTACAAACAAACTTACAAACAAATTTTACCTCTTTAGTATAGATAAAGACGTTATTCAAAGGTTATGAAAAGCCATTTTTATGTGCATTACTTTTCGTCCGATTTTTTATAGCACACAGACAATCAAACCTTTTACTAATAAACATAACGTCATTATAAGAAAAACCGTTAGTTTATATTTCCCAAAAAAAAATTGAAAATTATTTAAAAATATCGAGTGGCTCATACCAGCTTGCGCACGCGCACACGTCAGTGACGGAATTGCATAAGTGTTTGTTACTATTTGCATAACAGTCGCCTGCACATTCTTCACCGAGAGTACTGCTAAAAGATATGCTAAATAACGAGTCAGGTCAAGATCATGTCTTGTTTTAAGAAGAATTAATATACATACATATGAAGTAAAGTGATAAATATTTTCTCATCTTTTTTTTGTGTATTGATGTTTATATAATATTATTAAAACCTTCAAAAATTAAATTTAAATAAATATTTTGAAGTATATGTATTGTTATTTTTTTCCCATTTTTCCTTTTTTGTGTAATAATGTTAATATTTGTAGATAAAGTTTCTGACGTACACAACAATATATAATTTTATTTCTTTTCTTTTAATCTATATCTTTATTTTTACTTAAAAATCCCCTTATATAGCAGTATACCTATATGTTTATATAAAAGTGTTCTATGTAACGTCTAATATTACAGCTGTAATAGTCCATTTGAAGAGTCAGCGGCACGGGAGACATGCATTCCACTCAATTGTCATTAATTGTCGTAATCAAGCAATTGCCAGTAGGATTACATTGCTGATACTAACGACCATTATAAAACATATAAAATTTCAAAGGAAAATAGACCTAAACTAATAAAAATCAAAAAAATTTAAAAGTATGCAAAGCTAAATCATAATACATTAATATATATGGAAGTCCACTAACTTTTAATAAGTAATGTCATAAACGAACTTTCACCCGCTAACTCAATATACTTAGAAATTATAGCTTATGTTATTCTGATTTACTTTTAAAAAGTATATTATGATAATACAAGAGTCATAGACCACATCTCTATTTTCCAAATCTTGTAATAATATATCGCCATGTTCTCTCTTGAAATCAACAACCGGTTGCTAGGCAACTCTCCAAGTCACGTGTACAACAAACCTATTAACAGCACACGTAAACTATAAAGTTTTATGGAATTCCATTCAAACGGCTGTCAATTTTAATCTGTTAATACTATTCCAATTATAATTTTGACGATTATCATGCATCCACAAAAACATCTACCATCACGCATATTATCAATATTATAAAACAATGGAACGTATTATACTTTAATAACATCAATTGAATTAATTTCGTGACAATTGAAAACAAATTAAAACAACGAATCGTGGCTAATTCAATTTCACGACCGTATTCTCAAAAGTTCCCGTGACATAGAAATCTGACATTAAGGTCATTTATCTCATAAGCAGAATTCGCGTGACAGTCACAACAGACGTTAAAACCAGACCTACGTGTTTATTAAAACTTCAGAAAACGTTTTAGAAGACAATCTTTCTGATTATTTTATGTATATATAAGAATCTTCTTTCAATTGATTAAATAAATAAACGTGTGTTGCTCTGTAACCAAAGATTTATTTTTAATATTTATATATTATATATTTATTATATACATTTATTACATTACATTATTTATAATAACTTTACTACATACCTGTAACCAAAGAAACGACTTTTACGTTTATTTATTATATTCATAAACCAATTTAAATTTAAGTAAAATATATTTTTTCTATTATTCGTTTCTATGGAGATTTATGTCAGTATATAAAATTAAAAAAAAAACACAATATAATATAAAACCTGCATAACAAAAAAACTTAAAAATTAAAAGAATACATTTTCTTTACATATATATATTAAAACGTTAGTAAACTTTTTAACTTTGTAATGCGTAAACTTTGGACCTCTTTTTTAGGAAAATTGCGCGGACGGAGGAGTACGAAATGTGCACATTTATAGCTTATATAGAGAAGGAGAGAGAAACGATATGTTTTATTATGCCTAAAAATACATTACATCAACAAAAAAGTCATTACACGCACCACGTATTTGATACTCATACGCATATATCTTTTGTTTATTGTTAATGTTTGTGGTCAAATTTAGAATAAATTATCCTTGGTCAATATTGAAATCGGTTAAAAATTTAATGAACTACAGTGGAATTAAATGCGACTAATAAATAATTAATAATTTAATAAACACTTCACACTCAACAGCCCCCATTCTCATGTTCCTCTTCTCATGATCCTAATTACGTATATATTATTTACGATTATTTAGCAAATTTAATTATGATACTATTATAATTGTACAAATATATAATTTTCTTTATTTAACATTAAAAAAAAATTACATAAATTTTGGATTCTTTAAGACTAATTTCTAACTCTTTAAATATAATGTAAAACGATATTATCAGATTCAGGCTTTTTTAAAGAATGATACAAAGCTGAGCCTTTCTCGCAATCGAAACATAGTCAAAATATAATAACAAAATAAAATAAAACACGTTTGGACGATCGTAACGGAAAAATGTCTTTAACAAGGTCATATAGATTTTTGTTGACGTCAATTCACATACATAACCAGACATCAACTCGTTTCTACAAAATACACTCATCACTTCTACTAATGTATGTTATCATGTATATTTAACTAATAAACTAAAATCTCTTCAAACATATACTTGTCTCATTTGGTAAAAATACTTGGAACGATAATCACGAATTTTCGAATAACATTTGTCATAATATTTATTCACTATAAAAAATGACTCAGTTCAATCATTAGATCGATAATTTCTCAACTCTAAGTCTTATGTGTGGTTAGAAATACGCCACACTTATCTGAAAAATAAGACAAGGAAAGAAAAGACTATATAGGTACTTACTTAGCCGCATCAAAAATTTAAATTATGTAGAATTATTACTCTCTAGCAGTTTCTCTGACGTTTTTTTATTACCGCTCCTCTTATTTTGGCTATAGCGTGATGTTTTATAGCCTATTAAGTTTGTAAATAAACGGGCTACGTAACACTATAAGGCTTTTTGTGTACATATTAAGTACTAGTTATTCCCTGCAACTTTGTCTGCGATAAAAAAAAATAAAAATCGGTATACAATTTGCGAAAAAATTGGTAAACAAAAACATAAATACAGCTAAACATAGAATCTCCTCCTGCTTTGAAGTCGGTTAAAAAGAAGGCGACGTCCATTTTCAATCTATCTCTCTATAAAATATCATTAAAAACGTAACAAACGTGAAGCTTAAATCGCTGAATCAATTATGCAAACAGATAAAAAGACAGACAAAGTTACGTTCGCATTTATAATATTAAAAGTAAAGATACATAAATAAACATGTCTTAGCCTCGCTGAAGTTAACTTGAAATTTTATCAGCTCCAATGATGCTCCAGTTGACTCACGGGAGGTCATGGATTGGTGAATGAAGTGAATCATTGTGAACCGTGTGCTAATGAGGCTATTATTCCCACTGGCATTGTTGTGTTCGACGAAATGTAACTCTGATGGGAATTACATGTTTAGTCCTTATACGAACCAGCCAAGCGAATCAAGGTTTTTCGTATTGTTAAAATAATTTTACCAAAGTCCAAGGTGAATAAAACACGTCGATCTAAATCAATGGTCTACCCTTTCGTTTTTAAATGTCTAAATTCCTAAAAGGACAAAACGTTAGTAAGTAGACACTTATTTCTATTAAAGTAGTACGTAAAGACTTTAGTATTTGTCACAAACAAATACATATGCATATAGTAGAAACAGATAGAATTTATTTGTAAATTATACAACGTTACAGGCGGTACTCACTGGGAGGTAATCTGTAAAACTGTTGATCCGATTTAAAAAATCTTTTAATGCGCTTATTGAGAAAGCTTCTAGGCTAAATTACATCACGCTACAACTCACAGGAGCGAAACCGAAACCAGAAACGCAATTGAAACCACGAGGAGTAGCTAGTAAAAATTAAAGTTAAATTCAAAGCAAAAAATGTTTGAATGTTTTTCAAATTGCGTCTTTCTTCCACGATAATTTCTGTGACAATATATAAAAAAGAAAAAAAAACGTAGCGTATTTTAATAATCAGATCGACACGGGTATTTCGGAGATTACATTAATCTTGACAAGGGTCGAATTGAGTTCAACATTTAAATTTTAAAATATCACTAAAGTCACAGTTGTCATGAATCACGTTGGTAGGTGAAGACCATCATATCCGAATAAAAAAACATCCGAAGGAGAACATGCTGTAATTACATCTGCGGAAATGTCAAAATCGGATGTTACACATTCATATTTAGAATTAGCCCGGTACACTACGTATGTTTGCTCGCTACCTGGCGATGCATTTGTTAGCATCCGCTGGCGAAACCCTGATAACGAAGTTGCTTCATGCCTATGAAATAAAGCAAATACACTGCGACGAATATATTGAGAAACAGATGGCGACTTCTATGTTACTGGCCTGAATGTTTTCCTTGATATAAAGCTGTGATATTATGATGTATTACATACTAGGCGATACTGAATTTCTCGTTGCGCTAACCAATTACATCAATAAATAACGACAATAAATTCGATACAAGACACGATACTATTTATTACGGCGTTGAAAAATAAATTCAAATCAAGATAAAAATTGATGTTGAATACAAAAATGACAATGAAATAACAATAATAGCAGACATCGTTGCACATAATAGATAAGACCACGTGCTTTTGTATGTGGGTGTATGTACAAAACAAAACACAATATAAATTCAAATGCGCAGTAAGCAGACAATGCTGGAAAGAAAAGGGACTACTTAAAAATGCTAGACGAGGGCAAAACAATGAAAGACGTTATTTAAATTTAAGCAGATGTGACTGGAGACAAGATGACAGAGACAAGCGAATCTAATGGAATTATGATAATACGTATTAATTTACGAAGGTTAGGAACACGAGGTCACCCACTAAGTAATTTCAATTTAAATTCAAAGCCTAACAAAACAAAATCAGTCAACAAATAAATTTACAAGATGATATTATATTTAAGTACAAAATTTGATTACGCTCAATTTAATGTTTGAAATATCTTGTAAATTCGTTTCGAAGTTTCTAAAGGGTTGAATTATTTCAAATCTCAGCAAGTGTCTACGTATCAATATTTTGGAATTATTCTTTGACCACTTCATTTTCAATTAACACACAATCATGTACCACTAAAATGAAATCATAAAACCATTGTGTCTCGGAGATAAATCAGATTGGACATTATCGCAATATTTCACCCTTATAAGTAACATTAAATGTTAAAGATCATAACCCAATCAATAAGCGGGTTATGTAATATTAACTTGTCATGACTTTATAGGAAACGGGAGAATGATTCGCAGAACACTTACTCAATACTTAATTCTTATCTCGAGTACAATATAAAGATTTCATCATTAAGATATGCTTACTGACGTATTTATTGATAAATTATTAATATCTTTCGATTTAAAGAAGGATAATTTATGCATCGTTGTTGAATTAAAATTACAACATAATTTATTTTCACTATTATTAAATCATTCGACTTGCATCTGGCTCGGACCGTTTAAGTTTCTCTATTTCACACTGCTTTGTTAATTGGTCACTTTTCGTTAATCAGCTAGTTAATGAGCTTGATTATATACAAAATAATATATGAACAATATGAAATATAACCTGATTTGAAGATTCTTCATCATCTAACTTGTCTCAGTACATAGACAAAACAGTTACTGGCTTACTTACATTTAAACATACGTTAAACGCGTGTTTATAAAAATCCATACTACAAATCTAAGGACAATTTTGAGTTAAACATGCTTTAAATATAGATTAACGTACGTTTAAGTGAGTTTAGTAAATGTCTAAAATCTATTTTAGCTGTCAAATGAATCGTGTAACATTTAATGAATATACTACATAACCAAAGAATTGAATTGAATAAGTTTTTTTATGATTATACTCGCTGTTAAATTTAGACAAGAATTATTAAGCAATGTTTAATTTTTAAACACTGTTTAGCTAGACACGCGTCGAACATGGTTTTATCGCGTCTCTTGTATTAGTTACAATTTTGAGCACTTTGAAATTCACTTTAGTTAATTATTAATGTTCTTCTGATAAAATAGTCAAAATACTTGTCGTAGATACTAGTAACACGATGCCAAATTCCCGATACTAGACGTATTAGCAACAAAGATTTTAATAAATAAGGTTAAGAAAAAATAAAGATAAATAAATAAGTCAACAAAGATGATTCCATAATTCATTTCAAATTGAACACGAGAAAAACCTTAAGAAATCTTGGTCCGTAAATATTTCCGCATAATATTTTTTGCTCGGAATTGATGTTTTTAAAATTAATTGTTCCCATCCGGTTCATCTCGAGTGCCGGAAACTCTTCAGCAGATAAAGAAAGCGAGGCATCATCCATAATGTTTTTTCTGAGGTGCAACGATGAATGAACGCCATTATGTCAGCCAACGCTTAATACAAACAACAGATGTCCTGTTTTTATCTATCTATATATTTATCGATCTTTAATGTATAATTACATTACTTATGTACTTGACAGTAATGTAACTGTGTAACTGAATAGTATGAAATAAGTTAGATTTTGGTAAAAAAATCTCTTGCCGATTTTTATTCCTTCATCAAGTCTATAGTATTTTCTATTTTGTTACAATAAATAATTATACTTTAATATAAATCGTATCGACTTTGTCGAATTAGCTCCCTACAAAAAATTGACAAAATAATACCGTCAGATAGGTGAGTCATTTAAGCAGAGGCCTTATTGCAAAATGCTATATTAACAAAACATTTTAACAACAATAGTTTTTTTAACCATAACCTTAAAAATATCTGACCAATCAAATATAGCCATATTAAAAAAATAAACTCAAGAATAATAGTAAAAAGAAATAATATTATTTTATACGTATTTCTCCGGTCACGACACCGGCCACTCGTCTTAAAGGGTTATCCAAATGTTAGTTCAGACAATACGCAGAGCTAATATCACTGCCTAAAACAACAATGATTCACCGACTTGAAACGAACATACTCGCTACGTTATTATAATGTTTTTAAAAAAATATTTTGACAAATTTACACGAGCATGACTTTTCTATTTATTTAAAAAGTAGTTATTTCTTAATTTCTTGCGAAGCCCGAATTAGTTCCACACTAATCTCGAATTAACGAAGTCCTAATTTTATTTTATAAGATCAAAGAAATGTTTAATATCAAAATAAGTTCATATTAAAGAAATAGTAACAGATCGTTGTCTTAGATTTTCGCGATTATTACTCATTGAAATAAAACTATTTTAAACGGATTTAAATCGCGATTAAAATAGTAACAGGTTTGAATATGTTTGTGTAAAGATCGGAAAGTTTGTGTTTTGGTAATTTTTATATAAAAATAATTAAGTCTAAACAATTATGAAATAAAATAATACTTATAGTTTTGGTTACATTGCTTGTACGTTGCAGTTCAATCGATATGAAATATAATTTTTTTAAAAAATCAGAAATTACACGTATTTAAACAGAGACCCCTTCTTGCTCAACATAGACGCCTAATCTAAACTATAAGTAAGGTAAAAACTCTTGTTAGTAAACCAGTTCCATCTTTATCCCTAATTTTGATAGCCTCGTAATCAAACATTAACGACAGATGTAATACCATTTTAATTAAATGTAATTAAAGTGAACTACTTCTATTTAACTAATAGTACTTACAATTAGTTTAATTAATTAAAACGTGACGTTATATCACTGAATGTCATCTTGATGTTAATATTAATTTAATACAATTATTTAACGTTCATAATCATTTATTCCGATATTGTTTTAAGTTTTGTTATAATTTGATATCTTTAATTAATTGCATGCTATTCTGAAACTCATTTTTACGTTACATTTTTTTACCACACTTCTTACTTTAAACTTGTGAGAAATAAAATGCTTTTACACCGACGCGACGGTCGTCGATTTAATTCCCGCTCGGGGCCTTTATATGTATAAATATTAGTTGCTAGTCTAGGTGTCAGTCTCGCTTAATATCATAAATGCTTAATAACAATTTAGGTAGGTACATAAAATATGCTAGTCTAAAGCATTAACAGTTATCGCGGTTACGGATAATTAAAATAACAAGCAGACCCTTTAGGCGTTTAATTAAAAATGTTAAAGAAAGTTAAGAAAGAATAAGATTTTATAATATTGTTATAATTAGATTTGTATATACTCTCTATAAAAATTATTTTAATCATCTGCTGTGTGGTAATTAACATTTTGATCGTTTAATACGGATTTGTTCAAAATCAAAACATCACTACTATTATATTATAATAATTATTAATCTGCATTCAGTAGACGTGTTCAAATAAAATAAAAGATTTTGAGAATAAAACAGAAATTTACTAAAATAGATATCGTTCTACCATTTACACATTGTGGTAATCATTTTGTAAAGAAAAACACTGAAAGAGGTTTCTCCAGTTTAAAGTTTATTACGTTAATATTGATATTACGCTGCTGGTTAAATTCTTATAGTGAAATATTATATTTTATTTGAGTGATTGAAAAACAAAGCTTGTTTCGTTTTGACAACGCGATTTTATAAAAGACACTTCTGTCGACTGCGCCATCTCAGATCAAAGGTTTTAATAATATAATTAATTTTTTACTGAAATAATAATAAACACATAATAACACATTTAAATTATAAACAAGCAAGCTATAACGACGTAAGTTATTAACAATAAATCGTAAAACGAATAAACATTATTACATAAACAAGTTATTGATATGATAATAAATAAAATTAACAACATAGCCACAGATGCTAAATACCTACCAATGTCGAAAATAGGATGATTATTATTCGTTCCTTCGCCACGAATTATTTCATATGTGAATATATATTTTTTTAATAATTTTAAAGAAATAAGTAATAATATTTAAAGCCGTGGGTTACCCTTAGGTTAAGAATGTTAAACAGACCACTATCACTCTTATCTTTACTGATAAAACGTAATTATAACGACTACTAACAATGATAAGAAATAGCTTTAAAGAAATCGTCGAACGCGTTATTCACTAATTGTTACAACTTAATGATAACACTAGTAAAACAGTCACAGGATTATCTTCAACGATCAATAATCTATCCACGCACAGCACCGATCGATGCGCGAGAACAACTGACAGAGAAAATCATCGGGCCATGCGCCGGCGCACGTATAACCCGGCTGAGTTAAATGTCTCTGATATCTGCGGTTTCTTATATAGGATGTGGTTCATGTGATTCGGTCGAGTTAATATGTGTTTATTCACCGTGTAGTGTATTTTTAGTAAATACAGGGGCAGGTAACTTCTTCTAGGGCCAAGGGCTTTAATTGTGAGTCGTGCTTGGAGATTTTTTTTGGCGTATTTATTTTTAACACGATGAGAAATCGTTACGTTGGGCTGTGTAAATTCTAGTCGAAAATATTCTTCAAATTTAAAAAAATATTATTTAGTTTTTTAAATGACAATAAATAAAATTAAATTCAATAACTGATTTTTAAAATATAATAAATAATATAGTTGTAATACTAATGTAGAGACGTAGAGTTAAAAATTTTGCACCTATTATATTTTACTTATCATAATCCCAACGCTAATTTATGCCTTTCAAATTTATTTTTAATAATATTTTTACAAATTAAAATATGTCATATAAATAAAATAATATGCAGACGTAATCTGAAATGGTAAATTTTGGTAAATAAACCATGTCGAAACGAGTCAAAATTAATTAAAATAGTATTAAAAAAACCTCTATGTAAAAATGTAAGTGCGAATCCGGGACTATAAAGCCAAAACAAGAAGCCCAATATGATCCAATATGAGACACACACATAATAAATATAAACATTTGTTATGTGTGTGTTTCCTTATCATCCTAAAGAACAATTTGTAAAAAAACCAGTTGTAGTACACTGCCTTAGAATATTCTTGTACACTTGAAGATGACATTAAACATGACACATTATTATTTGTAATTATTTTCATTTCAATATAAAATTTGGACGCTGATATGCAATACTGTGTCAAGCCACACGGACTTCATTTCGAGAAAATGGCGTCTAAGGATGTCAAGCCCATTTTAAACAAATTTGTTTGTAGAAGTATATATCCATCTTTTCTTTTATTTTTTGATAAAAGGTATAATGAATTAAATTCAGACTAATATATTTAATGTATTATCTAATAAAAAGTTTTTCGTATATTTGAGGTTATTGTATAAATTGCAAAATATGGAACGCACTTGAAATTCGAACCATTTAATTAACAAACTTTTTTCCGTACTTATGTAGTGTATATAAGTTCAATTTTTTTTAACAATGTTAAATAGGTGATGCAGTATCGGAATACATCAATATCTCCGAATTTGACTTTTTGTTAGTTGACACATTATTGCTTATCAGCATCCATTTATGACACTAATTTGTCGCAGGTCAATGTTTTATTCTAACGACAAGTTGTTCGCCTTGAGTGGCATTCAGTTGATTGAATAATTTCATGCATATTTATGTACTGGTTGTAAAAATTACGATATCTATTATTTGACCTCTATTGAGCTACTTTTTAGCATCACATGATAGTTCTTTATAGGTTCAAGTTACTTTTCAATTAACACATGAAGTAAAGTAAAAACTTTGTACCCCATTTTACGAAAATTGCACGGACTCCCCGTCTATTCCCCGTGTATTATATTTCGCACACTGATCGTTTATATACAAAAGGAGTGCAGGAAGGTAATATTTTTTTTTAATTATACATAACAAATACATTAAATCAATAAAAAAACAACATTACACACACTACCATGTAGTTGACACACACACGTAAATATCAGTCTTTTGTTTATTGTTTAAATCAGTGATCAAATTAAGAATAGATTATCTGTGGTCATGTTCAAAGTTATAAATTATATTATGATGGTGATATATGTCATTATGAATTCCGACCACTAGGCGACCACTATTATACATGAATAAAAGCAAAACGAGCAGACAGGTTACCTGATAAGTGCCAATGAACATTTGCAGTCCCAAAGGAGCCTCAAACGCGTTACCAGCTCAAAAAGGAATGAAGGATGAACTGGAGTAAGAAGTAAAGAAAGCAATACCTACAGGATTATGGGCTTTCAGGTCTCAAATATAAAGATTTTTTATTTAATATATGGAATTAGGTTTCGTTATTAAAAAATTCTACATCGAAATGATGATTTAGCTTTGATGACTTGATTTAGCTTTTCAACTTTGTATATAATATTCTTCAAATTATAGACGTAACTGTTTAAGTTTAATGAAGTAGGTTGATTTTTGTATTTTTTATTCTTTTTACAAATCGAAATAATTTTTATTTTTTTAAATAAACGTCGTTAAATGAAAGGTTTCTATCGCGTTGAATTTGAAATCGTTTATTTGTTTTAATAAATATCTAAACCGGTTATCATGGAACACTTGTAAATCATTAAGGAGCAATAACAGATCGCTGCTTCTTTGATCTAGATTCTAGACTAAACATGTCCTGTAGACTAAACAATAAGTATAACAGACAAAAAAAGTATATGTGTTATTATCCTAACTTCGCATTCGGATGCACAATTCATTTTAATCGTTTCGCGTCGAAAGTGTTCATTTGAGATAATTCTTTAATTGCAATGTTAATCTAATATATTTAGGTATCATTTTTCATAACAGGAAGCTTTTGACTGTAAATCATATGTTTTTTATGGCTAAACTGTCGATTATTTTGGTTTTATTAAAGTATTATTTATCGTAATTTTGATAATATATTAGGTATTAGTACCTATTACTTCAATTTGTTATATCTTCAATTTAATCAAGAGAATAATAATAATTCAAGAGTGAAACTTTACTTCAATGTTTTTAATTACATACATAATATCTGTAATAGTGTAGGCATGTCATATACTTAATAATTGTACTAAAAACTAACTTATACAAATAAATCCGTAAAAAACATCAACTGATCTAAGCTTATGTAACAAGGGAGTTTTAAAATGTTTCCAAAAATATAATTTAACTAAATTCCGTTTACTTTGTTATCGATTTCATCATTATTTATTGATAAACAATTAATATCAATATATGATTTAGCTAAATCGTTTCAGTACAAAAAAATTGCTTACAATTCGTTCCTTTTTCAAATGTTATGTAATTTCAAACACGTTACCAAAGTAGATCAATCAAGCCATATGTACGTGAACCAAATACGTCAAAAGATCTAATTCGAGATGAATTGATTCGGATCAATAACACGGAAGACGGTGTCAACGCACTGCGCGCGCGCAGGAGCCAAACGTGTCAAAGTAATTGACCTAGCAATTATTTGAGAATAGGCATGACCGCTCATCGTTGTTCATAGATAAAAAAAATATTGTTACACTTTTTTATTCGTCTCTTTGCTATAAATACACTGCTATAAATAAACGCGTTACACTCAACTGAATCATTTTTCTAGATTTGTATATTTATACGAATAGACTTTATTTAAAAAGGAAACTGACTTCCAAAGCAAAATATATAATTTAGTTTACTCGGATGATAGACTTATTTAAATTATTATAATTTTAAAACAAACTATAAAACCGATTTTTATTAAAATTGTATGGGAAAAAACGGGAGGGTATACCTCCTCAAATTAAATCGATCAAACTGTTTTCGTAATCGGAAAACATACACAAATATCCCCGAAGAAGTAAGAACTTCCTTTAGGAAGTCGGTTAAAATATTACTAACACTGAGATAAATTTTAGAGATTTTTTCCTCAAACCGAAAATATAGCGAAACGCCCCATCTCCTCCTGTAAACAACAGCGTTACTCTTGTAACCACAAGAAACACGCGTTAACAAATTTTAAGATATTATCAACAGTTCCTTTACAATCACGTGACTAATCTCGATCCCTTCCGAGGACAATGGGCTGGTGATTTCGGCGTCAACAGTTGACGGGACGGCGACGAAACGTTGGCGCCTATGCGTCAACGTTTTTAAGACGTTATTTTAACCCGTAGCTGCACCTATATACACATACATATCTAATGAACAATAACGATGCATAACATATCGTTTAGTTATTATGCTTAGGTGTTAAATTTTATATATTTTAAACTTTCGCGATTTATACTATTCATATTTAATATAACGGTTCTTATCGTGACAACTAATGGTAGTAATACCTTTTTATTTTCAGACGTTTCGACGAAGCGAAGCCGCGCGCCTTTTCTTCGCCTTCCCTACACCACTCAGCTCGTGACCACGACGAATGCAACTTCGTCGAATTGTCGGGCAATAAAAAGGCATTACTACCATTAGTTATCGCGATAAGACCCGTTATATTAAATATGAATGTTAAATTTTAGTTCTTGTTTAGGTATTTTTAGGGTTTGCCTTCGTTCCGCTCTTAGCTTTATAATTTATAACCTGAAAGCAATAACCTTTGTTAATAAAATTTTGTGAGCAAAGTAAATATTAATCGATGACATAACTATCATTAATTTTGTAATTAAATAATAAATCCAAAATATATAAATTGGACAAATAAAACACTTTTTAAATTAAGAGATTACGTTACGTGATTTATTTATGTTTCCTAAATTAATTAACACAAAATATTGCGAGGGAATTGAATATAATTATTGTAATATTTTGGTAATATCAAAATAAAGTCTTACAAAATGTTATAAAAATCAATTGTAAGTTGTTACATAAATATCACATTCACTTTAAACATTAATGAATTAACCTTGCTTTATACGCACGTAAATGTGAAAATATCCTATTTTATAATAACAAAAATATTAAATAAAAGTCATTCTAGGACAGGCACTTACTTTGACTGCAAAAAGAACGCATATTATTCCTTCAAAATGGTTCCATACAACTTAGTTTATTATTTTGATTTTAAAACCGAACTAAAGCGATTTAAATAAAAAAAATATGGTACGGTATGGTTTAAAAAAAATCAATAAATAATAATAGAATTACAATCGAGAGACCTTCTCAAGGAATCTCAACATTTAAGTTTGAATTTAAATACTAGAGAATACATTTCAAACAAGGACCTGCAACAATTATCTTACTGAGTATTACATATTTCACTTACATTCAATTCGAAGTTGTTAAAGTAAAAATATATTATAGACATATGTACTCAAACACCTTCAACCCGCTCATCGAACAGTAATTTGTAAACTTCAGTGCTGTAATTAAATTGCAATCAATTAAAACTGCAATAATACCATAAGTGTTAATTAATAAAAACTCGATACGACAGCCCGTCATAACGGAAATTAAATTAATTGTTCGAATAAAATATCCAAAAGTCAGCACGTGGCGCATTTTCACCTCGTTATACATTGCTTGTTAAAATATATAAATGTCAGAATTACATTTGGACGCTGATAAGCAATACTATGTTAAGCTACACGGACTTTATTTTAAGGTAACGTTAAAGATGTCAAACCTATTCTTCATACATTTGCTGGAAGACGTACCTATATATACATTCGTTATTTTCTATTTGGATAAAATGTACAATGAATTATAAGCAGATTCATATAATAAAAAATATTAATGATAAGTATTTTTAATATATGGGATTATTAATATTATATTAAAGTATTAATTGAAAATATTGTGTACACTTGGAAACATTACATGAAGAAACTTTTTTCTGTCCTTATTTAGTTTAGATGTCTGGATTTTTTTAATAATGATAAATACGTGTCGCATTTTCATAATACATCCATATCTCCGAATTTGACTTTTTGTGGGTTGACACCTCATTGCTTATTTATTTATTTGTCAGCATCTATTTGTAAATTTACCCTTGTCAGTCATATACAATGACGCCTGCTTAAAGTACTTTCAATTTCTTTAAATTGTAATAAATATGTTACAATTGAAATTTTAAGTGTTAGAAAATGAAAGTGAACTTGATATTGCATATTACTGTGTCTCGTACTTTCACAAGTGCTAATTTTATGTATAATTAATATATATTTACGTAAATTTTATGGTAAAAACAATGTTTTTGTTATAAATGAATATGCATAATGTATGAATATGAATCGTTAATTAATTAAATTAATATTAAACAAATGATGTAAGACTTATGACTTACAGAATTTACCACGTGATGGTTTTTTAGCTATTTTTTAGGTCGTCCCTCCTCCCTGGTGATACGTACTGAGTTTTTATACTACCTCTCCCTAAACCTAAGATCACGTGTATTTTTGTACCCAAGTAGTAATATTTAAAAAAATGCTTAACTTTAAAAACAGGTATAATCGCATTAAATTCTAAAAAATTATGCAACCGTATACGGCTGACAAGAGTTTCGAAAATAAATACACGTAATATTATAGACACCCCCCACTTGTGATATTTGGTGATTTTTCCCAGACCCCCTTTGGGCCTCACGTCATACATGGGCAGCCCCTAAGTATTGATCATTGTTTCATACAAAAAAAAATCTTTCTTTAAACAATCAATGTATACATCGTGTTACATTGTACCTCGTCTCATACTACCATGACCTAGCGCACGCCAGGTTACCGTCGCGACGGCGGCGCCGCCATTAACATTAACATGTTTTATCACGTGAAAACTGACCTTATCGCCTTTATCATAAGGTCGTTTGGATAATAAAGGGATTTTATATGCCTCTGGTTTTTGAAGGATTGCAATGTCA
The DNA here is from genome assembly GCA_037950945.1 of Hypolimnas misippus. Taxonomy (NCBI): domain Eukaryota; kingdom Metazoa; phylum Arthropoda; class Insecta; order Lepidoptera; family Nymphalidae; genus Hypolimnas; species Hypolimnas misippus. The sequence goes on from JBBEEQ010000014.1 coordinate 7,060,141, forward strand.
TATCGTGTGAATATTTTTAGACTTATATCTTTTTTTATTTTTTTGTTCTAGAGCTCTGTAATTACGTATCTGTCCACTCAATTGTAAGGAAAACTACTCAACCGATTTTGATGAAATTTTTAGTTTTTATAAGTTAAAAATATGTACTTTAAACAAATGTTATATTATGTCACTACAATAATGCCATCTTTAAGGTTGCAATTACGTTGTACTATCGCTATCAAAATGCTACATTTTGACAGTAGATTTTTTTTTTATTTTTTTTTATACAAAAAAGCATTTTGAACAGTCAATATGTAGCGATATATAATTTTATTTAGCTAATTGTTATCTCTGGTGATATAGTATTAAAACCACACTTATGATGTATTCTACCAGGTTTATGCTACTTACGTTAATTTCGTTAATACCTATCACTAAACTTACATTTCACAAAATGTCAAGTTTCTTTCTAGTTGCGAATTGACGTATTATCAATTTTTCAATTAATATTGAAACCACGTGAACCCGAAACAACACTAGTAACGAACATAAAAAAATTGATCAAGCATAATGTATAAATAAGTAATATATTATTTATAAGCACATTAAAGTAGATAAAAGTACAATTAATGTACAAATATTTGTATATTTGTATAATTGAAATAATTGACCGACTTCCGACGAGATACTAATATTACTGATACTAGATAAATCACATAAAACAAGGCAGCTGCTCTTTATATTAATACTAGCTTCCTCCCGCGACTTCGTCCGCGTGGGATAGTTACTTTGGGCTAATAATGCATTATTTTAGATCAAATTTGGTTAGCATAAAAAAGGTTATAGTTAGATAACCTTCAAAGATAGACATATGCAGTCGTGGACTTTTTTTTAGAACTTTTAAAGGGAAACAATTGAGTCATACTGATTTTTGCGAAACTTTAATGGTTTTCGCAGCGCATGCAGCGTAAGCTCTCTCAATAGGAAAATATCCCCCGATTTTGAAACGTTATTCTTTGGTGCTTCGCTCCTTTTGGTCTTAGCGTAATAATATATAGCCTATAGTCTTCCTCGATAAATGGGACATCTAAAACTGAAAGAATTTTTCAAATCGCACCAGTAGTTCCTGAGATTATCGCGTTCAAACATATACAAACAAACAAACTCTTCAGCTTTATAATATTAGTATAGTATTATATTAATACTAGCGGCCTCGCGCGGTTTCATTCGCGCTTAATATAGGACTTTCATACAAACTTCCCACGCCGTTTTAATATTTTTGTTGAATTTTGCACATTTCCGACTTAGTGAGCACCTACGAATCCCATTGCAAATTTTATACCTAAAACTTGTACTTTCTGAGATTTCACGAGTGAGTGAGTGACCTTTCGCTTTTATATATAATTTTAAGTAAATGAATTTCATAATTACAAGTATTCAGACATTTTAGACAGACACGTTGGCGCAGTGGTCACTGCAACTGACTCAAGCGCTAACGGTCGCGGGTTCGATGCCCGCTCACGGCAAATGTCTGTATTGGCCATACGGATGTTTGTCGTGGTCTGGGCGTTCGTGTTAGTGTTATAAGTGTTTCCGGACCCCCGACACAAGGTCACGTGATTTTAATGGGGGCCGTTAAGTGTGATGCGTTTATTATTATTTATTTATTTATTTTTATTGTTAGCTTAATTTTGCGTTAATGTATTAAGTACAATGCAAACTATTGTATCTACTCTTAGACGAGAACTACACGTAAAATTTTGGTCTCAGAGTTTCATAAAGATTTAAGAGTTGTTTATCATTGTTTTAAACCTATAAAAATGACCGTCAGTTACTTATTATTTTACTCACACACACTGTTAGCAGATTACAATGTAGTTTTATATCAGTTTCGAAAGTTAATTTACAAGTATTCGCTGTAGGTAATGTAGTTATGTGCCTCGCAAAATTTGTTCTACAGTATCGAGTATCGTTTCCTTGAGTATCCTATAATAATTGTTAATATGATATCGATTAAACCTAAACTTTTTTTAATTTGCTCAATTTCTGCAAGAATAAACGAGTTTTGTATTTAGTTTCATTAGTCCTTTCTACCCGAACTGTTATTGTAAACAGTTACATCAAAACGAATTAGGATTACCATGTATACGGGTCAACGTTTTGTCTATATTTGAATACGAAATTTTTCAAATACAAAACGATCGTTGTATAACCAAAAACGCGGCTCGTTCCTCTAGCTGATTATGGCTAGAAATACTAAAACGGCTAATCTTTACCCATAAACCACACGTGTACAGGCAGGCTGCCTGCTCAACCTGCGACCTGACCAATGCAAAGGCATTCATATTTGCTTATCTATCAAGGAAACAATTCAACATTGCTTGGCAACGGTAGTTTGTACAGTGTTACGTTGTGTGAAAGTAAAGTTCTTAATACCTAAATAAAGTTTTTATATATTTATTTCTGTATATATAATTGAATGGTGATAAGCAATAATGTGCCAACCCACAAAAAGAATTGAATTCGGTGGTATTGATGTATTTTGATACTGCATCAACTATTTAACATTAATAAAAAAATTGAAGTTATATAAACTAAATAAGTGCGAAAAAAAGTTTCTTAATTAATTGGTTGGAAATTCAAGTGCGTTATATATTTTGCAATTTATATAATAATCTCAAACATTAAATAAAACTTTTTATTAGACAATATATTAAATATATCTTAGATATATATTAACTATATTCTTCAAACATATTTGTTAAGAATAGGTTAGACATCTTTAGACGTCATTTTCTCAAGATCAAGTCCGTGTGGCTTGACACAGTATTGCTTATCAGCATCCAATTACATGTACGACTGTTCTGTGCAAAAAGTTAAGCTTTATTATTTTTACTATTTATTTATATATTATATAATATTTATATTAAAAAAAATTAATTATAACAAAAAAATGTTTTACTAGAAAAATATAACCGAATTTCCATAGATCGCTAATTGTATACAGAGATAGACGGTCGAATTAGTCACGGTCAATTAAAGTTAGATATTGAAGAGTTTCTGAAGAATTGTCTATCACTCAAGATTTTCATCAGATTCTTTTATGTTATATCTATAAAACGTTTTCTATTAAATATGCATTTTTAAAACGATAACCCCATTCTAATCGGATCAGTAGATTTTGTTTTAAAATAATAAATATACATTGTGTATAGCCTATGGCCATCTAAAAAAATGTACCTTTGATATAGTACCATAATATTTCAATTTATCTTTCAGAATTTTGCACATACGCAATTTGCTCCTTTTTGAAACATATTATAAATAACTTATAAAATACATTTCGCAAGTATTCTTTTTATCGATTTTCATTACTATAGTTTGCGTAACCCGGTGTAACGTAACATTACATCAGACTAAATTAACGGTTAAAAGCACGACCTTTGCTGTTGATAACGACGCCATAAAGTATCCTTTGAGTGTAATGTCGCTTCCACACGTGGCGACTATTAAGAACAACTGTATTTATATCGAGCCACTGAAAACGTTGCTTTGGTTCCGCAGACAAAAGTTGTATAATTGAAGGTGTAATTTTTTTTAATATTATCCTGGGAAACCTCTTTTTTAATAGTTTAAATCATATACGATATTTTAAAAAAAACTTTCGTGTCTTTGCCAATAAAAAAACCCCTAAAAAATATTTTTAAACATAAATTATAGAGTAAAAACCCCGTGTTTGTAATTTAAATATTCTAAATAATAAAATTTTCATTATAAGATCGTCCAAAACACCGTTTTATACATATTATATAAATAATAAATACATTATTGGTGCGAAACATGTCCCTTAATACTACATCAAAATAAATGTATATGATACGCCATTTTGAAGATTATTTTTCGCTCTAATGACGAAAATTTAGTAAATATCTAAAATTCGTATTTTCATTAAAAATTACAGATTAAAATTATTACGATACTAATTACTAACGCGCGAAATATTCGCACAGGTCCACTTGTCATAGTTTTATATTATTAATAATAATATAAAACTATACTACTAATAATTTATTATACATAAAACTAGCTGCCCCTCGCGTGTATGGTTACTGTTTTGATACTAATCGTAGCGTGATGTGATATAAGTTTGAATGAAAGTGAAGTGTGATGTAATATAGCCTATAACCTTCCTAAATGAATGAGCTATTCAACGCAAAAAGATTTTTTTTAATCGGATCAGATCAGTTTTTTAATCGGATTAGTATAGATTTTATATAATTATTATATATGCAACAAATTTCGCATCCCAAATAATGATAACATAATTTAGCAATTAATTTAACGGTTGGTACCCACGTGTAGTCAACGCTGGAGACAACAGATTAAAATAAAAGAACAAGTGTCGCGACGCGGCGGCGCCTGCACATCGCTTTGCACTTTTTGGTCTGCTATTGAAATCGTGGTTATGAGTTCGTTTCCTGGCTAATTATATTAGTACTATTCGTGTTAGATAAACAGGGTGAATATATTTTAGCTGAACGTTGATGACCACATCTTAAACTCGAGGTATTAGCGAGAAATGTTTGGAGGATCTCGGAACCGAATTTGAAAGAAAAAACATACTTTTTTAAGTATTTTCCGTAACCTTTGTAGTTTCTTAATCGGCCATTACACCTAATTTAAAAATACAGATTTATTACAAAAATGATCAATGGAAGACTAACGTTTAAGACGTATTAAAAAAAACTGTCACTAACCTATAACTCCGTATTTTTAATATACACATTTAAAAACGTTTGACGTAAATATTATAAAATATAGAAAACTTAAAAAAAGGAAACCGATTTTAAATATAAAATATGTTATTTTATTTACTTGGATGACATAATTATTCCACTTATTTTTATAAAAATTCTAAGGGATCAAGGGGAATGTATGAACAAAATCAAAAAAGATCTGAAATTTGTTTGTAAGTTTATATGTCGGGGGTAATGTCTAAAACTACTGATGCCATTTGAAAAAATCCTTTGCGTTGAATAACCAGTTTATTGTAGCTTATAGGCTATATTACATCACGCTACGACAGATTCATAAAAGGTACAGTACATAACACCAAAACTCCCAAACGAATAACGATCTCCTTTTTAGGAAGTCCATTAAAAAAAGTTATCTAACTTTGTATGTATATTCTATTATTATCATCAACGCTTAAGCAATAAAAACACGTCTTTACCACAACGTATGAATAGATTGAAAATGTTTAGATATTTTTATTAAAAGTGACTTTGAAGTAAACCAACGACCTGAGCTCGGTTAATAAAATACGATATTTAAGAGCGGATAGAGGCCTTGCGGTCAGGCGCCTAATGAGTCTCAACGAGTAAATATCCGTTATAAGGAAGCTACGGCAAATGCCGTGGTTTTCATATCCAGTAACAATTTTTAATATAGCCACAGATTATTAAGTTATTTTATATTCAATCAAAAAAAAAATGACAATATAGACGTAAAATAGTCTTCTAAAACCTGAATTCGTACATAGTTTTAATGCAACTTTTTATAATATATTAGGTTTTGATCGCGAATTCGCTTGTTTTAATGAAGATTTTGTTTTAAAAAAAGGCGTATATATACATTAAACATAGCTTATGACCATCTAGAATAATGTACCTTTGTAATAGTATCATAATTTTTTAAATAGTTCACTGTTTTCCGGAGTTTATTTCGCACATACAAAATTCGCCACCCTGCAGTGGAGCAGCGTGGTGGATTAAGCTTTAAGCCTGCTTAATAGGAGAGGAGGCCTTCTCTGAGTAGTGGGACATTTACAGGCTGTTACTTTACTTTACTTTTTATACGAAATTCGCTCAATCTTTAGTAAGTTCTAGACGCCCCTCGTGGTTTCACTCGCGCTTATAGTTACTGCTTCGCTCCTGTGAGTCGTTATATATAGCCTGTAACCTTCCTCAAAAAACTGGCTATCCAACGCAAAAAGAATTTTTCAAATCAGATTAATATTTTCAAAGATTACACCCTACATACAAACATACAAACAAGTTGTACTTCTTTATCATATTGGTATAGACGATCCTTTTGTAGCAGTTTTGCGAGAGTTTTGATTGGTCTAAAAATACCTATCGCTATTTTTCAACTAAAAGCAGTGCAGCTTTAACATTTATGCCGTGAAAACCTAATTGACAGACGGACAAAGTTACTTTTATATTTATAACTAGCTGTGACCCGAGGTTTCGCCCGCGTCAGTTTGAGGAAAAATTACATTTATATAATGTTTACCTGCCCTACTTGAATCCAACATTTTTCTCTATTTCATTAATTTCATTCGCTTTCATGTAACCATCTTTTTTATTTACTAATTAAAATAAATGTTTTTTTTTATAAAAACCTCAGTTACTTCTTATAACATTAGCTATCTGTGAGTGAAAGTCTCGTAAAAACTAATCCAGATGATTCAGAGATTAGCCGGAATAAACAGATAAACAGACAGATAAAAATTTTAAAAATTGTGTTTTTGATGTAAGTATCATATATACTATCATATGTATTTAGTTAAACAGACATTTTCATTTTATTTATTTGTGTAGATAATAAATATAGATATAGAAATGTTAATAGCTTATTTATCGAACTAAACTTATTTTATGAAACAATCAGCCTTGACCATTTGTATACAAGTCACAATCGCTAGTAAAAATTGCGTGACCAATCGAACATTTCCATAATCAATACTATAAAGAAAATGTTTATTTGTTTTTAATTTCAAGATCTATCAGTCAATCAAAATCAATTTTACGTTACATAGCTCATTTATTGGACGGATGTATTTGCTAGTTTACGCAAAAGTTACTGAACAGATTTTGATGAAATTTTACAATGTCTTACCTTGTTCCTACATCGAAATAATTTAACAAAGCTTGCTTTTAATCAACACACTATTTGAAGCTGCGGGCGAAGGCTAGTGCTTTTAACAGACTTCAAAAAAGCAGGAGTTTCCCAATTTGTGGCGTAGATAAGTTTTTTTAATGTTTCATAACTCCGTAATTTCTTAACCAATTAAAAAAAATTGTTCGGAAAGGCTGATTTTCAGTTTGGTTTCATATAATTTTTAGCAAAATCAGTTCATCAGTTTGGTTTTTAAATCAATACTTGGAATTAATATATCCTTCGAGCGAAGGAAATAGCGTATTTTCGCTTTTAAAGTCGGTTTAATTTTTATAGTCTTAATTGTTATTAGTATATCTCGAAGAAAATTCATTTACCACGACATAAACTTAGTCTAGGTTCGCTGATGTATGTGTATATATTAACCTCTTTAACTTTAAGCGAAACTGTATGTAACTCTAAGCAGAACACAGGTCACGAGAATTTAAATTTCACCTTTCTAACCACAGAGTTTTATTAAACAAATCAAATGAACGCATTATGATCCTCTCGTTAAAATAAGTTTCATAAAATAGTAATCAACTTTGCTATTAACCTCAATTTGAGGAATTAAATTGTAATCGATTTATACACTATCTTGATTATGTAATTAGTATTTATTGGTCATTAGCTTCTAGTCACGCTTTTGCCGGCATAGATTTCGTTTATAGTCAACTTTCCTGATCTTCTTTATGTCCTTAAGAATGAATTAATGAAGATTGGTTTTAAAAAAAGGCGTATATATACATTAAACATAGCTAATGACTAACTATAATAATGTACCTTTGTAATGATATCATATTTTTTTTAATAAGTTTAGTGTTTCCGGAGTTTATTTCGCACATACAAAATTCGCCACCCTGCAGTGGAGCAGCGTGGTGGATTAAGCTTTAAGCCTGCTTAATAGGAGAGGAGGCCTTTGCTGAGTAGTGGAACATTTACAGGCAGTTACTTTACTTTTTAGTTTGAGTTTAATTAATCAATTCAAACGAACGCATTATGATCCTCTCGTTAAAACAAGTTTCATGAAATAGTAATCAACTTTGTTATTAACCTCAATTTGAGTAATTAAATTTTAATCGATTTATATACTATCTTGGTTATGTAATTAGTATTTATTGGTCAGTAGCTTCTGGTCACGCTTTTGTTGCTATAGATTTCGTCAACTTTCCTGATCTTCTTTATGTCCTTAAGAATGAATTATTGTAGTTTTTGTAATGTAGTTTGGTCGTGTAAAATATAATGGATTTTGAATATTTTAGTTCAAAGTACTTTATACAATAGTATCTTTTCTTCTTAGATAAAAATATAATATTAATATAGGTATCTAAGATGCAATATCTTGCTCTATCAATATCTAAATTACGCATTAACGACCTTTTTATACATCTTATATATTTAGCATAAAGATTGTTATAAAACATTTAAAAATATTATTTATAACAACGTAAATAAAATATAGCATAATTGTAACACAACGTAGTACATTACAATGTTTGTATGTGTAACGCACACAAACATATCTCCGCTACAACTTTGTGTCGTAAACCCATTACACTTGTTTATAGCTAATGTCGGTTAATATGAAAACTGAGATTGATTGCTAATAAAACACGTAATTGCCTTCTTACGATAGAAGTTAAGTAGCGATTTCGTAAGAACAAAATAAGGCCTGGCCATTGAACCTTGATATTTATAAAACTATAGTTATTATTTTGTTGCACTTAAATATGACTATATATTTTGCAATACCATTTATAATAAATTGACAGATTTGCGTAAATTATGTTGGTGGCATTGGATTTTGTGTGTTGCAACGAACTATTATTACGTTTTCTTAATTAGATAAGACATCGTCGCTTAAAGTCTATCCAAAGCACTGCACAGCGTCAATCCAAATTAGATACGTTACATAAAATCGAGTAAACTGCATAATTGCACGCTGATAAGCAATACTGTGTTAAGCCACACGAACTTCATTTCGAGAAAATGGCGTCACATTTTGAAATAATGGTTCACATTAGCCTGCTGAATAAGGGATCCCGATCTCTCTTTAACTTTTTGAAGTTTTCCACTAACCCGAATTCCTAGCTTATAGAGGTACAGGAATGACTCATAGAGATTAATTATTAGTTATTAATATTGACTAATAATAAGCGTTTTTGTTTTTAATAATAAATAATAGCTGTAGGTTGATACAACCACAGCTTTTAGAAGTACGGTCAAGTAGCAGTCTCAGTTATGAAGCTCTACGCACTGATATCTCAATGTCCACGCCTGTCTCTTATAGAGGCTTCAATTTCTCATTCATAGAGGTTTTTGTTACTCTCACTTACTCAGGTGTGACTTTAGTTGATAATTTTACTCATTTTATCAATCACTAGTAAAACTAAACGAGACTAAATTTTTGTTATAGGCTGCTCTATATATTACGCTACCATAAGATGTAAATATGTATAAGTACATATATCGATACCTCCCACGTAAGTTATTGTAAGCCACAAAATTGCCGTTAGCGTTTTTACTGAATACTACACGGATTTGCATTGCTTAATGCATTCAAAGTGAAAAAATACCAAAAATCTTTTTTTTTTTTCAAGAAAAGATACAACAAAATACGCTTGAAAAAAGGCGTATTTTGTTGTAACTTTCAAACTAAAACGGATTAAAAGTGCTCTACTGTTAAATTGTAACTTTGGGGTTACAACAACTTACGTGGGAGGTATCGATATGGTTTGGTGTCTGACTACTATTAATATTGATGAAAATGAAGTTTTATTGGTTGTCAAATAAAAAAGTGGACTAAAATAGATATAACATTGTACGCACATTAAACCTTCGTCGTAATTAATATTGGTAGGTCATATACCTATATGATACAATGTTCTGCTGTACTATACTGTTTGCTGGGAATACTTTTCTATTATATATTAACATTTTCTTGACTTAATTTTAAATCCATAGTAATTTAGTTAGATGCATGTACAAATAGATAAACATTCAAAAATTTTTTTATACGGAAAAAGTAACATACAGTACTTCTGATAAATTTATATATAAGTAGAATATGTTTACAATTTTTCGACATTAATTAAAAGTTAATTTATTTGAAACCAATCTTCAATAATACTACAAAAAAAATCAAATTTCATAACTCCAATTACACAAAAATATAACACATAACACAAATTACATTTTACAATTTAAAAACATAGATACGAACGTCAACACAGAATCGAAAAACCGAAAAACAATCCGGCGGCTCGGCGAAATTGCTTTGTGAAAACGTCGAAATAAAATCCATCGAGTTACGAATTCGTCAAATATTGGCAAAATATTCCATTGCGGAATTTTTGGCCGCGAACTGTTTTCTGTTTACAGTCTGGCTGTTTCGATGTTACCATATTTACAAGGTAAACAGAGAGGAATCTGGGAAATTGGGAATTCACGCCTCAAATATGCACTTGCCTATATTACATTCGAATCAAAAATGTTTCTATGTCGGACGCTAACGTTTTTAGCAAATGGAGTTTCCAATTTCGTTTGATGGTAACTTTAAATTATTGTGAATGTTCAAAGCGTATAATTTGAAATACTATTTTCGGATTTTCATTTAAAAAATTGTTTTTGTTTATATTGACAAATGGTATTAAATTATCACGTGGTGGATATTTAAAAAAACACTCCTGAAAAGATTTATGAGCAAATACTGTCACTCATTTAATTGCTGTCTTGTTATTGCTAGTTATTAATTTGAAAACAAAAAATAAATTCTATATAGGACTTTCTTAATTCCAATGTTTATTAATAATAATTATATTTAATTTAAATAGTAACGTAGGCTGTTGTTACTGCAAAATATAACACTGTACTAAAATTATGAATTACAAGTACATTATGTACACATGATATATATCTACATATATATACTTGAGTTTGCAAATAAAGAGAATAATTGCCACTTTCCTTATAGTAATCAAAAGTAATTGGATTTAAAGAAAACACGTTTATTTTTAGAGTATGATACACCAAGGTAAAACAACAAATAAATAATAAAACAGTACTTACCAGCAAAAGGTACGTCGCATACATATTCCTCCACGCAGTTGTCCGTGTTGCCGCTTCGGTCGGTGGCGCCACTAGCGACAGATACAGCCGATGGCGCTCGGAGTAAACTAACCTCAGTTTCAGTTTGGCTGTCGCGTAACATAGACCTCCGCTTATATTCCTGTGAAAAAAGGCTAGAGTAAAACTACAATCAGGAACAAACATAAATAATTAAATCAAACAACGTATAAATTTCATTTGTAAACACAATATTGCATGGAGTGGATCTTTACTGATAAAGCACTTATACTAATGAAAAGAATAAAAAATAAAAATGCCTTTAGCCTTTAAATTTTACGTTAACATTAAAGATCACATCTTTTTTATACTATTACGCCTACTTATTACATACCCCACCCTCATAGTATTAATATTTTCTTTACCGTTATTATATATTAGCATTATAATAACGATAAAGACAATGTTAATACTGTGAGGGTAGGCGAAGTAAAACTCGTGCACTCGCCGCCGGAGGGCGCGCGGTACACCAGTTAGCTCGTGACCACGCAACTTCGTCGAAAGGTCGGGCAATAAAAAGGTATTACTAAAGGTATATAAAATATGAATGGGCTAAAGACATTAGTTTTAAATATAACTTCAAAACGTGTGTAACGTTCTCGATTTTCTCGTTTTCGATTTTTTTAGTATATTATAATGTACTTAATTGATTAAAAATGTAATTAATAAAACAGATACAAGTAAAAATTAATAGAAAAGGACGGGGTCTATCGATCGTTAGATTAGTTGATTTTTTATTAGTAAGAGGGTGTATGTGATAAATATAAGTATGTCTTAATAATGTGCACATTATTAAGATTTGGTATACGATATTCTTGGTTTGCAGACCCTGAAAATTTAAAAATTAAAAATATAGCTTATAGTGTATATAATAGTACAAAGCTATATGGATGCTGATAAGCAATAATGAGTCAACCCACAAAAAGTCATATTCAGAGATATTGATGTATTTTAATACTACATCACCTATTTAACATTATTCAAAAAAATTGTAGTCATATAAATTAAATAAGTACGGAAAAAAGTTACTTAATGAATTGGTTCGAATTTCAAGTGCGTTTCATTTTTTGCTATTAATACAATAATCTCTAATATTTATATAACTTTTTATTAGATAATATATTAAATGTATCAGTCTGATTTAAATTGATTATACCTTTTATCAAAAAATAAAATAAAAGATGGATATATACTTCTTCAAACATATTTTTTAAGAATAGGTTCGACATCTTTAGACGCCATTTTCTCAAAATGAAGTCCGTGTGGCTTGACACAGTATTGCTTATCAGCGTCCATATATAATATTTATCACAGAAGGAATAAAATATAAAAACCTTACCATTACTGAGATAACTTCCCGTTTGGAAAATCTCCTTCGTTTCTAATCTTCTTTTTAATTACTAATAACCTTAACCTAATTTAATTCAATTAAAAATGGAATTTATATATAAAATGAATATTAATTACTTGCAATACAACAAAATTTTAAAAAGGAACATTAACATAAATGAAAAAAAAATACGAAAAAGTATTATTTACATACATACTTTTATTTTAAGAAATTTGACGGATTAAGCAATCTAATATATAGCTAAAATATGAAATCTATACAATAACAAGAAATAAAGAAAAATCGATATTATAAAAACCGAAAAATAATAATGTATTTGTTTCTACATCTTTGCGTAGTTAAAAAAGTCAATATGAAGAATTGCTCGTATATTTTGTAAGGCGCTAAAAAAGGTATTATTATGGTTTAATATAGCATTTAAATAGATTTCTCGGAATAATATTGTTCCAATATAGTACAAAAATAATCAAATTTTTACAGGTCATTTAACATAATTCTAATAAAATTATAAATAGACAAATGATTATATTTGATTTTCAAACTGCATGTTTAGCTTAAATTTATATTCAAATTTAATATATTATAATATTTTTTGCGAAAAATATAAATAATCTTCCAATCCGTTTATAGTTAAAGTCAAAATTTAGACAATAGAATATAAAATAAAGAATAAAAAATATTTTAAATTTTGATTCGTATTTCATATCAAAGAAAGAAAATAGGCCCAAGAATTAAAAAATAAATAAATAAAGGATAAAATAAAAACAAAGAAAAATTACAATAAAAATATTTATTTTATAAACGAAATAAAATTGGAAATAATACAAGTGTAGGCTTATAATAAAAATGGTAAATTATACGAACAATATAATTAATATTTTTTTTTATAATAAGGAAATATAACATTGGTAATTCATTCAAATACTTTCTGATGAATTTAATACTCCAATTGGTAATCAATTGAGTGAGCGCAGACTTCATACAAGACTGTAGACGTGTTCCGAAATAAATTCCGCGGAAAGAATATACTTGTAAGTTTTGCTCACGAATATATAAAAGATTTACATAAATTGTTTATCATTAGTTTTACCTATGAAAGAATTTACTGCCAGTGACATTATTTGAAGCTCACGGCTTACGAAAGATACGTAACTATTATCAGGTTAGAATTGTTTTATATTAGTTACGAGAGTAAAACTTACAAGTAACTTACGTCTAACGAGACGTTAACTTATAAGATTTGGCGTCAATTTTAAACTGATCAGCATGCTAGATTTTATTTCAGAACATAACCTAAATTAACTTTAATTAGCTACAAATTAAAAACAAACACATATAGGCCGATTCTATTATTTATCACATTTTTTCAGTCGCTTTATTAATTTAATTCATTAACTCACGTGTCTATGTTTGTTGTTAATTCTGTAGCTAATCTTACTAGAACTATCCACTAAAATCACCCTTAATAGAATAAGCTCTATGAATTGAACTAAAAATATGTTATATATTTTTTAAATTTTGTATGTTAGTTCAATTAAAGATCTGATTCCAATGTGGAACAATGTTTGTGATTTGAAATGTATAAACTTTCGTTGTTCTTATAGTAATTATCAATCTATATTGTCGCAAGACGGTCTTGACTTATGTCTACGTTACTCTAAGCACTAAAATGTATCTAGTCTACACCTATTCACGATACTGTCATGTCGGTAATACAACAGGATATAACTATGTTTAAAAAAAGGGAAATTGTTTTGTAAATTATTATAATCTATACTATTTTAAAATATACTTTTAAATGCAATTTACAGAACAATTTCAATTATAATAATACTAACTATAAAATTAATATTTACTTAAAACTAATCATCAGCACCTTAGAATGTTTGTAGAATAAGAAAATAAAAATTGTCTATTTACAGAAAATAAAAGCAAAATTAATAATTCATTCAATATAGCACCATAGACTAAAGACATTCACATCATTTCCTTAGCTTATATTCAAATGTTAAAAAAAAAAAAAACAATAACAGTAAAAAAAGCATCAGCTATTTGTAACATCGCCTTGCGATTTTTTCATAATTCTTATTTCTTCTACAACTTCCATAATTAGCTGAAATTTTTAAAAGTACAAATAAATTTATAGGGTAACATGTGGGTTTCTTGCTTTTTTAATATAACATGCCCATGCTATTTCTAAATGTTTTTAAATACTTTTGTTTTGTAAATTGGATGCTGATAAGCTATAATGTGTCAACCCACAAAAGTTCAAATTCGGAGATATTGATGTAATGATAATGCGTCACGTATTTAACATTATACAAAAACTTTTCAAGTCATCTAAACTTAGTAAATACGAAAAAAGTTTCTTATTTTAATGATTCGAATATATTTTGCAATAATCACAAATTTTTAAAAAACTTATTTTCGATAAAACGTTTTACGATACCAATCTGTTCTTAATTCATTATATCTTTTTGCAAAATAGAAAAGAAAAGAAGGATATATACCCCTTAAAACAAATTTATTAAGAAATTGTTTGTCATATTTAGACGCCATTTTCTCAAAATGAAGTCCGTGTCGCTTGACATAGTATTGCTTATCAGCGTCGAATTGTGACCCGTTTTACAATAAATGTTAGCGCATTTATGTGCAATGACAAAATTTTACAGCAAAAATCAAATTAGATCTTGTATACATTCGTTATCGAAATATATACAACAGTTACTGATAAATTTGCTGATATGTTTCGATATTAAATAAAAGATGATATTAAAGAAATGATTTTAGCCAATATTTCAATTTAAAAATTAAAAATAAGAAACGTCTAAACGATTTTTGCTGTTAACGTATAATATTAGTAACGAGCACACAATGCTATGACATGTTAGTATCTTTCTAGGAACATTAACACTAGCAGGAAAAAATTACACTTTACATCTAATCATCATTCTTTTAGGAAAATAAAACATACAGTCTATATAAAGTTAACCCTTAAATATGCAATTTATTTTTCTTTCAAAAAAGATAATAAACTATATTTGCCAATTGTCTCAATATAGTGTCCTCAAATAGTATTACACTATACAAGAATACCTTTTTCTCATTTTGTATAAAAACAAAAGCGTACATTTAAGGGTTAAAAACGAAAAAAAAATGTGATAATTAAGGGGTATTATGTGCAGAAAATCTTCAATCAGGACTAACCTGACTTAACGGCCTTATCCTTTCGTGTATGCTGTTCTCAGCTTGCTTCGCTGATGGCGGTGGATGATCAGGTGTTGGAGGCTGTTCGTAATGAGTGGGAGACAATGGAATATCAACCCTCGACCCATCAGAATACCGTTCACATTCGCTCGGACTATTCATAGACTGGTCGTCTAATAGACTCTCCATGGAGGATCTTTCTTGGTTCGAGTACTTTCTGACTCTCTTATCCGCCATTCTGACTTCAAAGTTTTCGTACTGTGGTCCAAATGTGTTCCTCCTCAGCTTTCTGCGAGGATTCTGTTCCTTTATGACGACATTTTCGTACATGGCCGTGATGGCTACGGGTTGGGTACGATTTCGGAGGCTAGGTCGAGGGTTTGGCACTGGGATAGCTCTGGGCGAATTATGGTTTTCTTCGTACTCAGAATAGGATAGCTTGCCGTCGACGTATTGATCGACAGATCTACCGTGTTTGAGGTAATGTTTAGCACCCTGTAACAATGAGATGTCGCTGGAAAAAAGTATTATGTCACTCTATTTAGACATAAGCTTCCGGAGCTTATTGTCTAAATAATTCGGGAGTTATAGCTGGCAAACCTTAAAAATAATGCAGGCTGCTTATAATCGTTAAACTACCTACAACTATTACTACAAATTTCCTAATTAAACTAAATTATTGTAGATTAATTTCCTACGCTGGATGACTACTCACCTGTATTTCATCCAAGTCGTCCTGACTCCTCGCATGGGCTCTCAGCTCATAGCTGTAGCCAGAGGATGGAGAATTGACGTGGGTGGGGGACACTGACAAGTTCCTTCTGGGGGGCTTCTTGGGAGGGGTGGGCTGTAGAAATGATATATGGATGAAGATTTGTTGTTTGGGAAAGGTTTTAAATTATACAGAAGGAAAGTAGACCTAATCGACCCATCCATGACGGTTTCATTTTTAAATTACATATTTTGCCAAAATTGATTAAGATAAGAATAAACAATAATAATATACATTAGTATAGAACTAATGTATAAAGCTAAAGAGTTTGTTTGCTTGTACACGTGAATTTTGGTAGCAGTTTCACTTGTTTTCTTTTTCACGTTAGATAGCTTATTCATTAAGGAGGTTGTTAATAATAAAACCCCAAGCTACGAGACGTAATGAGAATAGGATAGTTAGAAAGCGTTGACTAATCTGATCAATACCGACATTAATTACGGGTAAAATCACAAATCTAGTTCTTGTAGTAACTTCACCCAAGGTTTTAAGAATAAATAATTAAGAGCACCAAATTACTCTATTAGTCGGTAAATTGATATGACCATAAAAACATATTGCGTAGCAGGAGTTTAATGATACCGAGCGACCTGAATCTAGCCTTATAAATCCTAATGGTCTTCGAGCAAGGATTGCAAATAGATAAGCCAAGAACAAAGTAATTTAGGAAAATAGACGGAAACCGTCCACTATATATAGCAGGCCTCATTGTCATCGCGGATCGAGATAAGTGTTCACAATTGCGTAATTGTGAATTTCAACGATTGCGAAGAACACTTAGGGACGGTCTAAAACACGTTACTTAGGATGATGACGCAAAAATCAACTTTATTGCCATCAGTCTATGTTTTATTGTTAAGTTCATTTTGCGTGAATTTAAAATTTAAATATAGTACGATTAAAATATTAGCGATTAACAACATTATTTCTTCCTTATTAGAAATAACGTTGTTTCTAAGAAAAACTAAGATACAAAGTTTAGCATCAAATTTAAAATATGGCAAGACGATTCTTATAATAAACTCGTTTTAATAATATCTTTATTTTGTATAATTCTTTTATAATCATTAAAACAATTTACTGATGTAGATTAAACAAAAAATCGATAAAACTCTCCAAATAATCACATAAAAAGGGATGAGACTAATTTTATTACTCTTGAAATCAGTAAAAGCTTTGGATAAATTTTAGAAATATTTCTTACTTTCTATGACGCCATTTTCTCACATCTTATACCACAGCATCACGAAAGGTCCAAGTAATTTAATATTGAGCCACGGATGAGGGTTAAATTGGCAGCAGCCGGCCGTTGAATGGACAATTTTCTACATAATAGCCTGTTAGACATGATAGCTAGCTCTCGACAAATTTCTCTTCAATTCGTTCTGATAAAGCTCTTTAATAGCTATTTATCAGCGACGTGCACAATCTTCTGGTTAGGAAATTCTAATGACACAAATAAAAAACCTAACAAAATAATGTTGTTATGCCTCCCTTTAGGTATACACTATAATTATAATACGTTTACGGTTTTGATACCTACAATTCTGTATCCGATTAGCTAATGGTATATTAATTGTACATATTAACATAACAAACCTTTGTTAGGCTGACAAACTTATTAATAAGCAGTCATTTATAATTTAAAAAACATCGCTTACTTTTATACGCGAACTACCCAAAATGCTTTTCCTCTAGAAAAAAAAAAAAAACATTTTTTTAAAAATCACTTGCTAGGAAATTTCGAAACGTTGGTATTCAAACAAACATGTATACAAGCAGCAATCGTTTGTACGTAATAAATTATTTTAAGTGTTAATATTTCAACACTTGACCTAAATCCAATTGAATTCTGTATAATGTCAGCGAATCGTAAAACTGCAGTAATTACATAAATACTCTGCGATATAATTGGTAGTTTTTCAAGCAAATTCCCACAGAATTTGATTATTCCTTAAATTCTCCCTAAAAAACGGTTCTTTCAAATATTTTATCTACCCTTTCTTACATATCTCTTTTAATCCAATATGTATTGATTATTCTAGTTTGAATTTATTCTTGATTTTACTTAGAACGATTACCACCTAAATTTTGTAAGGTTTAACCTTAGTGAATCCTTTAAGACTAGAAAATTTTTTCAATCAGAAGTAACGATCTTTATCGTTTGTGACAACTAACGATAACGTATACTATTATTTAATTTAGGCAAAACTTTAATTTTGTACTATTTTATTTCTATTCTATTTTGAAATTTCCAAACGAAAATTAAATCCGTTAATTAAACAGACGGTAATTATATTTAGAAAGCAGACTTTCCTTGTCGATGTTTCCGCGAACATTAGAACATTTTCGAATCAAAGTGGCTACATCAAAGGGAATAATATTAATCGGATGCGCATGCGCAAGCGTCGCGGTTCCGACAGGCGCCGATATGGCCACGCTGCGATGATTAGTGTTAACGACTCTTGTTTTATTGAGCGTAACCGATAGGAATAATTAAGTTTAAAAGGTTAAGTAATTGTCGTTAGCAAATTTTTTTAAAATAATTTCGCATTATATTCTCTTGTACGATCAATATAACAAATTATTTGCAATCGATTAATAACAATATAACATGATTTATAATACAATACGTCTACTTCAGAAATAAAAAAAACTGGTCAAGTGCGAGTAGGACTCGCGCACCGAGGGTTCCGTACAAACTTATAGAAATCTATATAAGACTAACCCATCTACGCCATTTGTGGTCTTCATCATCAGTTCCAACATAAGTTACTATCAAAAATACCTAAATCGGTATACGCTTGCCTATAATATTTGAGGAGTTCCCTCAATTTCTCCAGGATCCCATCATCTGATCCTAACCTGAAGACAATGGGACCACCTTGGAAGTATACCTTTTGAAACAAAAAAAAAATTTTGAAAATCGGTACCCAAATGGCGGCGTAATCGGCGAACAAACATAAAAAAAAATTAAATACAAGGTCGAATTGAAAACACTCCTTTTTAGAAGTCGCTTAAATATAATCAAATATTATGTAAATATGGATCACGTCCCAAAAACTATTTTGAAACTACTTAGGAGCACTTTAATTTAAAACACGATCATGGATGCAATCCATGGAAACACAAAATTTTATTTTAAGTACTAATACACCTTATACTTTCAAAAAAAAAAGTTATAGCGCGATTCAGGATACACCTAGCGCCATCTCTTGACAATTTCAATGAACCAACTTGTTGACTTTGACAATAACAACATAATTATATTATATTTTATTCTCGTTTTATTTTTATTTATATTTATATTCTACTACACTCCACTACCCCTGCACTACGTTCGTAAAATATTTAGATTTACATTATCAATCAAAATATCGAAATATATATTAGTGTTGCCAAGACGAAAATAATTAGTCCTTAATTCGAACAAAACTAATTGTTTATTTATAAATAACTAATTATATTACTAATAACCAGAAGACTTATATGTGTAGATAAATAAGTAAATTAAATAACTCGATCTGTTTGAATTTAATTTTAAAATTTTCGTACTAAGTCAATACGAGTACTTAAATCGCGTCAAGCTCTTATATTGAATGTTAATTACGTAATGACGTTATAAATCGACGATAAAACTTTTAAATGAAAAGTTTATTTTATAATTTTTAGCGCGTTTAAATAATAATTAAAATAAAAATTTTTATTAATCGAGCAGAATTATATCACAGTTAATGTCATAATGTTGTAATAGATGGCATTAGCTGTACGCTGCATCGCGCTATCATTTTGTTAGCTGCGATAT
Source organism: Hypolimnas misippus (assembly GCA_037950945.1). Lineage (NCBI taxonomy): Eukaryota > Metazoa > Arthropoda > Insecta > Lepidoptera > Nymphalidae > Hypolimnas > Hypolimnas misippus. Next base: position 7,080,322 of record JBBEEQ010000014.1, read on the forward strand.
ATAGATTGCATTGCGTTGTTTATAAAGGTTTGCTGCTTTTTAATGTTTTCGTATTGATACAAATTTCTTCTCAGTGTTTGTAAAATTGTTTTTTTGACCATGGCTAACATCTATGTTAATTTGTTACAAGTACATATAATTTTAATTCTAAGATTAATATATTTTCCGCTTGATCAATTTACAACTTGATACGTTCCTGAGAAAAAGGTTGAAAGACAGACGTACAGACTGACAGACACACGAACAGAAATTTACAGTTTTCGGATTTTTTCCTTTATGTATACTAAAGGACCTTGCTCGTGGCCAAATTTTATAATGCTTGGTCAATGGGAAGTACCCTATAGGTTTTGATTCCCTTGTGAAAACGTTAAAAACGCTATCATACTTAAAATATGTGATATAAATGACCGTATCTTTTGATTGCGTTAACTTAGAAGTTTGATTTTTTCACAGCTCTTGGTAATTACAATTCTGAGTACTTGACGTTGATAAAAATTTGTTACCTTCACGCGTTTCTGAGAAAAAGGTTGAAAGACAAACTTACAAACAGACAAACATACATACAAAAATTTACAGTTTTCAGATTTTTTCCTTTATTTGTACCATAAGATCTTACTTCTTGCCAAATTTCATCGTGCTAGGTCAATGGGAAGTACCCTATAGGTTTTGATTCCCTTGCGAAAACGCTAAAATGGTCAAAATATACGACATATTTTCCATTATCTTTTGATTGCGTTGACTTAGAACTTTAATATTTTCACGGCCGCATGTCATCGTAGACTTGAGTATATGATATTAATTTCAACATGATACGTCTATGCACTTCTGAGAAAAAAGGGTTGACATCCCGACAGACAGACAGACAGACAGACAGACAGACAGACAAACAGACAGACAGACAGACAGACAGACAGACAGACAGACAGACAGACAGACAGACAGACAGACAGACAGACAGACAGACAGACAGACAGACGGACAACAAAGTGATCCTATAAGGGTTCCGTCTTTCTTTTTAAGGTACGGAACCCTAAAAAGACAAATAAAAATTTTGTTGATAAAACAAAATTAAAACTGATTTACTATGATATCGGATATCGGACAACATATTTTTTTAAAATAAATATACCATTTCCTTTAAAAATACAGGCCAACCGACGATCAGCTAAAAAATATTTTTAAACAAACAATAAAGTTGTTCGATCTATTATCGATCCGGTGGAAGATTTGTAATGCAGTGTTGAATATCTCATCGAGTTCCACTGACCCACATACGGACGCTCAAATTTAGTAATAAACACGCACATTAGGAATGCTATCCGTAACCCATCTGGTCAGTCAATGAACTAATGTCTTCTGGGTTATTTGATTTCATGTTGATAACTATAACTGTTTTCAATTGGTTAAACATATAACATTTTTTTTTTACGAAAAACATGATGCGAAATTATAAATTTTTGCCTGCATCTGCATTTGTTTCAGGTTTTTCTTACCAAACCATCAAAATTTTTTCAATCATAAAAAAACGACCTTATAAATTTTATGATAAACGCAAATCAAGTTTAATCATTAACCTAAAATTATAAACGGTTATTATTATTATTTGTTATATTTGTTTAAAAATGTGAAATAAAATATAAAATAAATACCGTCGTTATCGAAGTAACAAAATTACTAATGTATAATCTGTAAAAAATAAGTGCGTTATCACACTTTCAAATTTTTTTTAGCTTATGGAAGACTTTATTTTTATTTATTATTTTTTAAAATTTAATAGTGAAAAAAAAATTCAAACTATAATCCTTACATTGAAACCCAAATAACGAAATTCCGGTCCAACGATACGAATATAGTACTGTACTATGAGCAATACATATACCTCGGCATCGGGTCTGGCGATTAGCCAAACGCCAGTCCGCGAAATCCTATTTCCGTAGATTTCGATCGTTTTGAGGGCAAAGAATAAAAATTTGAGCAATGATATTTTTATGTATAGTCAAAGATACTTTACAAAATAAATGATATGTTATAAGATCATGGATTTTGGAACTCAGAATGTCTACCACTTTGTCTAGCAACCAACTAGCGTCTGAATATGACAAGCGAGATTAGAATTTATCCCACAAGTCAATTGACGAACTTGTCAAAGAAATGAGTACATATTTGTAACGTCGAATTGTATGAGCGTAATATAATACCATGCTTTCTAGCAATTTCAGGATAAATTGAAGGTAGTACAAGTCTAGATAGGATACTCTCTAGTACAGGGTATAGGGGAACATACAAGGATTATTTAGCTCGAAGGAATATTCCATGTTTTGACCTAAATCTCAGAATATTTTTCGTATAACGCCACGCCTGTTATCTATATTAATGTTATAAAACCTGTCTAAATTCTGCAATTAAATAAGGTATAGACTATAAATACAACACCAAGACTCGTGGGAGTGTAGCAGTAAATATTAAAGGTCAATTAATTAGAGAAATTGTAGGAAGGTATCGAAGAGTTCTTTAAAATATTTACACTAATTACTGTACCTCATATATATGTGATAAGCCAATATTCATATATTATATTGGCCATTTAAAAATCGAAATAAAAAACAAAATATTGTTCGTAACCATACTTAATTAGGCTTGGTAATTGTTGCTCGCCATTTCAATTATTTACGGCTCCTGGACAAGACGATTATTGTCAATCCAATTTCCTGAAATTGTATTAACAATAATCCATAGTTTAATACTATTGATGTTATTTTATATCCTTATAATTTAGAAAATAGCTTTTCTATATAGCTGTCATTTATTCGTGAAAAAATATTTACATTTATAAAAAACATCTTGAATAGTATATAAACATACGATTATATGATATGTAAAATTAGAGAATATTTCAGTTTATGTTATTCATTCGGGGCTATTTTAAGAAAAATTACTTGACCTATCTGTCAGATCATGTCTTAATCTTTGACACATTGTTGCATGTATCCAACCATATGGGAAATTACGAAACACGAAATTGGGTTATGGAGTCCTTGACACGGGAATATACATTATTTTTCCGTTTAATTTAAATGAAACTATATATTTATATATTTCGTGAATATTTACAAAGTCGATTTTCGTTATAAGTTTTCAGTCTATACACAGTTTATTAAAGGCATACTTTAATATTTTAATTCGTGATACAGCTATTTTATTTAACTATTTAGCTGATGTTTTTGTTGCCAATAATTTTATATTTAAATCACTTTTAGATATATTTCAAAGAAAAGCTAAAATAAGTCTTTAAGTATTCTTGCAAAGAAAACTCCTTGGAAACCGTTATATGTTCAAATAAAAAAAATACAAATAATGACTACTTTAAAAATCTAATACAAAATCATTCACCATATTTTAAAGACATTACTAGTCAAACCAAAATTATGTAATTAACCTAAAAAACTTACATAAATTAAATAGAACAATATCCTCACGAGCACACTTCCATAAAAACACCATACACCACTGACAGTTTACGTATCACGTCAAATATACCATACACAATCACGACACAAAGTGCGCGACAAACGCACGCCCCGCACACATTCGCCGCACGACTGACATTCTAATTCTTACGATGCTTAAAAATTCCTGTGCCCATGTGGGAACGCTGTTATGATTACGGTTAATCAAATGCTACTGCATGTACATATTTTGTTATAAATGGAACGGATGCGTCTACGATTAAGGGATAAGAATTTTTTAAATGGGGAACCGACTTTAAAAGTAAAATGGATAACAATGGATAGCTTATTTAAATATTTTTATTTTAAAAACAAATTACCGAATCAATTTAGTGCTCGAAAATTCTGTAGGATTAATGGGAGAGTATACACTTTCAAATAAAAAATGTATCAAATCGCTCAAGCCATTTTCGAGTCATTAGAGAACATACATAAAAATGTCACCGGCGAATTGAGAACCTATTTTTTTAAGCCGATTAAAAAGAAATAAGGAACAAAGTTATACAAAGATTATTTGGTCAGAATCAGAAAAAATCTGATGCTAAAAACGTTTTAATGATTGATTAATAAAACTCAGAACAATATCATAGATTTTTTTAAACTTATACACGGTAACTATCTCTTAAGGTAGCCCTTATAAAAATATTTATAAAAAAACATTCTTGACTACAGTAAGTTTAATTGCTACATTGCATGGACATAAGAATACAATAACAAAAGTCAAACATATTCTATTTTGTTAGGACTGTACTCATAACTTTAAATCAAGAAGTTATTATAAAAATAAAAAAAAGGAAAAACTTGACTACCTAAAAACAGTTTAATAATTTTTGTATACTTTTTATATAATTTTACGTTGGCGAAAACTTTTGAACTCGGATGAATAGTACAGGATCGGTGTTTTGCCGCGTAATTCCATGAAGAGTCCAGAAAATCATATACCCTATGTCATTTCTATAACTGAGACGAATTGAATGACGTCATATGTTGCAAATCCAGCAAACAGTTTACACTGTAAGCTCGAAAAAATAAGACATACTGTTAATGGGACTGATGCACACGTGACTTGGAGAGTTGCCTAGCAACGGGTTGTTGATGTTGATAGAGAAAGAGAGCGATCTTATTCCTAGAGATGGGAAATAAAAATGTGGAAACTATCTTATTATTATTATTATTATTATTTAATTTAATCTCTTAAGAAAATGGCGTCTAAAGATATCAAACCTATTCTAAATAAACTTGTTTGAAGAAGTATATATACATTTTTTCTTTTCTATAATAAGAAAATGTACAATGAATTAAAAGCAGATTAGTATAATGTCTAATTATAAGTTTTTGCAAAATGCAAAATATGGAACACACTTTAATATTCGAAACATTAAATTAGGCAACTACTTTTCGTACATATTTAGTTTTGATGACTTGAATTTTTTTAATAATATTATATACTTGACGCATTATTATCAGAATACATCAATATCTCTAAATTTTACTTAAAACAGACCAGAGGAAAAAGAACAAAGTGTTTCACATTTCACGCCAACTAATTGGACAGTATTAATAGTGTTACGACATCCGTGTCCACAAGTGGCAACAGACGCCATGTGTGAAACACGATCATATTTATTACATTTCTCACACGAATTTTAATTGTTCCTTATCAAAGAACATAATTTTCTTACATGGATGGTGATAAGCAATAATGTGTCAACCCACAAAAAGTCAAATTTTGGCATTTTGATGTATTTTGATACTACGATTTAACATTATTCAAAAAAATTTCAAGTTATTTAAACTAAATAAGTATGGAAAAAAGTTTCTTAATTAAGTGTTTCGAATTTCAGGTGCGTTCCATATTTTGCAATTTATAAAAAAAAAAAAAACTCAAATATTTAAAAACTTATTATAAGATAACATATTAAACAGATCTATCAGCTTTTGATTCAATATACATTTTATCAAAATAGAAAAGAAAAGATGAATATATACGTCTTCAAACTAATTTATTAAGATTAGATTTGACATCTTTAGACGCCATTTTCTCAAAATGAAGTCCGTGGGGCTTGAGACAGTATTGCTTATCAGCGTCCACATATGTTTTAACGCCTTTATAATTCGTATGACGATCACGATACATTCTATGACATCGTGAAGTTATTTAACCAGAATACATTACGTGTTCGCGTGACAACTTCGGTCATGGGTAGGTCGTTAGGTTTTCAGAAGTAATATCAATGATATTTTCTAACCATAGATATGTTACGTTCGTTATATTGACGTTAAACATCTGCACACATTTATCAATTCGTCAATTGACTTGTTGGCTCAAAGATAATCACTGCCTTACTACAAAAGATTTAAACAGATGTTCAACGCGTGCTTAAAAAAATCCGTACTACAAATCCGCTTCTAAGACAGTTTTGGGTTAAACGTGCTTTAGATATAGATTAACATACGTGTAAGTGAGTTTAATACATGTTTAGAACCTATTTTAACTGTCAAATGTAATGTATAACATTTTATCAATAAGTTTTTATATGAGTTTATTCGCTGTTAAGCTATTTATATAATATTTTAAACACTGTTTAGCTAGACAGGCGTTCAACATGGTTTTAATGCGTCTTTTGTAGTATGACAGTCAGCCGCTAGCTGGTTGCTAGGCAACGTCGTCCAGTGTTCGACATTCTGGGTGCCAAAATTCACGAGCTTATAATATATCTATAGTTATATAATTTCATTGAGTAAAATAAATAATTCAATATATATAAGCTAATGGCGTGTGCAGTCGATGGAATTTTGTCCGCTGAGAACTTAAATCCTTGAACCGACAACAAATGTGTTTATCCTCGGCTGTTGAGGAGACTTGTGCGCAAGAGTTTCAGTCTCTCGTATGGATTGTGAAATTCAGTTCTAAGCGGTCTATTTTGACAGAAAAAATGGAGGTATCGAGAAAATTTTTCCTCGTCTGCACAGGTTTTAATGTCACAAAAAAAGAATATATATATCATATATTTTTATACAAAGTAATTTTAAACATATTTTTTATTAAATAAAACTATAGGAAACCATTTATTAATATAATGGATGTGTTCCGAAATATAATCCAGCAGCATCCCAAACGAACTAACGTGTCCCAATTCGAAGTTAGACGACTAAAGACATCAATTCGATATCCAATTAGTTTAGGCAAGTTTGCTGAATAATACTTCTTAACACAATTAATTATCATTATCATGAAAAGGTAAACTATGTTCATTTAGCTTTTACCCGCGGTTCATTCACGCTGAGTTCGATTTCTCGATTAAAATTGTTAAAACCCCATTTTATCTTTAGGTGTTGAATATTCAAAAAATATTTTCAATGGATACTTATATAATAATGATCTGTATTTCAAATTTGACCCAATCTATTCAGCAGTTAGTGCTATACGTTAAAAAGGCAGACAGTCAGTTAGTCAGTCACATTTTCCATCCCTAGCTGCAACCCGCGACTTTATCCGCGTCTTAGATTTTAATTTTTTTGCACGGGTCTCTATTTTTTATATAAAAAAAAATTAAAATTAACTATACGGTGACAACGATATGAAGAAACAACCATTTCGAAGATTAGCCGTAACAAACGCATAGACTCTTCTATGATATTTACTACTAGCTGGTGCCCGCGACTTTGAACATAAAAATAAATAAAATTTCTAATAAAGTAACCATGTTACTCCTTATATCATTAGCAATCGACTAGTGAATGTCCCTTCAAAATCGGTTCAAACTATTTTTTAGAGATTAGCGGACACAAACAGAAGGGCAGACAGACAGGCAAAAAATTTAAAAATTATATTTTTGATATAAGTACCGTATATACTTTCATATGCATTTAGTTAAAAGCTGTTAATTTTAAATTAGAAATGGACGCTTCTATTATACTTATTCAGCCTATAGGCTATAGAAAAACTCACCGAAACTTTGCTGTACTCGTGGTGATGAGTCAAATGAAGCGGTGCACAGCTAGACGCAGCGCTTGAAACGCTGATAGCGTCACCCTCGCTCGTGCCCTCCCCTTCCTCCCACCGCCGCCGCCCCGACCCGCTGCGAACACCCCCGACCACCCCCGAACCCCGCTCAAGCGAAGCACCAAGCGACACATAACCATCCCCCGGAACACCGCTATCCCCTTCGCATTCGGACGAGAAACTCTCCGAATCGACGCTAATACCGCTTTCGAATTTCGAAGACGACGTTTCGAATTTCGAAGACGATGACTCGAATTTTGAAGACGATTCAAATTTCGCCGAAACGAAACTGTCATCTTCGTCTATCGTATCGTTTTCTTTTTTCGATACGTTATTCCCGAATCGAAATGAACTACTGTGAACCCACGGTCTTTTTGTCGTACTGACGTCAGATTTCACCGTCTCCGCGTCCGAACTTTCCCCGTCCGAATGCAAAGTACCATCTGAATCGGAATCCTCAGAAGATTCCTCTAAGCACGTCTTAAAAGACGCATCAGATACGACTGTTACGTTAGAATGACAGGAATGCAATGACCAATTCCCAGAGTGTTCCGAGGAGCTCGATTTTCGTAGTAATAATCGCATAGTATCAGAAGCACAAGATGTGTTAGCGTCAGTCGATGTTGAATTAGTACCTATAGATATAACTTCTGCTATGTCTTTGATAGAATAAGGTCGGTCGGTAGAAGACAGGGAAGAATGAGGAGACATCGCTACATAACCAGAGTGATCAGAGCCAAAGTCTTTTACTTCTGTATTACAGGGACTGTCGTTTCTTTTAATAACGTCTTGGATGTTAACAACGGCATATGGCTCTTCTAAATTAGAAGGAACTGATTTATTTTTTATTAAACCAACTTTTTGTATTGTCGAAGAAGGAGTTAGGTTTAAAGTGATATCGGGAGTTGAAATACTTTTCTTCATTGCTGAGAATTTGACAACGAATTCCATTGGTGATTCTCGCTTACTATAGTGTAAAGTACAAGTTCCAGAATCACAAAAACATCGGAACGAAGAAGAGACGAATTCAAGTTTATTTTTTAAAACATCCATGCCTAGCGAGACTTTATCTTCGTCTTCGTCTTCTTCCTGACTCGGAACATTTAACAAGTCTTCGGCACTGTTATGGAATTTTGGTGGTCTTGGTTTACAAAAACATATAGCGGTTTCGAAATAACTATCTCTTTTATCGTTGGGTACTTTTGTGAATGGTTCGACGTCGGTATAAAGCGTATCTCTATTAAAAATATAAATGAATTCTTTAACTGTTGGAGCTTTGTAAATACAGTGACCCGTACCACGAATGTGATAATTACCTAATGTATCCTTTAGAAAAGAATAATCCCGTTTTGTCATATTTTTTGCATTAATTGAGTTTCTATCTACTTCTATGTTTGTAAATGTTTTATGCCTGAAAAGAACTTTTTTTTTAACTTTTTCTGTTTTCTTATTAGGCAACGTCCCTGTCATTGTAAGATATATAGACCGATCTTCAACATCACCACTGCAATCCACATTTTCGATTGCACTAACTCCGGTTATATTTGATACATCTGATGCGTTTGATTGTGTCCTGTTAATACTAGATTTACTAGCTTCCCTACGGACTGCCAGCTTACCGTGACGAAATGACTTAGACTTTTCCGAAAGTAAAATATCTTCTAGATTAGATTCATCTATCATAGAATCGGAAGACAATGTAGATGATCGGCTATCGCTTGGTGATGAGTTATTGGAAATGTCATTTGAAGGCAAGAAGGACCTTTTAGGTGGTTCAGGTGCTCTTCTTTTAGGCTCGATTGAAATATTTTCATATAAAACTCTTCTTTCGACTTTATCGACAGTTGTTGGTATATGAGTTCTAACAGCGGGAGTTGGATGGCTTAAATTAGGTTTTTCAGGAATGATATTCTCGTAAATTGTATCTTCATTGTCTAATGTAAACCCTAAGTTCGATCGCGGAGGTGGTTTCGGAATACATATTTCACTTTCTTCATTTAATTCTACTCTTGTCGAATATTTAGACGCAAATTCATACGATTCATAACATTCATTTACCAAATTTGCAGACTCTAAAGAAGCATTAGATGTAATAGATATTCTATTATATTTTCGCCTAGGTTCGAAAATATTTAGTTTTGCATCGTAGTTAACTGCTTCTGCCATTTGCTTATCATTTTTACTATCATTATCTTCGTCATAAATTTTTTCGACAATGGATTCATGAGAATCACTCAATTCGTTGTTTTCGGATATATTGGGTAACGATGTTTTAAAACCTGGACAACTTCTATTACTTCTGTTGACAGCGGAATCTCTATTTAAAGTGCCTAATCTATCCAATGAAATTGTGTCGAATTCATCAGTACAAATAATATCACCTGATTCCTCCTTCTTCGACAACATTTTGAAAAATTTACTATTTCCTATATGTAAGGCATTCGAGCTTAGTTTAGAATCGGACTGTTTCAGTTTTCCATCGACATTCGACTCTAACCCAGGATTAGAAATGTTAGGAGCAGAGTTAAACTTTGCTTTAAGGCCCAAGCATTTTGAAGCAAGCTTTTTAACAAAACTTTGAGATGGACTTTTTGTTAGAAAAGATGAAGATGGTGTTAAAAGGCTATCACATGAGTTATTGTTTTTCTGGGTCTCTGGAGCTTTCCTGTAAATCACATAAAGCAACAAAAAATTATAAAATAAATAATAAACAAAAAAAAATATTAGTTAAGCATATATTACTAATTTACTGCCACCCAAAGCGCTACTAAGTGTTCATTAAAATATTACTTGTGAACGCTCCAGTCGCCTAACAATACCGATAATTGGTCAAATTTCTTTTTAAATACAACTTTAATTTTGTTGTCAGAACTCGAGGGTGAACTTGGCCCTGGCGCTATTTCAGAGTTATTTTCATCGAATGGTTCAAAAACCATATCTTCAGAAACTATAGCATCATTGTAACATGCAGTTTCTTCATTTGCATGCCTACGGTTTCCATGTTCTTCTATATTGACTTGGTTCATATTTTCACAGCTATAATAAACCTCACACGACATTGTTTTTTTAAGTTTCTCGCGTCTTTTCTCTGGATATTCATGGCAAAAACAAGGTAACCGTTCAAACATTTGTCTTTTTTGCTGAAACGGATATAAACGATTTCGTATTGATTGAGGATTTAAATCATAATGCTTATAAGATTGCGTATTTTCGTAAATGCATCCAAATTCACCCCTGGTGTGACAACTAGAAACTAAATCAAGATCTGGTATTGATGAATTTTTAAAATTTAATGAGTTCCTAGTTCGACTTTCAAAATTATTGTAGTTTGTGATACTAATATTGGCGTTTAAGTTAAAAGTCATACCCTTATTATTATTGAAATTCATGTGGCCACCCATGTCTACATATGGCTCATCATTTACTTGATTATGATTATTAGAAAAATCAATTATATTTTTATGCGAAAAATTCTCGTAAATAGTCGAATTATTGTTAACATAAATAGGCTCACGTTCAAAGCCGCCCGCCTCGTCATAAACGATATCAACTTCCGTTTTAGCTTTAAGTGTTGGTTTCGGCACTACAACTGGTTTTTTCTTTTGAGTAGGCTTAGGTGATTTCTCTTTTTTTATATCTGAACCCGCTAAATTTTCATAAATGTTGTCTATTGGATGAATTGATAACAATTTGCTTAAATTATTACGAAGTAATTGATATTTTTCCAATTTAGTATTTTCATTTTTCTTAAACATATCCCTAGTCCTACCCTGTGTTGGGTTTGAAATTGTATTTCTACGTGGCTTCTGGTGATGATAATAATTTCCATTCCTAATATTAGACACAGTATTGTGATGGTTATTCGAATTAAAGTTAGTCAAAGCATGATTTTTAGCATTTGCTTGTATATTAAGTAAGGCCTTGGAAAAGGCAGGTAACCTGGAATTAAAACAGTTGATGTTTAAGTATTGACTTATAATTGATATTTTTAATGTAATGTACTGTAATCACTCTTAAAATTGAGTGAAAAAAAAAAGAAAATTACAGAAGAAAAAATATTTAAGGTTCATGTTATTTTAATTTGGTTTGAATGTGCTCATTGCAGCCAGTTCTTTGGCAACCCTCAAAGGACGGTCTTTTTCTCGTATCATACAAACTTGTACCTGACCGTTTCTAGACAAAATCAAAGGAACGGAAGATTTTAATGAGGCTGGCATTGACAGTTTTTGTTTTGCATCCCTCTGTTAAGGAAGCTTTTTCTTTAACGGAAAACGGTGCTATTGTATTTTTCTAGACGTGTAACAATCGTATAGAACGATATAAGAATTAATTTCAGTTTTAATTTTTAATTATTTGTTTTTTAGTTACTACTAGATCGTTGAATACTTATTTAATTTCAATATTTTACAAACAATTTTTTTTAAAAGAGTTGATAATGCACATCATCGATTTAGACTTAATTGTATCGATGTATTTAATCATAAAACAGCCGGTTACATTCGAATCGAAGTTCCAGAACGAGTCAGTCGTTTGAAAAATACCAAAAAGGGAATTCCCCAAGATAGCAATCAAAAGTTCAAAGGTAGAACGTCGTGTGTCATAATTGAGACGCCGGCTCTCCAATTAAAAACGAATGTTTAGAGCCTCTCCTAAAGAGCATCTTTGAGTAATTACAGAGAGAGATTCCTTTGCGAGCCCCTCAGTGACACGGACGTTTAGAGAAACCGCAAACCGTCTAGTTATCTGAACACGTTTAAATATCAAAGAGAATACGCGATTTAATGTTAAGTGAGATCTTGCATGCAATGTTAGTGGGTTAAAAGCGAACAAATAAAATGCAATGTAAAGTGTCATACAAATTCCCATACTAATTTTGCTAAGCCTTAATTAACATTATTATAACATTTCCATCTTATCTTTTCTAAATTATTATTCCATTATGTTACCGGATTATGATTTTACATGAAACATTTAAAAAAAAAATGATGGCATTGTTTATGAGGCAAAAATTAGATATCTAAGAGTAATTGCTTGACGAATATTATTGAAATTTCAATTCTTATATCTCGAATCGATACATCAAACTCTAATCATGGGATTACAAAAAGTTTCGAGACAGAATACACAAGTATGGATTACAATAATATTCGTACATTTAAAACTATTAGACCACAGATTAACCAAATTTTTTCCGAAAAAAATACCATTTTTTTTTCTTTTGTATGAATTTAAGAAAAATATAACTTTTTGTATACCATAAAGATTACTTACATTACAGGGATGCGGGGATAGCTTGTGGGACTATCTTGTACGGGGAAGGGCGGTACGTCATCTTCGCTTTCATAGTTATTTCTTGGTCTTTGTCTGAATTCTGTAAACGAATATTTCTTTTAGGACTCTTTTCAACTCTTTCATTCTATCAGTTTTTATATTTTGTAACTCTTTAAATGACGGAAAATCATGTTTTTGTACGTATGATGTATTAAAAGCACAAAGAAGCATAGGAAATTTTTATAAAAATGTTAGGTACAATACATTTTATGAGCAAAAAAACTGTGACCCTGGTCTTTTTCTTTTAGACTTTGTTAATTTATAGCTACTATTATACATTGTTTTATATATTATATATGACCGTTATTCAGCAACACACTGTCTTATTATTTCAATAATTTAGAACAACATGTATTTGAAGCGATTTACTAAATAGACTTTTGGATTAATGCATTTAATATATTTATAACTTAATTTTCTCGAAATTAGAATTCTGGGAAATATCAGCTTTATTCAAGTCTTCAAATTCATACATGATATTAATACCGAACGAAATCATACGATACCTCTTATAACTCTTCTCACTTTCCTCGTGGCTTCTTCCGGATAATCAGCTAGAACACCTTCAACGGTCTTATCTCTTCCATCAACTGCATTCAAATCGGCACCAGCCTCTAGTAATATCCGAACCACGTCCGATTTACCGAAGCACGCCGCTTGGTGGAGAGGAGTTCCGGAATTCGTCCGAACATTCGGATCGATACCGGCCTCGAGGAGAACTTGGACGACATCTCTGTTTATTGGAAGAGAAAAATTTTTTATCACTACATTTTTGAGTTTATTTTTATTTAAAATAGTTCTTATTTTATTACAATTTTCTTTCTGAGCGTCAAGCAGATGTTTATTATGATTTCGAAAAGTTAAATCTCATACCTGAGAAGAAACGCTAATGAAATCTCAGTTTGACATTTTTCTAGGATTCGCGTAAGATGTCTTTAAGACTGACCAACATGCTGGATTGTATTTCGGATCATAATTTCTAAAGGTTAAGCTAGAAGCTAGATTCCCAACAACCATTTCAACAGAATTCGAAAATTTTACGTACAAAGTTCGAAACCGTGTCTGCCAATGCAAATAATTACAGTGATTAGTAATTGTCGGATCAACCCTTATATGGATGCTGATAAGCAATAATGTGTCAACCCACAAAAAGTCTAATTCGGAGATATTGATGTATTCTGATACTGCATCACCTATTTAACATTGTTAAAAAAAAATGAAGTCATATACACTACATAAGTACTGAAAAAAGTTTCCTAATTAATTGGTTCGAATTTCAAGTGCGTTCCATATTTTGCAATTTATACAATAACTTCAAATATTCGAAAAACTTTTTATTAGATAATACATTAAATATATTAGTCTGAATTTAATTCATTATACCTATTATCAAAAAATAAAAGAAAAGATGGATATATACTTCTTTAAACAAATTTGTTTAAAATGGGCTTGACATCTTTAGACGCCATTTTCTCAAAATGAAGTCCGTGTGGCTTGACACAGTATTGCACATCAGCGTCCATATATGCCTTTAAAATCAAAGTCATATGTTAAAGCCAATGTAGTAGCAAATATATTCTATTATTTTCATTACAAACACTATACAATTAATCACCAGCTCTTTAACTCTTTCCGAACTTGCACTTGGACCCTATATGTTTATTATTTAAAATAAATGAAGGGTTTGTTTCACTGGTTCGTGATAAAGCTTTAAATAGTTATCCGACATGTAACGATATCCAACAAATAAGGTTTGCCAATATATTTTTCTATTAAATAACTCTGAAATCCTAAATTGTAGTTTATTAGTATGATAAGTTCGGATGAATCTATCGTGAACTTTATCAGTAAGCAATAAAACAGGTCCAAAATGTTGTTAAAATTGTAAAGCAAACCAAAATAAAGTTTAAATATCAGTCATTGTGTGGAAATTTTAAGCTATCGTGTAAAAAATAAAAGTATTTTTGTATCACGTGAAACTATCAATCAAGAGCATATCGTCACGGAACATCTCCATATAACGAATTAAGCTCCTGAATATTCATGGTCCCCTGGTACATCGAATCAAATCTATTTATTACTTTATATCTCTATACAATTTTTTACGGTAAATTTCGGTGAACGCAATATGACGGACATAGAAAAAACTATTTGACTTCAATAGGAGGAAATCTTAGCATGATGTGTGATCATGAATGACTAATTTTTGGGTGTTACTTGCAGACGATTTGAGGCGAAATATGCCGACACAGATTAAAAAAATGAGAGAAATATAGTGAGATTATATGGAAACAGATAATTTATTGGTTTTAAAAGGTATAATTGATTTATAATTATTAAATTGAACATCCATATATTATATCATAGCAGCCGATCCGTTTACATAAAGAGAAAAGGTATTAAAAACGCTAGAATTACTTAATTTTCAACGTTCGTAACTTATTTCGTAATGAAATTTTCCAAATTGGAGTGATAGGCAGACAAAACCGTGTTCATAATAAAGCTAAAGTCAACAATACACCAAAAACGCCATTGACGTAACTGACAATATCTGACATCCCCACACAATGTCGGGTAAATTCGAGCGAAACCGATTGAAGCGTTATAACGAACGAATGAATATGAATATCGCGAGCGCGGTGTGTGTACACGCCTTTACATTAGCATATATTAATATTCAGCAATAAACAGTTACAGCTTGTTACGTACGACGCGGGATTAGATGCTACGGTGTCGTACAATTATGTAATTTTACGTTATTCTTACGTAATTAATTCAGTAATTATAGTAATATTTCACTCATATATTCTTATAACGAATTTAGTAGAAATACTATCTCACTATTCAGAGTATTGAATTTTAAAATATTAATTTACTCTAAGAGCCTATTTACGTGAATTGAAGTAAATGTTATACGCACAAATCTTGGATGAACTAAGAACATCCTCCTTTTTAGAAACGGGTTAAAAATTAAATAATAGTGATTTTGAAAGTTTAAACATTCTACACAGGTTTTTGAAGACGAGATTCCAAATTATTACTAAAGCGAGAATCACGTTTGTAAGTTCTGCTCTTAGGCCTTCATATATATTCACATAAGTCGGTTGTCATTGCTATACATCTGAAAGAATTTGCTGTTAGTGTATTTATTTTTATCAGCAAAAGCCTTCGCAAGGTTGCCTAGGTAAGTATTGCCATATTGCAGATCTGTTTTATGTCAATTACGAGAGTAAAACTTACAGATGTAATTCTCGTCTAACACTAAATAATTTAAATGATATATACTCACATGTGTCCATTCATGCTAGCTCTGTGTAAAGGCGTGGAAGAAAACTTCCGCACCCTCCAATTGGGAAACTTATAGGGATGCACCAACTTTGGATGGTATTTGATCAAATGTTTGACTGTTTGCAACCTGTTGACAAAACGTTAATTACAGATCGTGCGTAAAGAACAAGAACATAATTATTTTCTAATTTGTTTCCAATGAATATAGTCATGATATTTTATCTAATAACAGTTGATGATTTATAGATAAAATACATTACAATATAAAAATTATCATTTATTATACGTTTACATACATAAAACTTGTAATTTGAAATGACATTTATAAAAATACTCTACATCGTCCTCACGTATTCTACTTTATTCATATATAAATAAATATTATAGTAGGTATACAGTTCGGTTGGTCTTCGTTTTAATAAAAAAAATTGTGTCAAATAGTCTATTAATTGTGTTATGTTATTTTTCCTAATACTATAAAAGGTAAAACTTATTCGTAAGTTTGTATGTTTATAAATATATATGAAGTAATCTCTGAAATTACTGATTCGATTTCAACAATTCTTTTTGCGTAACCCCGTTTATTGAAGTAGGTTATAGGCTATATTACATCATGCTACCACTCATAGGAGTACCCACAAACGTGAGTGAAGCCGCGAGCAGCTAGTAGACGATAAAACATCAAGCCCCTCCTCGTAGAAGCAAATCGAGAACCTTTAACGTCAACCAATATGTCAAACTCTACGTAAGTACTGAACTTTAACGTCATAATCTTTCATTCGACAGTATAACAAGAATTTCCGTCAGTCGAAAACTTAGCAAACACACAAACTATACTACCTTTTGAGCTTCTAGTAACATAACCACATAAAGAGTAGGCGAAGTTCTTGAGCAAGTTCGGTGAAGTTGGAAAATCTAATTTCTAGAGTCGACCGCAGTTTCAAAGGATATTAACGTAAGATAGTTTGAAACATAAATACAAAATTTCACACGTAACGTAATGTGTCTTAAAATATATAAGAAAAGCAAATAGTCGGTAATCAACAGAAGGGCGATCATGGAGACAGATTTATTAGAAGACTTGGGCACCGAAATTTCGTCAGTAATTGAGTGTTCTGGAGTGAAACAGTGGCAGTCAAAATTAATTGAGAAAAATATTCGAAAAAAAGAAACTAAAAGATTATACACATTGCCTTTGATAAAAATAAAATATAAAGCATTTAACGCGTGTAATGTTATGTAAGTATTTCATGTAATTTAATCAATTCGTGGTATCAAAAGAAAACATTATAGTAGGAAATTAAATCACATTAATATTTTACACTATTTTCCTACGTTGAAATTTATTGTTTGTTGGTGATTTTGTTCCCCAAATATTTAATTTTGTCGCTGTAGTTCACTAGCAAGCAGAGTAAAACCTATTTATAACGCGATTTAAAATATTATGTCTTTTTATTGTTCAAAAATACTATCTGTTAAATATTATGCTCAAAATACAATTAAGTGGACCAAAGTAGGGAATCAGGAAAAGTTCATACATTTCCTCAAACGCGCATGATTTCCTCAAAATATCATTTCAGATAATTATATGTATATATTATGTATCTGTGGTCCAAATAAATATAAGTTGATTAAGTTAACATGCCTTTAATGATGACTACCCTTTTTCCTTAAGACCAAATATAATAAACACTTGACTCGCGATTCGAACTGTATTTCAGTACCTATTTGTCTGATTAATTGATTTATAATTTTATGATCGGCGTAACGTTCTTAACCTATAAACTCCTTTTAACACAAGTCATATACCATACTACCACTGTTACTTTGTATAAGACTATAAGTCGTAATAAGGGCTGACAATATCTCCTTTCCCCATTCATTTTAGTGTTGCCCAAATGCAAGAACAAGACGAGACTTAGCCAGTCTTGGTCTTGGTCTTGCGCCCATACACCTGGTCTTGGTCTTGGTCTTGGTCTTGCGCTCCCGGTCTTGGTCTTGGTCTTGGTCTTGCAGCAAGAGTCTTGCAAGTCTTGCAATTACCTATTAGTCTATTACTATTTATTAAAGTTTACTTTAAATGTTAGAAAAACGTATTAGAATTGGAACTTGGAACATTGTGAGCTTGAATTAACATAGCCATAGTAAAGATCAAGCAGATTAATAAATAACTGAAGATTTGATAAGAAATTCGAAAAATCAACTGACCTATATGTCGTTTTCATGGAAGTAACTGTTTCTTAATAAACATTTATGATTTATAAGCTTACATTTGCTACAACATGTAAAAAAAAAAAATTAATTACAATAACTTGACTGTATTTTAAAGAACAATACTTATCTGTCTAGAAAGAGATTGAACCCTCAACTTATAAGAAATTTAATAAAAGAGTTTTACGATTTATCATTTATTTGAATAAAAAATAAAATACAACACAAATCAACAGCTTTATCATTAGGTTATGATACTTTATATCAATTTTTTTGACCAAGAATTAATACAAAGTAACCATCTGGCTGACTCATCACTTAACCTATTTCTATGTTTTCTAATTACTAATGATGCGTTAGAAAATAATCTCTCAGCAGGTACTGAAGTTGCCGGTATTGAGAGAAAATCACGAGCCATTTTCGATAAAATCGGATACTCTGTCTCATGCGTCCTCCACCAATCTAAAATGTCTTCCGAGCTGGCAGTTCTTGGTTTTCTCAGGTACTCCTCCAACTCGTCTATCACTAAGCCTTGAAGACAAGATCCAGATGACGTCGAGGGACATTCATAGAGTTTATCAAAGTCTATTACGTCTTCATCTTCATCACATACTTTATTTTCTTTTTCTGGTAATTCCAGAGATTTGTTCAGTGAGTGTAGACTTTTATATTCTTCATAAAGTTCATTGAACTTGCGCAGACTTTCTGTTTTAAGTTGCTTCCCCCACATTGTCAGGTCAAAAGTCTGAGCCTTATGCCTTGGGTCTAAAATTAAAGAAGTACAATAAATCCAGTTGCTCTTCTTGTAATGTTTAAGCATTTTGTCTCGAGCTGCTTGGAAAGCTAGAATGAGCCTTTCATCCACTTCAGATCGATTAGGTTTCTCATCTAACTGTTTTACCATGGATTCAATTTTATCTAGCAAGAGATTGAATGATACAATGACTAGCGGTAATGTAACATATTTGTCTCCACCAAGTTTTGTACTTAAAAGTTTAAAATTTATTAGAAATTTATGTAATTTTTCGAGTACCTGCCATTCATTAGCTGTGATTTGAAAATCATTTAATTCGGTGACAGAACTGCACAATATGTCAATGCCCGCTCTCACTTTTAAACCAAATCCAATCATATCATGTGTGGAATTCCATCTCGTTGGACAGTCAAGAATGGCATTTAGATTTGATGGCACGCCAGCTGCTTCACAAGCAGACTGAAACTTCTTCTTCACTATCTCACTTCTTTTTATTTTACTGGAAATGCTGCGTAACTTTGTTACAGATGTACGCGAGTCAGCAATATTTGGTGCAGATTCTTCATCTTCCTCATCCTCAGTTTCGTCTGCATAGTCTTCGTACTGCTGATCTTGCGCGTTAGTGTCAGACTCACAGTGTAATGCTAAGGTCTTTAATAAATCTTGTACACCAAGGTTTAAAATGTGAGCAAAGCACCGGAAATGTTGATTGTCTGAATCAAAGTGTTGCGGCAGCAGTTTGCTCAGTTCATACATAAATTTGGTATTTGCAGTTGCGTTGTCGACCGTGATACCTTGTATTTTATCAATTATGCCATATTCCAATAAACATTCATGGAAAATCGTTGCAATATCTTCCCCAGTATGTCGACCGCGTGATGGTATAAAATCAAGAACTACAGATTGATACTTCCATTCGTTGTCTATATAATGAATAGTAACCCCGTAGTAACTCCTACCAGCAATTGACGTCCACCCATCAATGGTAAAAGACATTTTAGATGATAATTGTTGAAGTCGTTCCTTGAGATTCAATTGGAGCTCTTCAAATCGCTCTTTGACTTTCCTTCTAAGTGTAGACCTTTTAGGAAACACCATATTAGGGCAAATACGTCGAAAATATACTTGTGTAGCTTCGTCATCGAAAAATGAGAAGGGAAGATATTTTTTCACCACCCAATCAACTGTACCTGTCGTGATGTTGTCACTGCTGTTTTCCGACTGAAACAAAACAAGAAATCTTGTGTTATTATTTAAAACATACTAGGTTTGAGCGTATAAGAGGAGGAGGTTTGTTGTTGTTAAATCGAGAAAATCGTTAAATTGATATTTGTTATATTAAGGTTGCACTGTACTGTAATTTACCAAAATAAAGTACTTAGTTGTTACTGGCCGATTCAATGAAAATATGGGTGTTAGTGGTGTTTTCATCTAGAAACTTCATCTTTCATCGTTGCGACATATTAAGTATGTAATTATCGTCTAAAAAATATTTTAGACGATAATTACATACTTAATATGTCGCACCCCTAGATGAAAACACCACTAACTCAAAAATACTTACGTAAGTTAATGGCGTTTTTGAAAGTATCGCATGAATAGCTACGCGGAGTTAAAATTCTTTTAACTGTTAAAAAAATATTCTTACCTGTCCACTTCTTCCAGCGGTTACTAAAAAGCTTGTGATATCTCCACTTAATTTTGGTTTAACAGGAAGAAATATTTCTGATTCCTTTTTGTGGAAAGATATTAGATGTTTCCTTAAGCCTGAAGTGTTTCTGTTTTTCATTTTTATTTCAATCTTTTTATGTTGGCACAATTTACAGAAGGCAGTTTGGGATGCATGAATTATTTCGAAAAACTCTTCAAATTTGCTTTTGGGTCTTTTAGATCTGTGACTCAAACTCTCGTTACTCGGACTAGAATAATTTGAATCTTCGTCACTCATATTAAATTGTACACGTGATACGTTTTTAGAAAACAACGAGAATTAGTAAAAACAATTATTAAGTTAGACTCGAAGCACAGCTCAATTGGAAATGACTGGAATTAAAATAATTCCTTTATTTATAGTACGTTTCCTTGCTTTCTACCGCGCCGCCTCGCCACGTGCCGGCTCTATGAAAAGGATGCCGCCGCAAATGAAACAATGCCGCGTGCGGCGTACAAACACACACTAAATATTACCTACTTGTACAGACGCGACGCGTGAATAAAATATATGTAAAGAATTAGTGCCAATCACTATTCTTTACATATAAGTGAATGTTTTGGCGTACATCTATACTAATATTATAAAGCTAAAGAGTTCGTTTGTATGTTTGATGACAGAAGTTTTAAAATAAATAAATAAGTTCTGAACGTCACTATACCTCCAAAGTTACTATTCCTCGTGGACGAAGTCGCGGGCACAGCTAGTAAATACTTACTCTCATCATCTCTCTCAGAGATATTCGGGCTGATAAGTAATACAAAACTCTTATCGCAGGCTTTTTATTTTATTAGTAGATAAGTACCTACGCTTTTTATATTATTTTATTAGTTTTGTAGAATTTTTTTACACGTTTCAAGTATATTTAAAAGCGGCTACAATATTTATTAAACGGGTGATATTTGAACACTTTTTTGCTATTTTTTCTTTTAAAAACTTAAGAAATATAATGACTAAATGTACAATAATAGTACCTAAGTAATTAGTTTAAAACCATATAAGTAATCAATATTATAATATATACTTACTAGAATGAATTAATATGACATCTACTACCTATCCTTACCATTTTATCCTAATCATAATACTACTTGCGTGATCAGTATAATGTATTCATTTTCATTCTAAGCACTCTGAAACTTATTTATTCTTTGGAACACCTGTAGGTACTCTTAAAATTCGAAATTATTTTGCATGAGTATACCTACGCCCTATGGCGGCAATCAAATAGTGTCAAATGTTATGATTTCGGCGTGGCGGCAACGATTGTTTTAGATTTCAAAAGAAGCCGCCGGCGCGTGTATCATAACCATGTACTTCCGAAAAGCGGCAAATTTCTTTGAGAAGTAAGTACAAAACCTTTGATGCCGCATTATCAAAGTGCCGATGGTTAAAACATAACTATGCATGCACTCAGTTTGATTTTAATAGATATTTTAATAGATATGTTTATGGTATTAGTCGTAATGCGCATAGGTCCAGTTTTTCATATTTTTTGATACAGTTTTTTGCGTCTCATAGAATTCCTAAGCGTACCTACCTATACACCGAACTGTTACACCTAACTACTCAGTGAAATAGCGCTAAGTCCTAGCTGCAAGACGCAAGAGTCTTGCAGGCTATGTCTTGTTCTCGCTCAAGTCTTGCACGGTCAGTCTTGGTCTTGGTCTTGCTAAAAATACGCGGTCTTGTTCTTGGTCTTGGTCTTGCAAAAACGCAAGAACAAGACCAAGACTGCAAGACCAAGACTGAATTTGGGCAACACTAATTCATTTCTTTACTTTCTATTACCTATCATCCTTTATTCCTTTTTAAGCTGGCAAATATTTGTGTCTCCTCTGTTGTTGTGCTTGGGCAGCGGTGATCACTTAACATCAGGTGTATCAGCTAGTTAAATAGTTATTTTCAAAAAATGAATTATTCAAACAGTGCGGTAGTGATCTGAAAAGGTTTAGTGTTTATGTTTTAGGAACAGAATTTTTTTGGTAAAATCTAGTAGTCTAGAGTAGGTTATGGATTCCCAACCAATGAGGCGCGCCCCAATTGGGGGCGTTAGTCGATTTAAGGGAGGATAGGAGAGCAGGCGACAACCTCGTTTGTAAAGAAGTATTTTTTAAGATTTTACATATAAATAAAAAAATAAATAAATGACATGTCGCATCACGAAATCACCAATTAATTAATCAAGTGCAGCAATTGTGTACCGCTAAGTGGACTCCATGGAGGTGTTTAACGTTGGGTGAGGCGCATAGCTTAAAAGATTGGGAATCTCTGCTCTAAATGCAGATATTTATTAACTTACTCACCTGCCATATTGAGCTGCTAGGTCCAAGGCACTCTCGTCTTTCAGATTCCGTATGGTGACGTCAGCTCCCCGCGCTATGAGCTGAGCTACAACATCGACGGAACCGAACTGTGCTGCTAGGAGGAGTGCTGTCTCGTTTTCAAGGGTCTAGTGACGAAATGAGGGATAAAAATCAAATTAAGATGCATTTAACAACTCATACATAGTTTTTTAAGCTGTTAGAGTTACAAAAAAGTCAGAGAAACATACACACCTATTTTATATTTATATAAATAATATGCACTCAAAAAATATAACCATTTCAGTCGAGACAAAATTAGATAATGACTTACTAATATTATAAAGAGGTATATATAAGAGGTAAGGAATATATAAGAGTAAGAGGTATATATGTAGGGGGTAATTTCTGCAACAACTAATCCGATTTGAAAAATTCTTTTTGCGTTCCTTGACCCATTTACTGTGGAAGGTAATAGGCTATATTTCATCACGCTATGACTCGTAAGAGCAAAGCAGTAACCACGAGTGCAGGCCCGAGGGGCAGCTAACCTGTTTGTAACTTTGTACATAGGAGGTAATGTCTGAAACTATGATCCGATTCGAAAAGTTATTTTTGTGTTGGATAGCCTGAAGATTCAGGAAGGTTATATTAAAGCGAAACATTACCATAAACGCGCGTGAAACCCCAGGGGCAGCTAGTTTTTTGTAATTTCAAAAGAAGTAAAACTTACCACATGATTGACATTGACCGGTGGGTTGTTGTGGGCGAGCAGCATCGCTACGATGGCCGAGTCTCCTTTAAACGCTGCGAGGTGAAGGGGCGTAGCACCCTTATCGTTCGTGACGCTTGGCGACGCGTCCACGGATAGAAGGAGATGGACTATTCCTCTATGATAATAAGAAAGCTATTATTTTAAATACATGCACCTTCTTCAATCGGATCAAAATACTATGGACTACTCAATACTATAATATTATACAAATAATATTACACTATTTAAATAGAAATGATTTTCAATTAGCTTTGGCGTGTGAATATTAATGTAACCGGTAGCAATGCTGAAGATCTGAATTGACCAAAAAAAAAAAAAACAGTAATTTTTTATTTCCTAACCTATTAGAAAATATTTCTTCATCTATTATCATCATCTCTTTTCTATTTTGATAAAAGGTATAATTAATTAAAAACAGATTGGTATAATATTTTTTTTATCTAATATATATAATATATAATAACTTTTTAAAATCTATTAGATTTTTGCATATTGTAAAACATTACATTACACATTATAAGAATGCATCAATATCTCCGAATCTGACTTATTGTGGGTTGACACCTTATTTCTTATCAGCATCCAATTTTGCTTTCGCCGTCAAGTATAACTTTAAATAAAAAACTCAAAGCACAAACTTGATTTCGCAAAGTATGGTTGGATGACAAATGGATCAAGATGTGATTTGGAGTAAGTACATAGAACTCGATACCACGCTATATCGGCCGGATTATTATAATGTACTTAATGTCCACACGTAAACAGTATGCAAAAGTGAGCGAATGACGTACGTAAATATAATTTAGATTTTAAAATTGGCATCAAAATGTGATTTGGAGTAAGTTACAATCATACAAACTAGATGGCGTTGGTAGTTTACTTCAACGGTTGGTAGTCTTTTACACAGCCGCAAAGGCTTTGTTTGGACACAATGCCCAAAAATACATATCTTTTTTTTTAATCATTATTCCATTACATCATTTAAATTAAATTAAAACTTAATGAATTTATTAAGTTTAAGATTAAACCTTGCATTGCCGATAACAAATGGATACATTCCTTTCCACGCACGGCGCCATTAAAATATTATTTTATGAATAAATTGTTTACTTTTCCATTAATATAAGTTTTTTATTAAACTCAAATCAAAATATGAACACACATAATTACAATTATTATTTTTTTACCCGTGGACCTATAATAATAAAAACGAGTCAGTCCAACCCAATTAAAAAAAATGAATACTTTAAAGTCATAAAAGTATTTAAACCTAAAACCTTACTTGTGACCCTGTAAGCAAGCGTGATGGAGTGGGGTGTAACCGCTGTCATCTTGAACGTTGACACTGGC
This sequence comes from Hypolimnas misippus, assembly GCA_037950945.1. Taxonomy (NCBI): domain Eukaryota; kingdom Metazoa; phylum Arthropoda; class Insecta; order Lepidoptera; family Nymphalidae; genus Hypolimnas; species Hypolimnas misippus. The sequence continues at coordinate 7,105,557 of JBBEEQ010000014.1, forward strand.
GCCTCTTCTTAAACTGAAAAAAATATGAAATCAATATACAAAAAGTCTACGTCGTTGTTGTTAACTCGCAGTCGGTAGGATTCGAACCTACGCTCCCAGAGGGAATCTGATTTCTAGTCAGACGCCTTAACCGCTCGGCCACGACTGCTTGTATCTCTGTGGCTAAAATACCTTTCACATTAAACAAATGTATAACTTTCTGTAAGTAACATTATAAATTAATTTATTTCATAGACAAAATTAACAAAGTTTTACAAATTTGTGAATCACCTCTCGTAATCATATAATTATACACATAATTGTTCATTGAATATTTTTGATTATCTAATGCGATATATTTTTTACAAATTTAATAACTATCTAGTTTTACGTTCAGAAGACAGTAGGTTTACGTACGTTTTATACGTTACGTTTTATATTTACGTTTTATTTTTTTTTCCTGTTAAATTTTTTAAAAGACTTGATAGTTAGGAAATATTTTTTACCGTTTAAAACTAAACCCACATGAGCGTAACGCCATTTTATTTTTAACCCCGTCGTGTGTCTGTCTAGTGCACCGTAGCTTCTAAACGGGTAAACCGATTTGTGTGCGTTCTTTTTTTTGAAGGACGGTTTTCTAGCGGTGGTTCTTAAACTTGTTCTACCAAAATCGGTCCAACCATTTCAAGATCACGAGCTCTTTTCTTGCAGAATAAATATTTGATTTACTTTCAAATATATGGGTGATCTAAAATTTTTGAATTCCATATTTTTGCATAGTTATGCTGCATGCATAGAATGCAACATAATTATGAAAAATTATAGAATTCTACAATTTGCTGCGGCCAAGATCAGCAGGATACACAACTCCTCACTAACTTATAGCAGAGGCATCGTGTTGGTGGTCGTTAAAACGGTCCCAATGAATAGATTGTTGAGGTTTTTTTTTTAATTATCATTTTAGTAATTCAGTATCTAAACACAAAAACGGCAACGAGGAAATTGAATATGACTTCTGCGAAATTTTTACCACCGGCCTTGACACGCGCGCCACTCATTAAACAGCGGGTCGACGCACTACTCGAGAGAATGTTCTTTCGTAATAAGCGATAAATCTAATCAACTGGACGCTAGAGACGAAATTCACACAACGAAAGCGATAACAGTTACTTCGTGCTCGATTTACATTTGTCCCAACAAACATTACAAAAAGACAATATTCATGATTAATGTTTCTAGGAAATGTGTTTATGCATCACGCCTAGAGATTGAGGCTGATGTGAGGGATTCCTGCCCGGCATAGTGCATTAGACTACTCACTAAAACCCAACGATATCCTCATGCTTTCACATATTGTTTACGCAAAGGAAAACTTCGAAAAAATACCTGATTTCTGGGGGAGATCAGGTTATGTAGAGATAAAACCCCTGCGATGGCCTTCTTGAGCACGAGAATGGAGAGGCCGCGAGATCGCTTCCGCATGCGCATATGCTGCTCCTTCCGTGCTTACTCATGCTAACGCGATACTCCGACAATCAACCCGTCAATGGAGGTCGCCTTCTCCTACAGCGTTTACGGATACCGAAATAGCTTTCTGGTGATAAGAGAGCTTGGCTTTCCCGTTCGGATTACGGTAGAAGGACGAAATTCACATAGAGACGTCTGGTTTTCCTCGGTCGCCGTTAGCGGATCGTGTCATCCGTCTCCCGCTCCCAAACTTTCAAGGGCTACGCAGGCGAAGAACAAAACTCGGGGTACTTTTTGTCCGTCGCAATTGGTTGTTTAGAATTGAATTGCATAACGAAAGGACGAAAATTACCACGTACAAATATCTCCAGAACATCGGTTTTATTTTGTGCGCAGCTGCCCTGACCATTATTACTGCTCTTATTCGTTATGTTTAAACTTTTTTTTAAGGCAGACCTCCAAATGCTCCATCAATATTAAAATTGAGTATTGAGGCTTTGGTACTAAAAGTGCACTTGTCGCTTTGACCATTTCTGATCTTTTGTGGCGGCCCTGTTTATAAACTGCTTAAACCTGTGGTCACTAGATATTTTACATGCCTTTTGTGCTAATTGGGTGTCATTATTTGACTCGAAGTCTTTATGAATTTTCAAATATTTTCGGCAATAGATAATAAAATAAAGTACTTATGCTTTTATTATTTTTAAGCCATATAAATTTAAAGGGCATTGAAGATTTTTTGTTCAAATAATTTCTTAAACCTCCTAAACATGGTTAATAATTAGGGTCAAGTTAGTACAACAGCCTAATTAAGGAATTCCGAATTGAAAGCGATTCCGGCTACAAGAGCAGTAAAACAATAGAGCTGCGTACGATTCTCTATTGTTAGGTCTAACAACGAATACTGTTACAACGAATCCTATACAATAGTTTGTATTAAGAGTTTTTAACAATTAAATCATAATGACATTAGTCTTTACGATGTCTAGGTAGCCTTGACACTTTACAACATGTTACAAACCTTGATATATAAAATATATTGATCATTCCATCTCTTTCTTCCTTTTACTCACTTCTCTCTATTTCTCTTTCATACAAACATATTTTGTATGCACATATAATAATAGAAAGAGACAAGATATAAATTCTCTCTCTCTCTCATTTAACCTAAAACATTGAAATAAGTCTGAGTAGATTCAACGCGATAATCTGATAGTCTACTAACAATAATAAACACCGAAACATGTTTACACCCATATATTTAATATCTCTAGACTATCTCTTTAAAGTCCGATTTATTTAATACAATATCAAACGGTGTTACAGTGGAAAACAATTTTATCGTATAACTAGTTTTCCTTCGCGGTTTCACTCGCGTTTATGGACTCATAGAAGCGAAGCAGCTTCGCTTATATGAGTCTTAGTATAATATAGCCTTCCTCAATAAACGGGGAATCAAAAACGGGGAAAAAAAAGAATTTTCCAAATCGGTTTAGTAATTTCAAAGACCTACCACCTACATACAATCTTACACACAAATTTTACCTCTTTATAATATTAGTATAGATGATTAATTTAATTTTCAAGGCAATTACATTATATAGCTATAGATATGTTATAGGCTCACGACTTTTAGCATCCAAAATGCCCACTACTTTGGAACCAACTTGCGACAGAATATGTCAGGCGAAAGTATCTTTGGGCCAACAAATCAATTGACTAGATTGTCTTAGTTGGAAGTGGCTACATGGATACTGGTAATCTAGGATATAAAGTATTGTAAATGTTTCTCCTCTCCTACTACTCCTACGGAGTTTATGGCAATTTAATTGACCTATTTAGTTATCGGTCCTTGTCTGTGTACTCTTTGCGATGATTACATTAATCGTCAAAAGTAAGCTGTCGTTTGTTCAGGAATGTTATTCATCAATTCAAAAAAATAACACTACTCTAAAAAGAAATTAATAAAACGTAATCATTAAAATCGATTCATAATCGGCGACGACAGTCATAAAACACAAATCCAACTAGACAACCATTTCCCGATTACATGCGTTTTAATTGGTTTTAGAATTGACTGTTAGTCGATTATTAATATATACGTTTTAAAACGATTATGACAATGCTTATATTTAAGCAATATTATTATATAAACATAAGTAATGTATCATTCGTAACGTTGCGTACTTCCAAGTATCACACAAGGTCAAATGTATGAACGGACGGCTATTTTCTATGCTAATTTATTATTTATGGAATCGCATTTACCTTATTTTTAGTTCAAGATATATGACTAATGGTAATCTTAGAAATTTTATACACAAAAAAGGCAAAAACACTTCCGACCACATTATACGCTCGTAAAATGTGCTATTAGTTTAAAGTTTTACTAAATATGATTAAACAATAAAAATCGAAACGTATTTTAATTTTGAACTATAGTTTTAAATTTATTTTAATTTATTTTATTTTAATTATAAATAAATAATAACAACAAACTCACCTATCAAAATAAGGCACTCTACGCTTAATTTTCTTTTTTGTTTCACAACACTGTCTATAAAAATTCGTTTTAGCCTCACATACGTTACCACAAATGTCGAATGCACTGAAGCAACTAACTTTTTTTTGTATTTCACCCATATTACCACTTTCACATACACATATTTGTATATCGACTAAGAGGAACATCTAACGACCATCGACATCACCAGATCGCAACGAGATGAGTCACGGGAGAGACCCATGACACGAAAACAGGTTTGAATATAAACATAGTTAAAAAATAACGTACGGAGCCGACGATTTTATAGGAAGGGCACTATTTAATGAAGCCAGATTGTAATGCAAAGCGACTGTAGATAAAATATGATAAGATATAACAAGTGGCTCAAGGAAATGTATTAGCGAATGTTAAATGCGTTCGATTTACGTGTAAACATAATGTGGACGCTGATAAGCAATACTATGTCAAGCCATGTGGACTTCATTTTGAGAAAATGGCGTCTAAGATGTGAAACCTATTCTTGATAAATTTGTTTGAAGAAGTATATATCCATCTTTTCTTTTCTATTTTGATGAAAGGTATATTGAATTGAAAGCTAATTGGTATTTTAAAATATTTCATTTAATAATAAGTTTTTCAAAAGCACGTGATTATTGTATAAATTGCAAAATATGGTACGCACTTGTAATTTGAAACATTAAATTAAGAAACATTTACCCAAACTAATATAGTTAAGATGACTTAATTTTTTTATAATAATGTTAAATAGGTAATGCGTTATTAAAATGTATCAATATATTCGAATTTGACTTTTTGGGGGTTATATGCAGTCATATTTATATTATATATTAACTTCATACAAACATATTTTTGTTTTGGTTATTTAATTACAATTTCTGAAATCATTGCGATGTGATTCAAATAATTTAATAAATATAGTGTTCCAAGTTATCGTACAGTGTCTCATTCACGATATACAAGTACATACAAGTTAATAAGTGACCGCACGTTATGAGTAATGCGCCTGACTACAGAACCCAATCTGATCGACCCGATACGAATTCGTTAAGAGTAATTTACATGTACGACTTACTCGCAAATATTTGCGATAAAGACTAAATATATCTTAATCCAATAAATGTATTATAATTAGGTTGATATTCGATATCAAACGACCTAATTATAAGGGGAAAATTATATTTGTAACTTTAACTCTCGTAAGTGATATAAAATAACTCTGTAACTTGGTAACAATTAAGCTTACGAACGCGTAAGTCTTTGAGTAAGGCAATGACAGTAAATTGCGCCTGAAAGACAAATGACAAACAACTCATGTAGGAAATCTTTCTAAAAGTCTGAGAGCAAACTTATTCGCAAAATTATAGTAATTTTCAATACAATTCAATTATTTAGATAATGGCTTTCGGTTGCATAAGTTGTTAGTCATTGACACCTATTAACACCTAGAAGAATTTACTGTCAGTGTTTAATATGTGACGCCGATAGTTTTTGTAAAAGTAAGGGTTTGTACTTAGGTAAATATTACCAGATTCGTTGTTTTTTTATCAATTACGGAAGCAAAACTTCGAAGTGTAATTCCTGTCTAGAAGGATATTGAAACGTTCGAGTAAGTACATAAGTACATATAAATATAAATGAAAAATTCGAGTTAAGATATTTTCGTGTACACAATAAACACGTTTTTTCAATATATGTACATGTAAGTATTAAATCGTATTATATATATTGCAATACTAAGAATACGTTGCTCGTTTACTAAACTATAAATAGACGAATACATAAATTAGTTCTATATGTCGCACATGCCACGCAACGGGGTTTTTGAATAAAAAAATTCCAATTTTATCATTAGTCATGTCTGATGACGGATTCACTTTTCCTTCTTAAATTAATTTACCAATTATTTAACGAAACCAATATAATTATTTTAATTTATTCCATAAAAATCAAATCAAATAAATTATATTGTTAATTCAGTAATAGTTATGTATGCTGCAAAATTTGTCGAATCATTTATAAGTTTAAATGCAATAAATCAATTGCAAAAACACTTAATACAATACAAAAGGTTTTTATATCACAACGGAACTAATCATGAAAACTAATTAAAACATATGTATGTAATTCGATAAAAATTCGACACACAAGAGCAATGATCACTGACCACAATTAAAATTAAAAAGCGTTGACATGGATTTGCGTAGAAGGAAAATCACATTATACAATTTACTTAATGGTTTAATATAAGACGATGCGTCCATAAACGCGACTTGATAAAAATATACGGGATTTTATTTTGTGATTTTATTGTTTTGGAGTTATTCATCAATGAACAGTAGTAACGCAGATATGAAAAGTCTCATTACTAATTGTCTTGTTAGCACTTAGTTGGCGCTGTTCTATTATCATTTACAATCAACAAGTGGTAAGCATCTATGAAATTGAAACGAATGACCAGCTAAGATTGAGGAGGGCACACAGCGTACTTTGTTCTTTATCCAATGTAAATTCACATGTAACTAGTGGCAACAAAGTGCTGATTTTAATTTTTAGAAAACGAACCCAAGGTATTATGTCCCATTGCTACACAAATTCCTCCTCTCCTTTTAAGAACGTGTAGAGCTCCACCACAACGCTGCTTCACTGATAGCGGATATAACCGTCAGAATTTCTCCCGACAGACGCATGTTTCCTCACGATGTATAAACACTTTAGCACTTGAAAACTAAGAGGTGCTAGCTAAGGTCACCGACAGAGATCTACGTGTTCTAACCATTAGGCCATCTCCAATTAAACCGCGTCAAATATTTTAAAACTTTGGAATCCTGGTACCTTGTTATCACTAATTACGTATGAATTTACCTTGGATAAAAAAATACTTTATCCTCCCATTCCCAGGGTACGCAGACCAATATGGCAATTTACATCAATTCAATGACAATTGGACATTGATAACTAACTGTTTACATATTGTCAGTCAATAACCCATGGTTATTTCTGCACCATTATTAAAGGCCTCGGGTTAAATTACATTTACACAAGGTTAGTACCATATCAGTACCGATGGTATGGTTGGCGGAGTAGGCTTTACAAGTGACTGAGTCTGCATCGAGTCAGTGAGTGTGAACAAAGTCAAAACTGACAAGTTTTAAATTCGAAATCACTTAATGACTCAATGTATACGATTGAAAAATTTTCGATAAAGAGTAAAAGTTAAATATATAAACATAAATCAACGCCTGTATGTAATTTAGCTATGATCTTGTAATATTATTACTTAGCTTATATTAGATAGAGTTGCGATTTCTCTTTTTTTATTTTATTATAATTATATTTTTGTTTACGAGACGAAGGTATTAAGATTCTAATACATTTATGAATTGACTCAATTGATATCATTACAATAATGATAATTGAATAAGTTTCAGAGGAACATCCTTCGGTGTTTCTTCGTTGTATTTCTGATTGAATATTTGAATACAATTAGTCAACAAATACTTTAAGTTATCTTTAACCTCCTAAGGCCCAGCTTTTTAAAATTCTTGTACAGCTTGAGACCCGTTGTGCAAATTTTTGCACATATTAAATACTTGCTGTCAGGCCCAGAGGGATTTTACCTTGTAACTTCAAAATTCGGAAAGTTATATAAGTAATACTATTTTTCCTTGTGTAGACTACACCTAAAGCATATGTTGACATAGATTTGTTCGGCCTATCCTTTGTTCAAAAAATTGCACACATTTTTGCATTGCAAAAATCTCCCGACAAGTCAAAAAGAAATGCGGCAACTTTGAATAATATGTACAAAAAGTTGTACCGTAGGCGTTTATTACTATGACCTGTTTTTTAACCTGGGTCTGACAGCTAAACTTTATTATGTGCAAAATTTTGTACAAGGGGTCTTAGGAGGTTAAACCAATTTCAATATAAACGTATAAGTTAAAAAATATTTTCACTTAGCAAGTGAACATAGGAAAACATATTTCGTTGTAACGGGACAGTCCGTTTGTAACTTAGAAATAGGTAAATACGTCTAGCAAATAAGTTCAATAAGTCACTTTGCACGGTGCGGTTATACTCGTACAAACAGACCGGTGAACTGTAAACAATAGGTATCAATGCAATAACACGAACTGAATCATAGTGTGCTTTCAACAAACCTACAGTAATGTTATCTAAACATTCAGTTTGGAATTACTTCTTTTACAATTTTTAAATGAAAACAAAAATTATTATTATATAAAACGCAAAACTGCGACATCGTTTGCGTATTCAAGTTCATAAATAAATTTCATTAGTCATCAAACTGCAGTTAAATTACAAGTTCATTTGCATATTATTCGTTTAAAAAACAATCCTTCCATTCAAAAAGCTGGGTCAGTCAAAGTATTGCGATCTATTAGGACGAAGATATTACAATCGCATAGAATGCATTCCAATGCATATTTAACACTAAAATATGCAAAGAATTAATAATTAAAAAAAATACCAACCCATACATAATTTTTAACTTTCTAAACACATATGCATCATCCAAAAAGCGTATCTTGAACTTCATTATCACAATTTCAAATCACTTAACATTAGTAAATTGACACGAAAAAAGACGTCTTCACCACAGAACGGAATCGCTATCAGTTAAACGAATTCTTAGATAAATATTTATTTTAAAAAAATATTTACAAGACGAGCGTAGCGTCCAACCAACCGCCAAATACCACAAATGACTAAACTGGAACCGATGATTCATAGAGGCAACAGGTCGCTCTGTTAGAACTTTTTATTGCGGTATTTTCGTGTAACTGTTGTTCGGAGTTCTTGAGGTAGTGGTCTAATTAAATGCTTAAATAACTTTGAATGGAGTTGTAACTAAAGTAGGCGTTTTGAAAACAATTATTGCAGAAAGCATATTTATTCGCATTTCGGTTTATTTGAGTAAAATCTCGTTATGGATTAACTGATTCAATTTATGCACGGTAAGTTTTATGCACATAACGTTGCGATGCTTGCGCTAAGCTATTTTAATTTAATGAATGCTTAGTGCAACAGTAACAGTAGCTCAAAACACTTTTTAAAACAACCGTTATAATTATCTAATTCTTAAAATAATCTGTGTCCATTTGGCAGAACTAAAAGCCATTAAAACAAAGAATGAAATGAGAAATTATTTGGAGATCCGTTATTTTGTCAATTCTACTTTTACACAATGGTTATTGAAGTTTAGTACTTCCATTGACGACGTGAAGGTTTTATTTTGGATCGCTTTATGGGGAACCAGTTTGATTTAAAAATTTAATTTTTTTTTAAAAGGTTCCTAGTAGCTAGCTTCGTCTATGAATGCAAATATTTTTTCTATATATATTATGAGATTTTTTTTTTTGAATCCGTATGAATACATACTATTGATTACAGACTTTTTTTTGTTTATTACTTTGTTATTTGAACTCATCCAATACAATTAAAAACATTTTTATACATCTTTAATATCGCGTCAAACAGCATGTTTACTGGATGGTCAGCTTAATTTACCTGTCTCAGACCAGCTACAGGTTTCAGACAGGTATATTAGGATGAGAGGTCACGGTAGGTCGCAAAGGATAATATATTAAAGCAGCTTAAAAGCAAGTTGAAATCTCTTGCTTATAATACAAAATGAAAAATGACTTGCTATTTTAAATGGTACAAACGTTTTTTCTAGTATTTGCGATGCAATACATGATCAATTATTCATTCAATTATACAGAAATTATTACAATGATAATAACATTTAATGTCGACCGACATAAGAAATGTTTGCATGCAATTTATTAAGGGTATAGTCTATTTTTTCTTCGTAGTCCTATTTGATAAACAAATTCGGCGTCCTTCTTATCGAATAAAATAGGTAGATATGGACGCTGATAAGCAATACTGTGTCAAGCCACACGGACTTCATTTTGAGAAAATGACGTCTTAAGATGTCAAACCCATTTTTAACAAATTTGTTTGAAGAAGTATATATCCATCTTTTCTTTTATTTTTTGATAAAAGGTGTTATTAATTAAATTCAGACTAATATATTTAATATATTATGTAATAAAAAGTTTTTCGAATATTTGAGGTTATTGTATAAATTGCAAAACATGGAACGCACTTGAAATTCGAACCAATTAATTAAGAAACTTTTTTCCGTACTTATTTAATTTATATGACTTCAATTTTTTTAATAATGTTAAATAGGTGATGCAGTATCAAAATACATCAATATCTCCCAATTTGACTTTTTGAGGGTTGACACATTATTGCTTATCCGCATTCATATGTGAAAGTACTGAACAAATTATTGAACTAAGTGATTATACAGTTAAATATTATGAAAAATATTGTTCTTATATAAAAAACTGAAGTAATTGTTTTATAAATAATATAAAGTACATTTATTATTATTCCATCTCTGATTTAATGACAAGATTAAATTTTGAAAAGTCAAATTGTCTAATATTTGAAAAGCATTAATACAAAATCGAAATATGCATTGTTCATAAATCCGTGAAATGAATAAGTAATAAAATTTCTGTTCCGGAAAGTGTTTGTATACAAAATAAGACAACGAAAGAACAATAGACTATATACAGCGATAGGTTCTCACTATTTCTTTTTACTAATATGTATCCAATTAATCTTAAAACACACGTGTATCACCTAGCTTAATAATTTAGCATAGACAAGAGGAAATGTTGACAAGTATATGGATGCTGATAAGCAATAATTTATCAACCCACTAAAAGTCAAATTCGGAGATATTAATGTATTTTAATGTAGTCATCACCTATTTAACATTATTGAAAAAATTTCAAGACATATAAACTAAATAAGTACGGATAAAAGTTACTTAATTAATTGTTTAGATTTCCAAGTGCGGTCCATATTTTGCAATTTATACAATAATCTTAAAAATTTGAAAAACTTTTTATTAGATTATTTATTAAATATATCAATCTGCTTTTAATTTGTTATAATTTTTATCAAAAAAGAAATGAACAGATATATATATATACTTCTTCAAACATATTTGTTAAGAATAGGTTCGACATCTTTAGACGCCATTTTGATGAAGTACGTGTGGCTTGACACAGTATTGCGTCCATATGATAATATTTACTCACTGTAAAGCGTTCGATCAGTCACGTGACATATAACATATGCAGATAATTTAAGATGGAAGACTTTACTACAATTAAATTTACTTTGGTAGAGCCTATCTGTAGCAGTGGGGGTCAGTAACTGGCTCTCACAGAATTTCAGCTTAAAGTTGATAATATAGCTGGGTTTAGTAAGGTCACTTGAGAGAGCCAGAGCCTTTTTGAGCTGGCCCATTCGTAGCTGGCCTTTTGTGCTGTCAGGGCCGGTTTTACCCTAAGTGACGCCCTGGGGCACAGAGATAAATGCCTCCTCTTTACCTAAATAATTTCCTAAGTAAATTTAATAGTCGAAAAAGCACTTTTCAAACAGAAAGAAAAAAGTTTAATATATTATAATAAATTTTAATTGAAAATATTTACACGCCAAATTTTGCCGTCCTGGCCACTGGCCCTTAGTGCCCCAATCGCAAATTCAGCGCTGGGTGCTAGAAATATTCCTGGGCGGTGGTGATTACTTAACATCAGGTATCTCGCCTGCTCGTTTGCCTGAAACATTTTATAAAAAAAATCTAATCAATTCATAACTTTGTTCGGGACCCTCTCTTTAATCTTCCATATTAAAAGCCGTTACTTTCTTGATTAAAATTCCTTTTCTCTAACAATAATTACTTTTAAATTACCAGCCATTGTAACAATCGACGTATCGATGTTAATTCCCGTACAGACAGTCCAAATTATTTCTCCACAAACGAACAATGCAAATAGCCTTCGTTTGTATTGATATGATAGCTTGTTGGCACTCGGTTAGTATTTACAGCAACAAGTTGGGAATGTTGTCAATGAAATGGAAACTGTTGCATGTCTCGAGGCTCAAGGAATGTTAACATTACAAAACTATTACAGTTTTAGTCCATATAAATATCACTAAGGTAACAAATAAATAATGGTGAGATTACATTTACAAGTTTTTCTCTCTGACGAGAATTACATTTAACACTTACATTGTTACTCTCGTGAGCGATATGAAATAACTCTGGAACTTAGCAACAGGTATGTCGTAGGGAGTCTCGCGTATACACGCGTCAGAACTTCTCCCGACACACGCAGGATTTCTTGCGATGTTTTCCTTCACCAGCACGAGATGAACTTAAACACTTTAAAACTCAGTAGTCCAGCCTACGTTTGATCAAGTGATCGGTTGAGATCGAAGTGTTCTAACCACAAGGCCTTCTCGGTATTTTCCCATCACATACTTTACACTTATTTAAAAATTCATACTACTCTAAAGGGTCAAAAAACCTTCATCCGAAACAAACGAAGTCGCGGTGAACAAATTGTTTGAGATAAAACAGGCCGTGGTGATAGCATCTATCACATATGGTGAACTTTTTTCACGTCATCTGTCTGTATCGTGGCCGGCACTATCTCGTATTCCGAATACGTCATAGCGATATTAATTAACTAATAATAAGTGAATTAGTCACTTGTTTGTTGTGTGTTATTCATTAAAGTCATATTGTATCATATTTGTGTTTTTGAATATCACCGTCTGGGGAAAACATGTTTTTTTTCTTATAAAAAAATAATTTTAAGGCTTACATAACTATGTTATTTCAGTATCAAAGTCACAGGATAGTAAATTTAGATTCGGTCAGACTAGTAGAAGTTGTTAAGATCCTTTCAAAACCATTAATGAGCCATCAAAAATCGGAACAGATCTTTCAAACAAAAAAAAAACGACGAAAGACACACAAATGTAAAGATACAAACGTCAAACTTAAAACACCCCTCTTTGGCCGGGCATTAAAAATAGCGGGCAAACGAACATGCGGGCCACCTGAGTGATCACCACAGCCCATGGACATTCGCAGCAGCAGAGGAGCCACAATTATGTTGCCAGCTTAAAAAGAATTGGGACACGAGAAGTGAGAAAAGGAATGATGGAGAGGGTTAGGCTACAGCTTTCTCGCTCACCATAGGAAACTCAGCTATATTAGCTACTCTACTCAACGCCGATTTTCTGTGAGTTTTTTACAACATACTGACCCAGTCCAGCCAGCCCGTATACGAACTGTAGTCAGTGGACGTAGAGAAGAATAATTTTTTAAAAGCCTCTACAAAAAGAATCCCAAAATAAAAGCCTAAGCAATTTTATTTTAATAATATTATTACACGTAATATCATTAAAATTTAATGAATTATTCTCACGTTACGACAGATCGCATTAAATAAACGAATTCGACCTTTAATCTAGTACAGATAGTAACATTCCCCACACTTAATGTTTTTAAGAAATGCTTTACGTGAATACGGCCTTGTTCAGATTTTATAATACCTTATTAAAAAAAACTATAGCCACCAATGTTATCAAGATTTCTATTAACGTTGTTTGTACTTGAATTATCTAATACCTTTTTGGTAATGGCATCTTGATTCGTTTTATAGTAATTAATCTAGTCATTAGTAGCAAATATTATTATGAAACCAATGCTTATATATGGTACATTTAGTAAAGAAATTAAACATAATGGGTATTTTTTAAAATAACAAATTATGATTTATATTGGATATTATTATATCATACGCATTTAAAAATTTAAACAAATATTTAACTGTAGTATTTTTTTGTGTTTTTGTCTGTCTATTGTAAAATTTTGTTTCATCTTAAAGCAACTAGTTTCCAACATTATTTTCAACTATTTATTTGTTACGACTGAATTTAACCGTTCATATAATACTTGTGACGGTGCATCCGCAATAAAAACCTCTTGCGGGCCGACAGTGTTTAACCTATAAAACCTAGGTCACAAATAAGTATCGTTGCCTACATACGGTAATGTACGCGTCCTAAAAAGTTGAGCAAATTGTAGTTTACCGTTACGTCGAGCATATTTCGTACAAAGCATTAAAACGAAAAATATGCCATATATTAATAGACGCGGCGGATCATATTTAATAGACATAGTTATTATATCTACTGTTTGGTGATCACGACTTCGCTTGTATAAAAATTTCCATCCCCTATTTCGCCCCCTTCGAATGTTTTTTCGCGACACCAAGTAGCCTATGACTATCTATATGCCAAAATTCATTCAAATTGGATCAACAGCTTAGACCTGAAAACGTAACAAAAAAAGAGATAGACAAACAAACAGAGTAACTTTCTCTCTTACACCCAATATTAGGGAATTTGGCATAGTATGAACTAAGGTATGTATGTATTGTTTATAGATAATTCAAATTTATTTAAGATTACGTGACTAATTAAATGCTCAAATCGTTTTCATACATTTTGATTTGTCTAAAATCGAATTCTTCAATTCGGCAATGTCGTCTAGACCCGTGTCCCCCAATTACCAATAATCAAATCGAATATCGGGTCGAATGGAACAAATTTAATTTACTGTTTTGACAAGTCACAATCGTAATCATTTCGATTGGTTATTGTAAAACGCATCGTAAGTATGACAATTCATACTCATTAGTTGATATCGCGAATGGGATTTTGCTGTAATTACAATTGTATTTGAAATGTGACGTTAAATTAGTATCGGAAATACCGATCGCTTCCGCTATTCGACTGCCGAATCGTAATTAGGGCACAGAAACATTTTCTATCTCTGATTTTCGACTGGTAAATGGTAATTATTGCGCAAAATTTACTTTTGATAACAATCGAAGCAATAATATGCACGAAATATTATAAAAATGCTCAATCAAAAACCAAAGAATATTCATTTAATAAAACGAAAATCAGATGCACCTCCTTGTATTCATAATTAATAAAATTTCAATAATGTAAATCATATTAAAGCCATCTTTCTTTTAATTCCAATTACACTGAATACTATATTTAATGCTTTTTTTTGGTACATAAATATATCGATTATCTATCGATATCGTAAAATCGATTAATCTTTTTAAAACAAATTGCACCACCTCATTTCATTCTAATGTCGTGAATCAAATGCCAGCTTGCATACTAAGATGCTTTATGTAGGATAATGGAATATAAGCATGGATAGCAGGTTCAATGTACTTTCTTAACATCGATTCCCGTCTGGCTCGGAGCCAAACACTTTACTTTAATGGTTTAAGGTATCCCTACTTCCTTAAATAGATAACGATTAATTCGCCGCTCATTTGCCGCCATCGAGATATTCCTCGATAAATAATCGAATGTGCAAAATGCATTGAATCATTGAATGAATTGTTTTTTGTAAGTGAATAATTAAGTACCTAGCCATTGTTTGATGCAATTGTGTATTCTACTCGAGTGTAAGACATTAAAGATTTCATGTTTTACGACTTTTGCTTTATTGAAGTTATTTCAGGTCAAGTGGAATTGGTGGTTGTATAATTATTTTCTTTAATTAACAAAATAAATTTGATTGATATTGGCGTCTATAAAAAATAAAAATAAAAAAAAATTATACCTAATAAAATACTATGCGTATAAACATTTATTTACTTACGATGTAGACTTCCCCTATTAATCTTAATTTTAAACCTAGGCTTAAAATAGCTTGACCTCAATAACATATGTTAACGCTCACTGCGTAGAGATCTAGTTAAAGCGGTCGTATTGTTATTGTTATTTTCACAGGCGAAATCGACATTCGTGACAGTTGAAATGACTGAGTTTATTTACATGCAATTCTGATTATTGAGTCTCATTAACCACAATAGTGTATAATTCTCGTATTCACTTAAAAACAAAAATTATCTTGTCCTTTATGGACGACTACACATTTTAGGTATTTTCCTATAAACAAATAAGAATATATTAGAAAAACAAGGAAAACTGCTTAATGACGTAGGTTTTGCTAGTATGACTTATATTCTATACATAGGCCATATAAGTATAATATGTATTACAAATTATAAGCATAAATAAATAAAATCAAAGTTTTATCTTATTAACAAATCAAGACCTCAAGAGGAACACACCGGCCTTGTCTTTATAATTGGTAATTGACGCTTATTTTCATTTATTCTTAGAGCTCGTCAAGGAAATCACGAGGACGCTGCTTTTAAACATATTTCTTTGAAAGTCTTTAAAGATAAGACCAAAAGATATGCACGTAAACATTGAAAACTGGCTCGACACAATCAATACCTCCTTTTGATAACGACACGTACTAAAATAATAAACACAGACAAGTGTAAAGCTAAAGAAATATTCTGGTAAATTTGTTTAGTTCTTGTGAAAATATTAAAAAACATGAAAAAGACCCACCTTGTAAATGGACCACTCCTTTTAGTTATTTGTCCTAATATTTTCTCAACACACCGCTCGTCGCCCTTACGCGCCGCGTCTAATAAATCCTGGCCTTTTCCCATGGCCCATTTAATCGTAAGTACCACTCACAAATATAACACAAAGTTCAATCATTTCAATTTTTTACACTAGACTTCACTACTCACTACAACTTCATTGATCGCGCCGCCATATTTAGATTAGACGTGAGTGCGCTCTAGCGGCCGGCGAAGGAATCGATATCAAAATTCAACCTCATACCTAGTGCCTACTCGACCTACTCCGAAACTTGTAATAATTACGTTCAATATTATTTATTGGACTTAAATAACTTAAATTCAAATCGGAAATTGTTTTAGTAATGTTATAAAGAGTATACTTGTTACTAAAATTAAAGAAATATTAAAAAAAATACAAGGCATACAAATGAATAGAGCTCTTGTTTCAGAAGTGTGTTTATGTTCTAGTCTTCTTTCTCGCTTGCGCTTAGGACGTCACTATATTTGCTCTTTCATTTACACCACCATTCGTTCTTTACTATATGGTATTTCCATCCGTTCATTCAATCAGTGACCATTCAATTCGGTCACTTGAATCAATCTCGTTCGGATTGTTTTGAATGTGAAACATAGTAAAATCTTTATTTTGCTCTTATTTATCACAATTTGTGAGTTCAGTGTGCTTTGTTTTAACTACAGTTGAGTTTTATTGTTTCCATCTTATCGTTAATGCTTTTAACTAATGGCGCAAATAAAAATAAAGATTAAATATATGTACCGTGTTCATTGATTTAACTGCTGTCAAAATGAACAGCTGATAATTATTGGAAAAATTGTGACAAGTTAATAAAATTTTGTTTATTTATAACAAAGACGTGAATGTTCTAAAAATATTAACACAATAATATTGTACTTGCGAAAGATTAGTTCTAGATGCTCTCTAACATGTTAAAAGTAAATATTTTGCATGTGCTTCTAACATTTGTGTTGGCCAAGACAATCAGCTCTCAAAGTAAGTAGCCGTTAAATTATGTCAATTATTATATGTTTATTTAGTCCATAAGAAAAAAAAGTTTATTGTTCAATAAAATAAAGAAAACTTCATAAAATTAGCATTCATAATAAAAGTAAAGTAAATTAAAAAGTAATTATGGCAAAATTTGTTTATTATTTTGTTTTCTTTCATTTTAATTTCAAATGAAAGAATACTTATAAAACTTAGTTAGCTTTTCAAATATGTAATGTTAGAGGTTATGTTAAGACTGAATGAATTGTACACATTGTGCATAATTTGTATACATTACAATGATTATATGAGATCCTTTTTTACAGATATTAGTGTTACATTACCACTAAATAAAACAACATCATGGGGTAATAAAGAGCTGTACAGTGGCTTCACTAAGCTCAACGCATCATCAACGTTACAAGTTGACTTTGCAAATATTAATAAAAATGTATCCTACATAATATTTCAAGTGCATACTCATTTGCACAATGTGACATTATATAATAACACTTATATAAAAGGCTCATATGTATCCGGCACTAATCTAGGAATGTACAGCAGTGTGAAACCGAAGTTAGACACATTTTTCATATATAATCCAAATGCAGTTGATTTGGAATTATATTTGTCAGTACATGGATATGGCACAAAAGGTATATACAGAGTGTATTTACTATATATGTTTTTGAAACTAATTGTTTGATGACTCGGTCGTTGTTGTTGTATTAGTATTGTTTATCAGTGAATGTTCATTGTAAATTTGTTATATCATATGTGTTTATATGCAATATAAAAAATCTATATTATTTACTGTTATAAAAAGCTGCTCACAACCCAGTAGATTGGACACCTGGTGTTAATTGATTATTACCGTCCATGGACATTACCAAAGGAGATACAAATGTGTTTCCGAATAAGGGATGAAAGTAAATAGGAAGGAGAATAGGGAAGGAAGATCAGTTCAGCTTTCTCAGTCACTGTACAAAGTGAAGCTATATCAACTACTTTATACTGACATTGTAGTAACTACAACTAAGCTCTTCCTTAGTTTAGCTAGGCTCTATCGCAATTGTTTAGCATATTTATTGCTTAAAAATCTATGGAATTTTGGTATGAATGATCTGTGAGTGATATTTTAAAACTAGGGATGTTTGCCAAGTCTAGACAGGTGATCAATTCAAAATATAATTCAATAGAAACATACTGAGAAAAATAGTACTAATTTAGATGTTTGTCTGATTTTGCATAAAAACATGCTTTTTGTGAAACATTTAATAATATAATGAATTTATTTTTAGCCACAAAACGAAGCTTTTATTATTGTTATCTTATATCATTGTTGTTACTAATTTTATTGATCTATAAACTTATTTACAGACCCAATACCAGGTGGTTGCAATATGGAATTTTCAGTACCAATATCACCTTTCTTACAAACTTCATACAATAAAGATTACATCTTAGTTGATGGCGCAGCAGCTAAAGATCAGTCGGATACTGATTGTAATACAATGGACAAAGCCGTTGTACTTTTCTATAAAATGTATTTACCAGAAAGAAACTTTGATGCTGAAACTTATTTTGATGGTATAAAAAATATGATAACAATGGACGGTATTGATAACTTTGGAGAATATGTAAGTACATATAGTATTAAATAAACACTTTTGTTTTGTCTTTACAATTATATTTTTGTTCTGATCTTGACTACATTAAATAATCTCAATTGATGGCATAATAAATTCTAAATTGAGATATATTTAAATAGAAAACTTTGAAATCAAAGTAATTTAATTAAATATCCTATATAATTTTATGCAAATGTATCTTTTAGAGAGACTAAAATTATTGTCAACGATGTCATCAGCCTATTTATATGATGGGATTATGATTAAAAGTTTTATTTTATACGTAATTTTTAAGTATGGCGCTGTTTAAACATATCTGTTTTTGATAATTGGATGCTGATAAGCAATAATGTGTCATCCCACAAAAAGTGAAATTCGGAGATATCGATGTATTTTGATAGTGCATCACCTATTTAACATTATTCAATTAAAAATAAAGTCATTTAATTGTTTCAAATTTCAAGGTCATTCCTTATTTTGTAATTTATACAATAATCTTATATATTTAAAAGATTTTTATTAGATAATATATAAAATATATCAACCTATTTTTAATACATTAGACCTTTTATCAAAAAAGGAAAGAAAATACGGGCAAATACTTATTAAAACAAATTGATTAAGAATAGGTTTGCTATCTTTAGACGCCATTTTTTTATCAAAATGAAGTTCGTGTGGCTTGACACAGTATTGCTTATCAGCGTCCAATTGTACTTTGCATTTTGTAATAAAGTGGCATAAAATAAATAGTTTATGTTACATTCTAGGGATATTGTATATCGTAGTAGTGCCATACTACAATTCATACATAGCTGGAATACTTTGCAGTCTGTAGAAAAACTGTGTTAGGTATGCGTGCAAAGCTTAATTAAGCATGGCAAAGATTAACTTGGATACTTGAATGATATATGTTTGCTTATTTACCTCTTACATAATCCACACACACAATAACTTTCAGCTAATAAATTGTTTATTCTAAGGGCGTATACACACCCGCCGTATTTTCGACTCAAAATGCCTAAAAATGCTCTGGGCACCATATACTGTGTAAGCACCCTAAGCTATAAAGATTTTTTAGATCCCTGAAAATGGTGATCGCATGCGTCGCATGCTCAGTGCATATCCCGGAACTGGTACAATATATGTCGCTGTAGCTATCAGTACTCAGAATACTAGTGCATATTCAGTGTACGTACCGACTTATTCTTATGCGTGCGCACCTTTAGTTGACGGCGGTTGTGAATTATTAGGTAAGTACGTGAAATATTAATACTTTTTCATTGTGTACCTCTTTTCAGTTCATTTAATGGAAATATGTTTTTTTATGTTTAGAATCTTAATTTTCATTGATGTATGTGTTTAAATATGTTGTGATGGAATAATAATTGTTATTAATATTTTAATAGAGTTCCTTTTTATATCTATTATTTTGATTTATTTTATTCATGAATATAGCACTTTAAACTGTACATATACTATAAAAAAGGTTATTGTGTATTTTGTACAAAACTGAAAGTCATTGGCGTATGATAAAAGTAAATATAATTTAAAAAAGTCTGCATTTATTGACAAAATTATAATTAATAATAACATCGCTTTCTCGTGTGATATGTTTCTTTTACCAGAAATCATCAGTGACTTATAGAATGTTTTTTACAGGATCTATTTACACAAGGATACCTTACACTCGCAATAAATATCATCTCTAGCCATTTTTATACTAAAAATAATTTTCAGATGACTTCCTATCACAATTACTATGTGCTTCGCTGTTATTCCTCGGACTATTTGTATGTTTCTTCGGGCACAGATTCTTTAAGACTGAAATGTTCCTAGTCGGCTTAATAAGCGGTGTGATTATTACGTATATATTTATTTCCCTCACTGCTCGTCATCTCGATAGATCTGGTAAGTTTATTTTTATTATTCACTAGCTTCCCAATTTGGTTTTACTCGCGTTTACGGTTACTGCTTCCCTGCTACAAGTCGTAGTGTTATGTATAGCCTATAGCCTTCTTCACTAAACGAGATATCCAAGGCAAAAATAATTATATAAACCGTATTAGTGGTTTTTAAGATTACCTCCCTAAATACAAACTTACAAACAAATTTCACCTCACACTTTTCACGAGTGAAATATAGCAAACTATAGTATGTTTTTCTTTACTTGACTTTATTTAGTAACGATACCCTGAACGAAAATCGCGAATTTTCCAACAATTTTTTTTCATCATAATTTTGCATTTTAAAAAACGTTTCAGTTCAATCATTCAATCGATAATTTCTTATCTAACTCCTATGTTTGACTAGCAATACGCCACATTTATCTTCTAAATAAGACAAGAAAAACAGACGTACCCGCTAGGTGGCGACTTCGTCTGCGCAGGATTTTGGCGATTATGGCTTACACATAAAAGATACATATGGATGCTGATAAGCAATAATGTGTCAACCCACAAAAAGTCAAAATGAGAGATATTGATGTATTCTGATAATGCATTTCGTATATAACATTATATTTAAAAAAAAATGATCAAATTATCTGAATTAAATATACGGAAAAAAGTTTTTTAATCTAATGTTTAGAATATTGAAGTGAGTTCCATATTTTGGATAATGCAATAATTTAATATATTTGAAAAACTTATTATTAGATAAAACTCTTTATTAGCGTGTCATCTATTAGTTAATTATACTTTTTATCAAAATAGAAAAGAAAAGATGGATATATACTTCTTCAAACAGATGTGTTAAGAATAGGTTCGACATCTTTAGACGCCATTTTCTCAAAATGAAGTCCATGTGGCTTAACACAGAATTGCATATCAGCGTCCATATATGCTGTCGTGGGCTCTTTTGCAAGACTATTTAAGATAAACATTTCCATTATACAATATATACGTGTAACTTTAACGATTTTTGCCACACATGTCAAAATGGTTAGTATGGATTAATTTTTTCTTACTTGACACTAATCGTAACATATAAATGTTGGATAATTCACGCAATATCATTATAAATTGTAGCCTGTATTTTATTGTGATGTATATGCTATATTACTGTTAAATTTCATTAAAATCCATTCAGTAGTTTTAGCGTACTGACGCCGGGAAGCAACTTTGTTTTATATGTGTAGAAACAACAACGTAAATACATATATTATGACAGACACGTTGGCGCAGTGGTCACTGCAACTGACTGTAGCGCTAACAGTCGCGGGTTCGATCCCCGCTCACGGCAAATTTCTGTATTGGCCATACGGATATTTGTCGTGGTCTGGGTGTTCGTGTTAGTGTTGTGTATGTTTCCGGTCTCCCGACACAAGGTCACAAAGACCTTAATGGGGGCCGTTGAGTGTGATGCGTTTATTTATTTATTTATATTCTTTAGGAATGAATGCACTTATTTATGGATAACCTTAAAACTTCTGATAAGATAATATAAAGATAGGATGATTTTTTGCGTGATATTACAATTTTAATTAAAACGTAATTTAAATATTAAATCAATGTGTAAATTTGAGGAGCACTTGCACTAGCATAGTATTATTCATAAATTTTTCAAAATTCTGAAACTCCATTAAATATCGAGAATCAGTCTTTGTGAGTGGCATTATATTGGAACTTTTACCCTCCCGACGCATTATCAAATCAATAAGCTCGTACGCATGAACGTGTACGCTGATATCCAGCACTATAAAATAAAAATCGAAGCTTATTTACTGCAATCATGTAAAAAAGTACAATAATAAGTCCGTTAATGTCTTTGTTTAATATAAAAATTTTATTGCACATAAGTATTTATTAGTGATGTGCCGGATCTTTAATATCTACGGATACGGATCTTAATACGGATATTAGGTGTCAAGATCCGTGAATACCTACACGGATCTTACTTAAAAACTTAATACTAACTAAACTTTGTTACTTAAAAGATCCGCCAAAAAGAAACAGTAACGAATATGAATCATTTCTACTTTAAATATCCACGGATACGGATACGGATATCCGGTGCATCACTAATATTTATTTAAAAACTAAAAACAATGATATGTTTTAGCTATGTTAGGCGTTTGTGTCCTATCCGGTATATGTTTCGGAGCGATATGGTTACTGTTCTGGTGGTTCTATGGTATACCACTGATTGCTGTTCTGTTGTCTACTCTGAATATCGGCTTCCTCTTCTCCGCGATCATTTATTATGGATTACCAGGTAATTAATATTTAAAAACGATTTTATTTTGAATATATTTTAAGCATGTACCTTTTGACACCTAAAATGTCTTCCACTCTTGGAAGTCGCGATAATAGCTGGTGCCAAGCTACTGGTTAAAAGTCGAATTGTCAATGTTGAAAATGAGCGCAGATTTTTACGTAAAATAGTATGAATGTAATATATTTATATATTACCTATAGTTATGAAGTATCTTTGCGATTTAAGTATTTATTATATAATAATAATATGTGTATATAAAAATAATCGTAAATGTGTATTTCTTTATTGTGTGTACGTGAACTTGGCTTTTAAATAACATTCCCCCGGGTTTTATAGTTACAGTATTTAAACAATCGTTTTTTAGAGAACACTTTTCTCTTTTTATATTAAATAAAAAAGCAGGTTTTTATTGTCTGCAAACACGAATAAAACAACGTTTTCAAAAAACGATCAGATCCGAGATTTGGATTATAGTTATATACATATACATATATACAAGATTTGCTCGTTTAAACGTATTAATATATATTTATATATTTCGATACCTCCCACGTAAGTTGTTGTAACCCCAAAATTTCAATTTTACAGTAGAGCACTTTAAAAAAAAAGATTTTTGGTATTTTTCACTTTGAATGCATTAAGCAATGCAAATTCGTGTAGTATTCAGTAAAAACGCTAACGGCAATTTTGTGGCTTACAATAACTTACGTGGGAGGTATCGATTTCATTGTTATAAAGTATGTTAAAGGTATTTTCTTTTACAGGTGGTCTTTTGGCTCTACAATCAGATCTTAACTTTTGGACCCTATTCGTTCTTGTCATGTTGATGACGTCACTAATGCTCGTTTCTATGACTTTTCTCTCGAACATTCTATGCTGTTCCATACTCGGCGCTTACGCTACTATATACCCTATCGACTATTACTTAGGGTCGAATTTGAAATATATAATCATAAATACAGTGCGAAGGGCAGTTGTACCGCAGTTCAATAAGGCTATATTATCACCGCCCTTTGAATGGAGGGGTGAGGTTTTTTTTTTTTAATTTATAACTTTTCTTACATATTATTATACTCCTTGCATTGCTTTTCGTTCTTCATTATTATAAAATGTTGTGTATTTGATATTAATTAATTCATTTAAAACAGAAAATTTTTATTCGTTACTACCTGTAAATTAAAACTTTATTAAATAAATTTAATTTTTCGTGTTAAAACATTTTTTTTTATTGAAAAAGAGCTTTTCATAACTTAATATTTTGCTTTAAACAATGTTACTACTTTTCTATTATACGAAAAAAAAAATACATTTTTGTTTTTAGCTTATTTTCGGATCTCTTAAAACGTAATAATAATAAACCTAATTTAAGAGATATTTTTTATATTCGCATTTTATTAATCCTATGATCTTTTACAGATGCATTAATAACATTACTATGGATTGCTCTGGCGACTTGTGGCTTTCTCTTCCAACATTTCCACAATCGAGGCAGGCCACCTTTCCCCCCACCGCCCAGGAACATCAGACCCTTACCGTCAAACTTGTACTACGGTACCACTGAGCCTAGACGACGACGGTATGTAGAAAAATATTTAGTATTTAATAATATTTTCATTAGGTTAATGTCAATGAAATAAAAAAAATGTTTTTTTATTGTGTTGTCTTAGCATTAATATTTATAAATTAATAAAAATAAATAAATTGTGTTATAAAACTTGTGTCATGAATATAATAAAAAAAAATCCAATCAAAACATTAATTTTGAAAAATCGCATTCAAATTTTAATGTATGAAATTTTTAAATACACACTTTGTATTTTGAATAGTAATTTAACTTTTGATTATGTGTCTGACGAAAAGTACTTTTAAAAGTCATTTTTTTTTATTCGATTTTTTTATAAGGCCTTGAAAGTTATTATCTCAATTGATAAATAATGTACCACGTTTATAGATATTTAAAATAATCGTAGGAAATTATGAAAAAAACAATGTAAGAATTTTTACATTATTTCTTTTTTAAATATTTACAATGCATTTTTCAGATATGGAACAGTAACCGCTATTATATCGACACCTATTCAAACTGAAAGGACGCCGCTTTTAGCTTAAGATTAAATAAACTATTCAAAAAAACCTTTGACTTATTTAAATTACACTAATTAATCATATTTTGATCCTTTTTCATATAGATCCTACTTATTATGTACCTTTAAAATCAAACATATCTATTTTACAAAATTATATACTTTACTTAGTTAAGAAAAAATAAAGGAAAATAAAAATGTTTACGCGTAAGTTTGGTTTATCTGTGTAATCAGGCCATAGACAAACTTATGTAATTATTTGCTATATCGTTTGTAGACAAGTCAGAAATTACTTTAGGTCATTACATAATTAAACGAAATCATTTTCATACATTTTGACTTGTTTATAAAATGATTTGTGAATCTTTACATAAATTTGCCTAGACGTGCTGAACTTATTAAAAGACCTAAATATTAATACTCTTAATAGTTTTTAAAATATATCTCTATGGGACTATCAAAATACTGCTTATTACGTGAAAAAAAAATCATATCGCTTAAATATATGTTTATATAGAAAGTAAATGATTATTAAATACATAGACACGTTACCTTCCTTGTAAATGACGTTTTAAAATGTGTCACTATTGACAATTTAACTACTCAGTAATGAAATATAGATATGGGCGTAATAGTGATAATATACATATATCAAACTATGTAAAACCTTGATAAGCGCATGCTTTCGTTTCCTAGAATTGCTATCCGTCAAATTATGGGCGTCTAGAAAATTCTTTGACTTTACGGCGTCAATATACGCTGCTTAGGAAAATGTGCCATGTTTTTTCTTTATTAAACGTGTGTGATGTCATCTGAAGACATAAAGCGACCGCTAAATAGTAGAAAACGTGCTAGGAAACCAAGGCTTAAGCGGCTTACATTATGAGTTACCATTTTTTTGGCTAGACTTATATTTGTAATTTTTACTCTCGTAATTGATATAACCCAACTAACATGGCAACCTTACGATAATTGTGTCAAATATAAGATACTAAGAGTGAACTCTTTCAGGTGTAAAGCAATAACAAACAACTTAAGTAAATCTTTATGAAAGTCTGAGAGCAAAACTTATAAGTGTAATTCTCGCCTAACCGTAAGTAAAGTGTCTATGTAATTAAAACGGTGTTGCCACACTACAAAAATCATTAGTTTGCTAGTTAACTGTGTGACATAAATTGTAGCAAACTTTATTAAAAACGTTATAAACATCTTAAGAATCGTAATAAATATTAACATTTAAATTTTATACATTTTAACAAAAATTGCCCTGCTTGTTACAATTTTTGGTATGATATTTAAAATTTAAATATTCCTTCACCGCGTGTGGATTTAACACAAAAAAAAATACAATCAACACAAGATATTAGTAAATATTATAGTGTTAGTTAATATATAATAAACTTTATAATTGCAATGTGGTAACACCATAAGATCATTTTGTAGTAATTTCAATGAAATAATTTTAAGTGTCATATAATATAATGTAGTTATTGATAATGACTTGATGTGATATTAATGATTGTTTTGCACTTTTTATGTTCGCAAGCCATAGGCGTCACACGTTAAATAATTTCATAAATATTGAATTATGAATTCAAAATGATATTCTCTCTCATTAACTATAAAGAAATTCTATTTAGCCTTTATAAGCCAAAAAACGGTATATCGAAATTTTAAATAATAAACTTAAACAAAAATACAGTTTTGATCAATTCTAAAGAGGTTTCTTTACGTGTATGTTACGCGATATCTTCGCCAATTGTAAAAGAAGGAGCGAAAAAAACAACTTATTAAAACAGTTCTATATGAAGTTGGTTATTGTTTTTTACGAAAAAAAGAAAACGTAAATAAAATACTTATGCTAAGACCCATAGGCGAAATTGTTTTAAGTAATTTCAAGGATTTTTATCCAGTGTGATCTAATACGTTTTCTAACCATCAGATTTAGAAGCAACTTTTTTTTTGTAGATACCATATTTTGGCTTATCTGTGTATATATCGTAATATATATTTTTATACGTTTTTTTTAATTGTAAGAAAATCCGAATTTATATATATGTAGATTTATATTAAATCATACTTATGTTACGCAAGACTGCTTGATTGTGATTATTTTGTAACGAATGTTATCCATCAATTACACATAAATAAAATTGTTTACATCAATTATAGTTTTAATTAAGTACTTTCTAGCTCATACGAAAAAGTATATTTTTATATTAATAATGACGTATATGTGCGTAATTTTAGAAACTAACAATTTAGAAAACAAAACAATTTCAAAGGTTTAATGTTACCATTTTTTTCTTTCATTAGTAAGCACTAAGTTTTACTATTAATAATTATTAAGAAATGAATTAGAAACGTACTTACAACAACTTGGTCCTTTTAAATAAGAACCATAAACCAAAACTTTTTTTTAATCTGGCAAATTTTTTTTTCGTTGGTATTTTTTGGGTGTTCAAAACCACACATGTCGAAGTTGAATTGAAAGATTAAAACCATTGAAATCAAACACAGTTGTGCCATCCCGTATAATCAATGAACAAGGGGACACCCAGACAGATCTAAACCAATTATAAGCGTTGATAATCTGCGATTGTTTACTGATGGCAAGGGACGACTTGTAAGTCTATTTACGTGTTTGGAACTAAATTTTATTAACAACTATTTTGTATAATCAATTATTTAATTATGTTTATTCGTTTTAAAGAATATAATTTATTATTTCAAATATTGTATCCATAATAAGCACGTAAAGTACTACCGTATAAATTCATTTTGTAATATTTTAATATCACTAATTATACCGAAGTGTATATTATGTAAAAACTCATTTACACGCAGAATCAATATACTAATAAGAGAGTTCGTTTATAATAGAATCTAAGCAATAATGGCCACATAATTATTTTCATATTGAATATAATATTTCAATGTATGTAAATGCGCTTCAACGAAGCTTAGATCAGTATAATGCCTACAACACATTTAATCCCATCCCATTGTCCAACCCCTACAATGGGGTACTCTTTCCTTCCCCTCATATAAAGTGCCAACACGCAAAATTAATACGTACCGCCCAAATATAGTTAACTGCATAATTTTCGTTACAAAACCACGAGGGCGCCACTTGTTCTTCAGTAATATGGTCCCACGTCGAATTTTATGCATCTCTCTTGGGATAATTATCATATTTATTGTTGTTTTATTAAATATTTACTTGTAAGACATGCTTAGGGTCGAGTAAAACAAAGTAGTAATGGTTAATGCGATATTTATTAATAAATTTCACTGTAACCTCCTCAATCTATATGCACTTAAAATCGAATAATAATTTATTTTACACTTATGTTCAAACTAGATACATTACACGCCTACACCATCCGTATTGCATTTTAATGAAAATATATTAATATTTTTACACATATTCAAATATAACATGAGAAATTGTGCTGCATCACTAGTGAATTATGTATACATTTTAATACTTTGAATTTCGTTTAATCGTATGATCCCAAAACATTCCAAACGGTGATAAAAAATAAATCTAACTACCTACATTTTAATCACAGCAACATCTCCTTAATTATCATAATAAATAAATTAATTCGTTTCGAGGTGTACTAGTGTAAATTTGCGACTTCAACACATTACAACATCTATTAATGTTACTATTATACAAATATACAACAAACATCCTTAGTTTGTATGACAATTTGCTCTGCCGAAGGGGTGAAAAACAAATCGCCGTAACGAAGCTTATTGCCACGTTTTTCTCTATAGCATTAATATTTTGCACCCCCATTGCATACATCAAAGAAATAAAAGGGTTGTACTCGCAAAGGGTGCGTAACACTCAATTATTACAAACGTTGGCACAAACAATTTACATTTAATTTCTCGTCGAGACGTTAAGACTCTCAAGGAGAAACTTTCTCTACTCGACAACAGATGGCGCTTCGTTATATTTACAGTAAGCGTTCTATTGTCTTACTAGCTTAACAATTGATCATACACAGTGAAACATGCTGCAAGTTTGAAATTTACACTATATTATGATAAGCAAAATTATAATAATCGTATTTATATCGTACGGTAGCAATGCAACATAGCTCAGAGTGTACGACCATCACTTACCACTACTTTTGAACATCATCAGTTGCTTAGCCGTAAATCATACGTCATTTATACATAAATAATAGGTTGCACCATCGAAACACTGGAAAAAAAATCACTGGATATTGCGTTAAATAAACACTAAACACCTTTCAAGTTTATGACACTGAATTGTTTTCTTGCATTTCTCCCGCCAAAACGGTACTGTCATGGCCGGCTGTCATGTTGAGAGCGTTCATAGACAAGTGGGAGTCGGCGTAGTTGTGCGCTATTTCACCGCTAGATGGCGACTCCGGTACATTAGTCGGGTTCTCAGGCATCGAGAGAAGTCGATGCGGGAACCCGAAGAGCTGAGATCACTGAAGCCGTCCCCAGTAATTTGATGCGAGGTCCGGCCCTTGCGAAGGTATTTGCACGGGAACGCTCACACCCGCTGATATCACACCTACAAAAGGGGGAGCTGATTATTAAAAAGTTATTTAAAAATTTTATAGCTTAGTCAATAATAACATATAACTATGTTGTACGCTTAGGGATTTTGTCACACAGATTGACTTTGTTTTAAGACGTTGCCTAGCAAGCAAATAACGACTGAGTTAGACAGGTGAAAATTTATTAAGTCCACAAAACAACTGACAAGCTTGTCTAATTTTGAAAATTAAAATAGTATTAACGTAACATATCTATAGCTATAAAATAACATTGGGCATAATCCATATTTTATCATTTATGTATTATCCATCGATTATTTAAAATTATCAAAATGATGTTAACTGTTAAAATTTATTTTAGCTTTATGCAACCTTGGTCAAACTTATTAAAATAACAAAAATATAAATAATAATTAAATATTACATATTTGTTCAACTATTTTTTTCCTTCCCCATTATTTTTTGTATGAATTTTGTAAATATTATTTGTAGATTTCATTGTATTAATAAGAACATATAATAATTAAACACACATCGCATTATAGTGCAAGTTATGGTTATTTGTTTTTAAATTATACAATTTTATATTAGTTATAAAAAAAAATCAAATAAGACACAAAAAATATTCAAACATAAACGCGTCTCAGCTTATAAACTCCTAACACGTGTATACGTAGCATTATATTCATCCACATGTGGATAGCTTTATGACTAGCGGTATATTGCAAGCATACTGTGTCCAGATAACGCGATTGTGTGTAATAAACTGAATGCAATTGGAATCCTATTAGACATATGGCTGGGCCGATACCGATACATGACGTTAATAGGTTTCGTATTAGATTATGTGGCGTATGTATGATGAAATTTGATTGAAGCTTATAACATACATAATGTGTGATTATGTTGTGATAATACCGTATTTGGCACGATATTGCTATAATTAATACATGTGATCTAATCGAGATTTAATTACCTATCATATTAATTGTTACTTCATAAATAACAGAAAATAAAATATATTAAGAATACATAGTGATTAATTCCACTTCGAAATTGTAATTTTTATTATAATGTGAAACATATTAATAACTATTTAAATGCAATATTATGACACGGTCAAAAAACATACTTAAATATTCGTCAAACATTGCCAATTCGTTGAAGTGCATCTTACGTTGCAAGCAGAATGGACCCATTGAGTTTAAACATAAATGATGATGAAAACTAAACAAAATCTTTCAGTCTTGCTCTGAACACGAGCTGATCTATCGCACATTATTTACAACCGTCTGGCTTCAAGCTACATAATTCTATATCGTGCCCCCACCGCGTGCGAGCTCGCGATAACATTTTCCGTTCCGTCGCGAAGGGTACCGTTTACATTCATTACACGATATTATCGCCTTTAAACAGCCCCGCCGAGACTCGTTTAGTCAATGGTTTGTGTCTATGACCACCCTCTTGTTTATGGCGAGCGTTAGATTTGATATGTTGCTTTTATTGCACATTATTTCATATCGTACGCTTAGTATTAAAGTGACTGAATTAAAATTTGAGTTTCATATAACTTTCACTCTGGTTCATAATCTTGAAAAAAAAATAAACAGCATCAACATTTTGTCGAATTAAAGTCTAAATAAAAGGCCGAATTCAAAAGTACAAAACGCTTTTTTGCTTTTTTTTATTAATTCAGTCACTCTTTATTCGGTTACTTCAAAACTATGTGGTTGCTTTAACAATATGTAATTTTATGACGAAACGAACTTAAAGATACATCAAGTTATTAAAATTCTTTTCATATTGCGACTTTACCGTTTCGAATGTTCTTTGTTATTTGTTAATCTCTCTTTTGAACGTGAAGAATGATAAACAAAAGTACTGATTAAAATCGCAAAAGACCGACACCGAAAAGCTGTAAGTAGAATAAATCCGTATTATTTAATACCGCACGAAGCTGGAAATGCACCCGTCGAAAGAGCGTAAAAGAGTAAATGAAACGAGAACGTGCATTTTGAATTGTGAAAAACTCTTTTGTTCGCGGCTACTGCTGAAAACTCTGCAGTGGAACAATGCGAAACGCCCCAAACAACAATAATTCATACCGCTTTCCGCCACCTACGGCTAAAAATGTCCGCCGCATGATATATAATATCAAGTGGAAAAGTTATAGCTTTTTAAAACAATGGAAACGCCAGCGCCTCGCAGTTTGTTCTTTTGCTGAATACTAATAAATCAACAATGTTTGTTACTTTTGGGTATTTACGCGGCGGGAATTGAAGAAATATAAGACCTAGTTACATTTCATTTCGAATCGCAGGAGCCGTGGGCTAAATTTACGTAAGTGCTTTCGTTCTGTTCTACTATTTGTTAACAAAGGAATTCGATATTCAAAATCAATTTAAAAGCCATTTGTAAGGAACAGACAACGGCAAATCCAATCGAGGTTCGAGCTTCTATTTTTTCCACTTTTTCCTTTTATTTTTTGTTTCCCCGTCATGTCGCGGTCTTGTGAGCCAGACGCCCCTTGCTCTTCAGTCAGCGTTTTTTACATTTTATTACGAAGTTGGTAAATATTTTCCAAGGCTTGATTTCGACGATTTTGTAACGTTTTCAACAAAACTGTAGACATTTTATTCTGAATACTAATATTGAATTCGTTTTATATTATATTATTTAATGTAAGTTATTAATATAATGCAAAGTGCATTGTAAACACGTTTTTTATAAACAAAACCTCTACGTTAAAATATTTTATTTTATTTACCACCTGCATGTAACTTACGTGTTAATCCAAGACAAAAAAAATCTTCATTTTGAATTTAAAACTATAAATATACAAAGGACTTCCGTGTTTATTATTATAATATTAGTTTTATTCTTATTAAAAATATATGTATTCGAGTTTTACTCATTTGCACAGGCCAAAATAAGATCACGTTTATCTATTTATTACATTTGGTATTTTTTTTAAATAAGAAACGGTTAAATGAAAAGCTCACCAGTACTGGCCGCCGCTTGAGGTTGTGAATACGCTGCATGCTGCTGATGCGCCGCCGGTGCTCTGGAGTAACCTCCGCTGCCCAGCACGTCTCCGAACATGTAAGGATAACCGCCGTCCCTCTGCTGCAGGCACGACGACGACAGCCCGCCCGACATTGAGCTGTCGGAAATCTCACTGTCAATATTTGGCGGCAAAATTAGTGTTGTCTATGGTTAGACTTAGCACAGATTGTCCTGTACTCACAAAAATATTTATTGAAATAAAAACTTATTTCATTTATAATTGATATAGATTTGTATTCAACGTAATAAATCTAAATGTCATGGCAAAGATTTGAAGGAAATTATTAAATTTGAAATAGGTTTGTGTGGTATAGCTTGCTTTACCGTTGTAAATGAGACGTTAGTCTATTTATCATTCAGCATTTCATCACTTAAAAAAAAGTTTTACAAGTCATTAGCTGTTCATAATTGATGTTTTGCTCTTTACAGTAGCGAAAAAAGTACACAAAATCAAGTTTCGAAAAGCAATAAAGAGGATGTGATAAATTTATACCGTAGACCGAGCTAAAGAGGAAACTTCTCGTCTCACTAAGTTAATTTGCTTCGACAAAAGCTAAAGCCCGTAGATTCACTATTAAAAATCAATCCAAGTGGAAAGTCGACCTTCGGCGCTCAACTTCGGAGCGTCTCGGTGCAGTGGCGGGAAACGCAAGGAGGCGCGACCTTTGCCGCACGATTTCTCGCGCTATTTAATTAGTGCCACCTCTAGATAATAGATGGCGCTACCATTTAGGTTTTATATTTTTTTGTGATTTTACTTTTTTCTGACAATGAATATTATTGATTTAGAACTTATTTTTTCTTGCAACGTAAAATAAAGAAAAAGTGATAGAACAACTGACTTGTGGCAGACTAAAAAAAATGTATCACGACTTTGTCAATGAAGACCGTGATCTTAAAAAAGCACCATTTAAAACTAAACATAAATAATACTGGTAACATGACCTCATACACAATGAGAAAATATTCTTTCAACTATTTTATTTACATCAATAAAAGTTGCTTATTAGCTACTTTATATATGCCTCGTTAGTGATGATATTATGCTATATCTTTTCACTATTTACCTTACATAGTTCATGGGAATAGCCTATGTACTACTATGTACTATTTGTTAGAGGAGAATTACATTCTCAAATTTACTCTCGTAATTGATATAACTCTGTAACCTAGTAACGTCGGAAGTAGTACGAAAGTTGAGACTGTCAAAAATAACAGATACATCGAAAGTAGTACGAAAGTTGAGACTCAAAAATAAGGCACTGAAAGTCAATTTTTTAGGTGTAAGGCAAGCAGAAATACCTTATATACCTCTATGAAAGTCTGAGAGCAAAACTTATAAGTGTAATACGCGCCTTAGGACACTTCATAAGTAAGTGTAGATCGTATTTTGTCTATAGAAAGTGACATTGAAGGTTGACTAAAAGAAAATGCTGTCAGCGATAAACCCACCCATGCACGCTGTAATGTTCCAATTTTTTTAATAATTTAATTTCTATGTTAAATTGTGTGCAATAAAATTTTACGAATAAATATGTAAGATGTTAATTATAAGATTCTTACCTATAAGTGTCGCTCATGGTCGCGATGGGCTGCGGTATGGGGCTGTACATGGAGTTGAAGCCTCCATTGAGTGGCAGGCGGGCGGGGGGCGCGGGTGGAGAGGCGGGTGCGTCTCTCCTTTGGCTACGTAATTTCTCCTCGCGTCGCCATTTCGCGCGGCGGTTCGAAAACCATACCTGATGGTGTCAAAAATAAATTTAGTTTTAAAGTCGTAATGCAAATAGTTTTCAATATGGTGATAGTACGTGTAAGAAGAGATTTTTATTATATGTAGACAGTTTTTAGTTAATTGTTAAATTTCATATTATAAATTAAATGAATTGAAACGAGTTGTTATTTATGAAGATGTATGAACGTAGAGTTAATTATAATATTCCAGTAGAATCAAAGTTAACATCGCGATTAATTGAACCGTAGACAATATTGTGACATTGAACTGCGTGGAACGGAACGCTTCCCGGAAACAGGGCTCACGTGCGCGTTACTTCCGCCGACATGGCGACGGCAATATGGCGTCCTTTCCCGCTCTTTGCGAAGGCGGGAGTCGGGGAAATGTTTATAAGATATTGTTATTGTTTCAACCCATATTCATAAAGTAAATAGTTAAAATATATTTGGTATTTTAAATTTTTATTTTCTAAACCTTTTTTGTATAACTTGAAACTATGAGAGTTTACAAAACATAGACTAAAAATAATTATAGCAATTATCTTATTTACTAAGATGTGTCATGAAAACGCGTAAAATTGTATTTCTATGTTACAAAACAAAAACAACGTCTATTTTCTTTATGTAGGTATAAATAGTGGAATAGGAAAATAAGAAAAAGGTTCTGAAAGAGGTCGCGCGAGGTAATATGTCATAATATTATTGCTCTGGCCTCCAAAAGAATCGCCTGAACATTGCCGACTATATTTTATACGAACCCTCGGAAAACGCAAAGGGTCCAGTAAAGCTGAATACACACGATTGAGGAAACTTTCAAGTGCTTGTGGCTATTTTACTTGTATTCAAATATGTATATTAGTTTTTATAATATCTTTTATATGTTAAATAGGCTCATTATTGATCTAAAAGCTCGTTGCATGTGTCTTCTGTAAAGTCTTATATTTGTGGTGAAGTTTTTATTAAACTGAGAATTGTTGGTGTCATTTATCTTACTTAGATATAATAACGAAATTATGTACAATGTTACGATTAGTACGAGTCGAGATAGCTTAGTGTTTAAAACACGTGGATCCCGACTAGCACCGTTGAGTTTTCAAGTACTAAATTTGTGTTTAAATTCATCTCGCACTGGGTAGTGACGGAAAACATCGCGAGGAAATCTGTATGTACCGGTAGAAATTCTGCAACCCATAGTGAAGCAGTGTAGTTGATTAAACAACTAACTTTCTCCTTCATAAGAGAGGTAGCCTTTAGAAATTTACAGGATGTTACTACTACTACTACATACGATGAGTTAAAAATATATTGACTGTTGGGCCGATATGTATATAGAACGAATAAAACATAAAATTTTATGAAACAACTCTAAACATTGTGTTTTTCCATTAAATCACCCCTACATATAAATATCATAGACAATTACTAAGCGTTTCACCGTTGTGAACGCAGCCGATACAATAAAATATTATGACATTTCTAGTTTTTTCCCATTCCGTCCATAGATATTTTCTCTTGACAGTGGTGACAGCCGTTTCCCGCCTCTCTGTCACTCCCCGTTGGCCTTTTATAAATTGTTAGCCCTCAGTTGGGTCGAAATAATGTTACAGGGGTTCCTCACTAAATGGGATTTACCATAATTCTGTTATTTTGCCAACAAGTTACCTCAACGATTCTTTCTAATAACTTTAGTACATTTTTTGTACGTCGTTCAGCCGATAGAATATATGGCATAATGTAATATGACACGTGGCAATAAAATTATAAGAAAGTGACATAGTTTAATAAAAATATAGATAAAATATAAAATAACTTTATTTTTAGTTGTTTTGTTTTAAGGGTGTGATAACGAGAATTGTGTAGACCTGCCTTTAAATGTGACTGATATTTATCAGAGCCAAATGTATAATTAGTTACGATTTTCACTCAGATTATTAGTATCAAAATAATATTAATTATATTGATTTATGAAACGATTATAATAAGCGTTTAAAGAATGATAATATTAAAATCAAACAATTATAATACTACATTTACTACATATATTTACAGTTAAAATATATAAACACAAGAAGTATTTTCATCCTTATATAGAAAGAAGGAAAAATACATCGCACTTCAGCAGAGCTAAATATAAAAATCTTTTGTTTGAAATATGTTCCAATATATCCTCTATATTGATGGGTCTAAGGTTAAAATTGGCGTGTGCGTTCGTAAAAAGGTTTTGTTCGTCGGGTGCCAATTTTTCAAAACATCCCCTCCTACAGGAACTCCCCTCCTTGCTATAGGCCGCGGGATCGATACCCGACCCCTGCTATGATGACTACGATTTTATGAAAATTATTACGGATAATTTTCTCCAGACATTTAAATATTCATTTGAATACTTATAAATATTCACGAAAAAAAATTATATGGTTTAAAAACTAATAGGTTATGAAATCCATAATTAATTATTTAATTGCAATGGAAACTGCATTTATTGTTAGTAATGATATACAAAATGGTTCTTAGGATAGATATCGCATTTTGTAATCGGTAGGTAATTGTTGTATTAGCTTATAAAGCCTAAACCTCTAACTTAACTTCAATGTAAAATACATCATCTATTAGACAATTTCACAAAGGTTTTCGTGTATGAACCTTAGTACAGAACATAACAGAATTACGTAAATAAATTGATGTTTAGAAAACTTTTCTTTACTGGTCTTTATTTAGTCACAATAACCCGAACGAAAAACGCGAATTTTTGAAAAAATTTCTTTCATTATAATTTTGCATAAAAAAATTATTTAGTTAAATCATTCAAACGATAATTTCTTATCTAAATCTCATGTGTCAAATAAGACATGTGACAAATAAGTAGAGAAAAATAGACTATACTTAATGATAATTATTATACTTAATGTATTATATAAAGTCTCGAAAACTTTTGATATTTGGTTCCTCTACCGTTCACAATTTCAACACAGCCTTGAACCCGGGGCAACACGTGGTGACGTCCGAATACAAAACGTTTCTTGAAAACCTCGCTCATTGATATTGTAAATTGAACTCTATCCTTCACACTTTGAGTCTAATTTGAAATGTGGCATAAAGTTACCGAATTTCCATTCAGGGTTGGTGCCTTTTAAATTGGATTTTTCGTGTAATCTTGTTTGAACAGTTAGGTAGTTGATGGACGTAGCGTCTATATGAAAAGTGTAGGTTCTTTTGAATTATATTTTGTCATTTATAAAGCTTCGTTATATACTAGGTAATTGCTATGTATCCAAGGACCTATTTATATTACGATTTCTTAATTCTAAAGAATATCATGATTAAGGTTTAAATGATTTTTAGCGTACAATTACAGGTACAGTAAATAGATATTGCTTATAAACAAATAATATTTTTTAATAAATCGCTAGCTAGGTATATCTATACATTTTTTAAGCTTTTCGTAAATCAAACTTGAAAGATATTTTTGTTAAATATCATAACACTTGTACATTAAGCGCGAAACCTTAACAGACAATCTTAATTCAATTATCCACATTAAAAATAATAAACGCCCGTTAAGTTATTTAATAATATAATTCGATTATAAACTTGACTAAAAGTCACTTCTCCCCTCCCTCCCCTATTTTTCGAGCTGGCAACCCTGAAGAGTACTTGTTGACCGTACGAGCGCTGCAGTGCTCTCGCGAATGTAAACTAACAGCCGACGATAGGTTAATGTAGAAGCTTAGCCCCGCTGAAAACAATGTCGCCGACATTTCCTTTTACATTTTTTTAACAAGAAAACTGTCGTATAATATTGTACGTAAAAAAATCGGTATATATATGTAAAGAAAATATATAACAAATATTTAATGGCGATCAATGAAATTGGAATCGTTAAATTAATTCTCTCGATGTGTATCTTCAATATTTTAAAGATTATATAAATATATTTTATTATATAAGTGAGAATAACAATATTAAATAATCTATAACGAAAAGAGGTTAATATAAATTGTTATCTATTTGAATGACGAAAAATTCTTATTATAAGCTGTTAAAAATATTAAATAAATAAATTATCGTCACAGCGACGTCCCTTAAAACTAATTCAATTTAGCACAGCTAAGTGCTCTTAAAAATAGTTAAAAGGTTGCAGTCAAAATTGCATTAAACCGTTATAAAAGTTGCCAAGTTTCCTGCCCGTGATAAATGGTATTTTAAACTGTTGGCAACACTGAGTGTGGCGACTCGCTAAGTGAAACGAAATGTCTGCGGCTTAATTGATTCTATTTTTAACACATTGATTCCGATACTATTGTATGAAATATATATTTTGCATCAGATTTTTAATTTTACAGATATTCCCTAATGTATTTGTATTTCCAATTATACTTTTATGCCACCCTCTTTTAATTACATACACGAAAGTAAATGTTTAAATACATATCAAAAGATAAACACGAAAGATGAAAAATTCAAACAATAAAAACATGTTTAACATATTGCTGCCGACATATTTGTCGAAGCTATATACTGCTACGTATATTTGAACGTGGCGTGGTGGGCTTATATAATAACCCTTGTTTTTTTAGTCTGTTTGCTAAAGACGCATCTACATGCGGCCCGCGCCTATGTAAACAGGCAGTGTAAACAGGCCCTTATGGACGCATCCATGGTCCGCTTTTAATAAAGCACCCTTGTCATGTTTTTTTTTATTTTTATTTTAGCGGTGAATTAACGAGCTCCCACTTATTACTTTTAAAAGATTTCTTATATTTGAACGTACAACGTAAAACCGTTTCAAATTTTCAGAAAAAAATAGTATAAAAGTGCCGTTAGTAAAGCACAGATAATTAAGAGCGTGAAAAGCGCGCGTAAACGCACCGTTATATGCGACCTTTTTTCTTTTTTTCAGTTAGTAAACGAGGCATAGACAATACAGCCACCTTACCGGTGTAAACTGGAGTTTATTTTACCTGGATACGTGCCTCAGGCAATCCAATCTTTTCAGCGAGCCGCTCGCGCGCGAACACGTCCGGGTAGTGCGTGCGCTCGAACTCTGTGGACATCCGTTTTCAAATTAAATTGCGAATTGTGACGTCACTGATTTGAATAGCCGTTTCAATTCAATTTTAGAATAAAGTTGTATATCATGTTAACATTATTTCTCTGTAGTTTTCGCAAACGTTATTTCTTACTTTATTTTTATTTTAAGAAACTAACATTAGGTAAACAATAAGATACAATTAATGTTAAACAAATAATATAATAAAGTCACAAGAAAAAAAATATATGAATAAACTAATAGCAATATCGAAAGCAATAAGACCATAAGAATGGCAACGCAAACAAACAAACAAGAAAAACTGAGATTAACACGACATAATAATTGTCCGTGCCACTGGCCGAGAGCTCGGTAAATAGAAGGGACAATATTTATTTATTTACTAATAACTTGTTATTGCAAACAATAAATAAGATGAAAGGGACGCCAAATTGGTTTATGAAGGCTCAGGGGAGCGCTTACGTGTAGCACTCTTAGCTCGGAGTCAGATTTTGGTATGAATGAGATCTTGAATAGCTTATGAAGAAGTTTTAGAGAAATTTTCTGGTTGTCAAACGGTTTAGTTTTTGACATGTAGGTAAAGTAACTTTTAATGATATTATTTTTAATATATCGTGGATGATATTTGTTTTCAAAAACAGGCTGTATATAACTAAAGAATCTTAAAGATGAGGGGATATCACCACAAGTAAATCTCTTCTAATGTATCTTTTTGCGTATTAAATAATCTTATAAAACTTAAGAATTGGAAGAAACTACAATTATCCAATCCAAAAGTAACAAATATTCAAATTCGTAAATGTATTGGCAAATTTAAATTCATTAAAGTTTCAGTTTACTAATGATAGTGATGTCTGTGATTTACCTATTAATAGTTCGACGTATAAAGAAACGAAACTTTTTGGGTTTTAGAAAGATTTTCGACACTGTTGAATTAAATTGAATCCACCACGTGACACGACACCGTAAGAAACCAAAGTGTTAACAAGCGTTACGGAAACCATCCATATTATGATTTCTTACGAGTAATACCTTTTTCAAGGCTATCGATCTGGTCGTTGGTGAAGGAGGTCCGGTTCCTCTGCAACTTCCTCTTCAATCGCAGCCTCATCTGCGAGTCTTCGTCGCCGGAGGACGCGTGTTCACTGTTGCCGTCTGAGCCAGCTTCGGATTGTAAAGCATCTGTTGGAAAAATTATATTATTATAGTCGCGTATATTTCAGGGATCATTTAATGGTGGACTTTGTCTGGATCCGGACCTTGTCGGTCTTTTTAATGCGGACCTTAAGTAAACAGTGGAATATAAAAACAAAATTTGATCTTCTAAGATGCTGGTTTTAGTATAAATAAAATTTAATTACAATGGCGTGCACCAACTTTATTGTAAACTTGATTTATATACTTAAGTTGATTATTTAATCTTAACAAAATAAATAGTAAAATAACGTAATGATTTAAATAAACCTATGGTTACAGTTCCCCCCTCACTCATCTCTCCCTATATCAGTAGTTAGATGGCATAAAATTCTATCTGCTTTAAAAAAAGTAGAATCGTACCATGACGATCATAGTTTAAGAAACGGATATGACTGTAATTGGTAGTGCCTGTTCTACCTGTACTGTATAAAGCTGAAAATCTTAATTATTATTTTGTATTTGATTAACAATCTAATCAAGGGAACATATAGAGGGATTTGTAAACATCCTCTAATAATATATTCCCCAATAGGATATCTGCGTTAGATATATATTTGTACGTCCTATTTATTCGAGAATATAATTAATTGTAATCTTTAATAAATAAAGCATACTATACCATACAAGAATATTTTGACGACAAAGAGGCGTGGATTTGATAAGCGTTGATTTTCTATCCGGATAACATAATTAAAAT
Organism: Hypolimnas misippus; assembly: GCA_037950945.1. Classification (NCBI taxonomy): domain Eukaryota; kingdom Metazoa; phylum Arthropoda; class Insecta; order Lepidoptera; family Nymphalidae; genus Hypolimnas; species Hypolimnas misippus. The sequence continues at coordinate 7,147,134 of JBBEEQ010000014.1, forward strand.
GTAATAAAAATACATTATGTATAAATGATCTTAAAAGAGTTACTATCGAGTTTCTTGCCGGTTCTTCTCGGTAGAGACTACATTCCGAACCGGTGTTAGCTTTATAAAAATTAAAAACGAATATATGACATGTAACTTGACGATTCGAAAGTGCTGTTAAAGCCCATTTGAATAAAGTATATTTTGAGTTTGAGTTTGAGTTTGAGTTTGTATATAAAAAGATCCTGCTACAGGACATCTTGCATTGGTAAAAAATAATTGTTAATAAAGAGACAAAAAGATTTATATTTCTAAAAATCGTTTGGCGTTGATATAAAATTATTCAATTATCAAAGTTTGATAAAACCCATCCTAAGATAATAATATCGAAGCTTTAGCATCCAAACCGATAATATTAACGGAATGATTGTAACGAATTTTAATATAGTTACAAAAAACCTACATTAAATGTTTAAAAATGACACATAACAAATTCATTCAAGCAATATCCAATTAAAATTGACATCAATACACGCATCATTAGGCATAATATGGAGCCATTTGTAAAGTAACTTTAAAACGATACTCAACAAATGTTGTCAGGGGGCTACAGCTCTTCATCATAAACTATCAACACAACACTCAAGCGAAATGTTCTCGACGACAAGCGAGTGCATCAGCATAATTGCACAATTGAACCCCAGAATTACAGACAAAAACTTCAAAAAACCAGTCACCGTGACCTCCGCTTTCCTACCCCATATTTAACGATAAGGCTCAGCGTAGACTACACGCGTTCCCTGAGGGCGATGTCAAAATTAAACGTTACTCGTAATGTTGTCGACATGCCCTCAGCTAATTGATTAATTTGCTTTATGGTCGTACCACTTGAGCCCCAGTTCGATTCCCGGGTCGGTAATGGCCGCACGGGTTGATGACTCCACTGAATGGACGGTCTGTTACACAATCTGTCACATTTTTCTGATACGTTGAGATGTGGGCGGGAGCTAATTTTCGTAATGGATAATATTGAAGAATTGCCTGTAAGATGTATTCGATTCAATGAAGCGTTGAACAATATATACGGGTATACGTACTTATTTGTCACAGTATCTACTTAATTTTTAAAGTCGTTTGTTTACAACAAACCAATATAATTAATACGATATGATTAACCGACTCCCAAAAGGAAAAGGACTGAAAGGACGAGAAAGACATTTAATCCGCCGGAAAAAATGTTCCCCGAAATTTTATTTCATAATTTTATTTGTGGTCCTTAAATATTCTAAAACGGTTTGACCAATTTGGTCCATTCTTATTTACTTGAAATAATATACTGGTTCATGGATCGAGCCACCATAAAATCTCCATAAAAAATGTAGTTTGGATTTAAAACCAAAATAATTGGAACAAATATTTTCCAAGTTAACGCAATTACCTATTTTAATTTTCTAGTCGATTCCCTTTTTTAAGTTTTGTTTTAACGCGTCGATAATAAAAAAACAAAACACAGATAACATTAATCAACAGAACACAAATAAAAACCTAATTATACATAATCATATTGCAGATTTGAAATCTTTATCTCAACATTTTAAACGGGCACACGACGTACAAGTCCACGTCGTGTAACAAGGCGACATGATTGATGGCAGGCGTCTCCGCGAAACACTTTCCGATCGGTTGACAATTTTGATTGATCGCGCGGTGTGCGTGCGCCCTTATCGCGTCTAATGAGAGCCGTGTCGAATGTTAACTTATACTTGTATGATTTTTTTGGATTTCGTACCAATATGTTATATTGTGCCTATATTTCGAGATATTTATTGTTTCTTTTTAATTTGACTTGAAATCGAATGTGTATTTTTGGTATCATAACATTGTTCATATCATGTAATATTACATATTACATACATTCTATAATTAATCCAGTACGCAAAGTTTTTAAAATATGTCGCATGCTTAACTTATCAAAGTATAATTAAGACACAACTACTTAAGGTGGAAATAACTACAGTAAAGTAGTGTACTTTACGTTGCGTTATAAATTAAGTGGAGTTGTAAATAAGACTTAAAACTTAGGACACATGTTTCACCGAAGTTTCCAACTAAAATCGCACGAACACTGAGCTTGATTAACGGAGACGCGGCCTTATTCGTGACTTAGTGTTTACCTAAAATACCTTTTCCAAAGGGCTGCGATAAAGAATAATACCCGTTTCACAATCACAAATTTTTATTTGTCAGCACAGAACGAAACATAAAGGAGGAATTCATTAAAAAACCGCTCCGAGAGACGGGACCACTTAACCACAATCTCACCAATAACGACCTACAAATAATCGAAGGAATAACTCCGATACAGACAGGCCCGAGAAAAATACCTAAGAGAAAATAATAGTAAGAAAATAAGAAAAGAAATAAAAGTAGGGGCGGTGAAAAAAAAATTGCAAAAAAAAAAATAAGCACAAAGGGAAGCGAAGAAAGTCGGGACTCGGGACGCGGAGAGATAAAGCGAATTGAAGTTATCGGGGCGAACGCGAACGTGGCGTAGCGCGTAGGTGGGGGCGATGCCGCGATTATATGAGATCGATACTGTCACTCAGGCGAGCCGCCGCGGACCGCGGGGCACTGGCGACGCGGCCGACGTATTCTAAACTACACGCGAGATGATAGATATCTAGGTGATCGTATTAGGCGAGAATTACACTTGTAAGTTTTACTACTTAGGTAACTATAAAGATGTGAGTACCAAAAATAAGAGACTGATAGTAAACTCTTTGAGGTGTAAAGCATTGAAAAACAACTTATGTAAATCTTTATGAGAGTCTGAGAGCAAAATTATAAGTGTAATTTTCTCCAACTACAAGTACTTTACACATGTCGTGAGAAAGCGTGGAATATTATCTGACTAACTGTTTGTAGCTAATTTTAGGGTCAAAAGAAATTGAAGAAGTTTTTTTGATGTATATTGCTTTGATGAACGAAGTGACTCAAGTTAACTTTCGTCTTTATATTTTATCTTCTATTTTTAATGTAGATAAAGTTTAAACGACGTTGAAGAAATTGTGAGTCGTATGGTACCTTCTGTCTTAGTATTGCACACCTACTGATTTATCAATAAAATTCTTATTAGTTACTATTTTAAAAGGTACCCTTCGAATTAAAAACAATAGCAGAATCGATCAATATTTTTGATACCATAATCATTTACGAGCTTTTATAAAAGCTCATACAAAGTTTGCTGCTAATACATAAATATATACTTACGCTTATAAGTTTTACTTATCAGACTTTCATAAAGATTTACATAAGTAATTTCTCGTTGACTTACACCCAAAAAAATTTACTGTCAGTGCTACACTTTTGACAATCAAATCTTTCGGAACTGCATACGACGTATCTGTTACTAAGTCAAGAATTGTTTTATATCCCTTGCGAGGGTAGAAATACAAAGTACGTAATACATTGAGAGCGAATATTATACGTGCAAAGTAAACTTCGGAATTACTAACTTTGTTTTAATATTTATTATACCATTTGTAAGGTATATTATTCTATATGGCCATGGGCTCTATTTTGTGTAAATATGTTTATTATTTTAAAACAAAATTAACACGAGCTAAGCCACAAGCAAAAGTTAACATCTATAAATTTCGCTAACGCTTGTAGCTTACTCCATTCTCCCGCGGCTCCAGCCCGCAGTCGGATAGCCGGACAAATGCGACTCACCTAATTCGACACGCTCAAACTTACTAAGTTAAAATTGCTAAATAATAGTAATTATATATGCATTCGTTTGTATTTGTTGTATGTTATTTTTAATTTCGTTTTATTAGTTACTAGCGGCCCCTCGCGGTTTCATACAAATTTCCTGTTTTATCTCCTTAAGGGTCGAATTTGGCAAAGTCACGTGTTAGTGAACATCTACGTCCTAAAAGGAACCCCGACGCAAAATTGTAACTTAATTCGCAAAGAAATTAAACTGCAAAACGTAAATATTATTAATTTAAGATCCTTTAAGAATACATTACAAAATATTAAAAACAATCTAACTTAAATATCAAAGATTAATAAAATAGCTTATTATAATTAATACTAATATAAAAAGTAAAAATAAATTAGGTTGTTTGTTTGCTTACACGCCTCGACGCTTTGCCCTATTGTACTTTTTTATCTTGATGAAACAATTATCAAGAATTTAAGCTAGAGAAGTTACGAGCCAGAACCAGTATATACATTTAATTAGAACAATTTAACCAGGTACATTATATGCTCTTAATAAAATAAAATAAAATTGTCTTCATTCGAGTAATCTGCAAGCATCTTTTAAACAGCTTTGTCAAAACAATTCAGTCACTTAAGTAAATGAAAAAAATAAACTAAGAATCAGTTCAGATCAGTTCAACTAAGTTGTATAAATAAAACGTTAAAATAAAATTAACAAAAAAAATATATAATTTTATAAGCGAAAAGTAATTACGATACAGACATCAACCCGGAGCTCCCCACACATTACAAGACATCAATTGACACACTCGAGCTCACAATAATAAAAACTGAACCTTATCTACCCCACTACTAAGTAATTTAGATGACCCTGCAGGGGATAGATGTTGATTATAAACAACCACTCACGCTGACCCATCTCTCCTCCCCAGTCACACGTAAACGTACCGCGATTGAAATGAGTCTTCGTTCCCGAGGGGTCCTGTCGAACTGGTCGATGTTTGGTAATAATGGTTTATTAGGACGGGCGGAAAAGTGGTCGTCCGAACCATTAATTTGCAATAAATTGTAAGTAAAATAGGTTGTCGAATTCACACACGTGCAATGTGTGTACGTCGACGGCTTTTGCTCGCGATTTCACTATTGCAGATTGTGTTTTATATTAATATGCATGTATACTTAAAATATTATGATTTCTTAAATAATGTGCTTTTTAAACGGATGCTGATAAGCAATACTGTGTTAACCCACAAAAATTCATATTCAGAGATATTGATGTATTTTGATACTACATCACCTATTTAACATTATTCAAAAAAAAATTGTAGTCATATAAATTAAATAAGTACGGAATTTTTTTTTAATTAATTGGTTAGAATTTCAAGTGTGTTCCATTTTTTGCAATCAATACACTAATCTCAAATATTTATATAACTTTTTATTAGATAATATATTAAACGTATCAGTCTGATTTAAACTCATTACACCTTTTATCAAAAAATAAAATAAAAGACGGATATATACTTGTTCGAACATATTTGTTAAGAATAGATTGGACATATTTAGACGCCATTTTCTCAAAATGAAGTCCGTGTGGCTTGACACAGTATTGCTTATCAGCGTCCAAAAAACACCATCATTTTAGATAGGTTTAGTAGTTTCAGAGTTTACTACGCACATACAAAATACACGCTCTCTTTATCATATTAGTGTAGATAAAAATACTTTATTAATATATTACAGCTGTATATATTGTATTCCTTATTCTTATGTATATAATATAATATAATTAAAAGTTAGCAATTTATTAATTTTACGTTTCTTCATTTCTATTTATAAAATGTTAATAATTTACATATATGAGCAAGCTGTGGTCTCCTATAATTGAAGGAGCACACATATTGTGTTAAAGTAACATTGTTCTTTTTTTAATTTCTTTTGTGTGTATCTTTTGTTGGAGATCCTAAATAAAATAAAATAAAATAAAATAAAATAAAATAAAATAAAATAAAAATAAATAAATATAGTCTATTTGTGTTTCGGATATTGATTGATTTGACATTATGATTACCGCTTCTGTCTAAAAGTCTTAGCGGGACGTTTTATAGCCTTTAACCTTCCTTGATTAGTGGAATTAACGCAGTTTTTTTTTTAATCGGACGAAGTGCTGCGTTTATGGTGATTTGCGCACTCGAACGATGAGCGTTCCATACTATTTAACTTTAAGAACCGTTAAAACTTTATTAAATAAAAAAAAATACAGTTCATAATAGAAATATAATTGATAGCGGGTTTCTAGAAACCACTCACCTGTGTTCAAAAACAGATAAGATAAAATAATAGTTATTTTTAATTAGTTCCACGATGTAACAATTTTATTTGTTTAATTCGCTTATTTTTGGTATTAGAATAATTTATACAAAAGTATAATTATGATTGATAAGAGGACCCACAATTATTAATAAATTATATGATTATATTACTTACAAATATAAAACAAAATTATATTATAAACGATTAATTAAAAATAAAAGATAAAACCCTGATTACCAAAATAGAAAGTAAACGGTCGCTATTTTAGCTTTTAATAAAAAAAAAATAAACTAGATCCTAACCACATAGTGTAGACAAATTGATAGACACTGGATTGATTTTAATGTATTCCGGTAAAAAAACCCACATAGCCAGATACGCATGTAAAATATACCATTGTCTTTAATTTCGCAAAATTAAGTAAAAATAGAAATATCAAATCGACTTAAGTTATAAATATTGTCTAAACTTAATATAATAAAAAAGAGTTTTGTTTTATTTTTTAAATAACTAAGAAAAAATGTCATAACAACATTAGTCAATTAAATAGATACTATTGTAATACTGTAGCTTATTTGTTATTTTAGGCATTGGGCAACAAGGAGAAAAAACTATCGGCTAGATTTGACTTAAAAACGATTTAATATTTATCTCACTACATCATAGTTAAAACGCGGACATTTTCTAGTATTTAATACTATCTTCAAATATAAAGCAACCATATCTATCTCTATGAATATAATAGAGAGTGAAATTTGTATATGCGAAGTAATCTCCGTAACCACTAAACTTATTTAAAAAAATATAGTACCATTTAGGCACATTATTCTAGATGGTCATAGGCTATATTTTATATATAAACGCGTATTATTTTAAATCAAAATCTAAATTATCGCCAGCTAAGCGGCGACCAAAAACTAGTGAATTATAAATTTAGAAACGTATCTGCACGCGTTAGATCGCTAATTTACCGAAATGGTAATCGAAACCGCGGTCTCGATTTCAAATCGAAACAACCGAAGCGGGAAACCTAAGCTATTAACTTTTTAACGTGTCACTTTGATCATCGAGGGCCTTTGAATTTAAGTCAATTGCACTGGAATGGTTCGATTAAAAAGCTATTGTGTCATAGCGGTGCTACAATCGAGTACTCGCGACGCGTAATCGATAGTTTTGTTATAATACGAGTAGTGATGAACCACCTGGCGAGGGGGATCTGAAGTATTCGAACGATTTGTATATGGAAAACAATTTCGTATCGAGTTGTTAATCGTTTTTGTCTGATTGTTATCGATACAGCGTTTTATTTAAATGTAATATAACTTCCTTAACTACGAATGTTAATTCAAATTTCAAATTATTTGAATAAATTCGGTAAACACAATTAAATAATTACAATTTATTTATGGTTTGTTTTATTCATTTGCCTGTCAAGCTTTACTGAAGTTTTATTTTAGTGAATAACGTGTTTTGAGAAACTTCAAAAAATGTATAATTAAATTGTAGATAGCTATTGTAATTAGACAAGAATTCACGCTAAAATAATTACGCCAACAGCTAGATTTAGAAACGTTTATCTAGAAAGGAAACAAGTCAGTTCTTTATGAAGCAATTAAAATTAAGTATATCTGTTATATTGTAGTGATTTTGACCGTCTAATAGTGTCTATCTGTTTGTTTCTCAATATCACGGTTAATTTGTTTGGTGCAATTGTCCGACCGCTAGTTGGTTCGCCGTCCGCCGACTGTTTATATTCTAAACCTGTGTGTACAAGCAATTTGTGCAATTATTTGAACAGCCCCGCAACCGGAGCAAATATAGTACGTTTTCATATCAATTTCGTATAAATATTTAGTCGAATTCACTATTTTAACTATATTTAAATTCGATGTAACGTTATTATATTTAAAAGAATATTTAAATTTATGAGTCACATTATTATATTTTAAATATAAATAAAATATATTCGTAAAAGAGGAATGAAAATTTACATTGTGCGTCAATCACTCGCGCGCTTTTTTTTGTCCGTAGAGAAAAACAACGGCCATTTTGCCTCGTTTTATTCGCGTATACTTTGGAACATCGGCCGCGCCCGCCGACCCGTGAATCAAACACTGCGTTGAATATTAAAAATTTGTAGGCCATTGCGTATTGAAAAAATATTTCATTGATCAACGCGAACTGTTGTTGTTTATCGATGCCACTGTTACAAATATTTTTATATTTAACAAAAGGGGAAAAATGTGGCGAAAATGTCTGTGTATATTGTCTAAAAATTTTTGTCGTTATTTCTATACATATTTATCAATCGCTTTAAGTATTTATCACTATTCGTTGGCTTAACTCATGACTAATTATTTCTTTTATATGTTTACCTATCTTTATGCCCAATATTTTGGTAACACTCAACACATAAAATCATATAAAATTTCCAATCAACAGCTCAGAATGGAAAATATAACTGATCGCAGTCAAAATTAATTAAACTTCAGTTTCGTAGACAAGTATCGTATCGTATCAGCTGCGGGAAATAAAAGGCAAAAAAATATCTCTGATTGTATGCAATTAAAATAAATATTATTAAAGTTTTTAGACCTTTTCATCTAGTAAAAATAATACATAAAATAATAAAATAAATATATACAATAACTTTTACACAACCGAATAATAAAACGGAAATTAGATAGCTGATTAGGTAAAGGGACCGAAATAGTAAGCAGTTACCCTATGCATAATAAATATGAATTTTTAAGCAAAAATAAATTAAACTATTTTTATCAGAACCAATTTCATTGAACGCAATCCGTTGAATATGTTTAATCTTTTTAAAGAAAACATATGCAGTATTTTAATTAAAACGAATTGTTTTTAGCGGATCAGTGGATAAAGTCAGGGAGTTGAGTTTTAAAGCCAGGCCAAGCTTACTTTGTTGGGACTGACCTTAGAACAAACTTGCAGGATACGAGTTGGGACGCAGAAATGGACAAGTACACAAGCTCTCCTACAGAATTATATATTTTAAACTTTCGCGATTTATTCATATTTAATATAACGGCACTCATCGCGCGCGAACGAAGTACCTCGAACAACGTTCGCGCAAACCGATTGTGTTAGTATAGTGTGCTCCCAGCATTATAATAACGGTAAAGAAAATATTAATATTGTGAGGGTAGGCGAAGAAAACTCGCGCACTCGCCGCCGGAGGGCGCGCGGTACACCAGTCAGCTCGTGACCACGACGAATGTAACTTCGTCGTAACGTCCGGCAATAAAAAGGCTCTTGCAGAATTTTTTGAATGCACATACATTTGATAAAACTGCATGTGAATCGAAATGAATAATAATAACGTAGGTATTATTGAAACGTCGTAAGTGATATAATGAATAAATTTCTATAATAGGTTATGAATTTCTATAATATATTATGAAAATGTTGCCATTCGAAGAAAAAAAAATTTAATACTATTTTGTTCAAAGGAATCAGTGGTGCCTGCTGAATTTACCAACAGTTTTATAAAGAAGCCAAATTTATAAATAATAATTATGGTATTAACAAAAACAAAAATGTAATAAAACTTTTTTTAATATATAAAGCTAGTCATCATTTTTCCTCGGAAAAGTAATAAGTATTTCAAGTCACGCGCGGCGCAGAGTGTAGCGTCAAAGTGCAAGTCGCGACGTGTTCCAAGCAACCGGAACTGTTGAACTCTGTGCTCTAAATACTAATCTCAAAACAGACAAATTGTAAAATTAAATAAAAGATAATTTAATAGAAACTTTTAAAAAATTTTTTAATGAAATAAATTTAACGTGTTACACTTCCTTGCGTAATATAATATATGCAAATTACAATATAGTTAAATACCGTTTTAAAATGTGCGAAAAATTTGAAAACCATGACGTGATGTTTCGAGCAATATAAGTATTAGTAGTATAAAATTATATTAAAGCAAATTATGTTGTTTATAATTAAGACTTCAAAGAATAAACCGACTTCAAGCAAAACGTGCAATTTCGTTTACTTGGATGACATACATACATTCCAGTTATTTCGATTTTGAAAACGTAACTACTAAGCCGATTTCGAATAAATTTCTATGAGACCAATTAGAAATAGTAGGTATACCCTCTCAAATAATACAGAATTTTTAAAATCGACCAATTAAATGACAACGAATGACGTTCGTATGTACGTTTTGAAAACCTTCTTGTTTTGAATTTGAAGAAAATTTTCGTCATAATAATATGTTGGTTTATACAATTTTCCTGTGTTTCCGTAGAATTTTTCAAGTCACGTGCTAAGGACTGGGGCGTCAAAATGCATAAAGCAAAACGTGCCCTGATTTTACCACCAGGAATTTATTATCTGTGTGATAAAATATAACTATAGATGTGTTATAAGTTCGTAGACTTTGGTATCCAGAGTGCCGATCACTTTGGACGAAGTTGCCTAGCAACCAGCCAGCGACTGAGCTTGATAGGCGAGAGCATCTTTGGGACAACAAGATTATTGACCAGCTTGTGAAAGTTGGAAATGTTTGCGGATTTAACATCAAATTGTATGAACGTAACATATCAATAGTTTTAAAATATCATTTGTATGTAAAAAAAGGATTTATGAAACCTTTTTCGTTACAACATTCGTAGCGGAAGACATTTTTTTGTATGAGTATTTTGGAAACAATTTTTTTAGTGTATTACAGACTACTATAAATTTTTTTTGTAATTCGCATTACGTTACTCGTAGTTTGATAATGAATTCGTGGAAATATATCGTATATTTTATTTTTAATTTCGTTTCGTAAAATAATTGGCTTTTAATCCGAGCCGCCTTTTGCATGCTTCTTCTCTTGCGTTAATGTATATTTTGTATATCAACTAAAAGGTTTTTTACCAAGCAACATTTTTGTTTCATGAGAGTAAGGTAGCCTTTGTCCTTTTCTATACCTCTGACAACATGCAAAAAGATAATATAATATCATAACATACACATATTAGTATTAATAATATTTGTTAGTATTTAGCAAAAACAATTCAACACTTTCCCCATCCACAATGTAATTATCCAGCTAAAACATTCGTATTTACTTGTAGAGACGTTGCAAGAGCGTGGTCGGTTTCACGAGAAATTGCACTCCGTTGAATGGGATTGATTGAATGTGATTGAATTTATAAATTTACTTTAAACGTTGTACCGTTTAATGGTTTAACTTGACAGTTTATAAAGTATTTCTGTGAAATTCAATATCATTTTAGGAATGTTTTTTTTTATTACGTGTATTAAACGAACTATTATATTTTTAGACGGATCTTATTTACTATTTAAAATGTTATAATTTTGGTTCCTTTGATTAATTTCATTACAACCTTACAATACATATACATATTATTTTGTACTAGTAAAAAATAATATTATTTATTCTATTGGATGTAATTTACTGAAACATAAAAAAATTAAGTAACATAGTTCAATTATTTTTACGTTTATTTTAGCTTTCGCTCGTGGCTTACCAAGTTTGATGTTTCAATACTTTGAATTTAAAATCTGCAACATCATTATTAAGCGATAGCAGTATACGTTCGCGTTAAGGCATGGAAGAAAAAATCAAGCGATTATACACCTTGTCAGAACCTTGGTTAATTTCTCAAGTATTTAGTTCTCAAATCCGCGTGTAATAAAGTGAAACCGAACATCACACAAGAAACAAAGAGGCATCATCTCGCAAGCCACAAAGACGAAGAAACGTCGGCTGAACCAGCTACCCCTCCCCCCTTCCCCTACGAGCCTCGGTTTAAGCTTTAGGGTTGTGTGTTTTAAATATTTAATTATGTTTACGCTGACTTTTGAGTTTATAAATAGACTGCGAATCTAAAAAGTTTGGTTTATTACAGGATAAAAAGAATTAAGGCGGTAAAAAAAAGATTTTGAATTTGTTAATAAATTCTGTTGTATATTTTTATCTGTTGTTCAAGAAACATTTGCAATGTTTCTTGTACAAATAAGTAATCTATTTATACTGTAAATTAGGGCAAAGATCATCAAAAACAAACAAACTCTTTAAAAATTTAAACAGTTTAAATTTAAAAGTGAAAGTGGCAAACAAGAATTAAATAAAAATGAGAAAGCGACCTCTAGAAAAAAAAAAACTAATCGTAGCCTGCATCATATTGGTACATTTTTCATGACTTAAAAAAATCGTCTATTTTTTGTGTATTTGTTATTTTTTATGGGGACTTTACCGATCATGAACTGATTGTTTCTTTTCTTTTTAATCAAAGTCAGTGTTAAATACCTAGAGGTATTTAAGACACTGACTTTCAGTTCTGACTTGATTTTTTCATTTATTCTTTTAATAAAATATATATTATCTGTAACTTAATGTGGCAACCCTATCCTAGGTCTCAGGCATTCAGACGAGTCGTAGCTCAAAGCAGAGGGAAAAAGGACATCGCTGCCATGTCGTGACCTCTATTAGGTGCCTGACATTATTATACGCTTTGAACGCGTGCTTGGAAATCTGTCTATCGCTTTGACATTTTGTAAATGAAATGAAATAAGGTCTGGCTGACTTTATTGGATTTATATGTGAGTAATACAATGATATGATATTTATAACTGTAGATTGTTATAGATGTTATACCTAAACCTATCGATTTTAGCACAAACAATGCCGATCGCTTTGGACGACGTTACCTAGCAACCAGGAAGCGATCGAGTATGGCAGGTGAGAGTATCTTCGGGTCAATTGATTATTATTATTTCTCTACATTTATGTCAACAATTTATATTTCATTCCAATCGTAAAAATTAGCCAATTTGTCAAACAAGTTATCCAAAGGAAAAAAAAGTAAGAAGAAAAACGTCTTTAATTAATTTGACTACCTACCTCGTTTATGTTCATCGGTCCCAGGCCTGTTGAGCTGTGGCGGTAGAGGCGCTGGTATCGTGGGCGCGGCCGGCGCGGTGGGCAGGCCCGGGTACCACCAGCCCGTCGCGGCCTGTCCGTTGAACATGCGCAGCTTCTCGTAAACGCTGTCGTTCTGCGCAGACGCAGCCTGCTCCTTCTGCGACGCCAGATTTCTTAGCACACGGTTGATCGATGACACCTAGATGTGAACGACATTTATTTATATTGTATTTTATTAAAATGCTATGTCGATTTTTTTATTTGCTGCTAACTCCTAATTGTTATTAATCTTGTGCAACACCACCGCAAAAAAAACCTGTACCTAAAATTTTTTGTTGAAATAAATTAATGAATAAATAAATAAATTAATATCCTATATTGAAAGTAAATATGATTGATTAATTAAGTATCTATTGTATGTTATTGGCCCTTCCCAGTATATGATAAAACTTAGATAGAGATATTGGAAATTAAAAGCAAATAACAATTATTATTATTCATAATTAAATTGAGATCTATTCTATCATAATGACCTATACTTGTTATAGACGCAATGGTATATTAAAACTTAAAGTAACCCACGAATTTATCGTTATTATACGAAAATTTTATACTAAGAAGCAAACGTTACAATAGAACCATTTCATTCTAAACAAAGTTCCATCTTTAATAAAGAAATAAATAGAAACTGTCCAACAATAGAAATGGACAAAAGGAACTTTAGCCGAACAAAGTTACACACAGGCGAACCACCTACACACACACAGACATCCCAATCTCGGGCAAACTAAATAACTATCTAATGGGAAACAAATTGCGAAACGTTCCCGCCCTTTTAACTTCCAAGCACGTGTAATTTAAAATTTAATATGATTACTAAATTCCAATCGGGAGCCTCAAAGGGACACAGATTAGGGCCCTCCCCACTCACCCCTTCAGGGCCTAAAAACCCCAATATCCATCTACTTTCGCCGAAAACGCACGCATGCGTAAAAACCTAACCCACACAAATATACTCTATGTATGCCCATTTTAACACGTACAATCTTGGTTATGTGTATATAGACAGCGCCGCGGGGCGTCCCTAGATAATAATATCTATCTGTTTTCTTGTTGCTATTGGCAACGGGGAAAATATATTTTTCTCCGTAACGGCCGGGATCGGAGGGCTGCAAATTCGCAAATGTGTTCACAGTTCTCGGATATTACGTTCATAATCGATATTCCTGGGACGTTTTCAGTGTTACGCGTGTCTGAGAAGAGATTTTCTTTTGTATTTTTCTTCGTTAGAATATTATAGTTGAAATGCAAAATACGTTTGACGTTGCATTATGAAAATTTTATTGTGAAACGTAAAATGAAATGAACTTCGATGTCTAATTCTATATTAAAAAAATAACAACAATAAATAATCGTAAAATAAAAAAAAAGAAATTAGTGCAATCGTTTTGTGTTAGCTATATTTCTATTTGCAAACGATAAATTATTAAATATAAAGACAAGATTATTATCGTAGAGTTAAATTAAAAAATAAATCAAAGCGTTTTGTTTTTACTATTGTTATATTCGTTAAAAGAAAACGTTTTTATATTTCATGTAAAATCTTGTATATTTTGAATACGAAGCGAATTCAAACTATCGGTGTAACGCGTCTGGTTTAATCCCGTGTAGCGCTAATGGAAGGTAATGTACAGGTGCCGTTAAACCTCCATACATTTATGTGCTAAAAGCTTTTATTTATATACAAAAACGTATATTTTATACCTAATACAAAACGTTTTGTTCGATTTTTATTCGTTTGTTGTGTAATGGATTTAGTTTAAAAGTTTTCTTATTTACTTTTTTTAACTATTCGTAGTGATTGTTTTATCGTATTTCGCTCGTTTTTATATAGATTTTGTTTTAAAACGATACGCATGAGTACATAAGATATAACCTGTGACTAGATCAAGAAATATAATTCACCTTAATTTTGAAATCAGGTTCGTTGGTCGGAGTTTAGTACACACCATATATGGTATGTCTTAATAATATTACTATTAATTTAAATATAATATTGATCTGCTTTGAATAACAAGTTATTTAACTAATAAGTTGACGATTCTTTTTGCTGTGGTGTAGTGATGGTGTAAGATATATTTTAAATCTAACAAGACGTAAAATAGCTTAGTTTCTTTTTCGTGTTGGAAAATTAATATTAATAATCTTAGCTTAAGTTAATCATACTTATAATCTTAAATGTCGTGGGACGCAAAGTTAATACGTATAAATAATTATACAAATAAATATTGATTGACAATACCCATAAGAAATCAAATTAATATCCAACGAGAAAGTATAAAAGATAAAATAATTAAAGCAGTCAAACAAATCAAGTTCGAATTTTAAAACAGCCAATAAGAGAATTGCATTCAAAACGCATTCTGTAACTGACAGCTCACCGACCAATCAGATGGGGAAAAGATTAAAGTGGTTTGAGCTCTTTCGTATTAGAATTATAAATGATTTATATTTTTTTGTTTAAATTGAAAATGTTTGTCAATACACAATAATATTTTTTTGGTATTCGTGTTAAGTTGAAAAAGACAATGTTATTTATTTTTTTAAATAACATCGAGATACTATAGCAACAAACATTTTTGTAATTCTAAAAAAAAGTTATGTCGGTATATTCTGAAATGCAATTCAAAAAATATAAGTTAAAATGTAAGTACTTTATTCAAACAGCTTTTTAAAATCAATTTTCCATTGATACAACAATTAAATTATTTAAGTTTCCACAAGCTAGCTCTTTACATTCCAACAAGACATTTTAAATAGATTTTAAGTCGTAATACTCTTTCAATATACATATACCGTTTCTACACTAGGGCCGTCGAATTAGTGATCACCGATGTGTGTAAAGGGCCCGCGTGTTTTAGACGCGCGGGGCTGGCTTTAAACAAGATTCGAAAAAACTGCCCCGTTCGAAGGGTGCATTATGAATAGGCTTAAAACAAATATGTTACAAATACGTTGAATTTGATTTTAAAAAAGCTATTAAGTCTTGAACCATTTAATCTGTATTGTTAATTTTTTTTTTAATTTTATACATAACTCGCGTCTTCGCTCGCGTTTATGGTATGTGAGTTTTTGTTTTAATATAAAACGCGTATATACATAAAATATAGTGAATATCGCTCTCTTTATTTTTTTTTTTTTTTTAATAATTTGGTATTATCATAAGTATAGCCTAGACAAAATCTAGGCTGCAAAATCACAACCTGGTATTATTATCTTTATTATATATTTTTTATATAGTTTGCCATTTAGTCTTCATTTCTCACCTTTGAATGCATGTGATGTTTGTCTATATATAGTTACACAATCTGTATAGCCTTATGGTAAATGTAAGCATGAACTCTCTGGACTTGCAACTTGACGAACCTTTCAATAAATAAATGACAATCTTGCATAATGTACATTTCAAAAGGTATAATAATTTTCAAAATAGACTTCATATTGCACATAACATAACCGTCTCTCTGTATATTATTAGTATAGATTATGAAGAGTAATACTGATAAGAATACTTTTAACTTTTTTAGATAAAAAAAAAAATTGTATCCGTTTTCGTGAGTCAAATTACATGAGGCGTCGAGGCATGAAAGTTTGACAAAAAAATACTTTCACGTGCACTATACTGGTGCGATGAAAATCTATATAAATAACATTATAACCCGTTTCATATCTGTGTGTGTCATATAAAACTTACGATATTAAGATGAGACTTAATATAAAGTTAAATAAAAATAATAATATAAAATTGTAAATTAAAAAAACCCGACTACCTATTCGTTGAGATTTTTTGAACGAGACCCATGGTGAGGACTTTAGACCAATAGAAATTACTCAGATGCTTTCAACAAATAGAAAAGACCTGATAAATTTCAAATATCTGATAAACGCATCACACTCAACGGCCCCCATTAAGACCTCGTGGTCTTGTGTCGGGGGTCCGGAAACACACACAACACTAACACAACCACCCAGACCACGACAAACATCCGTATGGCCAATACAGACGTTTGCCGTGAGCGGGGATCGAACCCGCGACCGTTAGCGCTTCAGTCAGTTGCAGCGACCACTGGGCCAACGTGCCTGATCAAAACTTTATAATTATAAATAATTACGACTATAGCAGTTTTGCTACACGACTTCAACTATGATGCCACAAACAGACTCACACTTATAACACCCGTCTTTTTTAGGCGGGGGTTAAAAATATATATAACAATCGCTTTTAGTACATAAAGTTAGGGTTTGTTTATATAAACTTCTTAATCTTGAAAAAATTAAAAAATTATCCCTCCGTTTTTAACGGATTTCCAAAAATGAAGAAGTGTTCAATTCGACGGGGATAGTCGCAGTTTTATTTTAATATTAAAATGGTGATGTATGTCATTCTAGTATATAAAATTATGTACTTTTATTTTGAAGTCGGTTCTCCTTTTTAAAAAGCTCTTGTGTAATATTCAATAGGCTGTTTATTGAAGACGGATATAGGCCTAAATATAAATATATTTAGGCCTGTAGCCGCTACGACCTACGAGAGCAGATCAGCAACGATAAATGATCAAATCAAAAAAAATATTTCACGCGCGTGTTACCGCGGAAAACGTATACTATTTAATTAATTATCTAAGTATTAATACGAAATGCAAGGTCAATGCCCTTTCAGGCACTAAAATGTTGACATTAGGACTTCCACCGGTGGCCTTTCTTAAGCTTAATTAAAATATTATATTAATAAAACGTGAAGCGAAACCAAAATCCCGCCGTATAAGGCCTGAAATGTGACACTGACACTTTCGACTGACGGGTAGGTACAGTGGGTTACATGGCCATGAATGTGTATAGTAATTTAGGCTTTATGGCTTTGGGAATAGTGTTTGGTAACGAAGATAATGTTAAACGACGATTTTGTTTTTTTTTTCATAATAGAATGACGCAAATTTTTTTTTACAGCCAAAAATATTTAACAGTTTCCTTGATATATTATCAAAATAGTATTCGAGAAAAACCGCAATTAAAATTTACGACCTAATAATCAACTGGCAGAAGTACTAATGCAATTATAAACAAAAAATCGTTAAATACGTAAATGTATAATTTGTGATGTGTAATTGTTTCAACTCTATCCGCAATACAGACGGAAATATCAAATGAAATGACGAAGAAAAACATACAAGCAGGAAGTTTCATGACTTTCAAAGCATAATGATAATATTAATAATATAGAATGCAGAATAATGAAATAAGAGTGAAGATAAAATCTTAGTGCGAGGGAACGGATCGAGTTTCGCGATGCGACATGACATGCGCGCGCGCAGCGATAGCGCTCTTGCTGCACGCGACCTGGGAAATATAAAACTGTTCCAATAAAACCTTATAAAACACTGAAGAATTACTATATTATACTAGGATCATAGATCCTTCAAGGCGAGCAATGAATAGTGTAATTACTTAAGTGTCGGAAATATATGGAGTCATAGATCATCTTTACACGGCGCGCGGGCGTTCTCGCGTCAATTTGACATTGACAGGTGTCACTAGGGATGCGCGCACGCACGTCGTTGCGTCGAGACACAACGATAGATCATGCGATAGTGGTGGACCTCGTGTAGGTGGTCTCGAGTAACGCGTTAGAACAAAAGCTCAGCTATCTAACCGATCAGGTTTTTATCGATAGCTCTGTTAATTAAATCGAATGTAAAATGAACCATATAACGGGGGATAGGTTATTTGTGATGAGACGTGTTTTTTGTAGAGATATTAGTATATTTAGTGACGCGGAAACGTTTGACGTGATACAAAGTAACGTTAAAAATTTCGTCCTTCTAAATTTTTTTATTATTTTATTGCTAAACGTTCTAGTTACCTAAATGAAATGCGTTTAGCATTGCGGTTAATACACATATCAATAGACAAAAAAGCTATAACATAATAAAGAGACGATCAAAGAAAAGTCCCCTGCTACACTATTACCGAGCGTTCACTTTTCCGAGCCAACAGCATCAAAACCGACACACCCGGACAAAAGCCATTACATTCCATCGGAAGGGTCGTCAACCCTCCGGATTAGAATTACTATTACCTACATCAGAATTATCTATAAACATTTTAACGTACGCGCTTAACCCGCGGAGACCCAGGTTTGATTCCCCGGTGGAAAGCGGTTGGGGTGCGGTCTGCGAGGGTTTTTTTGCAATTCTCTTAGGAAAGGTCCCGAGATTGGTTGAGTCCTGGTATGCAGTTGATTATCGCTTTTAAATTGTTGTGATTTTTGTTACAAAGTATGTTCAATTTTAATTTTAATTATTCTTTTTAACACGTTTTATTAAACGAAAATTACAAGTTAAAAATAAGTTATATTCTCAGACTTACATAAAGATGTGGGTACATTAATTATTTCTCATTGCTTTGCACCCGAAAGAAATTACTGTCAGTGCCTTATTTTTGACATTCACAGGTTTCGTAACTAATTACGACGTATCTGTTACTAAGTTACAGAGTTGTTTCATATGACTCTCGAAAGTTAAACTTACAAGTGTAATTCTTGCCTTGGCTTTAGCTAGGCTTGTAACTAAATTACTAACTATGTATGTAGAAAATTCGACTTTTAAGGCTTATTTATGTAAATATTTAAATTGTCGTATTATTTGTAACTTTGCAAATTCAAGTAATATTGATGCCAATAATTCCATAAAGCTGGTGAGGGACGCAGAAGGTCGATTAGTGGAATTTCATCGAATCTTTTGTTTAGTTTTAACAATTCAATTTTATTACAATTGGTAATGAATTTAATGATCTATTTAGATATCGAATGAGGTATTCTTAAGTTTTTTAAACGACATATTACTCTTTTTTCTTTACATGCGGACATTGCAATCTTAGATGAATGATGGTGAATGCAATTGAAGATCTCCACGGGCGTCATTAACCACTTAACGTCAAGAGGAACTGTCTGCTCGTTTGGCTTATATTTTCATTAAAAAAATATGGGCATATGTTTTAAAAATATTAGCAAGCATGTTGTAATTGTACACGTAATTATTCCAATAGCTGGATCTGTGTGAAGCGTACATTATAATGTTAATATGTGTGGATGCATGTCGATGTCTGAATACAATTATTTATTAGCTATTTTGCCAAACTAATTTGCACAGCGGCATTAAACAAATCAATAAGGTTTATTTCGGTGAAACGCAAATTGCCCATTATTATGTGGTAAACAATAAACATCAAACTTTGAACTAATATTATAAATGCGAAAGTTTGTTAATTGATTGTTTGTTACTTCTTTACGCTGGAAATGATCAACGGATTTTAGTGAATTTAAAAAAGATATACATATGTAGCTTATATATTGAATCAAAGCATAAGATACTTTATGTGACCATTTTCGTGGACATTTTATCATTTGTAACCAAGAACGTCAATAATTATTGAATATATAATAAATTGAGTTTTTATTTGGGTTAACTAATGGTGATCAAGGATTTTAATTTCTTGACTCGAATTAATTATTTGACAAGGTAAACACTAAAACTTAAATGGCTAACCTAATTTTAGCAACTGACCATAGGTTTGGAATGGATAGATGTATTTGGGGAGGGACTTGAGTTACTGATCTTCTCCCTTTCACCTGGATCGGCTAATGACTATCAACCTATTTCATAGCTTATAAGAGCCGTCTCTGTTTCATGAACATACCAAAATAATTTTTGATGACAGGAAATTTATCCTGATGAAAAATTTAAAATACGGTGAAGTCGGTAACTCACCATATGTAAATTAATATAGGTCGGAGATGTCCGCGTCTTAACGAAACATCTTAATTAGGATGTAATACGAGAGATCGAGTAACGGTGCGTGTACGGCTACGTAATATGTGACACGAAGCCCCTAAACTGCGGCGCAGTAGCGTTTCGGCGGTGTTGCGTTACTTGGCCGGCTTGGACCAGTACGATCGTGCCAGCTAGCCGCAGATTAATAATACTAAATTATATTACTACTTACAACCGACTGCCTTAAAAGGAGCGTTGTGCTTCTTGTTTCAGTGTTTTTTTTAATAGCTGGCCAATTAGCTGGGATACTTGATGTTGAGTGATTATTAATTATGGGCATTTGCAGCACCAGAGTGGCTACAAATGCGTTGCCAGCTTAAAAGGCAATAAGGGATGTAAAGGAGTGGAAATTAAGGAAATGGCGAGGGGATATGGCTTCCGGCTCTCACATTCACCATACGAAATGCTATACTAGCTACGTCGATCTTCTTTGAGAGTGTGGTGCTGTTCTATTTGAGCCAGCTTGTATACGAACTGTAGTTAGTGGGCGACAGCTAGGTTCTACCTCAGATGCTTCAGTGTGATATTTTTTTGGTTTTTCAGTAAACCTTAAGCGAAATTTTATAAGTTACTATCATTAAAATCTATGGTAAAATTTTAAATTCGTCACGGTATCCTAATATGATTGGATATTAGTGGGTATGTTACGCTGTCGCATAATTAGTTTGTCTTTGAGAGTGTATTCAAAATAAATTATATTGTAAAAATTTCTTTTAAATAATGGTAAAAGCGAGTTCGTCTTTGCAAGTTGAAAGTTGAGTTTTAGAACTATGAAATTAATGTCTTACTTTTATTCTATAAATGTGAAATTAAAACTTTCACTACTCAACCGTTTGGTGATTTGGAATTGAATTTCGGTATTCGATTCAAACCTTCAAACTTGGCGTTAAAGTAATGAACACCCCTTTAATGCGATGTGGTTCTTTTGTGGAAAAGAAGTGTGAAAAATTCTCGAATTTCAAAATCGACAACTAAAACAAAAATAACGTTTATTTTTAAATGTGTTAAAAACAAATTTAAATAAATAAATTTATATATAGATAGTTATATTCGCATTAACGACTTGAGTCTACGTAAATAATAATTTTATCGCTCATAAACTGAAAACTTCTATATTATCATACGTATCTGGACTTAACTATCAATTCCTATGCCAGCATAAGCAGTTGGTAAACCGTAGAAAAGGGTAGATGAACTAGAGATATGGTGTTTTACTGGGAGCGAAAGAGACGACGAATGTTCGCGCATCCATGCGTGAAACGCAGCATTAAAGTATCGATGCCGAAAAGAAAAGTGGCGTAAGTACAAGGACTATAAAACGACGTTTTGTTTTATTTCTTAAACCGTGAAAAAAAAGTAAGAATATATTTTTAAGGAACTATTATAACTTAAGCTGATCCAGATCAAATGTCAGACTATATTAAAAGTTTTTATAGTTAATAAAATATTAAGGAAGCATTTAAATATAGATATCATGTGATGTGAGAATTCGTAGACGGATGGAAAAACAAAAAAGGCGACCCTGTTAATACGTCAATTTATATTACGATATGAAGATCACGCGCATCCGCTGATATGAAGCGACAGTACCGAGAACCGTTTTAAATATGTCGAGAAACAAAACCGTAGCCTGAACCTGCAACGTACTTCGCACTTACGCCCCTCTTCCGCGGAGTCGGAATCGATTGTTCCAAGTATTTTTGTCTACTCGCAGCCGGTAAGAAACATCACGCCCATTCGACCGTTATGACTAGACTACGCAACTCGCAATAAACACCCATCCCTTTCTAACATACGTGTCACTGCATCTTCCTATTCGCCGATGCCCAGTGGGCCGTGTGCGTGCGACAGTCATAAAAATAGCCCCTTCACGAATCTTCTAGGTAAGAGGGATGATGTACGAGTACTATTTTTCCCTCTCGTTATTGATATATAGGTATGTTGAAGAGCTCGTGTTGATTTCATTATTAATTAGGTATCCCGTGTGAGTTTGTGTATAAAAAAACTAAATATTTAAATTTAAAATCATGCTTTTTTTTGTTTCAATCTATGTTTTTTATTTTGTATATACTAATTACCACAAAAAATGCTAAGATAACACCGAAAGTAGTAAAATCAGTACTAATTTATTTGCTTGTACAATTTAAATTTTACGATCCTTATCGAGACACGACACTATTTTAAACTTTTTCAATTATCCACAGATAAAAAAAAACCGGCCGCGGCTTTGTCATGGCATGTTTACACTCGGTCACAAAGGCTCGAGTTTTGACATGATTAACAGAAAAATTGGCTCGATCAATGGAAAAAATTAACAATATTCGCTTTTGAGTTTTTTTTTTGCGGCAGATGTCGCTCGCATACGTCTGCTTCGATTACGGATCGTGTCACTTAAAATTACTTTATTTGAGTTTATGATATTTTACCTTTAGGCCGTTTTGGGATTCCTTTAATCGTTTTTATTTTTTTTGCATTTAACTTAATAATTTTCGATGCGTGTGCTTATTGATAATTGTTTTTAATGAAAAATAAAAATTTAATAGTTAGTTTGGTTTGGTCAAATCCAGGCTATTTGTAATTTTTTTTAAATTGATTTATGTATTGACACAAATTAAAATGTAACTATTCCGTTTATCTATATTAATTAATATGGTACGACCTGATGATAACGTTCCGTTAAAAAATGCTAATAAAAGTTTGCTGGAATAGATAACATTTGATCTTGTATTCGAAGATTTTTTCAACTTTTTAAATTCCAACCCATCACGAAGTTATTTATAGAAAAGGCATAAGTTAATAAAATCCAAAAAAAAAAATACGATCTTCAGTCAATAATAGTCGACCGATTTGTATTGACAACGGCGTCACAAAAATAATTTTATAAACTGTCAATAGTTCGCAGAATCAACTTTATTGCTAGAATAGCGCTTGAAAAGGACCTCGGACAATGCATCGAGCTGGGCTTATGAGCATATGCTTGAAAACTTGGTAAATTTCGAAATTGGATTAGGTAGCCATTGTGTCCGGCTTGCGCGACAATAAGTGCGAATTTAATGAAAGTCTCTATTTGAATGTTTCGACGTGATTCGATTTTGAGTGTTTTGAATGCTTGTGGATATATGTGTGAGTTTTGATATTATAATGATTATTATTACGAATCGAAGGATGTTTTTGTGTGGGTGTGAACTGCATTTTTGTATTTATCATTTATTGATTTACTTATGCCGTGTTTTTATTATAAAGGTTTTAATTGTTTTCTATATAATATATCACTATATTAGGTACTTAACCTTTCTTAGTTTGTATATATGTTTTGCATTAAAAACTATTCAAAAGCAATTTAATGATAACATTACGTATCATTAAAAAAATTGTAAAGATTAGTCAATACCTTATATGTAAATATAAAAAAATATCAACAATTTTAATCATCAAAAAAGGAAAATACATTAAGATATTAGCTAGATTAAAAAGTATACGTAACTAGACAGTTGCACAAAAACTTGTGAGGTAATACAAAACTAGGAAGTCGTATGACGTAAGCACATTGTTTAATTAACTAGTCTTATCACAAAACGATTTAAATCAGAAATAATTTAAATAAAAAATAATTATAAGTAAGTCAGATAATTCTAAGTAATTTTCAATTATGCTCTTTTTGTTAAGTAATTGCATTCAAATTATAAAATAGCGTTCGTATTTCGTAGAATTGGACAATCTGAGATGATAAAGAAATATTTAGCACCTCATAACTATATTTTGATATTATAAATCTTGAAATATTTGTACCTCAAATATTTATCACAAAATCTATATTTAATAATTTTTAGCTCATTTTGTTAATATTAATTGAAATGTAAGATGTGCAAGATTTTTGAAATAAAAATTATATTGTATACGTAAAAACTTACATGTTGCCGAATGTCCTTAAAATCGATACCGATCGATAATCGATACGAGTCGAGTCCACGATAATTGAAAAGCGCAAATTCGTTAAAAAACAAACTTAATATATAGATAAAAACAACAATAATCACAGGTTTTTGCGAAATGCAATCCAGCGTGCTGGCCTGTTTTAATGATACCTTCAATTTAATTCAATACCTTGGTTAATGGCTTTTAGTTGTTGACATATCATTGGACGTAAAAAATTGTCAAAGTGTGACTACTGGCATGCTGGCTGGCACAGAAGATCGACTTGAAGTAGCTAATATAGATTCATTTCGTTCGGTGAGTGAGAGAGTTGGAAGCCTAACCCCCTCACCAATTCCTATCCTCACATTCTATTAACTTACATTATTTCTTTAAACTGGACACGCATATGTGTCCCCTTTAGTACTGCAAATGTTCTATTTTTTATACAAAAAAATATTATAAGCTCTGACCATAACGCTAGATTTCACCTATTGCGAAACACATCATATAATTGTACTTACACTAGGTATATTATCGTTATTGCACACGTTTTCGCTGAGCAGACGGTCCCTGATCTCCCAGGCGAAGATCGAAGGGCATTCCCTCTTGTAATCCGCGATCTTCTGTACCACGGGAGTCGTTGCGACCCGGGGTTTTGAACCGCCTATCGCGCGGGGCTTGATGGACCCCGTCTCGTAGTACCTGTTGACAAATATTTAGGCTGAAGATAAAGGCTGTGCGTCCTAATTTACCATTGAGTTATTATTGTATATTTGACAATGGCAATAATAAAATTAATAATTTTGGTTATCTGTGGACCTTAAAATTATAATTTTCTTTCGTTCTTGGATTTATTTTCAGCATGTATCAAAGGATTGTAAATTTATATGATAAAAAGTTAATAATTAATAGTACTTTTGGAATAGTAGTTATTACTAATTAATTAATAGTCATTATCCTCTAATAAACATAGAATTATTCCAAAAAAAAAAAACAAATATAAACTCTGTATAATTACATTATTATTATTAACATAAGTGTACCAACGTATAAATATTATTGTATCCTAACATAATAGGTACTTAAAAATCATCTCGAAACTAAAATTGTATAAATAGTACGTATGTTACATTTACCATTGAAAACATTAAGGCTCCGACCCACTCGAATGGCATTAGCTCACAATTACGAATATAATCTCAAACTATCCCCTTATTTCGAGTACCTATACAAATATGCTTAACCAACCTTCCCACGAGAACTGTAAGAAATTTGCACGCGAAAATAACTCTTAATACTAAGGAGATAAGATATACCGTGTTTTTCACGAAATGCAGTATTATTCTGGTAGAGATATAGGATGTACGGCGGCGGTATTGTTGCAATCGACATGTGTCGATATTTGCAGCGAAATGTCGATGGGGACGATACGATTGTCGAATTGCTGGATATAGGGACCGATATTTAAGAAATGTTGGCGTTTTATTGAGGGGTAGCGAAGTATTTATTGATGTCAGGGGTGAAGTGGTTTCTTAAATTCTTGTTTTGTTTCATTACTTTTAATTAATAGACTCGATCGAGATTGGTTTCGGTCTAAGTAATTTTTCTGAAGAATGCAACTAAATGGAAAAGATTTCTAACTTCATGATTTTTTCACAAAGCAAGTTAATTATAAAAGAAAATTCAACTAAAATGAGACAAAATCTATTTTTAAAACTAACTGTAGTGTAAAGGATAAGATAACCGAAACGTCTTTATAATAGTAAAATATGAAATCAGCTGCAAACAGTCAACGTTGAGTAACAAAAATCATTGTATACGTTAAAATTATAACCGCGTTTTGTTTAAAAACCGTTACGTAACTTAGTTCGCAAAACCGAATCAAACCCCGAATAAATAGATGTCATCTGTCGATAGATGTTTACTTTGTTGTGGAGTACCATTAGAAGGTTATTATCGCGGAGCGCCGGGAGCAAATTGTAATCGTTTTCGCCTTGGGCGTCAGAATAAGCGCGCGGTGCGTAACGTTGGGTGTTTTTATATTTTTGACTTTTAATAAAACTTTGATTGAGTCTTGAGTTCGATAGTTGAATTTTATAAATGAATGTGTTAAAATTTTAATTTAATTTTAATTGCTTGCGAAGTTCTGTGTTAAATTATAAATAATATCTATTTTCGAAACGGCCAAATAGTATTAAGATATTAAGTTAGTCGACTTTGTAGTTTGCTGTCATGTAATTTTTTGTAAATTTTTGTAAATATATCATGAAACTTTTCGAACTTAAATCAGCCTATTAAGTAAGCAGTATTTTAAGCATTTCTTCCTTAACAGGAATTTGTTTATGTTATGTATTAACTAATTTTCAAATTCCTTTTAGTATTTTTTATATATTTTTTTTATTTATCTATATATTTATTTAAGAATAATTTCTACTTACTGCACATTCCGTGATAATCTGAGACAAAAGAGAATAGAATCAGTCACTTCATTAACCGACTTTAAAAATGGGAGAGAACATTTTATTCATAAAAGCAACATTTACATGGGCAAATTCATCAGCTTTACATTATGCTCTCTAACTAATTTTTCATGTTTTTCATTATTAAAAAAAGCAATTGTGTTCGCAGCTTTATGTGTTGTATGTATTGAAATTGCGATAATATTGATGATAAAACTTGTAGAAAAATGGTTTTGCAATCAAGATCTGAACAACATAAGCTTAGCAGGGGGCTCCTTAATTAGGGATCCCGCCGTTTGCCCTTTACAAAACCCTAAGGAACGGAACCCTTTACGTAATTGGCACGATAAGAATTTTAGGGGCGTGTGGGAAAAATGCACTTGCAGCCGTAGTTTATGGCTTTGTTAGGAATGTCTAGACATTTCTAGATTTCTAGATACCTATCGAGTTTCTTGCTGGTTCTTCTCGGTAGAATCTACATTCCGAACCGGTGGTAGTTTTTCCTTAATCGTAGTACTTTTTGTTTGTTTTGACGATTCAAAATTGCCTTGAAAAGCCAACTTGAATAACATTTTTTATTTGATTTTGATCAAAATCCTGACCTGGGTTATTTATACTCGTACGTAGTTGCAAACTAAGGCTTTTACGATGTTTAATTGTTTTAATACTACAGTTTGCTAAGTAAGTTTAAGTTACGGATTTCGAATTTTAATTTGTTTTCTTTCTAACAATATTATCTATATTAATTTATAATTGTTCTTGATTATGTGATTTAATTTATAATAATATAGATATGAGTATACTTTTTGGTATTAGCAGAAATAGCAAAAACTATAATAAACTGAAAAATAATATTAAAAAAAAACTTTAGAAAATATATTTATTTATTGTTATTGTTAACTATATATATCGTTCTATTTTATGAATAAAAATCCATTCAAGAGCAAACAGAAAATAATAACACGCACCCAGCGGCCAAATCACTTTCCTACAAGATCTCTTGAAGCACGCCGAGCACCAGCAGGGGTGCCAATTACTGACAAATATTATTATTTTCCTCTTTATCACGTTTATTTAGGGGCGGTCGTGGGACAGCCCTGAAAGGCACACCCTGTATTAAAAGTCCTAGTTCTTTGATTGACGTCTTTTAAATTTCTTTATTGTCCCAAATTGACTTTTGTATTGTTCACATCGAATTAATGGAATTTATAATGTGATTTGCGTGTGAGTTTTTTTTTATTAATAAGTAGTTAAATGCAAATTTATACAACTTTTCTTATATAAAAGTTACACAACCAAGATAAAAACCGAATCGATAGAATCGAATACAATTATAATATAAAAAAATAATCAAAACAATAATCGAATATGAACACTCGACACCGAACTAGAGGGAATGGGATCTGAAGTGGCATTTAAAATAAACTCGCATATAGATTTAGTTTTAACGGCAATAGGATTGAGCGTTTCAATAAGCGCTCGAGTGGAGGGCCGAAATCCTCCGCGATAACCGATAAAATCGCAATCAAACGATAAGCTCCCTGACGAAATTAGTCGCCCGGCACCCGATGTGGATTCCCACCTCGCCCGGGGCGCACTTCATTCAGGCAAAAACAATACACTATGGGAATGCAAACTTTTTGTATTGATTAAGTCATTCATATATTTCCTTGATTCCGTCGACGTGCATTGTTCGCGCCTTTGTCGTGTTCCTCAGGCGGTATTATGGGAACTCCGTCAATTTGCTCGCGTGGCCCAAGAATTTGACCTCATCGTGGACAATCGTCACAATCGATTCTTATGCTATTGTCGAACGACAATGGGTTTTGTGTTAAATAATTCATTTATTCGTGTAATAGTGCTCGGTTTAATTGTTATGAGCGCCCTTTGCTCGGTTTAATACATTTCGACTTATTTCGTGAATTGTTTAGAATTGGATTAAGGTATTTACCATAATGTGCTAAAGGTGAGTTTAATATATTTCTTTTTGTCAATAGATTTCTTAATAAAACCGTTGTAACTTTGTGAATGTTTATATCTTATACTTGTATTTATAATGGCTAATGAGTGGTTCAAAGGACCAAGATTTATACTGTATACCTAAAAGTTGAATTTATCTATAAAAATAAACTTATTCTTTTTATCAAGAGTAGTCGAAGCTTCCCCAACTAAAACCACCAAACATTTATGACATTACCTTAAGTACCTATTGATAACATGCTACTAAAACCAATAACGAAAATACTGACCTGCCAAGTATCTTGGACACGCAGCCGTTGGAGACCTGCAGGATGCGGCTAATGTCGCAAGGCCTGGCTCCCGAGTGGGCCAGCTCCACGATCTTCTGCCTCGTGGAGTCGGGCAAGGGTCTGCCGTTGACGTACACGCCCCCGAGCTGGTTGATCCCACTGTGACCAGCTGAGGAACACCCGAATAGGGCCCCACCGCCCATAGCCGCGCTGTGCATCAGCTCATCTAAGACATAGGGGACTTCTGTGATATTTATAAACATGAAACACAATCCATTTAACACGGTAAATATTAGGCATTGCTATTATGTATATACAGTATTATTAAACGCTTTAATTGTTGATATCGTTGAGGGGAACATCTTACTGAATGCAATTATTGGTAATTACTATTGCGAAAAATTTGACTTTGGTTTCAAATCAGGCTGATTTTTATTCTAATATATAATCACTGTAAAAACAAAGAAAATGATGCTAGGTATGTATTAAGACGATGAATGAATGAATTAGATTTACATGCTATTGCTTGTATTTTTCAACTAATTTAAGATTTTTCCTACCTAAAATGCAAAAAGTATTTTACAATATGAAAAAAAAAAACAAAAAAAAAGCAAGCTCCACTCAAGTGGGATTTCCGATCAGAAACGAACTCTTTTCAAATGGGCCTATAATGAAAAATATCCTTACTTTTTTTCTCCTACCTGTACTATAAAGGCGTAGGCACAATCTGATGGTGTTAAAAAACTAACCCTTTTAAAAAAATAATCCGCTTTGCAAAAATAAAAATTAAGTCTATTCTAAAGTTGATGAAAAAAAGGGTTGCGGTACAAGAAAGAAGACCACAAGCATTATCTAATCCCAAATGATAAGAATACTTCAGGATCCTTTATTAAAAGAACCAATATTGAAGGCTAAGCGGTGCAAATTTTTTAATAGATAAAACGTATTGGCATAAATTCTTGAACAGTAAAGTTTTTATTAAAAAGACATTTTAAAAACCTTGAGATATTCCATCGATCTACGAAGATTTCGAGCAAAATTGAAGTGTCAGTCTTTAGCTTTGAAATATATTTATTTGGTGCTCGGCAGATGTTTCGAATCTTTTTTTTAAGGAATAACACGTAGCTACCATATTTTAGGCTCATTAAAACAAATATATAATCGTACCATGATGCGATGTCACTTCGTTTTTTTTACGATGCACTTCGTAGATTTTCACAACGTAGGCATTGATAGGAAAGGTTATACATGTGTATATCCTCCCTCAATAGGAGGATATACACATATGTATGTCCTGACATTAACATAATTACATTTTTATATTAGTTATATATATTAATAAATAATCTATATTAACCTAATAAATACAGAGAAAATTTTGTATATGTGAAGTCAACTTCGTAACCATTAAACTTATTAAAAAAATATTGTTTGTGTTGGAAAAGAATGAAGTTGGAATTTTAAAGGTACATTCCAGATAGTTATAAGATTTATGTACAGGTATATAATTATGTGTATCATTTTAAACAAAATCTATATTAAGGCTACCTATATTATATTTATGATGACATACCTACTAAGAATAATATACTTCATATCGGTCGGTCGGTCGGTATTGTAAACCTTTTTATCAAATATAATAACTTTTTAAGTCACGCGAATGTTATAAAACCAACAGCATAGCATAATTCCTAAAAATAATTTCGCCAGCAACAATTCGTATTCACGTTTCAAAACTATTCCAACAAAAGAACTGCTTCATAATAGCTCGCTGAAATATGCGAAAACTATGTAATGGAACACGCGAAAAGTTAGTCGTTGCAAGATTCGTCTGAACAAATATTCTCTATATTAATTATTCTACTACTAGCGTACATAATATATATTTAAAATATAATTATAGTCTGATTATATTTTAGATATAGATATATGTAAAAAAAAGGCAAAGGCGAGTTGAATTCGTAGCAAAACAACGTTGTGTGTGACCGCTTTTATGTTGTGTTTATTTTTATAGACATATCTATACTATTGAAAAATGATTCCTAGTTAGCTATTATATTATACTTATAGTATAAAGCTGTTTGTTTGTTTGTTTAAACGCGCTAATCTCAGGAACTAATGGTTCAAATTGAAAAATTTGTGTTAGATAGTTTGTTTATCGAGGAAGGCTATAGGCTATAATACATCACGCTGCGACTAATAGGAGCGAAGCAGTAACCATAAACGCGAGTGAAACCGCAAGGAACAAATAGTAGTAATAAATATCCTACTTATATCTTAAGAAAACATTTTGAACTACAAGAAAATTAATAAATCATTCGGAATTCGCTGTCAATATTATTAAATACAATTAAGCAAAGGTACAGGATCGTAGTAAACTATCGTCAATCGAATTATCCGCTCGCAATTACAGATGGCAAGCCAACAGTTGTCTCGGCTCAATTATAACCGCGGCGCTCGTCACGCCAATAGTTCTCAATGGGCGCATTAGATCAGATGCGCTCAACCGGCGGCCGCTAGATAATTCCTTTCCCCCACCCCCTATAAACACGCCTCGCGGTAAAAAATGAACAATTGGATGCAATTTGTGGGCGAATTTAGGGCAGGCCCTTGATTAAGGCCTAAAGGGGATGACGAGAGTTCATTGTTTTGGCCCTTTTTTCTGCGGTCGCTCGAATTTTTTGACGCGTGATCGGAATGCTGTTCCCAATTTCTTGTAGATTTTTTTTGTATCAAATAATGAATATTCTTTTTCGTCTTGTAGTATAATTATGTTTGAAGACGACAAAATATTGAAACGTAAATAATAAAGATCTGTAATTTCATGATAGCCGTCAACGGCAATTAGCCGTTTTGTAGCTTAATCGCGCATGGCGTGAAAACTTTCGTTGAATTTTCGATTCGATCTGACTTCACTTAAACATAAATTTAAGTGTAAATCCAAGAACGTTCTGCGATGCGTGATAATTTTTCTGCGCACGCAATCAAAATTAATTATACCCAACGTTCGCCAATTAAGTGACGTATTTTCGCGCCAAAACTCGTTATTAATAACACCTCTTAGCCGGCTCTCGTCAGGCGTCACCAGCCGTTGGCCGTGCACTAACAAGCAAGCGGCTGTTAAAAGAACAATGGACAATCGCAACGGTACGCCCCACGCCCAGTATGTGGGTGGTGTTGAGGAGAGGAGACCGCGTTTGTTTTACTTAGAAATGTATTACACTAATAAGTGATAAAAATGTTGACAAACTCTGCCTATATCTTCCAATGTTTTCATCGATTTAAGAGTAATCATTTTTAAGTGTTCACATTAAACTATTATAATAAACACATTTCTAGGATACTTAGTTAAATTGTAAAAATGAAAAGTATAATTACTTATTTAAAAACACGAAATTTATATCACGAAGGAATTCTGCACGTAATATATATTAATTACGACAAAGTTTTCACTTTTTTAAAAAAGCACATATAAACGGATGTTTAACAATTTAATATATTTTTTATCGCATTTAACTTTTACTAATTATAAAACATAATATTAATGTAATCGCCTCACATCGGTACGAGTGAAAAATTACAATTAAAAAATAAATAAGAAATAATGTTCAATTTTACAAGAGATAGTAATCTAAAGTAAATAATATTTAAGACATTCACTACATCAAAACTTCAACAGATTTGCTTGAAATTATGAACGGATAGCATATATGCCGAATTAATACACAGGTACAAAAACAATCACTACTTTTAGGCATTTATAAACTCCATGATATTTATGTATGATAATTTCATTTTAGTAATAAATATCTCAACGGTTCCTAGCACCCGCATATCCCCAAACCTCGCATACCCGCTGCCGCTTATCGCGTGCACTAGCGCCTCGCTGTCGGCGCAAGTGCGCGTGTCGTGAGGGAGCGTTTTAATTTCAGAGGTGCAATTTATTCGAGCGATTTATTTTTAATCCCCGTTTTTATGGCCGCCACTCTATAAATTTATGTGTAGTTGTAGTTATTTTTATAAATTAAGCCCACAATGCTTGATGCGTTTAACGTTATATAAAATTTTATTGTTCTGCCTATTTGTCAGCGAATTTTTCGCTGTGTTTATTGTTTTCATCGAGGAAGTAACTTTTAACTTGAATCAATGAGTTTTCATTTTGTTTTTATTCGCTTCGTAATTTAATGTCTGAAGTATACACACATTAAATCAACTGCTCATCGTTTTTATGTACATTTTTGTAAAAATTAAATGCATACTTGTTATACCTTTTTTCAATCATGCAATTAAAAATAATAGACTAAACTTTTCTATCAAAATCAAGATGGTAAAGAAATAAATAATTTAGAGACATTACATTAAACGCTTAACGAATAAATAATTATTGTAAGTTTTGTAATGTTTGACTTCGTCTATTTTTTGATGTAGTTAACGTCATTGTAAAATCCTATATTCATTTTAAAAATCACCACTGATAATTACAGCAATATCTACATTAAACTTAATACGCTGTTTGACACGTAATATTAAATGAATAATTTGAATTTTAAATTATGGGTCTTACGACATCTCATTTACTATTCTTTAAAAAAAAAATAAAAAATAGTAAAAAAATATTCATTTAATCGCTATTGCTATATTCAGTTTAGACATTCCTTTTCACAGCTAATAAGGGTGATCATACACGTTTAAATATAAAAGAAACTATTTAATGCATTAACATTAATCAAACACTTCGTTATATAAGAAATAAGTACATAAGGGTCGTCCCTGCATATGACAGGGCACACCTGGTGTCACCGGCAGACAACCCCCACTTAATGCCCTTCTTATTATTATTTTGTATCTGTTTTTGAATTGCTTTAATCTGTGGGGGAAGTTTAATTGTATGACCGCCATTTTGGATGCGCTAAATCCCGTTTGAATTTCGAATTTACAATAATCGGAGTTTATTAACTGTGGAGCTGATGACCGTTACGAAATAGATAGTAATTAATACAGATAAGAATAGACACAATTGATATTAGTCGTAAGATTATCTAGAAAAGATTTAATTGTCTGTTTGTTTGCATTGAATAGACTTCGAAATTTCAATACCGATTTGAAATTTTTTTCAACTTTAGAATCCTACATTATCCCAAATAAACATGGGGATTTATTATTTTATAATATTTTTGTTAAATTATAGTATTTACGTGCGAAGCCAGGGTGGGTCGCTAGTTAGCTATATACTTACTAAAATAAATAAAAACTATTATATACCATGAGTGTATTTTACATGTTTATTAAAATTGCATTATATAAAAGTTTTTAAAATAACCTAAGACTTTAAAATAGCAAGCGATTTCAAAACCAAAATATGCAACTTCGTTTATTTTGTCTACACACTTACAGTTATACACACCAGTACATACACACATACACATACACACATACACACCAGTTATTTCTATTTTAAAAACAAATTAATGAACCAATTTTGACAATAATTACATGGGACCAACCTGAATGCATATCCTTTTGAATAATAAAATTTATCAAATTGAGAAACTGCTCCTTTTTTAAGCCGGTTGGTAAAATATAACGAATGACCATCTATCATAATGTACCTTTTAAAAAAATACCATCGCTCTCTCTTTATTATAAAACTAGACTACACGCTTACCACGCAATTTACATAAATAATTTTTGTAAAAAAAGAAAACAAAAACTGAAGTTAAAAATAATTAAAAAAAATTCGAACGTATAGTAAAAATAAAACTCAGCAACTTTATGTTATAATATTTGTCTTAAATTAAAAAAAAATAGTCTAAATTATAGTTTATACCAATATCCTTCTTCGGTATATAGGTATGATATTTTGTATCGGAAAATAAAATCATAATCTACGTAATCGCGACCAAAGTTTAGTACACAGCTTAAGTAAACAAAAAATATAACACATTTTTTGTTACAAAATAATCCTTAAAAAATTTAAATATAATAATTAACGAGTGTTAAAATTTTAATCTCGTGTGAAAAACGTATACATTAGGCCTAATTTACATAATTTTAGTAACGAATATTTTGTAAGGGGGCACTTTAAGTATGTAATTATATCTTAAATAATTATAATTTCGAATTATTTATTTTACTTATCACAAAATTATGCGTATTATTCTCTAGACATTGTTTTAAGTGAAGATTAAATATGTGTACTAAATGCTGGATTAACTGAAAAAAATAATTAATTGCAAAAGCATTAATTAATTGCTAGCACGTATTCATATTCTATAACAATAGATATGTTACGTTTATACTATTTGATTAAAAGAATCTGTACCTTTTTCGAAGTTTAAAAATTTCGTCAAATGATTTATTGTCCCAAAGAAACTTTCGCCTATTATACTGTCGCTAGCTGGTTGCTAGGCAACGTCGTCCAATGGTAACAGCATTCTGTGTGCCAAAATCCATCCTTATAACATAACTATAATTATATAACGTTATTGCTAGTACGTTTATTTTTTTCTGTTTAGCAATTTTGTTTAGTAACTATATGGCTCTAGTGACTTTTGCAGTATGAAAGCTTTTTCATCCCCATGACGTTTATCTACATATGTACCATAAATTATCTAAATTTTTTCAGCGGTTTAGATGGAAAAATATAACAAACAGACAGACAAAATTACTTTCTAATTTATAATATTATTATAGATTTAATTAAAATCCATATTTGTCAATATCAAAAAGTAAAAGTAGCCAGAGTCTAAGTCAAATAAAAAACAAACATTTGTCGAAAGAAAAATGCATACTATCTCTTTAGCAAAAACTTTTTTTATCTGTGACCCATTCATCGTGTCATCTGTTGCCGTGACATAATTTATAACGATTAATACCGACCACGCCCCTTCGAGACTGCTACAAAAAAAATCTATTGACACTATTCAAATAATACATCATATTTTTTCACTTTCTTTGATTAATTCTGAGTGTGTCATTGAACTTTTTTTAATTTATTTGTTCAGCATTGTATTTTATAGTGCCCAAAAATAGATATTTATGATTTCAATGTTTACAAGTATTTATGATATGTGGGTGATTACAAAGACTAGTTGGTTCCCGCGACTTCGCCTGCGTAAAAAATATTTTAAATAACGTATTTATTTGAAAAATGCCTTTAACTTTCATCCTCTATTCGATTCCCTTGATTGTTTTCGTTTTTTTATTTATCAGAAGTAGCCTGTGTGCTTCTCTTAGGTCTGTTCTATTTACAAAAATTGATTCAGCGGCTTAGACGTTAAAATGATAACAAACAAATTCAGAAATATTGTATTACTTAATATGGAAGTTCGTATTGATATTTAGACGTAGTGATTTATTACTTCTTAGTTAGAGACTAACTACTTCGCCAGAAAAGATGAAATAGAACCATGTTCAACACGTGTCTAGCTAAACAGTGTTTAAAAATAAAACATTATTTAACATGTTGTCTAAATTGCTATACTGAATGTAAAATTATAAAAAAGAAAGTTATTAATAAAATATCACACGTTATTTTTGACAGCTAAAATAGGTTTTAAGCATATTTTAAAAACACGTAAGCGTATGTTTAAACATAAATAACCTATGTTTAAACCATGGTTAACTCAAAACTGTCTTTAGACGCGGTTTTGTAGTGCGGAAGTTTATAGACCCGCGTTTAACACATTTTTTTTTCGTTAAGGCAGTTAGTATTTATGCCAGTGACATTTGTTTTTTTTTTATATATAAAACTAGCTAGCAAACGTACAAGCGGTATACGTGATGTTAAGTGATCAGCGCCGCCCATGGACATCCGCAGGACCATAGGTACCACAAATGCGTTGATATTTTTTCTATCTAAGTGTTAAAAGTTACATTGTACGTGTTTAATTTTTAATTTAGTTATACAGTTAAATCCGTGTTTATCTGGTTCCACAATGGCTTCTTGTCAAACTAGGATTTACTTCACTATTGAGTTAAGTTAAGGCCGATTAAGAATGTTTTAAAAATGTTTTAAGTGTTACTTAACGGTTTTTTTTAACAATTGATCTTAACTTAGTTAAGCGTAGCTTAACTGGTGAGTTTGTTTCTAATGCCAATTGTTATTTTATATTTTGATAACAATCAAATATATTAAGCTTTTTTGTTTGGAATTAATTTTACTAAGTTTGTGAGGAAACATGAATTTATGGATGTTTGGATGGATGCTTGTTTGTTCCTGTTTGACAGATTTTGGTGAAACTTTAAATTTACTTTCTTAAATTTTAAAGTGAAAGTAAATAGGTAAAAAACTTTCGATCATTGAATTTATAGGAAAAATACCACTTTTAGGCGGAATTGCTTAATTTATTTTTTACAAAAGAAAACTATTTCTCTATAAATTACTATACGAAGATTCATATTAACTTCAGTAATAATTTTACCTTTTTAATAACCACAAAACAAAATGTTTTATCTCGAAATAGGTATTTTAAATGTTTATTAAAAAACATTTTAAATAATAATTTGTATTCCTAAATTAAATATAGAAATATAGACACGTATTTTTAGGATCCTCCAATCCCTGGAAATACAAAAGCACTCGAAGTGAACGTAGACAGGAATCGAGTGCTTAATCATTAAAATTCCTTCAGCGGCGTGACAAAGAAACAACTATTTATCTCCCTCTTACCAACGATTTTCCGCTCTATTTGTCTCTATCTAACGCTTAATGTGACAAGAATGTCGCACGCTCGGTTGGCCCGGGCATGGCGGGCATAATTATATTTTGTTGGCAACATACAAAACGCTTGTGGTATAATCTTATTGAGTGTACATTATAAAATACGAAAAACAATTTATAATTTTTAGTATGCATTTGAATCATTGTCATCATTCGGTGAAGGAAAACATCGTGAGGAATGTGTATGTGCCGGGAGAAATTCTGACACATGTATATCCGCCAACCCGCAGTGGAGCAGCGTGGTGGATTAAGCTCTAAACCTTAATAGAAGAGGAGGCTTTTGCCGAGTGGGACATTTACAGGCTGTTACTTTACTTAACTTTACAATATTATCTATACTTATGTAATAAATAAAAAATAGAGAACCCAAATAATTAAAAAAATGTATATGTGAAGTAAACTCCGAAACCTCAAAA
This sequence comes from Hypolimnas misippus, assembly GCA_037950945.1. Classification (NCBI taxonomy): domain Eukaryota; kingdom Metazoa; phylum Arthropoda; class Insecta; order Lepidoptera; family Nymphalidae; genus Hypolimnas; species Hypolimnas misippus. Next base: position 7,185,712 of record JBBEEQ010000014.1, read on the forward strand.
CCTATAAAAAATAGTATAATTTGAAAAGTACGTGATTCTAGATGGTTAAAGATCGTAATTATAATAGGTTTAATGCGTAATATTTTAAAAGAATTTTACATAATTGCGGCGAAGTCGCGAAAGCTATTGTGGTATCTAAAGCAATTTAACATTAATATTAGCTTTATCAAAATATTTGATTAAAAATTGATAAAGTTTATGAATAATAGGTACATACATTTTGCAAATTTATCACGATAACTAATGGTAGTAATACTTTTTTCATTGCCCGACTTTCGACGAAGTTGCATCCGTCGTGGTCACGAGCTGAATGATATACTGATAGGCAATAAAAAAGATACCATTAGTTATCGCGATAAGACCCGTTATAATTAATATGAATAAGTCAATTGACGAACTTGTCAAAGTTGAAAATGGATATAGTGATTGAAGATTTTCAACGTCAAATAATAGTAAAATATCTGTAAAAATATACGAAAAACAATTAACATAATTCAGTATAATTTTTTAAAAGTTTCAATTAAATTATCAAATTGAATACAAATACTGTTCAAAAGTTCAGACAGCATTAACAGACTCGGCAACTTGTTCAAGACGCCAGTATAAATAAACTCTAAGTAAAATTTGTGTTTCCACGAATCTAAACAGTTAGTGTTACCTAACTTTAATCGTGAGAAATTTCATTTCTATATTTTTTTGTGATGACAATAATAATTATGATATATTTTTAATAACCGACTTCCAAAAACGATGGAGGTTCTCAATTTAAAGGGGATTTTTTTATGATTTGGTTAATTTTGTTTTATTTGAAAGGGTTTACTCTGCCACCAGAATTTTCATAAAAATCGGTTCAGTAGTTTGCTTTTGAAATCAAAATAACTGGAATAAGTGTGTCGTCGATGTCAACGAAATTGCGTACTTTACTTTTGAATTCAGTTCCATTTTCTTAAAAAAAACGTCTTGGTATTAATATTTTTGGATAGATCATCTTATACCGACCCTTTTTTATCTTTATTTTCTAAGTACTGTAACGATCTGTAAATATCCCAATGCTGGGCAAATTCCTCTTCTCCATAAGCAGAAATGTAACAGTTTAATTCAATACAGTCCACCACTGGTGGAGAAATTCTCCCGACATATGTCACCTAAGTTTTCTTATGATGTTTTCCTTCATCCCTGACCACGAGTTTAAATTAAAATCAAATTTAGCAATTGAAAACGCAAAGGTATTAGATTGGTTTTGAATCCGCGATCATCGATTTAAAACAACACATTCTTGTCACTTGTTCCTCTCGGCAAAATTTAAATATTGCTTATTGATCTCTTGTATATAAAAAAGGACCCGTTACTGACTTACTGGTCTATCATCACACAACTCAAACCAAAAACTGCTTGTTCTGATATTCGGCACGGAGATACTTATTATGAATATTCGCTAAAAAAAAAAATTTTCAAAATTCATCCTCTAAACGGAGTTTCATCCGTCCAAAGTATGTATGGAAAAATATAACTTAACGTGAGCGCAGTCGCGAGCGACAGCTAGTATATATATTCGTTATACCAATAATTTTATTGATACTAAAATTCAACATATGAAGTTACTTAATTATACATTCCTATTAACATTATTCAACAGATAAAAAAAAACTTCAAGCTAATTGACGTCATCAAAATTTTAATATGGCGTTAGCGGCCATATTGAAATTATTGTCAAAGATTATGTTTTACATTTATTAAATTAAATTATACTTATGTACTTTTTAATTAGTTTGTAGAATGAATGTTTGATTAATTAACAATCTGTTTAATTTTAAATTACGCCTAAAAACGGTTAAATTAAAAACGTATGATAATTAATTAATTAAGAAACAATTTTTTGTATATTTTCTTTAATAATGACGATCGTCTACACTATTCTAAGAACTCGGATATTTTTAACATATTCATGTTTAATTAATTACTTGACAAATGTCTTATTGTTAAAACTAACTGAGAAGTTTGGAAGGTAATCTGCAAGGAGCCACAATATGGACGCCACCCAACTGCCAAGAGTGGTAACAACTGGAAACTTTCGAGTGACGGAGACTTGCCGCCTTGTTAGCGTCTTGTTGAGTTGAAAAATTAATTGTATTAACGGACATTTTGTACAGTTTCAATGAGAAGTTACGAAGAAAAGAATATGTTTACTCTAAATTTATAATCTGTACTTGTGTATGTGTTTAGTGGCTAGTTCATAATACGCAAAGAAACACGGTAATTAATGTTCTGGTCGTTGTCTTCATGTATGTGTGTGAGTATTTTAATTTATCTGTTCACGCGAACCGAGATGGACCAGTTATTAATACACACCGATCCTGAATTGCAAACCCTGGTTAGGATCATTGAGTTTTTAAGTGCGAAGTTTGTATTTCAATTCGTGCTTGAAGACCTGAAGAAATTCTGACAAAAGTTTATCCGCCAATCTTCAGTGGAGAAGCAAGGTGGATTAAGTTCTAAACCTTCTCTAAATAAGAGAGACTTTTGCCCAGCACTGAGAAGCTTACAAACTGTTACATTACAGTATTTATGTTCATGCAGTTGTACACCTACAGGCTTAAATACTATTGATTAAAAAGTTGTTTCATTCTTAGGAATATAGTTATATAGGCTGTAAATGGCATAAGGAATTTATTATATTAAATGTTATTATAGTAAAGAGTTCGTTTCATTTTCATTTTTGAACTTATTTCATTTTCAATTATATAATAAGTTATTCTAACTTTTGACGCTGTTTTTTCGGGTTACAATTCCCTTTATAAAATGGTAACTGATTGCTTTTGTTTTTAGAGAGTTATTACATATGGCAAAAATATATATTGTAAGGCAAGAATTACAGTTATAAGTTTAGCTCTCATTGCTTACCTGAAAGGATTTACTATATACTATATTTATGACACTCAAAGCTTTCGTAACTACTTACGACGCAGATATCTGTTACTAGTTTACAAAATTTATTTATATCACTTTCGAGAGTAAAACTTACAATGTAATTCTCGTCTAATAATAGCACCTAGCTCTCTGACTAACTGTCTAGGTTACATGTATATAAGTCCCATTAAGAGAAGTTATAACTATTAATTATGTTATATAACTATAGATATATTACATATGTTATAAGCTCTTTGATTTTAGGACCCAGAAAGCTGAAAGCTTCGAACGAAATTAACTAGCAAAGTTCGAAATGGTTACAGATTTATAACATGATACAAACGTGATATATCTATAGATATAAAATGTAATTGATAATGATAGTATGTTATTTACCTTTATGCGGCATTTTCCAGAAAGCCTCGGCCGCCGTGGTGGGTTCCCGCGGCGGCGCCACCAGTCCGCCCACCAGCGTGGTGGCGGCGTGCGCGGGCGCCGGCGCCGCCCGCCCCCAGCCCCCGTGCAGCGCCACCCTGCCTTGCCTACCCCCTGGTAACCCCCTATGTCTACCAACCCTGTATCCTATCGCCTAATGCACACTCCTTATGAACGACTATAAGACAAATTTTATTTAAAAATTGATTTTCTAATTGTGATGTTATTAAATTAAGACTAGATATTAATACTGATTATGAATTTAATACTTTCAAAGTGTCAAAGGCTATGTGTGTGATTATGAGTCAAGTGTTTTCCCAGTAAGTGTTTATGCACATTAAAGGAGCACCGCGCGCAGCCGTGGACCTGCAAAGAAAGGCATGGTTGTAGAAATTTATTGACCTCGAAGCGGCATTAGACAATCGCATCATCAATTACAATCAAGGCTCGCTTACGCTTCTTTGAAAACTTACAAATACACCGTCCCTTTCATTCCTATCCACTTTCCCTCGCGAGCGAGAGAGGCGACCGCTAATTGGTAGATGATGTTGCTGAATCGTGTTAAGAGAGCGCCATCTATTGTTGCATAGTACAAATAGTTTGTGCGTTCGTGAGACGATAATGATCGATGGGCTGGAGTAATGAAGTGAGATCGGGGCAGATAGCCGGTTAGTTGTGCCACCCATCATGTTAGCATCCGAACGGTAGTCGGTGCCTTGTGTCAGTATGTCGGGAGGCTTGACTTTTTTATTATTTGACAGAGATGTTGCGTGCAGGTCATGAGAGCATAAAATGTTTTTTTTTTGGTTTTGTGTACCGCTATTTGTAGCATCTACATTTGCAACTATTTATCAGTCAATCTATGTTTTTGAACGATCAGCTTTGTTTCAATTTCCCGTGGATATAGTTCTTAACTGTTTTAAAAATCCTTTCATTTAATACTTAGGATGGCTATCCTAAGTATTAAATGAAAGGATTTTGACATTTGAGTGAACTTTGACATCTAAGATGTTTGTACTTATTCCAATTTCATCGAAGTATTTTTTTATCTATATTCAATCTCGATTTAAGCTATGACTGCCGATAGGTATAAGGTACTTAACTTTAAAATAAATACGAATACATGTTGAAATAAATAATTAATCGATATTTAAAATATCAACAAAAATATCACATTATTAGGCGTGAATTATATTTGAAAGTTTTCCTCTCGTAATTGATAACTAAACTCTGTAACAGTTACCTAAATAACCTTACAAAATCTGTAGCTGTTAAAAATAAAGACACTGATAATATATCCTTTAAGGTGTAAAGCAATGACAAACTAATTATGGAAAATTTTATTCAAGTCTGAGAATATAACTTATAAAATAATTCCCACCTAAAAATCAGATACAGTCTAGTTCCCTTTACTGATCTTTATTTAATCACAATAATCCGATCGAAAAACACGAATTTTTGAAAAATTATCTTTCATTATAATTTTGCTTCATAAAAAATGATGCAGTTCAATCATGCAATCGATAAGTTCTTATCTCGTATGTGTAGGTAGGAGTACGCCATATTTGGATGCTGATAAGCAATAATGTGTCAACCCACAAAAAGTGAAATTCGGAGATATTGATGTATTTTGATACTACGTCCCCTACTTAACATTATTCAAAAAAAAAATAAAGTCATATCAACTAAACAACTACGGAAAAAATTAATTAATTGTTTCGAATTTCAGGGTCGTTCGTTATTTTGTAATTTATACAATAATCTTATATTTTTAAAAACTTTTTATTAGATAATATATTAAATATATCAACCTGCTTTAAATTCATTACAGCTTTTATTAGAAAAAAGAAAAGAAAATATGGATAAATACTTATTCAACCAAACTTATTAAGAATAGGTTAGACATCTTTAGACGCCATTTTCTCAAAATGAAGTTCGTGTGGCTTGACACAGTATTGCTTATCAGCGTCCATTTATCTTCTAAAAAAAACAAGTAAAGAAGATTAGACTACCTATATAAATAAATGCAAGGTAATAAAAGTTCAAACTTTCTGCTCAAGAAACGACTATCCAGCAACAGAACATGTATGTACAGACGTTTCAACTTCGTACTTTATCATTCAACAAAGTCGTATCGAAATGTCATACGTCTATAGTAATAAAAAACACCGAAATACCTCCTCAGAATACTCTAACGAAATTACAAATCGGATAGCATTATAAAAGTCACAGGTACTCAAATATACGCGTTTTTGATCTTTTCAAGTCCCAATCGAAACTCGACTTTGATATATCCCCTCTGGAAGTAGGGTACAATGGCCCAGCTCTAAGGGTCGCCTAAATTGAAGACTCACTTTGAATCTAGTCAAAGCGAATGCGTAGTGGATGCCGGCTAACATGAAAAGTCGGTAAAGTATAAGCGGAGTAAAACCGTGGCTTTATTGTGTGCGATGCGTTGCTTTCCATATCGCTTTTGTGTGTGTAAATCGTGCACAATTTCAGTAACATTGCATTATAGAGAACCTACTTACGAGTAGTCAGACATATTTGTGACTCGTTTTGCTAAAGTGGTGATGGCTTATAGTTTTAAATACATTTTAATTTTTTGATTCTTATGCTTAGGTTCTGCAGACATAAAAAAAATCTTAAAGTATTCTGAATTAAGTTAAGATACTTAAATAGGTATATTTATTTCAAAATACTTAGTTGAATGTTCGTTTTAAGTTATTTAGACTAAGCATTGTTTAGTTTTAGCCAAAAAGCTATTAATTAACATACTAATATATATATTTTTTCTAAATTTAACTACACACTTAAAAAAACCATCAAAGCTATTACAGCCATAATACTAATTAAATATGTAGTAAAATTTATGAGCGATCGTAAAAAAATAGTTTCAATACCGCATTAGATATCAACACGATACAAAGACGGCCTTACAATGGTGATGTTACTATAGCTATTCTAATATTATGTTACAAGCAATATTGATATTTGAGTTTTAGTAAATTGAGTTCATTTTGCAGTGGACACGGCCAATTGATTTCGTATTGAAGATTTGAATAATTGAAACTGGGAAGATGGAAATTGTATAAACCTATTCAGCGCATGCGCGGTAAGTAGCCTTACGATTCATCAGATAAGAATTTTTTTTAATATTTGTGTGAACGAACAAATGTTATAATGAGTCTAAGTGCTTATAAGTTTTTACGTGAATAGTTTTAAAATTCACACGACTATTAATATTATATCAACGTTAGGCGAGAATTACACTTACAAGTTTTGCTCTCAGACTTTCATAGAGATTTTCATGAGTTGTTTGTTACTGCTTTACACCTGAAATAATTTACTGTCTGAGTCTTTAATATAATAGCTTTCGTAACTACTTACAACGTATCTGTTACTAGGTTATTGTATAGCGCCCACGAAAGTAAAACTTACAAATGTAATTCTCGCCTAACAATTAATCACTATCATAGAATTTAATTTGGTTCAAAATTACAGCAATGTCAGCGTAGTCCATTGACCCTCGCCAAAAAAATTCACAAGCAAAACGAGACTTAAACGTCAAAGGGCTGGTACAGTTGACATCGAAAACACAATTTCATTTATCAATTTAAGGTTTCATTTATGAATTTTATGTACGGAATATAGTAACAAAATCCCGAGTCGGCTGTACTCATATCAACATCAACAAATATAATACATCACCAATCAAACGTCTTCTTTATCTCGCCGATCGCCGGCCCCTTTATGCGTTATCTGCCGTATCGAGTTACTACGGAATTTATAAAAACTTGTTCCTAATTAGTATAATTAGCCGGCCATAGATCGTGTGGCGCGTAGAGTGATTGAAATGCGAAAATATATGATAAGCAATACTGTCTCAAGCCACACGGATTGTGAAAATGGAAAATGTAGAGAAAAATGCGTCAAAAGATGTCAAACCTATTCTTTACAGATTTATTTGAAAAGTATATATTCAGCAACTTTTTATATGTTGATAAAAAGTATAATTAATTAAAAGCAGACTGATATTTTTATTAAAAAGTTTTTTAAATAGTTGAGATTATTGTATAAATTAGAAAAAAAATATGAAACGCACTTGGAAATCGAAACAATTAATTAGAATACTGTTTTCCGTACCCATAATTTATATTACTTTAATTTTTTTTTGAATAATGTTAAACAGGTGATGATCAAAATACATCAATATCTCCAAAATTGACTTTTTGTAGGTTGACACAATATTGCTTATCAGCATCCATATCGTAGAGAAGTTTATTGTATAATAGAAGAAATAAGGGAAGGAAAGTCGTGTATTAAAAGAAAATTAGGAGATAAAATCTAGACAGCCGAAAGCCTAATCTCCTTCTCTATTCATTCCTTACTTATTTCCTTTCATTCTCTATTCCTTTTTAAGCTGGCAACTTTGTGTCTCATCTGGTGTTCATGAGCGGCAGTGATCACTTAAAATCAACTTGTCTGCTCTTTTACTAGCTATTTTTAAAATAATAATAATTAAAAAAAAGTAACAATAAAAAATATATGTAAACATTGTGTGCGAACGTTAATTGATGTTTTTATAGCATTGATACATCGCGAAATAATTACCTTTAGTTTAAATTTAAATTTTATAGACATCAACAGGTAGATGTTAAAAAAATTGTGCTTAAAATTTAACCTGAACACCATATGAATTTCTAAAATTAGATTAAAAGATAATATATCGCTGTAATTCATAATTCTAACAAATAGAACTAAGTATGTCAAAAGACCATAAATCTTTGATGTTTTATCATGAAAAGAGTTGCGATGATCAATTTTCTTTAAATCAATAAAGTTATAACCTCAAGGGATCATTTAAATTTATTAATAATTTACGGCTATGCACCAACACATTAATAAAGAAATTTAAAAACGACATTCCCTGAAATTCATAATTTTTAGTTGCATCGATATTCTTGAAAAGCAGCGATATATTTTTTTCAACCGATTTTAAAAAAGAGATGGTTATCGATTCGTAGCGTATTTTTTAAAATATGTTTTCAAAAGGGTACACTTGGAAGGTAAGGTGGTTGAGTAGATTTGTTTTTAAACCAAAATATGTGGAATTAGTATGTCCAAGCAAACGGGATTGCGTATTTTGCTTTTGAAGTCGGTTTAATTTTTTTTTAATTTTAATCGTCATGACATAGACTATGATGTTTATTATAACTATCAAAATATATAAAATAAAAATGTCGCTTCAAAATATAAGTTCAATGACCTTTTATTATATTATAGTATTATAGTGTTTTTACAATGTATCTGCGAATCGAACACCAGAATCACTAAACCCGTTTTAAAAATTATGATACCATTAAAATGTACATAATTCTAGATGATCATGGGCTATATTTGTTTATTATTTTAAAGCAATATCTAAATCAATACAAGCAAAGCTGCAAGTTAAACAGATATAAAATAAAAAATATTTTTGTGTCTGTTATTATAAATTAATTACTCTGTGCTACAACTGTGGGTCCTCCCGTACTATAGATAAAATTAATTTACGTAATGCGTGGTTAATTAATTAGAACATCACGGCTTAATAAAAAAATAATATACGATGTCACCTGTAGTGAAAGCTCACGCCTACCTTTATGTCAATTTGTACGATTTTTTTTAACGTCGTTTTGATTTTAAAATATGCTGACCTTTGTGACATAATTACGTCAATTTTCTTTCCGCGAAATGACATAATTAATGTAATTTGTAATTGTAATTTGTTTTTAAATATTAAGTTTATGTTAATGTTCATACTAACATCGTGCGTGCGAAAGTTTGTTTGTGTATATATGTTACTTACTAACGCTGTAATGGGTCAACAGATTTAAATTAAATTCGCAATGGGGATAAACTATATTTTACACAAACTGTTCTTTTAATATCGCGAATGAAACGGCTGGGTGCAGCTAGTCTATATTATTACCTAAATTAATATAATAAAGAGAGAGCTAATTTTCTGTATTACTGCTGCATCGCTCCCGTAACTCGTGATGTAATTTAGCCTGTAAACTTCATCGATAACGGACTATCGAACGCAAAAAGAATTTTTCAAATCAAATCAGAAGTTTAGAGGTAACTCCTTACATTTTTACCTTTTTATACTATTAGTATAGTTAATATTTCTTAGTCTTGGTGTCTATCGTTGCGGGTAACCCACCGCGCTTGAGACCACGCTAAGCTGTCATGTCCGGTCGTTATCACAAACACCTGATAATATAATCATTACTCTCGGTAGAGAAATTATTCTTGTCTTTCGTATTATAATATATTCAAGGGTTACGGAGATCAAACGGAAATAAATCTGTGTAAAAATCAGCGAGTATTGAACGGACTAAGACTTAACGAATATCATTCGGCCAACGAGTCAATTGACGAACTTTGTCAAAGTTGAAAATGAGTTCAGATCTTTAACATTAAATAGTTACAACGTAACATACATTTAGTTATAAAATATTATTGTTAAAAGTATATACAGAAATATAAGTATTATAAATACTAACTATGAACCTTAATACATAACAAGTTCGTAAAGAGTTTGAGTAAGCACGAGAAAAGCTGACTTTAGCTCAACGCGAGTAGTATTGGGGCTCAAGTTGTAAATTTTACGTAGCTTGTCGATAAGAGTTTGCTTTAGCACTCATCGATCTGATATTTATATTATATGTGTCTGTTTCTGTGTTACGTAATTTTATAAACTGCACTGATATTTCAACCGACTTTAGAAAAGGTTACCTCAGAACTATGGCATTACTTAACCTATTTTGGATTTTGTTTTTCATTTTCAGAAATAAAAATAGGTCTCACAGAATTTTTATCAAAATTTTTATTAAAATTTTGCTTTTAAACTTGGTTACTTTTTTAAAAATCTTAATTATTATTTTTCTATAAAACTAAACTTGCAGAATAATATAATTTTAACAAACAGAACAGTGATAAAACCGTGTTGTATCTAAATAAATATTAAATATATTATAAAATTAATATAAAAGTGAAATCCTTACGACGATAACTTTACAAATAAAAATAAATAATTATAATTAATAACAGTTTAAAACAAAACTCCAAAGTAACAGATAAAAAAATACATAAAATTAACGTAATTAGCCTTAATGCATTTAAATCTAGAATCTATTCGTAGAACTAGTATAAAATGTTTGAAAAAGTCAGTTTCCTCGTAAGTGGCCGTCTGAGCACGTCAAAGGCTAAACTCCGAGCGGAATTTTAAATTTAACCAAGATAATGTTGGCTTGTCGATAACTTGTACGGTAATACGCTTTTTCAGTTAATTTTCTAGAAAACTGTGTGCTAGGTAAAAACGTAAAAAAAATTAAGATGAAACTTTTCCGGGTGAAATGTGTCGTTTTTTTAAATTAAACTTTAAAAAGGTTATTTAATTTTGATATGGTTTAATATTTTTCCATTAATTTACTATGACTTTTACGGCACGTATATATTTTTTTTGTATCTATAATTGTATATTTTAAAATATTATTGAAAACAAAAATATTTTTGTTTTTATTCGAACATCGTAATTATTCATAAAATAAAAATCCATTACCTTTTCTTTGAAGGCCACCGCGTTACGCAATCAAAGCCTAATACAATTAGAAATATATATTATATACAAACACTAAGTAAGTATACATATACAAACACACAAATACAGATGTAAAGAAATTAAAGAAAAATCCAACAAACATCTCTACGTTCATAGCAAACACATTAAAACAATTTAAAAACGTCTCAAACACATTCCGAGTGCTAAACGCGAGATCTCCCAAGGATCGTATATCTGCTGGTCGCTCACACCTCATTAGTCGCCCGCTTTGATTCAGCGTCGTTACTCCCAGGTGCCGCTAATGCTCTTAAGTGTAACAGATTCTATCGGATTCCTCGCGAGTTTCCTTTAAAAATCCATGCAACCTCTTTTTACAGCACTTTTTTTTATTCGAACGTACGTGCTATAGTTTATTGTAAAATCTATGCAACCTTTTTTTAGAAACTTTTTTTACTTTGAAATGAAATATATACTAACACTTTTTAAACTTTTTTTATTTATAATTGGACGCGCGATTTTTTTTTTTTTTTGTCAATTTTAACAACTTACGTTTTAATTTCTAATCGCTTGCGATAAGACGAGAATTACACTTGTAAGTTACTCTTTTTCACTTACTTTCATAAAGATTTACATAAGTTATTTCTTTTTTCTTTACAACTGAAAGAATTTACTGACAGTGCCTTATTTTTGACATTTTATGTAAGCTGTGTTTCGTAACTAAGATATTTATAAAGCAACGTAATTAGAAATCGATTATAATTTCCGCACCTTTAATCTCTGAAAGAGATACTTTAGATTGCTAGTTTATTATAAAATATATGCAAATTCTTTTTTAATTTTCAAAAAATATATTCAGCTGTATTTAATAAGATTTTTTTTTAGTTTTTAATGAAATCTATGCAACTTGTTTATTAAATTTTGATTTATAATTAAGCGCGAGTGTCGTAGTTAATATTATGACGTATGTTATATGTATACATTTCGATTTTTTTTTAATTTTTAATAGTTCATTTTTTGTTTGTCCAAAAATTATATACAACCTCTTTTTTGATTTTTTTAGTGATCGCGCGTTAAAGGCTGCTGTGAAATCTATAAAACTTATTTTTAGACTAAATTAAAATACTAAAACCATTTAGTTCTATTTTAATTTGTGCAACCTCTTTGCTTAAAAACTTTTTATTTTAAGTTTTTATTCCAACGCTAGTTTAGTTTTTTTTTTTTAGGAAAATGTTAATTGTATCTAATTAATTTAGCATTGTCTTTAACACGAATCTTTGCAGCTCTAATTAATTCTAAGAAACTTTTTTGTTTGGCTATTATGACCTACTAATTTTTTCTTAATAAAGTGAATTGTTTTTTAGCTGTCAGTAACAATAGTATACGATTTATTGCTAAGGTTAAGTCAATGAACTTCCTGTTATATTTTAATAAAAAACTACGCCAAACTACACCAGACACTCCACATACTAAATTTTATTACATTTTAATTTATTTAATGATTAAATAGTTACGAAAAAATACGAAGATATATTGCCGAATAGAATCGTATTGACGCTAAAACATAACTTAGTGTCTAAAGTTATCACGAGATATTTGCAACATTTTATGCGCCCTGTTTTAAGCCCTGTTTCCACTAGCATCGGCCATCATGGCTCTTGTCTTTCATTTCAGCATCAAAGCACGCACGTGCGTCGCACAAAACATATACCGCTGAGAGTACTCACATTAAGTTGCAAACGTCAAAGCCTCTTCCTTTTCACTGCGTTTAAAAAAAATAACGTAGCTCGTTTCCAGTATATAATTAACAGTGTGGTTAGAGCTTTGAATTGTGGAGTGTCATAATGTTCGTTTGATGTTTTTTTTTCTTTTTGGCGCAATCTGATTATGTTTGGCGAATTTTTTTTTTGTCGTTGTTAGGTTTTGTGTAATGAGTGATATTGTGGTGTATGTAAGACGTTATAAAGTTTAAATGGAATTTGTTTTATTTTTATATAAATCCGAAATAGAATAAAACCTCATAATATCGGTAACCGTAATATTTTTGACAACATAACTTATAAACATTTACTAAGCATTATAATAATAAGTAACAAAATTCATCATAAAAAATTATATAACGTAAAAACTATTTAAGGTCGAAATAAATTAACAGAATACCATTAACGAAGCTAACAACAAAGCGTTTTATGATAATAAAAAACCATTACGATACATAACACACGTTATTTTTAAACGTATAAAAATAAATCTTTATTTATTTATAAAATCGTTTCACCACTGATAAAGGTACTTGTGTTTATTAACATTATTCTTTTATTTACTTACTAGTTACTGCTAGCAGGTTTGTTCGCGATATTGTACATAGATCATATAGAATATAGCCTTCCTCAATAAATGGATTATCCAAATCAAAAGTATTTTTAAAGAACACGTTCAAACTTACTAACATATATTTTTCATTACACATACTGAAATTGAATTGAATCTTTAAATCGTAAAATCACAAACAAACATATTAACATACAAGCTTCCGCACTTATGATGTTGCTTTAGTTAGACGCTGATAAGCAATACAAAGTCAACACACACTGATTTCATTTTGAGAAAATGGCGTCTAAATGTCAAAGCTACTCTTGGTAAATTTCTTTGAAGAGGCCATTAACCAAAGAATTGAATTAGATTTGTTTAAGGAGTTATATATCTTTTTTTTTGTATTTTAATAAAAGGTAGAATGAATTTAATTATGTATTAAAAAGTTTTTTAAACATATTAGATTATTATATGTAGCAAAATATGGAAAACACTACGATATGCGAGACATTAAATTAAGAAGCCTTTTTCCGATATTAATTAATTTTAGATGACGTGATTTTCAGAATACATCATATACACACAATATCACTGAATTTAACTTTTTGTGGGTTGACAAACAGACAAACGGTTCAAAAGATTATAAAGAAACATTTGTGTGAAAGAATGTATTTAGTATTATTTATTATGATATAAAAGATTTCATAGATGATGACGTACCTTGGAAATAAGGCGATCTTTCAGGCTGTCTGTATACATTTTACGTATTCAATCTTAACGTTGTTAAAAAAAATCACAAAAAAAGTCCCGCTGAATTTCTCTCGTGGTTTCTTCTTAGGTCTGAGGTTATACTTTTCCGAAGCCGTGGTAGATCCATTTTATTGAGTTTCAAAAAGAGAATGTGAATTCCTATTTTGAATAAAAAAATATTTTGATTTTGACACATTATCGCTTATCAGCATCCAATTAATACATTGCTTTTATTATTACTTTGTTAAGTGTTGATTAACTTAACTCGATTATTGTTTTAGTTTTTGTACATAAAAGAATATAGTTAATTTACTGTATCATTAACATTTAAACAATTACTGGAATTTATATTTCTCACGAGTACGATTATATTATTTTTGTCTCTGATTCTTATAATATAATATACCTACAAGCTTTTTAATTCATTACTGTCTAAGGCGAGAATTACATTGGTAAGTTTTAAGAATTACATTGATAATTTAAAATTTTTCTTTAACGTATGAAAATTAATGAGCAAAACTTACAAGTGTAATTACCGCCTAAGAACTCATCTTATTATGAAGTTAACCCGTACATATATATAACTAAATAAATATAACAAATCACGTATTTTTACTTAACAAATAGTATGTAAATCCGGTCTTTGAACCAACTATTTTTATTAAGAAATTCCAAAACTTGCGTTAAAATCAGAATGGAACTATAAAATCGAATCAAATTTTATCCAGCACTATATTTAAGTCCTACCACTATTATAAATTTGTAACGGGTGTATAAATGTTTGTCACTCTTTCACGCAAAACAACAGGACAGATTTTGATGTAACTTCACAGCAATATAGCTTATACATCAGAATAACACATAGGCATGCAAAAGCAAAACCGCGAGCGAACCTATATAAATATAAAGTCATTGATCACAAATTTTCAATGAATAACTTAATAGTTTTTTTTTATTTTGTCAGTAACATGTGAAGGTAAATCCTCGTAATGTATTGATTATATTTTTCATATCTACATATAATAAGTATCTCGTCGGTTCGTTTCAATTAATCACTCCTGTATTCACACCTTTGAGCTATTCGGACGTTAGGAACTTAAAAAGTAAAAAAAACTCGTGATGAACAGTAATGATATCATTGCTTAGAAATTAGGTACAAAGGAAAGGATCCAAGAATTCTGGTTTTAAAAGTGGTCGTATTTTGTAGTAGATTTTAAGAGAAAAATACAAGAGTAACTTAGTTCAAACTACCCGAAACTAAGTAAAGTCATAAGCTGTAAAAAAATACCTGATTTTTATGTTTTTTTTTATGTTTTTGAGCAAAAGTACCTAAGATATTTTTTTAACTTAAATGATTTTTTAATTTTATAAAAATGTATTTTCAATTTTTTTTTTGAATTATTAATAATTTTATCAACAATTTATTAGACTACATTTTACATACCAACGCAAATGCGTTGGTATGTAAAATGCCTGCCTAAAAAGTTTTATAAAAAGAGAATTTTTTTTATTCAAAATTAACTAAATGTATGAACAAAATGAGTTATACTCGGAACGTCTTTAAAATTAACAACACAGCAGTGAAATAAAACGGATACTTCGCCGAGACAAAAATAAAAATATCATAATCGAAATACATCGAAAGCTTTTTACTTTAAAAAGGCTCTATCTTAATCCTTATTAAGCCTCATCGTCAAGGGTGAGACGGCTATTGATTGAGACCAAAGAAGTGTTATTATGAACCCATAGAGGATTATTTTACTTTTTTTTATTGTAATAAAAATGCTTGTAACACTGGAGGCGGTTTTAATATCAATTTTAAGAAGATTAGAATCTTCGAAGAGATATTTTATTTACTCATACATAAAATTGATAATATTAACTTATAACTTTTTTTATACATGTTTTGGTAATTTACATATTCTATATTTAGTATTTACGCTACTGGGTATTAATTGACACATTTTTATCAACGAATCAAGGGTTTTTTGAATTATAGTATATTATACACTTTAACGAAAATAAAATATATTTTAAGCTTTCGATGCAATAAAAAAGTAATATTATCTTTAAAAATTAGAACAAACATACATAGCAGTTGACTAATATATTCAAATATTAAATGTACACTTGAAAAAAAAGAAAATTTCATTATAATATTTTTCATATATTCACAAAATTGTTAAATTAATACAAAAAAAAAAAACATAAATTATAAATTAATTTTTTTCTTTAAATTTCTACAAAAAAGACGAAGCACCATAGACAACATTTTTTGCACTGTCTTTTTAAATATGGAACGTACGTTTAGAATATAAACGCTCCCTTGACATTTACAGAATCGCTTTTAGCACCGTGTAATGACAGTATGTGAGAACTGTCAATGGGTATGTCTCTTTTGTCAAAAATATGTCATTAATAGGTGAAAAAAAATCGTTACAAGCGCTGCAGGCTCCCCTGAATAGTGATGTCAACACTCGAACACTACTTTCAAGTATAAATAATAGTCGCGATGAATAGCATTGTAACTTTGTCGGCGCGAATTGACTTACATTCGATTTATTGATTTTACGATTTTTTTTTGTGTATCGTTTGTCGGGTGACACGCTGGTTAAGTGATTGAAAAAAAATATGAAATTTATTTTTAACTCGAAATTGGAATATGTTAAATTTTTTAGTGTTAACTTTGTTACAGGTAGAACTTTATTGTGCCTATCCAAGTTTTTTAATGAGTATGAAAATCGTCTAATTTCATCTTTGTCTTCTAAACTAATCATCGTTTAAGTTCGATTAAAATAGAACTTTTACAGTATTTTGTGTGTACATGTAGCATTATAATACTTATTTCATTGTTGATAAAAAAATATATTTTATATAAATATATAAAAAAATATATTTTATATATTTTTTAATGTGCAATGTATTTGAATAAATAATATACAAAGTAATAAATCCTTAATACTGACTGACAGATAATGCCTGGCATAAACGATGGATCTAGAAGTATGAAATTTTGTAAGAGTTCCTTATATAACATATGTGTGCTCTGAGAGAGAATTTTATAACATTCATCTTCTAAAAATATAAAATATTATAAAGTTTGTCATTTTAAAAGTGAAAAATATGAAAATTAGTGTAATTTAAATATTGGTATCAATCCACAATAATATTATAAAGGTGAAAATTTAACAATCTGTCTGTCTGTGTGTTACGTTTTCAGGCATAAACAAATTTTCAACCCACCGAACCAATTTTGATAAATTTTGGAGTTGATAGATTACTTTGTAACACGAAAATAAAATGTCAAGGAGATGATCTACGCAGGTAAAGTTATAAGGACCATCTCGTAATAAATAAAGGACAACATAATTTGCGAAATAATTTGGTCTAAAAAATAGTTTTGAAAATAATTCACCTAACGCTGGCTAAAAAGGAACGAGTCTAGAGCACTTAAAAAATTCATTCAACCCCCATCACTGTCAACTATTGTGTACCGCGTATCGTTTACCGCAGAAATTATTTGCTCTACAATACACATCGAGATCTCTATTTAACGAAATTACAAATTTTTCGGACACAGACTCCACAATAGGGACCCGATCGGTACATCAAAGGCTATTGTGATATTTTTTTTATTGCTACTTTAGTATGTTTGATATCGCTACTTTTGAAGCAATATTATTATAACAAAAAAATTTAAATATATGATAGAAAGAATCTTTTAAATATTCATTCATAATTTTTAATCTATTTTTTATTTCAAGTTGCAAGTTTTTTTTTTGTTATAAAAATTTTACAGATACTGAAAAATTTGTTAGCATTTTTTTTTTATTACAAGACTCTTATTTGATCATAACTCAATACATATATACTAATATTTAAGTTACTTTACAAAAAAAATATTGAATTACAAATTACTAAATTTCAATAAAAGTAAATGTTTACTATTACAAATTATCTAACAATGGTCGAGAGGTACAAGATTCGATTTCAGTTCGGAACCCGCATTTGTACCAAACAAAATATCACATTACTCTATCAGGGAGAGCCGATAGAAAAACAGGTAGAGCTTTTTTTAAGCTTTTTAAGGTGATAAAAATATAATATAATTAATAGCACAATTTATATCAAAACTTGTTATAGATAATTCATTGATGTTGCTGAATTGTTTTTTTATCAACAATTTCAAATTATTAATAAACTAGCTTAAGAATTTTTTGTTTGATTATTTACGATCAGATATCAGTTTTCGTGATTAAAACGATCCCTTTGAATTTATAAAAGATGTGAAGTTTAATAGTAAGACAAACAATTTTCTTAATAACAATATAAGTAACTACGTGCTATAAATTTTTATATGTCTTGTCTTCTTTTTACTTTCGCAGTAGAAATAATTTAAAACTCAGAATGTATATGTTACATATTGAAAGTTATCAATGTTATAATACTATATCGAGAATTGAATAAATTTTTTTATTCTTAAATTTCGAAATAAATAAATGTTGCAATAATATCATAAAAATAAGGTATTTATTTTGTAACATAAAAACTATATTTTAATACATTTTTAAAAAATAAAATTAGAAATAATAATACTTTATAAGTTTCAATAAAACTTTGTTTAAAGTAATAAAATACCTTTTATTTTAAGCGATTAAATGTAATTAAATTTAATTTAACTACAAATTTTTATGTTTTATTTCATTTATTTACAATTTTTCTGTTCCACGAATATCATGGTAATTAATATGTTACTTGGTAATATACCTATGATATCGATTTTTTAATTAAAACTGTATGAATAAAACTTGCGTATTTATCGTCTTTTACCGACCTATAAATAATTTATAACATTAAAATAAACTATCAAACGAATAAAATCCGTTCGTCATTGCTGTAGCATTTAATTTTTACACATATGTCGAATTGAATAAAATTATATTTAGGTTTAATATACAAACGGACGAGCCGTCCGGCCGGTGAACGTACCTAAATCGATGCGTCGGTAAAGTTGTAACGCCGTACACAATAAGTCCGTAAACACTTACACTGAAACTATCACAGTCCAAAACGTAACCGTTGAAGCGAATGCTTATTCTTAATTCGTCAAGTTTCTGACCGGACCGGCCCAGTGTAGCGTAATCATCGAATGCCCTAAGTATCGGAGGCAGTTCGAAAGCTACGAACCGTTTTCGATGTCACGGCTCGCTTACGACTGGCCGAGCCATCTGATTCCAAGTCAGCCGTGTGAGCATCGGAGGGGCGGGGCCTAGAGGGGCCGTGTATACTCAGCCTAGGGGGTGCGCACACAGGCGCAGGCCACCCATACACACGCTGTACCCATTCACGCCCACATCAAAGATTCGCAATGTGGCGAAGCATGCTGTATGATTCGGTGAAGTTTTTCCAAGTTCGTTCGGTTTTCGGTTTGGGTTTATAGAATAAGCATAATGTGATGGCACGGAAGTTATAATGTTCTTTAGTCGCTGGAGTTTCGAATAAATTGTAGTGGTATATTTACGTTATTATGTTTCGAAGTCGTCGCGAAAGTTTGTGAGAGTCGGATGACGAAAAATCTTACTTAACTATTTTTAACTAAGAATTATTTACTTATGAAAGTAATATTAAATTGTTATATTAAATACTTAATTTTAGTGTAAAAAAAGTTTAGAAAATGTTATTATCTTTACATGTAGAGTCGTAGATATGGTTGTTACTGGCTGCGCCTCGCGGTTTTATTCGTTTTTATAGTTCTTGCTTCATTCCTATGAGTATTATATAACTTTCCTTATTAAATAGGCTATCAAAAAAATCAAAATCAAATCCGATCGGTGGTTTCATAGTATACAAACTTACAAACAAATTTCACCTCTATATAATATTAGTATCTTTATAATAGTAAATAATAATATAAAATAGCGAGATTACTCCCAAACTGCGGGTCATAAACGGTTAGATTTTATAACGGGTCTAGTGTTATGTGACATTAAAGGCTGCTGGATAGGCAAAAAGGGTTGTTAAATTTTTACATCCAACCTTGTTTGTCTGACGCTGCGTAGGAAACCATTTTATTATCTGTTAAAACGATTTCAAATAAAGAATCAGTTTAATATCTATTTACTTTTTAAATATAACACTTATGAAGTTCTAAACTAGTGATTTATTTGGTTAAATCAAGCATCAGTTGTTTTTAATAACTTTTAAATGGGTGAATGTTTTATATAGTGCAAAATTTTTCTCGTTAAAACAGCGTGAAACGTCTAGACAGACCATCGAATGGATTGCGGTCAACGTCAAGGGTCCTTTAAATTATATAAAAGTTTAGCTTTGCTGGGAAATGTCTACCATTATAATATACGATACAATAAAAAAAGAAACATTAAATAAAATTCTTAAAACTAAATTCTCACGTCGATATTGTCATAAAATATATATTTACATAAAACGTAAAATATACTACGTATCGTCCAAAATGCATAAATAATAATAAATATGTTGGAAAATCAACACCGAATTGTATTTTGTGACGTCTCGTTAGATGTAGATTTTTTTAAATAAAAATAGCTGTCAAACGAGAAGGCAGACACCTGATGATAAGTGATCACCGCCGCCCATGGACATTTGCAGTGTCAAAGGAAGTACAAATCGTTGCCAGCTTGACACGGAATAAGGGATGAAAACTTTAAAGGTAGAAAAGAAGGAAATGGGGTAGGGGGTTAGTCTTCCCGCTCTCACTCATCGTACGAAACACGTCAATCTTCTGTAAGAGTGAGATACTGCCCCGGTCGACCCAGCTCGAATACGAGCTGTAGCCAGATCTAGTAGACTATTATCTACCTTCTTAAAAATGAACAATTAAGAATTAGAATAATATAAATTCGAAACGTTACTAGCCAAGATCGGTACCCATGCTGAATTTTATTTCAGAACACATTCAAAATAAGTATCGTCACAGATAATTAATTGTCTAATCAAACCGAACGCCCGCCAAAACGTGTAACCTAAAATCAACAAAAACGCATTCAACGCTACGTCACAACAATGGCGGACACGCGGCCGACGTCACGCCGTTCAGCGTCGAATGACTTAGCCCTCATTTGTACAGAACTAATTTCACGCTCGCTCTTAGTTATTGTGAGATTTCGCGATACCATGTCACGGTATTCGTCACGACTGGTTATCCTTAGATTGACTCGTTAGTTTTTTTTTCTATAACTTTTTTTTAACGGGTCAAACGTTCGCGTTTTACAAATAAGTTTCTCCCCAAGATCTGTTTACAATGGAACGATACAAAGCGCACGATTTTGAAAATTCCGCTTAAGTCAACCATCAAAAATCGTTTTCCACAATGGGCCCAAGTAAAAAAATAATTCTTTTTTTTTAGTAAAGAAAGTGTTTGTGTAAGAACAATGCCGCGTACCGCAGCGGGACATCTAGATACGCGGAGCCGAGTATTTTCTTTATATTTTTTTTTATTTGCACTTATGCCGTGGCTGAATGGCGTCGGATCCTTAATTTACGCATCGCTAGACGTATTCTGTAGTTCGTATTTGTAAGGGATTGTTCTTGGCGCGTTTAGCAACATTGCGTAATGTTGCCATTGTACGAAAGCTTTATTTAGTTCTACTGGCTTTATACTTGAGACTTGATTAAGACCTATTGTCTGGTCTCCTAGTTATGAATAACGTAATAAGTTTCATATGGAAGTCTTAATATTGCATTATTTTAATTGTTAGCGACCGCTTTTATTTATAACATAAAAGCATGTCTTTATTTAGGTATTTGTTAATAATATTCTAAATGTATATAATTTATCTTATGCAAAAATAAATATTGAACAAATAATTTATAAATATAGTTGGTATCTTAATTTTTATTTTCAATGCCGTCATTATTTACATCTCCGAATATCAATAAAATTATATTTTAAAATTATCTATTCTTTCAAATAATATTAAAAAAATATTTTTCAAAGGTAGGTTTTTTTTTCAAGTTTGAGGTAACATCAACAATTTAGTGGTCAACGTCGTAGCAATGCGTAATTAAAAAAAAATAATAGCATTAAAATTTCTCACACAAGTTCAACAATATAGTGCCTTAAAATTAAAAAAAAACATAACAAAAATTATTTTAGTCTTTTTCGATATTTGAAATTGTAAATAAGTACAATTATTTTTTATTGTATACGTAATTAATAAATTCGAATTTCGAATAAGACAATCACTGTTGGTATAGATCCTCAGCCCAGCAGCTGCAACGCCTTACACGCATCACTGCCGGCTCACAACATCGAGTAACGTATACTTTGTGCACGCCGATTGGTCGCGAGTGACAAGTTAAAGCGACGATGTACAACTGTCCCTTATTTTTTTTTTGTAATGTTGGCAATATTTTTAAATGATTGATTTGAAGTTCAAATGCTAAAATATCCATTCCAATGACATTTTATAACACCAGACATGTTACGTTCATACTATTAAAAGTTAAAAATGTATAAAAGTAAAGTAACACCCTGTAAATATCCCCCTGCTGGGCAAAGATGCCCTCTCCTATTAAAAAGAAGGTTTATAGCTTAATCCACCACGCTGCTCTACTGCGGGTTGGCGGATATACATGTGTCAGAATTTCTCCCAGCACATGCAGGTTTCCTCACGATGTTTTCCTTCACCGCCGAGCTCGAGATGAATTAAAACACAAAATTAGCACTTGAAAAACCAGCGGTGCTAGCCGGGCTTTGAACCTTAAAAATCTATGTCCATTTCCAATTATGCTAACTTGACTTTTAACTAGTAACTAGTCAACTACGCTAAATATACCGAAATTCATGCGACATCTATAGTTATAAAATTTTCGGACAAAGGTAAAATATACTGATATAATTAAATATAAAATAGACAGACGTCGGCGCAGTAGTCACTGCAACTGACTGAAGCTCTAACGGTCCCGGGTTCGATCCCCACTCACGGCAAGCGCCCGTTTTAGCCATATGGATGTTTGTCGTAGTCTGGGTGTTTGTGTTTGTGCTGTGTGTGCTTCCGGACCCCGAAACAAGGTAAGGTCATGAGATCTTAACGGGGGCCGTTGAGTGTGATGCGTTTATTTATTTAATTATTTATTTATATATAATACGATTGAAACAAACGAACAAATCGATACCTCCCACGTAAGTTATTGTAAGCCACAAAATTGCCGTTAGCGTTTTTACTGAATACTACACGAATTTGCATTGCTTAATGCATTCAAAGTGAAAAAATACCAAAAATCTTTTTTTTAAAGGAAAGTTACAACAAAATATACCTGAAAAAAGGCGTATTTTGTTGTAACTTTCAAACTAAAACGGATTAAAAGTGCTCTACAGTAAAATTGTAATTTCGGGGTTACAACAACTTACGTGGGAGGTATCGAAATATTAGAGCAAAGATACTACAATAACAAGTAACTTACGCTATTAGTTAAACTTTCATATCCGTTCAATTTTTATAACCTTCTTCATCAATGATAATATTATTAACATGTCCTCATATTAATTTATTCATTTGCCTATATAATAAAATACATACTACATAACGTTTATCATAGATAAGCTTTTGAATAATAATCGTTACAGACTTTCATTAATGTACCGAAAAACGTATCAATTAATTACCATATTACAAAACTCTAGCTATAAGTATACGTCTACTTCGTTTAACAATATTTAATATTGTAACATAACGAGAATGTAATTATTTAATAACATATCATCCACACTAATGAATCGCGTTAAATAACTATGTTTTGTTACATGCACGGTAATTTCATTAAACTATGACAAAATCGTTCTGCCAGTTGATTTCTGATTTATGTACTAAACGCCTCTTTTGACTGACAAAATGTGCATACCGCATATTTATATTGCACTAGCTGCCCATTGCGATTTCACTCGCGTTTCTGGTGGTCCGTTCCTATCAGTCGTAGCGTAACGTTATATAGCCTATAACCTTCCTCATTAAGCAGCAATGAAAAAAAATCGGATTAGTAGTTTCAAAGTAAATCCCCGAAATAAACTTACAAACAAATTTTACTTCTTTATAATATTACTATAGATTTATGTCATAGCCATAGTTATAGTATATTAACCCCATGTTCATTAAAACAACAATTAAATTCATTTGAATAGCCTCATGTTTTCTTCAGTCTAGAGGCATCATTAAACTAGATAAATAGA
The DNA here is from genome assembly GCA_037950945.1 of Hypolimnas misippus. NCBI lineage: Eukaryota > Metazoa > Arthropoda > Insecta > Lepidoptera > Nymphalidae > Hypolimnas > Hypolimnas misippus. The sequence continues at coordinate 7,209,930 of JBBEEQ010000014.1, forward strand.
CAAACGAAACCAAACAATCGCTCAAGACTTGCACCACCCGTATAACATTAAAAAAGGATGAGAATCTTTTCACCGATAGATTACCGATTAGATCTCGCGGCTATTTGGCGTGCGACGCGGCGCGGTGCGATGCGGTGCGGTGTCCGCAAAACGCGAGCTTTTTTTGTCGTATTGTGTTACATACTGTTATTCTATTTTTTTAATAGGGATACATTGTCTACTCTGAGGCTCCACGTGGTTTTACTTGCGTTAAATAGACACGTGTTTATGGTTATTGTTCCTATGGTTCGTAGTGTGTTGTTTTATAGCCTACTAGCTATCCATTTCACTTCCGTTTATAGTTACTGGTTCGCTTCTGTTAGTCATAACGTGATGTTATATAGCCTTCCGCAATAAACGGACTATCCAATTCAAAATTTAATCCGTCAAGGAACCATTCAAAACTCCGCTATTTTAGACTACTTCACGTCATTTTGTGCTAGTGAGGTATGTCCAGGTCAACGTACACGAGCTGTAGGCTCGAGCGATGAGCTCCCGCCCATAATACATGGACTGGCTAGACTTTACTTCAGTTGTTACTTTCAGTTAGCGATGGCCGGCTTGCTAGTATTTTTATTTTATAGAAAATAACTAGTAAGCGAGCAGTCGGGTCACCTGATGTGTTAATCGCCGCCCTTGGACATTTTCCACACAGAGCCACAAACGTCATCAGCTAGAAAGGGGTAAACGAGAATAAGAAGGAAAGGAATAGGGGGGAGAAGGTAAGAAAGCAAAGAAAGAAGTACATGAGCTACTTCACGTCGATCTTCTGTGAGTGTGAGGTACTGCCCTAGACGAGCCAACCCGAATACAAGCTGCAGTCAGGCTACAGCTAGGCTCTACCTCAAAAATGATATGACGTGTGTATATCCTTTCCAGCAGATATATTTACCCAAAAATGGAACTAAGATAGATTTTTTAAGAATTAATAGCGGACTCTGATTATCAAATTTAATCGTATTGAACTTAATAAAAATATTTATTCTAGATTAAAAAAAAAAACGAAATATGAAATAGAAAGAGGAACATTAATTTTATACTAACAGATTCGAATTAAATATGTAATTTAAAAGTTATTTACTTATTACCAAATCATATAAAATGTATTAATCAATTAAATTAATTTTAATTCCTTTAATTATAAAAGCACGAAAGTTCATCGCTTACATTTAATACTCACTGAACATTTTAATTCATAACGATATGTATAAGACATTGTTTGAGTAATATAACACAGCGATTCTGTATACATTAACCAAGCCGCACATTGTAAGAAATTTCTGTTTAAAAATTCTTACGTGGATCTAACGACCAACTAGAAGCGGACGAATAACGCGTCAAATTCCTGACAGTGTTGGGTATAATAGAAAATTAACAGAGTGACTTCTAATGCACTTTTTATAATAGATTTTTTTAAAGTCTGAGTACAGCTTTTAAAAAGCCGAAACAAAACAATGGTTTAAATATTCGAATTAATAATTATATGTACCCTTAGCCGCTATGGCGATGAATTAAACAAAGAATTGAATATATAATCGTGTTGCATCTGATGCGCGACAAGGGGGATATTATAATTTACGTAAAGTATGAATTCCGTTACATTTATAGAGGTCCATAGATATTTCATTATTTTTAAAATAATTGATAATGATTTTTGGTACACAGCCCAATATACACACCTCGATCTTAAATAAAATTATTTCAAAACCGAATAAAACCTTCAAAAATTATTACGTATTAATGATTGTAAGATGTTTTGAGAAAATATTTGTATACATACCATTAATTTTATTTTTCAATCTTCCAAAAAGGAGCCGGACGCTTTTAGCTCCAAATTCGTCTTTCCTTCGCAACTTTGTTCCACTTCATTTCTACAATCACAAAAATACTTCAAGAATATATCGCTTAGTCTTTGAATTTGTTTCAATTAATCTTTTAATTACTAATTACTTTACATGACATACAAAATGTACTAATCATTAATTACAAAGAAAAAACACTTCTTTTCGTAACTATTGTTAATGATATCAAAAGAAAACTTAATAATTAAACAACAATCACCAATCAAGAATATTGTATAAAAAGTATACAATAGCGTTGCCATTAACAACAAATAAATTAAAAACCTGTACAGAAAAGAATGCTTCTTTATAATATTTGAAAAGTTACGACATTCCATTTTCAAAATGTGTGTAGTGTTAAAATAGATTACAGTGTTGCTATTAGCGAAAAAAAATAATAAAGTAAAATCTGTATATAAACAACGTTACTTTTAAATGTTTGAAAACTTAAAAAGACATTCCATTTTCAAAATGTGCGCGAGACAGACGCTTTCTCCATAGAACGCACACAAACGCATTATCAATGCTCGTGTGTGTATTAGTTTTAGCGCCATTAAAGTTAATGTCTTAAGTACATTAAAATACATTAATAGAAATTGAACAAATTAATTCCATATTCTTGCAATAAAAACATTGATTTTTAGAAGAAAAATTATTATGTCAAACTTTTATTGTTATTTTTATTTCTAGACATCAACTAAACAAAACTGATGCTATAAAATGTAATGCACTAACAAACAATTCTATAAACTACTGCCTATAATTTCCCAACTCCTTACCTTTCAGAGGAAAAAAAAACATAAATAATCGAACAGTAACCGATATTAAAACAACACGATGCATCATATTTCCCCCGTCGATGTATAAACACGCACATTCTCCGTCCCGCTCTAATAGGTTGTTTTTCTCGATATATCTCTCCCTTTCCACGTAGGGCGTGTTCTGTCCTCTGATTGGTGGAGGGGAGAATGGCGTTCGGTTACCCGTCGGCAACCTCCCGACGGCATTTTCCCGACGGTAGGCGTTCGAAAATTGCCGTCACGGATGGAATTCTTTGGTGATTATTATAAGCGCGCCTTCTTTTATTTCCAGTAAAAAATATATATTCAATTTGCAGTGGTGTGGTCTAATCTAAGGTTTTTTTTAATTTTTCGATATTTCTGACGAAAGAAAAAATATTGCGTATTAAAAAAAAACAACTTGCAATGTTGTGTTTTAGGTGATTTAAAAAAGTGTACATAATTTTTTATTTGTTTATTTTAATGTTATTGTCAAGATGTATTCTGGAAATATTTTGACAGTTATAAAAAATAAATATAATTTCTATCCATAATTCAAGGTACATAATACGATCTTAAAATCCTGAAAAAGTGATTTTTAAATAATAATAATAGCGATTGTGAACATCGAGTATATTAGTGAATATGACAAATATCACTTAAAATATTATTTAGTATTAATTCAAACTTGATACCTATTGGAATATTTAGTAAACATCTTTACCTACCTATCGTTAAATTTATTTGTTTCATAGATTCATACATTAGATTTATATCTTGGGTTATCATGGAACCAGCTTTTTATATAAGGAAAATGTATAGTACTTACTTATATAGGTATCCATTAGACAAGGATCAAGCTTATTTCCAAACGTAAAAGAATAAATTTTATTAGCTAAAAAGTATAAAACTTCGACAAAGATTATAGACAAACTGTTTTGTTTCAAGGAACGAACTTACGTATAAAAATCTATTCTAATATGATAAAGAGAGAGCGAATTGAGTGTGCGAAGTAACTCTGGATCCATTTAAACTCTTTTTAAAATTAAGATACCGTTTGAAACACATTATCCCAGATGGTCATATTCTATATTTTATGTATATCTTGATTGAGATTTTTGGTATTATCTTGATTGAGATAGAATCTAGCTGTAGCCCACTGACTACAGCTCGTATATGGCTCGACTGGTGCAGTACCTCACTTTCACGGAAGATCGTTAAGTAGCTAATATAGTTGAGTTTCGTACGGTGAGTGAGCCAGAAGCCTGTCTCCCTCCTCGATTCCTTTCCTTACTTCCTATTCCCTTTCATCCTTAACTCCTTATAAGCTGGCAACGCGTTTGCGATTCCTCTGGTGCTGCTATTGCATGCGGCGGTGATCACTTGACATCAGTCTCGCCTGCTCGTTTGCCAGCTATTCTTATAAATAAAAGTGATTGCATCTGGCTGGATTGTATTTTGGAACACACCCTATATGTTCAATTTGATCATTTAACATAAGATGACCTAATTGTTTGCCAGCTTTTTTTCAAAAAAAAAAAGGTTCCTTAATGCGAACTGTGATTTTTAAACAATGTGATTAAAGCGTCTCTAAATTGTATAATAGATTAGTACATATTATAATACATACTACTTAGTACTTTTGAATAAAGTTATACCGAATTCCTATTGTGGTTATATTTTTTTTCTTACTTATCGATAAATTAAACATACTAACAATTTTCGAATAAAAAAAATGCGTATATTTTATTTTATTTTAGGATTTCTAACAAAAGATACACACAAAAAAAAGAACAATGTTACTTTAGCACAATATGTGTGCTCCTTCAATTTCAGGAGACCACAGCTTGCTCATATAAATTATTAACATTTTGCAAATAGAAATGAAGAAACATAAACTTAACAAATTGCTAACTTAAAACAAAAACAAAAATAAATATATAAGGGTTAAAAAAATTACTAACGCAAGCGAGGCCGCGAGGGGCAGTTAGTATCTAATACGAAGAATTGAAGTGTGCAAGGCTGATCGCACACGTACCTACTCAATTACACTGTTACACGAGTGAGCGCTCCCCATGCGCAGGCGCCGATGACGCACAACCATTAGGTTCACGATATTACGATACTAGTGATAATGCATTATCTTTTTTATTTGTAATTATTTCTTATAGATTTTAAAGAAAATAAGCGGTTTTTTTAATTAAACAACAATATTTTACAAGTGTTACACTTTACAAATCCACCTTTTTTGAAGAATTGAAAATGTTATTTTAAGTAAAAAATAGAAACTTAAAAAATCGTTCAAAAACTATTTTTACGTAATTCGACAGTCATCAATATCGTTTAAAATATGACTTGATTTTCATTTTAATGGATATTGGAAAAATTAGATGCAATTTATTGTGGCGAAATCGACAATTTGATTTTAAGATAATAGCGATAGCCGGCACGCAATTAAACACATCTGTGTGTAAAGATTAAGTTAAACACAGTAAAGTAATTCCAGCTGTTTTGATTTTAAAACAACTGAATCGATTTTGATGAAAATTCTATGAGACCAATCTAAAAGTACTTTTCTTAATAAAAAAAGTTAACCAAACCGTTCATGCTGTTCTCAAGTAATCGGCGCACTTACGTAAAAGTCACCGTCACGAATTGAGAAGTTACTCCTTTTTTTGGATAACTTAAAAATCAAGTGTATAAAATTCGTACGAATTCGTACAATACACGAACTTTAAAATTATACAAAGGAAATATTATAAACAACACCTATGATGTACCTACAACCTACGAATGCCTTTTGAACAAATATTGTAAGACTAAAAACTATTCTTTAAACTTAGTTTGAAAAAGTTATTAAAATGTTCGTATAGTAAATTCTTCTTTCTTGTCTTATTCTAATTCTTACTTACTAAGGTACACAAAAACTATTAATACTCTAAAAATATCTAATTCTCGGACCATTTCACATTTTTGATTCAGTATCAATGTTTTCAATATATGATTTACCCTAAAAATTTTTACTAGTTAAAGATTGAAACTTAATCACACTACAATGTTAAAATTGTAGCGAATGCTTAAAAAAATCTTACGATTCGTCGAATACATTGCATTTTGTAAACACAGTGTCACAATGAACTCACACAATTTGACAATTTGTATATTATATATTTTAATTTTCTTTATCAAAGAAAGTGTATTTCGTTGTCCTTTAAAAATATATTGATAAAACTTTCATTACTTTTCAAGGTTCTTATAACGTTTACACGCGTGAAATCTCTATTATATTAATATATTTATCTATATCAAAATGTATAAAAATCGACACAAATTTGGGCTTAAAATTTTCATCCACACTTAAATGAGATTCAACCATTAAAATTAGCATAAAATAAGAAAATATATCACGCATCATACACACAAACAGCCATACTTAAAATCACTTTCTTTTTTGAAGTCGATTAAAAACCCTATCGAGTCGACGCTATTATCATTTATGTAAAGTTATGCGTTAGTTTATCAACTTATTACTTCGGAGATCTTGAGAATCGAAGCAAAAATCTCACTTCGCTAAGAGCATTACCGTGAACATTTATAATCGGCTAAATATCGAATTGTTCCATCCATTGTTTGGAGCATTTAAACCTCCGTACCCTCGAGAATTGGTTTCGGGAGTATTAAGCCCGCCGCCTTCGGAAAAACTCGTTACAAACGAACAAAATTAAACTTTAAACCGTGCCAATTAAGTCGATTTTCGATTGTAGATACATCTAAAATAATTCCTGAAAAGTGAAAGCTTTCCTACGCAAGGTATTTAGGTTTAAACTCCTATTGAAAGAGGTGAAAGTTTGAGGGTTGTATCGTAAGGGGATAGTGGACCTTAACGATCTGTTATAAGGGGTAAATTTGTTTGAAGTTCGACGAGTGTTGAGAAGATTGTGCAGTAACGAGTCTACACACAGGGTGTAATTGTATCGGGGATCAGGATCGACCCGCGAGTTTTTAGTGAGGGATAGTGTCGATAAGGAGGAGGATGGGGTGTAAGGGAATTTGATCCTTAACGTTGTCGTAACGTTTTACTCTTCGCTCAAGTGGTATGCTAATAAATCGTAGCCTATAAGTAACGTATAAGCTATGTATATACAAAACAACGTTTCATTTACCAAAATCGAGCATAGTCTAAAAAGTGCCACAAAGGTACTAGCACATATACATACATAAATAAATAATACATACGCTGATAAACATATTACCTTCCTCTGAGTCGCGAAGTCGTATAATAAGTACTTTTTGACGTCCTTCCAAACATCCATACATTTTCGAGGACTCCTCACAAACTTTTACGTTTATGTAATTATAAAAATTTTTGCGTTAAAAAAGTAGGTAATAAAATTAACAATTTATTAAAAATATATTATTTTAATAATATACGGCTGAAAAATAGCCAGTCATGGATACTGGCGCTAGAAGTAATAAGCATTAAAATCATTTTTCCTCTAGAATCGCGGCCCCTTAACATGAACAGACTCAGACTTTCATAAAGATTTACATTATTTTTTTATCATTGTTTTACACCTGAAAGAATTTTCTGTCAGTGCCTTATTTCTGATACTCCACAGTTTTCGTAAGGTTACCTAGATAACCGCTATAAGACTACAGAGTTGTTTCATATCGATTACGAAAGTAAAACTTACAAGAGTAATTCTTGCTCAACACACCTAAAGAAATTCTAAAAATGTATACACTTTAAAAAAAATCCAGTTAATAATATATTATACCTAATTATATTTAAATTTGTCTATATTATTTGTTAACTTGACCAAAAGCCATTAAAATAAGAATTTGTTATTTAAACTATAGTAAACAAAAAAAACCTTACACGTTTCATTTTTGAGCTGACAACACATTTGCTCCTCTGGTGCTGCAAATGTCCATGGGCAGTGATCACTTAACATCACGTGTCGTACCTGTTGATTTCCCAGCTGCTTTTTATATAAACAAAAACCAAATATTATTGGTTGAAATGCAGCTTTAAAGACTGTTAAGTTAAATAAATATACATTTTTTTCCAAAATACAATACATCAATCCCATATACAAGTAAAGGTATAACTAATACCTGGTTAAGTTATAGAAGAATTTAAAACTTTATCCATTTCTTATAAAAGTGTCTTAAAATAATTGAGAAGTACAGGGAGTCAACTGGGGACCCAAGAGCTGGCTACCTTGGTCAAAGGATCAGCTTGGCCATTCAACGGGGTAATGCTGCCAGTATTTTGGGAACTTTACCCAGATGCATTGGCTTAGATGAGGTCTACAATCTTTTGTAATATCCTTTTTTATTTATTTTTTTGTATTAATTGACTTTAGTTTTTTTAATGTTATATCAGTTAACATTAATGTAAATATTTTATTTTCACTAATAAATATAGAGACGAAGAGAAGAGAAGAAAATTAAAAATAAATAGACAATATTGACACAACACTTGCGTTAGCTACTTTTATAAATATTCTATCAAAGCTACAAGATTTAGATTATCTATAAAAATATATCGATCTTTATATAAATCCAAGGTAATACGATAAAGGTCAAAATCAAGTGCGTCCATATTCATCGACAAGTCGAGAATAGTGTCGTGTAACATCACTATTTTTATAAAGGGGTCCGGCCCCCTTGGTAAGCCAAGGGCGAGATAGGGCGGTTATTTATTGTTGTATTCGTTTTATTTTTATTTGTTTCGTCTTTTGTTATAATTGCTATTTGGTGCTTAATGATCGGCCTGTTAGTTTGGGCCCGTTTCTGTCTAGGCGAGAATCGCACTTGTAAGCTACTCTCGTAACTGATAGAGGCCTGGTAACAGTTAGCTAAGTAAGATCTGTGTCAATAAAAACTAATAATTCAAATTCATAAGAAATATAATGAGGAGTTCTGTTTTGTTATAGAATAAAATGTCTATATAAGTTTAAAAATTATTATGTGTTAGTTTTCTCAGTTATTTATAGTTTCTTTTGTTTATTTTGGTAAAGATCGCTTGAAATAGTTTGAATTTATATTCTTAATAATCAATCTGGCTTCCAATGAAAAAACAGAAAATAACACCTCGGAAAAAAAAATTGAATGTGTCATACCTTAATTCATAATATAATATTAATTCATAATTAGAATTAAGAGTATGAGTATGTTTAGACAGACGTTCAGGCTGTTTGAGCTAAGCCTAAGTATATTATTATTAAAAAAAAAAACAAATATAACTCAACAATTTGTGTTCTAAAATGGCCGTTAAATATAAATGTTTTAAAATATATGTAACGTAATATTACATAAGGTAATTATTTAGGGCAAGAACAAAAATGACAATGACAATTTTTTTATTTTTTTTTATTTAGTATAACTTTATATAAAGTTTTATTCTATAGTACGTACTTTATACTTCAGAATAACTTTTTAAACAACTACTACTACTACATAATTCAACACTATATATAGAACACTAGAACATTTTCACACTAGTCTAATTTTTACAATTGGGTGCTGATAAGCAATAATGTGTCAACCCACAAAAAGTCAAGTTTTATTTAACATTATACAAAAAAAGTCAAGTCAAGTCATTTGAACTACTACTATAAGTACGGAAAAAAGTTTCTTAATCAAATGTTTAGAATATTGAAGTGAGTTTCATATTTTGGATTATGCAATAATTTAATATATTTGAAAAACTTATTATTAGAAAAATCTTTACTAGCGATAGGCTGCTATAAATTAATTATACTTTTTATCAAAACAGAAAAGAAATGATGGATATATGCTTCTTCAAACAGATGTGTTAAGAATAGGTTCGAAATCTTTAGACGCTATTTTCTCAAAATGTCCCTGTGACTTGACACAGTATTGCATATCAGCATCCAATTATAGAGTATAAAATATTGATAAACATAAAAAAAAACATTCACAAAAACCCACATACGACATATTTGGAATAATAATTTACATTAATTAAATAATCCTTAAGGTCTACAAATACGCCAAGACTTAATAAAAAACAATTTCAAAAGCAAAATACGCAATTCGGTTTGCTTGAGTGACAAACTAAATTTAAAATTAAATAATCAAACAACTAAGCCGATTTTGGTCAAAATTACATAGTCTAAATCGAATTCAAAATATACCACTTTCAATAAAAATATTGAGAAATGACAAAGTTCTGAGGTAAATACAAATTGAGAGCCTCGAAAAAAGATATTTTATTAAATTTGCTTCAAAAAATTAATAAACAATACCCAGTTCAAATAGTATCCGTTTTGTGAAATTCGTTTAAACAGAATGTGATTATTATTAAGTTGAAACTCGTAACGACATCTGTTTTCAGGAGACGAGATACTGAAGGGTGGAGAGAGCGGTTCTGAAACAAGAAAAGAGCATTTTACTTTAGCTACCCTCCGAGAGATGGCTGTCATCTGTTTAATGTAATATTTTAAATAATAAATATATCATAATTAATATAATTTTTAATAACTACACCAAATATATGAAATTACATAAACATATTTATTTTACACATTAAATAATGAACTTTAAACATTTCTTAAGGATTTTTATTGTATAACTTTATTTTCAAGTAGATTCGATCCTTACTTCCTTATAATATAAATACGAAAGTAACTCTGTAACCGAATACCGATTTAAATAAAATTTCGCACAGAAATAGTCTAGAACCTGAGAAAGGACACAGGCATTATACAATTTAACGTGGAAAAAGGGCCTCCTTGTATTGGGCTACAGCTAGGCTCTACCTCCATACATACCTTAGAACATGACATGTAGGCTCGAAGTTTTTAAATATCTAACAAAATGTCAACAAGCAAAATTAATATAATAATAATAAACGCATCACACTCAACGGCTCCCATTAAGATCTTATGGTCTTGTGTCGGGAGTCCGGAAACACACACAACACTAACACAGACACCCAGACCACGACAAACATCCATATGGCCAATACTGACATTTGCCGTGAGCGGGGATCGAACCCGCGACCGTTAGCGCTTCAGTCAGTTGCAGTGACCACTGCGCTAACGTGTCTGTCAATATCGATGCAACCTATACCAACTAGTATTATAAAGATGTTAAATTCGTTTATTAAGGGGTTAATCTCAAGAATTACTGATCTGATTTGAAATATCTTATTGTTTTGAATAGTCTGTTTATTTAGGAAAGTTTTAAGACATATTACATCACGCTATGACAAATATGAGCGAAGCAATAACCATACACGCGGGTGAAATCGTGACGAGTAGATACCAATAAAAGTGTTTAATAAAGTCCCTTAGTCTCAGTGACAAGAGCAATGGGCACCTTATGTGTTATAAATTGGCCAGCGTGCTGTATTTTAAAACCAATAGTTAGATATAGTTATCAAATTAGTAGGTTTTCAGTGGAGATCATGAGTTCAAGTTCAGTTCAGTTCCCTGAGCTACTACATCTAAGTTTTACAAGTTATGTTCTTTTAAATTTCGAATAGTGTTAGCAGCCTGTATTTTAATCTTTATTACCTTAAAGAAGTTTCAATGATACACCGCCGTTACGGGATTTAAACCAAAAACACGTTTTTTTACCATAACAAACTCTTCATTGTCGGCGCAGCTTTGATCGTGTCGGTGCGTTTTAGCGTTTACCGCGATTGTGCGCTTGCGCAACAAAAGTGCTGGATGCTAATCTTTCCATTGTACGTGTAACAAATAAGTGTTTGGTTTGTAAACAGATAATTTTAAAGGCTTTATAGATTTTCTCATGTGGAATTTTATATTGTTGGAATTTTTTTTTTTCGTTGATTAATTGATGGTGATGTGATAGAAAAAATTAAATTGAATATTAAAAAACGCACACGTATGTATATGTATGTACCGAAAGAGTAAATTATAATCGAGGTCGCAGATTCAAATCTGAGGCATCATTGTTGAAAATTATCGTTATAAAGATAAGTATTAATACGTGAAGCAAAAACTTGTTACCCCTTTTTAAGAAAATTCCGCGGAAGGAGAAGTATAAACGCATATTTATAGTTTATATAAAGAAAGAGCGAAGAATGGTAATATATACTTTTTAATTATGTATAAAATACACACATCCATATATGTATACTTGTATGTTTATTGTTTAAGTCTGTCTGTGGTCAAGTTGAGAATTGGTTATCTGTGGTCTATTTTGAAAATTGGTTGAAAATTTTATTAACAAATATATTGCCAGCTTAAAAAGTATAAGGGATGAAGACAAGCAGGAAATAAGGAAAGGAATAGGGAACGGGGTTAGACTTCCGGCTCTCCTATTCATAATACTAAATAGTTATATTAGCCGCTTCAGAATATTTTCTGTATGGTACAGCCCCTGTCATGCCAGCCTGGGGCTACAGATCGGTTCTACCACACTGAAAGAACTGTTTGTTATTACTTTATCCCATAAAAAAGCGATCCTTAAATGTGTTCACACTTCATTAATGATGATCATCCTAATTAAACAAACCCTGTGTAGCAGTAGCTAAATTGAATTCAGTATTTTCATTAAGAGATGCCAACACCACGCCAACCAGCAGACACAGTGTCAATTATTATCACATTTTATTTAAATTAATGATAGTAATAAATATATAAATAGCTACCTACCCCCCCCCAGTTTCACTCGCGATTTAGTAACTGCTTTGCTCCTATGCGTCGTAGCGTGGTATTCCTCCTTCGTCAATAAACGTACTAAGAAACTCGATAAGAATTTCTCAAATCGATCTAGCTCGAAGCCTTATCAATGCAAACAGAAACATTCAAATATTACCTCTTTTTAATATTACTATAGATAAAAAAATAAAATATTGTCTACCGTTAATTTTATCATTAATGAAAACGAACATTAATATAATACAACAAATTGCAACTGGGTTTACGTCTGACGTATCATATAAAACCCGTTAAGGATATCAATATGCGGCTTTTTAATTTTAATTTATAGATGTCCGGTGACGTTTGGACCACAGGAAGTCGTATAAAAATTTGTAGGCTGATAAGCAATAATGTGTCAACCCACAAAATCAAATCTGGAGGTATTGATGTATTTTGATACTACGTCACGTATTTAACATTATTCAATAAAATTTCAAGTCATCTAAATTAAATAAGTAAGGAAGAAAGTTTATTAATTCAATGTTTCGATTTCAAGTTCTCTATTTGCAATTTATAAAATATACTCAAATATTAAAAAAAAATTTATTATTTGATAACACATTAAATATATCAATCTGCTTTTAATTCATTATGCCTTTTAATAAAATAGAAAAGAAAAAATGGATATATACGTCTTCAAACAAGTTTATTAAGAATAGGTTCAACATCTTTAGACGCCATTTTCTCAAAATAAAGTCCACGTGGCTTGACACAGTATTGCTTATCAGCCTCTAATTGTCCAATCGATTACATATAGCGTGCTCTATATACAAAATCGTAGATATTGGTGAGTAGACATGTTAAGAGTCGTCCGTACATACAATATCTGTCATACTACAAAAGACGCATTAAAACCATGTTGAACACGTGTCTAAACAGTGTTTAAGATTTAAACATTGCTTAAAATATTATCTAAATTGCTTAACAGCGAATAAACTCATAAAAAAACTTATTGATAAAATGTTATACGTTACATTTGACAGCTGAAATAGGTTTTAAACATCTATTAAACTTACTTAAACGTATATTAATCTATGTCTAAAGCATGTTTAACTCAAAACTGTCTTAGACGCGCGTTTAACGCCTGTTTAAATCTTTTGTAGTAAGGCAGTATATTTTTATTTTTTGAAGATATAAAACAGAGAGAGAGCGAATTATGTATGTGCGAAGTAAACTCCGGAACTACAGAAACATAAAAAACTTCTTTTATAAATTATAGATGGTATCGTTTTAAAGTATTATCCTAAATCGTCCTAGGTTATATTTTATATCACATACTAATATATTTACAGGTAGAACCTTTTCAAATTTTACAGATATTATGTGTCACGTGTTAAACGTTACATGATTAAAGGTGATTCTGCATAACAGCTTGTCCCATATTAAACCGTAACGTAGAAATACTTTTGTCTAAGAGGTTGTAAGATATTCCTGTAAATTGTCTCAAAACCGAGTATTAATCACTAACTTCCGCCCGTGACTTCGTCCGCGTGGCATAGTTACTTTGAGCTAACGCTGACTTTAACTTGCGACTTAGTTTATGTGTATAGGTAAGTAAGTACTTTGCACATTGTGCGCGCAGTACTCGATTTAAAATTGCAATATTTCCTAAGATATTCATTTAAATCGAATGATGTAAAGGGCAATTTTTTTTTAATTTAAATACTTGTTATAAATAATGTATTTATTTGGATAAGGATTAATATCATATTTATAAAAACACCTTCGCAAATAATGCAAGTTTTCAAACCGGACCAGTAGTTCCTTAGATTAGCGCGTTCAAGCAAACAACCAAACAAACAAACTCTTCAGGTTTATAATATTAGTATAGATAACACGGGAAAAACCTGAAAGAATCTTTTATTTAGGATAGTTTATAATATAGTAATAACAATATAATAATTCATACAAAAAAGAGAAACTTAATTATTTACAAATCGTAATGATTACTGTATAAATCACAATAAGAGCCGAGATGGCCAAATGTTTAAAACTTGTTGATCTCAACCGACGATCGCGGGTTCAAACCCCGGCTAGCACCGCTGCGTTTTCAAGTGCCAAATTTCTGTTAATTCATCTCGAGCTCGGCGGTGAAGGAAAACATCGTGAGAAAAGCTGTATGTGCCGGTAGAAATTCTGACACATGTATATCCGGCAACCCGCAGTGGAGCAGCTTGTCGGATTAAGCTAAACCTTTTCCTTTATGGGAGAGGAATCCTTTGCCCAGCAGTGGGACATTTACAGGCTGTTACTTAGTTTTACTTTTTGTGGCAAGAATAGCAGCGTTTCCCATTTGAATCGCAATTCCAATTCTCTGGGCGAAAAATACGCCTCCTGTCACCAGTGGAGGCATTAAAAAAAATAAACAAAATAATACTATAACTCGTGCACTTAATGAATATAGGTCACTTAAAATAATAATTAAAAGTACGCTTATTTTTCCAACCTCAAGGATTATACTCATAATTAACTTATTGTAACCACAACCCAGCACGACGTCTCACGAATAGTTAACAATACTTAAATCTTAAGTAACAGTTGACGTATTTCAAAGTATAACAAAGTAATTAGCCATCTGCCGTGCCCGAGTATCGCTTCTTACAATCACCATAATCCTACCCCGTTACCTGGGGTATTATTAAAGTAGGGGGTAAGGGGGGAGGGTATAAAGAAATCCTATTTTCATAGTTCAATTCACCTACCGCCGTAATTTGGTTAGTACGCATCGATGCATTGGGCTCCCGTTTTATAGTCAAGATAAATAGTTTTGATATTTGGAATTAATTGATTTAATATTAATGTATCAGGTATTTATAATGTATTTATCGTCTTTACTATGTCTATTGTTTATGTTTCAATGATACGTATTGTTTTAAGTTAATTCTATTATTAACAAAAATTCTAATTTAAGTTTAAATCAAATAGATAACTAAGCAAACAAGTGGACAAGTAAACATAAAAATGGTCGAAAATTTTAAAAAAATAATAATAGGTACTCAGGAGTAAGTTCATGTCTAGTTAAAGTGTATACTGTAGTACTGCAAAGGTATTAAAGCACAGTTGGAAACTGATAAGCAGTACTATGTTAATCTACATGGAATTCATTTTGAGAAAATAGTGTCCTAACATGCCAAACCTATTCTTAATAAATAAATTTGAAGAAGTATATGTTCATATTTCTATCTAATTTGATAAAAGGTATAATGACTTAAAAGCAGATAATAAAATTTTTTATTTAATAGTTTTTTTTTTCAAATATATTACATTTTTGCATATTGCAAAATATGAAACAGACTTCAATATTCGAAACATTTTGATATTTTTTTTGAATAATATTCAATACGTGATTACGCATTATCAGAATACATCAATATCCCCTATAAATTACACTTTTTGTGGGTTGACACATTCTTACTTATCAGCACCCAGTTGATATCAAAATTTTGTTTTAATCAGTAAGATTTTTACAAAGTATCAAAATCATTCAGCCCGTCAACGAAACGTTAAGATGTTTACAAAGTTATTTCATATTTTCAATTCGTGCAGACGGCGCGGGCTGGCGCGGGCGGGCTGTGGGAAGATTTTGTTCCACCTATAATAGACTTTGAGCTATATTTGTGTATTTATTTAACTATTTTACAACTTAAACTTGCTTCTGAAAGCTATTAAGCTATTTTATTAATCTGTTTTACGGCTGCTAGTCTGTCTTTCGTGTTAGGCAAGAATTAGATACCTAAACTTAAAATATAGTTTATAGCCTCATATTTTCATAAAGATTTACATATAAATGTACATCGCTTTACACCTGAAAAAAATTCACTAGTAGTACTTTTATCTTTTACAGCAATGGCTTTATTTATCTAGGTAACTATTACCAGGTTACAGAGTTGTTTTATGTCAATACATGTCGTGGAATATCTCCCAAAACACGCGAGTTACTTCACTACCAAGTCTGTGATAAAAATTAGACTAAGGCTTGAAAGTTTAAGGCTTAAAAACATATTGACGCTTGTTTTTGTTTAAAACTTACGCAACTATCGCAGTAGATATATTGCTTCTAAAAATAATATATTTAAAAAAGAAAATTTTTATTTTTATGTTAATAATAAAAACACTTTATATTTACACACACACATTTCACACTCAAGCCCCCATTAGGATTTTATGACCCTGTGTCGGGGTCCGGAAGCACACACAACATAAAAACCCAGACCACGTCAACAAACACAACATCCGTATATATATAAAGTTATGAACTTAGCGTCTCCAGTTTCGTTAGTAGGTATATGCGTGAATTTGAGGAAAATAATTCCAAAAAATAATTGTATTGTAGCCAAGTTATATAACGATCTCATTTTATAATATGTGTTCTTTTGTTTTATCGATATCTGCACTAATCTTATAAAGAGGAAAGATTTGTTTTTTTTAGTGTTTTTGTGACTAATCAAACGAAATTTTATAGGGATGTATTTTAAATCTTTCGAAAAAACAAAGGCTACTTTTAATACTGAAAAAATGCACATTTATGGAAAACTAGCATGCCTACATTAACTCTCTTGTGTGTTACGCAGACACTTCTAACTACTGGACCGATTAAAATGAAATTATGTACAGAGATAGTCTAGACCCTGAGAAAGGACAGATTTTTTTTTAGGTATTGAAGTAGGAAGATGAAAGTTTGTATATAAATAACAGTAGAAGCTTAAATCTTATTTTAGGCTTTTGATTAGATATAAATAAATACGACATTTTACGTTTCTAAAATCAATTCTATTGTCAATTCTCAAATTTTACGCGAGCGAAGCCGCGAGCAACTGCTAGTATAATATAAGTAATATACTTAAACTCAACGAAGACACTTCTGTAACCCCACACAATCACGCAACCAATTACCCGTGAATAATTATTTTGAAAATATAATTCGTGTGTCCGTCCATTTATTGTCATTTTACAATAACTGGAAAACACGCCCGTCCCTCAGCGTCGTCTATTCGAGCAGCCGACCGAGAAATCGATAATAATCAACATCTGATGCCAACACGGTATTATCTTACATTGTGGTCGCGAGTTTTCACGAAAAGATTTAGTTTTACCTATGTTCGATATAAATATATAAGTTAAAGAGTTCGTTCGTTTGTTTGTTTGAACTAATCAATCAAAATATACTTTATTCAAGTCGGCTCTCACGAGCACTTTTGAATCGTCAATACACAAAAAAATATATTATTACATTAATTAGGACGCTACCTCGGGTTCGGAATGTAGAATATAGAATGTACCGAGAAGAATATCAAAACGATATTTAAAATTCAATACAATGTTTCATCAAATACAAATTCATCCTGTATGAAAATCATCGTAAGCTAAATCCATGCATCTTTATCGTCAACGTAATCTTGAATAGAACAAAATACTTTAATTTAATTGGGGGGTTATTACGATTTGACAAACTCGTTTTGAGTGACGACCGAAGCATGTAACTACATAATAATATGTTGGAAATTGATTTGTCTCTTTTTTGTGTTAACAAAGTACATTGGTAGAAAAAAAAGTACGTCGTCAAAAAATTAACAACAATTTATTTTACTCTAATATTTTGCGTAAAAAGATACTTTTAATTACTTTTAGCGATTTTAACAAATCATTAACACTACTAAATTAAAGACCATTGGCGACCGCCGGAAGATTAAGTGACTTCGAAAAATACCAGTACATACAAGATTTTAGAACCGATCTTTTTTTTAACATTTTAGAAGGACCAAAGAGTTTATTCGAAGGAGTTCGCAACATTATTAATATGAATAAAAGATCGGTTCTAGTTCATCGACAACGTTCTGTCATATACACATATATATGTATATATGACAGAACGCCGAAACGCCGTGGCATGTTACGATATCATGCAACGTTACTCATCGCTTTGTAAGAGTAATGGTTTTTTTTTCATTTAAATCATCGTAACATTTCGACTTCAAAAACAAACAATATACATTATTTAATTGAATGGCATACTTACATCAGTTATTATATTTTTTGCCAGTAAATAAAACCTTGCCTTTTAGTTCATTCATATCTCTTAGGTTCGTTTTGAAGTCGGTTTAATTAAAAAAGAAAAATTGAAAAGTACAGATACCCTTTGAAACAAAAAGAAGAGCTGTTTTCGAATGATCGGTGAACATACATAAAGAAGTCCCCAGCGAATTAAGAAACTCCTCCTTTTTTGGAAATCGGTCGGAATCCTCCATTGATCTAAGTCAAAGCACATACATAGAAAAAAAACACCAGTATAACCTCACACGTTCATGTTTTTGATTTATTAATTCTATTGGGAACAAATAGGCAGTCGATTACTTGTTTATACCCAACACATGAAGTGTTGTGTTAAATAAATAAATTTAATATTTTACTTCTTAAACATCTTGAAATCATATCAACATTCATATTATAAATATTAGCTTTTAAAATGAGTATTACTGTCCATAAAGTCGTAGCGACAATGTTTATACTTTACTAACAACCTAATTTAAGTGTGGTTGATTCTAAAAAGGTATTTTTTTCATGCATTTTTCCTTTTTCTATCCACCACCTTTTTTAACAATAAGGGATTGATGCGGTTAGATATAATGTAGGCATAGGAGTTAGAATTTATTCTAAAACATGGAATCTTGAGTTATACTATATTTTAGGGTTTTATAAACAGTTACTTAAGACAGCCGAGATGGCCTAGTGGCTAGAACACATCGATCTCAACTGATGATCCCGGGTTCAAACCCAGGCTAGCACCGCTGGTTTTTCAAGTGCTAAATTTGTGTGTCAATTCATTTCATGCTCGGCGGTGACGGAAAACATCGTGAGGAAACCTGCATGTGCCGGTAGAAATTCTGACACTTGTATATCCGCCAACCCGCAGTGAAGCAGCGTGGTGAACTAAGCTCTAAACCTTCTCCTTAATAAGAGAGGCCTTTGCCCAGCAGTGGGACATTTACAGGCTACTTTACTTTTACTTAACACATAAAAATAATTAATTATTTTCTTCTACTTTTTATTAGGCTCTATGTGAGGAGCCACTGCTACATCTTAAAACAACAAAAAATATTTTTCAGTTGATGAATTAAAAAGCCTATGTGTTATTCTGATGTATAAGTTATATATAAGAAAAAAGTAACAGCTATCCATACATACAAACTTTAACGTTTATAATATTATTAAGGATTTTGACGAGAAATGCAAAATATCTCTTCTTCAAGATGTTATCCAGACCTAAAGGTATTCAGATGACTGACGTCCCCAAAAATAAATCCAACAGTACATTCTTAAGTGTCTCAAATTGTTTTTAATAAGGCAAATTAATTGCAAAACAACGTACAATTACGATGATACTTCCAAGAAGACGGGAGCAACGCACGTACGATACGCCGCACCGCCTGCCCGCGCGGAAACTGTCACAATTTGACGTTTCACTTGACGTGACGCATTCTTTATTCAAACAGCCCGCGTTTTATTTTTGTTTCGTTATCGCCGGCTTGATCTGCTTGCCAGTATTTTTTAAACTAACACCTAAAGTAATAGCAAAAAGGTTGTATATCGATTAAATTTAATTAAAACACATGGGTTATAATTTTAATCGGCCGCTATCTGGATAACCTGTTGTAGGGGATTTCGTTTCGTTTCGTGCATCGGACGCGATGAATGCATAATTAAGTGGAAGCCTTTTTTATAATTTCGTTAATCTGAGAAGGACGCGTTACGCCATGAAACTTGACATAGGGGTTAAATTTTGCATTCGTTATTAGTTTTGCAATTGTAATATTATTTATTTATATATATTTTTAATTGTCTTTCAATATTTGAAGTATAAATTTACTTTTATTTTTTTTTCTATAAATCCTCTTTCGTTTAAACATGTAATACTGATATGACTTCAATACTTTTACTGACTTACGAAAAGTCAATTTGACAGTTATTCATACAGTAACAGGTTCTATTCTGAATCCTCAGACACTATAGTTAGCAGTATCAAAAACATACAAACTTCAATTTGAAAAAGCAAAATAAAATCATAAAATTTCAATTTAGACGACATTTCTCAAAACGCAATGTTAATTTACTCGTAGTTTTTGTAACGTTTTAATAGCAGAACAGATCACACTTGACCGTATCTCAAATGAAAGTGAATCTGACATTTTAGATCCCGCTGACGTTACCCATCGCGTTCGAATTTTGAACACATGATGTTTAAGAAAAAAAAGCTTTTTTTTTTCATACAGAGCACCGCAACCCGATCCCCGAAATTCACTTGCTACCAAGTTTATTATTTGATACTCGGGACGGATTAATATTTTTTGACCTTTTTTTTCATATAGTTTCTTTGGCTCGTCGGCATCGCTTTGGTATTTGTATTTTAAGCTTACGTATTGTCGGTTAGACGATAATATGTTTGCTGAAAGCTGTGCCGATAGATAATCCCAAGACATTGATAGCTTCGAAATAATTATTTTGCTACAACTGTTTTTGCTTTTGATCATTGAATATGACCTGAAAATCGTTAATATTTGCGTATTTCATTAAAACAAGGAAGCAAAGAGTTTTTGCTATAACTTTTTTCTTATAACTTTGCGTTTAATTTTATGATGCTTCACGAATAACCATCTCCAATTCACACCATATAGACCATACCAAACATTAATTCCCATTGTACTTCGGATAACAAATGTTACTAATTACATAAAGATATCCTGAAAATGTATTCTTATATTATTTTAATTTGAACTGACCAAAGATTATAAAGAAATGATAGCAAAATTGTACGCAAATATAGATTAAAATATAAGTGTTAATTCAGAATTTACTGAACTAAAAAACCATGCGAAATTTTATTTCGCAACTTAATAATACATAGGAATATATGTATATCGTTTTCAAATTTGCGTAAGTGGTTTTAGGGTATGTTCTGGGACACGTAGCGCCCTGTTTAATCAATATAACACCTTAAATCGAGGTCATGACAAAAACACACAAGTGATGCAACGTCGTGCACTGGCACGTTATGACGTCGAGAAAAGTCACGGCGTCGCGTCGCGTAAATTCACGACGCGCATCGTAAAGGATCACGATCGACGTCACATTTTTTTATTAGCGTACCAAGATGAGACATCTAAATCGTAGTTTGGTAATAGTAGCAGTGGTATGGTGACAATAGTGGTTAAATTTTTTTTTTGTCAAAAGATTTGCAAAGGAAAAATCTTTGTTACTGTAAAAATGGCACACGTATAAAAAAGTTAATCTATAAAATTAATTTTTAAACGTTACCAGTAATAACGAATAAAAATTGACTCTCAAATGGTCCCATAAAAATTTTAGTATCGAAAAGTTTTATACTCACTTTTTTTTAACGTTAGCACCTTATTAAAAGTATAGAATATTTCTCACTAATTGTAATTTAAACTATTTTTATCGTCTTTACGATCAGCGCGGGACGTCTCCCGGTGGTCCTCAAACCGCCTGACACTTTCTTAGGGAACGAAATTGTCAAAATGTCGGCCGATCACGACAACCAGACAAACTTACACTCTACACTAGAATCAAGCCATTTTAAACCTTAATGTAAAAACATAGAGACTAATGTATTTGATTTAATTCATTGGTAATGTAACGTTGAAGATGAGTTACGACAAAAAGTCTGAGATCCAAAGATAAGGCACTACATAAAAATATATTTACGAATTTGCTGGCTCTTAGTTTAATTTAATTAAAAAAAAAAATATTTTAAAGTTGTATTTTTTAATAAAGGGAATTGTCAGAAAATTATTTGATAGAACACACGTATTAACCTTAAGTCTTAAGTTTAAATTTTTATTACTAAAAGAAACGCAGGTATATTAACTACCCACTTCATGCGGATCTTCTATGAGAATGAGGGACTGGCCTTGGTTGATCCTGCCAGTATACGCGCTGTAATCAGTTAGCCACAGCTAGGCTCTACCTTAGTAGTATAGCGATTCATTTGATTTTTTAAATTCAAATTATGATTTTAGCTCACATCTATACTAATATTATAAAGCCGAAGAGTTTGAAGGAACTACTGGTACGCTAATTTCAGGAACTACTGGTTCGAATTGAAAAATTATTTTTGTGTTAGATAGTTTATTTATTGAGAAAGGCTATAATACATCACACTACGACTCATAGGAGCGAAGCAGTAACCATAAACGCGAGTGAAACCGCAAGGGACAGCTAGTAAAAAAATAAATGAACAGGATAATCATATAAGCAATATAACTTAATATATATTGTTGAAACCGTAATTAATCGAGGTATAAAACTGTAGGCATACCTATCAATCTATGTACGAGTGACTCGAGTGAGGTCGGACTAATTATTCGGAATAATCGCCGTGTATCGATCTATCGATAATTAGCCGCGACGATGTCGCGCGACCGCCCACAAACCTACACCTCCTCAAACTTTACCTAATAAACTTCCAATTTCGGAACTATCGTCAATATACAATAAATATAGTACCTACTAATTTCAGACTTCACCCACATTTCGTATGACGAGAATTACAGTAAGATTTACTCTAGTAAGTGATAAAAAACTCTGTAACCTGGTAACTGTTACCCAGTAGACTTATGAAAGCTGCGAGTCTGTAAAAAATCACTGACAGTAAGTTCTTTCAGATGTAAAGCGACAAACGAATTATGTAAGTCTTTATGAAAGTCTAAAAGCAAAACCTATAAGTGTCATTCTCGCCTTAATGATGAACACGTGGTTTGAAGAGTTGCCTAGCAACGGCTGTTGATGTCAAGAGAGAGAATATGGCGATATATTAACAAGAATTAATCCACGGGCCCCCGACAGGAAAGGGCCCCGGTCTAAAAGAATTGTTTTAATCAAAATCTTATTAAAGTAAATTGATATTTAATTATAAATATGTATAAACTTATGATCTTAAAAATAAAACTTAGCAGATATTTAACTAAACTGCACACAATATATAATAGTTCTAGTTTTGGTCTACTTATGTGGTTCATTAAAATTGAGTTGTACTTATTATTCGTCACTTCTGGACTCCTTGAAAGTATATATTGTATAAAAAGAAGATACAGAGGTACAAAAATCAATCCAGCCTTTTGGTCAGTGACAACTTAAAATGGTTGTTGAAGAAATTTTATTTTATCCCGTAAAAGATTATTTTTCAAATAATTTCATTGTGAATTCAAGCTATCTCCATAACGTATAAACGAGTTATTATTAAGGTGGCTTTTGTGGTGCCTAACTAAAATGCTATCCCCCTTAATCTCGCTTCAGTTCATGAAAGAAAATAGCTCGTCGCATCACAAACATATATAAATCGGTGCTATCTAATCATGTGTATGATATAGTTCATAAAATCAAGACTACACAAACCTATTTTTAACCCTGCTTTGATACCAACTTTGACTACAACAACCTTATATAAAGACTAGCTTTTGCCTACGACTTTCTCCCATTTCATTTCTCAGAATTTTTTTTTTTATAACTTTAGGAGATTAACTTTAAAAATATCGTTTAAAGCGGACGTCATTACAAATATATATGAGTCAAAAACATATTTTGTTAAATATTTTTAAAGATTAACGTTTATTTATTTAGAAAATATTATTTAAATTAATATAAAAAATTCGCATAAAACTTTGAGCACCGATTAATATTCAGGAATAAGATGGATCGTCACCCTCTCGACGAGGTGTCGGAGCGGCACGCCGCCATTCCTATAATCGAATAATAATCGTTATCGCGTAATCGATTCATTCGTCCCGAAACGATTCGGGTCTTTTGAAATCATTGATTTTTTTCTCACACAAAAAAAGCGATGACAGTTGTTTTAACTTGTAAAATATTAGTTAAAAATCTATATCTTAAGGTTAAGACAAAATAATAATAAAACTTTAAACATTTAAATATTGAGTTGATTTGATACCAAAGTGTTTAGTAACTACCTACCAAATTTTTTAAAATATTATTTATAGTTAAATCCTGTTTGATTTTTTGGTTAACACCTATTTTAACTGCTTAGTATTAAATCACAATAGCAAGTACTTTTGTTATAAAATAGAAATATTGATCACTGTTTAAATTTATTATTATTATTTTATAAAAATCAATTAAAAATAATATAAAATAAGCAGTCATTTTTTTAATATTAATAACAATAAATGAAGTGAGCGATAATTATGTATTAATAATACCATAATATAATTTCACAAACAAAATATATCCATCTATAATAACCGAATCAAAAGTTTAAGAAGCTTTGCCAATAGAGACATCGGTCCGGCGCGCGCGCAGACCGAGCGTGCCAACCCACTTGCTCACTGAGTGGACAATCACCATTATATTATAGCTATGGGTAAAACGCTTAACGCTTAAGCAACGCATGCATGAAAATCCAACCCTAATATAATATTATTTATTTACAACGTTTATTCTCAGCTTTTTCGTGTTTGTGGTTATTACTTCGCTCATATGAGCCATAGCGTGATGTAATGTAGCCTATAACCTTTTTCAATAAATAGGCTGTCAAACGCAAAAAGAGTTTTTCAAATCGAATTAGAAGTGTCCGAGATTACATAAAAATTTTAACTCTTTATAACTTTTCTGATCCAACAAAATAAAATAATAATACTTAAAATAAACCGGTCAAATTCTAGGCGAATGTGAATCGGCGGTTCCGTACAAACCTGTAGGAATATGAATAAGACCAATCTACCTACTACGGTCAGATATTTACAACTAATAAACGGCGTTCTTACTTATATCTAGTACACTTTTCTTTCATATTTACGATAGAATAATTCGAAAGTTTTTTTTTTATTGTAAAATAAAAAAAGTAGAAATATTAATTTAATATTTGCACCTAAAATTTGAACGCACAGATAAAATTATTTGTCCGCTGATACGCTCTATAATTATCACAGAGGTAGCTTGGTTTATATTCCGAAAATAATTATTTTTCAGGGGTACGTAACCGAAGGGTGCAAACACACACGCATTACAAGACATGAGATGACATACGCACTACAAGTCACAGCACGAAATTTGCACTACACGAAACGAAGAAACGTAAGACTCACTTTTTAACCGACTTCTTCTGTTCTTTTTACGTATATACGGTTAATTAATTTCTTTGTTTGGTAAAGATTACTCTCAGATTGGCTCTTTATAATTTTTATCAAAATCGCTTCAGTGTTTTTAGTTTTGAAATCAAAATAACTCGAATAAATTTGTTTGTAATTACGTTTTAGTCCATATCTACATAAATATATTTAGTAGTACCTGGCTAACTAATATAATTTAGCAACCTTAGTTTCCTATAAACCCTAAAGTAACAGAGTAAGTAAAAAAATAAGGTCATTTAAAATCATAACATTAAACTCTTTGATCGCTATCACGTAAGTTTTCAACAATCTGTCAAACGTTAACTAAATGTCAAAACTCATAATACTATGATATTTTTTGCCACCGACCACCCGGCCACTCGGTAGCGCACTTACCACGGCATATTAGATGCCATTGTTAAAAATTATTGACCAAAAATTATACCACTTTGAATACTTTAAACTTATCTATTACTTTCTTTTTCATTGGTCAAAAGCTTGTCTAGATTTAATAAAAAGGTCGTGCGGAATTTGTCTTTTTAAAATGATTACACAGTCTTTACTATTATTATGAAAAAGTAATATTTGTTTGTGTGTTTGGAAGTTTGTATGTCCGATCCCGATTTTAAAAAATATTTTTGTGTTGGATCGTCCGTTTATTAAGGTTACATCACGATATAACTCACAGGCGCGAAGTAACCATAAACACGGCTGAAACCGCGAGAGGTAGGAAATAATGAAAATTAATCGCCAAATGTATATGAACATCGATTCAGAACAGCTGTACATATTTGGCTAATTATAATTCAGGGCAAGGAATGAAAAAAAAATGAAAAATTAAAAAATACGGCTTTTAATAAATAAATTTATTTAAGCAATGTGAAACGACAATTTAATTTTATTTATGAAGCGTTTTAAAAATCTTTTTCTTAAAACATAAGCCCTCTTGCCTTAAGCAAAAGATTAAAAAAATTGTATCATATAAATAAGAGTTAATTGTTCATAAATATACCAACCAATCTCCAAATACTACATACCAACGTATTAGGTTATAAATAACTATATTAACGGTTTTTTAGAATAATCACCAAACCCACTCGTTAACTATTGTAAGATATGCACAGATTATACCAACAAAGAAATATCATTATGATAATCCTTTTGGGGGCAGTAAGTTAGTTGTTTTCGTATTGTTCGATACAAAGATTTTCTAGGAATTTCGATATTTAAAAATCGTATTTAAAATTTAATACGTGTTAAGTAATATACTTGAAGATGGTAGAATTTTTTAATTTCTTTACCTACTTAAAGCTGTAAAAAAATCTGTAGTATACTAAGCGCTAATCCCAGCGAAGAGGACAGTTTTTTGTTCTCTTATTAAAAAAAACACCAGAAACACGTTTACAGTCAAAGGAACTATTTTTACAAGACTTTTTTATTATTAAAAAATATTTGTTATCATTATTCATTATTGTAATCATTAAAACGCTATTATAATTATTTAAATATAAAAATATCATTTACAACCTTATGGTTCATTGAATCTATGATTAATTATATAATTGCAAAATCAGGAAAATTAACATTTTAAATGTATATCATATATTTGGAAACAGAAATAAAGAGGGGATCCAATATACACATATACGTACCAGTACCGTGCCCACTTCCTAAAAGGAATTTTACGCCTTAGGCTTTGTTACCTCTCAATTTGAGCCACTATGAGCCGATCATAGGTATCTTATTATTTTTAGAAATGTAGTTAGTGTATGATCTTAACAGAAAGGTCAGTAATCTCGTCACACGGAGGACCCACCGACACCACTGTCAGTTGTAATCATCAATCAATTTTCTAAATTACTATGAAGAAACCGAATACAAACACATAACGTTTCAATGTATAATATTAAGAACTTTTTAAATATAGAATAGGGTTATCTATACTAATATTATAAGAAGGTAAAACTTGCTGGTAAGTTTGTATGTAGGTGGTAACCTCAGAAACTACTGTTCCGATTTGTAAAATTATTTTTGCGTTGGATTGTCCGTTTATTTAGTAATGTTATAGGCTATGTTACATCACGTTGCGACTCATAGAAGTGAAGCAGTAACCATAAGCGTAAGTTCTAGATTTTCGCGATTAATATTCATTGAAATAAAACTATTTTAAACGGATTCAAATCGCGTATATTAACAATTTTTTCTTCCCGACGTTTCGAGCACTTTGCAGCGTTCGTGGTCACGGGTAGACTAAGGTGACATTTGTCTATTTGAGGTTTTAGAAAATATTATTTACAACTACCGCCAACGGTGATCACCGCTGCCCGTGGACATTTGCAGCACCAGAGGAGCTAAATGCGTTGCGTTAAAAAAGAAGTAAATGATTAACACGAGCCGAGATGGCCTAATGACCGTGGGTTAAACCCCAGCTAGCACCACTGATTTTTCAAGTGCTAAATTACTGTTTAAATTCATCTCGAGCTCAGCGGTGAAGGAAAACATCGTGAGGAAACCTGCATGTGCCGGGAGAAAATCTGACACATGTACATATATCCACAAACCCGCAGTGGAGTAGCGTGGTGAATTAAGCTCTAAACCTTCTTATCAATAGGAGAGGAGGCCTTTGCCCAGCAGTGGGATATTTACAGGCTGTTACTTTACTTTAAATGATTAAAGAAAATAAGGAAAAAGGAAGTAGGAGCGGGTTAGGCTTCTTGCATTTTCTTTCACCGTACTTAACGCAGCTGTATTAGCTACTCAATACCAGTCTTCTGTGAAACTGAAGTACTGTCCCATTTGATTCAGCCTGTGAACGAGCTGCAATCTGTAGGCTACAGCTAGACGCTACCTCAACAATAGTGATCTGGTAGATAATGATGAAATACAAAAGCGTATGTCATATCTGTACATCACATGACTGAGACCACACAACCTTTTAATCACAAACTCATTCCGTTCTCTCCCTCCCGCAGTCCGGTAGCAGAGGTCAAATTGTAATTTAATTTATCTATACGCGGGCCAACTTTTTGCCTTTCAATACGAGATGTATGAAACGATGTAGATAAGTCTTAGGCGAGATTTACACTTGTAGGTTTTGCTCCCAGATTTTCATAAAGATTTACGTAAGTGGTTTGTTATTGCTTTACACCTAAAGTAATTTACTGTCAGTGCTTTTATTTTTTAACTAACTTCCAAAAAAGGAAGTTCTCAATTCGTCGGGGATTTTTTTATTGTTGGAACTATGATTGGAACTATTGAATTACAAGTGATTCAGTACTTCCAATGGTCATCTGTGGTCTTCATTAGCAGTTCCACTTTACCAGATGTGGCTTCGCGATCAAAAATACCTAAATCAGTATAGATGTGTCTATATTTGAAAAGTATCTTCGATTTCTCCAGGATCCCAGCATCAGATCCTGACCTGATGACAAGGCACCAATTTGGAAGTAAACCCTTTCAAACAAAAAAACATTCAAAATCGGTCCACAATCGACGGAGAAATGTTTGAACAAACTAAGATAATTTAAAAAAATACAGCCGAACATAAAACCTCCTGCTTTCTGCAGTTGAAAATGAATAGATAAAAAGAAAATATTAAATAACCAAAATATATACATTATTAAGAAGCCCTTAACCACGAACTAGAATTAAACAAATAATATAAACAGTAAAAATTAAAAATTATTATACAATTTCGAAATGTTTTTCAAGCAATTTTATTTTGGAAACAAAAAAATTTAGTGTGCCTCCTCTAGTGTTCGTAACTCGCGCGCCCCGCGGCGACACCTGATTGATGATAACTATAGTTTATTACACGGAGAGTTAAGTTTAATACTCAAGGGTCACTGCGCGAAATCAATGAATCAGTCGATATGAATTAGATGCGTTCTTAACATTCTTATTAAAAAAAATAATGAAACACCTATATTTAAGATATAGGAACGTATGTATATTGTCAATTACTATTTTCTCTATATACATACATAGAAACTATCGAGTTTGTTGCTGGTTCTTCTCGGTAGAATCTACGTTCCGAACCAGTGGTAGCTTCATTATTGATGTAATATTTTTTTTGTTTTTTCATATATTGACGATTCAAAAGTACTCTTGAGAGCCTACTTGAATACTACAGTACTACAGATTTTTTACAATTGTTAATGGAATTGATATACACGTGTCTTGGATAGTTGCCAAGCAATGAATTGTTGATGTCAAGAGAAAGCGTGGCGAAATATTATTACAACAGGCGAAAAATAAAGACTCGGACAATGTCTTATTGTTATTCAGTTCTGGACTCTTTAAAACTATGTATGTCAATTTAGTTATATCTAATAGACATGGATCAGAAATTAGCTACCACAATAGACGATATGTATTCCATGATAGTCTCCATAAGTAAAGCTACATGTTCGTATGTTTGACCTCTATGCGTTCCAAAACTATTGATCATTTTTGAAGAAATTTTGGTAGGGTGTTCTGTGGTCCACAAGGGTTCCCGGCCCAAGAAATCTATATACTTTAAGTGATATTGCAACGCCTGCCGGGTACAGCTGATAGCAAGAATGATGAGAGATGATGAGAGTCAGCTGATGTTAAGTGTTTACCGCCGTCCATGAACATTTTAACTCAGAAGAACTACAAGTGGGTTGCCAGTTAAAAATGGATCCGGCTCTCACTCACTGC
Source organism: Hypolimnas misippus (assembly GCA_037950945.1). Lineage (NCBI taxonomy): Eukaryota > Metazoa > Arthropoda > Insecta > Lepidoptera > Nymphalidae > Hypolimnas > Hypolimnas misippus. The sequence goes on from JBBEEQ010000014.1 coordinate 7,240,115, forward strand.
GAGAGTGAGTTACTGCAGGCATTAGGTAAATTAATCTCGTGCTCGACGGTAACGAAAGAGTGTGGAAACCTGTATATGTTAGGAGCACTTATAATATTATATAAATAAAGATAGGTTTTTATATCTGAATCACTGAATGAATTTCTATAATTTTGGTATCGACACGGATTGGGCTTTGGTTAAGGATAAAAAGCAACTTTGTGTCGTGAATATAAAACATGTAGGAGGTGTAATAGTGGCTGAAAGTGTCAACGCAGACAGAGTCGCGGCGAACATTTCGTTTTGATATAAACAAACAAATTATCAGCCGCGAAACGAATTCATATAACGAAATATACAAATTCGATTACAATCTAATCAATTCTCGATTGGAAATCGACACGATCATCGATCATTCGGTTCGTAATAAACGGTAGCTACTCGAATGCATTCGGTTATCAAGTGTGAAGCTTAGTGCAATGACCCGAGACCTGATCTAGGGAATATTTTTACGATTAAGTTTGTATAATGAAATTGATATAGTGCTTAAGAGTTTTTTTTTTATCAATAATGAAATTTTACATTTGATTCCAAGATGGGTCCATCTTGGTCTTATTGCAAAAGCTATTTACACGGTTTTGCACTATCCTCGACGATGTAATATTATAAAATTAACGTCTATGGCAATTGAACATACAGTTGTAGAAAAATAATACTATAGTTTTATAATAAATATAGTTTTATATGATTTCGAATTAAAGAAATACAGAATGATCAAGTTATGTCAAATTTAATATTGCCTTAGTTAACATATTACTGAACTTTTTAGATACATAGCTCTGAGTGAAATTTCGAATTGTAGGTTTTGCTTTCTTTATTAATATAAAGCAACTTTGTAACTTGGTAATAGTTATCATACAAAAATTAGGCTTGTCAAAAATAAGGCACTGACAGTAAATCCTTGAAAGTGTCAAGCATTGACAAAAAACATAATATCAATTACAAGTGTAACATAAAAAAGTATAATTCTTTCATTATAAATAACTAATTATATTATAACTTTAAAATTCAAGTATATAGTTTCGTATACTTATTTTTCATTTCGGTTTTATGATTTGACATTTGAAAATTCAAAGAAACCAATCTGAAAGTATACCTTTTCAAATCAATAATTATCCAAATTGGTTCACAAATGACGTAGTTCTATTGAAACAAACATTAAAAAAACACACTACGAACTGATAACCTCGTCAAAATCTAAGCCAAATTTTGAATAACAAAATGTTTATTCAGTTTCGAAATGAAGTCAAATATGTAGGTATATTTATGTATGTAGGATTTTTCAAAGTGATTTTTTTTAATTTACGCCCAAGACCTTTGCTGCACCGCAATTTGAAAGAATCAACACTTAATCCAGTAGTCAGACTCGTTAAAAAAAAAACAAGTAATTCTATTATCGTCGCTGCACCATGAGATCAAAGATGGATGGTGGTCATCCCGAAACGGAACAATAGAAAAACATGATAACAATAAAATTTTTAAAGACGGCTCCGCAAACAAACACGAGCAATTTATGCTCTAGTGCATATCCATTACACGCAACAATGTTTAAATCCTGCTTAAAACCTCCTTGCTGTTTCGGCTGTTGAAAGTGATGCTTTGCCGCCTTTACTGAAAAAAAATGGCGCCGAATTCTATAAAATTATAGTCTGTGTGTTCTACTAATCCGTGTTGTTATGATGAAAATTAACAACAACAACATTTTACATACGGAAAAATCTGAAAAATGAAAATCAAATAGAATAGCAGTTCCCCTTTTAAAATAAATCAGATTTCATCAAAGAAATTAGATAAACTTTATTTAAGACGTCTTTTAAATCTTCTTTATATTTAAAATTTACTTGTTATCCTCATCTAGGCATAACAGCTAACTTACCTTTTAATTTTTTTTTAAATATGTAGAAAATTTTATCCCTTTTCTTTCGTAAACCTAGAAGATTATTACTGTGATCTACCGCTATAGTGCTGCGTAGTATTCTAACTGCTGTTTTGTTTCATTTTTATACAAAAATCTGTAATTAATGGTTAAGATGTGCCGCGTTTCGATAACGACAGTGTAAGCAGAATTACCACTATTCTAAACACTTAAAATTGCACTATTCGATGATTTTGTACCGTTTTCGTTAGGCAAATATGAATAAAAACGCATTACTTACATTCTCATCGATGTGTAGGTTAATGTAATGCTTTTATTGTGAGTCGAATGATGTGGAATTCTATTGTAACACAGTGTATATTTGTTCGTAACGCGACGGTGCATAGAACGCGATTACAAGTTTTATCCATGTATCATTTCTGTAAGATCTTCTATTTATCTCAAACTCAAACTTAAAATATAGGTACTTTAAATAGGCTTATATTAACTCTGCCGTATTTACAAGTTTGTCATGCCAGTTCCACGTGACGCTATCACCGGATAAGAATGTGAATTCTACTGAGAAAAGAAACTCAATATTTTTGTACAATATTGTTGGATACAATTAGCTACAGTTATCCTGCGAGAATGTCAACGCACTATTATTCCACGCGCCTTTATCATTAATGTAATCATGTAATTAATATGTAATGTATTTTATTTATATTGGGTTTATTATTATTTATTTGCCGTGGGATTTTGAGGACGATACATCGACCTAGCTAGTTTTTATTTGTAGATAACGTCGTTTACCAGAAAAACTATGTAGCAGATCTCTCTTGCATAGATTTCAGCCAGTACATAGAAAAGCATAAAACAGTAGATGTAGGTACTAAATAGACCTCGTGGTTGTCCTATAAAAACCAATAATTTAAAATTTTCGTAACAAAATTTTCATTTGTCATTATTTTCTAAACTAATCAGAAATATGTTACCAAATATAAACATTCTTCAGCATTCAAAGTATTTTAATTATAACTTATATAAAAAGTAAAGGTAAAAGTATCAGCCTGTAAATGTTCCATTGCTAGGCAAAGATCTCCTATCCTATTAAACAAAACTCTACTTTTACACCTAGTTCTTCTTCTCCTTAGTCTTTTTGTCTGTTTCATCCCCAAATAACTCCTAAACGTCTACACCGATTTCTGTGTGTTTTTATTCTTAAAAAAAAGTAAAGTAACAGCCTGTAAATAACCCACTTCTGAGCAAAGGCCTCCACTCCCATTAAGGAGAAGGTTTAGAGCTTAATCCACCACGCTGCTCCACTGCGGGTCGGTGAATATACATGTGTCAGAAGTTCTCCCGGCACATGCAGATTTTCTCGCGACGTTTTCCTTCATCGCATTAATTTAAACACCAATTTAGCACTTGAAAACTCAGTGGTGAAAGCCGGGAACTGCTTTAACTATATGTAAGTTTGTCCCGATATTACAACAAAACACTTTCGTCGGCGTGTATGACAAACTTTACAACAATGCAGAAAATAAAATCCGCCACTCGTCTTGGGAGGTTTCGGCTCTTTGACGGATAATCCGCGCATTATCCAGCCTTTGAGGTACCGGTGTCGCCGTTGCACACTAAAAATGTCTATCTGGCTGTTGTCATAGAATAAAAAAAAATGAATTATATTTGGACGCTGATAAGCAATAATGTGTCAAGCCACACGGACTTCATTTCATTTTGAGAAAATGGCGCCTAAAGATTGACATCTTTATTCTTAACAAATTTGTTTGAAGACGTATAAATCCATCTTTTCTTGTCTATTTTGATAAAATTTATAGTGAATTAAAAGCAGATTAGTATTATGAAAAGTTTTATCAAATAATAAGTTTTTCTAATACAGGAGATTATTTTATATTACAAAATATAGCCCACGCTTTAATATTCGAAACGTTTCATTAAATAACTTTTTTCCGTATTAATGTACTTTAGATGACTTGCAAATTTTTTGTATAATGTTAAATACATGATTCACTATCAGAATACATCAATATCTCCAAATTCGACATTTTGTGGGCTGACGCATTATTGCTTATCAGCATCAATTTATAAGTTGGCTTGTGGTTTCACCCGCGTTAATTGGAGTTTAAATTATACTTATATAATGTTTACCTTCCCTACTTGAGTCGGATTTTGTTCATTATATCATTAGTTTTAATTTTGTTTTCGCGTATATATTTAATTTGATTTTATTAATAAATCGAAATACATTAAAATTAAAATATGGTCAAGTGCGAGTAGGACTCGCGCACCGAGGGTTCCGTACAAACTTTTAGAAATCTATATAAGACTAACCCACATACGCCATTTGTGGTCTTCATCATTAGTTCCATTTCACCAAAAGTGATTTTCTGAAGGTAAATACATAAGTTACTATCAAAAATACCTAAATCGGTATAGGTGTGCCTATAATATTTGAGGAGTTGCCTCAATTTCTCAAAGATTCCATCATCAGGTCCTGACCTGAAGACAATGGGACCACCTTGGAAGTATACCCTTTCAAACAAAAAAAATTGAAAATCGGTCCACAAATGGCAGCGTAATCGGCGAACAAACAAAATTAAAATATTTAAAAAAACGCGGTCGAATTGAGAACACTCCTTTTCGTACAGACTGACAGACACACGAACAGAAATTTACAGTTTTCGAATTTTTTCCTTTATGTATACTAAAGGACCTTGCTCCTGGCCAAATTTCATAATGTTAGGTCAATGGAAAGTACCCTATAGGTTTTGATTCCCTTGCGAAAATGTTAAAAACGCTAAAATACTTAAAATATGTGACATAAATGACCGTATCTTTTGATTGCGTTAACTTAGAAGTTTGATTTTTTCACAGCTATTAGTAATTACAACTCTGAGTACTTGACATTGATAAAAATTTGTTAACTTCACGCGTTTCTGAGAAAAAGGTTGAAAGACAAAATTACAAACAGACAAACATACATACAAAAATTTACAGTTTTCAGATTTTTCCTTTATTTGTACCATAATATCTTACTTCTTGCCTAATTTCATCGTGCTAGGTCAATGGGAAGTACCCTATAGGTTTTGATTCCCTTGCGAAAACGCTAAAATGGTCAAAATATACGACATATTTTCCATTATCTTTTGATCGCGTTGACTTAGAACTTTAAGTTTTTCACGGCCGCATGTCATCATACACTTGAGTATATGATATTAATTTCAACAGGATACGTCCATGCATTTCTGAGAAAAAAGAGTTGACATCCCGACAGACAGACAGACAGACAGACAGACAGACAGACAGACAGACGGACAACAAAGTGATCCTATAAGGGTTCCGTTTTTCCTTTTAAGGTACGGAACCCTAAAAAACGCAGGACACAGCTGGTGTATAACTAAAGATACATCGGCCGATTTCAAAGGAAAATTTACTCACAAATTGCAACAAAACAAATGCTGATCTTTCATTTCTACAAAACATCTCTTTCATTGAACGTAATGCGAGCCTAATTATCAATTGAAAATCTCGTAATGAATACAAGTGCGTTCGGTAACGCACTTTCGGCGATATAAAGATGGCGGCGCGTTTGATGGGTGCACAGATACGTAAGTATAAACTTTACTTGTATTAATATGTAGCTTTTGTCCGTGATTTCCCTCGCGGTAATAGAAATTTGGTTAAGACTGACCAGTAAGTTAATTATGGTGAGCTATCGCTATCACAAAATGTTACATCCTAAGAATTAATTTCTGATTTTTGTACGCAAAAAAGAGATGTATCGCGTTGTGACAGCGGTAGATGTAATTACCCTGCTATAGAGTAAACAGGGCGGTGGCAACAGGGCGCATATTCTGGAGCGGCGTAGAAGTAACCAGTCCAGTATCAAGTTTCAGATCATACTTGCAGGCGTAGCTATAGCTTTTATATTAGAGGGGTCTTTCGAAAGGAAGGGTTTGAAGGGTCCGTTGTGAGTACAAAATGTACAAAGATAAAATAGATATTACGCTGTAAGATGATATGATTCTCAATGCTAATCTAATTTAGAAAATTATATAAACCATTATTCATATCATTGCTATTTATTTAATGTGCTAAATATACGTAAGTCGTATAACTAACCTAACCCCCCCCCCCCCCTATATACTTCCATGAGCATACCTATCATAACTACATAGACGCAGTTATGAAACTCGCACCGGGAGCATAAAATACCCATAACGTTACTATGTGTGACGATGACGATCGAACTCCGTCCTTAACCAATGTGTTAACCGATTTTGAAAATTCTGTTTTCAAAATAAAATTATTTTTTAAAAACGAAATTGCATATTTTACTTTTGAAGTCGGTTTTTTTTTCGTCTTAGTTATGTAAAAAATATTCTAGCTACCGAATTAGAAAAAAGTTATTTCAAATTTATTACAATTTCAAAAAACCTTTTGCTATATCAATCTAATGCATGGAGATTTAGCATTTGTTCGTTATAGTGCGTGGTCAATTAGAAAATACGAATTAATATAGTTTGTTGATTTATTTCAAGCACATTCCAGTCAGGACGGACGGGACGGACGGGACGGACGGGACGGGTCGGAACAGAGTGACGGGAGCTTCACGTTCGGACCTCACTGTCACTAAGACTCGAGTACTGTTCACAAAATAAAATCTATAATCTTCATTGTTAAAGTATTACATTATACAATTTTATTGGTAACTAGTTCCCCTCGCTAGTGATGATAGCTACTGCTTCGTTTCATGAATCGTAGCGTGATGTTATATAGCCTATAACATTACCCAATAAACGGGCTAATTAATGCAAAAATATTTTAAAAAATAAGTAGTAGTTCCGATTTAAATAAAGAAACAATCACATTTTTTCTCTTTATAATATTAGTGTACATAAGTCACAATAAAAAATAACATATTTTAGTATGACCTTATAAAATGAATGACTAGTCAAAAATTAAATTCATGAAAAGAGTAGATACATTGCCTGAAATTTATGAGGTTCAAAGGTTAACTGGCAATGGAATTTCATCAACGACTACTAATTTTGTACGGACGTATGTATCGTCTATTTTCCTTTACTTGTCATAGGACAAGTGGTAACAATATCCGGAACAATAATCAAGAATTTTCGAACATTATTTTTCCTGTTAAAATTTCATTATAAAAAGTAACTCAGTTCAATCATTCGGTCGACAATTTTATGTCTCTAACTGTTATGTGTGGTTAGAAATACGTCAATTTTATTTGCTAAATAAGGTAAGTATAGAAAAATAGACTATTAGTAATTAAATAAAACAAAGTAGCTGTACCTAGCATGCGTTCCGATGAAACTTAAAGTAAGTAGATTGTTTTGGCCAGGATACATCGCAAACGTCCCAAGAACACCGTAACAAAGTTCACCACACTCAAAAAATCATACAAGACAAACAATACAAGCATATTTTTTATTTATTATTGGCAAAAAATTAAAAACTAAAAAGAGTGATAAATATGTTTTTGTCCACGGTACCGGCGCAGGCGCAGCTACAAGTGCCCAGAAGCCGCGTACGGCCGACGTACGCAGCGTGGGGCCAATCTGTAAGATCTCACTGTCTTCCCCACAATCACTTCCCAGCAACTTGATCAACTAAATAAACTTCGTGATAACATCTTTTGATAAATCCTATGCCTTTTTTTATTATTTTATATACCTATTTATGTTGATATTGAAATATAAATAGTGCTATTTTAAATTTGAATATAATTTGTTTAATATTTTAGTAGACGAAAAAAATAAACATTTTCTACAACATTTTAAAGTCGGTGCCAGTACATATCACATAAAAGATCTTACTTGGCGCCGACTTTGAATGTTTTACTTGGCACCTACTTTAGTTTATTTGTGTCTATTATCTTTGTTTTTAAGGTCGGTTTATTTTTTGGATTTTTTTTTATTTATTATTATTATTTCTATTTGATTAAAAAAGATTGTAAAGGGTTAAAATAAGGGTCTTTTTTAACCTTTTTTACGTATTAAAAAGCTTATGTCCTTTCTCAGGCTCTGGACTATCTTTGTACCAAATTTCATTTAAATCGGTACTAGTGAATAGTTTAGGTGTGACTGCGCAACACACAGACATAGTTACTTTCACATTATTAGTATAAATAAAATGAAGTACGATTTCTTTTAAATTGATTTGCTATTAAGGGAGAGCCTATCCGTAGCTCACTGATTTCTCGGATACAACTGACTCGATTGAGGCAGTACTGCACTCTGCCAGATGATCGGCGAAAAAATAGTTAATATAGTTGCATTTAGCACGTTGAGTGAGAGAGCCGAAAGCCTCTTCCATTTCTTTCTTTCTTCCCTTAACTTAACATCAGTTTCCATCTGTTCGCTTGAAAGCTATTATTGTATAAAAAATTAAAAAAAAAAAACTAAGTAATCCTAAAATAACCAAAAAAAAGGTCATAATATCTTTGTCAGTTGATGCCTGACAAACGTCTGTCAATTTGTCCAAACGGGTCTTTGAGTGGACTAACTTCACACACAGATAAGAATACCTATTTTACATGCGAATGTTTTGTACATTTTAGATGTTTTACGTAAGAATATTATTACTAACGACCTCATAAACATAAATTTTATAATTCATATTTAATATAACGGGCCTTATCGCGATAACTGATGGTAGTAATACCTTCTTATTGCCTGACGTATCGACGATGTTGCATTCGTTGTGGTCACGAGCTGGCTGGTGTACCGCGCGCCCTCCGGCGGCGAGTGCGCGAGTTTTCTTCGTATATATAGGCGTTCTATTAAATATAGATAGTATAAATCGCGAAAGTTTAAAATATAATAAATTTAATAAGTTCATTGATTTTTGGCACCCAGAGTGCCGACCATCTTGGACGACTCTGCCTAGAAACCAGCTAACGACTGAGTAGGACAGTCAAAAGTATCATTGGGCCAACAAGACAATTGACGTCGTCAAAGTTTGAAGTGATACCGTTTTTTAACGCCAACTTCTATGAACGTTACATATTCTGAGTGATAACATATGATTGAATGTAACAATTATTTTTTAATACAATTAATTGTTTTAGTTACAATAAAACATTTTTCGTTTCATTTAGAACAATATTTCTATAAAAATAAAAGGTTTGGTTTTACATTTACGTCCTTGTTATGCATTCATTACCGTGTTTCAATTATACTATTAATTTTGTACACATTTTACTAAAATAAATATCACACTTATATAATAAAATCCTTTCTTTCATTATTTTCATTATTAATAAACTCAGCGAACTCAGGATTTTGCGGTGAGAGGTGTGGTTCCTGGTCCAATTTTGGTTGAATTAAGCCTGTTCAATTTGTCATGGTAAACACGAAAATTCTTAAGAAATACAAATTTTTAAATCAATTATCTATTAAGCTTAGACTGGACCCTATCTTGAAATTGCTCTGGGGTGAGCCCATTATTATATTGGGACTTGAGCCTCATAGCCCTCTACCTCGGCTACTACATAATTTAAATTCCATTTTATGACACGAAGATCCAGCTTTCCAAAGTACTAATTATTTTTAATGTCTACTCTTTCTTCTCAGTGTTTTCAATAGTCGGTTTGTCCAATCTTTTCTTTAATTCTTCTAACTGCTGTTTTGCTTTTTGAGTAAAATAACCTTCATCGTGCATGGTTTGAGGATGGACAAACCCGGGCATTTTTATCGAGTCTATCTGTTCTTCTTTGGGAGGTTTTTTTCCTGGACCTTCGGTATAGAATTTGATATTGGTATTACTATAAATTAATGAACCTTTGGGAACTAAGCCTTTTTCATAATCCTGTCTGATCGAGTTGGTACATTTTCTCGAAATTTTCGTAAATAATCTTATCATATTATTTTTTGACATGTTTCGATTAATTTTTGTAATCGTTTCTTTTAATACTAATTAGCTACATGTTCTAATTTAAAACCCCATAAGTTAATATGTAAAATTATGAAGTAATGATTAATTTTTAATTTGACATTTTAATGTTATTTGTCAAAGATATACAGATACCATATAATTTAAATTTTAAAGAGATTCAAAATGTTATACAGTAATTGTATATTTTGAAAATATTTTAATCATGATATTATATATCTATAGATATGCTTTGTGATATGATGAGTTTATGGATTTTAATACTAAGAATGATGACCACTTTGGACGACGTTACCTAGCAACCAGCTATCATCAGAGTATGATAGAGGCGAGTATCTTTGGCCCTACAAGCTTAGACCATTAAACATTGTTCTAAGCCTACAAGTCAATTAACAAGCTTGTCAAAGTTGGATATATGTACACATTTTTTAGTACACACAAAAAATATGAATTTAAGATAACATATTAAGATATACTCCACTACCCGGGGTACCGCCTTTATATGTACGTACATTCCTTTATACGTACTTAATACGTACGTATGTCCGTCAGGGGTGATATCTGTTGTCAACGGCTCGACAGTTTGACAGTCATCGTTTCTGGGGTTTGGTATTCGCATCTATAATAAAATCTCGCAAACCATTTTACATTTGCCACTTAATAAGTTTAAAGCATACGTTAAAAAATCTTTAATAAATAAAGCATATTATACCATACAAGAATATTTGACGACAAAGAGGCGTGGATTTGACAAGCGTTGATTTTCTATCCGGATAACATAATTAAAATGTAATAAAAATACATTATGTATAAATGATTTTAAAAGAGTTACTATCGAGTTTCCTGCCGCTTCTCGGTAGACTACATTCCGAACCGGTGGTAGCTTTATAAAAATCTAAAATGAAATTATGACATGTAACTTGACGATTCGAAGGTGATTTAAAAGCCCATGTAAAGAAAAATAGACTATAATATATACATAGTAGACAGACACGTTGGCCCAGTGGTCACTGCAACTGACTGTAGCGCTAACAGTCGCGGGTTCGATGGGTGTTTGTTTCCGGACCCCCGACACAAGATCACAAGATCTTAATGGGGGCCGTTGAGTGTGATGCGTTTATTATTTATTAATTATAGTTATAACATATCACTATATTACATAGTTATACTATATACATAGTTATAACATATCATTCCTAAAATCCATTAACCAAATAATTGAATTGAATTGAACATATGATTCTTTGAATTCAATAATGTTTTTTAACTATAGATATGTGAAGTACATATTATTTGATTTTAAAAATCTGCACCCATTTGACTTTTTCTACTTTATTTCACAAGACGCCTTAAGTCTAATGAACGTTACATATTATATCCAAAACAATGAAATTAACTTTCTTTTTAAAATATGATTTATGAGAACCAAACATTGCAAAAAAGAAGAGCAGAACACATCTTGTAGAATCAACTAGAATGAAAGAGTGTAAGATTGTTTTGCTAATATAATAATAGTTAGAATTTGAACAACATGGTAATTTTTACAATTTTTATTTACCAGCATTTATTATTAGAAACAAACAATACGTGATGTAATTGAACATTCCTGTATCAGACAAGAGTTTCTCTACATCAGTTACTTTTCCTCTTTTTGTGACAATTCTCCCGGTTTGCCTTCTTTCAACTTCTTTTTTAACTTCTCCAATAGTTCCCTCTGCTTGTTGTAGAAGAATTGTTCTTCTTGTGCTGCTCCATACTGTCCGAGGCCACCACCAGATTCTCTAACACTACCACCAGCCCCGCCCCCCCTCCCTGCACCGCTGCCGGGTGTTCCAGTAGGATTCGAATAAGTTTTATTCCTCAACTGGTACTTAATACAAAGTTCCTTGGGTTTTTGTTTTGGAATAACATGATAAGTCCTGCTAATTTTGAGGTCCTGATTCAAGATTCTCCTGAATAATCTAGATCGTGATGCAAAAATGAATATGCGAGACATATTGTTGATTTTGGTCTTGATTGACAAATTTAATTTGATTGATGACAGTTCATTTTTGACATACATACATATAACCAAAGAGAATTTTCTTTTAAGTGATTGACTTTTAGATTATAATACATATAGTCAGTAGTTTAAAAAAATGTTTCATTCGATGAAAATACGAAAGAAATGTTTAAGTAATAATACCATACGTTCAAATTTGACGTTAAAAATCAATTCTCATCAAGCTCGTCAGTTGACTAGTTGAGTAAAACATACTCTCGCTTGTCGTACTCAATCGCGAACTGGTTGCTACGCAACGTCGTCCAAAGTGTTCGTTATCCTGATTGCCAAAATCCACGAGCTTACGGTTACGATTAATATCGGTGTATATTGCAGATCGTATAATGACTAACTTTTGACCGTGGCTGTGCTTCACTGTTACATAAAATTTACTTGAAATAGGTAACACTGGTGCATAGCTGCATTTTATACAATGAGTGAAGGAGCCGTACGCCAACACTCATTCTTTTCTTTATTTCCTATTCCATTCTGTTCTAAGTTGACAACACAACTCGGTACCTCTGGTGCTGAAAAAGTCCATGGGCGGCAATGATCACTTAACATCAGGTATCCCACCCGCTCGTTTACCAGTTATTTTAAAAAAAAAAAAATCACCACCAGTTCAAAGACCAGCAAAACCAAAAAATGCTAAAAAAATCCACGAAGAGGAATTAAACCGAGAGACGAAAGTATTTTATATTTAATTAATTTACTTTTCTTTATCTTTAATTTTCTTGCTTGTAAATAACCCAGTTTTTTACATCCCGCGTATGTTACTTGATTCCCGCGGCCATGGATGATTATATCTACCAAAATTAATATTTTTATTATTAGAACAACAGCTTTACGTTTCCCTGGGGACATATACAGAAAATTTCAACTCTACATAGAACATATTCTGATTATTAAAAAAGTGTTAATGACGACTTACCGTTAAAATTAAATTACGTTCATTAGAAGTTTTATAATTAAATTTTCCTTACTTAATTGTTTATTTTAGACTAATTGCGGTTTTGGATTATTATAAATATGAGCAATGTGAAAATGTTGAAGTAGTCGACGCTTGTGTTTCTGTACTAGAAGCGTCTTAGTATTTTGAAAACATGGATTTAATAAAGGTAATTTCAAAATTATGCTATTTTTCAGTTAGTTAGATTTATAAAAATTTAATAAATAATACATTTTAAAGTATTTCTATGTGGTTAAAAGTTTTTAAAGATTTTTTTGGAGTACTTTCTACCAAAATTAAATTCAGAATTGAAAAGAAATATCCATTTTGACTTCATTCAATTTGCCTATCACTTATCCAATCCTTTTTGATCAACATTGACTTTGTCGTTAATTTTATAATTCTCAAAAACGTTTATATGATATAAAATATTACACAACATTTTTATGCGCCCGAATTATTAAAATTGGCATAAAGTTTAGCCTATAACCGCCTCGCCCACATCTTTCCTTACTTCCCATTCGCCATTATCCTTCATTCCTGTCAACGTATTTGTAGCTTCTCTTGTACTGCAAATGGTCACAGGCGGAAGTGATCACTTATCAGAAGACCCGCCACCTTGTTTGATTTCTATTCTTATTTTTTAAATATTATTCATTAATGTATCGTTGCTTTTTCAGATATCGTTACTTTGTTTAATACTATATGGATGCATGAGGTAATAATTTTAAACTATAAATTATTTTTAATTTCTTATCTTTTAAAAGTAGGTACTTATTAATCATTTCTTTTCTTTTATAGAAAAACCGAATCAAAAGACTTTTATTCAGCTAAACATAAAAAGAAATCTAATGATAAGATAGAATCAAAGGCACTTAATACTTCTGAATGTTATTGTATTCCAAAGAATTCTCAGGGACAACGTATTTCAGATTATATTTCACTAAATGGTGTACAACAAGGAAGGTTAGTTTTTTACTTGTTTAAAAATAAAAACGATAAAATCACAATATATGTACCGAATAAAGAGAAACAGAGATTTTTACCAGATCTAACGCATGATGTGGGTGATAAAATAGCACCTATTAATAAAGAAAATGTTTTTGATCTATATAATATTTATTCAGACTTAGCTACATCAAATATGAATGAACTAGCTTGGCAAAAAGTCCCTGGTGGATCTTTACCTTCAGACATATATTTTTCTCCCCAAGCTTTAAACCCAGAAGCTCTTAAGGCTCTAATAGCCAAAATCAAATATTACTTGTTAAATTCAAATGACGGATCAAAACTGGATGAAATACTGTATTCTAAACCAGATAGAAACTTATACTTACAATTACTAGCCAAATATCCGAGTATCACCAGTTTGCTTTTACCTGGAGACTTAACTGTGTTACCTTCGCCATCTAAGACTAACGGTTCATTAGAAACGAGTAAAAAATATCCGAACATCAATGAGTTGCTATTACCTGGAGAACTAACAATGTTTCCAATACCACTTGAGATTACTAATACACTGAATACAAGTAAGATCATCCAAGAATCGCATACGATACCGTCCTACGTTAAACCAAATACTCCTGAATACATAAAGACTCCAAACAAATATCCACCCAAAGTAATTGACATGCCTAAAAACATACCGCTTCAAAATACGTCGACCCAACTATATATACACAAAAAAAAAGATAAGACATTTGAAAACGTTCATTCAACGCCATCTCAGCTTATAATACAAGATGACACTAAAAATAATTATGACGTGCCTTCTAGCCTTCAATTTCAATATAAGCCTACGAATCCATATCAACCTACAGTACCTCAACATGAAATTGAAGAAGATGATAAATACATGTATATCATAGATGGTACAAACGGTGAGTATGTTTCGTATTATGAAAATTCAGACGCTGAACTTAATTCTCAAGTAATTGAAGGAATTATGTCTTCATTACCTAAGCCATCTTCCTCCCCTTCTCTATTAACAGTGCCACATCTAGGAAAACAAATCAATAACGAAATAATCCTAACTCCTTCAAAAGAAAATTCTGGTCAGAAAATATTCTTTGCCTTACTAGAAAACGAGCTCAAAGGTAAAATAAAGTTTGAGGAATGGTTTCAAAAACAAGTAGAGTCTATAGAACGTCAGATACTTTTTTTGTCACGAAAAACCGATCAAAGTCGATTAAAAATTCTCATATTAGAAGTATTACAGAATTACGGAATAAGTGTATCCAATTCTGGTGATTTAATAAACTCTGACGGCAATACTTTAGATATCACTAAACTTAAACTTCTTTTAACTTTCGTGAGAGATATTTTTGATTATAATCAAGTGGCGGGTGGAAAAAAAACAATCGATCCTTCTTCATTGAGAGTTATTCTCGTAAGTGTAGCAAAACAACCAAGAGTTTTAGGAATCATTTCTTTGGGAAAAATTCTCGAAGAAACTAAACCAATCTGCAACAAGTGCAAAAGAAAAAAATGCAACGGAATAAAATGTCAGAATTTTATAGCATTGGAAAAGGCTAAATTAAATATTTTAGGAAAACCGAAAACAAAACATGAAAACCTACTCGGTACTTTTCTAAATTCTCGTCTTTCGGACGTTGATAGTGAGAATGGGCATGAGAATGGCATAATTTTTGAAGACAAACAAAGATTAAAGGACATTGACGTGCCAGAAGAAGTGGATATCGAAGATATTAAAGATGATGATGATTTGCTGGGGTTAAGGATTATTGGTGGACAACCGGCCACTAGCAGCGGCACACCAATCGCCAGCAAGGGCAGATCTGGATATTATTTATTGAACTAATACAATAAATTACCTTTAGTGAAATAAATTATTGTCTTATTAATTTTAAAAAGGTTTTTTATTTATTTTTTTACTAACGATAGGACCTGGCTGTACACTGATTCAATTTTCATCTAGCAATACTGAAATACCAGCCAAAATTCTGACCTTTCCGGTAAATTTTCCCAAAAAAAAATTTATACAGAACTTTGTTCTGACAATTAGAAACACAAAAACAGTATTAAAAGCAGTCGAGCCGTTCTTGAGTCATCTTTTATATTATTAGATGTAGCAATTGATTTTATTTATTTATTTTTATTTTTCGGAATTATTATTGAAAATACTACCTACTCCACTTATTGAGCTAAACATTATTAGAGATATTATAAAAATCTACAAATAATAATTTTGTTTCTTTTAATCTGAATTTTCGTTCTATCTCTGAAAAAATAATATTTGGAAATAAGTTGTAATATTAATCATATTTGAAATAACGCGTCTTATCACGATAATTAATTGCAATAACACCTTTTTGACCCGTTATTTAAAATATGAACTATATAAATCGCGAAATTTTAAAATATAAAATAAGTATATTAATACTCAGAAATCTACAGAAATATTATAAAGAAGTAAAATTTGTTAGTAAGTTTGTATGACGATGGTATTCTTTGAAACAACAGATCCGATTTGAAAAAATATTTTTGCGTTTATTAAGGAAGGTAATATTATATCATGATACGATGAGAGCAGAGCTTTAACTATAAACGCGAGTATATCCGAAGGGTAGCTACCGAGTTGTTGATATAAGTAAAATAGAGTTTTAGTTTTATAACTACGTCATCTATTAACAAAACATTGTACTACGTCAAAAGTTCATTGGAATAAACTATGCCATCTTGTGACGAATATCAACACTACGTTAATTTTTATTACAACTTAGTTACACGGATGAACTAAAGATGTCGTATTTAGCACAAAATTTTATAAGGTTTACAGATGGCGGTTATACTTAATATCTTAAAATTATTCTTATTAAAAAAGATAATAAGATGTTTCGTATATAAAATCATTATGTATAATTGCAATAATAATTATGGAAAAAGGGTATTTCAAAGGGGACAATGACAACTTAGTATCTATTCATTCAATTACATTCTACAGTTCAATCAGTACAAAAAATCAAGTCAAGCAAGTCTCGACTTCTCGAGTTCAGTCAGTCGCAGTCAGTGACCGAATCGAATCGTAACTGGAGTGTCGCTCCTTTGCGCTAAATATATCGCTATCGAAACTATCGTTATAAAAAACAAAAACAACTTGGATTTCTGTGACAAGAATGAAACGACTTTGAAATAAAAACCGAGTAGACTGACTCGCACGTTGATTTTACGATAATGTTTTGATAATAAATTAAGCTAATTTGATCATTTGCTGTGATTTCGCGGTATTTATGTTGTCCTGTTGCTTGTGAAAGAAACATAACAAACAGTGTGACTATGAAAGGATGTTGTTAGTGATTATTAACCAAATTTCCGTGTTAACAGAGTTTTGGGAGTTGATGGGATTGCGTTACTGGTAAGCGAATGTTTTACTTAAAATAACTTGAAAGCTTTAAGTTGGAGTTAAGTTGGTGTGTTGATATTCGTCTATTTATATCGAGCATCCCTTGAGAATATCTCGAGTGATAAAACATTAGTTATCATTACAATTGTTACTGTAGATTATTCGTTTTATTTTATTTTAACATCTTTCAAAATTTTAATCTTTATTTTTTAGATTCATAAAGTATTTATATTTTTAATATTTAAATATAAAAACATAAAATTATTCTAATCATTGCCTTTTTAATTTGGATGTATGAATATGTTCCGTAATTTCGTTTCGAAAAAAAATAAACCTCGGCTCGGCCATAGACACCTTGCACAATGTAACCTACTGATTATGATACGGTTTTGTTTTGCAATATTTTTGCCCCAACAGCCTTGGTCGCCTGATCTGTGTTTTTAAACATATATAATTAATGATAAAAACGTATTCGATATAATTTTTAGTGATCTACTTTACGGTTACATAATTTTTACCAAAAATTTATCAATAACTATTACCAAATTATTAAATCACTAGACATATTAGCTACAATAATCTCATACTTGTCTGTCTGTTTTTTTATTATTAATTAAATAAGCACAATTAACATAGGTAAGTGAAATAACTACATAAAAATAATAACGAAAACATATAAATTAAACACAGATACTTAAACGAAAAATATTTAACGAATTTTGCTTAGAAGTAATGCTACGAAACGCTTAATTTTACGGTAAAATTTATGAAAAAGTTACAAAACGAGATTAACAATAATGAGTCGAAACTTTTTACAAATAAATGAAAGTGATGCCCTAAGATCAATCACCTTTAAACAATAACTGTCTTAAGGTAAACGAAGTAGCATTCTCACGATTTTTTTGTAGTTTAGAAGATAATAAATATATTTCAAAAGGATATTGCGTCTTTGTCATACTTGTTGCTTAAAAATAACAAGTTTTTAAATGTTTGTTTTTTTTTTCTGTTATAACCGATATCGTAAACGGAGGTTATGGGTACATAATTAATATTTACCAAATTTGTTATCATAGTCTAGTTATAAGTTCATATGTACCTAGTGTTTTGGTTTTCGACCTTGACATTATAGAAGAGACATTTAATTTTTAAAGAAAAGGTCAAAGTCGATATGACAGCAAAATAAAATTAACTAATCTTAATTTTGTTTGATATCTATTGCATTTTAAGTATCAGCTTTTCTTACATCTGTGAGAAAAAACAGGAAAGGAATAGACAAAAAAAGCTAAAAACAGCTTGAAACAAAAAGCTATTCGAATATTAGATTATCTATTAAGGAAGACATGACTAGCTTCATAGTGAGGTATTCACGTACTGTAGCCATTCTGTTTTTTTTTTAAGTTTTCTTATCTGCATAAAATTCAGTTTAGAGTAAATTTAAGGATATGTTAATATAAAAAATAGTGATTCATCCACGTACGTATATTAGTGCTAAAAACATAACACCTTTTTTAAGTGCTATAAAAAGTACACACGTGTGTATATTATAACAAATTGAATATTTTATTGATTATAAAATACATATATAAATTTGGTAGTCACAAATAAAAATGACTTATACTAAGTTAAAAGCGAATGTATAAAAATATAATTCTATTAATATAATATCGCTATAAATAACTCGCAGTCCTCATTTGTCCACATTAACGCGATATCTTGTTTACTAATAATATAATTTAGTAATATAATTTATTACAATGATAAATAATTGAGCGGATCACACCTACGACGATTCATCATCTCCTTAGAATTTTCTTTTGTACCAGCTTGTGAGTCCAGGATCTTATAAGTAACAGCCTGTAAATGTCCCACTGGGCATGCCTCCTCTCTTATTAAGGAGAAGGTTAAGAGCTCCACTACGCTGTCCCACTGTGGATTGGTGGATATGTCAAAATTTCTCCTGGCAGATTCAGGTTGCCTCACGTTGTTTTCCTTCATCGCCGAGCACGTGATGAATTTAATCAGTTTAGCATTTGAAAACTTAGCGGTGCTAGCCGGTATTCGAAGCCGCAATCAGTTAAAATCGATGTGTTCTAACCACTAGGCCATATCGGATTTTGTTAGGTTAGTGATTTTTATACAATTTTATGTAATTGCAATGGCCTCCGTATCCCCTGAGGGCAAAACAGTAGCTAATCATTTAAACTATAATTAAATAAATTAACCTACTAAGAGTAACGATCATTGTCATGTGATACCGGTAAAACTAACAAGGACTTACGAGGCTTATTCTGTATAAAAATATAATTTGTACGTTATCATCTACCACACATTTTATTTTATCGATTTATATCAAACTTAAATTATCTTGAATCTATACCCACGTAGATATCTTCATAAACATGTAATTATTTCGATCAAACGAGTGAGCTAACCAATTTCCACGAAACAAATTAAAAATTAATTATGGAAAAAGTAATCATGACTCTTAGGCGAGAAGTACACTTGCTAAGCTTTATTGTCGTAATTTATGTAAATGACTCTGTAACCTAATTATAGGTAAGGTAACCTTACGAAAGCTGGGAATGTCATAAGAAAGGGCTGATTGTAATTTATTTCAGGTGGCAAAATAAGGCACTGCCAGTAAATTCTTTTAGGTGTAAAGTAACAAACAACTTATGTAAATTTTATGAAAGTCTGATAGCAAAACTTTTAAATGCAATTGTCGCCTTATATTATGATTCAATGAAGAAAAGACCGTCGTAATTTTTCGTTATTACCCAAATCTTTTACTATAAAATAATTAATCGCCTTCATTTAAAAAGACTGAAATGTTGAGGTATTGTTCTTGCATATTTTATGACTAGTAAGAAGAAATATATAGTTGAATCCGTTACGCTCTGTAATGCGGATTGACCAATATACACGACAGAATGTCACAATAAACGTATATATTGTATAAAATTAAAAAAATATATTTTTTTTTTCTGCAATTTTATACAGTGTCTACTGGTCATGTTTACGATATTTCACCAGCATTAACTGATTCGATATTTAAAAATAAAAAAAAATAATAATTTAAATTGAATCTTATAGTCACCTACCTTGATAAATGTACTTATATTCTATTTTTCTTTGCTTGTCTTATTTAGCAGATAAATATGGCGTATTTCTAGCCACAGATAAGAGTTAGATAAAAAATTATTGATTGAATTTAATCATTTATAATGAAAAATTGTAATGAAAAAAAAATGTTCGAAAATTCGTGATTTTCGTTCGTGGTATTGTTACAAAATAAAAACTAGTAAGATAGATAGACTATATACATATATCATTTATGAAAAAGAATAAAAAATAATAATTCTGATTTTTAACTTTTAAATATCGACCCTGGTAATCCTGGTTAAATTTCCAACACATGTCCAGTTGACTCTATAGCTTGTATATTGTATTATATGATGAACCAAGTAACATTCACGCAAAGTAGATGGCGTTAGTGGTCTTCTACATCACGCTAACGATTACACAGCCGTAAAAGCCTATAAACGACTCTCTTAATTGAAATAGTCAAGGCAAGAAATCCTCATGTTCATAGAATTTTTGAAAGTAATGTATAATTAATTTTATTACATTACTTAATTAATTGATAGAAATACGACTTTTATATATGAGAAAAGGGCCATGTCTTTTCATCCACGGTCCTGTGATAATAATAATTCACTACTTAGGGGCTATCTATTAATGACGTGATTTTTTATAGCAATTTTTTAGACCCCTCTTCCAACCTGATGCGATTTTGTACTACCCCTCCCCCACCTAAGATCACGTGAATTTTTAAGTACTACCTAAGTAGGAATATTTAAAAAATGCTTATCTTTAAAAACAGGTATATTCGCATTGATTTCCGAAAAAATATGCAACTGTACAATAAAGTATAGCTTACAAAAGATTCTAAAATAAATATATGTGATATCTTAATAAATTACCCTTGTGATATTTGGTAATGTTTCCTAGATATATATTTTTCTGTCTGGCCGGTACTTCTACGAACTTCCAATTAACTATGTCTACAGATAATTATTTGAAAAAAGTCAAAAACTCAATTGCGTAACAAAACTATAGAGAATCGTTACTAACCAACTTTTAAACGTTATAGATTCTAAACGGTAATGCTGATTGAAAAATGAAATAAGATTGAAATAATTTTTAATACCTATTCAACGATACCTCACTGAATACAGTTATTTTTTTCTTTTCACGTTATGGCTCCCAAAATCGGCTATTTTGATTTTGATTTTATTACACGTTCTATGACATCGCGCCGTTATAATTAATCTAACAACGTGACATTTATCAAAATCGGCCCACGCTTTTGGTGTTAATAGTGCTACTAATCTTGACCGACCCCGACGATAGGATCACTCTGTCGAACGCACCATTCGTAGGGACAGACAACCACAACACACATCCACACACACACTATCTCCGACGGACACGAGGTCCTCGGTTTGCGACGGCTCGCACGCGCTTAGGTTCGTCGTGAGGCCGTCACCCTCGTCATCTGCGCTCCGCACCGCGCCATCCTCCACACCGACGACATTCTAAGCCGAGGTGCGATCTCACTAGGAGATACGCTTAGGACGGAGCCGTTGGGGCTCAGAATGGACGTCCGTCCTAAGGGTGTCCCAATTTCAAGGCCGAGTCTGTACCCGGCGACGCTGTCAACACCAGTAAAGCCAACAGCAATACACATTTCAGGAGAAAAATAGTGCTACAAAGGTAAATTCACATCCACCCTCCCTTGCGTCGCGCAGTCGTGTAATAACCTCGAAATACAAACAATACGTTGACAAAGTTTCATCGCAATCAGATGACGGCATGCATAAAATACGAAAAAACAAACATACCTTAATGTATATATATAATAGACTAGATGTCCCTTACGGTGTCACTCGCGTTTATGGTTACTGCTTCGCTTCTATGAGTCGTAGCGTGATGTAATATAGCGTATCGTCTTCCTCAATAAATGAACTATCTAACACAAAAATATTTTTTTCAATTTGAACCAGTAGTTCCTGAGATTAGCGTGTTCACACAAACAAACCAAAAAACTTCAGCTTTATAATATTAAGCATAGAATCGTTAGCAAGTACATAAGCAATAGTTAGATATCAACAGGCCATCTGTTTACTGGCGTTGTCGTCCGTTCACCAGAACAACAACGTATTTAGTTACATTTTGTAAATTTTCCATCATTTTCTCAAAAACATTATCAATCCAAATATATTTTTTCAATTAGGCTTTTAAGCACTTTTGAATCGTCAAAACGAACTAAAAATATTTAAATTATTAAGGTTAGCACCGGATCGGAATGTTGATTCTACCGAGAAGAAACGGCAAGAAACACGATAGATCTTTTAAAATTTTTAGTAATACATACATAACAAAACGATTTTGTTCTGTTGTATGATTGACGACTTCTATATTAAAGAAAATATATTTTAATAGATATTTAATTTAATTTTTATAATTACTTATCATTATTAATATTGACAGTCGATGTAGCTGACAAAAGCGCTAACAGTCGCGGGTTCGATACCCGCAAACGGTAAACGTCTGTATTGGTCATACTGATGTATTGGTTTGGGTGTTTGTGTAAATGCTGTGTTTCCGGGCTCCCGTTCTTTATTTGAAAAGGTTCGATTGTTCCCATAGAATTTTCATCAAAATCGGTTTAGTAGTTTGGTATATAATCAAAATTACTGGAATAAGTTAGTTACAACATTATGTATTTTGCTTTATTGCGGTATCAAAATCGATCTATTACTTACCTACCTGTAAAGGTAAGTTGAAATATCAACGTATAATGTCACGGACACTAACGCAATACAAAATTATAATCTAACATTCGTCCACATTATCATAAATACGACTCTTGTCCGTCTGTTAAGTTCCTTGAATAATAATTAATGAAATTATGCTAATTTGACACAATAATTGGAAACTTGAAAAATGTTAAAATATAGCAATAACTTAAATCTTAACACTACGACAGTACTCAGTACATTTATACCAAATAGCGAAGTTTGGAAAATAAAAAAAAATAATATTAATTCCTATATTAAAGACGTTAGTGTATTTCCACAATCATTCTGAAGATTTAACTTTGGGTGTACAAGAGTTATTTGAGTAGTCTATCAGGCTGTCAATATCCCATTTCTAGGCAAAGCACTTATAAACAGACTTACAAAAAAGGGTCTCGATTCGTTGAGGTCATTGTATGTTCAATGACCATTTGAAAACGACTTGACTGATTTGTTTTATTTCTGTTGTTTTTTATTTGAACGAACAAAGTTAGCAAAATAACGTATTGCTTTTGAAGTTTCTTTTAAGACTCCTCTATCATATTGGTCCACTGCGGATCTAACCCTTCGTTAATACAAAAAATAATCAAGGCTTCGCACTCAATAGCCTTCATTAGGTGCTCATAATCCTGTCCCGGGAGTCCGGAAACCCACTCAACACAAACACAAACCCAGACCACGACAAACACCCGTATGACCAATACAGACGTGTGTCGCTTCAATCAACTGCAGTCACTGCGTCAATCATCAAACCGACAAAACAAAAACTACGCAAACAAAACCACAGGCAGAAACTAGTTAGAGAACAAACTAACCCAAATAAAAAATGAGTTAAGGCCAATCATTTCATAACACTTAGACCAATATTGACCGAGCTATATTTTTTCTAAACGGATTCACTAGAGCACGTCATGACTCCAGCCATTGCGTAATTTGTCGTGTCATAATTCTTCATCTATATTACAATTTAAGTGAATATCACGTTTAACAATTCGTTGTAAACCTGCATATATATATATAAAAATTTGCCATGCCTTTGCTTTGAGAAACCTCTTAGACGTATGTCTTTATACTGTCTTCCAAAAATGGAGGACGGTTTAATTTAAATATGTTCTTTTTTCTTTTCTAAACTAAACTATGTAAATTATTGAATTCTTTGTCTGATGCTGCAGTCAGGATCAGAGGGATACGCAACTCCTCACCAACTTATAGCAGAGGTATCGTGTTGGTGCTCGTTGGAATGGTCTCGATGAATAGTTCGTCGTGGTTTTCTTTGAATGTTCAATTTAAATCAATTATTGTTTGATTAGGACATACTTTCGAATTGGTCACATAAAATTTTCATTAAAATCGGTTTAATAATTTGAACTTAAAATGAAAATAATGGAAAGAAAACTGGAATTACTAAAGAATAGACTTTACGTGTGTTGTTGTATTAATTAACATATTATTATCGTGCTTCTGACGAAAGTTAGTTGACCTTGGTCTTCTTAATTAAAACCAGAAAAAAATTATATTTTTAAACTGTGTAAGTATAATAAATTACTATTAGTTATTACCTCTATTATGTGCAAATTTAATAAATTATAAAAATTGTAAGAGTATGATAAATTACGAAACTCTAATATTTTTAACTCTATTGCACATGTTCCTACTAAGTTACCTGCGTTTTAGGCGAGAATAACAGTTTTGCTCGTAGTCTTTCGTAAATTTTTACATAATTTTTCATCATTCACTAAAAATGAAATTCTCGACTAAAGAGTCGAGAATTTCATTTTTTAGTTTTACTCTCGTAATTTAAATATGTAAAAAGAAACTGTAACGTGGTAACAGGTACCTTGGTACCAACCTTATGAAAGCTTCTGCCGTCAGAAGTAAAGACATTTCACGTGTAAAGCGATGACAAACAACTTACATAAATTTTTATGAAAGTCTGAGAATAAAACTTATATGTGTAATTATCGTGTTAAACTTAAATACTGTCAGTGACTTTTTTTATTCCCCCACACATTATCTTGGTACCTGGCTTACATCTGACCAGGCTGTAACCTGGCAAGAGTTACGAGAATGTATTACTCTTACAATTGTATTTCTCGCTTTAGGGAAATATTTGTTCGAACGACTGCTATTAAAATATGCAACGACTTGGCAAATTGAGTGATTTCTACCTAACTATTTTTAAGGCTTCTATCTTATGTAACGTCATATGAATTTTTCAAAAAAAAAAATTAAATAAGACCAATCTATACTAAT
This sequence comes from Hypolimnas misippus, assembly GCA_037950945.1. NCBI lineage: Eukaryota > Metazoa > Arthropoda > Insecta > Lepidoptera > Nymphalidae > Hypolimnas > Hypolimnas misippus. The sequence goes on from JBBEEQ010000014.1 coordinate 7,265,417, forward strand.
AATAAAATTCTAGCGGGTCGGTGTCTGTACATGGAAGATATATGAAAAAAAATATTGCAGGGGGCCTTTACCAACGCAATAGAACCCAAAACAATGATTTTTAGAATTCTTATCTGTTTGTCTGTTTGTCTGTTTGTCTGTTTGTCTGTTTGTCTGTTTATCTGTGCGTTTGTGCACGCTAATCTCAGAAACGGCTTATCCGATTTAGATGCGGTTTTCATTAATATATTGTAGTAAGCTTCACTTAACATTTAGGCTTTGTTTCATGTCAATCGGTCCATAAAAAAAAAAGTTATGTCAATTTAAGGAATCACGTTGAACATTTTTTTGTGCTTATCACTAAATGCATGCAAGTATATACAGTACTTACATCAAAAAATACATTTTTTTTATTTTTTATCTCTAAAATGTCTCTACATCTCTGAAACGGCAAAACCGATTTTGATGGTACTTTTACTTGCATTTAGCAATGTTATATTAACTTAGGCTTACTTCTATTGTATATATTTTATAATCTATATACATATAAAAAATTCTCACGGGTCGCTGTCTGTACATAAAAGATATATGAAAGAAAAATATTATTGGGGGCCTTTACCTACGCAATAGAACCTAAAACAATAAGTGTTAGAATTTTTGTCTGTTTATCAGTGCGTTTGTTTCCGCTAATTTCAGAAACGGCTTATCCGATTTAGATGTGGTTTTCACTAATATATTGTGGTAAGCTTCACTTAACATTTAGTGTTTCTTTTATGTCAATCGGTTCATAAATAAAAAAGTTATGTCAATTGAAAGCGTTACGTCGAACATTTGTTTGGGCTTTTCACTAAATGCTAATGAAAATATATATGGTACTTACATAAAATAATACTTTTTTTTATTTTTTTGTCTATCAGTTTGTCTGTCCGTTTGTTCCGACTAATCTCTGAAACGGCTGGACAGGTTTTATGGGACTTTCACTCACAGTTAGCTAATGTCATAAGAAGTAACTAGGATACTTTTATTTAAAAAATATATTTTTTTTCAATGAATACATAAAAAATATATGCGCGAAAACAAAATTGAAACCAATAAAATAGTGAACAATATCCGATTCAAGTAGGGAAGGTATACATCTATATCTATCCTATATAAATAAATAAAATTAAAGTATGTGTTTGTAATTTCAAACGAACAGCTTTTTACTAAATGTAACAGATTGATGTCTGTACATTGAAAGACATATGAGAAAAAATATTATTAAGGGCCTTCATCAACGCAATTCTACTCAAAATAATGATTGTTAAAATTTTTGCCTGTTAGTCTGTTTACATTTATTTTATTTTCATGTTAGGTTAACACGTCTAATTAGTTGATCTGTAAAAACCTTTACATTACTACACTATCCATATCTATGACATATTCGTTTTGTTTTCATGTTAGGTTAACACGTCTCATTAGTTGATCTGTAAAAACCTTTTTATTACTACACTATCCATATCTATGACATATTCGTTTTGTTTTCATGTTAGGTTAACACGTCTCATTAGTTGATCTGTAAAAACCTTTACATTACTACACTATCCATATCTATGACATATTCGTTTTGTTTTCATGTTAGGTTAACACGTCTCATTAGTTGATCTGTAAAAACCTTTTTATTACTACACTATCCATATCTATGACATATTCGTTCTGTTTTCATGTTAGGTTAACACGTCTCATTAGTTGATCTGTAAAAACCTTTATATTACTACACTATCCATATCTACGACATATTCGTTTTGTTTTCATGTTAGGTTAACACGTCTCATTAGTTGATCTGTAAAAACCTTTATATTACTACACTATCCATATCTATGACATATTCGTTTTGTTTTCATGTTAGGTTAACACGTCTCATTAGTTGATCTGTAAAAACCTTTATATTACTACACTATCCATATCTATGACATATTCGTTTTGTTTTCATGTTAGGTTAACACGTCTCATTAGTTGATCTGTAAAAACCTTTATATTACTACACTATCCATATCTATGACATATTCGTTTTGTTTTCATGTTAGGTTAACACGTCTCATTAGTTGATCTGTAAAAACCTTTATATTACTACACTATCCATATCTACGACATATTCGTTTTGTTTTCATGTTAGGTTAACACGTCTCATTAGTTGATCTGTAAAAACCTTTTTATTACTACACTATCCATATCTACGACATATTCGTTTTGTTTTCATGTTAGGTTAACACGTCTCATTAGTTGATCTGTAAAAACCTTTATATTACTACACTATCCATATCTATGACATATTCGTTTTGTTTTCATGTTAGGTTAACACGTCTCATTAGTTGATCTGTAAAAACCTTTATATTACTACACTATCCATATCTATGACATATTCGTTTTGTTTTCATGTTAGGTTAACACGTCTCATTAGTTGATCTGTAAAAACCTTTATATTACTACACTATCCATATCTATGACATATTCGTTTTGTTTTCATGTTAGGTTAACACGTCTCATTAGTTGATCTGTAAAAACCTTTATATTACTACACTATCCATATCTACGACATATTCGTTTTGTTTTCATGTTAGGTTAACACGTCTCATTAGTTGATCTGTAAAAACCTTTTTATTACTACACTATCCATATCTACGACATATTCGTTTTGTTTTCATGTTAGGGTAACACGACTCATTAGTTGATCTGTAAAAACCTTTTTATTACTACACTATCCATATCTATGACATATTCGTTTTGTTTTCATGTTAGGTTAACACGTCTCATTAGTTGATCTGTAAAAACCTTTATATTACTACACTATCCATATCTACGACATATTCGTTTTGTTTTCATGTTAGGTTAACACGTCTCATTAGTTGATCTGTAAAAACCTTTTTATTACTACACTATCCATATCTATGACATATTCGTTTTGTTTTCATGTTAGGTTAACACGTCTCATTAGTTGATCTGTAAAAACCTTTTTATTACTACACTATCCATATCTATGACATATTCGTTTTGTTTTCATGTTAGGTTAACACGTCTCATTAGTTGATCTGTAAAAACTTTTATATTAGTAAACTATCCATATCTACGACATATTCGTTTTGTTTTCATGTTAGGTTAACACGTCTCATTAGTTGATCTGTAAAAACCTTTTTATTACTACACTATCCATATCTATGACATATTCGTTTTGTTTTCATGTTAGGTTAACACGTCTCATTAGTTGATCTGTAAAAACTTTTATATTAGTAAACTATCCATATCTACGACATATTCGTTTTGTTTTCATGTTAGGTTAACACGTCTCATTAGTTGATCTGTAAAAACCTTTATATTACTACACTATCCATATCTATGACATATTCGTTTTGTTTTCATGTTAGGTTAACACGTCTCATTAGTTGATCTGTAAAAACCTTTATATTACTACACTATCCATATCTATGACATATTCGTTTTGTTTTCATGTTAGGTTAACACGTCTCATTAGTTGATCTGTAAAAACCTTTATATTACTACACTATCCATATCTACGACATATTCGTTTTGTTTTCATGTTAGGTAAACCGTAAATAAGTTTTAGTTAGTTTTATATTTTAATTGATTTTTTTTTAAATTCTTAATTTCTATGTTTAAAAAACAATAAAGTTGTTTGTGATTCGTACATGTTTGTTAGTTTAGATCGGCCATAAATAATAAAAATATAAATACGTTAACACCTCTTAATGGTTAAACTGTTAATATATATATATAAGTTTGATTTTTTTCTTGACTTTATTTATGCTTTAATTTTTCTATACAACAATTAATAAGTACATGCAGTTAAGTCCTTTGTACTCAGTAAATATTTGTTTGCTTAGGTTAGTAGTAAATAATAAAAAAATCGAACGAACGAAAAATTCGATAAGTAGCTACCTGTTTACTTGATAACATTGTGTTAGTATTTTTACTTATTATAAGAATGCCTCGAAAAAGGTCTAACCTCTCTCAGAGTAGCAGAAATGCTAAAAGGATGAGATTAGTTCGATCACAGGAATCTGAAGAAAATCATGAGGTGAGACTCACTATATCTCAGGAACGTCAGGCCAGGTGTCGTGCTAAAGAAACTTCGGCTCAGCGAGAAACTCGACTGAGTTTACATCGTTCTCGAATGGTGGCCACTCGAATTCGAGAGAATAGGGAACAGCGTGAGGCACGTTTGTCCATCGATCGCGAGGCTCATGCACTATCACTTGAGTCAGAGACCTTTACTGATAGAGAAACCCGCCTAAGCTTTCAGAGAATTCTGTCAGCAAATGCTCGGTCTCAGGAGACACCTGGAGAACGAGAAGCACGTCTCACTGCCGATCGCGAGGCTCATGCACTATCACGTGAGTCTGAGACTTTCACTGATTGGGAAACCCGCCTGAGCTCTCAGAGAACTCTGACAGCAAATGCTCGATCTCAAGAGACATCTGAAGAACGGGAAGTACGTCTCACTGCCGATCGCAAGGCTCATGCACTATCACGTGAGTCTGAGACTTTCACTGATAGGGAAATCCGCCTGAGCTCTCAGAGAACTCTGACAGGAAATGCTCGATCTCAAGAGACATCTGAAGAACGGGAAGTACGTCTCACTGCCGATCGCAAGGCTCATGCACTATCACGTGAGTCTGAGACTTTCACTGATAGGGAAACCCGCCTGAGCTCTCAGAGAACTCTGACAGGAAATGCTCGATCTCAAGAGACATCTGAAGAACGGGAAGTACGTCTCACTGCCGATCGCAAGGCTCATGCACTATCACGTGAGTCTGAGACTTTCACTGATAGGGAAACCCGTCTGAGTTCTCAGAGAATTCTGACAGCAAATGCTCGATCTCAAGAGACACCTGAAGAACGGGAAGTACGTCTCGCTGCCGATCGTGAAGCTCATGCACTATCGCGTCAATCCGAGACCTTTACTGATAGGGAAACTCGCCTGAGCTCTCAAAGAGCACGAACTTTGCAGTCTAGAGAGCTGGAAAGTAGTTTAGATCGTGAATCTCGATTAACGGCTGATCGAGTGCGACAGAACAATGCCAGAATTCTTGAAAGCGAAGATGAATATCGGCAAAGATTACAAACAGCTAGAGAGAACTATGAAATAGCCCGTCAGATTGAGGAAAATTATTTATTAGCTGAGAGAGAACGAGTAACGGAAATACGGCATGAAGAAACTACAGAACAACGTTTGTCACGTCTAGATGATGATCGACTTCGGCATACGCTCAATAGAATGTTATCAATTTCAATAGAAGCGCCAGAAAATGAAGCGGAAATAAATATGCTTCCATGGGTAACCAAAGAGAAAGCAGGTTATTTGTATTCGCCTAGAATCGATTACTCTAAATTCGCATCTATAGGAGATATGGTGGTATGCTGTCAGTTTTGTAATGCTCTAAAGTGGAGAAAGGAACCAAATGGAATATGCTGTTCAGGTGGCAAAGTGCTCATTGAAAATTTCCATGAACCTCCAGACTTTATGAAAGCTTTACTAAATGGTGAGCATCCTCAGTCTAAACATTTTTTAGACAATGCCCGTTTATATAATAGTGCATTCCAAATGACATCGTTTGGGGCTAAACAAATCACAGAAGGACCATTCATGCCAACTTTTAAGGTACAAGGCCAAATTTATCACCTCATTGGATCTTTGCTTCCCCAATATGAGCCAAAATTTCTTCAAATTTATTTTGTATCAAATTATAATGAACAAGCCCATATACGACATCATAACTTTCCTCAACTGAGTATTAACCTTATATCTCAACTTCAGAATATATTACATCAAGTTAATCCGTATGTCAGAAGTTTCAAAGCTGCGATAGATTCCATCCCGCAAGGCCATAATAATAGTTATAAAGTTATAATTAAGGCTGACAGGCGTCCTGCGGAAGAACATCGTGGAAGGTACAATGCTCCCGTTGCAGACGAAGTTGCAGTAATATTAGTAGATCAGGAATGTGATAGACGTGACATCGTGTTACGCACTCATGATGATCGCTTACAACGTATTCGTGAAACACACCGAGCTTATGATGCTCTGCAGTATCCATTAATATATTTCTATGGTGAAGATGGGTACAATTTCAGCCTCTACCAAGTTAATCCAAGCACTAGGATAACAAATTATAATAAAAATATATCAGCCCTACAGTTTTATTCATACCAAATACAAATTAGACGAAATTGTTTTAATTATTTGCAACGATTTCGAGGATTGTTTAGCCAATTCATTGTGGATATGTATGCAAAAATAGAAACAGAGAGGCTAATTTATATACGGACTAACCAGACACGTTTACGTGCTGAAGATTACGTACATCTGCGAGACGCAATGCGGCAAGACAACAACGTGGAGAACGTAGGACGATTAGTTATCTTACCGTCAAGCTTTACAGGAGGTCCACGTTATATGCATGAGCGTACGCAAGATGCTTTTTGCTACGTCCGTAAGTACGGTCGACCTGACCTTTTCATCACTTTCACCACTAACCCAAAGTGGAATGAAATTTCACGAGAACTTTTTCCCGGCCAGGCGCCTCATGATAGACATGACATAATAGCCCGAGTTTTTCACCTTAAACTAAAGCTAATGGTCGACTTAATTACTAAAGAAAAGATGTTTGGACCATCGCTGTGTTATATGTATAGCGTTGAGTGGCAAAAACGGGGCTTGCCACATGCTCACATACTACTGTGGCTAGAAGAAAAAGTTAGGCCTGATGCTATCGACACTATTATAAGCGCTGAATTTCCTGATAAGACCAAGGATCCCATATTATTTGATATTGTAAAGACTCACATGATACACGGACCATGCGGCACATTAAACAGGAATTCTCCCTGTATGAAAGAAGGTCATTGCTCTAAGAAATACCCGCGAGCACTATCAGAGCAAACAATATCGGGACAAAATGGATATCCAATATATCGTCGAAAATCACCTCAACAAGGTGGTTTTATAGCTAAAATAAAGTTACATGGTCAGGAAATAGATTTAGATAATAGATGGGTGGTACCTTATTCACCGGTATTATCGAGAACCTTTCAAGCTCACATCAATGTCGAAGTATGTAACAGTGTAGAATCCATAAAATACATTTGTAAATATGTGAACAAGGGCAGTGACCAAGCAACAGTGGGATTTACAAATAATGATAACGATGAAGTTACCAGGTTTCAATCAGGCCGATATATTAGTTCTTCTGAGGCAGTTTGGCGTATTTTAAGTTTTTCAATTCATGAAAGACATCCACCCGTTATCCATCTTGACGTTCATCTTGAAGGTGGACAAAGGATATACTTCAATCCTGAAAATGTAACGGAGCGTTTAGAGAACCCGAGACGAACCACTCTGCTTGCTTTCTTTAATCTTTGTGAAATAGACGCATTTGCTAAGTCACTCTTATACAACGAAGTTCCATCGTATTATACTTATAATAAACAACAGGGTCTTTTTAACCGCAGAAGACGTGGAATAGCTTTAGCGGGTGAACCAGGTATTTTTAAAGAACACGTTATTGGTAGAGTTTATACAGTGCATCCGAATAACTCCGAATGCTTTTACCTGCGTTTACTTCTACACGTTGTTCGAGGGCCTACTTCGTTTGCCGAGCTCCGAAAAGTTGATAATATTGTATATACTACATACCAAGCGGCTTGCCGGGCACGTCACTTACTGGATGGGGATCAACACTGGGATGATGCTTTGTCCGAAGCAAGTGTTAGCGCAAGTCCTCAGCGATTGCGCCATTTGTTTGCTGTCATGTTGGTGTTCTGTGCATTTTCTGATGCTGCGCGGTTATGGCATAATTTTCAGAACAAATTAGCTGAGGACTTTTGCAGGCACGCACAACTAAATAATGATAACCCAATTAGTGAAAGATCACGTGAAAGTAACTTAAATCGTTGTTTGCTGGCTATTCAAGATATAGTTACATCTATTGGGGGTAATCCTATTTCTCAATATGGCATGCCCGAGCCATCATTTGACGGTGAACGTATAAACAGGGATTACGCGATGGAAATAAATTATGATCCAGTAGATCTGGCTGAAATTTTACATATTAATGTCTCGCAGCTAACTGAAGAACAGCGTTTAATATTTAATAGGGTGTGTCGCAGCGTTGATGATTCTTTGGGAGAAATGATATTTGTAGATGCTCCCGGTGGAACGGGTAAAACATTTCTTACCAAAGTGATTTTGGCGAAGGTACGAAGCCAAGGTAAAATTGCGCTTGCTGTCGCTTCATCGGGCATTGCAGCCACATTGTTGCCGGGAGGGAAAACAGCCCATACAATGTTTAAAATTCCGATCGACTTAGACCGCACAGAAAGCCCTGTTTGTAATATTTCTAGAAACAGCGATAAAGCAAAGGTTCTTCGGGATTGTAGCCTTATTATATGGGATGAGTGTACAATGGCAAACCGTAAAGCGGTTGAAGCAGTAGATAGAATGTTGCGTGATGTCAAGCAAAATGATCAATCTATGGGTGGCATTACTATACTTTTTTGTGGCGATTTCCGTCAGACTCTCCCTGTAATACCACGTGGAACAAGAGCTGATGAAGTAGGAGCCTGTCTAAAGAGTTCTCGACTGTGGCAATACATTATTCCTTTGCATTTGTCAATAAATATGCGAGCACAAATGGGAAATAATGAAAAAGCTCAAGAGTTTTCAGACTTGCTACTTGAGATCGGTAACGGTGTGTATCCACAGGAAGAAGGAAAAGTTGTTCTAAACGAGAACCTATGCTGCAAAGTTTCATTAATGCGAGACCTCATATCATCCGTGTACGGAGACGCAACGCAAATACCAACATGCGAAAATTCCTGGCTTTGCGAAAGAGCTATTTTGACTCCACGAAACGACCAAGCAGCAGCAATAAATTCCGAAATTTTGAACTATGTTTCTGGGAATAATGTAGAGTATATCTCTATTAACAGAGTTATGGAAGATGAAGAATCTACCAATTACCCGGTAGAATTTTTAGAATCCCTCAATGCTCCTGGACTACCAGCTCATAAAATATATTTAAAAGTCGGCGTACCTATAATGCTCCTTAGAAATTTAAGCCCACCAAAACTTTGTAACGGTACTAGATTAAAAGTGACCAATTTACAACGAAATTTGATAGAGGCAGAGATTTTAACAGGCTGCGGAATAGGTGATAATGTTTTTATTCCTCGAATCCCTCTCATTCCAAACAATTTTCCGTTTAGTTTTAAACGAGTCCAGTTTCCAGTGAGCCTATGTTTTGCGATGACAATTAACAAAGCCCAAGGTCAGACGCTAAAAGTTGTAGGTGTGGATCTAAGTATTAACTGTTTTTCGCATGGTCAGCTTTATGTGGCTCTGTCACGTGTTAGCAATCCTAGCAGCCTGTATGCTTTGATCCCCGATGGCTATACGTCTAATATTGTGTATAAAGAAGCATTACTGTAAAGTACATTTTTTTAACATTAAAAAAAACAAAAAGACATATCCAAAAACGCCGCTCAAAGTCAATATTCCACGCGGACGAAGTCGCGGGCACAGCTAGTAGTAAATAATACGCATACTGGCAAGTAGCGATACATACGTTACAACACTAGTGTACACTTATGTGTACACTTTACGCTATAATTGATAACAACATCCAGTTCGCCTAATTCAAATCATAAACAAAAGTTTCGTTGAATTTCATCGAGTCTTAATAAAAAGCAACAATCGTGCAGTTTAATCAAATCAAAATGTCAGATTCAGCATCCCTCTGTTATTGAGTATTAGCAAGAATTACGTGAAGTTTTATCAAGGTCTATGTATACAGAATGAGTTTTTCAACGGCGTGATAGGACAAATCCGAAACTATAAGGAATAGCTAAAAATATTGAGTAAGAGGATAGCGAAAGGATCTTCGGGGTCTATTTTGATCATACTAAAACTGCATCATTAGTTTGTTGAAAAAATAATTTTCATAGCCAGGAATCGAAATCGCTGATTTTGAACAAAACAGCCTATATTATTACACCATTTATACGGCAAACTAAAGGAAATAATTCCATTTGTAAGACTTTTTAAAAATTTTAACGTCAATTTTCGTCATAATTGGGCATGCACATCCGAAGGTTGTGAGGTTTTGTTTGAAGTTTGCCCTCTGTCAGTCTGTACATTCGTCTCTCTGTCTCGCACTTGACCTTTTTTATAACCAAAAAAAAACACGTAAAATAATATGGTCTATCTGCGGTCCCTAATAAAGTACCGAACCGTTTTTTTAAGTAAGTTTTTTGCTAAATGAAGTTGATGGTCAGTTAATTTAAAAAAAAACTATAATAATATACATATAAAACTACTATATAATAAATGATCAGACCTGAGAAAGACCTTCAAAGAACTTTGTATAGTCCCCTAACTACATCCCACGCTTAGTAAGAAGCATGATAAGTGTTCCATCAGGCAGGCAATTGGACTCAATAATTGACAGAACAGAATACTGTAAGGTGGTATGACTTTGTGACAATATTTATATCTCAGTATTAAAAGTAACTTATATTAAAGTAAAATATAACTTTTCTATTTGAAAGCAGAATGACGTATAATCAAAGTTGAGCGACATATATCATCCTCGAAAGTCTAACACTTTGTAAGTCAAAATTGTCAACCTTAAGGCTAGAATTAAATTTATAAGCTCTTGTACTTTCATAGAGGAATATATATAATGTTCGTCATAGCTTTACACCTGAACAAGTTAATTGTCAGTGCCTTGTATTCACAGCTTTCAGTTGTTTATATCACTTACGAGGGTAAAACTTACAAATGTTAGGTATTTTCGCCTAAAGATGAGTGTACAACCTTATTATTTTACACACCTATACCATGAATCAATAATAAAATTTTAGGTACACCAAGTAAATAATATTGTATTTGAATTTATATATCATTAAGTTATGATGATGGACTTGTTTTAAATTATGGAATTTCTTCGGAATTACATAAAGTTGCTAACGATATCTATACTAAATGTCTCCTGTGGATTCAATTCTATTTTTCGCTTTCTATACTCGCAAAAAGTTTACCCAATTGCTTGACATTTATTGTTTTGTTCGTAATATTTTATAACACCTAACCGTCCTCAATAAACGGGCTATCGAACTTTAAAAAAAGTTTTAATCAAACTGGATATTCCCAAAATTAATGCGTTCTTCAAAAAAATTGTTTACTATTACAATATAGGAAAAGATGAAGTGTGAACTAAACTAGTTACTTCCCTCGATCGACTCTGTTTTTGGCCACAACCCAAAAAGCCTTTCTAAAATAAATAATTAGTCTTAGTTATGATACCATCAGCTATCTGCCAATGAATATCTAAAACGATCCAGCCATCTCGGAGAGTAACCAAAACAAACAGACAGACAGTCAATAAATAAAAAAATGTATATTATAAGTACCATGTAAACAGTCTCATGCATTTAGTAAAAGGATTTTATTTTAACTTCACCAACAGACATGTCAATTTCTTTGTATAGATGTAGTCAAAATGACACCAAAGCAACGTGTTAAGAAACCTGCCCCATTTCCGTGATTTACTTGTGGTCTTCTCGTTAACAGGTTTTCGATAACCTTGTGATAAAATGTCACTACTATATCGCATAACTTAGTTTATTATGAATATGTTATTATTTATTCAAATGTACATTTTAAAATATAACGTCGTCATCATATTAGTTCCTTGTATTAAATTAAAGTAGAAAATTAAAATAAATCCTTACATAAATTGCAATGAAACTCCATGCCACACGCAATAAAATTAATGTCGACCCGAATCACTTCAAATGGCACAAAAACTAGACTACAACGATTAAACTTAACAAAAGATGCTTAGGCTTACTATAAACCCCAGGTAGTTAGGGGCAGGGCCATTAATCACGTAAGGCCCTAAGGAGGATATAAAATCACCAAATATCACAAGGGGGATAGGGAGGTTTTCTAAGATATCACGTGTATTTATTTTCGAAACTTTTCTAAGCTAAGTGGCATTAGTAATAGGTACAAAAAATACACGTGATCATAGGTGGGGGGGGGGGTAGTACGAAACCACATCACATACCACCAGGGAGGAGGGGAGAGTGTCTCAAAAGTTGCTAAAAAACATCACGTGATTAAGGGACGGCCACTTACGACATGAAACGCTCGCTGAGTCCTGGACCCCTGACTAACAAAGTCTGACCTATAAATATAATGTATTCATTATCCTCTTCTTTTTCTCAGACACCCTAACATGTTTAAACTATCTAATAATATTAAAGGTCATTTTATTTTATACTAGCAAATGCAAAAAAAAATATTAGGAAGAAGATTTTTGACATTGAGCTGTTCCTAAATGTATAAAAAAGACGTGAACATCTCGGAAACACTTAAATCTTGCTAAGTGGATGCTCACATGTGTTTGAACTTCGAAGCGTCTGTTGTTTTTGAAATAAAAAATGCAATTACTGTTATTGATATTTCTAAGAACGTTACATTGGGTTTAGTGTCTGTACACGTACCTCGATAGAGTCATGTAGTGGTTGATACTTTAAAATTCTTGTAAATCTAAATATCTCCTCATCTGCAGAACAATTTGCCAACCTTGGCGAAAAAAGAAACAAAAAAAAGAGATCTAAAACGAACATTAAGTTAGTATCCATATTTTTCCATATCTTGAAACAGTCATTTTTAACAGAAGTGAAACTTAGATTTATTGACATTCTCACCTCTCTATTTACATCAAATCAAGGGAACTAAAAATTTGTTACACTAAAATTATTATGAGAACAAAATATTAAAAAAAAAATATCACAGACAGTGAAAGATTTTCGAAGGCATATACATTTATTAAGTATGTCATCATCTAAAGTCTAGATGAATTGCGAGCAGGAACATTTAGTCCAATAATATGCATTTAACCGACCAAAAGATACCGTGCAAAATAATTCCAAGGTGAAAAAGGTAAGGTTAAATTTCTCAAGCGCTTGCGCATCTCAAACAGGTTTTCTGCATTAAGACAACGTTTCTTCATACACGTGTCTCCGTTCGGAGAATTAGGCTATTTACGTACGATTTATGATAATATTTTGTTGCAATATTTGAAAATCCTATTGCAATGTTCAACTAAATAGAAAAATCTAGAAAATTTGAATCGATGCTCATCGCAACACGATTGGTGACTTCAAGACATATGTAGGTTTTAATTTTTTTCCAGGTGACTATTCTGCTATACCTCAATTTGGGAATATAGTATTCTACCAGAAGAACATGTTTGATTTTCCTTTTCATTTACCCAAGAATATTCATATATATATATATATATATATATATATATATATATATATATATATATATATATATATATATATATATATATATATATATATATATATATATATATATATATATATATATATATATATATATGCATATACATAATTACTTGTCTTAAGTGTACAATATTTACTACTTTATTAAATGAGTTGTGTTCAGAATTACATGATATTAGACCAACTGTTTAAGTATATGCCTTGTCTGTCATTCAATGCTAGGTTTCATTTAGATAATAAATATTTCAAGTGCCTCCGTTCCCAGAATTTAAGCTATCATACTAAACTCCATTCAAATCATCGCCATAAATACCCATTATACAATAGAATAGACACAGACTTCATTATCTGTATTCACATTATATGGCTGAAGAGTTGATTTAAGCTTAATTCCGCAAGATTAGCAGGACGAAATGACAAAACACGAATTACTACTGTGATTAAAAAAATCCATTTAAGTTAGCTCGTCCTCGTCGTTCCTCGTCATAAAAACATCTACCAGTATAACAAGCTGTAACCAAGTACCAAAACGTTAAGAAGTATTTGTTAAAATAATACCATTTCAACTACGCTTACCGTCTACAAAAACCCTTATTCACAGATGTAATCATCCCATTGTTGGTGACCGAAGTATATATGTGGGTTAAAGGATCAACTACCAATATGGCTTTGTGGTACAGACGTACAGACGGACGGGAAGCAGCAATTTACGACAGACCCGACTCGGGGTCAATTGAACACTGGATTGAGTTCGGGAATTGACGCTCGAACGAAACACTTCCTAAACTTGTTTACTTGATGCCTTGTTAACCTGGCGCCGGCGTTTTATGACGTTGCATTAAAATAGGTTATCTATATAGACGCTGATAAGCAATAATGTGTCAAACCACACGGAATTCGTTTTGAGAAAATGGTGTCTAAAAATGTCAAACATATTCTTAATAAATTTGTTTGGAGAAATATATATATCTATTTTTTTCTTTTCTATTTTGATAAAAGGTATAATGAATTAAAAGCAGATAAAGAAAAGTTTTATCTCATAATAAGTTTTTCTAATATGTGAGATTATTTTGTATTGCAAAATATGAAACACACTTCAAGTATCGAAACATTAATGGATTTTTTCCATACTTATTTAGTTTATATAAGTAAAAAAAAATGAATATTGTTAAATCCGTGACGCATTATCAGAATACATCAATACCTCCGAATTTGACTTTTTTGTGGGTATTACTGCTTGATTGTTTATATACAAATAAAAAGCTCGCGGACGGAGGACTATGAAATTTCGCACACTTGAAATATATAGGGAAGGGGTGCAGAATACTAATATTTTTGTTAAGTATGCTAAAAAACTACATTATATGAATGAAAAAACATTACACACGCTACCATGTGTTTAAAACACATACGTATTTCATTTTGTTTGATTATTTTATATCGAAAACTCTATGTAATTTATAGAAAAATTAAACTAAATGAAATCGCGCGTTAATATTATGACTGAGACTAGGAGAATTTGGTAATTCTGTAAGTTTTGGTCTCGAAAATAATACAAAAAACTCTGTAACCTAGTAACAGCTAAACATTAGACATAAATAGTTACGAAATGTGTGAATGTTAAAAATAAGGCACTCGCAGCAAATTCTTTAAGGTGTAAAGCAATGAGAAATAACTTATGTAAATCCTTATGAAAGTCTGAGAGCGACAAAAAAGGATCTCTGCCTATTCAAAGCGAACAACGAGGATTAAGGATTTTAATATTTATTATTCTAGTGTTATTTCACGGTTTAAAGGTTTAACTTCTATCAACTGTTTTCATATATTTTTTATTAAGTACTTGGTTTACATTTATGTATTCAGAAATATATAATAAATGATGCCAATGATATTTTTGAACTTTAAATATGTTACTTTGATAGTATTTGACGTTAAAACTGTTGCCCTTATTGGCCCAAAGATAATCTCGCATGTCTTAATCAGTCGCTAGTTGCTAGGTAACGTCGTCCAAAGTGGTCGATATTTGTGTGCACTAAAAATAAGCTTATAACAAAATATATAGTTATATAATATTATTTTTGAACGCAATAAAATTTATAATTTATCAAAATAAAGATAGTTTAATATACAATTGTACATAAATGTTATGTAGAACAAATATATCAGCGAGCAATAAACATAATGAAACATACAATAACATAATATTTGTTTGCATTTACTATTTTTTGAACGAGTCTCTACTTTTAACTACTTGAAATCAGTATATTACTTTTTGCCCGTATCTTTGCATGCGTTAATGTAGATTTCGTTGCATTATTTTTATATACCTCGGGAACGGTTTTATTCTGGTTTATAGAAACTCTATATCTTTTTTTTTTAGTCCTCTGACGATATGTATGCAAAATTCCATGAATTGTTTGAGCAGGTGAAGCGTGAAACAAACGAACTCGCATTCTCATTTATAATATTAATAAGGATTAATTTGATATAAAGATTCATTCTAAATATGAATCTGTAGATTTTAACGACCCTATCAGCCGGAGACACCAAAAAGATTTTTTCAATAACAGACTCATTTAACGTTACCACATAATATTTAAATACATAAATAAATACGTACATATGTGTATGATGTTTATTTATTTAAGAATTAAAAAATATATAAATATTTATCGAATAAATACCTAATTAATATACGTAACGTGACACACAAAATTATAAAACTGTTATTTAGAAGCATAAATTAATTTTATTAAACTTAAAATATTCACGCAAAGAATTAATAATAAATTAATTTATTATTTAATAAAGCTTGATTTGCTTACTACATAAATTAGGGAATATAAAATCATATTAAAATGAAAAACAAATAAAAACAATTTTATTTTTTTAACTTTTACATAAAAATCATTAAACAAATATCGATATTATCGATTATTAATTAAATTGAATATATAAAATATCTTTACATAATATAAAACAAAGTGCTTTTTGCTTTTAGCTTAGATATTTTAATCTACACAAGGGATTTTAATGCGGCTTTCATCAATAAACAGAGTGATTCGAGCGAAGGGTTTATATGTATAAAACATAGCCTTGCGAAGCCAAGGTGGTTAGCTAGTGGTTAACTTATAACGAAAATGTGGCAAATTCAGCAACTACCTTAGGGCATAGCAGAACATTGCCCTTTGCTTGATCGCGCTAAAGCATGCAAAAAAGTCCCATACGAATTGAGAAAAATAAAAAAAATTACAGCAATGTAACGTGATGTAACTGTGAACACGAATAATTGAAACAAATGTCAATAAATGTCGTAATACCAGTGATCTTCCAAACATGCACTGTAGTTATAAATTGCTCTTCATTATTAATAAATCGACTTTCACACTGTGATCACTAAGAGCCCTTTCACACTAGCGTTTCTCGTCAATTTTACTCCAACCTATTTATTAACCCCCAAAAAGAGGGGTGTTATAAGTTAGACCGCTCTGTGTCAACCTGTGTACATGTCTGTGGCACCGTAGCTCCTAAAGGGATGAACCGATTTGGATGCTTTTTTTTTTTATTTCAAAGAGGGCTTTTAGCGATGGTTCTAAGACATATTCGACCAAAATAAGTCCAGCCATTACAAGATCCTGAACTCTTTTCTCTACATTTTAATGGTTTTTGTGGCTGAGCTTTTTTAAATTATTGTTGTACATGACGCTGCATTAAATCTGCGCTGCGCATACGCACATCGAACGCTCACGCTGGAGAAGCGCTAGTGTGTAGAGGTTCTAAGCGGCCCTGAGTGATTTTTAAGCATTAATCATGTCCGAGGAAATAAATCTTTTTTGGTAATACCAATTAAGATTTTACAGCATGCTAAATATAAAAATATAATGTTAAGTAATGAAATATGGCTATTTAAATAAATCAACATAAACCTTAAAGATTTTCATTCGTTTTTGTATAATAACTCAGATTAAAAACTACCATATTATCTTTAATACATATAAAAGAGGTATTTTAAACAAACATCATGAGACCTAAATTCTTAGAACAGGCAGTTTTTTCATGATTTATTTAAATAAACCTAAAAAATAATCAAATTTTAGTTTATATTACATAAAAACCAATTAAAATATATGCAAAAAAACAACAGTTTCTTGGTATTGAATATTTTATAGTTTAAATTAAGGTTACTACAGGGATTTTGAATCGGACACGTGTTTTTAAGAAACCTTATCCTATTAAAGTCCTTATGTCTTATGGCTTAAATCTCAAAATCCTATAGGTATATAGTTTCGTCACTTGAATACAAATCAGCTGAGCCTTGCCTCAACTTTTTACTGTATTATTTAATATTCATGCCCATCTTCAACCAAGAGTGTTATTTTGATATTTCTGATTTACAATTTAAACCTCTTTTCTTAAGGTATTACTGACTATTTTTGCCTAAACTTTGCATGCTACCATGAAAGGAAGTTGCGAGTTTCTAACTATAATATTGTCTCTTTTTGACTTAGAACTGTTTAATACTAGGGTTTTGTTATAGAATACATGAAATATACTAAAATTAAATGAAACAAACTAGAAAAATACTTTTATATTTTACATTAAAATTTTCTTTACAAGCAAAATTAAAGGTTTAACAAATTTTGATTTAACTTTACTTGTAGAATGTACTGATCAACATAAAACAATAGAATAGCATACATAGACAGATATAAATGATACATAGATTGATCATGGAGTTAGATGGTATCCAACTAACCGAAGCAACCACACAATGTAATTCCATCGTGATGTTTTTGCATTTGCAATCTTCATGTACGTACCGTGCAGGCGCAGTTCGAAGGGGATGTATAATCGGGGACATGACACCTGTGACCGAACTTAGTACTGTGTTCTAGATAGTGTCCAGGGTCTGACACGGCGTAGCTAGCTTTCATATGGTCCGTTCAAGGGAAGGGTCCGAAGGGAGGGAAGTGGTGTAAATTCAAAAGATAAAGTAGTTTTTATCCGGGCATAACGCAGCAAGATGGTATGATTCTAAATGCTAATCTCAGTTATTTAGAAATTATATAAATCATTGTCGTTGCCAATCGTTCAATGTACTAAGTCCTATACTAAGGGGAGTTCGATCCCTAAAGCCCTCTTATCTACGTTCATGGTCTGATGATAGAATAAAATGAACACCACCATAGAACATCCTCTTAGATAAAACAACCTGTATAGATTGATTCGATAAAGTTCGCATCATACGAAGTCCATATTGCAATTAATGCCCAATTGATTTCGCAAATTACGTGCAATTATGATTACGACATCCAATCAGTGATCCGGCACCTGTTGATTAACCTTGCTCCACTCTGTATAACACAGACCTACATCTGTTCGTCTGTCCATCCGATATTGATGGCCTTGTTGATGTCATTATGCCTAGCTAATGAATGGCTGATTATGTGAAATTTTATCAAGCTCTTTACAATAATTTACCATAATTCCATAATTATTAGGAACTACGTATATAAATCCTATTTCAAGTAATCTCAAATAATATTGGTCGATAGTTGTAGGCACTATGGGCCTGCCCACAACCCTAATGGACTTGCAACGTCACACACATGCCTTAGTAAAATAATAAAAAAAAAATCGTGCGTGATTCAGACCCAGGTTTGACGATGATTTAATGATATCAACCCTCTATCTTAAATATATAATGTATTGTAATATACAGGTTGAATTTTTAATAGATTTACTTGTTAAAAGTTATATGAACGAGTTCATATTCCGACTCGCACTTGGCCGATTTTCGGGTAGCTGTGCTCACGATCTTTTTTGAAGGCTGCACCCGCCCCTGCGTCGATCTATCATTTCATTTTGATGCCCACCAATAGTTTATCCATACGTAATTTTACAACCACACCTTTAAGCGGCTAACGATAGATCTGATCTTACCGTAAAAACTTATTAAGTAAATAGCATTCTAAAGTAAATATTTATTAACACCATGAGTCATTTGCTCTGCCAACATCAGGTCCAGTAAATATTTGATTTTTAGCACGTTGTATTTGTAGACATGCATTTTGCGTTAATCGGTTTTAAAACTTGTTATTTAAATTTGTTTCAAACATACGTTTTATGTAAAAAAAGTGTATAAAAATACATATTTATATTTCGAACATCCGGCAGAGGAATCTGGGAAAATGTTATGTATTGTTAAAATTTTGAATTTCAATTAACGTAATTATAAAACAAATTTTATTTAATTATAATATAATGGAATATTTCAATCTATTCATCGTCTATTAAAACGTTACTAAAATTGCATTAATCACTGTTATTTGTTGTTTCTGAAAAGTTGAGCAGTTCAGTACTTAAATTTAATTAAAATGAAAATAAATTTAAAGGAACATCACATACTTATCAAACGTAAAAAGAATCCTGTAAATTAATTGACTATCGGTCAAGACATCTAGTAAAACGTATAAAAAAAAATTGACTTAAGAAATTAATGACAGTCAAGTAAAAATCGACTTATGAATAATAAATGAATAAGAAGTAAGTCCTAACTTCATTAGTAACTAAATAAACCAATATAAAAATGTCACCTTGATCAACTATTTCTTAATAAATAATTTGTTTCTTGCTTGTTTCACAAATAAGTATAAATATGGTAATGGCAACAAAAAAAAGTTATAATGAAAGGAAAAAATCTTACATCACCGCTCTTCAAACACGTACCAAGGTCGAAAATAAGTGCTTTTGATGATTCTCATGTTTTTGTTTTAGCGTTTGTTTTTTTCCAGTTCCGGGTTATGATGGCTATCGCTTAATTCCATCACGATTAGCGTCTTTATTACGTTTTGAAATAAAAATATATTTATGATATACCAATTAAATTTTTCTTTAAACTAATGAGATTTTTAAATTTAATGTTTAGTGATTTGGTAGATAATTTTTGTGTTACTTTGAATTGAACTTTGTTGATATTATGACTTTAATATACAAAAATCATTCTTCAATAAAAGAAGTTGTGAATTTGACTAATTCACTAAGCTTATATAATCTGTGCAATGGTAATATTTTGGCGCACTTCGCGGCTATCATTCTTAGGAAAATGTCTAACATCTAATCTTGTACTTTCCTAGTTACTTAAATAAAAACAAATTATCATCGAAGTGAATTATTTCGTTTTATTTCAACGCCATAATCCAACACTATCAAAATAAGAAAGAAATAAAAACCGATTTGTATAAAAAAAATAATTGTACAATTCCGTTAGAGACATTTGATTCGTAAAATTATTTCCTGCTTTAATTGTTAGTGAATGAAATATTATATTCAAAACAATTTAATCGAAATATTTATAAAATGAGTATAACGTATTAATGATAACAATCTTAAATCTTTAACGCTGTTATTTTTTATGGAATTTTAATACAAATTAAAAATTTATTTAATATATCATTAATCATGATTTAATATCAAAAAGTACTTAAAACTAATTAATTTTTATAATATTCTTAAATACTTTTAGAAGATCTTTTTAATTACATTATTTAAATTGTTCGTGTAAATATTAAAAGTTAAACGTACAAACATTATTATTATTTTATTCATACAAAGCAACATATTTTATTCGTACACCATTTTAATTGATACTTAATCGATGTTTCAATCAAATTGAACGAACGTCGTATTAGAATCTAATAATTCTTATCTCTTCATCTTTTTATAAATTTATACTAATATTATAAAGCTGAAAAGTTTGTTTGTTTGGAAATACTGATTCGAATTCAAAAAATATTTTTGTGTTAGATAGTTTAATGAGGAAGGCTATAGGCTATATACATCACCCTACGACTCATAGAAGCGAAGAAGTAACCATAAACACGAGTGAAACCACAAGGGACAGCTAGTGTAATATATATAGAGATGAAAATGAAAAAAATTGTTTGTTTATTACTAAAGCGCTAAAATTCGGATCATCTAGTTTTTTTATGGAACATTATTCTACAAACCAAAGGCGCTAAGCAATAACTAAGCGTCCCAATACGAGTGCGTACAAAACATTATTTATTCTCAAGTAATTATTTTACTTCATAAATAAAATACAATAAATGTTAGAATTGAAACTAATGATATATATAATATTAAATATATTATTATGATGACCGCAGCGAGGTCGCTTTATGAGTTACGATGATTTTTCCAAGGTTTAGAATTATAGTGTAACTAGGGTTGCCACCTGTGCTTTATTATAAAGTATTGTACGTTATTTCGGCTAATAGTACTTTATACTTTATAAGAACAATAAAGTACGAAAATAATTTACTTCGTATCGTTTTATTTATGTGGGTTATTTCACTTATTCAGCAAACAAATATGGCGAATGGCCCCACAAGAGAGTTATTTAACTATTATCTAAGAAATCATCGATTGAATGATTTAATTGATTCACTTTTTTAAATGCAAAATTATAATTTAAAAAATTGTTCAAATATTCGAGATTTTTTCGAGGTATTGTTACCAAATAAAGACAAGTAAAGTCAAATAGACATACACAGTAGGTATACAGTGTATACCTACTGTGTATGTCTACTATACACAAAAAGTTGGTTCTACGAACATTTTCGTTAAGAAGAATCACTAGAATCGATGACATAAACGATTGTCGCCGAATAAGTTCGATAATAAATAATCAAACTTTATTCTATTCGTCACTGGTCTTCCATTATTTTGTTTAACTGTAGATTATAAAGATGATGTGAAACTGTTCAGCAGTGATCAATATTTGTTAAAAATAGCTAAATGTTTTAATTACTTTTTTTTTTAACGACATATTTTTTTTTCTACATTTTAATAAGCAATGTACTTTATTTACGCAAAAAATAGTGGCAACCCTAAGTGTACCTAACATCTTTGTACCGGTACACTATTCTGTGTTGTTTCCTTTATCCTGCGATTGTTGGATAAGATTAATAAATTGAATTTATGACTTGCTCATTTCAATTGTTTTTTATTGAAGTGTATTTGTATGCGTGTACGAATTATGTATGAATGTAGTAATTGATATAATTTTAATAAACTAATTTAGTCATATATCAAATAACTAACTGTGCCCCAGAGTTTCACGCGCGTTAATTTGAGGATAAATGGACTTTCCAACATAAAAATAATTTTTAATCTTGAACCAGTAGTTCCGTTAAATCAAACAAACTCTTCAACTTAAAATATTAGTATAGATTATAATTTTGCAACACCAAATGACGTTAAATTAGCAATTTGATATTTTTTAAACATTCGTCAATAACTAAACGGTTCAGTAGTTCGTTTCGACAGCCTAGGTTCATTTCTGAGTATTAGGCTATTGCCACACATTCGAGCGTAAATTAGATTAAATTGCAGATTCAAGTCTCTCGCAATTTTGATTTGATTTTCAAATGGAAACACTTCATTAGTCTCGCGTTAGATCAAGTTCCATCTCGATAGATGACAGAAGCACACGATTAATGCAAAAGAAAACATGGACCGACAATTAAACGAATCGTTTAAAGTTGGTTTTTTATTTTATTGAAATTGTATTATAATTATTATTTTTATGTGTATGCGTAATATTTGTATTTGCATAAAAAATTAGTCAGTAAATAGACTATCTAACGCATAATCATTTATTCAAATCCAATTAATAGTTCCTGAGATTAGTGATAACTTCCGTCAGCTCTCATTTATTTATAACTGACTATTATAATCATATTTATGTAGCTTTAATAACTAGTATATAGCTGGCCGCGGTTTCTCTCGTGTTTATGGTTACTGCTGCACTCCTTTTAATCACAGCGTGATGCAATATAGCCTATACCTTTCCCAATAAACGGACTAACCAACGCAAAAAATATTTTTTAAACGGTCTAGTAGTTCCGGAACCTATTCAATGCAAACAAACAATCAAATCTTTTTTCTCGGATTGTTAGCTCTAGGAGTTCTTAGCTCTACTAATGTGATCGAGTCGAAATTGACTATACTATAAATTATATTATAATAACAGAGTTGCATAACCATGACCTGATACTGTAATATCAGCTGGAATCAGCAGGATACACAATTTCTCGTCAACTTTCAATAACAGTATCGTGTTGGGGTTCGTTGAAATGCTCTCGATGAATTCTTCTTAAGGTTCCACTCCTATTGGACAACATCATGGTTATTTTACTTTCGAAGCCGCTGCTCGAAACAGTGTGGTGGTACTGCAGCCAAACCAGTCCCGCAGATTTTTCAGCCAAGAATGGCCTCCGTCCAACTCCACGTTTACGGGCGATTTTTCCTTGGATTACTAGTTGGAGTATTTTGTACTTTTTATTTCTCATAATGTGACCGAAATAAGCCAATTTCCTGTGCTTTATGGTGTTCATGAGCTCCATATCTTTGTTTAATTTTGAAACGATCTCTACATTGCTTATTCGGTCATATCACCTTCAAAATGCGGCGATAGATCCACATCTCAATGAATAGATTGTCGGTTTCGTTTAAATATTTTATATTATAATAAAAAAAAATTGCAATCGGTCCACAAACGGCGAAGAAATCGAGTAACATACATACAAAGAAAAACATACGTGTCGAATTGAGAACCACCTCCTTTTTGAAGTCGGTTAAAAAAACAATATAATATGTTGTTGTTTCTTTACGAGTTAAAAATAAAAACGTTTACGATGAACAGATATAATTATTCCCAACTGAACTCTTCAACAGTAGTTAAGCGCATTCGCAATAGATTTTTCTCATCTTTTAAAAGCTAGATAAGGCGGACTAGTTGTGAAATGCAGTCAGTCGTATTTACTACATACTTACAAGTACATTATGTAACGTAACTCGGTCAATGTCTCGTTCACAACAAATGCTGCTACGGTTTAAACACCGCCTGACTGGTTTTTGTAACACTTTTATATTAGATTGTCAATATTGTCTTGTTTGTCTTATTATAGCACTAGCTGGTGCTCGCGACTTCGTCTGCCTTCGTCGTCTGATGTCTGTGATGCCTACGTCACAGTGGCTTTATACATGCAGAGTCTCAGCCCGATCGGTTTAAAATTGACAAAGTTTTAGCAAACTTACATCCCTGTTTTATCCTCTTAATCAAAATCCTCTCATAGCGAATGCCTACGTTATAATATCTACCTGAAGGCCAAATTTCAGCCCGATCCATCCACTGGTTTGGGCTGTGCGTTGATAGACCACAATGTCAGTCCATAAACGCGAGTGAAACCACAAAGGACAACTAGTAAATATTTGTGAAGGTACCTATGACAATTATATTACATTCCAATATTTGGCAGTTTAAATATAAAGTATTGAATCATAATTTATTTAGGCCTTAGGTACATTTATTTCCTTATCGCTTAGAAGTAGGTAACTAGGTATATATCAATAGCGTGCATTATTAGGGTAAGGTCACATCAACAAACAAAACAAACTACAAACAGGATATGACTTACATTTAATCTTCACGCCACTTGCATTAGACTATTTTAATTAGTTAATTGATAGACATGAGAATTGTGACGACACGGTTACATAATATCACATTATCCTACTTCATTGATCAGCTGTAATTGATGAACATGCAAGAGTAATATACATTTTTGTGTGACACACACAAGCACACCCGTCCACGCATACACATGAACCCCTGCAAGAGTGTGCTCATACACACATAAATGCATGCACCGATAGAATGCGTCAACTAGAGGCTAAATTAAATGACAGCCTTTTACAGAATTAGAAATAGGTTATATCACAACCATAAGAATTATGAAAGTGATGAAATTTTAAAACCAAAACAAGGAAAGGCAATATTACGCGTTAATGAGCGATTCATTGCGGTTTATTGTATACGAACTGATGCTCGCGACTTTGTCATAGTAGCTTTATGCATGCAAAGGCTTAGTCCAATCGGTTTAAATTTGACAAAGTTTCACGCAAACTTTGATCCCCTTTTTATGCCCTAGGGGGTAGATTTAATCAACATCCTTTTTTAGCGGAAGTCTACGTCATAACATCTACTTGCATGCCAAATTTCAGCCCGATCCGTCCAGTGGTTTGGGCAGTGCGTTAATAGATCACTATGTCAGTCAGTTATATATATGTATATGTATATACCTATAAGTTATATGTATATATTTAGATATTATATTAGTTGTCCCTTGCAGTTTCACTCGCGTTAATGGTTACTGCTTCGCTCCTAAGAGTCGTAGGATGATGTAATACAGCCTATAGCCTATAGCCTTCCTCAATAAATAAACTATGTAACACATAAAGAATTTATCAATTCGAATCAGTAGTTCCTGAGATTAGCGCGTTCAAACAAACAAACTCTTCAGCTTTATAATATTAGTATAGATGTTTATATACCATCATCTTCGCTCTTATAAGCTCTTCCCACTCGAGGTCCGAACCACATTCCCGGCCCGTGAGCCTCAGCGTGAGGTTCGGAGAAAATCTGTCGCTTCACGAAGGGATTGCGTCTTGTGAACAGCATATCTTCAAGTTGTGGAGACAATCGGTCCTCTGATTGAATCGGCAAGTCACTTCTACCGACGCGTGGGAAAGCGTGATGCAGCCTATAGCCTTCCTCAATAAATTAACTCTAAGATGTAAGCTGGAAACACATTTGAGTGTCTTTTGGTGCTGCAAATGTTCACGATTAACGGTGATCACTTAACATCATATGACTTCCTAGTTTGCCTCTTATTTTCATTAAAAAAAAACCTACCTAGTCGATTTAAAAAAGTAGATAAAGAAACGAGATGACTGTCATTATATGATACGTGCACAGAAATATAATATTTTCAAAATGTTTTTTTTTTTTACCTCTACATAATGTCCTTCAAGACTAATCTTTCAAAAAGTATTTGTTATAGAGACGACCTCCAAGTTATTGTAATGCTTAGGTTATGTATACGTTTGGTTTGTTATTATTTTATATATTGAAACATCTTTAAGTTATTGTATGTATCTACATAAAACAATAATATTTGGGTATAATTAAATTTAAAAATTATAAAGAAAATTGCTCATAAATAGTAATTTATCAATTCGAGATTACAAAAGGATCTTCGTGGCATTGATAAAGTTGCGCAGGCGCAGCGTGACATAACTGAGTGTCCTCATTCGTATTGGATTTGCATTAACATGCAAAAACATGCACCTTAAATCAACAAAGAAGGACAAGGCTTTCTTTGCTGACTTGTTTTTGCTGTTTAAGGCTAAATGGTTTGTTACTATATTCCTATTAAAATTATATATTTTAAAGTTTCACGATTTATACTATTCATATTTAATGTAACGGGTCTTATCTCGATAACTATTGGTAGTAATACCTTTTTATGCGAATGCAACTTCGTCGAAACGTCGGGAAATAAAGACATCCGTTATATTAAATATGAATCCTATTAAAATGTTGATAATAAGAGGTAAATAAAAGTTTTTAATTGCCGTTTATTAATCGATTTGCGACAAAATATTAAGTAGGTTGTCTCGGTTGATTCTTGTTTTGAATTTATTGCGTAGTGTAACAACTCATTTAATTCGCATACATACATACATTATAAAGAGGTAAAATTTGTTTTTTTTTTTGTAATTTCGTATGTAAGTAATCTCTTAAACTAATGATTCGATTTGATTTTTTTTAGCATTACATGGATCGTCTATTAAGGAAGGTTATAGGCTATATTACTTCAAATTGTGAATCATAAGAACGAAGCAATAAAGATAAGCGTGAATGAAACCCCAAAGTTGTAACTGATGTAGCAGTACTAGCGAAAGACATTGCCGCCAAAAGGCTATTCCAGTTTTGCCTCTCTTACCGACCACTACCATTCGATCCCTAGTTCATAATCATATTCCGATGGTACATATCATTCGTTCCTACATCACAACCAAACGAGACTATATAAATTGTAAAAAATATATATATGTGGTGAAATACATTAACACATTTGGAAATTATTGTAAAACATAACAACGGGTTCCAAATTTGCTGCATATAAAATCTGCCGCCCTTAGGCTCCAGCCTACTCAGCCTAAATCCGCCACTGTATAACAAAGAACAACGTTTCGCTAGTTTTGACAGTAGTACATCCGCCATGTTGATTTTTTGCTGACGTCACAGTTTATGACACTCTGTGGGAAAATACGAATATAATGACCTTACTTATTTAAACAATAAGAATGTTCAGCTGAATACGAGTATATTAGTACAAACATTTTCAACATTAATATTAAATCTTGTCTCAAAAGAGCCGAAATGGCCTAGTGGTTAGAACACGTCGATCTCAATAGATGATCGTGAATTCGAACCCCGGCTAGCACCGCTGATTTTTCAAGTGCTAAATTAGTGTTTAAATTCATCTCGAGCTCGGCGGGGAAGGAAAACATCGTGAGGAAACCTGCCGGGAGAAATTCTGACACATGTATATCCGCCAACCCGCAGTAGAGCAGCGTGGTGGACTAAGCTCTAAACCTTCTCCTTAATAGGAGAGGAGGCCTTTGCCCAGCAGTGGGATATTTACAGGCTGTTACTTTACTTTACTTGTCTCACTACTGTTATAGATACGAAAGTTTATGAAAATTGATCTATGTTTGCATGTTTGGATATATTAATATTTCTTGCTCTTTCAACCAAGAACTACTGAATAGATTTTGATAAAACTTCACAGCAACAAAGCTTATATATTAGAATAACACATTGGCTACTTTTTATTAAAAACCTACAACGACGAAGCCGCGGTTGGTATCTCGTTTACTATTAGGCGAGATTTACACTTGTTAGTTTTGCTCTCAGATTTTCATAAAGATTACATAATTCGTCATTGCTTGACACCTGAAGAAATTTACTGTCAGTTCCTTATTTTCGACATTCACAGCTTTCGTAATTACGATGTATCTGTTACTAATAAATAAATAAACGCATCACACACAACGGCCCCCATTAAGATCGCGTCACCTTGTGTCGGGGGTCCGGAAACACTCACAACACAAACACAAACACCCAGACCACGGCAAACATCCGTATGGCCAATACAGACATTTGCCGTGAGCGGGGATCGAACCCGCGACCGTTAACGCTTCAGTCAGTTGCAGTGACCACTGTGCCAACGTGTCTAGGTAACAAAATTGTTTTATATCAGTTACGAGAATAAAACTTACTAATGTGTTTCGCGTTAATATATGTAATTCAAACTATTACTTTCGACTACATCGCGTATTGCCTACTTGTATCGGTCGTTGACGTAACGATTAAGTGTCATAAAAACGCCATCTAACTGGTTTCGTAAGCTTTTGTTCTTTTTGGCTTACAAATAAACTATGCAAGATTTGTTTTGTAAAAATTAACAAGGTTATATTTCATTAATAATGTATTCTTAGTACCGTTACTTTCCGCGCGGTTTTGTTCGCAATTTCTAGGACTACTGCTTGCTAAGTTTTGGTGTAAGCTTTCATAAAGATTTACATAAGTTATTTCTCATTACTTTCCACCTGAAATAATTTACTGATGGTGCCTTATTTTTCACTATCACAGTTTTCGTAATCACTTACGACCTATATGTGTGCTACCGCGTAAGGTTACAGAGTTGTTTATATAGCTAATACTTAAGAGTAAAACTAACGCCAAAATACAAACACGATACGACGTCGCGTAGTGAAAATAATTGTCACGACTAACGTGATAATTTTTTAAATATGTCTTTATTTATTTAATATTCTGTTATGGTTAGCTCTCTCTGCAATTGAGTATGTTGTGCTATAAAACCTTTTTGTATTATTATATTATTTAAGTGTTTAGTGTGTTGGTTTTAAAAAAAGTAAGGGGGATGACGTCTGGATGTCTAAGGAGAGACGTTGATTTTTATCTTTAATTTAAAATAATATAAGTTGCTGTGTGTTATACGTAAATAGCTACATACTCATGTTGTGCCACAGCTGACTGTCGTTTCACTACATAATCTGCCGTCGTGTACTATCAAGAACGACACAAAAGCCTAACTAACTGACTGCGTAGACTTGATGAGAAGACTCTTTAACAAGACACTAAGGACCCGGCCCTGAAGTCAGTTTTCTGAATAAGCTGCAGAAATTTGACTTTTGTAAATAAATATTTTGTTACGTATTCCTATTTAATTTGAAGTTCTCATGCTCAACGTAACATCATACGTAAATTTTCATGTCGCGACAGCGTAACGTGCCACGACGTGTCTTCGTAACGTGCCGTGGCACGTAACGCTGTAATGCCTGTTCTAAATATTAACTACATTTTGCAAGTATAGCTTTTGCTACTTTAAGTCTTGCGTGATGTTAAATAGCCAATCGACGGGCTATAAATTGTAAAGATATTTTTTAAACGCAAAATAAGACTAGGACAGATATACAAGACGGTTAACTTTTATTATATTAGCATAGTTACTGAAACAAGTATTTTACAATAGCATAATAGACGGATAGCTTGATGGATGAAATATAATATCATAGATAATGCAGATACTGGACTTTGGACAACACAACACTTTTAACGTCCTTGTGAATATAGACACGATCATTAATAATATGATTAAGTTATATCATTTTAGTATTACTTTATTATAATTAGGTGACTTCAGTTTATTTAATCGAATTTTTAAAGAACATAATTATTATAACATTCTTTATTCCACATCTACGTCTTTGTAAAACGCTTAAGCCCGGCCGTATATTGTAAGAAATTTTAGCAACAATTTAACGTCTACCTGACGATCAGAAGCATACCAAAGCAGACCAAAATGTTAGATTTAACTTCTTTCACAAAAGGTTGTCTGGAAAAGATTGCTTATATTGCAATAAGATCGCCGTTGTGCACCCGTAGCTAATTCTTTGATTGCTTTCTTTTTCTGTATTGCTTTCTTCTGTTAAATGTGTGTGTACAATAAAGTTTTTCGTCTGTTTTATACGGGATTGATGCATAAGGCTGCAGAGTTTAATAATTATCGATGCAGTTTTATTAGATGTAACTTTATTTTTTTATTTTGCATCTTCGATGAGAGAGAATGATTTGAAATAGTTATGTTAATCGTGTTTTTTTTTTTCATTTCACCATATGAGATCTAGCGTTTGTATTTGTTTATTAACCGATGAAACTTTATATAATATGTGTTTCTGAAATAAAAACCCATAAATACGAGGAAGAAACGATATTAATTGTCTGATCACGACTCTATTTGGTGGCATTGGACAATTGACAAGGTTGTCCACATCTAGGAAAATATATCATTAAATAACAAAGATTAATGATTTTTCTGAATTAAATATTATTTTCAATGAATTAATGATTCAATGATGAGTTTTTAATGAATTAAAGATATTTCCGTATATCTTAAAGCCAGCTACGACTATACATGTGTCCCTATAACATGTAAATATTTAATTCGAAAATAGAAAAAGGCTAAAGGGAAAACTACAATCTTAAGGCGCTGTGCTATAAAATATTGACTGCCGTCGAATATAAGACGCCAGTGAATATTTTATTTTCAACAATTAGCCAATATCGTAATCCAGTTCTTTGAAAAAGTGTTCGATGTAGACTAATTAATACAAAAAGACTTTGAAAAAAAGAGGAACTGACTTCAAAATAGTTCCCATCGTTTTACTTTACTTTACGTTTCATATAAAACATACACACATCGATTCTCATGTATAAAGATATAAAAAATAGAAAATTATATATCTATTTTTGAACAAAAAAAATTAAATGATTGTTACACTAATAGACTATTTAAGTTAGTAAATTAAAATAATGCTTTAAACTTTTAATTAATAACCGAGTTAATAATGAAAGAATACATTTTTACAAAGCGTTCTTAAAACAAAGACAACACGCTATCTTAGATAGATATAGATAGATAACGTGGCATGTCAACATAATAACACTAGGCGTTATTTTCCCAGACCGCTGCACTAATTCCGTTACCATTGTTGGTGCAAGTTACGGTTAAAATTTATTAATAGTATTTTTAAACAATATCCTAGGCATAAGTTATATGTTGTTTATTAACTTCCAAAAAGCAGGAGGTTCTCAATTCGTATTTTCAATTGCGCAATTTTCGATGGCGCATTTTTCGCCCAGAGAACCTAAACTGTGGTTCAAAGCGGAAAATGCTACTAGCATTTTGGCTACATTGATTCCACGCGAACGCTTTCTTGATTATTAATATGAATTTTAAATATATAAAAAAAGTACTATGTCTAAAGGCGGTGAAGGAAATCATCGTAAAAAATCTTGCTAATAAAATTAGCGTTAACATGCAAATCGAAATAAACACACCACTATACAATATACATATATCCCCACCAGAGCAATTTAAAAAATATTAGAAACCCAACTGTGCATAAAATCTGCAATTTAGATTTGTTTTTCAACTTTATGAACTTATGACTTTCGCGCTATCGAGATGAAGTTAAAGACGCACCTATCATTTATCATAATCGGTTCAGCCGTTGTATAGTATCGGTCATACAAACATACAAATCAAAGACAACCCTCCTTCGCTGCAATTGGATATGAAACTTGTTAATCGTTTAAAATACTAGTCGTTTTCATTCTTTTCAGATATTAAATATTAAACCGCGACGAAAAATGTTACAGTATACCAAGCGAAGTAGAGTATGTTCTTCATTGCATCGACTAAACAATTTACCCACGCTCTTAAACAGTATCCATTGCTAAATAACTCAATGAGAATATCAATATGGACTTTAACAGCCTCTGCATACCAGCGACTAATTTTCGTTTTATATGGTTGGATCGTTACCGCATATATTATGACTAGCAGTTCCCCGACGCTTCGCCCGTGTCTACTTAGGAATTTGATATCTAATAAACTTTCCACCCTCTTTTTAGCCACTTAGGGGATGGATTTTCAAAAATCTTAGTGCACATTTACGACATTTAAGAAACATTTGTGCAAAATTTCATGTTTCTAGACGCAGTGATTTCAGCTCTACGCAGATCGATCTGTCAGTATGTTAGCTAGTCAGTTTCGATTTTTATATGTATAGCAGTATCGTCGAAACCGATTCAAAAAATATGTAGGTACACCTGTATACATCTTCGTGTGTTAATCCATAGTCCATAATCCACATTACAAAACTTGGTGGATTCACGTTGAACTATATAACTTATAAATTTACATTTCGAACAAGCTTAATTTTTCTTTTGTAAAGTATTTTTTTTTTATTTTAATTCCGAAAAACTCGTCCATACTATCAGCTGATGGAAAGTTAGCAATCTGCGGCCAGGGTTATCGGGTAATATGCCCATTTTTTTGGTTTTATATTTACCGATAAATCTTTAGTAAAATTATAATAAGGTAAAATTGTTTATATGTTTGTATGTAATGGGTGACTTCTGAAACTACTGATTCGATTTGAAAAATTATTTCTGCGTTGGATGGCCATATCATTGAGGATGATGTACATATGTATTATATCACGCTACGACTCATAGGAGCGAAGCACCAAACGTAAACGCGAGTGAAACTGCTAAGGACTAGTACGTAGTATTGTTTCAGCCCGCCTCTTCAGTGTCCTTTTCTACTGCATAACAACATAAATTTTTTAATCTCGTGACCTGATTGGCGGTTTTATCGACGGACAGAAAATTTATAGTCTGCGGGGTTTCTAATCGCATTGAATTATGTCATAGCCTATTTAACTATGAAAGGTAAGGATTTTCATAAAGTATTCGCTTTGTTTTACTTTAACGGTAATAATGACGACGAGTTAAATTGTTATGGTATTAGTTATCAATATCCCTGAACGGCATATTATAAAATATTTAGTGACAATGTAGTCTTACTACGACCATTCTATTATTCTATACTATCTATACTGATAAAATATAAATCTGTCTGTTTGTTTTCTCATCTAAATCACTACTGATTTCAATGTTTTTTATAAAGAAGGCTTGAATCAAAATTGAAATATTAACAAATATAATCATAAAATAATAGAGTCATTTTTAAATTTAGTTTAGCGAACCTAATGATTTTAAGAACTCCAAATTTGTATAGCTTTCACCCGACTTTCAAAAAAAGGAGGTTTTAACTGACTTGTCAATTCGTCAGGGACTTTTTATGTATGTTCACCGATTAAATTTTAAAATTAAAATAACTGGAATAAGTATAACATTCGAGTGAACTAAGTTACGGGTTTTTTTTTGCGTAAATTACGTACATTTACACCCTGAACTAAGACGTAGAAACAAATAGAATCTAAAAGTTTACTAAAAAATGCCATTTCACAATTATTCATATATTAACATTTGAAATGAAATTCAATTTATACTCGTATTACATATATTCGTATCTTGTAATATAGCGAAATATGAAGCTAGTATAATTCAAGGATTAAGATAAATGATTACGATTCTGATCTCTCGCGGTCTACGAAATTGTGATTAATGATATCGTATTACACTTCATTTTCATTCACTTTTGAATCATATTGTAAAATAACTTTTAATAATGGAGATTTAAATTAGATTTTCCGGTTCTAAACGCGGTCGTTGACTTTTGATATAGTTTGATAACATCCTTAAAATACTAGAATAATGGTAATGTATATTGTGTACTAATTCAAACTATCAACAGTCTTCTAACCGAATTCATTGTATCCTTATTTATTTTAAACTGTCGCGATTTATAGTATTCATATTTAATATAACGGTTCTTATCGCAATAACTAATGGTAGTAATACCTTTTTTATTGCCCGATTCTCGTGACCACGTCGGATGCAACATCGTCGAAACGTCGGGCAATTAAAAAGGTATTACTACCATTAGTTATCGCGATAAGACTCGTTACATTAAATACGAATTATTGTATCCTTTTTGTCTAAAACTATTGTTAGGAATGTTTGTTCGTATCATATGTGCTGCCATATTTATTAAACTTTGTAAACTTATTTTATGCACTTATGAGAAAATATAGAAATGTTGTCGAAAATAAAAATTGTAGATAATCTTCTTGTATAACAAAATCTATATTCTTTGAAGACAACAGCGTGGCGCAGTGGTTACTGTAACTGACTGACGCTGCGCTATCGATCGCGGGTTCGATCCCCACGACAAGCTTCTGTATGTGCCGTATGGATGTTTGTCATGATCTGGGTGTTTGTGTTTGTGTTGTGTGCGTTTCCGGACCCCTGACACAGGGTAATAAGATCCTAATGGGAGCCGTTGAGTGTAATGCGTTTTTCATTTATTTATACGAAAACGAGGTAATTAATAAAATGTATATGTATCTTTTCGAATTTAATCATATCAGTGCCACTTGTGACATGCAATCGTGAAGAAACAGCTCCCGTTCCGAATGATATTAATTTCGTCCGTTCACTGATCTATTGCAACACTCACAAGGACATTAATCTTAATAATAGACTTAATTTTTGGAGAATGGTTTATAAAAATATTTATGATACAAAAAAAAAACAATCACTTTTTATTTAAAAATATGATCATTTCATCGAACCATGGATAGTACCTACAAAATCTATAATTCGATTGTGTTAATGTAATATCATATTTATTTAACGGAGAATTCTTATAGTATGCGGCCGTGCTTAGTTTAATAAGTGAATTTACATTAAACATTTGAACTTGCTTCGTTAGGGGAGAATTACATTTGTAAGTTTTACTCTCATAATTGATAGAAAACAAATATGTAACCTGGTAACAGTTACCTAGGTTACGATAGCTGTGAGTGTCAACAATAAGTCTAAGAGTAAAATACATAAGTTACTATCAAAAATACCTAAATCGGTATAGGTGTGCCTATAAAATTTAAGGAGTTCCCTCAATTTCTCCAGGATCCCATCATCAGATCCTGACCTGAAGACAATGGGACCACCTCGGAAGTATACCCTTTTAAACAAAAAAAAAATTTGAAAATCGGTTCACAAAGGGCTGAGTAATCGGCGAACAAACATAAATAAAAAAAAATAAAAAAATATACGCGTCGAATTGAGAAGACTCCTATTTTTGAAGTCGCTTAAAAATTAATAATTGTGATTCTCGCCTCAGACATAAGGCATATTCCGAAATACAATCGAACAAGCTTGTAAGTCGTAATTACGTTGTTTCGGATCGACGCTGATTTGCATTGATATCGTTAGATGTAGAAAAATATCGATACAATATAATTAGCTCTGGTCAGTATTGGTGGATTGTATTTCGGAACACACCTATCTATAGTCTAGACGAAATTACAATATTCTAATGTCAAATCTTAATTGTTCTATTGTGAATATTTATCGTGTACACCTGTACTTTAATAATGATTATGTAGGCCTCCAACATCGATCGTACAGCCTTTCACTATTTTGATATAGGATATAAGCTTAAAAACATACCTTATATAATCAAACGTTTGTATACAATCATTTGTATATAGATATGTGAATAATGTATGAGCTCATGGATTTTAGCACCCAGAATGTCGCCTGCTTTGGACGATGTTGCCTTAACCAAATAGCGACTAAGAATGACAGACGAGCTCTTTGGGTTAACAAGTTAAAAGACCAACATGTCAACACAGGTACAGACTTAACGTCAAATGGACGCTGATAAGCAATACTGTGTCTAGCCACACGAATAACATTTTGAGAAAATGGCGTCTAAAGATACCGAAAAAAGGCGAAATGAATTAAATGCAGGTTGATATATTCAATATATTATCTTATAAAAAGTTTTTTAAATATATGAGATTATTGTATAAATTGCAAAATATGGAACGCACTTGGAAATTGAGAGATTTTTTCCCTACTTATTAAGTTTATATTACTTGAATTTTTTTAATAATATTAAATAGGTTATGCAGTATCAAAATACATCAATACTTTTTGTAGGTTGACACATTATTGCTTATCAGCATCCATTTAATATAACGGGTCTTATTGCGATAACTAATGCATATGCGGCAGGAAATATGAATATACTTTAATTTACCTATTTAATTAATGGAAAAAAAAATTACCTTAACTTTTATAGCACTTTTTTACATATTATGTTTAGTAGGTAAGTTTGTATAATTGTTAAATATATACATCATTAATAATAATATGCATGAAAAGGTTACTTCAACACCTTGAATATAATACGGAACTAGTTATAAATCTCTACGATTTCCGTATATTTATTTAAATAAATCGAAAAATACAAGATATAAAAACCATATTTATACGAAAAATAAATAAAAAAAATTAAAACTAACTGGTGCCCGCGACGTCGTTTGATGAGTTCGCAGGATTTTTTAGGCCTAATTATTATTTAACTCCTATTTCAACTCCTTACAGCCCTTCCCATTAAAAAGTAAACTTTGTCCTTTCTCAGGCCCTAGACTATCTCTGTAGTAAATTTAATTTAAATCAGTTTTGTAGTTAAGTTCAGTAGTTTACGCATGATTGTGTAACACATAGATATAGTTGTTACTTTCGCATTTATATCCGTTATATTTAGGGATTATGTATTTAATACGGTATATATATTGATCACAAACATATGAGTCCTTATAAAATTTAAGTCATAATATATTATAATTAATTATAATACGAAGTATTTCATCATTGATTAATTGAAAAATTGTAACATACAAACACATAAACCGTAAATTGCATAACAGCAATGTGACATAAGATACGTGCCGATAACGCCTATTGAGGCAGATTTCAAGGTCCCACGTGACTTCCTCTACAGAATTTAGAAGGTTAGTAATACAACAGAGATTTGTGTTATTATTAATAATGTACATGCTACATTTTATTTTAATAACACTATATTATACAACTGTAGATAATTTATAAGCTAAGCAGAGATTTTGGAACCTAGAATGCCGACTTTGGACGACGTTGCCTAGCAACCAATTAGCGACTGAGTATAACAGGCGGGAGTATCGTTGGGCCAACAAATCAATTGACGAGTTTTTCAAAATTGGAAACAAGTAGAGATTTTAAACGTCAAAGAATACAAAGTAAAATAAATTAGCTGAGTTTATGTCAGAACGTTAGCAAAACTTTATGGATTCAAATAAAGTATGAAAATGGCAAATAAAGAGCAAATATACTAGTAGTAGATAGGCAACTATCGACCAATAGGAAAACTAGTCTGCGGGAATTCTAACATTTTAATTCTAACAATCAAAACATCAATGTATATGAGGCCACTTGTTTCAAACCATAATTATACGCTTCACAGACTGAGGGATTTAATACACATAGATAAATATAGTATTACGATTAAAATATGCTTAACAAAAACGTTATTATGTTTTAATTAAAACGGAAACTCCTGACTGTATATTATTACAAATTTTATAGCATTACAATCAAAACAAGTCTTGTGAGACTTCCATATTATTTTCCTACTATTCCTTTAAATTACAGAACCTAAACATAACCTCTTCCTTAAAGAAGTCGGATAAAATACGAAAAACATTCATTAAGCACTAAAGATTATACTAGATCACGCAATCTCGTTACAAATTCTGCTTTCGATTTATATAGTAGTATTATCGCATATTTGGCAATACCTAACTGTAGCAATTATTCAACTAGCTACTTTCACTTACGCTAACACACCATGAACTAAATTAAGCAACAGAATCTAACTGAAACTCAAATCATTTCAAACAAAAGTGAACCACTACATAAACAAATATGGCTCCTATCCGTTTACCATGCATCGTTATATTTTAAAGATTTCAAAATGAATATCGATATATACTTTATTCAAGGAGGCTCTTACGAGCTATTTTGAATCATCAATTCACAAAAAAAAGTATTTACATTAATAAGAAAGCTACAATCGGTTCGGAATGTAGAGTCTACTGAAAAGTTCCAGTAAGAATCTCGATAGTTGCTTTTTTAATTTTTTTTTCAATTCATATGTTTATGAATTACAAAATTAAATATCATTAGTTATTTCTTTAAAATAATCTATTCAATAGATAAATATAATAAAGATCAATTTAGTATGAGTGAAGTTACGAAAAAAACTGTCAAATTGAGTTTCTACTCGGCAAGGTGTGGTCTTGACCTCTCCGCATCCCTCCCTGGTGCGTACGGCAGGTCGAGGCCATCCTGACTGCCGTCCTCCTCGAATGAAAACAGATGCGCGAGACCCCCATCCACGGCCCACGGCCCGAGGCTCTTTACTTGAGTGTCTAATCAGTTTTCAGGAGTTTCAAAACTTTTTTTAACTCAAGTTACTACAAATACGAATATAAAACACTAGTATCTATCCGTGGCTTTGCCCGTGTGGTATGTTGATAAAAAATAGCCTATGTATTTTTCTGATGACATATATTTTTGTAACGTTTAATCAAAATCTGTCTAGTAGTTTTTGCGTAAAAGATTAAGAAACATTCGTACATCCAAACAAACTTTCACGTAATATAGACTTAGATTCCCTATTGCATCCACAAACGGTGTCATCCCACTTGGCTTTAACACGAAACAACCGTTTCTCGATTTGTCATTCCTTTCATTCTTCAACCTCTAAACGGAACAACTGTTAGTGTATTCAAAGCCTTACTTTTCATACATATCTCAAGTTACAATGCATCGTCTGTCACGACCACGATGCTCACGACGAAAGGGCACATTACGGACGTGACGATAATAAGAATATTTGCATGTTATTTACTATTGTGTCAAGTGTATACTGAGCATTATTATCTATTATCTATGGTGTATTCAATGTGACCTGTTTTCCTCGCGACTTTGTTTGCTTTTATATGAATTTTTTTTTTTATTATTTCTTATAGTGCGTCCAGATTGTATAACAAAACATTTTATAAATAAAGTTATCTATTATTTTATACTACTATTTTTAAGTAAGTTTCTATGTAAGTAAAATTTGTTTGTAATTTGTAAAAAGATGCATATGCGCAAGCCTCTCCATTTCCATACTGATAAAAGCAGATGTTTTAGTGGGTATAAATCTCAACATAACCCGATGTCCCCCGGGAATCGGGTATCTTTCCGAGGATTAATTTAAACTTTTGTATGAAGCGATTAATCGCTGTAACTCCTGGTCCGATTTGAAAACTTCTTTTTTCGTTGAATAAACTGATCGTTCAGAAAGTTTTTAGCTATACTACAGTATCAGTAACCATAAACGCGAGTGAAAACGCAATGGGTAGCTAGTTCGACATACTTTATAACTGACGTAGTTATGTTATTAAAAAAAGGCATATTCTTCTTATACGTTACAAGGTTAACCAAATTAGACGTATTACGTAGCTAAAGTTTTAAAACAACTAAGTTATTCTAGACGCACAATTGGACGCTGATAAGCAATACTGTGGCAAGCCACACGGACTTCATTTTGAGAAAATGGCGTCTAAAGATGTCAAACCTCTTCTTAATCAATTTGTTTGAAGACATAGATATCCATCTTTTCTTTTCTATTTTGATAAAAGTTATAATGAATGAATGCAGATTGATATATTTATTGTATTATTTAATAATAAGTTTTTTAAATATTTGAGTTTATTGTATTAATTGCAGAATACGGAACGCACTTGAAATTCGAGACATTAAATTATGAAACTTTTTCCGTAATTATTTAGTTAAGATAACTTTAAATTATATTTCATAATGTTAAATAGGTGACGAATTATCAAAATACATCAATATCTCCGAATTAGACTTTTTGTGGGTTGACACATTATTGCTTATCAGCATCCAATTACGAACTTTACGTATACATTAAAAGTCATCCTATATCAATATATACGTCAGCTGTTATAAAGGTGAAGGCTAAAGTTTTTTTTCAATATTCCATGGACAGACGTAGTTACGATTTTGTTATATGTATAAAAGGTGTATTAACTATTGAGTAAATTTTCTTTTGTCAGTTGACACAAGCTGCGGAATGAATGAATATTGGGTATTGTTGTCAGTTTATGACGATATTTCAGATAAAATTACCTATTGTGTAACTTAATTTAGCACTAGCTTTTGCTGGCAGCTTTACTTGCGTAAATTTTGTTTTAAAATAATAGGTATCCACAAGGTGTTTTATATATATATATATATATATATATATATATATATATATATATATATATATATATATATATATATATATACATATATATAAATAAATATATATTAAAAGAGGCTATTTCTAATTTCTACAAAAACACTACATGTACATCCTTTTTATTAGCATGAAACTTAAGGCCAAAACTCACGATTCAAATGATGAATAAATTCTAATTGAATTTGGACAACACAACGTCTGTTGGATCAGCTAGTTCTAAACAAAATTATTTCCTGAAAGTGTACATATATGAACATAAAATAAATGATAATTCTATCACGATTACTATAACTAGTACTCAAAACAACTCGTCCGGGATTTCCCGTGCGCGCCAAGCGAATTCCCTTGATAATACACTAAGAAAGTCTTTCAACAAACGCGAACACGGTTATAAGGATTTCGTATCATTCTTCCTTCTTTTTTTCTTAGATTTTGGAAAAGAAAATCTAAACGCAACCCATAAAATGAACATTAAAATTCTCCATAATTATGTACACAGGAAACGCTATTGTGCAACATTCTACGACCGCCAAATCTACATATTTAAGTCAATGTCCGTATATCCTTCTTGCATTCTGAAACCATTGATGTGATTGTAATGAAATTTCGGTAGGGTATTCTGAGGATAACGACAAAGGTCCCTCGCCAAAGAAAACATATATGTACTTTAGACACGGGTACACTGTAAGCCGAGTACAGTTCGTAAAATAATATAAATAAGATCTTAATTCGATTTCGAAACCATCAACGATAATGACTTTAATGACAAATTGTATATTTTAAAACGTTTTACTAGTAAATTACTTTAATGTTTAAGCTAAGCCGCAAGGTCAAAGAGACCTTAATTCTTTTATTTCGAAGCAACTTTATCTTGACTATAGTAATCTCTATAGAGGACAAAGGTTAATGGAGATTAAACATACCATCAACTTAAAAATCATCAAATGCTTCGGAATCTAATCGTCGAAGTTTTTAATTTTAGTTAGCCCGTAATGTAACCGAAGTAAAGACTGTTCACAATTTAAACAGTTTTTTTTCTATTTTCAACTCTCTCGTCCTTTCAAAGGAGAAGGTGATTTCAGCTCCATAAGCACGTTAGTAAGTTCCCCACTTACTTGACTCTTATCGATATATTTTGGACATTTAACATAATATCGTTATAAATAATAACCTATGTGTTAATGTTTATTATTGTAAGGCTTCATTAAAAATCATTGAATAGTATTTGTGTGAAAAAGTAATAAATATTATATATTACTAAAGTTTTCCTTGACCTGTCCCTGAGTTCGCATCTCGATCAAATTACCATTCAAAGTAAAAGATCTTTTGCGTCATTTAGATCCGTTTTTATTCTTCTCTTTACATCAATTGACAGAACCTACGATACAACAGAATTCTAACACAGTTCTGGAATTGGTATCTCGAAA
The DNA here is from genome assembly GCA_037950945.1 of Hypolimnas misippus. Classification (NCBI taxonomy): domain Eukaryota; kingdom Metazoa; phylum Arthropoda; class Insecta; order Lepidoptera; family Nymphalidae; genus Hypolimnas; species Hypolimnas misippus. Next base: position 7,307,316 of record JBBEEQ010000014.1, read on the forward strand.
TAGTGACTGGTAAATTAGTTAAATATTAAAAATTTATTCGCATATGCGGACGCTCATAAGCAAAACCACACAGACTTCATTTTGAGAAAATGGCATCTAAAGAAGTCAAGCCTATTCTTAACAAATTTGTTTGAAGTACACACACAATCAAAAAAATACTTTATTCAAGTAGGCTCTTACGAGCACTTTTGAATCGTCATACATGAAAATAACAAAAAAAAATACATAAATAATGAAGCTACCACCGGTTCGGAACGCAAATTCTACCGAGAAGAACCGGTAAGAAACTCGATAGTTACTCTTTTAAAATATTGTAAATACAACACAGTTTATGATTACAAATTAATTATTTATCCTGTACGAATTCACCATATACTAAGTCCACGCATCTTTATATCCATCTTTTCTTTTCTGTTTTGATAAAATGTGTAATGAATTAAAAACAGATTGGTATAATGAAAAGTTTTATCAAATAATAACATTTTCAAATAGATTATTGCATATAGTAAAATATAATTTTTCTATAATATATACAAAAAAGAAAAACATAACATACAACATAATATCCATAGAAAACATTTGATAAAAAATTTCTAACCTGACTGACCCAGAAGTAGGGTGATGTTTTCGCGCATTTTAAATGTATGTATGTTCGTTCCATTGTGTCATCCTATATAATTACCTTGAGTGATTTTTAAGTGAAATTAGAAAGATTTGTACGCTTCCCAAAAGTGAGTAGTCTTTTTACCTACGAAAAAGTCAACGTAGTAGATTTATACTGCCGAAATTGACTACCGATTTTAAAAGATGAGGTGTTTTAATTTTAATTTATTTCATTTATTTAATAATCAAGAAACAAACAGTAATATATTTAATATAATTAATTAATGACAATTTTATGGGAAAAATCGGAAGGTATGCTCTTTTAAACAAAAAAAATGTCTAAAGAATTAACCAAATCGATCAAGCCCTTGAGTACTTAATTGGTAAAAGTGCATAAAAAAGACCTCGACGAATAAAGAACCTCTTACTGTTGGAAGTCTGTTAAAAATAGGACAACTAGTGTTGGCAGTATTTATTTACTTTTCAAATTTTCTCTTTTATTATGTAATATAATAATGAAATAACTAGGTTTATAATCGATTTTTTTTTTTTTAGGTTTATAGCTGATTATATATAAATGTTCTCTTAATTGTTATTTTATTATTTTATTGCTATTTCCTAATAGTCTATTTAATTAATAGTTGCATTATAAGTACATAGAAACTGTATTTAGTTGTAGTTGCGACAAAGATAAAGATTTCTTTCCAACGATTGGGCTATCATCGGTTGAGATCGACGAGCTCTAACCACTACGCCATCTCGGCTCTTTAAACATAAAAGTCACGGAAAATAGGTTCTGACACGTGAGCCGACCGGTTCGCGAAGGAACATGGCCATAGAAAATTGACATAGCTTGGACGTTTGAATATATAAATAGAGTTATTATTAATATTATCATAGTCCCAAGGTTAACCGATCGTGTCAATAAAATAAACTGTGACGATTCGATATCGATTATTTTAAATTCGATTCGTATATTAATCGATTCGATATAATTAAACAATGATGGAAAATTATAATTATTGTTTTTATATCGACTTTAAATGAATCGTTTAATTTGAGGTTGTATTCTTTATGATTGCATTAATTTTAAACGCAGACGATATGTGTATTGGGGCAACAACGTTAGGAAACCCAGTAATCATTATGGGATCTTAATCTGATCCGAAATTAATCGAAATAAAAATACATATCTTATTAAATTAAAAAATAAATAATTTGTGCTCAGACAATAACTAAGATTAAAAAAAAAGAACTGACTTTAAAAACAACATGCACGACTTTAAAACAAAACTACTGTACCGATTTTGATAAAATGTTTGTGACCAAAGTAAGTATTTTTTAACCGGTTAATAAATTATGAAATTGAGGTGTGCTAACATTTTCACATGCACTGCAAATTGAGAACCCATTCTTTTTTAAGTCGGGTTGAAATATAATATTACATATTATCTTCCATAAACGTTTTGGCGTCTATACCATTGACATAAACCTGTTTTAAGTTTAGGACTTGGTTTTATGACACGTATAATAATTACTTATTTAATTTATACGATAAACATTTCTATGTTAATATGATTACCAATGATATGACAATTATACATATATTAGATATAATAATAATATCGCTGGTTTGCAAGAATATCGTAGTAATTCAAAATTCTAACAAATAGAACGAAGTATGTCAAAAGACCACAAATCTTTGATGTTTTATCATGAAAAGAGTTGCGATGATCAATTTTCTTTAAATCAATAAAGTTATAACATCAAGGGATCGTTTAAATTTTGCAGCTATGCACCAACACATTAATAAAGAAATTTAAAAACCTCATTCCCTAAAATTCATCATTTTTAGTTGCATCGATATTCTTGAAAAGCATTGTATTGTATATGCTTTAAATTATTGTGTAAACACTGATTGTGTAAGTCAGTTAGTTCGTTAACTTGCTAGGCTTAACGTATACAAAACTCGATATTATAAACTAATAATATTCCTTAAGATATATATTTTTTTATTTCTACAAATTTACGCATAATAATAATTAAGACAAAAAATAACAATTGACTTTAAAAGCATAATATGCAATTTCCTTAACGTTGACAGCACATTTATACCAGTTATTTCGATTTCAAAATCAAACAAATCAACCGATTTTGATAAAAATTCTATGTATGTGACCAATCTAACAGTATACCCTTTGAAATAAATAACTGGTCAAGTGCGAGTAGGACTCGCGCACCGAGGGTTCCGTACAAACTTATAGAAATCTATATAAGACTAACCCATCTACGCCATTTGTGGTCTTCATCATCAGTTCCGACATAAGTTACTATCAAAAATACCTAAATCGGTATAGCTTGCCTATAATATTCGAGGAGTTCCCTCAATTTCTCCAGGATCCCATCATCTGATCCTGACCTGAAGACAATGGGACCACCTTGGAAATATACCTTTTCAAACAAAAAAAAAATTTTGAAAATCGGAACCCAAATGGCGGCGTAATCGGCGAACAAACATAAAAAAAAATTAAATACAAGGTCGAATTAAAAACACTCCTTTTTAGAAGTCGCTTAAATATAATCAAATATTATGTAAATATGGATCATGTCCCAAAAACTATTTTGAAACTACTTAGGAGCACTTTAATTTAAAACACGATCATGGATGCAATCCATGGAAACACAAAATTTTATTTTAAGTACTAATACACCTTATACTTTCAAAAAAGCAAAGTTATAGCGCGATTCAGGATACACCTAGCGCCATCTCTTGACAATTTCAATGAACTAACTTGTTGACTTTGACATTAACAACATAATTATATTATATTTTAGTCTCGTTTTATTTTTATTTATATTCTACTACACTCGACTACCCCTGCACTACGTTCGTAAAATATTTAGATTTACATTATCAATCAAAATATCGAAATATATATTAGTGTTGCCAAGACGAAAATAATTAGTCCTTAATTCGAACAAAACTAATTGTTTATTTATAAATAACTAATTATATTAATAATAACCAGAAGACTTATATGTGTAGATAAATAAGTAAATTAAATAACTCGATTTGTTTGAATTTAATTTTAAAATTTTCGTACTAAGTCAATACGAGTACTTAAATCAAATCGCGTGAAGCTCTTATATTGAATGTTAATTACGTAATGATGTTATAAATCGACGATAAAACTTTTAAATGAAAAGTTTATTTTATAATTTTTAGCGCGTTTAAATAATAATTAAAATAAAAATTTGTATTAATCGAGCAGAATTATATCACAGTTAATGTCATAATGTTTTAATAGATGGCATTAGCTGTACGCTGCATCGCGCTATCATTTTGTTAGCTGCGATATATAGATTGCATTGCGTTGTTTATAAAGGTTTGCTGCTTTTAAATGTTTTCGTATTGATACAAATTTCTTCTCAGTGTTTGTAAAATCGTTTTTTTGACCATGGTCAACTTCTATGTTAATTTGTTACAAGTACATATAATTTTAATTCTAAGATTAATATATTTTCCGCTTGATCAATTTACAACTTGATACATTTACGCGTTCCTGAGAAAAAGGTTGAAAGACAGACGTACAGACTGACAGACACACGAACAGAAATATACAGTTTTCGGATTTTTTCCTTTATGTATACTAAAGGACCTTGCTCCTAGCCAAATTTCATAATGCTTGGTCGATGGGAAGTACCCTATAGGTTTTGATTCCCTTGCGAAAACGTTAAAAACGCTATCATACTTAAAATATGTGTTATAAATGACCGTATCTTTTGATTGCGTTAACTTAGAAGTTTGATTTTTTCACAGCTCTTAGTAATTACAACTCTGAGTACTTGACGTTGATAAAAATTTATTACCTTCACGCGTTTCTGAGAAAAAGGTTGAAAGACAAACTTACAAACAGACAAACATACATACAAAAATTTACAGTTTTCAGATTTTTTCCTTTATTTGTACCATAAGATCTTATTTCTTGCCAAATTTCATCGTGCTAGGTCAATGGGAAGTACCCTATAGGTTTTGATTTCCTTGCGAAAACACTAAAATGGTCAAAATATACGACATATTTTCCATTATCTTTTGATTGCGTTGACTTAGAACTTTAATATTTTCACGGCCGCATGTCATCGTAGACTTGAGTATATGATATTAATTTCAACATGATACGTCTATGCATTTCTGAGAAAAAAGGGTTGACATCCCGACAGACAGACAGACAGACAGACAGACAGACAGACAGACGGACAACAAAGTGATCCTATAAGGGTTCCGTTTTTCCTTTTAAGGTACGGAACCCTAAATATCGGTTAAGAAATGACAGACTGAGGTAACAAACATTATTCTACATTACTAACTACTAGCGGTAAAGTAAACGCAAATTTATATACGATTGAATCAACGCCATCTTGTGTTAAAAAGGACAAATATATTTAGTGCTTGCGAGTTTCAGAGATCATTGTAACGCATTATTGTCAATCGACTTGTACTCGATAGTGAGAACAAAAGAACGTGTGACTCTTACATTTTGTGTGTGTGAGCAATTATGCGACTTGGAATAGTTAACGTTACTTTTTACAAAGAACTCTATCGAAAATATCGCACTAGGCCCATAGCTAGAAAATGATATAACGTATAATGTCGTAAGGTGTTACGTTGCGATATAGTTACGACTAGGTGCTACTCGTCTGCAAAAAATTAAAAAAAAAACCTCAAAAAGTGCCAAAGTCACTCCTTATACCATGAGCTATCTGCGAGTGAACAGACGAACAGACGCAAAATTATTTAAATGTTTTTAATTTGAAATTTCAAACTGACGCATCAATTTTATTTATTTGTATAGATGTAGGTAGACCATACGAATTAGTTTCTGCCGCCGTAGTAACAAACAGATCACGTTGTCATATTTAATCGAAAAAAACAACACAAAAACCAACAAAGCATCGTAAGTCTTGAAATAAAGATCCAGACGAACAACAAACATAAATTTGCCATACATCATTTAGACCGATCAAATATTCTTAACAATGTCGACCTTTACCTGCGCGTGCGCTGGACCTTTGTTACCTATAATCACTTGGCATTTCGTGCGAGTCTATATTTAATACAAGCAATTTTATGTCTATAGATTTATGCGTGGAATTTAGGAAATTGTAGAACAGGAAAGACAATTGAAAACATACTGTTTTACTACATAAGATGTAAATAATAACATGTTCAACACGTGTCTTGTTAAGCGTTTAAAAATGAAACATTTTTTTAATGTGTCTAAATTGCTTAAGTGTAAAATTATAAAGAAACTTATTAATAAAATACCACAAATTATAGGTGACTCCTAAAATACTTTTTAAGCATATATAAAAACACCTAAACGTATGTTTATACATAATTAAACTATGTCTAAACCATGTTTAACTCAAAACTGTCTCGACGCGGATTTGTAGTACGGGATTTTATAAACACGCGATTAACTTATATTTAAATTTTTTGTAGTAAGGCAAATAATGTTTAATTTCAATATTTGTTCTCCTATTACTAATAATACTGACAAACAATTTTAAAGAGAAAAAATTATAACGGGCACGAATAACCTATAAATGACTATGACCTTATATGAGTTTGAAAAATTCTAATATCATTCAAATGGCGTTCTCCAGTTACTGTATGTATCTAAACCGATTTTGTATTTATTGTTTCGGGGTCAATTCATACACTGATTTAGTGTCTCAGTGAAGTCCATGACATTGAAAATGTTCTGACCCAAAAAACATACAGACGTAACCAACCATTAACAACAATTAAAATTCTCAAACTCTACGAAATTTTAGTTACCACAAGATTTAATGTATCTTAAAGTGGCGTTTAAAAATTTGACATTAAGCGTGCGAGAGATTATTTTAATGATAAAATCGCCACGTGATCTGAACTGAACTTTATAGAGTCGGAAACAATAGTTCCCTATTTGAATTGAACCTTTGTGGTATTATATGATTTGTAACCTATAAAACCACTAATAGTAACAATTCACTTAATATGACTATCGATTTACTTATTTATTATTGACTAGCTGTCCCTGGCGGTTTCACTCGCGTTTATGGTTACTACTTCGCTCCTATGTGTTGTAGCGTGATGTAATATAGCCTATAGCTTTCCTCATTAAATAAACTATCTAACACAAAAATAATTTTTCAATTCGAACCAGTAGTTTCTCAGATTAACGTGTTCAAACAAACAAACAAAATTAGATAAATATAGAAAGAAGATAAGAAGCTATATAATATTAATATAGAAGAAACTATTTTCAATATAATATAGGTACATTGAAAAAAACAAATAATGCCTCGCCTCGGGAAGGTAAAGGATACACTGGGGGCTGATTGTCGAAAACTACCACTATCAAAATGTCAAGAGTTAAACGATTAGTTATCAGAAAATAGTTAATCCATATTTATGAATGATGCATGTTTTGATAGTGACGATTTTTAACAATTAGCTCCCCGTCTACGTAAATTTTGACTTATTTAAATATATTTATATATATATATATATATATATATATATATATATATATATATATATATATATATATATATATATATATATATATATATATATATATATATATCGTTAATAACATAAAACAGTACGACGACGCGTAACCTTCAACATTACTATTTTTATTATTACTATTACATGAATGGAAAAAAATAATAGTTTATTAATAAATTATCTCACATAAAGAATATATATATGTATGTATTTACATTTGACATGTACATGCAAAAACCATGAACATTCCGTCGGAAACACCCAACACCATACAAATATGTATGTACATTAGCATTTGTAATGCTTATAGTTTAAATAGTTTTTCTACTATACCTTCTTAAGTGACTAGAGAGTTGACTAACGTAAAAAGGATATTTAATGAGACTTACAAATTCTGAGATTCGCGTATTCACTTATAAGTAACCATAATTTTTGATTTTTTTTTTTATAAACACAGGTAAAAGCGCGAGGGTCAGCTAGTGTAAAATAAACGCCGCACGCCGAAAAGAAATGATTAATTTCTGAGAACATTACAATCAGTTTGATTATGACTCATTACTATATGTTATCTTATAATTAATACATAAAAGATCACTGTTTTCTTGATCTTAGTGCGTAAAATCTCGTTTGTCTCAGAACTCGGGTCGACATTTGACATGGATATTATCTCAGTAGATATATAAGAAAGTGTGGATTAAAATCATTTATTACGTAATAGTAATATTAATTTTTAAAATGGTAGAATAAAAATTAAAAAAAAAAAACACCGAGAATCTATTCTGTCTGCAGAGTCCAGATGATGCTACCAGGTAATTTTGACCTGACTTGTCAAATTTACCCAACTACGTTATTTTAATATCTTTCATAGTAAACAGATAGAAAAGAGCTGGTAACCTTTAAATTTTATTAACGGTAGGTTAATATTATCTGTAACTTTGTTAATAAAGGATTTATTGATTTAGATAGTCCGTTCATTCATCATTAATATTTCAAAACATAATAAAAATGTATTTACTTATATTAAATATAGAATACGAACGCGTTATAACAAACGTACCTATAATAAAATTATCGTTGTCTTAGATTTTAGCGATTATTACTCATTGAAATAAAACTATACGGGTAGGTAGGTACGGGCGGTAGATATGTCTACCTGTGACCATGAAGGCTGCAAAGTGCTCGAAACGTCGGGATGATAAAAATAGTTAATATACGCGATTAAATCCGTTTAAAATAGTTTTATTTCAATAAAGTAACTTATTTATTAATTACTTCAGGTGGCTTTAGTATAAATTGAATCCTTAATCCTGAATATATTATCCCGTTAGCCGATAAAACGCGAAGATAAACGAGAAATTCAAGTTTTAAGCGAGTGCGTATACGCAGCCCACATATCTGGTATAGTTTAAACAAGTTTAGGCCTAGCTCACCGCAATAGGGCTACCCGATACGTTGTGAAGGGTTGTCAAATTCTAAATAACCATCCCTTACAAGAACTATAATTTAATTTTGAAAATTTCAAGGTTCTTTTATATTACAAAATACTGTTAATGAGACTGATGTACACGTGACTTCGAAAGTTGCCTAGCACCAGGCTGTTGATGTCAACATAGAGAACATTGCGACAGTTAGAAAATAAAATATGAATTTAATGTATAGGTTTATAATCTTAATTCTGGACTCTCTAAAAGTACATAGTCTACTTTTTTTAAACTCATTCTTAATAACAAATTAAAACGATTGTGATTAATATGAAAATAATACGACTGCAAATACTTTAAGGTATTTTTTTTACTTTTATAACACCGTCATCATTAGAACACAAGGTTATTTTAATCCAGAAAACTCAAACAGGAATATTTTTCCCGTTTTGTACAACATTTTTTATTGATGCTTCGCTCCTGATTATCGTATCGTGATGTTTTATAGCCTTCCTGAATAAATGAAATAAACTATCCAACACAAAAATAATTTTTCAATTTTATATTATTAATATAAATTCCCTTTAATACTTTAAAACGAAATCGCCTCGCCATTTTGTTCCTGTCAATTTTAAGCGAGATATCGATTACAAATGTCACAATATGTGTAATTAAAAGTTATTTAAATAAGTTTGTGCTTTACTTAAAATCAGAATTAATATATGAAATACTTATTATGAAAATAATTTTGTAGCATTCCTTAAACTATTGCAACATTTAAATACACTGGATAAATGACCGGTGACATGAACTTGATTTTGAAAAAATGGTGTCTAAAGATGTCAAACCTATTCTTAATAAATTTGTTTGAAAACGTTTATCTTTTCTTTATCTATCTATCTTTTCTTTTCTATTTTGATAAAAGGTATAATAAATTAAAAGCAGAGTGATATATTTAATGTGTTATATAATAATACTTTTTTCAAATTTTTCTGATTATTTTATGAGTTGCAGAATATGGAACGCACTTGAAATTTGAAACGTTAAATTAAGAAAAATTTTTTCCGTACTTATCTGGTTTAAATGACTTGATTTTTTTAATACTGTTAAATATGATGGTGATGTAGTATCAAAATACATCAATATCTCCGAATTTGACTTTTTGTGGGTTAACACATTATTGCTTATCAGCATTCATATACCTAACCTATTCAGGCTAAACAAATATTTTACACTTTTATTTTTAATGGGATTAACAGATAAAGAAGCACATTGTTCATGTCAATTCTAATTTATTTAATCTAGCAACCCTAATTGCGCAGGATATCGGTGATCTAGCTAGCCTGGCCATTGACCTCTAAGTACTGTTATTCATTACTACTAGGGCCATACCGTAGTAAAACTACTGTCTGAACTGAAGTATAAGTGAATTTATGATATTTTCATTATAATTTGCTATAAATTCACCATTGTTATTCATATATTTATTATATTAAGTATAGTCTATTTTTCTTTACTTTTGGTAACAATACCCGGAACGAAAACACGATATTCGAACATTTTTTTAAATATTTTTTTTCATTAAAAAACTTGATTCAATTCAATCATTCGATCAAAAATTTCTCATATCTAACTCTTATGTGTGTTAAGTAGTACGCCATATTTATCTGCTAAATAACACAAGTAAAGGATAATAGACTATACATCCATAGCTCATTAGTGTGCAATACTCGTTTATGACAAGTCCAATATTCTTAAATATAGTTCAAAACACTTTTACATTAACTATTACAATACAAGTCAACTGTTAAAATAAAGTATTGAATATTCTTTTTTACGGTTTTCTTTATTTAATTTTAGTTTTATACATCACTAGCGGCTCGCCTCAGCTTCGCATGAGAGCAATGTAGTCCTACAACCAACTTCACTGAAGGGGAGGTTCTCAATGTCTGTTAACCTCAAAACTCCGTTATTGAAATAGTCTATTCATGTTTAGTACTAATATTAACGAAAACGTTAAATTAAGCTAAAGTACAAATGTACGCTTTTTATTATTTACTTTTATTGAGGAAAGTCATAGGCTATATTACATCATCCTTCGACTCAGAAGAGCGAAGCAGTAAACATAAACGCAAGTGAAACCGCGAGGGAAAGCCAGTTAATTATATGTGAAAGTTTGTTTGGATGTTTTTTCCTCTTTCTTGCAAAAACTGAATTGATTTTGATGAAATTTTACAGTTATATAGCTTAAACATCTGAATAAAACCTTTTTTAACGTGTGTAAATCTCTCATATTGGTTACTTAATGTGCAGAATGTTGAGTTTAAACATAGTTTTAATGTCTTCATAAACATACCTACATATTATTATCAGATTATTTTACCATGAGAATTGTATAGCAAAAACTTCGTCATTGTATTATTATGAAAAATGAACATTTAAAATTCTACGATAAGATAAAGAATATTTATTGTCTGATTACGGTCTTTAGACCTTAAGCTGAGTCCGGACTGGGCGTTCTTGAATACGCGTAGTCCGCCATGTGGAAGAACGTTCATGTATCTTACATACATTTGACAAACTAAGCCTGTTTTACATAACGAAATTAGTGTCGTGAATGATTAATTTAATTTTGTTTAACGAATTTTAGTACCCGTAAAGCTTGTTTCGTGAAAATAGTACTTAGTGTCGTAAAATCAACAGTATCGCTGTCATTATGGCTTCGTCAATACCAAAACTTTATAGCAATACAAGAATTCTTTCGTGACACTAAGTACTAGTTTAAGTTTCAACAAAATACTGCGCATGGCGTCAAATTATTCCAGAGTCATAAATTTAATAACACTGTTAAAGGTTATTAAACACGTAAATCATTAATTTTTATCATACCACAAATTTCGTACTGTAACTTCAGCTTTATGGGCTGTGACGAAAATAAATTCACACGCGTTTCAAATCAAAGTACGAACAGTACATTTCAGTGATTTTGTGCCGGAGAACGCGCAGTGCGTAGATAGCTTTATGTCAGTGGTTCCAGTTACCAGTGTAATCCACGAAGACTATCCAAAATATGTACAAATAAATATCTAACATTAATTATCTGTTTGTAATGTCAAATTACTTTTATGTTATATATATTTACTGTATGCAATTTTGTTATTTTAATGCCAATAATAAGCACAGCGCTACATCTGATATAGGGCCAGTGACCAGGGCGGCAAACTTTTTTTTAACTCTACTAAACTCTTATCATTATTTAACAAAGTGCTTTTTCTACGTTTAAATTTACATAGATAATGATTTTGGTAAAGGGCCGACATTTTTTACTGTGTCCCAGTAGCTTACCTACGTACTTAGCATAAACCCGGCCCTAGCTATATCCATATATAATATTAAATGCAAAACAAAACTTTTCAGTTTACACACCTGCCGTCATTATGAATTCCTTATTCCGAAGCGATCTTGGGTGATTTGTTATTAATATAATTACTAATTATATGCTCAGGTGCCTGAGTCGCATTTCATTCAATCATTCCTAGTAGAGGAACTGACTCATCCATTCATATAGCTATACAATTATTAGTAATGCTCGTTGAGCGGTTGAAATTCGCCCTTAATTCATTTAACTTTTAAGTTTCAATTCTTATTGAGGTCCTTACGTCTGTTTGGCCACTGATGTGATTGTCATTGGCGATTTGAAAGTAATGACTGAATGTTTCATTTTTAATATAACGTATTTTTATGACATATAAATTTTATTTTCCTATACACGAAAACACGAAATTGTTTTGATTTTTCGCATCTCTGTACAAAAATCTCCAAAAAAAAAACCTTTTTCCATTGTAGCTGGTCAAATAAATACGAAACCAACAACAAAAGGAACGATCTTAATACAATCGATGTTTTATCGATATGGGGATACTGTGCAAAGTATCGGTGTCGATACCAAAGGCCGACACTTTCTGAACCACAAATGCGGGTACTATGATTTGCAAAGTTTGTGAACTAATTTCACTCGCATCGAAAGTAGTGCGGTGGCATTTGTGAAATCGATTATCGATAATCAATTTTATGTTATTTTGATAAGAAAAAAAAAGTACGTTACACTCTTTTATCAATTTGTTTTGGTTGTTAGTTGAAATAAACCATAGTCGATTGTTAAATTTTTCAGTGTGATCAAAAGACAATATAATATTAGATGCGGAATGGAAGCCTTACTTTTTCTCCTGCGTATCGTACAACCACAGGAAAATACATATATTGCCTGGGGGTAAAGCCGAGTTTTAAATTTAAGGTAACTTTTCTTTAAAATAAATAATATAAAATCAATCCTTTAATCCGTTTTCATATACGAGTGATGGATATTGATATAAGATAATGACTTTTTGTTATATTAAATTTAAATAAAATTTCGGCCTTATAAATGAAATGATGAATAATATTAAAAATATTCGTATGAAGAATATGGTGTGCTAAATTGTATAAAAACTTCTATAAAGTAACTTTAATTAAAAACAACATTAAATTTGTCTTTTTCGTTATGTTTCACCGTCATATGGACGCTTACAATAAATACTGTGTTAAATTACATAGGGTGTTTATTTTTAGAAAATGGCGTCTAAAGATTCAAACCTATTCTTAACAAATTTACGTATATATCCACTCTTTCTTTTCTATTTGTATAAAATGTATAAATCATTTAAAGCAGATTGGTATACTAAAAAGTTTTAACTAGTAATAGATCTTTCAAATATATGAGATTATTATACATTGGAAAATATTGAGAACACTTCAATCAAAATCAAAATAAAAAAATACTTTATTCAAGTAGGCTTTTAAAAGCACTTTTGAATCGTCAAAATAAACAAAAAGTACCACCGGTTCGGAATGTAGATTCTACCGAGAAGAACCGGCAAGAAACTCGATAGGTACTCTTTTAAAATTGTGTTATTAAGTATATACATTTTAAAAATTACAAATGTTTATATTAAACATCCTGTATGAAATTCATCTATACTAAATCCATGCATTATTATCATCTATATAATCTTGTACAGAATAATATGCTTTAGCTATTAAAGAATTTTTAATATACAATTAAAACTTATTGATTGACAACTGCAAAAATTTCTTTGGTATTTTGTTATAAAAACGGACACCTTGCCCCAGAAAGGAAACATTTACTTCGCGAAGTCGAAAGCTTGGTGTTATAATATTCGAAAGATTAAATAAAAAAAAACTTTTTCCGTACTTATTTTGTTTAATTGTCTTGAAAAACTTTTTAATAATATTAAATACATATGACGCATTATTGGAATACATCAATATCTCCGAATTTGTTATTCGTGGTTTGCTCATTATTGCTTATCAGCACATGTAGCTAAGATATCGACAAAATAACACATCACTACTAAACATCTATAATCAACTCGTATAATATAATCAACTTATACTCGTATAATATATAATCAACTTTGACGGAAACGTTCGTGCAGTAGTCACTGTAACTGACTGTAGCGCTAACGGTCGCGGGTTCGATCCCCGCTCACAGCAAATGTCTTTAATGGCCATATGGATATTTGTCGCGGTCTTTGTGTTTGTGTTAGTGTTGTGTATGTTTCCGGACCCCTGACACATGATCTTAATGGGGGCCGTTGAGTGTGATGCGTTTATTTATTTAACTGCACAGCTATTTACAAAGATAAGTGTGTATGTATCTCTGTCATTCATTTATTATCACAATTATGTCTGAGATGCATAAATTAAGGTAATATTACATTGAATACATTATAAGTTACTAAAGCGATTGTGTATGTACTTTATTTTTACATAGTTGCATATGATTAAAACATAAACATATTACTAAGACTTTTTCAAAAATAGAAACCGACTTCAAAAGCAAAATGCATAATTACGTTTACTTGGATGACATATTTGGACGCTGATATGCAATACTGTGTCAAGCCACACGGACTTCATTTTGAGAAAATGGCGTCTAAAGATGTCAAACCTATTCTTAACAATTATGTTTGAAGAAGTAAATATCCGTCTTTTCTTTTATTTTTTGATAAAAAGTGTGATGAATTAAAAGCAGATTGATATATTTAATATATTATCTAAGAAAAAGTTTTTCAAATATATAAGATTATTGTATAAGTTGCAAAATATGGAGCGCACTTGAAATTCGAAACAATTAATTAGGCAACTTTTTCCGTACTTTTTTAGTTTATATAACCTTACATTTTTTTGAATAATGTTAAATAGGTAATGCAGTATCAAAATACATCAATATCTCAGAATTTGACTTTTTGTGGGTTGACACATTATTGCTTATCAGCATCCATTAATTCCATTTATTTTGATTTTACAATGAAAATCATGAACCAATTTAATTTAAAATTCTACGGGACCAATCTCAAAATATACCCTTTCGAATAAAAATAGAATTATCCCAATCTGTTTAGAAATGACGGAGTACTGAGATAACAGATATTATAATATACACTATGAATTGAGAACGTTCTCCTTTTTTGTAGTCGGTTGAAAGTGTACATATACGTAATAATCAATTTGCCTTTTTAACACATGAGTTATTAATAAGACTCGATCTAAAACTAAGTTATGATCAATTTATAACTGGATGATCATACAAATACTTCGCACCGTTAATAAGTATTACGGGGAGAAGTATCAAAGTATAATTAGTTATATGAATATTTTAAGCTGTAATATTTAACTGATAACATTAAATTTGTGATATTTACTTAATTACGTTATCAGAGCGAAAAATAATCTTCAAAATATATCAAATATTAATTTTGATGCAGTTTTAAGAAAGATATATTAAACTGATAAACACATATATTTAAAATATAATATACATATAAAGATTATTACCTTTAAAAACTAAGATGTCTTCATGTCGCTTGTCTTTTATTGTATGTCATAAGCTATTTGTAAAGGGAAAGTCATAGAAATGGAATTAGAAAGAATCTCACGCTTTTTTACTTTAATTAAAGCTATAATTAACTATAAGGTACTTTATTTTTAGTTTATTAAAATATACTTTGCTAATTATACACAACATCGCTGTAGCTTCATTAATATTATGTAGTTATAGAAATTTTACAAGCTCATGGATTTTGGCGCCTAAAATATGAACGTCTCAAGACTCAGACAGGAAACAAAGATACTCTTTTTGAGAATACAAGATAATTGACGAGCTTCTCAAAATTGCAAATGGGTAGAAATGTTTAACTTCAAATAGTATCAAAAATTTTACTGTGATATTAACTCAATCAATTCTCCAATAAATATGTTTAATTGGATTTTTGGTAGACTTAATAAAATATATGTCTTTTGAATTTAAACTAGAAGACTCGACTAGTAAGAAGTAGTTACTAAAAACAATATTTTTGCCGCTGCCCGCTATCATGCAAATAAATTGATTTATCAATCAATCAATCATTGGATTGATATATAAAGAAACAGCGTTGAAAACTAATTATATATTAGTTAAAACAACAGTTATTTACAAAACCAAGGCAAAGTAAACATTTATTTTGTGGGTTAACATTTAATTTTGTCGTTATTTTAATGAAAAAGAACTTAGTGTTTACATAAAATTCAATTAGAAGGTAAACGCTAATGCGTTGAATACATCTCGTGTACTGACAACACAAAAAGTTTTAAGATATAATTTTGTTGCATAGTAAATTTTTTTTTCCTGTAGTACCAAAATTCATAAACATAGTTATTTTCGCGTCTTTTTACATTTTTGAAGTAAATATTTTGTGGGATTTTATTTTATTACAGCACATCATCATCCCTTAACATTATTTATTATGTTTGACATTGCAAAACGATTTACAATAAAATAGAGAGACTTAAGTATTAAAAATCATAATAATTTCTATGCATAATTTCACGTCATCAGTTAATTGACAGTTATTAATAAAGTGACTTTTACAATTGAGTTTAATTAAAAAAAAATCGAAATTTACAGCGGATAATGGTTGTCGCGGTGATGTATGAATGCTCGGATATTTGTTGCTCTTTCACGCAAAAATTATTGAACTGTTTTCGATGAAACTTTAAAATAATGTAGCTAGTAACAAATTATTAAACCGTTAATTTCCGACCATTGGTCCATACTTGAACAAAAATATATTATGTAATATATATACAAAACAAACTGTATTGTCGTCAAGGTGTCACTAATCTAGATTCTGGTGGCGTTGCGGAAGACGGCTGTGCCAGTGAAACAGAAGCTAAACGTGACTAATTACCACTTTTGTAACTTTAATGGTAACCAACGGTTTTGTAACGTTCACTTAACATAATTAAAAAATAACCATACTTCTAATATTATAAATGCTTAATTATTTTATGTTAGGCTATTAAACATGGCATCTCGTTTCGTGCATCTTTTGCGTTTCGTTTTAAGAGTGACGTCACGAGGCATAACATTATAACATTTCGCCGGTGTTTCAGCATAACCGTGTATCTAATACTCCTGTAAAGTCTTAATTTATTTATGTTAAGTATTAATTTTACAAATATCGATTATATAATTTTTAGCTAGCTTGTTTTGTATATAGTAATGAAATTAATTATTTGATTCAAAGATGGATCTTCTTGCAAAAGCTAGTTACGCGGTTTTGCACTATCTCCGACGATTTGATAGTTTAATAATCTAACTATTATAGTATTACATTTAAACCACGTAAAAAATTTAAAACTCTTAAAAATGACAAAATCTACTTAAAAATTAATGTATTAAAAGAATGTAATAATTCCAGTAAAATCCGAAACTCGCGTGATATATGTGTAAAAGTTAGTTATTATGTGCTTTTTTAAATGAATTAAATAATCTCTAAGAAAATTACGAATATTAAAATCTACTATGCTTATACGATCATTTTGTTTATGGAGATACTTTGAAATAACGAAGTGTGTATGTAGTAAGCTTTTACATTAATGTTAATGTTTTGTATTACACAAAAAAATAATCGCAATCGATGTTTTTTTTACTTATAAACCATTAAACGATTGTTTAAATTGTCAATTCTTTATGCCTTTTTAACATTCGGATCTTTACGTGTATAATATTCAAAGAATCATATAAGTATGTAGGCTATGTTTAATATCTTTAACATTTTGGATGGATATCTTACTCACGTACTAAAATAATTAATAAGACATTCGAACGAAAAACAGTTGTCAGACATTTTGTGACGTGTTTCAACATATTATTTTGCAATATGACATACGACATTTTATTTTACTTAGAAAATTAGTTATATCGACACTTCCAAATGACACATTCACATTGTTCCTTGAACTCTTGACATAATAATATAAATTGCTCATTAATTTTACTGCTTAGACATACATATATAGTATCGTCTATCTTGATATTACATATTTGTTCTGTCCGTGTATACCTATTACAGAACTCCTAAACGTCTGGAGCGATTTAGAATTTTTTTTGATGTTTGGATCCCTAGATGACTTAGATTCACAATTAGACACGATAGGTGGCGCTGTTATTAGGCAGAAGTAGTTATATATAATTTTATTTTAAGCTATTAGCTATGCCTCTATTAGCTTATAATAAATGACTCATTTCTATGAGCCATAGCGTTGTTAGTAACTGTAATTAAAAAGTTAATCAAAGTTTTTACCTAATTGTAACGTAAAAAATATTGTAAAATGCAAGTAAAACATTTTTGGTAAGCTAGTACACGAGATAAGTAGATAATTACGAAAAGAAAATGAATTCTTAATTAACTTTTTTTTTTCGTTTTTATTGTGCTATCCGTACACCAGATGTGCTGCCTAGCTTTGTTGTCATAGCGTAAGTTATAAATACTTTAGTGTTCACATCGGGCGTTAATAAGTTAATAACTCGACAAGAGAACGTTGTTTCTATATACTAATATTATACTCAAACTCAAAATATACTTTATTAAAATGGGCTTTTAAAGCACTTTCGAATCATCAAATTACATGTCATATTTTAATTTTAGATTTTTATAAAGCTACCACCGGTTCGGAATGCAGTATCTTCCGAGAAGAACCGGCAAGAAACTCGATAGTAACTCTTTTAAAATCGTTTATACATAATGTATTTTTATTACATTTTAATTATGTTATCCGGATAGAAAATCAACGCTTGTCAAATCCACGCCATTTGTCGTCAAAATATTCTTGTACGGTATAAATTCTTTATTTATTAAAGATTTTAACGTAGGCTTTATTAAGTGGCAAATGTAAAACTGTTCGCGGGATTTTATTATAGATGCGAATACCAAACCCCAGAAACGATGAACTGACTTTATGAAGACGAAAGTTTGGTATGAAAAGTTTATTTTTTCTTCTAGTGTTTACACAATGCCTGTCACTTTTCTCAGGAAAACCATCACTATTTTGATGAACTGGATGACTATATATTTCTCGAATAGCTCTTTATTGTAAGACGAATACAGTCTCAATGTCTGTGGCATTACCCCAAAATACTATACTATAAAACATGACACTGTGTCAGTAACTAAAATATACTAAACGAGCAGTATCAATATCAGTTACATTTTTAATTTTACTAATTATAAAAGGACTCGACCCCTATACCTTGCGGTCCTTGCGCTTATGGTTACTTCTACTATGTGTCGTAGCGTGATGTAATATAACCTTCCTACATAAACGGGCAACGCAAAAGTAATTTTTCAAATTAGATCAGTATTTTCACGGATTATGTAGGGGATACGAACTTACGAACAGATTTACTAATCAATATTAGTATATATATAAAGTAAATCCGTGTTTGCTAGTGATCAGTCTAGGTCACATAATAAAATGAATAGCACTGAACCATACAAATATTTAGTAAGACTTTGTAAATAAAAATAAAAAACTTCAAGAGCATAAAACGTAATTTTGTTTACTTGGCATTCTTCCAGTTTTAATAAGAAACTACTAAACCGATTTTGATAAAAATTCTGTGGGACAAATCTTTCGAAATAAAAGAAAACCGAAATCTGTTATAAAATGTCGCAGTACTAAGATAACTTTAAAAAACTCTTTTTTTGGAGTCGGTTGATAAATAACTTAATATCTAAAATTAAAACGATGCTAATAATTGAAACACTCATATGTTTTGGTATAATTGTTACGTTGCATCATTCCAAGTGCGGGTTCAAGTGCCGGTGGTATTAAGATTAATTAGTATATTAAATAGTGTATTTTAATCACAATTGCCTCGTGGAATGGTAATGTTGAATATTTTACGCGTGTTGAATGCACCTTTGGTAATATTTACAATATTATTTTATGAATAAATGCCTCTCGCTGTTTCACTCGCGGTTACTGTTTCGCTCCTGTGATACGACTCACAGGAGCGAAACAGCGTGATGTAATATAGCCTATAACCTTCCTCAGTCCAAGACAGAATTTGTGAAATCGTATAAGTATTTCGGTTGTTATGTTCATAATTATTTGTTTTTTTATCAAGAAACTAACGACATCTCTTGTTGATTTGCCGAAATGCTTTCGATTGAAGCAAAATTAAAATATAATATAAATATTAAACATTAATTATAAACTAAAATTGTAACATTATATGTATATTTATTTATATTAAATAATAATTTTATTATTTCCTATTAAGATCATTTTCCCACGGTTGCGTTACATTAAATATTTTGTATACGTTAGCGACATCTATTATTGAGTATATAAACTATATTTTTTGTTAAGATGCTTCGTACGACAAAATATTGTATTCATGTTAAATATATACACAAAACTAAATTACTTAAACCGTTAACAAAAAAATTCAATTGAATTCAACATCAATTTAATGTAAAATAACAATTTTATTTTTATTTTTTAATTTCGTCATTAAGTAAATCTATTAAGAAATTAATTATACATTTCATGCTTACTGTGGCGTGACGTCTTCAATGAATTACGATTGGATGCAATTTATAGAATACAATTGCCTTAAATCGGCGGGAACCGGGTCAAGGGTTAGAAGTGCGAACAATTTGCGTTCCATTGCAACTGATCTGTGACTAATCATTCTTTTATAATAAAACTAACTTCGCCCGCAATGAATTAAAGTTTATTATAATCACTGCTAGTATAAACTATATTATAATAAAGTTTCATCGAAATCTGTTGATTCATTATAACATAAAAGAACGACAGTCATCCATCTACCCAAATAAGACATAAAAAAAAATCAAAAACCCCAATGCGAAACAAGACCATCTGCGTTCAGCGTTACCGTATCAATATCAGTTCTGTCTTAAAGCCTATAAGTGAGAATCGTTACTAACCAACTTTAAATCTTTATAAATTCAAAACAATAACTTTGATTAATAAACAAATTAAAATATCTATTCAACGACTCATTGACATAGTTCGTTGATTTTCATTTTTTTTTGTTTTTCACATTCATTTCATATTAACAATCTCACATTATCTATTATTATTATATTAATCTGACATTACCCCCAGCCCTGGAGTTTGCTACAGGAGCGCTAGAGGATAGTGGCCAGGACGGCAAAATTTATAGGACGGCAAATTTAGGATGTGAGAGATTGGTTTTAAGACTTTCAATTGAACTAATATACCAAAAGTATATTAATATACTCGACTAAGCTTTATCTTTTATTTTAAAGAGTTCTTTTTCTAATACTATATTTACGTAATGATTTAGGTAAAGGAGTGTCACCATTCACTGTGCCCCTGGGCGTCACGTAGGGTAAATCAGGCCCTGAAACCCTTTAAAAAAAAGGATTAACCAAATCAGTCCAGCTGAGTCCCCGATGAATGGAGAACCTCCTCCTTTTTTGGAAATAGATTAAAAATACTTAAGGGTTGTTTTCATCGCAGGTGAGCAGAGTCTGTGTGATGGTGCGGGCGGCGCTGCTGCTGCTGGCGGTGACACTGTGCCGCGCCGCCACACTCGACTCCGAGCTCGGCGTGGGCAAGTCTATCAATATATTTATGAGGTATGCATATTCTGCCTTTTTTATTTCTAAAGTTAAGACAAAATGAGTAGGTTTTATTTCGTTTGCGTGATAAAACCGTCTAAAGTTTTCGATGACGTTGACTGCCGTTTAGCGGCCGCTTTATGTCTTCAAGTGACATCATCTGAACTTTTACTATGAAAATAATGTGGTACGGTATACTAGAAAGCATATTTTGACGCCGATAAAGTTTTATAGACGCTCATAATATTGTGTCCACAATTTCACAGCCCGCAATCCTAGGAAACTATTTTTTCGAAACTAGAATTTTACGACTTATCAACTCTATTCACTCATGTCTTCAATTGTCGATAATGTCAACGAACATTTTTTATGTGCATTATACTCATACTCTTCGGGAACTGTTTAAGGATAACACCTGAGAATTTTTATAGCTCTTTGTCATCAGCTATTAGTTGACAGCGAGTAGGACCATAACGAAATCTTAATCAATTCTTATGCGTTCCTAGAACACGGTTTAAATGGTCATAAGATTAAACTGCCGTAATTTTAGACTTTAATCGTAACCTACTGACCGAAAATAGCAACCTACCCCAGGCCCCTGCATCTCTTCTCTAAGGAGAGAATAATACTTACAAGAGTTGCTCTTAGACTTTCATAAAAATTTGCAAAAGTTATTTCTCGTTGCTTTACACCTGAAAGAATTTACTATCAGTGCCTTTTTTAGGGTTCCGTAGTAAAAAACGGAACCCTTATAGTTTCGCCATGTCCGTCTGTCTGTCTGTCTGTCTGTCTGTCCGCGGCTTTGCTCCGAAACCCTTAATACCAGAAAGCTGTAATTCGGTATGAGTATACATATGAATTACGCCGAGAAAGTCGTACAATAAAATCTTAAAAATATTTTTTTTTCAGGGTGTCTTCCCTATGTGTTAAGAGAGACCAAAATTTTTTTTTCTCATTTATCCCATGTTGTGGGGTATCGTTAGATAGGTCTTTTAAAAATGTTATAGGTGTGGAAAAACCATTTTTCCGAACGACGAACTGTTTCCTAAATATTAAGCTTTGAAGTGTCAATTTTTCTTAGAGTCAAGTGTCCTCCCCCTCTACCCACTAAACTGCTGCGTCTAAAAATATGGAAAAATTCACGATAGTGGTACATATAATGAATTTAAAAGGAAAATTATCACGGCTATGTGGGTTCTTATGGTTATCGAGTTATAGATGATCTAAGTAAAAATAAATATTTCACTTTTTAAAGCATCACATTATGTAAATATTAATAATTTTAAATTAATATATGAATTTAAATGAATAAATAAATAAATATTTAATAAGTTTAAATTAAAGTAAAATATAAAATAAGGTATAAAACAATGTCTCAATAAAACATGTCGCGAGTGATTCTGAATCGCGCTTATGAAGTTTTCAACCAAATCTCCATAGATTTCATAGGCGCTAATAGATACGGATCACGTACCTATCTCTTATTCTCTTCTTAAAGAGAAATTAAAAATAATTTTATAATAATAAAAGGTTTAAAATTGTAAGTACGTATATTGTATAAACTGACTTAAAAAAGGAAA
Source organism: Hypolimnas misippus (assembly GCA_037950945.1). Lineage (NCBI taxonomy): Eukaryota > Metazoa > Arthropoda > Insecta > Lepidoptera > Nymphalidae > Hypolimnas > Hypolimnas misippus. Next base: position 7,330,480 of record JBBEEQ010000014.1, read on the forward strand.
TTCCCAGTTCGTCGTAAACTTTTTTTACGAAAATAGGTACTCGAAGATTGCTTGACCGATCTTGACAATTCTGACAACTACGGAACCGTACATTGTGCGTGGCCCGACACGCACTTGGCTGATTTTTATTATAGCATTCGTAAGGTTACCTAGGTAACTGTCACGAAGTCATAGGGTTGTTTTATATCAATTACGAGAGCAAAACTTACAAATGTATTTAGTTCCTTACATCCTACTCCTCTTCATCCTATTCAGTCAGCCTCCAACGTATTTGTAACTACACTAGTAATGCAAGTGTTCATGAGCTATGATCACTTACAAGCTAACATATAATCAGGCGCTAGCTGGTTGCTGGACAGCATCATCTAATGTGCATTCAGGGTGCCAATCATGAGCATCTAACATATATCTAGTTACAAATATTGCGTACATTGTACCAGTATGACCGAGCTTTGCTCATTCCTTTTTTTTAGTAAATCGTGGTTTTTTTTTATTATATTTAGATTTAATAATAAATAAAAATAATTAGTAGCAGTTTTTTACTGTCTGAAAACACGAATAAAACAACGTATTTTAATAATACAACTTAGCTGTAGTACATCGAAACCGCCACATACTAAATCTCATGAAAATTGTTAGAGTCGTTTTCGATATATAAACATACAGGAATTGCTTGTTTAAAGATATTTGGTTTTTCCAAACGTACTCGTAGATCGTTCTATCAACTAAACAAACTGCAACTCCGTGAACCGCGATATTAGTAGCTAAAGATTGGAATGGTATTTTAAAAAACATAAGCGCCTACTATAAAAAGAGCTAAATACCATATAGAGCTAATAGCAACAAGCTAATTAATGTTATTATTATTCAAACAATGCGATACTAGACATTCATATTTCATAGCAATTATTTCATTACCATATTCGTTGATATATAACACTTTGTCATAGAATGCGATTATAAATTTTCATCCGAAAGACGCTCTTATTTCATAAACGGTTGGAGTTCAGTTTAAAATAAATGTTATTTTTATTGTCTTTGCTAATATATACGTAATATATAAAACCTTGTGTGTTTGTTTTCAGAAATAACATTTTTTTTATAAAATAATTGTCAAACAAAATCGAATCAACTGCTGTTGTGTGATCACCGCCGGTAATGAATATTTGTAGCACCAGAGAAGCTACAAATGTGTAAAGTAAAGTTACAGCCTGTAAATGTCCCAGCCCTGGGCAAAAGAGAACGTTTAGAGCTCAATCCACACTGCTCCACGTAAACATATATCAGAAATTCTCCCGGCACATGCAGGTTTCGTCAAGATGTTTTCCTTCATCGCCAAGCTCGAGATGAATTTAAACACAAATTTAGCACTTATTAACTCAGCGGTGTTATCCGATGTTTGAACCCAAGATCATCGTTTGAGATCGACGTGTTCTAACCACTAGGCCATCTCGGCTTAATACAAGTGTATAGTCAGCTAAAAAATAAATGATGGATGAAGGGGAATAGAAAGACGAAAGTAGTAAAGGCTTCCGTCTATAACTCATCGTATAAAAGACCAATATTAGGTACTTCACGCATCTTCTATGATTATATAGAGTGGTGGTAATTCACCGGACGAGCCAGCCCGAGTAAGGGGCTAGAGTTATGCCCTACCTCTATGATAAAAACTCTTTTTAAACCAATATAGACGTTGAACAAAAAAGGTTGTAGACTTATAAAATATGACTCATAATAGCCACGTGAATTGGTGCCTATTGTACGTGGTAAAAAAAATGTGATTAAATTTTAAGATGCTCTCCTGTAGAGACTTGTTCTCCTATACATAATTGTTCATAGCTGCATTCAAGTCAGCAGTAACCATAAAGGTCTGCGCAGACGCACAATGTTTCAGGTACTTTTTGTCATTCGTAATATAGCGTATAGAACTGTGTCGCATAACGAACTAGGACTAAAATACTTATAAAAACAACGCTTTCATTTTGTGACGGCCAAAATCCTTCGTCTGCGCAGGCGTTTAATGACACGACACTATTGAGCCCTATTTGAGCATATGAGAAGTTCTTCGTCTGCGCAGTCACGGCAGTGTTGAGCATTATTTCAGCAGATGTAAAACCGCGTGCAACATTTAGTCTTTCATTGTAGCATGTTAAAATCATTCTGTAAGTATGTAAACAAAATTCGAAGCTCGTCAAGAATGGGACCACAACCCGCTCGTGTAGACTACGTTATAACTTTGGAATTTAAGTTATGATATTAGAAGGATTTTTTATTATATACTATATATACGGGAAGTATTAAAAATTATTTCAAAACATGATACCAGACATACGTTTGAAAAAAGGGATTTTTCTTGCGGTTTTTACATTTCAAACTTCAGGCATGATAAATTGTTGTATCTATGCATATTATATGAATTTATTTATTTAACCTTTATTATTATTAACCGACTTCCAAAAAAAAGAGGTGCACAACTTTTCTTATATTACTCGTATGTGCACTAATTACTTGAAAACGACGGATTTCAAAAGTAAAGTTATGTAACAGCTTATAAAGGTCCTACTGCAAGGCAAAGGCTCTCTCCCATTAAGGAGAATGTTTAGAGCTTAATCAATCTCACTCCACTGCGGGTTGGCGGATATCAAAATCTAAATATATGAACTGATCTTCATAAATTATGACTACGAAATCACCTTCGTTACATCAGCTTTCATACAAAAAAAACCACATCAACATTCGTCTATTCCTGGGAGCTAAAATGCCATCTGGGATACTACTATCACTGCTATCTCGGCTCACACATTTTTAATATTTGTTTGTATTCCAGATATGGCTACCTCAGTATATGCATGCGGGTGGTGCCAAGGAACGATACAGACGGGTGGGTGTTCCGTGAGCCAACGGTCAGTGTGTTCCGCGATGTGGAGCGGTTCGTGGTCGCGCCCAAGCCTCGTCAGGCCAAGACGCTATTCGACGGTGACTTTCATATGGAGTTTTGCGATAACTTGAAGCAGCTTTTGCAGGCGTATTTTAGGGATTTTAGCTTTGAAAGGTATGTTTCTTTTATTATCTTTTTTGGTTGGTAATTTAGATTTTGTAGTTAACAAAAATATATATATAGTAACAGTTTTTCATTTCCTGAAAATACGAATAAAAGAACGTTTTAAAAAAAAATTCGCCAACGATACCCCGTGTATACCATATTTCATTAAAATCGTTGGAGCCGTTTCCGAGATTCAGATTATATACTTACATTAAAGTAAGGTATTAGGATGTAGATTCGCTTAGGGTTTTATCGCGTAACGTAGGTGAACAGTGTGTCGAGTGTATTGTATTTTATCGATACAAAGAAGATTCTTCTTATAAGCGTCCGACAAATCTGAAACCAAAGAAAGGAGAATGCATAATTAGTTCTTTAAAACATATATTTCGTAGCCACAAATCGATTTATCTAATTATGAAAAAAAGGATAAAGTATAAGTATCGCGAGTGATTTAAAACAACTCTGTAACCTAATAACAGAAACGTCGTAAATAGCTACGAAAGCTGTGAATGACAAAAATAAGACACAGACAGTAAATACTTTTAAGTGTAAAGCAATGACAAACAACAATTGGATGCTGATAAGCAATATTGTGTCAACCCACAAAAAGTCAAACTCGAAGATGTTGATGTATTTTGATTCTGCATCATGTATTTAACATTATTCAAATAAATTTCGAGCCATTTACACTAAATAAGTACGGAAAAATGTTTATTGATTATTTGCTTAAAATTTCAAGTGCGTTCCATGTTTTGCAATTTATATAATAATCTAAAATATTAGAAAAACTTTTTATTAGATAAATAAAATATATCAATCTGATTTTAATTCATTATGCTCTTTATCAAAAAAGAAAAGAAAAGATGGATATATACGTCTTCTAACAGATTTATCTATATCTATACTAATAATAAAATTCTAGCGGGTCGATGTCTGTACATGGAAGATATATGAAAAAAAATATTACTGGGGGCCTTTACTAACGCAATAGAACCCAAAACAATGATTTTCAGAATTCTTATCTGTTTGTCTGTTTGTCTGTTTGTCTGTTTGTCTGTTTGTCTGTTTATCTGTGCGTTTGTGCACGCTAATCTCAGAAACGGCTTATCCGATTTAGATGCGGTTTTCACTAATATATTGTAGTTAGCTTCACTTAACATTTAGTGTTTGTTTCATGTCAATCGGTTCATAAATAAAAAAGTTATGTCAATTTAAGGAATCACGTCGAACATTTTTTTGCGCTTTTCACTAAATGCATGAAAGTAAATACAGTACTTACATCAAAAAATACATTTTTAAATTTTTTGTCCGTCGGTCTGTCCGCCTATCTGTTTGTTCCGACCAATCTCTTAAACGGCTGAACCGATTTTGATGGTACTTTTACTTTAACTGTAAGCAGTTATCAAATGTTATAAGGAGTGACTTAGGCAGTTAGGCTAACTTCTATTTTAGATATTTTTGTTATCTATACATATAATAAAATTCTAACGGGGCGCTGTCTGTACATGGAAGAAATATGAAAAAAAATATTATTAACAATGATTTTTAGAATTTTTATCTGTTTATCTGTTTGTATCTGCGTTTATGCCCGTTAAAAAATATATGTCAATTTAAGGGGTCACGTCGAACATTATTTTGTGCTTTTCACTAAATGCATGAAAGTATATACAGTGCTTACATACATCAAAAAATACATTTTTTAATTTTTTGTCTCTCAGTCTGTCTGTCTATCTGTTTGTTTCGACTAATCTCTGAAACGGCTGAACCGATTTTGATGGTACTCTTACTCGCAGTTATCAAATGTTATTGGAGTGGAGGAGTGATTTAGGCTTACTTCTATTTTAGATATTTTAAAATTTATACATATAATAAAATTCTAACGGGTCGCTGTCTGTACATGGAAGATATATGAAAAAAAAATATTATTGAGGGACTTTACCAACGTAATAGAACCCAAAACAATAATTGTTAGAATTTTTGTCTGTTTGTCAGTTTATCTGTGTGTTTGTGCTCGGTAAAAAAGATATGTCAATTTAAGGGGATACGTCAAACATTATTTTGTGCTTTTCACTAAATGCTTGAAAGTATATACGGTACTTACATCAAAAAACCATTTTTTAATTTTTTATCTGTCAGTCTGTTCCTACAACTAATCTCTCGCGTATTTTTATGTGCGTTTGTGTTCGCTCAGAAACGGCTTATCCGATTTAGATGTGGTTTTCATTAATATATTGCAGTAAGCTTCACTTAACATTTAGTGTTTGTTTCATTTCATAAATAAAAAAGTTATATCAATTTAAAGGTTCACGTCGAACATTATTTTGTACTTTTCACTAAATGCGTGAAACACAGTACTTACATCAAAAAATCCATTTTTTTATTTTTTGTCTGTCAGTCTGTTTCCTACGACTAATCTCTCACACAGCTGAATCAAATTTGATGGGACTTTCACTCGCAGTTAGAGGATGTCCATTAATCACATGAGGCCCAGAGTAGAGAGAAGGGATAGAAGAAAAAAATCACGATATATCACAAAGTCTAAAATGTTCTCAAAAACGTTACGTAATTAATGGACAGCCCCTATAGCTAATATTATGAGGATTAACTTGGTCTACTTTTATTAAAAATATATATTTATTTTAATGAAATTAATAAAAATGAGAATTACGCGATAACAAAATATTGTAGAAACCAATAAAATAGTGAACAATTTCCGATTTAGTAAGGGGTAGGTATACATCTATACAAATAAATAAGATTGATGTGTCTGCTGTAATTTTAAATTAATGCATATGAAAGTATACACGGTACTGACAGCAAAATTACCAATTTTAAAAATTTTGTCTGTCTATTTGTCACTCAATTTTTTTCGGCTAATATGTATCTAAAACAGCTGGACCGATTTTGACGAAACTTTGACTAGCAGAAAGTCAATCTAATGCGGAACAAAATTGAAACCGATGAAATAGTGAGCAACATCTGACTCAAATAGGGAAGATATATATTATATAAATATTATAATTGAAAAAAATAATATATTTACTGGGTAATTTTTTTACTGGATATCATAGATCAAAATCCGAAACTATAAGCAATAGCGAAAAATAATTAATGGAGTCACAGTGCCGATTTTGATAAAAACTAAAAATATCATTAGTTTTTTGAAAAATAAGTTTTCCTAGCCAGAAACGAACACGTTGATTTCGCAAAAATTAACATTGTATATAATTGCAAATCATCTGATACTGTCACATATTATAAGTATAAACTTTAGGGAGGTATGGGTATACAGTTAACTGCAACAAAAAGAAAAGGCTAAGTTTTTACAAAATTCTATCAAATTCATACATTATTTAAATCTTTAGTAATTCTTCAAAAAAACGATCATACCTAAAAGTGAAATTTTAAAATTATAACGGGATGTTCTAAAGCTAATAGCGGGTGAGTACAATAGCCGAGTCAAGTGAAATGTAGATTTTCAGTAAATTGATTAATCCTCCTATGTAGGTAACTGAATAGTGACGGGGACCAAAACAAACGTCACATTCTATCAACTTTGTATAGCTCACATAGAAAAAATAGACAAACATAAAATAAGTTACTGTGAGTTATTCATATTATATATTTTCGATTATATTGTTCACACTCTTCCTTACTTTAGTAGGTGACTAGCATTTTGATGCAACCTATAAACAAATCGTTCGAAGTAATGCAGACTTTTTTTCTAAACTTACCGGGACTCATGACTTAACCCACATATTTGATTATGTCTGTGTAGAATCGATTACTTAACTTCTAATTCATATATAGATTTAATGTTATTTTGTAAAAAAATAAATCTTTTCCTTTAATTTGTCGCTTACTATTACTTTCCAAAAGTTGATTCTTACAGGTGACACTATTAGGAGGTGCAATAATACAGAATGTATTTTTTTTCAAAATTAGTGGGTTTTATTTCTGGCCTGGAGAATCATGAAATCAAAAACAACTTATGATGCAGTTTAGATTTCTCAAAATCGGACACGAGACTCTATTAAGTATTTTTCGCGACTCCTTATAGATCCGGATTTGGATTGATAATATAAGGAGAACCTCGGCGGGAACATAAAGTTTTACAGGCGAAATTTTAAAGACTAGCACAAAACACTTTTCTTCAACATTTATTGTGAAAACCGTGGAGGAATACCGTATCTGAGTTAGTGTCTGCTTATAAATACAACCAGGAAGTTCCCAAATCCAAAGTAAAAAAGCTCCTTTCTTAAGCAGCACCGCAGACTATTATAACCCTGCTTTGCAGGAGACATGCCAAGCATTCTGTAATCCACGCGAACGAAGTCGCGGGCACAGCTAGTTAAGAATAAGTTTAACATCTCTAGACGCCATTTTCTCAAAATAAAGTTTGTGTGGCTGGACACAGTATTGATTATTAGCGTACAATTATGTTAATTATCACCGAATAAATATCAAATTTAGGAAAATAGTGACATATTCGCCTTTCTTGTGGAAGTAAATATGGAGTATTTTTAAGTATTTCTTATATAATTTTAGACTAAGTCGTGTGAATTTGATATTTTTAGATTAGAACGTCCATGGCGTGCGTTCACAGCCGGCTGGCCTACAGACATCATGGCACGCAATCTAGGTATCAACTCTTCGTTCATCAATGGCGACCATTGTTATGTCCTTGTGAGGGTATCTAGGTACTAAAACATTAAAATATTATTATATATAAAAATTTATAAATATAGGGTTTTACAAACATGAATTACAATATGCCATTAATACATAATGGCTTAAACGGGTTATCACAGGGCTGTATAACAAGTTAGTAAAAATATATGACCAATAAGGTATTCAAGATTTTGGTTTGTGGAAAAGGAATTAATCCAAAGTCAAATCTTTTACCTAATCCCTTTCCTTTGGAAGACTTTGGTCTATCGTCATTTGGTCTAGCGCCGATAGACCAAAGTCTTCCAAAGGGAAAATGAATATTAATCAGGGGTAAAATAAATGATAATAATCATAAAAAGGATCTCATGATCCTGTGTCGGGGCTCCGAAAACACACAGCATTAACATAAACACCCAGACCGCGACAAACATCTGGCCAATAGAGACGTTTGCTGTGAATGGGGATCGAACACGTGACCATAAGCACTTCAGCCAGTTGCAGTGATCATTGTGCCAACTTCTCTGCATTAAGGGAAGTCTGAGCTTGTTACCAAATTGTAATGTCATTAACTAAAACTAAATCAAAGTCATCTAATTTTCAGATTTCGTGAAACAGCCAAACTAAAAGATCTACCATCAAATATCGCAGCAGAAGACGTAGTAAACGAAGCAATAGAAGAGATCTCAATTGGAGACACAGTGTCAGTAGCAGACTTCATAAGGAAATACGGGTCGCATTACATAGCTTCCTATGTAACTGGTAACTCGCTGTATCAGGTAAGAATGTGCTAGAAACGTGTATAAATATTCCAAAATTGAATATAATTTTTTTATATTTCCCATCCCAATTTATTAAATTTTAGACAAAATATTCCAATAATATAAGTAAAAAATTTGACGCCATAAGAACTTATAAATTTTATATTTAAAAAAAAACTCCTACGTATATTAACTTCAAACAAATCTGACGACACACCATAATGCCATGATATTTTAAGATTCAAAAAGTTCAGTACTATGTACGACGTTGCCTAGCAACAAGCTAGCGACTGAGTATAACAGGTGAAAGTATCTCAGGGTTAACAACAATTCAAATAACGAACCTGTCAAAGTTAAAAATCGATTACACATTTTTAACATTAATAGTATGAACGTATAATATCTACATATAGTTTATAATATAGGCAAGAATACAATCTCCTAAAATTGAGTCGCAGCATTATTTTAGTGTTTGGGGTTTAAAAATAACTTAACGAACAGTTATTCTGACATACCGAATTTCCGGATAGAATCACGTGAAATACAATGCGTTGAGCGACGGAATAATGTTTATAAACATACACAGGAGTTTACTAAATGTTGAGAATTTATAAGCGTGGTTTATACACGTGACTATAATATTTTATTTGCTGAATTATAACATAGTGGAGACTCGATTATCCGGACTTGTTATACCGACACGCGATTATCCGCGTCGGACATTTGATTAAGCTTTACAAAAATAGGAACTCTTAACTAAAATAATGAATTTATTCTAAAGAGCGGTCATATTGTGTGATTCGTGGGATTTACGTTCGGTATTGTCAATGACAATGGTAACAGAAATAATTAATAACGAATTATAGTCAACTTCAAAATTTCACCACTGCGTATGAGGTGTCGTTAGATTCGTCTTAAAATTGAGACGGGTATTCCCTATTTTTTATTTCCCTATTTTTTAATCTAATTCCAAAAAAAGGTTATTGATTGGGGATTTTTTCATGTTTATTCACTGATAACTCAAAAATATATTGACCAATTTATTTAATTATTTTTCTGTTTAAAAGCGTATATTCTCCTAATTGCCTCATAGAATTTTTATCAAAGATTCCAAAGAAGGAGTTTATTAATTTATTGGGGACTTTATTTTTTTTCATGTTTATTCACCCATTCCTCAAAAACGGATCGACCAGTTCATTTAATTCTTTTCCCGTTTCTAAGAGTAAACACTACCATTAGTCCCGTAGAATTTTCATCAAAATCGTTTTTTTTTTATTTTAGTTTTAAAAACTAAATAACTGAAAGAATCCAACTCGGTTGCTTTTTCTTCATTGTGTACATAATCGTCCAGGTGTTCGTATTCACGCGAGGCGTGTACTCGCGGCTCAAGGAGCGCGTGAAGGCGAAAGGCATTTCCGACATACCGACTAGTGAGATCGGCAACTATTTCTCACCCTTGTTCGCTGAACACGTTGGATCTGTCAAGGTTTGGATCGAAAGGCCTGGTTCTGTTTGCTATAGTAATAAATAAACGATTATAGATTATTACATATAGTTCCTTTAAAAAGCAATTCTTGTATATATATAATGTTAATCTCGAAAACGGCTCCAATAATTTTCATGAAATCTAGAATGCTTGGGTTTCGGGAGCGACAAATCGATTTAGCCAGGTTTCAATTTTAGAAAACTGGCAAAACTGTTAATAGCATTTTATTTACTACTAATTTTACAAAAAACACGATTACCAAAAAAAAAAAAAAAAAAACTAAATAAGTACGGTAAAAAGTTTTCTTAATTTAACGTTTCGAATATTAAAGTGTGCTCCACGTTTTACAATATGCCATAAACTCATATTTTTGAAAACTTTGTTTAATAGATAAAAGTTTTTTTATATATTAATCTGCTTAATGCATTATACCTTTTACTAAAATAGAAAAAAAAACAGATGGATATATATTTCTCCAAATAAATTTATTAATAGTAGGTTTGACATGTATAGACGGCATTTTCTCAAAATAAAATCCTTGTAGCTTGACATAATATTACATATGTATTTCTAATACATTTAGAATCAAAATATACTTCATTCAAGTAGGCACAAGCACTTATGAATCGTCAATACAGAAACAAAGATAATATATTGAATAGCCTGTGTGAATCCAGCTGATACTCAATCCAACCATCTTTCTATATGCATTATATTATTCATTAGCAAACAGAACCAAGCTATTAAACAAGTTTCATCTACTGTGTCTATTCTATTTATGCTTGACATAGATGACGCTTCACTTCAATGAAGACTACATACAAAGTCTTTATCAAGCCTTTTTCTATTTCTTTCTAATCATCGCATCATGAGAGCATGTGATCGTTTTTCATCTTCATATATACATACATTACAATTTCATTCAAGTTTACTATTAAAACAATTATTTAAAAAATTAAAACGTCTGTCTGTTATCTGTAAATAAAATGAAAAATCTTATTGTCATTTAGAATTTAAATCTTAAAAAGAAAATGACAATAAAATATTATTATGCTACTCAAACAATCAAAACTACAAAATCAATGGTATTATAACACTATAGATGTGTTATAACTTCGTGGATTTTGGCAGCCAGAATGCCGACCACTGTGAAGAACCTAGTAACCAGCTAGTGATTGAGTACAACACAGAAATTTATATTTGGACCAACAAGTCAATTGATGGATTTATCAAAGTTAGAAATATGTACAGATTTTTAACGTCAAATATGAACATAACATATATATGGTTGTAAAAAAAGCATTGAATTTAATAAGTATTAAAATTAGTCAGAAATAGTAAAGAGGTTTGTTAACGTTCGATTGAAACCTAGACGACAACCGCGAGTGCACGCCCTGCAAAGAGAACTTTGTCATTTCCAAACAGCCACTTAATAAAAACGTGAATCTTGTCTATGCTCTCACTCCAGGTGTTTGTGTTCTCTAGAACCGCATACTCTATGATCAAAGAAAGACTTAAAAGCAAGGGCGTTGCGGATATAACGGCTAAGGAGTTGGAAGGGTACTTCTCCCCTTGGCAGGCCAAGCATATTGGCCAGATTAAGGTAAAAAAAAATCAATTTTGTGGCACTCGTATTAATAATACAGCTTAAAACTTGATCTCTTGATCAATTCAGTATATTTTTGACGTAGTAATTATACTTGTACAATAAAATATATAACAATGTCTTACATTGTAATTTTTTTCATTATTTTCATTACACTGATAAGCAATAATGTGTCAACCTACAAAAAGTCAAATTCGGAGATATTGATGTATTTTGATACTGCATCAACTATTTAACATTATTAAAAAAAATTGAAGTCATAAAAACTAAATAAGTACGGAAAAAAGTTTCCTTATTAATTGGTTCGACTTCCAAGTGCGTTCCATATTTTGTAATTTATACAATTACCTCAAATATTTGAAAAACTTTTTATTAGATAATATATAAAATATATTCGTCTGAATTTAATTCATTATACCTTTTATCGAAAAATAAAAGAAAAGATGGATATATCAAACATACTTATTAAGAATGGGTTTGACATCTTTAGGCGCCATTTTCTCAAAATAAGTCTGTGTGGCTTGATATAGTATTGCATATCAACGTCCAAAAATGTTCTTGCATGCGCATTGTGATTAAAAACTTGAAAATCATTATTATCTTTATTCGTAACGCATTTCACCTATTTTCACATTTTACTTTTTTCAAATATTTCTCAATCAATCAGCTTCAAATCTTACATATTATATTATTCATATATTCAAATTTAAAACATAAAAGTCGTATATATTTTGTTATATAAAAACTTAACGCATTATAGGATATCAAGTGTCTTCGATATATTATTAATAATAATACCTGTTTAACATTTATCAAGTGTAAACAGAACTCTTACTTCAACAATATCAAGTACAGTTCTCATTGAGATATCTATACTAATAATAAATTTCTAACGGGTCGCTGTCTGTACATGGAAGATATATGAAAAACAATATATATTGGGGGCCTTTACGAACGCAATAGAACCCAAAACAATGATTTTTAGATTTCTTATATGTTTGTCTGTTTATCTGTGCGTTTGTGCACACTAATCTCAGTAACGGCTTATCCCATTGAGATGCGAGAAGTATATACAGTACTGTCAAAAAAAAATACATTTTTTAATTTTTCGTCTGTCAGTCTGTTTCTAACGACTTATCTATGAAACGGCTGAATCGAATTTGTCGGGACTTTCACTCGCAATTAGGTGCTGGGGCTGTAGAGGAAGAAGAGGGGATCGAAGAAAAATTTTATTTCTATTTTCAGTATCTATGGTATTCTAAATTGTATAAAATGAAATTGAGATTTTCTGTTGCATAAAGAAAGGCAAACATACACATAATACATATAGAGTTGACATAGATAATACAAAGACACTACTTATTCTACACATCTATACAGCCAAATGTTACTTATTTTAATATCTAAAATAAAATTATCTTTCAAATATTTTCAGGTGGCAAGCGGTAACAAGACAGTCGAGAGCTGGGCTATGAAACGTTTAAGAGTACATTACTACATATTCTCATATCCCAGTTTACTGAAACTACACGGAGAACCGACGCTACTAAGAAATCTAGACACGTTACTAGGTAACGAAGCGTTGTTACAATTAGAATTAAAGACATTATCCCCCTTATTTAAGGATACTAAAAAGAAACAGTGGTTCGAAGAAGTGATAGACAATTATTTAAAATTATGGGAGAGTAACATGTGATAATGGTGATAGATAAAAAATTAGTTAATTTAAGAGATTTAGCCGCATTAAAGGGACCATTTATGGAGAGACTTCGATTCAGAGATACTATACGACTGTCTTATCGTAAATGGCTCTTGAGCAAAGTTTTAAGGCCGGCCGCACACAGTCAAATATCAATCTAGATTTGAAACGTTTGAAACAACGTTGAAAAAATCGGCCTGTGTGAGACTGGCCTAAGTATTTTAAAGGACAATCAAATGTTACAAGATAAAATATTTGTGTATTATAATGATTACAATTTGCTACATAGAAATAGTTGAAATGAAAATGTATATTTGCATGTAACAATCACGTTTTTACAAATATTCTGTTTTGACGAAATTATGTTAACGCAGTTTTATTGCCAGCAGCAAAAAGTGTAAAATATTCTGTATTTTCAAAATAGCTAATTTTTTTTTAGTAAAAATGATACAGAATCAATATAAATAACATTCAGTTGTTTATATTAGTTGATAGGTATTTAAATGTGATTGAGGATGTGATGTTAGATGGCAATAAAAAATAAGGCGTTGATTTTATATGAAAATTTATATACATAAATATATTCTTTGAAATGGTTTACATAAATGTGCCTATACAATATTTATATAAATAATAAACAAAACTACATCCGATTACCTAAAATACTGTATAATTATAATATATTAATGTGTATTTTTATAGTTTTTTTTTTAATGTTAATATTTTGTAACGAATTGAAATAAATAAAAAATTGTATTATTTATCTATGGACAATGAAAACGTTATATGTCTATGAGAATATTTTTCATATAATGTATGTGCAATAATATTTAGATATATTTTCAATTATGTACAAATAAAAATGCGGGATCAAAATGTGAATGCATTTACCGAAACAAATATACGATGTAAATATTACCTGATATAAGTTATAGACAAAATAAAAACGATTTGTGACTATATATACTTGATTTTTAATCTGTAAAACGAGAATTACACTTGGACGCTGATAAGCAATACTGTGTCAACCCACACGGACTCCATTTTGAGAAAATGGCGTCTAAAGATGTCAAACCTATTCTTAACAAATTTGTTTGAAGACATATATATTCATTTTTTCTTTACTATTTTGATAAAAGGTATAATGAATTAAATGCAGATTGGTATAATAAGAAGTTATATCTAATATTAAGTTTGCTGGATATATATTATTGAATATCGCAAAAAATGTAACACACTTCAATAGTCTTACCAATAAATTTAGACACTTTTTTCCGTATTTATTTTATTTAAATGAAATTTTTTTTGAATAATATTAAACCAGGAACGCATTATTAGAATACACCAATATCTCCGAATTGGACTTTTTGTGGGTTGACACATTATTGCTTATCAGCATCCACTTATACGTTTTGCTCTCAAACATTCATAAAGATTTACATAAGTTGTTACTTATTTTTACATGCAAGACCTCGTAACCAATTACCCACCAGGTAACCACCCAGGCAACTGTTACGGGGATATTAAGTTGATACATGTCAATTACGAGAGTAAAACTCACAAATGTAATTCTCGCCTAAAAAAATAGGAATTTTTCAAACTGGCTTCACACAGGCCTGCGCAGACGATGATCAATTTAATCCTGCCTCGTTTGCGCAGGCTAATAAATTTCAAAGTGACAAAGAATTTATTTACGACCAAAACACATGTTTTACTACGTCGCGTTGTTGCACGTTACAACGTTGACATGTCGTGACACGTTACAATTTTATGGAACTTTACGATGATGACGTTATGAAACGTTGCGATGACGTGTCGTGGCACTTTACGACGTTATGACATGTTGTGGCACATTATGACGTTATGTTACTTTACGAGGACGTGTCGTGTCACGTTACAGTATTATAATACATTAAGACACGTTCCGACGACGCGGACGTGTCGTAATTTTTTACGAAATACGTCCTTATCATCCACCATCTTCTACTTACTAATTTCCTCATATTTTTTTTTTATTTAAAACCGCAACACATTTGTGACATGTCCTTTGGGGCTATATTATATAATGTTCATGGACGGCAGTGAACATTTAACCCTTAAATGCGTACTGTGGTTTTTAAACTATGTAAAAAATAGTGTTACCAAATACAATATACCTAATATGTATTTTATTATTCAGGAACACTTTTTAATTTTCTAAATAATCTTATGATATTAAGAATAAGTAATAATTTGAATAAGTCAATTACAAATGCTTGTGTCACTTTTTTTTCTATTTGACCAATTAAAGATCACTTACATTTTTCGAAGGAAAAAAAATCGCACATTTAAGGGTAAACATCAGATGACCCCCCTGCTCATTTCCTCGTTATTTACATAAAAATAAAAAACAAAAACTTACATAATATGTTATATATTTTGTTTTATTAATATTGTAAAAAATATAAAAAAAAATATTAATAATATTGATTTATCATAAAAAAAAAAGAATAAACAAACATCTTAAACTTAACTATCTATATATAACTAAACTAAAATATCTTAATACTTCTAGAAAAAAAGCCGTAAAAATCAATGAATCTTCGTCTCATTTTTTTAAGTTTTTGTCACTTTTATGATAAATGTTATTCATATTTTTTTGTTATAATTTATTCAATTAGGATTATTTTCAGGTTTAAATATTTGTTCCATTAAGGAATTCATATGTTGCCATGTCTGGTACAATTCCTGTAGAAGCCGTTCATCAACTTGCTTGACCGCATTTGAAGTTGCTTTTGCTTCATTACTGGTCCCGGCATCTGAAAAATATTTAAATTCATATCGTCGGAAATACTGCAAAACCGCGTATCTAGCTTTTACTATAAAGTCTAAATTTGAACTAAACTACTACTAAATAAAGCCTTATGGTAATTTTCCATTCCGCAGTGCATTGTGTCTGTAGTGTCACCGACGATATGACAAAATTAATTTATGTTAAGTAAGCTAAGCCAGCTTGTGTTTTATCAATAATTAAATTTAACATTTGATTCAAAGATGGACTTTATTGTAAAAGCTAGTTACGCCTTTTTGCACTATCTCCGACCATATTTAAAACAGTTTCAATTTAAACAAGACCAAGTATCAGAGGGTCTAACGTGAGTTTGCAAACTGTGTAATGTAGGTATTGTTTGTTTTTTAAAATTTAGTACGGACAAAATACAGTACCATCCTTTTCTCGATAGATGGCACTGTATTTTGTATCCTCAACAAACATACAGTATAGTCTGCACTCACACTAGAACCTCTGTTTACGCGAAAACAGAAGTAGCATTTACCATTGAAAATATATATACAATTGGCGTTAGCAACATAAAAACGCAAACGCAAATCCAATAGTAAACTTATATAAACAACCGTATTCACAAACAATACTATTAGATCTCATTAAGCCCGAACGTATAGTTAGTGATGTAAATTCAAACTAATATTCAAGTGACGGATGCAATGATTTTTATATAACTATAGATATGGTACAAGATCATCGATTGTGACACAAAGAATGCCGACCGCTTTGGACGACGTTACCCAGCAACTAAACAAACCTGTCAAGCCATACGGACTTCATTTTGAGAAAATGGCGTCTAAAAATGTCAAACCTTATCTTAACAAATTTGTTTGAAAAGGTCTACCTTCTTCTATTTTGAATAAAGATAAAGTGAATTAAAAACAGATTGATACCATCAAAAGTTTCATCTAATAATAAGTTCTTCAATTATATGACATTATTGTATAAATTGCAAAATATGGAACGCACTTGAAACTCGAAACATTAAATTAAGGAAAATTTTTCCGTACTTATTTAGTTTAGATGAAAATGTTTTGAATAATGTTAAATAGGTGATGCAATGTCAAAATACATTAATATCTCCGAATTTGACTTTTTGTGGGTTGACACATTATTGCTTATCAGCATCTAACTTTGAAAGGTTAGAATATCTTTAGACCAACAAGTCAACTGAAGAGCTGGTCAAAGTTGGAATATGTATAGATTTTTAACGAAAAATTGGTATTAACGTAAGACATCTGTATTTATAAAATATTATTGCAGAAATAACGCCGTGTACATTAAAGAGGACGTTTAGTTAAAATATTTGGAAAGTTTATATCAGAGGCGTAACTATACCATCTGAGGCCCGTGGCAAATTCTTTGGATGGTGCCTCCAAGTAAAAATCGTCACGTTATGACTTAATTTTAATATAACCACTAAACAAATAAGAACCACTTAAAAGTTACCCAAAACTATTAATAATATTGTGTACATTTTAGTTAACTATCTTTTAAGTTTTATTTTAAAAAGCATAGGTTTATACAAATTTATAATGAAATAACAATTTACTTTTAATTATTAGATTTTTATTAATAAAAAATCTTTTAGGCCGGGGCCCTCTCGGGTCCTGGCTGGCTTATTTCCTGCCCTGTCACCTAATAGTTACGCTCCTGCTTTATATTATGCTATGCAAAATATTGGTAAAAAAAAATTTACGTATAACCCGTGCAAGTAAAGAATGGGATTACAAATGGCGACTCGATGAGCATACTATTTGTAGAGCGATTTTTTATCAAAATTAAATTATTTTTTTATTTGTTACTTATTATTTTATGTAAAAAACATGTTTTTATTTTTTTATCTTATTTATATTTCTCTTTGTTTTAGTACCGTATGTTTCTGTATTAACTATTCAATTCAAATTCAATTTTTTTTTTAATTTTTCTCCGGTTGCTTGTTTAAGTAAAAAAAAACTAACAGGTCTGTTCACATTGATTACACCTATCAGGTATACCTGTGTATACTTGCCCTTATACTAAGTATCAATAGTGAAACCTATCAAATTACCTCGGATTCTTAAACTTTAAACATCAAATAAAAAATTGCGTCACAGTAGAATTTGAACACGAACCTTCATAGCGCATTTGAGCTGTGGCCGCACTTAATACCAAAATTCTTGATATGATAATTTTTATATTTAGTCAAAAGCGATAAAGGTGCTGTTTATACTGTAATCTTTTTCAGTTTCATTACATTTTAATATTACGTGTGGCTTAACACGAAATCTATACTAATATTATAAAGCTGAAGAGTTTGTTTGTTTGTTTGAACGCGCTTATGTCAGGAATAACTGGTTCGAATTGAAAAAATTGCGGAAGGCAATAGGCTATATTACATCACGCTACGACTCATAGGAGCGAAGCAGTAACCATAAACGCGAGTAAAACCGCAAGGGACAGCTAGTAATAAATAAACAATCTCTGGTTTTGTTGCCTGACAGATAAACCTGAGCGTGTGTGGCCGACATAAGGCAGATTCACACTAGTTTCCTTCGTCGTAACACTGCTCTATTCAACATATAATACCTGTTTTGATGTAAGGCAAAAAAGTAACTTTTTTACTTTTCAAAATATCTATTTCTAATTTTAATTTTTCTTCTTGTAAATTATGAATTTTTCTTTCGTATTCTAATAAATTCTTCTCTCTTTCTATTGATATTTTTTCCTTTCGAATCCTCAAATCATGGAACTCATCGTGTTGCGTGTTTATATCACACCGTTTCTCAACACCTTAAAATCAAATACATAAGTTAAACAAGACTTAATAATTGAAAAAAAAAATTAATCGAAATCCAAAATAGGAGGAGATTTTCAATTCATCGGTGCTTTTTTTACGTATGTTCACCGGTTACTCGAAAAAGGCTCGACCGATTTGGTTACTCTTTTTTTTGTTTGAAAGGGAATACTTCCAGATTATTCCCATACAATTTTTGTCAAAATCGGTTCAGTGTTTTAGTTTCAAAATCAAACCGGTATAAGTACGTCATTCAAGTAAACGAATTACGTATTGTTCGCTTTTTAAGTCAGTTTTTCTTTTTTTTTATTTAAAACTTACTAGGTGGAGCAATATCTTCAGTAGGCTCTTCTGTTGGTTGAACGCTCACATTCACATCACCCTCACTATTTTCAACTGCAAAAGGTGTCGATTTTAAAAAGATTTGTACCACCTATGTATGTTATTATTAATTACATTTTGTAATGCCTAAGACGAGAATTACATTTGTAAGTCACTCTCAAGAGCGATACAAAATAACTCTGTAACCTAGTAACAGATACATCATAAGTTACGACAGGTGTGAATGTCAAAAATAAGGCACTGACAGTAAATTCTTTCAGGTATAAGGTAAGGTCTGAGAGCAAAACTTATAAATGTAATTCTCGCTAACTTTAACTTATTTTTCTCTCTGGTCGATACGATATAGCGCCACCTACTGGAAGGTAATTGTACTATGCTTATAAATTTATCGCCAATTCAACAGTTGTCAAGGTTTATCCGGATGATTTAGGTTCATCGGTATGGCAGAACAAATAACCAAACATAATTTTTTTAGACGATAAAAAGTTTTTATACATTTATTATACAGAATGATTCATTCAGGTGGATCAGTGGAGAAATCTGAAACTTTGAAAGCTCGATAAATCTATTGAAAGGCTCCATATGACCGATTTTGAAGTTCAGAAAAACTGCATTCAAGGAATTGCAGAAAAACTCAACACGGCTCGGGAATTGAACCTGATGGTTTAAAAAAAAATCCTATTTTGTTACTCCTTCTTCCAGAAACAAATAGAGTCGATTATGAGAAGTAAATGTTAGTATAACACCGTCAGTGTACAATAACAAGAAAACAAGAATTTTAATATTGCTATGTCAGTTGGAAACCGTATAAGATAATGGAAAATTTCCTAATTGCTCTGTTATTTATCTGTCTTATATTTATGATATGACAAATGCTTATAGTGTGTAATCGGATCTAGAAACGCTTAAGTCGTATTTAATATAATAAACAGATTTTTAGCTAGGTCCTGATAACTAAATAAAATAATAAAATTTCTATTTATTAAACACTGAGGCCATACTAACGTTTATTCCTAATCTACTCAATAGAATAGGTTACTTAGTAAAGTAACAATATATATATATATATTAAAACTAACAGGTTCAATTCCTGAGCCGTTTAATTTTTTTTTTTTTTTGTAAATGTTTTAATGCAGTTTTTCTTAACTTCAAAATTGAAGACATGATTCCTTTCGACAAACTTTAACACTCATAGTTTCAGAGTTCTCCCTACAGACCCATCTGAATGAATCACCTGTATTATATTTATTACCATTGTTTGTTTTGTTTTCTTCTTCATTAATTAAGTTATTTTCTGGTTCTGTCTCATTGTGGTCAAGATCTTGAGAGTCTAAAACAAAAAAGAATGTATTTTTTTATTGAACCATAAAGATATTTGGATGCTGAAAAGCAATAATGTGTCAACCCACAAAAAGGTGAATTCTGAGATATTGATGTATTCTTATAATGCGTCGTGTATTTAAGATTATTAAAAAAAAATTCAACTCATCTAAACTAAATAAGTACGGAAAAAAATTCTTAATTTAATGTTCGAATATCAAGTGCGTTCCATATTTTGCAATTTATACATTAATCTCATATATATAGAAAATTTATTATTACATAAAAGTTTTTATTATTGCTTATCATCATCCAATTTATTTAAGTACTAATCTTTCAATTTTATTAATGTATATATAACCTATGTTGTGTACACACTTAAAATCTATTAAATACAATAAAATATGAATGCAAATAATTAAAAATTCGGTGACAAAGTTATTGAAAATGCAATTAAATCACATGATTCATACATTAATGAAAAAAAAAAAAGAAATAATAATATCATCATATATATAATACAAAATATAGAATAAAAATAGTAAATACATACCATTTAACGGCGTTACTGGTAAGTAAACCGGAAATTATGATAAAACACTATGTAGGTACTCGTTATGTTGGATCGATACGTTTTAATCCTTCAAACACCGCAAAGTCAAATAAAATTTGTATTCAACGCGGTGCGTTCGCTCAACAAATAATAAGTAGGTATTAGATATTATAAGGCGCCTGTGCCATCTACAGTGTAGATGTTACAGTCAAAATCCCTAACCGATCAAAACTCGTTATGACCGATTTGCGCAGGCATCAGAAGTACTGTTGTAAAAACTTTAACCTAACTTAATTTATTTGCAGATGGTCTACCCATGGAATTCGTTATTTACATTAATAAACAAACCTAATTTAACCCATTTGCAGATTTTTCTTTAAAAATAAATTTTGACCGGTTCAGATTTTTCCTGTAATATAGACACTTGTGTCGTGTGTCGGATACAAGACACCACTCAATATTTTATATCCATATCTATAATGTCAATGTAATCACTATTTGTGTCCAGCAAGCTGATTGCGTAGAACTACACGCGATACATTTTGTCAGTTGATTATTTGTCGTTTTAGTACAAAAATCAGAAAACATCTGTCAGAATGTAGCATTTTTTAAGGCGAGAATTACATTTGTAGGTTTTATTCTCGTAAGTGATATAAAACAACTCTGTAACCTGGTAACAGATATGTCATAAGTAGTTACGGAAGCTGTGAATGTCATAAATAAAACACTGACAGTAAATTATTTCAAGTGTAAAGCAATGACGAACAACTAATGTAAATCTGAGAGCAAAACTTATAAATGTTACTCTCGCCTAATAGCAATAAGTCACCGTTATTTGCCTGCAGTTACTTTAATTTTACACAGACGGATTGACATTTATAAAATGGCAACTGGAAAGTAAAAATGTCTTCGTTTGCGAATCGCCTTAATTATTAGACTTGTCATAACAAACGCTATGTAAAATGTATTATAGACCTTCTAAAATAACACGTCCCGATATTCCAAGAAATAAATATGATATTTTATGTAAAAATTTGTATTTGTAAAAGTATATATGTATAAATACGTAACACTCATCATTTTTATGCACGCGTCGAACATACGCAGACCAATTTTAAAAATAAATTCGTTAGTATTTTTGCTATCACAATTTATAAAATTCGAATCGAGTATTGATAACAAAAAAAATAAACAAGTTAATAGACATAAAATTATACCTAAATAAGATTATGTAAATTAATATAATAATAACTAAATTTTAAATTTTTGTATTTCCGTTATTCTGTTAACGACTAAAATATTTTTTGTGAATACGGGTAGGTATAACACATTTTTATGATCCACACAAAAGGAAAATTATTGATGATTTTGACTTAAAATTTATATACATTTTTAATAAAATTGTTTTCTTAACGATATTTCCTACCTGGAGTATTGAGGGTGTTTTGTAAGTTCTTTGGTCTGTATGGTTCTTTTGAAGTTGATGGTGTATCAATGTTCAGATTTTCAAACTGTGGAACCAATGGTGATTCAGGGGCTGAAAAAAAAATGACATTTTGAGCAACTATTTATGTATTATTGATAATGTCAATATTACGGTTTTTTAAATGTAATTCATTTGTTTACCTTCTGCCTCAGATTTTTCCCATTCCTTATATGAATCTAAAAAATAAAAGAATTTATTATAAATTGAATGAATTTATATTTATAACATTATGAAAATGTAAATTTGTTTATATGTAACGGGGTAATATCTGAAAGTACTGATCCGATTTTAAAAATAATTTTTACGTTGGATAGCCTGCTCGCTAGGACTCATAGGAAGGAAGCAGTAACCATAAACGCGAGTTAAACCGCGGCAGGCAGCTAGTGTTAAACGTAAACATGTTGTACGTTTTTTATAGCTAACGTTTTATAACATGTTATTTTAGTTAATTTGGAAGCAACATAACACCATATATTTCACTAGAGGCACCTCGCGGTTTCACTCGCACTTAACATAGGACATTCATACAAACTTCTAACATCCGTTTTACCCCCTTAGGGGTCGAATTTTGTAAAATCCCGTCTTAGCGAGCACCTACGTCCTAAAAAGAAGCCCCATACAAAATTCGAAACTCCTAGCACTTGTAGTTTCTTAGATTTCGCTTTTATATAGATTGATGAGTCATCTGGAAGCAAAGGCGACGCTTACGTCATTTATGCCTATAGCCCTGCTTTATCATAATCATTACCCATGTGTTTACCATGCTTGTGTTGAAAAATGTTTACAGTCCATGTGAGAATACTTTATACAGAGTGAATTTTTCAACTGGGCGTGGTAGAACAAATTCGAAACTATAGTTTCGTTATAAGACATAGCGAAAAATACTTAAAGGATAAAGCCGATTTTGATGAAAACTAACTGCATGATTTGTTTTTTGAAAAATTAACTTTTCTTAGCCAAGAATCGAATCCGCTGATTTTGAAAAACAAACACTCCTTATATTTTTGCACCATTTCATAGTATTACTTATGAAGATCAACTTCTGGGAAGTAATAGTACCTACATATATGGCAAACTAAAGGAAAAGGCTTATTTTTATAAAATGCAATTAAATTAATACGTTAACTAAACGGAACTATAAAAGTACGGAACCATAAAAATGGATATTTCTTATATTCTAGAATTTCTCAATTAGTATGTAGCATCAGTGGAATTCTAACACCGCGTAAATCGAAAGAAGCACCTTTAAAGGAGAGCAAAAAGACTACATCATTTTTCATAGACAAGCTGTTAATTTAACTTACGAACTCTTAGGCGAGGATTACACTTACAAGTTTTGCTCTCAAATGTTAGGTTAATATATCACAAAAGTTAATAATACTGTATTTTGTCTATGGTAGCTCGATGATCAGTTAGTTATTATTATGTATAGGCAGTACGCACCCTCCCTCTCTCTAGGATAGATCGCTCGTCTTCACTCTCACAAATATATTCATAATTACAAGTAAACTAGTGACTAGAACCCCAGAGATAACATAATATCAAACTTTCTTAAAGTTTACATAACTTTTTTGTCATTGCTTTACACCTGAAAGAATTTACTGACACTGCATTAATTTTTGACAGGCACAGCTTTCGTAAGGTTACGTAGGTAACTGTTGCTAGGTTACAGAGTTGTTTTATGTCAATTACGAGATTAAAATTTACAAGTGTAATTCTTGCACTTTACTAACGGATAGGCTAATTTCTAGTTGCTTTAGCTAGTATAGTATAAAGTTCACTCACTAACTCTACGTTCAATAGTAGCGGGATATATATCCCACTTTTGAACTGGCTCCTTCCCATTTCTCATGAGGGTTTTATTCTTAGCTGTCATTTCCAAGGGGAAAGCGACCCCCACTTGATCGGCTTCAAAATAACATTTTATCCAAGAATTTGGCACACATTCCGTATCACTCATTGATTCGATTGGCAATTGTTTAAATTTAACCACAGCAAACTTTTTTGGTGTATTCGGTGTCTGAGCCATAATCTGAAATCATTTTTTTTCATATGGAAAATTGCTGGCAAACGAGCAGATGGGACACCAATAAGTGATCACCGTCGCCCATAAAACTTTAGCACCAGAAAAGCCACAAATGCATTGCCAGCCTAAAAAGGGATACGAGGTGAAAGGGAATAGGAAGTAAAGAAGGAATAGTGAAAGGGCTTGGGCTTCCAGCTCTCACTCAACGTACGAAACGCAACTATACCTATAAGCTACTTCACGCCAATATTTTGGGAGAGTGTCAAGTAAGACATTCGAAGTCGGTGCCAAGTAAAAACTTTTACGTGTTATGTACTAGCACCGACTTCAAAATGTAGAAAATAATTATTTCATAATTTTTAGTTTACTCATATTAAATTCGTTTTGATAAAAACTTTTTTTATTTTTGTAAAAAAAGTTTTTATTTTTAAGCGACCTTAAAAAAAAAGGAGTGTTTTTTTTATGTTTGTTCGCCGATTACTCCGCCGTTTGTGGACCGATTTTCAATTTTTTTTTTGTTTTAAAGGGTATACTTCCAAGGTGGTCCCATTGTCTTCAGGTCAGGATCTGATGATGGGATCCTGGAGAAATTGAGGGAAATCCTCAAATATAGGCACACCTATACCGATTTAGGTATTTTTGATAGTAACTTATGTATTAACCTTCAGAAAATCACTTTTGGTGAAGTGGAACTGATGATGAAAACCATATATGGCCACCAAAACTACTCAATAACAAGTATTTCACGACTTGCGATTCGATTATTTCGATAAAAATGCTAAACAATTTACGCTCGTCACAATGCATATGGTGAAGTGGAGCTGATGATGCAACACCAGGAGAACTCCTCAATAATTAACAGCACTGCTTCGGGAAAAGATATATATTGTTGAGGGCGATGAACAGTTGGCATTAGGTTATTGTAACTTAGGTAAATCACTTAATCTTACTATATTCGTAACTCAAAAGTGTAAAATAAAATTTTTTTTCAAAAAATTAAACCGACTTAAAAAACGAACCTAAGGGAGGAACCTGAACTTTTAGTTCATTTGTATATCTTAGGTTCGTTTTTGAAGTCGGTTTAATTTTTTCACCTCACCATTTACGAAATATTGCTCTTCCCGATGCATGGCTGTTAATTACTGAGGAGTTCTGGTGTTGCATCATCAGCTTCACTTTTCCATACGCATTGTGAAGAGCATAAATTGCTTCGCAATCATATTGGAGTAATCAAATAGCAACTCCTAAAATATTTGTTATTGAGTATTTCCACTATACAAAATACTGCTTTACGAGATCAAATGTACGAGTTACAATTAAAAATATCTAAATCGTTATAGGTTTGATTATAATATTTGAAGCATTTCCTCGATTTCTCCAGGATCCCAGTATCTAATCCTGACCTGATAACAATGGGTCAAAATTGGAAGTTTACCCTTTAAAAAAAATCTAAATCGGCCTACAATCGGCGGACAAATCAGGGAATAAACATAAAAAAATACATAAAGTCAAACATAGAACATCCTCCTTTTTTAAAGTCGGTTAAAAAATACATACAGTCTTTTGTACGTACTTTTTTGAAGTAAGTTAATTAATATATTTACAAACATACATTGATAGATGGCAGGCAGTCGGGTAATAACAGGAAAAATAGAAGGACTGATACATTATAAGGAATATGTCCTTGGTACATGCAGCAATACATTTTTTTGATGCCTAGATAAATTAAATAAAGTTAAAAACTTACGAAATAAACAAAATTCTGGATGTAGTTGTAAAGTTATATACAAATAACGCTATATTATTATATAAATAATAATAAAAGTTCCCTCGTATCGACTATATTTCCGCTCTTTCAATGTCACAGTACAGATTATACAACGCAATAAACTATACACGTAAAAATAACGAGCGTTACTAAATACTGGAATACGAAATCCCCTCTCGCTTCCTCACTGGCCTCCCTCCATTTGACCTGACGCGCCAATTTTTTTTTAATAATGCAGTTTACCGCTCTAGATACTGGCCTTTTGAAACACCACGCCCGGACATTGTCGCCCGTTTTAATTGGAAATTAGGAAAAATATCTAAAAAAATATAAATAATCTAATTATAAATAGTATTTTTTATCTATAAAACTGACCCTTTTTTCTTAATATCACATTTTACAGTAATTAATTTTGAATTTAGAATGTCTCTATGACTCAGTTTGACCATGTTATCCTGCAAAATTAAGTATACGTTTGCACGAACCGCTTTCATAATCGTGATTGTTAATCGACAGTGGATGTTTTAATTTAGTCGGATGTCTTTCGTCGTATTCTAGTTTCCTCCTTGACGCGTGTCGATGTTGATCAATTAGTCATACGAGAAATATAAGCTTTAATATTCTAGGAGCATTCATAAAAATTGTGAGATTATATGGTAGCTTTTTACATTACATCCATGCTGTATTTGACCATTTAAAAATGATTTGTGAGAGTGCTATATTTAGTATAAACTATATTCCCTCATTACAAACATTAGCTCTTTGTATGTAATCCAACTCTAAGATGTTACACAAATAGTATATTAAATAAGTCTAGACCTTTAAAATATAAAAAAATTGATTTATTTTAAAGATATCAACGCAAAATAGGTATAACAAATAATGTATTGTATTGATAATATTTAAAAAAGTTATTTGTTTGAAAGGTTTTACTCTCCCATTGGTTCCATTTAATTTTCATCAAAATTTGTTTAGTAGTTAGGTTTTAAATTCAGAATAACTGGAATATGTTTGTTATCCAAGTAAAAAAAATTATGAGTTTTGCTATTGAAGTGAGTTCCCTTTTTCAAAAAGTCTTTAAAAAATTTGTAGGTCTATGGTATCATACTTCCAAAATGGATTGACCAATTTCAATGCTGTTCTTTTATTTGAAGAATTCTTCGGTATATTCAGCTTGTTTGATATGACATTATGCCCTAGTACTCGTACATCCTGTATACTACCGATTAATTCAGATGGGTCTGTAGGAAGAAATCTTAAACTATGAGAGTTATAGGCATATATAATTTATATGTTATTCACAAAAAAAAACAATATGTATATTATTATTTACATAACAAAAAAAGAGTTAATTTAAGAATATTATATATTTCAGGTAGTAAGTATTTGCTCATTCTATATATTGTTATCGTCGATCTCAACCGATGATTTCGAGTTCAAACCTGGCAAACATCGCTGAGTTTTGTGCTAAATTTGTGTTTAAATTCATTTCTTGCTCAGCGGTGAAGAAAAACACCGTGAAACATGTGCCTATGAAGAAATTCTGACACATGTGTACTCGCCAAGCCGTAGTGGAGCAGCGTGGTGTATTAAGCTCTTATTTTTCTCTTCAATAGCAGTTTATTATAATATTTTCGAATTATGAGAGGTTAGTTTAGTCTAAGACCTTGATCACAATGAAATCACGAATCTAATCACGACTGATTAGTTAGAGATGTATATTAAAATATTTCAAAAACGAACAGTCGATTACACTATATCTAATACCTTTAAACGAGAAATTCTTGTATTGTTAAACACGATTTATTGAAAAAAATACCAATCAAAGCTCGGTTATCCATTCATATTTTTATTAAGTGAACTGGCGCTTGGAAGTGGATGTAACGGGGTTTTTAAGCTATGGTTTCCTCGGAGTCGGCAGCCATATTTTTGTGATCTTATCATACAGTCAAATGACGACACTCAAACATTCTCTATATGATAATATTAAAATATTTTATAATCTGTCAAACCGGAACGCCATACAGAACGTCAATCAGATTGACGTCATTGTGGCACTATCATAGACTGAACTGGGTGTATAATGACCGTGTAACAGAACTCTTACACTGATGAAGAATGTAAAAATACTTTTAAATCTTTCAACGTCAGACACAATCAATCGGACATCATTACGCTAGAAGTCTCAAATTAATGAAGATATTGAAATATCTTAAATCTTTTAATCCAGAACGTCGTTCACCATTAATCAGCCATAATTCTGACATCAATAATTGCTAAACTGACGCTTGCGTGACCGCTGAACAGAAGTCTCAAGCTGACGTAAATATTGAAATATCTAAAATCTGTCAATCCGGAACGTCAGAAACGATTAATTTGATGTCATTCTAACATCAATTATTGGATGAATTGATGCCACGAGTCTAATAGAGCCTTTATCTATACTAATATAATAAACAGAAAGTGTATTCTATATGTGCGAAGTAAACCCCCGAATCACTGAACCCATTTTAAAATGTATGTATGTTACTATTTGAATGAACTAATTCTAGATAGTTATAGACTATATTTTATGTATAAATATGTATTGTTTTAAAACAAAATCTATATGAAAGCGAACGAAGCCGCGAGCAAAAGCTGATATTAAATACATAGATAAGCTCCCTGTTAGCTTGGCCCAATTGTTCCCAACATCCGTCCTGATCCACGGTTTATGATGAAATGAGGTTATTATCTAAATCACGTTGTTATCAAAGCAAAGCCGCACATGCCCGATAGTGTGTCGTTCAACTTTTTCCCATAGTAGGTAAAGCCATAAGTTTGCCATTCTTAAAATTATTCCTAGATGAAACTGGACCCTCAATGGATGTTTTTCTATAAAGGGAAATCGTAAGTATACATAATTAAATTTATGTTATATAGAAGTAAAAATATGAATTCATTACTAATTTTATTTATTGAAAAAATATGCTTACCTAATTCTAAGTATTAAGTAGGTATTTTGTTGATTTTATCGAAAGTCTTTTTGTGGTTCATTGTTATCTTTATGTACTAAATTTGTTTGTATATTTACTCTCTTAAATTTAAATGCTTTATAATTATAACTAAGAAACATAAATTACTTTAAAAGCAAATTATGGAATTTCGTTTACTTGGACGAAAGACTAATTCCTATTAAACCGATTTTGATGAAAAATCTACGGAACCAATTGGAAAGTATACCTTTTTAAATAAAAAAAGAATTTTCAAAAACGGTTAACCAATGACGAACATCTGACAATAAAAACATGCAAGATTTACGATTACGATTTATGAAACTTTTGTGATGTCACTTGAAATAATTTTTAATACTATTTAAATTATTTTATACTAAACGAAGGAATATTTGTAAAAATCATATTCAAACGCGATAAATGTCAATTCACGCAAATGGTTCGCCGGGTTATCGGTAAACGTGCTACGAGCCGCAAGACTTTGTAAGACCTTGATTTTTGTAGTTTCGTTCATTAGTTGAACGATTTAAATAGGACAAATTATTATTAGTCGTAATTTACGCATAAGATTAATCTTCAAACTCGTATTTTAATAATGATTTCAATACTACAAGCGGTTCATATGCACGTGGAATATATAAAAAGGTAGAGCAGAAACAATTGCTGCGACGAAATTCTTAAACGATACTCAATTTTAAGAAGCTTATACGTTTTATTAAAAGAAAGGAACAGAGATATTACGAGATGGGAGTTAAAAAGTTTAATTAATTCGAGAAAAGATTTCAAATGCTTATTTTCTACATGAAACTATTTGATATGTTTATCGCCTGTACCAGATACAGAAAATAATATAAATCCCTAGTAAATCTACTAATTCACTATCAAGTTGCGTCGTGGATTAATCTTCGAATCTTCCTCTCCATAAGAAAAGATGCTTTCACTCAGCATTAAGTTTACAAGCACAAATACAAGACTATTACACTTTTAATTGTGGTAGAGCCTAACTGCAGTCTGAGAGCCGAGATGGCCTAATGGTTAAAACACGTTGATGTCAACCGACGATCGCGGGTTTAAACTCCGGCTAGCACCGTTGAGTTTTCAAATGCTAAATTAGTGTTCAAATTAATCTCGAGCTCGGCGAAGAAAAACATCGTGCCGGGAGAAATTCTGACACATATATCGATACCTCCCACGTAAGTTATTGTAAGCCACAAAATTGCCGTTAGCGTTTTTACTGAATACTACACGAACTTGCATTGCTTAATGCGTTCAAAGTGAAAAAATACCAAAAATCTTTTTTTTTTAAGGAAAGTTACAACAAAATACGCCTGAAAAAAGGAGTATTTTGTTGTAACTTTCAAACTAAAACGGATTAAAAGTGCTCTACTATAAAATTATAATTTTGGGGTTACAACAACTTACGTGGGAGGTATCGATATATCCGGCAACGGTGGAGTAGCGTGGTGGATTAAGCCTTCCAAACTTTCTCCTTAATGGGAGGGGAGGCCTCTGCCTAGCAGTGGGATATTTCCAGGCTGTTAGTTTACATTACTAGCCGCAGTCCAGTAACTACAGCTCACATGCGGGCTGATTTCACCGGGATTTACTACATTCCCAAGAAAGTCAACGTAAAATAGATAGGACAGCGTTTCGTATACGAAGGCACCCCTACTTGCTTCCCCTACTTCTTCCTTAATTTTTTGCGGTTCCTCGGGTACTGCGAATGTTCATGGTTGGCGGTGATCGTTTAACATCATGTCAACTGTCTAATTGTTTAACCATCATTTCATAAAAAAACGTTGAAGAACAGTGATGGCTCAGTGGACGGACACTTTGATTTTAACGGGTCGTAGGGCGTTCAAGCATCACTAAATTTTAGAGTCTTAAAATTTGTATTTAAGAAGCAAAGTTTGTTCATTTGAATGTGTTTTTATCAGAATTATTATTACAAATTAGAAATTATCAAATTAAAAAATTGTTAGATCGCCTATTTATCTAGGTAGGCTAAAGGCTATGTAACAACACGTTAACATATAACGTATAACGTAGGTATACAAATTCTAAAGCATCAATATTCTAAAATTAGTTATCTCCAAAAAATCGTACTTATTTTTAAAGAATATTTATATACTCACGAAAATAAATAAGCTCAATTAACAATGAAAACACTATCAAAGAAAATTTTAACGAATTTAGTTCAAATAAAGTATTATACAGCTATTAATTACCAATCAATAATTACACAAATATTAAATGCAAGAACAAAAAACAACAACAGTATGCCTTTTAATAAATAATTAATTTGACGAAATTATTTTCAAAATCTCGGATTTCAAATAGAAATTAAGAAAAAACTTTTAACAAAAATATAAATTTGTGTATATAGAACAAAACAATTTTTTTTCTATATTTTTCCATTAGATTAGCCGATTTGGGACACCGATATGAGCTAAAATGATAGTATATATCTAAACTATTATGGACGACTAGTAAGGACATTTTTTCAGTTCATTATTGACGTATTTATTTGTAAAAAAAAATCAATTAATAATAATTAAACAAATACTAAAACTAATTATATTCAAACGCGTACATAAGAACGCTAGTATCGTAATAATGTCTTGGGTCAAGTTCACACAGTTTACTCATCAGCATTAGCAAAATGTTAAAAAAATCTCAGTTATAACGCCGCCCTCACGCGGCGAGTGTCGTACTATGCACAATCTGAAACTGCCTTTACACAACAGTGTCGTATCTAAAGATGTTCTTGTTGTTACTGACTATTTTATTCTGTTGTGGCCTGTGTGACAGCGAGGAAGGAGATCTAGGCTATAGTTTGAACATAGGAAACGCTATTGATGTATTCGCAAAGTAAGTTTTATATAATATTGTCGTAAATTATATTTCGTTTTGATACAATTGTTTCCAGACCAATTGGTCTGGTTTGTTTTGATTAATAGATAACAGTTTTATAGTTTTGCAATGAGATAGATAATATGTTTGTGTTTTCGGCGAATCTGTTGTAAATTATTTGACTATTTCTCTTTAATTTATTTAATTATCATCTGGACTCGTTTTGAATTAAATAAAAAAATGTTATCCTGATTTTTTATTTTAACGATAAAGTTAGTTGTAGGAAACTATGTGAATTATTTTTAGTAAGTAAATCATTTAAAATTATTATGTTGAATTCTTTATATATGCCTATTAGAATATTATTATAAAGATATTGCGTAACGTTTTAATCTATTTTATAAAATACATAAGGGGAAAACCTAAATTCTTGTAACGTCAATCTGTTAAATTAATTAATATCCAAGCTGAGCGACCATCGCAATAAAAACATGATCATTTGATTTGTCTAAATTTAAATTGTCCCATCTGGTTGAAATGTTATCCATTCACGCCATACTTTGTACAAATATACTTGACAAATATAAAAAAAAAAACATGTAATGTATAAACTTTAACGTTAAGATGCAACTAATTTACCCCGTCATCTACGTAAACATGAATATGACATAGGCACCTGCAGAGGGATGCAAGCGTTAATTTGTATTCCCATCGTACATAGGAAATGCCGGATGGCCCCAGCGTGGCTATAACTTTCATATGGGAGGGGTGCGACCAAAAAGGTTCCGAAGGAAGCGGGAATTTTGTAAATCCAAAATGTACAAAGATACAATTTTTTATTACTTCAGTAAGACGGTATAATTCTACATGTTAATCTCAGTTATTTAGAAATTATGTAAACCATTGTGATTGCCATTCGATCAATGTACTAAGTATTCGTAGCTCGTATAGCAAAGGGGGTTCTGACTTAAACCTTCCCACCCCCTTATATCCATCTATGACTGATAGTATACATGCATTCTCCTAAAAATACTTGGTGTTCTATGTTAACAAAACTCAGCTGTAAAATCCGCTTTATTCGGTACAAGACAACAGTTTACAACACTTATTATGTTATTACTTATGTTAAATTGTCATTTTTTTAAAACCCCCTATAAATCTATACATTGAAACCATTTAATCAAGCTTCTGCTATAAGTTATGTTATCTCTGGGGTTCTAGTCACTAGTATACTTGTAATTATGAATATATTGGTGAGAGTAAAGACGAGCAATCTATCCTAGAGAGAAGGAGGATGCGTACTGCCGATATATAATAATAAATAACTGATCAACGAGCTACCATAGACAAGTACCATAGACATACAGTATTATTTACTTTTATGATATATTCCTAAGAGTTGATGAGGAGTTGTGTATTCTGCTGATTTCTGACGCAGCAGTATCAGGTCAAGGTTATGCAACTACGTTATTTTAATATCATTCATAGTATAGTAAATTTTGAGTCAATTAAATCAGTAGAAATTGCTTAGATCCTTTCAACAACTTGAAAAGACCCGATCATCATCAAACGCCTGAATAGATCTTCATGAATTATAGCTAAGAGCCACACTTACATCTGCTTCCAAACAAAAAAAAGCATCTAAATTAGAACATTCGTTAAGGAGCCATAAACAAACACACAGATACACACGTCAATCTTTGGTTTTCTAGGATGATGAAAGCCTATCATTTTATGGCCTTTAATCTTTTGTCCTTAAGAAACGTCGCTCAAACATTTTGTACGAAAACAGTACGGTTTCCTAGATAGAGTGTTTAGACACCGTAAAGTCATAAATTTTAGACGCCCTTAATATTTCACCCATAATTTGGCAGTCCGTAATTCTAGGGAACCAAAGCATTCCGTTAAAACAAATTTTGATAGCCCGATAAATTGAGAAATTAGGAAACAAATATAAATAGCTGTTCAGCATTGTATTAATAAATTATCTTAGAAATAATATCTATTATTAAAAAACAGTTATGGCGATCTATCACAAGTAACTCAAGTCGTGTCAGCTGATTACGTTGAAGATGTTGAGGCCGCAGACCTATTCCGCGAGAAGAACATCAGGGTCTTCGAAAATGTAACCAGCAAGGAGACACCCGGAGACACGGGGATTGACATGAATATACTTCTCTGTGAATCCTTCGAAGACTTGCTCACGAAGTACTTCCAAAACTTCAAAATAGAAGGGTAACAAACATGTAACTTTATTTTAACTTTTGTTTCGTTTATTATTATATATAATAGATACTTGTATCAAACTTTAAACATCAAATTAAAAATTGCGTTACAGCGGGGATTGAACCCGCATCCTATCAGGTAAACTAATTAAGCTATGGGCTGTACAGCGTACACGCAATCTCAAAAGCTCTAGGTAGGTATATAGACTGTTCGACTTTTAATTAAGTTTCTTCGAATGGTGGGTTCTATAAGTGTAACACATGACATTCTGTATGAAAAATAGTTTTTTTTTTACTATAAAATAGTTAAATATTTTAGTACCACTGCTCTCGCGCCTCTACACATCCTACCTCTCGTATATACAGCGTGCAACGCTAAATGAAAATATGAATGCTTCAGCGTACTTTTACCACGTAATAAATTAAATAAAATCATAAATATTTTCTACAAAACACACAAACAACCAATTACATACAAAATAAAAACGAACAAATTGAAAAAAAACTTTTTTTTTTATGAAATGTGATGTATTAAGCATAATTATAGAGCTCTCCATATAAAGGACCTTAATTAAAAATCAATCAACCTATATACATAAAGTTGAGACATTTCGAGTGTTCAGTCCATAGCACCAAGTTAAACACCTCTATATGTTATTCTTATATTCGGTCTAACGCTAAAAAATTTAAAATAATAAATTTATTGCAGAATAATGTTAAGATACTTATTACTTCTGAACGGTTGCACCTAAAAACGCTTACTGCCCTACTACAAAAGATTTAAACAGACATTAAACGCGTGTTTAAAAAAATCCGTACTACAAATCGCGTCTAAGCACAGTTTTGAGTTAAACACGCTTTAGATATAGATTAACATACGTTTAAGTGAGTTTAATAGATATCTAAAACCTATTTCAGCTGTCAAATGTAACGTGTAACATTTTATCAATAAGTTTTTTTATTAGTTTATTCGCTGTTAAGCAATTTAGATAATATTTTAAGCAATGTTTAATTTTTAAACACTGTTTAGCTAGACACGTGTTGAACATGGTTTTAATGCGTCTTTTGTAGTATGACAATTACTTATTATGTTACTGTATTCATAATTGGCAGGACGAGGTTTATATGAAAAAAAAAATGTGTACGGAAAAATTTACAAAAAAAAAAACTCTATATAAAGATTGTACATGTGTCTTAGTGTTAGTCTTAAATAGTAAAAAAGCGAAAACATACCAAATTCTTAAATAACCACCGATACTGCTTTCAGTACAGAAAAACCATGGAAGGCGTTCTTAGGTGATTGGATTAGTGACGAAATCATGAGAACGTTTGGCATGGAGTTCGATTTTAAGCCCGACAACTGTTGCTATGTCCTCGTCAAACTATCTAAAGCGCAAAAAACAGTTAAAATGGACCCAATAAATAATGTTCGAATAAAGAAATATGTTCAACGAGAAATAGAGAATTTGAACGCCAGCGACGCGACAGCTGTGAGGCGTTTTATGAAGAGCTACGGGACCCATTATATCGATTCTTTCGTGACTGGAAATTTTATTTATCAGGTTAGTATACCAGTATATAAATAACCAGATGCCTCTTGGATTTTTGGGCGTATTTCTAGCCACACATAACATTTAGATGAAAAATTATCGATTGAATGATTGAACTGAATAATTTTTACAATGAAAAAATATTATTTAAAAAAATATATTCATCGTGATTTTCGTTGGGGGTATTGTTACCAAATGAAGTCAAGTAAAGAAAATTAGACTAGACAGTTTGTCAAAATTAGACTAGACTTGTCAGTTTGACTTCTTATGCAAATATTTTAAATAGCATATTTCTTTGAAAAACGAAGGCTTCATCATAACAATTTTCATCCCCTATAGTGTTATTTCGCACATAAAGTTTATGTCCATCTCCAGTGTCCGTTTAGTGTGTGTGTTTCAGCCGGTAAAGTAGAAAATGTAACAAACAAACAGAAAGAAATAGTTACTTTTACATTAAAAAAATAGCATGATATTGCTTTCAAAAACATGTGTATCAATAGAACAGAAAAATATACTTACATACATATCCTAGATGATCGCCAAATTCACCTGTATGGATGAATCAGCCTTGGCTTTCCACTAAATGTTCCTTTAGTCGCCTCTGTTTTACCTGCGACCTGTCATGACGCACACGTGACCAATTACAAAACGTAGTAAATAAAATGAGAGCTTCAAAGTATTCCACTACCGAGCAAAGACTTCCTCTCCAATTAAGGAGAAGGTTTAAAACTTAATCCGCACTGCTACCCTGCGGGTTGGCGGATATACATGTGCCAGAATTTCTTACGGAATGCAGGTTTCCTCGCTATGTGTTACTTCAACACTGAGGTGTAGATTTAGCACTTGAAAACCTCGGGATCATCGGTTGAGATCGACGTGTTCTAACAACTACTACTCGACCAAGCTATTTTTCGCGGCTTTGCTCGTGTTAGTGCTTACTTGATTATATTGAGGACTATCTACTAAAACTAGTTTTATTTGTTTTGTTTTGTTGTTTGGCCGATACGACGCGCGCCACCAATTTGGAATTTGCCATTCGGAAGAAGCAGCGCATAAGAAATAAACAAACAAATATTATTTTTTATGTATTAAATATTGTCTTATTTCTGGAACAGCAGCAACACTTTAAGTATAGTAGGTCTTTAAAAATATTAATATGTGACATTTCAACGTTTCCAGGTTTTCAAGTACAAGAGACCTGGCTACAATCTCCTAAAATCCTATATCAAAATTCGTGAACGCAAATCAAACTTTGGCAACTTAAGGTTTTACTTCTCATCATATTTTCTTAAGCAAGTTGGGGATATAAGAGTAAGTATCATATATATTTGAAAACAGAAGTGGAAGGTGATATGTGACATTTCAGATATTTACCTGTTCTGCGTATGGATAAAAAACTTTAGGTATGTTTTGATGTTGGTATACAGACGATAATTTGCTGGAACAATTAGTGTCTTTAAGCATTGGATGCATGTATTCGAGTTCGAGCCAGGAAACGAATCTAAATTCTAATGCCATAGAGTCAGAATAACACTAATATCACAGACTATACAGTCACTTGACAGCTCATATATCTTACGCTGATAGAGCGTAAAGATATGATAAAGAAACTATTGAATCAACGATTATTGTACAATGTACAACACGTTAAGAACTCACTTCAAAGGTGTTTTAACGTTCAAAACACTTTTGAACGTTAAAACACCTTACACTACTTGATGAAAATGATGTGTTATAATTTTAAATGATTTAGTACACTTTAAAATCAATTTTCGCGAAAAAAAAGAATCTACAAACATATTCCTTTCATAAATTCATGTCCTCAATTATCGTTCGTAATATATTTTCTTAATTGAAATAATAAGAAGGTGTAGAATTTTTTAATTTAAGTGAGATCACCCTAAGGTATAATAATTAAATAATCACAATTTACTCCATTGAATTATACAAGTTACTGATTTTGAAACACCCATCTGAACTCGGCAACGCTTAATGGCAAACCAGTAATTGAGACTAAAATAATTTCGTCCCTTCTATCTTCCTTTCACCTTTAAATGCATGATTTTTTTTATTTCATCAAAATAAAAATAAAATCACACAGACTAACATAGACAAAAAAAATTATTAGGTATGTTTTTGTGAATTACAGGTCATGTGAAATATAAATATACGGCCTATTTAGACGTTTAGTTGACAGTGGATATTAAAATAAGCGTTTCATTTTTGATACACCAAGCATTTAAGGGTTATCTTTTTTTTTGTGAAAAATGTCATATAGTTTTTTTTTACAGATAGCCAGCGGAAATAAAAGAATAGAACAATGGGCGCGGAACAATCTTCTCGATAGTCAATATTTATATTCAAGGCCAAGCCTTCTAAGGGTGCATTACAACCCAATTCTAGCGTATAAACTAAACGAAATGTTGGACGACGGCGCCCTTCTGGGTTTAAATTTAAAAATCTTAAGACCTTTGTTCAAAGATCGATATAAAAGGGAAAAATATGCGGAAATCGTGGAAAACGACATGAAACTTTGGGAAGTAAACGCTTGAAATATATTAAGGAAAAACTAAGAATTACCGCAAAAAGTATCGTGCGGGATAGTTGATAAACAGAAGGAAAACAAGACTTAAGTAATTAATAAAAAATTAAAACCCGACTGCCTAAAAAGGTGTTATTACATTATATTTAAAATTAACACCTATTATGTAGTTTTTCATTGATGAAAGAAGTTTTGAAATCGAATAAGTGGTATTGTAGATCGGTTTCCCTAATTCCCCATTTCCATGAAAATTACGAGATATAATATAACTTGTATCACACCCATAACTTAGACCAATTTAATGACACGTCATGTGTGGTTTCGAGCGTGAAAAACTATTAAAATTCCATACATACATAAACTACGGATGTGCTGGATATCTGTTTCAGTATTCTCAGATATTAGAAGGAAGAAAAAATTCCGTATCCGTATCGCTTATTTTTTGGTGCATCTTTTACCTCATTAAATTACAATAAATAGATATAAATTTATATTCACCAATGCCCAGTGTCATACTTTATTATCATTAGAACAAAAGAAAGGCGCAGGCAATGCAAGTCGTAATATGTCTTGTTTATCACGCCATGAGCCAAGTGGCGCCAACTATCGCTTTAAATGACGAAGTTCATAGTAAAATTTTTAAGCAAGCTAAGATCGTAAGAAGTTTTTACCACCGGTTCGAAATGTAGACTTTACCGAGAAGAACCGGCAAGAAACTCGATAGTTAGTCTAAAAAAGTTTTACAATGGGTACATACATTTATGAGTTACAAATATATTAAATACCCTGTGTGAATCCCGCTTGTACTAAATTCAAGCATCTTTATCATCTATATAATCTTGAACGGTTTGTAATTATATATTTTATACTTTCGCGATTTATACTATTCATATTTAATATAACGGGTCTTATCGCGATAACTAATAGTAGTAATACCTTTTTATTGCCCGACGTTTCGACGAAGTTACATTCGCCGTGGTCACGAGCTGACTGGTGTACCGCGCGCCCTCCGGCGACGTGTGCGCGAGTTTTCTTCGCCTACCCTCACAATATTAATATTGTCTTTACCGTTATTATAATGCTGGGAGCACACCACACTAACACAATCGGTTCGCGCGAACATTGTTCGAGATACTTCACTTTTGTTAAATTTATTTATCACCGGGTTCCAAGCGGCCGACAATTTAAATCCGTCATCGCGATTGAAGGTTTTATGTTTTTTAATTTCAATTGCTTTCCGTACTAAGCGGCAATAATAACTTTTGTCCGTCGAGAGAACCTTTGGGTCATGAAGCTCAATCCAATGGTTTGTTCCCGAGTTTAACAGATGGCTGACCATCTGTTAAACTCGCGCACTCGTCGCCGGAGGGCGCGCGGTACACCAGTCAGCTCGTGACCACGACGAATGCAACTTCTTCGAATTGTCGGGCAATAAAAAGGTATTACTACTATTAGTTATCGCGATAAGACCCGTTATATTAAATATGAATCTTGAACGGAATAATATACATCTATGTATGTACATAGAATAATACTCTGAAAAAACATCACCACCTTCAGCAGTCGGGTTTGTTAAAAACGTTATTAATAAAAAATAAAACACCTCATACATATAAACACCAGTATTTTATAAAATAAAAAAACTAAGTAAATGCAAAATTTGTTTTTATTATTGACACGATGGATTACATATCGCTGTTACATCATATTGTGTACGAAAGCAGTGTACTTTAGTTCAAAAATAAGTGATAAAATTAATAAACAATTTATTATAATCTAAATTATTTTTTTAATATAACTATAATTATGTTAATTCAGCTAATACGATTTTTCTGTGAACAAGTCGACGATAAAACTTATTATACC
The DNA here is from genome assembly GCA_037950945.1 of Hypolimnas misippus. Lineage (NCBI taxonomy): Eukaryota > Metazoa > Arthropoda > Insecta > Lepidoptera > Nymphalidae > Hypolimnas > Hypolimnas misippus. Next base: position 7,370,867 of record JBBEEQ010000014.1, read on the forward strand.
ACTTTATTTTCTTAACTTTTAATAGACCGTTGGGAATGAGTGCATTTAAAAGACCGTAAAAGGACCAGAAGGCAGTAACGTTTATTTTGCTTTAGGGATCCTAAGATTAGGGATACTAGGTTTAGGGCTTGATAACCAAGTTCTGTTGAATGTTTTAGATATATTTCTATTTAATTTAGAGAAACAAAAGTGAAATCTATATTAATACATAAAAAAGGTAAAATTTACTTGTAACTTTGTACGTAGGGGGCAATTTCTAAAATTACTGATCGGATTTAATAAATACTCCGTTTTTTGAGGAAGGTTATAGGCTATATTACATCTCGCTATGACTCACAGGAGCGAAGCAGTAACCATAAACGCGAGTGAAATCGCGAGATGCAGCAAGTTCTCAAGAAATTAAGTGATGTATATATTTTATGATAGTTATTATATTTTAATTTGTAAGCGCAATTTAAATATTAATACCTTCCGGTTTAAATTACGTCGAAATGTTTACAAATAACATATTAGTGTCAAATACCACAATTTATGCATAGGGACTCAGATCCATTAATCAATGCTTTTTTATCATTCACATGCGATTTTCCGAGTAAAATATAAATGAAAAAGGAAAACATTTTATCAAACACCATCTCTATCAAAATATAAAACATTCGGACAGTTAAGTGTCTTTTTCGTACAAAATAAGAACGAAGTGTATATATTTTGATAGCGGTAGTTTTCAAGTTGCCCTGCACTTCACAAAAAAATTCAAATGACTGATTTGTAAAAAAAAAACATTTGCGTAAAAAACATTACTTAATATATAAAAATAAAACATTTATTCTAACAACACGAAATTTGAGATCCTATGCCAACTTAAAATTTGTTATAATCATTACTAATTATTAAAACAAAATTAATTTGCTTGTTTGATTGTTTAAAGAAGATTTATTTGAGAAATACGACTGCTAAAATCAGAAAAAAATCAATTAAAAATGTGTATTTTCTACTTGTATCGTAGCCACAGTTTTCATTACATTACATTATTGATTCAGACTTAACAATATAACATAAGCCTTTATATCACACACATCTAAATCGTTTGAGTGTGGGAGTAATTAATAAAGGTCATCGCTCACTTACTAGGCTTGGGTAGTTCGCGAACGACCTAGGTGGGAAGAGCGCTCCTTTAGGTGAACTATGCGAACTAGTTCATTGAAAATCCCGCTCTTAGTTCTTTTTATATATCTTTTAGCGTCCACTTTACTAGACAGTGGCGCTATGTGACCAACCGAGTTATTTACTTTTTTTGTACGCGCCTAAAATTTTCATGTAATACTTTGTATTTTTTACTTATAAATAAACAAAACTTGCAATAATCGTAACTATATTTTTTTCTTTATTTATTGTTCTTATTAAATTATTTCAAAAAAAGAACTAATGAACTAAAAGAGCGAACTAGTTCATCCTTGGATTATGAACTAAATTGAGTGCTCTCTGTGGTGACCGGTTAGGCCCAAGACTATCACTTACACGATTCGGCACCTACAGAGCTAAAATCAACATTCAAAAACAAGCTTTATAACTAACAAGCTGGTGCTCGCGACTTCGTCTGCGATGATAGTAGCTTTATGCATTCAAAGTCTCAGTCCGCTCGGTTTAAAATTGACAAACTTTCATACAAACTTTCACACTTTTTAATCAAAATCCTTTCTTAGCGATACGTTTTAGAATGTTCTTTCGCTGTACGGGAGCAGAATCGTGTATATAAGCGATGACCTTAAAGAAAACTACCCACGTACAAACATAGATTCCGCAAACACAGCACACCTTTAAAGGCAGTCGTGTAAGGAAAATCTAATACTAAATCGTATTTAGACCTTTTCAAATTTTATATGAACAATATGAAATTTTTGTTTGTACACAAACACACATACATTTATTTCTACAACTGAGCCACAGGGTTTCTATTATACAAAATCTTTACACACCCTGTCCCCGACAATATTTTACACAATGGCGAATTTACTAATAAAATTTTATCCACGACTTATAACTCAAATAATATATGTAAAACAAAAACATTACATCCTATGTAATTTCTACTAGATGAGTCTAACGACACTTCACATGTTAACAATCAAGCCATATAGAGTGTAACGAGGAAATATACATACATACACTTGCTAAACATAACACCCTCTTTAGTGCAGTCGAGTAAGAACTCTTATGCGTCATGTCTAAAATTGTATTAGTAAAATTGTTTGTAATTTAATTACATTGCATATAGTTACTAATTGATTAATAATATATAACTTGATTATACATAAAATATATATAATAATATTCATGTTATATTATTTGAAACAATTTTATGGAATCTTTAGATTCATAGCGTAATAAAAAAATACATATTTTTGATAATATATATCTTAAATTTGGGACATATATTTTTGGCATCTAAATCGTGTCACACAAAGGCTTGGAGATATTATAATTTTAACACCAAAATACATTTTAAATGTTTCATAAAATACGGTTTTTTTTCAAGTGAATAGTTATTTTAATAGTAGACCTAACGAAATACGTGCATCCTTAGAGTTAACAGTCAAACGGTCATTAGTCTAATGATTATTTTATAGTCTTATAAATAATTACGCTTAGTATTAACGTGACCAATTTCAAATTATGTGTGAAATGAGTTAGCTTAGTTAGTAAATAAAATTTGATTTCATATAAATCTGTGAACCACATAAGCTATGATTTTAATACGAATAAATTACATTTTTTTTTTTCAAAATTTTGTCACATTAGTTTTGTGCCAAAAATTGGAATTTTTGAATTCAGTCCCTTTAACAGTAAGCGCGCGATATAAGGTTTTTATGCAAAGTAATTTCGATTTTTAAAAAAGGATCTTTAGATTTAAACCATAACGTTTGGCGTGATAATAATTGCCCTCTTAAAGGTTGTTTCGTATTAAAAGTGTTTTCAAAAAAGAAGTCAAAAACTAAAACTAGCTATGTAACATTAATAAATTAATAGTATCCTAACGAGAAATTTTATAGAACCCTTTAAAACGACATATACTTAGACTATAAAAACCTAACTGCTTTACAGGTAAATAACTTAAAATAGACATATTAACTTTAAAAAAAGTATCTATTTGATGGATTGGTTTGTTAATGTTGATTTAAAACTTTTGATATAAATATTTATTCTATAAGTTATTTACATATAAAGCAACTATTTACACAAATATATATGATATTAATTAAACAATAGTATGCACATACTATTCTAAACACATTATAAGGCATTCTACATAGGTGAAATTAATGGTTATCACAAAAATCATCAAAATTATTATAGCACATGTAATTATCATACTTTAATGATATACCATAGACAATAAAACTGTATTTACACTCGAGTATACAATATATAAAGTGGTCCAATATATAATTGACCCAAAAAATATCAAACTACCCAATTCACTGGCAAATTATTATTTTTTATTTTAAAATAATTATTATATTATAGTGCCTTTCTATTAACAAGCGTACCAAAAATATATTTTAATTTTTCAAGTTAACATACAAAACGGTAAGAAAAGTACATATGTATAGCGCAACTTAATACTTCCTATAAAATATTTCTAATATCATGACGTCATAATAGGATAATTTCATATAAACCAAATCCAAACACTCCATTACTATATCAATTGTGCATCACTTGGATGCTGATAGGCAATAATGTGTCAACCCACAAAAAGTCAAATTCAAAATAGGAGATATGGATGTATTTTGATACAGCATCACCTGTTTAAAGTTATTTAAAAAAAATCAAGTAATCAAAACTATATAAGTAAGGAAAAAAGCTTCTTAATTTAATGTATCGAATTTCAAGTGCGTTATATATTTTGCAAATTATATAATAATCTCAAATATTTGAAAACTTAATCTTAGATAACACATTAAATATATCGATCTGCTTTTAATTCATGATACTTTTCATCAAAATAAGAAAGAAAAGATGGATATATACGCCATCAAACAAATTTATTAAGAATAAGTTTGACATCTTTAGGCGCCATTTTCTCAAAGTGAAGCCCGTGTAGGTTGAAACAGTATTGCTTACCAGCGTCCACTTGTAACTGGAATGGACACTAATAAATATTTTACTAATACACGTAGCACAAAAAGTTAATCACATTAGGATAACATTTATACTATCAATTACATAGGATAATTGACCACACACAGTCACCTTCAGAGGCGACATTTGACAAAATATTTGGACAATGTTGGGTCCAACAATTTCTCGGTCCTAGTATACGTAAGTAGGGCATTATTTACATTACGAAATTAGTTTTTAAACTCACTTAAGTTTAAGGAGACAATCACACTTATAAGTTTTACTGTCGTAATTTATATAAGACAACTCTGTAACCTAGTAACAGTTACCTAACTATTTTTACGAAAGCTGTAAGTGTCAAAAATAAGGCACTGACACTAAATTATTGAAGGCGTAAAGTAATGTCATACAACTTATGTAAATCTTTATAAAAGTTTGAGAACAAAATTGATAAGTGTAGTTATCACCATTAAGTTTCAAACCATACGAAATATTCTGTTGAAACCAATCACTCATGGTCTTCAACTTATTTAACTGTGTAATTACAACGCGAAACTAGGGACAAGAAAACATTTTTCTATTACACTATAAAATAAAGCTTTAACTTTAACAAAGATATTTTTAACGTTTCGACACTAAAATTTTGTCGAAACAATTTACATAAGTAGTAAAATTTAATTCAAATTAAATTTTATCGTTCACAACACTAGTTTCGTAATGAAAATTCAGCTCTATGCACAGTCTATAAATGGTCCAACATTTTCCCCAAAAATTTGGTCAAGCACCCGATTATTACGAGTACAAATGAAAAAGTTCCATGCGTAACCCACACACGACGAAAGACTGACCTTTTAACCCGTAAAAACCCATTGAGGTCACTTATGACACGAGTGCAAAAAACCATTTCGAATTCTTAAAACTTTCCATCGATATTTGTACGAAATAAAATAATTTTTAGTGGCAGCAAAATTTGATGTCTTGATTCTACAAGCAAAATAAAAAAAAATACTTTATTCAAATATACTTTTTAAAGCACTTTCTAATCGTTAATTTACAGATCAATTGTTTTTAGATTTTTTTTTGTCAAACTACCACCGTTTCGGAATGTAATCTCATTACGGTTTAAAAACCTCCTAATTTTTTAAGTCAATAGAAAATAAATTTAAATACGAAAAAATTAGCTAAATTTGTGGCAAATTTGCACCCGTGCGGTATTTGAGGGTTAAAAATGGCCGTCTAATAGAAATGCATGTAATGTCAGTGTATCTCGTACGTGCTCGTCACGCGCGTGCTCGCGAACTGGTGGCGGCTCACTCGCTTACCATTCACCAACAGATACATGGGATTGTTAACGCGTATCGATTTAAATTCGTATTGCTGAAATAGAAAAGATATTATTACAATATTATCAATAAGTTTTTTAGTTTTAACCGTTTCAAAAATCAAATATTTCAGTGATATTATTCTCCCCCCTCGCCCTTCAAATTAAAATTATAAATAAATAAAATGCTCTGTCACCTTCTTGCATGAATGATAAATACGCGTATATCTTCTTGTAGTAATTAAAATCAAAATAAAATCATATGTACCATATAATAAAAAATTAGAATATATGTACCACATAATAAAAGCGCATACTATTCGAGAAAATAAACTGGAAACGGATCAAATAAATTTTAAGCAAATGCTAAGAGCTCTTAAATTGAAGAATTGCATAACTTTTATGCAACCTAGGGGGTACACCCGGGGGTAAGTGCACTAACTGAGAACCACTGCCCATCAACCCCTCTCCCACACATTGTGATTATCTCAGTAACGAGATTGCTGAGCTTACCCCTTGGTGCACGCTCGTATACCGTGGGTACGTGTACCACTGATTGAGAACCACTGTCCTCCATCCCCCTCCCCCGTATAACTCACCGCCAGATCGGTGCGCATGGAGCACGATGAGAGCAGCGGTTCCGGAACTGCGACGGCATCCCCAATAAGAGCCCCTCGTCCATCCGCCCAGTTGTACACGGTCACGCAAACGCATTGCATGCTCTCGTCGATTATCGCGAACGTACTAAAATATAAGACATTATATATGGACCCTGATAAGCAATACTATGTCAATCAACATGGACTTCACTTTGACAAAATGGCGTCTAAAGATGTCAAACCATATTCTTAATATATTTCTTTGAAGATTTATATATCCATATTTTCTTTTCTATTTTAAAATAAATGAGAAAAAAAATTTTTGGTCTCTCTTAACACATAGGGAAGACGCCCTGAAAAAAAAATATTTTTAAGATTTTATTGTACGACTTTCTCGGCGTAATTCATATGTATACTCATACCGAATTACAGCTTTCTGGTATTAATGGTTTCGGAGCAAAGCCGCGGACAGACAGACAGACAGACAGACGGACATGGCGAAACTATAAGGGTTCCGTTTTTTACTACGGAACCCTAAAAAGGTGCAATTTATTCAAAGGTTGGTATAATAAAAAGTTTTATCTAATAATAAGTTTTTCAAACATATGAGATTATAGTTTATTGCAAAATATGGAATAAACTTCAATGTTCTGAACGTTAAATTATGACATATTTTTCGAAAAATTTAATATGTAGACAAAATGACCTTTATTAAAAATGAAAGCTAGCTAAACTGAATTATCGCCCCCGAAAACCCCGCATACTAAATTTCATTAAAATCCTTGGAGCAATTTCCAAGATTCAGATTATTATATATATGAGGGAATTGCTCATTTAAAGGTATAAGACTGATACTTACAAAGGGACAGCATTTTCGTTATGTATGGACCCAACGACCCTTCCCAGTATAACTTTCCCCTCATTAGGGCCCTCTTTTAACTGGTCTATTTTCACGTGTTCTAGGAGCACATCTCGTCTTGAACCGAAATTGTGAAAGGCCCCTGAACCATATTCACCCAACATCAGTTTCTTATCGATTGACTGAAATAGTAAAAAATTAAGAGTTTTTAACTAGTACTAATATAATCTAGACACGCGGTAACGTGTCAAGCTAAGTTCAAGAAACAGCACTGGCGAGCCGCACCGTGTGTAACCATTTGGAGCCACTTTTGACGCCCTCATAAATCAAAAACCATTTTACATAAACGTATCAAATTTAGCTCATATATTGAGACTTGCGAAATACATATGTGTTCTAAATTTCATAAGCTTATCTCAAACGGTTATTAAGATATTAATGTCCAAAAATCCTCATTTTTATCATTGACTGACTGACTTACCTATAGACTAAAACTCTAACCCAGTTCCAGATGACCTAGAGAGTTAAAATTTGGTATGCATATAGGTAATTAGATGAATACATAGGAATAAATAAAAAAACTGGCAATTTTTAAATAATTAGACTCTATTATGAACGCTTACCATAAATACCTAAATAGTGCCTGTACCTAACTATAGATGTAAGAATCAGTAAGTAATCAAAACTCAAGACAGCTGGTCTTTATGTTATACTGTTACTTATAAAGAAATTTTAGGACTGACTATTGAACTTGGCACCCATTTAGATCTCACTTCTTTTGTCGTTGAAGTCAACAACATATATCATAATATTGAACTTGGCTCTCATTTCACATTTATGTTTTTGATTGGATAATAAATATACAGGTGAGTTTTTTAACTGGACACTGTAGGCCAAATCCAATATTATGGCAAACTCAAAGAAACGGCTTATTTTATGTATAATATATGTAAAAAGTTAAGAGTTATTGACCACTAATAAAAAAAAATAATGTTATTCATCAGAATCAGAATCAGAAGATCATTTGATTTCTGAAAACATCTTTTTCTGCTGGCCTTCTTTCTTTTCTTTACAATTTGCTATTTGAATCACTGTCTCCAGTTGTATCTCGATGCACACTGCTCACCAGCATCATGAAACTCTACCCACATGCACCATAGCACTCTACACACCTGTATCATAGCACACTACTCATCTGTATCATGTCACTCTGCTCACCTGTACCATAGCATCTGCCTTCTTGTACCATACCACTCTACCCACCTGTATCATGACACTCTGCCCACATGCACCATAGCACCTGCCTACCTGTACCATAACACTCACCTGAGTCATAGCACTCTACTCATCTGCACCATAGCACTCAGCCCACCTGTATCATGTTCGCGAGCCGCTTGGCCTTGAGCTTGCCGCGCGTGCGCACGAGCGCGGTGGCGGCGGCGAGGAAGGCGGCGAGCGCGGCGCGTTCAACGCGCGGCGGGGCCCACGCGGGGTCGAGTTGGCACGCGTGCTCGAACATCTGTAGCGCTTCTTCGTAGCACTCTTCGTACTTTAGCGCCTGAGTATCGGAGAGTTTTTTATTATTTTAATATACGGACGCTGATAAGCAATACTATGTCCAACCGCCAGGACTTCATTTTGAGAAAATTTCAAACCTATTCTTAATATCTTCGTTTGAAGAAGTATATATTCGTCTTTTCTTTTCTATTTTGATAAAATTTAGAGTGACTTAAAACAGGTTGGTAATATAAAAACTTTAATGATATATTTTCAAAAATCGTTAATCATTTCGAGAAATAGTCAGAACAGATAGAAAAAAAAATCTAAAATTGGTTCATTGGTAACATGCAACATTGATATGCATCTAAAAACTATTCTAACTGACTTTAAATAAAAATCAAATATTTTTAAAGAGAAATTACAGTAAATTTTTATTGCAAACATTATTTAAAGAAAGTAGGAAACATATTTACTTACAACACCCTTGTTATAAAACAAGTCCGGCTGTCCCTTCGCAACAGGATCTGCCCAGGCTTGCTTGTAAGCACTCATGCACAGTTTCAACACAGATGGTTCTTGTGCCACCATAAAAAATTGACACAAATATGCATTGCCCAGTACTGTCCATGATATTCCATCTTTGATGTCCTGTGCGACCGCCTCCTTTGCTAAATCAACACTCTTCAATATAATCGGCGTTGATTCACTCCGTTTCATATCACCAATTTCGTGCCGTAGAATTATAGACAGACACCGTAATGATAGTCGATTACGTTCCTGTAATCAGTGACAGTTTCATTAGGCCAATAAAAATCTAGTATTTTAGCCCTTATTTTAAGACTCGACCTTAAGACTTTATTTTTTCTAGAAGGCCTTTAGCCCTATAGCTGGGTTCGATCCAAACGCCTAAGAGACCAAACGATATTCATAATCTAAAAAATGGCTTAAAGCTTTAAATAATACAAAATGGCCAAACTTTAAATATAGCTAAAGGGTCAACACAACAACTAACACTTTAAGCCTATTCCGTTAACCTAGTTTCAAAACCGACTCGAAAGCTTAATATTTTATGCTAAAAAGCTAGTATTTGAAATCAAACATGATGCAAAATCTTTTTTTTTATATGATGCATTTTGTAGAATTTTATGTAGTTTCCCCCCTAGTTTCATTCGCGTTTATAGTTACTGCTTCGCTCCTATAAGCGGTTGCGTGATGTAATATAGCCTTAGTAAATAAATAATCTACCCAACACAAAAAGAATTTTAAAATCAGATCAGAAGTTTCAGAGATTACTACCTACATACAAACTTATAAACTACATACAAATTATACCTCTTTATCATATCAATAGTATAAATTCAACCATTCAATATTATAAGATTAAATATAACGAATAAAACAGATGAGCGCTGAAGCAAATGTGAATAGGAAACATACCCCACCTTGGAATAGCAAATATTTACTTTGAATTTTAATTTTAATGAAATTATATCATAATCCAACTGATATTAACAATGAATTTTTTAATTTATACAGTTTACTATATTATAATAAAATAGGTGAACATAATTTTGTTTTATACTAAATATCATGCATTCAGTATGTCCGACTATGAGCAAATAGACAATAAGTAGTTAAAATAGCTATATTGTTATTAGTAGCTGAAGTACAAAAAATTCTGTTCAGGTTGAAAAACAACTTTTTTAGATGATAATTATAAGAACAAAATCTACATTAACGTAAGTGAAACTGCAATTAAAAATTTATTCATATTTTTTATTATATTAAATTCTTAGGCAATTGTATAAATGGATAAAGCCTTGATAGAACCTTTGTTTATCATTGAAGCTATGGATATATACATCATTATTATAGAACCTTCGCTTGCATCTCTGCATAATTTATTATTTAAGGTCATAGAGGCTGAATATAGCTTCATGCAATCTATTGATTAGTTCTCTTATAATATTTTATGTGAAAAAATTATTATGGAAAATAGATGATCATATTTTGTAAATAAAGTACATATTATTATAGTTGCAATCTTTTTTTTGCAAAATTAAAAAAAAAGTTATAAGAAAATAAAATTGTTCTAATCCATAAATTCGCAATGGCAATAATTTATAAATATTTTTTTTTAAGAATTGAACCTCAAAATAAAACATAATTTAAACATTATGAGTTTAAAAGAGACAATAAGTTGAGCTTACATTTTATCTGAGGATTTTTAATTGCAAATGTTATGCAGTGTTATATACTTGCACTTAAAAATTCTCATATAAATGATAATAAAAAAGAATTATAAAGATAATATTTTAAATATTTAAAGGAATAATTTCAACTTACATGTTTCAGTGCACCTTCAAAACTAGCCTTAGCTTCCTTTACATTGAGGTTCTTTAAGTAACATTCGCCCAGCTCATTCCAAGCGGCTACTAAGTGAGGATTCAACTTGACTGCCTTGCTTAAGCACTGGGTCGCACGAGGGTCATATGTTGGACTTACATTGTAGCATCTGCCTTTCATGTACAAGAATTCAGCCCTTAATGAAAACGGTATTTGTGTTTCCACTGAAATAATTTAAAAAATGATCATTATTGTTATTTATGTTTAATAAATTTCCAATAGATTTAAATAAACAATTATATTGATTTTTTTTAAATATTTTTGTGTCATCTACATGCATTTTTATTGATTAATATTTTTTTAATTAAAGCTAAAACTCAAAAAATAACAGACCATCAATGGCCTCAAACTTTTCAACTAAGACTTCTTTTTTTTCTTCTACGCACTTATTCTTCTTATAAGCCATATCTAATGGATGGTTTTCGAAAAATAAATCCCTGTACGAGTACAGCTGTTTTAAATCCTCCTGTAAGTTAAATATAAATATTTATAACAATTAATCATAAAACATATTATTATTTTTTGATACTTCTTCTCATCATCATAAAGTTCCTGATAAAAAATAAACGAAAATTATAAATAAAAATATAATTTTTAAAATATTGTAAACATTTGTGTTTTTCTTTTGTTATTAAGGCGAAGTTGCAATTCTCTTTACTCACCGAAAACTTTTCCATAACTTCTGAAAGATTTTCTAACAATTCAACCTGATCTTCTCCATCGGCCGACATGGTGATTTTTTAATGTATGTATCGATTGCTTATTTTGTAATCGGTTTATTTTAAGAACAAACAATACCTATATATTTCACGCATTTCACGACGAAATGCCAGTGTCAAGTTCAAAACAAACTGACGTTTTACATATCAGTTGCCATTAACCAAAGAATTGAATTGAATTAGCATATCAGTTTATTATTAATTATTAATTAATTAATATGTAATAATGTATTTTACCTTACATGTTCTATTAAATAAAATATAAATAATAAGCACTTGTTTCAAGTTAATTTACTTTTATTAGAAAATGTTCTGTCCAAAAACTGTTAAGTTTTTCTTATCTGTTAGATCTAGAAACCACTTTAGGGATTTCCCATAAAAATAAAGAGGTTTTAGAATTTAACATTTTTTGTGCGTATATTTTGTTCATTTTTTGAATATTAATTGAAACAGCAGTTTTAAGTGCTATGAAACGAATATACCTACTAAAGACCAACTGAAATTAGTTTATCTATAATAGATTAAACTTTCAAACTTTTAAAAAAAATATACTAAAAGTCTAAAATACTAAAATTAAATTACATGATTATTAGCTTAAATATTACAATTTGATAATAATTATAGCCTCAGTAGCGGAAGTTGATTGTATTTTTGTATACCAGTGTTGTGTCACAATTTGTGTTTTGTTTTATTAAATTCTGAAATTAATACTAGATTATTATTATATGTATTTATATATTAAAAAAAAACTAAAGTAATGGCATACTATGAAGACATAATAATCAGTGATGATGGTAGAACAATGTGCAATTTATGTGTATCATATCTTGTGGATGACAAATCAATTGAAACTCATTTGAATAGTAAAAATCACAAAGATTTATATATACATAGGTTAATGATTCAAAATAATATAGTAGTTCGTGAAAATAAGGGACAGTGTTTGATTTGTAAAATGAATTTTGAAGATTTAATTCTTCACATACAAAGTGATCCGCATCAAAGATTTATGTATCAAGTAAATGAGATAGTAGAAAAGGATGGAGCGTTCCTTGAATTACCTTATAATTTGATGGAATCAAAATCAAATGTGTATTGTAGTATATGTGATGGACTTATAGATTTTAGTTTACAAGCTGTTAAAGATCACATCAGTGGCACAAGACACAAACGGGCTCGAGCTATGGCCGTACAACCATACAATGGAATATTTTCTGTTGAAGGCAGTGATGATGATTTATGGTGTAAAATATGCCAGGTTTATTTTGAAAATTATATTGAAATAATATTTGAGCATGTTGATGAAGATAAGAAACACAATACAAGATTAACAAAGATATTAGGATTGATCGAAGGTCAAAATATAACAATTGATAAATATTTAACAAATGCTACTGAAGATAAAGCTACTTGTAATAAATGCAATACTGAAGTTTCTTGTAATGTTGATAATCTTGAAAGACATATTAAGGGGAAGAGACACAAAAATGAAAAACAATAATATAAAGTTTATAATAACTTGTATCAATTGATAAAGAATAATAATTTTTGTATTGTAATCATTTTCTTAAAAATTGTTATTAAAAATGGAATAATATTCATTTTAAATGTTTAATTTTTTTATATTTATTATAATGTTATAATTTTTTTTTGCATATTATGTTCTTTTGTATAAATAATAACCCACAAAAAATAATGCCAATAGTGGAAGAAAATTAATAAAAAGATTTTTATTGAATCTCAATATTATATAGAACTATGGGAAATTTGGCATGGTCATTCTCCCTAAACTTTAACCTAAATAAAGTACAAAATGAATGATTGTATGTGTAAGCATATTAAGAAATGGGTATTATTATTAAGTATATACCAGTTTTAAGCCTACTTTAAAACAAAAGGACATCAAAATAAGTCAACAAAATAGTTTTTATCTAATGGTTGAACTAACAGACACGTCAATTACCTACTTAAAATACATAATACCTCAAAACTTTCTTTAAATGAAAGTATTCAATCCCTACATACTTCATATATAATAATTTTATTTCTATTTACGTATACGGATTTGTAATGTTATAAGCCAATGATGTTATATACATATAAATATGTTATAAGAGCTAATTGATATTGGCACTCGCAATACCGAACTCTTTGGGCGACGTTTCCTAGCAACCAGATAATGTATCTGTGCCAAAACAATTGATTAAATTTATAAAAAAGATTACTGTATATTTATATTTTTAATATCAAACAGATTAACCGAAATATGTCTAAAGTTAAAAAATAACATCGTTACAAATAATACGCAAATGAAAATTGGTGGTCACGGCTGTAGTTTCACTTTTAAAATTGCAACACTAAAACGCATTAGATAGATCCGGGCTCAAACCCAGGGCCGTAAAACAACTTAAATAAAAAAAAAATGAGAAAGATCCTAAGGATTTGAGGTCAATTAAAATAAAAGACTTGGCTGTACGGTGTAATACCTTTGCCTTTTCCCTCAAAGGAAAGAAAAAAGCGAAGAAAAAAAAATTTGACGTCAATTTCCAATTTAGAAAATTGAAAAATATTTTTCATTGATTAAAACTTACTCCTTACTATACTTTTCTATTGGTGATATTTAATTATATCGAAATATAATTGGATGCTGATAAGCAATAATGCGTCAACCCAAAAAAAATCAAATTTGGATATTGGTGTATTTTGATACTGTATTACATCATTATTAAAAAAAATTCAAGTCATATAAACTAAATAATTACGGAAAAAAGTGACTTAATGAAATGTTTCGAATTTCAAATGCGTTCCATATTTTGCAATTTATACAATAATCTGAAATATTTGAAAAACTTTTATGAGATAATATATTGAATATATCAATCTGCTTTTAATTAATTATTCCTTTTATCAAAAAAGAAAAGAAAAGATGGATATATACTTCTTCAAACAAATTTATTGAGAACAGGTTTGATATCTTTAGACGCCATTTTCTCAAAATGAAGTCCGTGTGGCTTGACACAGTATTGCTTATCAGCGTCCAATTTTTCTTCTGTGAGGCTGCGCGTCCTTTGAATTGTCAATTGTCAATGTCAACCGTCAAGTTCAGATTCTACCATTCAAACAATATATTTGCTAGAAATTACAATAAAGAAATTTTTTGTTAACAAGTTGAATAATAAAATTAATACTTTACACGCAGTATAGCAATCAATCATGAAAACGGGACCGTTGTATGGCATCGTTGCGAATTCGAAAACGCGTATGCGATGCGTTTTTTGTGGGGTTTACATTCCTAAGGCGAACAAATGTATTGAGGAGCACACAAATGGTACAAAACATAAAGAAAACATAGATCAAATGGCTGAAAATGGAATGATATATAACAACGAAGAGTTATATTGTAAGCCCTGCAATATGACTCTTACCGAAGAGGACTCTGTTGCGTCTCATATCGAAAGTGACGAGCATGCCAACTGGATGGCAACCGTCGACAATTTAATAGAAGGCGAGTTCATTAACGTGGATGCGTATCTAGCTAGCGAAAGTGAAGATGTATATTGCGAAGTTTGCAATTGCAATATTAATTGCATTTTGCAGAACATAATGGTTCATGTCAATGACATCGTACATCGAAGCAACGTTGCTGAGAAATTAAAGCCGTTAAATGGTATATTCCGCGTTGATAACGATGAAGAGTTATGGTGCAAGCTTTGTGACGAGTTCATTGAAAATACAACGAGAAGTGTGCTTGAGCATATCGATGAATCCCCTGACCATGTTGAATGGTTTATTCAGATTGAAGATCTGATTGAAGGCCAGGAAGTATCTATTCAAGATTATCTTAAAGAGGAACATGAGAAAAATGCCTACTGTAATAAATGTCAGGTAGAAATTACTTGTAATATTCAAAGCATTGAAGATCACGTCCACAGTGAAGAACATTTGAACCAATTTAGTTAATGTTTTGTTCATCTTGAGTAGCTAAATTCAATCAGATAATAAATGCAATTAATCATTAAAAATTAAAATTTTTTGTTATAATTCAGAAAATAAAATTAAAATATCATTATTGACCATTTTAAGATAAATTACTTGGAATTCCTACTTATTAATGTGCTCACATATCTATAACATAAAATATCCACAAAAAAGTTATAAATATTATCATACATTTCAATTTCCTATTTATTTGCTAGAAATGAAACTCAGAAATTGTTCTTTATTTTATTTTTTTGACAATAACAATTTAATTTTAAGTGTGATGAATAGAGTTTTAATTTTTATTTTTTATTTATTTTAATTTAATATTTAGAACATTCCTTATATTTCCATTTTCATTTCATTTTTTTTCTAACCCAATATGTTAATAATAAATAAAAATAAATTTAATTTATCATAAATATATATTTAACATTTTTTAAAATATTTATTTCTGTTTTACTTTATTTTTTATCCAGTTATTTGTTTACATTTAAACAAATTAATAATTGATTGTAGGCTCAAGAAGAATTGTAATATTTCATTTGGTTTTCAAAGGAAAGATTAATTTATTTGCCTTTTTAAATGCATGATTTAATATGAACTTGAATGAAATTGCAACACTATAAAAATTTATAAACATAAATTACACTGCTACTTGTATATAAAATAAAACATGGATTAATCGAAAGCTGTCACAAAAATACCATCAATTAAAATGATTATTGTCGTAGCCCTCTCATATTCATTATTTATCAACATTATTTAAATATGTTTATTTCTAAAATAAATTATATTAAAAATATATTGTTGTTTGTTTTACTCCATATACAAGTTACAAAAATTAACATAGATAAAAAAATTAAACAATGCATTTGTAAAGGATTTTAATACAAATACAGGTTCCTCTGTTTAGACAGGTTCAAAAGTGAAACAGTTTCAGCTCAGTTTTGAAGTGAAATAATTGTAATTTTTTTTACATATACATGTAATGTGCAACGTACCTTTAAATACCTTTGTTCAATTGAAAATGACATCTTTAATTAGAAAGTCCTTGAACTTACATGTCTTGATAAAAGTAAAAAAAAAATGATTTACACTGGAACTCGATCAGGTAACATTAAAATAAAAAATCTTTACTATTATTTAAAAAGCAGTTACATAAGTGTTAACTATCATTATTAGACAAAAATAGAAATATATTTTTTTTATATTTTAAGATTGACATAATCTTTTTACATAGGTGTGGATTAACGGGAGGGCATCGGAGGCTTCACCAGGAGGTGTCTACACAATATGGATTTAAAAAAAATTAGGCTTTTCGCAATTTTATACACAATGCTTGTATTAATATAATTATTTATATTACAATAATTAGGGAACACCACTGCTTTGTCGCCACAGATCCCCAAATCTGTATCCATATTAGTAAAATCAATAATTAAATGGATAATCATCTTCGTTTTCTTCTTGAATAATAGTTAATTGATTGGAAGCCTCTTGTGAACGAGAATGACTTGTCAAAGATGTAGGTCCAGAGTTAAAAGCTGAAGGATTACATTTGTTTTGTCCTCTTTGTCGACTCTCTATGCGATCTTCATCTAAATTGATTATCTGCACTAAATCTTCTGCACTGCAATCTATGAGAGCTATCGCTTCGCTTAACTCATTTTGCAATTTTCTGAAAATAACACATCTCTTTAAGTTGAATTACTATTGAATGGTGTATTATCGTTACGTAAAATATGTACATGCTTAGTTTTATATGCATATACTTAAGTTTACATAAATTAAGATATCAATTTTTGAAGGTCGTAAATTTTGAAGTGTATTAAGTAGCTATTCTGTTGATGTTTTTTCACGGGAGTTAACTGGTCATGCGTGAATCCGGTTAAGTGTTTGTCTCTTTCATATAATCTGTAAATTAAATATGAGATAATATACACTACATAATTCTCCCGATATTATGTCGCAATTCCTTTACAAATTTTCGTAATTGAGTTTGCTCGTTTTTTAATTTTCTATGGACGTCGTCTTTTATCAGTTCTCGGTTTGGTCTTCGTGCGCGATCGTTCAACCTTCCCTCGACGATACGTTCCTGGTCTAACGTCAAAATGAGAGTCTTTTCTGCTGATGCTAATTCTTCCTCTAACGATGTATAATCTCGTAGTGCCTAAAATAATACTTAATACAATGTATGTTTAGTGATCAATTCTACTCTGACAATATTATATCAACAGGCTTACACCAACGCGAAGGTCAAGCTTATTTAAGTCGGTAATACATTATGGATCATATACTTATTGTTAATTTAAAGATAGAGATATAGAGAAAAGAGAAACAGTCAATTAAAGACATACGTAGATATATGACAGACGCGTTGGCGCAATGACTGCAACTGACTAAAGCGCTAACGGTCGCGGGTTCGATCCCCGCTCACGGCAAACGTGTGTATTGGCCTTACAGATGTTTGTCGTGGTCTGGGTGTTTGTGTTAATGTTGTGAGTCTTTCCGGACCCCCGACACAAGGTCATGAGATCTTATGGGGGCCGTTGAGTGTGATGCGTTATTTATTTATTTATATCTTAAAAGTGCAAATTTTAGAGAACGTATAATTAAGACGTTTACTTCTTCTCTCTGCCATTGAAGATCTTGGACCTTAATTTTATTTGAACACAATCTTCGTCTCAAAACGGCGTCAATTCTAGCAGCGTATGTTTGAGCAGCGACCGACAGTTGGACTCTAGCTCCTCGAACCTAAAACATAATCTATTGGTAGTGTTAGCAAAAACCGAAAAAAAATATCGGAAAGTTTTTTAAATGCGCTAATTTCATAAACTGTGTGTAAGATTTGAAAACTTTTTAGATTTGATAATGATTTTATTGAGAAAAGTAAAGTACTCATATAAACATCTACCAATCTAGATACATTTCTAAAACTCTTTGGATAAATTCGACTGTTCAAAACTAATTTTCAATAATTTATGAGAATTTTCGTTAGATAGTTACTTATTATTAGGTGTGATGAACGTGTGATGTTATGACCATTTAGTTATATTATAATTAATGTACCTGTTGTCGTGTTATCACAGCGTTACAAAGAGCCCTTAAACCAGCTCTCTTTAAAGCTGCACATCGTTTTACCCAACATGCTACCGTGAAGCCTCTATTTCAAAAAATTATATGCGTAAGAATAGAAAGTGCTTAGCTCCTCATAATGGTAATAAAGAACATATGCGTATTATATTATACATATTGGTAGTTAGTCTTTATTTATGGACGTATAAACATCTATGTTACTTTAAGGCCTTACTTTTTTCGCTTCTTCTTCCAGTCTTCGACATTAGCATTATTATAATCCTTGTTCGCGCACGTTTCATCAACAGATATCGTTTGTAATTTAATAAGGACGTCATTTTCAATTTTCTTCTTGGTTTTTTCAATTACAGATGTTTGTTTATCTAATTCTAAAATAAGTTTTTCAAAATTCATTTTCTGGTTACGAAGAAATTCATACTCCTAGAAAAATTACATAACGTAAACACAATATCTATTATATTGTAAATATCAGTATAACTGGAAACAATTTAGGTATATTTGACAAATTTTCGTTTACCTGCCTAATTTTTTTTTCTACCATATCGGTCAAAGGACATACGGCTCCAGGCCGAGACACTTCTTTGGAGTGATAGTCTAATTCATCTTGAATTCTTTGCACAACTACACGTAGTGCGTTGTGTTCATACTGCAAAGATCCAACAACGTCCTCCAAACGTTTGGCCAAATCATCTAACACCCAACGCCATGACGCTACATCAGATATTCTGAAAGGACATTATTTTCTATAATATCATAACATGTCATACTACTGCTTCGCTCATATGAGAAGTAGCGTTAATCACGCTGCGTGATAGAATATATACCCTATAACCCTCCTCAAAAAAAATCTTTTTCAAATGCCCCTACATACAAACTTTCAAACAAATTTGACTTCTTTATAAGATTGACAGGTGTAGATTTAATTCGAAGTGTTTGTTTAAGTAACTGAAATAGTACCTATCTTGAAGACACTTTTTGAACTGGTACTCATTAGACTCTCTCGCGAAACTAGTAAGCATTACTAATTCCTGTGATCCGCTGATCTCTTCGATGACTTTTGCGTTCAGTGCATCATTTAGATTTCTTAATTTGTCCAATCCACAAGACGTTCCATAGCAAACGTCTTCACTAAACATTTTCGTATCTAATTACTACTTATACTATTAGATATAATCACTTAATTTCTCTTGAAAGCAATTTATAGGTTGAGATTTTGGTATGTCAGATTAATGGTATAAGATTTTTTTTATCTATGATTGATGTAATAAAAGTCAAAATTATTTATTAAGCAGGTTTATTGTTATTGCATCACTACTTCCATAAAAATTTACTGTTATGAATGTATTAAATTATAGCTTAGTACAGAGATTAGCATTAATTAAAAAAAAATTAAAATATAAAATAATGTAATTAACGTTTTCCGTAATATGTATCATTAAATGCTATATGAATTGGTTTCAACATCACGAAGTAAACCAGTTCCGCAACGCTGATGATGCTGAATCCAAGGAACAAGCTGAGAAGACCGCCAATGGCTCCTGTAATAGATATTTTGAAAAATCTAAACTAGAATATTATAAAATACTACCTTTTACTCATATAGATTTTGTTTTAAAATATCGCCGGTCTAGATGCGATAGCTCGTACAAACTGCTGATTTTTACATGAGAGACAAATAGTTCTTTTAAAGCTAACTGTAAGTTGTAATACATATATTTACATTTTTAAATGATTGAGACTTAAGTAAAGAACATTATTATTATAAAAGTAAATTTTTTGAATACCGTTCTCACTTCTCACTGAGAAAATTCATTTTTACTAAAATTCTTAGTGACTAGGTACTACATATAGAGCGACGATATTTATATGTGTTAGGAATATATCATAAAAGTAAATTATACTGTATTTTGTCTATGGTAGCTCGTTGATCAGTTGGTTATTATTATATATCGGCAGTACGCACCCTCCCTCTCTCTAGGATAGATTGCTCGTCTTTACTCTCAGAAATATATTCATAATTACGAATAAACCAGTAACCAGAACCCCAGAGATAACTTAACAATATGTACTTATATAAAAATATAATCTATGACCCTTCAGAATACTGTAGCTTTGAAATGGTACCATAGTTTTTTAAATAGATTGTTCAGTAGTACCAGAGTTTACTTCTCTATCGTATATTAGTGTAGATAAATTTATACAGCAATTGTATTTTATGTAATTTAATTTCTTGAGAGAGCTACAACGCCCTTCCTTAAACACTAAAGGGAATTCCAATGAATTATAAAGAAAAATATCAGTAGGTAGGTATGCTTTTGTAAAAAGCTCTCTAGAGATGAATTATAAAGATACACGGGAGGTATTTTCGTAATCTTGGTTGAATATTTTAGACCTATTTATTATGAGAGATATTTATGTTCCAGCAAAGTAATGCTTAAAAATTTGTTTTGGCATTTAGTTTAGTAAGTTTACACGTAAAGCAAAAATAGGAAATTCTTTATTTCGTTCTATCAATTATTATTACAAATTGGTTAGACGGGTTTCTATATAATTGTAATTTCCTCGGCGATACTGATAATAAGGTTTCGTCAATATATAAAATATAATTTTTGGTTCAAATTTGGACCTAACCGAAACATTTTATAGAACTCATCATTTTCAAAAGATCCAAAATAATTAACGCAGACAGTCGCGGGAATCAACTAATTGTAATTATATGTACGTACCTACTGTTATCCTATCTCTAGGTTCTAATGAATCATTAATGTATTATATTCAATACACGTCTAAGAACTCGTGTCACCTATCTTAACAGAGTCAGTACTAAATGTACATAAATTTCGCTCTTGGCTCCCCTCACGCCAAGATTGATTTATCCATACAAATTTTGAACCACATTCATCATCTTAGGGGTTGAATTTTGGTATCGTATTCCGGGTTGCTTTCCCTTAAATCCGGTTTTGCAACAAACTATTACACGTATGAGGGTTTAGAAACAACATCGTTTTAAACAAACCTGCGAAATAATAGTCATCGTATTGGGCGTGACGGTGCTGACCCAAAAACATATCGTCGTAGAAGTGTACGTTTATATGTGTCTTTTCTCCCCTGAAAATATTAATATTAGTTTTAGAAAAACCTTTGTATTATTGTCTAAATACTTTCGTACAATAATATTATATAACAATAGATAGATATGTATTAGGTTATGTTTTTGGCACCCAGATTGCTGACCACTATAGACGACGTTGCCTTGCAATCAGCCAGCGACTGAGCATGACAGATGAGAGTTTCTTCGGATTAACAAGACAACTGACGAGTTTACCAATGTTGGAATTGAGTACAGATTTTAACGTCAAATAGTATGAACGTAATATATCTATAGAAATAAAATATTTTTGGTAAATTTATGTTAAAAAAACTTGCTAAACACTAAATTGTCTTAGATACTATTAAGTGTACTAACGTCTTGTCTTTGCGCAAATCTATTTTTTCACCATTATGATCTCTGATGAGGTCCGAATAGTAAACTTGGGTGGAATATAGAATGTCATTACAAGCCGGGTAGCAAGAGGTTGCGCTTTCGTGTGGTTGTCTTTGCTCCTCACTGTCTGCGTAATATGCGTAAATAAGCTGTTCTCCCACTCGCACTATAATTTATAAAAAAAAAAAACAAAATTATGGCGAATCACAATATTTACTTTAAACTCTTTAATTTCCTTATTTTATATTTTCCTTCATCCCTCGTTTCTATTTAAGCAACGCATTTCTGGTTCCGATGGCTCTGTAATCTAAATCTTCATGAGCGGCGGTAATCTCTTAACATCAAATGACCCTTTCGTATCGCTGGGAAATGCATTTATGCATCCCACTCGAGAATTCAGGCAGGTATATGGGGCTCCTGAAAGTAACAGACACGCCAGAAACCCAAAAAAAGCTTTCATCGTCTTATTTGTGCGCCATGGAATAGCTTACGCGTGCTGCCGTAACTTCCCGACGGTTGGCCCGTCTACACGAGCCTTTTTCGCCTAACGAGTGCTCCCGGGCACCGAAAGTACCCTCTCGCCCTGGTGGTGTGTAGGTGAATGGAATTCCTAAATCGATTAATCTCAGATGACCCCGCTCGTTTGCCTGCTAATATAAAAATATATTTAAATGAATGATTGACAGACCTTTTACTTCTGCAACGCATTGGAAATCTAATCGAGTTGAACAAATTGGACTCCAAACATATTTTCCTGTAAACAGATAAACAATAACTTTAAGGGAATACAAATAACTTGATGTTAAGAACTGTAATATAAATCATACTTGGCCAATTATATAGAACGCATCTGCATTGTTTCATGGTTTCTCGAATTCTGAGATCCAATTTACAATTGGTATCCGTATAAAATTCGTAATATTGAAGCTGTCTCTCATTTTGGAAAAAGCATTGCCTCTGATCTGGTGACAAAGCTCTTAAGGAGCTGTCAGTCTTGTATGTTATTGGTGACACTTCAATGGTCGTCATCCTGTCCATGGGGAGCCGTAATATGGTACTAGTATAGACGTGATCGGTTGGTGAACTGATTAAGACCTGCAAATTAACTTGTGTTTGATGCTGTTAACTCTTTGAGTGGATTGACAACGGATTCGATAATAAACTACAGTATTGTATAATCAAGATTTATTCATATTGTGGTTAGAAAAAAGAGCAACTTTCTTATACTTATTCAAATTTTTTTCCCTTAAGAGGGGAAATAATCTTTGGCTAGAGAGATATACATATACTCTTACTGAACTTATCTGGTGGATAAGTTCTTAATACACAATCTAAATAATCATAAACATGACTTTAAAATAAACTTTACTCCAGCATAGAGTGAAGGAGGTATCGCTGCATTAATGTTTATAAATTATTTACTTACATTAAATCCAACATTATTCCCATCACAATCGTATTGATGTTCACTTGTATTTAAATACAACTCAATACTTAAACCATTAACTTCTCCGGAAGCCATAACCCTGAAGGGTAATGTTCCAGGTTTCGGAGGAAACACCTTTGGATAGCCGCTATCGAGATCCCATTCGAGAGGATCAGAAGTAGAGATGCGATTGAAGGATTTTTGCCAGGCTATAGTTTCATTTGTCCTGCATAGATATTTAATAATATTCATCATAACTTATATCAAATCGACATGTATATAGAGTGGATACAACACAATCTCAACCGGTAATCGTTTAAACCTCGGCTAGCAAAACTGAGTTTTCAGTGAAGAAGTGTGTTGCAATATTCTAACACCTAACAGTGAAAGTAAGGAAACAGTAATGTGATATATGTTGTTATATTAATATAATAGCTATAATATATATAGAAACAACAAATAAGACTTGTAATAAAAACAAAATATACATTACATTCCGTTTAACGGTAGGCTATTGAAGGTATAGCAGAGTCCATAGTCGGTAAAGATAGGTTTCAGCAGTTTTTCACAGCAGTCGTTTCTGAACCACGCCGTATCATATCCTGAACGCCAATGACATACTTTCACCAAATCTGAACATGTTGGGGATCCCTAAAATAACAGAGCTATATGGATAAGATAAGCAATAATGTGTCAACCCACAAAAACTCAAATTCCGAGATATTGATGTATTTTAATACTGGGTCATCTATTTAACATTAATCAAAAAAATTCAAGAGATAAAGAATCAAAAAATTTCAAGAGGTAAATAAGTACGGAAAAAAGTTTCTTAATTTAATGTTCTGAATTTCAAGGGCGTTCCGTATTTTACAATTTATACAGTAATATTATCTCAAATATTTGAAAAAAAAATTATTAGATAACACGTTAAATTTAATTAATTATACCTTTTATCAAAATTGAAAAGAAAAGATAGATATATATGTCATCAAACAAATTGATTAAGAATCGGATTGACATCTTTAGACGCCATTTTCTCAAAATGGAGTTTGTGGGGCTTGACTCAGTATTGCTTATCAGCGTCCATATAATAATTCCTTTATAAATAAACGCATCACACTCAACGGCCCCCATTAAAATCGCGTGACCTTGTGTTGGGAGTCCGGAAACACTCACAACACTAACACAAACACCCAGACCACGACAAACATCCGTATGGCCAATACAGACATTTGCCGTGAGCGGGCATCGAACCTGCGACCGTTAGCGCTTGAGTCAGTTGCACTGACCACTGCGCCAACGTGTCTGTCTTTTACGTTACAATTTACTTTGTAGCCTACTGACTACATTTTGTGTAGGTACCGGCTTGATCAGGGGCAGTATCACACTCGTATAGAAAGTTGACGTTTCGTTTCGTACAATGAGTGGGAGAGTCGGAGGATTAGCCCTCTCCCTCATTCCTTAACATATTTCCTATTTTTTTCTCTTCATCCTACCATACCTTTTTCAAACTGGCAACTGGCATTTGTGTATGCTGTATGTATTTTTTATATTTTATAAAATTTTTTGATGTTTTATAGCCAATAGGTATACAGCTATTAGGACCGATGACAAATCCAACAATTTACGGATCATAATAATCTGTTAAGCAGTCATTTGGTTATAATTAGTGTAACTAACCCGACTTTGTTTTATATATGTCGTAGCCATCTAGCTTAATTGGATGCTGATAAGCAATAATGTGTCAACCCACAAAAAGTCACATTCGTAGATATTGATGTACTTTGATACTGCATCACCTATTTAACATTATTCAAAAAAATTGGAGTTATATAAATTAAATAAGTACGAAAAAAAGTTTCTTAATTATTTGTTTCGAATTTCAAGTCCGTTCGCTATTTTTCAATTTATGCAATAATCTCAAATATTTGAAAAACTTTTTATTAAATAATATATTAAATATATCAAAATGCTTTTAATTAATTATATCTATTATCAAAAAATAAGAGAAAGAGTGGATATAGTATACTTCTTCAAATATATTTATTAAGAATAGGTTTAACATCTTAAGACACCATTTTCACAAAATGAAATCCGGGTGGCTTGACACAGCATTGCTTATCAACCTCCAATTAACTGTTCAATTATAATACTACTTACTGTAAAGAGCCGTTTAACTAGCGTCCTAAATGATACGCAGTCGTAGCGTCTATTACAATATTTAATGATCTGGCTGGTTGGTTTTTAGGCTATTCATAAAATAAGGCGACAAAAATGTGATAAAAACATAAAAGATGAAATATCTGACCCTAGAAATTGTTTATTTAATTGTTTTAAAATGCAACATAACAATTGCCAACTTACCTCTAAAATAAACTCCTGCAACCTTTGATTTTCAACGATGTTCAGCCTCTCCTTCCTTTCGTACTTTCTCTCATCCATTTGAGGACAAACTAAAGATGCGAAAAAGCTTTCCATACTGTAAAATATTTAAAAAAATAAAACTAAATAAAACCTGCTTAGATTATACTTCAAGTTACACATTGTTCAACTTAGATTTCGAATATACTGTAGTGTTTTTAGTATTCATATTTGAGTTAAGTAAAGAAATCAGTTTTTTGACTGTGGTAGCTTAGTTGTAGCTCATACACGGGATGGTTCGACCGCAGAATATTGCTAATATTTAGCGTTTCGTACGGAATCGCCGTAAGAGTCTTAAGTGTAACTCCCTAGCCTATTCCTTTCCATAGTTACTAATCCTCTCCATACCTTATCCTATTTTAAACTGACAACGCATATGTGGCTCTTTATTTACTGTATGTCATTATACGATCACTTAACATGAGGTAAGGCACCTGCTCTTTGCCGGCTATTGTTATATAAAAAAAAGATAAACTTATAAACTTACTCATTTAATTCAGAAACATTTGCATAAGACAACTTGATATGCAAGTGCGGGCAGAGCACCACACTCGGAAAGGGAACAGCCCATATTGGTGTTGGTAAGGAGTCTATTACATTGACAAACGGCGTGGATGTCCACTTGCTGACCAGCTGTATGATGTTCATGGCGCAGATACTGATGCTGATAACGACGATGATGATCCACGTCACACGCTCCTTCTGACTGAAGGAAGGTTCGAACATGTACCTGTAATGTACCAATAAACTACTTGACATGCCGAACTTCGTACCGCCATCTATTGAAAGTAAAACGAAGTAGCAATTTTTATACAAAATTACAAATTTTGATTTTTTTTTATATTTCTGCTTTTTCTTTGTTTTTACCATTGATGCGGATAAAAGAAAAAAAATAATCGGGAAAAATAATTTCGATTGGTTTTCGAGTTTTGCGAAACTAAAAAAGATTATAAGATAAAATAATAGCCTATAAATAGTATAGGCATGTGGTTTAAAGTAATCAATTATGGAGAAGAATTTGGATATCGTTTGATCCTAACGAACTTGTGCGTTGTCTTCGTTCCTTATGATATTTTCCTTTATCATAGAATAGAAGAATTGAATTTTATACTACCAAATTTTAATTTTCATATTTGTCATTTTGTTATAGCCAAGAAAATAGTGTACGTGTTCTCAAGACTATTTAGGAGATCTATCCTAAATATTTTGTTTATTACCTAAGTACATATAAAAGAAATTAACCGGTATTAAAATAGTAAATACAAATATATAGCTGGTATTTTTACTACCTAAAATCTCAATATGTATAGTATATTTATACTTTTTACGCACATAGGTATTACAGTAAAAAAAACTTAAAGAATATAATTAATTATTTAGCACACATAGACAAACAGTTTCGAACGATTATAAGGCGAGAATTACATTTGAAAGTTTTACTTTCGTAATTAAAATGAAACAACTCTATAACTTCGTCACAGCTACCTTTAGCCATAAGAAAGCCGTTACTGAAAAAATTAATGCATTGACGGTAAATTCTTTCAGGTGTGAATCAATGACAAACAACTTACGTAAATCTTTAAGAAAGTCTCAGAGCTAAACTTATAAGTGTAATTCTTGCCTAACAAATTAATTGATATCTGACGCATGAAACCATTTTAACGCTCGCTTGGGCATATAATGAATCAACTCACTTCACGCCGTGTAGGGAACCTTGATAGAGGAATTGTTTGAACCCCCTCAATACTTCGCGTAACCACAGTTTCACGAACAATGTGCACCCTCCTTCGGATCTTCCAAATGACTTATTGGCATTTTTCTTATTCCGCAAAACTTCGGGACTTATGTATTTGAAGTCCTTAATATAGAAATCTCTAAGATATTGACTGCTCGTTATTAGGTCTTTTTTCTTCGTTGTGTAATGGACTTTATTTTTACTTTTAACTTTTGGCATTTTTATAAATGTTTTAATATTACAATAATAAAATAAATAATAAGTGTTAATAAATTAATTAAGGTAATTCGGCTTGTTGTAATTATATATTTTTTTTTAATTATTTCGTTTAAGACTGTAGTCTGTACTCGTAGCCCTTGTCTGTGCTTTGAAACTGAATAAAAACCACTTCCGCTAATAGCGAGTTGCAATTTGTTGTTAAGTGTACTTAATACAATAAATTGCCGCCTTTTTATGGTAAGTAATGCAATAAAAATGTTAGAATTCAACGATAAAACTTTTTAAAAAAGACCATCTTGAGACTATTAGAATCAATTTGCCATAAATAAGTTAATAGAACCCATAGATATTAATCCATGGTTGCAAGTTCAAATTCGGGCTACTAAAAAAAAAAAACAAAAATGTGTCGGGAAAAATTTTGTAACATTTATAACCGTTAATAAAGCAATTGGCTAATTTATCGCTAAATCCTTATCCTAAACAAGAAAACGTATTTTCACACAAGACAGACTTACAAAAATTGGTGTCTCAAAATAATTATTTATTATAAAAAAGTAAAATAAAAGCAACGTTCTAGAATCCTTGTAATAAAAGGGTATACTACCCTTAATCGAGAATTAATTTGCAATACATTTGTCGAATGCACTTAACACTATTGTGGTTATTTAAACTCTTTTTAAAGATTAAACAGTTAAAAGTGTAATTAACATACATCTTTCACGTTGTGCTAATAACAATTGTTCCAATTAGGACATCCGCAGACAGGAGACAATCCTTGGCGTAGTTTTTGTCCCTTATGAATATAGCTAGCATATCAGCAGAAGAAGAAGCTGGTATTAATACATTCACCGCGGCCGACACGCCATGCTGTCCAGGAACAATACATTAAACAGGCTGTGAAAGTGTCAACTGATCACCGTCACTGACCACCTACAAACATTTTTAGCAGCAAATTGCACTTGCGTTACTCGCTATAAAAGAGCTGTCTATAAAACACGCAAAAAAAAATTAGCATATTTATAGACCCCCATCCATCCTCCTACGGTATACGTCGTTTTGTACTACCCCTCTCCCACCACCTAAGGTCACGTGTAGGAAGGAATATTAAAAAAAATACTTATTCTTAAAAACAGATATAATTGTATTGAATTCTGAAAAATTATGCAATTGTATACATGAGTATAGGTCAAATACACATGATATCTTATTAAACCCCTGTTTCCTTCAGTGATATTTGGTGATTTTTTTCAAGTCTCCCCCACCCTCCTTTAGGCCTCACGTAATTAAGGAGGTAAAATTCAGATGAGGGACAAATATAATATTATCTTAAAATAAATTCATATTAGCTCCTAAATGCATCAGCAGTTACGAAACAGAGAGACCGTGATTTTGACATGTAGTTGACACTGAGGACAGTCTGTTGTATGTGGATGGCCTTATATTACTTTACAGGTTGAGGACATGAATAATGTCAATTAAATGAAAATGTTTCATATATACTTTCTTATAACTAATATATTTTATTTGTTTAAATACAAATATCTGCCCTAAATAGGAATCAAATACGTTCAATCATAAAATCATCAAACCGGTGTCTTTTATAAATGGAAATGTTTGTAAAGATAAAAAACGAATTAAAACGTTGAGTGTAAACAAAGTTGAAAATATCCTGTTCTTACGCAGTCAAAATTTGGCGGTTCCGTTAGTCCATATGTACCCAAGTGAGAATAAATAGCAGTCAACAAAATATTTTAAGGCGAGAATTGCACTTGTAGGTGTTATCTCGTGATTGATATAAAACATTGAAATAAAACTATTTTAAACGGACTTAAATCGCGTATATTAACTATTTTTAACATCCCGACATTTCAAGCACTTTGCAGCGTTCGTGGTCACGGGTAGACTAAGGTGACATTTGTCTATTTGAGGTTTCAGAAAATATTATTTACAACTACCGCCAACGGTTTCTTAGTTGATATTTTGAATAACGTTCCGTTTGCACGCAGAAGGCACAAACTTAATATACGCGATTTAAATCCGTTTAAAATAGTTTTATTTCAATGAGTAATAATCACGAAAATCTAAGACAACGATATGATATAAAACAATTATAAAAAACTGGTAACAGACACAAACACACACAGGTGTTACAAAAATACTAAATACTTTATTGCCTCACGTTTTAATGTGATTTGCGAATAATTATAAGAAAAACTGATTACAAATAAATGGTCAAACATAATGTACCGGCCTTTCGCACATAAGTATACAATTTTAATTGAAACTTTGCGATATTTAGTTTAAATTGTATAGGTACATATGTATTTACGTTTCGCACATAAGTATACAATTTTTATTGAAACTTTGCGATATTTAGTTTAAATTGTATAGGTACATATGTATTTACGTTTCGCACATAAGTATACAATTTTTATTGAAACTTTGCGATATTTAGTTATAATTGTATAGGTACATATGTATTTACGTTTCGCACATAAGTATACAATTTTTATTGAAACTTTGCGATATTTAGTTTAAATTGTA
Organism: Hypolimnas misippus; assembly: GCA_037950945.1. NCBI lineage: Eukaryota > Metazoa > Arthropoda > Insecta > Lepidoptera > Nymphalidae > Hypolimnas > Hypolimnas misippus. The sequence continues at coordinate 7,401,299 of JBBEEQ010000014.1, forward strand.
TAGGTACATATGTATTTACGTTTCGCACATAAGTGTACAATTTTAATTGAAACTTTGCGATATTTAGTTATAATTGTATAGGTACATATGTATTTACGTTTCGCACATAAGTATACAATTTTTATTGAAACTTTGCGATATTTAGTTTAAATTGTATAGGTACATATGTATTTACGTTTCGCACATAAGTATACAATTTTTATTGAAACTTTGCGATATTTAGTTTAAATTGTATAGGTACATATGTATTTACGTCACACAATAAAAAAAATTATTACATTTCTGTTTTTTTTTTCATTAAGAAACTAATTTATACAAGTTTTTTTATTTTTATTTTATTTTATTTAAGAATCTCCAACAAAAGACATTATTCGTCTATAAATAAAAAAAAAACATCTCAATCATTTAACACAATATTTAATGCTCCTTTAATTACAGGAGACCACAGCTTGCTCATATAAAAATTATAAACAAGAAAAAAATATATTAATATTACAATTAAGATGTGAAAAAATTAATAAATTGATAACTTTAAACAAAAATAGAAAGTAACTTTACATTACTAAATGTATTAAAAGTATCAAAACTATACAGTTTTCTATACAGACCTGAAGCCTAATGAAGTCAAACGATCGTGTTACAGGAAGAAAGGATTAAGGTGCATATTGATACATATAAGCAGTACATAATTATATTTCTAAAGTTATAATAACATTTTTAGAAAGTTTATATAAAGCAACTGTTTGCTTGAGGCTTTGCTTGCATTTTACTGAGTTCAAACCGGCTGTAGCCTACTGGTAATCTTTTTAGTGACAAACACACCCGCCATACTAACACATTCTGTAAAATATTCATCTTCAATTAAATAGGTATGTACAATGTACATCCCTTTTAATATAAGACGGAGAGATGGACAATGTAGGTTTAGTATTAAGGTTATGTTGGCAGTCTGTAGACACGGACATGTACCCGTAGTAGGGTATAACACAAGTAATGATAATTTTCGACACCGCAATTTTTGACTAATTTTGCATACATTGCCTGGCAATGTCTCTAGAGAGAATTTCGTTAGAGGCGCGGCTAGTCAATGTATAGAGAAATACCGATCAAAAATTACGCGATCGAAAACTATTAAAACCAGTATTAGAAGCAACGGTACTTGTAATTTCCACGCGAAAAGTGGCGCTCGGAACTACTCCATTTAAATACGGTAAGCTTATTACACATTTCAACTAGCAATAAAAATGTTCTAACAAGATAACTAAAGTAATTTATCAATTTATGTTAATATGAGCTAATGTCATCTGGGGTCAACAGTTGATAAGAGTTAAACTTTCGAAGATCAAACACTACTTGAGAATAAGGAGTTTCAATTGTAGATTATTTTTTGTTAATATTGTATGCAAATAGTTTTTTTATAGTTACTGAAAAATGTAATATGTAATTCTATTTTTCTATCAATCTCTATATCTTCCAATCAATAAATATATTTTTTTTCAAAGTGAACTTAATTTTTTCATATAATAAAACACACTTAACATTTTCTCTATGTAATAATACTTGAATTCACACAATAAAAAAATAAAATAAAAATTATTTTAGATATTATTGAATGGCAATGTTAGATATAATTGTTAAGGTTACTTTTAATTAAATAGTTAAAATTTAATATTATTTCCGATTAAAAAAAATATTTTAATAAAGTATCAAGATAGCTGAGCCGTTGTATATTCTAATAGCATCATGTAAACATACCCATAAAGTAACATAAAATGTACGGTTGACCAGTTACGAACAAATTACGTTCAATTTACGCGTGCTATTGTGTTATTTTTTAGGTAATATGATTCAATATCGTTTCTTTATTAATATATTTATGTACATATCAATTTCTACCATGATTTCTTTATGTGTGGGTTTAAATATTAATGTGTGCTCGAAAGTATAAAGTGGTTATATTTTGAGACGATTATTTTAGTAGAAATTAGTTTTAGTAACAATTTTAATGTTTAAGGCTAAAGTTTAGTGAAGGAGTATTGAATAGTATTCTTTTTTTAAATTTTTATTTGATATATTTACCAATTAAATTAATTCATAAACGCTTTACCAAGATAAATTTTGGATGTCGGGTCAAAAGTTTATTAGTGTTGTAAATAACAATTAAATAATTTTCGTGAAAATTTTAATGAATAAATTACAAAAATTCACTATGAATAACATTTAACTTAAAATAGGCGTGATATTGCAGTTTTAACTTTGTGGTATATTTACCAAGAAATTTATTAAATATTTTCTGTTTATGATTCCAGATATGACTTCTTCTAGAATTATATATTCCTTGGTGATATTGTTATCATTAGTATACAAATGTAAGTGTGTTTTGTGTCATTACCTCATTATTACGTAGTAGTTATTATTAGTATTTAAATAGCATTTATATCCTTTTCTCTACAATTTGAGCTTCATACAAAACCTTTTTTATACTCTTTCAGTCATATAAAAGTCATATAAATGTGACAAATATATAGTAAGAGTTACTTTTGCATTTAAAGCAAAAAAAAAAAAGTAAAATTGTAATATAGTATTTACAAAAGAGAAAAAGTTAAATATTTACAATTTATATTTATATATATTATCTGTACAAATCATAACCACGTGGAATGATAGCAAGAATGTTTAAAACATTTTCTGTTCGTACGATTTCGATGAAATAAAATAAAGTTATATGGACACTGATAAGCAATACTATGTCAATCCACACGGACTTTATTTTGAGAAAATGTCAAATCTATTGTTAATATATTTTTTGAAATAATGTTAAGTATGTGACGCAGTATTCGCATCAATAAATCCGAATTTGACTTTTTGTGGGTTGACGCATTATTGTTTATCATTCATATGTGGTAGAGCCTAGTTGTAGCTAAGTGACCACAACTCGATTACGGACTCGCCCGACCGAGGTAGTATCAAACTCTCACGTAAAATCTGCATTCAGTATATAAAATTTAATCAGAGAGACACATTTTCATGCAATCTTTAGATTAGCCCAGGATGATGCTGTGTATCTTGGTAGCAATAAGAACAGCACATGTTCTTTTGGCTTTTTGGCAAAGCCGTGTCGCTAGTACTTTATAAAGAAAAATGGTTGCTTCGAGAAGAGTATTACGGCCGTGCCGCTTTTTTTTGCTCGACTTGGCAGGTTCACTGCCGTGCCCCCAGATTGTATTGTGGACAATATTCCAGCATTATCCATCTTTACAAAATGTTCTTTACAACATTCCAGCATCATGCATCAGCTGCTACTATTGCAACAGCGCGAACAACACCGCCTGTTTGGATGTCAACGTGTATGAAGACGAGATACGATCGAAGCTCATACCAATCGTCAAGTGCGATACTGCCATACCCAGCTCCATAGCTCCGAGTTTCTTTTGCAGGAAAATTGTACAAACCAGTAAGTAAGAGAGAAATTATTATTTATAGTCTATTTTCTTTACTTTTCTTATTTAGCAGACCAATATTCTAACCACACATAGGAGTTAGATAACAATTTATCGATTGAATGATTGAAGTAAATCATTTTTATAAGGCAAAATAATAATAAAAAATAATAAGAAAAAAAGAAACAGAAAAAAAACTAACTAAAAAAAATTAAAAGTATCATGAACAAAATATATATATATATATATATATATATATATATATATATATATATATATATATATATATATATATATATATATATATATATATATATATAAACAAAGAAATAAAAATCTTGTTCTTACTTATTGTTCAAACTACAGAAAAGAATAGGATATTTCACACACGAATTGTTATTATAACATAGGCATCCATTAAAAACGGATCAAAATTAAATTTCTAGAAGGATGAAACGCGATTTCAAAATCTGTATTTCGGCGCGATAGAAACCACGAGCAAATGTTAGCTTCTAATATATATTGTTAAGTTATCTCCAGAGTTCATTTCACTACTTTACTTGTAATTATGTATATATTTATGAGAGTGAAGACAAGCGATCTATCCTAGAGAGAGGGAGTGTGCATACTGACAATATATAGTTACTAACTAATCAAAGAGTTTTCATAGACAAAATACGGTCTATATTTATTAATGATATATTCCTAACAATATGTCTTAATACTTTATATCACACTACACACATACTTCGCTATTTCATTTGCGTTACTACTTCGTTCCTATGAGTTGTGGCGTGATATACAGCTTATAATTTTCTATATTAGTAGCCTTCCTCGAGAAACGGGTTATCCAACGCAAAAAGCATTTTTCAAGTCGGATCGCAAGTTGCATAAATTACCCCCTACACATAAACTTTAACTCTATAAAAGCTTTTATTTAACTTGCAATGTATGTATGTAACTATGTTTGTTCGAATGGAATCTTGCAACTCAATTTTGAAGCAGTTATCTTCAATCAATTGATCTAAAATGATATATACACGTTTGAATATAATGAAATATAATTAAAATACATGATTAGGTATGTGACGTCATCCTAAGCCCAACATGGCGGAATATCCAAAATGGCGTATTAGTTATTATAAAATTAATATAGATGTACAACATTTTTCACAGTTTTCCATTCTCATCGAGAATCAGAAGTGCGTGTGACTCGCGGGTGCGGCTGGGTGCGACACGAGAGAGAATGCTACAGGGACGATAACAGTGACCACTTGGGAACAGTCTGTCAATGCTTCAATGACCTCTGCAACAGTGGGGACACAGTTGACCCTGCCGGCATGACTGTTCTATTTATAGTATTTGCAATGGTCTTACATTTTTGGCGTTATTAAATTTGTAGCCTGACATGATAAATATTCACTGTCTGAAATCGAAGATGTATTGTTTTGTACGCTTAGTATTAAGTACCGAATTTAAAATCTGTGTGAAACGAGTTAGCTAAGTTAACAATTACAATTTAGTTAATAATATATGATTTTGAAAATAAAAAGAAATAATTATTTTCTCGACATTGTGAGTAAAATCGAAATAAACAGCCGATTTCCTAAGTGTTCAATGTTTTTTGCGTCAAAAATTTTTGTTAGAAAAATACTAAAATGCATTGGAAGAAAGACACGTTGGCGCAGTGGTCACTGCAACTGACTGAAGCACTAACGGTCGCAGGTTCGATCTCCATTCTCGGCAAACGTCGTTGGCCATAAGGATCTTTGTCGTGGTCTGGGTGTTTGTGTTAGTGTTGTGTGTGTTTCCGAACCCCCAACACAATGCCATGAGATTATAATGGGGGTCGTTGAGTGTGATGCAATTATTTTTCATAATGTGAGGCTTAACAAGAAATATTCCGGGCCACAAACACTGGATAATCCCACAGCTTGCACACAATACATTGCACTGTTAATTTTCAAACAATTTTTAAGATACTCTGTGGATGTAACTTTGTATTTGACATTTTTCTCGTCCTAATTTATAAAGCATGCTTAATTTTGCTGGTTTATGTCTTGTCAATAAATCTTTCAATTTTGGATGTATGTTTTTGCTTAAAATAAGTATTATTAACAATACTTTATTCAATAGCTACAAGCTGTGCTCGCAGTTTTACCCGCGTTAATTAGAGGAAAAATTATATTTATTTAATGTTTACCTTCCCTGTTTGTATCGGATATTGTGCAATGTTTCATTGGTTTCAATTTTGTTCTCGAAATTTTTTTTAATTTTATTAATTAAAAGAAAAAAAATTCTTAAAAATAAAAGTAGCCTAAGTTACTCCTTATAACATTATCTGTAAGTCAAAGTCCCGTCAAATTCGAATTTCTACAGCCAAATATAAAATTATGAAAATAAGAAAATTTTATTTCTTCGTTATATATTTATAAAAACCTATTTCAAGCATCAATTGTAGCTTTTAATTTTTACTAAGATATAGAATTTTGAAGTATGTAATAAACCATTATTTTATAATCGATTTTAAAAGTTAATAGTCTTCGATTATACCATCATTCATAATTGGCATTGTTACAAAAATACTGATCAAAAAAATTAAAATCTTATTACATATTCACACCAGATTACGGCATAATAAACAAAACTTAAAGTTCTCCCAATTTGAAATGAAGTGAAAACTTAATCCGTTTAAACTAGGTTGAAACCTAAAATACTGGCAACTGTAGGTACCAGCGGTCAGTAAAGCCCTTTTTGGGTTCCGCGCACACGGCGCCGTATTTACACTTTACTTATTTAATTACACTTTCGATGTGGAGGCAGTGTTGGCGGACTTTTTTTTTTATTCATACTAATATTATTAATTTATTTGGTTCTCGATAAATGTGTACACTAAACATAAACTATTTTCTTACAATTAAACTTAAAACTAAGTGCCACAATTATTTATAGGAGAACACCGCATGCACGATTTATTTAACAAAACGACATCTTATACTAAACGTTAGGTTAATAATTTATAGTTATAAATTGTAACATAATAAATCAGTAAAGATTAAAAATTAAAAAAATGTAAGGTTCTAATTAATCAGATTATATCGTTTATTTTAATACAAATAAATATATAATTAAAAAGCAACTTTATCTCTCTGTTTGTTACGTTTTCACGCCTAAACGCAGAGCCGGATTTACCCTGTGCCGCCCTAGGGTACTTTGAAAAATGCTGTCCCTTTACTTCATTCATTACTTGTGTAAATAGTAAAAAATAAAGACAAAAGTTTAATATAATATATTTTAATTGAAAATCTTGCACGCGCCAAATTTTGCCACCCTAGAAATTATGCCCTTGCCCCTGGACCCTAGTGCCCGTATAACAAATCCAGCAACGCCTAAACCACTAATCCTATTTTAGGACATAGGCTCTGGCTTTTACGCCTATGCTATAGTGTAATTATGCGTATGTTACCTTCATCCCATTTTACATAAAAATCTGTACCCATTTCCATATTTGAAAAGCAATTGTCTTGTTGTCCAAACACTGAGTATCACAGGCGTACACGCCTACATACTCAGTCAACTTAGGACAATTTTATTGTTTTTGATTTATCTTAACCCTTAAATGCATACTGTGGTTTTTAAACCACGTAAAAAATAGTGTTACCAAATACAATATATCTAATACGTATTATATTATTCAGGAACACTTTTTTATTTTCTAAATAATCCTATGATATTAACAATAAGTAATAATTTAAATAACTCAATTACAGATACTAGCGTCACTTTTTTTTCTATTTGACCAATTAAAGATTACTTATGTACATTTTTTGAATGAAAAGTAAATCGCGCATTTCAGAGTTAATTTTTTACAATTATGTAATTGCATATTATCGTTGAGCAATTATAATTTATACTACCGCTTACAGTGAGGCCACAAAAATATACAAAAGATGCCCCTAAATAACACAACACCTACTATGCAAACAAAAGAGTTTCATTTCAGTCTAATATTTTATTTAATTTCTAATTTTTTTTATAGTAATATTTAAAATTTAGTAAACGGTAATCTATAAAGATGTTGAAAGATAAAATATAAAAATTGTATATAAAATAAACAAACGGTACATATTTTAAACTAGGCCCAAATATAAGTCCAAATCCGAAATTATAAGGAATAGCGAGAAATACTCAAAGGAGTCTCGGAGCCGATTTTGATGAAAAGTATTGCATTATAAGCTTTTCAAAAATATTTATTCTGGGCACCGCTGGGCAAAGGCCTTCTTTCTTATTGAAGAGGAGGTGCTATGGTAGCGTTGTGGATTAAACTTAAAAAGAGTTTACATTACCAATTAAATACCAATACTGTAGAATGACGGATAAACATCTCTCACAATTTCTCCAAGCAGATTCAGATTTATTCACGCTTTTTTCTTTCATCGCCATGTTCTGGATGAATTTGAACACAAAAGGACTTAAAACTTAAAGGTGCTCTGATTTCAACCCTCGAACATCAGTGGAAATCAAAATCCACCTCGGCATTAAAGCTTAAACGAATGTGTATACTTTGAAAAAACTTTTTTATATTTAAGGATCAGTGTTCAACAATCCCCAATGTTAGACTCTCTCTTACTCACTAAACGAAACTGATTACATATAGCTTTAATATTATTTAGCCTTTTGAAAAATTGTATATTTAATTTTCTATAACTCTATAATGTCCTACCTTATATCACAACACCTCGCTTTAGACCGAATATAATAATCATCATATGAAGAATAGTATATTATATAATATATTGCGAATAGTGCGGCTTATAGCTTAACACCTCGTATAAGCCACAGAACGCAGGAAGGTGATGTGGGTTCATTACTCGCCGTATCAAAATTGTTATTTTGATGTGTAAAATTTAATGATTTTTGCCAATTTTTTGTTAAGAGTTTTATACTTACTTAAATCAGCCCATATACGGACCGTAGTCCGCGCTACAGTATGGCTCTACGACAGTGTCTTATTAGGCGAATTTACACAGTTTACGATCCAAAACGGCTGATTCGCAGTGAACTAACGCGAGCAGTTGGCAACACGTTTTTTTTCCTTATCAAGATTTCCCTAGATCGCCGCTAACTCGAATTCAATTCGATCCGGGCAGGCGACAGTCAGACAGGTCTTAAGCTGACCATTAATTAACGCTATGAGAAATATGTTACTTAGCGTTGTTTATCTATATAAGAGTATTATAATACGTGAAACAAAAACTTTGTACCCCTTTTTACAAAAATTGAGAACAGAGGAGCATGAAATTCGGCTCACTTTTTATAGATAAGGAGTGCAAATGTTAATATATTTTTTAATTATCCATAAACTACATTAATTAGATAAATCAATAAAAAACATTATACACACTACTATGTTTTTGACACACACACACATATATATGAGTATATACTTTAATGTTTGTGTTCAAACATAATTTAAACTAACTGTGGTCGAATTTCGACCACGAGTTATTTATTAATACGAGTGTCACTGTTCTATGATTGGTTTAATATTTTTCTTTTTTTGAACAAACCTAACTGTAGAAGTTTTAAAGTTTTTTTTTTCTACTTAAAAGAGTGTTTTTTTTCTACTTTTATTCAATATTTTTCTTATTCTTTGTCACGCTCTCTAGGCTGAACAATTTGGCTGAAATCAGCGTATCAGGTGTCAGTTAATTCGTTTTAGTTGTGGGAATGATAAAGGACAAATATTACTTCTTAGAACTTCTATTATAAAACACGCGAAAAACTTAGGTTTCCGATTTTAAAACTTCTTTCGCCATTGAAAAGTCATAGTATTAAAAAAGCCTTTAAAGAAGCATAAGTATATGATAATTATAAAACTTTTTTAGATGATTGGTTTTTTATTATTTTTTATGATACTTAAGTCTTGATAAATTAATTTTATTTTGACATAGGCATGATCATAATAATACCGTTCATCATTAAAAATAAAACAAAGAAATAAGTATCGTTGCATAATTTTATTTAAATAATATATTATTACATATGAACAACCACATTATACAATATTTTTAATGTGAAAATACACAATATTGTAATGCGAAAAAAATTCCATGGATTTAAATGTATAAATCCAACCAGCCTTAGAAATTGTTTTCGCATTCAAACATACATACGTTTTCATAAATAACAACACTTATTATATAAATTCTTAAATCTATTTTCGGTTAATTTGGCGGTATTTTTTTAAAGACGAATATCTAGAAAAAAATTGACATTTTTCGAATTTATGTTACAAATTAATTATTTATTATAATATTCTATAGGGGCGGGTGTAACCATTTATGCTAATAGTATTTTAGTAATATTAAACTAACTGTATTTTTTGTACATTTTTTAAAACTGGCAATATCATAAAATGTCAAACTATTTATGTCAAGTTATTGTTTTTTGTTAAAACCAAAATTTTTAATATCATTTTCTCTTCAATTTTTATATACCATGTACACAATTTAAGTAATTATTTGGGGAATAGTTCGCTATAAAATTAATAAATGAAATACTTGAATTTATATTGTTTTGTAATATCCATGTTGTTAATATCAAATTAATATAAAAAAGCTTACTTAAATTCCTTACTATATTATTATTGCTAATTTTTATGCAAATTAATCTTTGAAGTCGTGGAGTACATTTGAAAGGTTCGGTCTAGGGGGAGACAGATTAGGGTTAAACGGGTAAGTTAATCAATTATGGCTTCGTTTCCCTCTTTTCACGATTAGGCTGAGAAGCTTCAGGCTGTTCCGGATCACTCCTGTCGGTTTCGTTAAGAGGAATATCTGCAAACGTTTTAATTAATTACATACTTTAACTATTTTTTCTTTTATAAAAGTGGCAAATAAGCAGACACGTGATGTTAAGTGATCACCACCACATGATATTTGCAGCAACAGAGAGGCCACAAATGTGTTGCCAGCTTAAAAATGAATAATGGATAAAAATAAGACGTAAAGAAGATAATGGGGGAGGTAAGTTAGGCTTTCGGATCTATCACTCACTGTATGAAACGCAGTATATTAACTACTTCACACCGATCTTCTGTGACAATGAGATACTGCACCAGTCGAACCAGCCAGTATAGGAGCTGTAGTCTGCAAGCTACAGCTCTATCTCAATTATTTTATATAAAGAAATTCAATTTGTGTACGGATAAACGAGTTCAACATGGTGTAGAATGTATTTATTTTTTGCTTTTTAGTTATTAAAATGTTAAATCAGATTTTGAAGTCGGATATTTTAATTGTTACTTAAATATATAAATTTATTTAATCACCTTTTAGAAACGTAAAATAAAAAATAAATATAACCTACATATATTTTATTTTAAATGACTGTTTCTACTCTGGATAACAAGTTATTCATACACATTATTTCAGTTTCTAATTCAGTCACTATGCGCGTTGTCTAAATTAGCTTCGCCACTTAGGGCTATATTGCACGAGGGAGCGCCAATTAAACTAAAGTGGGGCTTTTAATACATAAACCTGACAAAATTGATTGACCTTTATTTTAATGGACTGTTCCGATCAAAATTATAAAGTGTGTAAATATGAAGTGGGGTAGAATGTAAAAACTAGAGATCACCAAAACATAACACATTTTTGTTTTTTATATTAGTAGTAAAATATAAACTTTTCCAATATTCTAAGGAATAACACTTATAAGTTTTTCTCTCAGAGTTTCATAAAGATTAACGTAAGTTATTTCTCATTGCTTTACACTTTAAAGAATTTACTTTCAGTACTAGGTTACGGAGTTGTCTCGATTACGAGAGTAAGATATAATTCTCGTTGAAAACTTATTATACTGAATGAAATGGTCGAAAACTTATTATACTGTGGGTAATATGATAAAGTCTATATTCTTCATTAGATTAGTGTAAACAATAAGTTGATAAAATTTTATCAAGAAAGATATGCTCATAAAATACGAACAAAAAAAAACAAATACTGAATATGAATTAGTAGATGAATCATTAAAATAAAATAGTGTAATATTTAACTGTACATCTATTATAACGAAGACTTTAAAAAAGAAAGAACCAACTTTAAAGGCAAAATACGTAAATTTCCTTACTCTGATACTTTTATCAGCTATTTCCATTTTCAAAACAAAATACTGACCCGATTTCGATGAAATTTCTTTTAGACCAATCTAAACGGATCCTTTCAAACAAAAATGGGTTTTTAAAAATGATTAGGAGGTGACGGAATATCGAATATATATTAAAAAACTTATACTACGCATTGAGCTTATCCTAAAATAGGTTCAGTGGCTCCGGAGTTTACTTTGCACATAGAAAATTTGCCCTCTCTTTATCATATTAGTATAAATGAGCTGTTCCTTGCGGTTTCACTCGCGTTTAAGGTTACAGCTCCGCTCCCATGTGTCGTAGCGTAATGTAATGTAGCCTATAGCCTTCCTCGATAAATAAACTGTCTAACACAAAAATAATTTTTCAATTCGAACCAGTAGTTCCTGAGATTAGCGCGTTCAAACAAACAAACTCTTGAGCTTTATAATATTAGTATAGATGTTTATATACCATCATCTTCGCTCTTATAAGCTCTTCCCACTCGAGGTCCGAACCACATTCCCGGCCCGTGAGCCTCAGCGTGAGGTTCGGAGAAAATCTGTCGCTTCACGAAGGGATTGCGTCCTGCGAACAGCATATCTTCAAGTTGTGGAGACAATCGGTCCTCTGATTGAATCGGTAAGTCACTTCTACCGACGCGTGGGAAAGCGTACAGCTGACGTTTGATCTGTTCGGTGTCTGTTAATACAAAATAAATAAATTAATTAACGCTTCACACTCAACAGCCCTTATTAGGATCTCATGATCTGGAAAAACGCACACAAAGACGACACACACACTAGACCACGACAAACATCTCATTACGATCTTAACAGGTGTTTGGCATGAGTGGGCGGGTATATAGGCTTCCGGCTCTCTCACTCAAGAAATGCAGGTATATTAGTTACTATACGGGCCAATATCCTGTGAGAATGAGATACTGCCCCGGTAGAGTCAGGCCATATACGAGTAGAATGGGCAACAGTTTCTCTCAATCAAATTGTGAGAAATTTTTTTAACTAGACTAGACTTACCCAACAAATCGTTAATAGGGACCTGCCAGGTGCGATGGGAAGCGCGGCCTACCCTCGGGAAGGGATATAAGTTCAATACTCCATCGCGACGCAGCTTGGTACCGCTCTCTGCAATACAAAACCAAACTATACCTTACATATTCTTACTGTAGATTAACCAAAATTATTATATTTTAAGACTTCAAAATGAAATCAACTTCAAAAGAAAATTACGCAATTTCGTTTACCTGGATACGTACTTAGTATGGTTATTAAAAAAAAATTAAAAAACTATTTGACCAATAACGATAAAAATTGTATACGACAAATCTTCAAAATCGGTTAAGAAATGATGGTTCTCTGAGATAACATAGATTAAAAAAAACATACATAACGAATTGCGAACCGCCTGTTTGAAGTATGAATTTGGAAATTTGAATTTTAATTCAATTTTAACCAAACTCTTTGCTTTGGAAAAGGATATGGAATTTAACATGCCTCACTGGTATTCCTCAATGTGGCGGTGAATTGCGTATTCTTTTCGACATATACAGGTTAGGTTTTTCCTTCGCTTTCTAGAACGGGTATTGCTTAATAGTACTCGAATATTTCAGAGATGCTAGCACAGACATCAACCAGAGACAAATATAAAGAAACTTTACCCATTTTCCCCGAATTTCAAAAAAAGGAGGAGATTGTCCAAACTTAGGAAACGTTTCTATCCCCGACCGAAAAAGAAAGGTGTTGAAGGTTATTTGAGCAACGTCTGCTGCTGAGCTTCTCTCGAATCGCAATTTACAATACTGTGACTTCAACGATACAAAATAAGATAGTTACATTATCTTGATGTTGCATCATCATCTGGAATCAGCAGGATATGTATACCCTTCCCAACTTACAGCAACAGTAACATGTTGGGGCTCATTGAAATGGTCTCAATTAAGAGAATGTCAGGGGTTTATTAAAATTTACAATTTTTAATTTGGGTATACTGTATTGGGTGTTATATGGGTTTGTTTGATTGGGTATACTCTCCCATTGGTCCCGTAGAATTTTAGATCCGATGTCGGTGTTGACCTTTCTTCTTCTTTTCTTCATTTGGTGTTTTAACAAAAATGTTAGAATTCCTCGTCTATACGGATAGTCTGTTTTAAAACTTAAAATAACTGGAATAAATATATCATCCAAATAAACTAAATGACTTATTTTGCGTTTGAAATCGGTTTTCTATTCTAAAACTCTTGTTTACATTCAAATATATGTGTATATTTAAAGATAAAAATGTAATTTTATTTTATTTTATTTTATTTATTTATTTAATAAATGGATGCTGATAAGCAATACGATGTATGTCAAGCCAGAGGAACTTCATTTTGAGAAAATGGCGTTTAAAGATGTCAAACCTATTCTTAATAAAGATTGAAAAAGTATATATTCATACTTTCTTTTTTATTTCGATAAAACGTATAACGTTTGTATAACGTATTAAAAGTAGATTGGCATAACAAAACGTTTTATTTAATCATAAGTTTTTTTAAGTTTTATTTTAAATTATTGACCACACTTCAATGTTCGAGTCATTAAATTAACTTTTTTCGTACTTATTTAGAGTAAACGACTTCAAAAATCTTTGCATAATGTTAAATACATGTCGCATTATTGGAAAACATTAATATATCCATTGTTTATCAGTATCCAAGTATCGATTACATTTCTATTTCTATTAACATATCAGTTTCTATAAGTATCTAAAAGTCATCGGAATCAATAGAAGTATTTCGCAAGGAAGTGACATTTACATAAAGCAACTCCATTCGTATCGATATAAGCTCGTCACGTCCCATTGTGTTCACGTCCACTTACATGATACACAACTTTTCGCTTTCAATCTTTTGACGACAAAACTTTTATAAGACGCTCCCCTAATATATTCATAGTGATTGTAAATTATTGTATAAAGAAAAACATAAAAAAATGTGTATTGTTTGTTTTGTATTCGAAAGTATCAATTTCATTGTGATTCCTTGTTTTTAAGAGGTTTACTACTACTACCAAAAAACATTTTTTTTAATTCTCGTCTGTGTCTGTCTGTCTGTTACTTTCGGCTAATCTCCAAAACGGTTAGATTGGTTTTGATGTGGTTTTAAGAAGCTAATGCTAATTATGTTTCAGAAAAAGAGAAAGTGTGGTTTGTGATGGGCGGAGAATGAAAATAAAATCGATTTTCGTAATTTCGTTAGGGATGAACAATACCTGTGAGACACGAGCTAAGTTAGTTATTAAAATTTAGTGTCATATAATTCTGCGGTTCATAATCTATGATTTTGAAAAAAAAAATCAATTAATATTTTGTGACATTGAAATTACCAAGTTTAACGTTTTTTGCATTATGTGACCAAAATGTGAATTTTTTTAATTTGGTCTCTTTAGTATTAACCGTGCGAATTCAATATCAATGAAACTATCATTAACGTGTATAAAGGTCTCTGGTACGTAGGAGTTGTGATTCAGTAAAGTTTCAACTATCCTAATAAACAAACTTTAAGTGTGAATTAATAATAAAATTTATATTAATCAATAAGTCTTGCCAACTTTAGTCATTTTGTAACGTGTCTCGAAATTTATCTGAAGTATTTCAACACTTGACATGACTTGACAACACATGAAAAATGTGTCGACCCACAAAAAGCTAATTTCGTAGATATTGACATAGATACATTCTAATAATGCGTAACGTTTTTAAAATTATTAATTTTTTTTTCAAATCATCTAAACTAAATTAGTACGGAAAAAAATGTGTTCCATATTTTGGTATATGCAAAAATTTCACCTTACTTTTAGTTCATCATACCTTTTATCAAAATAAACAAGAACGGATTCATATTTTTATTTAACTTTCTCCATTATTAAGATAATTATTACTTTTTAAAAACCCTGCCACTAGACGGATTTATCCTCCAAAAAGGGGCAAAATCGTCTTTTGTGAAGATGTCATAGAAACCTTGATTCAGAAATGCTCATTATTTAAAGATGGGTTATATGTGTTATCGATAGATCCAGGGGAACCCTGATATTAATAATTAGCAGTGCCTGAATCTCACCCACATAAAATTTTGGTACTTGGTCACAGTATATCGGGTTCTTTTATGTCTTTGGATATTACTCCATTCCTGTAGCACGTAACGTCATAAAATATAGCATATAAATCTGCTCTGTTAAAAGAATATAAAAAATAATTTATCAAAACCAAAATATAAATAAACAAGAAACTCCTTGAAATGTTTCTGAGCGTTATACTTTTAATATACCGAATCAGTTTAAAAGACAACCATAAGTATAAATAGAACATGATTTGATGAAAATTTTGACAAAAAATTTTCATTTAAAAAGAATATTAGATATTTAAATAATATAAGACATTCTACCGTACCTTTTTATTTATATTTCTCGTGAAATTTAATATTATCATAATATAATACCCAGTGTACAGCTTGCCGCCTCATGTTTTTCTTAAATTAAAATAATCCTTCGCCTTAATTTTTAACACTAATCCAAATCTTTCACAAGATTTACTTTACACTTAAAACATAACTGTTTTGAGAAGTTTAATCATAAAAAAGGCGATAAAATGTAAGTCGTGTGCACATTGGGTGCTTAAATTGATATTTAAACTTTTTTTTTTTCATATTTTATAAAGCGGGTCTTATCGCGATACCTAATGGAAGTAATACCTTTCTATTGCCCGACGTTTCGACGAAGTTACATTCGTCGTTATACATATGAATTGTATAAATCGCGAAAGTTTAAAATACATTATTTTTATATATATATATATTTGGCACTATCATATTTGAAGTCAATTCCTTATATTATTATTCCATCATATTCAGCATTGAATGACCTGAATACTCAGAGGAAAACAAACACACAGAACATAGCTATTATCCGAGTAATTACAAAAGACAAATACTAAAAGTTACTTTAAAGACACTTCAAATCAGTCGTTTAATCTCGTACAACAGCTATCTGTGTGCTATACAAGCAATCATTCAATCATTATATAACTATAGATAATTATATAACGGTTATAACGGCAAGCATATTACCACCCAGCATGATTACTTTGGACGACGTTGCGTAGCAACCAGCTATCAACTGAGTATAGGCTATACTCTATATTTGGGAATGGAAATGGGTATTTTTAACGTTAATTAGTATGAACGGTACAAAAATCATTTGATACAAGTTATAGTTTAAAATTTGAAATGTTTGTTAATGTGTACTTACGATATGAGCTGGCAACTACCGATGCTAGCAGCATCACTGACAGAGAAAATCTGGCTACGGACTGCATTGTTCCTGTTGACAACAAAAAAAATATTTAGAAAATAATCGATAAAAACGATTTTTTTTTGGTTTATGTTATGCGATATTTCCAGCGTTTCAAATTTGTGTGACTTTCTACTATTGTATAGATAGGTTGCATATAAAGATTCAAATCCACTGGAAACCAGCTGAACAGTGAACGGAATTCTTGAACGAAAGATAGCATTGTTTATAATTAATTAAATCGAGGGCCGGATTTGGATGTGCGGATGCCCTGGGGCAATGGACACTCTTAAATATTTTTCGAATAAAATGAATTATTCTTATGGTCAAATGTTAAAAAACGTATAGCAAAACAAGTAAATGTTTAACTACCAAAAAAAAAATATTCAAAATAAATCAATCACATTTTGAAGTATCAAGAAAAGTTATTTCAAAATTGTTTTACGAATTAGTTTATTTTTATATAGCTGAAAAACATTTTTTTTATTTTTTCGTCTAAGTACGTCTTTATTATTATAAATACCTTATCTATGATTAGTATATTTAACTTTATCACGTATAAGGAGATTGTATTAAGAGATACGTTGTTCGAAATTAGATATTTGTTTGTTCAGAGATATTTGTGTCTTGTTTTAAAGATTAAACTTTCTCTTAATAACACACAGCTAAAAAATAGAAGTACTTTAAGTAGAGGTAGTATAAATATTTTCTTTATATAATATCTATGTATTTTCGTCTGGCTATTTCAAAAGAAATATTATACATAAGTGTACGTCTATTTTAACACGCTATTTAGCCTAGACGGCTTCGTAAATTAATTTTAACTTGTTATCATTAAATTGGTCTCGAAAATGGTTCGTTCGATCGAATTGAATATAGTATATAGTAATTTATTCGTTGTAAATTTTTTTTGTATGTTTTGTAAATACTAAATTGTAATCCTATTATCAATAATATATATTCAAAATGAATGTACAATATATATTACATGTGATATAAGAGTAGTAGAGTGAGTAAGAGTGTAGTCAAACCCGTAGTTGAAGTTACTGAACGAATCTTGTCCAGTTATCTGCACCCTAAGGGAAAAGATCACTCACTAAATTAACTAAGCCACGACGAATATTACGGTGAATAATAAATCATACCGCGAGGCAATGAAACCTATTTAAATGGTAAATATAATGTTCATTTTGTTACGACTAACTTTTTCAGATGGTTTCAGTCACTTTATTTGCATGGTGGAGGCATTTTAAACATTAAATTGTTTTAAACCGACTTAAAAAAGGAACGAGTTTCTCGGTTTTTTGTGTATGTTTCTCGATTACTTGAAAGCTTAAGTGATTTGGTTAATTTTTTTTGTGCAAAAGTGTTTAATATTTATTTTACCGAAAATATAAATGTTTTTAAATATTTTAATAGCGATTTCATCCTGAATAATATCCTGGAATAGTTTGTTAGAACCATCGTACTTATGGAGATTTAAGAATAATATAATCATTTCTAAAAAGTTACACTTTATTTATTATATTAGTCTTTTGTTTCAGATAAATCCCATAGAATTTTAGATGAGATTTCCGTGTTTACCTTCTTTTTGGTGTGTCAATGCAAATGTCAAAAGACCTCGTCTATACAGGTGAAGCAAATATTTTACGTGAAGTCAAAGGCCGTGACGAACAATTTTCTGTCCTTATGGACTTCTTTAAATTATCTTTGATTTTTGTTTTGTCAATTCAAAAGTGTATATGAAATCCTATTTGTATAAAGTATACTTTGATTTTGAATTTTTATTGTAATCGTCACTTTTACAAAAAAATGTAAGTAATATGCTATTGGACGATATTCCTTTTAATAATATAATTTTTACTATTGCATGAGCTTAAAAGCATGAAATTTATTAAAATTAATGTTGTAAATGAATTAAAAAAAGCAATTTTATTGCTTTTATTGCACTAAAAGAACGATGAAAGTTAACATGACATGTTTTCATGGCAGTCTTAATTTATATTTATTTCAACGAATATATAAATGCTTAAAAATATTTTTACAGCGATTTTATCTTGAATAACATTTTAAAATAGTTTTTTATAACAACCATAGTTATGGAGAATTAAGAATTATATAATAATTTCTAAAAAAATACACTTGTATGTCTTTACAGGTATAAACAATGTAAGTTAAAAATTAATATTTATAAATCCCAAAGTCGCATATATCACTTGACAGTGTTCATAATAAAAAATATATATATTCATATCCAATCGCGTAAATTTGTTTATATGATTTTATTTAATTTTTATTTTATTTTTACAGTAATAAAAATTTATTACGAAAAAAATTAGCAAAGAAGATAAAAAATGCATTGAAAAATTTAAAAAAAAATCATCGTACTTTATTTTTAAATTTTAAATGAAAATGTCTGTTTATATATCTTGGCGAAGATTTAACATTTAGTGGACATGTATAAAAAAAAAAAAAACATAAAACCTAAGCTGTCTTTACATTAGCTTAATTTTATTTGTAAAATAATTCTTCGTATTATTATATTTATAAAAAAAGTAAACATGAAAGCTATTACGTTAGCTATAATTTTCTGGGTTATTAAAAGTATGCCTTTAGATTATATACAATATTAATATTATTGATGATATTTTATAATTTAATTTATTAATATAATTTATTTTTAGTCACGTTAAAAATGTCACTTTTAGGTAAGGTTAATGTTAGTTTTAAAACAATCTATGGATCACTTCAAATTAAATTTTGTTATTAATGACTTTTCTATGTTCCTTTGTTGGATCAAAAACGTAACTATTTTTACAGTCTTTTATTTAACTTGCTATGTATGTTTGTTCGGGTCAAATCTTGAAAACTAGATTAGAACCACTTCCTCTTAGCCTATGGAATTGAAATTTTACAAATTGGTTCAGTTCCGATATTGCTTTTGGAATGCGTTTTTATGGTAAGCACTAGAATTGGCTCCCGGCGGGGGAACTCAAACAACACACGAATTTTATTACAGTAATTTTTTTTTAAACAAGCTTCTATTTAAATAAAATATTATATTACCGACTAATTTAGTATTAAATTATTACATTTCATTTTTAATAATATACGAAATTTTATTTTAGAAGAAATAAAAAATTAAAATTTTCAAGCGATGTTTCGGCTTTATAGATTCAATGTAAAGGAAAAAAACCGTCTATGGACGGAAGCAGGACTCACCTCAGCGTCCACCACCTGTTGCCTGAATGCTGAAAAGCTCTTTGGCACCCAGTTTATATAGAACACGACGCCCGCGCGTAACCGCTTCCCAAACTTTTCGATACAGCCTGCTTGTGTCAAACACTTCTATTTATTTGGGTGCATTTTATTATATACACATATGTTAACGTAATTGAGACTGGGATAACTTTTTAATAAATATTTACATTGTAATATGATATGTAATTACTGAGCTTTTTAATCGAATTCAAATTTAAATTTGTTTTATTACATTTATATATTTTAATATTTCATAGGAAGTATGAATAAGAATAAGTTATGACTTTCTAATATATTTAAATAAAAATATTGATTTTAACAAATAAATGTGTCGTTAAAACTTCAAATAAAATAAATAATCCCGGATGTGTTTTTGGTTACGGTTTGAGAAGCACTGAACCATGCGGTAAGGAATCACGTCGCAGTGCTTACGGATAATTCATTTACATCCCGCGGTACTATTTCCAGGACCCGTGGATGACCATCCAACAAAATCAAATATCCAGCCGCTAAAACAGTTTACGTATTTACCGGAAACCGGCTAAACTAAAAGCGGCTTTGTATTCTCTGTTTCATAACATTTGGCTAAACGAAGCGGTAAAGCATTCTGTAGTCAATATTTTTGCTGTATTTAGTGCTGTATGCACTATTTCTTTACTGGTTTTTGTTTTAAATATTATAGTATTTTTATGCACTTTTGCATAGTTGAAAAGAAAAAATTATGTGTTTTAATATAACAAGGTTATTAATTTTTTAAATCATTTAATAACTATTTTACCTTTGTTTCTTTAAAGAGTAATTCTGCACAGAGTTCCATCTATCATACTTTTAATATAGCAAAATAGTTTCAGCGGTAAGATGTGAAATCGCCACGGACGTATATACAGATAACGATTTCTTATAAACAATAGGCGACAAAATTTGTATATAAAAACTGACAAAGACAATCTGGAGGGCTATTCTGTATTATAGAATAGCCTAGCAGGTCCGGACTCGCGTCCTTTAAGATCGTAAGTTAGATTCTAAAGTTATTCTAAGCTTCTTTGCCCTCATAAGAATTCTACCGTGAAGAAAAAAAAATGAAAATAAATAAAGGCATGGGCATCATGGACATCGTTATTTATAATTAAAAAAAAACTATGTATCATATTAATTTATATGACTACGGATCCCTACAATTATCGTGGCCCGTCACAAACACGCGTCGAGTATATTTATGTTTTCTTAAACACACGAAAAGGCTATCGATGGCATGCATTGAAACCATTTGCATTTTCGTTTTAATTATTTAAATCAAAAGTAAGAAAAGTATTTTGAAATTAAACATACCAATAATGCTTATATAATAGTTATTTTTATTATGTTTCCGTATATAACCATCGCGAACGTTATATGTTTAAATTATTTGACAAAATATTAAATTCAATTCTTTGTTTAATAGGAATTAAATCCTTATCAAGTATCGTTTAATAAAAATAGATATAATAAACCGTCAAATTATTTGACAAATATGTCAAATTATTTTAGCATTACCGGAACGATTTACATAATCGAAAGTTTTTATTTAAATTATTCTTTTTAAAAGGTGTAATTTGTGATGAAAATACATATTAATCACGCGGGCAAGTAACTCATAAAATGTATTAAATTTTCTTACAAATTCCACTAAAAATTATTAACATAAAGTTGTTAGTTGTATAAAACGGGTCATATATATAAGTTAATGAACCATGTTTTATGGAAGTTCGTATATTGTGACGGACGTCTACGGAACCCTACAATGCGCTCGGCCTAACACGCACTTTGCCGGCTATTTTCAACCCTCAACCAAAAAGAGGAGTGTTATAAGTTTGACATATGTATCTATGTATATATCTATCTGTGACATCGTAACGAATTGACCGATTTTGATACGGTTTTATTTCTCGACAGCCGGTGTAATCGGGACGGGTGTTAGTTATAATGAAGATCTATTCAGACGTGTGAAGGTTATCAGGTATTTAATGGTAGTTTACACTAAAATAACATAGTTACGTAACCATGATCTGGAGCGTCATCTGGAATTAGCGGAGGATACACAATTCCTCGCCAATAAATAGTCTGTCGGGAATTGTTTATAATTTTCAATTTCAGATTATTATACGATATGATTTGCTTTATCGATAACGTTCGACAATAATAAAATGGTGTCTGCACAAATTTAATTGTAATATAATTAAGAGATAAAAAAATTTTCAACGGTTTGTCATTCAGATCAAGATGTTTGGAAAAAATTATCTCATATATTTTTCTTTTTCGCTTTTAGTAAAAATGTACATTTTAACATTAGAACTCTGCACAAATATTGCTAAAGAGGTTTCTTACAAATGGAATTACATTTAATTTTTAATAGAGATCCTGTGGGAAAAGTTGGGAGTAGATAATTGGTCCATTATACAAATGATGTCTACAGATTTTAATAACTTAATATAATCTAATCAAGGGCGGATTCAGGGGGAATGGTCATGGAGGTCCTGTCCCCCCCTGGGCTGGGTCCAAGACCTAGGTACAGCACTAATTATAATTGTTAAACATGATGATGATTGACATGATTTCTATATTTTTTGTCACAATATAGATTTTATGTAAGTACATTTAATATTTAATAAATTTAATAAAATTTGTATGATCGAAGGAAGTTTAACCGAACTAACACTTCTCCACGTCCATTTTCCATCCATTCACGATAACTTTTTCCTGTATCG
Source organism: Hypolimnas misippus (assembly GCA_037950945.1). Classification (NCBI taxonomy): domain Eukaryota; kingdom Metazoa; phylum Arthropoda; class Insecta; order Lepidoptera; family Nymphalidae; genus Hypolimnas; species Hypolimnas misippus. Next base: position 7,424,220 of record JBBEEQ010000014.1, read on the forward strand.
ATTATTATCAAACTTAAATTATTACTTCTTGTGTCTTGACCAAAACTAGGTGACACCCCCCCCTAGGCAACGCAGCTGGATCCGCCCTTGAATCTAATAAGATTACATATTTGCATAAACTTTCGTACATATAAGAAGTAATTGGTATTAATGTATCTCTTTAATTCTGCTGTGCTGTTTTATGACACAGAGTTAGAATATTTGGTAGTTTTTAACGTAAGAACTTTATTTACGTAATAAAGAAATTAATAAATATGAATTAAAAGATACTCTGTATGTAGAATATTATAAACCAATCTATTTTATTATTTAGTTATAGAAAATGCAACATCCATTATTATTAAAAAATAGATTCACGGGGTTGTTATAATATTATAATCTCCCGAAAATCAGTGCCTACCGTGAAATAAAACACATCTTTAACATCAAATAAATTTACGTCATACCTTTTTGATGTTATTTATGGACCCTACAATATTTTTTTTAACATTACATTTCAAATACTTTTAAAACTTTTTAATAGTTGACTTTTTGGCCTAACAATAATGTTCCTTAGGTCTACTACGCTTAAAACGTACAATTGTACAGAAAAAGGGTAGACAGCTTACTACAAACAGTATATCACCCAATTTTTATTTATTATGTATAATATCACAGCTTCGTTGTCAAATTATTACAAATATTTATGCTAAGATCGTAGTTTCCATCGCATAACTGACTGCGCCCGCACGCTTTGTCTGAATATAGTAAAATTGATTTATCTCGTGGGCGACGGGAAACTGAATTAGTTCCCATTTCCGTTTTCAGTTAACTTGGAGGGCTGGGACGTTGGGTGTAACGCTGCAGTCCTACCAGCCCCTACTAACGGTTTCGTATGACCAAAATAATAAAATGTTATTGTATAGCCTATTTTTCCTTACATGTCTTATAAGTGAATAATTTTTTATAATGACAAATTATCATAAAAAATAATATTAAAAAAAAAAACCGTGATTATCGTCCAGGTTATTATTACGAAATAAGACACGTAAAGAAAAATAATGTTTAATTTTAATAGGTGTTACTGTTTTGTTGTTGGTAAACACGATGATTTTCAGGAACTGTTGTTGTTTATAGTGTGCGCGCATCGGAGTCGCGTAGCAGAGAGCGAGCGCTGGAAACCGGATCCCAATAGTAATAATGTCACAGAGTATCACTGTTACAAATGTCACAGACTATACAGTCACTTGACAGCCCATAAACCTTACGCCGATTGAGCGCAAATATATGATAAAGAAACTATCTAATCAACGATTATAGAACAGTTACTTCCTAAAATATCAACCGTAATTTATTTGAAGTTTTGATTATAAGGCTTGTGTTATCTACTTGAGCTACGTCACATCAGATTTATACAGATAATTAATTGATATTAATGTTATAACTGTAATAATGTCTATAGTTGAAATGTCTACTCTATTTTATTTCCTCTGCTATTTATACTAATATTATAAAGCTGAAGAAATTGTTTGTTTGAACACGCTAATTTCAGGAACTAAGGTTTCGAATTGAAAAATTATTTTTGTGTTACATAGTTTATTTATTGAGAAAAGCTAAAGGCTGTATTACATCATCCTACGACTCATAGGAGCGAAGCAGTAACCTGCTAATTTTTTTATAGACTCGTTCGAGTTCCAGTAGTAAATATTCTCTTATAAAAGCATTTCATCGCTTTGTAGCGATATGATAACTGGTTTACAAACATCCACGGGATGTCTTTGGGATACACTATACATGTACAGAATTCTGTCTGTGTGTACAATGTTTCAGAATACTATAATAATAATTTAAATTTACGTTGACGAAAAATACGCTCTAGGAAAGTATGGCATATTACTTCCATTATCCATAGATAATGTTTGAGAGACATTATTTGACGCTAAAGAGTCACTGCTAAATGACGTTCAACCTACGAAACCAGAGGCCTAATTGGACGCTGATAAACAATACTGTGTCAAGCCACACGGACATCATTTTGAGATAATGGCGTCTAAACATGTCAAATCGATTCTTAACAAATTTGTTTGAAGACGTATGTATATATCGACCTTTTCTATTATTTTATCATCATTTTTTAATGTGTTATCTAATAAATGGTTTTACAGATATTTGAGATTGTTTTATAAATTTGCAAAATATGAAACATTCAGATGAATAACTTTTTTCCGTATTTACTTAGTTTATATGACTTGATATTTTTTTTTGATACGTGACGCAATATCATAATACATGAATATCTCCGAATTGGACTTTTAGTGGGTTGACACGTTATTGCTTATCAGCATCCAATTATTAAAATCAAACCTTGCAATACTCTGAGAGTTTCTTATTTTTGTACTAAAAGGTTTCCTTTGACTAAAAAATGTGATATACGTACTTTTAAAATGGTAATTTTCAAGAATAGTCCCTCAAAGTTTATATATATTGTATAAGTATTAATAGCACTAACGAACCTTGTATTAACTGATAATAGACTAACGAAACATCAGTTTTACAATTAGAAATATGTTAAAAAGGAACGGATCTTTTCATTTAGCTTCCCACAAAGATTGCGTGGTATCGCAAACATGACAATAACGATTTGAAAATGTTTTTCTTGCGTAATATGTTTGTGTTATTAACGTCCCCGTGTGTACTTATATTTTGCGTATCATAAATTCTGGGATGACGTGTGTACAAAGGCTTGATAACGATCGTTACATAATAGACGGAATTAGTAAAATTGTTTTTTTTTTTATTTATTTCCTTGTACGAAGTAGAGGATATATTGTGCTAGCGAATTTGTTCTTACAAAAACAGGAGCGTTTCTTCGGATGAAAGGATATGGCTTTTTGAAAATGTCTTATCTTTCAAGGTATGTGTACGTTTTGGAAATGGTCGACCGCCCACACGTGATGTGTGCTTAGTAATTGACACCCTTTCGGGAACCCTACAACAAATAGAAACTTTAAACGAGTAACTTAATTATTTTATATTATTTTTATTATTTAATTAACTTAAATTATGTAGGTCAGTCGGGAGAAATGTAAAATTACGAGAGACAGTGATAAAAATATGAGAGAGAGTGAGTGATTTTGATTGATTTGATTTTGAAAAACTGGACTTTCATTCCGATTTTTTGACTCGGGAATTGAACCTAATACGTTATTAAATATTTTGTTACATTTAATGGATCCCACATCTAAAATGAATTAAAAACATTGAATTTTGATATTTACAAATGTTTGAATTGATAAATATTTTTCGGTAATTACTTGGTTAATGCGTTTTGAATTTTATGTGACTTATTTGTGTCAAAATAGTTCCACGCTTAGAATTCGATTTTGAACTTAAGTAAAGTTTTTGGAGTTTATCTATATAGGTAAATAGAAAATGTGTTTTTATACAAATACAAATATATCATACGAAATTTTGTTATAAAATAAAATTAATAAAGATCGCTTAAAAATAAATACACGACGAACTATCGTGTATGTATTCATAAAGTCAGCAAGGGAATATACAGATGCAGTTCGATTGTTAGTTAGGTATATGGAGTGCCCTTTTGGAATGCAGTTCTATTAATATGTGACATCATTTTTAAAGTAAAAATAACCTTTTAATGGTTACCCACGTCGCTCCTTTTGCGTGTGTGTGATGAGCGTTATGTAACGAGTTTTAGTCCGAGATCGCACTGCAAATTTTGTACTTATCTGTGTTTATTCATAACTAGCGGCCCCTCTCGGTGTCTCTAACGCTTAACATAGAACTTTCATACAAATTTCTACAGGCCGTTTTACCCCCTTAGTGATAATCTACGTCCTATAAAACCCCCACTCAAAGTTTAAAACTCCTAGCACTTGTAGTTTCTGAGATTTCGTGATCAGTGATTGAGTGACCTTTCGCTTTTATATATACTTAGTTTAATATTTAAAAAAAACAATCAACTTCCAAAGCAGAATTCGTAATTTCGTTCCCTTATTCCGGTAATCGATATACTTATTCCGGTTATTTCGATTTTAAAACCAAACGATTTTAATAATAATATAAAAAAAAAATTTTGAAAATCGGTCCACAAACGGCGGCGTAATCGGCGAACAAACATAAAAAAAAATATACGGTCGAATTGAGAAGACTCCTTTTTTTGAAGTCGCTTAAAAATACCTGTTTTTTTCAATTTGTCAAAATACTTTAATGTTTAAAAAATAGGCTTACATAAAGTTATAAGCTAAAAGATCTTAAAAATGACAAATATAGCACTATAAATAATATGAAAAATGCCAGAGGACGATCCACACAATCAACACCCAAGGTAAACTCGTCTAGCTCAGAAACACAGTCGTCTTTGTCAGGTGACGACTATCGGACTCCGCTATCATCTACGGAATCGGAGAAGTACGAGGCGGACTCACCAACGAAAAGACCTAAACGTCGACCAGCCGTGAACCCACCACAGGATGGCTTGGAATTACAGGGACAGCACGCTCCCGCAAGAGCTCCCGCCGCCGGTGGTTGGTCGCCGAATGAGATGGTCTCAAAAAATGAGAGTGTCATGCGAGCGTACTACGGGGCAACAGGTGGAGGAATCAATCTTACTGCGTATCGTTCGACGATGTTGTCTATGTTTCAAGCGCTTGAACCAACAGTGACCTTTACCGCCCAACGACTTTCGGACCAGGTACGGGCCATCCAACGATGTCACCTACTGGATGAGTCAGTACTGGAAAGGCTGCGCTCAAACTTACAACAACTTAACACTACCAGTGGTTCTCATTGTGTTCAACAATCTCAAATGGATACATGTGAGATAACCCTTCAGGATTTGATTGTAAAATCTCCTAGCAGTGTTGATAAGACGGTAAGTAGCCAGGAAATTGAGCATATGAGGAGAGCTCTCGAAGATGCTATTTTGAAATACAAACACGTACCATTTAACTTAAGACCTCAATTACCGATGCATAGACGTAATTCGGCGCTAGTGAGTGTTCTAGATAAAATACTACAAGAATACTTAGATAGAACTTTAGATCTCTACGATACGCATTCAATACTGTACCGCGAAGCCGTAGCGGTGTGTAATATTGCTTCAGTTAAATTTCCAAATAAAATTATTATAACAACTAACACCGCACCGGCTTGGCAGATCGAAAGGCGTATCTCTTTAACTAGAACACTTATAGGCAAGCTAATCTGTTTCAGAGCGGGCAATAACCGCCCGAGAGTCATGCGATTTGTGCACCAGGCGTTTGCTGGTACAAATATAAAAACCACTGAATATATGGCCTCAATTACAGACCGCATTGATTTTCTGAAACAGAAAATCTATGCATGGGCAAAACGCAATAAGTGATATAAAAAACGCGTAAATCGATATCGTCAGAATAGCATGTTCTAGAGTGATCAACGGAGAGTATACAGGAATTGGGAACCACGTGGTGATAGTGTAGCTATTAGTGTGTTACCGACACCGGATATAATAACAAATTTCTGGCGTGATACTTGGTCGACACCTATTGAGCACACTGAAGGTGACTGGATGCGCGGTGTCGGGAAAGTTTGTGAATCACTTAAACCAATGGACCCTATAATAATTAGTCCAGATGGCGTTTGTTCTGCTATCCGTTCGACGTCTAATTGGAAATTTCCTGGCCCGGATGGATTGCAGAATTTTAGGTTGAAGGTTTCGCAGTTCGCAGTCTACCCTGGCATCGCGGTTCCAAGATGCCCTCATTTCAGGTTCGTTACCTACATTTATGACCACTGGAGTCACAATCCTGTTATACAAATCCGGTTGTACCGCAGACCCAAAAAACTATCGCCCGATAACATGCTTACCCACTATCTATAAGCTCCTTATATCGATTCTAGCTTCAAAAATCTAAAGCATATTATCAATAATAATATTTTGGCCCCGGCGCAGAATGGATGTAAGTCGTGGTACAAAAGAACTTCTGACTTCTCTCAAAAACATGACCATATGCACAGGTACGTCGAAATCGAAAAAACCTTATTACTGCCTGGATTGACTATAAAAAGGCTTATGATTCGATACCACATACGTGGGTTATAAGGATTATTGTTGTCGAAGGAGGAAGGTCAGCCGGGTACTCCAGAAAAACCTCTCTCAGAACTAGGAAGAGTTTCATATCACGCCTATTGGAAATCTGTTATTTTAGAATTTCTTTACGAACACAAAGATAAACCATTTACATTTGAAGACGTAGCATTAACTCAGATTGGTATGGAGTTTGGTGTGGACAAATGCGCCATCCTTCATGTAGAAAGAGGTAGACTTGTTACGTCTGCACATATACGGTTAACAACTAATTTATCCCTACGATCTTTCAACGAGGGTGAAACCTACAAATATCTTGGAATGTCGAAGGCACTACGTACTGATGATGGGTCTATAAAACAACTGGTAAAGGACCGTTTCTTTTGTCGCCTGAAAAAAGTCCTGAATAGCCTTTTATCGGGCGGAAACAAGGTGCATGCCTTTAACAGTTGGGTTATGGCCTAACTTATTTATGCCTTTAACAGTTGGGTTATGGCCTTACTTATTTGTGGACTCAAACTGAACTAGACACCAAGCTCGCAAACTGTTAACGGCATACCGAATGCACCATCCTCGTTCATTAGTGATGAGATTATACATTCCCTAAAATGTGGTGGTCGTGGCTTTTTAAATGCTAAGAGTGTCCATAGTCGTGAGGTGTATAATCTCAGAGAGTACTTTCTCAGTATTAACGAGGATATGCACAAGGATGTGGCAGTTGACAAAGGTTTTACCTCGTTATCCTTAGGCAAAGAGAATTGGCGTAAACCTGTAGTCTTGGACACACTTGATCGCGTGACTGTATGGAAGAGCAAAGACCTGCACGGACGATTTTACAGAGCCCTAATGAGTTTAGATGTAGATCTCCCTAGTTCAATATCCTGGCTACAATATGGGAACCTTTTTGGGGAGACTGATGGTTTTGTCTGTGCAATTATGGACGAAGTTATCAAGACGAATAATTACCGGAAAAACATTATGAAAGACGGAACTCCAGATGTGTGCCGTGCATGTCACCGTCCTGGTGAATCGCTTAGGCATATTATTTCCGGTTGTTGTCATCTTGCTAATGGTGAGTATTTGCACAGACATAACCAAGTAGCCAGGATAATACACCAACAACTTGCTCTTCGATACGGCCTCGTGGATGTCGAGGTGCCTTACTATAGGTATAATCCTACACCGGTTCTTGAAAATGGTAATGCACTGCTCTACTGGGATCGATCAATTATCACTGACAGGTGTCAATAAACCTGATATAGTGGTAGTAGACCGGTCAGCGTGCCAAGCAATTATTGTTGATATCACTATTCCACATGACGATTATCTCGTGAAGGCCGAAAAAGAAAAATTAAGTAAATATTTAGACCTTGCCAACGAGATGACCGCCATGTGGAGTCTGAACTCAACAATAATTGTTCCTGTTGTCGTATCGGTCAATGGCCTCATAGCGAAGAGTTTCGATCAACATCTTAAGAAAATCTCAATAGGCAGTTGGATCAAGTGTCGGATATAGAAGGCAGTGTTGCTCGAGACGGCACGCATTGTGAGGAGGTTTCTCAGCCTGGAACCCTAACTGCTGACGGCCTGGGACTTACTTTGCTGCCGGTTGATTTCTATTTTTTATATTTTTAAATGTTTTTATATTTTATTTGTAAATATATTTAAAAATGTAATCAATAAGGAAAAAAATAAATAAAAGAGAAATTCTATGGAACGTAAAAGTATATCCTTTCAATTAAAAACATAATTTTCAAAATTGGTTAACGCTGAAAGCTGATGGAATCAACATGGAGCTATAATTTATAAGATCTGTTCAGACATTTTAAGGTTATCAGTGTTTTTCTAGTCATTGAAAGGATCTGAGCAACTTCAACTTGTCCAATCGACTCGAAATTTACCATTCTAGGAATATCACTACTAAAATAACATAGTGACGCAACCTTGCCCTGATCCTACAGCATCTTCTGGAATTATCAGAATACACAATTCCATACCAGCTTATATTTATTTAGGTCTCAACGTTTAGATAGTCGTGGGTTTTGTTTACACGATTGGATAGGATAACTCTGCAAAAATCTCAAGTCAATACTTTAAAAAAATGATAAAATTAAATAAACTTTGATAGGTAACCCTGCAGAAAAATGTTCTCTTTTACATAATCTTTTTTCAAATCTCTTAAATCGTTCATCATGCCTTAAAATTGTATTTTGAAACAGATGGGTAAGAAAGCGCTGGGATCTTGGGCTAAGTATTGATACGTAAAAAGAAAACTTTCTACACCTTTATAAATATTGCAAAGAGCCCAGAAGGTGTGAGATTTTATATTGTTAATGAGAGAGTACACTGCGTAGGAGTGGAAAGGGTAAAAATAATTATTATCATTGATGGGTAAATATATTAATATCATTGATTTGTAGTACATCAATGATATTATAGACTAGATGGTACCCGCAACTTCGTCTGCGCAGTATGAATAAAACTTCTAAGATAAAAATAGCCTCAGTTATTCCTTATATTAGCTATCTGCGAGTGAAAGTCCCGTTAAAATCAGTCCAGCCGTTTAATAGATTACCCAGAAGACAGACAGACAGACAAAAATTTTAAAAATTTTGTATTTGGATTTAAGATGTAATGTATATACTTTCATATGCGTTTTTTGGAAAGCGATTAATTTGAAATAATCACAGACACTTCAATTTTATTTATTAGTATAATACTACAAGTATGGCTCATGGATTTTGCATCCAGTGTCCTGACCGTATTTAAACTACATTGCCTAGCAACAATCTACATTTAGAAAAAAAATGTTGCAAATAGGTTAATGGACCTTTAATTTAAATGGAAATATACATATTTACCATTAAGCATATTGCTTAATAGTCTAATACGTTAACATTTTATAATTTACGGTATATTTTACATCTATAAAATTGTAATATATGTAACAAAATGATAAGTTTAATTAACTTGAAATTTTATTTTATTCTTTTAAAGCGTTTAAATAAAAAAATATTATTATAGTATATAATAAATTTAATTTTTTTACATTTTTTTTTTTGTCTTCACAGGACATGTTTCTTCATATCAATAAAACGTCATTGTTGTCACACTCTAATTTTTTAATGAGGAGAACTTCTAGTGAGTTGATCATAATTAAATTTACATATACTTGGCCGGCAGTTAAGGTCAGATTATCATAATAAAATGCATACTTACAAATTTTTATAACTGTGGTGTTGACCGTTGAGGAATACCATCGTCGGAAGTCAAGCATTTAGATTACCATAAAAGTGCATTATCATTGAAACTTAATCAACAAGTAAAATTTCAACTCCATAGCCCTATAGCCCATAGGAAATGATGATGGGCCCAGCATTGTCCCAAGCTTGCGTCAATGCTTGTCGTGCTGGATCCACTGCTGCTCACCGTCGGCCAATCTTGATTAAAGTCTGGGATAATTAAGGAATAGGCTTGGTGTACAGTACGGAGTGAAGGTTACGGATGCCAGGCCTTGAACTCGCAACAAATAACCGAGTCTCGGTTGCCTAGGGTCCTATTCAAGACTGGGAGCTCTTACATAGTAGGATTCAGAGGAAGTAGTACCATTTTAGTTTGTAAGACTTGACTCAAACAAACATACATTAAAATGCATATTTATAATTAAATAAAAGCTCTTAAAATCTACAATTATTTATCATTAACAGTTTGTCTACAATCGTCCTAATAAATGGATACTCTTGAATATTTTTAAAGGTTAAACAAATATTTCATATTAAATCGTAGATGTTAAGTCTACATCCCACTGAATAATGCATAATGTAGCGTCTTGTAAATTGAGAGTGAGTGGAGAGAGCGCCCGTGCGTGGTCATATTAAGAGGATCAAGATTATTTATTTTTATTTACCTAAATTTGCTCGTGCAAACTCTACATTTGTTTTTCTTCGTCTGAGCTAGTAACAGTTTTAAAGGCTTATTTTAGCAATTGGACGACATTTTTTTACGTCATAAAAAAATTAACGCATCACAGTCGACGGTGCCTTTTAGGATCTCATGATCCTGTCTCGATGGTCCGGAATCACACATAATAGAATACAAAGGATGACAAACTTCCGCATGGCCAATGAAGATGTTTGCCATGAGCAGAGATCGAACCCGCGATCGTTAGCGCTTCAGGCAGATGTAGTGACCATTGCGCCAATCCGTCTGTCTAAAACATGTATATTGCAATTTTGTGCCTTGAGGTTCAATGGGTTTGAAAGATTATAAATAGTAATTTTTAACGCATCACACTCGACGGCCCCCATTAAGATCTCATGACCTTGTGTCGGGGGTCCAGAAACACACAACACTAACATAAACACCCAGACCACGACAAACATCCGTATGGCCAATACAGACGTTTGCCACGAGCGGGGATCGAACCCGCGACTCTTAACGCTTCAGTCAGTTGCAGTGACCATTGCGCGTGAAAAGATGAGCTCTAATTTTGTCTGGTAGAATGTTGAAATTATCGTATTTGCAAAGAAAATATTTTTAATATGTATACCACCACGACAATTATTTTATCATCTTGTTGGAGCTTTGTTCTGGAGTTTAATTGACGATTGTTGCCATCGGGAGACTTATTTTGTAAAACAATCGCTATCAAAATTGGCTAAAATTTGATCGTTACTTTGATTTATTTTTTGATTTAATAAAACCTCAATAAACGGGATATCAAATGAAAAAATAATTTTTCAAGTAAGATCTGTAGTTTTAGAGTAACCAATGCATACAAACTTATAAACAAATTTTACCTCTTTATAATATTAGTATATATTAGTAAAGTTCAAGTTAAGCTTCTTAATATAGCCGAACAGAACAAAAATAACTTCTTTATCACTTTTTTTATACGTATAAAAGTTCAACTATTACGTCACATAATCTGTTCGACGCTTGGGGTGAATTAATTAATTTAGCATATATTATCAATTCATTGACACATTTACTTACAAACTGCTTAATAAATAATTTACTAGACGGTATAAACCCTCTGATGCAACCTGTATTCGTTAAATAAGTTCTTAAACTAAATTATGGGTTATATTAATAATAATCATTTGTTATTTATAAGAAATCACTTTATCCGGGTCTTCCAAAGATATTTTTTATTTTATTAATGAACTAGCTGTGCCCGCGACTTCGTTCGCGTGGATTACAGAATGCTTGGTATGTCTCCTGCAAAGCAAGGTTATAATAGTTAGCGGTGCTGCTTAAGAAAGGAGCTTTTTTACTTTGGATTTGGGAACTTCCTGGTTGTATTTATAAGCAGACACTAACTTAGATACGGTATTCCTCCACGGTTTTCACAATGAATGTTGAAGAAAAGTGTTTTGTGCTAGTCTTTAAAATTTCGACTGTAAAACAGTATGTTCCCGCCGAGGTTCTCCTTATATTATATTTTGGGTGACTTTTTTAACTGAGGTTGATAAGCCAAATCCGGAACTATAAGGAGTCGCGACAAATACTTAATAGAGTCTCGTGTCCGATTTTGAGAAATCTAAACTGCATCATAAGTTGTTTTTGATTTCATGATTCTCCAGGCCAGAAATAGAATCCACTAATTTTGAAATAAAAAAATACATTCTGTATTATTGCACCTCCTAATAGTGTCACCTGTAAGAATCAACTTTTGGAAAGTAATAGAAAGCGACAAATTAAAGAAAAAGATTTATTTTTTTACAAAATAACATTAAATCTATATATGAATTAGAAGTTAAGTAATCGATTCTACACAGAACCGGTAGGTTTAGAAAAAAAAGTCTGCATTACTTCGAACGATTTGTTTATAGGTTGCATCACAATGCTAGTCACCTACTAAAGTAAGGAAGAGTGTGAACAATACAATCGAAAATATACAAAGTGAATAACTCAAACTCAAAGAATGTGAAGTTTGTTTTGGTCCCCTTCACCTACTCCGTTACCTAGGTAGGTTTAGATAATTCTTAAAAGGATGGATCAATTTATTAAAAAAGTTACATTTCACTGGACTCGGCTATTGTACTCACACTTGTTTTAACATCCCGTTTAAAAATTATTAATTTTAAAATTTCACTTTTAGGTGTAATCAAATAAAATATAATAAATAAATTTCGAAAAATAAGCCTTTTCTTTTTGTTGGAGTTAACTGTATACTCCTGAAGTTGATGATCCTTATAATATGTGACAGTATCAGATGGTGCAAATGTCAATTTTCTGCAAAATCACCGTGTTCGTTTCTGGCTAGGAAAACCTTTTTTTTTTTCAAAAAACTAATTATACAGGTTTAGTTTTTATCCAAATCAGCTCTGTGACTCCTTTAATTATTTTTCGCTTATAGTTTCGGTTGTGGTCTATCATATCCAGTAAAAAATTACCCAGTAAATATATTATTATTTAAAATTATTATATTTATATAATATATATCTTTCCTATTTCAATCAAATATTGTTCACTATTTCATTGGTTTCAATTTTGTTCCTTATTACATTTGCTTTCTGCCAGTGAAAGTTTCGTCAAAATCGGTCTAGCTCTTTCAGATATTAGCCGAAAAAAATTGAGTGACAGAAAGACAGACAAAAATTTTAAGATTGGTAATTTTGTTGTAAGTACCGTGTATACTTTAATATGCATTTATTTAAAATTACAAACGGACACATCAATTTTATTTATTTTTATACCTTCCCTTTTTAAATCGGAAATTGTTCACTATTTTATTGGTTTCTACAATATTTTGTTATCGCGTAATTCTCTTTTTTACTTATTCATTAAAATAAATATATTAAAAATAGTAGCTAAAGTTAATCCTTATAATATTAGCTATAGGGGCTGTCCATTAATTACGTCATGTTTTGAAGAACTTTTTAGAATTTGTAATATTTCGTGAATTTCTTCTTCCATCTCCTCTCCCTTTCTGGACCTCACGTGATTAATGGACATCCCCTAATTGCTTGTGAAAGTCCCATCAAATTTGATTCAGCTGTTTCAGAGATTAGTCATAAGAAACAGACTGATAGACAAAAAATTAAAAAATTGATTTTTTGATGTAAGTACTGTATATACTTTCATGCATTTAGTGAAAAGCATAAAATACTGTTCGATGTGAACGCTTAAATTGACATAACTTTTTTTTATGAATCGATTGAAATGAAATAAATACCAAATGTTAAGTGAACCTTACTGCAATATAATCATGAAAACCACATCTAAACCGGATAAGCCGTTTCTGAGATTAGCGGGCGCAAATGCACTGATAAACAGACAAACAGACAAAAATTCTAACAATTATTGTTTTGGGTTCTATTGCGTATGTAAAGGCCCAAATAATTTGTTTTTTTCATATATCTTCTATGTACAGACGGCGATCCGTTAGAATTTTTTTTATATATGTATAGATTAAAAATATCTAAAATAGCAGTAAGCCTAAGTCACTCCTTATAACATTTGCTAACTGCAAGTAAAAGTACCATCAAAATCGGTTCAGCCGTTTCAGAGATTAATCGGAACAAACAGATAGACAGACAGACTGACAGACAAAAAATTAAAAAATGTATTTTTTGATGTAAGCACTGTATATACTTTCATGTATTTAGTGATAGGCACAAAAAATGTTCAATGTAATTCTTTAAATTGACATAACTTTTTTATTTATGGACCGATTGACATGAAACAATGCCTAAATGTTAAGTGAAGCTTACTACAATATATTAGTGAAAACTGCATCTAAATCGGATAAGCCGTTTCTGAGATTAGCGTGCACAAACGCACAGATAAACAGACAAACAGACAAACAGATAAGAATTTTAAAAATCATTGTTTTGGGTTCTATTGCGTTAATAAAGGCCCCCAAGAAGATTTTTTTTCATACATCTTCCATGTACAGACAGCGACCCGCTAGAATTTTATTATTAGTATAGATTAAAAGTACCTATCGTAGGGTAGATTGGGTACAGTTGTAACAATTTTCCTTCAAACGCCCACAGCACTGTCATTTATAAAATCGTTGCTTGTTAAAACCGTACCCATCCTCCCCTATTTTTAATCCTGAATTTGAAACTGGCTGAATTTTATTTAAAACGATGTTTTCGTGTCATACACATGCTTTTATTATTTTTTGTTTTTATTCGTAAGTTTTCTTTGTGTTGTCTGTGTGTAATTTTTTCTTTTCTTTGTACTATCTCATATCAGAGGTAAGCACGATTTTCCAGAGGGACCTCGAAGCTTTGATGGGGAGAGGGAGAGATTTAACTGGGAAATCAAAATGATCGATTAAATATTGTTATATTTGGGCAGTAGAGAGACTAGACAAATAGGTCGAATAGACGCCCACGCCTCTTTTCTTGTAAAAAATATACTTAATAATACTAAGTGAGACTCGTATGTCTAAGAGATTGAGAATTAGTGGTGCCGTTAATACAAATAAGTACAGTCGGGCTTTACTTAAATTCATCAAAAAAACTTCTTAGACTAAGTTAGCTCTGGCGCCCCGGTCCTCCGATGGGATGACCTTACTTAGTTTATTATACTTTAACCTACTAATCTAATTCTAGACACTTCTCTATAAACACAATATAATCTATTTTATATCCAATTAGATTTCATTATCACGCAAGCAATAGAAATTGTTTCCAGTTCCCTTTGAAGTTAAGTAGGTAAGTTACCCAACCTATTAATAAAATAAAATAATTTTAAGAAAGATAAAACTCTAAAAATAGATGGAAACGTGAGGAAATTCTCTATCAAACAGAGTTCCAAGAAAAATGAACTCCCTCATCCCTCAACCCTCACCCCTGAGTACGATGATTCAAACGAAAACTGTTTCCCACCCCCGCCTAAATTGTATATTTTAAAATGATGTAATGGTAACTGTAAATATACAAATTCTTTCATTACGCCTATGAAAATTTACTTTCTAGGAAGAAGGAAAAATAATTTTAACATTACATTTTAAGTATTCACTATTTTTGAGTATGTCGAAATGATGCTTTCATTTTTCCGAAGATGTTTCCGCAATTTCTAGCATGGCAGATTAAAACTTTTTTTTAATAAAAATAGTGGTCCAACGAATCTCTCCTTATCAATATTGGACGCATTAGAAGAACGTATAACGCAATAATACAAAAAATATATTTTAAAATTTAAAATAATCCCTGATAATCTAACAATTGTGAGCATTTTAACGAGCCCCAACACAATACTTCTTCTGTAAGATGACGATGCTGTAGCATCAGGTCCAGTATAATAAAGTTTTAAGTCAATTAGACCAGTAGTTACTCAGATCCTGTCAACAACTAGCAAAGTGATAATAACCTTCAAACGTCTGAAGATATCCGGAAAAATTATATCTATAAACCATCTCGATTGCATTAGCTTTCTAACAAAAATACCTTATCAAAATTGGTCATTTCGTTAATGAGCTATGATGCCACAACAGACGTACACAGGTCAAACTTATATCACCCCACTTTTCTGGTCGGGGGTTCAAAACAGATGAAGATGAATAGGATGTAGGGGTAGGGATTTGGAAGAGGAGGCTCCCGGCTATCTCACTCACTTTATTAAGCGAAGTTTTATTACCTACTTTTTGTTAGAGTGTGGTACTGCTAAAGTTAATGTATATTATGTAGCCGCCATTTTTATTTAGCGAAAAGACCTATTCTACTAATGGGATATTCACAGCAATTTTTTTATTTAGATTGAGATATTTTTTAAGATCGAATTAAAACAAAAAAAAAATAAACCTACAGATATCTGAACATTCTAAAACACTTTATTTAAGATTACAAATAACATTGTTTTTTGGCTATAATTTAGAATTTTCCTAATCTATATTTCTAATATTGTAGACAAAAATATATATTGTAATTCGAATTGATACTTTATTTATACTGTATTTTTCAAACTGGATAAAATTTTTTTTATAAAATAGATACAGTGACCTCTACCGTAAAATACCATAACTATGAGGTAAACTGAAATCAACGGAAACACCATCTGGTGTAAATATACGAAACTGCGACATCAAAAGACTTATTCAATCAACGCCATCTAACGTAGGGCGTCGAATTGACGAACTATCCACAAAAAAGCTAGATGGGAGTAGTTGTTGATTACACATTTTATATTTTTTTGTTAACGGAAATATAATTATTATACCATAACCTTTATAAATTGTATTTTAAAACAAAAGAGCAATTTGATTTAATCTAGTAGGGAAATTTTAAGTCGGAACTTTACTACTCTAATTATATTTACTAGATTCAATTTTGCAGATATCATTATGCAAAAAAGGTAAATATTTTAGTAAACATTTTTTTCCTCTTAACACCGATTCACTAATGACAAGTTATATATTATGAAACTAGTTCAGAAGTAAAAAAACGAATTTAATAAAAAGTTAGACCTAACTACTAATAAAACCGGTAATTATGAGTTTCACACACACGAAGGGTTCTGGGCATTTTGATATTCGCCATCTGTGTTATTTGTTATTTGTTGTTATAATAACAAAAAAAAAACAAACTCTGTGAAAATTTAAATTTTCAACCTATTACGATTCATAAGATAATAAGTACAGCCCGTTGACAGATGCGAAATTTCTTTCTGCATACCTTAGCCCGCATAACAGTCTGGTCATTCAAAAAGGTGATGCCAGTCTTTTGACCTCCTTGACACTGTGCAGGCCCGCGCCGTCCATAGGTGCAAAGTCGTGCAACGCACGACGGCGCCGAGTCCAAAAGGCGCCGGGCTTATACTTAAAATTTTCAAATTTTAAATATTTACATTGGATTCCGTATTAAAAACATTGCGGAAAAGACTTGTAACTGACTTGTAGCTTGTAGTGTGGACTAAACCATTTTCTACTAATATCACCACTACAAAAAGGCGCATATAAGACAGTTGCACGACGGCGCTGATTAGGCTTGGCGCGGGCCTGGCACTGTGACATCGATACATAAGCTTAATATAGTTATTTTAATTTTATCTTTTTATTTTAATGTCTCCTTTGTATATTACATTATCTTTTAAATAAAACGCAATTAGCCACTATTATAGTGAATTAAATATTACACATTGTAACAAATAACTTTATTTTCAATCAATTAAAAATAATTCTGATATAATCCTGGATTTCCCGGCCATCTGGCAACCCTAACCTACACGAAGTTTACAATAGAGACTTGTAACAAAAATCTGAATGTTCACTTGTCTTAGATCACTATTATGTAGATCTCTGTGCGATGTACTTATACATTCGCAAGGTTTTCGTCCAAAGCTAGCAAGATCTGTAGTTTCGAGTAGAAAAAGAAAACCGGTCAAGCGTGAGTCGTGTACACAAATAGTTCCGTACCATCGAACAAGATGTAACACTATATACTTTTTAAATACTTTTACAAAACAAATAAGATAAAGGCGGATCCACTGTTGTGGGCACAATAGGCATGCCCACACCTCTAATGGACTTGTGGCGTCACACACATGCCTTAGTAAAATAATAATAAAAAAATCGTGCGTGAGTGATTCAAACCAAGTTTTTACAATAATTATTCTTCGTGTCTTCTCCAACATACGTGACATTGGCAGAATATTTTGCGCATAAGTAGCGCGGATGCACGCCATACTATAAGAAAAAAAAAATACAATAATTATTTTCAAGTTATTGTCATATACAATTTTAATCTTTAATAGATATAGATATTTATGTGATTCATATGAGCGAGTGCTAATCCGACTCGCACTTGGCCGCGGGTGGCTGTGACCATAACCTTTTTTGAAGGCTAGATCCGCGCCTGAAACAAGATAGGCGCTATAACAATACCTATATAAAATTATGTAAAGTGTTATTAGTATTATGGTAGTACGATGGTTATTGGTGTATCGGTTTATAAAAAAACCGAGTTCAAAAAAAAAATAAGCGTCTTCGTTTGCTTTGAGGACATAAGAATTTAAAGTTGATTTAAAAACTAAACCGCTGCACCGATTTTGATAAAAATTAAATGGAACTAATCTGAAAGTATAACATTTGAAATGAAGAAAGAATTTTCGAAATCAGTTAAGAAATGACGGAGTTGTTAGGTATCAAACATTAAGAAAAACATACGCGTTCTTTTTTTAAACCGGTTGAAAAAGGTAACATCACAGTAAAATAGCGTCACTTTGATGAGAAATGCTTTGAAAATATATTAAAATTCGATCAATAGATTTTGAGATCAATTTAACATCCATATATGGATGCTGATAAGCGATAATGTGTCAACCCACAAAAAGTCAAATTCGGATATACTGATGTATTTTGATACTGCATCACCTATTTAACATTATTAAAAAAGATTGGAGACATATAAACTAAATAAGTACGTAAAAAAGTTTCTTAATTATTTGATTCGAATTTCAAGTGCGTTCCATATTTTGCAAGTTATACAATAACCTCAAATATTTGAAAATCTTTTCATTAGATAAAATATTAAATATATTAGTCTGAATTTAATTCATTATACGTTTTATCAAAAAATAAAAGAAAAGATATATATATATATACCTACTTCTTCGAACATATTTGTTAAGAATAGCTTTGATATCTTTGGACGCCATTTTCTCGAAATGAAGTACGCGTGGCTTGACACAGTATTGCTTATCAGCGTCCATATAATTTTCTCTTCATTAAATTATCTACTATACTGTTTTTATACATTTACTCGTGGTCTAATTATATTAGCCTATTTGTAACTTACTGCCCACAACAAAAGTAGCGAAATAAACACATCTAGTATTTTAAAAGATGAGTGAGTGAGACGTCTAACCCACTTTCCAATTCCCTAAGTTGTATTCATCCCTTCCTTTTTATCTTTTATTTCTTTTTAAGCTGGCAACGCATTTGTGGCTTGTCTGGTACTGCAAATGTCTATGACTAGCGATGATCGCTTAACATTAGGTGTCCCGTTTGCTGGTTCGCTCGCTATTTCCATATGAGTAGTAAAAAAAGTAAAGTAACAGCCTGTTAATATCCCACTGCTGGGCAAAGGCCTCCTCTCCTATAAAGGAGAAGGTTTAGAGCTTAATCCACCACGCTACTCCACTGCGGGTTGGCGGATATATATGTGTCAGAATTTCTCTTGGCACATGCAGGTTTTCTTTTACCGCCGAGCTCGAGATGAATTTAGAACTAATTTAGCACTTGAAAAATCAGTGGTGCTAGCCGGGGTTTAAACCTGCTATCATCGATTGAGATCGACGTGTTCTAACCACTGGGCCATCACGGTTTATACCATATAAGTATAGATTATAAAATAATATTGATTTTATAAATAACGGAATATTCTATGGGTAATCTGGCGTAATACCGGAATTTCGCGTCTTGTCCCGTGTCCCGGGATTAAATTATATTGTCCAGGATTCCAGACACCTAGTAATTTTTAACAGAAAGTTACAAATATTCGTCCTATAGTTCAAGAAGTTGTAATTTTTTTGGGAAAATTATGTCCTTTTTTAAAACCATTTTTTACTTCAAATATCTAAAAATTGTTGTTCTTTTTTTGGTGTCTTATTGTTTGTAAAACTGTAGAAAATTAATTAAGTAGTAGAATTGTCCACTTGATGAATCTGGCAACCCTATACACGTTAAGGAATTACCAGTACATAACTGTCCTTAGGTAACTTGCATTTGTGTGTGTTCTTTGAATAAAATTCGAATAGCGTAACAAGATAAACGCGTTGTTATTACTTTTATAGATAATTTCGATGCACAGATAACACATAACATATACCTACAGACAAGCGACAACGAAGACTGAACTAACTTCACACCGTCATTGCCCTTAAAGTTAATAAAATAATGTTATATAATTTTACATGGAATTAAAAAAATGGCACAATAACAAGGAGAAATGTTCGTTAACAAATTATTTTATTGAAATAATAATATTCGTTTATATTTCGAACCCCGAGCAATTACTTAAGGCGACAATTATACTTGTAAATTTTACTCAGTCTTACTTTTAAATTGTTTATGATTGAACGCCTGTAAGAAGTTACTATCAGTGGCATTTTTAAAAAAGCTTAGGTTACCTGGGTAACTACTATTGGGCAGGTCACTCACCAGGTTACAGAGTTGTTTTATATAAGTTATGACAGTGAAACTTACAAGTACAATTCTAGCCTTAAGTAAAATTAAGAAAAAAACTAAAATAGCAATATACTCTTATTAACTCTAAAAGTGAAGCCAACAACGCAACCAACAATATTAAAAAGAACTTAAAATGTTAACATAAGACTTGCACAAAGGTTTAATATGAATTATTAACTAAATAATTCTCACAATGACAATCAAAATGTTGTTTTTCGGTAACATCTAATAGATACTTTTTTGCGATTACTAGATACACGTTTCTTAATATATACAAAAAAAAATTAAAATAATGTAAATATCACGTTTTTTCACGTTTCCTAAAATAATCGCGGAAGATGAGAACCGCGCCAAAAACCATGCAGACCGTTAAGCCGACCGGAAAACCGCACGGGCTCATCCTGTATTACGAAACGAGCGTAAAATAAAAATATATACTTCATTACATACAATAAACTTAATATCTTAATGTTATTCTAATATTTTTGTTCATAATTCTGTAAACTTATTATTTGTCTATTTGATTTTTATCCGTCTGATCCAGACAGAGAGTAATGTTTAAATAAGTACTTAATGTAGACTAAGTTTAGTTTCAAATTAACAATATTTTTAACCTTCCACCAAAAAAGAGGGTTGTCTCGAAATGCTATGATACGATAAAAGATTAATGAAATATATAATTAGTAGATAAAAGATTACATATTTTTCTTAAAATCTGTTAATACAAATCATAAATACAAAAAGAAAAATCATATTAAAAGTTTATTAAATACTAAAGGCATGCAAGCATTAATCTGATTCCGAGGAAACAGGAAGTGTGCCCAGTGAACTCTTCCATTGTTTTTCCACTGGGTACCCGTTTAAAACTATGACCTAGGTTAATTTGCCTCTAATTATTAAACTTTATCTATGCTATTATTACAAAAGTAATTATTTTGTTGTATAAAAAGCTGCATGCAAATCGCTTACATTTTGAAATCATGGATCTAGATTCTCTGACACAAAAAGTCCTGAATCCAGGTAATCAAACACAGGGCCGAATTTAACCTACAGGAGACATTATTAAAAAAAAAATTAAAAAAAACTTTGGTACCGTGGTATTCAAAAACTTAATTTAAATAGTGATGTTTCATAATTTTTACGAAAAGGCCCACATCTCAGAAACCAAGGGACTTTTACGATAACGATTTTTTAAATATATTATTAATATCTTACTCATGGCTATTTATGACTTGGACTTACCCCCCTTAAGTTATTCGTTTATTTTTAATATAATCTACAAATCTCAATATAATCCAGAAAATTAACTATTTTAGCGTTCACAAGAAATTTATATTAATTAAAGTGTTATCCCATTAGTTTTAAGAGAGTCAAAATCATCAATAACTTCTTAAAAATCTGGCATGAACTAGGCCCCCATCGATCGTAGGGCCCTGGACACTTGCCTAGTGTGTCCTATGAAAATGAGGGGCCTTATATACCTACAGGTATAAGGGTTAAATGTTATGTGAAAATGTTTGAAAACCCAAAAAAAAATTAAATAAACAATAATTTTACAAGCTCCTTTGATATTACGATGACCTTCTATAATGCATTCTATATATATATTAATTTCTTAAGCTATTCATATGTTTAAAAGTAAATATCTTGTATACGAAAAGATTGACTATAAAGATTTAAAGAAGAATTTAATAATAATATAAAGTCTTAGATGGAATACAAGTAAATGAATTAATCATTGCATTAATATATTTATAATTTTTCTATCTTCAGTAAAAGTATTTAGCAAAACCAAAGAAGTCTTTCTTTAACCTACCTTACCGAACAAACATACATAAACAATAATATTAAGAAGAAATGATTTTCATTGATTAAATCTATATTTACCAAAATTGATAGTTACGAGGTATCACATATAGAGCGACTATATAATTGTCTATTAAAGCAAAAATCTTATATCTCAAATATATAAAGATGAACTCACCATGAGATTGCCGATCTCAAACCAATGATTGCAGGTTCAAACTCTTGTTAATTACTTTATAAAATTTGACATTAACAATCTGTACTTATTTCCTTTATTACTTATTAACTTTGACAAGCTCGACGATTGAATTGTTTGCCCAAAGTTACTCCCGGCTGTCTAATCAGTCGCTAGCTGGTTGCTAGGCAACGTCGTCCAAAGTGATCGGCAGTCAGGATACTAAAATCCATGACCTTATACCATATCTATAGTTTATAATATCGTTGGTTTTCAAATGCTTTTGTATTTAAATTTAGGTATATCGTGTTTGGCGATAGAGAAAACCATCGCGGAGAACCTGCATACCTGATAAATTCTGACACTTGTATATCCGCCAATCAACAGCGGAGCAGCGTGGTGGATTAAAGTCAAAACCTACTCCTTAATAGAAAAGGGGATTTCCCAGTTGTGGGACGTTCACAGTTACAATAACCCATCACTCTCTCCAATGCGAAAATCTTTGAAACATTCCTTAACTTTACTAGGTATAGTTGGCATGAGTAGCTTTTAAGGATTTGGTTCAGATTTTTTTCGATGCGTGCTGGTTACGACACGATATGTACCTTCACCATCGTATACGAGAAAATTTATAAATGTTTTAACAAATAAGACATATTTGAACCCGCTATCTCTGGTTCACATTCCATTATTCAGTTCGCTGTGTCAGTGTCATTAAAATGTAAAGTCCTCCTGTAACTTCTGTTTTACTTGTATTTCTAATAAATAAAAATAACATAGTATAGGTTCTTGTAAATGTATTTTCCTATTTATGATATCGATATAAAATAATATGAAGTAAAAGAAAAATAAATGACAAACTTTAATTTCAATAATTTTCCTAATTTTTATTAAGCAACAAATAAACACCTCAAAACAAACAATTAAAATGCTATACAGGCTTATCTTAAAATCCTTAAAAACCGCAAAAATCTACAACACTCATTAAAACGAAACAAAAAAATACTAACGGAGCGGTGTTAAAATGAACAATTCAATTTTTAAAACAAAGAAACATCAAAAGGACGCGCGACACCGAACCGTTTCAAGCACTCGATTGGCTGAAAATGGCTGACGCTCACGTGCTATTGGTCAAAGATAATGTTTGTGGACTATCAGTTTTGCGGGGGAGATAAACCAAAACTTAACCGCAAATGTTGACAGAAGCTTTCCAACTATAACACGAACGAAACTCAACCTTAACTCCTTTTAATAAGTCTCAAATTTAGTTAAGTGCAATGTTTACGTCTGGGTGAAATCTGGATGATGAAGCGAGACGGGAAATCAATCGACGAGTTTTTAATGGGTGTGAAAAAGAGAGGTATTCTGTAAAGGGTTGCGTTACACTTTATAAGTAAAATGTTATGTTAATGTTTGCATACATTAAGCCTACGTTTTCTTTCTAATGAATATTAATTCCGAAGCATTACGTGTATTTGAGAGCTTTCAGCGACAGATAATAATAATAAAAAAGAAAGTTATAGAAGAGATTTTAACAGTCTTAAAATATTTTTTTTAGTTGGTAAAAAACATTCACGGCACTTGTAATGTTATCAATATTGACCATTTGTAAATCATCATTTAATTTTTTAATTAAATTATTAAATATTAAATCCTTAATAAAGTTTAAGTTATCTTTAATAAATATCGTTAAAGATAAAGGCAGTTGAAAATATCGAAACAAATGAAACACGTCATTACCAAAACCAACTCCTTATTTTACGAAATAATTTTATTACAATAGATAATTTAAAACTGTCCAACTTCGCCCCACCACTCGGGGATAAAAGAGGAATGGGCGGGGCGCAAATTAAAACTGAAACACGCATGAAAAGCTAGACGTCTCTTTCCCACAAATGAGCAATCAGAACTGCAGTAAGCGGCTTACAATGGGAGTTGACACTCGGTGGTATAACCGTCCCTTTCTGTTTTTACTCTGTCAAATAGAGCTATCTCGTTAACAGCCCTTCGTAGCTATAAAGGTATAAGCGGAGTACAGTCAGTTCCACGTGAGACTGTATTTTGTAATCAGTGAAGTGGCGCCTTTATTCTGAAGCGCAGGCACAATGTTCGCGCGTTTGACATTTTGACATTTAGTTTGGCGGGAATACCAATTCATGTTTTCAGATACGCAAAGGCTTAATTTTATACGGTCCGATATTTTATAAGTGAACACTTTTGATATATTTGTTGTTATAGTGATGTTAGAGGCCAGTTGAAGATTGTTACAGTTATTGCGCTTGCAATAACTTGGATTCTAGTTTATTTTAAAGCAATAATAAGGTAAGATGGAATTAAATTATTTATTATAATTTTTACTGTTCAATGTTACCGATTTCCCATAAACACCAGAGGTCGCTGAAAATTGAATGGTAAATTTAGTTTTAAATTAAAAACAGGTCTAAAAATTATTTACGAATGTTATAAGAGACTTACGCCTAAAGTACTTCGTTTTAGCGGTTTAAGTGACCCTTTAGAAACTTGGGACAACTTTATCGTGGTCTTTCTCCTTGGTTTTTCTTTTACTGTTGTGGTCGGTACCGTATTTACGCTTTCCACATGTAATGTCTTTAAATCCGTGTTAATTGTAACTTCACTTTCATTATTGTTAATCTCTTTATTGAATTCCTGAACATTTTTATCAAAGATATTAGTATTCTTAATTACCGTCGTTTCTAGAATGTTTTCTGAAACGTTATCTATAGTAGTATTATATAATTGATTTTTAATAATTAAAATTTCACTTAAATTATTTTTGATTTCTTTTTTAAATTTCTGTATTTTTTTATTCGTAACATTAGTAACGTTAGCTGTCATTGCCGTTTCTAGAAAACGATTTTCAGTATTAGGTGCGGTTTCATATTCATTTATATCTGTAGTTTCGTTAGCAATGTCTAATTTTATGGTCGTTGCTAGAACTTTATCTGAGAACTTCATACTATCTGAATGTACATCTACTAATTTTTTCTCCATAAAATGGATTGATTGTTCTTCTTTTTGTTTATAATTTATTGTAGACTCTGTATGTACTTTTGGCATTACAGATCGAATATCCTCCATCGTAGAAGTATCAAATACAACACTAGATAGACTAGTCATTGAATCTAAGTCTGTAGTTAAATTTTCATTAATTGTCTGTAATTTTTTCGTTATAGTTTCCATTGTAGAAGCATTTAATATAATTCTAGCTAGGCTAGTAGCAGTTTTATCTAAAACTTCTTCTAATTCTCTCGTTAAAGTTACATTACTTGTATCTGTAACTTTAAAAGATTTATCATTATGAAGTTTAGTGCTACTCGTCTTTTGTTTAACGTTAACCTTTTTAGGTTTTATTTTAAATATCTTTCTATTCTTTTTAGTGGTTAATTCGTTTCTTTGTTTCATAACTCTGTTTGTTAAAACGCTTTTAAATTCTTCCAAAGATAGATATGCTTTCGGAATTTTCGATTCTACTGGATTATTTATGTATATCAGAGGGTCAGAATCTGTTCTTAAGTTTTCCTTTATCATGAGATTGTGTACTTTAAAACCGTTGACATCCTTAAGTCTTTTAACGTGTATCTCGTACTGTTTATCGTTTTTAAATAAGCGACGCGATGATATGTTAGTTTTATCTAAAAAATTTAAACACAATATCATAAAAATATTGCATAAAAATATATAGCATATAAATATAGTCTATAATTTTATATGTGATATATAATATTTGCTGCATTATTTTACATTTTGAATTAAATAATCTAGAGAAAAACTTAGCAAAGTTGATACTTATAATTCATATAATTAAAAAATACCTATTTTCTTGTCATTGTAAATATAAAATATTTTAGATCATTTTACTGATTCATTACACTGCAAAAATTTTAAACTATGCCTACGTATAAAAATATATAAAAAATAATGATTTACCATCTAAAATAGCTTCCTTATATTTTAAATACAAATCCGATACTACATCTTCAGGCACGCTACTCACTTTATAATTATCACCAGAAACAAAAGGATTTAAACACAAAAATAATAAAAATAAAGTTAAATTAACATAAAATCGTTCACGATAACGAACCATCCTTTGCCTTAGTTGACATGTTTAAAAATAAATGAAATGCAAGCAAGAAATTGACGATTTTACACTCAAACGCATGTATGCGTTTCAATATCGATGTTTTGAATCGCTCTTGATCTTAATACCTTTAATCGAGCAATTCTTGTACACGTATAATCTGAATGTCAGAAACGGTTCCAACAAAAATAAAATTTAGTATTTCGGGGTTTCGGAGGCGATATATCGATTTAGCTATGTTTTCAGGGAATGAGTATTTAACATAATTTCCAAAAAACACAATTCACCAAAAAAAATCCGAGCAAAGTTCAGTCATCCGGGTTTTCACTTATTTTGCGTAGTACCAAGTGACAATATTTCGCTTTGCGTCTTTCAACGAAAATATAAAATTTAGTAATTTTTTTTAATCTATTCTGACTAGCTTTGTCGTGAAGTCTACATAAGCATAACCTAAAAACAATTAACCGTGACATTAGAATTTTGAACTTATGAATATAGTATCATTACGTGTAGATACATTTACATACTGAAAACTTGCGACCCATGCCGTCTTCGCCCGGGTTACCTTCAACCCCCGATTCATCCTCTTAGAAGTAAAATTTTATTTCATTCTTACCAAGCATTTCATTCTTACCAGAATAAGACATATTCGTGATTCTTACTTTGAACATGACGGACTTCAATAAAACTTTTCATTCCTTATGTTACCCCGCTAGGGGTGTAATATCCAAAAAATCTTTCTTCATAAATAGTTACTACCAAAATTCAAGTTTGTAGCATCAATAGCTTAAGCTCTCTTTTAATGAATGACCCAGATGAGGAATGTAGAGATAGAATTAGACGAGAATCACATTTGTAAGTTTTACTCTCGTAATTAATATAAAACAACTCTGTAACTTGGTAACGGTTAACTAGGTAACCTTAAAATAGCTGTAGTTGTCAAAAATAAGGCACTAACCATGTGTAAAGCAATGATCAAAAAGTTATATTAATATATAATTACATTTCTTTTTAATAGACAAATATAGGTAATGAGGTTTATAATCAGAGTTTTTAAGCCAGTAGTGAAAGTTAGTAGTTTAAACTGGCTTTTATAACAGTAAATAATTTTTTCACGCTATATTATGTAGGCTATATACTAATATAATAAATATAGATATATAGATGTTTATAACTGGTAATTTTACGATATATATATACACCTAATAAAGTCATTTAGAATATTAAAGTGTTACCAAATAAATATTTTATAATATATGGAAAATAATGTTTAAATTAAACGGTGAAATGACAATCTTACTTGCACATGAAGTGTACTTAAGCGTAGAGAGCCAAGTTCAATATTATGATATGCCTTGCTTGTTGACTTTATTAAAAGAAGTGAAATCTAAATGTATACCAAGTTCAATGGTCAGTCCTGAAATGTATGCATAACGATATAAAATATTTTATAACAACTTAAAATATTATTTCTTCTTATAACTTAGGATTAATATATTAAAGCTAAAGTTCAGACTTGGCTAGTTGTCATAAAACGTGCACAAAGTGATCCCTTAATAAGTTTCCTATTGACTTTTTCGGAATATTACAATTTTTTTGTATACATATTTGGTAACACTTTGTCATAATGTTGTTTTAGAACCACAGTGCGCATTTAAGTGTTAAAAGTTAAGATATCATCAACCTGAATACGAAACTTTTTGAAATGGCGAAAACATTAAATTTGTTTCTGGAACTCTTTCGCCAAATTTTCATTTTACATTATCTACTGAATGTAAATTTTATACGCATACTATTTTTTTAAATCTCTTAAAAATTTTCTTGGTACCTAGTTACTAAAAATATTAATCTAATCTAATGAGTTTGTTGCTTGTACTATGGAAAACAACGAACAGAGTGTTTATGCACAAAATACTTTTATTTATTGCAATCTCTTTCATTACAATATTTTGATGTTATGCATAATTTACAAGTACAAGATTTTATCTTTTTTAAATCAGTAGCAATATATTATATGGACGCTGATTAGCAATACTATGTCAAGCCATATGGACTTCATTGTGAGAAAATGGCGTCTAAAGATGTCAAACGTATTCTTAATAAATTAGTTTGAAGACGATTATATCTTCTCATTTCTATTTTTATAAAAGTTCGAAACATTAAATTTCCATTTTTCCGTACTTATCATGACTTGATGAATATTTAAGTAATGTTAAATACATGATGTATTATAAAATTTATAAGTATACATCAATATCTTCTTTTTCTGGGTTGACACATTATTGCTTATCAGCATCCATATATTAATTTACTTATAGTTTTATATATATCCATAACGTGTAATTGTTACAAAAAAAAAATTACTAAAAAAAGTATTAAATCCTTAACCTCGGTTGAATCGTAGTCGGATAATAAAAAACCGACTACATAAAACCAATAACAACTGTAACCAAGGACCGTGACAACCCATTAATAGGGTTCAGTGGTCGCCGGGAACTCACGGGAATTTCGTTTGTCCGTCTATCACACTTGTGTGAGTAAACAGTGTCGACTTTACGTTTAATTAATGTTTTGGTAAAAACAATTTATTTTTAAATGACTTCTGAAACATGAGGAGACTCTCAATTTATCGGGAACTTTTTGGTATAATTTTTTTTGTTGTTGTTTGAAAGGTATATATAGTATATCTAGGTCCCATAAAATTTTCTACAACATCTGTTGATAATTTTGGTACAAAAAAAAACTGGAATAAATACCTAAGTCATCTAAATACCTTAACGAAAGTTAAGTTAAGTTAAAGTTTGAAGATTTGAAAAATTCTTTTTGCATTGGATATACCGTTTATTGAGAAAAGTTATAGGATTACATCACGCTTCGACTCAGGAGTGAACCTTTAATGCAAGTGAAACCGAGATCGTCAGCTAGTCTAAAATATAATTATAATTATTGTAATGAAGTAAAACCACTTTTTGTTCCGATGAAGTCTTTTATAATTCAACTATTTGTTATCATTTATTCATGACAGACAGGTTGGCGTAGTGGTCACTACAACTGACTGAAGCGCTAACGGTCGCGAGTTCGATCCCCGCTCACGGCAAACGTCTGTATTGGTCATACGGATGATTGCCGTGGTCTGGGTGTTTGTGCTTGTATTGTATGTGTTTCCGGATCCCCGACACAGGATCATAAGATCCTAATGGGGGTCCGTTGAGTGTGATCATTCCTTACTTATTGTCACCAAACTCAAGCATAACCGTTAGTACTTTGAACTAGAATATTCCATGTATTTAGACAGGCACAATATTATATTTATTTAAAATATTCATACATGTTTGTTTTTATTTATTTTAATACAATATCCAAATCCAAATCGAATTACACATCCACCATCTTTTTTTTCAATTCCCATCAAAAACTCACTTCACAGATTATTAAATCAACATTCTTCAATGTAATTTCAAAAATATATTCATAACTATTCAAATAAAACATAAAGCTATCGAAATATTAAAATATTTATAAATATTAATTATAAATTAAAATATTTATAATAAAATTCATCCTAACCTAACCGTAATATAGTCGATACTCTGCTAATCGTAGATTACTTGGATGCTGATAAGCAATAATGTGTCAACCCACAAAAAGTGAAATTCAGAGATATTGTTGTGTTTGATACTGCATCAAAAGTACAAAAAAACGGGTCAACATTTTTAAAATAATAATAAATTCGAAGCAATTAATTAAGAAACTTTTTTCCGTACATATTTAGTTTATATGACTTAAAATTTTTTTGAATAATGTTAAATAGGTGATGCTGTATCAAAATACATCCATATCTCTGAATTTGACTTTTTGTGGGTTGACACATTATTGCTTATCAGCATCCATTTAATGTCCTGAAGAAACGCAGTAGCGAATTAGCAATTCAAATAATTATAATAAATTATAATTTTAAATTAATTATTATTATAATAATTTTTAAAATAACGGCCTGTGTAATGGAAGTCTAATAAACCAATTTCTTTTCCTATTTAACTTCCTGACGAATTTTCAATTTTTTTCTTAGTTCCAAGCACTAAGAATATAATGAACTCTTGTGCATTTTTATGATTCTCAACATCAATCTAGACTGGGCGTTATCACCTAATTAAAAAATCTATTAAGAAGATAAAAAATTGAATCATTTATAGATAGATAGCCAAGACAATTTTATATAAAAAAAAAAAAAAAAAAAAAACAGTTTTTGCCAAATAATAGTGCATATGGGCAGTTTTCCCACGATTAACACAAATATAGTATATAAGTATGTTAGTGCCATTGTGACCTTCAGTTGCCTTAACTAAACAGATTTTATTGAGTGAGATGTTATTGAATTCGTATTCTTCTGAAGTGTCATAGAAATCAACATGATGGATGTCAGTTTTTTTTTTATTTACTTTTATTTGTTTCGTTTCATACTAATATTTTAAATTATTTGTCAAGTAAAGTACCAGCCTGTAAATATCCCACTGCTGAGATCTCTCCTATTAAGAAGGTTTTCGAGTTTTAGAGTTTATCGAGTTTCTTGCCGCTTCTTGTTGGTAGAATCTACATTCCGAACCGGTGGTAAATTAATTAATTAATTAGTGTTTAGTTTTCTTTTGTTTTTGTATTGACGATTCAAAAGTGCTTGTAAAAGCCTACTTGAATAAAGCATATTTTGATTTGATTTACCACACTGTTCTACTGTGGGTTGACGGATATACATGTGTCAGAATTTCTCTCGTCATATGCAGATTTTCACGATGTTTTCCTCACCGCCGAGCTCGAGATGAATTTAAACACAAATTTAGCACTTAGAAAAATCTATTGAGATCGATCTAAACACTGGGCCACATCGGTTCTTATGAAACCAGCAAAACGATTAATAAAACCATAATTATAGGTCACCACCATAGAAGAGTACGGGGTGTACACGATGCTGCCGGCGCAGCAACTAGCGCCGATAAGCCCGTGGCCCCCCGACGCCATGCTGGACCGTATGGACGACTTGGCGCACAAAGGTAAAGGTAATGGTGACCACCATTTATATCTTTATTTATATTCGAATTCCAATTTCAAATTTCTGGTTAACGATCTTTATTTCGCAAAAGATTTACATTAGAGTTATTAAAATAGCATAAAACATTTTTTAATTGTGTTGTGATATTTTGAGACAATTATACAATATGATTTACATTCAAAGTTTTTATATTTAATACAAATAAAAATAATTAAGTTCATAACTAGAAATGTCACCTACGGTATAGTAATATATACACTTTTTAAGGGACTTTTGAATCGTCAAGTTACAGTCCATGTTTCATGACGATTTAGCTAGTGTTGGCGCCCCGACGGCAACAGTTCACTTGAAGTCCGTATTCGTAGTCGTATATTTTAAATAAAATATATTACATATATAACGCTAAAACAAGCACGTTATGGGATCTGGCTGGTTAAAATACTTAAATAATTAATTTGTTACATTTATTCTATATTGTATACTGAAGTGAGAATTTTATTTGTATGTTTGGACACGATAATCTCAAAAGCGTCTCGTCTTTTGGCTATCTGATTCAATGACACAGTTTATATACTACGGTATATACAAAACGAAGTCTGTACGGATACCTAATTAAACTAATAAAACTGCTTCTAATTATTACAAAACACCAACAATTTTATTTAGACCTGCACCACAAGCATCTCGTGTTGTCTGAAACACCCATCCCTGTGACGTCACCCGTACCAGTCCGTCATACGTATAAACGTGATTAATTGGAGTAAGCAGGGTTGTGGTGAACAGGGCACAGCGGTGTTAACCAGCTCGGCGGCGTGTTTGTAGGAGGCCGACCGCTGCCCGACTCCACGAGGCAGAAGATCGTGGAGCTGGCCCACTCGGGAGCCAGGCCCTGCGATATTAGCCGCATCCTGCAGGTCTCCAATGGCTGCGTGTCCAAGATACTCGGCAGGTGAGTTGAGTTTTGTTAATATGAGGTGGGTAATAGTATTTACTAATGATATCTTATACCTATCGATATGTAACGTTCATACTATTTGACGTTAAAAATCTGTACCCATTTGAAACTTCGATAAGCTCGTCATTATCTTACTGAACGGTAGCTTGTTGCTAAGTAACAAAGTTGTCGGTATTCTGGGTGCTAAAATCCATGACCTTATAACGTATCTATGATTATATAATATATAGACAAAGTATATTTCTGGCTACGGGAAATGATCTTAGTCGAAATTATTGAGACGAAATATTTCCATACCTTTTCAATTGTCTATAAACAAATTCATTAATGATAAACATATAACATCATTGTTTTTCAGAAGTATTGATATATAATCTGTAAGGAATAAAAATGTAAAGAAAATATCATCTTAGTTTATTTTAACACCAATTTGGACTTGGAATTGGTGTTAAAATAAGGATATTTTATGAAAATTTTAACAATTAAAATATGAAAAGTCTCAACAAATTTTTGTGTAACAAGATGTCATTTTCTATTTACAATTCAAGATCTACATACTTAGGTAAAACTGTTCATTACTTAAATAATGAGGCAACAATAAAAAAAAAACAAATAAAACTTCTAAGAAAAAAAATGTGTCTTAGATACTAATCATGCTATATTTTCGTCTGTAATATGACACACACACTGTGAGAAATTCCAATAAAGTGAGATTTATGCTAAGATTATTCAGAAAAAGAATAGCGAGCTTGGCTTGTGATAAATATATTTTTTTACTTTCATAAACCTACGTCACGTTTCTTTGAACATAAAGAATAAAACTTGGATATATTTTTATAACATTGGGTCATATTCCGTGAAAAGACTGACTCAATTACAAATATCAATATACCTATAACCAAGATTTCGGTGGATAGAATTAGTAAATCTTGTCTGAAATCTCGCATATATAAATCCTAGTAAACTATATGATAAATTATATGTAAATAACGTTATTAAGAACTAGCTTACCCTACACTAGCTGCCCCTCGCAGTTTCACTCACTTTATGGTATCTGCTTTACTCCTGTGAGTCGTAGCGTGATGTAAAATTGCCTATAATCTTCCTCTATAAACGGGCTATCTAACGCAAGTAGATTTTTTTGTTCTATTTTTGAGATTACTCGTACATATAAACTCACATATACATTTTAACTCGTTACAATATTAGTATAGATGACGACAAAAACGGTATGATTAGAACACACTCGTCAATATTAATTTTGCTGGAAGATGAGCCTTTTAGGTTCGTTCTATTTTACATTATTTCCAAACCCCACAACAGAAAATGTACAAACCTAAAACGTATAGATTAACTTATAAGTTACACACAATAAAATCGAATAGACATTACTTAACCTTATCCAATATTCAAGACGAAGTATTCGACTAGACGAAACCGCAATTGTCATAATACGTAACCAACTTAGTATTAAGTTACATGAAATCATCCCAAAAATGCCGTTGAAACTAACACCGTTTCTAACTGGCAGTGACCACAGCAATGTCTTCTAACCGCACCTAGGTGAAATAACCTTGCCAAATTAAAAAGACCCCAGATTGTAGGGAAGTGGTTCAACAGTACAGGCTTCTAATGTTGGTATGCTATTAACAAGGTGACTTCGAAGGTTGGTCGAAATGTAATTTGAGTATGACTATTTCACGTGCATTGAGTGTCGTTTGTTTTTTGTTTTGTCTTGAGGTTAATTAAGTTTTATGATATTGTTATTGGGTAGTAAACTATTTATTTAGAATAATTTAATTTACTTATTTTTTTTTTTTTATTTTGTAATTTTGAAAGAAAAAGCTTAGCGTGCTAGTCAGATGTAATAACATCTCGATATGAAATTTTTCTACTTTGACGACAGATTGCCGTGGTCGTTAATGCATCTGACGGTCCGCTCATGGCAATGTTTATCGTGGTCTGGGAGTTTATATTTGTGTTGTGCGTGTTTCCGAACCACTGACACAGGGTCATAAGATACTTGGGGCCGTTGAGTGTGGAGTGCAGCTTACTAGGTTATATTTCGCAAAAAACTTATAGAAAATAGCAGACCTAAGTAAATTATAACATAATAAATTTTTAGTAAATATATACTATAAATTATGTGCAAATTTATGATACTATACATAATGTAGAATTTTGTGATATTGACTGACTAAAAAATCTAAGTTTGTATCTATCGCATTGAAGATATACTCTCCAAACTTAATGATCACACACACAATTACAAAATACGAAACAAAAATTAACACACAAGTAGGACCATTATTAAATGTTCATTTATCGTGTGTGAGTCACAGATGTATATTTCTTTTTACATATATCTATCTATATAAATAAAAATCATTGTTTCTATGTTTATCTTCTATGCATTTCAAAACATTGTGACGGAAGCTTAGTAGGGTTTTCTAGGGACGCTCGCGAGAGTTCCTAACCTAAAAATTCCATATGCTTTAGGTAGTATTGCGACGCACGCCGGGTACAGCTAGTAACTTATGTAAATAAAAACGTTATACATACTTAAGTATAATATAAAATCAAACTTTGAAACTGAGTAAAACAAAATGTTGGTAATATTTGTCATCAAAAAGTGAAGCTAACACTATAAGACATTAGTAAACCAAGAGGATTAGTGTTAGATAAAATTACTTACCTATTAGGTAAAAGTAGTATGCCTGACAGCTGGCGGACAAGGCGAATAAAAGTACAAACCGGGTATCGAACCCGATACCCGGGAACTTGACACCATCGTGCCCTACCGCCGATGGTATCACCGTAGCTCGTAGGTGACAGCTTATGCGGGTTTTAGGGTTCGCTTTAATTAATAAAAAAACTTAATTAAACTGAAAGGGTCAATACTAAAAAGTTTTTAAGGATAACTAAAATTATGAAAGTATCTTGAACGTACGACTTATATGTTTTATTACCCAATTTAAGTTCTATAGATATTTTTTTATACTTACAAAATAAAATACATAACTTATTTTAATTTAAATGGAATTCAAATAGATTCCACATGTTTAAATGGACTTTTCTATTTACCGTTTATTTAACATCTATTAAAATGGCTTAATTATATATACCTTATTAATAAAATACTTGTATGAGACAAGAAAAAAAAATATTTTCGAACGTTATTCATTCCATATTGTCATATTAAACATAAGACTTATAGTTAGTATTACATTTGGACGCTGATAAGCAATGCTGTGTCAAGCCACACGGACTTCATTTTGAGAAAATGGCGTCTAAAGATGTCAAACGTATTCTTAACAAGTATGTTTGAAGTAGTATATATTTAGCTTTTCTTTGATTTTTTGATAAAATGTATAATTAATTAAAAGCAGACTGATACATTTAATATATTATCTAATAAAAAGTTTTTCAAATATTTGAGATTATTGTATAAATTGCAAAATATAGAACGCACTTGAAATTCGAAGCAATTAATTAAGAAACTTTTTTTCATACATATTTAGTTTATATGACTTAAATTTTTTTTGAATAATGTTAAATAGGTGATGCTGTATCAAAATACATCAATATCTCTGAATTTGACTTTTTGTGGGTTGACACATTATTGCTTATCAGCATCCATTTAATGTCCTGAAGAAACACAGTAGCGAATTAGCAAATTAAATAATTAATAATTGTGTACCTATAGGTATTACGAGACGGGATCGATCCGACCTCGAGCGATCGGTGGGTCGAAGCCGCGGGTGGCCACCGCAGAAGTCGTTAGCAAGATCGCACAGTACAAGCGAGAATGCCCGTCGATCTTCGCCTGGGAGATCCGAGATCGCCTCCTGAGCGAAGGAGTCTGCACTTCCGATAATATTCCTAGCGTGAGTACAATTAATTTTATACCTTAAAACGAGTAATTCTTGTATATACAGAATTATTTTTTTAACTGGACGTTCGTAAATATAAAAAGGACCTTTGGGCTGATTTTTAAGGAAACTAAAAATGCATCAATAATTTTTTGAAAAAAAAAAAATCTTGAAAAAATAACACCTATATTAATGCGCCATATACTGAATCTCGGACGATATTGAATACGAAGGGCTCCGATGATATTCATAAAATTTAGTATGCAGGAAACCTTCTGTGGGGAGGATAAATCGATCTAGCTAGGTTTCATTTTTAGATTATGTCACAAAGACTTTTTTACGAGTTTTCAGACAATGATAAACTGTTACTAAATTATTTTTTACTACTAAATCTAAATATAATATATCTAAAAAATAAAAAAGAAAATACCGAGCACAATTCTATAATCCAGGTGGGTACAAATACATTTAACTCGTTAATACTTTGAGTATATAATCTATAAATGTACATTGAATTAAAACATTTTACACGAATTAAGCGATCGCGGTCACGGGTGAGTCTACAATATTTATTAATACTATTTTAATATACGTTTATTTACTTATAATGCTTATTTAACGATACAATCAGTATGTAAAAAAGGCGAGTTTTACATTTTCTATATTCGGTGTACCAAAAAACAAATGAATCAGTTATATAATATACCAAATATACCTTTTTGTATTTTAATTAATTTACATAATACTTAAAATGAAAATATTCTTTTTTATAAATTCCTTAATTAAATAACATTATTTTGTGAAAAAAAATTAAATAAAGTCTAGTAAAAAGGGTCTATTGCTGGTATTGATACTTTTGTAAAAGAAAAACGAATGACGCTAAAACAATATGTAATATTTTGTAAACTCACACTCAAGTGCGCTTTCTATATATAATAGAAAGCGCACTTGAGTGTGAGTTTCTATAATTTGTTGTTAAAACGTCAATAAATGGATGCTGATAAGCAATAATGTGTCAACCCACAAAATGTCGAATTCGGAGATATTGATTTATTCTATTAATGTGACATATAATTAACATTATTAAAAAAAAAATTAAAAACTTTAAACCAAATGAGTACGAAAAAATTATTTTGAATATTGAACTGTGGTCTATATTTTACAATTTAAAATAAACTTATGTATAAAAAAAACGTTTTATTATACCAATTTGCTTTTAATGCATTATACCATTTATCAAAATAGGAAAGAAAAATGGGTATAAACTACTTTAAATAAATTTATGAAGAATAGGTTTTACATCTTTAGACGCCATTTTCTGAAAATGAAGTCCGTGTGGCTTGACATAGTATTGCCTATCAGCGTCCATATATCATGTATATATGCGTATAATTTTTAAAACGAAATCTTCAAGAAGTGCGTTGCTGAGGGAAAAGGTAGTATTTAATATTTGAAAGTAACTCACTTATTCAATAAACTAAAAGTTTTTCAAATATTTGAGATTATTGCATAAATTGCGAAACATGGAAGACACTTGAAATTCGAAACATTAAATTAAGAATTTTTTTTCCGTACTTATTTAATTAATATGACATGATTTTTTTTAATGATGTGAAATAGCTGACGCAGTATCAAAACACATAAATATCTCCGAATTTGAATTTTGTGGGTTGACACATTATTGCTTATCAGCATCAACATATGAACATCTAGAATAATGTAACTTTCAAATGTTATCATAATTTTTAAAATAGGTTTAGTGGTTCCGGAGGTTACTTCGCACATCCAGAAATCACTCTTTTTTTTGTTATATTAGTTTAATATATAAATAAATACCATATTTATTATTTTTTCTAGTAATTTAAAGGAAATTAAAAATTCCGTAAAATTTGAAATATAAAATATATGTTATGAAATGTTATCTATAAATTCAATCCTATTACCTATAACTTATATATCTACTAGTAATCCTAAAAAATAATATCTAACCTTGTCTTAAAATTTTCACGAAATATGAACCCCGAAGATTTTACGGCAACGCCTTTCTTGAGTACTAAAAACGAAAGGGCATCAAAAAACACAATGGTGTCGTATAACGGTAGCTATAGTTCGATTATATACAGGGTGCTATAACGCCTTATCTTCCCCAGCACTATACAGGCCTCCCCTTTCGCTTACCCTCCTCCCTCTACCGTGGCAAAACAATATGACGTTATAGCTTTTTTCTTCATCTTTTTCTTTTTTTTTTTTTTGAATACGAAGCCGCTCCCTTCAGGGACTTGGACGCCGATACGACGTATATAGGATGTTCTAAAACATATTCCATATATTATTTTTATGTAACGGTCGTTATTCAATACCAATAAGGATACGCATGAAAAAAAAATGTTGTTATTCTTGAGCATTTATCGTTGTATGTAAAATCTTTAGAGCTAAATAAACACCGAAACGTCATTAAAGATTCTAAAATAAACGTTATCTTTCCATCTTTTTTATATAGTGCATAAAAGATTTCAACAACTTCAGTATCCGAATTTACGATTCAACTCTTTACCGTAATGTGTAATGTAGCGAAAAAAGCACCTAAAACGCTATGTGTTCACTCGTCGTTCAGATATTTAAATCTTTTGTTTAAATTCGTTTCTCAATTCGTATTTAACTCGGTAATTCGTTATTCAACGGTATCCGTTCTATTCGATTTAAAATCGCGCGCCATTTTGGTCTGGCCAATAGCATGGCTCTTAAAGAGCATACCGTGGTATCGCATCCAATTGGTTCGGACCGGGTGACCGATACACGAAGCGAGCGCGCGGCTGGAAGAATAACTTCATTAGAAGAACAAAAAAGGATTCGTGATTGAGACCGTTGCTGGTTTCATATTCAGAAGTTGTAAAAACAAATTATTAACATTGTGCGTCCACAAGGAACCCTTCGACACTCCAAAGTGTTTTAAATCAAGTCAGTGTACACGGACATCTAGAACAATTCAAGATTGTGTGTGATTCTTTCGCATCCAGCTGTATTAGGCCACCACGTGCTGGCTATCCACAACGGAGATAAGGCATCCAGAGTTTAGCCAGGTGCCCGGTCTGGCGTCCCAAGATACTACAGGTACGTGCTTGTTATTGACCAGACCATCGCGTATAATTAAAGTCTTGAACCTCAAACATCGTTTTTATATCGACAGAACAATTTCCATTTCTTATTCGTGTTCTGACCCAGAGTGACGTTACCGAGCCCTTTACCAGGTTCGTTTCGTCACATCTTTTTGGTGCCGAAACCCGGGAATAGGTATCTGTTAAACTTATCGGGAGTCTTATTTAAATTCAATTTAATATAGCTGGTATTTTTGTGTAAATTGGTCGTAATTAAACGTAAAATATAAACAATATAGATTTTAATAATTTAAAGTATTCATCCGTAATTAAACATTCGTAATTTTCATGATTTCGTTAATACGTAAATTATAAAGTTCATATTCGGCCATATTTATTCAATTCATACAAATCTGTTTTACATATCGTTACCCATTCGAGAATATTCGTTTCATTCGTTTCCTTCGTTCTTGTC
The DNA here is from genome assembly GCA_037950945.1 of Hypolimnas misippus. Taxonomy (NCBI): domain Eukaryota; kingdom Metazoa; phylum Arthropoda; class Insecta; order Lepidoptera; family Nymphalidae; genus Hypolimnas; species Hypolimnas misippus. The sequence continues at coordinate 7,463,960 of JBBEEQ010000014.1, forward strand.
ATTCAACACTAAACGCTAATCATAATAATTATTAGATTATCTATATTCATTCATTCTTTTCATATTTATCGTACAGAATGACAATGATCGTAAACAATACTGACTAAAAGCTTTAATTACATTATTCGTTTTGTTAATAATAAATTATCGGTTTACAACTTATTTACTCGTAAATTCTTATTCGAAATAATATATTAATTGTTACGGATCACATATAAACAATCTAATTATCTTTTGTCGGTGTTTATATGTATCTATTCGGCTGTGACAGTTCTATATATTAATTTTTTTTTTTTTTTCGTTTCGTTAAGTTACAAAACTATTCGTTCAAGTTATTATATTAACAATCTCATTGTTCATCGGTGTTAGTATAGTATTTGAATTATAATCGAAATCGATTGTAACTTAATTATATACGTTTATAAGTCTTTTGAAATAAAAGAGCTGAATTCGTTTTTCGAAATAATAACTAAATATTAGGTATTATTATTAAATTCGTTTCTATTTCTTACACATAAATAAGATTACGTGAATCTTATTTTGCTAGTTGTCGCATAATTCGACGGGTCGGTAATTAGCGATCTTTTCTATTCACTTCGCGGCGGCCGGCGCAGTGCCCTGTTGTTTACAATCTGAACGCTTATACATATCTATAACCATACGTTTTATGCGTCATCGCTTACATTCGTTTCGTTTGTTGTTTATTTCTTTATAGAAATTAATATACGTTAATATTTTTTTTTGTGTTGCTTGCTTTTTAGTTTTATTTTAACATGTCATTTAATACTAAACGTTCAGTTCGTAAACTTAGCACGGCAGGTAAATCTAAAGCGAAGTATAGGGAATCGGATACATATACGGTTCAAGATTTACCATCTTTACGGCGTAAACGTACGATTGCTTTAAATCGTATGTCAAAGGCCTTAGAAATCGGTAGCCAAGCTAAACATGATGGTAGTCAATTCGATCTATTTTTTTCGTATTGTGATCGCGTGGAGAAAATTGTGTTTGATTTTGAAGACGCACATTTCTCTATTCTGGGACTGTTGGAAGCGGATGACGCTGATTATGATGATAACATACAAGCGCGTTTTGACGATATTTATTTTCAAGTAATGTCATTACACCGTAGTTTAAAGAAGAATGACTTAAACTCATCCGATAGCATTAATAGCGATTTTAACCCGAGTAAGTCATCATTGTCTCGAGTTCGGTTACCCAAAATTCAATTGCCTACCTTTTCAGGTAATATTAAAAAATGGCCTGAATTTTATGATACATTTAATGCTCTTATTCATGATTGTCAATCGCTTACCGACGTTGAAAAGTTCCACTATTTAATCTCTTCGCTGAGCGGTGATCCGTTGTCTCTTATTCGTGTATTCCCTGTTACGAAGGAATACTATTCGGATGCGTACGCGACCTTGGTGGCGCGTTATCAAAACAAAAGAGAACTTGCTTTTACTTGTTGGAAGGATATTTTGAATATTAATTTTAAAATTCAAAACGCTAATGATTTTCGTCGTACTTTGGATTGTATGGATGAAAATTTAAGTATCTTGAAAAAATTAAAACTTCCTGTTGAGCAATGGGATTTCATAATCGTTTATTTCGTTTTATCTAAATTAGAACCAAAACTTCGTCGTGACTTTGAGGAGAAGTGTTGTAATTCCGAATTTCCGCAGTATAACCAATTAAAAGAGTTTTTACACTCAAAATGTGAGGCTCTTATTCGCGATAGTCATTTTAATGAATCCGCGAGAGGTGTTCACACTTCTAAAGAGACTTTTAAGCCTTCTGCAAATTATACTAAGCGTTCAGCTGTGTCTCATACGTTAGTAACGAATACTTCTCATGAATCTCTTCCGCCTTCTAAGACTATCAATAATATGCAATCAAAGGAAGGTCGTAAATGTTCATTCTGTTCAGATTCTCATTCGATAAGTCGTTGTCAGGCCTTTCTATCTAAGTCTATAGAAGAACGCATGTCTATTGCAAATGAGCGAAAATGGTGTTTTAATTGTCTTAAGCAATCACATCAATTAAGGAACTGTACGTCAATTTTCCGCTGCTTAAAGTGTAAACACAAACACCATTCGTTGCTTCATAAAGATTGTGATACTAAAGAAAACCCTTCAAAAGGCGTCGATGCATTTTCCGCGTCACTAATCGCTAAAGGTTCAAATAGCAACTTTGGTTCTAAATTTGTGAAAAATACAACCGTGCTTCTCGCGACGGCTATTGTCCAGGTGCTTGGCGCTGACGGGCAATATCATTCCTTCCGTGCATTATTTGACACCGGAAGTCAGAATAATTTCGTAACTCGTAATGCCGTTCAATGTTTGAATTTAAAACCGTATCCTTGCGATCCAAATATCAGTGGCTTGGGAGGCGTAGCCGCCGATATAACCGATTCAATTCACTGTTCTATTGCTTCTAACAACAACCAATTATTTGATATCGATTTATACGTAATTTCAAATATTTGTGGTGAGCAACCAATAGCCAAACTAGATACCGTCGGTTGGTCTCACATTCATTCGTTACCGTTGGCGGATCCTGGGTTCGATATCCCGGGTCCGATCGATATTCTATTCGGTGCTGATATTTTCGCCGAATCGATTTTAACCGAACGCATTCAAGGTAATGCAAATCAACCTCTTGCTATTAATTCGAAATTCGGTTGGCTCTTGTTAGGTCGAACGCCACTCGTAACGTCAACCTTATTACAATTTTCTCCGATATCGAAAGAGTTGACTTCGGTCATCGAACGTTTCTGGGAGATCGACAACGTTCCTCAGTCATCATCTCTCACTCCGGAAGAACATGCATGTGAACATTCCTTTGTTACCGAACATTTTCGCGATGCGTCGGGTCGATATGGGATTCGATTGCCATTCAAAGACAATGTGGAGCCGGTATTTAAAGGTTCACGTGATATCGCGTTACGGCGATTCTATGCAGTTGAACGGCGCCTAGCTCGCGATCCTATTTTACAGAAATTGTATTCGGAGTTTATGGAGGACTATGAAGTGTCAGGCCATATGTCACTAGTCGATCCAAGGGAATTGAATCAAGGTAAATATTATATTCCGCATCACTGCGTTATCAAACCTGACAGTGCCACAACCAAGTTGCGTGTCGTTTTCGACGCTTCAACGAAAGACGCGAATGGTAAATCGTTGAATGACGCTTTGCTGATAGGGCCTAAGCTTCAATCTAATATCATGGAAGTCTTACTTCATTTCCGTGTACATGCGGTTGTCTTTATGGCTGACATACGTCAGATGTATAGACAAATTCTAGTTTCTGATGATCATAGAGATTATCAACGAATTTTATGGAGACCTTCTCCAAATCAACTCGTGCAAGAGTATCGTTTAAACACTGTGACGTATGGTGTTTCATCTGCTCCCTTCCTCGCTTGTAGAACATTAAAACAGCTGTCCGAGGATGAAGGTGCTCAATTTCCTCTTGCTAAGCAAATTTTAAATTCGGACATCTATATCGATGATGTCGTCACCGGTTGTGATACTCTGGAAAATGCTCTGAAGGCTAAATCACAAATCTTAAAACTATTTTCCTTGGGTCATTTTACCTTAAGAAAATGGGCAAGTAACGTTGGCGCTTTGCTTTCAGATCTTTCTCAAGAAGAATGTCTTCTTGATCCTAAATCATTTTCCGATGATCAATCATCGACGGTCAAGGTACTAGGTCTCAAATGGGATCCTAGTTCTGATACGTTTTCATTCGATGTTAAGCCATCAAATAGAAGTTGCACTAAGAGAATTATTCTAAGTGAGATAGCCAAAATCTTTGATCCGTTAGGTTTTTTATCACCTCTCACCATTAAAGTGAAGTGCTTAATGCAAAGACTTTGGATCCTCGGTGTCTCATGGGATGAAAATCCGTCTGAAGAAATAACAGCCGAATGGAAGGCTTACTGCGATCAGTTACCGGTTCTTCAGGACTTTCGTATACCACGTCGTTTTACTTCTGTTAATGCAACGGCGTATGAACTGCACGGATTTTGTGACAGTTCAGAACGAGCTTACGGCGCAATTATTTATTTGCGTTCGTTATACGCTGACGGTTCAATACATAATCGTTTGCTATGCGCTAAAACTCGAGTAGCTCCTATCAAAAAACTGTCTTTGCCTCGCTTGGAGTTATGTGCTGCTGTTTTATTGACAGATCTTGCTAAATTCGTGCTTGACACATATCGTTCGAAATTCGACATACACGCCATTCATTTATGGTCTGACTCGACTGTCGTCTTATCGTGGCTTCAATCGCACTCATCTCGTTGGACTACATTCGTGGCTAATCGCGTGAGTCATATCCAAGATCATTTTTCTGCCGAGATGTGGCATCATGTAGCCTCATCTGACAATCCTGCAGATGTTTGCTCGCGTGGCCAGCTACCATGCGATCTTATTAAAAACACACTATGGTGGTCAGGACCATCTTGGTTATCTAAAACGTCTAGTCACTGGCCAAATTCCCCAAAATTTCCCTTTCCATCAACCAACGAGGACGATCTTGTGCATTCTGAAGAGCGTCGATCAGTCGTCTTGATCGCTAATGACGGTGGTCAGGTTGAGACGCCTATCGATTATCTATTGAAACGATTTTCTACACTCGATAAAATTATTCGTATTGTGTCATACATCCGACGTTTCATATTTAATATAAAAAATTTACGCCAGCGTAAATCCGAGTCCATATTGATGGAGGTCGAAAATAATACTTCGTTACTTTTTATCGTTAAACACGTTCAAACTTCATCCTTTGGTGATGAAATTAAACGATTACGATTGAATCAGCCTTTATCGAAGCCCCTTCGAAAACTTAATCCGTTTTTAGACGAAGAAGGTATCCTAAGGGTAGGCGGTCGCATATCGCGTGCTGGACTAGAATTTGAGCAGCGACATCCCGCACTCCTACCCAGTGATCATCCTTTATCTTACAAAATAATCGAATCAATTCATCGAAAACATTGTCACACGGGGCATAACACGACCCAATACTTAATTTTGCAACGTTTCTGGATTTTGTCTGCCAAACGAGTTATTCGTCGTTGTCTCTCTAAATGCATTCGTTGCTTTAAAACCAATCCAAAACCATTGGAACCATTTATGAGTGACTTACCGTCTTATCGGATAAACCAAGTCAAACCCTTTTCCATAGTGGGTGTTGACTTTGGTGGACCATTTCGAATTAAACTCGGAACACATCGCGGAGCCAAGATAGACAAGGCTTATCTATGTTTATTCGTGTGCTTGGCCACAAAAGCAGTTCATCTCGAAGTGGTGTCGTCACTCTCAACAGATGGTTTCCTAGCCGCATTACGTCGATTCGTAGGGCGTCGTGGGCGGTGTAGCGTAATCCATGCGGATTGTGGAACAAACTTTATCGGTGCCAACAATTATCTATCGTTGTTAGATCAGGCCTCGCAAGCTGAGAGCATAAAATTCGAATTCAATCCTCCTTCCGCACCCCATTTTGGTGGTGTGTGGGAAATTCAAATCAAAGCTGCAAAGTCTCATCTTTATCGTATTGTTGGCAATCAAGTGTTAACGTTCGAGGAACTTACCACTTTGTTTGTCCAGATCGAAGCGGTTCTTAATTCGAGACCACTGTGTGCCTTAAGCACAGATCCTAATGATCTAAACGTGTTAACTCCAGGTCATTTTTTGACCCAAGAACCCCTCACAACCGTCCCAGACACAGATCTTTATAACGTTAAATTAAATCGTTTGAACCGTTGGCAACTGATCCAATCGTTCCTTCAGAACTTTTGGGTTCGTTGGAACCATGAATACTTAAATTCGTTAATGCAACGTTCGAAATGGACAAAGATGTCCAAACCGTTACAACTAAATTCTATCGTAGTTATAAAAGATGACAATCGTACACCGCTGCAGTGGTCGATGGGGAGAGTATCCGAATTACACGCGAGCCCTGACGGAATTGTCCGAGTGGCAACAATCAAAACCAAGGATAGCCTTATTAAACGACCGTTGGTAAAGCTATGCCCTCTTCCCATAGACTGTTGATCGTTAGTTTAGTATTACTAATTTTAATTATCTTTTCTAATTCCATTTTTATTCATTTATACGTAGTTTTAACTTAGATACTAAACATTCAATTTTAACTAACTTATTACCCGGAAAATACCAGCTGTATTTTGGTGGGGAGTATGTTCACTCGTCGTTCAGATATTTAAATCTTTTGTTTAAATTCGTTTCTCAATTCGTATTTAACTCGGTAATTCGTTATTCAACGGTATCCGTTCTATTCGATTTAAAATCGCGCGCCATTTTGGTCTGGCCAATAGCATGGCTCTTAAAGAGCATACCGTGGTATCGCATCCAATTGGTTCGGACCGGGTGACCGATACACGAAGCGAGCGCGCGGCTGGAAGAATAACTTCATTAGAAGAACAAAAAAGGATTCGTGATTGAGACCGTTGCTGGTTTCATATTCAGAAGTTGTAAAAACAAATTATTAACATTGTGCGTCCACAAGGAACCCTTCGACACTCCAAAGTGTTTTAAATCAAGTCAGTGTACACGGACATCTAGAACAATTCAAGATTGTGTGTGATTCTTTCGCATCCAGCTGTATTAGGCCACCACGTGCTGGCTATCCACAACGGAGATAAGGCATCCAGAGTTTAGCCAGGTGCCCGGTCTGGCGTCCCAAGATACTACAGGTACGTGCTTGTTATTGACCAGACCATCGCGTATAATTAAAGTCTTGAACCTCAAACATCGTTTTTATATCGACAGAACAATTTCCATTTCTTATTCGTGTTCTGACCCAGAGTGACGTTACCGAGCCCTTTACCAGGTTCGTTTCGTCACACTATGAATACGAAAAATATCTTTGTAATATTGTCTTCTTTTAACGACTAGAGAATTCTTAAACATCCTTTACGATAAAAAATTTTCCCTCGGGTGCTTAACATAAATTAATTAAGAATTTCGCGCCATCACCCTGTTGCTGACGGCTTAGAAAAAGAAGCGAGTTTGAATACCACGAAGATCGGGAAAAACATAACCGTTATAGATGGTATGACGTGAAAGAGGACAAAGATATGATTTTTTAATGAGTGCGAAAGAGTTAGCCTGCTATCTCTCTTCCAACGGCTGAGAGGGAGCGATTTTGACACGGTATGAATAAAGAAAATATGAAGGTTTTGTTGCCGTAAAAATTCCAGTACAGGGGATAAAGTCTTTAAGTTATCTGCGAGGGTACCGTTGAGGGTGGTTCCGCAGACAGGTACAGTCGGAGACAAAAGATAATTTCGTAGGTATGATCGCTTGTGAACGATTTTTTTATGTTATATAAACGTCGAGTTCATATCATCAAAATTTATACTTATATCATAGCTTTGTGTGAAGCTAACGATTTATTTGTATTTTTCTCTAATGATTATTGTACAATAAATAAAAATAAATCTCAGAATTAAAAATTAACTGCTAAAGTTAATCGCGACAGCAAAAAAAAATAATCAAAAAACCCAAAGAAACGTACTTCAAAATCCAGAATAAAATTATTATTTTTTATAAAATTTAATATTTATATATTTATTATTAATATAAACCGTAGTATCATTGTATGTACCAAATATCGTTCAAATTCAAACCTACGTCTTAAAGCTCCAAACAATTACCATCTATACACATACAAAATACATATATAGAGTACATAGAGACAAAATATAATCCCTTGTTTACATACCTGTTATGCTTACGAGAGGTTAAAGGTCGAATATATTAATATTAACGATCGATTCGACTTCACGTCGAGTATCGCTAAGTCGCCGTGTATAATATTTTGCGTTAAAATTAATGTATACTGTCATTCTCTTACGCATATCGCAAAGTTATTTCACACGACAATATCGAATGAAGGTGCGTGTACACTTGTGATCGAATCGCTGCGAATCGTTTAATTTATTTTTTTAATTTAATATTTCTTAGAAATTCGGGTGAGAAATACAAAAATTGTTTTATATGAAACAGTATATAGTGCGGTAACATTTGTAACGAACTGGTGAGAACTTTTGGAATTATAATTTTCTATACGTTTCGTTTGCCATATTTGATAAAGAAAGAAACGAATATTAGCAATGAAGAATAATACAATTTTAATGGAGTTTGGCATACATTTTAATTTCGTTGTCTTTTGTTTCTTATTATAAACCAAAGATAAAGAAAATAATAAATTGTTTAGATGTATTTTTAGTTTCATTATTGCTAGTCTAAAAAGATAGTTGCTGATTTCCTCAATTTATCGACACATTAAATTATATCTTTCTGTTTCCATATTTATAAAATGAAAATAAAATCATCTTTTTAACGACATAAATGACTAATGAATTATGTAAAATAGCTTTTCGTCGATTATTTTATTACTCAGTCCGAATTTTTAAGAAATGGAGAAAAAAAATCCAACTGCAGGAACCGATTATTTTATTAATCTGTCCATATTTTTAAAAAATGGAAAAAAAATCAAAACATAGGAACTTTTTAAACTCAGCTTTGAAATGGATATAAAAGGCAATTACAATTTTAAAACACTTAACCCTCCTTTTTTATCTTCGCGGTAATTGTGTAGACTTAGAAGCCTTGGTGCGTGAGTGACGACACTCACAACACGAGTGATTTTAAAGTAGTTTCCTAAGCTATTCCAAAACCAGTAGGTGCTGACTCTGATTCGCAAGCGCCACGCGAATAGTTTGATTTATAATTGTGTACTCGCCTTAAGAATTACAAAGTATTGAAGGATTTGTACGGAGCAAATACAGCTGTGCATTATTGAGTGTACTTCATAATGCATGAACCTTGTTTTAGCATTTATCTTTAATAATAAAATTCTATATTTAAGAATTTTATTCTATATTTAAATATAAAATAGAGAGTAAATATTTTTATCAATATATTTTCATTATTTTGATTATTATTTTAAATATATAAAAATTCTTGCATGGAACGTTTATATATTTATTTTTGTGTTGCAAATATTAATTTAGTCATAATTTGCTCTGGGATGACGATGGAGGAGAAGAAGAAAAGACTACAATAGAAGCTTTTTAAACATTAAAAAAATTTTTTTTTAAACCTAGAAAATACTAAAAATTAAGTTTCGTAAATTACTTTAACTTATTCATTTTAATATATCCTTATCGTAATCAACTTCAAAAATACGCGAATTTAATAACGACAATACAATCAGTACTCTAACAGCAAACAAGATAACACTAAACTTTTAGTAAAGGCCCTTCGCTTTAACGAAGCCAAAAAAAAAATCGACCCCGTTTAAACTTACAACCAATGAAAAGTGTGATTAATGGACATAATTATAGGGTTCATTTTAATTGATTTAATACACAGCTAGGGTTGTCACATGGTATCGCCTGTTCCCGTAGCAAATCACTTCCGGGCCACTAAATGCAGGCCAAATTAATGCGTTTAGCACGCTCCCGGCTTGGGGATGACAACTTTATTTTATTATAACGCGATATTTTCTTGTCATTTCGACATCAGCCGTTGCAATTTTTTGTTGGTAGTAACCCTTATTGAAAACGCGTGACATCGAGAACGAAATATTGATATGTGTATTTAGTTATAATTATAAAAATGGCAAAAACTAATACTTATGATATCTTTAATAAGAATTATGCGAAAATCATTACATTTTCTTTATTTCCTTTGTAACCATAGTCTCGGTTCTTTGATAAATATTTTTTATATTGACTTGAAATTAATTGAAAGAATTTACTGTCAGCGCCTTATTTTTGACATTCATAGCTTTCTACTTTCGACGCATCTGTTACTAGGTTGCAGTCGTTTTATATCACTCTCTGGAGTAGAGTTACGAACGTGATTCTCGCCTAATAAAAATTACTGGCAGCTTAAGCTTTAAAATTACGTACAGCTTATTTTACTCTTTTCTTGATCGAGTTTTCAAACCTATAAAATAAATACTTACGAGACAAAAAATAGATATTGTGATTAATATTCTTTTAGTCTCTAGAAAATAAAAAAAAACTCTAATATTTTTTTTTATTTCACGAAGAGTAACTAAACAATGAACAATTATGTTCATACAGGTTGTGATATTAAAACTGTTGTGACTCATTACATTATATATGATAAAAATAATGTAAAATTATCTAGAATATAACATTATGCCCAATTTTAGACATAGTTTCTGCAGTAATTTTCGGGTAAAGTTATCATAAATAATATGTATTATGCAATATTATTTTGGCGTTTAAATCGACTGTAATTATATCAGCTCCCTATTATTAGTATACACAATTAAACATACTTATTCCGTTTACAGTTTTAACACAATTTAAATTATTTACTATTTGGCAAAAATCTCTAGTAGTAGCTATTGCCTAAAAACTAACGTACAAAATACTACCACTAATACGTTATTAAAGTCATTTTAAATTGACCATTACTACTGACCATCACATACAACCATATTCTACCAAAATATTACGTACAACTAATATAAACCCCACGTTATTGGCAATGATCGGTCCAATGAATATCTCATATAGAACACCGATTTAAAATATCATTAGAGCATATCTAAGATCTCACAGGGCTATCGCAACAAATTGTAACAAAGGCCTCAGAAAAGAAGATTATCGAAAATGGCACGTGACTGGCACGTGACTGGCTTACGTCCGATGTATGGACCTATACCCTAATACTATCAGCCATACCAATTCAAACCTTAACACAATTTAATACGATTGATTTTAGTTCAACCGTTTGAATAAAAATTTCGTCTTTTTTCATAGAACTGATATAACTTTTACGATAATTGAAATAAGGTCTAATTTGCATCAGACGTTTTTCGGTTAAAGTTACTTAAAACTAAGAAGTGTCGGAGGGAAATTAATACCACAATCGTTGGATTTAAAGCTTATAGTGGAGTTGAGTGCGTAATGACATGAACAAATAAATACGTATTGCTACAGTTGTCTCGTCGCGTTTGTTTGTTGGGACGTCACACGCAAGCACCACTCCGGGGCGAGAGAATGATCCTGTTTTCGTAGACCAACTTACAAAACGAAAAGCATTCGATTAAATACTTTTTGTTATTTTCTCCATCAAATTTTCGAAAAACATACACGTGTATCACATCTGAATAATTTTCATACAGCTGAAAAGGATACTTTTTTTATATTATTATTAAATTGTGAATGTCTCTATTAATTTCAATTATACCAAATAAATATTCAAGGTCGAGTGTCACAAATAACGATAAATTGTAAAACATTTCACGCAAAGAAAACCCTTGATTTTGAATTAAATAATTCTCAAAAAAGGTGTCTATATTTTGATTTTTTAAGAGAGGCAAAATCATCAATTACTTCTCCACAACTATGGGGCCCTCATCGATTGCGGGGCCCTATGCAAGTGTGAGTGACAAGTGGAAAAGAGGGGCCTGAGTATTTGGTTAACTTTATTTACGAAAACCTTCTTTATCAAAAAGTTTCTTATAATTTCAAATATCTTATTATATACAGTTTCTGCTGTAAAGTATCTTTAAATGTTTTATCACGAGGGTCGGATGCCAACAATCTGCGGTTTTACCTTGGCAAATTGCTTGTGGCCTTTTGCGGGCAGCCAACTCCGAGACCTGCGTAATGTGTAGAAATGTATTTGTCGAAATAATACATACATTAATTAAACTATGTAATCTTTATGATATTTTATACCTACTAAAATTCTAGCAGTTCATCGCAGCTACACCCGCGTATACTTAGTATTTTAATACCTGTCCAACCTCCAACCCTCTTTTTAATCCCTTAGGGGATGGATTTTCAAAAATCCTTTCTTAGTGCACATTTTCGATATTTAAGAAACGTTCATGCAAATTTTCATGTTTCTAGATAGCGATTTCAGCACTGCGTTGATCGAACAGTCAGCGAATATGTCAACCAGTCAGTTTTGATTTATATATGTATAGATAATTAATATTTATGATATATTATATAATTCTGAAAGGTTTTTTAATAGGTTTGAAATATCTCAGTTAATAGGTATTGCATCAAAATTTTAATATGATACGCCAATTTGGACTATATTTTTAGCTCTATTGATGAAAATTAAGTTAATATCACAAAATTAATGTTATTATATTATTATCATTACATAACTTATTACTAACGTTGCGAAGTATTCTCACGGGTCACCTCGTTGCTTATATAACCCATATAATAATATAATTAAGACTTAAAAGAAGAAATCGATTTCAAAACAAAATACGCAATTTCGTTTAGGAATACAGTTATATCAGTTATTTCGGTTTAAAAGCCGAATCACTGAACCGATTTTGGTAATATTTATGCGGGACCAATATGAAAGTATAACCTCACAAACAAAAACAAAATGTTTTATAAAATTGGTTAAGAAATTACGGAGTTCTGAGGTAAAAAAAAAACATTTAAAAAAAACATACGCTACGAATTGAGAACATCCTCTTTTTAATGTTTATATGAAACCATAAAAACATTTATAAAATCCTTCATAGAGGACTTTATTAAATAGGTAATCCATTACAAAACTTATATTTCAAAGCGTATAGATTTCATTCGGACTTTTCATCACATATTCTGTAAAAAATATTACTTAGCAATAAAACTATATATAAGGTATATTCTATAGATCGTCATTAAATCTCGCCTATCAATAAAATTTAATACGATCAAAATTCCCCACACAACAACTTAATTACAAGGTAAGATGCAATAAACAGGGGTGCCACGTGTGCTGGCCGTCGGACGCTCTGCCCCGCATACTTATTACTATCATTATCCATTTAAGTATTGTATAAAATGTAAATAAAAAAATAATTTCAGTTATTAAAAACTTATACAATAATTTACTTCAATTTAGAATAAACAATACAATGTCAAGCCACACGGATTTCATTTTGAGAAAATGGCGTCTAAAGATGTCAAGACTATTCTTAATAAATTTGTTTGAAAAGGATATATCCATGTTTTCTTTTATATTATGCTAAAAGGTATAATGATTTAAATGCAGTTTAGCTTACGAAATTTTCTATATTATAAAATTATTTTTAGAATGAATAAGATTATTGCATATTGTAAAATATGGAACTCACTTCAATATTTGAAACATTAAATTAAGAAACGTACTTGTTTACTTTAAATGACTTATAAAAAGTTTACTAATGTTAAATACGTGATGCATTATTACAGAATATGTACATCAATATATCTGAATTTGACTTCTTGTGAGTTGACACATTATTGTTTAACAAGACCACGTTACTACCTATTGTAATCGTTGTTTTTATATTTATCATTCTTATACATCCGCTGGTGGCTTCGCCCACGTGATATGTAGCCTAAATGCTAGTTTGTCGAAACTACATCACTGTAAAGTTTCATCAAAATTTATTTAGCAGTCGAACAAACATTCATCTATCCATCTTCATAACTTTCGCATTTTTTTATTTATTTATACTTCATTGTACACCACAAAAATAAAGTACAAAAAAGTATATATAATAATATACTAAATAAAAATCAATTGTAGAATACTTATAGAAGCACATTTGAGAACGGCTGTACTCGGCTGTAACTGTCAGGATAAAGTGTGTTTGAAAAAATAAGTTTGAAAAATCGTACTAGAAAGTATAATAAAATATTTCGGTTAAAAAAGAAGACTCAATTACAAATGTGAGCATCTTAGTTTTAATTAGTAACCTCGCCCAAAGCCAGGACTAGCTATTAATAAATTGTAGATACAATGACAACACGAAAAAAAATTAACACTATCCTATAAATTTGGTGGTTGCTTAAAACGTTAAAAATACGTTTAACCTTTAACTAGTCCTGAAAAAATCTCACAATCCACTTATCAATCACTTAAGGTCAAGAAACTCAATCACTAAATCTCCATTTAAAAATATTATCACCAACTAGCAGCTCTACTCTGTGCTTTGCTATTGGAAATTGATTCTTATATTTATTGAAGTGAGAACTACTATTTAATATGAAAAGTTATAAATCTTATTCAGTTAAAATCATAAGATGCTATTGTAAAATGATCGTTATTATTAAGAGCATAGGAGCTAATGTAAGCACAAATCGTGGAATCGTATTGTGTTGAGTTTAAGGGTGGGTTTTCAGTGTACGTTTTGCGATGATCGGATGAGGGGATGAAACGATGCGAGATAAGTATGGGACAGGCACGTGCGAGTTGGAAACATGCAATTTTTTGTATCCTACCCCCTTATTATTATTGACTTGAACGTGTTTTAACGTTTCTCAAGTGTTTTATTGCCATTTTGAAACTTTAAGTATTTATTACACATGTTTTTTGGAAAATTTTGTTTTTAAAATTAATTATTATTTTATAATAAGGATGTACAATACGTTTAAATATTTAAAAGCAGTTTATATTTTTGGGAAATGTTATTTTTAATCTATGACAAATCGGCAACATTCATATTTAAATGTTTTAGAAGTGACTAAAATTTAGTAAATAGCTAATATCTATATGTTTACGAAACGTTCACAAGAGATATAAGGCGAGAATTACACAAATGAGCGTATAAAATTTGCTCTCAGACTTTCATAAAGATTTACATGAGATCTTTGTCATTGACACCTGAAAACTGACTTTATTTTTAACAAAAATAGCTTGTGTTAAGTAACTGTTACAAGGTTACAGAGCTATTTAATGTCAATTACGAGTAAAACTCAAAAATGTGTTTCTCGCCTTATAAATCCTAAAGATCATAAACTAACAAAGACAAGGGATTTTTAAATAAAAATAAAAAATTGACAAATGATAAATTATTAAGATTATTCGTTAGTTTGATTTAAAGCTGGCAACGCATCTGTGGCTCGTCTGATCCTGCAGTTCGTTCATGGGCGGCTTTAATCACCTAACATCAGGTGACACTCCTGCTCGTCACTCTGACATTTATATATTGAGATCATATTATATCCATATTTATATTTTGAAGTCAAGTTATCAAAAATGAAGTTTTAATATATTCTAAACGTAGCACATAATTTTTCTAAATTCTATCTATTTTAAGTGATACATTGTAACTAGAACAAAAACATTTTACTAAATGCCTAACTATTTAGCTTAAACTAGAGAAAAAATGTTGTATCTAAGAATGGATTTTAACCGTAACGTCAAGAGAGATTTAATCATATTTTCACAAAAGGTTTTTAAAGATAACATTACGCAATTATTTTATTTTACCTCTGAACTAAATAAAATCTTTATTTTTATGATATACTAGTTTTTGCTCGCGTTATGTAGATTTTGTCATGCTGGACGACCGTACATAACTTATTTTTATGTCTCGCCAGTACCCCACGCGCGACACCTACTGGAAGTTAATTATACTATGTAAATGTAAACAAAAGGCAGACAAAGTATTATTGTAATCAGATTAATAATATGGCACCGTATACTATATAAGGAATCATATAAACAAACATTACTATTTTTACATTATATTATTAAACTTATTTATGTAATACATAATATTATTTCGAGCCATGAAGGGATTGCGTCTATTAATTCCGCTGTTCTGGCCACTCCTCTTCAAATAATGCCACTCGAAACAGATCCCACACGTACGGACAACATAAATATATTATTCATAGCTAATATCGAAATATAATGTCATACTCATTTTTTACATTTTTTAAGAACGTGAGTCAGAAAACTTTTTATTTTGTGTTCTTAATAGTAGAAAGAATAATGTCAATAAACTTTCTTACCGTCAAGAATGCAAAGTCAAAATAAGTATTTTTAACTTTAAATTAATTAATAGGTATTTTTAGAAAAAAAAAAGCTATATAAAATAAATCACATGTATGTAAACTAGTATGCAAATTTCAAAATTAATTAAAAAAACCAGTGAAGTGTAAGTTGACTCTACTCAAGAAAAAAAAAGTGATAAAAAGAAATATAATATTTTTTTTCATTTGCTTTAATCTGAATTCTTTTTTATTCAAATAAAAAATAATAATATAGAAGATAATAAAAATAAAACTAGAAGAATATATTTATATCTTTAAATCAATAAAAGAAGCCTTACACTCTTAAATTTTACAGAAACACTTAACGTTTAAAAGAAAACACTAAACATTTCTACGTATGTAAATAATTAAATTTTAATTATAAAAAAGCTTATTAATTTTTTTGTTAATCATACATCAATAAATGGAGAGTAACACGGTTCCAACAGATACTTGATAAGATAACACCAGATAAGGACCGACTTGTAACATGGGGTACGCGGAATTAAACGAATTGGTTTAGGAGCATCATGTTTCAAATAACTGGAATGGAATATATTATCTTTATATTAATACGTGAAGCAAAAACTTTCCCCCTTTCACGAAAACTGCGTATAATGAGAAATATGAAATTTCGCACGCTCATATTTGGATGCTGTCAATAATGTGTCAACCCACAAAAAGTCAAATTCGGAGATATTGATGTATTTTGATAGTGCATCACCTATTTAACATTATTGAAAAAAATTGTAATCATATAATTTATATGATTTTAATTAAATAAGTACGGAAAAAAGTTTCTTAATTAATTGGTGCGAATTTCAACTTTTTTTGCAATTTATACAATAATCTCAAATGTTTCAATAACTTTTTATTGGATAATAATTAAATGTATCAGTCTGATTTAAATTCATTATACCTTTTAAAAAATAAAATAACAACATTAATAACTTCTTCAAACATATTTGTTAAGAAGAGGTTTGACATCTTTAGACGCCATTTTCTCAAAATGAAGTCCGTGTAGCTTCACACAGTATTGCTTATTAGTATCCATTTAATGTAGAGAAGAAGTGTAAAATGCTATATTTTTTATTATGCATAAATAAAAAAAAAAACGATATACACATTACCATGTATTTGACCCACACATGCATATATACATTTTGCTTATTGTAAAAGTCTGTGGTCAAATTTAAAGATTACATTATCTGTGGTCAATCTTGAAGTCGGTTGAAAATTTAATGTCCTACGGTAGAATTTCGACCGCTAGGCGACCACTACGATGTATAATTATAAATAATAGGATTATGACAAGATGGATAATGAAACACGTAGATGTGAATCGTTTGATGCAGGTTGATGTCTGAGCTAGCGTCACCTAGCTCATTGGCGAAAGAAACTTGCATGTTTAATAATTTTAATTTGATTAAATATTTAAAATTAATTAGAACATAATTTAATATAAAAACTATAATACATACGAAAAAATATATAAATTCAATATTAACATATAGGGCTCTTTATTTAAGCTCTTCTTATATTTTTACTTTTGAAATATTTAAAATTTTATTGATTGTTAGATCCATACGATGAAAAAGGTACTGGTAGGTATAATATTTTAGTATAAAATGTGGAAAATACCCTAATAACCAAAAATAAGAGAAAGAATTATAGCAATCAAAATACTTAGAAATAATAATAGTAAGTAAAGATTACTGTACCTACATAAAACATAATATAACTTTAAACACGAAACGCGTAGTAACTAAATAATTTACGTTAAATTATAACATAAAACGCAAATTAAATTCCGTTAAATACGATAATGTTGTTTATCAAAGAAAGCCTAAACGCCTGATTATGACTGTAGGAGTTTGATCGTTTGATGTTCAGTCAGGCGGCAGGGCCCGAAGAATGCCTTGTGGGGACCCCGAACTGTCTTAAACTGGCTTAAGATGTAAACAAGTGTTTACTAGGTACGGTATATGTTCGTGTTCAGAATTTTCATTACTTACGAATTTTATTATAATAATGGTTAATATTAATATTTTTAAAAATTATACAACGGACTTCAACTAAGAAGGTATTCTTATTTCGTTCATAATTTATTAACACTTTATAAAAGCTATTATGGTTTCTAAACCGATTTCAAAAAGGATGAGGTTGTTAATTCCGAGTGTATTCTTTTATTTTTATGGTGACCTCAAAACTGCTCATTTCTTAACCGATTTTGAAAATTATTCTTTTATTTAAATAGGGATATTTTTAACTAAATCGGTCCGGTAGTTTGGTTTATAAATCAAAATAATTGGACGCTGATTAGCAATAATGCGTCAACCCTCAAAATGTCAAATTTGGAGACCCAAACAAACAAGATTGCGTATTTCGGTTTTGAAACCGGTTTATTTTTCTAAGTCTTAGTTACAGATTTAATTTTTTAATTAATTATTTTATACAACTTAAGCAATAAAATCATATTCTTTTATTCGTACGACAATTGTGTTACGCGCTTTTAATTCGTTTGTGTTTTACGATTTTATTAATAAAAAAAAATCTATAATAAATAATACACTTACATGACTATATAACGTAAATTTCAAGTATTTTTACCATGTTATATAAGAAAAGTTTTTTATATAGCTTTTTAAAAACATTAAATCTCAAAATTACTAATATAATTTCTTATATTTTTATATTTAAATATTACTCGCAAAATTTTTATATGCAAATAAAAATAAATCCATTTAAATCCTCACTCAAATTTCGAAATCTCCTTTCAATTAACATTTCACCTTAAATGTTTTAAACAAACCTTCGGATACGAAATTTAAACATCGAAAAAAAGTTTAAATATCAGCCTATGAATCTGAGTTATTTGTTTTTTAAATAAAATCTTATTTAGTCGTTAGGGTGCGTCCCCCGGCGCGGCACTCAAATATCGACATATGTTATGAGTTTTACGCGAGCTTAAATTTAATCCACTCCGCTGTTGGTAGTTACGTAATAATGTTTATTACGAGATAGACATAGAAAAAAAAATTAAAAAAAAAAAAGAAAACGTATATTTTTTTAAGTGAATTTTAATTTTAGTAAAGAGGTACAACCTATATTATTGAAAAGCACCTTTTTAATTAGAAATATTGCTTTTTGATAACTGGTTACGTACCATGTTTGTTTAGGATTAGTTTCGATAAAATTTATTACTTTTATATTATTTTAACAGTTTTTCAAAAGTAGTTGAATAAGACGAATTTTAATTCCTTGTTTAATTTTTATTGCTGAGTAAACTTATAGATGTATGAATAAAACAACTTTGTAACTTAGTAACAGATACGTAGTAATTGGTAACGAAAGTTGTGAATGACAAAAACAAGTGACAGTCAATTTTTTCAGGTGTAAAACAATTACAAGTTAACATATAACCTTGATGAAAGTCTGTGAGCAAAAATTATCTATGTAATTCATTCCCTACTAATGTTCTTTTACTCACATTCCTATTTTCACCCTTGATGATTAATAATTAACGAAACATTTTAAAAGAACGTCGATTAAAGTAGAAAAGTAAAGTAAAGTAACAGACTGTAAATATCCCACTGCTGGGTAAAAGCCTCTGATATGAAGGAGAAGGTTTAGAGCTTACTCCATTACACTGCTTCACTGCGGGTTGGCGGATATAAACGTGTCAGAATTTATTCCAGCACTGGTTTCCTCACGATGTTTTCCTTCACCGCCGAGGTCGAGATGAATTTAAACACTAATTTAGCACTTGAAAAATTAGCGGTGCTAGCCGGGGTTTTAACCCGCGATCATCGGTTGAGATCGACGTGTTCTAACCACCAGGCCATTTCGGCTCTTCCAACATCTAGAACTTTCTTACAATAACGTAAGAACGTTTAGAATACATAAAACGATGTGCGTTATATGAAACAAAATCGCATGTAATATGCATTCAAAATAGAATTACCAAAGCTATATTCTGGAGAACGCAATCAAAAACGATATCGGCTAACGCTAGTCAAATTAAACTCGAAAACTGAAAACAATGAATCGATAAGCCTTTTGTGGTTTGCATAACGTATGTATCAAAGCGAACGATATTGGCTGCGTGTGACTAATGTTAGCCATAACGGCTCAAACGGCTAAGCTATTCATTAGCCAATCTGGGATTAGCGTTCCCGGGATGCCAATGAATAGCCGAATTATGTTTGTATAACTTCAATAACTGGTGAATTAACTAATACGTGTGCACTTATTGGCTAATATTGTTGTATGATTATGAAGATATTAGAGAATCACAAAAATTACACATTGTAAGTTTTACTTTCGTAATTGATATGAAACGACTACTTTACTTTGTAAGAGTTACTTAGCTTTTGAAAGCTGTTATTGTGAAAAATATTAATTCTTTCAGGTAAAAGCAATAATTTATGTAAAATCTTATCTATGAGCAAAAGTTACAAATGTCATTCTCGCCTTCATGATTTATTTTATGTGTGTTTTGGTTTAATTAAAATACTATACTAGACATCTAGTACTCTAAAGATTTACTGCTTTACTGTTAAAAAATTAAAGATACGTTAAACGCGTGATTGTAGATTTCCATACCGCATATGTGAGTGTAATGACAGTTTTGAGTTAAACATACTTTAGACATAGTTTAATTATGTGTTAAACATACTCTTAAGTGAGTTTAACGGATGTCTAAAACATATTTTAGCCGACAAACATAACTTGTGACATTTTATTAAAAAGTTTTTCATGATTTTACTCGCAGTAAATTAGACAAGATTTTTGAAATGTTTTATTTTATATCACTCTTTAGCTAGACAGATATTAAACACGGATATATTTCAGCTTTTGTAGTGAGACAGTAAAAGTTTTAAATGTTACGAAATTTTGTGTTATTAAAAGTGTTTAATGACTCGTTGAATCCTTTAGGAGTTTATTTTTGTAAAAAAAATGTATGGTCTTTTTTCACCATTAAACCATGTCCATATTAAATGATACTAAAATCTTTTTAATCTTAAAAAAGTAAAAGGAAGAAAACGTTGCATTTATTTTACAAAATGTCAACTAGGTATGTCTTGGAATTACCAGCGTTAGCAGAAGCGATATTTATCACCAGATGTTTTACTAATCGGTGCTAAACTTTTTAAATTACTTTTAATAAATGGTAAGCCAAGGTACAAGGTATACGTACGAGCCTTCAAGATCTAACGTTTCCTCGATAACACCTTACGTAGATAGATGTAACATATCATAGACACCGCGTTTGTTTACTATACAAATATACTATTAAACACATGTAAAATAAAATTGCAATCAGCGTTTTAAATAACGATGACCTATAGTAAAAACATTTAAAAAGCATCTACGAACACGCTACGCCGTAGCCATGTGCTACGGAAAATTAGAAAGAACATATTAACTTGTCTCATTTATATTATAAATAAATGTTATTTTAAAAAATATATTTATTTTTATATTACTCCTACTTGCAAAAGTAAATTAAAAATCTTGATAAGTAGTACATTTTATTGACTTTCACTTGAAATTTTTTAAGAGTACATTAGATCCATAAACGATGTTCGAATACAGCCCGTCGTGTACCCCCGTATTTACGAAATTTAAAGCCATTTTACAATAATTTCACAGATGACACTGCACCCCAAAAGAAATCGTACGTTGACAGCGAAATCATCCCACAATAGATCTGAATCAGAGTTCAGTCATTACGATGCCCTTCGCTAACATGAGTTATGACTTATTACCGTACCCCAGAACCAATGTCCCTATTCCGCGCATTGTCACCTACTGGATTTACGAATGTGGTAACATTGAAGTCATAGGGATGACCGGTGTTTTCATCTCTTTCATTCGTATAGAAAATGTACTCGCTCTCGCTCTATCGATATTTATTATAATTTTATGCGGCGGACGCTATGCAGTGTCGCTTTTGTACTTAAACGATGTCCTCTCGGGGTTTTTGTTGTTCAAGAGTGGGTATTAAATGTAATAACAGCACTATCGAGATGCGTAACTGTTGAATATTTATGAGATTTTTTTTTCGATTGTACGCGAGATTTAATTCGGTGATTATGGAGTGTCAGTTGTCCGTAATTATGGGAGACGCCACAAGTGTCGTGTTAGGTTTAAATAGTGTTATATTAGCTTATTGCTTAATGTTCTTGAATTAATTATAGCATTCGTTGATTTATAAGTAATTTCTCACAGTATTGAGATTGGATAATAAGATATTCGCAAGTTTACTATTGAAGACTAGCGTTTTGGCTTCGCGCGGGTAATATCAAACAAATTAAAAATTATAAATTTCTAAATTGTTCATCAGAAATAATGTAGGATTCTAATGGTGAAAGAGTTTTTCAAATCGGTCTAGTAGTTTCAAATTCAATGCAAGCAATCAAACAATACAATCTTTCCTTTTTATAATATTAGTATATACAAGATATTACTACTACTACTATTATTATATACAAGATATATTTCAATCAAAATATATGTAGTTTTTTTTTAAAATAGTGTCAAACATCCTCTATTCCATATATGTATTACTAGTAGTAGGCTAGTTGTTTTATAAAAGTCGTTGAGAGCAGGAGGCTAATTGTGTAAAACGCTATTATCGTTAATTTTAACTTTTAACGATTTATACTATTCATATTTAATATAACGGTGACTCCACTGACTGAGCTGACTGTCAGCTCGTGACCACGACGAATGCAACTTAGTCGAAACGTCGAGCAATAAAAAGGTATTACTAACACCATTAGTTATCGCGATAAGACCCGTTATATTAAATATGAACGTTATAATCGCTATTAAAACATGCAACATTTGAAGGTTCATTGGTGTTTCGACACTTTCATGGCAGATTATGAGCCACATGCACATAGGGGCGTAAAAGTGATAGTTTTAAGTCAATATGTATGAATTTAGATCTAGAATATAAGGAAAAATAAATTGAAAGGGGTATTTTAGTACAAAAAATCAGAAATAAATTGTCAGAATACACACGTTTTGATGGCGATATTTTTACATAATTAGACATCGATTGTGTATATAAAAAAAATCTGTAACATCTAAACCAACTCGAACACTTTTTAGTAGCTAGAACATTAATCATAGAACAACTACTCATTATCAACTAAACGATTATGTCGATTGTCAATCGATTAAAATTTAGAGCATGCTATCGTTTTGTTAGAACCAGAATTGACATCGAACGAGTTTTGCCACCAAAGTACCAGGTATCGCTTCAAAGAACCACGAATAATATCACAATGGTCTTATTAATTTTGAACGGTCATGGTATACATGATGACATCACGTTAATATAATTATATATGTATGTATTTATAATTAGCTTGTATGTAAGTATATAAGTATTTGTTTAAACTGTCAATTAGTTATTTTTTTATTTTTTTTTTTATATCCATTTTGATTTGATGATTACTTTTTATTCCTGCCTGTCTACCTTTTATCGTTTCTGTATACCTTTTCAATTTTCTTTTCCTCTGACATATATGTATCTGTGAAATGTTACTGGCATGTTTAATAAATTGGTAAATAAATGATATTAACAATTATTGCGCAGAAAGTCTGATTCTGAAAGTTGAAATATAACAGAACTTTAACAATCATTGAAAACATATGAACTATTTTATTGTGCCAAATTACAACTAGACAATAAAAAAAAAACATGCATGGCGAAACTATAAAGGTTCCTAGTTAATGCAATCCTAAAAGATACCAACCCATTTCATTTAAACCTAGTAATTACAGTATCATAGCACGGAAATTATTGAACGGAAATAATATATCTTGTATACATAATAATTCTTTTTAATATAACTTATAATTTACTTGATTTTAGCACAAGTTGCTATAAAAATAAGACCAATTACATTAAATCCGATCATTAACAGAATGAAACGATTCGTTTAAAAACTATATCGATTTAAACAAAATCACATTCCAAAATCGAAACCGTATTCACCAAAGAGCACGCGTCAAACCGAAAAACTTTTCGCCCCTAACAAAAGTAACGAATATTTCAACAAAACATAAACGGTTCTAAAATAATGCTCCGCTCTATCATTCTAAACCGTTCAAGCGTTCATCCCCGCGAACAATAATACACTATTATATTATATTATTATTAATAATAGTCACGTTTATTGTCATTAAAATAAAATCATCGAGTATCGACGGTTCGCGAAGTTAACACAATCGACTTTTTGCTATTTGGTTGACTTTCAAAGACGCGAACGTAATTATGTTGACCCTACGATTGTTCCACTTCGTTATGGGGATTTTTAAAGAAATAATAAATATACTCGCATAAGGATTTTACTATTAATATTGTGTTAATTATTTGTAGTAGACATAAAGTTGGTTTATGTTGGTTTAATACTAGCTGTTTCATTAATTTTGTCGGATTTTTTAAATAGGTAGGTAGGTTTTACAAAATTTTTAAGTAAAGTAAATAAATAATTTCAGTAAAATAATAATATTTTCAAAATTATTTATTGGTATTTAAATATATTTATGTTACAAAAGATTAAATACTGCCGATAATTAGAATTTAACTAAACCTGTTTAAACTTATTTATTTATTACATTTGATACATAAAACAAGTGCAACTATTAAATATAATAAAATATAAATGTTCGTTCTGTGACAAAGTTTAAAATCTAAAGGAAAAAATACATCCATAGTATAATGAGAATGTTAAAATGTTCGAAAAAGTTAAGAAAAATAACCATAGATAGGGATTTTAGTTTAAAATTGAACGAATTCTTATTTTTGAATTATTTTCTTAAAATGATAGACGTTAGTACTGAAAATATCGTACACATACTAGTTCCATTTAAGGCAAATAAATTACGCATCACATACTAATTTTATAAAGCTGAAGAGTTTGTTTGTTTGTTTAAAAGTGCTAATCTCAGAAACTACTGGTTCAAATCAAAAAAATATTTTGTGTTAGATAGTTTATTTATTGAGGAAAGCTATAGGCTTTATTACATTACGCTACGACTTATGGGAGCGAAGAAGTAACCATAAACGCGAGTGAAACCACAATAAATATACATTTATTACTAGTCACAATCGATACGATATCGATACGTCGATTATATTATCAATCGATACAATTTAATTATGAAACGTTAATTGATATTGAAACCAACATAGATTACACTCGATCACATGTTTACGTCCGGAACAATTATTCTCTACGCATCCTTTCATCCCTCGTTCACCCTTATCCGTGTCATAAAATAATATGAAACAAATCAATAATCAATTTTCCGCCAGCTCGGCCGTGTACTATTTTTGTCGGGATTTTATTATTCTGGCAACACTCTTCTAGCGGAAAATGTGACAACTGGAAAGACGAGTAAATCGTCAATATTTATTATCTGTAAAATATTTATATTTGTTAAATATAGTTATATGCCAATGATATTTTATTACTGTAAATGTATTATGTAAAATATTTGACGTTAATAATCTGTGCCCTTTTCAAACTTTACAACTGGACTATTATATTAACCTGTAGTTACCTTAACGGCTAGTTGCGCTTTAGAAGTAGAAAAGAATTTGGGGTGCCAAAATTTGTGTATTAAACAATTGATGCTAATAACATACCTGTTTTCTAAAAGATATCATTGCTAGATAAAAAAAATCAATTATTTATGATAATCCTTGTAAAATAATCTTTTTAATTTACTGATTTTTCGTACTGGCAATGTTCTAAAAACAACGGGACGACTGCCAAATATCGTATGGCATTACAATGAAATATCGGTCTCTAAAACACTATTATATCATTTTCAATTTATGTAAGCTAGGTTTTTATTGACTGAGAGTTCAGCGAATTATTAAAAAAATAATAACGAAGTTCTCGCAATATTATTTATTGATGCCGATCAAATGTAAAGAAGAGTTTACACTGGTGAACGAACGATACGATAAAATGCGATCTATTTAGATAAAAAAAACTTTATTTTGAAAATGTTTCGTAATAACTAATGGCTTGCATGTTCGCATATCACATAAGTGGTTTTATACATATATTTAACTTATGCAACAATATATATATATATATATATATATATATATATATATATATATATATATATATATATACGAGCGATCTAATATAATAATTTTAAGCCAAATAAAATTACTTTTAGATTCTTTTTTGCGCCTTGATGATTATCTTTGGAAAACGATTTTCTTTTTGAAGGCTTATATTATTAAACAAGACAAACGCCAATGGTAACATAAGCGGTAATTATAATAAATTCAAAGCAATCCGTGTACGTGTTTTGAATATAAAATAAATTACATTACAACGTGCACCTACCGTCAAACGGAACAGTAAAAAGTATGAAAGGTGCCCCCTAAATACCGGGTGAGGTGAAGCGGTAAAATTATCTTATATTTGCTCAGACGCCGTGAACGTAGGGCGAGAATACTTTTCAATAAGCTTAAAGAGCGATTTTTTTTTATTTTCGCGACCCATCTTGTAAAGAACGTTTTGTAAAACGGAACGCGCAAATAGAGGGTTTGTATTGATCGATTCGATTTTGCTATATTCAAATATAGAATTATTAATTTTGTTTCGTTGTCGTTTAGTAAATTTAATACGTAATAATTAAAAAATATATAAAAAATTAAAAAATATATATTGAATATACATATATATACATAAATTGAACAGATTATATTACTTAGGTACTATTTTTAAAAGACTGACTAACGTAAATTACACTCATACTGTTACAATAATTTGAAGAATAAAAGAAGATTCTACATAAGAATAACTAAAATCTTCTACCAAGAAGTTAAAAAAAAATTATAATTACTGAAATCACTAAAATGACTATATCCTAGCACTCCATACAACGCTCGCCTACTTAGTATAAAACTTCGATCTAAGCCGAAAAAAGCAGTGCATTACCATTGTCGGGAACAGGGGTCGTCAACAATAGCGACCTGCTGGGCGTATTGTGCGCCAAGTCGGCACTTTGCGAGTCAATATTTTGGGTGACTTTTACTCACTTCAGATGTTCTCAACCTTTGCAACGTAAGCGAACAACTGCGCACCTTCCCGCGCTTTGCATTTCATTGATTACGCTTTTGTTCTTTATTTTTTTGTATTTTGAATTTCGAATTCATTCGAGAAATTGAAGTATGTTTGAATTTGTGCTTTGTTTATTGTTATGTGATATTGAGAGTATTGGAATTTAAATATAAATCGTATTGCTGACATCTTTTTTTTAATGTTTTTTTTTTTTAAATAATAGATACTGGTAAGGATTATATGATATTTTTTTTTAATTTTTAAATCGTTTTTACACAAATAAGTGTCTACTATCTCTAAAAAGTAAATGTTAAAAAAGAGAAATCATTTGATGAGAATTAAGTGAACAAAACGATATCATGTTAGATATACGATAGCATTTGTATTACAACGATACCTAGACATTTTGGAAAATACTGAAATTGATTCATGAAGAAAGGTAAAATTTGAAAAATCTTAATAAAATTGTCGACAGCGTTCATTGTTTTTATTCAATAAATAATCTGACTAACAAGGTTATAGTATAATTAATTTCCCATAATAACAATAAAAAAATATATAATACACAAACTTCTTCGTATAATTGGGAATAATGCAACCACACAACGCCCCGTCTTACGCCTCCAGAAAAAAAAAACCCGCCCATCTGAGATGACAGCGCGAGTTAACACTTAATTCGCGCCATTCCCACGATACGAAATTATAAATTTAATTGTCGTAACTATTGTGCGCAATCAAAGAAATGGGTCAATACTTAAGCTCATAAATCGCATTGTTTGATTGAGACTTATAGGCAGTTTGTCAATACGCGGTGCATTGTGCGCCGGCGGGGTGCTTCCAGCCCCATATTGTTGTATATCGACTAGTCTAAGGACTCTAAGGTGTTTTGGGGCACAATCGGTATTCGGTCTTTTGAGTGAAATGATATGCAACCGTTTATTAGGCGCTTTCTCATGGGTGTTTACTGAGGTATGAATGTCGAAGTGGATTAATTAAGTCTCGCCGTCTCTAGTCGTTTTAATCGTGTTACCGTCAATACGTTATTAGATGCGTATTTCATGTATTATATTAATGTAAGTGTGTGGTTCATTTGATTTTAATTGTAAATATTTTGTTTTTAAACGATCGTTTATAATTTGTTGCGATATCTTTAAGGACCGTGAATATGATATAAAACATCAGCTGTTTTTTTAGTTATTTGAGAAAAATATGTTATAAAAAACTCGACATTACATTTTTTGATTTTTGTTTTATAATAATAAAAAACAAATTACGTACTGATTACACAACGACTTTTTAAAATATATTAAGCTCAATTTATCTTTTAAAACTACCGCAACCCATTAATATAAAAAAATCGCTACAATGTCATCATGATTTTACCATTTTTAAAATTTATTTACTAGTATTCAATTAATTTTATTAATAAAATATCATTATACCAATCAGTATGGTTTTTGAGAAATTTCTACACTTGCTGATTATAATATATGTAATATTTCCTAATATTTTTATACATAAAACGTCATTGATATAAATTTTGTTTCCTTTAAACTTTAAATGTAAGATATTATATTACATACGCATTCTGTAAAAAAATCCAAAAAAAAATACTCTCTACAATGCATAGGTTAAGTAGTTTCATTTAATGTAACATCATAAATACTCCCACGAAAAAAATAAGTCTGTCGTATATCCTTCGTAATCCTTTCTTAATTCCCAAAAAAGGTTTAAAATGCTACTGATATTTACCACTAAATCGCAGTACACCTCACTAAAGTTCAATCGTGTACAAACCGCCTATTATAAAATTAAAAAAAAATAATTCAAGTGTACATACGAGTACATAAACAAATATTAAAGGGTTATTTAGTAATTGGTGAATTAAGCGAGTACAATCGTGGAAACAAATCATTGGGCGTGTAAATCGAATTAGGACCGTTTACATGTATGCGAGACTTTTTATGCAAACGTTTTTTACACATGGCCACACTTGCACGGATCGCTTGGTTATGTCTATGGTATTTTTAATAGTATTGTTTACACAAAATATTATTAAGCAATTTTCATTTTTTTTAATTGACTGATTTTTGATGTTGTTTTCTTTTATCCACGTCTTTATTTCAATTTTAAAATTATTTTTAATTATAATGTACTATCGTTCTATTAAATTTATTCAAAATAAGACTAGTAATTGAGCCTGCTCACAGCTTAGTAATAAGAAGGATAACAAATTTTGATTGATGATGAAAGTACAATACATACAGGTAAATGCTATCAATGTTTCAATATACGTCATTTTTAACCAACATTGTCATAATGTTTGGAAGTTGTCAATTAATTGGTCATCAATAATTAAGCTAAACGAAATAATTGCGTATAATATTTAATTATTACGACCGATTACTCGTCAACTACGTTCAGTAGCTTGTTAAAAATTTCCATTTCATTTTGTTTTTAAACTCGCAACGTCTCAACCCTTCCGATGAATCGTTTTTCTAGTTGAATAATCGAAACTTAGATCAGAGAGTTTTAATTAGATAGCTTGTTAAAATTTTCTCATTGAACAATTTTTCTCGTTTATTAGTTTACCGGTAAATTTGAAATATTCATATTTTTATAGAAAGATGAAAATTTTAAATTTATGTTTAACTTGTCTATGTTATTTGAATTTAAAGGTAACTCAGATCTTATTTTTTTTAACTAACATAGTAATTCACTCAAACATCATGACAGTATCCATATTTTGTATTATAAATAAAAATTAAGATTATATAAAATTAAAAAAATAATAAGTATGTCCAGATCGAACCTTGTGAAAAAAAAACACAAAATTTAACAATGATACAAAACTATCCACTATCCGATCATAGAAAAAAAAAATAAAATAAAAAATGTTCGTTTTTCGAACGTGCCGCGCTTTCTCGGTCCATCGGGCATCTCGGCAGCTGCCAGTCAGCGAGCGGCGCGGACCACCGCGGCTGTGTATCGAGTTACCATCTATCGTCTTACGGACTTCGCCTTCCTGTCCTACGTCTAAGTTACGCGCTACGTCCGTTTCGCGCGCTGTCACATGACAGTGACAGTTGGTAGGCCCGCGGACATTTTTGGTTTTCCTTTATCGCAAAGCTGGGTGGGCTATCGGTTAACACTCGTTTAGTATTGGATTACATATTTAATTAAATATATTTTTATTTTGACAATGCAATAAAATTTCTTGAGAATGTAAACGGGTTTTGTTAGATTTCATAATTATGAAATGCGAATTCAATTCTTAAGTCCTTGTGATTTTATATTTTCAATTTGTCAACATTTAAAATATAAATTCACACACGTTTGTAGAAAAGATTACCAGTACTAGATTAAAGAGTAGTTTTAATCAATGAAAGCTTTATTATCTTTGTTTATAGTTTCAGTTTTCTTATATAAATTAAACATTGACGAATTCATTAGACTGAATGTAAATAGGGCAACACTTTGGTCTCCATATTCCATTTTTATAATTATTTCATTATTCCTTTATCTCAATATTTAAATATTAAATACACATTTTACAGAAATAAAAACAACAATAAAGCCTTACCATATGCATTTGTTTTTCATAATTATTTTTTCAATGTATTAAATTGAATTGAAAAAAAATGCCATTTCAATGCAACATTGCACCAATAAATAATTTAAAAAATATAAATATTAGTGTAAATCTTTATAGATTATATACGATACTTAAGGCGTAGTTATCAATCCGTTGCACGCCTCTCTGATCGCATGTCGTCACTACGCTTTACCGAACATCGATACAGTGTCGTGACTCGATAACGATGTATCGATATTTTATAACATTTTAAATCATTTCTATTTTAAAACTAGAAAGTTGAAAGTTTGAAATTCGAATAGAAATAGAAGACTGCATTTTGTCATTCAGAATTCACACATAAAGTCTAGTCACACAGAAATTTAAAATTTAGAACTTCTGAATTCGACTTCTTTCTGAAAAATAAACAAATATTTTTTTATTTTTTTGAATTCTTCTGAATCATAAACGTTATAATTTTAAAATGTTGCATTATTGTAAAGTAAAGTATACATAGGTTTAGCACATGAAGGAACCCAACTTTCACTCATAAGTAACACGTAGAGTTCATAATTCCCAAAATGCTTTTACGCTTTTATGTTTATTATTCGTAACAACACGCAACCAAATAATAACGATACCAACAAATAACATATTACTCAAAACATATTAATTAATCAGGTTTCATCTATCAACCGAGTGCTTCGCAACCTGGCGGCCCAGAAGGAAAAGTCCAACAACCAGCAGAGCACTGACTGCTCAACCCCAGTTTACGAACGGCTCCGGCTGCTAGGGACTCCAGGGGCCGCCCCGGCCTGGCCGAGGAGTCCCTGGCCGTCCCAGATAGACACAAGAACGCCGCCATATCAGCTACACAGCTTGAGTCCTGGCCCTCAAGCTATTTGTAACGGAACAGAACTGCCGGTGCTAAAGAAAGGTAAGAATTTATTTACATACAACGCAATATATGTAGATATAAAGCCTAGCTGTACTTCGAGGCAGTATCATACTCTCACAGAAAATCGGCGTGAAGTAACTATAGTTACGTCTCAAATGGTGAGTGAGAGAGTCTGAAACCTAAAAAAACCCATTTCTTTTCAAGCAGCCAAATTTGTGGCTCATCGGATGCTGCAAAAGTTTATGAGCGACGGTAGTCACTTAACATCAGGCGACTTTCCAGCTATTCCAAAAAAGGGCTATTAAAATAGATATTTTTTTGTAGGATTTGTTAAGTTATCTCCGGGGTTCTAGTTACTAGTTTATTCGTTATTATGAATATATTACTGAGAATAACGACGAGCAATCTATCCTAGAGAGGGGGAGGGTGCGTACTGCCGATATATAATAATAACTAACTGATCAACGAGCTACCATAGACGAAATACAGTATTAATTACTTTAATGATATATTCCTAACAGCTTTTACAAATATTTCACAACTATCATCATCATATCGTGGTTTAAACTGATAAAAGTTACCACCGACTCGGAATTTAGACTCAACCAGTCTAGAAATAAGTAGATACGGTTTAAAATCTTTCTACATACTTTACATTTTTTTTTAAATATTCCGCGAACGTAAATTTAATCAACGATTCATCATATTAAATATAAATAATATATAATCGTGTACATAATAATTTACTTTAATAAGAGACAATGTTGAATATAAGCCACTATAAACGGAAACGGATATCTTGCCCCTGGAAGCATCGACATAGCGAAGTCGAAAATTTGTTGTTACAAGTTCACCCGTCCCTTAGTTACCAACCAGTAATACATATATTTATAACTGTTGCTAGCGTTAAAAAAATGGAAACTCATAACCACTGGCCGCAGACGCGAATAATTAAAAAAAGCCAGCAAAAAGGCCAGAGCATCCGCATCGGTCACACTGTCTGCGTTGAAACACAACTTTTTTCACAACTCGCCGGCATTTTGATAGTCGATTTGCGGCTCCCCCCTAGTGGGGGGCGACCCGCCTCCGGTACCGTCAAAAACATTACTCTGTTCATCCACTTGGAAGATTTAATTTTCATTTTTATCTCAAACATCCCCCTTTGTAGTGGTCTGTAGTCAGTATCCAATTAGGTGGCTTTGAACATTTTTCTCGAACTCGGTAAATTCGGCTTGGAGTTATGGAATTTTTTAATTTTCGATACCGACAATTCATGTTTACTTTATCACTTAATATAAAAGGGTAGAGTTCGATGTTTGAAAGTTGTTTTCGAGGAACGAACGAAAATAATTTAAGAAAAAGTTATAAAAGGATACTGCTTATCTCAAAATATGTATAATTAATCTACAGTTTTAGAACAGTAATTATACCTACAGTTTTAGTACAACATATTATTCAAATAATTCTTAATATAAGTTAATTAAAATTTATAAACGTATTCTTTGACACACGTTGTTAAGTACACTATAAAAACAAAATAATAAGAAAATAAATAAAAGACCTTTCGCATGCTAATAATTTAAATTTCCTGCATGTGCCGGGAGAAATTCTGACACATGTACATATATCCGCCAACCCGCAGTAGAGCAGCGTGGTGGATTAAGCTGTAAACCTTCTCCTTAATAGTAGTGGAGGCCTTTGCCCAGCGGTGGGTTATTTACAGGCTGTACTTTACTTTACTTTTATAAAAACAAATACACCACAAATAATTACCAATAAACAGTAGTAATAAAGTAATAAGTTCATATTGCCACAGTACCTGTTCGCCGTGAAAGCGACCCATGTAACACGATACCCTCTATGCCTCGGTTGCTTACACCTTGATTTATTATCTGTATCTTATTCATTTCAATATAATTAGACATTTCTACTTACTGTTATATACTAGCTTGGATCGGTGAATTCACTTGGATTTATTTTATAATTGTTTTTCAAAATCATCGGTGAATAAATAGGGTTATATAGTTACACTGGCTTCTGTATTCCGTAGTATTGATAAAAAGTAACCTATGTTATTGTAAAGTTTTGTTAAAATCTGTTTAGTTAGTTTTGCGTGAAAGAGAAATAAATATTTATACATACATCCATCACCCTCACAAAGTTTCCTGTTTATTTATATATTAATACGTGAAGCAAGAACGTTATACTCCTTTTTACTTAAATTTCGCGCACGGAGGAATATGCAATTTTGTACATACATGTTTATATGTAAAGAGAGATTAATGCTAATATATTTTGAATAAAATAATTTATTAATTATGAATAAAAATATTTTAAACCAATAAAAAAAACACACACACACACTATCACGTATTCAACACACACGCGCTTATATACTCTTCATTTATTGTTAAAGTCTGTGGGCAAATTGTGAATAGATTATCTGTGGTCATTCTTGAAATCGGTTGAAAATTTAATGAACTACGATCAAATTCGGACCGCTTGAAGGACACTAGTATATATAATAAGATAACCGAAGTTCCTGTCATCATTGTCACATAAATGAACACTTCTATTACATTAGTGTGCATTGTCCGTTTAATAAACGCGCCTTACTTAAGTAAACCAGCGACGTATCCGCACTTCCCTAATGTTACAGATGTTTACGTGCGACAGTAACCTCTTAACATCAGGTGGAACTGCCTGCTCCTGTGCCCCCTTTAAATAAATACTTTCATATTCTATAAAGTTGTAGAGACATCTCAATGTGTGAAACATTAAGATGTCTCTACAACTCTACATTATATATATGCTATTAAACCCTTAAATGCATGGTGTAAAAAAATGAAACACGTATTTCAAAGCCTACTCTCAACTAAAAATTTTACAAAATGTCTAATTTTTATGTTTATATTTAAATAACATTTAATTACGTCCTTATTTTTTTACCATTTTTTCCATATATCTACTGGTTAATCTGTTTATACTATACTGGTAACCTAAATTGTTATTTATAAAAAATCATACATTTAAATGTTAAAATGTAAGTATAAATAATGTAACTATGTTAAATAAAATTAATCTATTTTGTAATTTATATGTTAAAATTAAAATACGCATATAACATACGATCAAAATTTTACAAAATATTTACACAACAAAATTGAAGAATAATTATAATACAAAACTACCACAACCCAAAGCAAATACATAGAAATTATATAATGTAGTTACTTTATACACAAGTACTGGAGTTGACTTCAAAGTGTACCCGCAGGCACGGCAATGTAACGAAACTTAAACTATTATACTTTAGGATATAATTTCAATTAACTTTGCCTGTTACAAAGGATTTTTAAAGCTATAACAATACTTATAATCGTAACGAAGTTTTTATTGGGTTCTTTTGTAAATTGATCTTATTTTTGACATGTTGTGACGTGGGTCTCGGTAAAAGAATAAAATTTCTTATATATTTATATAAATGATATGTAAAATACTTATGTATCCAAAATTGTTGTCTATAATCTAAAGCGAGTAGTATTTATAAGTTTTACTGGTATAATTGATATAAAGTAGCTCTGTATAGTTACCTAGGTTACCTTACGAAAGCTTTTGTTCTTAAATTTAAAGGCACTGGCCGTAAATTCTTTCAGGTTTAAAGCAATATAAAAGCAAAACTGACACATACGTAATATATTTTTCACCTTTTTATTTTTTTTTTAGACAATATGATCGTCTAGTTGCCACACGCGATTTCAACTGTGTATAACAGGATTTTTTAACTTTCTCGATATTAACTTTTTGGCTAATTTAGTTTATATTGCCTGTTTGTTATTCTGATGTATTAACTATATTACTATAAGGTTTCATTAAAATCTGTTCAGTGTTATTTGTGTGAAGAGAAAGAAACATCCTTTTTCATAAACTTTCGCATTTGATAGAAAGTTTTCAGTTTTAAAATGTTTCAATCGTAAGATCTGTTTTTAATATGAATACTTGTTGATATTTTTAACTCATATGAGCAATAATAATTCTTTCTCGAGGTGAACCATTTAACTAAAAATAACTATTAAAACCATATCTTTTCTCTTCAAGATGTCACCTATGAGAGAGTTGCCATTTAAAATTAATTACTAGAAAACATCCCAGCGCGAAAACGTAATTCATTTGAATATTATTGCTAGGTAATTATTATATTATTAAATATTAATCAAAATTTTGTACAGACTAAATTAATTATATGCAAGATGATGCTATTCACCCATAAATCACTAAGTCAATACAATTCCACACCTAACAAAATTCGTCGACTGACAAACAGACAAGGTCAAAGGACGGCAGTTAAGGATAAATACATTAAGGAGACAAAACTAAATAAACCGTTTCGAATAAAAGGGAGGCTGGGCACTGATAAATGCTGGGAAAAAGAGATGGACGCATACGAAATCATCAAAGACAGAAGGAGATGCAAAATCGTCTGGTCTCTTAAGATAAGGCGAAGAAAAATGTCGCGAGATATTTATTCGCAGGGTCCCTAGATAAATGGTTATTATGGGGTTCCGTAGTAGTAAATTAGTGAGATGTATTGTTTGTTGAATATTTATTGTTGCGGTTGACCGCTGGGGCGCGGAAAATTGACCAAAGCAGGAAGACATCGGGTAAACTTTCTTTTACCGATAAGGTTAAAATAGCGACAATTTTTCTTATTATTAAATTATCGTGCCCCGAAACTTGTTAAGTTGTCGGTCAGGTTGTTATTACAATCAAGTGATAATGATTGTTACTCTTAGTATAGAGACTATTCTAGTCTAAATGGTTACTGACTTGCCCTTACAGGTTGCGGAGGTCGAATGGCTTTCGCTCTGTGTAAAAATCAGTAACTTTCAATATCTGGACTAGAAAAATAAAAAGATCCTGGTATAACAGGGAGAATGCTCGGTAAAAGAAGAGTGTGATCTTAGAATTATTTAGAAATATCCATATAAAACGAGAAATAAAGAAAAACAAATACCATCTCATTACCATACCGACGCACTAGCGACACGGACAAACTGACAGGCGATAATTTTATACATGTACAACTTCATAACTCACGCCACCCACTTGAATTTAAACTAGCGCATTATATAGAATATATATGATATACTTTCTATATAATAATATTCTATATAATTCTATTACTATAGAATATTATTCTCCCTCGATATTTCAGGCATAAGCTCATTATTTTCTGGATTTTTTGGACAGTTTTTATCACAAATATGAAATGTTTTTTTTTTTTATAGATGGATAAGATTTATTTATTAATTTTAAATAAACATTTTTTATAAAAAGATTCGTAAATGTGAAACGTTTAACATTTGAGTACGTACTCTACTGTAGAGTCGTATCAGAATATAAAAACAATATTTCTACAATAACTCAATTATTAAAATATAAATCTATTAATATGTACAATATTTATTTTATTCTGTGAAATCCTGTCTCGATAAAAAGTGCCATAATTGAACCTATTTTATTTATTTGTTTTTTTTTTTCATATGAAATGTACATCTTGTGAGAAGTAATTTCCTATGAGTAAGGAATAATGTAATTTATAAGTACCTAATTTAAGTCAAATATACAAAAAAACTCATTAAAATATTCTACTTTTCATAAAAATATATATAATTGTATGCACAATAAATAAAATGAAAAGTGTAAATAAAAACATTTAAAAACTTTCCTAATACTTAACATAGAGTTCACAAAAAAAAAACTATTGTAATAATTAACACATACACGCAAACCTCAATCCAACGTCATCGCTAGGTTCAAACACAGCACACTTATAATCCAAACATACATAATGTTTATATACAAACACAAGGCCAGAATCCTATGTACACATACGTCGGCGAGCTCAAAGTGCGGCTGGCGGTTCCAACCCTTTGATCTGCCGCTCGTACGGAATATCTATATAGAGCCCTTCTATTTCGGTATACCGTCTTAGAGCTATATCTGTTTCAAGTTATGTTTTATATGAATGCTTTTTATAGGATTAGAATAATGTCACTTAGTTTCAAAAGGACTCAGGGCTTTATGTATCAAAGGATTTCATTGGTTTGATATGCTTATTAAATTAATTTATTGATTAGTGTAAAATGTAGATACAGCTAGTGTATAGAGTGTGAAAGGTTTTTGGTTAATTTTTAATTTTAAGTTAAGGTATATGATCCTATATCATATAAATTAGAAATCAAAAATCTCTAGAGAATAGTGGAAAATTGATCGATAAAACTATGTGTTTATACACAGTATTTTAATATAAACAAAATAAACCTTATTGAACCTTAAAATATCGACTTGAAATATTTATTATATTTGGTAACGATTTAATACATAAAAATATGCGATTGTGAAATTGCGAAATGTTTTATATTTCCTCATCTGAGGAAAATTATTCAATTCAATTCTTTGTTTTGTGGCTTTTAGTTGTGACGGATAAAATATATATAAATAATCTGTAAAAATTACGCAAAATAGTTAGAAACAGTTGAATTCTGAAAAGAAATGGATATTTCTGAAATGGCATAATTGTGTTGCAGCCTGTACGAGTCAATTTTGAAATAATATGTCGTGTTAAAGTCTAACACTTTTTAATAATTAAGATTTAATTATAAATATATCATAAAGAACAGTCAAAATATATTCTAAGGCAAAAATTATGCTTTTAAGTTTTGCTCTTAGAAGTTATAATTTTATAAAAAATTACATACGTTATTTCTCATGGCTTCAAACCTGAAAGAAGTAAGTGTAAGCGTCTTTATTTTTCAGAGCAACAGTTTTCGTAAGCTTATGCAAATCTTTATGAAAGTTCTAAAGCAAAACTTATTAATGTAATTCTCCCCTAAAAGCAATTGATAATAAAAAATTTAGGTAACTATTCTAAAAGTCTATAGAGCAAAACTGAGAACTGTATTTCCACTTTACCCTGAAAAAGTACCGTTATCGTAAGTAATTCTTACCATCAACTAAATTATTTTACTAGCAACACCACCTATGTATGTATGTTAGCATTCCGCCCACAACCTCGTTCGCGTAGAATTCGGTTACATCATGCGTGAATTTTTTCGGAATTAAAAGAAGCCTATGTCTCAGGCTCTAGACTATCGCTGTACTAAATATAATTGAAATCGATTCACTAGTTTGGGCGTGATTGCGTCACACAGAGATACTGTCGCATTTATAATATTAAAAGGATTGTGTACCCACGTAATTTTCCCGTTTTTCCATCCACACCGCATAAATGACGCAACCGATAGACAAAGACCCGGATAGGCTCCCTATCCTAATCCTGTGAAACAAGATGAAAGCCCGTGCGAGCCGCACACGCAAAATAGCAATTAAATCTGCCTCCATTACCTATCACCCCTTCAGGGATAACCGTACGGCGATACATAGTGCGCGTTCACAAATTTAATAACGTATTTTAATTTATTTATTTTCATAAAAACTCAAACTCAAAATATACTTTATACAAATAGGCTTTCTATAAGCTGTTTCGAATGATCTTTTTACAAGTTTGTCATGTTCCACGTGAAGCTACTACTGGCTCGGAATGTGGACTGAGGATTTATGTGTAGTATTTTATAACGAATATAGCACATTGGATAATTTTACTCTTTTTTTTATTATTTATTTATTTCTTGAATAATTAGGCATAGTAATATCCATCCATCTCTTTATCCATCTCTGTCATAGCGTCTGGCAAAAAAAGTCGAAAAAAATTACTTTAGGGTCTGTCATATCGTAATCATTGACATTTTATTACTAAAATATGTTACGTTCATATATTGACGTTAGAAATTTGTGCCTATCTCCAACTTTAACAACTGGTAGCTTGGCAACGAATATATTCCAAAAATGGAAGCTATTTTGGGTGCCAAAATCCATACGCAATATGTGTATAGTTATGTCACACGTACTAATTAAATTCGTAACCACAGATAATAAACAAAATGAAATATTGTCAATTATCACAGAAAATCATTCATATGAATGGTCAAACAAACAATTTAAAAGGACGCGAACGGAGCGCACGACGGTTAGGCGAACGAGCGTTACAAAGGGTTTGCGGGGGCCAATAACGCATGAAACAGGATTAAAACATGGAAATATTCGTTAAAGGGCTGTTTCAACCCCTCGCTTACATGTAATTATAGTTGTTAATAAGTGTTTATGTGTGAGGATTCGTAAACTTTGGTTATTTTAAATACGTTTAATTTCAGTTAATTATTTGTTAAAATTGATTGTGAAGGTAATGATTAGTATAACATTTATACGTCGGTGATAACATTATATTATATAAATTACTGACAGCGATACTTCAGTATAAATCTAAAATATAGGACAAAGTGTTCTCTTCTGTAATGACATAATTATATTTCATCAAATTTTCGGCATGAGATTACATTTTAATAGTCAATGAATAAACAATGCTGATAAGCAATAATGTGTCAACCCACAAAAAGTCAAATTCGGAGATATTGACTTTGATACTGCATCACCTATTTAACATTATACAAAAAAATGTAGTCATATAAAATAAATAAGTACGGAAAAATGTTTCTTAATTAATTGGTTCGAATTTCAAGTGCGTTCCATTTTTTGCAATTTTTACAATGATCTCAAATATTTAAATAACTTTTTATACGATAATACCTATATTAAACGTATCAGTCAGAATTCAATTTATTATAGCTTTTATCAAAGAATAAAATAAACGATGGATATATACATACTTCTTCAAACATATTTGTTAAGAATAGGTTTGACATGTTTAGACGCCATTTTCTCAAAACGAAGTCCGTGTGGCTTGACACAGTATTGCTTATCAGCGTCCAATTATATGTTATATATTGATTTTATGCAAGTTTATTAAGTTTGTTATATGCAGTACTGATTTTTCTTTTTCACCTTCCGATCTGCAGCTCTTCGTTAAAACGTAAATGAAAAATTAAATAGATTGTTTTTATAATATTTAAATAGCTTTTTATACAATTTTCACTTAATTCTTTTAAAATAAATAATTAATATTAAATAACATTTCAGAAGCACGTGTAAAAATCTTCATAATATCTTTATCTTATATATCAAAAATTAAGTTGCAAATGTTCCAACTTATCAATATTTCAGTATACTTCGGCGTGATTTGCAAACAATATGTCAACATATAGAGTTATCTGTTACTAATAAATAGATAAATCACGACCATGATAAAACCGCCTTTATTTTGTAGTGTAATGTATTTCAACTTTTTCATTCCTGTATTTTTTTTCTTGTGTGTGTGCACAAATAAATAAGTTAGAAATATAAACTCAACAAAACTGAGATTTTCCGGACGACTTATCATAAGACTTAAGAATGACAAAATCACAGGTTTTTTTTATTAAATCAGAAAAAAACTCCTCATTCAAAAAGAACGATCATTTAAAGGATTAGGAATTCGTTAGAAAAGTAATGATCGGAATAAGTCCTTATAAAAAGTTATCACACTTATGATAACATTTCGGTTGATATCTTTATCATATTTAAAAAATATATATATTTAACTATCAGAATTAGGGTTAAAAAAGTAAATTAGTCTAGGATTAAATAATACAGAAATCATTAGAGAGAACCTTATACTTAAGTATCTACATAACTTTACACTCGCTACAATTATTTATTCAGTTTTCATTCTGATAACAAAAGAATCCGTTTTATATATCTCTTAAAGAATAGTTATTTAAGAAATTAATAATACGTATTTCACTTTGTATCACATATTTTAAACATTTCGTTTATGATAGCACAAAACTTCAATTGCAAAAAAAAATGCCAAGAAAATAACCGTCTCAACTTAATAGCATTTACGAAATTATCTATAAATAAATACAAAGAAAAATACCATCTAACAATATTGTCACAGATTAAAATTAATCAAATTCTACATAAATTAATATCCCACCATCAATTTCATAGAACAACGTTGGCAAGGTAAAATAATGCGGTAAAAAGCGAACGTGGGCGGAGCCGCGTTAGTGCCGCCCCGCTGCGCCGCGCGCGTAAACAACTCGTATAATTATACTATACAACTACACAAGTACACCGTGCTATACAGTATACACGTCACATGTCTTGTCTGCCTACTGCCTGTTATGCTTGAGCATTTATTTGTATAATCGTTTTAATGTCAGTAAACAGGTTTTTAGTGATTGGAGGTGGACGTTTTCTGATATTTAGATTTTTATTTGTATATGTATTAACAACTACATGTAAACGGTTTTGTATAATTATACACACAAAATATTGTTTTTTTCTAAGTACTTACAGATAATGGAAGCTATGCCTGTGTACGCGTAGTCTGCTAGTCTTACAAGTAGAGCTATAATTTATTTGATAATTCCAAAGTATAAGTATCCTATTATATTTAGATAAACTTTTAAAAATATCGCAAGAAGAATATAGATATTATATATATGTGTACCTATTCCCTTACAAAATAGAAATAGAAAACAGTAAATATTAAAAAAATACATCGTACCTATTTAATAACCATAAACCATAATGAGAAACGAACTTCAAAAAACTTGAATTACTTAAGATAATCTCTTAAAAGAAAAAGGTAATTAATACCTACTAACAATTTTTATACAATCACCGCGATTACCTTAAAATTAACTAAAAAAATAAAAGACATACCTACAATAATATTTTTTTTAATTTACCTACTTCACACCAAAGACTACCCTGATCTAAGAGAATTAAAAGAGTTCCTAAACATACAAAAATCTACAGCTTATAAAAATATAAAAAACACATATTTTTTATTCATAAATCGAAATATAATATTGAATAAATTTAAAATTCCCGTCGCATTGATATCGGTTACAAAACACCTGCGCGCTCGAGCGGCGGCTTTTCCCGCCGTTTGCACAAAATGGCCGGCGCGTGACTGGACTGCTAATATGGAATTCATACGCCTATAAGGCTATAAATGATAAACATATTCTACTTTTCATCTATCTCTATTTATTTTGCCGTTTATATACGCTTACTACACTTGATATTTATTTTCAATTTCAATAACTCTTTTGCGGTTTTATTATTATCTGTGCGAATTATAATATCAGAATATACATTTGAAGATTAATCAAAATATAATAAATTTACTCGTTTCAAATTTAATTACAAAAGCAAATATTTATTTTATTGCAATATGGTTTTGTGCGCATCAAAAATCAAATCCTAACCAAATTTATCGTAAAAAATTCAATATAACCCCAATCTTATCACAGGGATTGACAGCAATACTTACATTTCATAATAAATACAGATATAATGGGGAACAAAACATAACTCCCTGAAGGGAAGGCACCGGGGAATCGCGAAATGAAACACGTCACTGTGACGACATTTTTGCGATAAGGCAACACCGAGCGTTTTGTTTATTACTTAGCCGCCATCTTTTCTTCGTTGGCGGAAAATGGGATTAATATAAAAGATAATATCACCTTACATTTGTGGCTTTCATATCGTTCTTAAAACCATAATTTATTATAATTAACAAAAAAAATAAATATGACACATTGACATGGATATTTTTTCTATATATGATGTACTTATTTTTTGTCGAATAAATTATTCATATAAAAACTCATTCAACATTTTACAGATTATATTTATTTGTATGTCCTATTATGTCATAGAAAATTTTTGTTTTTTAATATTAGTCCGAGGTATTCCGTTCCCGGTTCCACCCCGTCCGGACTAATTTTGAGTGCCGTCAAATAGAGACACATCTATTATCTGATACGGATCTCGTACACTGCCTTCATGAAACATTAATGTTTTCCCGCGACGGCTGACAGATGGGCTTCTGATACACCGAATGACATTTCGCCACCGACGTATTAATGTCAGGGGAATGACGCCTCTATGTCGTAGAAGCGACGGTGTAAATAATAACACGGCTTATGTTGAAATGAGAGATTTTGTTTCGAAGTGTCATATTCGTGTGATGAGATGTGGGTGGGATTATAATTAAGAAATGAACTAGTGTCTATGACATGGTAAAAACACATTTAAAACGTTGTTACAATAAAACTTTTAATTAAAATTTTTAGAAAGAAATAAATTTATACTAAGTATATTACTATAATTGTAGAGTTCATACAGAAAATATGCATAAGCCAGCATACTTTAAAAACGTTCTGTTATATAACATCGTCGGGTAAAAATATACGCTTAAAAACATGTACCTTGGATTAAAAAAAAAACTATTTAAATGTCATAGTGCTTCAGGATGGAGTAAGCTCGTGAATCGAACGCTGTGAAAACACTCCGGTCCGAGCCAACGGCGCTACCAAGGTTGTTCGATGATAAAACTCGAAACGTAAATAAAAAATAAATAAAATAAACATAAGTATACATTATTTTTTGTTTCATTTACACATGGAGTGTAATAATAAAGATATTATATATTATCCTGTTTGCGAAAATTTTACGGACGGTGTAGTATAAAATTTCGTGCACTTATAGTTTATATAGAGAAGAAGAGAAGAATTTTATTTATTTTTTTCAAAATGATGCATAAAAATACATTAGCTCAATAAAAAAACTTTACACATACTCTCATATTTAGTATTGTTACTGTCTGTGGATCAACTGACAATAGATTATCTGTGGTCAATCTTAAAATCGATAGAGAATTTAATGAACTACGGTCGAATTTCGACCACTAGTAATGATAATTAAGTGAAGAATAATTACATATACATATTAATAAATCCAGTACAGAACCAATTACATAAAAAAGTTAATATTTAAAATAATAACTTATACTCGATAAGCTTCGATAGAAAATAACATCTCAACGACACTTTTAAATTTTTATCCGTATGGATTTTCGTTTAACTACTATTGAAACTCACTATAACTCTACACTTCACATTATAAAGCCGAACAAATTCCCGTTTTTGCGATATTACAAACTTCAGGACCCTGATTTTCATGTTAATATTA
The DNA here is from genome assembly GCA_037950945.1 of Hypolimnas misippus. Taxonomy (NCBI): domain Eukaryota; kingdom Metazoa; phylum Arthropoda; class Insecta; order Lepidoptera; family Nymphalidae; genus Hypolimnas; species Hypolimnas misippus. The sequence continues at coordinate 7,508,431 of JBBEEQ010000014.1, forward strand.
TATATAAAAGTAGTATACCGTAACCGACTACGACTTCATTGTGTGACATTTATAAATTGTTTTATGAAAAATTAAAGCACTCTTGTAGTGTACCGTTTACGAGTATGTAATATCTTTATGTAACTCTACACATCACATTTCTCCCGAAAATCGCTATCTAGACTCTGTTTTTCACGTTACTGTAATATCTATTTTAAAAAATCATACATTCTAGTTATTGTTATGAATATTGTTGAAAAAGATATTAAATATTGATTACATTATATTCGAATTTTCAAATCCTTAAAACAAGTGTGTTTACTTGCGTGTGTGGTAGTTATTACAACTATCATAATTCATATAACCTGAGATAGGTTATGACTCAAAACGTCACATTACAACTCAAACGAAACTCAATTCCAGCGAAACTCATGCAAACTTTCCGACCTCTGTTTTTCATGTACAGAATTATTAAAACGTTAGCAAATCGACTCCATTATTGGGCATACATTTTTAAGCGATAACGCTATCGTAGGCAGGGTTACGTAGTAGGCCGGGCCGTTATCGTCGCCTTCCGCATGAACGCCCACGTTACGGTGCCTCCCCGCCCGTGCACCCTCGCGACGCTTCTTGACACTTGAATTTAATTTATTTGTTACATAGTTTACTTTAAATTAAGTTTTAGGATATATTTATAATACTCGTGTCATCGATAAGGTTTATATAAACGATATATGTACAAATAATATACCTGTTATATTATGTTGAGTCTTAGTAAATCAAAAATAGTAATCTCATTACTTGTAGATTTTAAAAGGTAAATAAATAAAATTTAAACATTCAAAAGATGACTGACTGTTTCGTCAGTCGTCCTTTATTGAGATCACTGTTTAATCAATAAATACAATTTTAATATTTCATCCAACCCTCTACATTCTATACAACGATTTAAATGTTTTACCGCATGTAAAGACGCGAATTTGATTCGGATCTTCGGATTGCTGTCATATCCATTAAACATAACTTACCCTAACTTTGACAGAATAATGTGATTTCGTCACATTAAAGTCTTATTTTCCCACCTTATTGATAAAGTATTTAACCATGGTAGATAAAAGTTGCAGATTCAAGTCACATTTTTAATTTTTTGTCAAAATTTAATCACACAATAAATAATTAAATAAATTATTTAAAAAATCAACTATGACTATAACCTTGAAAAAACAAGCACTATACACAACACGAAACACAACCTTCATAAAATGTATATAGTATACAAAAAATTCATAATAATATATCAAGACTACTCAGCCGCGCTGCTCGTCCCCTGTCTGCGCGCCTGCGACTCCTCAGCGGATTACGAAAGCGGACACGCCGCAGAATTAGTCACTAAATATAAAACTCACATTTTATTTCTCTAACTCACTCCACTAAATCTCAATTCTAATTGAAATAAAAATTCATTATCTTAAACTAGAAATTGCATTAAAAAATTAAAAATAAGGTTATGTAATTCGTATTTATAAATATAAATTCAAGTATCCTTCTATGATAATTCCATAGTTTTTATGATTTCTTTCTTCACAACGCGCCAACGAATGTTTCGTCTGTATAATTAAAATCGTAATTCACCTTATATCATTTGTACTACATTGAACGAATTACATAAAAACTAAAACTAGGTAATTATGGAGTAACTTATTCCATCATAATTAAGACTTGTAGAAAAAAAAGAACCCAAATTCAAAAGCAAAATGCATAATTTCGTATATGTGGATGACACAATTGTAAGAGTTATTACGATTTTAAAAACAAACTACTGAACTGATTCCGATAAAAATTTAATGTAACCAATTTAAAGTATACCCACCCTTTTAAAAGGAAAAGAATTTTCAAAAATCCATTAAGAAAAGTCGGAGTTCTAAGATTTCATTAAAAAATAACAACACTACGAATTGAGAACCTCCTCCCTTTTGAAGTCGGTTAAAAAGTAAATACTAAAGGCTAGACTGAAACATTTTTCTTAGAGTAACTCAGCAATACTAATTATTTTTAAAATACTTATACGTATTTTGTGACATTACGATCACAAAAAAATCTCCTAAATAAAAAGTTTAAGGTCAAACGTATAAAATTATTGTATGCTACGAAGAAATTGCTGGTATAAACAATAAACAAATTCAAACATAAAAAAAAAACAGAATCGAACAAGAAATAATCGAATAAAAATGAGAAGTTTAATTAAAAATTAATAAATTAAAGGATAAAACTCAATGAATCCTACAGTCGAGCTCAATTTCTATACATCTAAATGCGTATTGTTTTAAAGAGAATTCGGATAAATCACAGAACGGGCTGAGATTAAAATCTCCAAGTCGAATAAATCCACCGTTATCGAATTGTTTGAGAAATTAATTATTACTTGTTCACTTCGCGGCCGCCGAGTTTCATGAGGGGGACTGTTACAGATTCTTAGACACTTACAAAGTAGATAACCGCAGCTACACGCTTAGATTGGATTACGGTGCTCGTTTTAAACAGTGATCAAGTGAAATTCAAACGAAATCCCCTTTACGGCATTGTCTGTTTTGTCGCTTGTTATAAACTCTAACTTTTTTCTTTTATTTTATTAGTATTATTATTTTTTTATCCAATTGAATTTGAAGTAGGTTTTGATATGAATTTTACATCGTCATCTTATGTTAGTCCGCTTCTGGATATGGCCTCTCCAGGTGCGCGCCACTAAAGACGATCCTCGGAAGCTCTCACCCAGCTGAGATATTCGCTTCATCTTGCCCGAGGCTATCTTACGCTCGTTTAACATATCTATCTTTATTTGTATTTTGCAGTATCCACCTAAATGAATTTGCATATCAAGTTTTGCTTTGCCTTTTGCTATAAAGATTGTATTCGTTATGAATCAGATACCTAATTAAACCAAGATAAAACAAACTAACTCTATTTCCTTTCCTTAATCTTAACTTTCCTCATGCAAGTCACATTAGGCTGAATAGCTTTATGATATCACCGTTACAGCCGCGGATCCTGGTTCTTAAATTTCTCATTGATAGGAAAGGAGAAATTTAACTAGTGAGACATTTACATTTGTAACAGTACAGCACCTGAGAGAGTTTCTCATGAGAGCGGTCCGTCCAAGGGAATTGCCCGGGTAGGCGGTTGTAGGTCCAAAATGTAATCCGTGCATCAATCAGTAAGATGGTTCTAAATGCTAATCTCAATTATTTAGAAATTACATAAACTATTGCCATTGCCATTCTTCGTATGTACTAAGTATACCAAGGACGGTGTCCGGAGCCCCTAAACCCCCACCCCCCATGCAGTTACTATACATTCAAAGTATGCTATTTAAACAGGTGACGATCAGATAGAAGGTTTAGAAGGACTCCATTCAGACGAGACGGGTTCTGGAGACAACTCGAACGCGGGGTCCAGCGGTGCTGACGAAGACGCGGCACGGCTGCGCCTGAAACGCAAGCTGCAGCGTAATCGCACCAGCTTCACCAACGAGCAGATAGACAGCCTTGAGAGAGGTCTGTATGAAACTGATGGCTTGTTTTAAGTGAAGTATATGCAACGCCTAATTAGCTATAGGGACACTAGGGGCCAGTGGCCAGGGCGGCAAAATTTTTAGGACTGCAAAATTTAGATGTAAGAGATTTTAATTAAGATTTTCGATTAAATTATATTATACTCTAGCTTTTTCTTTGTTTTTTTTTTTACGACTAAAATTACATAGGTAATGATTTAGGTATATGGACAGCCATTTTTCACTGTGCTCCACGGCGGTCTTTGGGGTAAATCCGGCCCTGACAATATGGGATTTGCTTCAATACTAAAAATTAACTAAAGTCAATTGTTAATATGACTTTAGTGACTAAACTCTTGAAGCAAACTCTTAATGACTCGTTATCGTAAAACGTTTTAGTACTTTTCATTTACCGTTTTGAAAAAACTGAAACATGACAATGAAATTTACTCAATGCAATGTTTTATAACGTTGCAATTTTTAAAAGTCCAATCTTTATTGACTTAAAATTATAAATACTACTAATTGTTAATTAATATTTTTTATTTTATATTATGTTATAGTTAATTTTGATTTTGATTGTTAATTATTACAGAATTTGAGCGAACGCATTATCCAGATGTTTTCGCTAGAGAACGACTTGCAGCTAAAATAGGCCTGCCAGAAGCTAGGATACAGGTGAGCCGAAACATCTGTTTTGTAATATGCTTAAATATCGCCGATTCTTAGTAGTGGTAGTTATGTTGGCATTAATTTGTGCCTGTGTTATATAAGAAAAGTCACTAATTAATTTCGATTTGTTCGCCTTACGTTTGCGAAGCTTTTAGACACATAAAAAAATCAGCAAAATCGGTGTAGCAGCTTTGCACAACTTTCAAACAAACGCACTACTAATTGTATGAAAACTAGATGGACCCCGTGACTTAGCTTTCGTCCCCTATTTAAATCTCATCACGTTTCATTTTTGCGTCCAAATATCTAAGTACATCTTTTCATATATTCAGTATATCTTTCATTCGTCCGTGTCCAATATATTTCAAAAAAAGAAATTCATCAAAATCGGTTGGCTTAAGCGCAGAAAACGTGCCAAACAAACAGACAGAGTTACTTTCGCATTTACATCTGCATTAGAAAAGGTAGATAAACGTAACAAAACACGTACGTGCGCGTAACGCGCGCGCCGCGTTAACCCGACCCGACCTTAAGGTGTGGTTCTCGAATCGACGCGCGAAGTGGCGTCGCGAGGAGAAGATTCGCAGCCAGCGCCGCAGCCCCGACTGCTTCACGAGCGCGCCGCACGCGCCGCTCGCGCACCCGCACGCGCACGCGCACTCGCACGCGCACGCGCACGCCGCCGCGCTGCCCGCGCCGCCCGCGCCACACGCGCCGCACGCGCCGCACGCGCAGCACGCGCAGCACGCACCGTACCAGTCGCCGCTCAACGTCGACACTTACAGGTGAGTTGTTTGTTGTAGATTTCATTTTAGCCATGAGTAGCTAGACATCTATTATTCTGCGCTACCTGTACCACACTCGCAACACGCACCTTACCATTCGCCGCTCAACGTCGACACTTACAGGTGAGTTGACTCGTATTGTAGATTAAATAAATAGTAGATAAACGCTTCACACTCAACGGCCTACATAAGATCGGATAATCCGGGAGTCCGGAAAAACACAACACAAACACCCAGACCACGACAAACATCCGTATGGCAAATACAGGCGTTTGCTGTGAGCGGTGATCGAACCCGGGACCGTTAGCGCTTCAGTCAGTTGCAGTGACGCAATAGTCAAAGCAACTAATTGGAGTGCCAACCTGTTGTCCATTTTAGATACGGGTACGTTAATACCTATTACTTTTGATCCTATAGGCCTTGGCAAATGATCGTTCAATATAACGATTAAGAGCATCGACTGAAAACAAACTCGTCGTCGAAATAGGTTTTTCTTGAATTCAATTTTAATATGAACTGAACTTTTTTACGAAACTGATTCGAAAGGGTTTTATTTTTCAAATAAGAGTTATTATATTTATCGATCAAACTATGTTCCTTCTATACACTTTCGATATTTATATTTTCAGTCCCCTAACTCCCATGGGCTACAGCACTAGTGGCATGGTGGGCGACACGCCAGTTTGCGAGAGTGGGGAGTCGGATCTGTGCAAGAGTGGCTTCTTGGGTTATCCTCGATACGAGTTGCCCTACCGGCAGCCCCACCCCTACGTCAACCACAGCTACCAACATGAACCATCATCGCCTCCTCCAGGTATAAATATAATATCAATGTAATTTCGATTTTTTGTTCCTTTTAGTCTTTTCCCACACTAAACAGACATTTAATTAAGTAATCACCAGGAATAGTGCAAAACCGCGTCGCGTTTACACCAAGGACCATCTTTAAATGCAATATTAAAATTTATTATTAATATAAAATAAACTAGCTAAAAATTATATAATCGATTAAAAATAATTAAATTTTGACATATCGTCAGTGACAATACAATACAATACACTTCGTAATGGAAAATGCCCATAAGGCCTTATTGTTATCAATAATTTCATTTAATATTTTATTCTTTAGGCTTAATAAAAAAAGCTAGATACGCAGTTTTGCAGTATCCCTGACGTAATCTTTTAATTTATATAACAAAGATAATATTTATTCCTCCAGAGCTGGGTGGTTTACTGGGTGCAGGTGTATCTGTCCCATTAGCTGTTCCAGGACAAGATTCTCAGCAGTACTGGTCTCGTCTCCAGTGACCCTGGTGGAGTTAGGCACCATACGTAATACCTTGCACCAAACTTACCATAGACTATGGAGTATAGAAAGAAGTAAGGAGAATCTCGTTGTATAAAGTGTCCCGAAAAGGTGTTAAATTAAGATGGCGTTACTAAATCTAGCAGATAATGTTCGAAGAAAAAGAAACGCCCTTTTGGTAAAGTCTAACAACTATAAAAAAAAATAATATAAATTTCAATTAATTCATATATGAAAGTATATACTCTTCTAACAATTATTTTTTTTTCATGATTTTTAATTTGTATAAATGAAATGGTTGAAAAAAAAACTTTAAAAATGTTGTTTCTTTCTCCTAACATATGCACAATATACCTTATTTCGCGTAAGTGTGTCTGTCTAAACTATGCGCATATCGTTGCGACAGTCGTTAAGACATTTCCTTAATTTTAAATATTAAATATTTCTTATATAACTATATAGGTTAAATTTGTGTGTTTTATTCAATATTTAATTGTTCTTTAGCAGTTTTTAGTTCTAATCATTCCGAATGTAAGCTCAAAATAGTTGAAAATATCAATACTGAACCAGTGTAATTGTTCGAAGAGTCGTTATATTTCTTCCGGGGTGTGTTTATTTATCAAATGAAGAAAAATAGATTATTAATGTCATATAACGGTTGAAAATATTCAATAAGATTATAACAATATACATATGAATGTATAATCTTGTTGAATATTTTTTTCATATACATTCAATGTTTTAATTCTTGTTTACACGACTGTATCATTCGCGAGTTCGAACTCACCTCGTGTTCAGAGCAGCACACTTACGTGAAACGAGGTATACCATCTAGCTAACTGGCGCCGCTTATTGAATGCATTTCAATGGATATTTTTTAGACTTATAACCTACATGACATAAGCCTTATACCTACACTCCATAACCATAGACAAAACTAAAACACTTTTTTCTTGTGGTAATAAAACTGTGTTATGAATTACGATCCCTTGTGCTTAATAAAGCTACAAAAATTGTAGCATAATTAATATTAATATACAGTTAATACTTAATTAACACTTGAATTAAACAATCTAAATTATTAATTGTATATTGTCTAAATAAAATGTGAAATAAAGAAAACACCAAGACAGGTAAAGATATTAAATAAAATAAAAAATATTTTCAATAATTGAAAATCAACAAATATAGAACTACTCCAAGCGGGTAGAAATAAAAGACCGTTATAATTTAAATTGCTCCTAATTATTGACACCAACCAAGCACAACAGGAAACAACTCGCACAACTGACCTAAATATTTTTATGAATATTATTTATATTTTATTATACGGTATAGAATAAAGAATAAACATATCTACAGACGCCACAAACAGGAATGCGAGCACAAAATAAGGCTCAAATGTAATTGTAATTTTGTAAATTAGACTATTTCATTCAAAATAAAATATAAGTGTATAGTTAGGGCTACCACACTTAAAAAAATTGATTGGCTGGTGTAAATTTTTCTGCCTCTAAAACAACTTTAGAAAAATAAACATACATTATATTGTATTTGTAATTATAGAGGAATTAATCTACAAGATTTACCCTCCTTTAAATTATTAATAAGTAAAAATTATGCATTACAGCCCTAAAGCAAAGTATTGAAAATTGTTTTCATCTTTTCTAACTTTGTATTTATATTATAAATTATATTTTTGAATGAAATAATTTAATAACATATGTATAGGTGTTAAATTTATTTTATAACATTCTTTTGTAGTCTTAGCTATAAGTTAGGTTTTAAGTCAATATGTATATTTGTTGTAAATGTTTTCAAACAAAAATATTATGATGCTTCTACTTAGTGATCCTTCTTCTGACAATTATCGGACTTTTGTCTTTAAAGATATATTAAAGACATCAATGAAACTGAATTTAAAATATATTGATTTATAATACAAAAAAAAACTATGTAAAAACTAATTTGTTAAAAATTTTAATATTTTAAAATGGCTACATAATTGCTATTTTACCTCGTGTCTCTCATAAGGTACAACTATCCAAATTATTTTAGCGAATTGATCATCTGCACTATCATATTATGGCTTAGTAATTATTGTTTAAATCAATTAATCCCTAAAACTCCCTAAATATAATTGTAAATAACTTTCTTAGGTGTTTGACTGTTAATTGTGATGATTTCTTAGTGTATAAAATTGTAACAGACGTAACATTCCATTTTTTCTATATACATATAATTGCAAGTCCACTACACTTAAGATCAATTAGAGAAGCTAAATTTCAATTATTTAGGGTATTCGTTTCGAATTTATTAATATTAGTTGTAAACTGTATAGGAATTATTAAATTGTGAATAACTGTGTGATGTCGATAATGCATTTTATTGGTTGGATTGTAATTATAACATAAAATACATTTTTGGATCAAAACATTATCGTATTTTATTTCAATATCTATCAATTTTCTGATGGTTCTAGTTTATTGCAAGCTTGTCTTAGTAATCATTATCTCCTAAGGCGAGAAAAACACAAGTTTTGTTCTCAATCTTTCATAAAGATTTACACAACTGATTTTACAAGTAATTTAAAACATAATAGCTATACGTTTTACCCTGTATACTGTAAAAGTATAATAACTTAGTCGCGTAGTTGGCAACACCTTAGAAGAGTAGTCAATATAGATCACAATTTATTATTATCTATGGATTTATTACTTAATATTTTTAAAATATTCGAATCGCTTAATAACAATAACTTATACATTCTAAATACGAATTTTCAAATAAAACAAGTTGTTTATCAAAATTAATATAATTAAAGCTTCAATATTTCATCACACCGAAGTGTCTACAAAATGTAATTTTATAAATAACACAATAATCTCTGACAATAAACAGACAACACAAACACACAGCATTTGAACAAAATGGTAAAATTAATCCGATCATCCTCGCACGAAAAATAAAATAATATTCCTACCATAAGGGTACGGCTACACTAACTATTCTTATCATATTAATTGAATCACGTATTTTGAGCTTATACAATCGAAAACTCGTCATTGAAAGTCTTTACTAATTGTAAAAATATCTTCCTACATGCAAAAAATCTAAGTGTAAAATTTTAATACACGAAAATTTCCATTAACTTTGTACTTTCAAAATCAACTAGCACTCTACTAACGATTTCAACAATTCGTACCTCGATATACCTACCTATAAATTCAATAAATTTACAACCTAAAAAACAACTTGGATCATAATTCTTCGTTTAAAAATGTATCGATATCGTTGAGGAAATCTTTTTCCGCGTTGTCGTTTTTATTTAAATTCTTCTGACAGCTCGCTACGACGTCTGGTACGTTTTTAACTAAATCTAGATCTAGATCTGAAGCAGTTATGTCATTATCTTCATGTTCTTCGCACAAATCTACGATGTCGACGGGATCGCCCATTCTAGTGGAGTCAACGTCGATGACATCATCATCATTCAATATTGCTACATCTGAATTACCTACTTCTATGCTTACAAATTGTACTTCTGTATCTGAATCGTTATTCTTACTCTCGTAGTCTTCATCTTTACTCTCGCTTATCGATTTTGTCGCGCTCCTGTTCCTAACTAACCTAGGTTTTGGTATCTGCTCAGCTATTTTAATTCGCTTAAATTCGTAACAGTTATCGACAAGTTCATCTTGTATCTCATACATGTCGCTGTGTTCGGACAACGTTCGTTTCCTATTATTAATCTCCTCACTTCTCTTTTGTTCAGTCTTAGCTTGACTCGGTTGTGCGGGCGCGTTTTTGTCCAATTTCTTGTAAACTATAGAATTGCTTCTGACAACTTTGATTAGTTTATTCCCGGAAGTGGTTAGCGTTTCGTGTGTCGACAGTTTTCTTTTCCTGCTTAAATTAAGTGTTATGGGCGTTTGATGGATTATGGTTTCCGGAACTTTCTTCCTTGCTCTGATTTCGTCTAAAGATAGAACTTTGAAGTCTAACGAGTTTCGCCTCTCCGCCGATTGTTTCTTACCTGCTATCTCGTCGAGTGACAGCTTATCGTATTTAGTCGTTAGGTTGGTTCTGACGATTTTCCGTTCTTTGGGCGGCTCGGCCGGGGGCAGCGAGTCGTAGCTGTAGAAGGCGGCAGCCTCCGCCTGAATTTTCTCTAACAATAAGAGTTCCTGCGATTTCGTTCGCGCAATTTTCTGCGCTTCGTCCGGCGACACGGTTTTTGTGGGCGTCGAGGAAGGGGCGCTTTCGTTATCAGACTCTGCAAGAACACACCAAGTAATCGCTTAGTAAATTTCGATTTAAACGCGAATGATTTTCGTAATTAAATTTGATACGACCACGATTACTATCGGTGTGTTCTCGTTTAAGCGATATCTGAAAGCGACCCGGGGTGGGCGGTCAAAAATAATTACAAAAATCATATTATGAAACGAAATTTATTTGCTCGTTGATAAATTAACACAATTTCATTAAAAACAAAGCCGAACTACATTCTTTTTCCAATACCGGTTCCTATATCAGATAAGAGTTAATTAGCTTAAATAAACCGTCTTAAACACACTCAGTTCTACTATTAAACATATCATGAAATTCTTATACAACCGTAAGACTAAGATTAACATAACAACAACCCCGTATAATGCAAACAAGAATCCTGCGGTACTACCACGATCCATTCGTTAAGAATACTTCATTTTCTAATGAAAGATCTTTTATATAAAAAAACAAATTCAACTTTCCGATAATCGATAAAAGATATTTCATCAATGGACTAAAGGCGATCTGAACGCGCGTTTAGGCGCAGATGCCCTCAATATAGCTAGGACACGGCACTCTGTATGTAAACAAAATAAATATAATATATATAAAAAGTGCATCTCAAAACTACATTCTACGTCAATTCAACACACGACTTCGAGTCTTATTGACTTTATAAACGAATTTATTAATTCCCGTTTGCTTTAAATTAATTTTAAACAAACACTAGTACGTTAAAATAATATTAAGTATCGACTAAAATAACACTTGTGAATAAAAAAAAAAATGAATATGCAGTTATAAAACTAAATGTTATTATCTATGGATTAAAGAGTGAAATAAAGATCCGTCATATTATAAATATATTTTTTAAATAATCTTTTCGCGATGCACTATAATCTATATAAAAATTTTATCTTTAGATTTTATCTTCACAAATCATAATCGAAGTCTGTATTTATTGACTCGGACTTTGTACCTGTGTAATATAATTTCTACTTCACCCTTTAATGTGAGAATAACGAAAATAATAATGTTTCTACAACTAAATCGGATAAATAATTTTTCAAATAATTCAAGAATTAACCTTATATAAAATAAAACCTGTAATATACATAAACACTTAAGAGGTACGAGCGAAACCAATATAAAAAAATAGTTGCCTAAACATAAAGCAACTGTATTTTGTACTAACAATTTTATCGAACAAAATATTTTTTTTTTCTTTCAAATATTAAAATTTATGAGTGAATTTAAAAAACGTGTATCTTTATTATATTTATATAAATTAAGTTAGAAAAAAATCACGCTTATCTAAAATCTATCCCCCACCAGTTTTTTTTTATTATATTTTATTAAATATGGATTATTAATTTCCATACGTAAATAATAATGACTAGGCGTACCATGGACCCTATAAACAAATACATTTCTTCATCCCGTCCCGTCTTATTGCAGTTCTTTAGTATAGGAACTTTGCTATCAGTGCAAAAATATGAAAAGAATCGTCAGAAGAAACAGTCGCCACGCATACCAAAGTACTATTTAGTATTATATTGGTAATTGGAAGCATTATCAGATATTTCCATGAACCGCTAAGCTATCAGTTTTTCGATTATTTATTATATAGTATAACTTTCCTAAAATGTTAATACAATCTTAAGCGCGATAATTTTACATAATCGATTGCGCAGAACGATGAATCGACAATTATTCTTTATCAATCGATAATTCAACGTTCCGTCGTTCTGCGCCACCTGTGACACGTCTAAACATTTTTTTTTTTCATTTTATCGTATCTATCTATTCACGGTGCGAAATGTAATACGAGGGAGACCCACAGTGTGTATATACTAGAGCCCCTCTAAAAAATCCTATACTAACATACAAACAATTTAAAGGCATAAAGCTTTTTTTTCTTTTTTTTTTTTCTTCACTTACAATAATGAGTTATAGTAATCGTGTATATATATTTTTATTTGTATTTTCACATATTATTTAAACCTAATTATATGTACTTTACTATCAAAGACAAGGATTATATCAACATCTATTAAAAAATGTTCGGTTTCAAATTGACATTCCTGTCGATCGAGACTCGAAACCACAAATCGTTATATAATTTAATTAATATTGTAAATCTACAAAACAAAAAAGCCACATACGACAATGAAGTATAATTAGCTAAGATATGAAAGAGAAGTACACTATAATTTATTGCACATACAAAAATACCGACTTCACATTTCATATTTTGAGTCGGGAGAGAGCTAGAATATATGACTCTACGACTCGTGACATAGAAAGTAGTGAGAGGATCGTGTTGTCCTTCAAATGTCATTAAGTTTAAATGAAACAAAAGGCCGCCTACTCCGGCAACTTAAATGGCAATAAATATTTCCGATTCAGTCAACACTAGCTAGCTTAAATCCTCAATATATTTCAACTGAATCACGCAATAGCTCTATAAACACTATGTAATTGACTAACCAATAAAGAAAAAAGAAAATAACTAATGACCTTCAATAATAATAATCAGGCTCTTAGTCGCAGACTGGTTCGTTCAGTAATACCAACTCGGAACATAATAATAATAATCCCATAAAACATTTCATATTATTTATACCAGCCTGCGTTCAAACGAAAAAGATAAATAGAACATTCTTAATGAGTAAAAATAAATAATATTTCTAATGCAATGTTCACACTTGTGACATTTAGTCGTATCTAATTACTTGTGACTTGAATTTTCTACTATAAAGCGTAAAAATCACAAGTGTGAAAAGTGCTAAAAACAGCTAAACGTTACAATAGTGATTCTGTTAATTGCATTGGCACGCTACGAATATCGAATTCTGTTCATAATAAATGTCAAAGTCCACTGAACATTTAATGACACCGGACAGATTCTACATATTAGTGCCAAAATTTAGCATTTTCTAAAGCACAGTGTTAGTTCAAAAGTGAGCGTTCGTTAATTTAACAATACATCTTAATACTAAACGCGCTCACTGCAGGGTGTACGAGTTCTCAGTAAACATTTCATTCCTATTTTGGACAATTCATACAATTTTGCAACACAGGTTCATCCCTTTACCCTCTTTACCGTTAGAATGAAAACTCTAGACCCCGCTGTTAATGTTCGATCTCAAACTTCACTGAATATTAAAACCATGTGTCACAATAAATGTCTATTCTCACTTCGATGGTTTTAAATATAGTCCGCAGTGAGCAGAGACCATAAGCCCTATCAGACGATTTGAGTATCAAATACGGACGCTTCGTTTTACTATTTCAACTTCAATCATAATATCTTCATTTGAAATAAAAATAAAAATATTAATATTATAGATAACTAATACATTTCGCTTTAAAACATAATCATTACAATATTTTTCTTAAACACGAATAAAGTATTGCTGTTAATACATATTTATTACAAATCCATTTAATATTATCTCACAATTAATTTCAAAACATCGTTTCATAGATATTCGTATATCAAACAACGTAAGATGGGATAATGTAATGGGTAGTTTTAGATAGTCTAAAGCCAAGTATAGATTGGATGTTCTTGGGTACACGTACACATACACTGTTCGTACTTGCAACATTATTGCAGTACATAGAAACTTGTCAAATGTTGTACTTAAATTCTACATGATAGATGCACACCCGATTACACACAATCCATACACGACTTTAATGTTAAAACACATACACGATACGACACCTTGAAACGCTACGATATCGTGTCGTGACTATCCACGACGTGAATCATAAAAAGTCACGATTCGATATCGGGTGGTACGATAATATTATTATTCATTAAAAACCAAACTTTAGCTTTTAATCAAATGAATAAAATCGCAAGATCAGTCACAAATATTTTGCACTAGGGATTTCAGACCTCTTTTTTAAATTTTTGGAATTACGATACGTTGATAGAACAGTATTTCAAAAATTCTTTCTTTTTTTTAATTATGGACCAGATAATTATGTGAAATCATATAAGACGCATAGTAGTTTGGCTAACACGTTCAGAGACATTTACAAATCATCACTTGCTTACTTTAAATGCGATAATACAGAATCACATCGTCAATTATAATTATCACAACACATTTTGGCATCGTACCGCAATTTCCGTCGTATCATGTTAATGCGTTTCAAGCCTTAGCTAGTTTAACGGTTGTCCGGGAAGCGTCCCTCAAATCGTCCGAGCGGGGCTTAGTACATATAGTTTCAGTAGAGCCGCATACCTTCCTCGAAGTTAACGACGAGGGGGTCCACGGGCAGGGGTGCGTAGGGGCTGGGCGGTTCGTGCGCGTGTGCGTGCGCGTGCGCATGCGCGTGTCCGTGCGCGTGCGCGTGAGCAGCGACCACGCGGCGAGGCAGCAGTTCGCTCGTGCCCGGCAGCACACCCAAGATGGCAGAGTCCAGCACCACTGCGGGATACACGAGTTGTTAGGATTAAATACATTAATATTAAACACTGTATTTTACATAGCAGTCTAGATTATTGGCAACAGTGTACTCTTTGAGGAACGAGGTTTAAATTTACCAGACTGCATATTTTTAGAATATATATAGGATTAGTATCATGGAAACAATTTCATATTGAATATTGCATATATTTTTTAAATCAAAATTGTAACAATATTTAAATCATTGTTATGGAGGCTGAAAAAGATTTTAACTGCTACATTCAAGGTAATAAACTGAATTCTAACCTTGTTGTCTTTGTTGCTGCCACAGTAGGGGCACAGGGGCGGGAGCAGGGGCAGGAACAGCAGCAACGGCAGCTACGCTCGCACTCATGGGTCCAGTCTCTACTATAGATTCTGGTACACTGCTAGCGGCTTGAGCCTGGAATAATTGACATTAAAATAGTAGAAAGGTTCTCATGAAAATCTTCTCTATGATAATTTAAGTAATAGGTGAAACCTAAATTATTTTATAACATTAATTTTTTTTTATAATCTACTTCTGAAAAAGGGTCAGGTTTTCAATTCTCAATACATTTAATACTAAATAGCAATGTATGTAAAAAAAAATTCTGTTACTGTATAAATTTACAAAATATTTTTTTTTTAATTTTAATAGCAGTATGGTATTAACTTTTGACAAATAATAATAACTTAATTGCTTTCACATACTACATATAAGACATATTTATAATAAATAAATAAACAAACAAATAATTATTATTATACAACATGAAGTTGTTACAAATTATATAAATACATACGCTGACAATAGGCGCTGGCTGGCTGGGTGCTATGCCATCAGTGCGGGCATCGGGGTTCTTATGCATGAAAGGGCAGTGCTTCTTGCGACAGCCTCCAGGCTGGTTCTCCCAGTAGCATGGGATCTGCTTACGATTTTTCTGTAAATAAAATTATAACATTTATAAAAAAATGCCTAATTTTTGTTAATGAGTGATGAGAGACTAACAAATTTATTGGCAATGTTTAGACAAAGTATTCAAAATATGAGAATTAACTATGCCAAATATAAGTAAAAATTTCACTTACCCTAAGTTCCATATGGCGCAATTTACAGCCTTTATCGAGACATTTGCCTTGTTGCCAAGCAGTACACATAGTTTCACATCCCAGGGCTGATGGTTCATGACGAAATACACAGTTGTCTCCCTGTAATAAAAATCACAGAAATTTCAAATAGCATTTTGTTAATTTCACGATTATTAAAAAATAAATAATTTCAATTATAGTAGTGTTTAAAAAATATTTTGAATACATTTACAGTTGAAATCGTTCCGTTAAAAGCAATATTGAACTGTTACACAATTGAAGAACCTTCGAAACATAAACAAAATAATATGTAATTGTTATGCAAATATATTTCTTTTTTTATGAATGCAATAATATAGCAATAAAAATGAAATGAAATACGCATACCTTAGTACATGTGGAATAGTAATAGAAATAGCAATCGTTAAATTTTCTCGGCGACTCCATCGTTTGATCGGTAACCCGGGTTCTGCGAATTTTTTTTCACCCTTAGAATTTTAATCACAACACATTTCACTACGGCTACCAATTATTTAACAAATACCCTTTATTATTATACAACAATAATTGGAATATTGATGGGCGAGAGGCACAAAACTAAATTTTCATTTTGACAATACGTGAAGCATGTCGCGGTTATAAATTCCTAATAAAATTATATTAAATAAATTTTTTAAGCCACTTTTTACTCACCGTATAATTAGTAAACAAAAATTAATTAAAACAACACGAAATATCTACACAACACCCCTATCTAACATAAAATAATATGAATGTCACTATTAGAAAGAAAATGTAGTAGATATGGCGGACATGTGGCGGAAGGCGAACTTTCATTTCATTTCACTCAACTCTCAAGAATCAAGTTGTTAAAAGTTGTCTATAACAACATCCATAGAGAAAATGATAATATTTGTTCAGCATTATAATTAAATAAATTTAGGATACCGAATGTAATTAACGTAATAAACTTTAAAAATAATAACATATAATTTAATTTTCATTTTTAGTTACTTCACGTTTTAGTATATTTATATAAAAAACCTTTTACATATTTGAAGAGACAAAACGCAAATACACTCTTATTTTTAGGGCTCTCGTATAAGACGTCAAAACACATACGTAAATAATAGAACGAACATATCGTTGCCAGAGCCGTCATGGAGACCCTGGGCACTAGGATAATGGGGCCCCAATGATTTTGACAGAGAACTCTTTTGTTAAAATATTACCCTATTTTAGAGTTCCAGATTCTTCTTTGTAGGTGTATTTAACTGTTACTTTTATTTATTTCCTATCACAATAAATTCAAAGATAATTTTATATATATTTCATATAAGCAACAATTACCGTTCACAGGAAATTTATATAAATTGAAGAGGTTACCTTCTTATTTTAAGACGGGAAAAATCATCAATCACTAGTCCATAATTTGGTAGGAACTATGGGGCCCCCATCGATCGCGGGGCCCTAGCCACATGCACAGTGGGAAAGAAGAGCTTGCTCGCTGATATGATGTATTTCCTATCCTTGCTAATATTATAAAACGCGAAAGTTTGAATGTATGGATGTTTACTCATTCACGCAAAAACTACTGAATAGATTTTAATTAAAGTACTATAATATACTTTACACATCAGATTAACACGTAGGTACAAGTTAAAGAGTCAGTTGCAGAGTTAAAGTTGACTTTGAGTTAGTTGCTTGCCTGCTTGTGCTGCATATGCGTGTGCATATGTGGAAGGGCGGGTGGTGCTTGCTTGCTTGTGCTGCGTATACGTGTGGATATATGGGAGGGCGAGTGGTGCTCATACTGCATGATACCTAACAGCTGTAGATGGTTTCCAGGATTATAACAAAGTAGTTTTGTGATTAATTAACGGTCTAAATGTTTAACATCCGTAAAATTTATACCCTTTTCTAGTACATTTATAAGGGTATAAATCAACTTAACTTCAAAAAAGGAGGGAGGTTCTTAATTCGTAGTGTGCTTTTTCTTTGTTACCTCCATTTCTTAACCGATTTCGATTCATGGAAAAAAAGGAAAGTACTTCGTATTAATTATTTTCTTCGAAAGCGTATACTTTTAGATTTCATCCATATAATTTTTATATAGGTTTGATTTTTAAATTGAAATATCTAGAATTAGTATGTCGTCCAAGCAAACGTATGTAATTGCGTATTTTGCTTTTGAAGTCAATTTTTTTTAGTCTTACTTATTATAAGAGTACATTGGTAACTTGATTTTGTAAAAGTATTAGTTATATGTAACAGTTTATGCCAATGTTAAATTTTCATACATTGGCTAGAGCTACATAATATGTGAATTAATGTTCCGTAACCTATATTTTTAAACATGTTTAATAACATGATAGTTAAAATACTCATATTTTTGTAATAATAGGGTAATTGTATCATAATTAGTAATAAAACATAAAAAATGTGTTGTATGAACTTTATTTATCAATATTACATCATGATTTTAATACATTAATTTAAAATAAATAAATGCTCAAGTTATAAGTCGTTTCATAAAAAGCAATACTAAAGAGAATATTCGCAATTATTATCGTTAATATTAAAATGTATCGAGACAATGGAAGTTAATAAAATCAGACCTATATTCAAAAAAAAAATCTCGAACATTATTTGTCAAGTAACTTTAATAAATTTAAAAGTAATAATTTTGAAACAGAGAAACTTTTCAATTCCTTTAATAATTTTACCAATTCAACGTTCCGAATCATCGTCATTATAACAATATTGATATAACAGCAGTGGTAAAAATTAACGAAGAACTCTACGTGAGATAATATTTATATTATAAAAAAACTTACGAGTGAATACAACACGAGTAGTTATAGGTATGGACGAATGAGATAAAATCAGTCACAATTATTTCATAACGCTCATATACATTGAATTTACTTAATTTTAAATTCAGTTGAAATACAAATGCTTTCAAAAAATAATTCTCCTTCCAACTTATCTTTTTCCTTCGATTTTTTTATTCATAACCACTTCAGTATTTTCTAATAATATACGATTACAGCGAAATGTTCAACATATTGAGTAGAAAAAAAAAACTATGAACAATTACAATCCAAATGAAATACTTTTACTACAATAATCACTACAGGAAACGTTTTTGATTTTATTTAGTTTTGATACATACCTATAGAGACAAATATTCTTACATCCATATAAAAATGTCAATTCATCACCCAATCCAATATATACGAGCGAGACAAAAAAAACATTGAGAATAAAAAATGTCAATGGTCCAAAAATGTAAATTTAATAAAATTTGTACACGAAACCAATGTGGGAATGTCTTTATAATTTAGTATAGTTTAATACAGTTTAGATGGGGGTTAAATAATGAGATAACGTTATTGGCCTCATCGCAGCTATAAAAGTTTTCTACAAACCTACTGGATGATTGCAAACAGTTCCAACCTAACATCAAACACAATAACACTGAGTATTCCTCGCAAGACCCAACACGAGAACAGTCTTAAAACTCATTAAAACAAACCGATACAATATATATAATCAATAATATACCTCAAAACAGTTTTAAAGATTGCAAATTTTCTCATCTGGTTGAATTCAGTAAATGCAATCTTTAAAAGTGCCCTCACAAACATTTACAGACTAACAAAATATAACAAAATGGGATTACAATATATCAATCGTAGTTTTCAAATACAATGAAGACTACATTGATTACATACAAATGAGAAGAATTGATTTCACTACAGGGCTATTTAATATATTTTTAATGTTTTATTAATTTATGCTAGAATCTCCTGCAATTTTCTAGAATACAAGGAATATTAAAATATGTTTTTTTTTTTCGTTTATAGTTTAAGATCACTGGCTGAAGTACTTCATTAATAATAGCGTCTAGCTAGAATGGGAACGTTTTTTTTGAACTTGCAACAAAATTATAAAAATGTTTTAATAGTACAGTTCTATAACTAATGGGGCAATTTAATTTTACAACGAATAATCGCCACACGTGCATTCTATCCAAAACTCTGTGTCGAATAACGATGCATAACACTTGTTTTTCAAATGGCAAGACAGTCATATACTCATGAAACGTTTTACATTCCCATTACATGACGGCCCCTCACAAATTCACTGAAAATTTCATACATATACCCTGCTTAACGATACTGTTTACCTAATGTCATGTATAATTATACAAAGCAAGGGACCTAGGACGCTCTAATCTCACAGAATTGTAACACAGTGATTCACTAGTACTAAACTTACTAGAACAAACAATTCTAGGAACTAAACGAATGGTGAAAAGCGGTGAAATTAGACTGAGGGTACCTCCTAGATAACATGGACTTCTCGAAGGTTATATCACAAGGTTAAACGTGCATGGGGTCCACGCTCTTATGTGATGGTAATAAACTATGGAGTGTAGAAATAACAAGAACCATCTATATAAGGTACTAACCGAAAAAATGTCTGTTTGTTGATGATAAAAAATAGTTCATAAACTGACCAGAATGGCACTAGTGATTATCTTACCTTACAATTAAAGGTAAAAAAAGTTTAAATATTTTTTCATTTCTAGTGATCCGAATAGTTGATGAAATTGTATTTTTTAATTATTCAAGTAGTCCAAAATATTTTTTTATATTAAATATAACCTAGAAAAGCTGCAGAACGTAAATATTCACTACAGTATCGTTTTCAATTTAATGCCTTTGGACGGACATTTTTTGATACAAAAGATGGGTCCTCTTTACTTCAACACTCCATATAATAAAGTTTAGTTCAGCGTGTACCACATATGTCATGATAGAGTGAGAGCGATGTAGCTGTTTTCCGAAGGGGCGAGCGAGATGGCCTATCTCTTCGAAGAGCTTTTGATCTGTTGCAGTTTGAGACGTAATGCGTCCACAGCCGCTTCGTTCTTCTGTGAAACTGCTTGTGTTGTGTGAAGCTAGAAAACAATATATAATAAAATATAATATTACTAGCATTTTTGCTAGCGGCTTCGCTCATGTTAATGATGATAAAATTATGACAGGCAATTGTTCAATAAGTTATTTTTTCTGGATGAAGGGCACACAATCTTTTTTGTACCTTGGAAAATGCGTATTCAAAATTTTATGTCGATTCATAATATTAATAAGTATTTAATTTAAAGGTATGAGTTAAATCACTAATGAAAATAAATCAATATTAAAATTAAATAAGCTATAGAAATGCAAAACATGTTCGATTGCGACGTAAAAATAGGACAAGCAATTTAAATTCCGCATGCAAAAATACAATTCTTCGAACTACTTTTATACAGTTGTATAAAATCATAATATATGATCTCATTTCAACCCATGAAAGATAAGCGATCTGTGAGTATTGCATATTTTGGGCATTTTTTAGATAATCAAGATTGTGGTTTATGTTATAGATTGTATTTTCGTCTGTCATCATCGTAATTATATTAAAGAGATTTTTTTCTTTATATGAATACTAATAATGTATTATTCATAAATTCAAAAGTTTTGTTAATCTGTCGTTTCTGTTTTCTCAAACAATTCATGAGTTCTTCTGACTAAGTATACATACAAGAGTCAACTGGGCATGTGTTGGTTACTTTACTAGCATTACCAGAATCGGCATTAAAAAAAAGCTGAATTTATTTTATTTTAATTCTTTTCAGAAAATGATGTCTATACGTATCTGTACAAGCCTACAAGATAAATTAAAAAAGAAAAATTAAAAAAAGAGAAAAAATTAAGAACTGAGGGGAAAGAAGTGTAAAATTTAGATGAATTTTATATCACTTTCGCACATAACCTTTAGATTACTTTCAGTAATTGAATGTGCAAACAGACGCTACCTCCAGCTGCGGGTCGATGCTGTGCGCGCGCAGCGAGTTCTCGTGGATGGAGTCGGCCAGCGCGCGGTTGTCGCCCACGGGCGTGCGCGGCTGGGAGGACGGGTTCGATTCCGTCTTCAGACCGGCTTTAGCCTGTACAATTTTATTTTTAATATTTAATTTGCTACATGCGTTCGAACTAGGTATTATAGGAGACTGGCATATACATTATGTAACTATTATATTATATCGTTCAAATATAAATTTAGAGAAAAAAAATGAATACTAATATTATTAAGCTGAAGAGTTTTTTTTGTTAGTTTGTTTGAACGCGCTATTCTCAGGAACTACTGCTACGAATTCAAAAATTCTTTTTGTGATAGATAGTTTATTTGTTGAGGAAGGCTATAGGCTATATTACATCAGGCTACGACACATAGGAGCGAAGCAGTAGTCAGTCTTTAAGATAATTAAATTACCTGTAACGCTCTTAGCCTCTCCAAGAATATAACGTGTGATTTCTCGTCATTTTCGTTGCTAATATCTGAAAGAAAACAGGTAAATTTCTCAAAAACTTATTTTTACAAATAACATATAATTATGTTGATGTTCATAGTAAATATAATGCCTTTATAGGCTTTGTAACTCTTCTTCAGGTTGATAACCAATTATTTTTTAGTATTTTACTTTTAATATGACAATATTATTGTAAGACGAAAATCACATCTGTAAGTTTTACTCTCATAGCTAATATACATGGTATTATACGGCCGCCGAGTGAAGGACACTCTGAACATAGACTCTCCGAATTTTCGCGCATGTATGCGCCTAGAGATGGGCAACGCTATGTTGCTATTCAATAAATCAATTTTTGTTTTATTCAATCATTTATTTATAATTCGAAAAACAATATTATTTTATTCATTTCTATGTGAGAGGTTTATTTAATATCTACACATACCAATAAAATAGAATAATAATTTAAACATCAATTATTAAAGGAATAATGTAATTGTGTTTCTCTTATTTATTTTTTTTACTTATTGTGTACATTTTTAAATATATTTACAAAAATATAAATATAAAAACATTTAAAAATATATATAATAGATGTATCTATTGAACGCGGACATGACCTCACGCGTCCAGTTCCTAGGGCTCCAGGTTGAGGAACCTCCTTACTATGCGTGCCGTCTCAAGCAACACTGCCTTTTGTATCCTGCTCTTGACCCAGCAGCTCAGCGAGAGTTTCTTAAGATGCTGGTCGAAACTCTTCGCAAATAGGCCGTTTACCGAGACGACAATAGGAACAATTATTGCTGAGTCCACACTCCACATGGCAGCAATCTCGTGGGCAAGGTCTAAATATTTACTTAATTTTTCTTTTTCGGCCTTCACAAGATTGTCATCATGTGGAATAGTGACATCAACAATAATTGCTCGGCGCGCTGATCGGTCTACTATCACTATATCAGGTTTATTGGCTGGTATGTGCCTGTCAGTGATAATGGACCGATTCCAGTAGAGCAGAGCATTACCATTTTCGAGAACCGGTGTAGGGTTATATCTATAGTAAGGTACCTCGATTTCCACAAGACCGTATCGAAGAGCAAGTTGTTGGTGGATTATCCTGGCTACTTGGTTATGTTTGTGCAAATACTCACCATTAGCAAGATGACAACAACCGGAAATTACATGCCTGAGTGATTCTCCAGGTCGGTGACAAGCACAACATATATTTGGAGTTCAGTCTTTCATGATGTATTTCCGGTAGTTATTCGTCTTAATAACTTCGTCCATAATTGCACAGACAAAACCTTCAGTTTCTCCAAAAAGATCCCCGTATTGTAGCCAGGATACAGAACTGGCCTGGTCTACATCCGAACCCGTTAGGGCTTTGTAGAACCGTCCATGTAGCTCCTTGCTCCTCCAAACAGCCACGCGATCAAGTGTGTTCAATACTATAGGCCTGCGCCAGTTCTCTTTGCCTAAGGACAGCGGAGTAAAACTTTTGTCAACTACTACAACATCCTTATGCATATCACTATTGACACCTGGGACATAATTCCTGAGATTATACACCTCACGATTGTGGAGATTCTTAACATTTAAAAAAAATTAATTGTGTTTATTGTTATTACGAGGAACAGCGAATTCTGACATGATTTTATTAGAACAAATAAAATATTTTTTTTTTATTAAATAAATAAAAACATGTATATTATTATTAAATAAAAAGAAACTTTATAATAATTATTTCTTCTTTTATAAAAAATTATGTATTTTAATTAATAATTATAAAACTTGAATTAGTCTGCTTAAATCGTAATTTAATATATTAATATTACTTCCTGTGTATTAATCGATTAATTTGTTTAACCGATAAAACACGCTAAAAGTAAAAAATTGGTAATAGATTACCATAATGTATGTGTAACATAATTTAAAAAATAGATAATTTAAATTATTTTTTACTATTAACTAATATTTATTTTATGAAATGAATTTTAAAAGAAAATTAATAATCGATTACGATAATCTGATTCCTAAAAACGCTATTGCGCAATCACTTGCACGTAGTTCATTGTGGCCAGGATCCGACCGCCCAATAATAGGTAGCAGTTACTTAGGCAATCTTACGGAAGCTGAGTGTGTCAAAAATAAGGCACTGAAGTAACTTTTGTCAATATTTATGAAAGTCTGAAAGCAATACTAATAAGTGAAATTCTCGCCCAATAGATGCAGAAACTAACCGATATTTTCAGCTTTATAGTCGCTTTTGTACATGGGCATGGAGGCCATTTTGCGCTGTTCCGCCACCTCTCGTAGTCCTCGCTCTACGTAGTTGCGGAAATAGAACGATGAGCCTTGCATGAAGGTCCAGATGTCTACTTCAGGATGACGCTCCTGAGACATAATTTACTTTGATTATACCATAATTTCGTACTTCCTAATAAAAGTATATTTAACCTCCTAAGACCCCTTGTACAAAATTTTGCACATAATAAAGTTTAGCTGTCAGACCCAGGTTAAAAAAAAGGTCATAGTAATAAACGCCCACGGTACAACTTTTTGTACATATTATTCAAAGTTGCTGCATTTCTTTTTGACTTGTCGGGAGATTTTTGCAATGCAAAAATGTGTGCAATTTTTTGAAAAAAAGATAGGCCGAACAAATCTATGTCATCATATGCTTAAGGTGTAGTCTACACAAGGAAAAATAGTATTACTTATATAACTTTCCGAATTTTGAAGTTACAAGGTAAAATCCCTCTGGGCCTGACAGCAAATATTTATTATGTGTAAAAATTTGCACAACAGGTCTCAAGCTGTACAAGAATTTTAAAAAGCTGGGCCTTAGGAGGATAATATAATATATACAGTATTCAAATAACTATAAACAGTGGATCAATATACATATCTTGTATAAAAATTTCTACACATCTGTACTAATATTATAATGGGGTAAAATTAGTAAATAAAAAAATCTAGAAAAGGCAGAAATAAGCCCATTCAATTATAGAGGAATGTCATGTAAAGATGTACATACAAATACATAAATGAAATGTATATTACAATACTTTATATTCATTAATTAAAAAACACTCACCCGCAGGTCATACAACTGCGACAAGGCGTCCCTATTGTGCTCCTTCGACCCGATGCGCTTGAGGATGAGGGCGAGCTCCTCGTGCACGCCGCGCGGCAGCCTGCCCGCCGACAGCGACGCGTTGACTGCCCCCACTGCGCTCGGCAGCCCGCCGTTCATGTTGTCTGACGGATTGTCTTTTCGTTCGTCGAGTTTCAATTGCTGTAAAAATATATTTAAAATAAGATTATTATGACAAATTATCTTACATATACGTACTTTTGTTACTTTAAAAAAGTCCGAAAAGAAATTCACATTTCAATTAAAGGATTAATTAAAATACGAATAATATATATTCTTGAAAGCAGAAATGAAACGGGTAGTATAAATATACCAACTTATTTAGCATAAGTAACTAAAAATTATGACAAATTATTTATGATAAATTATTAATAAGGTTGTATATGAGTTTTATTTTCTTATTAGGGAAGAATTAGTTTTGCTCTCAACTTTCATAAAGATTTAATTAAGTTATAAATCCTTGCTTTAACATCAATAGATATCGGTAAATATCACCAAGTTACAGAATAGTTTTATGGCAATTACAAGAGTGAAACTTACAAATGTGACTCTCGCCTTAGAATAAGAGGCGAATGAAAAGTTATATACCTTGAGAACTTTATGTAAATAAGGGTAGAGATCAGATTCGTTGACGTCTGGTATTTGGGTGAGGTGATTAGTGATGGATGCGCCCTTCATCTTGACTAGCGTGTGGACTAATGTTTTCACAGTTCTGTAATTAAATTAACAGTAACATTTAGATTTATACCATTTTTTAAATGTAATATCCAATGAAGAAAATTTAGTGAAATCATAAGTTTTATCAACGTCACAATAAAATTATAAAAGTTTAATAATAATGAGGAACATAATTCCATGTATATATATGTAATTCAATTTCAAATAAAACTGTAACACTACAGTTCACAAACAAGCAACTTCGGGTGTTCCATTGATTCATTTTAAAGTATTTTTTTTTTAATTCTTAAATAAATATCACATTATTATAACCTACCTGTAAGGCGTGTCACTGATTTCCGGATTCTTCTTCCAATAGCTATTAGGATAGGCCTTATAGAATAGGTGTATCTTGTATAATACTGCGTCGTAATCTATAGAATTGACGTCCCACGTTGAAATCATTTTCAACGTCTTCCAGAAGCACTTGAGTAGGAGATCCTGGTAGCGAGGGTAGGCGGGGTCGGACTCTACAATGGAGTCGTGGAGAAGAGATACTATTGCACTGTTGAAAAGAAAACAGAGTTATATGTTTTAGTAAAAATATTGGTTCATAGGAAAATAAACATCAATAGGAAATGGTCTTTTATATTTTTTTTGTTAACAATGGCGACAATAAGTTTTTTTACTCGTTTATTTTTTACCATGAAACTATCTAGGCCACTATGCAGGATAAATATTTTAGGTGGTTGTGGATAGCAGTTTTAAATTATAAGGAATATCCAATAATACTAAAAGAAGTCTTAGGCTGATTTTGATGAAAACTGAAACTGAATCTTCTTTATTATGATGTTTAATTTTAATAGGAATTATTGTATTGATTTAAGAATAAAACACATTTTATATTGTGGCACTATCTGATATTCTCACGAATATGGATCAAACTCTGGAATATAATGACATACAGCAAAGTCTAAAGGACAATGTTGTTTTTAATATACTGTTTATTGGGTAGATATTGCTCGATCCATAACTATAGTTCTCGTGAAATAAAAATATTAATTTTATTGAATATAAAGCACGAATTACACTCACAACTTTTGTTCTCAGACAAAAATAAAGATTTAGATAAGTTGTTTTATGTGAGAAACTCACAGCTTACGTAAGGCTATTTAAATAGCTTTTACCAGGTTACAGAGTAGTTTTATTGTGCTCTTAAGAACAAAACTTACAGATGTAAATCTCGCCTTATACTTCTAACGTACGACTTATGTACTAAGCCTACCACAGCAACGCTGTACGCGGCGAGTGTTCCAGCACGCGCACGCACACGTTGTTCAGTATGCGCACGAGTCGCTCCGCGTCTGCGGCGGGCGGCGGCGTGGTGGGCGCGGCGCCGAGCACGAGCAGCAGCTCGCCGAGCAGCGACCGCAGTGCGCTCTCGCCTACTTGTCTGCCGCAACCAGCTGTTTCGTAGAACTGTTAAAAAATATTTAATGTTTTAGAATTTAGTACATTAAACATAGTATTACATTAGTAGCATGAACATTTTATATTCTATTTTTGTTTACTTTTTCTCGCCTTTTTCCGATGTACTAATTTTACTTTTCTATATCATTGAATGGATTGAACTTATATATATATATATATATATATATATATATATAAGTTCAATCCATTCAATCATTTCTTTATATATATATATATATATAAGTTCAACAAAATATCCGTATTCGAATTCGTATCCGCAGATACATATATTTAACGATCCATCACTAGTACGGCACATCACTAGTATGTATACATAGCGCATATTGGATGTAGAGGTGAGACGGAGCACGTGCACAGAGCGCAGTGATACTGACGGTGGTGAGCGCGCCGGCGAGGTACTTGTAGGCGGGGAGCGTCTGGTGCGCGGGCGCGGGTGCGGTGCGCAGGCGCCGCAGCTGCGCCGCCACGGCCGACACCAGCCGCGCCTCGTGCGCGCCCAGCGCCGCGCCGCGACCCGACACCAGCGCGCCGGAGATGAGGGACAGCGCACGTATCGCTGCCTGTAGAGATAGAATAGGTGTAAATGCGTGCATATAGGTGAATTCTTAAGCCAAGATGCGATCTCACTAGGGGACACGTCCTTAGGACGGACGTTCATTCTGAGCCTCAATAGTTCTTTTCAGTACTCAGTGCCCCCCCACTAGCAACGCTCGCAAGGCCAACACTATTGCATTTTGTATGGTGAGTGAGTGCCAGAAACCCCCACATTTCTTTATTTCCTTCCTATTTTTTCCATCCCTTTATCCATTTTAATAAGATCATTCATTCATTTCTAGCTCCTCTGATACAAATGTCTATGGGTGGATGTGACAACTTATCACCTGCTTGTTTGCCAACCTTTTTTTTATACAAATAAAAATATAAATAGTATTGTTTTTTCTTCTTTTCTTCTAATATCGCTCACACACATGCATTACACACACAAGGATATCCAGTTAAATAGAAAAGATTTAACACACGATATACAAAAATGGACTTATACAAACTTTTTCTCCTTCTATTTAATTAAGCAACACTTTTTAAGTCTGTACTTCAGTTTACTCTCAAATAATCTCAATTAATTGTCTAACAATTTTAACAATTTTAACCATAACAGCAAAGCAAGCTCACATTAAGATCAGGACTAGAGATGGAGTGTATGGTGTCTGCGAGTTGTGCATCATCGACAGTAGGCTTGTTGACTTGTTGTGTGGGCAGCCCATGGGGAGACATGTGTCTTGGGGGAGACATTGTCACCATACTGAGGAAAGAAATATTTATTTATTACTAAGATATTTCTATTACTTAACAAAAACCAATAATCTATTACATAACAAAAACCAACAATATAATATAACTTTAAAGATATAGTTGTGCTAATTATGAAAAAAAAAAACAATTTTTTTTTTACATTTTATATCATTGTGGCTGCTCTTGCAATAATTAATTTCAAACTTGGTACTGATCTTGGGTTGGTGTTGTTACTTGTTTTGCCAGTATTGCGTTTATTCATTTAGCTGGTTAATGACATATATAAAGAAATTACCTAGGTCTAACAGGTGCAGAGACATTCCTAACAGTTGACGCTGGGACGGGTTCATCAAGGAACTTTAGGTCTAGTTCGGGGAGATCTGGTTTACGTAATACAGGCACTGCTGCATCCAATTTGGCTATGAGATCCGGATCTAATCCGAACGGCCCGGTTATTACTTTTGGTTCTGGTACCACCCTGGAAAAGTCGAAATAATAATATTGAACATAATTTAAAAATAATTTTTTTTATATTGGGAATAATGTATTTTTTTTTTGTTTAATTTAATTAATTAATTTAAATAATTTATTTAGTTATTATTTCTTTATATACGAAACAGAATCAATAATGATTCCATTCACAAATGGAGCACTGTTGTTTTTTTATTTTCTCTAATTTTACTGTTTGGCTGAATAAAGAATTATGAAACACTAGTAGATATTTTAGTTGCTATAGATATTACACATAAGTTTGTTTGATTGCAAAGTATGTCAAACATAACTGACGAAACCGTATTGCGGTTACATTCGCGTTGAGAATTACTGCTTCGCTCCTGAGTCACAATGTGATATAATAGAATATGTATATATCATGCATATACAATTTTTCAAACCGGATCAGTAGTTTCAGGAATTACATACTTTTTTTACAAAGAAATTTATAATAATAGTATATATAATTTATTTATTATATCTACTTACGGCTGTGGAGGGGGAGGTGTTTCTTCAATTTCTTCTTCTTCATACTCCGCGGGCGGTGGTTGGTCTTCTGACATGGCATGATCATCCTGCTAAATTATCATAAAATTCATGCATAAATTATCTTTTAATAAGTTTCTTATTTTGTTTGTTTGACATTTGTCAATGTATAATTTTTGTTGTGATATACACAGAATTTTAATGATTTATACACCTGAAAATTTCCCATAAATCACATCACATTGTGAAAATCGTATAAAAATCCATTTGGTTTTTTGAATCATAATGGACGCGCGGATGTTTCCGTTTATTCACCCTAAAGTATCCATTATAACGGAGGTGGGAAGTCTGTTTAACCACCCTGACCAGGAAATTTCATTTTGAATGCTACCATTACATACGAATTAAGCAAATTGAAAAATTAAATTAATCCTGTTATTGACTATAAATAGTATAGTAGTCGTATAATAAAAATATAAATAAAAAGAAAATTAATATACAAATTCAGTTTATCCGACCCCTGCCGAGTCGGAATACACGCGATGCTTTAGCGTGGACTTTGTTTTATACTAAGTAGTTATTAAAATATAATTAGTAGCTTAGAAAAAAAAGCCCCACTAGGTCAGAATTTATTACTTATTAAAAAACTGTTTCGATTAGTTACCTCAGGTACTTGTTGTATGGGGCGACCGTCGGCAGACAGCGGCACCACCATCGATCTACGCTCTTCCGCACTCCGACTCTTGCTTGCGCGCTTGATGCGTTCTTCCAGTAGGGATAAGTCTTTGTCTGATATCTATGGGGCAAAATTTATAAAATTAAATGAATTAGGACTGTGACTTCATTCAATGTTTAAATACATTTTTTTATTTGTTTCTTTTTTTAGTATTGGACTTGATAACAATAATAACGTGCAAAGATATCGAAAGCAAAGGGACTTCCATCATCAGGGGGATTTACATCTTGTCCTTCCGTATATAAATAGTAGGATGGAAGGATATAAATAGGAGAGTAGTAGCACGGGTTTCATATTCGACTTTATAGGTGTATCGTTTCTACGCACTTAATGTATGTGTGAATATGTTCTTATGTGTGCATGCTTTCGTCGATGAATGTATGTATATGTATGTATTTGTGAGTGTGTGTGTGTATTCGTGTGTGTGTGCACGCCTGTATTGTCTGTATAAAAAAGTAAAGCACGTAGCTTTGGCTCGTGTCCATGTGTGTCTCTATGCATACGAGCCTCTAAAGGCACGCGAGGTGCGCACCTGTCCGATCATCTTGTAGACGCGCTCGCCGTCCAGGAAGTAGGCGCTGGCGACGCAGTTGAGCGCGGCGGAGCGCACCGCGTTGTCGCGGTCGCCGATATGGCGCGCCAGCTCGCGCAGCGCCGCGCCGCCGGCCAGCACGGACGAGCCGTACGTCTCGAGCAGGTGGTTGATGCACTCTAGGCACTCTGTGGGTCATTGCAATTGGTCGAATTAATGTCATGATCGTATGGAATGGAATTGTTTCGTAATTTGGAATCATTTTTTTAGGCGACTATTACAATTATAAGTTTTAAGATCTTAGCTGATGTGAAACAACTCTCTAAGTGTAAGATAAAGTAATATGTAACATATAATGCAAAGATAAATAGTGTGAATTCTTAATTTTTTTAAACAAATATGTTTTTACAAATTTTTGACATATTAAGTCATATTTACCAGTTCTTTGTCGTGCATTTTTCGATTTCAACCCTTCCATCAGATAACCAAACAGCTTTGTAACGGAATATACCACACAGATTTGTTTGAAAAGAGCCTTGACACCATTGCGGACTGTGTCTTTTGGATCTCCTACCTAAAATAATGATTTTTTTTTTGCTATTGTAATTAAAAATTAAATTCTAAAGTATATTTTACGTTAGAGACCTATAATCTACTTAACTTAATATTGTAACTAGTATGAAAATTAAGACTCAGAATATGCTTAATTCCATTCTAGTAAATTTACAATGCCAACACAAGTTAGCTGGCTTTCAAACAGCTCTCATTTGCTTTTAAAAATATCTAATACATAATTTCATACATAACATAATTATAATAATTAAAATATAAATTTAGGTAATAAAATATATTATACCTGTAATATAACAAATACTTACCTTCAAAACCAAATATGGTATAAAGCAATTTGCCTCATACTCGGCCATGGTATAGTCACAGTCAATCAGATACTGGAAAACCATGGTCAAATACTCCAAACCCTTGAGGATCACAGAAGGGTTGGTGTCGAAGAACCTGAGAGTTAGCCACTTGAGCACAAGGTCTAGATTAGCGACAAGAGCAGAGCCGTTCTCGTGAAGATCTTCTGACAAGGCTTCGATGGCTTTTAAATGGTACCTATGAAACAAATTATTCAATCATTTTTAACAAGCGCATACATACACAAGTGCAAGAGAACAATAGTAAACGATTGTTTATTAGCCGAATGCGCGACACAGAGAGTATGGTGTCTTATAAATATTTCGTCGTATATTATCGCTATCTGTTTTCAATTAGTGTAGAAACACCGCAAGTTACTTTTTATAATAAAATGCTATTTTTTTGATTTAATTCAAATCGCATAAGTATCTTCTATTTTTCTTAACCTGTCTTATTTATAAGACAAATATAGCAGATTTCTAGCCACACATAACGAGTTAGGTAAGAAATTATCGATTGAATGATTGACCTGAATCATTTTTGTTATGCAAAATTATAATGAAAAATAATCGTTCGAAAATTCGTAATTTTCATTCAGGTTATTGTTACCAATTACAGACAAGTAGAGGAAAATAGACTATATATGGATGCTGATAAGCAATAATGTGTCAACCCACAAAAAGTCAAATTTGGAGATATTGATGTATTTTGTCACTGCATCGCCTATTTAACATTATTCAATAAAAAATAAAGTCATATAAATTAAATAAGTACGAAAAAAGTTTCTTAATTGATTGTTTCGAATTTCAAGGTCGTTCCATATTTTGTAATTTATACAATAATCTCATTTATTAAAACAACTTCTTATTTGATAATATATTAAATATATCAACCTGCTTTTAATTAATTATACCTTTTATCAAAAAGAAAAGAAAAATATAAATAAACACTCATTCAAACAAATGTATTAAGAATAGATTTGATATCTTTAGACGTCATTTTCTCAAAATGAAGTCCGTGTGGCTTGACACAGTATTGCTTATCAGCGTCCATATAATGACACTCAAACATTAAAAGTAAATAAATATCGTAACAATAATTCTCACCTGAAATCATTGTGAAACATGTTCGCCACAAGTTGTTTGTTCAAGCCTGCGCTGTTCATTTGCTCTTTTAACAGTTCAAAGAACTCTTCGCGAGGTGTTGTGAAGTTCCATTTGAGAACTAAGCAAGAAAAAGCATTTTAAAATAAAGCAGACCAAACAGTTATTATCTATATAAGATAAGAGTTGACTTTTTGCCCAATCAAAAAGGATAGTAATGTTTTTATGTAGGGACATATGTTTGTATTTCCATTCCATTATCACCTCCTGAAGCCTAAACGATTTGGTCAATTTTGAAGTATAAGGTGCCATTAGATTTGTATTCTTTCCTGAAATGTCGTAGGTTATGTGACGTCAGCAAAACATCAACATGGAGGACAAAAATAATCCTTTGTGACTTCTTGTAGCCTCAACAGTGTTACCTATTTTAAAATGCGAGTTATTCCTATTGGACAGTCAAAGTTTAGAACTTTTAATCACTTAAGTTTTGTTAATGAAACACATTACCTTTTAATTTTTGATCGTCAATAATACGTTGATTTTTGGCATTATTATTTGGTAACAACGGTGTACAGTCCTCATCCTCTTTCTTGCCGCGGCTGGACGCTGACGCTGGCTTGACAACCTAGAAAAATATTATTAAACGTATAACTAATTAAATACTAAAATATTTCAATTGGTTTGTATCCCTGAGAATTACTTAAAAATTTGGTGATATATTTTGATGTAGAAACCGAAATTTTTATGATAAAATCATATGCTTGTCTATCTTAATACTATCATAAATGCGAAAGTTTGTGAAGATAAATGGTTGTTGCTCTTCTCACATTCACACTCACGTAAAAAGTACTGAATAAATAATGATGAAATTTTATAATTTATAAATAATTATACATCTTTTCACATCATTATAGTACATAGGCTTCTTTTATCTTACAATTAATACTAAATTAAAGATAACTATATAGCTTTCTTAGTTGTTAAAGTGGAAAATGTTTCATACCTTAGATTTGGCAGATTGTCCAGTCTTCTTCTCGGCCTCTTTTTTCATGGCGCCAGCTGATTTGACCGTTTTAGGCTCCTCTTTCTTGCCCTTCGATGGTAACGGCTGCACTGGTAAGTTCGGTCGAGCTTTATCTAACGCTGCTTGTACCACAGATTTGGAGCCCGGCTGGGACAAAAAAATTAACTAAGTTAGAAAAAGTACGAGTGTATTATGGCGAATTTAGCAGCTAGTTCAAAGTATTTTTATGTATTATAACAATTGGTTGGTTATTTTTTGGTTCATTTTAAGAAAAAGTACCTAATATTCAGGCTTTAAAGATTGTCAGACAGAGTTTCATCAATATGCTGTACGTGACGAGTATCAACCTTGAGCTTATTAAGGTGCGCCTGCGAGTACCAAACTTGAGTTTCTTAAGAATTATTAGTGCAAGAAGTAAGTAGTACAACCACCTTTGAGCCTACCTGTACGAGTGTCCTTAAACACTCGCATGTCGCTGTGTCGCTGTTAGTGCGAGAACGTCGAGCTTGTGTCGCTGTTAGTGCGAGAACGTCGAGCTTGTGTCGCTGCTAGTGCGAGAAGCTCGAGCTTGTGTCGCTGTTAGTGCGAGAACGTCGAGCTTGTGTCGCTGCTAGTGCGAGAACGTCGAGCTTGTGTCGCTGTTAGTGCGTACCTTGAGCTTGTCGAGCTGCTTGTGCATGTGCTCGTAGCCGAGGTGCAGCATGAAGGGCAGCACGCAGTCGGCGGCCGCCTTGCGCACGTCGGCGGCGCGGTCCTCCACGCACGCGAACAGCAGCGGCACGCACGCCGACAGCTCCTCGCGCGGGAACGACTTGGGCGGCACTGGGGGGACACGCTTCTTGTTGTTAACTTAAACTACGTGTATGTACGATGTTACAGAATCAGCACAACAGTTGAACCTAAATGTACGATTTGTTACAATAAAGGACTAAAAATTTGTTATTTACTTCGGGTCTTAACTTTAATTTGATTAACTTTATTAATGATTCATGAGGATGTTAATATAAATTTAAACAATTTTTTCGGTCTCCTATGAAGTTGCTAATTTTGCCTTAAGATGTGCTAGGACTTAAGCGATATACATAAAATGTAGCTAATTGTTGGAATTTAATTTGCACAATGAAAATTAGTTTTCTCTTTATTAAGGCTACTATTGCTATAAACATATTATTTTAGAAGATAAAAATTACGCATCAGAAAATAATATTGATCATTTTTTGTATGAAAAATAAGTCCATAATTTCACAAAAAATAAGTTATCTGTACTAATGAATAAAATGGTAGTGTCTGTAGTGAAATTGTCTGTCTGTTTGTTCCGGTAATCTCTGAAATGGTTCACCTAATTTTTACAGGATTTTCAAATACAGATTGCTAATATTAAAGAAAGGAATTTAGCCTACTGTTATTTTTTTAAATATTAATTTTAATTAATAAATAAAGAAAATAAAATAAAAAAATACGCGAAAACAATATTGAAACCGGTGAAATTGAGAACAATATCCGATTTAAATAGTGAAGGTAAACATTGTATAATGTTCCCTCAAATGGACACAGCTAGTTCGCTACTGAGCAATGGTACGGCGCACCGGAGGGCAGCTTGTCGGCGAGCCACTGCAGCAGCGCGGCGCGCAGCACGGGCGAGCCGGCGCGCAGCGCGTCCAGCACCATCTCGCCCTCCAGCGCCGCGGCCGCGCCCGCCGCGCCGCACCACGCCTCCACGCACGACACGGCCGCCGCGCGGATCCACGCCTTGCTGTCGCCGAACGCTGCTCGGGACATACGAGGCGAGCATTAGCTGCGCGATAACCTTTCCAAAATTATGGTAAATTATTTCAAATAATAAGCAACTTTTGAATGTCTACGAGCAAAATTTGCAAGTGACATACGCCCTTAAACAGTATCGTTATCTGAGATCTGAAATATAAATAACCAGCTAGTTGCCAAATAACATCATTATACCGTGATATGATGTAAAACAAGAGAACAATTTTACCTTGGAAGAATGCTGGGAAAAACGTCCGCACGTGCTGCTTGCATTTCGATCCCATCGACGTGGCTAATAGTTCACATATTTGCAACGCACTCTGAGCTAATTTCGAGTTCGAATCGAGAAGTCGCGCAACGAGCGCGGCCGGCAGTTCACCGAGCGTCGGTTTGATTGGAGACGAATTCGTTATTATAGCTTTCACCTTATCCAAGGCTTCGTTGCGAACCTGAAAAGATGTTTCATAAGATTAAAAATAATTCTGGAAATTCTGAATTACGCGTACGTTTGGTCTTAATCATCTGGGCAATTCGTTCCGAGCAAGAAAACGTAACTTCATAACACAATTACAAAAAACCAAGTCAAAACATATCGCCGGGTAAAGTGCAAAACCGCGAAACTTTTGTAATATAGTCCGTCTTTGATTTTTTGAATTTGTTAAATTTCATTATTGATAAAAAAGCTAGCTAAAATATTATAGACATTAATAAAATACTAGATAAATTTTCATATATTGTCAGTGAGACTTCTTTCTCACAATACACTAGAAAACTTTATAAAAAAAAGCTAGATACGCAGTTTTGCAGTATCCCCGTCGATATACATCTTAATACCAATACTAACCTTCCAGTTCTTGTCGTTGATCTCTGTGATAAGCGAATCAGTGATAAGAGGTGCGATATCTGTCCTGGGTCGATTGTCTTCTTGGACAGCGGGTTCGTCTTCTGCAGCCTCATCATATGTCTCTTCAATGTCATCACCCATCGAGCCTTTGCTTGCAGACTAAAATTGATAAAAAAATTGTTCACACAAATTCTATAGGTTAGCTAATTATATGGGCATTTGCGTAAATGAACAATCCTTGTTGTATTCTAGCCTGTCGGAGATGGTTATCTATAGTAATAATATAAATGTGAAGGTAACTGTGAATTTATCTGTTTGTTACGTTTTTACGCTTATACCGCTGAATTGATTTTCATAAATTTTGGGATAAATATAGATTGGAACTTGGAGTAGCATATGGGCTATTATTTTCTCGAAAAAAATATTTAAAGGGAGTGAAATCGTTTATGGATATTTAAATAGAGGTCCCAAAATTTCGTAAGAAATAGGTAATTTAAAACAATACTTCTATAAAAATTCTACGAATCGCAAGTACCAACTAATAGTAGTAGGCCATAAAACATCACGTTAAGACCTATAGCATCGAAACAGTAGCTATAAACTTGGGTAAAACCACAAGCAATATTTAGTTAATAATAAATATATTATAAAATACCTTGCTAACTCTGCCCATCTGTCTCGTCGGCGTTGGCGGTGAACTGTTCGCGTATTTATCAATTTCCAAACTTATTAATTGCTTCGTCGCCGGTTTCTCGCTGTCGAAATGATTAACCAATGACGGTCCGACGTAGAGCGAGAGAATACCTAGGAAGTTGATTGTTGACGTACGAACGTTGGGATTTGTTGCTGAGAGAGCCTTCTTCGAGTGAACGACTATTGATTTGACGTTCATCCTGTAATGAACGAATTTATGTACATTGATGAGTATAAAAGAAACTGACTAACTGATCTATAATACATGACTTCAACAACTATAAAGTGGTGTTGGAATTTGCCTTGTAAGTGGTAATTATGACATAGGCATTGACTTTGAAAAAATTTTTCAACATTCACCCCCTAAAGGGTCTGGACGGAACATTTTAAAAGCAATTTGATAATTCATCATCCTGTCACTATGCATTTTGATATGCATATACAATAGGTAAAGAAATTATAACATCAATATACACTTACGAAAAACCAAATTCCTTTATAGCAATTGACATCCAATTGAAAAGCTCAGCCTGGACTTTGGGGTTCTTCTGAGAGTCCATAGCGAATGCCAAGCTTTCGTTGAGGACATGTTCTAAGCCGCAGCTTTCTGCTAATGACGTCAGGCATTCTGCACATATAGCTGAACAGGATGTTTCTCCAAGCTTTGCAACTATGTCTTGCAGGACAAAATCTGCTGCTGTCCTAAATTAACAAAATAAAATAAATTAATAAAATGCTTTTAGTAATTTACAAGCTAATAAGCTATAATGCTGTAAATTATTTTGAAGTAATAAAGAAAAACAGATCTTTACCGTGTATATGCAAGAAAATGTAATTATTTACTAGTATTGTTATTTATTATGATCTAGTTGAAATTTGATAACATCACAATAATTTCGGTAATAGGTAGATAGTTTAATTATATATTTTATAACCTAACTCTCTTCTTCATTTCTTCCTATTCCTCCATCATTGTTTCATCATTTAGGATGTCTCAGTCGTAGATGTTTTTTTGGCGGCGGTGGTCATTTAACAGGTGACCATAAAAGAGGTGTTATAAATTTGGCATATATATCTGTTTGTAGCTCTCAAACTAAGGGACCCATTTTTTTTTGTTACTCGAAAGCTGATGGGATGGATAAGATGGGATTGTATGTACCATCTCCAGACGGTTCTTAGATACAATTTGTGACATTTTCATTCAGGCGTTTGATCGACATCGGCTCTTTTCAAGTAGCTCATTGAATTGTTTTGAACCAATATGTTGCGGCGTTTTCTCAAATGAACTTACGTGGAGACGGGGTAGTTGTCGGTGATGTACTTGCAGGCCTCGAGGCGCGCGCGCAGCACCTGCACGTTGGTGTCGCGCAGGCCGGGGCTGCGGCCCAGCACGCGGTACAGCAGCTGCGCGCCGGCCGCGCCCGCGCCGCCCAGCGCCGCCTGGAAGCCCTGCACGGCCGCCAGCCGCGTCTTCCAGTTGCTGTTCGCGAGACCTGGCACACAACATTTTCAATGTTGCGTTTCGAATTTGAATTTACATTCTCCATTTGAACATAAATTAATCTAATAATATTTTATTGATGTTTGTGCAATATTTTGTGAAATATCTATTCAATATTTTATGTAAGTTCAATATTTAATACGGTAGGTAACATTGCCAAATATCTTTTAAAAATAAAAAAGATGGATTTTACTGGAATTTGACACAATTCCTAAAACTTTACAATTTAATAAAATCTTACCATTAAGAACATCAGGAGGAAACAACTGTTCAGCTTTAGCATCTACCTCCTCAGGGGACATCTCCTGTTCTCGTGGGGGGCTCGGCTGGCCTCTTGCTGCAGTCTTCTTAGTTCCACCAGCGGCTGGTTTCTTAGCTGGTTAGAAATTTATAAATATTAAAATCTGTAAAACATCTTTTAGGTTGTTTTTAATGTTTCATATTAGAGTTTTATGTATTCAAAATCTGTGAACTAAACATCACATGTTTAAATTATTACAGATACATTTATTTTAAATGTGATGTCTTATTCTAAAATAATACCATCCATCACAGCATATAGATTTTTGCAAACTGTCACCAAAAAAGAAGTATATACTACCATATAGAGCTTTCAAAAACCCAGTGCAAACATTTTGACGAAATTACCAAGAATAACTAAATAAGTTAAAACAATGTATGCTTAAAAACCCAAATTCTCAAAAATAATGTTCAAATATTTTGCTCAGGTTTTACCATACTTGGATAAAAGAATATTTTAACACTTCACACTTACCAGACGCTGGTCTCTTGACAGGCTTGGGTTGTGCAGATCCAGCGGTGGGCTTGGCGTCGCCTTTACCACTTGGAGGGGCAGCAGCTTTCGGTTTAGCTTCTTTCTTTGGTGCCGCTACTTTCACTTTTATTTCAGCCTGTAAAAATTCATTTTGAACTTATTATATTTAATAGATGTCTTCATTATTTCTATTTTTTTTTAAGTGTAAATTTACTTAATCAAAAATATTATATCAATCTTTGAACACAGTAGGGATTATCCTACATGAGCAATTTACAAGAATACAGATATGGTTATCTGATTATCTACTTTACTTACCTTTTCTGCAAATTCCTTAATCTTTTGCTCTTTCAAATTGTCCAATTTTCCAATGTGTGGCGCAATGTTCTTTTCGCCGACTAATTTTGTTGCTGTACCTAATGCTTCTGCAGCTGCATCACGAACGGCAGGGTCTAATAAGAAAAATAAAATCTTTTAAAATGTATACTTTTTACAAATCGTCTGAGATGCTGCAAAACCACATATCTACCTTTTCTTATAAAGTCTAAATTTGAACCAAATATTATAAATTACATTAATTGAGAAAGCTTTAAGTAAATTTTTCATCATTTTATGTTTATGTCGAAACCGCATAACTAGCTTTTGCAATAAGGTCTTTATTGCAAAAGCTAGTTACGCGGCACTATC
This sequence comes from Hypolimnas misippus, assembly GCA_037950945.1. Taxonomy (NCBI): domain Eukaryota; kingdom Metazoa; phylum Arthropoda; class Insecta; order Lepidoptera; family Nymphalidae; genus Hypolimnas; species Hypolimnas misippus. The sequence continues at coordinate 7,549,046 of JBBEEQ010000014.1, forward strand.
CCCGACAAAATATTTGTTGTATAACTATACTCAATTTTTTTTTTAATTTCTTTCCTGTTTGATTAACATTAACAAATGAAACTATAATATAAGGGCATTTATTGCTGATAAACTTATAGCAATTCAACGCTGAAATCTTACCAGCACTTTCAAGTAATTTTAACAGGCCAGCCACATAGGCTTTAATCAGTTTCTTGTTGAAGGCAGCTGGTTGAGTGTGACACAAGGCTCGAGCCAAAAACAAAGCACTTTCCGCTTTTATTGAAGGATTCTTATTGTCAAAAGCTGCCAGCATATCTTCCATGATTGCTTCTAGATTTGTCTGGAATATAAATTACAAATATTAAAAGACAGATAATGTCTTTTATATTTTAATATTCAGATCTTAAGAAATATTAGTTGATTGAAAACTTTTTTTATATTAGAAAACCTAATCATTGAATTGTTATGGAATGAAAACTAGAATATATAACCATAATTTATACCATGTAAAGTTGAGATAGGCTAATAAATAAATTGAAGTCTGTCTATATATGAAGCCTTGCAAGCTAGCAGGCTAATAAAATAGGACCACCTATTAGGGATTGTCAGCATAATCAACCATGATTTAAAAATATACCCATAAACACATACTTAAAAATTCCATGAAATGCAAATTGTTTTTTTTTTCTTATTCGTACAGGAAGTCAGAAATGGAAGTATATTTGGCTATATTGTACTTATATAAAATTCCCTTATATATTTACATCTACCTTTCTTTAAGCCATCTCAGAAATATTAGATCATTATAATCATAATTACGCAGTTTACTTAGTAAAGTTATTTTTATATATAGTTCTTTCTAGGTAAGATTTATGAAGTAATGCCATGATATTTAATGGGATTCAGTGTTTGGTATAATGGGATAAAGTTCCTTGCCAGTAAATCTTGTTGTCATCACATAAGCAATGTTATACTGAGTAATCTCATTGATATAATGATATTAAAGTACTTTATTGGTTAATATAAAACATGTTTAAACACATATTGTGTGTAACAAGTTGTTTTCATTGAGTTACATAAATCCTAGAGTTATAAAACCTCATACAATTTTACATATTTACTTACGTCATACAAAACAGTGTAATTTCATTGTTGTACTATGTAAATAGTTACTCAATTATGATGACATGATTTTTCTATGTTACTATGCTCTATGTTTTTTTTCTATGCTCACTAGACTCCCAAAAAAATTATAGAATTTTTTTTTTTTTAATGCAAATTTTAAAAGAATGTGGCATTATATTAGTGAGGTGCTGATGTAAGTCCTATCTAAACATAGAATAATCTAGACATATTAAGTAAAGAAAAATCTTACATTGTTTCAAAGAAAGACTTCTTATATGTAATAAAATAATGACTAGCAATTTTGAAAACATAAATAGCCTTAAACCATTAATCGAGATATTTTTATTTATATCTTTAATATTGGATTAAATAACAGTGTGCAAAATTGCATTACCATCAGTTAACTAATTGTTATCAGAGTTTATTGCAGGCACATTCTGGAATAAATTTTATATAATGTATACATGGCATGCACTGCTATGCCATCTAAAGTATAACAAATTTTTGAACTGGGAATCCACGTACACATCCTTAGAACTCTCCACCAAAGTTTCATCACGCTCAATAATTCGTAACGTATGTTATAATATGTAATATTTATTTATGTATACACTAGTTTACCCATCAGACATTACCTTGTCTTAAGTATGAATATTCAATTCGAACTGGAGTAAATAATATAAAAATGATAAATGAATAGAGCTGTTAAGAGACGTATGCAGCAGACGATCTACCATTCGGGCGAACTGTTAAACGATTGACAGTTATGTTAAATGCGCAAAGGTTATATCGACGCCACTTATAAAATATATATAATAATAATTATTTATTTATTTATTCAAAATATACACAAACTCTTTAAACACTTAACTTCAATTATGGAGCGTTAATAAAAAAGAAAAAGAAAGAAGAAGATCAATGTCAATAAGAACAAAAAAAAGGTCAGTTTATAACTATTACGCTTCAGGTTATATTAGAAAAGTTTATATAGTCATTGAGTTTTTTTTTAATTTTCTGATTTTCTGCGAATCTTTCTTAACTTTTTTCCGTAAGAATCATCTATGAAGTATCAGAGAACTTTAAAAAGAAAAATATAAATTAAATTGGCAAAGTTATGGCGTGACCAAGAGAAAGAGAGAATCATTTTTATAGATATGTGGTAGTGTATAGTTTTATAGATGAGACAGATTTGTTAAATATGCATATCCGCGGATACGGATCCAATATTTGGTAACAAGATTCACGGATACAGATCTTAACTTTCTTACTTAAAAACATGCTACTTATTTATCTTTGGTGCTTGAAACGATAGTTGACGCCAACAGATCTTTTTTCTCCCTTGAATATCCGCGGATACGGATACCAGGCGTAGATACATATAAACCAACAATGACATCCGGAACAGGCTAGCACTCACGCAGGGGTAGATGGCGTCGACGGCGTCGCGCAGCGCCGCCACCACGGCCGGCTTGCGCTCCCGGAACTTGTCGAGCGCGGCCTGCACGCAGGCGCAGGCGTAGGGCGCGAAGCGCGCGCGCAGCGCCGCCGCCAGCGCGCCCAGCAGGCGCCCGCCCAGCGCCACCAGCATCACGTTCGTGTCCTTCGATATCACCTGCGAGCGGGCATCCGACTCGATAACTTATCTGATTATGATTCAATTATATTTCAAACTATTTTTTTTTATTCAAAAATCTTTTTTTATTGGGATCTTGTAGACTCGTACAGGCATTATGTATGAAAAAGAATTTAAAAAATAATAATTCAATTGTTTTTACTTTTAAATATCGATTTTGCTAACACTGGTAAAATATTCAATACATGCCCAGTCTATTTAATAGATACTCAAAAGAATATTGAGGATATTATGAAAAAAAATTATTTTATAGGTTGATCATTACTTTTAATTTTTTTTAGTAATAATTTCACTTTAATAACATTTCTTTTAATAATAATAGTTTATGAAGAAAAATCCAAATTCTGACAGATGCACAGAAATGCTAGGATCCACATTCCAGAGGTTTCATTTCAAAGCTCTATTATATGCGCCAACAATAGTATGCAAGTAGGTATTTTTATATATGTAATACTTTCATCTAAATTGGCTAAGGAAAATTTTAAACCTTACAAGTAGCAATCGATTGATGTAAAAAAATAAACATATAATTTGCTAAACATAATTTACCGTTTTCGTAAAATACATATTTTTATAAATGACTTAAAAAACATTTTTGATTAAAGACTTTAAATCCAACGTAATCTTTATCTCACAATTTAAACATATAATCAACATTGATATCTGATAATATTGCACGCCAAATACAATCAACTGATTGGCGTCTTTATTACGTATGCAAAACAGTATGCTGACAGTTCCTGCATCAAGGTTATGAAAACCATTGTTAAAATTAAACCAAAGTGTTTTCTGGAAATGGGCACTTATTTATTATAACTCATAATATGTACATTGTTCACAGCTTTAACATTGTTCAACTAAAATTATATCTGTATAATTAAAAAACCTGTCTAATTTGTAGCACCTTCAAGTTTATTAGGTCTGCCTAAATTAAAAAATTATTTATGTAACCACCAAACTTTGTCCTGTTCCAACAATTGGACCAATTACCAGGTACATTTGTACATATGTACACATAAAACAAATATGTATATACATAAAGGTATAGATTGAATTATTTTTCAAATTTAAAATACTAATTAACTACACAAATTAAAATGTAAACAAAGTTTAATTTATTACTTTACCTTTTTCAATGCTCTCACTAAATCAGCATAGTCACCGGGCTCTAATTTAGGTGCATTCTTCAACAGATTGTCCAACGATTCCAGAGCTTCTTTTCTTGTTTGCCATTTTGCAGCTTCAAGCTTATCGTAAAAATCTTTGGGTAACTTAGATAGTATTTCTACTGGGTCTAACAAGTCATATGAATCAACTTCTGCAGAATCCCCACCACCTGTCTCAGCGTCTTCATCATCAGCACCACCTGTACAAATTTAACAGAATTATTTTTCTCATAAGTTAGATATCATGGTGGCTAAGTGATACAGTACTGTACAAACAAGATTATAAACTGACAGAAATGTACAGCTGTTATCTTTGAAAATCAGATTGTTTACTAGTGAAGGATGGAAACTAACCGTCTGTGCTATCAGCAGCAGGAGTGTTGCGCACGCGATGTTGCTGTGAACGAAGATATCTTGTAGGCGAGGCACCTCCAGAACCAAAAGCTTCTCGTAACTCCTGTTGCACGACTGCTTGTAAAGATGCAATATGGGGCTCTATCGCTGCACCTATCCATCTGCAAACAATTAACATTAAGTTTACTTTATTGGCAAAAAGTGATCAAAGTGAAGACTAATAAATTGGAAACAAAACATATGAAATGTTTTTTGATATTTCTATTTTGATTTTAGTTGCTTTAAAGTTTTGATTTTAACTTTTGGTCTCTAGAGTTGATGTTAAAAATGTGAGAATATTTTTACTGTTAATTTATCTTATTTTTTTTAATTACCTGAAAAAATTATTTTCGAAAAATTAAGACTTAAAAAAATACTTCACAAAATATAACACAAGCATGAAATAAATGATACCCACATAACAGTTATATAAATTTTTAACCTACTAAACATACAAAAAATATACATACATACAAAAAATCCTAAATATTGTATCCTTTCAAATAAAAAGAATTGTCAAAATCAGAAATTTCAAATTATTAAATAAGAGATAAATAAATATGCATCAAATTGAGAACCTGCTCCTTTATTTAAGTAGGTTTAAAACAAGATAATTATGTAAGAAACACCTAATTTACACAGTTTTTATCTTCACCTGTACAAAAATACTATTATTTAAAGGCATATAAATTAAAATAACAATAAAATACCTGTGCATTTCTATGACTAGTGCCTTCATCTCATCTCTCACACCCTTGTCTCTGTCGGCTAGCAGGATGGGTATTTTCTTGACCATAGGCTTAATGGCTATCACTTTGTTGCCAAACTGTTTGAGCGCTGTGTTAAGGGCTGATATACAGGCTGCTACAACTTTAGGATTCTTTTGTTCCATGCCTTTGATGAGCTCCTCTTCGACAATTTCATGTTTTTCAATTTCGATGTACATTAAGGTCACCTAATAGTAATTTAGAGCAAATCAAATTAGCTCTTTCTGGTAGGTTGATACAAAAGACAGTGTAGGCGAATTTAAAAGTTACAACTAAAATAATGTAACAACATAATGAAAGTTCATAGTTCAGCTTTCCATTCTAAAGGTTTTTATGGGTCTTTAGTTACAAAATATAAGAGTACAGATAGAGAAAGTACCTGCAGAGCGAGATCCTTTGTCTTTGTTTTGGGAGCAGCTATACATTTTGCTACAATACCGGACATCACTTCACCAGTTGTTTTGCCTGCATGTCCACAATTTTCCACAAAAACTAACGCTGCTTCCAAACCTAAGTGAAATAAAATTAAAAGTATTACAGTAATATAAAAGCATGCTATACATTTTTATTTAATATAGACTAAAAAATGTTTAAACTACTAGTAAAAAACAATTTTAAAAAAATGTAAATCCTTACTTTAAGGCAAAAAAATGGTTTATGTTGATAGAAATTTGTGTTTAATTAGTATTATTAGTAATAAATTGAACATGATGTAGTATACAATGTAGTATACATTGTGTTACATTTATTTAATAATAAGGTAATCATTATACACACTCATACACAGACATTTTACATCATTTAACTTGATGAGATAACACTTTTTATACCATTTTCATTAAGAGTAATATTTTAAAAATTTGGGAAAAAAATTGGGGCTAGTTGTGAATTGTTCATAGAAGCCAGAACTTTAAATTTATTGAAACCTAAATTTTTTTATTACTTAAATATACAATAACATTTACAATTCCCCATCAATAGCAACATTTATAAAAGGATTATCATAATTCCTTAACCATTTACTTTACAGTGCCATTTTAGGCCATCTAACTAGATTAATAAATTATTCTTGGAAGTGCAAAGACCTTCCTGCCTATTATTGTTTGAGGAAATTGACGTCTAGACATGACAACTATATAAAAATAGTAAGCATGTGACTAAGTGTAATGCACCAGTTGGTTTAATTCTTGTAAACATTTTGCAAGAAATAAAATGATACATGATAATTTGGTTTTATTGACCCCAATATGAAAATTGTGCAGTAATTTTAATGCAACTTCAATTCACAGTAATGTCAGACATTTCTTGGAAATAACTGTCCAATGACTCATATTTGGATTAAATCCTGGAACGGTAATAATTTCGCCGGTAGATTTATTTAGCTGAAACTTTTACAGCGTATTTCTATCAAGACAAAGGGATGTATTAAAAAAGAGCTTTTCGATATTTCACCCCAAAACGGGTGCAATGGGGTAAAAACATTTGTATGCAAAATGTTATCCTGTGGTCATATTTACTTAAAACTGAATACTCATTCTTCTTTATGCTAATAATGAAATATAAAACACAAAATCATCGTATCAATATCAACCCCAACCCACAGAGGTGCAATGGGGTAGTTTACATATTCGAAAAAAAAAACTCTAAATTAAATATTTATTATATATACGCGTTTAGTAATTAAATCCCTTCAAGGATGGTGTTTTACCCGTTTTTTTTAATTGCTTCTATCAAATTCCAAAATTTACGCGGGCGAAGTCGCGAGCAAATGCTAGTACAGTATAAATAAATATTTACAAAAATAATAATGGCATTACTAAAAAGTGTATCTCAGTTTATGATTCATTTAAAGGTATGGTTTTATTATAGATTAACATTGCTTTGAATGAGGAAAACCATTCAAAATTTTAAAAGTCTGAGAAATGGTTTTGTAGTTGATTACTGTATTTGTGGTTTTCTCGGTTTTAACAATATATCATGAGTTAAAAATATCATTTGAGAATTTAAAACCATAATCCAAATATTTCAGTTGTTAAAATTTTTTAAATTAAATTCTTACCTTTTTCTTGAGCAACGGCATTGCTGTCGGTAACAAATTTTTTTATAAGGCCCAAATATTTGTTCCATTCCGGAGCTTTCTCGTCATCTATCTGGTTGAACAGCTTTATTGCTTCTTCATAACCAGCAACTCTGGCTTTCCATAATTTGTGCACGCATTTCTCTTCTGTCGGTAACTTTTTATATTCATTCTCTTCCTCCATTTTTAATACTTAATTTTTACTGGAAATAAAAAAAATAAATTTTTAAGGATGCTAAAGTTTTGGTCATTTACATTAAAAGTTAAGAATTATATATAATTTGTTAGTAAAAAACGTATTAGTCAGGTCAGAATGATTGTAGCTTAATCAAAACATCAGGCAAAAGTAAAAATTAAAAAATACTAATACCAAAATAAATATTTACTTATTTTTTTGTTTCTTTTTTTTTTCTATAGGTATTATTTTGTGAATTATAGAACAGCAACCCTTTGAAAAATCCTAAGGAGGTATATAAATCTTCAAAATTTATTGAAAAATGTTGTTGTCATGCATCCATAGGATTTTTCAAACTAGATTTAAATTAAATGAATAACAAACATTTAAACTTTAGTGTTTTAAAGATGTGAAGGAAACACATAGCAGAAATTTTATTTAGAGAATTCTCCAGAATACTATTTGATAGTTAATTATAAAACAAGGACATAGTTATCTGGTTTAAATTAAAAAACTACAATTTCACATGACAACCAGTTTTACAGCCTCAGTCATGATACAACTTATTGAGGAATTCATTTTAAAAACAACTACCTGATAAAAAAAATTTAAAAAACTCATATAATTTAATTAAAATATTTATAACACAGTTACAATTTATAACATTTATGACAAAAACATTTACAAGTTCGGGCTAATGATTATTATACTTATTTTAAATAAGATGTAGATGATTTCCTTATTCAAAGACTGCCCTTAAAAGGTATTTCTTGAACAACACAGTAATGTTGTTTGGTTTGTATTAATAAGGATTCCAGTTAGCCATGAGAACAATTTGTATACTAAATATGCATCTTGCATGACCTTTAATGTGTTTCCCTTACAAGGTCAAGGATTGCAGGTATTTAATGCAGCATGCATTGAGTTGAAGCAAGATGTACATGTGTATTTTTATAATAATGAACTTTTTGTTCCAGCTTCTAGGTAATAAAGAAACTTCTGAAGCAACATTAAGACTTTAGTTATTAATGTGACTTATATCAATGCATGTACATTTTAAGTTTGAAAGTTATTTAGTTTATTTTATTAGATAGGTCTTATTATTATATTGATGTATGCGTAGTTGGCACTATATGGGCCTTAAGAAATGTTAGAGAAAGACGTATATCTCTCGAAACTGATGATTCAACCGTCCCAACGGTGTCTTTCTTCAATTATAACAATGGCTACCTAGCAAATTTTATGGAACGGTTTAATAGCGGACCGGTTCATTAATCACCGTATCAAATATAAAGCGAGATGTGAAACTGGATCATATACAAATTAAGCAAACGCCCGACAACGGTCACTTTCTACAATACAAACAAAATGCATAGAATGTAGTGAAACTTACCGTTATATTGCTGTTTTTATTATGTCAAGGTGTTTAAAGTTGAAAAATTAAAATTGAAGCACGTAATAATAAATATTTCACATTATCTAAGCTGAGCTAATATTTTAACCGACAAAAAGAAATTCTTTTTCGACGTCGTTTTTTTTGAGTTTGCAAATTGATAGAAAATGGACGTATATTAAATGTTGCCATTAATATACAAAAACTATTCTTGTCTATACTAATCTGTCATTGTTTTTCTTACCAGTAATAAACGTTTTTTACTTGTAATCTAGAATAAGAAAATAAATAATATAGCCCAAATATAACTCGAATTTATTAGTTTTTATAATAAAAGCAATTGAATCGTTTACAACACAACGATTTCATTCGTTTACTTCACTCATAACTCTTTAGTCTATGGGTAAAATTTATCACTTTGTTTTGTGTTTACAAACCATTCATGCACTCCTTAGGAACTGTGTTGAGTTCATTCAGTAATTCATTCAAACATTTAAATGGTTTAAAGAACGTCCGGGGACGAGACGTGTGTCGCGGTTTTGGCGTGACTACTGTGCGTTCGCAGTTCTTGCAGCCAATTTTTTTTTTATTTTACATTTATTTACAAGTTTATGTTTATTTTTGATTGTGCACTTTGAATTTATATTTTATTTATTGATATATTACCAAAAAGTGAATACGATTAAATAAACAAACGGTAATGTTGTGTTTTTGTTGGGTATTGGGGTAAGATTACGTTACAACTGGCTGCAAAGGGAATTTTTAACAGCTGTTCGTGCATAGTATGCTTCATATTGTAAGTAAATAAAAATTACTTATTCTTAAAAAACGGTTCTTTTGAACCCTATATTTAATATAGTAAATAAATTGTTAAGTCTAACAAGCTTTCTCGTTCGGCGGGACATTTAAATATCTAACAACACTAGAATTTTATTTTTGTTTACAATACAAGCACTAAAGGTATAAATATATCGGTACGTAGTAGAGCCGCACTATAATATATTTATTGCTTGATGTTAAACGTAATATGCAAAGTCTGTATTACTTATTTTAGTACATAAGACAACAAATAATGTATTTTTTTAAAGATTTACTTACGATAAAATAGGCTCAGTGTACTTAGTTCGTCTATTAATTCTTTTATCACTATTATGTGAGAACAATAGGATCGAAGTACGTTTTGTCACGTAGAAGGCAACTGTGGTGATATTAAAATGTTGAAATTCGAATTATAATAGCATTTTTTTGTACTAAATAAACAAACAAATGAGTGAATGGATATTCTATTTATACACACAAACGTGTAACAGCAAATTTTTCCTTATTTATATGTAGTGATAATTTTTTTATCTTCTTAATTTGTGTGAATAAATGCGCTAAAAATTATAATAATATTATAATTTTTCTTAACGCACAACTAGTTTTACATTTTAATTTATTTTGTGTATGTTTTTGTATAAATTTCCTTTTAAACATAATTGATTTATATGGTATATGTTTGTTCCATCTACCTTCATCTGATTCAATTATTAAACGAGTTAAAATACACAAAAGTATATAAAATTTTCTATAATAATTATATATTTTTTTGACGTTACAACTTTTATGATATAAAGCCGCCCCTTAATTGATACTACAATAAAAATACGTATAACATTTTTTGCTTCTTGGCAGGTTTCATTCTTAGTTACAAAACTGAAGCAAATGATAAGCAATTATTTTTCGCTTATTATAATTATATTATTTGATCCTCTCGACTTCGTCTGTGTAGAATAATTATTTTAAATAGATTATTTCCTTAAGAAATGATAAGTTCACTATCCATATTTCCATCCACCATTTCACTCTCATCGAGTTTTGTTTTCGCGACAATATTTTGTCTTTCTACTAGATCTAATCTGTATCGATATCACAATTTATCAACTGGTTTAATGACAATGAATTTAAGACGTGAAATAGTAACAAATACACAGAGATACTAAGGTACTTTGAAATTTATAACATTAGTAGTAAAGTTGTAGTTTTGTTATTTATTATGCTAGCAATAACTAATAAGTTCTAATATTTTATACCCGGCGCTAAATCTATACAAATATGATGGTGCCGGTTTAAATTTAAAAAATTTTTTACCTGAACGTGACCAAGCGGTCTCTTACAGATTTCCAATAAGAAAGTTTAGCTCAAGCTATTTCTTGAGTAATTCAGATAAAAGATAACGAAATTTTTTAGTCATCGATGACATTAATTTCGTTAACCGTAATCAGCTGTTTATAAAATTGTCGACACCATGTTTTAAGTAAAATTATATTAAAAAATAGGATTTTCAAAAATATTTTTTGTATTAATCTAGACACGCTAACATAATAGATATATTATTTCAATCATAATAATTATTTAAATACCATTTAATGTATAAGGTAGGCTTTAAAATTATGATGGCATGATAGAAATAATCTGATCGTTTTAACAACACAACATAAATGTCTATGTATTGTGAGTCGCAAAAATATGCGACTTATAGACATTGCTTACTCTTAAACTTTAGTCAACAAAATAAAACTAGAAATGGTGAAAAGGGTTACTTTTTGAAAAAAAAACTGTAAAATGTAATAATCATTATCGTGATAAGAAATTGTTCAGAATAATGATTGAATATTTCCTTATTTTTGTTTATGACAGTAAAAATAATCCAAATTTTTGTTAAATTTAATTAATCGCCATCTTTCTGTATTGTTTCGAAGACCTTCATACGACAACCATTAAACGGTCAATATAATATAATAGTTAGCTACTCTAAACAAAAGAAACAAATTGATAACTACAGTGTGTTCTCCTCACAATAGTGCCTTGGTTACTAGTTAATGAAACCGGTTCTCATTCAGAAACTACAAATTATATTTGTTGTTATTTCTAAACAAATAATATTACGTAGGTATTATGGTCACAACACATACACAAGTTAACATCATCGTCTCAAATTTTCACGTCGTCGCGTCGTTAAAATCTGAAACGAATAACGTAAAAATTTACGACGCGACAACGCATTATGACTTTTTGTTTGATTTTAAATGAAAAAAATATATCATTGTACCACTGTGAAATGTTTTCTTAAAATAACAATCATTTATATTTGGCAAAAGTGGAATGAAATCTAAAACGCTGCATGGAAAACAATTTATTAACATACTGTTTTACTCTGAGATTAGCAAGGCAAAGCAAATTATTAAACTACCGCCATTCTAGCGTTTTGGCATTTAAGTATACATTTAATTACATAAAATTTCTCTGAAATATAACAATTTACGACGTATTATCATTATATTGCGAAAATAACCGTGCGTCTCGTCACGTAGCGCGCGGATATGGGTGCAATCCCCGGCCGCCATATTTGCAGTCGCCATCTTTGGGAGTGAATCACATGCGCATGCGATTGCTAGCCGCTTTATGAAGACAGTTTTCTTTTACGACGTTTCGTTTTATTCTTTCCGTGTCAGTAAGTTGAGTGAATCACCATATCCGTTGTGTGACGGTTTTGTTTTTGTTTTAAATTTATTACTTTTACTTAGTAAACGCGATGCAAATTAATGTAACTAGAAGTTTAGTACCTTATAATATATTCTTTGTCTTTGCTACTAGAACTCTTATTGATAAACATTACTCATTATGTATTGGGTACGTAAACAATTCTTAATATAGGGGTATATAAAAGTGACATAAGTATTATTTTTATAATATATATAAATACTGTGAATAGTTTCAAAATCTTCAACATCGGTATTCGATTACGTACAGCGAATTACTTATTTAGTCATTTTCAATATTACCTACATTTCAATACAACAAAAAATCATTCCTTTAACTAAAAATGACACCGTATTAAATTATTTCACACATTCAATGAATATTGCTATGTAAAAATGTACCGATCTGTCGATAACTGATTTATTCGCCTCCAAGATTCAATTTCTGCTCAGTATAATGTGATATTCTTCTATGAATATATTATACTAGCTTCCGCCCGCGACTTCGTCCGCGTGGAATAGTTACTTTGGGCTAATAATGAATTATTTTAGAACAAATTTGGTTAGCATAAAAAAGGTTATAGTGAGCTAACCTTAAAAGATAGACATATGCTGTTCCGGACTTTTTTTAGAACATTGAAAGGGGAACAATTCTGTCATACATGATTTTTGCAAAACTTTAACCGTTTACGCAGCACACGCAGCGTAAGCTTTCTCAATAGGAAAATATCCCCCGATTTTGAAACATTCTTCATTGGTGCTCCGCTTCTTTTGGTCTTAGCGTGATAATATATAGCCTATAGCCTTCCTCGATAAATGGGCTATCTAACACTGAAAGAATTTTTCAAATCGGACCAGTAGTTCCTGAGATTAGCGCGTTCAAACAAACAAACAAACAAACAAACTCTTCAGCTTTATAATATTAGTATAGATTTAGTATGGTAATTTTTATATGTATAAAACTCTTTGTATCTACAATGAAGGTTGAATAAACATAATGTTTTGTAACATTTCATCGTGTCAATGTCAATTCACATAAATTTTCGATGTTAAATAATAAATAAAATTTTTATTGACTCCAAGGAAAGTACATCAGTCTTAACCTACAACAGTATAATATTGTGTATATTAAAACGTCCAATTAACGTGTAAAATTATTTTTACTTTGTCATAAAAAAAAAACATATGGTTCGAACAGAAAAAAAAATTAAAAGTTCATTAATTAATTCCTTAATCAGAAAGCAATGAGTAGTTTAATAAAAAAAACAGTTGTTTATGGTACATCAGTTCATTATTCGTCAAGAAGCCTAAGAAAGCATAATATTTTAAAAAGTGTTATTAGTAGCCACAGTAATTAGATTGTTGGCTTCGACATGTGAGTTGGCACTACTCAGGTTTCAACTCTGATTCAATTATTCTAAATCCACATGTTTTTACACGCATGCACATAATTGTATTTGTCTAAAGTTAAAGAGCTTGTTAATTTAAGAATTTACAGATCGATATTGGATTACTTTCACTTAAGAGAATCACATCTAAATATAAGGTTTCATAATTAAAAGTCTGTTTAGTTAATTTTTCCTAAAATACTATATTTTGGTCTGATTGTTTTTTTTATTGTTTTGTCCTGACTGGTACATTAATGCAGAGCCTAAACCGCTGGGACTTGAAACTTGAAATTTTGGCAGGGCTTTTTGTACTTCCACCTCTAAGAGGGTGAAAAAGGATCAAAACGTTTGTATTTAATATCTTATTCCGTGGTCGTATTAACTAAAAACTTAATACACATACTTCTGGGTGATAGTAATGAAATATAAAATAGAAAACGGGGTACTATTATTCCACACTGGGGTGCAAGGGGTAGTAAAGTTTGTATGGAGAAAATGTATTTTTTTGACCGATTATCCTAAAATTCAGCACAAACATTACTAAGGGAGAATAATTAAATATATGTATATTAATATTTCAAAATCATCCCTTAAAATGACGCTAGGGGATAATAAATCCTGGAAAGGTCACAATTTCGCTGGTAGATTTATTTAGCTGAAATTCCAAAATATACGCGGGCATAGCCGCGAGCAACTGCTAGTTACTTATATGTTTTCAATGTCTTCATATAAATAGGTAAAAATTGTTTATACGTTTGTATGTATGAAAAATTATTAATAAAAATATTATAGGTTATATTACATCACGCTACGACAAAGCAATAGCCATAAACTCGAGTGAAGCCGCGAGCGGCAGTTAGTATGAAATAAAATTTTCGCATTTTATTTAATATCTAAATCAAGTTTAGTGTTTTGTGGTCAAATAAAGACCTGTTAAGAATTTCCTTATTTCAAAGATTCTGTATATTATGATACCTACTGTCCCAAATTTATTACATGTTTTTGTACATCGTTATCGTTATTGATTCAATAAGCAAAAAATTCAATTACGTTAGCGAAAAATAAAACGATTTCGTCGAGAAAGTAAACATCAATTAACGGCGTGAGACTTTCACTCTTGTAAATAATCAGTCATATTCCTTCGGAGCAATTTCTGCAATAAATCTTTTAATACTTGACAGATGAATTAAAAAAAAATGTGGAAACATCTGGATGTTATAAATAAATCTATATTTTATACGAATATAATAATTTTAATTGTTTGTGCGATGTTAACATCGGAACCTATTTAAAGAATTATGGTACCATTTTTAAGATACGTTATTCTAAGATGTCATAGGATATATTTTATGTATAATACATAAAATATATCCTATGACATACTATTTTAA
Organism: Hypolimnas misippus; assembly: GCA_037950945.1. Lineage (NCBI taxonomy): Eukaryota > Metazoa > Arthropoda > Insecta > Lepidoptera > Nymphalidae > Hypolimnas > Hypolimnas misippus. The sequence goes on from JBBEEQ010000014.1 coordinate 7,564,057, forward strand.
AACAAAATCAACTTGAAAGTGAGCGAAGGCGCGAACAAAATGTAGCAATAAATATGCGTGGTTAAAATCTGTTTAATATAGTTTTAATGCATGTGTGTTATCGTGAAAACCACATAAATATCGTTATCTACATCGTAGTATTTTCTTAGGTTTATAAACATAACTGAATTTGTCTATGGTATTCGTGATAAAGATTAAAAAATAAAAAGACCAAGTCAGTATAAAATATAGCAAATATCGTCATACTAATATTAATAAGCGTCAAGGAAATTCCTCTATAGCCTTTGATTAAGAAGTTTTGTTTATGGGCCGTAAAGCGACTGTATAATATCCGGTTTCTCGCCATCTACTATGTTCCTTCGATGCGTTAAAACAATAAATGCTAGTTCCGGCAAATCATATTATTTACGTATAATAGAGAAGAAACAACAGAAATAATACCTTAAGTTTCACAATAGCACGACATAAATATATTAACTAGCAGTTCTCCGCCACTTTGATCCCTTCTTAACTTCAACTCTCTTTTTATCCCTTAGGGTATAAATTTTGAAAAATAATTTCTTAGTGCACACTTACAACATATGAGGAATGTTTGTGCAAAATTTCATGTTTCTAGACCCAGCAGTTTAGGGTCTGAATCGATCAGTCAGTGAATATGTCAGCCAGTCAGTTTTCATTTATATACGAAAAGCAAAAAATTTAACTCTTTTTACGAAAAAAATGCGCGGACGGAGGATAATGAAATTTCGCACATTTAAAACTTATATTGAGGAGCGAGGAATGCTAGTATTTTTTTAATTATGCAAAAAGTACATTAAATTAATAAAAAAAAACATTACACATATCATGTATTTGACACAAACGCGTATATTTCTTTTGTTTATTATTCAAGTCTACGGTCTAATTGCGACCGCTAGGTGACCACAAGTATATAGTAAATAAATAAAACAGACGCAATAAAAACATAATTAAAACGTTATTTATAGGCGAAGTTGACCTCATATCAATAGGTGGACCACCTGCTCGCCTGCTCTCTTGTTATCTAAAAAAACCTCTTTAATGGTCTCTAATTAAAAATAGTCATTGATATCGATGCTTCCCATTTAACTCATCGTCTTATGTCGAAACAATTTTAAACATTAATAAAGCTTTACATACACTAGCGATATGGTTAATAAAGGTATAATTTTTAAAAAATCAAGCTGAAAAAGTACAGTTGGTCAGTAGTATATATTGCAGTATAATATCTATATTAATATTATATAAAGCTGAAGAGTGTTTGTTTGAACGCACTAATCTCAGGAAATACTCGTTCGAATTGAAAAAATCTTTTTGTGTTAGATAGTTTATTTATTTAGGAAGGCTATATTACATCACGCTACGACTCATGCGAAGCAGTAACCATAAATGCGAGTGAAACCACAAGGGACAGCTAGTAATAAATAAATAAACGCATGACACTCACGGCCCCCCATTAAGATCTCATGGTCTTGTGTCGGGGATCCGGAAATATACACAACACTAACACAAACCAGACCAGATAAACAGTCGTATGGCCAACGTTTGCTGTAACCGGGGATCGAATTCGGGATCGTTAGCGCTTCAAGAAGTTGCAGTGACCAGTGTGTCAAAAATATAATGTACTAAATTACTGTTGTTAGAGCGATCCTGTAGTTAATTCTAGTTGTGAATTTGTTATACTTTGTTATATCTTGGAGTTCTTTTATTAGTTCGTGTTGATCATCGAAGAGCGAATAATATTTTAAATTTCAAACATTATATTATAACTTACACAATAGCAATATTCTTGTAAGTTATTACTGTTATTTTTTTAATAATAAAAAGTAATGAGACAAAGGAGCAAATTTCATCATACATATTCGTTTTACTTGTGAATCAGTTATGTTTGTAGATGACGTTTTGAAATTTGATGACGATGATTCATAACATGGAATACCAGTTCTCAAACATAATTACATATACGTATATAAATAATAATATATTATGATAATGGTACTATACGTGATAGATAAGATTGAAATTATTCAGTCACTAAAATCAACGATTTTTATAATGACGCAAAGTCAATTTTGAATCATATTTATTTGCTTCTGACTCAATGATAGTATATAACAATACATAAGCGCATGAATTTCGGAACACAAAATATCTTCCAATTTTGGAAGACAGGATAAATAATTGTTGCCGTTGCCAGTTAAAATGGGCATAGATTTTTTAACGTCGAATAAAACGTAACATAACTATGGTTGGACGCTGATAAGCAATACTGTGTCAAGTCACTCGGACTTCGTTTAAAAAAAAAGGAGTCTAAAGATGTAGATTTGATCTATTCTTAATTAATATGTTTGAAGAAGTATACACCCACCTTTTCTGTTATTTTTTGATGAAAGGTATAATGAGTATAAGAATCTTTTTTCCGTACTTATTTACCTTATATGAGTTCTAATTTTTTTGGATAATGTTAAATAGGTGATGCAGTATCAAAATACATCAATATCTCCGAATTTGACTTTTTGTGGGTTGACACTTTATTGGACGTATCATGTTGTCAGCGTCCAGTTATAAAATACATTATTCTGACTTGATTGGGTGTTGCTAATGTGTCTCAAGCTTAAGTTATGCGTTTTTAAAAATTTAGGTCGCTCGTATCTATATTCGATTCCTGCGTAATGCAACCTATAAAGTTGAGTGGCAGATAACGTATACGGTTATATTAAACCCATTTCTTGCATTTATCTCGCACGGGTCATTGGTTCCCGCTGATTGGTTAACGACCGCAAAAATAGTTCGTATTAATTGTTTTGTTTGGAAATAATATTTCTTATTTTTATTTTTTTGAGATAATTTGCCTGAAGACGCATTATCTAAAAAGGAAAGTTTAATATCAAAACAAAATGGTTAAAGTACCTCAACGACGCTGTATTACATGTTTATAAAATAACTAACTGTTTAAAAATTTGTTACTTTGAATAATGACATGTAAATAAAGAAATGAAATGGCGCTTAAACATGAAACAGTTTTGCATACAAACACATAATGAATAACAAAACATTGACTAATAAAGAGAGCACTTAAATATGACTAGATTTTATCATGATAAGATTTGATCAAACATTCCGCTGGCTAAACGTAAAGCTTGTATTCTTTGTTCCAGGCGTGATTAAACTAAAACAAAGCTTTTTCCGTATCACGCAGCTATCTATAAAACACCTAGCTGGTTCCCGCGATTTCGTCTGCGTAAAATAATTATTTTTAATTAAGGAATTATACAGCCTACTTACAAACTTTCAACCCGTAATGCACCATTTTTAAATTTTATTTTCGTGATAAATAGAGGCCTATGTTCTTCAAGTTCCAATATACCTACATATATACAGACGCGTTGGCGCAATGGTCACTGCAATTGACTAAAGCGCTAACGGTCGCGGGTTCGATCCCCGCTCACGGCAAACGTGTGTTTTGGCCATACGGATGTTTGTCGTGGTCTGGGTGTTTGTGTTAGCGTTGTGAGTGTTTCCGGACCCCCGACACAAGGTCATGAGATCTTAATGGGGGCCGTTGAGTGTAATGCGTTATTTATTTATATCAAAAAATGTCAAAATTGTGTCAGCGGTTTAGGCGTTATAAACAAACAAAACACAGACAGTTATTTTCGTATTTATACTATTAATACGGATAATAATAGAAACAAAGGAAATGTATTCGAAGGTAAAATATTGGTTGTTTAAAATTAATCAGCTAGCTTTTGACTTCCTCCGACCACAGACAAAATAAACAAATATGTTTATGCGGAAGCTATACGACCTCCATAATGTGAATATTTTCCCTCCTTGTTGTACGGTGTAGGCGTTTATGGACTCTGATGCGTAATATAAATAGACGTTAATTAGCTCAGCAAACATCAAAGATGCACTAGTAACTTAATGGAATGCAAACGACTGAGCCAATTAGTAGTGTCAATAGAATAAAGATTGTTTACTTAATGAGAAGAATCTCTTTTCTTAATCTTTTATGCATTAATGCAAAAAAAATTCTCACCTTACATTGTTTATGAAGAACGCAATGGAATAATGGATCATATGTATATTTATAAATTTTATTTTATGTTTCATGTTTACCCGATCAAAATTATATCGACAAATTTTGTACTCATACCGCTTCGACAGGATAATATATATGTAGATATAAACTGAAAGAATTAAAAATACAAGCACATATGGATGCTGATAAGCAATAATGTGTCAACCCACAAAAAGTCAAATTCGGAGATATTGATGTATTTTGATAATATGTTACCTATTTAACAATATTAAAAATAATTTTCAGTTATATTAACTAAATAAGTACGGAAAAAGCGTCTTAATTTAATGTCTCGAGTTTCAAGTGCGTTCCAAATTTTGCAATCTATATAATAATCTCAAATATTTAAAAAACTTAATATTAGATAACACGTTAAATATATCAATCTGCTTTTAATTCATTACACCTTTTATTTAAATAGAAAATAAAAGATGTATATATACGTCTTCAAACAAATTGATTAAGAATAGGTTTGACATCTTTGGACGCCATTTTCTCAAAATAAATTCAATGTGGCTTGACATAGTATTGCATATCAGCGTCCATATGTACCTTTTATTTAATACAATTTGTAAATAGGATTCTTATACGAGTATGAATATTACATTTAATTCACGTCGTTTCTATATCTATACTAATATATAAAGCTGAAGAGTTTGTTTGTTTGGTTGTTTGCTTGAACGCGCTAATCTCAGGAACTACTGGTCCGATTGAAAAATTCTTTCAGTGTTAGATAGCCCATTTATCGAGGAAGGTTATAGGCTATATATTATCACGCTAAGACCAAAAAGAGCGGAGCACCAATGAAGAATGTTTCAAAATCGGGGGATATTTTCCTATTGAGAGAGCTTATGCTGCGTGCGCTGGGTAAACGGTCAAAGTTTCGCAAAAATCATGTATAACAGAATTTTTCCCTTTAAAAGTTGTAAAAAAAAATCGCGACAGCATATGTCTATCTTATATTTTTTGTTCTAAAATAATGCATTATTACAAAACTATTCCACGCGGACGAAGTCGCGGGCGGAAGCTAGTAACTTGTATAAAGAGTTTATTGTATTTTTAGACTCGGCATGTGGCATCACGATGGATCTGATCTAATAACGCGTACTCATTTTTAGGGTTCCGTACCTCAAAAGGAAAAACGGAACCCTTATAGGATCACTTTGTTGTCCGTCTGTCTGTCTGTCTGTCTGTCTGTCTGTCTGTCTGTCTGTCTGTCTGTCTGTCTGTCTGTCTGTCTGTCGGGATGTCAACCCTTTTTTCTCAGAAATGCATAGACGTATCATGTTGAAATTAATATCATATACTCAAGTCTACGATGACATGCGGCCGTGAAAATATTAAAGTTCTAAGTCAACGCAATCAAAAGATAATGGAAAATATGTCGTATATTTTGACCATTTTAGCGTTTTCGCAAGGGAATCAAAACCTATAGGGTACTTCGCATTGACCTAGCACGATGAAATTTGGCAAGAAGTAAGATCTTATGGTACAAATAAAGGAAAAAATCTGAAAACTGTAAATTTTTGTATGTATGTTTGTCTGTTTGTAAGTTTGTCTTTCAACCTTTTTCTCAGAAACGCGTGAAGGTAACAAATTTTTATCAACGTCAAGTACTCAGAGTTGTAATTACTAAGAGCTGTGAAAAAATCAAACTTCTAAGTTAACGCAATCAAAAGATACGGTCATTTATATCACATATTTTAAGTATGATAGCGTTTTTAACGTTTTCGCAAGGGAATCAAAACCTATAGGGTACTTCCCATTGACCAAGCATTATGAAATTTGGCCAGGAGCAAGGTCCTTTAGTATACATAAAGGAAAAAATCCGAAAACTGTAAATTTCTGTTCGTGTGTCTGTCAGTCTATACGTGTGTCTTTCAACCTTTTTCTCAGGAACGCGTAAATGTATCAAGTTGTAAATTGATCAAGCGGAAAATATATTAATCTTAGAATTAAAATTATATGTACTTGTAACAAATTAACATAGAAGTTGACCATGGTGAAAAAAACAATTTTACAAACACTGAGAAGAAATTTGTATCAATACGAAAACATTAAAAAGCAGCAAACCTTTATAAACAACGCAATGCAATCTATATATCGCAGCTAACAAAATGATAGCGCGATGTAGCGTACAGCTAATGCCATCTATTACAACATTATGACATTAACTGTGATATAATTTGCTTGATTAATAATTTTTTTTTTTATTTTAATTATTTTTTAAACGCGCTAAAATAATAAAATAAACTTTTCATTTAAAAGTTTTATCGTCGATTTATAACGTCATTACGTAATTAACATTCAATATAAGAGCTTCACGCGATTTGATTTAAGTAGTCGTATTGACTTAGTACGAAAATTTTAAAATTAAATTCAAACAGATCGAGTTATTTAATTTACTTATTTATCTACACATATAAGTCTTCTGGTTATTAGTAATATAATTAGTTATTTATAAATAAACAATTAGTTTTGTTCGAATTAAGGACTAATTATTTTCGTCTTGGCAACACTAATATATATTTTGATCGATAATGTAAATCTAAATATTTTACGAACGTAGTGCAGGGGTAGTGGAGTGTAGTAGAATATGAATAAAAATAAAACGAGAATAAAATATAATATAATTATGTTGTTAATGTCAAAGTGTTGACTTTGTTGAAGTTAGTTCATTGAAATTGTCAAGAGATGGCGCTAGGTGTATCCTGAATCGCGCTATAACTTTTTTTTTTGAAAGTATAAGGTGTATTAGTACTTAAAATAAAGTTTTATGTTTCCATGGATTGCATCCATGATCGTTTTTTAAATTAAAGTGCTCCTAAGTAGTTTCAAAATAGTTTTTGGGACGTGATCCATATTTACATAATATTTGATTATATTTAAGCGACTTCTAAAAAGAGGTGTTTTCAATTCGACCTTGTATTTAATTTTTTTTTTATGTTTGTTCGCCGATTACGCCGCCATTTGGGTACCGATTTTCAAAATTTTTTTTTTGTTTGAAAAGGTATACTTCCAAGGTGGTCCCATTGTCTTCAGGTCAGGATCAGATGATGGGATCCTGGAGAAATTGAGGGAACTCCTCAAATATTATAGGCAAGCGTATACCGATTTAGGTATTTTTGATAGTAACTTATGTTGGAACTGATGATGAAGACCACAAATGTCGTAGATGGGTTAGTCTTATATAGATTTCTATAAGTTTGTACGGAACCCTCGGTGCGCGAGTCCTACTCGCACTTGACCAGTTATTTTATATTACCATATGGCTTTAGTATGCTATGTCCGGGGGTGACAACACTTTTAATTTGTTAAAAAAAGATTTTTAACTTATTAAGTTGTATTATTGATGAATATTTAGAATTAATTCATTTCTTTTAATATTAATGAGATTGATATAAAGAATAACAAATTAAGAAGACAATGTACAAGAGGGATCCAAAAACAATGTTAATCACACTTTTAAGATATTTAATAGTATATATATAAAATTATTTAATTTAAACGTTGTTCTGTAAATAGAGATTCTTTCATCAATGTATCGTAATTCGTAACAAACACCATTTGTTTACTTACCAAACTGTAAACATTTTAAAACCATACATTTTGTATTGTAAAAAATATATCAGTACATAAATATATATATTAATATACCTATTATTTTAAAAACATTATAAAATCATTGCTTTGCCTTTTAACTTTTCAATACATCGGTTTATTAAGAAAAATCTCGTTTTTAAGTGTAGATTGATGAATTCACTGTCATTCAGCCTTGCACTAAACATATTATATAAAACGTTTTGTTAATGTGCAGTGACCCCGATTTTTTTTTCATCTCTCGTGACCGAGCGAGCGCGTGATTTGATCACTTACTGCCTTATTTAACTAATTCTTTATTGTCTTGTAGGATTGTCACTTTTATTGCGATATAAAATTCAAGGTCGGCTTTCAAAGCCTAAGTGGAAATCGAGGGCACCATTAGCGCTGTGGTGAAAGACTCTAGTAAAACCTAAGTGATAATAGGTTAGATGGGGAACAGCTATTAACTCAAATTTATGATAGAATCAGCATTATCTTTCATCAATCTAATATTATAAGTGAGAAAGTTTGTATCCAGTATGTTGGTTAATGGTTTGCGTTGTGTAGGCTAAAAGGATTTGAGTGTGATTCAGAATAGAGATAGTCTACATATTTGGATGAAAGTGTAGGTTTTTTTTATGACTTTACAAGCCATTGAATGTTTGCAGTGCTGATTAATTAATTATAAAGTAAGAAGAAATGTTTTATGTATATGGACTAATATGTCATAAATTTTATTAGTTTATAAACTTCGAAAACTTAATAAAAATAAATGGCTAATTAATAAGATTTTCAAGTATATCATAAGTTATTATATTTCCTATACTGTTTGTATAGACTTAGCATTACATTTTTATTTTAAGGTCCAACATGGCAACATACTGCATTGAAACAAGCAATAACACACATATACAAACAAGGTAAATACATTACCTTCCTGGGCACCTTAAACGAGGAAAAAAATGTAAATTAAAATATAAATATGTACATGTACAATAATAAATGTTTTCTTTGTTTTTGGTAAGGTATTGATAAACTGTACAAGACTCACTGGCGTCATATTATCAGGTCGTGCTCAGAATACCTTACCTTTTAAATTGTTTTGATGCTGACAAAAAAGGTAATCTTAAGTCACATGGCGTGTGCTGCGTAACGGCTAACGTTATAATTTGATTGTAATACTTATAAACGATCCGTAACTTACATTGTTAAAACAATTTTGTTAAAACTTTCGCTATTTATTTCTATTGCATTAATCGCGAACGTTTTGTTGTTATCTGTTGAAAAGATTCGTTCTACAATGGTTACCATCCACCAGATCATATTTTCCTAAAACCCGGGCTTCTGAAATATAAATGCCGTCCGTTGTCCGTTCAAATTTCCTTGTTATGAAACAAAATTATGACCATTTTAAAATTTTGAATTTGGAGAAATGAAAGATATCGTTATGGCCTAAACTTCTTTATTGTTGTTAATTTACTTTTAAACCGGATTTCCCATGATATAAACGCACTCAGAACTTATATCGTGCAAGAAACACAAAAAAAATTCGTACAATTGAAAGTCTCTCCAATTTCTAAGGTTCGTTAAAATTTGCAATCTCATTCTCTCACTCCGGCTTTCATTTATTAAATGTATTATTTTATTTAAATTAAACGAATTAAAACTTTATTCTTAGTTTTTAACCGATTAAACGACTTTAAATGTATAGTTCATTACAAAGATACTAGGATAAAGATAATAAGCGTATGTAATATACATAATTACATATGGATGCTGATAAGCAATACTGTGTCAAGCCACACGGACTTTATTTTGAGAAAATGGCGTCCAAAGATGTCAAACCTATTCTTAACAAATATGTTTGAAGAAGTATACATCCATATTTTCTTTCCTTTTTGATAAAAGGTATTATGAATTAAAGGAGATTGATATATTTATTATATCATCTAATAAAAAGTTTTTCAAATAATTAAGATTATTATATAAATTGCAAAATATGGAACGCACTTGGAAATCGAAACAATTAATTAAGAGACTTTTTTCCGTACTTATTTAGTTTATATGACTTGAATTTTATTTAATAATGTTAAATAGGTGATGCAGTATCAAAATATATCAATATCTCTGAATTTGACTTTTTGTGGGTTGACACATTATTGCTTATCAGCATCCATATATATGTTACATATAATCATTAAACGGACCAGTCAGGAACCTTGACTATACAATATGAGTAATATAAAATAAATATCGTGTATTACAAATTTTATGTTGACGAGTAATTAATTGTGTAAAATACCCTCAGTTTTTATCGATTATTTAAAAAAAAACCCGATCACGGAAACGAATTTGACGCAAATCTACAATCTGCTTTTAAAACATGTAGGTACTTCAAGACAATGACTTTTTTAGATAAAAGTTATCTGAGTGTATTTGCCAATGTTATAGGTTAATAACAGATTAAGAATATATTTGTTATTAAAGTACTTACTTACTTTACTAATATTATAAATTCGAAAGTGATCAAAGTTTGTATGGTAATGGTTACATTATTTTTAAACCTAGAAGCTTGAAACTTACAATTGCTAGTTTATTACATTTCAGGTATAATTAAAACACGAACCTGTATTTCGCTTAACTTATCTAGCTATATCTATATATAAATATATATATTTTGAAAGACAGGTTGGCGCAGTGGTCACTGCAACTGACTGAAGCGCTAACGGTCGCGAGTTCGATCTCCCTCACGGCAAACGTCTGTATTGGCTATATGGCTATTTGTGCTGTGCGTTTCCAGACCCTCGACACAGGATCATGAGATCCTAATAGCCGTTGAGTGTTATGCGTTGATTTATCATTTTTTTTCTTTATTATATCACCTTAGGCAATGTAAGGATTCCAGCGATACCATACACGTAAATCGGTTAAAGAGTTTAGTAGAAAGTGACACACATAAATGAACCTTGAAAACAGTAACTTGTAGGTATTTGTATGATTACTGATACCTAGCAGCTTGACATTGTGGATTTACATTTTCGATTAATATTTGAACGCTGATAAGCAATACTATGTCAAGTCACACGGACTCCATGTTGAGAAAATGGCGTGTAAAGATGTCAAACCGCTTCTTAACAACTTTATTTGAAGGATATACTTCACATACATATGTACATATATATGTATACATGTTACATATATATGTATATTCATCTTTTCTTTTCTATTTTGATAAAAGGTATAATTAATTAAAAGCAGATTGATTGATATATAAGAAACACTAAATAAAGCAACTTTTTTAGAGTATTTATTGAATGATGATTTAAAAATGTTTTCAATAATATAATTATAATTTAATTAATTTATTTCAATAATATAATTTATAATATTTGAATTGCCTCTTTGCTTAAGAAATATTGCTACTTCATGCAAACTTTTTTCCACAATTTCACTTATTTTTTATTAAGTAAAAAGTAACCCTTGTCTCTCTCCAAGGTTCAATCTATTATTTGTATTAAAATACATCAAAACTTGTTCAGCGGTTTAGGCGTGATAACGCAACAAACAGACAGACAGACATTCATATTTGTGATATTCAGTATGGGGATGTGATGTCATGTATTTTTTCATGCCAGGTATACGAAGGTTGTAAACTGTTAATGCCTCTTTTTTAAATATTTGTTGGTTATTTGACATGCAAGGTTATGTAATTATGATGCCTAGACTAAACAGATTATGTATATAAACATAGTCTTCATAAAAGTGAAGTGGTAAAGATTTGATCATGAAATAAAGATAATGTAACATCACTTGTGACGTATTCGACCTAATTTTTTTATTGGTTTTAGGAGACTACTAACCTGAACATCTAAATTGACTATCATTGACAATATCACTTGACTATATGACTATTGATCAAATTTATAAGTAAAACCTAGTATCAAAATTTAGATGTAACTTTTTATGTAAAAAAATCATAATTTTAATTATTTTAGAGAAATTGTTAACATCATTGAAATGTACGTGATATTGTAAAAGTAAATATACATATATGTACAACGTCAATGTCAAAGTAGATTCTAGACTCTTTTGTTTGATATTGAGGAAAAAATCTTTAATGTAGTTTAATAAATAAACTAGTAAAATAAGTTTTTAATGTGATTTTAAATTCGACGTTATAGACTATATTGATATATAATAAGGACTAAGAATAATTTTACGCAAAACATTTATGTTAAATACATAATTATATAGTTTTGGTACTTGTTTTAAACGTCATTTTAGGCCTTAATTTCTAACGTATATTATTATCGTACAATTGCGATACAACTCACAACACCTCTGTTATTTTTATACCCCAAAAAAACACACACAGATAATACACATTTGAACCAAACATTAAATTAAATTATTAAATTTTTATAAATTATAATGTCATAAAGGTTACTGGTGAATTATAATTCTACTAGCTATCCCTTGCGGCTCACTCGCGGTTACTGATTCGCTCCTATAAGTCCAAGCTTGATTTAATATATTTAATATATTCGAACCAGTAGTTCCTGAGATTAGCGCGTTCAAACAAACTCTTCAGCTTTATAATATTATTATAGATATGAAATTTATCATGTCGTAGCTGACGGTACAGCCCGTACCTCAAATGGTCGCGCTCGATCGCCTTAACGGCAGTTCATTCGTCCCTTGTGCCAATTACTGTTGGCAGACCTACAATATCTGTCTTTAATGTAGGTGAATGTGCCTTATTCTTGGTAATGAAAATGTTTTAATTAGCCGATTTATATGTTTATGTTTTAAAAATTTTCGCTCATTATATTATGAATATTTAACTATTAAAAACATTTTATTATTTCATGAAAATATATTCCCTAAAATCAATTTATACATCTAATTTAAATCGACTTAAAAAAATAGAGGGTCTCTTGCTAAAACTATTGATCTGACTTGTAAAGTCCTTTTGACGTTGGATACCGTGTTCATTGACGAAGGTTATAGGCTATATTACATTACGCTACGACTACGTAACCTTTAAAGCGAGTGAAACCGCGAGGGGCATTTGTGTTACATAACAAAGAAAAACATTTTTTAATCAAATGCATTTTACAAAACCAAGACTAGCCAGTTCGAAACCGGTGGGACAATAACCGACTTAGTTCCTATAAAATGCCACCAACCCGTTTTGTAAAGTAAACGCGATTCGTTGTCACGCTTATTATAACATGCGATCGCGAATTAGACACTTCAGATCTATGTCATTATCGCTTATCTTAACAATTATTATTGTGTACCTTTTTGTGTAAGGAAGGCGTATAATCAAATGTAAACACTTATATTTTAAAATACGAATAAATAGACATGCTCAGGGTCGTATTCAGGGTATTCATGGCTACAGCCCTGAGGCCTCCACAAGAAAGGGGCCGTCTACTAAGCTTTTTAAGACAAAATCCAAATTTTGACGGCTCAGTCACTTTCTCTTTTCTTCAATATTTACTTTGCATTTTTACACACAATCCTTGTAAACATAATATATTCGTTAAAAATTTTTTATTTGTTTCTAATCTTAATTTTTTTTTAGTCTGAAAAAATTGATGATTAATTAAAAAAACCATTAGAGGTCTCCACTCCTTTGTTGACCCAGAGCCTCCAGACGCGCTAAATCCGGCCCTGGGCATTTAAAACAGTGTTATCGATAAAAGAGCCTTTTTCAGGCTTTTGGGTATAGGACATAGTAAATGCGGTTTGGAGGTGTACAAATGCATTAGGTACCTATATATTAATACGTAATTCAAAAATTTTAAAGTCCCTTTTACGATATTTGCGCGAGCGGTGGAGTATGAAATTTACGCACACATACAGTTTATATAGAGAAAGAAGAAATCGTAATATATTTTTTAATTATACATAAAAAATAAATCATAAAATTAGCTAGAAAAACTATAATATATTTAACACACACAAGCATATACTCTTTTGTTTATTCTTAATATCTGTGGTCAGTGGTTAATCTTAAAATCGGTTGAAAATTTAATAAAGTACTGTCGAATTCTGACCATTAGTATACCTACATAATTAAGTAAATGCTACCTAATGGTTTGTTGATACAATTAAGTAGCATGATTTTAGTAAAATATCTTTCTGTATCTTTAGAATAAGACTTGTTATTTCTCTTTAATTGACGTTTCAATTTCAGGAATAACGATCAATCCGTGTTTTCTTGGCACAAATGAAAGCTATAAAAATAAATTTAAATATTTGTTCCTTTAAAATAAACTGTTAAATTTTTTAAGAATAATCGAATCAGTCATTACAATATCAGAAATGTTATTGTTATTTCAATCAGAGATTGTTTTACCGAGCAATCGTTTAATATTTAGCACTTCGATAAAATTCTCGACATGCGATAAATGCAGTTGAATAAAGCACGATTTCTTAAAACGAGTCAACAGCACGAGATGACCTCATGTCGAGTTAATAACTGCAGTCACGGCCAGCCGAGGACCAGCAGCAAAGGGCAAGGCTGACCACTATCGACGAAACAATGGTAATTCAATTATTTACATATATACCGTCGTAATTGGTTATCGCGCAAACAATTGTATATTAATAGCTTATGATAATGTGTTTAAATTCCTCATCGAATGAACCCTAGCGATTGTGAGGTGTAATTGATATGTATACTTTATTTGTATACGTAGAATAAATTTATTTATGACTCGCCTTATCACTACGTTTTCCGTCTGAGTATTTAGGCCAATAAATTATTCGTTGATAAAGATGAGAAATGGGGAACCTTGTTAAAGTTGAAAGACGAATTTTAATACTGGTTTACCCTGGGCGTTAGTGCAATGTCATCTGTCAGTGGAAATTAGTCCAAATTTCAAAGTAACTAATAGTTTTTAACTTCGTTTAAAATAACACAAGTAGAGATATGTAGGATTCGAGCGACATTAACGGACGGTGATAAGCAATACTATGTCAAGCCACACGGATTCCATTTGAAAAAATGGCGTCTAAAGATGTCAAACCTATTCTTAACAAATTTGTTTGAAGACGTATATATCTATTTTTTGTTGCTATTTTGATAATAAGGTATAGTAAAGTAAATGCAGGTATAATCAAAAGTTTTATCTAATAATAGGTTTTCTAGATATATAATATTATTAAATATCGCAAAAAATGTAACACACTCCAATAGTCTAATTGATAAATTAAGACACTTTTTTCCGTACTTATTTTGTTTAAATGACTTAAAATATTTTTGAATTATGTTTAACATGTAATGCATTATGAGAATACACCAATACCTCCGAATTGGACATTTTGTGGGTTGACACATTATTGCTTATCAGCATCCATTTATAAGCGATCTTATTATTATAGAATAAATTTATTTATGTTTTCTAAATACAAGTCTTTCTTCGAAATTTTAAATAAATAAAACAAATCAACAAAACGTTACCGGTAACACATTTGTTAAGAAAAAAGAATTCATTTGCACTTGTTTAACGTTGAAGCTAAAAGCAGATTCATTTTTTTAAAGATTTCTTCATGAAAGTTAAAATTATATTATTCACTAAATAGTATTCACTGCTTTGTATGAAAATGGATTATATATATATTAATACCCTCAAAAGTATTTATTATTCCATATGCTTGTACGGAAAATTAGTGTATGCGTTTTTTGTACGTGATCTGTACGTTTGACCACGTAATGCATTTGAGATCAAGCGCTTTTAACCGACTTCAAAAAGAGAGAAGGGTCTCAATTCTTAGTATACATTGTCTTTTTAATGTTTGTTACCCCATCACTTCGTTGTTTATAAACAGATTTTGAAAATCGTTTTTTTTTATTCGAAAAGATATTTTAAATTATTTATCGGCTGAGCAGTTTAAATTAAAATAAGTGGAATAAGTATGTAATTCAAGTTAATTTAGCAATTTTGTATTTTGCTTTTGGAATCGGTTCCTTATTTAAAAAAGTGTTAGTAGTTTAAGAGAAGACTGAATTGAAATTCCGTTGATGCATTGAAACCACTAATTTATCGGTCTTGAATCAGGCCCCAAATCTACGTGCACATTGTGTCGATATCGTGACATTGCGTTCACTAAATCTACGTGACTTTAGTTACGTTTAACGTGACATAACACTTTGTTTTGTACGTTATGTAATACTACGATAGCGCTTACGACCTTTGCTGACCTCGTGTTTCGTGAACTTGCTGAGGGTTGCAATTTAATGTAATGAAATAAGCGAGGTCGTTTAGAAGTAAATATATATTTTTGTAATAGATGTTTGAGGTAGATCTATAATGGTGAATGTGGTATGCGTTGTAGTGCTCACAGGCTATCTAAATAATTTTAAAAATTTGTACAAAAATATAGCGTTGTTGATAACAAAACCGTCAGATAAAAAGTCTCGCTGAGTTTCTTTCGCGGTTTCTTCTCAGGTCTGAAGTTTAACTTTTCCGAAACCGTGGTAGATTAATTTGTTTGACTTTCAAAAAGAGAATGTAAATTCCTAATCTATCATTACATATAAAAATGAAGTGCTGTTCGTTTGTCTAGATTTGGCTAATTTTGATTTTTAAATATTTGTTGACGTTGCAAGAAGGTTTCAACGGTGCGAAACATAAATAATAAGTAATGTAAAACACCAAAGACGACAATTTAATTTTCCAATACAAACCGTTCCTAGCTATGGTACATTTGATGTCCTACAAATCAATTCTTTGATTTGTGGCTTTCAGTTGTGCGATGCCTTTTGTGTATTTGGAAATAAAAAACTGTAAGTGACACTTTGTCAAATATTTACAGATGCGTTCAAAAATTAGAGTTTGGTAGCTGTAGTTTGAGGTTCCATCTCTTTAGTCTGTTAGTTATGTTTCAGAAAAAAATGTTGTATTTAATGTAGACAATAATTTTGTGTTAAGTTTTCACCACATATTACACAAATATATGTAATACGAAGTTCACCATGTCATCTAGTTTTCAATGAAAAATATTTTGATTTTGTTTGAGTGCGCGTACAACCGCTCATGTCACACCAACGTCCAGCCGCGTCGCCGTCCTGCCTCGTTCGTTGTTTGACCAAGGTTTTAGCTGTTGTGTTTCATTTAGTAGTAACATCAAGTAGATCTCAAACAATTTGATTAATCGCTTCCTTTGTAATCAAAAGCAGCTGTCAATATGAGTCAAGCGGTTTTTAAGTAATTCGCACAATTTCGACCTTAATTAAAATATCAATTTAACTGAAGTAACCATGGCTGTATTGTTTTCCTAACCTAGCATAATATTTTAATTAACGGCAATATGAAGTGGTGGAATTCGGTCAAGGTGGCTGATTTTGAGCTATTATAATCTTAATTACACAGGTATTACGGTGTCATTTGGTGTGAATTATTTCCAAGGTGAATTAAGGCTTTACGATGATTAACGTACTTAAATGTAGGATTCAGTTGATATATCTTTGGTAATATGGAAATATAGTGATTGTTATTTTGAACATTTATACAAAAAAAGTCAAAAGTAGCTATATTTATGAATTACAATATTAAAGTTTTATGCATAAGAAAATTGCTTAGTTTATTGTAAATTGTGTTTAAAAGGATCCTTTTACTCGTAAAACAATTTTGCTTTTATAAGCAGTTTATTGTTTTAATAATAATAGTATGTGGTTCTCCAATGACTGGTGGGAAAACTTCTATAATAATCACAAATACGAGTATCATTCAATTCTAGATTTAATAATATGACAGTAATGGGGTTAAATTAGAATGTACGCTGACAGTATGACATACCGTTTATCCTATTTCGATACAAACTTTGTAAAGTATAGTACAATTAACTACCGGCAGATGGCGTGCTTGGTTTTGTACGGTTGTCCAACATAACACATTCTCTTTTTTTTCCTTGGGGAATGCATTTACGCATTCCGCCTAGAGAGTTAGACGGGTACGTGGGACTCCTGCTGTGACATAGAGCACCAGACTACCCACTAAAACCCAGCGGTACCTTCATCGTCTTTGTTGGTCGCCACGGGATCGCTGACGCATGCTACCGTGAACATAACACATTCTACATTAACACGAACGAATGTATTAAATACAACAAAGGAACTATATACAGTGTACTATATCCTGCGATCCCAGATCTCCGTAGCGACATAGTCTCACGTCCATATCGTTGTTTATTCACTGACCTATGACCATTGTAACACTATCTCGCTGATAGGACCGCTGGGTAGCAGTAATGTTGCCTGTTCCATAAAATGTTATGTAAACTTTCACACTATGCTTACTTTACATTTTTGTAACTTTATCATCGTAGAGCAATGACAGATCTGCGATTTTATAAGCAACTTTTGTTAGAGGCTTTGCTTGCGTTAGTGTAGTTTTGAGTTTTCAGAAAATATATTTGATCATGAAGAATAATGTACCTTTCAAAAAAGGAGGAGGTTCTTAATTTACAGCGTATTTTTTTTATAATTGTTTGTATAAATTGTTGCTACCTCATACCGACATTTATAAATCGATTTGAAAATCCGTTTTTTAATTCGAGTGGCTATGCTTCCAATATGCTTCCAGTCCCATATAGATTTCATTGAATCGTAATGTAGTTTTAAAACCAAAATATCTGTGTCGTCTGAGTAAACCAAATTGGGTATTTTGCTTTTGAAGTTTTTTTTTTTAATTCTTACAAGATTTTTAAAATAAGTGCTGCATATATGGATCAAATTTCTGCATATTACTTCATAAAAATTCGCCGCTTAGAATCTTGCTTAAAGCCGCCAATGTTTGTTTGTTCGTGTTCATGTAACCAAAAAAAATGTTAATTTATTTATTATATCTTTGACTAGCTCACAAATAATAGGCATAGTACAATTAACTTACAGTAGATGGCGCGAGCATCATACCGGCGAGATAGAAAAAATAAGTTGTAGACGGTCTCTCATATAACATAACCTACATTACCGTAAGCGGCTTTGGGCAAAAGCTAATTATTTATATTTATTCCGAAATGGTTGCTTCTCGCAGTCACTTTTTCACCTGTTAATCTATTACGTTCTCCGTTAACAGATGGGAAACCCTTCTATAATTATAAGTAAAGGTTGTTTCAAATAATAATATGCTTTTTATTAAAATATACACCCGTACTTCTAATTTTTATCTTACATTCGAGACGTACATACGCCATTTTAAATACCCTGTCCTTAAATCCAGATATCCAGGCTTTTTTATACCAATATAGTATTAATCTTAATTGCTGTATTTCCTAGTATTCCCATTTAATAGTTCTATACAATTTCATTCACGGAAAAATCGAATAGAAGAAAATTCTATGTACAATATATCAGATTAGACTGTAGGTATATATTTGCTTGTGTGATCACGTGTACTTCTAGTAATTACCTTTAATAATTCTGATAAGCTTACCTTTGTTAACATTGTTCATAATTTACTATGTACATATGAAGGAGAAATACCACTCATCGACTAAATCATCATGAAATGTTTGCAATTATGGAATTTATATATGTTTTCTCCATTTCGCGAAATAAAATATGAATGAAATTAAATTGGCGCAAATATAAGAATTAATTTGAAGATCTACAAAGCTGTAATTCGGTAAACAGTTGACGATGTAAGGAACCGTTACGAACGGATGTAAAAATCTATTTCGAACTGAAGCAGGGACCGTAATCGTACGACTTTAAGGCGATTAGATATTAGAGACAGGGGCGTAACTACAGGGTGGCAGGGCTAGCAAAAAGCCACGGGCCCCTGACCCGAGAGGGCCCCTGCCTAAAAGAATTTTATTAATAAAAATCTTATTGAAAGTAAATTGTCATTTCATTAAATAATGTATTAACTTATGGTCTTGATAATAAAACTTATCAGATCTTTAACTAAAACGCACACAAGTTTATAATAGTTTTGAGTAACTAACTTAAGCGGTTCACTGAAAGACCCTTTTTAAAGAATTTGCCACGGGCCTCAGATGGTATAATTACGCGTCTGCATACAGAGGAAATTTACTGAAACTAGTCAAAGAACAGTATATAATTTATGAATCACGTCCATTGGCTATGTAAAAAAACTGTAATTTATATATGACTAGCTGCCGGTTTTACTCGTGTTTACTTCATTTCATTTACGGTTACTGCTTCGCTCCTATGAGTTGTAGCGTGATGTAACATAGCCTTCCTTCCTCAACAAACACGACGTAAAATGAATGTTTCAAATCAGTTTAGTCGATTAAGAGATTACATACTAACATTTTATTGATTTATAATATTAGTATATAAATAGAGATTTGAGATTATAACGAAAAATATTCTTTAGCGAGTAGACTGATCTAAAATGAATTTAGCTTAGACTAAATGTATTATAAGTTTTTTATGAAATATATTCTCAAAAAAAAAATAAGTCTTACAATGTAGGACAACAAATATTTATGATGACGTTGAGCAAACGCGTTTATTACAATATTTATTTTCGAAATCCTTTTTATTTATTTAACATGGAATACAAACGAATTACGATTAATGATCATATATTTACTCAAACACACGTATTGTTTATCTGATATCTGATGTGTGTAATTATGCTAATTTTGAATGACATAGACAACAAAAACGAACACTCGGAACCATTTTATACAAAGTCATTATTTTATACATAATACGAACGCGATTTATTGATTCAATTATACAAAATTTACCTATCTGTAATCAAATTAAATTTGATAAAGTAATTAAAATTAATGTAACTCAATTGATCTTCAGCGTAATCTTTATTATTGTAAAAAAGGTAATTACACTTATTCGTAACCTTTGAAATGTTGCGATAAAACCGCGTGATGTGCAAAAAAGAAAAAAATAGATCTTTATTTCAATAAATCAATATAAAGTCTGTTTCCTGTGATTTATAAAAAATGACTCATATTTTTCCTTATCTGTGTACATTGTGTGTACAATTTTATTGAGTCAAAGCACAAAATAATATTTAAGCAGCGCTACATACTTATAATAGATAAAAGCTTATTTACATATAACATTTGTAAACCGAATTTATCTCCTATAAATATAAAAATCCTTACTATTAATCATTTAAAAAAAAATACCTAAAGTACGGCTCTGTTAATCTTTTACCTTACTTATACATAAGTGTTTATTCAACTTCAACTTCGTCTGCGTAAAAATTTTCATCCCCTATTTCACCCCTTCGTATTTTAATTTTGCATCTATGTATATGTATACTAAAATTCATAAAAATTGGTTTTACGATTTTGACGCGGAAACGTATCAATAAACTTTTCTATGACTTTTATAATATATGTATGGGTTAGTATGTACATTATTATTATTAGTATGTACATACGTATGTAACGTATCAAATATTAATAAAACAGTGACTCCACATAACCCGCAGAATATCTGGCCATCTTTACGATGTAAACACTTACTCAGGAAGATCCTTGTTCGTGCGGAAGTTATCATGTCATACAATGTACGTTGAACTGCGATCTTGCGAATTTATGGAAATAGCGGCCCACAAGGGCATGGCATGACAGAATTGAAATAATATCTGTTCGATATCCTTCTTATTACCCTAACTTGGGTATTGGTACTTATATTTCGATTTTGGTAAACAATATTTTTATTGTTTTCTTATTTTGAAAATAAACATATTAAATACGTGCTGTACCTTGAGGTTTTACTTGCGTTTATGGTTACTGCTTCGCTTTTATGAGTCGTGGCGTTATGTAATATAGCCCATAGCCTTCGTCAATAACTAACTAACACAAAAACATTTTTTTAATTTGAACCAGTAGTTCCTGAGATTAGCGTGTTCAAAGAAACACTATATATATAAATTGTATATATATATAGATATATATTTGAACATTTCGTCAACAGCGAAAACAACATGTAAATTCGTTCTACTAACGAACACTATTTATTTAACACAAGATAAGTGTCTATATTATGTTTGATACATCTTCTTTCATATTGGTACTGTATTGGCTGGTTGGTTGGTCAATTTACATTATATGTATGTATGATTGGTCGACCAACGTTGGACAAAGCTAAAATTAACAATTTTATTTACGACATATCTGTTGATTTGCTGTCAATATATTTGCAATATATTGACGTGTTAGTAAGATAATAAAAGCTTCGTGACTTCCTATAATAATTCTAACTTTTATGTGATTGGTATTAAATAATTATATATTTATTTTGTTATTTCGTTTCATTGACGTGCGTAAGTACGTAATTGAGAACTGGAGGAGTGTTAGTAAGGCGCGAATTGCACTGGTAAGTTTTGCTCACAGGTTTTCATAAGATTTAATTAAATTGTATGTCATTGCTTTTACACAAAGAATTTTAATTGACACGAAATGCTCACATATGATTACCCAGGTAACTGTTACTCGGTTACACGGATGTTTTATATAAAACGAGAGTAAATTATACAAGTACAATTCCCGCCTTATGTTTAGCTTACGTGCGTGAGAAATATAAGTATTATTTATCAATTAAATAAGGAACTACTTAGCTGTTACGATATAATAAGTGGAATGCTTGAATCCAATGTCATCGTTAGCTAATCCGTTTACTTATTAAGAGTAATTTCGTATGCAATCCTTTGTTTGAACTAAAATAACCATATATATGAAATTAGCAATTGTTTCTGATCTTGATATTAAATTGATTACAAGAGTAATCGTCATTATTAATGATTTTATTGTTGAATTTCAATATAAATAAGTAATTATCAACCGATCAAAAAAGGAGAGGTTCTTACGTATTTTTAAAATGTTCGTTCTTCCTTTTTTCATTTAGATTGGTTCCATAGAATTTTTATCAAAGTCGGTTGAGTAATTTGGTTGTTAAATCAAAATAATTGGAATTGCTATGTAATTCAAGTAAATTAAATTGCCTATTTCGATTTTGATGTCGCTTTTTTACGAAATACTAATACTTTAATAGGATATAGAAAGAAGAAATTAAAGTCATGTTGAACAAGAAGAAAATGTTACTTATTCTCGTAGCTTCGCTCGCGTTAATTTGGATTTATTGTCGGCCCATTGTATGGCGATGACTTATTCTTCTGGGTGCTTGGTATGAAACGCGCTTCCTCTACTAGAAGTTAATTGTACTATGCTTATAATCAATCAATGATGCAAATGCAAACGTAAGTTGAGAAACAATTGATCTTTTTAAACCGGTCTTTAACGGCAGCGTATAATATATGTACGAATAAACAACGAAACAATATTTTTTATATATTAAATAACCATAAAGTAAATATATATTTGATCTGCGTTTCAGGTGTGCGTTGGTGAAGCCCGTCATTTATAAATGGCGCCAAATATTTTTTTAATCAACTTCAACAGACACTGATTTTTGATATTCTGCCAACACGATTATATTCAACCAGTGTTACTAATAAATCAACTTTTTTTTGTAATCAAACAATAAGCATGAGTCGGCTATTAGTAACGTGCTTTTATATTTTATACATTTTATGTACATATATTATTAATATCTTGCGCGTCTTACTTAACGTTAGGACTGATCGCGATAAGCGCTTAAGGACTTCGTACGAGCCCGAGTTTCATTACCTACACTAATATATCGAAATATATGTCACCTTAATTCCTATTCAGTAATCATGCTATAATTTTGTAATGGACAACTACTTCATTGTACCCCATTAGATATTAAATTTTGGAATAATCCATTCTTAGCGGATGTCGACGGATGTTATTATAAAATAACAATCTGTCAAATATCAGCGAAATCTGATGATTTCAGCTGTATTAAAATAAGAGAAGCCACCAATACGTTACCAATTTAAAAGGGAAGAAAGAGAATAGGAAGTAAGGAAAGGAATAGGGGAAGGGATTAGGCTGTACGATTACTATAAGTAGTAACTCGTATGAGTTTCCCTAATTTTTCGTACCAGTCAATGACTCAACGTGTTTTGTTGAACGAACTTAGTGTTATGCTAATATCTTGACAATCGATTATAGAAAATAAATTTGAATATTAATGAATTAGTAAATGACGCACAAAACAAGTTAATTTCTTTTGTATTAAAACGTTTATAAACCATTTATTTTTTGAGTTTCGTACTCAAAGGGTCCAACGCAATCCTATCGCTAAGTCTACTTTGTCCATTTGTCCGTCCTTCTGTCTTTTCCTGTCGTACGACCGTCCTACCTATAAACTGCTAATGTTTTTGAAACAAACAGCCAATAATAAATTAATAATAACTGACACTGTGTCGGGTGATTTATGTACGGAACCCTCGATGAGCTTGTCTTCGTGTTTTACCTGTTTTATTCATTAATATTCTTCCTCTGCGGATATACATATCGAACTTCCGACGCATGCAAGTTTCCTGATGATATTTTTCCTTTAATGTCGCGCATGAGATGAATTCTAAATAAAATTCGATACTTGATAAACATAATTACGTCTACCCGCATTTGAACCCGTAGCCTTCGGCTTAGTTCCTCTATTCATTATATTATTTTGTCCATGGTTCCGCCCGCGTCATGTTGATTTCTTTATAGAAACTTTGAATCCTCGTTTCATCTCTTTTCAATTAAAACATATTTACTGAAGTCATACCTACTTCATAATAACTATGTGTACCAAATTTAAAAACCAATTCCGTCAGTGGTTTGAGCGGTGCGTTGATAGATCGATTATTCAGTTATTCAGTCACAGTTTCTTTTTATATCCATATATTACAATATGCAAAATAGGTTATTATGCAAACCATGGAAAAATGCAAGCTGCTTTTTTCTTGGTTTCATTCGCGCATCCGGTTATTGCTCCGCTCCTATAAATATTAGTGTGATATAATATAGCCTATAACTTTGCTCAATAAATGGAATATCTAATGTTGAAAGAATTTTTCAAATCGGCTCAGTAGTTTCAGAGATAAGTCTCTACATACAAAGTTACAATTTTTTTTTTACTTCATCTTCATTAGCCGACGTCATTTAACTTCTGTAAAATACTTCTACAAAACACATTACAAAATTTTATTGTAAAACTTGTACAAATTAAAAGAACAAAAAAATTCAACGTCAAATAGTGGAATAGTTTTCTCCGCTATTCGTTAATATAACGGAATATAATATGAACGAGGGCACAAAGGACAAAGGGAGTGACTTGGCCCGTTTCTATTGTGTCGTCGAAACTTTATACTTCGCTTTCTCGCTACTACGCTTTCTTTGCGAAACATTGTTCCCGTAACTAAATACAGCTGATAAAAGTTACTAACCAACTGTTCTTTATAAGCTAAAAGTGGTACTTTTCGTAATTGTTAATTTAAAGTTAACTGATGAGATGAGAACAATATAGCCCATCTTAGGCGAGGGCTGCACTTGTAAGTTTTACTTCCGTAACTTGGCTATAGATCTACATGCGTATTTACTTATATAAACAACTCAGTACCCTGGTTGCGGTTACTTAGGTAATATAACCTAGAGCTTAAATATAAAGGTCAACATTAGACCCGGTTAAAATTAGTTTTTTCAGGTGTAAAAGCAATGATAAGTAATTTACATAAATCTCATGTAATTGCTTAACCAAATCATACAAGTATAATTCTTGGCTTTGTGTGGGTAAAACTTAGTGCTCTTCTAAAAATAAAACGTCCACTAACTAGAATCAAATTCAATAAAGAATAATACTATATTGTATTGATATAATTACATTTTAAAGTGTAGACCCAAAACCATAATGGCCTAGATTCCATATCGCACTGTACCAATTTTTGTAGAGACATCGTATGTACTTTGTCTGCCTACTTTTTGTTTGTGAAAATATTTACATTTACCCATATTATGTATAAAAGCATAATTGATTAGATGGCTACAGTATTGTCACTATTGAATTGTTAGTTTAATTACTGAGATATAGAAAATTGTACCGTCATATAACAATCTATAGACTAGTAAAAATTGCTTTTATTTAATCCAAAATAACTGGAACGATTTTGGTTTATTTTTTAAATAATGTTCAGAGTAACACAGAGGGTTTGGTAGCGATTGAATCAACGACATTTTTTTAGTTTTTTTTTGGCAAGGGCGACGCTAGTTTTTACGACATTTTAGACGACATTTTTTTTAAATTTTTTTTTGGCGAGGGTTAGTTTTTAAATGAAATCTTTCCGTCCGTTACAAAATTTCTAATTGACTATAATTAAAACCAAGTCGTAAAGTATACTAGTGGTATATAATTTGTATTGTGCGATAGAACAATGAGAATAAATCAGTTATGAGTTATGTAAGACGATTGTCAGTTCATTGTATCGATGTTTATGACGAAATTATCCTTGAAAATCTCGTTTCCTGAATTGAGAAACTAATGGCGTTTAATGCTAACGATAGCTTGCAATCATTACGTGTTGAACTGGTTTCTTTATGAAAATGGTCCATTGTTTTATCTATATTATAAGCAAAAAGCGGTATTATGTTAAGAAAAAACAACTTATGATTTCCTAATAAATAAAATTATAAATAACAAAATCAATATTAAGGAAAAGTATAGAAATAATTAAACAAAGGTCTCGTCAACGTCCGCGAGTTCCGAGTGCTCAAGCAAAAGTGTCCAATCTACATACGTTTGTGTTGCTCTTTTATAATGTCATGATACTGTAACACGTGACTATAGCTTCTACAAATTTTTACCGCTAAAAATATATATTATAACTCAAATTTCATATTTTTTTGTCAGTATGTATGTATCTCTAATATAAAGGAATATTGCAACAAAATTTATACGCCATTTCGAAGATCATTTTCACGAAAATTAAGAAAATTTATTGTGATACTATCATAATTTTTTTTCAAGTCTGATAAACACTAAGTATGTATAAATTCTCATTTTTTAGGGTTCCGTACCTTAAAAGGAAAAACGGAACCCTTATAGGATCACTTTGTTGTCCGTCTGTCTGTCTGTCTGTCTGTCTGTCTGTCTGTCTGTCTGTCTGTCTGTCTGTCGGGATGTCAACCCTTTTTTTCTCAGAAATGCATAGACGTATCATGTTGAAATTAATATCATATACTCAAGTCTACGATGACATGCGGCCGTGAAAATATTAAAGTTCTAAGTCAACGCAATCAAAAGATAATGGAAAATATGTCGTATATTTTGACCATTTTAGCGTTTTCGCAAGGGAATCAAAACCTATAGGGTACTTCCCATTGACCTAGCACGATGAAATTTGGCAAGAAGTAAGATCTTATAGTACAAATAAAGGAAAAAATCTGAAAACTGTAAATTTTTGTATGTATGTTTGTCTGTTTGTAAGTTTGTCTTTCAACCTTTTTCTCAGAAACGCGTGAAGGTAACAAATTTTTATCAACGTCAAGTACTCAGAGTTGTAATTACTAAGAGCTGTGAAAAAATCAAACTTCTAAGTTAACGCAATCAAAAGATACGGTCATTTATATCACATATTTTAAGTATGATAGCGTTTTTGACGTTTTCGCAAGGGAATCAAAACCTATAGGGTACTTCCCATTGACCAAGCATTATGAAATTTGGCCAGGAGCAAGGTCCTTTAGTATACATAAAGGAAAAAATCCGAAAACTGTAAATTTCTGTTCGTGTGTCTGTCAGTCTGTACGTCTGTCTTTCAACCTTTTTCTCAGGAACGCGTAAATGTATCAAGTTGTAAATTGATCAAGCGGAAAATATATTAATCTTAGAATTAAAATTATATGTACTTGTAACAAATTAACATAGAAGTTGACCATGGTCAAAAAAACAATTTTACAAACACTGAGAAGAAATTTGTATCAATACGAAAACATTAAAAAGCAGCAAACCTTTATAAACAACGCAATGCAATCTATATATCGCAGCTAACAAAATGATAGCGCGATGCAGCGTACAGCTAATGCCATCTATTACAACATTATGACATTAACTGTGATATAGTTCTGCTCGATTAATAAAAATTTTTATTTTAATTATTATTTAAACGCGCTAAAAATTATAAAATAAACTTTTCATTTAAAAGTTTTATCGTCGATTTATAACGTCATTACGTAATTAACATTCAATATAAGAGCTTCACGCGATTTGATTTAAGTACTCGTATTGACTTAGTACGAAAATTTTAAAATGAAATTCAAACAGATCGAGTTATTTAATTTACTTATTTATCTACACATATAAGTCTTCTGGTTATTAGTAATATAATTAGTTATTTATAAATAAACAATTAGTTTTGTTCGAATTAAGGACTAATTATTTTCGTCTTGGCAACACTAATATATATTTCGATATTTTGATTGATAATGTAAATCTAAATATTTTACGAACGTAGTGCAGGGGTAGTGGAGTGTAGTAGAATATAAATAAAAATAAAACGAGAATAAAATATTATATAATTATGTTGTTAATGTCAAAGTCAACAAGTTAGTTCATTGAAATTGTCAAGAGATGGCGCTAGGTGTATCCTGAATCGCGCTATAACTTTTTTTTTTGAAAGTATAAGGTGTATTAGTACTTAAAATAAAATTTTATGTTTCCATGGTTTGCATCCATGATCGTGTTTTAAATTAAAGTGCTCTTAAGTAGTTTCAAAATAGTTTTTGGGACGTGATCCATATTTACATAATATTTGATTATATTTAAGCGACTTCTAAAAATGAGTGTTTTCAATTCGACCTTGTATTTAATTTTTTTTTATGTTTGTTCGCCGATTACGCCGCCATTTGGGTACCGATTTTCAAATTTTTTTTTTTGTTTGAAAAGGTATACTTCCAAGGTGGTCCCATTGTCTTCAGGTCAGTATCAGATGATGGGATCCTGGAGAAATTGAGGGAACTCCTTAAATATTATAGGCAAGCGTATACCGATTTAGGTATTTTTGATAGTAACTTATGTTGGAACTGATGATGAAGACCACAAATGGCGTAGATGGGTTAGTCTTATATAGATTTCTATAAGTTTGTACGGAACCCTCGGTGCGCGAGTCCTACTCGCACTTGACCAGTTATTTTTCTTATTCATTATTTTTTTTAAATTTCGTATGTACTTTTTAAGTGTATCTCTATTTCAAATTTAAAAACACTGTATTTAAAATTACTCTTTAACGAGCGACTAGCTAAGATTCTGACAGACGCTGAATGCATTCCAAGCCGGTGTCACCTTCACGTTGATTTGACATTCGGCCAGTTCGTACTTTTAGTACTATTTGACGTAACTTTTACGTACGGTGCTCTGACGTACAATTTTGTACCCATTTAAGGCAACGCAGACGAGGAACAATTCTCTTTACTTTAACCAACCTTTTATATCTATGTTCGCAGAAAACGGCTAGACAGATTTAGATTATTCTCTTTTGGTTTGAAAGGATATCTTTCTTGTTTTTTCCTATTAGTTTCATAGAATTTTCATCAAAATCGGCTTAGTAGTTTAGTTTTGAAATCAAAATAACTGGAAGAATTATGTCATTCAAGTAAATGAAATTTCGTATTTTGCTTTCGAAGTGAGTTCCCCTATTTTAAAAAGTATCAATATTGATCAATAAATGAAACTGAATCTGAATCGTTAAACACGCATCAGGAACTAAAAGTACTGCATACATGTAGTGTATTCATAAAAGTAAGAATAAAAATAACTAGTCCGCCATCTTGGGTGTGCTGCCATATTTGATTTAGGATGACGTCATACACCTTATACATTGTCATCCATACCTACCTGTAAAACCTATATTAATCAATACCTGTAATACCTATATTAATCCATTCCTACCTATAAAATACAAACAAACATACATACATTGCAAGTTAAATACAAGCTTGTAAAAAAATATATTACAATGCTAAAATTAAGTTAAAAATCGTAATATTATCTCAGTTTTGCAGGCCTTTGCTAAACGACATAAATGAAAACATTCGTTTCGGTTATTTTACTACTTTGTATACATCTTAATTTAACGGCTTATAACATTTTATGTTTATAACTTGCGAAAACTGTATATGATGCATGCTTTTGACATCGTTTTGTTGTAATTTACTTACTTAGTACCGGATCGTTTATTGAAGTTTAAATTACTGCAAAAACTTAGCTCAATAAATAGCACTCAATTTTTTTTTAATTTATCTCTATACTAATGATATAGAGTTTGTGAAATAGTGGCATTAAAGCTAATAGATTAACGGCATCGATGTTAAGATGTAGTAATTCCCTTGTCCATTTTTTACATATTTATAATAATATAATACAGATTTTGTATGTGTGAAGTAAACTCCGGAACCACTAAATCTATTTTAAAAGTTATTACCATTCGAAAGGTACATTATTATATATTTTCATATTTCAATTTCATAGGTTATATTTTATGCGTATATGAGTTTGTGTTATTTATTTTAAAAAGAACAATAAAGAAAAAACGGTCTACTTTTGTGGTTTCTTCTCAGATCTGAAGTTCAATTTTTCCGAAACCGTGGTAGATTCATTTAGTTGAACATCAATAAAATAATGTAAATTTCTTATATTGAATAAAAATATTTTGATTTTGATTTTTTAGAATAAAATCAACATCAGAAACAGCGAGCAAAACTTGGTGCATAATGTTTTAGGTGAAGGAAGCCGGCGCCATATTTGTTACCTATTGCATAATACTTCAATGGCCTTACATCCTTTCATTCTATTCATAGTTGTATGCGTTTGTATTAACTAAGTCGATTCTTTGCTTCTATGGATATATATTGTCAAATACAATATTTGTATTTAGTATATACGATCTATGTAATATAAATAAACTTGTATGTCGATACCTCCCACGTAAGTTATTGTAAGCCACAAAATTGCCGTTAGCGTTTTTACTGAATACTACACGAATTTGCATTGCTTAATGCATTCAAAGTGGGAAAATACAAATAATCTTTTTTTTTTTCAAGGAAAGTTACAACAAAATACGCCTGAAAAAAGGCGTATTTTGTTGTAACTTTCAAACTAAAACGGATTAAAAGTGCTCTACTGTAAAATTGTAATTTTTAGGTTACAACAACCTACGTGGGAGGTATCGATGTATATTGAGGTATGCTTTTTGATGCATAATAAAAAAAGAACATATTCAAAAAAAGAAAAATATCCCACTCCAAAAATGATAGACAATTACAAATCTTAGCTTAGGTATGGTCTAAACAAATGCATGGGTGAAACAAACTGACGACATGAGACATAAAACGCATGGCGATTTAAATAATATAGCATTATTGACAGAGCCGGAAGTCTACCCTCCTCCCAAATCCCCACCCTTATATTTTTTGTGTTTGTGGCTTCTCTGATGCTTCCAATGTTCATAGCCGGCCGTGATCATCTATACTAATATTATAAAGAGGTAAAGATATAGGGGGTAGTATTTCAAACTACTAATTCGATTTGAAAAATAGTTTTCTGTTAGCCTGTTTATTGAGAAAGGTTATAAACTATATTACTTCACGACGGCTTCACGGCAGCTACTTCAATATATATGTATAAAAAAATTATAATTTCATATAAAGATAGAGACGCTGCCAAGGTTCTGTTAATTTAAATCTCTTAATTACAACAAAAAAACAACGACGCGTGTTACGTGGAACCAATTTACATTATGATGAAATATAGTTTTTACTCAAGTGCATCCGAGAATAGTGCAATATCAAGTGCGCCTAGACTGCTCGACTGGTTTTAGTAAAATGTATTTATACTAGCTGACCCTTACGGTTTCACTCGCGTTTATGGTTACTGCTTCGCTCTTATGAGTCGTAGCGTGATGAAATATAGCCTATAGCCTTCTCCAATAAACAAACTGTAACACAAAAATATTTTTTCAATTCGAACCAGTAGTTCCTAAGATTAGCGCGGTCAAACAAACAAACTCTTTCTCTTTATAATGTTTATATTTACATACATACTCGTGTTACACGACATTTGTCCAAAAACTCTGTTACAGGAACGTTAAATATAAAATTATAGTTTTTTAGGTTGGAACTCGAAGACTACCAACTACGTTATAACTAGGTAATACCTTTTGACTGTCCGAAATTTTTTGAATATGTATTTATTGTGACTATAACACCAATCAATAATAATCACTTAAGTCTGTACGTAATGTTAAATTGCCTCTCTTTTTCCTTTCACAAAATTATCTAAAAGTATATAGAGTTATTTTTTGTACGATGGTACAGAACTTTTCGAAGTCCGATTTGCATTTGATCCTTTATTATTTATTTATTTACACTTGGACACAAATTATAAATATTGTAAATACAAAAAAAAAATGTACACAGAGAATGTGAACAGGCTGTTTTATTGCTAGGCAATCTCTTAGGCGAGAATTACACTTATAAGTTTTGTTCTCAAACTTTCATAAAGATTTACATAAGTTTTTTGTCATTGCTTTACACCTGAAAGAATTTATCCTCAGCGCCTTGGATTTTGATGAAAACAACTTTGGTAATACTACCTAATTGTTAATGTAGGTTACAGAGTTGTTTTATCTTCAAGTTTCTTATTATTTATCTAACATTAATAAAGATACATATTCCATACTGACCTTGTTTTAACATAAATTTTGGATAGGTAAAATCATTTGAAAGTAAATGACAGAGTCCTAGTCGTGTTTATAATTTATCTAGCTTATGCGTAGAAAATGTACCTGGCTCGTTGAAAGTTAATATCATAAAGCTGTCACTAATAAACTTTAAAAGTAAGCACTTCAACACATTATAGGTAAATTATTTAGCTGGGTTCTTAGTTGGTATGAAGTATCGGTCGTTGCTTAATCGTAAATTTTGTCTGTTAAATAAAATTAAACATGTTTTGTGATTATAATATATAATAAATAAATAAACGCACCTTAGTCTACCCGTGACCACGAACGCTGCAAAGTGCTCGAAACGTCGGGATGATAAAAAAAATTAATATACGCGATTTAAATCCGTTTAAAATAGTTTTATTTCAATACATTATACCACGTTGACAGTCATACATAGCCGATTTTCACATTTTTTAACTGGAAACAAAAGCTTTCCACGTTTGCACAGTGCCTTATCCGCTACCTATGTAGATTTCGTGTAAAAAATCGCATGATACATATTCGACAAGAATAACTGGCTATATATATTTAGGTAACAATCCCGCGTAATAAATTGTTATGTCGGCCTTTTCGTTAGTAACTTGGCAATATCAATGAGCGAAAGTTGGTTACATATTAAATGATTACGATGTAGAAACAAATCAGTATTTATTTATTTCCGTGTTTTAAACTATACTTGCGTAAGTATCGCTAGTTTTAAAATGAAATCAATTTACTTCATTGTATTGTTATAACTTGTAGATGTCCCCTGTTGGGTAAATTTCTCCTATTAAGAAGAAGGTTAGATGTTAAATCCATTACGGTACTCCAATGCGAATTGGCGGATATATGTACATACATGTGTCATAAATTCTGCTAAAACATAAATTTCTTCTAGATCCTTTTACTTACCGATAAACGACATGAATTTAGCTATATGAATAAAAATTGGTTAAAATCAACGTGTTATAAGTTATAATATAAAGATAAAAGAAATATTGAAGATATAAAAACTGCAACCAATTTTTTAAAATGATATAATAATATTTTCAGTATATAATTGTATGTTCTGATTTAAATAAAATATGTATAATAGGAATAAAAAAAACTTTAAAATTAAAATTCGTATATTTATACGACATAATTTTATCAGTTATTAAGATTTTAAAATCAAATTACTTGACCGATTTCGCTTAATGAATAAATCGTAAGGGAGCAAACCTTAAAAAATATGTTACGAATTAAGTGAAGTAGAAAAATAGAAAAAACATTAACGATAACATTTTATCGGTTTTACCTAATACAAAAATGGTATAACCATTTTTGTATTAGGTAAAATGAAAAACTAAATTAATTTTTTTTAAAACATATTTTTTAAGATACTATGGGAATATAGGTTATAATATTATTTTATTGTTATTAAATCATACAACACAAACAAAATAATAATTCACCACATCTTAATTCATCCGAGTAATGGGGGAACATAAATAAAAAGTACGTTTCAAGTAGTAGTACCTACTTTTTTTGTTTGAAATAAAAATACTTTGCCGTTGATCCCATAGAATTTTCATCGAAATGGATTCAGTATTTTGATTTTAAAATCAAAATATCTCGAATAAATTTGTCGTCCACCTAATAGAATTTACTTAATTTGCCATTCATTTCCTTTTTAAAAAAGTGTTTTCTTTTTTAGATTACTGTGTTAATTTATATCAAAATATGTATTACATATAAAACCTTTTGTTACAATATTGTCTTGTACTTATTAAGAAATAAAGTGTCACTTTGTTGGGCCTTTAAAAGACGTAGGTTTATATACTGTACTATATACAATACGTTAAATATCGGATTTGGTTTTAGCTATTATTCGATGGAGGTCACGCGTTCGATTTCCGCTTATACTCCCGTTTAACTTTCATCAACGTGATTTATGTTCCAAATTCAATAGTAAATAACGTTTTGTGAGATTCTCTTTTTATTCTATTTTTGAATTAGTTATAATTGTGATTTTATTTAATACTATCCTATACCCACGGTTTTACCTGCATGGAATGCTAAGGAAAAGTAGACTGATGTACAAAAGTATGTTATTGTAAAGTTTCATTAATATAAGTTCTGTAGTTTTTCGTGAAAGAGCTACAAACGTCTTACCAAAGATCCAATCATCCGGACAAACTTTCGTATTTATAACAGATAATAGTGAGATAAAAATAGTACAGATTGTAAAAAAAAATCAAAATAATTAAATACTTATCAATTCATATAATAATATATATTGAATCGAATAAAACGAATATTGTGAATAGGTATATTTATCAATGAAAGCACGGATGACATTGCACAATTTTTTTTTTATTAATTTTTTGACATCGGAAGCGGTCTCATGATTGCATTCGACAAAAACTGATCAATTAAAAGTGCCGCGCTCCATTTAGCATGTTGATTGACGGCCGCAAAAACAGGCCAGGAAGTACGAGTCTTCGTTCTGAGTGACTGATGGTGAAAATTATGGGGCCGAGCTGGTTCAATTCGTTTCGATATAAATGTCCGAGTGGTTTCTGATGAATACAGTAACTTTACTTACAATACACCCAACTGTAGGCCATGAAATACTGTTTATTCACTGGTTCGACTAGGGACTCTTCTCACAGAAATTCGACACTAATAAGTAGATAATATAGCTATGTTTCGTACTGTGAATGAAAGAGCCCGAAACCTAACCCTGATCCCCATTATTTTCCTTACTTCCTATTCCTTTTTGTCCTTCATTCTTTAAAAGCTGGTAATGCTTATGTCTTTCCTCTGGTGCTGTCAATGGGCGACGGTGACTTAACACTAGACGCGTATGTTCGTTGGTGCGCTATTCTTATAAGCTGGGCAAAGACCTCTTCTATTAAGGACAAGGATATAAAACCTGATCTATCACGCTGCTTTATTCCTAATTGTCTATTATTCATGCCTTACGATTTCTCTTGACACGTACAGGTTTTCTTACGATGTTTTCCTTCGCCGATGCACGAGATCCAAATACAAAACAAAACAATCTAAGCACAGTTTTGAGTTAAACACGCTTTTGATATAGATTAACATACGTTTAAGTGAGTTTAATAGATGTCTAAAACCTATTTCAGCTGTCAAATGTAACGTATAATATTTTGTCAATAAGTTTTTTTATGAGTTTATTCGCTGTTAAGCAATTTAGATAATATTTTTAGCATTGTATAATTTTTAAACACTATTTAGCTAGACACGTGTTGAACATGGTTTTAATATGTCTTTTGTAGTATGACAGTTAGTTTTTGAAAACTCAGAAGAAACTTTGGACTTTTTTTATTTACTGGACGATTTCAATACTTCAAGATGAATAATTGTTTGTTTGTATTTTTTACGCTATCATACCGTTCATCCGATTGTGATAATACTTTAAACTTGCATGAAAGTTATAGCCATAGTCAAATTAACTTCCATTAGGTCGAACTCGTAACGGACAGAAAAAAAAAATAATTTGTAGATGCTCGTACTAAATAAAAAAAATTATATCAGCGAATTTATGAGAAACTGGTGATTTTTGCGAAAAGCTTTTCAGTAGATGGCACGCGTATCGCACCGACCAGGCAGACGAACGAAGCCGCGAGCAGAAAAAATAACGTTGCTGAGACGCAGAGAATTCCTAACTCAATATAAGGATTTGAAAACTGTGTCGCTACATAGTAATTTCTTTCGGATTATCAAACCCAAGATATTACGTATGGTCTTGGCAAGCGTCTACCATTTAAAATACAACACAATTAAATATATGGACCGTATATGTATTATATGTTCATCATTTAAACGATATGTATTTAAAAAGATGCAAAGAATCCAAAAAAACAAGATATATAAACTATAGACATATAAATTTTAAACTTTTGCGATTTATACTATTCATATTTCATATAACGACTGAGCTGAGTCAGGTCGTGACCATGACGGATAATAAATAATAATAATAAACGCATCACACTCAACGGCCCCCATTAAGATCTTGTGATCTTGTGTCGGGGGTCCGGAAACATACACAGCACTAACACAAACACCCAGACCACGACAAACATCTGTATGGCCAACACAGACATTTGCCGTGAGCGGAGATCGAACCCGCGGCTGTTAGCGCTACAGTCGCAACTTCGTCGAAACGTCGGGCAATAAAAAAAGTAATACTACCATTAATTATAATGGTAGTAATACTTTTACGATAAGACCCGTTATGTGAAATATGTATAGACATATTATATTGATTTTGGCACCCAGAATGCTGACTAATTTGGACGTCATTGCTTAGCAACCAGTTAGGGGCCGAGTATGACAGACGAAAGTATCTATGGGCCAACAAGTTAAGTGACAAGACAAATAGGATATGGGTACAAATTTTTAACGTCAAATAGTACGATACATGTCTATAGCTACAAAATATCATTGTCAAAGCAATAATAAACAATTTATGCAAATTTTATGAAAGTCAGAGCAATATTTACAAATGTTATTCACGCCGAAGATGAACCAAGTTATAATTAAAAAGTTGAACCTGTAAAAAATAAAATGAAATAGTACTATTATGAACACAAACTGTTACTAACCGGTACAGTGTTGTAAGTACTCCTCGTCCTGTAATTACCTACTTGACGCTAATTAAATACTGTTTTTAATTAACAACAATCGACGTAAAAACTATGTTCTTATGTTCCGGTAATGCTCAGCTCAAACCACTTGTACATGAAGAAAAAATAATTGTCGAGCATCATGTACCATCTTCATATTCCTCTATTAAATAGCTTTGGGTATTATTTTTATTTCTTATAGTTTTTGTTTTTGTTTTTTTTTAAGCGGGAAAAGAAATCTTCACACAATTTAGTGTTAAACGTACACCATTACCCAGAATGTGGCTGTACCTACCCAGGTCTCCTGGTGTTATAAAAGTCTTCCATGTACAGAACTGACAAAGTAATATTTTGTATAGTCAATGTTATCTTAATTATTTATTTATCAATTACATATACGTTACGACGACCGCTCTGGTGTAGTGGTGTTGAATGTACCTCTGTGCCGACGGTTGTGGGTTCGACCCCCGTTCGGGGCAGATATGTATATTTGTATAAATATTTGTTCCTAGGTCTGCGTGTTTGTACTTGTGGGTCTCCCCACCGTGCCTCGGAGAGCACGTAAAGCTGTCGGTCCCGGTTGTTATCACAATCACCTGATGATGATCGTCACTCTTAGTAGGGAAATTATTTTAGTCTAAATGGTTACTGGCTTGCCCTCAAGGGTTGCGGAGGTCCGATGTTTAAAAATCAGTAACTCGTCAATATCTGGACTAGAATAGAAAGCAGACCCTGGTATATACTGGAAAAATGCTAGGCAGAAGAAGAATTATCTATACGTTACCTATTTCTAAATTTGACAAGCTCGTCATCTTACTTGTTGGCCCAAAGATAATCTCGCATGTCATACTCGAAAACTAGCTGGTTGAGAGGCAACGTCGTCCAAAGTAGCTTTCTGGGTACCTAAATCCATGACCTTATAATATATCGATAGTTATATAATATTATCTGTCCCTTGCGATTTCACTTGCGTTTATGGTTACTGCTTCGCTCTTATGAGTCGTGGCGTGATGTAATATAGCCTATAGCCTTCCTCAATAAACGAATTATTTAACACAATTTTTTTTTTTCAATACGAATCAGTAGTTTCTGAGATTAGCGCGTTCAAATAAACTCTTCAGCTTTATAATATTAGAATGATATTGAAACTAATTACTGTACAAATTTCTAAGTTACACTTTTGTAAGAATACTATTAGCATTATTCCGTTAAATTGCACTTATGATCATCATTTACCCAACGGTTACGATTTTCATGATAAATAAAAGTTCTTGTCAAAAGAACAGGAAGTAATACGATTTTATACTTCCAGGGCCACGTGGCTCTGTAAAAGATCTGTCGATTCATTGACAATGACATTTGAAAAGTCCCAAGTTCGTAGCCTTCGGGAAACGGCGTTACCTTCAGCTGAAGTTCACGATCCAGTCACGCGAGGGAAACGCCCAAAGAACGACCCCTTTTTGAACTAAGGATGTGGATTTATAATATCGATATCTTCTAGGTTTTTCATCTGACTTCAAGAAATGGTTGTATTAGGTCTCAGTTTATCGGCTGTTTATTTTTAATCTTTGTGAATTCAGCACTCTGGTATTTATTTATCGAAATGTTTTTTTAATGTGAAAGTTGATGTGTTGTTCTTTTAGATGTGTCTTATAAAATATTCATCTTATTCGATTTCAGTAAGTTCTTTTAATTCAAAATGTATGCCATCCAAACAAATATATTTTTTAAGTCAAAGTTTTTAAAATTATTGTAATATATGTTAAATATTAATATAAGATAAAAAGGTTATTGATTTTAAACACTTCAACCATGTTGAATAATTATAAATAAGTAAGATAATGTGATAAGAAATTATAAGAAAAAAAAAATTATTAAATGCAATTATTTCTTGTTAATTTTCATCTGTAGGTCAAAACCAATTTAATCATAACAAAGAAGCGAGAAACACTAATGATAGCCTTAATATCGATAACGGACATGTTACATCACTATAGCCACGAAAGACCATTAAGGCCCGCGAAGGACAGACCTTGTTCAGTCATGGTCGTGGAGTAACCTTCGACGTAGGAACAAAACAAATATAAATAATTTCCTACTGTAACTAAGTCATTTTAAGTGAAAGTTTAATTTTAACGATTGACATTATATGTATTCTGAGTCACTCACGTATTTTAAGTGTTCCAACTTAACTGGTTTTCGGGTGAATATTATTTTTAATGCATTGACATTTGGACGTTGATTAGCAATACTATTTCAAGCCACACGGAATTCATTTTGAGAAAATGGCGCATAAAGATGTCAAACCTATTCTTAATAAATGTGTTGAGATGAAATAGACATCTTTTCTTTTCTATTTTGATAAAAAGTATGAGTAATTAACAGAATGATGTAATTAAAGGTTTATCTAATAAAAAGTTTTCAAATATTTGAGATTATTGTATAAATTTCTTTTCATTCTTCGATATTTTAATGTCAATATCGTATTTAAGAATAATTTTATGAAAATCAAAACACAATATTATTATTTATACGATTAGTTCACGAGACTATATATAAGCTTAACAAAGACCAGTTAATTGCGTTTAACAGATAAATACGTTACAATATGTTATTTTTAATGATCTATCACATGGTTTATTGTGAAATCATACGAATAAGTAAATATTTAATCAGAATTTTATACATATATTGTGTATGTTTACAATTTTTTATAAAGAGTTAATATCATGCGAGTTACATATATCTTGTATTGTGATGTTCTTATTCGGCCATTCCATTAACGTCATACACACGTCTGTCTGTTAAATATTCGTGGATAATAGTTAAATATATTTCATCAAATTAGATAAACCATTAATAATTTAAATTAATTAATTGAATTAAATACTTAATAACTTGGTGAGGAGTTGTGTATCCTGCTGATTCCAGATGAAGCTTCTGCACCAAGTCAAGGCTACTCAAAATATAGTAAATTTGCATTCGTTCACACTAGTAGACTAGTAGTTGCTCAGGCTATTTTAACATTAAAGAGTTGCTAACCTTTAAACGTCTAAATAGTTCCTCATAAATTATAGCTCAAAACCACCCCGACTACATCAGCTTTCAATCATGAAAACCGCATTGAAATCGGTCAATTTACACAGATGGAGACACACGTCAAACTTATAACACCCCTCTTTTTGGTCGGGGTTAAAAAGGAAGCAAAATATATTAAACATATTAAATAAATAAATTATATAATTATTTAATTTGCGAAGTTAAAAAATATATTATCGCATATAAATAATATAAACCATGTTATGAGGGCAACTAAGCCATATTATCTCGAGTTTGCCTACAAATAAGAAATGCAGATAAAGAAACATAGCACCATTCGGAGTTCCGCAAACTGTGCTATGAAACATAAATGCAGCATTTTTTTTATAGTATATAACTATAGATATATTACAAGATGTTGAAAGTCGATTATTTTGGTCGACGTTGCCTAGCAACCAGCTAGCGACTGAATATCAGTATCTTTAGACCAACAAATCAATGAGCTTGTAAAAGAAATAAGTACAGATTTTTAAAACGTAAATTATGATTATTATTGGAGCGTTACATGATGTATGTGAGTATACATGTTTGTGATAAAATAATAAACATGTAAACTCACAAATTTATAATATTAGTTTGATAGGTCCAGTTAATAACGTGTTATAGATTAATGACTTTGTAAATTCAGTTTGTCCTCCAAGAATCATTTCCCAGTTCAAGTTTTCTATAAGT
The DNA here is from genome assembly GCA_037950945.1 of Hypolimnas misippus. Lineage (NCBI taxonomy): Eukaryota > Metazoa > Arthropoda > Insecta > Lepidoptera > Nymphalidae > Hypolimnas > Hypolimnas misippus. Next base: position 7,604,775 of record JBBEEQ010000014.1, read on the forward strand.
CGTCAAGTTAATATTAAAATGTGATTAATTGAAAGATAGATATTATTTTAATAGCTATGCCCATAGTCTATGTATCAATTATATATTCCGCGGTAAAATGACATGTTTAGATCGTGTAACATACAAACAATTCTAAGAACTGAGTTTCCTTACTAGTAGAATTAATGGTACTTTATGAGAAATACATGTTTCATTGTGCTAATACATTTTAATTACGCGAGCAATTCGTTTTAGGGCAGACTTACACGTGTAAGGTTTGCTCGCGGATTTACATATCTATATTAATATTAATGTGTCAGTAAAGAACAAGAAATTAACCGAGATGACCTAGTGGTTATAACTCGTCGATCTCAACCGATGATCGCGGGTTCAAACCCTAGCTAGCACCGCTATGTTTTCAAGTGCTAAATTTGTGTTTGAATTCATCTCGAGCTTAGCGGTGAAGGAAAACATCGTGAGGAAACCTGCATATGCCGAGAGAAATTCTGACATACGTATATCTGCCAACCCGTAGTGGAGCAGCGTGGTGGATTAGGCTCTTCTCCCTAATAGGTGAGGAGGCCTTTGTCCAGCAGTAGGACATTTACAGGCTGTTACTTTACTTTAGTAGTAAATAACATAAAAGGTTTCACTTGCCACCAGTTTCGAGTGTTCTACTCGGCACCGATATTAAAATTTTGTAAAAATATTTATTATATACTTTTCACTTTCCTTGTTTCGCTTTTGAATCGGATTATTTTTATATGATTATTTTACTTTATTATATTATTAATGTAATGATTTCAGCTGAATTTCTAGATTATTACTGTTACTGTACTTATTTAAAACCCTCGCAGAGTACAGATATTGTACCCGCCGGCAATTTATTCACGTTCTTAAGTAATATATGTAAGCAAGTGCGTACACTATTTACAGTTCAAATAGTTAGTCTTTAGTCTGTAAGGACCCTAATGCGCTTCTTGATTGTGATGTGAATTGACATTATATGATCACGGATTGACAGTTAGCGAGAAAACTCTAGACGTTTCATCAAAACACACTAAATCGCATTTACATTCATTTAAATGTATTTTAACCGACCAAACCATCGTGTTTTCTCTATTCCACGTGACATTGGCGATATAACATGTGTCTAACTGGCACAAATAAAAGCCATTAAAAAAAGAATTGAATTGAATTGAAATGTATTTTAAGAAAGTTATTGTGAAATCAGAAGGGTCCGATCCGTTTCACAGAAATACGGTTTAGTTATTTAAGAAAGAAAGGAGACTTTTCAATTGTAATATCGTGATATCTTTATATTTAAATGGCGTACTAATTATTTGTTTTTATTTTAAAAGAAAACTTGCCTTTGTCTGGGATCGCACTGCTACCTAGTTCTGTTTTCGTTTGTACAATAGATTTAATCTTACACAAGTGCAAGTTTTTACCGTTTTAAACTTAATTATATATTTTTATTGCTTATCAAATTATAATTTCAATGTATATATTCATTTTTATACGTATATTGAACATTTAATTGCTTTATTATGTTATTATTCTCTAACTGTCGTCATTGCGAATAAATGTAGTTTATTACTTTTTACATTTACATATTGGAATAATTATTGATATGTAATGATAATGTACATTGTTGATGAGATTTACTGTATATAAAATTAAGTTACGCTACAGAAATAATTTTATTTTTAACTTTAAATTAAACTTAAACTTCTGGTCGCCTAGCGGTAGGATTTCGACTGTAGTTCATTCAATTTACTTACAGACTTTAAAAATAAACAAAAGAGTATATATGTGTGTGTGTGAAATACATTGTATTAGTGTGTATGATATTTTTTTAATTATTGAAAATATTAGCATTCTGCAGTACTTCACTATATAAACTAATTAGTGTGCGCAATTTTATACTCCTCCGTCCGCCAAGTTTCGTAAAAGGGTACACAATTTTTTTGCTTAATGTATGTAATATTTAAATTACAAAAAATAATTATTGTTATACAAATCACGTCTTCGCGGAATTGTGGCAAAATTGCTAGCAGGCAATTACATAAAAAAAGTAAAGTGAAAAGTGTCAACTCTCTCGTCACAAGAAGTTACATTTTAGATTAAATTTGCACTTCGTCTCCGAGGTCCAAATGTTTTGACTCCAAACTGTAATTTGGAATAATTTACAAAGATTTTCAGCATTTCGCCAATTTAACATTTCCCGCAGCGGTTCCCACCTCCATTATTTAAACGTATATTAATAATTATTCACTTTCTATTAAAAGTTGAATTATTTTTTGTACGGAACCCTTACCCTACATATAATATCGCGTTCTTTCCTATCTTATCAATTATATAATAATCTTTATTTGCACATCCCAGCGCTCGCGGAAGCGTTGTGTATGCGACATTACTAAAGAATTATTTTCATAATCACTGTATAAGGAATTGGGAACATCGAGCGTCCTAAACTAATTAGGAAGTTGATAAGTCTGCGATTTTTTTACGTATTTTATTCGACAGATAAATTTATCGTGTTGGAGAGTGTGGACTGTTTTTAAAGTGAATTTTACTGTTTATTAAACTTAAAATTGTGTTTTGAGAGTTATAATGTACTAAAGGTAATTTTAATTATTATTTGTTTAGAAGATACTAGCCGCCCCTCGCGGTTAACTCATATTTATACTTACAGCTGTCCTCCTACCAGTTGTAGCGTGATGTAATACAACCTATAATCTTCCTGAATAAACGGACTATCAGACAATTTTTTTTCCAAGATATATTATTTATTCAAAATGTATAAATAATTATCATAGGAGAGCATTGTCCTGCAGGGTTGTGTTTATATTTTTATTATCATCGATTGAAGTTCAATGACCTTTGTATCGTTTATGTCACGCTTATCAGTTTGAATTTTTTTTTTTTTTATATACAAAAAGCATTATATTCAATCGATCTTGTGATAATATCATGATAGGTTTAACTAAACTATCGAAATTGATTAAGGATGTTGCGGATTTTGATCCAGTGACATTTGAAACACGTTCGGCCGGTTTTTATTATTTTTAGTATAACAGTTGTAAAACTAATATTCGGTGAAAATTTCATTACGGTTCGAAAGAGTTTTTTAAAGTGAGCGACGGCAGACGACGTAGAATTACGAGCTTGGTGCGAATTTCATAAAACAAAGTTTGAAATAAGAATTAAAAAAAAAAAAAACAAATATTGTTGAACGAGACTACCAGAAAAAATAAAATAACCGCAATAATAACACATGGAAGTAAATATGTACCTAGTTTAAATATTGTTTTTCAATTGTGTGTTATCTTAATTTTTCAGATTTCGTTTGTTTTTCTTATCGCAAATGATAAATAGAATGAAATGGATTATGACGAACATGTTATGTTACCATATTAATATTTTATATTAATAATTGAAATCAGAAAAAAAGTATCTGACTTCATTAATTTGCATTATTGAATGTATTAGCATAAATTTGTAAATTATGATGTTTTAAAAATATGAAATGTTATTTTTTTAAATATGGTGTTTTTTTAATAAGTATATATGTGAAGTTTATTGTGTTTGACCATTATATTTACATATCAACATTTTTATGGTTATTATACACTTTTAGAATGACGTAAACTAGAAATATTTGTAGTTTCTAGGGTGTATGTATAGATATAAGTTTGAACTCCAAATTTTGATACAAAAATTCTATTAAATTTTTTTTATAAATTAAACAACTGCAAATCTGACAAGCTCGTTATTACTTACAATTATAAAATTAAAATGAGTAGCATTTTATTAAACTTAAACTTTATGAAAATCTATGACGTCAATCAATTAATTGTGCTTAATCAAAAAAAAATCCTGTCATAGAATCTTGTATAGGACAGAAACATTAAAAAACTTGGTAGATATCCTTGGCTCGCGCCTCGAATGGTAATAAATATAGATTTATATCATATTGGTGTGAAAATTATTAACTATGTTGTATAACAATATAATAACAATTGAATACTTTCAACCGTTTTATGATATTTATAATCTAGTTGTCTTTTTTTGACTTATTTCATAAATAAACACGTCTCTGAAGAAAAATCACGAGTCATCGAACAATTACACTGGTTCAGTATCGATATTTTAAACTATTTTAAGTTTACACATTCGTAATGAATTGAACTAAATGCTAACAAACAATTAAATAACGATTAAAACACATGAATTCGACATGTATAATTATATAAGAAGTATTTAATAATTAATATTAAAGAAATGTCTAAACAACTGTCCCAGTGCCTAAATTTGTGTTTTGCGCAGCGTTCAGACCGACAGCGTTCAGACAGACAGATATTACACGAAACAAGGTATATCAAATGATTAATCATCGGGATGACGACAATTACTTATGTGAAACATTCCTTTTAACCTCCTATTTCTCTTTAGTTGATAAGTCCGCTTTCACGCCAACTACTTAACAGATAATCATATTTTACATATGGACGCTGATATGCAATACTGTGTCAAGCCACACGAACTTCATTTTGAGAAAATGGCGTCTAAAGATGTCAAACCTATTTTTAATAAGTTTGTTTGAATAAGTATTTATCCATATTTTCTTTTCTATTTTTATTAAAGCTATAACGAATTATAAGCAGGTTGATATATTTAAAAATATTATCTAATAAAAAGTTTTTAAAAATATATGATTATTGTATAAATTACCAAATAAGGAACGACCTGGAATTTCGAACAATTAATTAAGAAACTTTTTTCCGTACTTGTTTAGTTTACATGACTTTATTTTTTATTCAATAATGTTAAATAGGTAATGCTGTATCAAAAAACACCAATATCTCCAAATTTCACTTTTTGTGGGTTGACACATTATTGCATATCAGCATCCATATATGAGTACAGCAAAGAACTTTTAGCTTAATTTCACATTAGGGTTTAAAATGCATGTAGAATGAAAGACTGTTCCCAGGGGATGAAATAATAATTACGCGTAATTCTTAAATGTAGAGGATACAACGTTTGTCGAGTGAGTATAATGAAAAATAAATAAATAATTAACATTTCGTCAAACAAAGAAATTGTGTGTATGATATATTCCTTTTGATGTTCTAACCCGAGATCTCACCAAAAATAAGTTATAATTAATATTTTTTACATAAGTTGTACAATAATTTAAAGCCTTTTGCTTACCTTCACGATATTTGGACTGTCTGTAAAAGTGCTAATTGAACCAATTCAATAAAGATCTCAAATTTTGACAGGAACTTGTTTTCATTTACATTAATATTTGTAAAAGTGTTTTGAATAAATAATAAGTAAATACGGAAATTAGCGGTGGTATGCAATATAAAACGTTACATAATGAAGTTTTGTTTACCTGTACAGTGTTTGTGTAGTTTGTCGTGGTTACTTTTATTGTTTGGTTAAAATATTATAGATAAATACACTGATTACGCACACAACACGGAACACAATACTTTGGACGATGTTGCCTAGCAACCAGCAAACGAACTTTATTAATTACTTAAACACAATTAGCGACTTAATGCGAATAATTTATATCGTTTTGTTGGCCTTTTTTAAAATATTTTTTAAAAACAAAATAATTTAAAATGTTGTGTAAAAGTTGATCTGTTATCGGAGATGGGTTTAATTTAGCGATAATTTTATTGTAGTATAATGTTTTCATGTCAGAAATCGTGACTTTTCGTAATCAGGCTTTATGAGATCGTGATGTTTAATATTTTTAAAACATGAAGCAACTTAATTACAACATAACGTCTTATACGCAACAGATATTCGTCGCATATTCATTTTGAAATGTTTTTTTTTTTTCATTATAAATTCCCATTGAATTAGATAGAAAAACTTCTGTGAATCTTCATCAATTGGAAAAAAATAGAATATGTAAAATCCAGAATCAATCAGTATATGAGTATATTCGCATTTATTTCGATCATTTTAATTAGTGTGATCTCAAATGAACGAATTATAATACTATTAATGTTTTTGTATATATTTTAAGTAAAATTACAAATATGTTTAGTACATATTAGGTTAACAATTTATATTATTTCCTTATGCCAACCAAAGTAATAAAAACGAATTAAAAGTGAAACTAAATTGAAATTGAAAAATCGAAAATCTTCACTATCGCGTTGTAAATAAACGGAGGCCTTATCAAATTTTCATGATTCACGGGTTTATGAAGAATTTTTATAGAACTGCGGTCGACGGCCGGCAGTCAATGACCTTAGATTTATTTAGGTATCATCGTAAATGTGTACTAATACTCGAATGACCTAGATTTTAAATTCTTCTCATAGTTAGATTGACCGTGGGTATTATTGTTTGTTTGACTATCATGTTATTTTTATTTTAAAATAAATTACGTACGTTTTAATGATGACCAATTTTAATATACAAATCTACGTATAAATAGGCAAAGACAAAACAGTCCATTAACTTTTTCTACTAAATCAACTTCTTTTGGCTAGCACAACAAAAATATTTTTAGTTATTTTTTTATAAGTAGAGACAAAAAGTTTATTTTTTTTTAATTTCTTTATGTATTTTAAATAAATGAAATAGATTTCAAATTAGATTTTGTTAAGCAGAACTGTTATTAATCGTAATTTTAATTAGTAAGTTAATTAACCAAACAAATAAATCGTAAAGAGAACTACAAGCTCCAAAGCCGGAATCCTTATATGTGTCGTGTACTTCTAATGCCATTTATACTTGGAAATGAAAGACATATGTTTATAATAGGAAGTAATTCAGATTATCCTTAAGCTATTCTCATACCTTTAATAAGAATATGTTCTTATTGGGTAAAATTCTTTTACTATAAATGAAGTGTTTGTTGGTTCAGTCTCCAAAAAGTTTAACTTATGGTCATAATCAATCACATTGAAAAAAAAAATTATGTACATTAAGAAAACGGAAGACTAACCCCATCCCCTATTCCTTGTTTCCTTTTTTATTTTATCCCTTTATTACGTTTTAAATGTGTGCCGCGCTTGCTCGTTTGCCCGCTATTTTTATTAAAAAAAAAAAAACTATATTATAAAAGTCGTTTTATCCGAATTGAATTTCCATTGCCAGATTGGTTGACGTATATTATTGTAATTTATGCGATTATATAGTCTATTTTTCTTTAATTGTCCTCTTTAGCAGACAAATATGACGTATTCCTAACCACACATAAGAGATGAAAATTATAATTAAAAAAATGTTCGAAAATTACCAAAATAAAGACAATTAAAAAAAATAGACTATACCAAACAAATTTTTTAGCTGTGGAATATAATCACGAATCATATTCGTTTGAGAACTTAAATTCACAGAAGTTCATGACACCACGACTTAAACAAACGCTTATATTAAAATATAATTATTAGGGAATCCGGTCATTATGAAAATCACCTTTTAAATCCTGTATTTCAAATGTTCAAAAATAAATTAAATACAATATTACTAAGTTTCTAATGTTACCTAATTTCGATTCTTATCGTTATTTGTAAGTGTGCTATTGTCTCGATAACGGTTACTTTACAAGATGAGTGCATGTAAACAAGGTTCTACTACTGTTCTCAGTATAATTATGTCAGCTGTTATAATACTATAGACAACAGTATATTAGTAAGTTTTACATTTAAATAGTTTGCTATTAGTAAAATAACGTTTTTTTTTTCGACTTATAAAAACAGTTTAATTCATATTGATATCATAAAATATGCAAAAGTTACTTTATTTTATTTTTTCATTTCCTTTTACACACATATTATTTTTGAATAGGTTTTATTATGAAGGCATTTTAGTCTCAGGCGAGAGTTACCTTTGTAAGTTTACTCACGTAATTAATATAAAGAGTTTTCCGTAACCTGGTGACAGTTACCTAATAAGTATTTACGAAAGATATGTGTAAAAAATAATGTACTGACACTTAATTTCTTTTTTTTCAAATACAAAAAACTTACATATACTATACTCGTAAATCTTTATGAAAGACTGAGAGCAAAATTTATGAAGAGTAATATACTCATATATGTAACGTAGATACATAAAAAATAATTCCCAATGTGGTGAAATAAGGGTTCAATGATATCAACGATAGCGATTAAATTTATAGATTTTAATTCATGCGGCAAACGCTGGTAAATACAGACATTAATGATAATGTTAAATACATATTAAAATAGTAAATAGATGGTCATAAAACAAATATAGGATCGGCTGTCTGTCTGGCTGGCTCATGTTGATTTAGTAGTATACCTTTAATTTCCTAGAATGATTATTTATCGGTCCGATGTTTTCTTACAGTCTGCAACTTAGTCTGGAGAATTACCCTCTTCCCCTACTTCACCTACTTCGCTTTTTATCTTTGAGACAAAAAGTTACTCTAAGGTTTTATCTAAATCTACAGGAAAATTCACCCGAATTAGTTTAACGATTTAGGCGTGAAATAATAATATAATTAATGAAACAGGAACTACGCATGTATCGGTACTGGTTTAGCGATCGTCTTATAGCATTGAATGATGTTACTCAAGCGTTGTCCGCGGAGAAAATATTGGTAGTTAGTGGTTCCTTGGTTAATTTTTGATATCCTCAAGTGAAATAGTTTGTACGGCCGTCGTGATACCTTTGCTATGAGACGGTATTGTCATCCCAGGAAACCAATTCTTAGACGATTACACTTGTAAGTTTTACTCTCGAGATCAGTATGAAACAATTCTGTAACCTAGTGCCAAAAATAAGACATAGACAGTAAATTCTTTCAGATGTAAAGAAATAAGAATTAAATTATGTAAATCTTTATAAAAGTCCGAGAGCAAAACTTAGAAGTGTGTAATTCTCGCCTTAAAACATATGAGTAAATAACTGTATATAGTTTTTTAAATAATAAATGAAGATAATAATTCGACCTTTGACACATAGATACGAGATCGATGAAAGTTATCGATTTTATTCATAGTATTACTAATTAAGTTTCGCGGATTGAGATATTAATTATTTAAAATTCATCGTGGCATAGTTTTTTGCTCTATCCTCTTCGTTGCATTCGTTACGAAATATATTGGAATTTTTAGTAGTAATAAAATCTTTGACTCGGATTATAATCCTATTTAATCTCTTTGCTTTAATACAAAAAATATACCTTATGACAGTCTCGAATGATGTACCTTTGAAATGGTACCATCATTTTTAAAATAGTGGTCCCGTAGTTTATTTCGTACGTACAAAATTGGCTCTCTTTATTATATTAGTATCACTTCGAATCACCGCTATTTTTTTAACTGACAAACTGACAATTTCCTTATAAAATTACCAATTTTATGTCTGTCTTTGGATTTTCCTAATTTTTTTATCTACATTGATCAAAACAAAAAAAAAATTCCAATCGGCCGAGCCATTTTCAGTTTCATTTACAGTCAGTTTTTGCGAGAAAAACACATGACTATTTATTCTTAAACATATTTTATATAGTAGTTAAGGTAATGTAAATAAATAATGCAATAAAATTTTCCATTGTTCCAGTTACCGGCAGCAGCAAAGTTCCTCGCCGGGTATGGAGCCGCAGTCGACTTCACTACTAATGCTCTGATCATATAGCGAAGATAGATGCGAGAGGCTGCGTCACACATGATATTATGACGATAACTCTCGCATACATAATATAGCAGACAAACTTAGCAAGCTGGAGTCATCAAAAATCGTATTTTTGTTGCGAGCCAGTATTGTTCATTTTCGCGAGTGATAACGATAACACGTCGCGTTCTTAACTAAATCCGTTGCGTCTGTTTTCGTTAACCGATAGCGATAGATAAAATCGTGTTCGTTTTCGTTTCATACAGTGTAAGATCGTGCTCGAACGCCGACGTGTGCTTATCGCCGGAATACATCAGTGTGACTACGTGTGTCGTGTTTTATTTTTTTCTTAATTTTCGAATATCGAATGTGCGTTTTCGCTTTTTAAAATGCGTGTGGGAGATATGTGGTCGCGACTGGCAACACTGGGATGGTTCGTTAGCATCGTGGGTTGTCACTCGCCGGGCAGTGAGCTCGAGTCCGTCAGATACGGCCCGACTGACGATAGATTTGGAGGCGATATATATACTGTCGCTAATATTAATATCACGTATGAGGACGAGCATGGAGAGCTGTATACTGAAACCTCAGAGGTAAGGACCAAAATATTTGTTATAGAAATTTAAATATTATTCTATGTTTACAGAAGTATTGTGAGCATAACGTTAATAGATAATTTTGTTTAAAAAACTTCTTGATTTAATTAAATGAACATTAGAAAAACTAACAACTATGATATATAAACGTAATTAAAACTTCTAATGTCCTCATAACAAGCAACGTCTCAAACATTTCTCAGTTTATACGTTCAGTAAATTAAATAATAATACTTTATAAGAAAAATTTTAACGATTTCAATTAAATCACCTATGTAGATGGTAGAAGACTTCTACGACATAATACGAATAATAATAATATGAATAGTAAATAAATATTAAATTATATCTATAATTATTAGTAATCATGGTGCTAATTACGTCATATTCATCATCAGCCAATCCAACGACTCACTTGTTACAATTGATCTCGTATTCGACAGTCTGTGGCAATATTTCGTAATGTTGTAATGACTCACTAGTATTCGAGTTTACAACTTATTTAGTATCTTACGTGAGTTGTAGAAAGTGTATATGATAAGATATCGAATGCAGAATATTTGTTGGACACTGTACGAAAGCTTTAGACGACCGCTCTGGTGTAGTGGTGCTGAATGCACCTCTAACGCCGACGGTTGTGTGTTCGATCCCCGCTCGGGGCAGATATTTATAGTTGTATAAATATTTGTTCCTAGGTCTGGGTGTTTGTCCTTGTAGGTCTCCCCACCGTGCCTCGGAGAGCACGTAAAGCTGTCGGTCCCGGTTGTTATTACAATCACCTGATAATGATCGTTACTCGTAGTAGGGAAATTATTCTAGTCTAAATGGTTACTGGCTTGCCCTCAGGGGTTGCGGAGGTCAGACGGCAGTCGCTCTGTGTAAAAATCAGTAACTCGTCAATATCTGGACAAGAATAGAAAGCAGACTCTGGTATAACCGGGAAAATGCTAGGTAGACTGTACGAAAGCTTTAGATTAAACGTATTTTGAAACGCAGCACGGTACAGTGGCAGGAACCGAAATATATGGTGCCGAAATGTATATGAAATCGAATCATGCCAATAGCTAGGATGCAAATAAATGACATGCCTACTGGTATACAAGTAGAATTGGTTGTGGATGCCACGTGGCTGGATGAAAGTGGCATAACAAAGCCATGTCTAAATAGATTATAGTTATGGACATGTAAGTTAGAGAGTTTTTAGAGTTTTGATTGCAAATATATTACTAATTTGACAGTTAATGTCTTACTGAGGTAGAGTCTAGGTGTAGCCCATTGACTACAGCTGGTATATGGGCTCTACCGGAGCTGTACCTCACTCTTAGAGAAGATCGATGTAAAGCAGCTAACACTAAAACGTAACTAGTTTCGTACGATGAGTCAGAGAGCCGGAAGCCCCTTCTCAAATTCCTTTCCTTATTTCCTATTCCCTTTCATACCTTTTTAAGCTGGGGACGCCTTTGTGGCTCTTCTAGTGCTGCAAATGTCCATGAGTGGCTGTGATTACTTAAAATTAGGTGTCCCGCCTGCTCGTTTATCATTATACGTAGCTTTTTACTTATAAAACTTGTACTGCACTGTGGACCACTGTTGCCCGCGCCTCATATGCTTAACCATTTAATAGTGTCCGACAGACATTTCGACGAAATTGCATGACTACAAATTGTACTTGTAAGAATTAGATTACGTATAAAAAAACTGGTCAAGTGCGAGTAGGACTCGCGCACCGAGGGTTCCGTACAAACTTATAGAAATCTATATAAGACTAACTACGCCATTTGTGGTCTTCATCATCAGTTCCAACATAAGTTACTATCAAAAATACCTAAATCGGTACGCCTATAATATTTGAGGAGTTCCCTCAATTTCTCCAGGATCCCATCATCTGATCCTGACCTGAAGACAATGGGACCACCTTGGAAGTATACCTTTTCAAACAAAAAAAAAATTTGAAAATCGGTACCCAAATGGCGGCGTAATCGGCGAACAAACATAAAAAAAAATTAAAAATACAAGGTCGAATTGAAAACACTCCTATTTAGAAGTCGCTTAAATATAATCAAATATTATGTAAATATGGATCACGTCCCAAAAACTATTTTGAACCTACTTAGGAGCACTTTAATTTAAAACACAATCATGGATGCAATCCATGGAAACACAAAATTTTATTTTAAGTACTAATACACCTTATACTTTCAAAAAAGCAAAGTTATAGCGCGATTCAGGATACACCTAGCGCCGTCTCCTGACAATTTCAATGAACAAACTTGTTGACTTTGACATTAACAACATAATTATATTATATTTTATTCTCGTTTTATTTTTATTTATATTCTACTACACTCCACTACCCCTGCACTACGTTCGTAAAATATTTAGATTTACATTATCAATCAAAATATCGAAATATATATTAGTGTTGCCAAGACGAAAATAATTAGTCCTTAATTCGAACAAAACTAATTGTTTATTTATAAATAACTAATTATATTACTAATAACCAGAAGACTTATATGTGTAGATAAATAAGTAAATTAAATAACTCGATCTGTTTAAATTTAATTTTAAAATTTTCGTACTAAGTCAATACGAGTACTTAAATCAAATCGCGTGAAGCTCTTATATTGAATGTTAATTACGTAATGACGTTATAAATCGACGATAAAACTTTTAAATGAAAAGTTTATTTTATAATTTTTAGCGCGTTTAAATAATAATTAAAATAAATTTTTTTATTAATCGAGCAGAATTATATCACAGTTAATGTCATAATGTTGTAATAGATGGCATTAGCTGTACGCTGCATCGCGCTATCATTTTGTTAGCTGCGATATATAGATTGCATTGCGTTGTTTATAAAGGTTTGCTGCTTTTTAATGTTTTCGTATTGATACAAATTTCTTCTCAGTGTTTGTAAAATTGTTTTTTTACCATGGTCAACTTCTATGTTAATTTGTTACAAGTACATATAATTTTAATTCTAAGATTAATATATTTTCCGCTTGATCAATTTACAACTTGATACATTTACGCGTTCCTGAGAAAAAGGTTGAAAGACAGACGTACAGACTGATAGACACACGAACAGAAATTTACAGTTTTCGGATTTTTCCCTTTATGTATACTAAAGGACCTTGCTCCTGGCCAAATTTCATAATGCTTGGTCAATGGGAAGTACCCTATAGGTTTTGATTCCCTTGCGAAAACGTTAAAAACGCTATCATACTTAAAATATGTGATATAAATGACCGTATCTTTTGATTGCGTTAACTTAGAAGTTTGATTTTTTCACAGCTCTTAGTAATTACAACTCTGAGTACTTGACGTTGATAAAAATTTGTTACCTTCACGCGTTTCTGAGAAAAAGGTTGAAAGACAAACTTACAAACAGACAAACATACATACAAAAATTTACAGTTTTCAGATTTTTTCCTTTATTTGTACCATAAGATCTTACTTCTTGCCAAATTTCATCGTGCTAGGTCAATGGGAAGTACCCTATAGGTTTTGATTCCCTTGCGAAAACGCTAAAATGGTCAAAATATACGACATATTTTCCATTATCTTTTGATTGCGTTGACTTAGAACTTTAATATTTTCACGGCCGCATGTCATCGTAGACTTGAGTATATGATATTAATTTCAACATGATACGTCTATGCATTTCTGAGAAAAAAGGGTTGACATCCCGACAGACAGACAGACAGACAGACAGACAGACAGACAGACAGACAGACAGACAGACAGACAGACGGACAACAAAGTGATCCTATAAGGGTTCCGTTTTTCCTTTTAAGGTACGGAACCCTAAAAAATTATAAAATAGCTGTACATTTTTATTTTACTTTTTACAGTCGAGATTGTAATTAATTTCTTTGCTTTAAAATGTAAAGAAAAAACCTTTAAGACTTTTTGTATTAATACCAAGTTAGATAATATTGGTTCGATGTCCTCGTTAAATGGGAACTGTTAGTAGGTAACATTTTATCGACGCGTTTATTGAGGTTTTACGAATAAATTGGTAAAATTCGATACATATTTTCATTAATGTATTCCATAATGTGACGTAACACGATTAATTAATTTACAAAGAGATTATAATAAAAGGGTCGCCTTAATGACTACCAATTAACCAAATGATGTAAAGAAATAAATTTTCTTAGGCGAGAATTACGCTTATAATATTTGTTCTTTGAATTTTCTAAAGATTTACATAAATTATTTGTCATTGTTTTACACCTGAAAAAAATTACTGTCGGTGCCTTTTTTTAGACATTCACGGCTTTTGTAATTACTTACGATGTATCTGTTACTAGGTTACAGAGTTGTATTATAACGCTCTTGGGAGTTAAACTTACAAATGTAAGTCTCGCCTTAAACATTAATATCTAAAATGACGCGGCGAAAATAATTATGTAACACAATGCTATAATAACAATAGAATTTTCCTTTTACTATTAATAAATAGAATAATTGAGAAATAACATCGATAAGCGATTCGTAGAAGCAGAGCAGTGATTATAATTGGTAGGGAATGTGTCGAATACCGATTTTTAAATAGGACAAAACATCGAGACATCTAGTTGTGTGTGTAATTCATAGACTAACATAAGAATAAATCTTTATATAATATGTATACATAATCTACGCTTCTATAATCTTACTATAATTATAAAGAGGTAAAATTTGTTTATAACTTTGTATATTTCTAAATTTGAATGTAATCTCTAAAAATACTGACCCGATTTCAAAATTGTTTTTGCATTAGATAGCCCGTTTGTTAACACAAGTTATAGGCTATATTACATCACGCTACATCATAGGAGTGCAGCAGTAACCAAAAGAGCGTGTGAAACGTTGACGATAGTTGATATAAATGAAAGGTCATACACTCGAAATTTCGAAAACTATTTGATTTCTTAAGTCTAAAATTTAGCAGATACGCAGTTCATAAGTAGGGGACGTCAGGATATTTAAAAATTCAACTCTAAATGAGTGAAACGGGAGTTCAAACAGAGAAATTAAACTTGGTGTGAGCGAAGCCGTGAAGAAAAGTTAGTTGTTTATTACATTTGTCTATATAGAGTAAAGTTTATATATAAATGTAATAAAGAATTTTGTTTACCGCAATTTTCGATATCTCGTCCCAAAGTCAACGATTCTCGTGTGCGACTTTGGCGCGTTTCCAGTCACAGTAAGCCAGCAAAATGGCAATCGTAAATAACATTAAAAGAAACTTTAAACTTCAAACAAACTTTGACTAGAATATTTTTTATATCCGGTATCTCTTCGGATAGCCCATTTTAAGATTATAACATTTTGGTTATTTTTTACTTATTTAAAATAAATAAATAGAGTATAGTTGCAATTTTTAGGCAATTTTCTTATTTTTTTAGTTTCTTTGTGTTGTACGGTAGTAAACTAAGTTAGCAGTAGAATTGCACAAAAACGATGAAGTTGTAACTGGCAACCCTATTCGTAGACGATCAAAGCGAAGCAGTGCGACGCGGCGCGATTCGTCGACTTGTGCGCGCGAATCGCCCCGAACTGTCGCTATCCTGTCAAAACAACACCGCAACCCGTTTACGCGATAACTACCTACAAAAAAAAACGACTTTCAAAGCAAAATTCGCAATTTCGTTTACTAGAACGACATTCCAATTATTTTGATTTTTCAATCAAATAAATATAACGATTTCGATAAAAAATCTATGGCACCAAAAAATAAAAAATAAAAATTTTAACTAGAATATACATATATTATGTCATTAAGTAAATGAAATTGTGTTGTTTGCTTTTTAAGTTAGTGCCATTTAAAAAAGGTCTAGTTATTAACAATAACAAATATTATATTTCTATAATTTTATGAATTAACTAAATTCATCAATCGATGACATTCTTAACACACAATTTAATATGAAATTTCCATTAAATCTCATCCATTCTCTTCATTATTTTTTAGAGTAAAATATTATAATCATTGTAATTAATTTTACTTATAACTTATTGAAACTTTTTAGTCATCGATAACAAAAATCACCTATAGTAAAGTGAGGCTGGCTCGTCTAGCAGGTTTCTCCTTCCGATCAAACCCAGTGCGCCTGTGTCCTCCACTTCGAGTCCAATGACCTTTGTATCAGAACCGAAGCACTGGAGAGTCTATAATATCGCTGATAAGCAATAATGTGTCAACCCACAAAAAATCAAATTCGGAGATATTAGTATTTTGATACTGCATTACCTATTTAACATTATTGAAAAAAATTCAAGTCATATAAACTAAATAAGTACGGAAAAAAGTCTCTTAATTATTTTTTTTTTTGATTTCCAAGTGCGTTCAATATTTTGCAACTTTTACAATAATCTTAAATATTTGAAAAACTTTTTATTAGATAATATATTAAATATCAATCTGCTTTTAATTCATTATACCCTTTATTCAAAAAGAAAAGATAAGATGGATATATACTACTTCAAACATATTCGTTAAGAATGGGTTTGACATGTTTAGACGGCATTTACTCAAAATGAATTCCGTGTGGCTTGACACAGTATTGCTTATCACCGTCCATATGTAGGAACGGATAGCTGTCACGCTTGCTACTGCATATTGACTCTTTATAAGTAAGCTGGCTTGCTCTACATGGGAGTACTAATAGACTTGTCTTATTTACAAACCTTGTCCTGACAATTGGAAACCAATTTCGTTCTTTTGTCTAATTATAATTGTATTTAATGTACTATATATGTATAATTTACATTAGAAGCTTGTGGTTTATTTACGCTTATAATTGTAAACAAAAATTAAAATGCTAAATCATAAGGTATCCTTTCGATGCAAAGTCTAATAGTTCTATTTTTTTGTTCATAATATAATAAGTACGGATACGGATAATGTCGCAGAAAATTTTCGAAGGATTTTACTTAAAGTTTAATTTTACATATAGCTTGAAATCTAGGTCAATGTACAATTGTGCATAGGTATAGAGCCTTTACCCTGGGAAAAGGCACGATTCTCAGAAGATAGCAAAACGCAGTTATTTTATAACCGACATTCATGCGAAAAAATACGCAAATATTTATATTATAAATACAAATCTTCACAATATAACATTAACATTATTTCGCTCGTTATAATAATCACTTTATTCAGTAGACACCGTGTGACTTAAACTATAATGAAGATTTAATTTCGTGTGTGAAAATGGGATAGTGAATATTTTGCGAATTTGGTTTGCAATTCGTTAATATTTTTTGGGAATTGTCGTGTACAAAAATAACCTTGTTTTTAACTCGGTGTGTTTATCTGTATTAATATAATAATTGTTTACAAAAAAAACATTGCCAATTGGAACAAATGGATGCTGATGTATATATCCATCTTTTCTTTTCTATTTTGATAAAAGATATAATGAATTAATTGCCGAGTGGTATAACAAAAAGTTTTATCTTTAGCTTTTCAGATAAATAAGTTTATTGGATGTCGCAAAAAATGTAACACTTCAATAATCTAAACATTAAATTAAGATACTTTTTTCCGTACTTATTTAATTTAAATGACTTAAATTCTTTTTGATCAATAATAAATATGAATCGCATTACTGAATACATCAATATCTCGGAATTTGACTTTTTGTGGCTTGACACAGTATTGCTTATCAGCGTTCAAATATTAAATATGTTGTTGTATACTTCATAAACGATCTTGGTAATGATGATGATGTTAGAATATTTAAGCGTTTTATCGTCTATCTCCGGAGATCTCATCTATGAATATATATAAAAGCGAAAGGTCACTCACTCACTCATCTAATCCATTGTTAGACGATTTTATTCTTGATTTTCCTGCTTTCCTTGCTTTATTTGACGATTATATGTTATAGTTAAAAAAAAACACTAAATTAATTAATTTTTGTATTAGTTTGTGTTTCTCTTTATGTAACTTTATTCGTTTAGTGTTCAATAAATCTGACCTTAACTCAGAAATCAGGAAACTCTACATAATGTTAATTTTCTTCAAGTCGCGTCTACAGGCTTAGAAGGCCATGAAAAAATAAGTTAGGAAACCGGAAATGACCTGTAAGATACAGTAATATACATAAGATCAGTGCTATTACAAGTGTGTGATAATACAGGAAATCTCTATAATCTTGCGATAATACAAAATGTTATCAGTGACTTTAGACCCTGAGATAAAGACTTAATTATGATGGTACAAATCCTGGTCAAAATGATGTCTCATACAATAATTAAGAAATACAATATATAGTTAACGTATAACAATTATTGTAACAAATTAATTGTTAAAAACTTTTACTACCAAAACATACAAATTGATAATTTCAGTTTTTTTTTGTACGAAAATGCTAAATTTTTTGCCAGAATGTATCGTGTTTTGGTGGCGAGTGTCAGACAATATAACTCCTTAGATGTCTCGTCCGGTACTCTGTTTTTGGGAGGTCTCTGCGAAGTTCCATCGGTGGTAAAAACTACACACATATACCCAAAAATAGACAAAGTTTCGTGAACAACTCGTGATAACTGGACGCTGATAAGCAATACTGTGTCAAGCCACACGGGCTTCATTTTGAGAAAATGGCGTCTAAAGATGATAGAAACCTATTCTTAATAAATTTGTTTGAAGAGCTATGTATATATCCATCTTTTCTGTTCTATTTTGATAAAAGGTATAATGAATTTAAAACAGATTGGTATATTTAATGAGCTATCTAATAAGAACTTTTGCAAAATATGAAACGCACTTGAAATTCGGAACATCAAATTAAGAAACTTTTTTCCATACTTATTGTGATTATATGACTTGATTTTTTTTGAATAATGTTAAAAAGGTGCCGCAGTTTAAAAATACTTCAATATCTTCGAATTTGACTTTTTGTGGGTTGACACATTATTGCTTATCAGCATCCAACTAATGTCGAATTATTCATTCATGATTCATTCAATGAATTATGATGTGTTCCAAAATTCAACATAACACACTGGCCAGTGCTAATAACGTCTTGAATTGACATCTTAAATAGTATAAGGGCAACGCTAAATGGCAACGCGAGAATACAACTCGGCGTCATTTTTTTTTTGCAAATGAGCAAGCGGGATACCTGATAGTAAGTAATCACCGCCGGCCAGGGACATTTACAGCACCAGAGAAGCTACAAATGCCTTGCCAACCTCAGAAGGGTTGAGGTGTGAAATAGAATAGGAATAAAATGAGGAATAGGATTAGGCTTCCGGCGCTCTATATTATTTACTCCACGCCGATCTTTTATGAGGGTGTGATACTGCTCCAGTCGAGCCAGTCCAGCATTGATCTTTGCTGAGTTACATTTTGGAACCAATCCTGTATATTAAATTATAGTTTAAATACCACATATCTTCATGATTTACTTTATTGACATATTCTTCGCTAATATCTTATTGAATTAGGCGTATGGGACTTTTATATGTTAAGCGGTCATGTTGGTATCAGAACTGCGTTTTGGACGATCAACCTATATTCACTGTTCATCACTTGTCTGTTATATCTATTATAATCTTAATGTATAAAAGCGAAAGGTAATTGACTCACTCATCACAAAATCTCAGAAACTACAAGTGCTAGGAGTATCAAATTTTGCACGGGTGTTCTTTTTAGGAATTTAATTAATTTAATTTCGCAAAATCCCGTCTTAATGAGTACTTAACTCATTAAGACGGGATTTTGCGAAATTCGACCCCTAAGGGGGTAAAACGGGGGTTGAAAGTTTGTATGAAAGTACTATGTATGTATGTATGTGCGCGATTGAAACCGCGAGGGGCCGCTAGTAATTATATACTGTTAATAAGACTAATTTACTCGTGACCTGGTGTTACCTAGCAACGGGTTGTTGATATCAAGAGAGCACAGCGATACATTATTACAAGAGTTAGAAAATACAAATGTAATTTACTCCTGAACTCTTTAAAACACTTCATTGTTTGTCAATTAAATTATTAGTGTCAATAGATAAATAAATCGAGTTTTATTAACATATCGCTTAACGCACGGCCTTGTTCAGTCAGTATCGTCATTCAATTAAATGAATAATTATTTTGTAACAATTACTCATTGTTCAAACATTCGATTGTTAGTTTGAAAATTTAAACAATCGTAATGCAGTATAATGTTATTCTTATACTTTTTATCGGAAAGAAGTTTCGCCTTGAAAGGAACTTTTTAAACACAAAAGGATCACGTCCGAGTTGTATCTCGCGATATGACATTTTAAATTCTATGTTGTAATTATTTTAGAGTGACTTTTTGTATTATGTTGCTTTTTAATATGCTCGTAAATTATTGTTGAAGTTTTTCTATATAATAAATTATATATACCCGCGTTAATTTGCGGGAAGATTATATTTATATAATGTTTACCTTCCCTACTTCAATCGAATATTGTTCACTATTTCATTGGTTTCAATTTTGTTTTCTTTATATATATATATATATATATATATATATATATATATATATATATATATATATATATATATATATATATATATATATATATATATATGTATATATATATACAGCGTGTTCTAAAAACTGTGTCCTCCCTTAAAGGCATGTATACATATATTTTTCATACACACTGTATATATATATATTCATACAGCTATCTAAGAGTGAAAGTCAAAATCAGGCCAGCCGTTTCAGAGATTAGCTGCAACAAACAGACAGACGTACAAAAATTTAAAAAATTGTAATTTTGATGTAAGTACTGTCGTATATACTGTCATATATAGTTAAAAGCTGTTAATTTGAAATTACAAACAGACACTTTAAGTTTATTTACTTGTATAGATAAAGATATACACTGCACATTGCTCGTTACATTTTTATCACATATTTTCATTGATTACCTTCGGAATAACCAGTTTTTATAAACAACAGTTTATCCTTTACACTTTCCAGTTTACACCAAACGAGCTAGTTAAAAGAATTAAAATTTATAATTTGTAGTAACAATTAAACATTGTGGTAATATTGGAGATTGATTTGACCAAGCCAGACCAATTACCCAGGTAAAGTTTACTAAATATCATAATATCGGTGCAGAAAACCTAAAACATTGACTGGCTCATGTGGTTTATTGTTCTGTGTTCATGCATCGGATGATCGTAGCAGAATGAAAGAAACCGGATTTAAACATCAAAGTCACAATCACGATTATTACAGATAATAAATACAATTACTATACGAACCATAACCTCTTAAGCTCTACAGGGTTGTAGAGCTTGAATGGTTGTGGTTCGTATAGTATTCTTAATTATAATTGTCTTTATTATGAATGTAATGAACGAATATAGAATACATGTAGCAATAAAATGCTGTGGATAAATATAACGGAGAACAAATATTTTAAATGTAACTTAAGGTAGTTCACTCTACAAGTTTAAAATTGAATTCTGACATAACCAGCAAAGGACAGAACGTAGAAACTTGATTTTAATGGTTAGCAATTGCTCAATACCAGTGAAAGGTGAGCAACATATATAATCCGTTTGCCCTTCCAGATGACTACTTTTTTTTAAACATGAAACGATTAAAGAATTGGTCTGATTTTTCCAAGGATGATTTTTAAACGATATTGTTAGTATTCATATTTCATATAACGGATCTTATCGCGATAACTAATGGTAGTAATACCTTTTTACTGCCCGACGTTTCCACGAAGTTGAATTCGTCGTGGTCACGAGCTGACTCTACCTTTATATCTACTGAAAAAAGGTATAAATCGCGAAAGTTTAAAATATATGGTATTATTAGTAGTTGAGTAAATTGTTGTCCCTTAATAAAACTCTGATGTATAAAGTGGAAGCAAATGATGGATAAACTTGAGTACAATTGTTATTAGATATTGAAAAATTTAAGTGGCCAGCTTTTAAGATCTCCTTCATTTATGTTCTCCTAGTACTCTCATGAATATTTTCATTTAAAAATTGCGGTTCAAGGTGAATCTTTTTAATGAATGAAAATTCATGTTTTTTTTTTTTTAATCAATCCGTTATTCACGAGATTTACAAGACCAAGACGAACAGCTGCTGTTAGCGATTCTATTTTAAGATCAGAGCAATTTTAAACTGTACTTCTAATTAACTTTATTGGTCATTAGTTACCCAAGCTTGTCTGCAATTGGTTATCTAAATATAGGCGGAGAAATACCACCCCGAAACGTTTTAAGTTCCGTTCCACATATTTTTCGTGTTTATAAATTTTAAAGAATTTATTCGAGTGCATTGGCCTTATAAAATCGATTGGTCTTGGCCAGTAGCCATTTACTTAGCTGAAATTTATTTTGTCAGGTGATATCGAGTGGACAATGTTCGTAATTTATGACGTCAAAAAAATGGTTTATTGAAATATCTAATAGCTATAGTACGATGCTAAAGTGTTCTACTAAAATTCGTATTGTATAATACGATTATTACTACTTCAATTCCTTATTTTCTTTTCCTTAACTTTATTAAAGGCAATTTTTTATACTTTTATATCACCATATTTTATACAGCTTACTATTTTTTGCGCCCAGCTTCGTTCGCGTTAATGTGAGTTTTGTTATGTCAGTCGACTGTTCAAAACTTATTTTTCTACCTGGCCAGTACGACGAGCGTGCCGGTAACGAATGATATACAGTATAATAGTATGGCAGTATATAAGAAACGAACAAACAAATAAACACTAATAGTTATACGAGTATTTTTATGGTCACATTTATAGAAAAAAGTTACAATGTAATATATACCAAAAAGAGATACTTAAATATTCACAAATCGTTGTAATTCCGGAATAGTAGTAGAAATGATACCATTGAATTCCCCTTTGAATCGTAATTCCTAGTATATTCGATTGATGTACCATAAAATGTGTTATTGCTAGAATTCTGTTCAAACACTGCGAATGTCCTGACAAATTTGGCGTATCTATATAAAATCTTTAAACAAACAATTCTTATATACATGTACATATGTATGTACATAATCCGTATAAATTTCCGAGAAACGGCTCCAAAGATTTTCATGAAATTCAGTCGGCAGGAGCATTCGAGGACGATAAATCGATCAAGCTAGGTTTAATTTTTATAAAAAGTAGTTTTATCTTTGATTTCAAGAAAGAAAAATATTATTCATATTTGATTAATATGTAATTAGTATCTAAATAAATTTTCAAAATAACACGATTTACCAAAACCGTGTAAATAAAAATCTCAGTCAGCTCAGCTCTAACAAAAATATTAATTTTACAATTTAGAATAAAGTATCATTTGGTTTTGCTCTTCTTCTAAACTATCACAATTGAACGTTTACCTCTTCGATACTGATGTGTTATAGCTTCGGATATATTGGATAGCAACCTGAAATAATAAAACATTCTATAATAAGCTAGACCGATGGTTCTAAATATAATATCTAATACCATTAAATATAACGGGAACATTCTTGTTTGCCAATGTCAACGCTCCTGAAAATAAACGCCATTCATTACGATTTTGAAGGTCTACCGCCTCCGAAGAAAATAATTACGCTTTCATTAAATCTAGCCGCGAAAATGTATTTTTAATTCGCATTATAAAGGAAAAAGCCACGGTAAATATATTTTTTTCTTTATTTACATTTATTTAAAGTATTTTTCTAAAATATGGTTCAGAAGAAATTACTGCGTTTAAGTTAAAATTACTTCACGGAGTGCAGATAACGTTATTGGTTATAAAAAATTGCTACGTGCGTCTGATGGAATCGCAGAGGGATGTTATTAACCTTCATCAATAAATTCGTTTATTCAACGCCATCGAAATTCGATTTGATTTAGAATCTTATTATTAGTAAGACTACTCATGATTATCACGTTCAAACAAACTCTTCAAATAAATATAATAATTATACATTTGGTTATCATAAAACACGTATTTCTAAATATACTTCCTTAAATGATACAAGACTTTGGTAACATTGAATCAAATTTTCTTAATTATTTTTTCATATTGTTTATTAACAGAAATTTTTTAGTTTCTTTGATGAATCATATATTTTTTTTAATTATATTATAACGTGAAGTTAAATTACTTTTTCTATACATTTATAATATTATATTGTAAATGGACTGTAACACATTTTATTATCGAGGCCTGAACCGACTTATCGCTCCAAACTGTTTTAATTAAATTGTTTGCGTTCACAATAACAAATGAAAACGTCTATGGTCTACGATGCTAATAATAAAATGCCATTCCTATGTACACTAATATCGATCCTAACGTGAGTTCATAACGTCCGTAATCGCTTGTACTATTTAATTCACGATTCGATTGCGTGATACTAGGAACTGTGTACACTGCGTAATGGTACGCGAATTATAATGTTTTTACGTTAGGATTTAAAACGTTTGTGACTGTTTTGAATATATACAATTGTTTATATATTAAAACATTTTTAATTTCTTTTTTTTTCTTTTCAAATGAGAAGTCCGTACCCATTCGGAACTTGTTGCCTTATTGTCAAGAAGTTCCGAATAGTAAAATGAAAGAAATAAAATATATATGTATATATAACAGTCTATTGACAAAACCTCTATATATATATATATATATATATATATATATATATATATATATATATATAAGACGTACATTAAACCTGAAATAATTTATTGTCAGAACCATATTTATTGACGATCACAGTTTACGAATGGTTACCTAGCTTACTTACCAGGTTTAGTAATTACTCAATCTTATAAAAGGTAACCTATAAAACCTAAATAACTTATAAAACTTCTTATCAGACGCTTAGAATTATAGTAACCGAATTTAAAATCTTTGTGAAATGAGTTAGCTACGTTAGTACTTAAAATTTAGTTTCAAATAAAACTGGTTCTTAATTTATAAATTCGAAAAAAAAAATATTTTACCTATATAATCTAAATAAACGTTTTTTGCGTTTTATACCCAACATTTATTTTTTATTCGGTCACATTAATACTAGAGAAAATCGTGTCGGTCCCGTATCGTTTCCGTCATGTGTAATAACGTTACTACTATCAGTGGGTACATTGTGAGTCACTACATTTTCATATGTCACCAAAGTTCAAATTGTTCTTACGATTATACAGCAGTACGTTGCTGAATATTTACAGATTTCGATCACTTTTTAACAATAGAACTGCTTTTTAAAACTAATTTAAATTTTAAATTTGTCATATCCATAAATATTCGTGCCACTTCATAGTAAGATATACCTACATATATACTTAAAAACTTTATATTTTAAATTTAAATATATTTTTTTTGTATAATTCTTTATTATTTAATAGACGTATATCTCGGTAGAACAATTAAAATTTAATTCATATCTGATGTTCCGAGCGAACGGATTGGCTGCGGTAAGGAGCATGAGCTTGAAGATTGTCCTTCTGCCATGCTATAGATCAAAATCAAAGTATTTTTTTATTCAAGAATTTTTATCTTTTTGAACGTCGTGTGGACCCAGTATCATTTCTATGAGTTTTGATGGTTTGTCGATAACGCAATTTTCGATCGGAATTGTTGCATCCGATGATTAGCAGTGCCGCTAGCAAAACTTTCGATATGCAAAATAAGTCAAAGAATACCGATCGAGAATTACGTTATCGAAAACTATCAAAAATCATACAAGGGGTACAGCTAATCACTAGTCATGAATGCTATCACGGTAAATTCCCTAATGAAAGACGCAATACACGATAATCGGATGTGATTGATGAAATAAATTTATTTTCGAATTTACCTATTTCTCTTTTGATAACTTCAAATCAAAATTTTGCGATAAAAAGAAAGAAAAACAAGCATCAATAAATATGATATATTTGATGATTTTGTTATGATTATAATATCAATATTATGTTCAACAATACACAAAATATTTACTAATTTATCACCATTTCATATCGTAACGCATTATTGACAATCGGTCGGTTTTAATAACCTATCCAAATACGGTATTTGGTACCAGTGATCGCATTTTGACCAATGCTTTTTATAATTATAGATATCTTACGTCCATACTATTTGATATTAAAAGTTAGTACCAATTTCCAACTTTCACAAGCTTATCAATTGACTTGTTGGTCCAAAGATACTCGCCTGTCGTATTCACTTGCTACATTGCTAAGCAACGTCGTCCAAAGTAGCCGGCAATCTGGGTGTCGAAATCAATGAACTTATCGACATATCCATAGCTAATCTATAAGTTATTGAAACCGACTGTATTTGCCCGATAGTGATTTGTGACGTCATCTAGCGTCAGCGTGATCATTTACAATATTGACAGTAAAATGTTTTATGTTTATGGGCTTTAACGAATGACAAAACAACGATGGACGTCCCAATCACCTACATGTATCGCACATAAGGTTCAGCTTCCTATGACGTTGGCTGCTATTTAGTGGTGTTATTATAACGTCTAATAGTTCTTTGTCTAATGGTTCCATAAAAACAATATGAATGGAAAAGTCTAGAGTTTTTGCACCCCCAACTCAATAAGAGTTATAAAGTTTACGTGTATGCTGGATATATGTTTGTAATTCCTAAACGAATGAACCAATTTTTATTTAGCTTTTGAAGATCATTATAACATTAAAGTTAAAAGGATGTGAAAGACTTCTACGGGACTGATTTATTCGAAATTTACTTTCATCTGACTTCAATTACATTAAAAAACATGACACCTTGAACTAATGCTTTTTGACAGGCACGTTGGCGCAGTGGTCACTGAAACTGACTGAAGCGCTAACGGTCGCGGGTTCGATCCCCGCTCACGGCAAACGTCTGTATTGGCCATACGGATGTTTGTCGTGGTCTGGGTGGTTGTGTTAGTGTTGTGTGTGTTTCCGGACCCCCGACACAAGACCACGAGGTCTTAATGGGGGCCGTTAAGTGTGATGCGTTATTATTATTAATGCTACAACATCATCTAGGATCGCCAAGATATCCATCACCAACTTACAGCAAAGGTGTTTGTCAATAAATAGGGTCAGGGTTTTTGTATTGTTAATTTTAGAACACACCGTAATGTCAAAGATATTTTATGAATTTTTATATTTTTTGTGAGACATATAGTTTGTCAGATAAAACATTAAAACCATTTGTACGCTTTTTACCGAGATAGCGGCCCTTTTTTTGGGAAATGCATTTACGCATCCCGCAAGAGGCATATCCTCAGGCGGGTGTGTGGGACTCCCAGACTCAGGAAACGAATCGGACTACCCACTAAAAACCAACATCCCTGCTACGCCGCTCTGGGAGCACCATGTCACTCCCGGCGTGAGATAAATAAATAAATAATAAATAAATAAATAAACGAATGACACTCAACGGCCCCCATTAAGATCTCATGACCTTGTGTCAGGGGTCCGGAAACACTCACAACACTAACACAAACACCTAGACCACGACAAACATCTGTATGGCCAATACACACGTTTGCCGTGAGCGGGGATCGAACCCGCGACCGTTAGCGCTTCAGTCAGTTGCAGTGACCATTGCGCCAACGTGTCTGTCAGA
The DNA here is from genome assembly GCA_037950945.1 of Hypolimnas misippus. Classification (NCBI taxonomy): domain Eukaryota; kingdom Metazoa; phylum Arthropoda; class Insecta; order Lepidoptera; family Nymphalidae; genus Hypolimnas; species Hypolimnas misippus. The sequence continues at coordinate 7,632,550 of JBBEEQ010000014.1, forward strand.
TAGCCCTGGGACAAGGTTTGTAACCCCACAAACTTGGATTTAACTATACAAAGCCCTCTTCAAAATTAAAAAAATGAAATAGCGTCCTCTGACAAATGCAAATGTTTATATAACGTTTCTTTACGTAAATTGTTTTTTTTTTAGTTAGTTTTTACGTAAACCCGCGTTAAAGTGTCGAGGCTTTTCTGAACGCAAACGAACTAGGAAGCGGAAGGGTTTATGGCCGATTAGTATTGCCAGCGGCGTGCGGCCGAGACTACAATACAATCTGAATTATAAGGCGCAGGGCTCACGAAAACAATATACATAAAAAGATACTTTAACAAGTTTGGTATTTTGAAATGTTTATCTTTAAATAAAACTACGTAAGAAGAATCTTAAAAGTTGTGGTCAAATATTTTCTTGATTTTTCGGGTTCTTTAATTTTTGTATGTAAATCTTAATACAATTCTATAGAATAGATAGGGATAGAATTATAAAAAATACATAATTTTTATTTTTATTTTGTAAAACGTTTCATACAATGTTTTAATGTCTACCTTATACAAGACTAGAGAGAAAATTGTAGCAAAAACTGTAACGCGTCAACGTTACAGTTTTTTTTAATGAAAACGTGTGCTCTTAACTTAATATCAACAAGTTCTGTTAACGTATTAAACCAAACCGAAGCGATTGCACAGTACCGAGCTACCGGTTGCTATGTAAACAATCAATTGGTTGCTGATAAGCAATAATGTGTCAACCGCAATGGACAGCTTGTTTTTTTATATAATCCACTAAAACATTGTATCATCTAAAATTAATAAATACGATTTTTTCGACTTTTCAATAGTTCCTTAACCACCTTATTATTGAGGCTAACAAAACAAAAAAAAACAAATCTGTTGAGTCATTTTCGAATTTCTGTTAGATGAACACACTGCAATTGATTTGTATAATATCTATAATTCTATATAATAAAAAGATAACTAATTTTGTAGGTGCGATTAAACTATTTGCCCAATTTTAAAAGTTGTGGTACCATTTGGTAGGTATATTAGAATAATATCATAGTAAATAGTTTAATGTATATATATATTTATGCGTAACACGAACGAAGCCGCAAGCAAATGCCAGTGTAAAATTAAATAGACGCCTAAAGAATAAACATGAATAATCAGATTCATCTCTTACCCTTGTTGAAAGATTACAACCACTCAAGGATTTATGGGAGTACTTCAAAGCGATTCGTATATATTTGCAAGTGTTACAAACAGCGGCCATCATTGAATAAACATAGGAATCCAAGGCCCTTTACATATATGAGAATGTGTTTTGTAAAGTGTTTGAACTAGGCGTAGTTATCACTTGACCATATTGAGATGAATTTTATATATCTGTATGCTATTAAAAGTTAATAATTAACTATATATGAAAAATTTCACAGATAGCATTCTTGGGAAATCTATATATGGATTCTGATAAGCAATAATGTGTCAACCCCACAAAAGTCAAATTCGGAGATATTGATGTATTTTGATACTGCATCACCTATTTAACATTATATAAAAAAACTGAAGTTGTAAGGGGATAAAACGGGGGTTTTAAGGTTGTATGAAAATCCTGTGATAAGCGCGAGTGAAACGACACTAGACCTTTATAAATATTCTAAGAAATATTCGTTAATAGACTGATCACGGTTGACGTCGAGCCAGTTCGTCTGTATTGTTGTGTCACAGTCACAATATGTATTCAATTCGTGAGCGCATTTCACTTTCTAGACGAGATGAAATTGTGTCACCTACTTGTAACTAACTTATTATAAAGTTACGAAATATTTGTTGCTTTACCGAAAGTGTTGAAAACTTGAAACTTACTCAGAAATCCCTTAGTAGTCATGAAAAATGATTTCTTCTTTAGGTAAAATAAGAAGAATAGTTAGTCTTGCTTGAATTGTCGATGGAAATAATATTATCAGACCCTTGCATACATTCTAATTTTTATTTGTTTTTTTTTTTGGATCCTTTCACGTCATTAAGTAACACTGATTGTTGTACGCACAACCTAAATAAAGTCAATTTGTTATCTCCAGTCCGGCAAATACGGCGAGGGTTTCGTCGGCTCATCTCGGGGCATGGCGGTTCACGTGCGCGCGAAGGGGCCGGACGGTGAGAATGACCACACGGGATGCACCTGGCCCCTTCTCTCCGTGGCGGCGCCCACGCAGCCGCTGCCCAGCGAGCCCTGGATCGCGGTGATCCGCCGTGGCAGCTGTAACTTTGAGATTAAGGTAAAATTAATTTAAAATAATTAAGATAATTTAAATGTTCTAATAAACGTTCGCTACAAAATGTGTACGGTTTTAAACAATTGTAAGTGTAAAGGTCCTGTCCTTTGAATTTTCAACCAACTTCGAAAAAGGATTAGGTTCTTAATTCGTATAAATCCAAAATGTAGTACGAAAAAAAATTGTAACTTAAAATGTGCCTTTCAACTGACTTCAAAAGGAGGTTCTGAATTCGCAGTGGATCGTTGTTGTTTTGAATATTTTTTTTTGTTTTTTATTTAAAACACGTTCATATTAATTCCATAGAATTTTCATAAAAATCTGTGGGGTAGGTTTGTTTTTAAATGAAAATAACTGATTTCAGTATGCCATCCAAATAAACAAAATTGTGTATTTTGCTTTTAAAGTCGTTTTTTTTTAATTCTTAGTATTCGAAATTAAATAAATATATCACTATAACATTGTTTACGTTTCTTCTTTCTAGGCATTAAAGATGCTGAACCTATTCTATAAATAATAATTATTGCACATTGCATACAGTAATAACAAGCGAGTATTATTAGTATCCTGTTGATACTGTAATAAATATCGCCCAACATTCAATGGTTGCTATTTGTATATAATCACAGTGCACATATACATATAATTATATAAATCCACACCACGGTAGATACCTGCGTGGAAACAATCTGCCTTACAAAATCCGTACTACAAATCCGCGTCTAAACACAGTTTTGAGTTAAACATGCTTTAGATATAGATTAACATACGTTTAAGTGAGTTTAATAGATGTCTAAAACCTATTTCAGCTGTCAAATGTAACGTGTAACATTTTATAAATAAGTTTTTTTGAGTTTATTGCTGTTAATAAATTTATATAGTATTTTAAGCAATGTTTAATTTTTAAACACTGTTTAGCTAGACAGGTGTTCAACATGGTTTTAATGCGTCTTTTGTAGTATGACAGAATATGTTTAAAAAACAATCGAAACATGCTAAATGTGACATTAAGTAATAAATAAGTAAGTATGATATTTTATAACTTAAAGTTATGTATGTACTATTTGACCTTAAAAATATGACACAAGCTCGTAAAACTTTGACGCTAGAAATCTTACTTTGAAAATTTTATCTTGTTGGCCTAAAGGTACTCTCACTCTCGCCAAAGACATCTTGCTGTTTGCTAGGCATCGTTCAAAGTGGTCTGCATTCTGGCTAGGAAACTAGTTTTTACTCACAGCTTCGCTTGCGTTAATGCAGATCTTGTTACTCTGGACGGTCTAAAACTCATTTTACTATCTGGGCGCTACGTTACACGCCACTTGCTTTAAATTATTTGCATCTATAAACTTCTTGCAAGGGCAAACAATAAGAAGAGAAAGATTAATGGTGGTACTGGCATGTAAATTAAAATTGGACAATCAAATAAACATTAATTGTGAATTGAGAACGTTCCCCTTTTATTGGAAGTCGGTTGATAATTTAAATACACACATAAATTTCATTAAAACGAATCATGTCGTTTAGGATTTCAGTCACATATATATGCAAGAAATATATACAATTCTATACGTATAAAATATAGACAAATACTATACATAGTTTCCTTAAGCATTTAGGTCATGCCAGATATATAGGTAATATATCAATAATCACGTGTACATAAATTATACATGTACAAGAAATTCCAGGAATTATATTAATTGTATTTGTGGATTTGATTTCACGTAAATGTCATTTAAGAGTAATTTCTGGCAAGCAATTACGTTTACAGTATTATGTAAGATATTTCGACGCTAATAAGCAATACTATGTCAAGCTACACGGGTTTCAATATCTCTGATTTTGACTCTTTGTGGGTTAACACATTATTGCTTATCATTATGTATTATTATTTTACACTTGTTTGGAAACATTTTTCCTTTTTTCCTTCCAACATATTGTTTGTAAGCTAGATAATCCCGTACGTAATAACATGTCACTTAATACAGATAATATTATTGGAACAATGTCGAATATTGATGACGGTGTTGTCGATGATAATATTTATTATCTGTTTGTTTTTATTATCTACACATGCGATGGGAAGAAGTACAGACTATGGATATTATATATTATATAACTATATATAGATACTGATAAGGTAAAATATTTAACTTTATTAAAAAAAAATTGAAGTCATCAAAACTAAATAAGTGCGGACAAAAGTATCTTAATTTAATGTTCCGAATATTAAAGGTGTGTTCCATATTTTGAAATATAAAATAATTTTATATATTTAAAAATAATATATTTTTAGATAAAAGTTTTCATTACACTAACCCGATTTTAATTCATTATATCTTTCATCAAAATAGAAAATGAAAGATGGATTTATTAAAAATATATTTGACATTTTTAGACCCCATTTTCTCAAAATGAAGTTGCGTGTGATTTGACATAGTACTGCTTATCAACGTCCATATTTTATAACCTCACGGATTTTTGCACAACTATGAACGACGTTGCCTAGCAACCAGCGGGAGACTGAGGAACACGCGAGCGTATCTTTCGGCCAAGAGGTCAATTAACGAACCTGTCTAAGTTGGAAATGGATTTTTTAACGTCCATTAGTATGAACATAAGATATCTATAGTTATACAATTTAATGTAGTTCGGGTATTTAGTTCGCTTTGCCTGTCAACGCTACGCAATCGTATTCGTTCTGAATAATCTACATAGGACATCGTCAGAATCATGGAACCTTAACGGGAGCTATTGGATGTGAAGTGTTTATTTATTTACAACACAATAATATTCAAGTATTTTATATTGTTACATAACACAATAACATTTATAAGTTAAATATATTCATTTTTTCGCGTTAGAATATGTAATTATGAAGACAATCGTAGAAGCTACGAAAAAATTTAAAGTATATAATATAATAATTATGTAATAAACCTGGTTCCGGTTTTTTCGTGTTCTGATTTTATCAATTTTAACAATATAAATTTATTATTGTGTATTTAAAAGAGAAATAATAGGACATTCATATATTACATTCATAGTTCACGTCTTCATTTTCCAATTTTTGTAATAAAAATTATATCGTCATGCTCTCTCTTGACATCAACATCACGTTGCTAGGCGACTCTTTAAGTCAAGTTTACATTACTCCTATTACCATAATAATATATAAAATAATATTATGCTATAGTTATAACTTTTGACTATAAAAACCCGGGCAAATAAATATTTAATTTAAAGATATTCATTTTCAAATTTTAATTTTTTTATGTATATTACATAATCTATAATTGGAATAATAAAAAATGTAGTTAAATTATATTGTTTGAGATTTCGAAAAATATTGTCAACATATAAATGTATATTTTATATAAAATATTATTAAATTTCATAAAACTCAAACATTTATTGCAAGCATTTTATAAATAGGTATAAAATATATAGTTATCTAGAAAAGAATATCTAGAAACCTACGTACAATTTTATTTGTGTATGTTCTTTATGAACTACAGAAGCAATTTTAATTAAATTTATTGGCAATATTCATATTAGCTGGTGATTCTATGAAGTTCGATAAGATCAGATTAAAAGAAAAAAAAAGCTGCATTTTGCTAAACAGGTCGAGTCTAACTAGTTATATAATAATTATTAATTATAATTACCTTAAACAGTGACGCAATTAAAAATATACACAAACGTGTCAGAAAAGTTCTTTTATCTTTTATTTATGTCGAGACAAAAACTCATTTCAAGACGATATCTGATCCTCGGTAGCTCGAATATGTAAAATTGTATACAATTAACATTTATTTGAATATAGCATACAGTGAGATTAGGATTGTTCTAAATAATTTGATATGTAATATTATTGATAGCGAAGATTGATTGGGCGATATCAAATTATTTAGATAACAAAATGAAAATATTTTATGTATTACACATCACGTTATTCGTACTTATGCCCTTAGAATTCAAAGAAAGCTAAATAAAAATTTCAATATTATGTAATCTCTTACTTTTAAGGAGTGACCGATTTTCGTCTAACTGTTGGTCCTTATTTATTGTTTTAATTAATATACTGAGAGAACACAGGCACCTGATGTTAATTTGCGGCCATTAAATGAGCTACAAATGCGTTACCGGCTTAAAAATATATGAGAGATGCAGTTGAATGGGTAGTTAGGAGAGTTCCAGGGGAGTGTCAGGCTTCCTGCTCTCTTCATTGTACATAACATACCTGTACTATTTAATTTCCATCGATTTTTTCATAAAGTGTGGTCTGTCCGTTTGTCCCGGTCGAGCCAGATCATAAGAGCTGTGTTAAGTGGGCCACAACTCGGCTCAAAAATATGATTAAATATATAGATCCTATTATTATTATTATAAATTCGAAAGTGTTTTGTAAGGATGGACGGATGTTTGGATAGATGGATCAATTCCTCTTTTACGCAGAAATCATTAAACGGATTTTGATAAAACTTTACTGCAGTATAGCTTATACATTAAAGTAACACATAAGCTACTTTATATTAATATACCACGCGGACGAAGCCTCGCGGATGTTAGTACATAAATAAACATTTCACAATCAACGGCCCCCATTAAAATCACATGATCCTGTGTTAGGGGCTTAAAAACACACAGCACAAACACAAAACCCGCACAACATCACAGTCATGGGCTATACAGTCGCTTGTCGTGAAAGGTGACCTCTAGGCCAACCTGTCCTCGTTACTTACAAGTCAAACATCAGACAATTCTGATCTTTATTTTGCTTGTCCTTAGGTTCAGAATGCTTGGCGGGCAAACGCTTCCGCCGTGCTCATATACAACGACCGGGACACCACCGTGCTGGAGAAGATGAAGCTTTCCACTGACAACGGACGTAAGTAAACAGAAAATTAAAAAAAGTGCATAGGTTTATTTTTTTAAAGAGAAATATAAAAGAATAACGAACAAAATTCAAAATTGGTCAAGAAGTAAGTAGAGACATAACGATACTAGGATAGATGGGGGAGAAGTCTAGCAACACATAAATTGATAGATATATATTGTAAACAGAAGCACAATAATACAAAAAAAAAAACACAAATAAGATAAAAACCTTTGTGATAAAAAAATATATATTTACATTCAATAATCTCTGACATAAATCATTACTTTTGTATGTACATAATATAATCTATGATAATTCATGCGCTTTACCAAACGGTATTATGTTTAAAGCAACAGAACTGGCAATAAAATTATGTAATATTGTTAATAGTAATTTTACATCTCGAAAACTAACAACTCATAGTATAAACTACGCGGCCTCTCCCTTAAAGAGGCTATTCATGCTAAGACACGAACAGACTGTGGTCCTATCTATACTAATATTATAAAGCTAAAGAGTTTGTTTGTTTGTTTGCTTGAACGCGCCAATCTCAGGAACTACTGTTCCGATTTGAAAATTTTTTTTAATATTAGATAGCCCATTTATCGAAGAAGGCTATAGGCTATATATTATCACGCTAAGACCAAAAGGAGCGGAGCACCAATGAAGAATGTTTTAAAATCGGGGGATATTTTCCTATTGAGAAAGCTTACGCTGCGTGCGCTAGGTAAACGGTTAAAGTTTCGCAAAAATCATATATGACAAAATTGTTCCCCTTTAAAATTTCTAAAAAAAAGTCCGCGACAGCATATGTCTATCTTTTAAGGTTAGCTCACTATAACCTTTTTTATGCTAACCAAATTTGTTCTAAATAATGCATTATTAGCCCAAAGTAACTATTCCACGCGGACGAAGTCGCGGGCGGAAGCTAGTATAATTATATTTAAAAAAAAGTAAATGTTGAGATCTTGTCCACGATATTACAGCGATGTGGAGTATGGAATCAAAAATTATTGTTCCTGTTGTCGTCTCGATTAATGGCCTAGTAACGAAATGTTTTCACCAATAGAAACTTCAGAAACTATCGTTTGGTGGAATCAATTTAATAATAATAATTACATCATCTAATCTTCGAGATTAATTAATCATTAATACGTTCGTTAATGGTTACATCTTGAATAATGTTAGTGGAACTTCGCTTTAAAATATGTTATTTTTATTTATAAATTAAACTCTCTAGCACTCCGCCTTGACTTTTTGGGGGTAAATTATAAAGTTAAATCCGAAGTATTAAAGCAAATACACAAGTTGCATTAGCGGGATGGTTGATAAGTAGATATAAGTTTTTTTTTTTTTTATATAAGCAAATGTCAAAAAATTAAAGTCCTAATTATCTATTTATTTTACTATTAGTATGAAAGCGTAAGTTTGGATGGGTGGATGTTTGTTGTTTTTTCACGCAAAAACAACGTAACAGATTTTAATTAAATTTTACAGTTACATAGCTTATACATTAGAATAATACATAGGCTAATTTTTAACAATATTCTACGGTGAAGCCGCGCTAGTGGCTTATAAAGCTTATATAGCTATCCTTAATAATCTAATAAGTAAAAATTACTTAATCGTACTTACAATAGAGAAAACATGCAAATAAACTCTTTAGCTTTATAACATTAGTACAGATATAATCATAAGAAATTTGCTTCAAAATTCACGAAGACTGTCCATGTAATCGTCGTATCGTGAATGGCTCCCTTAAGTCGTGCCTTTCTATAGTAAATCTTGATTAACTTTCTAACCCGGCCCCTCGCTAACTGGTTATGTTCTAATGCCGAGACTCTTCTAATAAATGGATGCTGATAAGCAATACTGTGTCAAGCCACACGCACTTACTTTTGAGAAAATGGCGTCTAAAGATGTCAAACCGATTCTTAACACATATGTTTAAAGAAGTATATATCCATCTTTTCACATAAAAAAAACACATCAATATCTCCGAATTTGACTTTTTGTGGGTTGACACATTATTGCTTATCAGCATCCAAATATTACATTGACAACGTCCAATGTGTAAGTTATTATGCTAAATGCAGAGGCTTAAACACCCATTTTTATGTCACAGTGATAAATTGTTGCTTCAAGATAATCTAAACTATAGTCTATTTGTCTTGTCCTTATTTGGTAACAATACCCCGAATAAAAGTCACGAATATTCGATTTTTTTTTTCATTATAATTTTACATTATAAAAAATGTTCAATCATTCAATCGATAATTTCAAAAATCATGTGGCTAGAAATACGCTATATTTATCTGCTAAATAAGATGAGTAAAGGAATTATATATATATATATATATATATATAGCAGATTCGGTATGTGCGAAGAACTCCGGAACTACTAAACCTATTTAAAAAATAATGATACCATTTCAAAGATACAATCTTAGTTGGTCACAAGCTATGCATTATTAAAGTTAAAATATTATAATTTATTTATTTAGGTATTAATGTTGTGTTATATTTATTAGAAATTTATCTTGTTTATTATTTAAAAAATATGATAATGTTGTATACATTATCATAATTTGAATAGTGAAAAGATTGATCTAACTTTATGTCTTTACTTCATACTAACTACACCTCGCGGCTACACTTGTGTTAATAATTGGTGCTACGCTCCTGTAAGTTCTAGCGTGATATAATATAGCCTATAAGCTTCCTCAACAAACGTGTTGTCCAAGGGAAAAATAATTTTTAAATCGGATTAGTAGTTTCAGAGATAACCTATATACAAACTTGCAAAAAAATTTTACTTCTTTATAATATTAGTACAAATGTTGAAAGTTGTTAAAGGATTTCTCGAAACTTTTTTTGTTTGTATAACTAACACTTTTAGTGTGTTTTTTTAAGTAAATATATAAAATTGTAATAATAATTTTTATCCAACTATCAAACAAATTCAGTAAGTATTTGAGAAATATATATTTAGCGTTTTTGTGCTATCATTTATTATTTCGATATTAAAAACGATATATAATATTATGTACATATTAAGATTTAAGAAAAATCTTATTTCACAATCGTTGTGTCGCGTTATTAAAAATATGTCAAGAATAACTAGTTTTAACGATAACTATAAGTTATGAATTAAAAATTTAAAAATCCCCGACCCAAAGGATACGTCTTAAAAAATATCTAATAAGACTATATCAAGTCACTAACTACGTTAATCTTATATACCTTTAATTATAGATAACTAGCTTCCGCCCGCGACTTCATCCGCGTGGAATAGTTACTTTGGGCTAAAAATGCATTATTTTAGAACAAAATTTAGTTAGCATAAAAAAGGTTATAGTGAGCTAACCTTAAAAGATAGACATATTCTGTCGCGGTCTTTTCTTTACAACTTTTAAAGGGAAACAATTTTGTCATACATGATTTTTGCGAAAATAACCGTTTACGCAGCGTAAGCTCTCTCAATAGAAAAATATCACCCGATTTTGAAACATTCTTCATTGGTGCTCCGCTCCTTTTGGTCTTAGCGTGATAATATATAGCCTTCCTCGATAAATGAGCTATCTAACACTGAAATAATTTTTCAAATCGGACCAGTAGTTCCTGAGATTAGTGCGTTCAAGCAAATAATCAAACAAACAAACAAACTCTTCAGCTTTATAATATTAGTATAAATATGTCATGTTCATATTATTTGGCGTTAAAAATCTGTACACAAAGATCGATCTTCCTTGTCATACTCAGTCGCTGATTACCATGCAACGTCGTCTAAAGTGAGTGACTTTCTGATAGCCAAAATTCATTAGTTTATTTACAGTAATATAATATCACTAGCGGTTCATTGCGGCTTCACCCTTGTATATTTTGGAATTTGATGTAAATGTTTTAGAAAATTATTTTATACTACGTTTTGTTTATTGTTAATTACATCCTCCAGAAGTCATCATCTACCCAGCGTTCGCGATCTGCTTTCTCTTCTAGTCCAGATATTGACGAGTTACTGATTTTTACACAGAGCGTAACTATTTAGACTAGAATAATCTACCTACTAAGAGTAACGATCATTATCAGGTGATTGAGATAACAACCGGGACCGACAGCTTTACGTGCTCTCCGAGGCACGGTGGAAAGACCCACAAGGACAAACACGCAGACCTAGGAACAAATATTTATACAAATATAAATATCTGTCCCGAGCGGGAAAATTTTAAGTTTATACGACCAGGGAATAAGATTTTCTATACAAACATTTTAATCCCTTTTCACCCTCTTAGGAATGTAAATCGAAAAACCCTTCCTTAGTGGATATTTACAGCCTAAAAGGTACTTAATGCAGTAATTTCAAGCTTGTAGTCCCAGCGGCTTAGACGATGCGTTGATGAAGTCAGTCAGTCAAGACAAGTTATAATGTATGTATATATGTATATATATATATATATATATATATATATATATATACATACATATATTTAGATTGCTTACTATCGTATATACATAATTGGACGCTGATAAGCAATACTGTGTCAAGCCACACGAACTACATTTTGATAAAATGGCGTCTAAAGTTGTCAAACCTATTCTTAATAAATCAGTTTCAAGAAGTACATATACTTCCATCTTTTCTTTTCTATTTTGGTAAAGGAATAATCAACTAAAAGCGGATTGGTGTCATAAAAAGATTTATCTAATAATAACTTTTTATAAATATATGACATTATTATATAAATTGCAAAATATGGAACAAACTTGAAATTCGAAACGTTACATTTTTTTGGTACTTATGTATTTTGTTTAGATGGTTTGAATTTTTGTATAATTAACATTATAAATATAATACATTATTCGTTTTCAGAATACATCAAAATTTCCGAATTTGACTATTTGTGGGTTGACACATTGTTGCTTATCGCCATCCAATTATTGATTATACCAGTATGCCGTTTAATGCACCTATAGGCGATATTTTTGCCAGACAATCGAAGCTCAACAAGAGTGCTTCACTAAGTCGGATTAAAGGCTAATCCACTGGATAGACACATATATGTGTTTACAGATACAACCAGTTACGTCACATTATATTTTTACACATTATAAATAATTCATATTACTTTTTTATTTTTTTACTAACTTTCGAAAGGTTTCAGTGAATGTTATTTGTGTGTTTAATTCTGATCACAGCTTTAATAACTATTCTTTTATTCATTAAAATCGTTTTAGAAGAATAATTATTTTCTAATTTCTTTGATAAATAATGGTTTCTCCATATAATAATTCATTCCTTATCGCACTACCTTCAAGTTTTAGTTTCGGGTCAAAATGTAGCCTGTCTCCTTCTTTAAGCTTTAATATCTGTACTAAAATATATCATAATTGGTATAGCGGTTTTGGTGGGAAGGCGTAGCAAATGTGTAACATTGAAATAAGTAGGTATTAAAATATATAGGATATATTTTTATCTCATTGTTATTATAATTTTAATCAATGCTATAAATGTAGTTTAATTGGTAGGTGCTACTAGTGATCGGATCGACTGTAGTTCATTAAATTTTCAACCGATTTCAAGATTGCCCAAAGACTTTAACAATATATAAAATAGTATATATATTATATGAGTGTGTGTGTCAAATACATAGTAATGTGTGCAAGGTTTATTTTATTCATTTTATCAAATATATTCATTCACTACTTTTATATAAACTATTATAATATATATAATACTCCAGGGATTCTGCTGTATCGGTGTTATAGATTAAATAAATAATATTTATTAACAACCAAATTTTATCAGTTGTATGCAAATAAACCTAGTCGAAACATGTTAATAATATTCACAGGCGCTAATATATTGTGTAACGTAATCAAGAATTAAAAAAAACATGTTTGTTTTTTATTTCGAGAAAGTCCGTAACGAATGTTATGTAATTAAAAAAAAATTACCGTCTCTATATCTGCACTGGACTTTTTAGCAATGATATTTAATCACTATTGATACGTTACGTATTATTTGACGTTAAAAATCTGTACTCATTTCCAACTTTGACAACCTCGCCAATTGTCTTGTTGGCGCTAAAATGTTCTCGCCTATGACAGGCGCTGGTTGCTACGCAACGTCATCTAGAGTGATCGGCATTCTGGTTTTCAAAATCCATGCGCTTATAACATATAGCAACGGTGTTATATAACTTGCTGTAAATGTTAATACTTAGTTAACATATTTATGAAAGTATTGATATTAATATTTTATATAAACAAGTGTGAACCGCAAAATAATAAATAACGTATGAAAATAAAAGGTCATTGTCCGTGCAAGTGTTTTAACTAAATAAATATATTTTTTAAATTTATTTTACATCTTATTATCATATTATATTCTATGTCATAACAAGGTACAAGGTTGTTTTTGTATGCAAAATGTATTCTTCACTCGAACAACTATAGTCTAACACAATATGTAAAAATTAAAATTAGCAATAAACAAAATCTTACTTTTCAATATCTAGGAATAATTATGTTAGTGGAATACGATATAAATGTATATGTAGTTACTTCACTACTACCTATTACACGCGTTAAAAATATTAAAAAAAGTAATTATTGAAGTCGTTACATAGATGTAAATACTTTTTGTATTTAAAATACAAAACATCTTGATTAAACAGTTAACCGAAAAACAGACGAAATTACTTTCACATTTACAATATTATTTTAGAGTATCGACATATATACTAATACATATATCAGTATCGTATCATAAAATGAAACGCTCACACTTAATAATGTGTATACAGTTTAATTATACGTTTATTTTTATTTGTAGCTCGCATTGTTGTAACTCACAAACAATGGCTGACTAACGTTTTATCGGTACCTTGGCAATGAAGCCGGGTCGTGAGGTCGATCGCTTAGACGGGCTCTAGTAGTCACGCAATTACCTAACATGTACAATTATACATGTATATAAAACGATAAATTACTATTACAAGATATATTAAATAAAAAAATTAAAACCTGGCTGCTTAATAACAATTTCTAGCACTTTAAAATCGATTACATTGGCTTCAAGAGATCACAAAGATTCGTCAGTTTTGACAGTTTACGCCCGCCATATTGAATTTTGCTAACGTCACATAGCCTATACTATACTCTGTAAAGAATACGAATATAATGACATCTGAAATATTATTTCTTCAACGATATATGAACTACCGCCAACGGTTTCTGTAGTTGTAATTAATATTTTCTAAAACCTCAGATAGACAAATGTCACCTTAGTCTACCCGTGATCACGAACGCTGCAAAGTGCTCGAAATGTCGGGATGATAAAAATAGTTAATATACGCGATTTAAACCCGTTTAAAATAGTTTTATTTCAATGAATAATAATCGCGAAAATCTAAGACAACGATATAATGACATCTAACGATTACATTTCCAAATCGGTCAAGTCGTTTAGACTGCCAAAGGTCATAATCTAACGGATACACCAACATATGTAAATATTTACATGCATGCGAAAATCCTAACCATCCTTCCGGGTCAGTCGGGTTAAAAGAGATGGAATACGTCATTTATTAAGACGCACGTCAATTTGTGAATTTTTCACAAAAAAAGATAAAATCATAATAAAAATATACTTTATTCAAGTAGGCTCTCACGAGCATTTTTGAATCGTCATACATGAAAAAAACAAAAAAAAAAATTACATCAATAATGAAGCTACCACCGGTTCGGAACGCAGATTCTACCGAGAAGAACCGGCAAGAAACTCGATCGTTACTCTTTTAAAATATTGTCAATAAAGATGCTGATCATCGTAAAAGATACATATATCTGCTTTTAAATAAAGTAAATAAAATTTTACTACAATATTTACTGTACACCACCTTCATCCCATAAAAATTTTCTTCCTCTATTAAACCCCTTAAGGAGATTAAAAATTTTTATTGCTATGCTTTTTACGGTTTATAAAGAACTATTTTCTTAATGGGTTCGTGTTTCTAGACCCATTAATTTAGACTGTCATTTATGTATTAAAGTTTCTCTTCAGAAAGTAATCATTATTTTTAAGAAAAGGTACTGTGAAAAGCGCTCGTAAACGTTTACTTTAAAATCATTGAATCAAAGCTATTATGTCAATCTATATAGCTGACAACGATTAGGTTAAACGATAGTCTAGTAGACTTTATTTTCTGCGTTTTTTAAACATTTACTGCCTTACTACAAAAGATTTAAACAGACGTTAAACGCGCGTCTAAGACAGTTTTGAGTTAAACATGCTTTAGACATAGATTAATATACGTTTAAGTGAGTTTAATAGATGTTTAAAACCTATTTTTGCTGTCAAATGTAACGTATAACATTTTGTCAATAAGTTTTTTTATAAGTTTAGTTTAATATTATCTAAATTGCTTGACAGCGAATAAACTCTACCCCTCTACCCGTGACCACGAACGCTGCAAAGTGCTCGAAACGTCGAGATGATAAAAATAATTAATATACGCGATTTAAATCCGTTTAAAATACTTTTTTTTTTTTCAATTTTTATTACTACTTTGACGTAACGTGAGATAAAAATAAAAAGTAATCAAATAAAAAATCGCGATATGACCTGTCAAATATACTATATAAGTGTAAAGCGAGAATTACATTTTTAAGTTTTGCTTTCAGACTTTCATAAAGATTTACATAAGTTATTTCTCATTGCTTTA
Organism: Hypolimnas misippus; assembly: GCA_037950945.1. Taxonomy (NCBI): domain Eukaryota; kingdom Metazoa; phylum Arthropoda; class Insecta; order Lepidoptera; family Nymphalidae; genus Hypolimnas; species Hypolimnas misippus. The sequence continues at coordinate 7,648,427 of JBBEEQ010000014.1, forward strand.
CACTTGAAAGAAGTCAAATAAACCGATTTCGTATCTCATGTACAAATTTCTCCCTGCAACGTTGGTATTAATAGTAACATAAATGAAGTACATTTTATTAATAATTTAGCTTCTCGTATTGGCATTAATACAAGCCCTAATAATACGCTAATGAACAACGAGCTGCCAAATGTGATATCTAAGATAGTACTTTAACAATCTTAATAATATAAAATTAAAAAATGGTAATTTATTCATTGAGATCATTTCAACTTTTTAGTGAGCCTCAACACGATACTTTTGATGCAAGCTGGTGAGAGTTCTTGTAATTCTGATTCCAGATGATACTGCACCATAACGTCAAGGTTACGGTCTGCTTTAACTTATATTGACGTTGTTAAAAAATATAATATAATATAAATAAATAAACGCATCACACTCAACGGCCCCCATTAAGGTCGCGTGACCTCGTGTCGGGGGTCCGGAAACACTCACAACACTAACACAAACCCAGACCACGACAAACATCCGTATGGCCAATACAGACATTTGCCGTGAGCGGGAATCGAACCCGCGGCCGTTAGCGCTTGAGTCAGTTGCAGTGACCACTGTGCCAACGTGTCTAACTAATAAAGATTTTTATACAATTTTCGGAAAAAATATAGGTATATTAACTAACATGATTTCAACCAAAATATCAATATTTTGTGACTATCAAGTTATCTGAAAACAATATTCGTACACGTATCAATGACAAATTGGAAAAAGATGATAAAACATGCAGTTATCGTGTATATGTGGTAATCGAACGCCCCTGTATAATAAATACAGAAAAAAACAGTACAGAGCGATTCGACTTACGCTCTATCGAGTTCCGTACAACTTAGACCAGAATCACGCTTGGTCAGTTTATATTATTTGTTAAAAGACTTAAGAGATTGTACTATAATTATCAAATTTGAAACTTGTGTGTACTACCGTTGTTACGATAGAACAAAAAAAAAAGAAAAAAAAACAAGACGCGTTTCTCGTTGGGGATTCCCCTTAATTCTTGACTTTTTATTATTTTTTGGTATAACACATTCTAATATATAAAATTCAATGTAAGATTAGCACTTTGCCGAAGATTAGATATAATATATTTAACATATAATGGGTGTCCGGTAAACTTATTCTACATTAGCTATACAATATCACTGATATTATGTACCTATAGATATGTTATATATTATATATTCTCATGGATTTTGTCACCCAAATTGCCGACAATTTGACTTTGAATACGTTGCCTAGTAACCAGGTAACGACATGAGTATGAAAAGCAAGAGTTTTTTTGGGTCAAAAAGACAATTGACGAGCTTTACAAAGTTGGAAATCGGTATAGATTCTTCTCGTGAAATGAACGTTACATATGTATAGTTATAAAATAATATATGTATGTATTTACTTATATTATTTAAAATAACGATTTAAAAGTTACATTAGAAGTAGGACAAAACAGACGATGCGCGATTACACTCACGTGTAATCTCAGTAAAAGGATCCTATTGAGGCATTGAACCCTAAAAATATTAACATATAATTTTCACTGTAACTAATCTATACGTGATTTAAAATCTTTTGATTATTCTATGTCCTTGAATAAGAGATAAGCTATTCGAGATTAAATAAGATAATTATGAAATTACGTTGTTTATCAATGTTATCTGTGTTATGAAAGTTATTAATCTTAAGCAAAGAATTCATTTGAGACAGTAATTACGTTCAATATTACTGAATGAAAGTTAACTATTTATTTTAAGCAACTAAAATCTATACATCTGTACAAATAAATAAAATGTGAAGTGTCTGTTTGTAACTTCAGATTAACAGGTTTTTACTAAATGCATATGAAAGTAAGGTATCTAAATCAAAAACACAATCTTTAAAATGTTTGTCTGTTTGTCGATTCCGGTTAATCTCTGAAACGACTAGACTGATTTTGAAGGAACTTTCACTCACAGAGAGCTAATGTTATAAGTAGCAACTTAGTCTACTTTTATTTTTTAAATGTAATTCATTTTAAATAATTGAAAAAATTTGAAACCAATGAATTAGTAAACAAAATTCGATTTATGTAGGGAAAGGATATGTTTACCACATTATATTTTAATATAATTTTTTCATAAATAAACGCGGGTTAAACCACGGGGCACAGTTAGTAGTAGTAAATATACATATCTTTATTTTATGGCTAAAATATTTCAGGTGTTTTGAAAATGCTTTTTAAGATTAGATTGTTTGTGAGATTATGATAAGCCATTGTTTATTGAAATGTATCGCTAATGCAATTATTTAAAATATTTATTTTGTATATAATATAGAAATAATTTCTAAAGAATTTTAAATGGTTAAGTATTTTAAATATGCGATAAGAAGACGTTGTATTGTTTTGGATCTAACCGTTAAATACTATTGCAATAATAAAACGTATTCAACCGACTTACAGAAAAGAGAAAAATAAAAGTTTCTTATTTCAGTAATTTTGTGTACATTAATAACTTCGCCGATTGTGCGGATTTGAATATAATTTTAGTATGATAGACTTTAGAGATGATCCTATATTTTGATTAAATACGGAAATGATATGAAATATTTAGAAAAACTTTATACTGAGCGTATTATAACAGATGTGGAAATGAAATAATTATTTTTAGAACTTTTTTTCCGTTTGTGTAGATTTTTGCGCAGTGTCACGGGAAACTTACGTATGAAATTGGTAGCTGTTGCCATAGTTGTATTGCAGGTCTAAGATTCAAATCTGGTACCTTGATACGCCGCCTAATAACCCAGTTTTTATAAAGAATGTTTATTTCACAAAGACAAAAGTCGCGAGCAAAATCTAGTATATAAAAGCAGTGGCGAATATACGAGTAGGCTAGAGCCTATGGCTGTTGATTTTAGGGGCGGTCTTTCAAGCTATTTTTATATATAAAAGCCTCACTCTAAAAAAAATCATATTTATATAATCAAATACTAGGTCTATATAGGCAATTAAAACATATACGTTTTTAATAATTTATATACTTTTTTACCATTTGCGTCGCGTTTGGTTGCGATATGGGAACGGGTGACATCTACATATCATCGAAATATGATTGTGATATCGGTATCGAATTGTAGGGGTCGGAAGGGGTAGCCTACATTGGGTACAAAAAGCCTACAGGCGGCAAATGTGTAAATACTGTTTGATATAAATTGAGCCGGAATGATGTAGTGGTTAGCACACAAGAATCTCAACCGATGATCGCGGGTTCAAACCCCGGCTAGCACCGCTGAGTTTCAAGTACTTAATTTGGGTTTAAATTCATCTTTAACTCAACAGTGAATCAAAAAATCAAAATCAAAATATGCTTTATTCAAGTAGGCTTTTACAAGCACTTTTGAATCGTCAATACAAAAACAAAAGAAATTTAAACACTAATTAATTAATTAATTTACCACCGGTTCGGAATGTAGATTCTACCGAGAAGAACCGGCAAGAAACTCGATAGTTACTCTTTTTAAAAGTTTTACGATGGGTACATACATTTATGAGTTATAATCGTAATGAAACCTGCCAAAAGAATTCTGACCCATGTATATCTAGCAACCCGCAGTGGAGCAGCGTGGTGGAAGCTCTAAATCTTCTCCTTAATAGGAGAAGAGTCCTTAGCCGAGCAGTGAAACATTTACAAAGTGTTACTTGACTACTTTTAATAGAAATTATTTTTTGTTGCAGGCAACATTAGCGCCGTGTTCACGTACAAGTGGAAAGGCGAGGAGATCACGCGCCTCGTTGACAACGGCACCAAGGTCATCATCGCGATCATCAAGGGCCGAACTTTCACCCACATTAGCAACAACATTAATAAGTAAGTGCATATTTTATGTTTTATGAAACGCGCCCGTTCTAATTAAATTAAAATATATTTTGTACAAAAGATTAGGATGTGTAAAAAGATGTTGAGTTAATTGTTTTTAAGTTTGTTGTGATTGTGCGTGTGCTTATTAATAATCTATTTTCTTTATTTAAATTTTCCAAATGTTTATCTTTTAGTTGGCCTTTCTTTACCAAAATTGTTGTTAAAATGTTTCTATATTTATTATTAAAATATTGAATTCATGATTGTTGTGTATATAATATTTCGGTTTCATTTCCACGTTTTCCTTACTATTTGTTATGCATATTTTTTTCTTTTAAACCGCACCCTTTTACGGAGTCAGCGCGAACGAGAGTGGTTCAATTTACTCGTATGTACATAAAAAGATAGATGAAAAATTGCATCTGTCAAGCATAGCTAGTATATAAGGGCGTTTATACAACTGGCGGATTTACCAGCAGGTTGAGTTTGAGCCTAGGGCGGCGGGCAATAAAAAGAACTTTTCTATCTTACAAAAATTTTCACTTCAAAAAGATTCATATTTATATAACCGAATGTTATTAGATACACAGAAACAATTCAATATGAATTTTTTTCACAAATTTTGTATTCATGCTTGGTTGCGATGCGGGATCGTGTGATATTGTATTATCGGAATGTGATTGTGAAGTAGGGTATCGAATTGTAGGCGTCGGTAGAAGCAGCAATATTTGAATAGCCTACTGACGACAGTGAATAGTCTACAGCTGGCAAATTTGTAAGTCCGCCTCTGTACAACTGGTGTATTTTCGACATATTCGCGTATACACGAGCGAACGTAAATGCTTATGTATCCTTAGAACGAGTTTTGATAATTTCCGAAAACGTAATTTGCGATCGGGTATTCTTTGTCTAATTTTGTATACGTTGACTAGCCGCGCCACACTAAAATTTTTGTTAGAGCCGCTGTGAGTCAATGTATGTAGAATAAGTCAAAGGATATTGGTCGAAAATTATGTTAATAAAAACTATCACAACTCGTACTAGTAGTATTGAGGGTCTCGTGTGAGATTCTCGTGTTTTGCAATAGATGGCGCTGTATTTTTTCCATACTGAATCGGATCATTTCGATCGGATCTTGATCAAATTATAGGGCCGTCCTTATAACATAAGGATAACGCTCGATCGCTCGCCGAAAAAACGTCAGGTGTGTAAATACCCTTAGCTAGGAAGTTTAATAATAAATTATAGTTACGCTAAAAGTATAGGGCGAAAATTACATTTGTAAGTTTTACTCTCGAGACCAATATAAAATTACTCTGTAACTTAGTAACGGATACGCCATAAGTAGTTAGGAATGCTGTCAATGTCAAAAATAAGGCACTTATGTAAATGTTTATGAAAGTCTGAGAGCAAAACTTATAAGTGCAATTCTTGATTAACTGCTAAATGACATATTGACTAGTTTCCTTTGTACTTTGTGTTCTTTTGCGCAATATTTGCTTTTATTTTGGTTTTTTTAAGAAATATTTAATGGTCATAGTGCTTGCTTTATTTTTTATTAGAGTAATAAAATCATTACAAAATTCAAAGTTATTTTAATTAGATTAGAGCCAGTGGATTTTAATACAAAATACTTCAACTATTTGTCGAAAAATAAAATATACTTAGGTAATAATAAAAATTAAAAATATCATTTACCTTAAAATATGTATTAGTAGATATTTATATTTCGATTATTATTATTATTATTAAAAAAATACACAAATCATCATTTCATATTAAAAAGTATTATTAACAGACAGATTGGCGCAGTGGTCACTGTAACTGAGTGAAGCGCTAACGGTCGCGGGTTCGATACCCGTACACGGCAAATATCTATATTGGCTGTACGGATATATGTCGTAGTCTGGATATTTATGTTTGTGTTGTGTATTTCCGGATCCCGACACAGGATCCTAATGGAGACCGAATGTGATGCGTTTATTTATTTATATTATTTAATTTTTATATTCCACTTAGCAATAACACAAGTCTTTGCACGATGTACTTATTTGTTCTTACTTGTAATGTTTACATATATACCCATTGCTTCCAGGACGTCTGTTCTGTTCGTGTCGATATCGTTCATCGTGCTGATGGTGATCTCGCTGGCCTGGCTCGTGTTCTACTACATACAGCGCTTCAGATACATACATGCTAAGGATCGGCTCTCGGTGAGTTCTTAATTCGAATAATACATAGATTATCGCTACTTTCTATTTTCCCGCCTCTTTATATTCTATCTGAATGATCACTGATTTTTATATAGTACGTAAAACTAAACAAGTCATAAAGCTTAAAAAACTATAACCCAAATACGTAAATAAATTCCGTTATATAACGTTTTGATAAAATTTATATAACAAATGTCATCGGGGCCATTATTACGAATTTATGAATATCTCATTGATTAAATTCAGTAGTTTAGGTGTTACTGTGGGACATATATATAAGTAAATATCGTGAATTTTTTTCAGAAACGACTCTGCTGTGCTGCTAAGAAGGCGCTGTCAAAAATACCCGTCAAGAGCCTTAAATCTGATGACAGGGTGAGTGGACACACGCGCTAACTTAATTAATTTATTTATTTAAAAAAGGTACATTAACATCATACATAACAGTTATAGATAACAGAGAAACGTTGCAACAATTTTTTTGAAGTCGATATGAGTGACAATTATACACAACATTTACATAGAAAGACTAACCACCTTACTATAAACAAATTAAACATACGTTAAACGCGTGTCTATAAAATCCTGTACTATATAAATCCGTGTCTAAAGACAATTTCGTTTTTAACTAATACTTAAAACCTATTTTAGCTGAGGCTCAAAAGGGCTTGAACCCAGGGCCGTAAAACAAGTTAAATAAAAAAAAAACTATTTTAGCTGTCAAATATGACGTGTGATATTTTATTTCTATATAATTTTACATGCCATAAACCAATGAATTGAATTGAATTTTACATGCAGTGTACTCGTAGCAATTTTGACAACATTTTAAACAATATTTAATTTTTAAACACTGTTTAAGCACACAGTGTTGAACATGTTTTTATTACATCTTTTGTAGTAAAGCAGTTATTGACTACGTGTTCAATAAAAATAAATCAAAAAATCAAAATATACTTAATTCAAGTTGACTCACGAGCAGTTTTAATCATCAATACAAAAAAAATACATTTATAATTAAGCTACAACCGGTTCGGAATGTAGATTCTACCGAGAAGAAATTCAATTATATGTTATTCTTTTAAAATTTTGTCATGTCAATATTTTTTTTTATTTTAAAAATTAAGCATTTAAATTACTAAAAAAAATACTAAAAAATTCTAAAAGATATTACTTCTCGTCTTGTTGTCTCCACTGGTGACAGGAGGGCGCATTTTTCGCCTAGAAAATCATAATTGCGATTCAAAGGGGAAACGCTGCTATTCTTGCTACCATTCCGCGCGGACATGATTTATACAGTCATTATTACGATTTGTAAATAGTTACTGTAACGTATGTAGGTTTTATTATACTATATATTATAACTGGCCACTACATAATATCTATATAGAGGAACAATAAACGTCAAGTCAGTGTGTTCTGACCAGCAGATAAATAAGCGTTTGAGTTCTACTTAAATACATAAAAGTTACGTTTAACTTTTTGTATACATTATATTGTAATTTTATTTTATATAAAAATTAAGTAAAACAAATGAAACAATACAAAAACAAAAACAAAAATTAAGATAAATACAAATAACTAGCTGTCCCTTGCGGTTTCACTCGTGTTTATGGTTACTGCTTTGCTCCTATGCGTCGTAGCGTGATGTAATATAGCCTAGCCTTCCTCAATAAATAAACTATCTAACACAAAAATAATATTTCGATACGATCCAGTAGATCCTGAAATTAGTGCCTTCAAACAAACAAACAAACTCTTCAGCTTTATAATATTAGTATAGATTAAATATTTTAATTTAAGTTACCTTAACTTGCAAATTGCTGGTAAACTTTAATCTTAAACATAGGTAGGGCATCAGAAAATATATCGAAAATGGTAATTTTGAAGCACATGTTATTATATTTGAAACAAAGTCTATTCATAGGACAATGTTTGCCGACGTTTGTACGCGAAACAGATGTGTGAAATGTTTTCGTAATAGGTTTTCTTAGTGATCTTGAAGGTATTGAGATGGTGACATATGGCAGAAGTTGCTCGCTCTTAACTACCCCGTTAATTATTTTATATAAACATGTTGCTTAATCACTGTCCATCATTATGATATACCTAGATATTTCTTCATTTCTCTCAGTTATACCAGGGTCTGCTTATTACTAGTTTAGATATTGACGAGTTACTGATTTTTACACAGACCGACATCTAACCTCCGCAACCCCTGAATGCAAGTCAGTAACCATTGAGACTAGAATAATTTCTCTACTATCAGAGAAAAGATGATTGTTATAACCACTGACACTGACTGCTTCAGTCAGTGTTTAGTCTCTTCGAGGCACGGTGGGGACAAGACAAAACACTCAGATCTAGGGCAAATATTTATACAAAAACAAATATCCGTCCCGAGTGAGAATCGAACTCGCAACCATCAGTGTTAAACTACATTCACTACCTTTAAATACTACCATTGCACAGGTCGTACTTTTTGTCGAAATTGAACAATTTTTTTTTTAATTTATAAAACTTGTTAAAACGTACAGAAAATATCTCAACAACGTACTTAAAAACAAATTACAGTGACAGTTAAAATACTTAGCAGTTAACAACTTAATTTCCTTTTTTAAACATTAAACATAAAAAATATAATTTCATCGTTAACTGCTTACATTAAAATGTAGTTCCACAACTTTCAATCTGCGAATTGAAACGCGAATTGTTAAAGTACCCTCCACTGACAATTATTCTCGACTGCGGCTGGGACGAACGAAGTACACCCATTTCATACAGTTATTTCGCTTCTAGAGCGAGGAACGGTGGCTTGCGTTAACTTAAGTGCCGTTTTTTAATCGTTCTACCATTACTATAGTTTATTTTATACAGAAATAAATGATTTTTAATTAAATTTATTTTTTATGTATATGTTGTAATTTTATTTTCAGCTAACGTTACCTCGCGAACTCGTCTTCGTAAAATTTGGCTATATCGTTCTCTCGTTTACATAGCACAGAGTATCTTTCGCTTTAAGAGATTTTACTTTTATACTTAAGAATTGGCGTAGGTATTTATAGTTGTATAGTCATAGTTATGAAATGAAATTAAATATTAAATAGTAATTTTAATAAGCTTAATCGTTACTTTACAGTTCTGAATATTAATTAAATAGAATACCGAAATGTCAATGTACTTTGGCTCAATGTTAATGTGACGATCGCGTAATTAAATTGTAGTCTGAACACTTGTACAATCTAGTGGAAAGTATGCTAGTGTATGTATACATATTTTGACTTTCGACTTACCTTTCGAACGGTACAATTACGACCACAAGACTTATTAAAAACATAAGAACCGACTTCATAAGCAAAAAACGTTTACTAGAATGAAATACTTATTTCTGTTATTTTAATTTTAAAACCAAACTACTAAACTGATTTTGATGAAATTCTATGGCACCAACTGGAGTATTATATCATTAAAAAAAAAAAGAATTACCAAATCGGTTCAGCACTTTTCGATTAATCGGTGAAAATACATAAAAAAAGCCTCTAACGCATTGAAAACATCCTCCTTTTTTGGAAGTCGGTTAAAACACATACACATCGTAGATTTATAAGACGCGGCGTTCCGATTTATGTGTTTTGGCCCTAAAGCCTGCGTAAACGTACACCTAGAATACTATATCTCGTTATATATTTCTACTAAATTATGCAAGCACCTGGTATGTAGCTGGACTATGATGTCTCTAATTCAAGGATTATTTAGTTTCACATCATTAAAGTAAAATCAAGAAATTTTTAGTCGACTTTAAAAAAATGAGGTTCTCAATTCGTTGCTCTTTTTTTTTAAATGTTTGTTACCTCAGATCTCCCTCATTTTAAAAGATATTAATTTTTTGTTTGAAAGGATATGTAAATGTCCCAAAGAAGCATTGAAATCAGTTTAGTGAATTGATTTTAAAATTGAATTAACTGTGTCGTGTAGTAAACGAAATTGCGTTTTTGGCTTTTAAAGTCAGTTCTTCGTTTTTAGTGTTACTTATAGTAAATATATTACTCATGAAAGTAGATACTTTTTTTTATATAAATAAATAACGCATCACACTCAACGGCCCCCATTAAGATCTCATGATCTTGTGTCGGGGGTCCGGAAACACTCACAAAGCTAACACAAACACCCAGACCACGACAAACATCTGTATGGCCAATACACGCGTTTTCCGTGAGCGGGGATCGAACCCGCGACCGTTAGCGCTTTAGTCAGTTGTAGTGACCATTGCGCCAACGCGTCTGTCATATACTATTTGTGTCTTGAAAGAATTTTTCTGAAATCCCATGTTTTAGATGTTGATTAGATAAAGGTCTAGACTACAATGCCGCATTCAAATCATAAATGATATACAATGATGCCATTATACGATAATCGTTATTAGGTCAAATTGTATTAGAAATTATTGCATAATCAATAAAACAATTGTTTACACAAAGCGACAACTTTATTTTTATGAGCTTTATAAATTACGAGAAGCGATAAATTTATAATTGTCTATTTATTAGCTGCAAAGATAAAACGTTATTTATGAATAAGCGAAATGGTTTTTGAGATAAAAATAATTAAGTCTTAGGTACGAAAGTGATCGAAATTCCAGTAAGTTAATACTCTTTTATTGCGACATTGATAAGAATAATAATTGAAGACAGACGAGTGAAGGTGATTTATCGTAAAATTCTAATTTCAAAAAAATTGAGTTAAAAATTTTGCTAAAACATTTAATACGTTCATCGAAAAATGGTTTATTTATAATTAATAAGGTTGTGTTAAGTTTTGACATTTTTGTATACACAATTATTTTATCCTCGCATTTAACAGCGAAAAGTCCAACATGCGACAAATCACCTTCTTCGACTATAAGTTACTAGCTGTCTCTCACGGTTTTGTTTACACTTAGTCGCAGCATAATAGCCTATTACTTTCCTTAATAAACAGGCTATCCAACAGATTTTTTTAAATCGAATCAGTATTTTCAGAGATCACCCCCACATACAAACAAATTTTACCTACTTATAATATTAGTATAGATATTTTTTTTTACAAAATGATTAAATTGTGCTTGCGTTTTGTTGTTCCAGGAAGTGCAGGGCGATGGCGAGTGCTGCGCGATATGTATCGAGCCCTATAAGGTGTCTGAAACGCTCCGCTCACTACCTTGTAGGTGAGTAAAGAGCCTTTGTTGTAAATAATGTCGTGTAATCATCACGTGATTAATGAGAAATACAATTTTTTGTATACAATTAGTTATTTTTCTTGTTATATAAAGTAATATTAATATTTGATAAAGAAAAGCAAACATTGCAAATAATATAGCGAGGAAAATCGCTTGAGACAAAAAAAAGTAGTGAAGTCCACAGAGTATATAAAATAAAGCATTTTTTTTATTACAGACACGATTTCCACAAGAACTGCATCGACCCGTGGCTCTTAGAACACAGGACATGTCCCATGTGTAAGATGGATATACTGAAGTACTATGGATTTGTGGTGAGTTGTTTTACCTGAAATTGCGTGTAGACGGATTTACCCCATGAACCATATTCTAGTTATCAAGATCGGCCTCGAGACTCTTTTAAGTATTTTTTACTATACCTTACAATTTCGATTATCGAGATTTGGCCATCAATTATCTGTTAAAAAAGTCATATCGCCGGGGATACGGCAAAACCGCGTATCTAACTTTTCATCTCTCCATCATTTTTGAAACCAGCCATGAAAGATTTCATACTCCTATCATTTTTGATAAAAATAAGGCCTTATGGTCATTTTCCATTACGTAGTGTATTGTATTTTTAGTGTCACCGACTATTTATGTTATTGATTCTTCCGGTATATGCAGGTTGCATATGCCGGGAGAAATTCTGACACACGTATATCCGCCAACCCGCAGTGGAGCAGCGTGGTGGATTAGGCTTTAAATCTTCTCCTTAATAGGAGAGGCCTTTACTCAGCAGTGGGAAGTTTACAACATGTTACTTTACTTTCAAAGATGGATCTTATTGCAATAGCTAGTAACGCGGTTTTGCACTATCCCCGACGATGTGTAAATAGCACGTGAATATGATGTGTACAATTGTTCGCAGTTCACGGGCAGCCAGGAGAGCATCCTGCAGCTGGAGGCGGACGACGCGCGCGGCGCGCTCAGCCCCTCGCGCGCGCGCCACCCGCTGACGCTGGTATGCTCACACTCTTAACGATTACTATGCATCGAGACGAAATTGCCAAGAGTTCAATTGGAGTTTAATTTAAGACATTTCAAATATACCCTAAAAATTACCAACCACCCAAAAACAGTTTTTTTTTTGTTAGGTATATTAATGATCTGATATTTAAAAATAACGTTTTATTTTTTTAATCATTATAAGAGTTTTTTTATCGTTAATTTCTTTGTATGTAACAGTTAGTATAGTTAGTTAATATTATCGTAGAACGTTACGTCGGCTCACGAATTGCAAGTTTATGTTATCAAATTTGTCATCATTTAAAAATAATTGTCTATATTTTATTCGAGTGCATTTGATTTAAAATGAGTATTATTTAACGTTGAAAGGCACTCCTCATACACAGGTTAATTCCTATTGTAATTATCCGTGTTCCTACATAAATTAAACATTGTAAAAAAATTGTAATAGAATAGGACGATTGTGTTACTTTCAATGTAATCTTGGTTTAAATAAATAAGTGTAATTTGAAACGATTCTGATGTCCTCAGCTGTCGAGCGACGACTCGTACTCGGAGGCGGGCAGCGCGCGCAGCTCGCGCGCCGCGTCGCCCGACCACCTCGTGCCGCCGCCGCCGCGCGAGCGGTGCGTACCGCTACGCTGTGTTACACTGATGACAGCACAGCGCTGTAACACACTACTTTCATGACAGTACACGACTTGTATGACTGTACACGACTTGTATGACTGTACACGACTTGTATGACTGTACACGACTTGTATGACTGTACACGACTTGTAGGACTGTACACGACTTGTATGACAGTACACGACTTGTATGACTGTACACGACTTGTATGACTGTACACGACTTGTATGACTGTACACGATTTTCATGACAGTACACGACTTGTATGACTGTACACGACTTGTATGACTGTACACGACTTGTATGACTGTACACGACTTGTATGACTGTACACGACTTGTATGACTGTACACGACTTGTATGACTGTACACGACTTGTATGACTGTACATGACTTGTATGACTGTACACGACTTGTATGACAGTACACGATTTTCATGACAGTACACGACTTGTAGGACTGTACACGACTTGTATGACAGTACACGATTTTCATGACAGTACACGACTTGTATGACTGTACACGACTTGTATGACTGTACACGACTTGTATGACTGTACACGACTTGTATGACTGTACACGACTTGTATGACTGTACACGACTTGTATGACTGTACACGACTTGTATGACTGTACACGACTTGTATGACTGTACACGACTTGTATGACTGTACACGATTTTCATGACAGTACACGACTTGTATGACTGTGCACGGCTTGTATGACAGTACACGACTCGTATGACAGTATACGATTTATATGACAGTACATGACTCGTATGACAGTACACGACTTATATGACAGTTCACCAATTTCAAGACACTACACAAACACAGTAATATTATTATAATATCAAGGAAAACTATCAGTAGTAAAAAAGATAAAATTTAATTTTCTATATTAAATTTGTTTATATAAGTAGATAAAACATTCGTTAACACCGAACAAAAATACTCACATGAACCCTGTTCCTGCAGATCTTGCGAGGGCTCGCCCGTCCACAGCGAGCGAGGCGATCGCGCGCGAGGCGAGGCGAGCGCCAGCGCGGAGGCCGCGCGCGACTGAACCCCTCCCCCTCCCCGAGCGCCCGCCCCGCAGTGATGTGTTCATTCAGAAATCACCACTCAATACTCAAAAAGCAAAAAAAAATGACTTCCAGTGATAGTATCGGTGGATGAGTGATATTTTTTTATGATAATGAACTATTTAGTTGTATCGTCTAGTGTTAGATAGGAAACACCGCGACTCCGCCTAGTCAACATGTGTCCTTGTACCGTTACGATGGTGCGCTTCTGTCGGATTAGTGTTGCTAGATACGAATAATAAAGTACATCTTTTTATGAGTGTTATCTGCAATGAAAATGATTTTTGCTTGAGAATGTCGTATGTTCATTTTGTCATTATATATATTTCAAAATAAACGTTACGTACTCTTTTAGTAGGAATTATGTGTTCAAAATTGTTATCTAATTAAAAAAAAAAAGAATAAAAACAAAAAAAAAATATCAGAAGCGCACGATCGTAACGCATTAGCTGTACTTAAAGAAGTATCGTTAAATAATTACGCCAAAATAGTTATAAATTTAAAAAGACTTCTTTCTGTGCGGTCCATATTGTTTGTACAGTAAACGCCATTCGTGAATGATCGAGCCCTCGAAATTGTACTTAACATTTTGGATGATCTCATAATTGTATCCTTAATATTGTCTTATCAAAATCATTTGGGTGTTTGTATCGGTTGTGGCCCTCCCTACTAATAATTGCAGATAATGTCCGTCCATTGTTGGTAATGAGTACTTTCTTTCTTAAAAACCCCAAAATATAATCAATTTGTTGTGCTTTTCCCCCTTAATGTGATAATTTAGGATTTGATAGTCAATATGTTACATGCTAGATATATTTTAATATTGCGTTTACCTCTAGGGCTAACACCATATTTCAGTTGCTAGGAACAGCGGTAGGACTGTGTTTTATAATAACTTCGTGGCTCTAAATGGTAGTTAATAAAATCTAGTCTGAATTTTAACTACGAATTATATCGCTTTTGAGACCATTGTACCTAAACGTGCCTAAATTTTCGGTTCTATATTTACAATTATTAACCAAAGTCACAATAATTATCTAAAAGCGATGTTTTTCGTTCGAACATTATATTTAAGAGTAAGCTAAGTGAGCATTTAAGTTATTACTTACTATACCATTTAAGGTACTTATTATAATGAAATCCATTGGATTTAATATTAACAAGGAGACTGGTATGTACTTTATGTAACTACAGATATCGTGTAAAAATATATTTACATTCCCTTCTTAAAATGTTCTAAAATCGTACTCCCGAGTGTGTACAACATGTGTTGAAATAAAAACCAAGACAGTATTGACATTTGCGTTTTATTCACAGACTAAGAAGCTTCGAACTGACGCAAGTATTGCATACTTAGAAAACGACGAAAAACTGGAGCAAAAATATTACATTTACTTCATTATTGTTAAACCTAAATGTTTTAACCCTCTCATACAAATTCGTTTAAGAATTTGAGATTTTACATTTTCTAGTTTCAGACGTATTATCAATTTATAGAACAAGAAGATATACATTTAGTTTTCCTTATACACAACTAACAACAATATTCATAATTTAAAAACGTTTTTCTTAAACTTACATCTAAAAGTAAAAGATAAAGTTTACACTACAGAAGAAATATTTACAAAGAATACATTTTAGAAGAGAATTACATATAAGTTTTACTCTCAAGAGCGGTATACAACAATTCTGTAAGCTAGTAACAGATACGTCGTAAGTAGTTAACAAAGCTGTGAATGACAAAAATAAGGCACTGACTGTCAATTATTTCAGGTGTTATTAAGCAATGAGAAATAATTTACAAACTTTTTTAATTTTTAATGATAAGAGAGCGTTCAATAACAGAAAATTATTTCAGTTAATTCTTAACCTCGCTGTAGCCCTTATTTTTGTTTTGCCTTAGGATGGCTATCATTTTTTCTAATTAATATTTTCATAATACAAAACGAGTGAAATTATGCAAATAAATTTCTTTACATTACTTAATCAACAAAAATCTGTGCATGTACGAAGTACAAAAGTTTTATTACTGAAAAAAAAAACAAATTAAGTTGCAACTAAAAAATAGACGGTAATGATATTTAGATTTTATTCTTATTACACGAACACCTTACACAGTTAATAATTTTGAAACAAGTATTACATACTCGAGAAAATCACACATTTTCAAAGAACTAGAATTTATTATTTAAACATGATTGCTCCATTATAAGATGGTAATTTAGCCTAAAAATTCACATTATACCATTAAAAAAAATTATATTTAAAAAGAAATATACTACTTTCTTAAGACATTTAGATATTAGACATTTCCTATTATCACAATTAAAAGACTACATTCGAATATTATTAAGACGAAATGCAATTTTATTATTTGAACATCAAGATTCGTAATTCATGATTTTAATATATCTAGTAGTAATTACCTATTGGTACAGCAATGATCTCAAGCTTACGTACTTGCTCTTAAATATCTCTTTTTCACTCATAAATTGCTATTTCTGCTCATAAGTTCAACAGAGTGACTTGTTAAATGTATGTATATCGTCGGGGATTGTGCAAAACTGCGTAACTAGCTTTTGCAATAAAATCCATCATTGAATCAAATGTTAAACTTCACTATCGATATAAAAAAGCTAGATAAAAATTAAATAATCGATATTTGTTAAATTAATACTTAACATAAATATATTTGACATCGTCTGTGACATTACAAGTACAATACTAATGGAAAATGATTATAAGGCCTTATTTTTATCAATAATGCAATTTAATTTAATATTTGGTCCAAATTTAAACGTTATAGGAAAAGCTAGATACGCGATTTTGCAGTATCCCCGGTAATAGTTTCAGGACACAGATAAATTAAAATTAAACTACGCGTACCACAAAAATATTTACAACCAAACTTTGGGACCGAACTTTTCCGAATAACAGTCATTGATTTATGATTCAGGCGATTTCCACAATCCCCAACGGACCGCACAGTTCCTTGAGGAAGAAATCGTCGAAATTAAACTCCGATCATTTATCCCAAAGACCGCCCTCTTTCATCTTCGCTTGGAAGTATTTCTCTAATGTGTTTGCACATCTGTAAAATGGTACAAATATTTTCAATTATAAACTTATGCATCACTTTATTTCAACATCTTTAATTACAAATGTATCAATTTGCAAATGACAATCCTTAAAAAAGATTTTTATGGATGTAATCACATAATGATTCTTTATTAATGGGAAGTTACACAAAATAATAAAACACAATTTTACGAAAAACCGAATAAATTGTAAATGACGGAATATTAAATATATATTTTTATATAAAATATTATTGTGATAATGGTTTTATTCGAGTATTCAAATTGTACTTAATTCATAGACTTTAAAAACACTTTTAAACCATCAATTTTCAACATCAGTTTATCGATACTTATAAATATGTCAAATAAAACAACTCGTAACCTGGTTACAGTGACCAAGATGACCTTACAAAAATAAAACAAGGCACTGACAGTAAATTCTTTTAAGTGTAAATCAACTTACGCAAATCTTTATGAAAGTCTGAAAGCAAAAATTATAAGTGTAATTCTCGCTTAATATCTATTAATATGATACCTGTAATAATCCGTATCCGGCGAATTGTATAGCCTGCAGTTGGAGAATATCCGCGCCATGTCCGCCGCGAACAGTCGCCGAGAGGAATAGTAGCGTGCCTTCAAACGCTCGCCCATTGTGCGCAAATCTAGCGGAAATAAATACTGTTTTAAACCTAGATATTAACAAATTATGGTAAAAATTAACTGTCGATGTATGTAGGGATTTCATATTGAGAAATTGTGTATATTGTGGTAAGTTAAATAAAAAAAATATCAATATTCCGAACTTAATAAGTGAAGTATTTCTATCAGAAAAAAAAAGTATAAAATTACACTTTTTTTTAAACTAAATTATATTGCATGATTAGTTATTGTAAATGTGCAATAAAACGTATTTTAAATATAGTTAACAACAAAAATGAAATTATAATTATTCTCACCCATTGGATACTTGATGTGATCGTAGTAATCTGGTACTTCAGATTTATCCACAGGTTTTAAGAAAGGCCAGGCCGCCGCGTGGTTCTTAACCTGAAATAAAAACAACAGATGTTAAGTTAATGTTTAGGTTCGTTTTATAAGTGGTGTAACGTGTATTGTATACGACTGTATGTGTGTATATGATTGCACGTGTATAAGAATGAGGACACATGTAGCGTATAATGTATACAAGTGTAAGTGTATAGTATATTTGTATACAAGTGTACGTGGAGCATGCATGTGTTCACGTGTGCTAGTGAGGTGCGTATGAGTATATGAGGGTATGTGTAGCGTGCATGTGTATACAAGCGCAAGTGTAATGTGTCTACGAGGAACGTGTGTGTACGAGCGCACGTGCGCGGCGTGCGAGCGCGTACCGCGTGCAGCACGGCGCGCAGCGCGGCGGGGTCGGGCTCGGCGTCGGCGGGCGGGCGCGCGGCGCGCGCTTCGCGCCAGCCCGCCTCGCGCACGCCGGGGATGCACTCCACGGGGATGCTGCGCACCTGCACGAGAGCGACACTCTTAGGCGAAAATCACGCGTGTTTCACGAGTAAGTCACCTACACCTCGTTCACCCTCTCGAGGACAATTCTACTATTTAATTCATTTACAACTGTACAACATAAAGAAACCAAAAAAAAAAATTACAATTGTTTTGTACTTTTCGAAGGCCATATGTATTTCAGTGTAAAATTATCAAAAATGTTTTTTTTTTTAATCCAGGTTAGGATGTCATATAAATCAGGAAATATACCCGCATTTGTCGACCATCTGGTAATCCTAACGAAAGTGTGTCGATTTTAATATAAGGCAAGTTCAAACTCGCGCATAGTAAAGTCAATGATAGTGATAATATATGATAGTGTTGTAAACTTATGGAACGTTCTCGGCAGTTTTAAGACAATTATACTATAATCTTTATTCATTTCGTAATTAAAAACATTCCGAAACGAAAATTTTCAACTATTTATGAAAACTTCCAATTATTTGGACATATATAATTATATTAGAAGTATTTAAACAGTTAAATTAAGGAAATGTCTTAACAGCTGTCCCGGTGCCTAATTTAGTGTTCTTCACAGCGTCATGCGCATAGTTCAGACCACTGCTAGGTTCTATTATGAAACAACAGACAGTAAATTTTTTGTCGTGTGCAATCAATAATAAACAATATATTATGTAAATTTTATTGTGGATCTCACAAACTATTTATCATGTTCAATATTAAGACTACATCACATTAAAATAATTTTTCGAATT
The DNA here is from genome assembly GCA_037950945.1 of Hypolimnas misippus. Taxonomy (NCBI): domain Eukaryota; kingdom Metazoa; phylum Arthropoda; class Insecta; order Lepidoptera; family Nymphalidae; genus Hypolimnas; species Hypolimnas misippus. The sequence goes on from JBBEEQ010000014.1 coordinate 7,667,775, forward strand.
GAACTAGAATATACCAATTAGTGATGTGCTGGATTGCTAAAAATGTATAACCACTGATATGGATACGAACGATACGAATATGGATATTTGACATCAAGATACAGATACGAAATATTGCAATATAAAAGCCAAACACAAGATTTTAAGGAACAAAAAATATAATCTAAATGTAATTAAATAATTTTTCATTGCTACATAATCACTTATATAAAAAACTCATCTACTTATTGAAAATTAAAAGGGTAAAAAATCCGACAAAAAAGTAACGGATATCCGCGAATACGGATACGGATATCCGGCACATCACTAGTACCAGTACAGCAATAATAGAAGCTCAATTTATTCGTCATATAATGTTTACATAATAAAAAAAATTGTACTTACGCCTTCTTTGAAACAATTTAAGCCAGGGTGTATTTTACGGACCTCTTTCTGCCGCATGTCAATCAATTTCTTCACTATCTGTAAAAGGAAAAAGTAATCTTCAATAGAGCTAAGGCCATCTATATTAATATTATAAAGCTGAAGAGTTTGTTTGTAAGTTTTTTTGTTTGTGTGAACACGCTAATTTCAGGAACTTCTGGTTCGAATTGAAAAAATATTTTTGTGTTAGATAGTTTATTTATTGAGGAACGCTATAGGCTATATTACATCAGGTTACGACTCAGAGGAGCGAAGCAGTAACCATAAACGCGAGTGATACCGCAAGGAACAGTTAGTAATAAGATAAGACTTTTAAAAAAAAGGGGAAAATAAAACAAAAACAGTAAAGAAGTAAATATTATAATTACCTCCTTCTGCCTGCGTATGACCGCTGTGAAATGTGTGTAGACAATACGGGGGTTGAGTTCACAGTGCATGAGTGTGGCTCCCTCATAATCCTTGATGTAGCCGGAGAACATTGCTCGGGGTAGCTTGATGTCCTTACTGAAGCCCTGCTTCTTGAAATAACCTGTTTAGATAGAAGATATTCTAATTATTTACCATTTGAAGCAATGATGGTGATAAAAAAATATATTATAGGATGTGAATTTTGACGTGTGGGTGTGCTGGCAGCATTACCGGAATCGATATTTTAAAAGTAAAAAAAAAAATCATTTTTTTTAATTCCTTTTTATGGAAAGTAAAGTTCCGTTTAAGTATTGATTTTTACAATATGGATTCTATCTTATACTAAGTGAGAATTACATTTGTAAGTTTTAATGTCGTGATTGACATAAAACACTTCTGCAATCGAGTTACCTAGGTAAATTGATATTGATATATTTATTGTTATCCACAGAAAAGTCACTGACAGTAAATTCTTTCAGATGTAAAGCAAGGCCAACTTATGTTAATCTTTATAAAAGACTGAGACCAAAACATGTAAATATGTGAGAATTTATGAATATGTGTGTTCCTCTTTCACGCAATTTTTTTTAAATAGATTTTGATGAAACTTAACTATGATATAGCTTATAAATAAAACATATGCTACTTTTCACCAGCATACAATGCAGGCGAAGTCGCGTACGCATATTAAAAGCTTATATATTAGATAGTAGAATCTTACCAATGGCGAATTCATCAGCAAATGTCAGGAAATGTAGAATGTTGTTCCGGATGTGGTAATCTTTGAGATGGTTCATCAAATGTGTTCCGTACCCCTTCACTTGCTCGTTCGACGTCACGGCGCAAAACACTATCTCACTGAAACCCTAAAAAATACAAAAAAAAATCTAATTGGAAAGAAATTTCAGTGAAACGTTGAAATCATAAAAGCCTAAAGGTTCCTATTTACAAAGCGAAGTCTAATAGTATATTTTTAACCAAGGAAACAAAACAGGACATTTTTGCCCGGGTAGAGATGTCCTGTTTGGTTTCCGAGGTTAATATTCATATTTTTACCACACCTGTGTCGAAAGTTCGCAAAATCAATGATTTTTTTATGATACACGTATATATGTATCTACTTATAGCATATATGAAATCATATATTACATATTATACTACCCGGGCAGAAATGTCCTGTTTTGTTCGCTTGCTTAATAATTCTAATGAATCAAATCTCAATATAGTATATACAAAAAAAATTAAATACAAATTATAGTCATCAGTCATCAATGTGTATTTAATTATATTAAAGACGCTAAATTTTGTGTCTTGATTTATTTAATTGTAGTGAAAAAAATAACTGCTATTTTTAACCGACTTCAAAACATTAAACAATTTTCTACTCGTGTATAAGTTTGTGTGTCTATGATTTTTCAAAAACTGCTGATCTGGTTTTGACGGGGATTTCATTTATTTTGAAATTGTTATTGTAATATTGTTACCTCACATATTTACCTGTGAGTGGAAAGTTCTAAAGCATATGCCACCGATCGGTCTTCCTTCCTTAATCAGAGCCAACGACTTGTGCTTTCTGAAAGTTCATAAAATATCTTAAATACTATTTCCTCTTAATTATTTTAATAAAAGAAAAATAAACTCAGCGCCTCAATAATACCATTTTTGAAATGATTATTTCAATTGTTTATTTATTTTTCAAATGACCTATATAGCGGTCATTTTGATGACGATGATAAAGGCATAACTTGTGATAAAAGAAATTTTAATCTTGTTTTACTTTTTAATTTTTTTACAATCTGTAGATATTGTTTATCTCGGAATTCATTTGTTAACAAGTAAAATATTTCGATTTGCTGATTTTTTACGACAAATTAATGCTTGTGGAAATACTGACGCTGATGAGCAATACTGTGCCAAGCCACACGGACGTCTAAAGATGTCAAACCTATTCTTAATAAACTTATTGAAAAGTATATATCTTTTTGTTTCTTTATTGATATAAAACAGATTGAATTATTATTATAGGCTTATTGAATTAAAAACAGAATGGTATAATTAAAAGTTTTATTAAATAATAAGTTTTTCTTCACTTCAATATTCGAAACATTAAATTAAGAAACTTTATTTCCGTACTTATGTTTAGATGAGAGATAGTTTAGATGAATTGATTTTTTTTATTAATGTCAATACATGGCGCATTATCAGAATATTTCAATATCTCCGAAAATATTTCAATATCTCTTTTTGTGGGTTGACACATTATTGCTCATCAGCATCTATTTGATCTGGTGATTTTAATTAAAGAATAAACGCAAGAAGTTAATAGCAATAATATTGTTGTATGTTCATTACTTACGGATCAAACACCAATTGCGAAATGTACTCTTTCGTCATTTCTGGTAGTTGGTGGGAAAATACATTATGGAGACCTGTGGATATGTAAATTCGCTTTTTATTTACTTTTAATTAATTTATTTATTTAAGCAAACTTACGACATACATATTACAAACATTTATATTAAAATTTAGAAGTTATATTAAAGTCTGACATGTACGTCAATTACAAGTGTACATAGCATTCATTAAGTATATTTATTTTATAAGTAATAATAGTTACAGTTACAGAGCAAATTTAAAACTTGTTTAAATTATTTAATTAATTCAGGATAAATATACAAGTTAAATAAAATTAAAATTAAATCAAAATAAAATCAAACTCAAATTTAAATTCAATCAATATTAAATTAAATTTTAAATTACATTGACAAAGATTCTACTGTGAATAGAAAAAAATATATCCTAAACGTAAGTTGAGATAAAATTTAACCCTTAATAGCCTGATTTACGAAAGTGTTTGATTTTTAAATACTACTGTTTGCTTGAAGGTTTAGATGAAAGAAAAATAGTTAAAAAATCACAATATTAAGTTTACATATTTATTTAGAAAAATTACAGGTATCAATTTTGATACTTCAGGCATTAAGGCCATAAATAAATTAGATATACCTTGGCTAAAACTAATAGTAATGTGAACATTTGGTTTAAAAGATCGGTATCAAAATTGAAACTCTAGGCTATTAAGGGTTAATACGTATGTAGACGTTTTTGTCTTTAAAATTCCTCTCCTTAATAGGATATAGGCCGTTGTTACTTTACCGTCTTTAAATTCATTTTATTTTTAGCACCTAACTGAACGAACATATGTTACCAGATTTAATGGCAAACCGACATAGCGTTTGAAGATTGGATCGTTTATATTATAATTATTTAACCGACTTCCAAAAAAGGAGCAGGTTCTCAAATCTACGAGGGCATTTATTATGTATGTTTGAACTCAGGTATCGGCAATGGCTTCGTGGCGGCGTAGTCAATTAAAACAACTTTATGCTTAATTACAATAGTATAATTTAAAGTTAACAATGAGTTGGCTCAATGAATTAATGACAGAGAGAAGAGCGATGGTATTTCACGGAAAAGACGCCCTGCTTTTTTTTTACGCTCGGTGTTGCCGTTGCATGTGTTCCGGTGTTGGCACATGCAAGGCGCCAACAACGTATGTTCTCCTATTAATCGAAAACGGCTTGAACGATTACTATAATTATTTTTTTATTTAAACGGGTATACTCTCACATTGACCCCAGAATAATAACAAATAAAAAATACTTTGGTTTTAAAATCAAAATAGCTGTAAAGTTTGCTTTTGAAGCTAGTTCCTTTTTTAAAAGTCTTGTTGTTTTTAACTAACGCTAACAAAATTGTCCCACTTACCAATAAGCCACAGCATGGTCTGTTTATTAACCGGCCCAGTCAAGGAGTTGCCAATGACGTGAAACTCAATGAGCTTTCGCTGCTCTTCCAACTTGGCCGCTTCATCTCTTGGCGCTTGCATTTGGAATAAGGCCTGAAAAAATATTAAGAATAAAATAAAATAAAAATTTTGATTTTGGAGATACCTGCTTTCGCTCGTGTCTTTATTTGAGTTAACTTCAATTTTCCTTTCTAAAATATGAAAAAAAATAATTTGGTTTTACTTTTATCATTCCCGCTCTAGTATCACATTGATATAAAATATATATCACATTTTAATACTAATTATACATTTATTCATGATACATAAGTTTCACGAAAATCGGTCCAGTAGACTTTTCGTAATACACGAACAAAGAAACGGGCATGGTTTTTTAATAGTAATAATAAATAATACAAGATTTAGAAATTAATAACCAACACTAACTTATTAGACAATTTTTTTGTAATAAATATATTTGTGTATACGTTATTCAGACGTAAACCTTTGCTTAACGTTAACTTATTATACTTTGTGTTTTGTCAAATCTGTGAGGATTTGATCACAATCTCTGTAGAAATTACTGTGGAGATAAAAATTGACCAACTTTGATAAGATTAGTTTGGCTTTAGACTCTAAAATATCGCGATACTAAATGTTTAGATGAACGATTTTTGTTACGATAACATTCATAATGAGTATTGTTTTTTTGTTTATCATATTATGTGGCTATATAGGATAATGTAACAATGAGAGCTAGCGACATTTATTCAAAGATATCATAGGATATCAGCGTTCGTACGTAGACATTACCGGTACCATTTTAACTAGATTTAAGTCTCTAGGTAATTGTCTCTCTTCTCCTAAATGGATCGTTGACTGGCTGTTACTTTACTTTTTACCTTTAGCCTGTACTATGTAAAGAAGAAAGGTAAATATGCTAAGAAAGGAGTCCCTATCTCTCTCTCCTCCCTTTCACATGCATTTAGGATATTTCTACTATAATGAAAATGAAGTCAGAGGTACGTCTGTACTCACGTCAGGCCCACACATATAGTTAGGGTCGGAGATGGTAGCGACGATATCAGCGACAGTTCTCTCGCTGACGTCATCAGCGCCATCTTCTATTCTCCTTCTCTTCCCGCTCGGGTCTCCACTTCTATCTGCCGAGCGCTTTAGACCCTCTTGTTTTATTGACCCTGTGAAAAAATGGTAAATCAATTTGGCAAACAATGGGTATTCTCTGAAATACAATTCAGCGGATCGGTCTTAAGGATCAATAGAGGAACAATTCTCGAGACATCATTTTAATAACAGATCGTTTAGAAAGGGTAAACAAGGGAAAAATATGAAGTCTTTCAAACAACCGAGGAAATAAACATTTTTTGTTGATATGAATTTTTTGCGAAGATAAGTCTTTCATTTGCACAGGTTATAACACTTTGCATCAACATCGATTATAAAAACGAATTGATTTTAAAAATACAAATTAATCTTTAGACATATAAAATAGGTATTCAAGATGTCATTAGTTCGGGCCAGAATACAAAAATGTAGTTCTGGCTTTACCTTAGAATAATTAATGGTTAATGTTTTTGGAGTGTATGTAACTATGTTTATTTCTTCTAGCCAAAATGGTTATATGAATAACTTTAGAAACAAATTATAAGATATTGGGTATGACATTAAAATGTGGTTATTGCATACAGAAAAGTTTTCATCTATGGCAGGCAAGTTTTTTATTTTTCTTTAAATAAATTAGTTATGTGGTTATGTTTAGATTGTGGTATAAATCCAACACTAATGTTAAGTGAATAGTTAGTGAGTAGTTAATGTGAATGTGTTAGTCATACCCGATGAAAGAGAGACAGTAGTAAAGCCATCCTTACTATCTCCGGAGGCTGTGACTCGTTCAAATTCACCGCCTCGCCTTGCAGCTATAGAAACAAAATTAAACATTTAGACCAATATAGAATGTAGTTTATATTTACATTGGAAATTATTATTGTTTTAGTAGCTGACAAAAAAAAGTAGGTGGGATATGAATATTTGCAGTCCCAAAGCCACAAATGCTTGCGAGGTTAAAAAAAAATAAGAAATGAATGGGAATAGGAAGTAAAGAAAGGAATGGGGCAGGGGTTAGGCTCCGAGCCTCTCAGCTCATGCAGCTTACATCGATCTTCAGTGTGAGTGAGGTACTGCTTGATCGAGCAAGACCATATACGATCTGTCAGTGGGCTCAGTAGGACAAGCTACTGTTATTAAGATTAGTAAGATTTTTAAATGAAAAAGAACAATTTAAATATAGCCTATGAGTTTTTGCAATATCAATGTAAATTTATATTTTGATTTATCTATTTAAATAAGTATTTAACCAAATTAAATTGTTTACATTTGTATTAAGTAAAATATGTAGGTTTTTTATTATAAAAAAAATGTCACTTACTATTTTTATTATCTATAATAGCTTGTAAGTGTACCGGTGGCATTTGTTTGAAATCAGGATCCCAGATCGGCGAATTGGCACTGAATATTTCCTCTTCCAAAAGACCCAAAAACCGCGGAAAATGATTCAAAACTAGTACCTGAAACAAGTAAAAGAAATTATTTTGTATATATGTATATTTAAGGCAAGAATTTCTTTTTTTACACATTAACCATTTACTTTTAAGAAGCTTAACTGTTACAAGTCATTAACCAATTTGAATACATAAATAAATACATTAGCAAAATTATGTTGATAGATCCTTTGAGTTAGACTCATATTGCTTGTTGTTTTAATTTATTTTTAGATAACTTCATAATTGATAACGTGTTCAGCGACCAGGGAAAAATATCGTGAGGCAACCTACATGTTTTCTGTGATTTTCAACAATGTTCGTAGGTGAGTAGCGTGGCATTTTAAACTCAACATTTTTATTATTTACAGGAGAAGCTTTTGCCTAGCAATGGGAAATTTACTGGCTGTTACTGTACCGTACATACATTTAGAATACATAAGGCAAATATATATAACAGAATATGTTTGGCCCTTCGAGCCGGATTTGTATTGAAATAAATGTTTTTAAGTGAAGTTTATGTATACACTTACCCTCTTCTCAGGCGGCATTCTATCTCTTTCTGAATGACATTTATCCATTAACTGTCGACAGACGGACTTGAAGACGGCTCTCAGTAAAGTGCGACCGAATACTACTGATGTCTCGTAATGAGGGAGAGAGTCGCAGAATGCTGGCACGTGGCAGAAAACTAACCATCTGGTGAAGAAATGTATTGTATTATTGAATATTCTTATATTATTTTTAGTACGATATAGAAGAGAAAGTGAGAAAAGACAAAATTCCTTATAATGAAGATAGAAGCTCATTTATAAATTTTATTGCTTTTTTTTTACTTATACACTTTATTTTCTTTTCGATCACAGCTTTTAAAGATTTTATAATATTTTTGCTTACTTTGAGTTTCACTATTTTTACAAACAAATAATAAGTAATGTAACATGTAAAATAAAATACCTTGTATAATTAATTTGATAGGCCGATATGTCCTCGGGGTTTGAAACTTGCTGTAAAAATATTTCCATTTAATAATTTTGTTTATAATTTATTTGTAAATAAATTAGTTTTAGTATCCTAATTTACTTTTAATTTTAGTTTTACTACTATTTATTTAATAACAAAACTGAAGCTAATTTATAATAGCGATAAATATATAACTTACCAGCTTCCTAACACTGGGTGTTTCAAAGTTCCAATGATTGAAACAGTGTAGGAACATCTTAGCCAGGTCGTACATGGTCTGCCATTCCCTCTGCGGTAATGTGTTGAACTTGTATAGAACAAAGTTGGTGATGGCCTTCGCTATGGAAGGTCGTTCGAAGGGAGGCTGGCCTAAAGGACCTTCTATACGAGGCTGGCTTCTAGTAAGGATGCATTTGCGTAGGAGCTGTAAAATATGTTATTAGTAAATAAATGTAAGTAAAATATTGGGCATGTGAAAAAGGTACATGAGTGAAAAGTCCGAAAAATCATGTTAACAAGGTAACACTTAGGTAGTATTAAGGCAAAGAAACGATATATGAAAATATAATTTTTTTATTTCTTATATAGAAATTTTATTGTTCTTGGGATCAAAAAATAATGTAAATGTGTCAATTTGTTATATGTAAGGTGTGAATCACACTTATGAGTTTTGCACACCTTCATAAATATTTACATAATTTATTTCTCATTGCTTTACACCTGAAAGAATTTACTTTCAGTGACCTTATCTTTGACATTTACTATTTATTTAACTTTCGTAACTAATTACGATTTATCTGTTACTAGATTACAGAGTTTTTTTATATCATTCTCGAGCAAAACTTACGAATGTAATTCCCAACAAATAATAATTCTATTTTAATTTTCAGTTTTTTTTTTTTTTTTTTATACAAAACATTTGATATATGCAGTTCAATCGGACTTTCTACTCTACTAAAAATATATATGAAGCATACTTCTTTAAATTAGATATTTTTAATAAGAATCAAACCTTTACTACAAATGTATTAGTGCATAGACAGCACAATAAATTTATTATATTATTAAAGCAAACTATAAATCATAAATGATTGTTCCACTTACTTTAAAAAGGTAATAATAAACTCGTTTAGTGTCATGATCATCTTCTCTATGCATGGACATGAATATGTTTTCCACATCAATCACGGCTCCGAGAAGCCGATTCACTTCTGCAGTTGACAGTGTTTCTAGATGGGTTATGTGTTTTTCTAAAAACAATAGGCACATTTATAAATATTGGTACAATTTATTAAATACTAGTTGGTTCCTGCGTTGTCTGAATAAAATAATTATTTGTAACAGTATATGTTGGCCTTAGAGAGAGGATTCTTTTAATGGTTTAAACATTATCTGTTTCATTTTCGTGCCTGAAAGAAGCATATGTTCTTGTCTAAGGTATTTATATCTGTACCAATTTATTAACTATAATTGGTTCCATTATTTAAGGATGAAAATTTAACAAACTTTCACGTATACAATATTAATATGGATTAGTAAACAATGTCTCAAACTAGAAAACTAATTTATTGTAAGTTAAGGTTGGTATTTCATCAAAACAGTCCGATTTGGTGAGCATAAAATATTATATCAACAGATATCTCGATAATATCTTCCTTGCATGCTATATTAAATTTAGTTGTTAATTGTCATTATTATTAAGTTGATGTAGTATCTTTAATTATAATAGAAAACGAATGTATTATTTTTATCAATTTTAATCGACCAAATTTAAAAAGGATCCGACTCCACAAGCAAAATAGATAAAAGTATTTCAGTCATTTTGATGTAAAAATCAAATTAATATATAAATATTTATATCAATTCTATGGGACTCGACTGAAAGTAGAGCTTTTCAATTTCTTAGGTAACAAAAAAATTACATAAATTACAAATTGAGAAACTTTTCCTGTTTTAAAGTTGATGAAAAATCTTTACAAACCTAGAATATGATTGCAGTTGCGACAGAGATCAGTGAAACTGGCTGAGGGTTGACTGTCCGTACGAGGGTTTGTTTTACTAGCTTGCTGTGGCAATGGTGTCTTCCAACCGGTGCAATTGCAATCTGGTGACTGAATAACAATAAATAAAAAATAGTGTTGCACTCAATGGCCTTCCATTTAGATATTAAGATCTTGGGTGGGGGCTGCAAACACAGAGCACAAATACCCAGACTACGATAAATATCCATATTGCCTATATCGATGTTTTAAATGAAGAGGAATTAGTGTTACAGTCAATATAAGAAATAACTCTCAAAGGCTAAATATAGGCAATTACAATTTTTATAACTCTACTTTAGACTGTGGTTTTACTTGCACCAATTTTTTTCTATATAAAGTTTCAACCGGTATCAGATCTATAGAAGTTGAAAAATTGCTTCTTGCCAAAACCATTACTGGTTTGACCTTGGGGTCAAAATAGAAAGGACAGGGTCTGGACCTTTTCTTACTTTCTCTCCCCTTTCATCTCTTATTTCTATGTAGGCTGGCAACATATCTGTGATTGCTTTAAGGGTTCAACGATGAGGTGAGTGTTCATGGGCGGCGGTAATCATTAACATCAGGTGACACTCCTGCAGATTTTTCTGCTAGTTAAAAAAAAAAAATTAAAGTAGTTAGATTATTCATAATATCAGTAATCTTACTTGACAAGCAGAATAAATGGCCAGTTTCAGCAGTTTCTTCACATGGGCCCAGTTATATACTTGTTGTTTTCTTTGTTGAATGCGTTGAAGGTTGGATTGTCGGGATTGTTGGCCTTCGCTACTTGCTGGTGTTGCTGCGTTGCTTGATGATGCATCATCAGCATTTGCGCTTGAAGCAGCTATCATTAAAAGATAATTTAATATTAAGAGAATTTAATTGAATATATTAAGTAGTAGAACTACCAAGGCATTTGGTAATACATACATTGTTTATAATTTTTCCCAGTCAATGATCTATGTAAAACAGAAATATTCCTTAGTTGGACTGTTTGCTTTATGTATTACTAGTAATCTTCAATTATTTGGGAATATATAATATAAGAAGTAAAATTTAATTCTAAGAACCAATGAGGGATGATTTTTCTATTAGTAAAGGTCTGAAGGTCAATCTATAAATAAAGTACTCAGAATTGATTTATTACGTTTCTTGATATCTATAGCCTGTCCTACGTGTATTGCAGTAATAGACAAATATATTTTTTATATCATACGTTAAGCTAATTAAAGAAATGAATAAGAACAAAATAAAAATATTTTTCTCGGAGTTTTCAATTTAACCCTTTTATCAACATATTATTAATATAAGATGAAAAGTGGATAAAATAAACGTAATATTATTAATAATAGTGGAATGTCTTTATAAATACTTTTAGTGTAATTTTTTTTATTCCGTATGTTTATTTACCTTCATGTGTTTGCGATGAATCGGCGTCGTTACGCGTCATGGCAATGTCAGGTATATCTTCTCCAATCTGCGTAGACATTATATTGCCATTTGCTACTTAAAAACTTTCCTTAAATTATTTAAGTATGTTTTTAGAGCAAACCATTTTTATATATGTTTTATTTTACAAAGAAAATTAGTAATACGCAGTCGCAAATAGACGCGAGGACAGCTTGTGATGTTTGACAATGTGAATGTCAACTTGTCAACTGTCAAACAGGGTTGCCAACTGTAGATTTTTTTCTCGTAGCCATAGAGATATGCCCTGGTTATAAGACTCAAATAATATGTTATAGCTATAGATATGTAAAGTTCATACTATTTTTTAATTCTATTAATTTGACTTGTTGAGCTAAAGATACTCTTGTCTATTATATGTAATTGGTAGTAGGTTGCTAGGCATCGACGTCCAAAGTGGTTGGCATTCTGGGTACGGTCAAAATTCATGAGATTATAACATAACAATAATAATATGCATATTTTGTCCTCTATGTTATTACTTTAACCGTTATATTTGATTAATTTATTTAGAATTATTTATCTTTCTGTACATCTTATTATATTAGATAACGTTTTTATATTTATATATTTAACTACCGTACCTTTTCTTTGCGCATTTTCCCTAAATCGAAAGTTGTATAGTAGAAATCGCTACTTAGCGATAAGAAAGCTTGTATACTTAATGTTAAGTGTTAAATATTTTTAGTAAAACTTATCCAATTGTTTTGGTTAGTTTTCATATATGAATTATAGTCTTCGCAATTTCTAAAACTACAAGTATTTGTCGGTTCTTATTTTATAATTCCGAAAAATTGGATTGTTGGTAGCAACTAGCGATCTAAGAAAATAATTCGTTGCTAGGTTTATAAAAACTACAAGACAGATCTTAGCCTACAATACATTATCTTATGTTATAAGAAGACATGATATGTTATACTGTTACTTATAAATACATTTCAGGACCGACCATTGAACTTGGCACCCATTTAGATCTCACTTCTTTTGTCGTTGAAGTCAACAACCAAGGCATTTATCATAATATTGAACTTGGCTCTCATTTCACATTTATGTTTTTGATTGGATATCATTACTTGTACCCTTGTAACGCCGTTTAAAAGGACAAATTCAAAACTAAAAGTAGGCTTTATACATATAAAACAATTGAATGAGTTACTGTATTTTTCTATGTTTACGTGGTATAATTTTGTTCTCAGTGTTATTTACTATATTTTCTTGTATGATAAAAATGAGGATTTTTGGACATTAATATCAAAATAACCATTTGAGATAAGCTTATGAAATTTAGAACACATATGTATCTCGCAAGTATATATGAGCCAAATTTGATGAAATAGTTATTGATTTATGATGGGGTCAAAAATGGCTCCAAATGGTTGCGGCTCACCAGTTCTGTTTCTTGAACATGGCTCGTCACGCTACCGCGGGTCTAGATTGAATGTGGTGTACAATAAAGTATATTTTCTCTCTATATTGAACCCTTTAATTTCAAAAATAGATTATTGACGTAAGATTAAAAAAATAAATAAATATAATTTAAATAGTAAATTTTAAAAGTACATAATATCAAAGTATAAAATATAAATAAATATTATTATTAAACAAATTATATTTATATTACTACTAGCGGCCCGCCCCGGCTTCGCACGGGTACATACACACACACACACACACACACACACACACACATACACCATTCTTTTTTGCGTCGGGTTTCAAAAAAAAAAGTAAAATTATAAAGGAAGTTTCAATTATTTTTTAATGAATTTTTTTATTTATAGTTTTTATTAATGTAATCGCGGTGCTTTATTTTATTACATTGACTCCTCCCCCGTACCCCAGTGACGCTTACATGGAGCCTACATCGTATGCTGGCTGGCTGCGCGCGGTGAGCGGCAACCACGCGACTTTTTTCTAATACTTGCATTTTTAAACTCGTGATATCTTCCGAATGAAATGTCCGAATTGAATAAGCCTATTCATTACAAACAAACAAACAAATCTTTCCTCTTTATAATATTAGTATAGATAAACTCTGATTCTTTTTTAACACCATTAGCGGCACCTACGGCGGAAGCAATTTGAACAGGATTGTACAGCTACAGAGTGACTTATGAAGATGGATCAGTAGGGAGAAATCTGATCTTATGAGAGCTAGTGAAATTTGATCACAGGCCCAATGCCACCGATTTCGAAGTTTAGAAAAACTAGATTCATAAATTTTCAGAAAAAGTCTACACGCATCGAGAATCGAATAAGTAGGTATAGTAGTTTAAAAAAATGTTACTTTGTGATGAAAAAATGTTAGTTTGAAACCTTTAGTGTACAATAATAAGACTTTTAAGCTTCCTTTGTCAGTTGGAGAGCACTTTTATTGTATGAATAAGAAATAATACCGGAAAATTTTCTAACTCTATTGTATTGATTTAATACGTACGAAAGGGTAAACGTCTTTGTCCATCTCGTGTAATTATCTGACGGATTTTTTTTTAATTCTATACTCTATGACGTGGTAGCTTTTAACAAATTTCTTTAGTTCTCCTAATTTCAGATTTACCTCTGTTGAAATATCTTTGTGAATCAGCCTTTATAATGTATGAAAAACGCAAAAACTAATGTTTATCTCGTTTTCCGTCGACGCGGTTTATTTGTGTTAAGCGATATTAGCTACGTAACTGTGGGTAAAGTTTCATTTAACGTTATGTTAAGAGCGAACTTCGTTATAAATATTCCATCTGGATGAGACAGCTTTGGAGATATTATTTAACCAATATATACTTCACTATTTGTATGTATCGCTTATTATTTTCATGACGTAAACAAGTTATTTTTATCGTTGGAAAGGAAAAAGTTCTCAAGAGCGCAATCCAATCAAAGTTTAAATTAATTAATAAAGCCGTGGGAGCTTTTACATAATTTTTATTAGCTTTTATGAATTACGCTAGATTTTAACCGCCACAAGATAAAGCCGTTGTTAGGGAGACTTTTGTACGCATTGTAGGCCATAACAGTAGGTATGTTTTTCAAACTGAAAAACAGCTGAGATCTCAGATAAATGATGTCAAAACTCTAGTAATTACTTACGGGGTAAACATGATAATGTGTAAACAATGCCGCGAGTCTTTTGTTGGGAAATACGAATACATCAATTGTGTAACCTAAGACGTCAAACTAAAAGTCTTTCAATATGTTTTCCATTTACTTTCAATAGAAATCGATATATTTAATAACAAAATGCTAACTAAAATCTTATAACTTAAGACATATAAAAAATACTAGATTAATTTTAATGCACTTTTCCGAAGTATACATTAAACTGCTGTTACCGCCTGCGGTATGCCAAATAAATCCTGCTTGCTCGTCATCTAAAGGCTTTTTGCATTTACTTGCGTTTAATTGCGTTGCTTGGTAATATGCCAATTTTGATAGGATTGTGAAGTATCTCTATACAAAAATATACTTGATAATGAAAGTAATTATGTATATTCTGTAGCGGTTAAGTTATATTCCAAAAGGCATACAAATTGCTTTTAAGCTAATTAAATCAATATGATAGGCTTTACGCCTACCTTCAGGCTAAACTATCAGCCAATTTATTGTAAAAGTAAAGTAAAGTAAAGTAACAGCCTGTGAATGTCCCACTGCTGGGCAAAGGCCTCCTCTCCTATTAAGGAGAAGGTTTAGAGTTTATAACCACACTGATCTACTGCAAGTTGGATTATCATGTGTCAGAATTTCTTCCGACACACACAGGTTGGCAGCGATTTCTTGAATATAGAGCTATTCAACGCACATTGCTTCGTCGATTGTTTAATCGTTCAATTCAACCGTAATGGGAAACTATCGTTCATAAGAAAATCTGTAGTGTAAAGGGATTCTAAATTAGAAACATTAAACTTATCAAAAGTATCTGAACATAAAGTGAGAATTACACTTGTAAGTTTTACCCTCAGAATTTTATAAAAAATTACGTAAGTTATTTTTCATTGCCTTACACCTTTCTTCGAGCGTTCAAAACTACTTACGCTATGTTACTAAGTTACAAAGTTGTTTTATATCGTTTTCGAGAAAACTTACAAATGTAATTCTCGCCTAAAGGTAAGTGTGGGAGTAACTGAACTCCAATTTGAAACGAACTCAAGATATGGCTCGTTGGTTAAGATTTATGTATTCTACCGGAAACATATCGACTTTTCCCATCTTCGAATCCACAAATTACTCACTTTTTCATATGAAATATTTTCTTGGTATAGATTTTCGATTTGCCCAAGAAATATTACCTTCGTCACTGGTGTTATATTATACGTTCACTGTTATTCATATACAGTAATTTATATATATATTACATAACATGAGACATCCGTGAACTTTTTTCTTAATAATATTGTCACTATTATATTTTATGTCATTGTAGCTTTGTGGTGTACAATAAAATATTTTGTATCGTAAAATATATTATTAACTATTTACGACCGCTCTGATGTAGAGATGCTGAATTTACCTCTAACGCCGATGGTTGTGATTTCGATCCCCGCTCGGGGCATTATATTTATATTTGTATTAATATTTGTTCCGGTCTCGGTGTTTGATCTTGTGAATCTACCCACCGTGCGTCGGAGAGCACGTAAAGCTGTCGGTCCCAGTTGTTATCATATACACCTGATAAACTCAAACTCAAACTCAAAATATACTTTATTCAAATGGGCTTTTAAAGAAATTTCGAATCGTTATATATATCGTGATAATGATCGTAACTCTTAATTATAGGGAAATTATTCTAGTCTAAAAAACTGGTTTGCCCTTAGGGGTTGCGGAGGTCAGATGTCGATCGCTCTGTGTAAATATCAGTAACTCATCAATATTTTCAGTAGAATAGTAAGCAGACCCTGTTATAAACGGGAAAAACGCTAGGTAGATGATGATTATTCACTATTTATACGTTTACATTATTTACTTTACCCGGCAATA
Source organism: Hypolimnas misippus (assembly GCA_037950945.1). Classification (NCBI taxonomy): domain Eukaryota; kingdom Metazoa; phylum Arthropoda; class Insecta; order Lepidoptera; family Nymphalidae; genus Hypolimnas; species Hypolimnas misippus. Next base: position 7,684,370 of record JBBEEQ010000014.1, read on the forward strand.
TTTCAAAATAAGCCTAGCCATAATTATTAAAATTGTTAACGAAATGTATTGTAAAGCACGATTGTTGTTGCCCACGATTTGGCTTAATGTAAATTACTAATAACTCAATTTACGTAAATGCAACTTGCAAGTGTTACGTTTGAAATTCACGTTTTTACTTTACATGTCCCGGTTACAGTCCAAATAACTTGTTTAATTTAATCCGAGATCCGTTTTAACGATACGACATTGACAGTTCAATTTAAATTGGTGCTTCTTCAAACAATTTCTATTTAATTTCCTGTGTTGAAAGTTTCACTTATTTGAAGGTGTCTGAAGTGTGTATTTACAAAGTTAGAGTAAAGTTAATTTGAAATTCGAATACCTACAATTTCGAATACAAATAATTTAATTTTTGTTACAAAATGTTAGTGATATAAAAGTTAATTTTGTATTAAATTCGGTAAGAACGTTATCAAAATGCCTAGGTGATTTCTCGATTTTATTGTATGTGTTATACTTATATTGTAATTAAACAAAATATGATCAGCAAATATACTAAAATTTATTTATAATTGCTGTTCGACATAAATAGCTCACCGAATTTTATGGTTTGCATAGATAAATATCAATTATTGTGTTATTTAATCCAGTAACCTGCTTGCCGTAGAAGTACTGTGGTTATTTTTCTATATCTAATTTCTACATATTAATAAAAAAAAAACAATCATTCATCCCTCATTATCTTAAAAGCATTCTATGAGCCTCGACCTCAATTTTTTTAAATAAATTAACCCGGAAAATCGGGCTTATAAAGTTTTTTTTAATTGATATTTTGATTAGTGAATAATTTTATAATGTCCAAATCGACAACCGTTGTTACAGGGTTTTAATTAGAAATACTTAAACATATTAAATGGTATCTACAATGTAATAAATTCGATCACTACTCTCCCCTAAGGTCACCTATAGAGAAAGGGCGAAGGCAAAGTGGTATAATAATAATTATACTTTGCAAAATACTAAAAAAAGTAAATCTTGTATTTTTACTATGTGAGCTTCGTGAGAGGCAATATTATGATAGGAAAAGAAGGGGTCTCTTAGTTGGCTAAGGTATCGATAAACCTACCTATCCTTATTTCCTACACTAACGGACAAGAGTGCCTATCTTGTTGACAAAATTATTCGATTAAAACTTTATACCTACACACACTGATAAAATCTAATTAACTTAGCAACATAGTTGTATTAGTTAGAGCGGATTTACATTAATAAAAGGTTGAATGGATTTTTTGATTTGTTTACTTGTTACGTGTACTCGGAACTATATAGTTTATATTTCTTTACTTGTAACCTAACCTAACCACACATGAGCGTTGGAGATGAATTGTTTAATAATTGAACAGAATCACATTTTATAATAAAAAAATATAATGCAAAATAATGATAGAAGAGATTTAAATACTTAAAGGAGGCAAAAGAAGAGAAGTTTATAAGAAGAAGATACCTAATTACTTAAGTTAGAGATTGGAAATTCATATTAAAAAGATATTGATGATTATTGTTTAAGAAAAGAGGTAGATGAAACCTTGAACAAGGTAATGGACTACGGATAAAATTATTCCACGCACGTGAAGTCGCGCACCATCTAAGAATTATTTCGTTGAAATATAATTTAGCAGATTTTATTTGCGGTTTGTAAGCTATATCCGTGTAAAATTTTATTATAATCTGTTCGATAGATTTTGTCGGAAAGATACACAAACATCCATTCATCCCCACAAAGCTTTCATTTATAATAGCAATAAGGTTACAATAGTAGTTATATAGTATAAGTTCACATTACATTTTTCTCCAAGAGTTTCTTAAGACTTTTATGGGTTAAATAATGTTTGACCCAATTCAATTTGAATCAACTTCCCCATTTTTCGTCCTTCCATTCCTCATCCTTCGGAATCCGTAACAGCGTAGCATAATTTATTTTTCAATACTAATATTATAAAGGAATAAAATTTGTTTTATGTTATATGTTTCGAAACTATTGTTTGGATTGTGATCACACTTGGGTAAGGTGTCCAAGGGATACCCACAAGGGTTCCTGGCACAAAAAATCTATATACTTTAGGTAGCATAGCTAGGCATGCTGGGTACAGCTAGTCTAAAAGACAAATGAATTAATTTTGAAATACTTTTGATCCTAATCTAAGAGCTCCAACTAGAGCCTATGTTGTGTGTCTACCTTTGAAGTATATTTTTTGAGCCCAAAATAAATAAATAAAAAATAATTATCTGTAGAGAATTTTAGAACAGAATCAGAGTTGTATAAAAATTCCGGAAGTTTAAGTCCTCTATGATAAGCAATAATGTGTCAACCCACAAAAAGTCAAATTCTGAGATATTGATGTATTTGATACTGCATTACCTATTTAACATTATTCAAAAATATGTAAGATCATATAAACTAAAAAAGTATGGAAAAGTTTCCTAATTCATTGTTTCGAATTTCAAATGCGTTCCTTATTTTGCAATTTATACAATAATCATATATATTTGAAAAACTTCTTATTAGATAATATATTAAATGTATCAATCTGCTTTTAATTAATAGTACATTTTATCAAAAAATAAAAGAAAAGGTGAATATATACTTCTTCAAAAATATTTGTTAAGAATAGGTTTGACATCTTTAGACGCAATTTTATCAAAATAAAGTCCGTGTGGCTTGACACAGTAATGCATATCAGCGTCCAGTTATGGTATCCGATTAAATTTTCAAAGAATATATCTCATTTAGCAGATATTTTAACAAATAATAATAGGCCAAGCATTAGTTAGTGTTGCAGAAACTAAAAATGGTGACCACGGACAAAGTTACACTACATTGCAGTTATCCTACCAAGGGAGAATAAAGTCAATTTACGAGCGAAACCGCAACAAGCATCCTAGTTAATAATATTTATTACGGTTCACTAGACGTTGAGCGAAGCCTGATCTGCACCGGTAATAACTCGTTTTCTTCATCAGATTACCTAGTTCATAGTCACCTGCGTGGAAAATACGCGTCTTTACTCAATTGCTTAGTAGAGCAGACATTTATACAAGACTATGAGAAATCAAACAGATGCTTGATAAAAGAACCCAAATGGCCCGACAAATAAATAATTTCCGTTTTGCTTCTCTGAGTTTTTTGTGACCAACATCTTGAGGTCGGCGATGAAGGAAAGGACCGTTAGGAAACTTGCATGTATTGGGAATTACTCTGGGACATGTAAATCCGCTAGTTTTTTGCCCTTCTCCTTCATGGGAGAAGAGATTTTTGATTTAACAGTGAGAAATTTAGCGAAGAAGTTTGTACGGCGTATTAACATTAATGTTGAATATTTATCTAATAGGTACTACTGTTTTTTCTTTTTTAAACAGCGAGAAAACGTGCAGACTGAACACCTATTAAGTGATCACCGACACCCATGTAAATTTACAGCACTGCAGACAAAATCAATAACGCATAGCCAGCTTAAAAATAATTGAGGGATGAAGAGTTTTATAAAGTAACTAGTTTCCGCCCGCGACTTCGTCCGCGTGGAATCGTTACTTTGGGCTAATTATGCATTATTTTAAAACAAATTCGGTTAGCATAAAAAAGGTTATAGTGAGCTAACCTTACAAGATATATCCTGCCGCGGACTTTTTTTTAGAATTTTTAAAGGGGAACAATTTTGTCACCCATGATTTTTAAATTTAACCGTTGACGCAGCGCAGCGAACATTCAAACAAACAAACAAACAAACTCTTTAGCTTTATAATATTAGTATAGATGAAAGAAATGAGGAAGAGCTTTAGGATTCCGGTTCTCTCATTCACCTTTCGTAACGCTTAATTAATAGCTATTTTACGCCGACATTCTGTAAATATATCCCCGTTTGAGTAAGCTCTTATACGTACTGTAGTTAGTTGGTTACAGCTAGGCCACACTAAATGTTAATAATATCTGCTCTAGCTGTTTCACTGACGTTCATAATAACCGGCCCACTTCTTATCGAAACGATCGTACCTGAGTTTAGGGCATGCAAAAAGCTTTTGATTTATATATTTAGTTTAAGTTTATATACAATGTGTTTAAAAAGCTCTTAACGTCCCGACATGATATCGCTGTTTTATAAAATGAAAGGTTTGCAAGCAGGTAATAGTTAATGTACGCACTTAAGTTAAAAGCTGCGGTTTAGTCATATTGCATATAATGTACATATTCCATTTATTTATTGTAGAAAACTTTGAAAGATTAATTTTATATATTATAATCACGATAAAACCACCCATTGCTTTATGTTTATATTGGTCACTTTAGTTACCGTTCGTTGATGTCAAATTATATCATTTTCAAATTTTGGTACTTATATAACGCCAAGTTGACATTAAGGAGAAATCCTTATTGACTCATCCTAATGATCATTTGAATCGACTTTTTTAATACTTTTGAAAAAGGAACAAGTTAAGCTTATTGACTATATGTAAAGACCCTTCGTATGCAAGGCCAACTCACGCTTTACCGGTTTTATAATTTGTTATATCGGTAATAGAGAAACATATTTTGTGAAAAATTAACGCTCTACTATTATTTTTTATATATAGACTCAGGGCGCAAACGAACAAACAGTTCTACCTGATGTTAAGTGGTCATTATCGCCCATGGACATCTGCAGCATCAGGGATATTGTTCATGGGGTTCAATCCGCTGGCAGACGAACAGACGGACAAATGGACGCTGATAAGCAATAATGTGTCAACCCACACGGACTTCATTTTGAGAAAATGGCGTCTAAAGATGTCAAACCTATTCTTACTTAATTTGTTTAAAGAAGTTTATATCCATCTTTGCTTTTCTTTTTTTTTTAAAAAGTATAATGAATTAAAAGTAGATTGATATATTTAATATATTATCTAATAAAAAGTTTTTTAAATATTTCAGATTATTCTATAAATTGCAAAATGGAACGCACTTGAAATACGAAACAATTATTAAGACACTTTTTTCCGAACTTATTTAGTTTATATTACTTGTTTTTTTTTCTGAATAATGTTGAATAGTTGATGCAGTATCAAAATACATCAATATCTCCGAATTTGACTTTTTGTGGGTTGACACATTATTGCTTATCAGCATCCAAATAACGGAGGCGTAGTAATAATGTAGCATTGGCACCCTTCTGAATCCTAGAAATTATGACGAGTAAATGATTACAACTATACTGATAAAAAAATCTTATGTTCTAACTAGCTGCCCTTTACGGTGTCACTAGCGTTTATGGTTACTGTTTCGCTGCTATGAGTTGTAGCGTGATGTAATATAGCCTATAAACTTCCTCAATTAAAGGGTTATCCAATGCAAGAACTTTTTAAATAGATCTGTAGTTTCCGAGATTACCCTCTACTTATAAACTTACAAACAAATTTTACCTCTTTATAATATTAGTGTATATGTAAATAAACTTTTAAAAAATCATTTTTGTATAATATTCCCTTTAAATTAAATAGTAAAACATAACTATTCATTACTACAATTTATGGTTTGATGTTATATTGAGTAAATTAAATTATGAATAATATATGTAATAACTGAAACTATGTAACACGAAAAATTCGTTTTAATTATAAAACTTGAAAAAGTGCACCAAAACATTTATGAGAGGATTCGTATAAGTACGGATTCTCTCATAAATGTTTTGGCATAAATGCATAACTAAAACTGTGTGTCTGTTATTTGTTATATTTTTATGCCTAAACAGCTGAACTAATTTTGATAAATTTTGGTAAAGAGATTGTACCTTGGAGAAAGACACTAGTTACTTTGCTTCGCGCAAATATGTTTTATTTTTGAAGGGGTAGCCCCCTTAGAGATAAAGGTTTTTACGTAGAAGAAGTTGCGCGGAACATTCTTGTATACAGAGTTTACTTTCAATTAAAGTCTTCCAATGAGGGTTTCTATGTATGTCTTACTTACATATAAAATTGTTAAATATTTAAGTAGCACTTTGCTCGTATCTCGTACTATCAACGGCGCGTGACGATGTTCAGTTTACTTTTACCTCGTAATAAATTAGAAAAAAAAACATAAAAATTTTCTAGTGAACTCACAAGCAACGAGCTCAATTGCGCGCGAAAGATAAGCGAACATAATAAAAGAAATATCTTTTTAAAGACCTCCATTTTAACCTTAATTTTAAAAAAGTTGAACCCACTGTGTAACCAAATTCCTTTTGAAAAACCTCCTTCTCCATCAACTTTCAAACGCAAACCGAGTCAAATATTAAGACACATAGCTCAAATTTTGAGCATCCTTCCTTTTGGGATTTAAAATGTTTTCACGTCTATAAAATAAGACCTTCGTTATCTTATCCTGCTTTTTTATACACGTATTTAATCAGTCAGTCACCAATGATCATTATACGAATCTTGTATCGCAATGTAGCAGTTTGCAAGCAATCCAAATTGATTGATGATTGATACAAGAATATTGCGTTTCAAAGTGCTTCTGTAAACAGAATATGTGTCATTTAAAAAAAAGCTTACTTCGAGCGATGACAAGAAAAATCTATCGCTTGCAGACACATAATAAAAATAATTGAATCATGAGTACTATTATTAGCTCCACCAGTTAGATGGAATAATAAAAACATACTTCAATTATGTTTGGATTTTCTTTAAATAAGTCAATCTTTTTGGTATTGTAAGACTACAGACTTGAAATTTTGGCACCTTTTTTGTTGTAAGCATCTACTTAAAATCAATTTTCGGAAACTACACCCACAAGGAAGTCAATTAAGGGACAAATGGTTGTATGAATGTATTATTAATATTTACGAAATTTATTCATTAATATGAATATTTCTATTTAGAAATGTACAGGTACATCGGTGTTTATCAAAATTTTACCCTCAAGCCGCTGATGCCCCTTGTGCCGAGATGGTTTAGTGGTTGGAACTCGTCGATCACAACCGATGATTGCGGGTTCAAACCCTGGCTAGCACCGCTGATTTTTTAAGTGCTAAATTTGTTTCTAAACTCATCTCCAGCTCGGCGGTGAAGGAAAACATCATGAGCAAAACCTGCATGTGCCGGTAGAAATTCTGACACATGTATATCCGCCAACCCGCAGTGGAGCAGCGTGGGGGATTAAGCTCTAACCCTTCTCGTTAATAGGAGAGGAGGCCTTTGCCCAGCAGTGGGATATGTACAGGCTGTTACTTTTTTACAGGCTTTTACCCTCGAGAGGGTGAATTAGGGGTTGGAAATTTATGTATCCCAGGTAAAGTTGAGCCGCCGGTTTCATCATATATCTGCTCTAGAATAGTCTCTGCACTCGCAATCCACTTTTTACTGAATAGGAATTGTCTTTGATTAGAATTGATTGTACAATTTGCAACAGCCATGTATCAGTGTTAAGTTTGTAAGTAACAAGTCAGCAATGAAATAAGAGAAACGGACCCTCCGTTTCTCTTAAAAAAGTTTGATAATTTACTTAATTAATGACATTTTTGACCTTTAAGTTTAAATTTTATCTTAACTTCTTCGTTTTAGACGTTTGACAAATGGATGTACATAATTCAGATTCATTTAGACGTTGAAGGAAATTATTGTAAGAAATTTTGCAAGCTGTTAAATAGGTATACAGAGTGAGTTTTTTAACTATGCATAGTACACCAATTGCGAAAGTATAAGTAATAGCGATTCTGATTGAAACTAGATCTGCATAATTAGTTTTTTGAAAAAATCATTTTCCTAGACATCTGATGGTGTTTTTAATAATATACGATACACTAAAGGAAAAGGCTTATTTTACAAAAATGTAGATTTTACCTACCACGCCCAATTCAAAAACTCAATCTGTATATAAATGTATATATACTTAGCAGAATAACTGGTAGTAGCATGATAGTTTTTTTTTATATGGCAATATATTGTATTTACGTACATTTTACTCCGATAACTCACTTCTACCGCTCGCTAACCGCGTGTTGTTTGTTCCCGTATTTGTAATTGGAAAATGTACCTAAATCGTTGGACTTAAGGCTTGTTTTTTAATGTTCATTCTTTTGTTGTGCGGGAGCGTAGTCGTGTAAATGGGCGATGACCTTAAGTTTTCACCTCAACGGCTTTTATTAGTACGTCTCGGAGGTCCAAACCCCACACATAATACATTCTAGACCACGACACATTTGTAGAATTATATTTGTCATGAGCAGGCCCTAATATTAGGCACTTTAGACACTTGCCCAGGGCCTTGCGATCGATGAGGGCCCCATCCTATCAGATTATTCAAAAAGTGATTGTTGTTTTTTTCTCTTAAAACTTGAATTAAGTCTTTATATCTTTATATATATTTTCTGTGGATATTATACGTCTATTCCTTTAAAATATCGGTAAAGTTAAATTATAACAAAATAGTCCCCTGTCAAATAGTGGCCAAATTTTCCTAATATGCCGAACTCTCCAATAGGTTAAAGACGCTCCTGATCATGATTTAGTATCAAACTGGCGATAGCTTATAGCCAAGCGTAGTAACCATTATGCCTCCCTGGTATAATTTCGTTTTCAATTTTTATTAAAATAGCAAGTCAACGAGCTGGTTACCTTATGTAAAGTGATCTTGCCCATGGCCATTGCCACACCAGAAGAGCCATTAATGCGTTCCTGGTCTAAAAAAGTGATGAAATAAATTGAAAGGATTAAAAAGGTTTCCGGCTGTTTAACTCACGCCGATGTTCTGTAAGAATGTGGTCCTTTCTCTGAGAGCAAGCGAGCGAGCTGCAGTTTGTGGGCTACAATTAGGATATACCATAATATGAATTAAATGTAAAACACGACTATCTAGATTACAATTTAAAGTTATAGTAGAGTGAAGAAACTTACTTAGCGTAGATGAGCTCTCACCTAAACCGGGCTAAAGGGCTACAAATATGAAATCTCAACAGTATGATGCCCTTTAGGCTGTAAGCATCCACTAAGAGAGGGTTTTTCGATATTTCACCGCTTAGAGAGTAAAAAGGGGTAAAAACGTTTCAATGGAAAACCTTAATCCGTGGTCGTATAACTTACTACATAATTCCGCATGATACAATACCTTTTTTTAAATTTCAAAATATACGCGAGGAACTGCTAGTAACTTCTTCATTTCCATTCACATATACATGAAAATTTAAAAAAGTAACAAATTTCATTTAATGAAAGTTCTATGGGCCAGCTTGAAAGTAGGTACATAATTTTTATCAAAATTATCAGTAATTTGGTTTTAAGCTCAAAATAACTGGAATATCAACTGCCAACTTTTTTACCTTTGAAACCGGTTAAAAATATAACTACACACCATCTTTATTTGGCAGTCGTATAAAACCAAAAAAAAATGTCTAACTATGTAGGTACGTATGTATAAACTTGGATACAAGTGTAGTAACATTAACAGTCATTGTCTTGACACGAAAAGTTCTTTCATTGTGTCTTGACAATGTGTTAGACCTTTGTGTTATAGTCTAAACTTAGAATAACGTATAGATATCTAGAAATACCTAAGGTAATAGACCAGTGTTTCTCCATTAGTTTTTCTTACGCACCACTTTATGAAATACTTCAAACTATTTTTTATCATAGGAATAACAAATACGAAATCTTTACTTATTATTTATTTCTTCACGCAATAGAAACTATGTAAAAGCAAAAAAAAAAATCTTTTAATAGCAAATTTATTTAAATTTCCTTCAGTTAAAGGATAATAATTATTTCTTTGCGCGTACCTCTTAAAACGACCTCTCTTCTCCTGAGGATACTCGCATCGCTAATTATGAACTACAGTAATAGACGGTTTTTACAACAATTTGAAACCATAAGCACACCTGTCTTTCCCACTGGTCAAATGCTCTGGGCCCACGATCGATGAGGGCCTCACAATCTCTGTCAAATATATACTAAAAAAGTTACTTTTCTAGATTATATTATTATAATTATATATGTTACAATTTATTTATTTAATGTGACAGTAAGCAAATAAAATTAATCGTAGATAAATATATAATTTTGCCAAATTACTCTTTACACTTATTTTAACAAATAGTACTCTGTCAAATCATATCACTATTATTGTTATGTGCCCAAGGCTTCTTATAGAAAGTCATAATATTATATTTATGTACATATTTCTTCTGTCTCGTGTATATCACTGAACTTCCTCTAACCTGACTTTGTATGAGTTTATTTGTTGTTTGACTGGGTCACTAGATGTTTTAGATTTGCAAACGAACCCGGTAGAGGGCACTGCTATTGAGCAGGACGTCTATTGGGTCCTCTAGTATTTAGTTGATACTATGGCTAGTAATGCTCTAGGCCAGTTAACTATCGCTTTTGCGATTAAAAATTCTCATACACGATCATTCTGTTCAATTTATTCGAACTATCCTTCATGATAGTACATCATAGGGGTTAAATTATACAAACAAGAATTTTCCAAATCAAAGCACAGTCTAAGATCGTTAATACTTGAAACTTAGAGGACATATTACTTATATTATGATGACCCCTGATAAGAAAGGATTACACCTCTAAAGGGGTGAAAAGAGGAAAAAAGTTTGTATGAAAAATCTTATGCCGAGATCATAATTAGTTGGTACTACTTGATGGTTTAAACTTGGTATACGAGTAGTTCTTAACACTAATAAGAAAATGTAAAATACTCTTACACTCTAATAGGAGATGATATCAATATTATATCATCTCCTATTAGAGTGTAAGAGGGTGATAAAAGTATTTTTTTAATTGATTAATTTTAAACTTAGCATATATGGATGCTGATAAGCAATAATGTGTCAACCCACAAAAAGCTAAATTTAGAGGTATTGATATATTTAGATAGTGCATTTCGTATTTAACATTATAAAAAAAATTCTCAAGTCATCTTGGAAAAAGTTTCTTAATCTAATATTTAGAATATTAAAATGAGTTCAATATTTTAGATTATTCAATAATCTCATATATTTAAAAAACTTAGTATTAAGTAAAGCTCTTTACTATGTTCTATTTATTTATTATACTTTTTATCAAAATATAAAAGAAACGATGGATATACTCGTATACTTTATCAAACAGATTTGTTAAGAATATGTTTGACATCTTTAGACGCCATTTTCTCAAAATGAAGTATGTGTGGCTTGACACAGTATTGCTTATCAGCGTCTATATATTCCTATATATCGCAAAATTCCAAAATCATCCTTTATTGAGGCGCTAAGGGGTATTTAAATTGAAAAGGAAAAAAATGGGTGGTATATATATTTAGAATATTTATGTTTATATAATGACTAAGGAAAACAGTTACGGTATTTTATATAATAGAAAAGTCATCCTTTATGCGGTTGCAATACGGTAGTAACATCTACATATCCGAAGGCGCGCGCAAGCTGCTTTCAGCAGATACAAAAAAATTTAAACCCATAAATTTGTTAACAAAATCCGAATTAAATAAGAAAAGTACATATTTTTTATAATCAACAATCTAAAGATGATGATGATCATATAAAATAATACAGGAGAATTTTTTTTAATAAAGAAATGTATATAATTTACCAGTTAGGTATACATACATATTTAATAATTTTACATGATTATTATGAGAAATGCTCCTTAAATCTTTACATTTGTAGAAAATTTAAATACCTAATTTAATATTACAAATCTGGAAGTAACTCAGTCTGTTTATCGTTTTGTTTCTATTTCAAAAAACTACATAAAACTAATCTTCTAGAAAATTATAGCTCTTAAAAAGATCGAAATATTAAGTGATGAATCAAGTGCTATTTCGATCTAAAACCCAAACTGTTGAACCGATATTGATAGAATTTCTGTGAGACCAATGTTAAAGCGCGTCCTTTTAAAGAAAAAGAAAAATTGAATGACGGAGTTATTATCACATTTCAAAGTATATGCGGGCGAAGCCGAGGAGAACTGCTAGTCTTACAATATTAAATTTTTAAAATAAAATAATTATATAATATAATTGCCTCTCGAAAATCGTTGATTGGCCAATCAATTACGTGGCCAATTTAATTAATAAAGATTTTTTAGCTTAAAAGAATTCATAGCACTAGTTTTTCATCTAGGACTAATTAATTAATAACAAAGGATTTTTCTGGCTGAAATAGTTTAACGATCTGAAATACATTTTTTAAATTTACTAAAAATATTTACATTAGTTAAAAGCAAGGAAAATTTAATCAGTTTTCTAGTCCTAGCGTTGCTGTTTTCACTGAGAATCCATCAGTGTGCGCGGGAAACTGGCACATAGAGGACGTTTTCCATTAATCACTGGAAACTGTTCGGAATTCGAAATATAAAGTTATTAAATCATCTATGCAGCCAATTCGATTTTTAACGAATGACAGGGGTTTCGTTTAATCAATCGATTAATATATTTTTTTTAGTAAAATTAAATTAGGAACTGAATTTTAGCGTTCTATATTCAATAGTTCGAATTGTTATTTTTAAAGAGTGTTGTGATTTAATTCAAATAAAGAATTTGTGAATTATTCTGTGCTATTTTTTCGATTTTCGATTTTTGATTTTATTTTAATTAAGTGTTGTCATTTGAAATAGACTAATATCAATCATAACGATGGAGTCGAAAGCATTTCTTCGTGTAAACGAGACAGTTGAAGATTTTTACAAGAGATGTAATAATTTAACATACTTCGATTGCAGTGAAGAGGAAATGCTATGGTGGTTGATGGGCTCACGTAGGCTTCCGCTGAACGAAATCGTACCCATTAGTGTTGTTCTCGTGGTTATATTTCTGACCGGTGTGGTGGGAAATGTGTGTGTGTGTGTCGTTATTGTGAGAAACCCGGGGCTGCACACCGCGACTAACTATTATTTGTTCAGCTTGGCTGTCAGCGATCTTTTGCTGCTTTCCTTTGGTGAGTATTTTTAAAGCATTATTTTCCTAATTATAAAAAGTACAGCAAAGTAACAGCCTATAAATGTCCCACTGCTGGGCAAAGACCTCCTTTCCTAGTAAGGAAAGGTATAGAGCTTGATCTACCACGCTGCTCCACTGTTGGTTGGTGTAAAATTATTTATCATTTTGTTTTTATGTCATATTTTAAATTGTAATGACTTCATGAATAATCAATTATTAGAAATACATTGATTATTTTTCTGCTCATTTTAGGTACCGAACCATAAAACCCCGAACGGTACTAACGAAACCTTATTACCTATGCTGTCCGTCTGTCCATACGTCTGTTTGTCAGCGGGCTGTATCTCATAAGTCGTTATAGATAGAGCGTTGACAAAGTATGTATTGCCATTGCCGCTGCATCAATAAATAATTAAAAACCGGTCAAGTACGAGAATGTAATTATTATTTATATAATTCTTATTAAATCAATTACTTTATATTATCATATTTTTATAGCGAGTTTCTTGTATAGTTTACAAAACTATTTATCTATTATATTGTGTTGTATCTTTGAAGGTGGAATGGGATCCTTTATATGCAAATCTGCCTTAATGTATGCACGCTAATTTACGTATACATTATAATATAAGTACCTATACCCCGCATTTTCACCCGCGTTAATTTGAGGAAAAATTATATTTATATAATATTTACCTTCTAGAATTGGATATTGTTCACTATTTCATTGGTTTCAATTTTGTATTTGCGTAGCACTTTTTTAAATTAATTAATTGAAATGATTTTTTTTTAAATAAAAGTAGCCTAAGTTACTTCTTATAACATTAGTTATCTGTTAATCTCGTCAAAATCGGTCCAGCCGTTTCAGAGATTAGCCGGGACAAATAGAGAGACAGACAAAATGATTCAAATTGTGTTTTTGATGTAAGTATATACGGTACTTATAAATTTAATACGCAACGACCTTTAAATTTTATTTATTAGTTTGAATATGGATTATAACATTTGAATGAAGAACAAAATATTTTCGTGTGCGAGAAAGAAAAGGAATCAGAGGAAAAAAAATGTTAGCAAGATTATTATAGTATCATATTCGATATACAGGATCAATCCTTTATTTCTTTTTTGGGCTCTATTTAATAGTTCCACCCACTTGATATCGGACTTGCGCAATGGTTACTGAAATTAACTGAAGCACTAACAGTCGCGTATTCGATCCCCGCTCACGGCAAACATCTGTAATGACAGTACATATACAGATTAGTCGTGGTTTCGGTGTTTGTGTTCGTGTTGTGTGTGATTCTGGACACAGGACTATGAGATACTAATTGAGGCCTTTACGTGTAAAGCCTTCATTTAGTTATTAGGCTCAAAGCTACGAAATTTATAAAACGTAAACGCAACACACTCAACGGCCCCCATTGAGTTCGCGTGACCTTGTGTCGGGGGTCCGGAAACACTCACAACACTAACACAAACACCCAGACCAGGACAAATTCAATTATGTATGAAATTTTTCCATCACAAAGGTATTTTGTTATTTTTTTACTAAAACTCATTGAAATCTGATCAAGAGGGAACTGTATAATGTATTTATAAAGCTACTGTTTCGAAATAATAAGCAATGTCGGCAAAGCGTACGTTCAGACAAGCTTAATCATCGCTACCAGCCGTTGCCAAGCGTAAACAAATTATAAGCAAACTCGTAATTATAGCTCATGAAAGCAATTCAATATTATGCGATAGTAAAATGTATGTCCTTCTAACCCAAAGGTTGTCAGGAGGAAATGGCTAATGAGCCATAAGACCGTTTTTTGTTTCACCACAGCATTATTAGTTTCAATTCAATTCTTTGGTTAATGGCTTTTAGTTGCGCCAATTAGACACATGTTATTTCGCCAATGTCACGTGGAATGGAGAAGACGATGGACATTGATCGGTCGGGTCGAGAATCCAACCTTAACTAAATTTTGAAAACACCCTAAAGTAGTGTATTATTAGTCTTAAGGATACTTTATACTTTGACTGACAAGTTGGCGTAGGTCATTACAACTGACTGAAGCGCGATCGCGAGTTCGATCCCCTGTTGCTCATACGGATGTTTGCCGTGGTCTGGGTGTTTGTGCTCGTATTGCGTGGGTTTTAGGGCCCCCAACGCAGGATTTTAAGACCCTATTGGAGGTACGTTGAGTGTGATGCGTTTCTTTATTTGTTTACTTATTTGTTTCTTTATTTGTTTATACTCATACTAATAAGTAATGTGAAATAAATTGTTTAATAAATAAATATAATCTATATAAAAATCTAAACTGTCTCACTGATATAATCACTGCTGAAAGCTGAAACGTCTAGAAACATGAAATTTTGCACAAACGTTCCTTAAATATCGTAAGTGTACACTAAGAAAACATTTTTGAAAATCCATTCCTAAGGGGTGAAAAAGAGGGTTGAAAGTTTGTTAGGTATCAAACTACCCAAGTATACGCGGGCGAAGCTGAGAGGAGCTGCTCGTAAATCCATACTAATAGAGAATGAATTACATATGTATATGCCAAGTAAACTGCGGAACCACAGAATATTTCAAATATAAATACTATTTAATATTTCAATATTCTGGATAGTCATAACTGCCTGATAACAGCTACGGACTTGTTTTATTTCAACTACGAGACTAAAACTCACAAGTGCAATTCTTGCCTAATTGCTATTTCGGACAGAGCGATGTCTATCAGGACAGCTAGATTACAAATAAATGAATGCGATATTTAAGAGCAACTTAAAATTAAGTAATAATTGAATGAAATTTGACACGTAAATTGGAGAATTTTGTTTATTCTGATAGAACGATTTTACGCATGAGATAAGCGAAGTGATTATATGCCCTTTGACGTAACGTTTGAAATTATATACCAAACGGGTACACATAAAAGCTTTTAGACACATGACAATTAAAGCGATCGGAATTGTTTTAGTCTCCTTAGACGAGTTATACAATGATCGAGGATTAAGTATAATTGTTTATGTCGAAATGTTAAAATGTATGTAAAAGACTTAAACAGTTAATGACTTTATATCACTGTACTTTATATGGAATCTTTAATTGTTACATAAGGCTAGCCAAGCTTGGATCAATCAAAAGTGGAAGGAGAGAAATGACAAATTCTCGCCGTTCAAGTAACTAAAAAATAAGTTTTTCTTAAACAAAGTCGTCACTATTAGGCCAGAATCACACATGTAACATTTGTTCGCAGACTTTCGTAAGATTTACATAAATTGTTTATTATTGCTTTTACATCTGAAATAATTTACTTTCAGTGACTTACGTATTTATTGAAATACAACTTACGTATTACGTAGATAACATAGATAAGCATTAAAATGACACAACACAAACTAAAATGACAGAGTCGTTTTGTATCAATTATGACAAAAAAACTTACAAGCATAATTCCAGCTTTACAATTATAAATAATAATTAGAATTTATTTCATTTCACAATTATACTCTAAGCTTAGCAAAAGTATATGAAAATTATGGTTTAATAAAACGTAAATTAAATTCTGTAAAAGTAAAAAAATGTCAGTTGAAACCGAGCGGGTCCTCGTTTTAAAGGATTAAACGAATGCAGAAAAAGTTTTCTCGTGCGTGATGCAATTTAAAAACGGAATATTATGTTCTAAGCGATGTCCGTTTGTCGTGAACGTGGATGTAGATAACATTATTTTCTTGTTTACAATTTTGTTCAATACTAGCTTGCGATTTCACTCGCGTTTACAGTTACTGCCTTGCTCCAATCATACGTAGCGTGATGTAATATTATCTATAATTGTCTTTAATAAACGGGCTATCAAGCGCAAAAAGAATTTTTCAAATCGGATTAGTATTTTCGAAGATTCGTCCCTACATCAACAACAACAACAAGAAATACTCATTATTGTACACCAAATAAATAGAATAACATGAGAAAAAAAAAGTACATGAGAAGGAAAAATGTACAAAGGCGGTCTTACCGCTAAAAGAGCGATTTCTTCCAGACAACCCTAATCGTAAGAAACAACAAAGTAAAACGGGGGTTCGGAGGTGTAAGCAAAGTAAAATTTCAATATACTATCTTTTATAAAGAAATACACAGCAATATATATATATATATATATATATATATATATATATATATATATATATATATATATATATATATATATATATATGCATATTTATACACATATAAATAAAGTAACATAATCCAAAATTATATCCAAACAAATTGTACCTGTTTATAATTAATATTATACTAATAGTGTAGATTAGTTGCTCTTTGCAGGTTCATTGGCTTTTATTTTTACTGCTTCGCTCCTCAGTCGCTCAGTCGTAATTTGATGTAATATAGGCTATATATAAACTTCTTCTATAAACGGGCTAACAAATGCAAAAAGAATTTTTCAAATCGGTCCAATAGTTTCGGAGTTTATTCAATGCTGTTTGCCACAATAGTTTGTTCTAACATAATAATTTCATCATATCTTTCCTCTTTATAATATTAGTGTAGATATATATTTTTTTAATAGCAAAATAATGAAGCAAAGAACGTAATTTAAATAATTTACTTCGCAAAGTAGGTTGAATACACAAATTGTTATGCAACTCAGCTATTCTGTAAGTGTCCCAATGCAGTTTTTTAATAGCAACCGAGTGAATCAAAGGAGAATAATGAACCAAACCGAATTATATAAAATATGCTTAATTAAAACCTTTTTTTGTATGTTAAGTGAACACCGCTGCCCGTGAATATTGGCACTACCAGAGGGGCCACAAATACGTTACCTTGTTAAAAAGTATAAATGCTTATGCCTTGTTCTGCCTTCTATGGCTTTCACACATTATAACAAGGCTGAAACTGCTTTAGGCGAATTCTTTGTTAGATTGTGCGTATGCACAGCACTATAGTCCGCTCCTTATTACTGAGGTAGAATCTAGCTGTTAGAGTTGTTAAATTATTATTATTTATTATAACACAAAAAGTGGAATTCGGAGATATTGGTGTATTTTGATACGGCATCACCTATTTAACATTGTTCAATAAAAATAAAGTCATATAAACTAAATGAGTACGGAAAAAAGTTTCTTAATTAATTGTTTCGATATTCCAGGTCTTTCCTTATTTTGTAATTTATATGGCCTGACATCTTTAGACGCCATTTTCTTAAAAGTAAATTGGTGTGGCTTGACACAGTATTGCTTATCAACGTCTAAACGTGAATTACATTTAGGCTCTCACAGCTAAATTCTACCAGCAATGAGACAACAAAATTCTGACTCAGTAATGGAGCAATTCAGTATTATTCACTGGTTAGTACAAGGATGTATTGGAACACATCAACTACAAAGCATTCTGTACTTCTATAAGACTGAAATATTGCAGAGCCTCGGGCATGTTTGCTGACAGTCGACTTAATGGATTTTGGACCCTGATAAGACAAAAAATTGCCCTCGATAAGGGTGAGCAATAACACGCTTATTATAGTTACGACATAGATAAATGTCGGGTTGTATGTGGTGAGATTTTAGCTAGGGAGTCGATGGCAAATGTGAAATGATTCGTTCGAAATTAGGAGCGATAGGTAATCAAGTTTTGATGATCATAAATAGAATAAGCTGTCAAGGTCAGATGTCGCTGGCTGCGGACGTTCCTGCGAAAGCGATCCCGTAGCCTCTCCGTTTTCCGCGCTGTGGCGGTCATCGCAGGGGGTTTCAGTGAGTACAATCTCACATAACCCGGTCTCCCCCCCAGGAGTCGGGTATCTATGAAGATTCACCCTGCGTCAACAAAAAAAAAAAGGTCAGATGTCGCTAATTTTGATGACTCAATAATGGAGCAAATGATCATATTTTATTAACAGGATATATGTTCAAGCAAACTAACAATATAATAACAACTCTTCACTTTTATATGTATGTATGTATGAATATATTAATATTAGGAAGCCTGTATAAAATTTCTTTCACAATCATCTAGTGATAACCTCATAATCAAAATACGAAAATTTTAATTTATAGTTAGGAGGCTGATGGAAAAGAAAGCTATAATTTAATGGCTGAGCTAAAAGTTCAAAATTACAACAATTAGCAGGGAACTAAAATGCGGGAGTGTTAAGAAGATTACCTTAATACTTTCAACTCGTACTAAAAATATATTCGACGAGTTTAAAGTATTAAGATAATATTTATAGCGTACTGAGTAGGATAATTATTTTTGTCTATTTCGTTCTATAAATAACTTTCAATCTCTATTTCACCACTTTCAGTTTTACTTTCACGAAAAAATGTAGCTTATATTTACGAGATTCAATGATGTGTCGGAAAAACGTCACAGTGAACGTTATGTTTTGACAGTCCCCATCGATGGACAGTGGAGAAGAGTCGGTTCGTACGAGTTGGGTTTGATAAGTAATGAATCCAGAATTTAAAAGAGAAAATCTTGATACACAAAATGTTGCTATCAAAACTTATCAAAAACATTCTGACCATTTAAATAATTTGTTTTTGCATTAATCCTTTCATAGCACAAACCAATCGAAATTGACGTAATCTCTTTGATTAGTTCGAAGCGAATTTCCACATGAATTTAGAACTATTCAACTCTACCTCAACATCGATTAACGCAGTTTGAAACAGAACAAAAAATATATTACTATATTCAAACTAAACTGAACGTTTTCCAGAGTATGTATCTTAGCTTAAAAATGCCGACTTCATAAGCATACATACGCAATCTCGTTTATTTGAATGACATTCTAATTTCAGTTATTTTGATTTGAAAACTAAATATATATAATACTGATCGAAATTTGATAAAAATTTTGTGGAGCCTATATAACCCTTAAATGCGCACTGTAGTTTTTAAACTACATAATAATGTGTTCCTAAAATAATAATATGTATCACATTTTTAGGAATACTATTTTATTTTCTAATTGGTGCTGCGATATTCTTATTATAAAATTAGTAATATTTAGAATTCCAAGTCAGTTATTTGCAAAGATGACTCTTTTTAATTTCTTTTTGGCCAATTAAACATCGCTTACAGTTTTCGAAAGAAAAATAAATTAAGCATTTAAGGGCTAAAAGTACGAGTATAATCTATTGTTAGAAATATATCATAAAAGTTAATAATACTATATTTTGTCCTTGGAAGCTCGTTGATCCGTTAGTAATTATTATATATCGGCAGTTCGCACTCTCCCTCTCTCTGGGATAGACCGTTCGTCTTCAGTCTTACAAATATATTCATAATTACAAGTAAACTAGTGACTAGAACCCCAGAGATCACATAACACCTTGCAATTAAGAATTTTCAAAATCGGTTCATAATGACGGAGTTCTCAGTTAACAAACATTAAAAAATATATAGTGTGAATTCAGAATCTGCTTCTTTTCTCAAGTCAGTTGATAATTAAAATTCAAGTTATATTTCACTAGCGATTCGCTTCCACTTGGAATAAGTTAAATTAATGTTGTATGCGAGATGTTCATTAAGTGAAAATGTGATTTCATTACATTATTTATTTGTTTCTTACTTTTCAGTGGATAAATTAATTTTGAACTATTTTTATGCCGCAGACTGGCTTACGGTTTACGCAGTCTAATTACCCATAGAAGTGATTTAATGCCATAGATAATATATAAGATACATATATATGTATATACATTTTGTTAACTGGTCTTCTATTCGCTGGAGGTGTCTATAGTTTTGCTATGCCTTTAAATTTCTTGCGAGTGTAAACAATAAGTATGGCAGCGCTTAAGATATGAATAAACAAACATTATTTTGTTATATATAATTATATCGGTTCGGTGTTAAACTATCATATCACATGTTTAGTATTATACATAATTCACATTTTTCGGAACAAAATGCAAAAAACGTTTTACACTTGAGACTTCGAACTTTAGACTAATGACACAAAATGTTTGTAACATTTTTTGTCAAAATAATACATTATGAATAACAGAGTTATATTAAATTAAATTATAATGAATAACTGCTATTTGCGTCGCATACTCGGGTAAAATAAACGAATAAAACTGCCCTTGTATTATTGTATTATTGCCCTATTTGTATGACGTCGTCCTATTTTACTTGACGTTAATATAATTTATACAACAACACAACATACGCTGGCTATATTTACTCACGGATAATATACCAAGACGAAGATTAAAAAACTTTACATTTAAGTTTTAAACAAACGATGTCTCGACTTCAATATCTCGTCTTTGTGTAAAGACCTACAAAGAAGTCTGTTTCTTCCATTGTAATAAAATTATATACAATTATGTATTTCTAATATTAATATTAAATATTTATAAATTGTTTATTGCATGTATTAGATCGTGTAAAATACAGAGTTAACTTACTTACATACCTAAGTTACACAAATTTGTATATAATTTGAATATGTTTGCAACTATATAAAATATTACAAGTAATTAAACATTAACATTCATTATAAAGATTCATATTTGTAAACTGTATGTACAGGTATAATCTATAAAGTCGTGTCACAATTAGAATCAGAATTACCGTTCAGGTTCAATAAGGATTTAAAGTTGGTTAGTAACGATTCTCTCTTATAGGCTTTTAAAGACAAGTGATGTTGAAATAGAACTATTTTAAACGGATTTAAATCGCGTATATTAATTATTTTTATCACGGGTAGATCCGTGACCACGAATGCAGCAAAGTGCTCGAAACGTCGGAAATGAATAATAGTCGCGAAAATCTAAGACAAGTGATGTTGATACGGTACTGTTAACTGCAGATTTTTGTTTTGGTTTGCATTGGGGTTTTTAATTTTTTACATGAATTGATTGTTTAAGTCATACACTATCTGCTGGGAAAATTGAAATTCACGGCACAGAAGCTGCAAACAAAACCTAGTTCTGAATAATCTCGTTTATGTATCAAAGCTATTTTTATCTGATGTTTATTCAGGATCCGAGCGAGTCTGTTTATACCTTTAGAAAGATCAAGATACTGGAATAAGAAGATTATGAAGTTTTATGAAACCATCAAACGGTAAATAGGATTCGAGCACCGAAGTTTTTATAAAAATATGTACACCCGATGTTTTTCCCATGTTATTGTTGTTTTACAGTAGAGTTAGAACTATATTATTTATTAATTCTTATGTATATATGCACTACTCTACTCCTAAAGTTATTAATATCCTTGAAATTTGAGTTATAAGTAATCGCTTATAGTGATAAGACTGCCATTGCTTACAATTGTCTATTCCTTTGAATACTGTTTTTTTTTATTGTAATCCTAATTAGTTGAGTGCAATAACGATTTTATTTATAATTAGGCTGCCTTTCCACTAGAGATGTGTGATACAACTTCGCAACATCCTTCCACAAGTATGTAATTTAGCTTCGTTGAACCCCTTTCCATCAGAGGTAAGTTAAGCTATTATAATGTGATCAATGGGTAGGTTAGACCACACACCCGTAGCTTAGCAATGTATCATCTTTGATGGAAAAATACGACAGACGAACGGACGGACGGACGAATGGACGGACGGATGAACGGATGAACGCGTAAAGAGATAAACTGATGAACGGATGGACGGACGGAATGTGGAAGCCTATTAATATAATCCTATTGGCACTCTTCTGGTACGAAGCCTAAAGTAATCACATTGAATTAAGTAACTACTCAATTTACTTAACTAAGTACGCAATAAAAACTACAGAAAAAGTTCCATCGATTATCGGAACTTTAGGTAACAAATTCGTTTGATCTGTTAATTTAAAACGTCTTTGATAAATCGTTCTTTCCTGACAAATAGCTCGCGGCTGAGGTCAGATGTTTCTCTTTCGAATTTTTTACGCTTTTTTTTTCAGCTAAATTATCTTGGATAAGCGGGTTTAGTCTCGGATTAATTAAAATAAGTTTACGAAAAATGAGATGGTTGTATAAATATTTGTATTTATTTTGCTGAGTAAAAATATAAATTACATTATGTATGTTTTCGTGATCATACAAGACTTGCATGATCTTGAAAATGTTTAATAACACATCATCAGCTACATACAAAATGTAAAAAACAAATTATTTTGGACGTTATTAAAATTCATTTCTGATGACCTTTTTCCATATCTGGTTAATAATATTAAATACATGTGTTTTTTTTTATAAAAAGTAGCTGGCAAACAAGCAGGTGGATCTTCCGATGTAGACGAATCTTGATGATGTTTTTAGTACCAGAGGAGCCTCAAAAATATTTCCAGGTTGTAAAGGAATATGGAATGAAAGCTAACAGGACGTAAAGTTGGAGGAGAGGAACTCCTGACCTCTGCTTGGCTTCCGACTCTCTCACTCACCCTAGGAATACAGCTATGTAAGCTAATTCACCCCGATCTTCTGTGCTCGTGAGGTACAGGCCGATCGAGTGAGTCCGTATACGAGCTGAAGTCAGGCTATAGCTAGGTTCTACTTCAGTAAAATGTGTGTAAACTATCTATAGGTACTACTATAATTAAGAGGTAACATTTGTTTGTACGTAGGGTGTAATCTATGAAACTAATGATCCGATTAAAAAAAATGTTTTTTTGTTAGAAAGCCTGTTTACTGTGGAAGGTTATAGGCTATATTATATCACGATACAGTTTAAAGAAATGAAGTGTCCATAAACGCATGTAAAACCGCGAGGGGCAGCTAGTCAGTAATAAATTGCAAACGAGCGATCATTTTGTTACATAATGTAATTTTATAGGAAGTAAAACTATATAGAACTCTATACAGAAATTGATGGGTTTTGAATAAAACAGATTTACACAGAAAAATTTTGCGACAGACTTTTAAGTCATATAAAATTGTATAACGTAATAAAATAATCAGTTTGATTTACTTTTGTGTTTTTTTTCATATTCTTAGATTACTTAAATGAAAGCTTGTTTTTAAAAATATTTTGTAACTATCATTAATTAACTATTCTATGCTATGATCTTAACGTTAATAACGTCTACACTAATATTATAAAGAGGTAAAATGTGTCAGTATGACTGTAAGTTTATATCTAGCGGGTAATCTCTGATATTACTGATCCGATAAAAAAAAATTTAGGTTGGATAGTCTGTTTATCTGAGAATATTGTAAGCTATAAAACATCATGCTACGACTCATAGGAGCGAAGCAGTAATTGTTTACGCGAGTTATACCAAAATCGGCAGTTAGTCCTTACGTCAAAGGCATTCGTATTGTAGCGCTTCTATGAGCCTCTTCACAACCATAGTTTATCTTTTGGGTTTTTTATATTTTCATTATATCTGCAAGAAACAATTTAAATAATTGTGACTTTAAAATTTTTGTTGTTTATATTACAAAAATTTTAACATTTACGATTCAATTGTTCGATTAATCTCACAGGCTACATTTACGCTTATAAGTTTTGCTCTCAGACTTTCATTTTATTGTCAGTGCCTTCATTTTTAGGAGCCATAGCTTTCATAAAGTGAACTAAGAAACTGTCATAAGTTGTTTAATATCAGTTACGCAAGTAAAACTTACAAATGCAAATCCTACCTTAAAAGTATATCAGAGGGACGTTAACACGGCCTACGTTTAGTATAACTTAATGTAACGTGTACAGCATGTTAACATTTACTTATTTTTCCTCATTTCTGATATTAGTGTGTGTATTCTACTACGAAATGAAGTCAGCGGAGTTACAGCCACATGGGAAATAATAGCTTAGGCCTTAGGTGAGAATCACACTTGTAAGATTTTCTCACAGACTTTTATAAAGATTTACGTACAATGTTTCTTATTGACTGTCGTTTGCATGGACAACAAGGTGCTTGGTATGTCTCATACAAAGCAAGGTTGTATTCTGTGGTGCCTTTCAAGGAAGGAGCATTTTAATCGCATTCATTAATAGCGTTTTGTAAAAAAAAATTGCATTTTCTCTTAGTTTGCCGTATACTTTATTACTTCCGAGAAGTTAAACGCTTCCTCAGATGACTGTTTTAAAATTTTGTTTTTTTGAAAATACAGTAGATACCAGGTGTAGCCACAACCAATGGACTTTTACTAATTTTCTTGAATTTTTTAGCTTGTTACCCCAGAACATCATTATTAGACTTCCGACTTTAAAAAATTCTTTTATCTGAAATCCTTTAGGTTGGTTCCATAGAATTTTGATAAAAAATGATTTTAGTAATTTGGTTTTTAAATATAAATAACTTGAATAAGTAATTAAGCATTTACTGCGTATTTTGCTTTTGAAGTCGGTTTAGAAGTCTTAGTTAATCTTGGCTTGTCGAAGTTGGATCGCACCAAAGTTAAACTAATAAAATGTTACGTAAGCATCTTGCACACATTAAGTCTACTCTCTGTTCATTTATTTTTTCTTTCAAAGTAGAAACACTTTCTGAAGCTTTTAAGAGCAAATATTTCATATTTCATGTACATATTCATATTATATTTATTGAAATACTAATATACATAAATTATTGAAAAATTATGGTCACTGCTTTATTTCTATGAATCGTAGTGTGATGTAATATAGCCTATAACCGTCATTAATAAAAAGGCTATCTAACACAAAAATAACAAATCAAATCGTACCGATACATAAATTATTGAAAAATTATGGTCAGTGCTTTGTTTCTATGAATCGTAGTGTGATGTAATATAGCCTATAACCGTCATTAATAAAAGGGCTATCTAACACAAAAATAACTAATCAAATCGTACCGATACTTAGATTACCGATACTTAAATTCAGAGTGTACCCCTCACATACAACTTTACAAAACAAACTTATATAATACTAGCTGTCCCTTGCGGTTACTGCTTCGCTCCTATGAGTCGTCGCGTGATGTAATATAGCCCATAGACTTCCTCAATAAATAAACTATCTAACACAAAAATAATTTTTAATTCCAACCAGTAGTTCCTGAGATTAGCGCGTTCAAACAAACAAACAAAGTCTTCAATTTTAATTATTAATATAGATAAGAGCGAAAAATTTATCAAAAATGTTACAGTGCGTACAACACTAATTAAACGCCGAGTTCAAGTTAGTTGTCTATAAAACTCAGCCTAAAGCTTCTTTCCAACAAGAAAGTATGTAGATAACTATGACGAAGTTGAATCCACAACAGATCAAAGCCTCAGGATTTAGGTTACGACCTAATAATTTGTCAGCGTATTTATCGAGATTTAGATTTACATGTATCGAGAAAAATGAATATAAATGACAATATTATACACAGTTCTAAACTTACTCGTAATTATCTTTAACGCGTTTTGTTTCAGCTCAGTGACAGTTATTTATGTTTGAACAAAGATTTATTAGATTTCCGAGGACATGTTATATACCCTACTTAAATAACTACGAGATAAAATTTAAAATTTTATAATACCATAATCTATAAACCCCGAATAACTTATTCGCTGAGATCATTTCAACGAGCTCCACCATGATACTTCTGGTGTAAATAGGTGAGTTATGTATCTTGCTGCTTCCAGAAGATGGTGTAGCATGAGGTCAAGCCTACACAACTATGTTATTATAATATAATTACAGTTATAAAATAGAAAATTTCAAATCTATCAGACTCGAAGAAGTTGCCCAAATCCTTTTATCTACTAGAAATGAGCTTATAACGATAAAACGCCTGAATAGATCTGCGTCACTTCTTTTTAATAACCATCACGACTAAATCAGCTTTCAAACGAAAAAACCCGCATGAAAATTGGTCAATTCATCAGTGAGATAGGATGTTACGAATGGCCACTGATGCCATAGAGTACCATAGAGTTGGGGGTCATTTCATTAATGACATGCTTGGTTCTTGGTAGCTTTTGACATTGCCTCTTGCGTGTCTTGCATTTGTTTCAGTAGTGTACGCTATGATACTAATTGTAATCTCTCTCTCTTCCTATATATCCCACATGGTGGTGGGGTCAGCTTTCCTTGTTTTAGCTCTCCACTTCACTCTATTCTTAACATCGTTGTCGGACAGCTGGCACATCTTCATGTCCTTCAACACCACATCTTTCCACCTTGTTTTACTCGGTACTTGTTTTATACGGTACTCGGATCTTATCAAGCCTAGTAACGCCGCACATCCACCTCAACATTTTCATTTCAGCAATATATGATACTAATTGTAATCGATTACTGTAAATTATTATCAGTTAAAGTTGGCGCTCGATAAATATCCAAGATATAGCCTCGATGCCTCACATATTTATTTTATGATCTCGGTGTCATTTCTTCTAAGTCTCCTTATTGTGCCTTGTGGAGTAGGATATCAATCTGTTAGTTCTGATTTTATTATAGTCTAAATTTACTGACCTTCCCATTAAGGTCAGGTTCTGGAGCAGGTCATATGATAATCGCTTTGTGAAAAATCAGTTACTCTTCAAATCAGAACAAGACTAATAAAACAAATCCTGGCCATAAAATCCTGGGTTATATGCCAGGTAAAAGAAGAAAAAATACTAGTTTATTTATGTTAGAAAGGTTGACCTGTGCGTCCATGAATGTAAATATTCTAGAAAGAATGTAAGTAGAAACAATATTTTACATATAAAATAATTGAAATATTATCTAAAGGACACGATAAAGGGCTTAAGAATTCCATAACGATGCCTAGTATTGCCTTTTTACCTTTTTTGTTAAATATTTTAAATATATGTATTTTTATAAAGATGTATTTTTCTGTTGGTTCGAAAATCGCGCATCAACCACCTTCTTTACTGATATTTAAAATTCTGTTACAGTTGACAAGTTTTCAAACTAGACTTATTTCTTTGTATTTTAGTCAGAGTCGGAGATATAAAGACTATAAACGTTATGAAATTGCGATCACGTACGCCGTGGGCAGAAACTGAAATTTGTGTTATATATTGGCATATTAGAGTCCATTTGTATACAAATTGTTTCCCAACATTCTACGGCCAATTGTTTTAGAGTCATGGAGAATAAATCCGTAGACACTAACTATAGCGGATCAAGGGAAAGGGAGACTTAGGGGCTCAAGCCTCACTCCAATGCTGTTTTAAAGACCACTTTTTTATAAAAATTACCTGGCAAATGAGCAGGTGGGAAACCGCAAGTTAAGTGATCACCGTCGCTCTTGGTCACTAGTAGCACCAGAATAGCTACAAATATGTTGCAAGCTTAAAAATGAATATGGGATGAAAGGTAACTAATTCTTAATTCTGGTTGGCTTTCGGCTCACTCACCGAATGAAATCTTCTGTGAGAGTGAGATACAGCACCGATCAAGCCAGCCCGTTTACGAGCTGTAATCAAAGGACTGCAGAAAGGCTCTACCTCACGAAATCATAGTCAATAGGATCGATTAGCAACATTTTTTACTTTTTAGAAGTTTTTTAGAAAATTGAAAATAAATTTACAAATTTTTTATTAATATTAAAATCAAGATCGAGATTAAAACTTTACTTCAATAGTATCATTGACAGAGATAAAGGAAAGAAAATAAATACTTAAGGTCGATGCGAATAAAAGATACCTTTGTAATAGATGTATTTAATAAAAATATAACTGGCTTCAAAAAGAACTATTTTAAATACAAAATTAAATTCTTTTTTTTTAAGGTTGGAATATTTTCTGTAGTTGCGCGTCACAACGGATTTTTATAAAACATCTTTAGTAATATAACGAAAACAGAGAGCCTTTGTATGTTTATGTGTGAGAAGTAAACTCTGGAACCACATAGATATATATTATCTTAATAATAAAACTTCGAACTTCGAAAAATTGCCTATAATAGTTATTTTAATTTAAAAACCAAACTAGTGAACTGATTTTCATGAAAATTCTATGAAAACCAAACTTTTCAAGTGCTCTTTCAAACAAAAAAAAAAGGCGAATTTATATTTGAAAGAGTTGCCAGCATTGAACATTGAATATCTTCTTCAAAATCTGAATCAGACTCATAAAAGAACATTTCAAACAATTTACTTTTTTTATAGCTGTGACTGTATTGATTTAAAATATTGTCTTCACATGACATTACAATAATGTAGATTCTCACAAAGAGAATACAATAATTACGTAGAAGAGGTGGGGGTCCATAGACAAAAACCAATATATGCGGGTGCGCTAAACTTCTTTACTAATATTAATTTTAACACATTAGATAAAGGAACATCGTGGCAGTTACACACATAAAATATATAAACGCGCAAGGATATAATTCAGTTAGATTTAAAAAAACTATAATTTTAATTTATTTCTACATATATTTATAAAAATTATTATCATACGCGGAACTTGTCCTTGCGCAATTTACCTAAGTATATCGTAAAGTGTATCGTTACCGTAGATGTCATACATGGCTGCTTAGCTTAGAGTCTTTGCCTGTCATTTTTGTGGGATACATAAAAAAATAATTTAGAGATGTAGCGTTTTTTTTTCATTATAATTTACAGATAATGTGATATTCTTTATAAATAAAAGAATAAGTACTATGAAACCTTCACCATCCTGCACGCTCACGTCATATTTGACTGACGTGTCGTCACATCAGTCAAATACAAATCCGTCTTTAAATAAATCGGCTAGACCCTTTTTGAGTGACCGTTGAAAATACTTTTTTTTTATGTATTATCAACAATTATCCGAAATCGATGAGAATACATTGAATTGAAAATATCTTCCCTTTTTGGAAGTCGGTTAAAAATTCAGTCGAAACGAGAACCTTACTCTTTCTAAAGTCGATAAAAATATGCCTCAATTTATAGTCTCGTAATATTTCTCGTTTCCATTAAGCGGCAATGAAATGTTCATTTCTTGCTTCCGTGCAAAACAAATCCAACTATTGCTGAGTAAACATCGTGTTGTTAGTAACTGGTTTTCAACTTTCATTCACTGTTGTATCATATTATTTTTTAACTTTTAAAAAATCAGGAAGTTTTTAATACATCTGGGACTTTTCTACCGATTACTCTGCCAATTGTGGACCGAATTTTTTTTAATTTAAATACAGGAACTTCGAAATTATGTAGAAAATATTATTTTTTGTACGTACTAAATTTGTTTTTAAGGTCGGTGTATTTTTATTAAATAAAAAAAATATATATATTTCTTCTCCATTGTCGACGGCCCCCTCTTGGTTGGTTGGTTTCTTGCGTGGTCTTGGTTATCTACCGACTTTCATAAAGGGTGAAGTTTCTTAATTCGACGAGGACTTTTTGACATATGTTTACCAATTTAGGATAGTATATAAACATACATAAAAAAGTTTACAAGTTTGTCGACGTGTATTTTTAACCCCGGACTAAAAGAATGGGGGTGTTATAAGTTTGACGCATGTAACTTTATCTATACTTCTATACTATAATATTATAAAGAGGAAAGATTTGTTTGTTTGTAATGAATAGGCTCCGAAACCATTGAACCGATTTCAAAAATTCTTTCACCTGTGAAAAGCTACATTATCCCCGAGTAACATAGGCCATATTATATTTTTTTAAAAAATTAGGGATCTTTACTAAAACTCTAATAATGTAACCCAAGGTGTAAAAAAATGACCTGAAAAATTCCTTACGTCGCGTGCGCTGCGAAAACTATTGATGATAGAACAAAATCTTAATCAAAACTAACAACATAACATTTATCAAAACTTTGCAGAACTCATCATTATCTACAAAAAGTGTCGCGACAGCATATGTCTAAATATTATAGTTATGTCACAGTAAGTGGTTTTTTGTTCTAAAAATTTAATTTATATGCCACCGCTAGAAAAGGCTCTTTATTTGTACCTTGGTATTAATCCTTATCAAAATAAATTATTTATATTCAGGACGGCTTCAATACCTTTTTATAACTTTTTGAATTATTCAATTCGGACATTTCATTCGGAAGATATCACGAGTTTAAAAATGCAAGTATAAGAAAAAAGTCGCGTGGTTGCCGCTCACCGCGCTCAGCTAGCCAGCATGCGATGTAGGCTCCATGTAAGCGTCACTGGGGTACGGGGTCAATGTAATAAAATAAAGGGCCACGAGTACATTAATAAAAACTATGAATAAAAAAAAAATCATTAAAAAAATTCAAACTTCCTTTATAATTTTACTTTTTTTTTGAAACCCGACGCAAAAAAGGGTGTATGTGTGTATGTATCCGTGCGAAGCCGGGGCGGGCCGCTAGTTACTTAATAATTACGAAACATGCAAGTATAAAATAGTGATGTGCCAGATGTCCTCATCCGTATCGGCGGTTATTGGAGGGAGAAGAAAGATCCGTATCCGTTACTTTTTATTCCATTCGCTAGGGAGCTACAACGCACACAGACATACTGATACAAAGATACACATGTGAAACTTATAACAACCAAGTATAAAGTACTTCATGATTGTTGAAAGTTATAAGCTATTATTTTTTTTTATAAAAAAAATACATATGAAGATTTCGAACATTTCTAGGAATCTTTTTGTTTGATAATGATAACTATTTATTAAATATTTCATTTTAGTTATATAATATATCAAGAGCCGAGATGGCCCCGGCTAGCACAGCTGATTTTTCAAGTTCTTTTGTGTTAAAATTCATCTCGAGCTTGGCGTAAAGGAAAACATCGTGAGGAAACCTGCATGTCAGGAGAAATTCTGACACATGTATATCCAACCCGCAGTGGAGTAGCGTGGTGGATTAAGCTCTAAACCTTCTCCTTAATAGGAGAGGAGGCCTTAGCCAGTGGGACATATACAGGCTGTTACTATACTTTTTTTACGTTTATTTTAACTATATAATATCGACCTTCGTAAATTGCATACTTTATTATATCTGGTCGAAACGATCCCGCAACGCGAGGCACTTAGTAGCAGCTGTGACGTACGAGCGATGAAATGGTGAAGAGAGCGATGAAAACACTGAAAAATAAAGTTGTTTTAATACAAATTATGACTATTTTTTATGTTTATAAATATTAATATTATAACATATGTAATTTCGCAGGCTTAGTATTAAAGTGACCAAATTAAAATATTCACATTTTTCGACATAAATTGCAAAAAACATTTTACACTTGGAAATTCTGCAGTTGTTTAAAATTTAATGTCACAAAATGTTGATAGAACGGTTATTTATATTATAAATACGAAAGTACCCCTATCTGTGTTGGACGCAATCACGCCTAAACTTCTAAACCGATTCAAATTAAATTTAGTACAGAGATAGTCTATGACCTGAGATAGGACATAGGCTATTTTTAACCGAAAACAGACACGGTTACCTCGGTTACCAGACCTACTTATTTACCAGCTATTATCGACGGACATTAGAAAAGGAGCAAGTTTTCAATTTAAACAATTCGAAATTATTAATTTATTTAAAAAAATCATTTTATTTGAAAGGATATATGTAGGTACTTTCAGATTATTCATCAAAATCGATTCAGAAGAAGAATTCAATCTTAATGACTAGTATAAACACGTCATTACACGAAATTGCGTATTTTGCTTTTTAAGTTATCTCCTTTATTAATGTTTTATTTATAACAAAAAATAATAGCCATAAAAATAATGTTTACCAACCGATAGTCGTGGGTTTAATCCCCGCTCGCGATAAACGTCTGTATTTGTTGTGGTCAGGGTGTCTGTGTTTGTGCTGTATCCTAATGGGGGCTGTTGAGTATGATACGTTTAATTAATTTTTTTTATTTTTACTTCGCCCATAAAGTATAAATACATTAAGCTCAGTAATGAAAGACGAGCTAGTTCCACGAATATTTGCTCTTCTAAAAGAATCGGGGAGAAAAACGTCGAAACGTGATGAGAGCAGTTAAATAGCTTTAAATGGAACTCGTAATGACTTTGCGTCGATAGTAACCTTGAATCTTGGACTAATAGCTTTTTTACGAGAACTGACGAGTCTTAGTTTTTTATAAATTAGTATACGTATATTTTTATTTGTATAATATTTTAATTTATATGTTTTAGATGCAATGCTTTTATAGAATGTTTTAATAATTATTTATTTAAGCAACGTTTTAATGTTTTTATTCTTATAACTATTATAGATAAGCGGACTCTCTTTGTTTAACTTAACAATAACCCCATACTGATTCCAATTATGAGTCAAATACACAAAAAAATCTAATCTAAATTTGTTTAACCAGTTTAGGTGGAGATAAGTGACATACGCCCGGACAGAGGAAATATATGTAGAACTATTTAGTAAGATTAATGATATATATCATATTTTTGAATAACAAGTAAGTAAGTGATCAATTTTGCAATAACATTATATAACGAAATGTATGTACAGGTAAGTAAATATAAAAAGTATTAAGCTAATGTCTCAAAAGCCGTTACGAAGGGC
Source organism: Hypolimnas misippus (assembly GCA_037950945.1). Lineage (NCBI taxonomy): Eukaryota > Metazoa > Arthropoda > Insecta > Lepidoptera > Nymphalidae > Hypolimnas > Hypolimnas misippus. The sequence goes on from JBBEEQ010000014.1 coordinate 7,717,666, forward strand.
AGTAAAAAAGTATGACCCTATTTCATGCGAATATGAACTTCACACATCATCTCCGCCTTTCTATGAACATTCTGTTTTCAATTCCTTATTTCCAAATAATTAACATTGTAATAATGTATTTTAAACCAACTTCGAAATAGAGGAGGTTCACAATTCGTAAAGTATGTTTTCAAATGTTTGTTACCCCAGAACTCTGTTATATTTTGAATTTCCGATTTTAATCATTTTTATGAAAGGGCATCGTTATATCGATTCAGTAGTTTAAATCAAAATAACTGGAATAAGTACGTCATCTAAGTAAACGAAATAACGTTTTTTACTTCCATAGGCGGCTGCATTTTTAATTAAGTATTTTTATTGTAAGTATTGTAACGAGCATTGACGTGGTCACCGTCGTCCATTAACATTTTCAGTACCAGAGGCGCCAAAAATTATTAGCACATTGAAAGGAATTGACAGACACGTTGGCGCAGTGGTCACTGCAACTGACTGTAGCGCTAACAGTCGCGGATTCGATCCCCGCTCACGGCAAATGTCTGTATTTGCCATACGGATATTTGTTGTGGTCTGGGTGTTTGTGTTTGTGTTGTGTATGTTTCCGGACCCCCGACACAAGGTCACAAGACACTAATGGGGGCCGTTGAGTGTGATGCGTTTAAAAAAAAGGAATGGAAGATGAATGGGAATAGAAAGTAACGGTAGTACTAAAGATAGTAAATAATTTAGGATGGGAAGCTTCCAGATCTCTCACTCAACGTACGAAGCGCAGCTATGCTAGCTACTTCACGTCGATCTTCTGTGAAAGTGCGGTACTGCCCCGGTAGAGCCAGCCTTTCTGCGAGCTGCAGTCAATAGAGTGAGTCTACCTCACTTAAGTGAGGTTCTCTTTCGTTCGTATCAGCTATCGATTAACTTTTAAATAAGACGAGTTTCAAAGCTACGTCGTAGTAATTAAAAACTTGCTCCTCTTTCCGATGTGAAAGATTGCCTGAAGATATTCAGCTCAAGGTTTTATCAGATGCAATAGAATAGATTCTAAAATACTTTTTTCCAGTGCATGATGAGCCAAAGAAAATTGCGCTAGTAGTTTAAGGTTTGATGGGGGTAAGTTTTTTCTTAAAGATCTAAACACAGCTTAGAACATAAGTAATAATAATTTTTACAAATAGGTACTTACAAATTACAAACACAGGTATTTCTTTCTTTTAATGATTTTATAATAAATATCAGTACTTATACTTAAGCAATAATCCACTGACTTCAAAAAAGACGGTGATTTTCCATTGTTTGTGTAGGTTTTTTATGTTTCTTACCACAAAATGTCGTCATTTCTTAAGCTATATTTAATGTTCTTTTTCATTTGAAAGTGTATACTCTATAATTAGTCTAGTAGCGTTCCAAATAATGCTTTATATAGAAACAAACAAATTTTAAGTTTTTATATAGTATAAATAACTCGTTGAAATATTAACGTGAGCTTGTTATGCATTCTGTGTGAATGTAACAAAGTTATATCTAGCCTGTTATTAGATTTTCTTGACGTATCCGAATGAAACAATTCGACAGTGTTTCACGTTGTCCATGTAAATTTTGTTGTGTATTCAAAGTGAAATATCACAATTTTAATACCTGACTTTTATAGCTAAAATTATCGACTAATCGAAACTCTACTATAAATTTAGGAGAGTATTACATTTGTAAGTTCTCTCGTAATTGATATAAAACACACTCTATAACATGATAACAGTTATCAAAGTAACCCTATGAAAAGCAATGACAAACAACTTCTAAAATCTTTATGAAAGTCTAAGAACAAAAATATTCGCAATATACCATTATTTTTTTATAATTGAACGAAGTATAGTTGTTGAAAAGATCTAGGCAACTTCTATTGGTCTGATCAATTGTATTATACTGTAATTTTAATAATATTAAAAGAACATAGTTGATTAACCTGACACAGCAGCATCATCTGGAATCAGCAGGATACACAACTCCTCAGCGTCTTACAGAAGAAGTATTGTTGTTGTGTTGTTGTTTTTGGGGATCGTTAAAATGTTCTCAATACTATTGATTTTCGATTACCGCGAGATTTTACCAATTGTCATTTATTTTATTATATTTTATCTGCTAAACGATAAACGCTGTCTGACCTTGTCTTAAGTTAATCAATAATTTTAGTTAACGGAACGGAGTTTAACGGAACTTTCTGGAAGCAAATCAATTAATAATAGAGCAATTTAAGAATTGGCCTCGAAGTCTAATTTATAAAGGCGGATTGTTGAATTGGAAAATTCTGAGACAACCACGTTTATTGATATCTTCTTCAGACTTAAACGTACGTAAGGCTTTAGCGGAAAGTTATAACGGCTTTCGCTAGTATCTTCGAAACAGTTTAATAGCCGCAAAAGTCTGAGTATTCGGGTTTTCATAATTTCTCTATCAACATCAATTTATATCGTCGATTGGTTTTTAATTACATGCATTTGGACAAGTTTTTTGATTCAGACGACTTGTTTTTTAATTTTTCCGTTTATTCTTTGTTGCATAAAAAACTCACGTGGTGTCCATGTCGCAGACAAGTATAAGCCGTTCAATGAACAGCCTAGCCTCGTTACTTAACAGCACCGGTCAACTAGTGTCATTAATAGTATTCATCCATTTAATTATTCAGCTAAGTAAGTAACTTGTATCGGTAACGTTTAACTACTTACTTACCATATTCATCATTTAACTATTAGCCTAGCCTATTCATTTAAATATAGGTCCTTGAGGTAGCTGAAATTTATAAAAGATTCTTTAATACCAATCAGGGTTTTTTATGTTTTCGGCATTGCGGGATGAGCAGCCTCTCCGCCTTGACGAAACAAAACGCAGGCAAACGCAGATTATTTAAGAAAGAGATATCCATTACACATTATGTACCTATATTATATTTGTCTTTTCTTGTCTTTTTAGCAGATAAATAAGACCTTCTTGTAATTACACAAAAGAGTTAGAGATGAGAAATTATCGCTCGAATGATTGAATTGAATCATTTTTTATAATGAAAAATAATGTTCGAGAATTCGTGATTATCGTTCCGGGTATTGTTATCAAATAGGTAAATAGGTAATCAAGTAAAGAAAAAGTAAGACTATACGTGTATTTCAAACGGTTTAAGATGGATTTTAGTTATATTTTGGACAATTATATCTTTATAAATTATGGCCTATGTGCTATTTTGATGTATAAGCTATATTATTGTACAGTTTCTTTAAAATTAAAAAAAAAAAACACAAACATCCATACATACAATCTTTCGCGTTTATACTATTAATAAGGAAGATCAAAATTACACGCAATATTTATATTTTATGATTTTCTCTTTATTAATCAAAAGTTTTACATTAGTTCCGTTATGGAGACCAATTTAAACTTGTTAGGATCGTGATCCGACCCTCTTAGGCGCGACCATCCAAATTACATTTACAACTTAAAATTGCCATCGCTTCTGAGTATTTTTGGAACTGACATTAATATGAATCCCCGCTGAAATAGGACTACAGGGAACACGGGCGTAGCTATAGCTTTCAAATGGGACAAGTCAGTGCAATGCAAGGTTCCGAAGCTGGGGAGAAGAGGTTTTACGTCCGAAATATACAATTTAAACTAATTTTTTGAGTCGAGAGTTACAAAATAATTAACCAAAGTCAAGTTGTTTTCAAGTAATCGGTGAACATACATAATAAAAAAAGAATCCCTGACGAATTGAGAACCTCCTCCTTTTTTAAAGAAGGTTAAAAGACGTGTTTTCAGTATGGCATTCATTACGAGATTGCTTAACAAACGTGTCTTCTTTATGTACCAGTATGTATGTATTAATCCACCACGCTGCACTAATGCGGGTTGGCGGATATACAATTATACATGTGTCAGAATATCTTCAAAACACAGCAGCCGGGATTGGAACCCTCGATCATCGCTTGAGATCGGCTCGTTCAACGACCTACCAGTTCTAGGCTAGTTCGGCTATATATTCATATGTAAGGCTGGGTATATATAACATATTATTCGATTTTTAAGCCATGACTTCTGAGGGCTACAAATAGCTTAGTAGAAATAAACTGACAGTTGAAAACCGTTATATTTCGACTTTTGATTTCTGGTTTATGACAGCTCTTTGTAAACGTGGTCTTAACGAAGGCAATGTATCCCATATCCTCTTCAACTGTCCTAAGCTTCTCAGATAGAGCTTTCGTAAGGTTACCTTTGTAACTGTAACGGGTTACAGAGTTGTTTATATCAATTACAGTTACGAAATATAACTTAAAAATATAATTCTCGCTTTCACTTCAATACAATCTGTATTTCTCATTTTTCGAAGTTTGAAATATGGAACACGAAAAATTAAGGAAAAACTGTTAGAAGATTGTCCTATTATACAGCAAATATTTTATGATTTTATCTAGCAAACCTTTTATGATTCTATCCGTACTTACAGTTCTCTATAATAAAACCAAAACTTAACACTTATTCGACGACGGAAGAAGCGATTTAAAAAAGTAATGAAACTCCAGCGTTTTAACCTACATAGTGCCTAAAAGTGTTATAATGTATTAGACGTATAATCTTGGAAACTTTTTAAAACTACCCTTGAAAGATATTCTCTTACAATTTATTATACTACGTGAAGAAAATATATTTTTTATACCAAACATAAGGTTAAACTACTGTTTCGAGACTTCAATATGAAAAATAAATATTTGAAATTTGATATCTATTCGTCTAAATGGATGAATAATAATTGTATTTACTCATTTCACAATATTGAACAATTACGAGAGCCGAGTTTTGTTAATCTGTTATTTATCGTTAATCAATTCAAAATATTCTCAAGAATAATTAAAGTGAGATAACATATTCAAGATAATTAATTATATTGAGCTACAAATAGGTTAAGTTACTGCTCGTTTAATTTATTAATGATTCGCGAAACAAGAGCCAATCGAGGCAATTATGGCAGCGATCAAAGAGCGATTAAAAATGTATCGATTTTTTTTTAATGATAAAATAGAAATAAATTTCATATTACACACAAATATATAAAAAATCCTAGGACTCATCGGTTGAATTTTGCTTCATGTCAGTATATAGTAGTCTCTTACTGTATTACCTCATGCACAACGTGCTGTACTCAAAATAATTGGTTCCCACTCAATTTACTTCCCTACTTCGCTGTTGTATAAAACAAGTAATATCCTTATTGTTCATCAATTATATGGACGCTGATAAGCAATACTGTGTCAAGCCACACGGACTTCATTTTCAGAAAATGGCGTGTAAACATGTCAATCCTATCTTCTATACTAATAATAAAATTCTAGCGGGTCGCTGTCTGTACATCTATACTAATAATAAAATTCTAGCGGGTCGCTGTCTGTACATGGAAGATATTTGAAAAAAAATATTATAGGGGGCCTTTACCAACGCAATAGAAAACAATGATTTTTAGAATTCTTATCTGTTTGTCTGTTTGTCTGTTTATCTGTGCGTTTGTGCACGCTAATCTCAGAAACGGCTAATCCGATTTAGATGCGGTTTTAACTAATATATTGTAGTAAGCTTCACTTAAACACTTGTTTTATGTCAATCGGTCTATAAATAAAAAAGTTATGTCAATTTAAGGAATCACGTTGAACATTTTTTTTGTGTTTATAACTAAATACATGAAAGTATATACAGTACTTACATAAAAAAATACATTTTTAAAAATTTTGTCTGTCAGTCTGTCTGTCTATCTGTTTGTTCCGACTAATCTCTGAAACGACTTAACCGGTACTGATGGTACTTTTTGCAGTTAGAAAATGTTATAAGGAGTAACTTGGGGCTACTTCTATTTTAGATATTTTTAAATCTATATATATGAAAAAAAATCTAACGGGTCGCTGTCTGTACATGTAAGATATATGAAAAAAAAATATTGGAGGCCTTTACCTACGCAATAGAACCCAAAACAAAATTTGTTAGAATTTTTGTCTGTTTATCTGTGCGTTTGTGCCCGCTAAAAAAGATATGTCAACTTATGGGGTCACGTCGAACATTATTTTGTGATTTTCACTAAATGCATGAAAGTTCTTACATCAAGTACTGTCAGTCTGTTTCTTACGACTAATCTCTGAAACAGCTGAATCAAATTTGATGGCACTTTCACTCGCAGTTAGAGGATGTCCATTAATCACGTGAGGCCCAGAGAAGGGAGTGGGAATGGAAGAAAACAATCACAAAATATCACAAAGTCTAAAAAGTTCTTAAAAACATTATAGCAGCCCCTATAGCTAATATTATAAGGATTAAATTAGGCTACTTAAATTAAAAGAATATATTTATTTTAATCAATAAGTAAAAAAGAGAATTACACGATAACAAAATATTAGAGAAACCAATAAAATAGTGAACATTTTCCGATTTAAGAAGGGGAAGTATACATCTATATAAATAAATAAAATTGATGGGTCTGTTTGTAATAAAATAAATGCATATGAAAGTTTACACGGTACTTACAACAAAATTACCAATTTTAAAATTTTTGTCTGTCTATCTGTCACTCGGTTTGTTTCGGCTAATATCTGAAACAACTGGACCGATTTTCATGAAACTCTCACTAGCAGAAAGCCAATTTTATAAGGAACAAAATTGAAACCAATAAAATAGTGAATAATATCTGATTCAAATAGGGAAGATATATATAATATTAATATAATCATTTTAAAAAATAATATATATACTGGGTAATTTTTTTACTGGATATGATAGAACAAAACCGAAAATATAAGCAAAAGCGAAAAATAATTTAAGTCACAGAGCCGATTTTGATTAAAACTAAGACTGCATCATTAGTTTTTTGAAAAATAAGTTTTCCTAGCCAGAAAGGAACACGTTGATTTTGCAAAAAAATAACATTCTGTAGTATTGCACCATCTGATTCTGACCTTCACACATTATAAAGATCAACTATAGTGAGGTAATACTATACAGTAAACTGCAACAAAAAGAAACGGCAATTTTTTTTTACAAAATTCTATCAAATTCTTACATTAATTAAATCTTTAGCAACGGGATGTTGTAACGCTAATACCGGGTGAGTACAATAGCCGAGTCCAGTGAAATGTAGATTTTCAACAAATTGATTCATCTTTTTAAGAATTATCTAAATCTACCTAGGTAACTGAGTAGATGACGGGGACCAAAACAAACGTGACATTCTATCAACTTTGTATAACTCACATAGAAAAAAAAGACAAACATAAAAGAAGTTACTGTGAGTAATTCATTTTTAATATTTTCGATTGTATTGTTCACACTCTTCCTCACTTTAGTAGGTGACTAGCATTTTGATGCAATTTATAAAGAAATCGTTCGAAGTAACGCACATTTTTTTCTAAACTTACCGGAATCCATGATTTAACCCACATATTTGATTATGTCTATGTAGAATCGAATACTTAACTTAATTAATGTATAGATTTAATGTTATTTTGTAAAAAAAAACATTTCCTTTAATTTGCCGCTTACTATTACTTTCCAAAAGTTGATCTTTACAAGTGACACTATTAGGTGGTGCAATAATACAGAATGTATTTTTTTTAATTAGTGGGTTCTATTTCTGGCCAGGAAAATCATGAAATAAATAAAAATTATGATGCAGTTTTAGATTTTTCAAAATCGGACACGAGACTCCATTAAGTATCTTTCGCGATTCCTTATAGTTCCGGATTTGGTCTATTAAGCCCAGTAGAAAAAGTCACCCGATATATAATACAAGGAGAATCTACATAGGTGCGAACTTAATGTTTTGCAGTCGATATTTTAAAGACACAAAACACCTTTTCTTCAACATTTATAGTGAAAACCGTGGAGGAATACCATATCTGAGTTAGTGTCTGCTTATAAATACAACCAGAAAGTTCCCAGATTCAAAGTAAAAAGCTCCTTTCTTGAGCAGCACTGCAGACTATTATAACCTTGCTTTGCAGGAGACATGCCAAGCATTCTGTAGTCCACGCTAACGAAGTCGCGGGCACAGCTAGTTCTTAATAAATATGTTTGATGAAGTATATATCCATCTTTTCTTTTATTTAGAAACTTTTTTCGGTACTTATTTAGTTTCTATGACGTCGAATTTTCTTGAATACTGTTAAATAAGTGATGCTGTATCAAAATACATGAATATCTCCAAATTAGATTTTTTGTGGGTTGAGACATTATTGCTTATCAGCATCCATAGTATACTAAATATTGTATTGCAGCAACATAGCGATATATCTTTTTCACTGTTTAAAATCCTAGGACTAGCAATATCCATTAAAATGCGAAATAGCACTTTCTCGAAACGAAATTGAAAATTTTCTAAAGTGATGTAAGACAAAGACTTTCTGAAGGAGCGATAACATAAAGCAGATAAATTACTCTTTAGTTTCACTTCAGTCTGGGCTAGGCTTGGCAGGCGGTCGGGAAATCCAGAATTGTTCCGAAATTTTATTTGTCGGGTAATAAATTAAAAAATCAAAACTCGTAAATCGTAAATTTTCTTCCTCAAACAATCTCTCCGAGTAAATATTTTATCTAATTTTCAACTGAATTAAAAAAAGGAGTCGAATCTCAATTGTTAGTATCTTTTTTAAAATAGTTTTTCTCAGAACTTCATCATTTAAGAAGACCCTTTAAAAATTATTCTTTATTTGAAAGAATCACAATTTGATACTTTTAGTCCAATAAATTTTTTATCAAAAACGGCTCGGTAGTTTGGTTTTAAATTGAAATAACTAGGATAAGTGTTATGCAAGAAATCTATACTAATATTATAAAGCTGAAGAGTTGGTTTCTCTGTTTGTTGGTTTGTTTGTTTGTTTAAACGTGTTAATCTCAGGAACTACTAGTTCGAATTCAAAAATTATATATTTATTTTTTTTAATTCTTTTTTATTTAGAATTGTCCTCACATTTAGTGCATCTCACTAATAATTTCCAGTAAAGATAAAAGATGTATCTGGCAACCTCCTTAAGGACAAGCTGTCTTATTACGACGTAGAACTTTAAATTGAACGGGAGATAATTAAAAGGTATTTAAGTAAAATAAATTAACTTGAATCCCTAAAGTCTCCTTCGACTTCCGGTACTTTAGATCATTGAAAACAATGACAATATAGACCGACACGTGCAAAATAGAATAAAGGAAAAACTTGTGATCCACAGATGGCCCTAAAAATTAAGAGAGAAATTTCCGAATAATTTACGTTAATTTAATAAACGATAGTAAAACGTGTCCTGATTGATGATGTGCGTATCTGAGTGTTGAACAACCATGGATGGATGAAAACAGAGAACATGTATGTAACAAACAAATTGAGACGTAATGGATTAGGCTGGTATGAGCACGTTATGAGGAGTACGTTATGAGTGTACTGAGAAGAAAGTTATACATGTTGAAGTAAATGTCGGTCGAAGTAGGCAAGATAGAAGTAGTAAGTAGGTTATAATATTTTTTTATTCTTTAGAGATTTATTAAAACCCTATTTAAATCTGTACAGACCACTAAAGTGCAAAGTTAAAAATATATCAGAAAATAAATATTTGTAACTGTTGTTATGATAACAAATTCTTATTTTTTAAGATTAAAACCTTAAAATCTTAAAAATACCACAGTCATGGATGCAATTACCCTTGCCATTTTTTCAACAAAACAAACGCCAAAAATCAATAAAAAATGTATAATTATAATACGTTAAATCAAGGGCTTTGAAAAAATATAATCATTCTTTAAAGTAGTCGGGTACAAAATAATTTTTTCATAGTTTTTTTTTACATTCATACTTACAAAGGCACGTACGTTTTGCACGATTACATTTACACACAAGCACAAAGTAATGAAGGGACGTGACGCGATTTAAAGGAGAAAGTTTTCATTTTGTATTTATTTACTGAGCTCGTTAGCTACAATTTGTTACATATTTTATACATATACGTCTTGTGGTAAATAAATAATCAGGTTCTTAGAAGAGGAGTAGAAATTGCATCAGCTATAGAGTATAATTAAAACGTATTTATACTTAGTTTAATATTAAACTAAAAGCACTAATAAATAATTAAAAAAGCATTAAAGTCTTCATGACACTTACAAGTATAGCAAGTAAGAATTCTTACAGACACATAAGATAAATATCAAAACTCGAATTCCTAACGACCCTCACGAGTAATCATTATACAATTTTGCCACAATCTATTAATAGCCGACTGTTCACGGAAAAAGACATTTATTTTGCAAAGAATAACGACAAGGCAATAAATATTATATAGCTAAATATATATGTCGGAGGAAGACGTCAAGTTGATAGTTCTTTTAATTATATCACGAGTTATTAATTATTTACTAAAATACAATTTGTTAAAAATAATGTTAAATTTATTTAATTTTGTTTGCGTGTAAATTCTTTTTAAATTGGAATTAAATGTTCTTTATTCTGTGGATTGCATTGACCAATCAGAGCAGAGCGTAAGACTCGAGCGGGGTCGAGGCGCCATCTTGACAACAATGGCGAATCGCGGGAATATGAGAATAGTTGTAGATCGAGGTGGATAAATTATTGTATTGATTTAAGACAGTTGTGGTGGAGATATTGGTGTTGTGAGATTAGTGTCACGAACCCGCTGCTCGTATAAAATAGTTACAATTCGTATTCTATCTTTCTATTCAAAAGTGACCTCAACATTTTAAAACTATAATAAAATTGTGTGAAATAGTAATACGCATTTAACCCTCATGACGCCCACTAGAACTTTGCTAATTACTGATGATGTCGATGAGAATGTTGTTTCTCCGACATATATATATTTTAATCTCAGGAATTTTGGACTCCAGGTTGCCGTCCACTTTGGCCGACGTTACTTAGCGACTGAGAATGACAAGTAAGCGTATCATTGGGCCAACAAGTCTAAGACTTGTTAAAGTTAGAAATGTGTACTGACTTTTAACGTCAAGTATGAACGTAACTTATCTATGGTTATAAAATAAAATTAGAATAAAGTAGAAAACTAAAATCCAAATACGACTAAGAAAGGCAAAGTCAATTATGTATATATTTTTGAAATGTACAAGTAACGCCCTTTCCAGGGATACAAACACGGTATATTTATCTATTTTTATTTAACAGATAGTACTTTATGCCCGCCAGAAGGAGCCACATTAGTTTTAGTGACACATCATATAGCATACTAGCTGTGCCCGCGACTTCGTTCGCGTGGATTACAGAATGCTTGGAATGTCTCCTGCAAAGCAAGGTTATAATAGTCTGCGGTGCTGCTCAAAAAAGGAGCTTCTTACTTTGGATTTGGGAACTTTCTGGTTATATTTATAAGCAGACTCTATTAATTAGAATTTCTTTACTAAATTTTTCAGATACGGTATTTCTTCACGGTTTTCACTATAAATGTTGAAGAAAAGTGTTTTGTGCTAGTCCTTAAAATTTCGACTGTATAACAGTATATTCCCGCCGAGGTTCTCCTTATATTATATATCAGGTAACTTTTGCAACTGGGCTTGATAGGCCATATCCGGAACTTTAAGGAGTCGCGAAAAATACTAAAACTGCATCATAAGTTTTTTCATTTCATGATTCTTCTGACCAGGAATTGAACCCACTATATAAAAAAATACATTCTGTATTATTGCACCACCTACCTAATAGTGTCACTTGTAAGAATCAACTTTTGGAAAGTAATAGTAAAAGACAAATTAAAGGAAAAGATTTATTTTTCAACAAAATAACATTAAATCTATACATGAATTAGAAGTTAAGTAATCGATTCTATTTATATCAAATATACATAATCAAATATGTGGGTTAAATCATGGCTCCCGGTAAGTTTAGAAAAAAAGTCTGCATAACTTCGAACGATTTGTTTATTTGCATCAAAATGCTAGTCACCTACTAAAGTAAGGAAAGAGTGTAAAGAATACAATCAAAAATATATAAAATGAATAACTCACAGTAACTTATTTTATGTTTGTCTATTTTTTCTATGTGAGCTATACAAAGTTGATAGAATGTGACGTTTGTTTTGGTCCCCGTCACCTACTCCGTTACCAAAGTAGGTTTAGATAATTCCTAAAAAGATGAATCAATTTATTGAAAATGTACATTTTACTGGACTCGGCTATTGTACTCACCCGCTATTGGCGTTACAACATCCCGTTATAATTTTAAAATTTCACTTTTAGGTATGATCGTTTCTTTGAAGAATTACAAAAGATTTAATTAATGTATGAATTTGATAGAATTTTGTAAAAAAATTGCCTTTTCTTTTTGTTGCAGTTAACTATATACTAATACTTCTCTGAAGTTGATTCTTATAATATGTGACAGTATCAGATGATGCAATCTTACAGAATGTTAATTTTTTCCAAAATCAAAGAGTTCGTTTCTGGCTAGGAGAACTTATTTTTCAAAAAACTAATGATATAGTTTTAGTTTTTATTAAAATCGGCTCTGTTACTCCTTTAATTATTTTTCGCTACTGCTTATAGTTTCGGATTTGGTCTATCATATCCCGTAAAAAAATTACCCAGTAAATATATTATTTTTCAAATTATTATATTTATATAATATACATATATCTTCCCTATTTGAATTAGATGTTGTTTACTATTTCATTGGTTTCAATTTTGTTCCTTATTACATTAGCTTTCTGTTCAGTGAAAGTTTCGTCAAAATAGGTCCAGCTGTTTTAGTTATTACCCGTAACAAACTGAGTGACTGATAGACGGACAAAAATTTTAAAGTTATTAATTTTGTTGTCAGTACCGTGTATACTTTAATATGCATTTATTTAAAATTACAAACGGACACATCAATTATACTTGGACGCTGATAAGCAATACTGTTTCAAGCCACACGGACTTCGTTTTGAGAAAATGCCGTCTAAAGATGTCAAACCTATCTATATCTATACTAATATTATAAAGAGGAAAGATTTGTTTGTTTGCAATGAATAGGCTCCGAAACTATTGGGCGGATTTCAAAAATTCTTTCACCTTTGGAAAGCTACATTATCCCCGAGTAACATAGGCTATATTATATTTTAAAAAAAATAGGGATCCTTACTAAAACAATAATAATGTAACCCAATCGTCACTGGGGTACGGGGGGAGGCAATGTAATGTAATAAAAAAAAGTGCCGCGAGTACATTAATAAAAACTATGATTAAAAAAAAATTCAAACTTCCCTTATAATTTTACTTTTTTTTTTGAAACCCGACGCAAAAAAGAAGGATGTATGTGTGCGTGCGTGCGTGCTTGCGTACCCGTGCGAAGCCGGGGCGGGGCGCTAGTTCTTAATAAATTAGTTTGAATTTTATTTATCTTTTTTATTGAAATTATTCATCTTTTTTTCTATTTTGATAAAATGTACTTGAAATTTGTTTGGATAATGTTAAATAGGCGACGTAATGTCAAATACATCAATATCTTAAAATTTGACTTTTTGTGGGTTGACACATTATTGCTTATCAGCATCCATTTATATGTATAGATGTATAACCTTCCCTTTTTAAATCAGATATTGTTCACTATTTTATTGGGTTCTACAATATTTTGTTATCGCGATTACGCAATAACAAAATATTAAGAGAATTATCTCTTTTTTACTTATTCATTAAAATAAATATATTTTTTTAATAAAAGTAGCCTAAGTTAATCCTTATAATATTAGCTAGGTATAGGGGCTGTTCATTAATCAAGTAATGTTTTTAAGAAATTTTTAAACTTTGTGATATTTCATAATCGTTTTTTTTCTTCCATCCCCTCTCCCTCCTCTGGGCCACACGTGATTAATCGACATCCCCTAACTGCAAGTGAAAGTCCCATCAAATTTGATTCAGCTGTTTCAGAGATTAGTTGTAGGAAACAGACTGACAGACAAAAAATTAAAAATTGGATTTTTGATGTAAGTACTGTATATACTTTACCCTTTACTTTACTTTACTTACCCTTTACTTTTGTAGAAAATACAAGGTAATGTTCGATGTGAACTCTTAAATTTACATAACTTTTTTATATATGAACCGATTGAAATGAAACAATCACTAAATGTTAAGTGAAGCTTACTGCAATATATTAATGAAAACCACATCTAAATCGGATTAGCCGTTTCTGAGATTAGCGGACATATACTCACAGATAAACAGACAAATATCTAACAAATTATTGTTTTGGGTTCTATTGCGTAGGTAAAGACCCCAAATAATAAATTTGTTTTTATATATCTGTCATGTGCAGACAGCGACCCGTCAGATTTTTTTTGTACGTATCGATTAAAAATATCTAAAATAGAAGTCAGCCTAAGTCACTCCTTATAACATTTGCTAACAGCAAGTAAAAGTACCATCAAAATTGGTTCAGCCGTTTTAAAGATTAGTCGGAACAAACAGATAGGCAGACAGACTGACACACAAAAATTTAAAAATTTATTTTTTGATATAAGTACTGTATATATGTATGTACTTTCATGCATTTAGTGAAAAGTACAAATACTGTTCGACGTGAACCCTTAAATTGACATAACTTTTTTTTATGAATCGATTGAAATTAAATAAACACCAAATGTTAAGTGAACCTTACTGCAATATAATCATGAAAACCACATCTAAATCGGATAAGCCGTTTCTGAGATTAGTGGGCGCAAAGGCACTGATAAACAGACAAACGGACAAAAATTCTAACAATTATTGTTTTGGGTTCTATTGCGTATGTAAAGGCCCAAATAATTTGTTTTTTTTTTTTTTTTTTTTATATATCTTCTATGTACAGACAGCGACCCGTTAGAATTTTTTTTATATGTATAGATTTAAAATATCTAAAATAGAAGTAAGCCTAAGTCACTTCTTATAACATTTTCTAACTGCAAGTAAAAGTACCATCAAAATTGGTTTTAAAGATTAGTCGGAACAAACAGATAGGCAGACAGACTGACAGACAAAAATTTAAAAATGTATTTTTTGATATAAGTACTGTATATATGTATGTACTTTCATGCATTTAGTGAAAAGTACAAAATAATGTTCGACGTGAACCCTTAAATTGACATAACTTTTTTATTTATGAACCGATCGACATGAAACAAACCCAAAATGTAAGTGAAGCTTACCACAATATATTAGTGAAAACCGCATCTAAATCGGATAAGCCGTTTCTGAGATTAGCGTGCACAAACGCACAGATAAACAGACAAACAGACAAACAGACAAACAGATAAGAATTCTAAAAATCTTTGTTTTGGGTTCTATTGCGTTGGTAAAGGCCCCCAGTAAGATTTTTTTTCATTTACCTTCCATGTACAGACATCGACCCTCTAGAATTTTATTATTAGTATAGATAACTAGAGAATAATCAAGATGCTTCTAACGATCTCATTTATCCAGTTCTGATAATTTATAAGGGAACTCATATTGATTATATAAAAATAAAATATTGACTGGTGTCTGGTGTCCAGTGTCCGAAAAGTGTCTAATTTGGCGCAGAGTCTTTTGTTAGTTTATAAAAGGCTATATCATTTGTAATATAACAATGTCATTACACATGTCATGATATATTATTTCAGTCGCTGTGTTGACGTTAACCATTATTTTTTCCCTATACAAAGTATATTGTTACAAGGGTATAGAGACTGTTCACGTTACGACGACGTAGCAACCGTGTTACAAATTGTGTTGCAATTTGCCTGCTTTCATACTTTCATTAACGGATTTGGTTTAATTAATTGATAAAGTATCAGTGTAGCTTTTTTCCGGCGTTTCTACTGTTTTACAACCGACTTCAAAAAACTGTTAGGTTCTCAAAGGTTTTTTTAACCTCAGAACTCCGTCATTTCTTAACCGATTTTTTTCTAAAGTATACAATGTAGTACACATTCAGATTGGTCCCTAAGATTTTCTATTAAAATCGGTTTAGTTATTTGATTTTTAAATCAAAATATCTGGAATTAGTTTGTCATCCAAGCAAAAGAAATTACGTATTCTGCTTTTGATTTCAGTTTATTTTTTCGCAGATTTAGTTATTATTTACTGCTTTATTTCTTGGATTATATTATTATTTTGCAGTTTCGGTATTGTAGGACTATTTATATATGTGTTCAAGGTTCGTTTTTGTTATTATATATTGTTTCACACAAATAAGGAAATAAAACTATCGTTATGAAAACATGTAACATTCTGATACTTTATGTCATATTTAATGTTCCGTGCCCGAAGGGTGCCAACGGGATTCTGTTACGTTTAGTAACTACTCCGTTTACCGTCCGTCAAAAACCCGCCGCGTAACAAGGCAATAGAGAATCTTAACTAACCAATTGACATCGTTTCAGATTCTAAACTGTAATTCTGATTGAAAAATGATGTAAAAAGCCTAAAAATTATTTTTAAATACTTATTTAGCGATACCGCAATTAACGCAGTTCGTCAATTTTAATTTTTGTTCTTTTTCAAATTACTGTGTCTAAAACGGGCCATTTTGATTTTTCAAATCAAACAACATGTTATTTATTAAAATCTGCTCACGCGTTCGGTCTAAATAGTGGCACAAAGGTACAAACCCACACACATACATACACACACTGATACACATTACCCTCCTTGCTTCCCGCTGTTGGGCAGAAAAGGTCAAGTCCAAGTCGGAATTTATAGCTTAGTACAAATACTTTAATATATACTATAGACTAAATTATTGTCTCTTGTTTCTTTTACAAAAGTATTTATAGAATACAATGAGTAGGTACATACGGTTATTATCTTGTATTTTGACTCGCATTTGACTTATTCATTCAAAATGTAACATGATTTGATAGCGACAGTTTTCTCTTTCATATATTTTACGTATTAGTTTTTCTTTAACCCCATTTTCATCATTTAATTAGTTTAACACAATAAACAGCCTTCTTAACAAAACCCATGAATTTGCTTTTAAATTTAGTAACTGAATGAAAATGATAATAATAGTTCTCGAAACAACAGTTCTTATAGCCTAAATGAGCGTTTAGTCGTTAAAAACAATTTTAAATAACATTTATCTCGAAGTTTGACAGTTTTAGCTTTTGGTAACAATATTAATTTGCGATATCGAATAATTGTAAGTTGGGAATTGTTAAATTGAAAATTTTAATGTAAAAGATTTAATTAAGAACTTGGTTTAATTGAACTTTTTTTAATAACGTAAAATAGAAATTTGTCTTAATTAAACTAAGTTATATTAATAAAGAAAATGAAATATGAATATGTAGTGAGACATAAATATATAATATGTTACGATCTAAGTTCTTAGGACATAAATATAAATACTCTTCAAACATAAAAAAAAAACAACTTAAAACATACTTTTCACTAAGAAATAGTATATACAAAAATATTTATAAAAGAATTCAAAACTATATAAAACCTAGAAATCTATCAAAACAAATTAAGAATCAATTTGATATGATACGGTACGATGATATGATACGTTATGATACGTATTTTTAAGTATAAGAGTTTAAGGCTTTTGTATTGAGGATATATAATGCATTATAGAATTATAGTATAACGCATTATACACACAATAAATCACATAAGCTTCAAAGATGGCGCCGAATAGCTCGAATAAAGTTACTTAAAATTTTATCTATTGTATATGCAATGTGTATTTTTTATAAATCCTTTCTTGGCAGAGGACAGTAGACTTTACATTGTCAAGGGATTACGCGATAAATGTCGATCTCCTAAAGCACTTATTTATTAATTTCAGCCTTTTTATTAATTTTTCTTTACAAATATATTTTATTATTAAGAAACTAATGTTGATGGATGTGTTGGTTGAGGTATATACCAAAGAAGAGATGGACGGATTGTGTGAAAGTTGATATGAGTAAGAAAGGAGTAATTACTAAGATGACAGCTGATAGACGAGACCGAAAGAGAAGTATATGTTATATCGTTGTCTTAGATTTTCGCGATTATTATTCATTGAAATAAAACTATTTTAAACGGATTTAAATCGCGTATATTAACTATTTTTATCATCCCGACGTTTCGAGCACTTTGCAGCGTTCGTGGTCACGGGTAGACTAAGGTGACATTTGTCTACTAGAGGTTTTAGAAAATATTATTTACAACTACCGCCAACGGTTTCTTAGATGGTATCTTGAATAACGTTCCGGTTGCACGCAGAAGGCACTAACTGTATCTTTGGGTCTTGCAGTCTGTTGGACTTGGGATTTTGAATTTTTAATAAGTGGATCCCAGGTGATCGAAAGTCTCCATCACCAACCATCTTCTCTATTAAAGTTCGGATGTTTTTGAATTTCAATAGCCTCGCGTATCATTCTAGAAATAAATCTGTGTTCTCTAGCGAGGATCTGTGGTTTATCAAATCCAATAAAATGGTTAGGTTTATCCAAAGCATGTTCACAAACTTCGGACTTTGTAGAACGCCTATTTTTGACATCTAAATTTTTGACATCATTGAGATGTCAAAAATAGATTCATCTCTACTAAACTTTTTCTTTATTTATAAAGAGTGATTTTTCTAGTACTAAATTTTACATAGGTAATGATATAGAATAAAGGGCAGCATTTTTACTATGCCCCGGGGATTAAGGGTAAATCTGGCCCTTTGTAAATGTGTATGTGTGTTTTCGTAGATGTGTGAGTGTTAGACAAAATTTCCACTTATAAATTTTACTCTCAGACTTGTATAAAGATGTACCTGAGTTTGTCGTTGCTTTACACCTGATTTAATTTACTGTCATTGCTTATATTTTTGACAAAAGCTTTCATAAGGTACCTAGTTTACTGTTACTAGGTTATAGAGTTGTTTTCTGTCAATTACGTAAGTAAAATTTACAAATGTAATTGTCGCCTTCAGTTTGTTAATATGTAGAGAGGGAGTTCAGTTTGTTAATATACTTTATTATATACTATTTTCAATAATTTTTTTTTCAAGAATAATTAAACACTGAACATTTAATGTACAAATAGATAGTCTTATCGCTAAGTAGAAATTTCTACAAGACAACTTTTGATTTTGAAAGAATATGCTAAGAACATAAACTTTTCTTATTCTATATACAATTCTATACAATCAAATTTTACTTATCCGATTTGAAAACTTTTTCTACTAATGGGAGTTACATAATTAGTGTATTTGTAACATTGATTTAGGTAGTTACCTTTTTAATTTTTCTTACGTCTTGTTTATGCAAACAATTGTATCAAAACTTTCATACCAAGAACTTAGCTAAGATTAAAAATGTCTGCTAACATAGCAATTTTTATATTAATTTCTTCGACAGCAAATTAACTTTTAAATTAATTTTGGCCGTCTTATTAGCGAAGACGAGATCTTATTAATAAATGACTGCTTTTAATTGAATCAAGTTAATTCTTAGAATAAGAGATTTATAAGTGTCGAATGACTGTTTCTCGAGCGACAATCCCGTAGATTACAGATTTTATATTAGCCAGTAATTTATTAATGGTCTAGTGGATAGAACACGTCGATCTGAAGCGATGATCGCGAGTTCATACCTCGGTTGACATCGCTGAGTTTTCAAGAACTAAATTTGTGTTTAAATTCTTCTCGAGCTCAGCGTTGAATAAAAACATCGCGAGGAAATTTATATGTGCCGGAATAATTTTTTTGCATATGTATATAAATGTAACCCGCAGTTGAGCAAACCTTCTCGTGAATAGGAGAGAAGGCCTTTTCCTAGCAGCGAAATATTTATAATCTGTTACTTTACTTTTTAAATTTATTTGGTTTACATCTGAATCGACTAATGACTGTTCTCGCATAAAAGAATTGTCGTCTTTAACCAGAGCGTTAATTATATAGACATTAATTGATAGTTGAGTTCTGATTTTTTGACAGTTTAAGCATGTTCATACAAAAATCTGAAATCAAATGTCAGAATATACCATGATTTCATAACGATAGCTTAAGCCTTCCGCTGGATAATTACCTCGAACTATCGCTACTACAAAATGCTACATTCTGACAGTTTCTGATTATTTTAATAAAATACCTATTTTAATCTTTAAAATGAGGCATGATTTGATAGCGATAGCTTATAATAATTAGCTCCCTCGTCACATACCTACATTGAAACTGGTACTGAAATTTACATTTCGTACAAAACCTCGCACACTGTCAGTTGGTCAGATTATTTCGCCTGGCCAGCGTAATAATGAGCCGTTCGGTCTCAACCGATGGTCGCGGGTTCAAACCCTGGCTAGTACCACTGAGTTTTCAAGTGCTAAATTTGTGTTTAATTTCATCGAAAACATCGTGAGGAAACCTGCAAGTGCCAGAGGCCTTTGCCCAGCAGTGGGATATTAACAGGCTGTTACTTTACAGCGTAATAATATTTCTGAGGCGAGAATTACACTTATACATTTATTATAGTTGTAGTAGTTCAATTCGTAAGTCGAGACAAAATCGTTGTATTTTTTTTTGTCAATGTCATATGACATTTACCTCTATAATTGACGATTTAAAACAGTGTTATGTATCTTGTTATGTACTTTTCTTTTTAATGTGCAACGTCTATAAAGGCGGAGCAGTCGCAACTCTATATGGTAGTTTGCAATTAAGGTTTTTTTTATTTTGTCTTTAATGAATACAAATGTGTAAAAATAACTTAATTTAATTAACTTAATATTTAAAAAAAAATCTTAATTCTTTATTTTGTATTATCTCATAATATTTATTAATTATTGTTTATTAACCCCTACATAAAAATTACCTCTGATTGAGCTCTTTCCTTTAATTTGCCTTATGTCGTTACTTCTCAGAAGTGATTCTTATTAGTGACACCATCAAGTGGTATCAATACGGGTTGCGTTTTTTCTATTAAGTCAACGGGTTTTTATTTCTATACTAGGAAAATTATTGTTTAAAAAAACAATGAGACAGTTATAGTTTTCATTAAAATCGGGCAGTAACTCGATCATTCCTTTCGTTTCAAATTTTCAATCCATGCCCACTTAGAAAATTCACCGCGTAAATTTATAAAGTAATTCATAGAATATTATACATTCCACATTTGATATGCGAAGAAAATCTCAAAATAATAACGTCGAAGTCCAATATTCCTGCTCGGAAGGCCACTTACGTCGTATTTAATGGCATACTCGTAGTTAGTTATAAAGTTACGGCAAATTAACTCTGAATAAACATGACGAAGTTGTTTGTGTATTCTGAAAAAGCTTGTTATCGAATGTATAATTCGTGATAGATACCATCTACTAACGTTCGTTCGCGGCTTCGTTCGAATAGCTTGCTGAAAAGTAACTTATTATATAAGTAGTTTACCTACGTTACTGTAAAATTTCATCAAAATATATTCAGTAGTTCTTTTGCGTCAAAGGCGCAGATTGAAATTTTGGGGGGAGTCTCTAATAATATGTAAAATATCTGGCCATCGAGATAGATAGGATTACCTTTTAGAGGGATGAAGGAGGGGAGGGGGGGGGGGGGGTTAACATTATTATATAATTGGATACTGAAAAGCAATACTGTGTCGAGCCACACGGACTTCATTTTGAGAAAATAACGTCTAAAGATGTCAAACCTTTCCTGAATCTATTGGTTTGAAGACGTTTATGTATCTCCATCTTTTCTTTTCTATTTTGATAATAGGTATGATGAATTAAAAGCAGATTGATAAATTTAATGTGTTATCTAATAATAAGTTTTTCAAATATTAAACATTATTGTGTAATTTGCAAAATATTAAGTTAACAAACTTTTTTCCGTACTTATTTAGTTAAGATAACTTGAAATTATTTTTCGTAATGTTAAATAGATGCATTATCAAAATACATCAACATTTCCCAATTTCCCTTTTTGTGTGTGGACACATTATTATCAGCATCCAATTATGGTAAGGAAATTTTGTTGAAAATAATAATAACATAATAAGTTAAGAATATGTTATTCATACATATAAAACCCAAAAGTCGTTTCTACCTATGTCCGTTATAGCTTATGAAACCCTCAAACTGATGTCCTCCAAATTAGTTTTGCGGCAATGGTTTTAATTAAAATGGATGGTTTAGATAATTTTAGATTCTATTGTAACTATTTATTATAGTATCGTTATACCAATATATGAGAATATTGAATGAGGTTGGGTAATTTGATACATTTTCAAATAAAATGCATCCGTATAGAGTCAGAAAAGGGTTTTATTACATATTCATATAATTTTCGTAAATTTTTAAATTGGACTGATTTATTAACTTGTGTGATTGATTTTGGGGGGCGTCGTATCCCCTATGAAACCCCCTTGGAACATAAATATACATCCATCCATCGATCTATCCATTCAATCTCACACATTTAAACATTTACAGTAACAGTAGGATGTAAAGTTTCATCAAAATCCGTTTAGCAGTGTTCCCATGAAAAAGGAACACGCGTCCATTAATCTCGCAAACTGACGCATTTACGATAGTAGTAGAAGTATATACGGTTTAAATTAAATCGCCAAATTGCTTGTTTAGTAACAGTAGTCTCGCTGCCTTGTTCATTAAGTTGATTAGAACTGGGGTTTTGTGGGCCTCGCTCGTTCTATCTGTATTAATTTTCTGATAATATGGCATATATTAGAAATGCCAAGTATATTATTACTATTTGGACGCTGATATGCAATACTGTGTCAAGCCACACGGACTTCATTTTGAGAAAATGGCGTCTAATGATGTCAAACCTATTCTTAACAATTATGTTTGAACAAGTAAATATCCACCTTTTCTTTTATTTTTTGATAAAAAGTGTGATGAATTAAAAGCAGATTGATATAGTTAATATATTATCTAAGAAAAAGTTTTTCAAATATATAAGATTATTGTATAAATTGCAAAATATGGAGCGCACTTGAAATTCGAAACAATTAGTTAGGCAACTTTTTCTGTACTTTTTTAGTTTATATAACCTTACATTTTTTTGAATAATGTTAAGTAGGTAATGCAGTAACAAAATACATCAATATCTCAGAATTTGACTTTTTGTGGGTTGACACATTATTGCTTATCAGCATCCATTTGATATCCAGCCGAATGTTAAATGGATGCTGATAAGTAAATATGAATCGAATTCGGAGATATTGATGTATTTCGATAATAATGTTATGTTTTTAACATTATTCAAAAAAAAATCAAGTCGTCTAAGTTAAATATGCAGGAAAAAAAAGTTTATTAATTAATTTTTCCCAATATTGAATTGTTCTCAATATTTTGTAGTATGCAATAATTTAATACATTTAAAGAACATATTATTAAATCAAACTTTTTATCATGCCAATCTGCTTTAGATTCATCATTATACCTTTTGTCAAAATAGAAAAGAGTAGATGGATATACGCATCTTCAAACTTTTTAAGAGTTTTGACATCTTTAGACGCAATTATCTCAAAATGAAGTACGTGTGGCTTAACAAAGTATTCCTTATCAGCGTCCAAATATAAAATCATAAACAAGGCATACAGTTTAAAAACTATAACGTAAATAAATTTCGTCATACAAAATTTTCATAAAATTACAAAAAACGCACAGAAAGTTCTACATTAAAATTTTCTCATACGTTATAACATCTACTCCAAATAAAAGAAGAAGATAATATTCACTTTCTATTTAACTCTTTTCATATTGTTCCAGGGCTGCCAAACGATCTGGCAGTGTATTGGCACCAGTATCCTTACAGCTTGGGCTTGGTGTTCTGCAAGCTTCGAGCATTCATATCAGAAGCGTAAGTAATTTACCCACCAACTTTAAAAGCCTATAACTTGTATTACTTGTATTTTCAGATAAAGAGAATCGTACTTTTACTTAACTTGAATTTCTAAAGTTTTACATGGATAGATGAATTGACATAAATATTTACATAAATAAGCATTTAATACACTAAGCGACATCCAATCGCTTCCTATCATGATTGAATCCTTGAATTATTAAGGGTAATTGTGCATAAAAATGTTTTTATTGGGTTAATTTGTCCTCGAACCGTGCGTGCTGTGGGATAGCTAGTAGTAGGCTCTGAGAAGGACAGCATCTGGTATGACCCTGAACTGCCGTAAGCATGCCTCGCAATTCGAGGCAATATCACTTTTTTGTCCTCTTGAGATAAACTCCGCGAGCCACACGCAGGATAAGGCACGGGAGAGGAGATAGATGCGCATGCGCAAGCGATCCCTTGGCCTTTACAAATGTGTCAATAGCGGACGTAGGTGTTTTAGTCGGTAAAAATTCACATAACCCAATTTCTCCCCGAGGCTTCGGGTATCTTTTGAAGATTTCCCTTGCGAACATTTCCGATTGACAGTTTACAATCTTGCGAGATAGATTGTGAAGAAACGGTATTGAGAATGTGAAATATGCAAAGTAACCATACAGTTTTATCCTTAAAATATCATCGAACATGTCAGTTAAATACTTATTTATTAATATTTTGGTATGTCTTTTATTTTTTCCGATTCGTGATTTATATTGTTTTTGTTTAAAATTTTTGTAAAAACTTAAAACATAAAAATATATAAATACTTAAATACATTTTCATGTAAATGGCGATTAAACAGCACAAATACTAATGATCGAATCCTTTATATAAAGGGTATTTACTCTCAAATACTGAAGGGAGGATTTAAGATCGGTCCTTTTCAAATGTCATACGAATGGATTGCCCCTGATGCTGACACGTATCACTTACCAGTACAATCGCATGAAATATTTTTACTCCTTCCTGAATGAATGGATGAATGGATTAAATGTAGTTTTGTATCGCAAAAGATTGGTGTCAGATTATAACGAATGCATTTTGAAGTTTAATCATTCCTGATTCCACTTTGACTAGTCTTATCGAAACTGTTTTTTCCGACTACTGCTAAGTTCAAAAAGAAGGCTATATGAGATGTATATTTCTGTTCCCAAGTCCTTTCTTATCGACTCCAGGCCTGCGCTGAGCCTAATCGGCGCCATCGTGCGACTGTCTAATATGCGCCTTTTTATCCGACTGCGCGACGCAAAGGAGGGTAATGTGGTTATCAGTATATGTATGTTATGTTTCAAGTGGAATATCGTTGAATAGGTAGGTACTCGTACCGTTTCACAACCATAAGGAAGAGTTACATTGGTTTTTCTTAAAGTATTTTTTTCATATGGAATTTTTCTTTAAGGATCGGTTAGGCTCGGCGCCTTTTGGACTCGGCACCGTCGTGCGCCGCACGACTTTGCACGTATGGACGGCGCGGGCCTAATCGACTCTACCGATTTCTATAAATAATAAGTTAAATTTGTTTTGATGACGCGCTTGTCATTGGGTACATAGTTCCCTTGTAAGATTTTTTACTTGTTTCTCATATTGCAATAGCCAATGAGGTTTAGTATTCAAGCAATATTAATTCCTATTTGAACGGATATAGTTAGTTTTATAATTATATTTATATATGTCGCTATAGTTGTACCTATAATTTGTTACAACGAGTTACAATTTAGCGAAAATTTCAATCTATTACGATTTAAAGCATACAATCTTATGGTCTTTCGTTATTTATTTGGACACGGAACCCTAAAACGGACATGACCATTCAACTCTGAGCTAAAAGTTAAAATAACCATAATTATGCAGAAAGGTACCCGATGAAAAGCCACCAACTTAGTTAGAAATTCTATTAGCTACGAAATTAATATAAATATTTAATATCACTCACATCTGAGATTATAGGACCTGAAATTCCAAACAATTTTAGGTGCAATACCTGAATATTTACGGGTTTGAATTCTGCTAAGAGACGTAGGAATGTTATCTTCGTATTTGTGGTTGGTGACTTGGTACGCGATAAATTATAAACTAATAATTTATTGCTGGTAATATTAGGTATGGAGCTGTGTTAGTGTTTAATACATATTTTGTAAATTTTCCATTATCCTATTTAATATTATTTTATTGTCGAGATGGCCTACTGGTTAGAACACATTGATTCTTTACCGATGATCGCGGGTTCAAACCCCGGCTAGTACCGCTAATTTTTCAAGTGCTAAATTTGTCATTAAATTCATCTCGAGCTCGGCGGTGAAGGAAAACATCGTGAGGAAACCTGCATGTGCCGGGAGAAATTCTGACACATGTATATCCGCCAACCAGCAGTGGAGCAGCGTGGTGGATTAAGCTCTAAAAACTTTCTCATTAATAGGAGAGAAGACCTTTGCCCAGCAGTGGGATATTACAGGCTGTTACTTTACTTTTTTACTTTGCATTTAAATTACCTACCTAAGAATAGTGACAGGCATTGTGTAAACACTAGAAGCAAAGATAAGCTATTCATATCAAACTTTCGTCTTCATAAAGTCAATTGATCATTTCTGGGGTTTGGTATTCGCATCTATAATAAAATCCCGCAAATAGTTTTATATTTGCCTTAATTTTACTTAATACGTTTAAAGCCTACGTTAAAAAAACTTCAATAAATAAAGCATATTATACCATACAAGAATATTTTGACGACAATGAGGCGTGGATTTGCCGAGCGTTGATTTTCTATCCGGATAACTTAATTAAAATGTAATAAAAATACATTCTGTATAAATGATTTTAAAAGAGTTACTATCGAGTTTCTTGCCGGTTCTTCTCGGTAGAGACTACATTCCGAACCGGTGGTAGCTTTAAAAAAAATATGACATGTAACTTGACGATTCGAAAGTGCCTTAAAAGCCCATTTGAATGAAGTATATTTTGAGTTTGAGTAAAAATTATATACTTTTTACGTCGTCTACTTAAAATATAATTTATTATTGATAACTGTTATATTATGTGAAGCTTACCACATTATTTTAGTTAAAACCGCATCTAAATTGGATAAGCCGTTTCTAAGATTAGCGTGCACGAACGCACATATAAACAGACAAACAGACAATCGGATAAACAGACAAAAATTCTAGCAATAATTGTTTTAGATGTTTATGCGTGGGTAAAGGCCCCCATTCATATATTTATTTTCATATATCTTCCATGGAGACTGCGACCCATTTAAATTTTTTTATATGTATGAATTCATAATGATGCCTGTGTAAAATTATGCACTTTTTGCGCTTGCTTTAAAGCTGCTAATTTGTCTTACGCACTGTTAGAATTTCACTGACACTAAAGTATTTTGCAGTATTTTTAAGATTTGGTTTAATGTTTCAATAGAAACTTTTTTCCTTATTCTAATACAGAAAGCGCAAAAGCAAAGAATAAAATATTTCTTGTCAAAGAAATTATAAATCGATAGCGATCATTTCTTTGGCAAAGATCCATTTATTTCGTATTGTGGTTAATATACATAGCTTCGATTCTTTGTCACCGAGATTATAAATGGAGTCTGTCGACTGTCAAAACCTTAAAGTGACTTCGAAGATAATTTTATATACGACTATCTCTGTACACTTTTAGTTACCCGCTCCGGCTTTGAACTAATAAAGTTAATAACTTTTTATGTAAAGATTTATAATCGTATTCTTTATTTTTTTTTTACGATTTTCATCTACTTCAAAATTGTAAGGTACTCGTAATTCGTAGTATATGTTTATTTACTTATTTATTTTTTTATGTTTGTTACCATTTCTTAACCGATGTTGAAAATTCATTTTTTATTCGAAAGGCTTTTTCAAATTAGTCCCATATAATTTATGTATAATTTTTTAAATCGATTCACTTTTTCATTTTTTAAATTATAAAAAAAAACTGAAATGAGTATATCAACCAAGCAAACGAAATTGTGTATTTTGCTTTTGAAGCCGGTTTTTTTAAAGTCTTAGTATTTTTTTTTACTTTAACATTTTTTTTTCAAACCAAACCTTGCCCTTTTTTGAAAATCGGTCCACAAACGACGGAAAAATCGGTGAACAAACATAAAAAAAAGTACGTACAGCCGAACATAGAACCTCCTTTTTCGATGTCGATTAAAAAATCTGTAATCAACTTGTTTACGGATGAGTCTATAAAAGTCATCCGTATACGCATAGACAATTCACTACAGCAGGAGTCATCAAATGGCGGACCGCAATCCGACTCTAGACCGCAGATCTATTTTGTGCGGACCTTATGTATACTGTTGTATATCTAACAAAAACATAGTCATCGTTTATACAGTCGTTAAAATTGTTGCTTGAACCAAAATTGAATGACGATTGCCTTCATTCCCAACTTCAGACAGTATTTACCATAGTATTTACCATATTAGAGTTTATTATTTAATTGTAGCGAAATAAATCGATACCTCCCACGTAAGTTGTTGTAAGCCACAAAAATTCCGTAAGCGTTTTTACTGAATACTACAACTGATTTGCATTGTGATAAAATGATAAAGATCTTTCTTTTTTCAAGGATTTTTCAGACGTATTTTGTTGTAATTTTCCAACGAAAAGATACTAAAAGTGCTCTCCTGTAAAATTGTAGTTTTAGGGTTACAACAACTTACGTGGGAGGTATCGAAATGTAAGTGCAAAGACCTACATACATTCTCGTATTATAGCGAACTGCAATAGATATTTTGGAATGTTTTTTTTAATTCTCTAATTTAATATGCGCTTTAAATGTAAACTAATAAAAGTCGAATAACTCTGGAAGATGAGTATGTATAGGATAAAAATAAACTGCAAAACGTGGCTAGAATATTAATGTCAATGCCTCGCTGAATGCGGACTTTTAGAAATTTAAACGAAGCTATTTTAGCGAACTAAAACAAGCGACGTAGTACGAATGGTCTATAACCTTTCTACTCTTTTTGTTATGGAATATTTCACGTGATTTTGTTAGTTTTCCATTAAACTTATTCATCATTCTCTCGGTTGAAAAAAGAACTGACTTCAAAAAGCAAAATTCGTTTTCTTGGATGACATTCTTGTTCTCCTTATTTTTTTTTAAACCGAAACCGAACTGATTTTGATGAAAAATCTATGAGACTGATCTGAAAATATACCTTTTCAAATAATCTAATTTTCCAAATCGATTAAGTAATGAAAGCGATCTGAAAAAAAGTCTTATCAATTTCGTTTTTTTCCCGATTTTCGTTCTCAGACCAAACATATACGAGAAGAGAATTTTTTGTATACCATTTTTTAATTATTTTGTCTCCTATTAATATTAAGTGTATTGTTCTGCAGGGCAACCTACGTGTCAGTTCTGACGATAACGGCTTTCTCCCTGGAGCGGTACCTGGCTATATGTCATCCCTTGCATCTTTATGCGATGGCGGGGCTGACACGGGCATCGCGCATCATCGTGGTGTTGTGGCTGCTGGCCTTCATCAGCGCTTCACCCTTCGCCCTATACAGTGACATCAGTTATAGAGACTACCCTCCAAGTAAGACAATTTATTTTAGGTGAATCCACACTTGAGGGAATACTATTAAATTTAAACGTCAAATAAAAAATTGTGATACAGCCGAGAGCCCGAGACGGAACCTGATCTTTTCGGCATTCCGTGACATGTTTTACAATTTGAGCTATGAGCCGCACACCTGTGATGACGAAATATTGATATAATGATTTTAAAATTTTGTCCAAAGCTAAGACAATCAAATTTAAACATTAAAGGGTAAACTATAACAATTATATAATTTACATTATGAAATAATATAAATTTAATATCGGCCTCTGAATGTTAACTAAAAATGTTATTTTTGTGATAATTGATATATTCCTCTAAATCGAATAAAACATTTGAATAATGTCATTACTAGTTTCGTCCATTTCGTTGTATAGTACAAGTCATAAATTGATTGTAAAAATAAATTAACTTTTAATTTTTTTTCTTTTTAATATTTATGAAAATAATTAGTATCAAGTACATAAGATTACAAATATTCCCAAAACTTTCTTAATTATATAAAGTTACATACTCGTACATAGATTTTTTAATGTAAGCTGAAAGAATAGCAAGTGGAGAAAAGCAAACACTTAGACCCCACATAATCAACATTATTAATTTTATTATTCCAATAATTAATTATAGAACCATAAACATAATGATTTTAATCACGAATGACAATATAATTTACGGTTTATTTATTTTGCCGTTAGTTTACTTACTTTTCAACCGTCTTAAAAAAAAGAGGGGGAGTCATTCGTATCGTATGTTATTTAATATATGTTACCTCCGAACTCCGATGTTTCTTAACCGATATTGAAAATTATTTTTTTATTCGAAAGTATATACCTATCAAATTTCAAATTGATCCCATAGAATTTTCATTAAAATTGATTCATTAATATATTTTTTAATTCAAAATAACTAGATTTAGTATTTCATCCAAGTTAACGAAATTTTTTCTTGTAAAGTCGATACCGTATAAAACCAAGTCTTAGCTATTGCATACTTTTACATAGAACTTAAAAAACAAAAATAAATTTAAAAAGTTTATTTTGAAAATTCGCTTAAATCTGATCAATTACAACCGTCGATAAAATTAATTACGTAATAAAATACACAATGTGTTTATAAGTCGCGCACCATAATTAATCGTTATTCAACTCATGTGTGATCACGTTTTCGTTATTATATACCGAAGGGTAATTTGATTAATTACATTGTAAATTATTATCATTTGCTCGTAGCAACTTGAACCAGTATTAGGCTGGAATCGCACTTGTAAATTTTACTCTCTTAAACTCAAACTCAAAATATACTTTATTCAAATGGGCTTTTATAAGCGCTTTCGAATCGTCAATTTACAAATTTGTGGTGTCAATTCCACCTGAAGCTACCACCGGTTCGGAATGTGGACTCTACTGAGAAAAGTCAGTGAGAAACTCAGTAGTTACTCTTTTAAAAATATTTATATACAATTTTGTAAGCGAGAATGTCAACGCACTATTCTACGCTGCTTTATCATTAATGTAGTCATATACTGAATAGTATGTTTTTTCTATCAATGATTTGTATAATGTAAACTTTAAATTTGTGAAGTGACAAATTAATTCTTGTTTCTGGGATTTAACTATAGAAGTGTATACTTTGTCCCATAAACTTCCTTTAACTTATATAAAACATTTCTAACCTGGTAATGTTTACCCGGGTAACGATACGTAAGCTGTGGTTTTAAATAAATATATTATTCATAATAAATTCTTAAAAGCTATTATAAAAAATTAAAGTAAATCTTATAATAGTCTGTAAAACTTACAAGTGTAACTCTGGCCTTAAAATGGCGCATTACATGCTTCATTTTGCGGAATCACATCGGTATGACTTACTCTCATAACTTAATTGGGCAAGTTATTTGCGAATAATTACAATTATAAACAGCAATATTAATTTTCATATATGTAATGTAATGTATGTTAAAGTAGTAGTAGTAAGTTTCTTTTAATGTAAGGCGAGAATTACATTTATAAGTTCTGCTCTCACTTTCATAGAGATTTACATAAGTCGTTTGTCGTTGCTTTACACCTAAAATACTTTACTGACAACACCTTATTTTTGATATTCACAGCTTTCGTAACTATTTCCTACTAGTGATGTGTCGGATCCGAATATAGATATCAAGATTCTCGGTGTCGATTCGCATCACCATAAAGCAATTGTTTAAACTACTTGACACGTGAAAAACTTCTTGTAATAAATATTATTTAAATAAGCTTAACACAAAAATTTGTAATTTATCTCATTGTAAAATTGTTAATTTAGTGCCTTTAAGTTAAGTATTAATAGTATCGTGATTTTTGCAATATAATGGTACCCTTTATTTGATTTTAATCAGAATAGTATTTAATAGTTTTCATTGCTACAAAATAACTTATATAAAGTATTTCATTACGTTAACGGTCCGCCAAAAAAAAAATTGCGAAGGATATCCGGCACATCACTACTTCGTCCTTTCGTATCTTTCACTATGTAACAGAGTTGTTTTATATCAATTACGAGAGTAAAATTTAAGTAAATTTGACGTAAATCTATGGTCCATTCGTCAAATAATACTATTGCTTATATCATAATAATTTTTCTAATCTTTACTGATACTTCATGTAAAAAAATTTCCATGAAAATCTGGAGTGAAATTATTATCTTTATAAAGTATTAGTCAGTTGGGAGAAGGATTGATATCTTCCTAAGGATTCGGTGCTAAATCAATCACGAAGTGAAGGAGGGTTCAGGGTTAGCTAATATTTATTTCGAAGATTATTTTTACATTTTTTTAATGTAGAACTTGAGAGGAATTGAGATTATTGAATAAAAAAAGTTCCATAAGTCCGAATTTGAATTGAAGGACAAATCGAATATAAAATCGTGATCTCATTGATTGTTAGAACGCTGATAAGAAATATTGTGTCAAACCATATGGACTTCATTTTGACAAAATGGCTTTCAAAGATGTCAATCCTATTCTTAATAATTCTTTTTGATGAAGTATATATCCATCTTTTCTTTTCTATTTTGATAAAAACAGATTGGTATAGCAAAGAGTTTTATCTAATAATAAGTTTTTCAACTATATGAGATTAATAAAATTCCTTCTTATCTTTAAGTTACTTATATATTTGTTGTACGGTCCCAAATAAAAGTGTTCTTTCTTTCTTTCTTTCTTTCTTTCTTTTTAATGCATAATCCAAAATTTGGTACACACTTCAATATTCTAAACATTAGATTAAGAAACTTTTTTCAATACAGAATTAGTTCAAACGACTGATTTTTTTTTTTGAATAATGTTAATTAAATGCATCACGCATAATCAGAATACACCAATATCTCTAAAAGCTTACAAAAAGTCAAGCGACTTTTTGTGTGTTGAAGCATTGTTGCTTATCAGCATCCATTAATCTGTACGAAAAATTATATGATTAAGATCGATTGTTTTGGATCATCACAATTCAAATTTAAAGGTAAATTTATACAAATCTTCTCTTATTACCCACAACGTGATAAACAATTTTCGTGTTAGTGTAGAGCTATCATATTAACATACTTATTATACGAAATCGCCCACCTATTATATTACATTTCATTTTTTTTTCTTTTGAATGATACCAAATTCACTTACTAATTTCGTTGAAAATTTTCACCTTAATGACTCAATATGATGTCACTGAAAAACAGACTTTCAGACCCACCTAATATTAGCTTATGTATATCGATTTGTATTTATTTATTATATATATAATTGCTTTTATATTGCTTACAATTTTAGTTATAAATACAATACTTGCCATGACGTGACATTACATTTTTCGAGTGTTACTGGACTAGCATTTATCATTTGACATATTCAATTTTAATTTATTTTATTGTTACAAAAATCACATTCTAAGTATAATAATAAATGTAAAATTAATAAACAAGATTAATGTAATTTAAAAATTAAAATCCAATTGCCTAAAACAACTCTTCGTACTACAAAGTCGGTCTAACTTTTAGATCACAAAAGGTCACAACGTATACATACATATGTATGTATATACGTGCGTACATCATTACCTCTTTACTGCGCGTACATCTTTCTATGGATTATTCGGGTAATCAACACATTTCATATCATGATTTTTAACAAAAATTATTTTATGAGCTTAATTAATAATTAATACTTTTTAATAAGTTTTGACGCCATTTATATTAATAATAAAAACAGAAAATATTCATTGTAAAATTAATGGTCTGACTCTACTCGAATATTAATGTAGAGTACAATGAGAGAGATTATAGCTTTAACTTTTGGCTGAATGTAATTGGTGGCTTTTGGCTTTTGGTGGTAATTTATATTACAATTTTTTTTTTGAAATCCTGTAAGGAACCCATATTAGATGCACGCCTCTTTATCGTTCAGAGTATAATATGCTTTATCTAGTAAGGATTATTTAAAATAGGGTTCACATATCATCACGCATCAATGGCCCCAATTCGGGTCTTATGATCTTGTGTCGGGGGCCTGGAAACACACCCAACACAAGCACAAACACCCATCCGTGTGACGAACGTTTGCCGTGAGCGAGGATCGAACTGCGACCCTTAAAACTTCAGTCAGCGACAGTGACCACTGCGTTTGTGTGTTTACGTCCAAATATGTTACGTTCATACTGTTAGACGTAAAAATCTGTACCCAGTTTGACGAGCTCGTCAATTGTCCTGATGGCCCATAGATATTCTCTCCCATCGTAATCAGTCGTTAGTTAGTGTTTGAACCACTTTTAACTATGGAATACCCCAGCTCCCTCTGGTGTCGGAATGAAACATACATTACATACATACATACATACAACGAAATCCTCTCAAGCATTCAGTAAGACAAAACGATAGCGCAATTTTATCGCCTACTAACGCCATCTATTGGTGAAACATATGAGTCTTATACGGTTAGTTGCTAGGCAACGTCTTCCCATGTGGTCGTCATTCTGGGTGTCAAAAACATATATTGTTATTAATACATGAATTTTGACTTCATACATAAGTATGGCATCCAATGAAAAGAAATTGCGTATTTAGCTTTTGAAGTCTGTTAATTATTATTAAGCAATGCTATGTCAAGCCACACGTAATTCATTTCGAGAAAATGGCGCCCAAAGATTTCAAACCCATTCTTAATTTTGCTTGAAGAGGTACATAAACATCTTTTCTTTTCTATTTTGATAAAAGGTATACTGAATTAAAAGAAGATCGGTCTAGTAAAAACTTTTATCTTATAAAACGTTTTTCAAGCATATGAGATATTGTAAAATATGGAACACACTTCAATATTAGAAATGTTAAATTTAAAAAATTTGTTCCTTACTTATTTATCAATACTAATATTATAAAGCTGAAGAGTTTGTTTGTTTGAACGCGCTAATCTCAGGAACTACTGATTCGAATTGAAAAAATATTTTTGTGTCAGATATTTTATTTATTGAGGGCCCTCCTCAAGCTCCTCCTTTAGGCTATATTACATCGCGCTACGACTCATAGGAACGAAGCAGTAACCATAAACGCGAAGGAAACCGTAAGAAACAGCTAGTTTTAGATATTTTGATTTTTTTTGGGCACTAATAAATACAAGACTCATTAACAGAATACATCAATATCTCCATGTGGAGGGAGACTTTTTGTGGATTGACTATTTGAGCAGTATTTTACTATTCAAAGTTTTCTTATATAAAAACAGTTTCATAATCCTACGTTACAGTGTAAACATCTCAAGAATAATAAATTTTCGAAAACATTTTAAAACAAAGAAGTAACATATACATTAGAAAACAATTTAATTTACATAATGATGTAGTAAACTTTCTTCACGTTACTCGAACTTTAAGAGTATGTGTACGAATAAATTGGTGAACGCAAATTGCATGTTTAAACTCTGGGGGTGGGAAGAACTTTGAGAATAATAACATATAAAAGGGTTCAAAAAGACCCGTTTTATTTTCACCTAGCTGTGCCCCACGGTTTCTGTCGCGTTAATTTGAGGAAAAGTTATATTTATATAATGTATCTTCATTACTTGAATCGGTTATTGTTCTCTATTTCATTGATTTCCAGTTTGTTTTCGCGTAACCCACTTTATTTCTATCTAGCTGTTCCTTGCGTTTTTACTCGCGTTTGTGGTAACTGCTTCTCTCGTATGAGATGTAGCTTGATGTAATATAGCCTATAGCTTTCCTCAATAATAAACTATTTAACACGAAAATAATTTTTCTATTCGAACCAGTAGTTGCTGAGATTGATGCGTTCAAACAAACAAACAAACTCTTCAGCTTTATAATATTCGTATAGATTAAAATAAATATATATTTTAAATAAAAGTAACTTGAGTTACTCCTTATAACATTAGCTATCTGTGAGTGAACGCCCAATCAAAATAGGTCCATCCCTCTCAGGAATAACCGGAACAAACAGACACTTCCATTTTATTTATTTGTACAGATGATAACTATCGTTCTGAAACAAATTTGAGATATTCGTAGCCGTGGAACACGCTCGTAGACCGAGTTCGTAGACCATACGTCTACATTCACGGTCTACGAGCGAGACCCGAATTTACAACTTTTCATCTTTTTTTTACTTTTTTATTATATTTATGATTGTGCCTATCTTATTTTTCATATTTTAACACACTCGTCCGTGACCCACACATACATAATAACTAAGGGACTTTGGTGAATATACCTACACACTTTGAAGCATTATCGCATTTTTCTCCCAAACACATCTTTACTCGAAAATTGAAAATATTTTTGCCTAAGATAATTTTTGTAGCCAACGTAACAACATTAAAAATCATTTCTTCATTCTAGATTTGACCTTGAAAAGAAATTTGCGAGTATTTTATCCACCATATTCGTTATCAGTGTATTGAAATATACAAAATACAGAACTAAAATTCAGAACAATCGAAGGTATGGTCTTTTCGAAAGTACACCCGGGGAAGTTTTGTAAGCAGTACTTTTAGTCTCTCGTGTGCGTGATGAATATTTCAGTATTTCGACGGACAAAAAAGCACTCCAATGAAATGTTCGACACACGTATAGGTCTTAATCGTATATCTGAGATTAGCTCGTTCAAACAAGCCAAGGGACTTTTTATTTTAAGATATAGCTTATATCTTTTAAATATTTATTTAATTTTCAACCAAATGAAGAAAAAAAAGTCTTGGTGGTTAATTCGTAACGTATGTTTTTTAATGTTAAATATTTTAGAAGTCCGTAATTTATAAACCGATAAAAAAAAAATATTTAAAAAACAAGCTTTTTTATATGCATTAAAAGTAAAGCATATAAAAACCTTGCCATTTTAAGTTTTAATATCAACTTATAACGTCATTGCACAATTTATACAATGTAAAATCTTAAAATTAAAAACGAGTACTCAAACCACATAGGTTTGAATCGAGTACAAAAACCTACGTGGTTTGAGTACTCGTTACTCTATTTAATTTGAAAATTTTAAAAATTAAAACCAAAAATAATTTATTTAATTTACTCGTTTGTCTACATCTCATACATGTTGTAATAACATATTATTTAATCTGTGGAACATTAGTTTATGAATTTAGCTCGTTTATATTATCTAATATTGGATCTTTTTTCATTTTATAAATCTGCCTTTCTAATAAATTCCATGTCGCCGGAAACATCAGACCCCTGTCATTTAAATTCTCATTTAGATAAACACACATTTTCCGCGTCTTTCGTACAATTCTTGTCAGTCTTATCTGTTAAATCTTGTTTAAAATCAAATCTGTCTTCTCATAGTCTCACACAAAACATATAATTTTTAAGGAAAAATATGTATATCTTTTAAAAAGTGACAGTTTTCCTTATAAAGATGAAAACGTATTATTATTAAAAATAAAAATGTCAGTAAAAGATTTCTAATGTTAAGCGATAATTACACTTATAAGATTTTCTCTCAGACTTTCATTCAAAACTGAAAGTCAGTCAGTGCCTTATTTTTGCCACACATATAGCTGTTACCAGACTACATAGTTTTTTTATATCACTTACGAGGGTAAACTTACAAGTGTAATTCTCGCTTTATAAATCATTTTTAATATTTTCATGTTATATTAAAATGAATGGCGTGACACTTTTACAAGTGATATAATATTTTATACGGAGTAATATAACTTCTGTGAAATTCTAATATTGCGTAAATCAAAATAGTAGGTTTAAAGGAGAGCGAAAAAACTACATATATTTTTATAGATACCATTTTGAATCTATAAAATATAATTTAAAGTGACATGTGGCTTTACTTCGTGTTCTTAAAATTATATTTATTATTTATAATGGTGTCTGTATAAAGATGCTAATTTTGAATTTCGCACTGTTAGAAGTTCACTAACGACAAGTTACTTTTTAAGTCGGCAATATTATTATTTTCTCCTAAAACCAGCTTGTACATGGGTTAGCTCGACCGTGGCAGTACCACACTCACAGAAATTTGGCATAAAATAGCTAATATAGCTATATTGATTACGGGGAGTTGCATGGGCGGCGGTGATCACTTTAGGTATATCAGTTAGCCCGCCTGTTCGTTTATCTACTATAATCATAAACACAAAATAGGACAAAAATTTAATTTTAAAGTAAACTTACTTTAGTAATTTCAGGTATTTTCTAGATTAAATATAAAACACGTATTACAGTTCTCATCTCCACAGAAACTATAGATTTATCAAAACTTCATGAAATATTAATGACATTATTTCGAATACGATTGAGGAATCACGAATTCGAAATTCCCTCGAGTCTAGTCAGGTGCAAAATATTAAATATTTGGTTCACTTCACCTTTCAATCCTAAAATCTAAAGTGACATCTGATAGACAGGTCGTTGACATCTCGCGTATTACTATACAGGGTGCTAGGGTGTGAACAACACTTTAAAAGGAAACACCAGCTGCGAAATATTCATGAAGCTTGGAACACGTGCCGCAAATCGAAGTGAAAATGACTGCGGTGCGAAACAGCTTGTGAAGCTACAGCCACACATGTTCTATTGAGAGAATTTATCATGTTCCGTAAATGCGTGATTAAATGTTCTATTTTTAGGATAGTTACAAAAACGGAACCGACTTCAAAGCTGGAAATACTCATTATTTTACGAAAATTCAATGAAATGTATTTTTTCGAATTAAAAAGAAGAATATTCAAAATCGGTTTATAAATAATGGAGTTGTGAATGGCAGACAGGTTCGCGCAGTAATCACTGCAACTGGCTGAAGCGATAACAGTCGCGGGTTCGATCCAGCTCACGATGAACGTCTGTATTGACCACACAGATGTTTGTCGTGGTCTGGGTGTTTGTGTTGTGTGTTCTCAGACCCCCGACACAGGATCATGAGATCCTAATGGGGACCGCTGAGTGTGATGCGTTTTAAGTCTTTGTCTGAAACTTTTTTGAATAATGTCAAATACTTCATATATTATCAGAATAAATAAATATTTCCGAATTTGACTTATTGTGGGTTGACACATTATTGCTTATCAGCATCCATTTATGTAACTGACTATTTTAGTCGCGTAGATGTGGCCGTAGTTTATAGATATTCTCGGTATTACGGCAGCATCTCGCTTGATCGCACAAATATGTCGATTCTTAATTTCGTAGCCCTACAGCGCTTTTCCTATTCATAAAAGCATGGATGTTTGTAATGGGATCACGTCCTAACGTATGAACGAACGAGAGAACGGAATAAGTCCTTCCCATGGGATGACCTTTTTTATTCGGTTACAAAAGATTATGGTTTTAGCTTTACATTGAGGGCTTATAAATAGGCGTGTAGTAAAAATGCTATTTTTTATTATTTTAGATGGCTTTTTTTAATCGATTTCAATTCGTAATTAATAAAAAAAAAACAAAAACCCGACTGCGTGACAAGACCATCTACATTCAGCAGTACCATATCAATATCACTTCTCTTTAAAAGTCATAAGTGAGAATCATTTCTACCCGACTTAAAATCCTTATAAATCCTAAACAGTAATTCTGATTGAAAAACAATTATAGAAACCTAATGATGATTTTTAAATACCCTTTCAAAGATACCCCACTAGACATAGTTCGTCGATCATCATTTTTTCATATTGTGGTGTCCAAAATTGGACGTTTTATTTCTTCCAAATGTTTATGCTTTTTATGACATTGGCGCCGTCAAGATGAATACAACGACGTATCATTTGTCAAAACCCGCCTACTCTTTCGATCTAAATAGTGCTACAACGGCACAAACCCACATACATAACATATATACATGCATACACAGGTTGATACATACATTACCTTCCTTTGCATCGTGCAGTCGGTTAAAAAACGAGGAGGTTCTTAATTCGTATTATACTTTTTATGTAACGTTTGTCACCTCGACGACATTTTTGAAAGGATATTAAAAATTATTATTTAATTTGAAAGGGTATACCTTTCGTCTGGTTGAAATAATTGGAAAAATAATATCATCTAAATAATTACGTGTTTTGCTTTTGAAGTCGGTTCCTTTTTCAACAGAAGCGCTAACGGTCGCTGGTTCGGCCCCTGCTCATGACAAACATTATATGGATGCTGATAAGCAATACTATGTCAAGCCACACCGACTTCATATTGCGAAAGGTCGTCTAAAGACATCAAACCTATTCTGCCCCACCGACTTCATATTGGTAAGGTCGTCTAAAGACGTCAAACCTATTCTTAATAAATTTGTTTGATTGATCCATCTTTTCTTTTCTATTTTGATTAAAAGTGAAACGTATAGAAAGCAAAAAGGTGTAATAAAATGTTTTATCTAATAATAAGTGTTTCAAATGTATGAGATTATTGCATATTGCAAAATACGGATCACAATATTCCAAACATTAAATTAAAACACTTATTCCGTACTCATTTAGTCAAGATGACTTAATTTTTTTTGAATAATGTTAAACACGAGACGCATTATCAGAAGCCATCAATACCTCGGAATTTGACTTTTTGTGGGTTGACACATTATTGCTTATCAGCATCCATATAGTCCATTGTATAGGCGTTTGTGTTCTGTGTGTTTCTGGGCACATGATTATGGAATTTTGATGAGGGCTATTGAGTGTGATGGATTATATATATTTAATTTTTATATATTAATAATAAAGTACATATATATATTTTCCATTTTACTTCGTTCTGCAGTTTTACAATTCTACTGTCTACATACCCATTTTCATGAAGCTCACGTTATTACCACTTCAATTATTCGCACTAATAAAAGCTGTTCTTCCTAGCGTTTTAGTTTTACAACCTTTTTAATTTTATTAACAGTATTAGAAAGGCAAATGAGCATTCTAAACGATCACCTATGTTTATACAATTTAGAATTTGTACAACACATTTAATTATACTAGCTAGCCGGCTATTTTAAATACGTGTATATAAAATACATTTTACATTCAAAGCACTGCCAATACCAATAATTGGAATTTGTTACATTTCTCGTGATTGTAATAATATTGTATTCACCTTACAAAACAGAACACAGTCGGATGAATATTATTATATAAAGTATATTATTTTATTAATTTTTTTTAATGGACTCAGGACTCTCTCATTTCTTAACCGATTTAAAATTCCTTTTTTTATTTGAAAGAGTTGACATTTAGATTTCCATAGACTTTTATTTAAATTGATTCAGTAGTTTGCTTTTAAAATTGAAATAACTGGTATATAGTGTATCGTCCACGTAAACGAAATAGCGTTTTGCTTTTGAAGTCCTTTGCTATTAAAAAGAAAGTCTTCATTTTTTTTTTTAAATAGTGGGAAAACGAGCAAAGGGTATAAGGTTAAGGGTTATAAGTCAGCCGCACGTGAAGTTTTGCAGCACCAGAGGAGCGTTCGCAGTATCACAAACACCTTGTCAGTTTAAAGAAGAATGATGGATGGATGGGAACACAAAGTGAGGTTAAGCTTCCTGTTCTTTCACATCGTACGGATCGTATATTTGCTACATCACACCGATTTTCTGTAAGAATGTAGTACTGGTCCGGTCGAGCTAGTCCATATTTGAGCTATAGTTAGTGGACAGCTAGGCTCTACCACAGTAAAAACTGTTTATTGGTTATATATTCATTCGTTATGGACAGTCTCAAGTTGTCGTAAAAATTAAACTCGATCTGCTTCACTACAAAAGATTTAAACAGACGTTAAACGCGTGTTTTAAAAAATCCGTACTACAAATCCGCGTCTAAGCATAGTTTTGAGTTAAACATGCTTTAGATATAGATTAACTTACGTTTAAGTGAGTTTAATAGATGACTAAAACCTATTTCAGCTGTCAAATGTAACGTATAACATTTTATCAATAAGTTTTTTTATCAGTTTATTCGCTGTTAAGCAATTGAGATAATATTTTAAGCAATGTTTAATTTTTAAACACTGTTTAGATAGACACGTGTTGAACATGGTTTTAATGCGTCTTTTGTAGTATGACAGGATAACTTTAAAAGTGATGTATTGATGAGTGAACTATTCTGTCAGTGAAAGAGAGTTACCATACGATGAAATGTTTTTAAGGGAGACGTGGAAAAATTTTAAAGTTTGGAAACCACTAGCCTACATTGACTAATAGTTTTTGAGATCGTGCGAAGAAACAAACTCGTCATTCGCTTTATTAGTAAGTAATTGTACGTTTCCTTCAAGTGCCGCTCAGTCAGAAGTTTTCAATCATGGCATTCTGTTAGTTGGCAAACATTCAAACGTTCAACTTCGCTGGATACAAATAAGGGGATTTACATACACGGCATATATTCGCGTGAAAGCGTTTTTGTACGCACTTACTTATATGGTACACTCGAACTTGCTCTTAACCCTCATAACACTGTAACGAGTGAAAAATGTATAAGTTCATATAATATCGGACCGTGAGTGCGTGAGATTGGGGTCCCGCGCATGGATATATGGACGCTGATAAGTAATATTGTGTCAAGCCACGGACTTCATTTTGGGAAAATGACGTCTAAACATGTCAAACATATTCTTGATAAATTTGTTTGAAGAAGTATATATCCATTTTTTCTTTTTATTTTGATAAAAGGTATAATGAATTAAAAGCAAATTGGTATTATGAAAAGTTTTATCTAATAATAAGTTTTTCTAATACATGAGATAATTTTATATTGCAAAATTTAGACCAGTGTTCAATATTCGAAACATTAAATTAAACAACGCTTTCCGTACTTATTGAGTTTAGATG
Organism: Hypolimnas misippus; assembly: GCA_037950945.1. Classification (NCBI taxonomy): domain Eukaryota; kingdom Metazoa; phylum Arthropoda; class Insecta; order Lepidoptera; family Nymphalidae; genus Hypolimnas; species Hypolimnas misippus. The sequence goes on from JBBEEQ010000014.1 coordinate 7,760,382, forward strand.
ACTTTAAAATTTTTTGAATAATGTTAAATACGTAAGACATTATCAGAATACATCAATATATCCAAACTTGTTTTTTTGTGGCTTGACACATTATTGCTTATCAGCATCCATATATAAGGAGGGGACTTAGCGAATCTGCATCCCTCCGCCCCTTATATAGACTAACTTATACTTAGAACATTAGAATTAAGAATGATAAATTATTAGAATGAAAATGGTTTATATAATTTCTAAATAACTGAGATTAACATTTAAAATCATAGACTCCCCCTTCGGATACACATATGAAACAGACTAATATTCAAAACATTAAATTAAGAAAGTTCTTTCCGTACTTATTTTAGTTCATGTGAATTAATTTTATTAATAATGTTAAATACAGAACACATTATCAGAATACATCAATACCTCCAAATTTGACTTTTTGTTGGTGGACACATTATTGCTTACCAGCATCCATATAATGCGCGTATAATCGCGCGTAAAATACGAGCTTTTACGCGCCAAAACTGCACTCGATGTGTAAACACTAATACTGTTTTCGATGCAATTTATATCTCAAAACTTCTAACAAAGTGTTGAAATGTATCCAGACAATTTCAATGAGAACTGTTTTATTGAGCATTCGATTGAGCTATATTGGTATTTCAAGCTTTTACTGCACTTGCTTGAGTAAGGTTATGTTATTTTATTGAGAAGTATATTGTAAACTTATACGTAACTACCGATACAATGAAGTTTTTTACGATTTTACATTACACACATAGGAATTTCTCGGCTACTACCTCCTTCACCTACCTCTTGAACCACCCTGTTTATTGATGAAAACTGCGTTAAAATCTGTTCCGTAGTTTAAAAGATATGAGCATACAGACGGCGAGAAGCAAGTTTGTTGTACTTTGAAAAGATTTTGTAAAATTTATTCGAAATTTACAAACAGTAAATATTTCGTAACGTTTCCTAATCGAAGAACTTCAAGATCATAATCTATACTAATATTATCAAGCTGAAGAGTTCGCTTGATTGTTTGAATCATAGGAACTATTAGCTCGAATTGAAAAATTATTTTTGTGTTTGATAGTTTATTAATTGAGAAAGGCTATAGGCTATATTACATCACGCAACGACTCATAGGAGAAAAGCAGTGAAACTGCGAGGGGCAGCTAGTAGGTAATGTTTGAAACTAAAGTATGCTTGTGAATACTAAATGCCATCATTTTTATGACTAAAAATGATAAAGTATATACATATGTATAAGCCCAGAACAGTAGTATCCTAAAGTATTTTTAATTTAAAACTTCAGTGTTAATTATAAAACAAGGTCGTTCCTATAAAGAAACTCTTTGTTACTAAAATATATTATGGCGAAAAGCCCTCGGGTTGTAAGCCAAAATTTATAATGTTCATTTTATCCAGCCTACATATATTGTAGTGAAATAAGTCAACTTTACAGCGTCCTAGTTTTTCTTACAACAAAGGTTTAAAGCCTTGTCATAGCATTTTTAATATAAAACACAGCTCCAATACGTTTTACAGCAAAATTACGCACATGTACGATAAGGAGTAACAAACTTGCTTATATATTAATTGCATAATGCATGGGGAACCTGTATGACCGGTCTGGTGTAGTAGTGCTGAATGTACCTCTAACGACGACGGTTGCGGGTTGGATCCCCGCTCGGGACAGATATTTATATTTTCTATAAATATTTGTTCCTAAGACTGGGCGTTTGTCCGTTGGTTTATCTGGGTTGGGTTCCGGTTATTATCACAATCACCTGATAATGATCGTTACTCGTAGTAGGGAAATTATTCTAGTCTAAATAATTACTGGCTTATCGTTGTCTTAGATTTTCGCGATTATTATTCATTGAAATGAAACTATTTTAAACGGATTTAAATCGCGTATATTAATTATTTTTATCATCCCGACGTTTCGAGCACTTTGCAGCGTTCGTGGTCACGGGTAGACTAAGGTGACATTTGTCTATTTGAAATCAAATCGGATAAAATGGTTAGGTTTATCCAAGGCATGTTTACAAACTGCAGACTTTGAAGAACGCCTATTTTTGACATCTCCTATGTGTTCCTTGACCCTAGTACCGATGCTTCTCTTTGTTTGGCCTATGTAAGACAAACCACACTCACATTCGAGTTTGTATACTCCCGCAGTCTGTAAAGGAATATTACTCTTGATAGGTCTCAAGAACTGGCTCACTTTCTTATGAGGCTTGTAGATGGTTTTAATCGAAGCTCGCTTCAAGATGTTGCCAATTCTGTCTGTAACTCCCTTCACATATGGTAGAAATGCAGGTTGTCGCTCAACTGTGGGTGCCTTGATACGGCTTCTACGATGCTGGCGAGGCACGGGCAGCTTGTTCTGGTGGAGTGCAAGCTTGACGTGGTGTAGCTCGTCCTCTAGGTGTTCAGCATCGCAGAGATAGTGGGCTCTCTGAAACAAATCTTTGTTTCAGAGAGCAGACTGCGGGAGTATACAAACTCGAATGTGAGTGTGGTTTATCTTACATAGGCCAAACAAAGAGATGTCAAAAATAGGCGTTCCTCAAAGTCTGCAGTTTGTGAACATGCTTTGGATAAACCTAACCATTTTATGCGATTTGATAAACCACAGATCCTCGCTAGAGAACAGATTCATTCCTAGAATGATACGCGAGGCTATTGAAATTCAAAAACATCCGAACTTCAATAGAGAAGATGGTTGGAGACTTTCGAACACCTGGGATCCACTTATTAAAAATTTAAAATCCCAAGTCCAACAGACTGCCAGACCAGAAGATACAGTTAGTGCCTTCTGCGTGCAACCGGAACGTTATTCAAGATATCATTTAAGAAACCGTTGGCGGTAGTTGTAAATAATATTTTCTAAAATTTCAAATAGACAAATGTCACCTTAGTCTACCCGTGACCACGAACGCTGCAAAGTGCTCGAAACGTCGGGATGATAAAAATAATTAATATACGCGATTTAAATCCGTTTAAAATAGTTTCATTTCAATTACTGGCTTGCCTTCAGAGGTTGCAAAGGTCAGATGGCAGTCGCTCTGTGTAAAAATAAGTAACTCGTCAATATCTGGACTAGAATAAAAAGCAGACCCTGGTATAACCGGGAAAATGGTAGGTAGATGATGATGATGGGGAACCTGTATGTGAATGACGGGATTAAGCCTAGTGGCAAGAATTAGTAAAAGCTATAGGCCCCACGCCTCAAGGGGCCTGAACGTAAAAACCCGTACAATCTTGAAGTTTAAAACCTATTTTTGAGATAGGTTAGCATTTTTTTGTTATTAATTAAAAGTCAAAGAGTGGTAATATCAATAAAGCAAACTTGATGGCTCGAACATCAAAGTTTCATATCCTAAACCTTAAACCGTGGGCCCCAACTTCATTTTTGCTACGGGGGCACGGGGGCATTTTGCCACTATGTAACAATGTACTTTATAACTTTGTTTCAAATATTGAATATAAGTTTTTATTTTTTTTTGTCTGCGCTAAACTTCCTGCTCGATTTCTTTTAAATATCTTAATGTGGGTAAAACCGCGGGGTTCAGCTAGTAAATAAATGCTACTTAGCTAGTAAGGTAACAAACACTTAAAATATTATGAGTTACTTTACGTAAATATGCTTCAAAAGTAGTAAAGTAAAGTAACAACCTGTTAATATCCCACTGCTGGGCAAAGGACTCCTCTCCTATAAAGGGGAAGGTTTATATAGGAATATGCTTCAAATAAATGGTTATAAGCAATAACGTGTCAACCCACAAAAAGTCAAATTCGTAGATATTGATGTATTTTAAATTATACGTTACCTATTTAACATTATGAAATGTAATTTCAAGTTATCTACACTAAATAAATACAGTGAAAGTTTCTTAATTTAATGTCTCGAATGCGTGCGTTCCATATTTTGCTATTTATAAAGTAATCTAGAATATTTAAAAAAAATATTATGAGATAACACATTAAACATATCAATCTGCTATTCAATCATTATAACTTTTTTCATATTAGGAAAGAAAAGATGGTTATATACGTCTTCAAACAAATTGACTATGAAAAGATTTGACATCTTTAGACGCCATTTTCTTAAATTGAAGTTCGTATGGCTTGACACAGTATTGCTTATCAGCGTCCAAATAATAGATAAAGCATATTATACTATACCAAATTATTTTAACGATAAAGAGATCCACACGATCTAATATGCGTTAATGTTCCTACAAGATTTCAAAAAATTCTAATAAAAATCCATAATGTATGAATAATTTTTAAAAGAGTACCTATCGAGTTTCTTGCGGGTTCTTCTCGGTAGAGACTACATTCCGAACCGGTGGTAGCTTAAAAAAAAATTATAACCAATGGACCTGTAACTTGACGATTCAAAAGTGCTGTAAAAAGCCTATTTGAATTTGAATTGAATTTGAATAATATTTAAACACAACTGGCAAAGTTGTGGTCTAAACAAAAACACTAAAAGCATTCAACAGATTCAAAAAAGTTAAAATAAAAAGTAATATGACCGACGAGAGTAAATACGATTAAAGCAGTATTTTAGCTGAATAGCATCGTTAACATTGTACGGCGGTAACAAAATATCATAAAACCTTTATTCCACTGTTTTATACGCACATAACATACAATAGCGATCCTAAAAAGTTTTATTTTTCACGATATCATCTTCTTCAAATACACAAGGAACAACTTGAAAAAATATAAAATCCGACTGCGTTACAAGACTATAGTGAATCGTTACTAACCAAGTTTAAATCGTTATAGATTCTAAACGGTAGTTCTGATTAAAAAACAATAGAAATAACCTAACAATGATTTTTATGACCTATTCAACGATACCCCACTTAATACAGTTTTTCAATTTTCATTTTTTTTCTTTTTCACATTATAACCACCAAAATCAGCCATTTTAATTTTTCTAAATGATTATACTTTCTATTCTATTATACTTTCTATTTACACGACATTCGCGTCATTATGACAAATCAAACGTTGTGTTATTTATCAAAATCTGCCCACACGTTTGGTCTAAATAGTGCCACAAAGTACAAACCCACATACATACATACATAGACTGATAAACACATATCTCTCCCTTGCGTTGTGCAGTTAGGTAAAAACAAAGTCTCTTCTTTCCATCTTTACGCTTAGATCTTTTATAAAACGCTACGGATTTTAATGCGGCTTCCACCAATATATAGAAAATTTAAGAGGAAGGTTTTTTTTATATGTACGTATGTATACTACATGCATTTTTATGTAAAAATAATTATTTTTACTATTCTCATCCGTGCGATGGGTTGCTAGTTTAATATATGAGCGGATTTTCGTAAAAACGTGTTGTTTTGATCCCAAACACTTTACAGCGATGCCAGTAGCGCTGAGATGTTAATACGTATACAAAATACACAAATATAAATACATCCATTTATAACTTACTTGTTCTACTGAAAAAGTTAAAGGAATAAAAAAAAATACTACAAGGTTAGGGAGACCAAAAAAAAAGTAAAAATTTCGAATTCGAAAAATTCGAAGAATTTATGTTAAGGAAAGTGTATGAGCAAAACTTACGAGTGTGATTCTCGTCTTATAATTGATATAGTTATGTAAATTATACGACCCACTAGACTCATGTTGCGTACTCTCGTTGAAGTAGACTTTCAAGCCATAACGTTTATGTTCACTACTCCGTTTACACACGTTGTAACATGATGTAGTCACCTTCCCAAAAATCTATATAATAGAAAAAACATTTTCCGCGACTTAAAGATATACATTGAGGTTAGCGTGTTGAAATAATCTTATAACCTTTATATATTAGTATACATGCCAAATGCAATGCATGTTGGCCTAATTTCTGTACGCGAAACATTTATGTATTTTATCGATAACGCATAAAATATAATCTTTAAAGGTTTGTCGGTGGTAAAACGATCTTAGTGCATAGCATAGAAATTGTTACATATATAGGTAGATATAGGTATATAGAGGTGGTTGAGATTTGAGTTTAAAAAGATATTACTTCTCGTCGTATTGCCCACACTGTTGACAGGAGGGCCCATACAATCGGAATTGCGACTCAAAGGCGAAACACTGCTATTCTTGCCACGATTCCGCGCGTATATGATTTGTACAGTAATTATTACGATTTTGACATTTTTCTCTTTTCTGTATATACTTGACTAGCGGTCCGCCCGGCTTCGCACGGGTACACACACACACACACACACACGCACACGCACACGCACACGCACACGCACACGCACACGCACACGCACACGCACACGCACACGCACACGCACGCGCAAGCTCACGCGCACACGCACACGCACCCGCGCACACACACATACACACACACACACACACACACACACACACACACACACACACACACACACACACACAAATATAATATAGCCTATGTTACTCGGGGTAATGTAGCTTTCCAAAGGTGAAAGAATTTTTGAAATCGGTCCAATAGTTTCGGAGCCTATTCATTACAAACAAACAAATCTTTCCTCTTTATAATATTAGTATAGATTTCAAGGTTGACAACAGAGTTTAACAATAAACAAAAAAGTATATATGCGTGAGTGTGTGAAATACATGATAGTGTGTGTAATGTTTTTCTTTTATTTAATGTATATTTTATTTCCTTTCCTGCAAATTCATACTCTTTCGTCCGCGCATTTTTCGTGAAAAGGAGTACAAGGTTTTTGCTTCACGTATTAATATATAGATTCTGGGACTATTATTTTTTATACTAATGTACTTTTTACGTTTCAAAATTTAGATTTATGAGATTATAAGACGATTCAAGATATTTTCTCCGGAAGTTCAACCGCTGCTACACCGAAGCAAAATCTAACGCTTATCGGCACGGATCTCGACAAATTGAATTTAGCTTGTACTCGTAAAATATAACCTAGGATTTATTTTAAGTTTTTTTTATGTTAGGTAAAAATTACACTTTGTATGGTTTATTCTAATGGTGGTAATTAATATAAAACAACCTAGTAACAGATATATGGATGCTGATAAGCAATAATGTGTCAACCCACAAAAAGTAAAATTCGGAGATTTTGATGTATTCTGATAATACATCACCTATTTAAAATTATTCAATAAAAATAAAGTCATATAAACTAAATAAGTACGGAAAAAAATTCTTAATTAATTGGTTCGAATTTCCAGGTCGTTCCTTATTTTGTAATTTATACAATAATCTTACATATTTAAAAACTTTTTAGTAGATAATATATTAAATATATCAACCTGCTTTTAATTCATGATACCTTTTATCAAAAAAGAAAAGAAAATATGGATAAATACTTATTCAAACAAGTTTATTAAAAATAGGATTGACATCTTTAGACGCTATTTTCTCAAAATGAAGTTCGTGTGGCTTGACACAGTATTGCTTATCAGCGTCCATGTAGTAAATAGTTAAGAAAGCTGTCAATGTCAAAAATAAGGCACAGACAGTAAATTCTTACAGGTGGAAACCAGTAGCAAAAAACTTACACAAATGTTTATGAAAGTCTGAGAGCAAAACTTATAAATATAATTGAAAATTAAAATTAGTTAACACGTGTTTAAAAGTACAGTAGTAATGAGAGCCGGTTTTGGAGTCAAATGAACAATAAAAAAAGACATATATAAACGTACATATATTCAAATAAAGAAGTCAGGTTACCGGTTTTCTTACACACCGTTCAAAGCGCAGTTACCTATATCTGCTACTTGACGCTGATTTTTTACGAGAATGTGGTACTGCCCCGGTCGGGTCAGCCTATATACGAACTGTCGCCTGTTGGTCATATTTAGGTTCTATGACATTGAAGTATACATAAAATTATACACCAGAAAAAGTCATGGTTTTTTCTAATATAAGTAATTTTTCCAGATTCCGGCAACTTGTCTCTGGACTCCGCTTTCTGCACCCTGACAGCGTCCTCTCCTCTGCTGGAGATCAGTAGCATCTTCTTCTTCTTCATGCCTGCTGTTCTCATTCTCTGCCTGTATGTTACTATGGGGATACATATAAGGTACGATTTTTGTAAACATTTATGTTATTTTTAAAAAATCAACACGATTAAATTTAAAATTTGAAACTCCTGACAAATTATTCATTAATACCATTTTAACGAGAACCAACACGATACTTCGTCTATAATTAGGTGAGGAGTCGAGTAATATACTGATTCCAGATGCTGTAACATTAGCTCAAGTTTACTGTGTCATTTTAATGTCACTAAAGTCACAATATGACACTGATGATCCTCCTACAACTGAACATGACCACATCAGCTATAAAATATAAAGGAGAAAAACAGCATCAAAATTTGTCTATTCGTCAGGGAGCTGCCACATGTGCCACAGATAGACAGATGTTAAATTTAAATAACCCCTTTTTTGAGTCGGGGGTTAAAAAGCTGGCTTCTAGCCCCCGACATCGACCGAAAAAGCGGGTCAGCCCGCATGTAATTCGATTTATGCGAGAAGAAAATAACACAAGTACAAGCAACAGATGCTGAATGTCAAAAATCAATAAATCCTTATTTTTAACCGACTTGCAAAAAAGGAGGAAGTTCTCTATTGTCGGGATTTTGTTTTTTTTTAGAATTTTTATTTTTAACAATTTTCCATTGATATATATTTTATTACGTAAAATCAGTCTAGCAAAATCGTTTCGCTATATTATTACTATAGATAAAGTGAATAAATATGTAAAAAATAAAGTTTTTTTTTTTACTTATGCCTTGCTATATCGTTTATCCAATAAAATTTTTTCAACTTATTGTTTGCACTTCCGAAAAGGTGCAATTAACTTCAAGCTAAACCACGAGGAAAAGCTATTTAATTATAATCTTCAAACGATCTTATTCAGCTGTCTACTTCAAACACCTTAATATCCTGGTACTACAGCGACTGACAAGCTTTGATCTGCATCATCTTACATGCAATGTAAATCGTTATCAGACAATATTCTTCCCTATTCTTCGCTACTTTTGATGTTAGTGAATGTAAATCCAAAATGAATTGGACGTTTACATATGTCATTTGGAATAATGTACCTTTTTATTAATTTTTAGTTAACGCTCTTAAATCATTACCATATATTTATATTCTATAGTATTTTATTATTAGCATAACACGTATGATGTAATTATTTGTATGTGTGTATGTAGGCACACATATGTGTGTGAATATGTCTATACATACCCTTTCATGTTATAAAAAAAATCTTCTCTTTTTTTTTGTTATTTTAATAATTACTAGCATAGTTATATATTGTAAAAGTATTAGTATTAAGTCTTCGCTATGAAATTGTTAACCGTTGGAAACTGTTTTTGGCTAATGAGTTATCGATTGTAAACTATATAATTGTTAAATATATACGCTGTATTTTTCTTTCAATAAATAAATAAATATTTTGCCAATGGAATTCAACAATCATGACATACGTGATTTTCATATAAGTACCTATTTAATTTAGATTTTTGCGAGTTTAAAATCGATAACATTCTCATTTTCTATTTTGCACGTACATTCGCCTACGAAACTTTTAATTAAATCATTTAACGAATATACAAGAAAGATAACACATTCACGCTGAAAATACCGCTAAATATAATGAAAATATTTTACGCAGACATTACGCGGACCATCCCGTATTGTATAATTCAAATGTGGTATATTTCCTCAGGTCAACTCGAGTGAGTTCGAAGGCAAAGCAAGGCCTGTTCAAGGACCATGTGCACGGCGAAACGAGACAGGCGAAATCAAGGAAGGCCGTTGTACGGATGCTAGGTAAGACAGGACATGATTTCATTAGAGTCTAGCTGTAGTCCACTGACTACCGTATACGATCTGGTTCGGCCAGGGCAGTACCTCACAGATCGACCTGAAGAAGCAATATAGCTGTATTTCCTACAGTGAGTGAGAGCAGTACATAAGTAACTTTTTGTCGTGAAAATAAAATTTCTCAAAAAATATGTTATTCAAAATAATTATTTCACGCAGACAAAGTGCCTGGAACTAATTAGTCCTTTATAAGACCTTATTTAAAATTTTGAAGAAATCTCATTTCTTATCTTTCAGTATAAAGGATTAATATAGGTACCTAAATATTATTATTATACTTTATTTTTAGGTATTTTAGATTCTCCGTGATTGCTTTTATATTCATAATTGATATGTATTACTCTGTTCTTATAAACAATATAAGTTTTCAGCACAGCACAGCTTTCTTTTAACCTATTCAAACATTTTTACGTCTTAGTACAAAATACCTATACGTGAATTTTAAACGTCAATTTAAAAGCTAAAAATACTACAGTTCACGTCTCATACACTCACGTTGCAGTTATTAGATTCACTTTCACATATTTCATAAAGTTCAATGAAACTATAAATATTTAAATAAAATAGTATCTACCATTACACCAGGGCATTGGCGTTTATTAAACATGCGATTTAAAATATTACATGATGACGAAAGAAAAAAGGAAATAAATTAAAAAATAATCGTTCCAAATTCAAATTAAATCAACTAGGTATGCCTAAATCTACAATGTCTCTTCGATAAGAAACATATTTCGGAGTTCTTTTTAAGTCGCTTAAAATAGGTTATTTATACACACTAGGGACAGAGCAGCCGCGGAAATGCCAATATAACATTTTCCCATTCCATGTAGGAGCTCCTAGGCTTAAATGGTGGAACCGAGGACGAACGTTGAGTATCTAGCCTATTCGATGCTGGCCCAAGCTCTGGCTGGCTCGGATGAACTAAGTCTCGGCTATTCGGTAGGTTAAAGCCCTGGTCCAGCCTTGATTAACTGCAATTATGCTATTGGATGCAGGTCCTTGCTTGGCTGACCTTGGTTTAAAATTGGATACCAAGCCTAAGCCTTAGTTGTCATCCCAGACTTTAACCTAGGTTATGTCGGCACGGGTGTGCAGCTCTGGACCAAGCTTGACGAGCATTGGTGCAGATTTGGGCCAATTCTGAGCCCATCTTCATTTCCTACATGACATTTCTTTCTTTCTAAATTTTAATGTTGTTTTATTTACAAAAATGTGCACTAATAAATGTGACGGTGCTTAGCTAGAATCTATATTTTTATCTATCATTTGGTATGCTTATATACCTAAACCGCTAAATTAATATTGTTGTATTTTGGTATGGAGAAAAATTTTACCTGGGAAAAGATCATAGGCTATTTTGTCTCATAATTAAAATGTAAACGGGGTATTAAAATATGAAAACTTTTTTGCAAATATTGCCGCGGGGACCAACTAGTTAAAAATGTATATATACTAAAAGCGACAAGTACAGAAACATATATACCATATAATAAATAAGGAGAACAAGATTTATTAATCAGTATTTGTTTATTTATAAAATTGATATGATTTCACAAGTAAATAATAGTTAAATATACATTTATTAAAAACAATCCTTTCTTATAATATATAGAGCGCGAGAAAAATCTAATATTTTACGTTTTTCTCGTCTGACCGATTATCACCCACCCGCTTCACTGAGCAAGACATCAAGGTTATAAGTTTCATACAGACTTTGTTATAACAAGACTTAAGCAATTTAAAAAATTAAACTCCGACTGAATAATATTCACACCGCGCACTTTAAAACCCGTCAAACTGCGTAGGCTACAAGAGGTCATAACGGTTCGCCAGTTGACAGTTTATGTCCACCATGTTGATTCTTTAATGACGTCACAAAGTCACTTCAGGGAAGAGTCTAATGACACTTCAAAATCGGATAAGTTGTTTAGACAGCAGGTGACATTGGAACGGATATAATTATGTACATATGTACATACATACATGCGAGCGATAAACGTTACCTTCCTTCTGAAACACAAACATATTTTTCCTATTTTTTATATGCTAACATAACAAAATAAAACAGATTTCAAGAAATTATAAACATGAAAAAATTGTTTTTACTTTAATAATTAACTATGGCTTTGAAATATTGTAGCTATTTCTATTTTTTTATAACTGGCCCTCACAGCCCAGAGACTTGTCAGCGGAGGACTTAAATCCCAGAACAGAAATAAATAAAACCGTTGTTTTAATCCCTCATTTGCGTTATACGAATCAGTTCTAAACCAGGGCCTGGTTGACTATTAGTCATATATGCGCCTCCATTCAAAACCAAATATGCCGCCCCAATCTTCGTTAAGAAATTGAAGATTGGGGGAGGGAGACCACCACAACTACCCAATAGAGTTTTCGAAATTCAACAAAGTGCTGTCGGTTAGGATGGCGGTAAATCAAATTCCTACGGCGTAAAATTTTTAAAACGTGAGTTATGAAAATTGTTTTGAACTTGAAGAGTTCGTCGAATTTGCCGCCGCGAAGTACTCCGTACTCCTAGAATCGTTTCACGTATGCATGAGGTTTTATTGCCGAAAATTTTATTAATTTGAGATTTAATAATTTGATCAGTACTTTTTAAAATAATTAATATTTTGATTCTGGCATTGTCTATACACCTAATAATGCAAAATTAATAAAATTGAAATAATATAATCTCTATACACGTCTTTGCTATTCTTGATAAATTTTTAATATACAAAAACATAACTTTTCAATGATCAAACGCGAAATTGAGTAATTAAGAAGCAAATAACTTGAGATTATTTCTTCAAAATTAATAAATGTCTAAGTCTAACTTTTACTCAATATTGAAACGCAAAATTTCTGCTTCAGAAAATTTTTAATCCAATTGACATTATTGATAAATATTCGAACCACGGTATAATAGACGTATCAACATGGACTTGACATATTAATTAAAATGTTAAATTACTCCAATCTGCGAAAGCGATTTGTCTAATCAGAATCCAATTAAAACGAACATTTTTGTTCAATAAATAAACCATTTGACGAATTCGCTTCTGATTATACCCTTTTTTTCTCGCTGGGGAATGCGTTTATGCCTCCCGCCCGATAATTCAAGCGGGTATGTGGGACTCCTGGTGGCAGAGACGAGTGCCGCAGACTACCCACTAAAACCCAGCGGTGCCCTCGTCTCAGTGGAGCGCCACGGGGTCGCTGACGCATGCTACCGTGACACCCAGACGGTTTGCCCGCCTACGTTGCTTTCTTCTAGAGAGTGCTCCCGGGCACCGAAAGCACCGTATCCGTATCCGTATCCGCAGATCTTGACACCAAATATCCGTATTCGGATCCGTAACCGCGGATATACATACATATTTAACGATACAGCACAACACTAATCAGTAACCATCAACTAAAAGCAATCAGGTTATTGTGATAACAACCGGGACCGACAACTTTACATGTTTTCCAAAGCACGTTGTCAAGACCCACAAGGAAAAACATCCAGACCAAAAAAACAAAGATATGTCCAACATCTACACCAAACGGTATTCAATACCATTACGTGTCGGCGTTAAAGGTTTATTAAGTGCCACTACGCCAGAGCGATCGTCGATACTAAGTAAGCAGACCTACCGTGTAATAAATATGTCTACTGTAAAGCAGGTTTCACACGACGCTACTACGACTACATAACAATATTCAGTTCAATATTTCCGCGTACATGGTATAAAATAATAAAAGGGTGTTTTTTTACGGTATAAAATAAGAATGTAATATTATCTAATAAAATACTCAAATTGAGAGTCTAGTTAGATAAGTATGCTGTAAATGTATGATGTTACTAGTAGCACATAACATTATATGGACTCTGACATGCAATACTATGTTAAGCCACACGGACTTCATTTTGAGAAAATGGCGTCTTAAGATGTCAAACCTATTCATCAACCTATCAACTAGTTAATTAATAATAAAATAGTAAAAATAATCAAAATTAATTACTATTTCAATTTTCAATACCAACTTAAACAATTAAAAAGAAAAAATTCAAAATTCCCTCTTAAGAAAATTTCTTAGACATATGGTACCTTCTGTAATCAATTACCAATACCTTTTTTTTCAATGATTCAATGTGGTTTTTTTAGCATTTGGGATTCTACATTAAATGCGCCTATTTTTGAGATAACTTGCAGATTCTGTGTAGTACATTTTATTTTAGTGTGAGTTCTCAAAGTATAGTGATGCAAAAGACAAAAACCTTTTAATTGAAATTCAAGTGACTTTTTTTCGCACATGATAGACTTAGATCCCTGAAATTTTATTTATTTGATAAATACATTATTTAGCTTTAAGAAACAGTAACAACGATTGAGAAAGGTTTAAATTTGTAGCCATGGCAGTCAAAAAACCTACTAAAGAAGTCATTTTTCGTACTTTTCACGTAATGGCTCCTATCTTTCTGAGACCAAGGGACTTTTACAAAAACGATTTTTGTCTACAGACTCGTTATGACCTGGCCTATATCCCATTTCAATGTAATTGTTGATTTTTGAGACACCCTGTATATCCATCTGTTCTTTACTATTCTGATTAAATATAAAGTAAAAATAGATTGGTAAAAGGAAGTTTTTATAATATATGAGACTATTGTATAAATTGCAAAATATGGAACGCACTTTGAAACATTCAATGAAGAAACTTTTTTCCATACTTGTTAAGTTTAGATGACTTAATTTTTTTTTTAATCATGTTAAATTTATAATGCATGATCAGAATATATCAATATGTCCGAATGCGACTTTCTGTGGATTGACACATTTTTGTTATGGACAGAATCAGTGGCGTCCATAATTTTACATAGACATTAAATTTATTTATATTAATGAATTAAAAATGCTTTTAAAAGTATTCTATTATTTATATACTTTGTTATTTAAGACGGTTTTCAGATATAAAATAAAAAACGATAAAAAATCTTTTACGATTTTATTTCGAATCATTAGCTGTACCAAAAACTAGAAATATATTTGTTAATTCTTTGATCTCAGACTTGGAGCAGGCTAAAATAAAAATGTGAGGCGCATTTGAAATGATCATTTTAATTGGATTAGAAACATTTTTAAACAAGGCTGTTGTGGTGGTTTCATAAACAACAAAAAAGGTTTCATAATTATAAGAAATCTCTACCTGAACGTGCCCTAATGGGAAAAGTTTTCGCATCTGTCTTGTTACTTTCGTAATAATACACTTTTTTGTTTTTATTTCTTTATTTATTGAAAGGGCTTACAAGATTGTCAGATATCAGATATATTGGAAACAACACCGTTATAGATAACGCAAGAAAATATTAGATATTGCAATTTCTCTGTATTGCTAATAAAAGCTAGGTTTGCCATCGATTCAATATGTTATTGTCGTTGATAATCTGGATAGTATTTCTGAATATACCTTATGTATTTAATGGTTGAATAGTATAGTACTAAAATAAGTTATCAAACATGTAACACACAAAGGCCTACACAGACGAGGAACGATACTTAGGGTACTATTTGCTCGTCGAAATAGATCGTTTAAAACTGTATTGCATACGAGGGATTAAAAGTACCCTGTACAAAAGTCTCTGAAGACGATTTTTTAATTGAAATAATATGCTTTCGGATTGGTACTGTAGTAATTGCATCGTAATCGGGTCAGTATTTTCATTTGACATTTTTCAGTTTGTAAAATTTTCAAACAATACAGGGTCGTTGTAAACACTGCAGTCCCGTTAACCAAAGAATTGAATTGAATTGAACTTTGCAGTCATATCGCGTCGTAGCCTAGGGCTCGTCGCTTTGCGTCGACTCTCAGCTCATAACTCAAATTCCTATTTCGAGTTTCGCCATAATATATGACTATAGATAATAGTATTATAGGATTTACAGTTTGTTTCGCGACTTCGTCTGTATCAGAATCGATTTTTTGAATAGCTAAAAACTTTCTTTGAGACGGTTTAGATGTTTCACCACTTTTATGTCACAAAATAGTGAATCTTTATTTTTGAAATTCATCAAAACCGCTTTAGGCGTGAAAAGATAACAAACAAACAGATTGCTTTCGCATTTTTAATATAACTAGCATTCCGTCCACGACTTCGTCCGCTGAATTTCGCGCTCCTTTTTACATCGTATTCGCCTGTGGGTTTTGTATTTTTTTCGGGATTAAATGGATGTATATATCCATTTTTTTTCTTTTATATTTCGATAAAAGGTATAATGAATTAAATGCAAATTGGTATAATAAATAGTTATACCTAATAATAAGTTTTCAGATATGTGATAATATTGAATATCGCAACAAATGTAACACAAGTGTAGTCTAATCATTAAATTAAGACACTTTTTACCATTCTTATTTTGTTTAAATGACTTGATTTTTTTAATAATGTCAAACATGTAACGCATAAACAGAATACATCAATATTTCCGAATTTGACTTTTTGTGGATTGACACATTATTGCTTATAAGTATCCATAGCCTATGTTTTTTCTCAGACTCTAGACTATAACTGTAAGTTTGAATGTTTTACGTGTTTCGTTTAAATCGGTTCAGTAGTTTAAGCGTGATTGCGTAACACACAGATAGAGTTACTTTCGCATTTATAATATAAGTTAAGGCTCGTCATGAATTTTGCCTCTCGGTACTTCCTTAAAGCTTTGAAGAAAGTTTAGCTGCTCTGGAGTTGACTCACATAGCAATTACTCCAATATGTTTATCATCGCTCAGGGCGAAAGCCGCTAAGATGCCTCGAAGGCAATCGTCGAGTATTGAAATTTATATTTTTAGACCTCCGCTTGATCTTTAGGTGTGAGCATAGACCTATATAAGGTTGAAGCTTAGGAGTCCGAACCCGTTAGTATAAGACTTACTTATCTAGTAGGTACATTGAACGAATGACAATGACAATCTAAATATATATAACTCAAAGGTGACTGACTGACTGACATAGTAATTTATCAACGCACAGCCCAAACCACTGGACGCATCGGCCTGAAATTTGGCATGCAGGGAGACGTAGGCATCCGCTAAGAAAGGATTTTGATTTATTCTACCCTCAAGGGGATAAATAAGATTAGCATTTAGGATCATACCATCTTACTGCGTAATGTCCGGGTAAAAACTGGTTTATTTTTGTACATTTTCGACTTACGACCTCCCCCCCCCCCAACACCCCCACCTTAGGATCCTTTGTATAAACGGGCCCCTCCCATATAAAAGCTATAGCTACGCTCGTGGGTATGAGATAGATTGAATCTTGGATTAATAACATAAGACTCTTTTTTTGGGCGAATATCAAACATTAAAGAGTAAAATAGGACATTAGACTAGGTATTACAGAGGGGGTTAGGCTTCCGGCTCTGTTACTTACCGTACGAAACGCTACAATAGCCATTTTACGCTGATCTTCTGCGAAAATGTGACAATGCCTCGGTCGAGCCAGTCTGTACATCTGTAGTCAGTGGACTCTATATCAGTAAATAGTAATAAATCTGAAATATCCACGTTTCAAAGCTGATAATCTACAAATTATAGAGATATTAAATCAACTTCGGGAGGGGCAGCGGATGCGCATGCGCAAGCGATCCCGAGGCCTCTCCATTTCCGTGCTGAGAAAGGCCATCGCAGGGGTTTTAGTGGGTATAAATCTCCACATAACCCGATCTCCCCCCCAGGAATCGGGTATCTTTTCGAAGATTTCCCCTGCGAAAACAAAAAAAAAATCAACTTAGCGTCTCTTTTACTGTCGGGAAATGCATTAGTCTCAGGCGGGTATGTGGGACTGCCGGATTTAGACGTTGAGTCGGACTACCCACTAAAAACCAACATTCTTACCACGCCTCTCTTGGAGCGGGATCACGGGATCGCTGAGATGCTTTCGACCGTGGAATCAACTTAGTGTCTATATTATGTCGAATATTTAAAAAATACAGCATCAATAATACTGTACCGATAAAAACCAAAAAAAACATGACTGAAAATTGTGCCACTTGAAGCGGCCAGTAATTTCTTTGTAACTTTAATACTTTAAAAGTTCATACTTGGTTCTCCCAGTTCTAATTATGTTCTCTATAGAAATAATCTTTTTATTTTTTTATTTTTGTAAGTCTTATTAAACTTTAGCTGTATAAATGGATTCCTTTGTGCCATTTACACAAGTTATAATGTAAATTTAGATTTTCAATCCAATGTAATGAACTCTTAAAGAAATTTTTAACTTTAAGGGTTCATTACATTGGATTGTTCACGAGTATTAATAAAAACTAGCCAATTGCGAATGGATATTGCGCGCAGTTATCGTGTTCCGTACCATATTACTAGATCAATTTATTAAAACGTGAAACAAAAACTTTGTATCTACCCCTCTTTACGAAATTTGAGCGGACGGTGGAGTATGAAATTTCGCACATTTATAGTTTATGTAGAATAGGAGCGAGAAATGCTAACATATTTTTAATTAAGCATAAAAAATACATTAAATCAATAAAAAACATTACACAAACTATCATACATTTGAAACACCCACAATCTCTCCTTTATTTACAGTTAAAATCTGTGGTCAATCTTGAAATCGGTTGAAAATTTAATGAACCGCGGTCGAATTCCGACCATTAAGCGACCACAAGTAATAATAAAACTATTTAAATACTTCTGTAAAGAAAAACAAGGAAGCCTTTAACAACTTGCACGTTATACCTGCAAGAGATATACATATTCTGTGAAAATCTTAAATTTCTACCGGTTAAGGTTCATGAGATTATACCTTCTAACAAACGGACATACAGCGAAGGCTTTGCAGCCTTCGGGTACGGAAACCTACACAAAAGGCGTCTGTATAAAGTATACCATAAGGCGAATTATGCATATAACTTTTGCAGTCAGACTTTCATAAAGATTTACATATATTGTTGTCATTGCTCTACACCTGAAGGAATTTTACTGTTTTTTTTTTAAGATAGCCACATCTTTTGTTACCTAGCTAAATGTTACCAGGTTACAGCATTGTTTTATCTCAATTACGACAGTAAAACTTACAAATGTAATTCTAGCCTTATACCTGAAAGAATTTATCGTCAGTCCCTTATTTTAATCTTAAAAGTACTTTTGACTGATTCTGTCCGTTAAAAGTACGGTAAAGTGTTTTGGGTGTATTTAATATTCTATTTTTACCAGTGGCAGTAGTAATCGCGTTCTTCGTGTGTTGGACGCCGTTCCACGTGCAGCGTCTGTTCTTCATTTACGGCTACGAGCACCCCCAGTTCCACGTCATCAACGAACACCTTTTCAACGTGGCTGGCGCCTTGTACTACGTGTCGGCGACTGTGAATCCCATACTTTATAACGTCATGAGCGCTAGGTGAGGGGTAATGTATGGTTTGATTAGTAAATTATTACTGGTTATGCTAGATATGGTACGAGCTCGTGGATTTAGGAAGACGTTACTTAGCAAGTAGCTAGCGACTGAGTTTGATTAGGGAGTTTTATGGGCCGACAAGACAATTGGAAATGGAAAGTAACATAATCTATACTAATAATAAAATTCTAGCGGGTCGCTGTCTGTACATGGAAGATATATGAAAAAAAATCTTCTTGGGGGCCTTTATTAACGCAATAGAACCCAAAACAATGATTTTTAAAATTCTTATCTGTTTGTCTGTTTGTCTGTTTGTCTGTTTGTCTGTTTGTCTGTTTGTCTGTTTGTCTGTTTGTCTGTTTGTCTGTTTGTCTGTTTGTCTGTTTGTCTGTTTGTCTGTTTGTCTGTTTGTCTGTTTGTCTGTTTGTCTGTTTGTCTGTTTGTCTGTTTGTCTGTTTGTCTGTTTGTCTGTTTGTCTGTTTGTCTGTTTGTCTGTTTGTCTGTTTGTCTGTTTGTCTGTTTGTCTGTTTGTCTGTTTGTCTGTTTGTCTGTTTGTCTGTTTGTCTGTTTGTCTGTTTGTCTGTTTGTCTGTTTGTCTGTTTGTCTGTTTGTCTGTTTGTCTGTTTGTCTGTTTGTCTGTTTGTCTGTTTGTCTGTTTGTCTGTTTGTCTGTTTGTCTGTTTGTCTGTTTGTCTGTTTGTCTGTTTGTCTGTTTGTCTGTTTGTCTGTTTGTCTGTTTGTCTGTTTGTCTGTTTGTCTGTTTGTCTGTTTGTCTGTTTATCTGTGTGTTTGTGCACGCTAATCTCAGAAACGGCTTATTCGATTTAGATGCGGTTTTTACTAATATATTGTAGTAAGCTTAACTTAACATTTAGGGTTTGTTTCATGTCAATCGGTCCATAAATAAAAAAGTTATGTCAAAGAATTACGTTGAACATTTTTGTGCCTATCACTAAATACATGAAAGTATGTACAGTACTAACATCAAAAAATACATTTTTTAATTTTTTGTCTGTCAGTCTGTCTGTCTATCTGTTTGTTCCGATTAATCTCTGAAACGGCTGAACCGATTTTGATGATACTTTTACTTGCAGTTAACAAATGTTATAAGGAGTGACTTAGGCTTAATGCTATTTTAGATATTTTTAATCTATACATATAAAAAAAAATTCTAACGGGTCGCCGTCTGTACATAGAAGATATATGAAAAACACAAATTATTTCGGCCTTTACATACGCAATAGAACCCAAAACAATAATTGTTAGAATTTTTGTTTGTTTGTCTGTTTATCAGTGCATTTGCGCCCGCTAATCTCAGAAACGGCTTATCCGGTTTAGATGTGGTTTTGATGATTATATTGCAGTAAGGTTCACTTAACATTTGGTATTTATTTCATTTCAATCAATTCATAAAAAAAGTTATGTCAATTTAAGCGTTCACGTCGAACAGTATTTTATGCTTTTCACTAAATGCATGAAAGTATATACAGTACTTACATCAAAAAATCAATTTTTTAATGTTTTGTCTATCAGTCTGTTTCTTACGACTAATCTCTAAAACAGCTGAATCAAATTTGATGGGACTTTCACAAGCAATTAGGGGATGTCCATTAATCACGTGAGGTCCAGAAAGGGAGAGGAGATGGAAGAAGAAATTCACGAAATATTACAAATTCTAAAAAGTTCTTCAAAACATGACGTAATTAATGGACAGCCCCTATGGCTAATATTATAAGGATTAACTTTAGCTACTATTTTTAATATATTTATTTTAATGAATAAGTAAAAAAGAGAATTACGCGATAACAAAATATTGTAGAAACCAATAAAATAGTGAACAATTTCCGATTTAAAAAGGGAAGGTATAAAAATAAATAAAATTGATGTGTCCGTTTGTAATTTTAAATAAATGCATATTAAAGAATACACAAAATCGGACACGAGACTCCTTTAAGTATTTTTCGCGATTACTTAAAGTTCAGGATATGGCCTATGAAGCCCAGTTAAAAAAGTCACCCGATATATAACACAAGGAGAATCTCGGCGGGAATATACTGTTATACAGTTGAAAGTTTAAAGACTAGCACAAAACACTTTTATTCAACATTTATAGTGAAAACCGTGGAGGAATACCGTCTCTGAATTAGAGTCTACTTATAAATACAACCAGAAAGTTCCCAAATCAAAAGTAAGAAGCTCCTTTCTTGAGCAGCACCGCAGACTATTATAACCTTGCTTTGCAGGAGACATTCCAAGCATTCTGTAATCCACGCGAACGAAGTCGCGGGCACAGCTAGTTAATAATATAATTCGGGGATTCATTTTTTTTTAAACTTTAAAAATACTTTATACTAACACGGTACAGTTACCTTTAATAAACTAATAAATAAATATTTAAGTTGTTTATTAGTAAGTATTTTTAACTGACTTCAAAAATAAAGAGGTTCTTAATTGTTTAAATATCACTATATGTTTGTGCAGTAGCTCAAAATTTTGCGATTTCTTAGCCGGTTCGTTATTATTTTAACAAAATCCGTTCAGTTGTTTATCATCATTTTAGTACTTAAAAAAATTCGAATGATCTTCTCGAGTGAAAGTGCTAAACCTTTACATAGTTCTTATATTATATCTATATTAAAACCTATTAAAATTGGTTTAACCATTTAGGCGTAAAAAGAGATAACAAACAGAAAAAAAATACTTTAACATTCGCGATAATGTTAGCAGGAATTATTCTTTAGGCTTTTCTCACTCCCTAGTTCTTCAGCATTAATATTTTCGTTCAAAAGAAATTTTCTCGGAAAAAGGTCTAATGCTCTAATGACGCATCTTTTTTCAATCCTTAACAAACTCTTTTACGTGATATCACTACATATATCTATACTAAAACCAGTAATAAGCGGAGAAGTTTGTTCGATTAAATTGTTAGTCACAATCAAAACTCTTAACTGGTCAAAAGTACTTTTAACTAACAAATTCAGTCGAAAATACTTTTATTATAAATGGCAATTATGAGATGCATATAATATATATAAATCAAACACAAATAAATTAAGTTAGGATAATGTGTTTGAAACAGTACTTTTTAGGCATAAGGCGAGGCGATGACTGAGACAATTTTTATTTCCAGTTGCAACTGAAGACTTTTTTCCGGCAATACGTTTCTGTCAAGTAGAAACAACTAAACACAAATAGTGGCTAAGTTTGCATAGTGATTGTGATATATAAAAATAAAATATTGATCGGTTTATGTTTTCCGACACACGACACAAAAGTAAATGGAGGATTTACGCAGCGCCTAAAAGTCAACTTATCTGTTGTGAAATAACTACACTAATATAATAAAAGACCTGAACCCTGTTTAAAAAAATCAGCCAAGTGCGTGTCGGGCCACGCACAATGTAGGGTTCCGTAGTTGTCAGAATTGTCAAGATCGGTCAAGCAATCTTCGAGTACCTATTTTCGTAAAAAAGTTTACGACGAACTGGGAATTTCCTTTTTTAAGTCAGTTTATACAATATACGTACTTACAATTTTAAACCTTTTATTATTATAAAATTATTTTTAATTTATCTTTAAGAAGAGAATAAGAGATAGGTACGTAATCCGTATCTTTTATATTATACCATAAATGCCAAAGTGAATTCGTTTGTTTGATTGTTAACTCGCTCTTTCGCTTTAACGCAGTAGGTAAATAAAAATTATGTTAATTGTGCACAACATTTGTTATTCTAACACTTGTAAAATATACATAGTGCCGATAATTTTCCTTCCTGATTAGCGCCTATGAAATCTATGGAGATTTGGTTGAAAACTTCATAAGCGCGATTCAGAATCACTCGCGACATGTTTTATTGAGACATTGTTTTATACCTTATTTTATATTTTATTTTAATTTAATCTTATTAAATATTTATTTATTTATTCATTTAAATTCATTTATTAATTTAAAATTATTAATGTTTACATAATTTGATGCTTTTAAAAGTGAAATATTTATTTTTACTTAGATCATCTATAACTCGATAACCATAAGAACCCACATAGCCGTGATAATTTTCCTTTTAAACTCATTATATGTACCACTATCGTGAATTTTTTCATATTTTTAGACGCAGCAGTTTAGTGGGTAGAGGGGGGGGACACTTGACTCTAAGAAAAATTGACACTACAAAGCTTAATATTTCGGAAACAGTTCCTCGTTCGGAAAAATGGTTTTCCCACACCTATAACATTTTTTAAGACCTATCTAACGATACCCCACAACATGGGATAAATGAGAAAAAAAATTTTTGGTCTCTCTTAACACATAGGGGAGACACCCTGAAAAAAAAATATTTTTAAGATTTTATTGTACGACTTTCTCGGCGTAATTCATATGTATACTCATACCGAATTACAGCTTTCTGGTATTAAGGGTTTCGGAGCAAAGCCGCGGACAGACAGACAGACAGGCAGACAGACAGACAGACAGACAGACGGACATGGCGAAACTATAAGGGTTCCGTTTTTTACTACGGAACCCTAAAAATTATGTATGTACGTAAAATGTAATATTCTATAATAACTCAAACACAAAATTGTCATTCAATTACCGAACTGAAGAATATTAAAAAGTAAATTATGTGATAAAGTTACTTTAAGCCAAAGTGGTCTTCAGTTTGCGGAGTCTAAGTTTTATTTAAGTTCATCCCAAGATGGTAAAAGTTATATTATTTGAAGGCAGTCGTTATAAAACGGAAGTTCAGCCGCTAGTAGACCGAAGTCACATCTAACGTTTACCGAATTGAATTTAGTCTGTAGATTATTAAATAGAATTTCTCTTGGAAAATGTTTTATGCTACAGTCGAATGCGAAAAAATTGGTAAGGCTTGTTTAAAAGTTCAATTGCGATAACTTTTCAATGTTAGATTGTTACAATATATGTATATATTTTCGATATCGGTTTAACTTTAACGGCCCTACCGTTAACCTAATAGTCCGTTAGTTAGTTGCCTCATAGTCCAAATTTTACCGTAATTTGTAATTTTATTTTAAGTTTACAGATTATATATACATTTTCGCTTAGAAATAGTATAACATTTTCTCTATGCATAGTGAGTACACTTTAAATTTATTCATATCATAACGATAATTAGATTCATGCCCTCAAAATCAATTTATTATTTCACATTACATATTCTTTTCAATTAATAATATTCAATTTGTATTTTTTATTAAAAAGTTAAAAAAATATGTCTTTAAATGCATAAAATGTAAATCATTAAATCACAGACTATCGACAAAACTCAGAAATTCAATATAACCGATTAGTAAACCCGATGGCACTGAAGCAATCATTTTTCCAATCGTTTACGACAACAGAATTACAAATTTTTTGATTTAAAATTAAATGATCGTCTGTGAACAAAACCGCTCAGTGTCAATGAAAAGGATAATTTTTCGTATCACAAAACCTTGTAAAAAGGAGAATGTTAATATTAAAGAACAGTTAATTTATTAAATGCGTGTGGATGGGTATATCCTGAAACTCCATACACAAGAAATATCGAAAAACACTTAAAGGAGTCTCAAAGCTGAGTTTGATGATTTTTTTGAAAAATTAAATTTTATAGCCAAAAATTGAACCCATTGATTTTGAAAATAACAGCCTGTATTGTTGCAATACATGATATCTCATTATCACTAATAAGAATCAAATTCTGGAAAGCAATAAAGGCATATAAAAGCAATTAAGGTAGAGTTGTAGTCCTCTGACTACATCAGGTGTTCCGCCTGCTCGTTTGCCATCCATTTTTAATTAAAAAGAAATTGCTTGCCAACACCGTTTCATCACCGTCCAGCCCATCCCGTGGAATCTACAAACAAAGAGTATGTAATAACAACGTAGAACTACAAAGCTGATATTTTGACAGCACATTTCAATAATAGCAAAGAGGTGAATTGGTGAAAAATGGTTAAAACGTTTGAAAAACTCAGTATAAATATTAATTATTACGTAAAGAGTTAATAATGAACATGAAAAGTTAAAGTAATTTAATTTAATTTTTCCTATCTAATATAACGGATCTTATCGCGATAACTAATGGTAGTAATACCTTTTTATTGCCCGACGATTCGACGAAGTTGCATTCGTCGTGGTCACGAGCTGACTTAGTCAGCAGGCAGAATCAAGTCAGTTACCGCGATAAGACTCGTTTTATTAAATATGAATAGAATATATCGCGAATGTTTAAAATATATAATTAATATAGTTTGTTATGAAAATATTATAAGTATATTTAAACTTTAAGAAATTTATTGAAAGCTGATGGATCACCGCGAGCCTGACTCGCGTAATACGGGCAGTCTAAATAAAGTGCATTCCACTGTACCCGTCTAAGAAAACTTGGGAACGCAAAGTCCGTACACGGATTTAAACTTCTGTTACACGTTCCTTGATGAACGACTGATGGCAAATTAATCTTTTATGACATTCTGCGTGCTAATTACGGTGAACTACCATTATCGCAACTCGATAGAGTTGATTGCTGATTTTTGTACTAAAACTAAATAAATCAACCGTCAAAATGTATATGTCGCGATAGTGGTAGCTCCGTAATGACTCTTCTGGGTAATCTGATTTAAATATTTATATATCTTTTATATATTATATTACAGATATATATATATATATATATATATATATATATATATATATATATATATATATATATATATATATATATATATATATATATATATATAACATTACAGAGATTGAATTGGGCATAGGTTTTAAATATTTAATGTGCAGAAATTTAACGAGGTTTATGACAACAGCTTTTTTCTGCAATTTAAGGCAAGAATTACGATTGTAAGATTTACTGTGATAATTGATATATGCGATCCTTATATGCGTCGACATTTAATATTATTATATCTTCTATAAATCATAACTTCTTTCAATCAAACGACTTAACAATCGCAGAGATTCACATAAATATGTTACATTTAATAACTAAAAGGATCTTCTATGTTATTCCGTCCCATGTGATATTTATTTAAATTACAATCTCAATTAATTTTCGGCCTATTAAAATAAATTTAAACATACCAATTATTTTCTACAGATACCGTATGGCATTTCACGAGACCCTACTCTGCAAGCATCGCACCGACAGAAATAGCTTCGACCATTCGCGCCGTGAAACAACGATGTCGACCTACGTTAAACCCAGGTCTAGCGGCAAGGAGCCCAGGACCCCTTCCAACAAAGTGGACTTCGTGAAGGACGACGCTCCTTACTGTATCGAAACGAAAATTGATGAAAAAACGATTTATTACTTTCCAAATGGTGATCATAAGAATGTACAAGACAACCATGACGCTAAGGAGATACAATAGATTTATTCCATTTGATTACAATATAAAAATTGATTCTTTTGTTAGTACTCAAGTGCTGAGGTGAGAGAATTGTTTTGGGATACATACAATACATATGCTATGTATTGTATGTATCTAAGGGTATTAGCGAATCCAGGGGGTGGGGCTATGGTGCTCAAAGCCTCCAAATGCACCCGTCTGTTCCTTACAAACCTAATGGCCGGTTGGCGAAATATTCTCTATTTTTATTTCTTTTAGCGTCTTGACAACCTAAATTTTACTTGTGTCAAGACTTCCCTCCCCCACTCACTCACTCATTATCCGCCTTCTTTGGACCTAATACTGGGCTAGTCTCCCTCCCTTTTTATATGTGTCTATCTATTCCTTTAGATCTGTAGTTTAAATTAGCTTTATTGTTTTAATGTGTGAGGTGTATTTAGATTCGTATTAAGTGTTATATAGGCATTAGGATATGATATTTTTAGGTATATTTTTCTTATTAAAACGCACCGAGGTCTTATTTAACATTCAACAAAAACTTATATTTCTCGCCTTTTCCAGTCATCAATGAATCTAATAATCTAAGGAGGTCCAAAAATAAAAGAAAACGCTTATTACAGAATAAAGCTATCATTTTAGGTTTAAAATGTTTTTTTTTTAATATTTTAGTTGATGTTTAATCTCGGTCGAATCAATAATTTATACCCATAATGTAAATTTATATAATGTACATATAAGATTATACGTTATGTTTTATATGTATTTTCTAAAGTCCAGTCTTTTAAAAAGAATTTATTTTTTCTTTCATGATTCTTTATCGTGTCTTTTTTAATTTGTGTTATAAATAAGTATATAAATATGATTATTGATCTGCTATGGTGGTACCGAATGTACCTTTAACTCCGACGACTTTGGGTTTTACTCTTGTGGGTCTCTTTACCGATTATAGGATATTATGTAACGCTGTTTATCAATTAGGCCATGAGTTTGAAATAATGTTATTTTATTAGATTATTTGGATGCTGATAAGCAATAACGTGTCAACCCACAAAAAGTCAAATTTGGAGATATTGATGTATTTTGATACTACGTCACCTATTTAACATTATTAAAAAAAATTCAAGTAATCTTAATTAAATAAGTATGAAAAAAAGTTTTTTAACTCAACGCTTCGAATTTCAGGTGCGTTCCATATTTTGCAATTTATAAAATAATTTCAAACATTTAAAAACTTATTACTAGATAACACATTAAATAAATCTATCTGCTTTTGATTCATTATACATTTTATCAAAATAGAAAAGGAAAGATGAATATATAAGTCTTCAAACAAATTTATTAAGAGTCCGTTTGACATGTTTAGATGCCATTTTCTCAAAACGAAGTCCGTGTGGCTTGACATAGTATTGCTTATCAGCGTCCATTTTTGTCTTAGCTACATTCGCTCAGTAACGTGTAAAGATTGAATTCTATAATATCGACATCACTGTACGTTAGGGTGTTATTTTCGTAACGCAAGACCTCTTGAACTTTCTGTATTCGATCTTAGATAAACAAGATAATTTTAAAAGGAAATGTTTTTAAAGTTTTTAAAAAATTGTCTTGTTTAAAGTGACAAACAAAAAGTGTCTAGTTTTGCGCAGAAAATATGCCAAAAGCTGTATAAAACAAAAAAAAAATTTTTTTTTTGGTAAATTAAATAAATCCATAAAATGATCATATATTTTTCCATAGTTTTTGACTAAATTTTGGTAATCTAAATTAATATCGTGTGTATGCTTACGCCCTCAAATCACGCATTGTTGCTTGTGTAAATATTGTAAAAACATTTTTTAATTACAGACTAATTGTATGTTAAGTCCCTTAATTATAAATTGGTATATCATTATGTAAGTTAAAATATCAAATACATTTATGTAAACTGTACTATTTAATAATGACTTTTTATGTTACTACCACATATCGATACCTCCCACGTAAGTTATTGTAAGCCACAAAATTGCCGTTAGCGTTTTTACTGAATTTGCATTGCTTAATGCATTCAAAGTGAAAAAATACCAAAAATCTTTTTTTTTTCAAGGAAAGTTACAACAAAATACGCCTGAAAAAAGGCGTATTTTGTTGTAACTTTCAAACTAAAACGGATTAAAAGTGATCTACTGTAAAATTGTAATTTTGGGGTTACAACAACTTACGTGGGAGGTATCGATATATTCATAAATATAAGAATATAACTTTAGAATGTAACCAAAAATAAATAATTTCACTTATTGTAAATACTAGTCATATCAATATTGATGATATTTTGTATGTTAACATAAATGTTTTAATAGACCTGCATGGTAATTACGATGAGATACCGCTATCGCACCACATGACGTTTTGACAGATGATTTCTGATTTTTGTACTAAAACAACAAAATTCAACTATTAAAATGTATCGTGCTGTGATAGCGATAACTCCGCGTAATAACCCTCTCTTTTCTATGTACATAATGATAATGTGATTCAAATAAACGGTTTCTGTAAAATGCCTGTAATATTTTTTTCGAACATTCTTGAAATAAAACTTATTGTATAATTTATTGAAACAATTACAATGTATTTTAACCGACTTCTAAAAATAGCTACCTACTCAATTCACCGAAGACTTTTTTATGTATATTCACGAATTACTCAGAAACGGATATGGTCAATTCTTTTTTTGAAAAGTAGTCACTTAGTCTCATTGGTTTTATAGAATTTTCATCAAAACCAGTTCAGCCGTTTGGTTTTAAAATCAAAATAACTAGAAAGGGTTTATCATTCAAGTAAACGAAATTACGTGTTTTGCTTTCGAAATCGGTTCCCAAATTTATAACAGTCTCGTTATTTATAAATACTTTTTCCAGCGCTTTTGAATCATCAACGAATTTATGTATCTATTAAAGTCTCCGTCGAAGTACACATCACCCCCTATGATAACAGGGCTCTGTATAATAAAATAAAACAAAAAACTACCTTCAAATTTAATTGGACGCTGATAAGCAATACTGTGTCAAGCCACACGAACTTCATTTTGAGAAAATGGCGTCTAAAGATGTCAAACCCATTTTTAACAAATTTGTTTGAAGAAGTATATATCCATCTTTTCTTTTATTTTTTGATAAAAGGTATAATGAATTAAATTCAGACTAATATATTTAATATATTATCTAATTTTTTTTTTCAAAATTTGAGGTTATTTTATAAATTGCAAAATATGAAACGCACTTGAAATTTGAACCAATTAATTAAGAAACTTTATTCCGTATTTATTTAGTTTTTATGACTTCAATTTTTTTTTAATAATGTTAAATAGGTGATGCAGTATCAAAATACATCAACATCTCCGAATTTGACTTTTTGTGGGTTCACACATTATTGCTTATCAGCATCCAATTGAGTTTACCTGACTGTACGTCATCCCGCTTCGTCATCAGACGTCGCATTGTGGCTCGTTCCGACGCTGCACCGTTACAAGTTACGGCATTACATCGCCATGGGCATATATAAGAATACTAATATAAATACTACTAATATATAGTATTTAAGGCAAGTACAAATGAATAGAAAATTTGATACAAATTAAACTTAAATAAGTTTCAAAAGTAATGATAAATACGATATTAATAAAACTTAGTTGTAAAGAAATATATTTTGAAACACTTAATTTGCTTTGTCGATTAGAAATTTAAAAACATTTTAATTAACGATTTTCACTTTGAACAAAACTTCTAATCATAGTCAAAGTTATAAAATAATACCATTATTTATAATAAATTAGCTGTCCATTGTCCTTATCTTAATTTATTATCCATTCGATACCAAATGTTATGGAGAATAACTACATAACTTTTTTTTTGGAAATTTTTCGAAATTTTGGGTAGTTCTTCTACTATTCATAACAGAGACAAATTCAACAAATCACAGATCTTAAAAATCAGTCCAGTCGGTTTTATATTATAAATATTGTAACTAACTAGATACCGATAATCCGAGCATCGATAAGCCGAACATCCGGTAATCCGGTCTCGCGTCACTTCTCTAAGTGCCTTTTAAAATGTTTTAGTTACACAAGATTCGTCTGCGCGATTGGAGACCCTGAGTTCCAAATGAATCCGTCATTTCACAGACCTCATAATCCTTCCAATTAGCATTATTCCTATTCTGTACTTGCTTAAAATCGTTTAATGATTTACTATTGAACTATTGAAGAGGAGAGAGAGGAGATCAATACATTCCTTGTATTGACTTATTTGATTTATACCCAAAAGTCTACATTTAAGAAATCATTTTCAGCAAAAGAAAAGTTTTTGGAAAAAAATGTGAAACTGGGAATACATGTCAAGAACCATTTCACGTAGAAGCTTTTGAAACTCTAGATATTGCTTTTAAATAATTTAAAATGCAGGATTAATATCAAAATCTTGGCGATGAAGAGATGTAAGTAATTACATACGTCGAAAATCAATTATAAGATATTTAATATAGACTGTGCGTTGATGAATCAACCATTCAGTCAGTCGGGACGAATTAAAATAATTGTAATAATTATAATTATTCATAGGTGTTTCTTAAAATTAGAGCATTCAATAAACAAAAAAAATCAGATATTTATTTAAGTATAGATTTTACTATTCCTTGTTACCTTGAAACGACCTATTACGTTGAAACTCAGATTCGAAACAAAATTAATTAAATGTGGTTTTTATCTTGTTATTTTCGGGAAAGAACGTTATTATTTTAATACAAAAGGCCAAAAGAATAAAATTATGCTAAATATAACTTCTAATGGTTTTACTAATAAAAATTTATACAACTTTTTTTAACGTAACAATAATAAAAATGCGTAAAAAGACTTCGATGTTGTTTTTATACATATCTATACTAATAAATAAAATTTAAGTATCTGTATATTATTTCAAATTGACAGCTTTTCACGAAATACAGATAAAACTATATACAATACTTATAAATACTTAAAACTTTCATCTGCCTGTCTGTCCGTTTGTTTATTTCGGCTAATATAAACGGCTGGACAGATTTCGACGGGACGTTCACTCGCAGATAGCTAATGTTGAAAGAATTAACTTAGACTACTTTTATTTAAAAAAAATCGCAGACGAAGTTGCGTGCAACAGCTGATCAAATAAGAAATGCATTTTTGTATAAAGTACGAAAATTATAAGCTTATAAAATACTTGAAATCCTGTGAAAAATGGGCTTTTTATTACAAGCCTTTATCTGACTTGGAATGGGTCAAATTGCAAGCTAAATTAGAACTTTTTTGCTCTTAGACTTTTATAAAGGTTTACATAAGTTACTTCTAATTGAAATTTACTACTCAAAGAATTTACTGTAAATGCCTATTTTTGATATTTACAAATTACGTAACTACTCACGACGCATCTGTAGGTTGCAGAGTTGTTTCACTTATGTATATCGCTCTTGAGAGTTAAACTCATAAACTTAATTCTCGCCTAATAACATAAAATTAAAATTTTACATGTCCTTTAAGTTCCAAAGACATTTTTTTTTCTTATACCCACAAATGGATGCTAATAAGCAATAATGTGTCAACCCACAAAAAGTAAAATTAAGAGATATTCATGTATTCTGATAATACGTCACGTATTTAACATTAATAAAATTCAAGTCATCTTGACCTAAATAAGTACGAAAAAAATTACCTTAATCTAATGTTTATAATATTGAAGTGTGTTAAATATTTGGAATTACGCAATAATCTCATATATTACAAAAAAACTTATTATAAGATAAAACTATTTATTATATAAATCTGCTTTTAATTCATTATACTTTTTATCAAAATAGAAAAGAAAAGGTGGATACATAAACATATTCATTAAGAATACATGTTTAGACACCATTTTCTCAAAATGAAGTTCATGTGGCTTGACACAGTATTCCATATCAGCGTCTTAATATGATATAGGGCTCGAATAAAAATAAACCACAAATCATTATTTTATTATATACTTAAATTTTGGTTGTCAAATTAAAAACATTCGACTTAGGATTTTGTGAAACATATTGTACATTCTTGAACGTGACACCAAGCAGCTAGCACGTACAAATAATCGTGGTTACTTACTAGTGTAAATAATACTAACAACTCTGAATTTTGAAAACTTCGAACTCCCATCCCTTGGGAATTTAATCCTGATAACTCTGCCAACGAAGCCATTCAAACGATGCCCGTTGAGTCGAGTCATTGCTTTACAATCGAATTTCATGTCGAAATCGTAATTCATCAGTTCACGTAATTGTGTAAATGAAGACCTTCGTGGTTGACTTTTTTGTTTTCCTATTGATATATTTTAATAAATAGTTCGTGGACGATCGAGTTTGCTAGGTTTTTTTAGAAACTATTATATATTAATTATTACATCCTGATGAAATATTGGTTATCCACTTGAGGTATTATAACATTGATGGTGGTGAAAATTGTCTTCGTATTCTCATGAAATTGTAGCAGTTTTTAATTTACTGAAAACACAAATTTATGAAAATAGTTTGAGCCGTTTCCGAGATTCAGATTGTACTTTAGTGTGTTTCATTTTGATAGGCAAAACATAAATGCAATTTTCTTACAGAATCTTACTAATATAAAAGTTATGAATTACATGAAGATTAAAGAAATCATTTCGACAGCTTTCGTCTCACACTAATAATAAATACGTTTAAAGTTACGTGAATTGCTCGTTTAATAGTATTCGATTAATTAATTTGTAAATAAAAAACTGTTTGAAAATCAGCTGGTAAACGAACGGGTTATCTGATATTAAGTGATCACCGACTTTTATGATCATTTGCTCCAAAGGAACCACAAATGCGTTGCCAGCTTAAATAAGAATGAGGTTAAATAGAAACAGAAAATAAGGAAATGAATGAAGAAGGGTTTAGGGTTTCTCGTTCGCCTTACAAAATACTATATTAGCTATCTATACATATATATATATCAGTCGTCCTGACTAATTCATCAACGCTGAGCCTAAGCCGCTGGGGCTACGAACTTGAAATTTTGGCAGTAGGTGGCTTTTAGGTTGTAGGCATCCATTAAGAAAAGGTTGGGGTGAAAATGGGTCAAAACGTTTGAATGCAAAATCTTATTCCGTGATCATATTAACTTAAAACTTAACACACATACTTATGGGTGATAGTAATGAAATGTAAAATAGAAAACGGGGTACTAATATTTCACACTGGGGTTCAAGGGGGTAGTAAAGTTTAAGGCCGGCTACGCACCCGCAACGCCCCTGGTGTTGCAGATGTCCGGGCAATAGTAACCAGTTAACATTAGGTGATACTACTTGCTCATTTGCCCCACTTATTATACATACATATATAAAAAAAAAGTTTGAGTAAATGTATTTATTTGGCTTTCAAAATCATCCTTTATAATGATGCTTTATAATGGTATTAAAAACTGAAACGGTAACAATTTCGCTGGTAGATTTATTTAGCCGAAATTTCAAAATATACGCAGGCGAAGCCGCGAGCAACTGCTAGTATTAGATACATACGAAATTTTCTATAAGAGTGATGTACTCGTACTGTCACGATTTAGGTAGCTTATATATGGGGTTATAGTCAGTACCTAATCAATTATTGTTTATTTACAATTATACTAGCTAATCTTTTGATTTATCGCGTAAGTTCTGGGCTATTTATGTGTTATGTAAAGACAAGAATTAAAAAAAAAAACATTATTAATGTAACCCCTAATGTTATTTTGTCTGTAATATTTGCAAACAATTTCACTGAAATTCTCCAATATGGTTATTATTATTTGGAACACTGTCACACTAAGCCTTCCAAAACGAACAGGATTAAAATTATGGGCATAAACTGAACTACAATACTGAGATTTAATAGGGTCTGTTACATTTAATACTACCGCCGAATCGTTTAAGAACTTAGTGATTAGAATATTCTAAAACTCTTGTGAGGAACGTTGTTTTAAAATTGCTATCGTTAATTAAAATTATAGACTAGAATTTTAGGAAAAAACTCTACAATAATATAGGGTGTATAATGTCAAAATCAACGGGTTGGATTCTTGGCTATGAAAATAAATTTTTCAAAAAACTAATCATGCAGTTTTAGTTTTTATCAGAATCGGCTGTCAGGGTCCTTTAAGTATTTTTCGATATTCCTTATACTTTCCGGTTTGGCCTACCACGCCCAGTTAAAAAACTCAAATTAAGTGGTATGCTAGTTTTTGATCGCGTTTTCGTTCCTAGTAAAGTACTTTCTGTTATGCCGGACAACCGTCTAAAACTTATTTTTTGTCTGACTTGATCGACACGCTTTCTGGAAGTTACCTATTTGTACTATGTTCATAACCGCAAAGTGCAAAACTGCATTGACAAAGTTCTATCGTAATCGGATGAACGATACAGCAGCGCATTAGATACGAACAAACTAACAGAAAAACATTATTTTTATATATACTAGACGTTAGACTTTTAATTAAGATCCTTTAAATGGGGGGGGGGGGTTCTCAAAGTCTAACACATCACATTGCGCATTAAAAAACCATCATATATCATTTTATTCGCTTATCTTTCGCTCGTAATTATACTCATTGCTTGTGTTAATGTTAGAAAGTGTTATCTTATGTTTTTCATTGAAAATAAATCATGACACAATAATACGATTAGTGCTAAAATAATTAACTATTTATTTATTATAATAAATAATATATTATAAATATATTTTAAGCAGAAATACATCATATTCAACTTAAAAAATCCCTCACATAAAGGACCTTAATGATTAAAAATCGAATACCGATATGTATTCAAAATATATGTACATAATTTTATTCCTAATTTAAAAGTAAATGGTGTCGAAAGTGATAAAACGTGATTTAGCTTAAACTAGAAAAGATTTTACCGAACATAGTATTAAAGTAAGAATTTTACCTAACAACAAAATTTTATTATAGACTAAATGAAATAAAAGGGCCTTACTTAAAAATAAGACACTAAAAATCGAAGCAATTTTGTCTTAAAACCAGTGATGGATTTACACAGTAGGCTGAGCAGGCTGGAGCCTAGGGCGGCAAATTTGTGACCCGTTTTTATATTTTACTGAAATTCGGAATTCCAAAATGTGTTTCACAACATGTTTTTTACAATTTGCGTAGTTGCATTGCTATGCGGGAGGAATGATAAGTATTATTGGAATATGATTGTGAGCAAAGAGATCGAATTGTAGTGGTTAGTAGGGGTGGCAAAACTTATTTTTGGCAAATGTATATTTCCGTCATTGCTTAGAATATATTGTAGACGTATAGATTAAAGTTAATAAATTAATTTAAAACAAACAAAGAAACAAATACGAGTATAAGATAAAATTAAAAAAAGGATAATCTATAAATTAACGCCATTTTGTTGAATTTCAACACGATAGTTCCGCTGTAGGTTGATGTTTGTGCTACGTCCATATGTCCAGTTCAGTTTGCAATACAAAGAAGGTGACGCGTCCAAAGCTATACATATATTCTTTATTGCACAGTAAGAATTATAAGTAATTTTTAGATACATTTACAAAGGCAGGCTTATTTCTATACAAATATATTTCTATACACGCACTCGAATTTGTATTATGATTTTTGCGGTACTTACACACATTGTACTAGAAATTGGTTGCGGCTTCGCCTACGTAAAAATTTAGGATTTGAAATATGCGATTTAGAAAACTGAAAAATAACAAAATAAGTTTCCGGCTTTCAAGCTTTAAAAATAACACAAATCCATAGTAACTTTCATGCTCTATTTCAACCCTTTACAACGCTTTTTTTTATTTAAAAAATTTCTTTCTAGACTATCTCTGTACCAAATTTCATTTAAATTGGTTGAGTAGTTTAGCCGTGATTGCGTAACTCATAGACAGAATTACTTTCGCATTTATAATATTAGTAAGGATTGGTCTTTTAATGTGTAAAAAATAGATAATAAACATTATAATAATATTCCAGCATAAGGCGGAAATTACACTTCTAAGTTTATGCTAATAAATTTAACATATTCTTTATATATAAATTGAGGTTTTATATTTACATATTTTCAACTTAGCATGTTTCAAGTTATAATGTAGGCTAACGAGTAATAACATATGGGATCAGGGACGTCCCTGAAGTTAGAGTTTGAAATTAATTATTATAATATTAAATTAATGATCGTAATAACATTTAATTATTTAATTTATTCTAAAACATAAATCCCAAAACTTTCTATATATTTTGTTAGTCTGTTAAAAAAGAGAGGTTTTCCATTCGTAATTTCGTGGTGGTTTTATTTTATTTTAATGTTTGTTACCTCATAAATCCACCATTCCTTAAACGATTTTGTAAATTATTATTAATTATTAATTTTTTTATTAAAACGACATATAGATTGATCCCATAGAATTTTTATCAAAATTGGTACAACAGTTTAATTTTTAAGTCGTAATAACCGGTATAAGTGTGTGTGTAATTACCTACCTATATATTTTTGTTTTACCATCGTAATTAACTTCCCTGGCATGTATGCACATTATTATTAAATACCTTAATTAATTATGACCTAGTTTTACCTTTAGTGTTTACGAGTAGCCTTTCGGGAGCCATTGTTGTTATTCTATTACATTATTCAAATTAAACATGAAAGAATACAACCCTAAAGCAACACGTTCAATATAATAAAGTTTATCGTTTTACGCAGTTGCGGATTCACATTTTTTTTTATTATCTATCCCTTGACAGATTCACCCTGGAGGAATAAAACAGGAGGGTTATTACGCGGAGCTATTCCTATTACGACGCGATACATTTGGAACTGTTGAATTGTTGCGTTATAGTACAAAAAAATCAGAAATCTACTATCAAAAAGTATCGCGTTGTGATAGCGTGGCTCACCGTAATTAGATCGGTCCCATTCGAAACGAATACCTTTCAACGAGCAATTCTTGTATATATCTATCTATATATACAATATTCTCAGAAACGGCTCTAACAATTTTTATTTTACGCTGAATTACGCGGGAAACAATACTACCGATGTCAAAAGAGTAATCTTTGTACTGTTTTAAGCAGTTGAGTTTTTAGTTTATTTTTATATTACTTAAGTCTTGTATATGTATAAAAAATAAGTAATGTTAAGTAGCCTGTAAACGTCCCATTGTTGAGCAAAGCCCTATCCTCCTTTTTAGAAGAAGGTTTAGAGCTTAATCAACCACGCTGATCCATTGCGGGTTTGCGAATATACAATTGTCAGAATTTATCCCGGCACATTCAGGTTTCCTGACGATATTTTCCTTCATCGAGCACGAGATGAATTAAAAAACAAATTTAGCACTTAAAAAGGCAATGATGCTAGCCGAAGTTTGAACGCGTGATCACTGAATGAGATGGATGTGGTCTAACCTCTGGCCTAGAGGCCATCGTGGTTCTATTGTATATATTATCTTGTAATTCTATTTTCAATAAATATTTCTTACGTCTATATATTTCTATAAAAGTAGCGATTCAACGAACATCTTTACCATCAAATGAACATCAAATGAGTTACTCGCTTAAAAAGGAATAAAAAAGTGTAGGGAAGGAGAAGGCAAAGGAAATGAGGGCGAATGTTAGGCTGTCGGCTCTTTAACTAATCGAACGCAACCTAGATATAAATTGGTTAGCAACCTAGATGTAGTAACTACTTTTACCTGTGTTTAATCAACAAAATATTGAAGGATGGTGTTATTTCGAATAAAAATTAACCTTTGTTTAGAAAACTGCGTTATAATGTGGTTTCTTAAATTATTCTTTGGTCTAACAGATCAATTTGTAGTCTATTTAAACAAAAGTTTAATTTTGTTTTAAAATATGTCAATAGGATGAGGCTGGAATTGTTTCTTTAAGTCCTGTTGTACATACTGTTTCTACTAAGGTAAAACACATATGTAGCCTACAGATTACAATTTGTACACGGGCTGGCTCGACCGGGGCAGTACCTCAGTTTCACAGAACATCGGCGTTAAGCACCTTTACATATAACTGCGTCTTGTACTGTGAGTGAGAGAAAGCTTAGCCCCCTTCTGATCCCTTGGGGCTCCAAATGTATATGGCCGATGATAATCACACAACGGGTGATCCGACTGTGCATTTGCAAGTTAGATATATAACTGAAACACACTATAAAAAACAAAATGCAGTCTCCATTAGATTGAGCAAAGTACTGTCAGGCTGTGAGCCTGAATGATGAAAATATTGTATTAAATAAAACATCTTCCTATTGAAAATGAACTAATTACAGAAACAATAACACACACACAATCTTAGTAAAAAAACAACTAATACATATATCATTAAACGTAGAAGATTAAAACCTTCTTATCTTCCTTATATACTATATATAATGATATATTTAATGATAAAACAATACCCGCTACCCGTCACAAAACTTAACTGTATAACAACATTAATCAGTAATCTGCTCATCTACAACTGCGTGTATAAAAAAACTATACATGCACTTGTAGACAGACCGTGCAATGTAATTTAAATAATGAATATTTACGTCTCTCTCCAAGACAGATTGAATGACTCCGAAAGACGGTTGGAGACAGATTTATTTACTTTTAGGACATTTCGCTGAATGAAACTGCAAAATGAACTTTTATTACATGTCAATATGGAAACGTTGACATAAAATATATAAAGCGAGAATTACATTCGACTAAAAGCCACAAAACAAAATAAAGAAGAAAGAATTACATTCGTAAGTTTTACCCTCGTAATTGAGATAAAATAAATGGACGCTGATAAGCAATACTGTGTCAAGCCACACGGACTTCATTTTGAGAAAATGGCGTCTAAAGATGTCGAACCTATTCTTAGTAAATATGTTTAAAGAAGTGTATATCCATTATTTATATTATTTTTTGATAAAAGGTATAATTAATCTAAATCAGACTGATACATTTACTATATTATCTAATAAAAAGTTAGTTAAATATTTGAGATCATTGTATTATTTGCAAAAAATGGAACGCACTTGAAATTCGAACCAATTAATTAAGAAACTTTTTTCCGTACTTATTTAATTAATATGACTACATTTTTTTTCATAATGTTAAATAGATGATGTAGTATCAAAATACATCAATATCTCCAAATTTGACTTTATGTGGGTTGACACATTATTGCTTATCAGCATCCAAATTTGTAATCTTTTAACAGTTACCAAGATAAATAACGAATACTGTTGCTGTCAAAAATACAGGCACAGACAGTAAATTATTTCAGATGCAAACAATAAAGCAATGTCAAACTACTTACAATTGGAGAGCCCAAGCGGGGATTTTTGAAGTGACTCAAGTGCGTCCAATAATTATATAGGTAGAATCCTTATACCCTTTAATGTATCTTTACCCAGTATTGTGTAAATCTTTATAAGTCTGTGAACAAAACTTATAACTGTAATAAGCTTGTGTGGTTTCCGCTATGAGATTCAGAATTAGAAGCTGATAAGCAATAATGTGTCAAGCCACACGGGCTTCATTTTGAGAAAATGGCGTCTAAAGATGTCAAACGTATTCTTAATCAATTTGTTTAATGGCGTATGTATCCATATTTTGTTTTATATTTTGATAAAAGATATATGAATTAAGAGCAGATTGGTATATTTAATGTGTTATCTAAAAATAAGTTTTTCGAGTACCTGAGATAATTGCATAAATTGCAAAATATGGAACGCACTTGAAATTCGAGACATTAAATTAAGTTATTTTTTTCCGTACTTATTAAGTTTATATGACTTGATTTTTTTTTATAATGTTAAATAAGTGACGCAGTATCAAAGTACATCAATATGTCCGAATTTAACTTTTTGTGGGTTGACACATTATTGCTTATCAGCATCCAATTCAGGTTCAAAGAGAAAATGCTGCTAGCAGTAGTCGATATCAATTCAGATTATTCAAATAACTTGCGCCATATTTGAGTTAGATTATATTTTATTTTCGTATTTGTTCATCAAAAGTTGAATCTTCCAAAAAGGTCACGGGTGAAATGATTGCGATACGTATGATTTAGCACATCTGTGCGCACTTTATTTTACTCATAATTAATTAAATTTTGTTAACGTTTTTACATTTTCTATACACAAAATACTTACTTATGATTTACTGAGTAGAGTTTTCTTAACGGATTGGGTATTGAATATTCTGATGAATGGTTGTAGATGTAAAATTATTGTTATTACGTACACTGCGTGAAGTGGAACATATATCTATATATTAATACATGAAGCAAAATCTTTGTACTCCTTTTCACGAAAATTGCGCGGACGGAGCAATATGAAGTTTCGCGTACTTATAGTTTATATAGAGAAGGAATGAGGCATGCTGATTTTTAAATTATGAATAAGAAATCCATTAAATCAATAAAAAAACATTGCATATTTATTTAACACGCACAAACGTATGTACTTTTTTGTTTATTGATAAAGTCGGTGATCAATCTTTAAACAAATTTATACCGAATTTACCGAATTTAAACCATATTGGTTTCAAATTCAAAAAATTAAACTACGGTCGAATTCCGAGTAGGCGAACACTAGTTGTCATAAATTCCTATAATTTTTTTATAGGATAGGGGGCAAACAAGATAACAGATCACCTAATGTTAAAGATATTAAAAATACCCGTGGACATTTCCAACACCAGAGGAGCTACAAAATGCGTTGCCGGCCTTTTGAATTAGTAAATGGACATTTTTTGTTTAGGAAACGTGTTTTTGCTAGCCTGTTATTAGCAGGCAGATATTATGCAGGCAGATATGTGACCTAGTTTTTCCGCATATCGGTCACATTTTTACATTAAATAGCAAATATAAACTTTAAAATAAAATAAAAAAACTAGTAGCCAAAGGAGAAACAATGAAATCTTAAAAGTTGGAGAACAATTAGAAAATTATTGTTCAAAATAAATAGTCTTAATGTAAACATATCATTTATCCGTGACTATATTACTTAAATTGTCCTAAACTGCTGGTATTTTGATGATTTTTGGTGTGTTTTAATTTGAGTTTCTAGATGCTATAGATTCAGAATTGAAGTCAGTAGGTAGCGTTGCTTTAGGGAAGAATGATATCTGTCGGATCGTATTTTCATTCAATTATATTAAATTATTACTCTTGCTTGAAGAATTAACAGTCGCTCAATAAATATATGCCTAATTTCATTTAAGGAACAATAGAAGGCCGTGTTTTAAAACTTTTTAGTCTCGTATTTTTCAGCAATGTAGAAAAATTACGTTATACATTCTTGTAAATTGCTACATCCATTTCTTAAGGGTAATGAAATTCTTCGTCAGTTTAAAAACCACGGCG
Source organism: Hypolimnas misippus (assembly GCA_037950945.1). Classification (NCBI taxonomy): domain Eukaryota; kingdom Metazoa; phylum Arthropoda; class Insecta; order Lepidoptera; family Nymphalidae; genus Hypolimnas; species Hypolimnas misippus. The sequence continues at coordinate 7,802,458 of JBBEEQ010000014.1, forward strand.
CGTGCTATTATAAAAGGAAAATATATTACATTTTTATATTATTACATTTTTTACTTTCACCAAGTACCATTTGTATCAAATAAAGATTATAATCGCGAGAAATTTCGGCTTTCAGATTTCAACTGAGATATAGATCTTATTTTTAATATAATAGTTAGACGAGACTTACACTTGTAAGTTTTGATCACAATCTTTCATACGATTTATTTAAGTTGTTTATCAATTCAATTTTAGGTTGCAATGACATCGATAGATTTGTAGGTTTTATATAGTTTAATTCTTCTTTTAATATTTTGATTGTTTTTTTTTTTCTTTTCAAAATGTTATTTGGTTATACCTAAATAATATCAATATAAATCTATATAATAATAATATAATATTTTAGGTTATATTAAGGTTATTGGTTTGTGTTCCTGTCTTTAGTTATTTTATAATATTCAAAATCAAAATCAAAATCAAAATATGCTTTATTCAAGTAGGCTTTTACAAGCACTTTTGAATCGTCAATACAAAAACAAAAGAAAACTAAACACTCATTAATTAATTAATTTACCACCGGTTCGGAATGTAGATTCTACCGAGAAGAACCGGCAAGAAACTCGATAGTTACTCTTTTTAAAAGTTTTACGATGGGTACATACATTTATGAGTTACAAATATATTAAATACCCTGTGTGAATCCAGCTTATACTAAATCCAAGCATGTTTATCATCTATATAATCTTGAACAGAATAATATGCTTTAGCTACTAAGGATTTTTTAATATGTACTTTAAATTTCTTTTTTGTAAACTGTAACACTTTCTGCGGAATTTTATTATAAAAACGAATACCTTGCCCCAAGAAGGTAACATTGACTTTGCGGAGTCGAAACTTCGGCGTTATAAGTTTATCCTTTCTTCTAGTTGATATATTTATGCAAGGGGCGACGAGTAATCTGCAAGAGATCAACCAGTTTTCCATAGACAAAATATAGTCTATATTTATTTTTATTCCTAATAGGTTAATGCGTTTAAGTTGTGCCATATGAACACAGATTATTATAATTGTAGTACGGTAAGGTTCGGAATGTGGTGCTACCATTTCAATGTTCATTCCCAGAAATATCAATTTCAACCACTAAATTCATTTTCTAGTTCCAACTAATATCGACGTGAGGTCTGTACGTACGTGCCTCGCATAGCTCGAAATGTTTGCGGATATTCGTCCGCTTGACCGCTAATATAAACTTATTTACAACGTGAAAATTGTCACAATAAGCTTTACAAAAACAATCAAAACAATTGTCTTAATAATGATTTTTTATTGTTTCAACAAGCACAATATCCATTTTCTATTTCTGACTAGCATCGACTTGACTTCTGTTCGCGCGTGCCTCGTATAACCTGAAACGTTTGCGGATATTCGCCCGCTTATAAACTTATATACAACGTGAAAATTGTCACTTGGCATTAGAGTTCCCAGATAGGCGAGGAAATCCGGGACCAGCATTTCACTTTTCGTCCTGTGTCCAGGAATTAGACTTTACTGTCCCGAATTCCGAGTACCTACTAGATTTTCACAAATAATATGAACGGGGTGTTATTCGATTCGAATTAACATGTCGATGAATTTTGAAAATGCCGCTTACAATATTAATTTTTCGGACTTCACTAAAAACAGTTGTCAGTTAAAAATCACTTGTCGACTAGATTAACCAATTCAAAATTTGTTGACTGATAAATCCGTACGCCCATTTAATAATTAAAATTTTTTATTAATAATAAATAGATATATTTTCGTATTTTTTTTTCTGGCATTAATAATAATTAAACATGGTAAAGTCACATAAATAAATCCTTTAACTGTGAATGCCGACACACAAGTCATTAATTAATGTTAGTTGAATGTAAATTGTTTTTACGTTATCGTTACAAGAGGTTTTGTTTTTTTATGTTTTTGAGTTCCGCATTTGTAACAGCTATGTGAAAATACTCTCATTGCCATGAAGACACGTATTACAAATAAACGTTTCAATAAAACTGTAACGTGTAATTTTAAAGCAATGGGACATGTATTTCTTTTCAATAAACATATTCAATAGTGGTATTTAGCATTTGTATAAATTATTTATTTTATTTTCTCACTAATTTCCGCTTGCAACTTCGCCAGCGGTATGTTAGTAAAAAGTAGCCTATGTTTTGTTTAGATATATCTGTAAAGTATGTAAAGTTTCATCTTAATCTGTTTAGCATTATTTTCGTGAGGGAATAAAAAAGAAGTATCCATCCATCTATCCTCACAAACTTTGGCATTTATAATAGTACAATAGTAAGATAATTAGGTAAAAATATGTTTAACGATATTATACTTGGTCAATGGGAAGTAACGTATAGGTTTTGATTCCCTTGCGAAAACGTTAAAATGGTCAAAATATGCGACATATTTTCCATTATCTTTTGATTGCGTTGACTTAGAACTTTAGGGTTTTCACAGCGGCAACTCATTGTAGACTTGAGTATATGATATTAATTTCAACAAGATACGTCCATGCATTTCTGAGAAAAAAGTCTTGACAGCCAGACAAACAGACAGACGGACAACAAAGTGATCCTATAAGGGTTCCGTTTTTCGTAAGGGTACGGAACCCTAAAAAGATTGGCGCATGATAATAGATAAATGAATCTTCCATTAAAAAAAAAAGTGTCCGAATTGCTTGTGTGTTTCTATTTAATAGGTTAGTTTGAAGATATGTCATAAATTTATGGAAGAAAATACATATATTGACATTGCTTACAAAACTTTATAGGTACAGGTTTGTATTAAATATTCGTAGATATCATAGAGATTTAACTAAAAATATTCTGATAACATTTTTTTTTATTAACGAATTTATGTTCAATTTTTTTTATTTAATCACACAATTAAGTATTATTGCGATTCCATGGAAATCTCATAATTTGTACCCACTTTTTCTTATTTCACACTATTATTTTAAATGTACAATTACCTCTATCTGTCAGTTTATCTCTGTCTAATAATTATCAATATTTAATATAAATAAAGGACAGACCTTTTGCCCAATTTAAAATTTAAAGGAGATGAAATTTTGTAAGGATAACCTATCATTTCTTAAAGAAATTAAATAGTCAACATAATAATTCCACGGGGACGAAGTCGAGGGTACCAATTAGTAATTAATTAAAAGAAAAGGAAGAAAATTACGAACAAAGAATAATACAAAATTATACGTTACGGTTCGATTTGCCTTTAATATGTAAATTGGAAAAAAGCACCATTTCTTTGATTTAATAAGCCGTCTGAGTAATAATAGAAAGTTGTCAGATTAAATTAGAGAAACATGAGCCCTGCCTGAATAACTTGGCATCGACTTCATTCGTACGATTACTTTATAAGACAAAATTAGTAATTTAGAAAACTTTCACCATGTTTCGGTTTTAACAGAATTTACAAAACTTTAAGCAACAAAAAATAATATTTCTTACTAAGTCCATCATTTTAACCTAAAATCTTATCATTTTTTCGTTAATTAAGTGAATCACGAATATAAAAGATACGTATATCGACTACATTACCTACATATGTAACTATTAAACCCAGTTAAAGACAGTTAGAAGTTTCACTCCGGTTGACGACGTTAAGCCTATGGCGATGTAACTTCAGAGCAAAGTTTGAAACGCTCTCCAGAGTTCAGACAATGACTACCGTCATTTGTGGGTATCATCACTTTATGAAGCACTTGTATGCTATATACGACAATATAGTTAATTGGTACATTTTAGTCAATCATAAGACGTGAAATACTTTATTTATAATTTAAATTAATTTGAATAAATTATAAGGTTTAGCTTAAGATTAGTTTTATGTTGGTATTATTTAATATTTATTAAATCATTTCATTATGCTTTTAGATAATGTTAATTGAAATAAAATTTTAAAAAACTGCCGACAAAATCTTTTAAAAAGTAGAATACAGAGCACATGATCTTGAAACAGCTGGATCGATTTTGGGAGAATATGTCTAACCATCGCTAGAAAACTCTCTATCAAATAAAAAAACCGTATTGAAATCGGTTTACCCGGTAAGAAGCTACGGTACTCTACACATAGCAGTCAAACTTACAACACCCCACTTGGGTCAGGGGTTAACTGTACTGTACATAAACGCTTAAACTAAATAATGTAGAGTTATTTATTTAGGGATTTATTTACACGATACATTAATATCGATTTTGCTATTAAACGTTCATTTAGAAGTATGATCTATTACGACATACTTGTATACACTTCGTTTAGAAGTATGCAGGCATGTCTTAGTAGATCATTACAAGGCAAAGAAAACAGTTCATTATAGAATAATACAAATTATCATTGCATTTACAATATACAATATATACCTACTTTAGTAAGTACTTTCTATCTAGTTTATATTAAACTAGTGGCCCGCCCCGGCTTCGCACGGGTACATACACACACACACACACATACACCATTCTTTTTTGCGTCGGGTTTCAAAAAAAAAAGTAAAATTATAAAGGAAGTTTGAATTTTTTTAAATGAATTTTTTTTATTCATAGTTTTTATTAACGTACTCGCGGCACTTTATTACATTGACTCCCTCCCGTACCCCAGTGACGCTTACATGGAGCCTACATCGCATGCTGGCTAGCTGAGCGCGGTGAGCGGCAACCACGCGACTTTTTTCTAATACTTGCATTTTTAAACTCGTGATATCTTCCGAATGAAATGTCCGAATTGAATAATTCAAAAAGTTACAAAAATGTATTGAAGCCGTCCTGGATATAAAGTCATTTATTTATTTTGATAAGGATTAATACCAAGGTACAAATAAAGAGCCTTTTCAAGCGGCGGCATATAAATTAAATTTTTAGAACAAAAAACCGCTTACTGTGACATAACTATAATATTTAGACATATGCTGTCGCGACACTTTTTGTAGATAATGATGAGTTCTGCAAAGTTGTAGTAAATGATTTTGTTCTATCATCAATAGTTTTCGCAGCGCACGCGACGTAAGGAATTTTTCAGGTCATTTTTTTACACCTTGGGTTACATTATTACTTTAGTAAGGATCCCTAATTTTTTTTTAATATAATATAGCCTATGTTACACGGGGATAATGTAGCTTTCCAAAGGAGAAAGAATTTTTGAAATCGGTCCAATAGTTTCGGAGCCTATTCATTACAAACAAACAAACAAATCTTTCCTCTTTATAATATTAGTATAGATGATCAAATTATTAAAAAAAATTAAAAAAATATATTAATGAGAATTTATTACATTTTTTATATACAAATTTATTTATATAAGGTCACTGTTTCGCAGCTAAAGGGGCATTCTGAAAATAAATAATTCAATTAAAATTAGTCCCTTAAGTTCACGGAATAATTGCGACGTTGAAAAAATGAAGATGGTGGACAATTAACTGGCTGGTCGCGTCTAGATTTTTAATTTTATAATTTGCCTCTATAATTGGTTTTGGGTTGGATGTACCTAAGTGCGTTTTTAACTAACTTCAAAAAAGGAGATATTATATTCAACCCGTAGATATGTATGTAAGCAGTATGACCGGTAAGTTTTAGTATATAATATATAAGGATCTTATATATTTATTTATTCATAAGGGCACACCATTGGCAAACACATAATCACATTTGTAATACAAGGTACAGCATTCTCATTCGGGATGGTTGATATACTTTTACACAAGTATACAGCAATTGTTACAAAAACAATGTAAAAAGAAAAAGAAAAAAAAATTAACATTTTACAAACGACAATTTTTTAACGCTTACATTCGTCCAGGCCCACCAGGCCCGCGCCAAGCCCAATCGGCGCCGTCGTGCAACTGTCTTATATGCGAATTTTTTTTAGTGCGATATTAAGAATCAATGGTTTAGTCCAATCAACAAGTCTTTTTCCGCAAGTTTTTAATACGAAATTCAATGTAAATATTAAAAATTTGAAATTTTTAAGTATAGGCCCGGCGCCTTTGTGACTCGGCGCCGTCGTGCGCCGCACGACTTTGCACGTATGGACGGCGCGGGCCTGCCTACGATTGTTGCGATCTGCGAAAACAATAATACGTATATAGTAAAGTCAAGGGCGCGTGCGTAGAGAAGGAACTCTACATAAATTATAAGTGTACGAAATATCATACTCCTCTGTCGGCGCAATTTTCGTAATAATATTTTTGCTATTTTTTATACTTTACAATTTGATTTAATTCGCCTTGAAGTACATTACAGTATCTATTCTTAGTTTTCTGTGTACATGAATTTAGATACTACAAATCCTGTCAGAAAAGTAGACAATGTTCTTGAAAGCTACGTCGGAAAATGCACCATCTAATCTACCGGCTATCATACTCAGGATGTTGTTGAGCAAAGCCCGAATCCTTCGCACGAAGGATGAAAACCGTTTCTGAATTATCGCATAGAAACAGTATGCGAGCATCTGAGAAAATCTATGATACGCTGTAATCGCGGGGCATCCATCCATCCCATCAGCATTCTTAAGCATTTCTAAGTATTTGAACTCAATATTGTTAGGAATATATCATAAAAGTAAATATAGACCGTATTTTCTCTATGGAAAAGTCCTTGATCAGTTAGTAACTATAGTCTATTTTCTTTACTTGACTTTATTTGGTAACAATACCCCCAACGAAAAACACGAACTGTCAAGCATTTTACTTTTCATTCTAAAAACGATTCAGTTCAATCATTGAATCGATAATTTCTCATCTAACGCTTATGTGTGACCAAAAATAAATATAATAAATAAACGCATCACACTCAACGGCCCCCATTAAGATCTCATGACCTTGTGTCGGGGATCCGGAAACAATCACAACACTACATAAACACCCAGACCACGACAAGCATCCGTATGGACAATACAGACGTTTGCCGTGAGCGGGGATCGAACCCGCTACCGTTAGCGCTTCAGTCAGTTGCAGTGACCACTGCGCCAACGTGTCTGTTAAATACGCCAAATTTGTCTACTTAATAAGACAAGTACAGAAAAATAAACTATATATTTTATCAGTACGCACCCTCTCTCTCTAGGATAAATTACTCGTGCTTGTTTATTGATAAATATATAAAAAATATAAAGTAACTAAAGACAATAACCTAACCTAATAACCTTAACAAATGATATGGTCGTTGTATGCTTTTCGATTGAAATGAGCCACATACTCCACGTATAAAAGTAAAGTAAAGTAACAGCCTGTAAACGTCCCACCGCTGGGCAAAGGCCCCCTCTCCTATTAGGGAGAAGGTTTAGAGCTTAATTCACCACGCTGCTCTACTGCGGGTTGGCGGATATACATGTGTCAGAATTTCTCCCGGCACATGCTGGTTTACTCACGATGTTTTCCTTCACCGCCGAGCTCGAGATGAATTTAAAAACTAATTTAGCACTTGAAAAACCAGCGGTGCTAGCCGGGGTTTGAACCTGCGATCATCAGTTGAAATCGACATGTTCTAACCATCAGGCCATCTCGGCTCTACACGTATTAAAAGAACTGCATTTGCTCTAAAGATAATTAAGTTTGATCTCCCCCAGGCACGTGCAAACCTACGGGTAATCATGTTAGCCCTAACTCATGGCGACTTTTACTCACAATCAATACCAGCATCATCCTCGAGGCTGGCGGTCATTGCATGGCAAGGGTTTTAAGTTATGTCCTTTCTTCATTAGGAATACGTGTAGCGTCAAATTTAAAACACATACATTCGCAAGGAGCGAAATGAGGTTGACTACGAGGTAAACATGTTACTTAAGCTAGACACATCAAAATGATGGTCAAAATCGAAATTTCGAAAGAAATCTGAAGACCGATACATCACAATGTATTTCATAATCAAATTTATATTTTACTAAATATGTTATATTTTGTTTTAGTATGAAAAATATATATTTAAAGTATCATACATTTATCATTATCAAATTAAGTATTATAAAATAAAACAACAATATTGAAAGCAAAATTTTATTTCGAATCCAAACAAGTGCTAACAAATAATACAATAACAAAAAATAGAAAGAACAAAGCATTTTATAAATGGCACCACTTAAATCTAACTAAAATTAATTTTTCATCACAAAAATATATCATAACTGATATGCAATAAATTCTTATTAAATTTTATATAAACATATTGACAAAGGAATTAAAGAAAATATCGTTTATTTCAAAACAAAAACTACCTGCGCAGACTGACGACGGCTCGGCAAAATATATTTTTATTTGTAACGGAAATTCATACGAGACAAGGGATAACAGGGCGCAAATTCTTAAGTTTTGATATCGAACCCACTACATCAAAAAGCTTCAAACTTCAAAAATAGTACAATCAGTTAGACCTGGTTAGGGAGAGCTCAAGCTTGACTGGAGTCTTACTGTCGACCAAAGGAATGACGAGTTATAGAAAGCACTTGAAGTCATCGCTGTCTAGACCTTATGTACATAGACATAAAGGATAAAACTGTTCGTGCTTTACCTTTTCATCACTACGTATGAAATTAGATAAAAAATACTTTGCCTTACCGTCTCTGATGCTAGCCATTATTGTAATTAAAAAAAATACTAAATATTAATTTATGAACAAGTTATCTGTACCCCAAACGCAAGTTTACGCAAACGTGTCAATAACGTGGATCATAGATGTTCTACACTTCAGCTATAAGTATTGTAAATACTCACACAAAAAACTCAAACGCGACCGTTACATTTACGTTAACTATTCGTAAACTTACACTTGGGTCAATGGAATTTGGAAAAAAACTAGTTTTAATATTCTTTAAACAATATGAGCATAGTCACACCGAAGACAGACGATCTTATACTGTAACATGATTTGTTCTAACACAGATTAAAATTTGTTTTAACCATATAAGTTAGAAGTTGGTATAATATTTCACAAGTATATTACTGAACACGTTTGTGGTCATAATTATTTTGTTATTCGTAGTAAATAGTAAGTACCTATACTTGTGAACGCTAGTCCTAAAATATTACGATATAAAACTGTCTGCACTCGGCTTTACAATAAACTCTTTAAATAGGTATTATAAGTTGTAACTGGTAAAAAGAATATTAGAACGGGAAAATGATTATAGAAGTAATTTTCAAATAAATATTAAATTTGACAGTGAAATTATTTCAAGTATTTGGTTAATATCGAATAATATATTTATAATAAATACTAAAAAAAAAAAACATTTAAAATTAACAATTCAAAATATCATAACTCGCAAGTTTAAAGATTGTTTTTAAAACTTATAAGACAATATATGTTAAAAAAAAAAAAACAAAACTTTTCAAAGCTTCCGATAATTTTCCTGCGCTAGTTATTATTGAAAAAAAAATTGTTCTTAAAAAAAAAAACGATAACAAAAAATAATATCTACGTTTCACGTTGAAGCTCTAAATGAAATTTAAAAAGTATTTAGTAATGCGAAAATATTACACAAACACATTACAAATTACTTTTCAAAGTCAAAAGAAAAAAAAACTAAAAATACATTCACTCACAATTTCATACACCATTACAGATAATATTCCCGTAAACAACTCATTCACAGTACCATGCACTTTTCACACACTTTTCATACAATCAAATCTTCTTTATTATATTTCCTAATCTAAACCTTCCTTATCTTCTAGACTACGAAAATTTGAAATTATTGGTATCATTAGACAACTTTCAAGAGAATGTTGTACAAAGTTTTAAAAAAATATACTAAAAAATATTATACGATGTTATAATTAATGCAGAAAAAATTTTTCAAATCGGACCAGTAGTTTTAGAGATTATGGCCTCTTTAGATCTTTATAGTATATGATTATACCTTATTTATATGAAGAACCTAACGAACTATTGTATTTTATAAGTTTTATAATCAATTACGTTAAATCAATTTTACTATGTGCTCAACGTTATTTTTAATTATTAATTAAAAGTGTTCACCCTGGTATTTCTGCGAAATTTCAGAAATGTACACGCTCTTATGTCTTTATGGTTAAAATGATTAATATATACTTATAATAATAAATGTATTATATAATAAGAACTATTCTAAAATCTATCCTACATATATGATGTTCTGCCATTTTCTTCTTATGAATTTATTAGTAATTTCCTGTAATATTTACATATTTAATGTCCAAAATGCTTTTTACAAATTATAATGTATTTTATAGTGTATAGTTTTACTTTTACTTTTTTTTATAGTGTATAGAAGATGGTGACCAGCAATTTTTGTAAAAAAAAAATTTTTTTAGTTATTACTTAATATACTATATGATAATACAATGAAATATTAATTAATTACACACTATGTACATATTCCTTTTTTGGAAAATCTTATTTATTCTAAAGTTTTACCCTATTCATAGGTCCTACTGATAACAATAAAGAACTAACTCTTTTAAACGATAATAGACAGCCAATTGAGCCAAAATATGGCATTATGGCGAAAAAAAAAAACAAAAAAACAAAATAATTATCGTCTACGCTTAATTAGTATTAAAGAAATATATATTTTTAAATATATGTCTAGCGTTATAAGATTTACATTCTATAAAAATAATTGAATACAGTTAGTTACATTATATATTCCATATTTCATATATATGTATAAATATTTTTATCTGCTGTTAACACTGAAGCGGTTTGATATATATACTTTTTTATTGTGTTTTATTGTGTATTCAAATTAGTAAATAATAATATATCAAAAAATCCTTTTAAATCATAATATAATTTTAAAAGTTTTTATATTTTTATCGATAAATATGTATAAAAATATTCATTTTTATTTAAAACTACTTACTTTATAATAACGAAAGACATTTATATAACCTTATAATTATGTCAAATTGAAACGGGTTTAAGAACGCCTAAATTAAATAAAAAACAGTCGATTTATTATATCTCATTTAATTTTTTTAAAGATAAGCATTTCTAACATGAAAGGGAAATTTAACGTTGCACTCTTAATAAATATTTGATAAAAATATATAAAAACTTTACAGGGAGTATCAAAATAGCTGTTTGTGTGTATGACACTGAATTCTGGGATAATTCTGATGAAATTTTTCTTGTTTGTTTGTGTATGATGGTTAAGATTCGCAATTGAATTCAATAAGCTGCTTAGAGTCAGCTAGAAAGTCTGTCGGTAAATTATATAAATATCGTAATATAAGATTGTATATTAAACTCCAATATTAATTTAATTGCTAATTTTTTGGACATGTTCTTGCTATCTCAAGCATTTCCGCACTGTAATATATTAATAACTGAAACTGATTTAATTGTGTACGCGTAGTAACTTCTGAAGGTTCTAATAAATAAAGAAGACCCTTCTTAAACCCGTATCAATTTATCGATCATAGCTCATTACAACTATCTGTACAACTACGATTTTGCTTAGATGCCACCTGTGTCCTCAATCTGTATAAGATTGTTTCGCTTATACTAGATTTAATAATATTATATAGCTTATATTAAAAATTATAATCTTACATTTCTAATAAACCAACTAAAAAAAGTAAAAAAAAGTAACCAGTAAAAGTTGCCAGAACTAAAACCTATTCAAATCAAAACCAATAAATGGATTGAAATAAGCAAATTATTTTGGAGTTTTTTAATAATTATTCTTATTATTCTTTATATGTTCTCAAGTGAATATGAATACTTAATAAACAAAAGAATTGGGATAAAATTAAAATTTTGTGTTTCTATATGTATATACTCTAACTTAACTAAATCACTGGGATTGGATTACAAATCGATCGATAGATCAATAATGTTCTAGTTAAAAATAAAAACACTCTTAAAGAGAGCGAACTTACTAAATACTTTTGATAACATCTGGCGTGGTACATAAAAGTATATATACAAAGTCGATTTTATAATTTTTCTCCTACCTGTGTTGATAACGCCTTTGATTATATATTGATTAGATTCCTATTCCGCCATCTTCATATATTATGAATATAGAAGCAGAAAAATTTATGAGAACGCAGAAACCGAACACTAACCGCTGTTAGCGCGCCAAGTAGTAAAAACGAATTTTTGTTCCCGCCAAAATAATTAAAAATGACGTTTTGTGTAATTAAATAAGATAAAAAGTAGACTACATTCCGTTAGTAACAAATGTGTTTATATGCACAAATTGTTTAAATTTATTTTAATGATTATAATTTTTAGAAAATAATGAAAATGACATTTATCTAGTCAGTGTTGCCAATTAAATTGCACTACATTTCAATATGCTTTAGACACTGTTTATGTAATAATATAAATATTTAAATTGTAAACCATATTATTAAATATGAAAATTAATTCGGAATATGGATAATTATAAAACTTTTGTTTAAATTAATGTATGAAAGTGTAAGTTCCATCAAAGATACTCTATATAAGAATTGATTTGAAAATACGCATTAAGACACAAAAAGTAAAAATGACAATGTATGGCACAGTATCTAAACAATATATAATCAAAACGAATAGCTTTGTTACACTTATAAGTTTTGCTCTCAGACATATGTTTGTTATTGCCTTATTTTTAACAGTCACGGCTTCTGTAAGGCTACCGAGACAACTCTGTAATCTAGTAAGTAACTGTTACCAGATAACAGTGTTGTCTAGAGTTGTTTTAAAACACTTACGAGATTAAAACTTAGAAGTGAAATTCACTCCTCATGTTTCTTACTTACTTTCCGTAACTTTTTTAATAATAACTAAAAACTATTTTTAAATGATTATTAAATTTAAATATAAAACTAAAACATGCTTTATCCCATTCTTTCAAACTATTATAACTTAAAAAAATAACTGTAACTAAAAGAAAATATAAAGGAGATTATATCTAATTATATACTAATTAAAAACTAATGTGAGAGACGCACATCCTCTATATGTACATTGGAAGGGTCAAGTCACATATTAACCGCTAAAATTTCAATGTAGTTATCGGATCATATCGTCGCCTTAAATTTAACTTACATCATAATTGAGGTGGATTTATTTTGGTTGTAGTAGTTTTTTTCAGGCCTACTGTATTGTATTGCATTTTCATGTAGACTATACAAAAAGATGCAATATAATAAATAGAAAAATTTAACTCATGTAGTTTTTTTTTTTTAATTTTTATACGAATTTTATATAAAAAGAAATAAAAATATTTTTAATGATTTCGAATTAAAAAAAATCAATTGTTATGAAATTAATATCCCACATGAGTGAGTTTTTTTTAGATTTTTTTTAAGTTACAAAAATATTCAGAAAGAAATATCTTAACAGAAATTATTTCTTTATAATAAAGTTTTTAAACGAAAAACATGATCACATTTCAATAACTCATTATGATTAATAACGCAAATAGTATGAAATAATTAATACTTGTATTAAAATATACTAAAAATAAAAGTTATAAATTCGGTTTTAATACTACATCTAACGAAACGGATGATCTGAACTTATGAGAGCTTAATTTAAAATGATAAATATATATAGTAATAAAACAAAAATTAGTAATGATGAGGAATTTTAGCAATCAGCTCAAATCGCGTTTTCCTAACTTTTATCTAGATTATAAAAAAAATATATATTTACATACTAATGTGCGAGGCGGATTGCCGACAGTAAAATAATCATGTAATCAAATATACGCAACTTAAATATTAATATCACGACTATTATCCACATAAAAAAATGTATTTAATAAACTGTTTCCAAAAACGATACAATATTTCATTATATATTCATAAAAAATAACCAACGAAACGTATTCCAAATAATAATTATTCTGTGAAAAAACTATTTTATTATATTAACTCTTCAGCTTTATAATATTAGTATATGTAGATTTTACATTTTATTTTATTCTAAACAAAATGTACACAAAAAAAAATGTACAAAATGTACCTGTCGTTCCTGTGTTACCAGAGTCGATATCATTACATAAAAAAAATATTAATTAAGAAAAACGTCTCAACTAATAAAATATAAATTATTTAATTATTTTTTCGTAAATCAAAAAAATATATATAACGATATTTTAAATTTGAAAAATATTTAATTATGTGAAGAAGACAGACATACGGAAATTGGATACGGAACGGTAAAATAAACGCTTGTAATTAATAAATATGGTGTAAATTAATAAGATAACTATTTGTAGTCTGTGGTAAGTTACGCCAATTGTAACTAAAAAGGTTTTATATTTATTTTGGAACCCGATTATCGTTTATTTGGCTGTTTACGAATGAGAAATGTTTAGTCTTTTGTTCAGTCTTTTCAAAATAACCTCAAAGTCTATTAATAATGAATTGTCTTTTCATTTTAATATTTCGAATGTTAAATACTCAAACTCAAAATTAAATTAATTATTTAAATATGATTTTATAGGCTCTTTCGAGTATATACTTTAGAATATATTTAGTATGGAAATATTTTACGTAATGTGTTATTTCGTTTTTGGAAACAATTTCGGCATTATAAAAGTAACGCTAACAGCTAATAATTGAACGCAGGAAGTGCAAATTAAAATAATTAAAATTAAACATGTTAATTAAACTTAAAATATAAATGAATTAAAAAAAATGATTAATTATGGAAGTTATAAAAAATATAATCCAAGCGAATCTAACTTAAGCAATATTAGTAATCGATTTTGAAAAAAAAATATGAATTTTTAAGATAAATAAATTTATGTCGCCGTTAAGATTAAATCGAAACAAGATGAAATAATTTTTTATACATTTTCAAAGAAAATAATTACGGCAACATTTTAATGCAAACAGGTACTCTTAATTGTTAAAACTAACTTCTAACGAGATAATAAAAATAATCGTAATTAACTTACTATTTAATTTAATTAAAATTATAAGAATCGTTTATATCGAACATGCTTAGTACTCATTTTAACTAAGTTTATATTTAATAAACTATCTATGTACATTGAAGCTGTCAGTACGAGACGACGCGCTCTCCGCATTAAATTAATATAACATTATTAAAAGCCCCGCAACTCACTGATTTTCTATTTTGATCGCTGATAAGCAATGATGTATCAAGCCATATGAATTTCATTTCAAAATGCCGTCTAAACATGTCAAACCTATTCTTAAAAAAATGTTTTAAGACGTTTATATCTATCTATCTCTTTTCTATTTTTGAATTGAATTGTGAAAAAAATAATTTGAATTCGCAAATGCGCAAAATCTTACAATTTTATTTCGGTCGATAATTTCATAGAAATGAGTTTTGTTCAATGTACAATGCGGAGAGTTTTAAGAACATTTGCACGCTGATAAGCAATACTAAGTCAAGCCACACGGACTTCATTTTGAAAAAAGAGGTGTCTAATGATGTCAAAGTTATTCGTAATAAATATATTTGAAGATGTATTTATCCATTATTGCTTTTCAATTTTGAAAGGTTAAGTGAATTTAAAACAGATTGGTATATAAAACTTCAAATATATCAAACTTTTATCTAATAATAAGTTTTAAGTTAAGTTTAGTAAATATATAAGATTATTGTATTATTTGCAAATTATAGAACACACTTCAAAATCAAAACATTAAATTAAGAAACTTTTTTCTGCACCTATTTAGCATAGACGACTTGAAAATTTTTTGGATAATTTTATATAGATGACGCCTTATCAGAATACATCAATATCTCTGAATTTGACATTTTGCGGGTTGACACGTTATTGCTTATCAGCATCCATTTATTAAACAAAATGAAGTAACTAAAAATATTTTTATCATTATACGACAATCCTATATTTAATTCGCTGCAATAGAATTTTCACAAAGGCTAAATTCTGTTTTAAATCGGTAATCAATATTGTAATTATTTTAAGATTTTATCCCCAAAGGATGTCTGAAAGGTTTAAATTAATGTATCTTTTGAACTGTGAAAAAAAAATGGATATTTTCACAAAGTTTTAGTTAAATATGGTGGATAAGTCAAAAAATAATACGTAAGAGATATTTCCATACATGGGGTATGTTCGAATTCTGTTGTAAAAACTACAATAATTATTATAAATATCAAACTAGGTACGATTGTAGTGCAACCTCCAAAGTAAAAGAAAATAGGAATTTGTCAAGCGTGAGTCGGATGTGAGTGAAACTTGGTTCAAGAGTCCAGGTTTTAATTGTTATGTTATCACCTAGATTTTTTTTGTAAAAATTCTATTGACAGATTAAGATGTTATATAATAACTTATACTATATTATCAATGTGTTATTACATGTATATAATATTTATATACTACTTTTATGTCTGTGTTTTACGACCGTGAGTTGAAATGAAATGAAACTTATTTTTAATTGTTTTTTTTTTATCTAAATCTTATTCTAAATACTACAAAAATGATGGTCTGGTGTGATTTAAATGTAAAAATTATTAAAAATTACACATAAATATTGAAATTATTATGTTGGATGCTATGTAAATGTTAACCATGTAATGATGTAACTATTTTTGGTAATACTAATATTTCTAATGTTAGAAATTAGATAAAATTTAAACCACACCAAAGCTACTTAACCAAAACCTATGTTTTATCACTCCGTTGACGAGTATGTTATAAAACGAGCTATTAAAAAATATATGAAAAAAAATTCTAAGTTAACTCAATTTACCATACATCACTCGTTCACTGATTTATACTCTCTATCATACTTCAAAACAAAGCACAGATAATCATACAAAAATTACATATTTATTTAATCTGTGTCTAAAGATTTTCTGTCAATGTCATAATTATGTTTAAATGTCGAATTCATAATCTGTCAAGTCGCATTGTAATGTATCATCGGAAAGTTATTATTAACAAAATAACGAAGAAGTAATAAAAAATTAATTTAAAAACAATGTTAAACAATCAATAATAATTTTTGATTTTTGAATTATAAGTTATTTTGAACTATTTAATTTTTTTTTTCAATCAAATCAAAGTTTAAACAATTATTAAGGTAAAAATATATAAAAAAAAGTTTAATATTCGACTTCGCATTCAGCTTCAAGTGTAAACTAGTACCATGGAAAAATTCTCATCTTAAATAAATACGCCTATTACAAATTCAAATTACGTACTGAGATGTTTTGTTACGGATGAGCAAACAGCGTACTTACAAATATGAGAATTTAACCAGTAAAAGATTATATATTTTATCTCACTTCAATTATTGAAACCGTTTACGAAATACGAATATTTTATGAGTTAATTTGAAACGAGTTAAACAAAAATATCTTGACTGCTTTATAAAGTACCATAATAAATATGTCATTTTATGTCAATTTTTTTAAAGTGTACTTGCGAGTCGTGTTTAAATACGGAGGATAATGTTCAGTTTTTCTTCTTATTAATATTATATGTTAAGTATGTATCTTTAACACTGAATGAAAATCATAAGACTATGAAAACAATTTTAACGGTTCATTATATTTAAAAAAAAATACGAAAACATAGTATGTATATAAATATAAAAAGGTTGAACTTTTAAATTTATCTTTGGATTTCAATATATTTTTAAAATTCGAATTCAAAAATAATGCCAACCCATAAAAAAGTTAACGATATTTAGATAATAGTAAAAATATTATTCCTTTTAGGATATTTTGGTTTAATCAAAAAGGGGTAAAATATATTTTAGGTACATAAATATATGCATAAAGGGCTGTTATATATCTATAAATATATAAAAGTGTTCTAAATATAAACAGTTATAAAAAGATAATGAAATTTTGAATTTCACAAGTTCCAACTTGCAATGACACAAAATATTTTCAAAAGTGAAGGTAGCTTACAATTTCAAAAATTTACATTTTCAACAAATCATTATAACAATAATATGTAATTTAATAACAAATATATAATTAAACAGAAATTGATCTTTTGTGTTTTTTTTTTTAATTTTCCATATCGGCCAGGTCGTTGAAGTTGCTTTTGAAGGATAGATTAGTTAAGGGTGAATTGCAAGTTACCTCCAAGGGTTATTCTGTTTAAAAGGGTTTGTTGTCTTCCTGTTTCACCACCCCCATCTCCTGAAGCAGCGCCTCTATACCCTCCGGCATACGCCCCTGGTCGAGTTCGAGATTCCATTTGTAATACTGAAATAAATACAAGATTTTTTTTAAAAGGGAAACTAACTTCTTAAGCCATCGTTCCAAATTCCTGTTATATTTTTTTTAAACAAAACTACTGAAGCGATTTTGATGAAAATTCAATGGGACCAATCTTCAAGTATACTTTGCTCATTCCCTTTAACGCTGGCAACGGAAATGTACCTCCTCTGGTATTACAAAGGTTAAGTGATCACTTAATATCAAGACTCGTCCTGCTAGTTTGCCAGCTATGTTTATATATTTTAAAAATACATATAAATTCTGTGAATGATAATATAATGAAAAATGATTAAATTACTAAAATGCCAGAGTAAAAATTTATGGTTGTATGTATTTTTAATGGCACATTATAGAAAAATTAAAAAATTTTGTCCAAAAATTTAAAAAAAATGTTATGTGCGAACAACCGTTATCACTTAGGAGTATGAAAAATAGATAGAAGCCGATTCTAAGACCCACTGAATATGCAAACAAAATTTAATAAAAACTGTTTCGGAGGAGTAAGGTAACAAAAATTGTGACACGAGAATTTTATATATAAAATATGTATTTATGGAAATGTTTACATTAAAATTAACTACTATGTCTAAAAGAGTAGGAAATCTTTTAGGGGATTAGGAAGGGGGTTACCCTTCCCTCATTCCCTCACAATTCCTTCCTATCCCCCGTTCCTTTTTAAGGTAGCAACTTATTTGTTGCTGCTCTGGTGCTGCAAGTGTTCATAACCGGCGTATTCACTTAACATCAGGTGACCCGCCTAAACGATACAAACAAAATGTTCCATAAATCACATGTACGGAACGACGAAGGTTTAATAAATGGAGTCCCGTAGACAACCCTTGGGGAACCTTAGAAATGTCATCTTACCTTGTCCAGTTCTTTTCTGAGCGAGAGCACGGATCTTTCCCGATCTGCCACCAACTCTTCCAAGTATTGGTAGCGCAGCTTCTTACGAGCGCGACACTCACGCGCCGACTGCCTGCTACGTTCTGAAATTGTACGTATTAAATGACAAACGATAAATTACAAGTCGAGTTTTATCTAATATTATAAAACTATGCTTTATAACATATTCTGTTACTTATCCTGGAGGTATCACATTATTGTAGAAATGCATTAATTATTGTTTGTTTCTTAGATTCTTTTTTAAAGGAAATGGTGATTTTAGTAACTTTTTTTCCAATCGAACATTTAAAAACCCTAATTTAAAGAATTAAATCAAAAATCATTGACACTAAAAAAAATAAATCTTAGATTTATTTTAAAATAAATATATATATAATTAACTGCAAATCGATTAAAAAATTTAATCCTACTGAAGAATAACCTTGTATAGAAAAACACCCATTCGACAATAGTTTTTCCACTATTCATACATCAGAAAACAGCAAACAAATTTCAAAGTCCATTAAATAGTTTAAAAAGTAGATAACAAAACTAAATTACCATAAAACAGCACTTACCCAGTTTAGCCTTCATGTCCTGCTTATCGAGCTGCGCCTTTCTGCCGGGTCTGCGGCCGCGCTTGCCACTCTCCCTCCTCTCGCCCCCCTCCGTGCCGGACGCGCCTGTTGACCCGTACACCCCGCCCAGGGACTCCTGGTCGAACGATATTAATCAATCTCCGATTCGATATAAATAAAGACGCTTAATCCATCTGAATGTTTAAACGTACATATGCATGTAGATATCGAGATCTAAACTTTAGAATATGCAGAATAATATTGTCAAATAAAATTTAGTACAAAACTATTTTGATATCGTATAAGTACAGTTTGTACATCCATAATTGAAAGCCATCGATGATTTCAAATAATAAAAATAATTTGTACCTATACCTAAATAAATAAGTAAATAAATAGCCACATTTCACAGTTAAATCGAAAGAAAATAATAAATTGTACTAACAGCGCCGAAACGAGTTGTTAGTTGCTAAATTATGTACAACAGAAATATAGGTCACGAGGAAAATTCTAATCGACATTTCGAGAAAATAGCATTACGCTTTGGCTATGTGAAAATCAATACATGTGGACTGGTTTTAGTTAGTTAAATTTTAAACACAAAAACTACGCTAGACTGCTATTTCCGTGAGTTAATTTTATAACACATTTATTTTTCCATTAAAAAAAAAAGATTTATTAATAACAACGCTTGTTTCGTTAAAGAAATTGTAATATTCAAAAATTTTAGACCACTTCACTATGTACAAATGTAAATTAAAAAAATATTTGTTAAAAACAATTAAATATTTTCAATGACTAACTATTAAAGTAGGCATATCTTTATTGCGTATTTAGATGAAAGTACACAAAGTCAAAATATTGAGCAGTTATAAAAAAAACTTTAAAGTCACGTACCATTAGTGTCAAGTTCTGCAAAATTGACTTCTAACGGACACGATTAAGAATTCTCAGTCACAGTACGTTTTACAAGAGAATATTTAAAAACCATTGTAATGAGCTCGACGAGCTATTGAGAACTTTCACAGACTAAAAATAGATTTGTACGTTTGTTACAAAAGATTGCCAAAACGCTGGTAATTCTATCGTCATTTGATGATGTATTAAATATTTCACACATTTCATGAATTTATTTATATATAATAGCGGGTTTAAAGCTAATAAAAAAAAAAATAAATTAGTTTAGTAACTTTGCTCGGATTGTGCCCATTTTTTCTTGACTTAGTATCACATTGTCAGTGTTGTTTATAAGTAGCTTTCATCAAATAAAAGTATCAAACTTATCAATGTACGTATGATCTGTTAAACAACTTATTCTTATAAAATATTAACCACATATATAATTTAGGCACGCCATTACGCACCCACGGCAGGGCACAGTGAAATATGGCTTGAAAATAATTTAAAGAAATTTTTCAATATTATTTTGAACCATTATTACATTTTTAGAAATAGAGTTATATATATATATATATATATATATATATATATATATATATATATATATATATATATATATAATACTACCTATTTATACTGCATTGAATATATAATAACAAAAAAATATATAAATAAAATAACAGATGTAAGCAAAAAATATTTAAAAATTGAATTTTATAATCTAATTATGCATGGAATAATAAAAGGCTTTTTTATTTTTATTTATTTATTACATTTTAGCCAAATATTGATAAAACTAAAAATATTATCTAAGATATTAGGTGCTTTTAAAAATAATAAAAACTTCAAATATTCCCTTAAAACAATAAATCTTCAAAGTGAATATGTTTCATATAACCATCTAGAATTATATTCAGAAAACACTTTTCCAAGAACACTTTTAATAGACCACCACTTTAACGACAAAATATATAATTTCGTTTACTTGACACACTTATTCCAATTATTTTGATTTTATAAACAAACTACTAAACCGATTTTGATGAAAAATCTATGGGACATGGACTTTGAACTTTGGACTACTATGGACTCTTCCATTATAGCCTTTCAATTAAAGAAATCGGTCAAACCGTTTCCGAGTAATCGGTGAACATATAAAAAAGAAAAAAAAAACAACGAATCGAGAACCTCCTCCTTTTTTGGTAGTCGGTTAAAAAGCAATAGCTTCTACAGCAATGAGTCAGTCTTCAGTAAAAGAACCTCGAACGTTATAAACATTAAACTAAGTTTACGAGCTAATAAAACATAGATAAGCGAGCATAGCGGGTCGATGGCACCAGTGCAATGGACCTTGTATAACATTCACTCCAGGCTTATTATAAAAGAAAGTTCACACAGTGACCCACTGAACTCGTTGTTTGCTGCGTTAGAATTGCGTTTAAAATGCAAGATTATTTTTAATAACATGTCGAACATGAACCAAGAAGATAATAAGAAATTTTCCATATACGATAACGAGACAATAATCCATTATTATTGGGATAATCCTAATCTATTTTCCCTTGCATTTGATACTGCAGCGAGGCCAGGGCCGCATTAACCTTAAATGCCGCCCTGGGGCACAGTTAAAAATGCCGCCCATTTACCTAAATCATTACCAATGTAAATTTAGTAGTAGAAATAACACTTTCAAAAGTAAGGAAAAAGTAGATTAAAATAAATTTTTATTAAAAATCTTGAAAAAAAAAATCTCTCACGTAAAAATAACAAAGTAGGCATTATAACAATATGTGTTAAAAACTTTGTTTTTTATGACGTATTGTTATAACGACAATAGAAATACACCTTCTGTGAAAAATTTAACACAATTACAATTCAGAAAAGAGATGGTATAACTTTATGTAACAAAAAACTCCTCGTATTCGAGTACGACTCGCGCTTGACCGATTGTTATCTGACTTAGAGGCTATAGAAATGTACATTGTAGAAAAAATTCAACTCTTTTCTGTTACAGTTCATGTGATAGTGCCCGCTGAAAGAGACGAACGACCGAACGGACATTCAAAAATAAGGTTATATTAATTTAATAGTTTTCCATGGATATGTCGAAACATACACGTGTATAGAGATTCGGTTAGATAACGAAATTAGGTCTCTTAATCACTAAAACAATCAAAGAGTTTTGTCCGATAACAAAAGTTTAAAAGTAACAAGAAAAAGCAAAAACAAAAACCTAACTACGACAAAAAACGAAAAAGCATTTTAATATAATAATTGTAGAATAAATACGGACTAAGTCACAAGCAAATGCTAGTAAGGTTTTTTTGAAATGTTCATATAACGCCCTTTCCAATGATACCACACACGGTATATTTATCTCTTTTTTTAAACAGAGAACTTTACGCTCGCTAGAGGGCGCCACGTTAGATTTTATGATATTTGATAGCCTATAACCAACGGACGATCAAAAAACGCTTCTAACGATATTTGACTAGTTCTGATAAGTAGTTTAGGTGCTATAAGGGAACAAATGAACTATGTATGTGTGTAACATAGCCCGACAAAATCATAACCCACGTTTGGCTTTGCCGCAGTCGGGTAAAAACGTTTAGACGCTATCCTTGGCAAGGTACAAGTACAACCTAAGTATATCGTGACTGGAATGCAACGCGTTTTGTTTATAAAAACCGCAGCGACAACTAAATTTATTATGACAGACTTCGTATTGTTTTTAGACAAATACAATGCAATTCAAAAACGTTTGTGTGGCGCTTATCTTATATTATTAAAATTATATTTGTTTATAAGTTTATATGCCATCTCTAAAACTACTGGTTCGATTTAAAACACTCACTTTACGTTGGACAGCCCGATTATTAAGGAAGGTTATAGGCTATATTATATCACGTTACGACTCATAATGGCGAAGCGGTACTTATAAACGCGATTGAAACCGCTAGTAGCAGCTCGTAACAAATAAATTAAAAGATTTAAAAAATCTTTTAAATGTCAGTGGGAACTAGTTTTTCAAAAAGGCACACAAAAAACGCAAATCCAAATATACATCCAAACATACTACATTTTGATTTACATAATAATAGAAGTCATCAATTAAACAAATTATACACAATATAAACACAAAATTCTGGCCACCAGAATATTTAAGTTCATACACACGCATATCAGCTTAGTTCTCGGGCTTTATGAAGTGCACCAGAAGCACATTTTTGTTTTCCAAACAATAAAAAAATAAATTAATTAATCAGCCACGTGTTGTTAATTGGTTTCATTACATGAATTTCAATGTTTGAAGTGTAAGAGACAAGAATGTCTATGTGATCACTATGTCGACATTGGAGAAGTTATAGTGCCCCTTTACCTATATATGTCTCAAGCCAGCCTTATTACTATACAAGCAGAAAATATTGTGGCTTATTAGTGGAATATATAATAGGGTCACGCTAGGATAACAGTTCCTAAAAACGAGAATTTTGTATGTAATTTAACCGATCTATATAAGCAATATTTATTATTCAACCAAAAAATAAATATTTACTGCCTTACTACAAAAGATTTAAACAAACGTTGAACACGTGTTTAAAAAAATCCGTACTACAAATCCGCGTCTAAGCACAGTTTTGAGTTAAACATGCTTTAGATATAGATTAAAATACGTTTAAGTGAGATAGATGTCTAAAACCTATTTCAGCTGTCAAATGTAACGTATAACATTTTATCAATAAGTTTTTTTTATGAGTTTATTCGCTGTTAAGCAATTTAGATAATATTTCAAGTAATGTTTAATTTTTAAACACTGTTTAGCTAGACACGGGTTGAACATGGTTTTAATGCGTCTTTTGTAGTATGACAGTTAGTCTTTAGTTTAATATTAAATCTCATTCAATCATATTTAACTTACAGTTAGCTGAAGTCTACAATATTGTCACAGAATGTAAATTTAATGGCAGACGTGATGGTACACAATTCTACCACATGTAATTTATGTCATTACTTGCATTTGATGTACACATTATTCGCATAAATAGAATCAATTTATGAAACAGCTTGGCCGGACATAATATAACTGAATTATGCTTCATTTATTTTAAAATAACCGATTCACCTGGTTTAAACATAATCTATAATTGTCGCTTAATTTGTTTTGGAAAACTAAATTTGAAATAACAGTCTACGTCAAATGATTTCACAATTATTTTTCTTTAATTCCATGGTACATGATAGACAATCAATAAAACCATAGTTGGATGTGCATCCCACAATGTCGTCGTGTGAAAGTTGCAATGACGTCAGACATTGAACGCAAGTTATAACTGCGTAGATTCGTTCACCATGAAGAACACCTCATAATCTACGAACGTTTTTAATGTTCTAATTTTAAAATTCTTGGTAATAATTAAACAATAGTAAGTATTAATTTACTTAATAAAAAGAAAAAAAATTATCACCCAAAAAACTTCTCAATAAAACTTAAATAAATTGGTGTATATATTAAGCCAAAACATCATTATCGGAATGACCAAAAATTCAAAATATTTTTTCATCATCAATATCCAATTGTATGTTTTTTTGTTTTCAAAAATACACATTACGCAATATTTACAGTTAACATTAAACGAAACAGCTTTAAAGAGGCACAAAATGAATTATCGGATTACGAATGAACGAAGAATATTTTCAAACCTTGATAAATAAAACGCAAAAGGCTCACATTATCATAGAACTGTTAGTGCATTGAAGATAACTGGATGAATATATATATCTATAACTAACACTGCAATACATTACGCTCAATACTAACACCATCAAATTAATAACTCCGAATTTTCAGTCTATTAAGTCTAACACTTTAAAACTACACTAATGCAACAATGTATGTAAATTTAAACACATGTAAAGATGTACATACCGTATATCAGTAAAAGATACTGAACGCCATTTTAAACTAGAGAGGTACTAACGTTTGATTTCCCCATGTTGCAGGTGAGTTATTGATTTTAGGAAGCAAGGGCGGGGCTCCAGACACAAAAAATGCACGGATGCAAGCGCCCGGCGACGTATCAATTACTGCAAACCAGCGCGCGCAGGTCTATTTTGTACCTAGGTATCCTGGATCGCGGTACAGTCGTTATCACAAGCGTTATGTTCAATTTTACGAGACACTAAAGCTAAAATTGCCGACGCAATACGTTTCGGAATTTGGGTAAGTGTATATTTTAAATTATTGGTCCTTTTGAGCTTTATGTAGTCTTAAATATCACACAATCTAGTGGTTATCTTAAGGATATAAAAAAATTGATTTAAATTCTCTTGTAGTAGCATATTGGATAGTCAGATTGAATTTTAATTCGATTTTGTACGACATACCTATTGCATCCGGTAAAAATGCAACTGCACTTATTGGAAACATTATATTGGGTACGATTCCAATGACGAATGTACTTTTATTGACCAGACCGAACATTTTCTGCGCAATTTCGATAACGCACCATAAATATATTTATATTTTCTATATTTTTGTACGAAAATTTTGGTATTCGTAATAATGAATCACCGGCAACCTCGCGTTGGTCTTTAGTTAGTTTATTTTTATTTTATCGTGACATAATATAGTTTACCGCTGATGTGATTTTTAAACTTACATGATTGCATTTGTTATTATTAAATTAACATTAAATAAATAAATTTTATGCGCATTTTATTTATACAAAAAACTAAGGATATTGCATGTTCAGTTTATAGTATGTGAAAATTAATTATTTTAAATTAATGTATAAAGTTGCTAGAATAGCAAAATATCAAATTCAAACAAAAAGATAACAACAAAAATCGTAAACTCAGCGAAGACAGTCAACAAGTAATCGAGCGATTGTCGTAAACATTTTTACAACATATTCGCTAGCGATAATGTTATTATTAAAATCGAAGGCAACAATGTTGTTCACAATAAACATTTCAACAAATACGCAGTTCGCTGTTTCTCAGTTAGCAACAAAAGGCCGGCGATACCAACCAAACTGCGTCGTTAGCTCGCGTCAACCGATGATTTTATGCGGCGTAGTAACTGTCAATGCATAACCTAAAAAATGGCCATAATCGTCTATGTTTTACGCTGTATACACGATACTTTACGATACCGGTCGCACAAAAACGCTAATATAAAGACTTTTTCACATAGGAATCTTAATAGAAATCAAATATTACTCACAGTTTGTCGGAATAACCGGGCGCCGTGACCGCTTCAGAGACTGCCTCAACACACACTGACGGAGCGTTACGTAGACTGTAGAGCAAGCGACCGCGCGCATTTAAATTGTATTCTTTTTATTAAAAAAAAAAACAAAGTTTTGAGCGATGGCGTAGCGAAACGCAGTTTTACGATGCACGCAGTAAAGGAATGGTTTAAGCTTTAAATGCGAGAACGCACAACGAGTACGAATGTGGTGTCGCAACGGCGTATTGTACTCCTCCCCACCTTGAGTTAAAGTGACCTTATCGTTTGGCTGCACTCAGTAACAGCTATTGCATTTTATATTTATATATACATTTTGCAGTTAATTAGGGATTCTATGTTACATAGAAAAAATCTCAGAGAAATAGTTTAAAAGATGCAATCATAAAATTTTTATTTGGATGATGATTTTTTTTTTTTCGGGTAGGAGTAAAAAAAACGAACAACATCACTTTTTAAAGCTCTTTATCTTTTTTATATTTTTCAAGTAATTTTCTTAATTTAAAATAATTTATCTTATAATAAAATATGGATATGTGATTTGCTTTACCCACCAGTAAAAAATCCATCTAGAAAATCTCTTTTATCACTTTTGCACATCACTTGGATCACATCCACAATGGAGTCCATTAAAGAGTCACTTGCTGCAATGGCTGACATGTTCAATAGCAGGATGAACGAGTTTCAGCAGGATCTGCAGAAGACTTCATCGCCTGTGACTGTGTCATCACTTTCATCGGAGTTTAACAACTTTAAGTCTTTTATCCTTACGGCTTTGAGTGGCCTTCAAAGACAAATTGAGTTTCTCGCTAGGGAAATGGAACGTGCGGAAATGCAGAGACGCCGAAGAGTACTTCTTTTCCATGGCATAAATGAAGAACGCACTGAGGATACCACTGCCCGCATTACCAGCCTAGTTGCAGAACACTTAGACCTGCCGAATTTCTCCACCAGCTGCATTAAGTCATGTTATCGATTAGGAAGGCCTCTAGATAACAAGCCGAGACCAATAGTGGTTAAATTTACAGACGTGGTGACGCGGGATAAAGTTTGGTTCGCCAAAACGAAGCTCAAAGGCACTGGTGTTACTGAGTCCGAGTTTCTGACAAAAAATCGTCACAACGTATTCATGGAGGCCAGAAAACGTTTTGGCATTGGCAAGTGCTGGACCAAAGACGGCTGGATCCACATTGTCACTCCAGATGGGACGAAACATCGAGTTGAATGCTTGTCGGATCTCGACTTGGTTCCAGGATGCAAGTCCCCAGCTCAAAACATTCCAACCGCAAAACATAGTGATAAAGTGATATTACAAAGGACCAAACGCGTAGTTAAGAAATAAGTCTTTATGCTCACTATCGTAATGTTTACATTTTATTAATATTATTTCTTAGTTTACCCACTTTTAGTTGATATTTTCATGTATATAAATTTAAATCATCACTTATTGTAAAGTATATCCGACTGAAGTTACTTTGACATTTGTTATTTAGACACTTATAATTTTCTTGCTCTGGATGGTTAGATTTTGAACCAAATATTGTCCATTCAAACTTTATTTCATTTTATTTTATTTTTTTTATTGTTTTTAAATATTTATAAGTATTAATATAATTATTTTGTTGCCAGAGTGAGCGTCGAGTATGTAATTGGGTATCTTGCGTTATTTTTATTATTATCTTTGTTACTTGAGGTTAGTGAAGGTTTTAAGTGATTGTTCCTAAGCAACTGGCGGGTGAGTGTAATCAGTTAATTAATTATTATATATAAGTAAATCTTATAATTATACATTACATTTTATTATATATATTTATATATATATTTATTAAATTATTGTGTATATATTTATTTTTAGCATATATTATAAATATTATAAATTCATTTAAATTATAAATTAATACATTTTATTATTTCTTAAATAATGTCTATAGAAAACGACGACTTGAACGATACTTTTCTTTCTGTTTCCTCTGCTGATTTAACGATGATGGATGGATTGATGGATGATGGATTGAGCAGTAATGACAGCTTTCACAGCATCCCTTCGCTTAGCGAAACACTTAATTTGACTTTCTCAGATTACTTGAAAAATTTTAATATTATCTATATTAATGCTCAGAGTATTCCTGCACATTATCCTGATATGCTGTCATCCTTTGACTGCGATAAAATACATGCTATTCTCGTATCTGAAACTTGGCTTAAACCTTGCTCACCTTCTACTTCCTACTCGCTTCCTGGATTTCATTTGATACGTAACGACCGTGTTAGCCGTGGAGGTGGTGGAGTGGCAATATACCTTCGTTCTTACATTCCTTTTTCTATTGTAAGTCTTTCGCCTCCCCTATCCTGTGAAGGAGCTGAACATCTTTTTATTGAGGTTATTTTCGGCAACACTAAAGTGTTACTAGGCGTTTATTACAGCCCTAACCTCACGGTCGATTATTTTTCATCATTTGAAATCCTTCTAGAGCAATACAAACCGCTATATCCTCATACTCTTCTTATGGGCGATTTTAATACCTGCCTCATAAAAAATGATTATCGGTCTATTCGATTAAAATCAATTTTGAATAGTGCTGATCTACAACTTTTACCGCTATCTGCTACACACTCTTTTCCTAACTCTATCCCATCTCTTCTAGACTTAATTCTTGTCTCTTCTACCGATCATGTTGGAAAACATGGGCAGTGCTCTGCCCTTGCATTTTCTTATCATGATCTTCTTTATCTGTCCTATAAGATCAAACCACCAAAAGCTAAATCGAGAATTCTTCTGCAGCGTAATTTTGGTGGAATGGACTTGAACTGTCTGCGGGAAGATGCTGCCAACGCCGACTGGAGCGTTGTATTGAATGCTGATACAGTTAATGAGCAGATTACAGCGTTTAACTCTTTATTAACTCAATTGTATGACATTCATGCACCCATTCGTCCGGTCCGGGTAAAACATTTTCCAGCTCCCTGGCTTACTCCAGATATTAAGAAGGTACAAGAGAGAAAGAATGTTGCTAAAGCTAAATATAAAGCAAATCCGAATGACATCAATCGAGGCAAATATTTGAAAATTAGAAATCGCTGCAACAGGTTGTGTAGAGATAGTCAACGACGCCATATCCATAAATCCATAGCTGAGGAAGAGCAGTCAGCTAAGGTTTGGAAATTTCTCAAGTCCTTAGGAGTTGGAAAAGCACCTAAAACCTTAAATTCTCACAATCTCGATTTAAATGAATTAAATAAACATTTCTCTTCATCTCTCACTTTCGATATTACTGACAAATCAAATACTTTAAAAGAACTTTCAGCTAAAGCAACTCCTGAAAATCCTCCTTTTTTCTTTAGTCAGTTTACTGATTGTGATGTTGAGAAGAACATCTTAGCTATAAGTTCTGACGCCATTGGTTCGGATAGCATTAGTCGCAAGATGATCCTTCCAATCCTAGATATTATACTCCCTGTTATCACATATATTTTTAATAAATCCATAAACCTTTGTGAATATCCTGAATCCTGGAAGGACGCTCAAGTTATACCACTTCCCAAAAAAAACAATCCTTCATCCTATGCAGATTATCGCCCCATATCCATTCTTCCTTTCCTATCAAAAGTACTCGAGCGCCTTATTCACAGTCAATTAAACCATTACCTTTCAAGAAATGTCCTTTTGAATCCTCTACAATCTGGCTTTCGTCCTGGTCACAGTACGACTACTGCTTTGATCAAAATAACTGATGACATCAGACTAGGAATGGATAATCAACAGGTTACTGTGTTGACATTATTAGATTTTAGTAATGCTTTCAACACGGTAGACTTTGATATCCTCCTTGCTATTTTGTGCTCTCTTAACATATCTCCTAAAGTAATTGACTGGTTTCATTCTTACTTGTATGGACGCCGGCAACGTATAGGAGTTCAAGATTCGTTCTCTGAATGGGCTCCTATTACTGCTGGTGTTCCTCAAGGTGGCGTGTTGTCTCCGCTCTTGTTCTCTGTCTTTATTGATTCCATCACTACTCACATAACTTCTCTCTATCACTTGTATGCAGATGATCTCCAAATTTACCTACAAACAAAAATTGCGAATCTTCCTAACACAATAAACTTAGTTAATAATAATTTGTTAAATATTGCTAAGTGGTCTAAATCTTTTGGATTACTAGTTAACCCAAATAAAACCCAGGTGTTGATTATCGGTAGTCCTAAGTTAATTTCACGTATCTCTTTTTCGGATCTCCCGGCAGTACACTTTAATGGTGTTCACATACCGTTCAGTGCTAAGGCCAGGAATTTAGGAATTACCTTTGACCAACATCTTTCGTGGGAACCTCAAATAAATGAGATAAGCAGGAAAATGTTTACAGCTGTTGGCTCTCTTCGAAGATTAAGCAACTTTCTACCCATTCCTACTAAAATTATGTTAGCACAATCACTCCTACTACCAATTCTTGATTATGCGGATGCATGTTATCTTGACTTAAAAGAGGAGCAAATTAATAAACTTGAGCGTCTCCAAAATCTTTGTATTCGCTTCATATTTGGTGTACGTAAATATGATCATGTTTCTGAATTTCGTAAAAAGCTCAAGTGGCTCCCAATTCGGCTTCGCAGGAATACTCATATTCTTCATCTTCTTTACTGTATTCTGTTCAATCCGTCTTCTTCTCCCTACTTAAAAGAACGCTTTATATTCCTAAGTTCTTCTCACGCTCACGCTCTTCGATCTGAAGAGAATTTATTCTTAAAAATCCCTCCGCATTCGTCATCGTTCTACACAAATTCATTTACTGTTCAATCTAGTCGGTTATGGAACACTCTTCCACTAGAAGCAAGACGTGCATCATCTTTTACTTCTTTTAAAAATATAATAAAAGAGCATTACCTTGCTAGCTAGGATTAAATGAATATTTATGTACGTATCACATATATTCTTATGTATTTATAAGTATATTATATATATTTACTTTATTTATTTATATAATATATATTTATTTATATTTTATTTATATATACATATATATATACATTTTTTTTTTCTGATATATATTCTATGTACACCCCTACCATCCTATTTCTATCCTCTACCAAAGGTTGCCTGGAAGAGATCGCTGCTTTAGCGATAAGGCCGCCTCTTGTACATTGCTACTCTTTTACATTAGTTTTCTGTTTGTATTACTTGGTGTACAATAAAGAGTATTCATTCATTCATTCATTCATGATAAACAATAATGTGTCAATCCAGAAAAAGTTCAATTCGGAGATAATTATGTATTCTAATAATGTGTCACGTATTTAACAATTTTTAATGTCATCAGTAAACTAAATGATTACGGAAAAAAGTTCCTTAATTTAACGTTTCGAATATTGAAGTGTGTTCCACAATTTGCAATATAAAATAATCTCATGCATTAGAAAAACTTAATATTAGATAAAATTTTTCGTTATACTAATCCATTTTTAACTAATTATAACTTTTAACTAAATAGAAAAGAAAAGATGGGTATGTACTTCTTTAAACAAATTTATTAAGAATAGGTTTGACTTCTTTAGCCGCCATTTTCTTAAAATGAAGTCCGTGTGTCTTGACACAGTATTGCTTAGCAGTCCAATTATGAAGACATTCGGTTTATGTAACATTATTTTCTTTGAATTTACAAAATTAAGTTATTTACATATTTAAATACTCGCATTATTTATGGTGTCTGATCAGATAATATTGTTTATTTTACGTAAAGATCTAATCAATCTTGTTGTCGGTGATAACATTTTAGCGCCGTACGTATTTTAGCAACACGTGTCTTTTATACTTTAAAAAAGCCAGCTGTTATACTCGACTTCGTTTGCTTGGACGTTAGATTAAAAGAAAAAAAATCTTGCAATTCCTTAAACATTTGAGATAAACAGTAAAAAAACATATCCTATAGGTGTGTTGTCCCATCAATTCTCAGGATATGTAGTCAGCATACTGACTTTTGTCAAAAACAATTGTTCAATACCATCCAAAAGAAAACCCTTTTAACCTCTATAACCTCAATAATATCTGTCATAATTTTTATTAAAAAATATCTAAAATAAAGTAGAGGATAGAGATAAAAAATTTAATGTACATGACCAAATTTTATTACAGACAAACACAGATACTAAGTCGTACTAATATTATAGTTGCTGAAGTAACTTTTTTCTGTTTGATATATTTTCCCGCCTAAACATTTAAGTCAATATTTTTGATTTTTTTTTTATATATAGATATAATGGAATTAGGACAAGGATATGAGATATTTTATGTTATGCCAAGACTTAAAAAAGCAACCAAATTTAATAGCTAAATATGTACTTGATTTCATTTGCTTTTCAGTTATTTCGATTTTAAAACCAAACTGCAGAACTCTTTCAAAAAAAATATTAGCCCAATTGAAAAAGTCGTTTTCAAGAAATCGGCGAACATACATAAAAAATTTCCTACGAAATAAGAACCTCCACCTATTTAACCGACTTCGAAAAAGAAGGAGGTTCTATGTTCGGCTGTATATATATTTCTTTTATGGTGGCTCATCGATTTTTCTTTTTTGTGGACAGATTTTCAATTTTTTTTTTTATTTAAAAGGATATACATTCATTGTGGACCCACTTCAAAATGTGGTAGAAAATATTTATTTTTTACTTTTTAGTTTACTTGATTCGGTTTCGAAGTCGATTTGTTTTTTTTCTTCAAAAGTTTTTATTTTGAAGTCAATTAAAAATAAAACTTAATGGTGGTGAAATGAAATTTTATGTAAATTCGCGGGGGAACGAATTAGTAACTAACATAACATGATTATATAAATGTACCAAATTAAAGCGATTGGCGCATCAAAAGTATTAAACATCTTTTAACACCGTTCCAACTAAAAAATCACGTTGAAATAAATCGTATGTCGTGGAATCGTAATGCGTAGTAAATTATGTTAAAACATATTGCGCAGATGCGAGGTCTAGGTCATACCTGAAAGACGTTAAGATTTTTTTTTCATGATAAATATATTCTTAGTTCAATTTAAAATTCATCACTCAACAACATCTTCGATACTGAATGACTTATTTGCAATTTTAATTCTATTATAGTGTTAATGGCAAAAATGTTTATCTCTGTATTGCTTAAGGTATAGACACATTTTTTTTTTGGATAAAGCTACAATACTTAAATACAGTTTTTATGGTAGAGCTGCATTAGCCGATCTATATATTTTTACTTTATTTTTTTTATAATACCTACAATAAGAGCAAAATTGGAAATTCTTTTTCTTTTTTCGAGTTTTTAATTTGTATTAAATAGTTTTCTTATGATTTTGTGATACAAAACCAATATAAGATGGTGCAAAACGATAGAAAATCGTAAGATAAAGAGAATGCGTAAATCTGTACATTCTAATGTAGTCTGCACGAAGAAAATAGTTTTGTCTAATTCGTCTCTGTCACTGGGACAAATATGTTGAAAACTGCCGAGCTTTTAATTTTGTACGAATTTAAATACTTGGGTAAATGATATATACATGCAAAACAAAAATTTAAATAAAAAATATTAAAAGCTAGCTCTTGCTCACGGCTTCGTTCGCGTTTGTATATACATAAAATACAACCTATAACCATCTTTAGTAGAATAATATTTAAATAGTACTATTTTTTTAAACAAATTCAGTGGTTCCGTACTTAACTTCGCACATACAAGATTCCTGCTATCTTTATTATATTTATATAGACTAGTATTGACAAGTATTATAACCTTATCAATAATAAATTAATCGTTTCTTATCAAAACATGACGTCACAATCGAAAATGATAAATAAAAACAAAAACAATACTAGCTATGATTGAAGAAGATACACCTTTTTAACCGACTTCGAAAAAGGAGGAGGCTTCTATGTTCTGGTGTATGACTTTTTTTCTTTATGTTTGTTCAACGATTTTTCCGCCGATTTTAGACTAATTTTGTAAATTTTATTTTGTTAGAAAGGGTATACATTTAAGTTTGTCCCATTATGATCAGATCAGGATTGATGATAGAATCCTAGGAAAAATCGAGCTAACTCTTAAAAAATTACTTATACAGATATACGTATTTTTTTATAGTAGCACGTCCATTTACCCTGGAAAAGTCACATTTGGTGAAGTGGAACAATTAACAGCCCTGGATCGGCAAAAGCAATATTTTGTAAATAGTGATAAGCAGTTGACATTAGGCTTTTGTAACTTAGGTAAACCACAAACTGCGTCTTACTACTGCCTTACTATACCCGTAATTTAATAGTAACGTAAACACTTTTAGAAAAAAATAAACCGACTTTCAAAACAAAATAAGTAAACTGAAAAGTAAAACAAATATTTTCTACAACATTTGAAGTCAGTGTCAGTAGATAACACGTAAGTTTTACTTGGCACCAGCTTTGAATGCTTTACTAGGCATAGTCACTTATAGTTTCACCTGGAAAAATTTCCGGATTATTAAAAATTCGTGATCTTTAAAAACTGTTTTTGGGCGCCTTTTTTTCCTATATAGCGGCGCGCCCGAAAATATACCGAGGTGACATAGTAAGATTTTTTTTAAATGGACGTTAAAAGCAAAATGCGTAATTTCGTTTACTTGAAATACATACCTATTCCAGTTATTTTGAATTTAAAACCAATTTTGATGATTTCTATGAGACCACTGGGAGAGTATAAACTCTTTCAAACAAAAATTAACCAAACAAGTCCAGTCTTTTTCGAGTAATCGGTGAATAAACTTTTTTTTTTTATTCCCCAAAGAGTTGAAAAACTCCTTTTCGGATGTCGGTTAAAAATCACGTAATTTAAACAGAATAATAAACATAAGGGCGAAGGTTAATTCTATTATCTGAAAAGCCACAGCATCTTGACAAATAGCAGTTTTAAAATAGACTAATGTCGGTTAAGATAAACTGTACAAGATTACGAGGACAGTAACAGTAGACACGTTGTAAGGTTGCGTACATACGATCTCGAATACGGATCGGCTCAACGACCCGTAACCAAGGTTACGCGTTACTCGAGAGGTGTAAAAGAAAACAAATTCAAAGCATTATAGCCTCATTCAACGACAAACACTTCCGAAACTTACTTAAGCAGACATTTATAAAACCAATAAGACACATTTCCTATAACAAGCGCACCAATTAGAAATAGGAAAGTACCTTAATATAAATGAATAAAAAAAACAAAAACAAAAAATAATAATTCTGATGGGTATAACCAATAAAGTTAGGTTTAATCTGATCATCAGCAGGTGCATTCATTCCGATTCTTAATAAATCGTGACCAAATTATATCGTCTTACTGAAACCTTGAAAACAACGCTAACTGTGGGCCTATCGAAAACATAACGCTTTAGCTGCCCGTGTGGTTTAACTCGTATTTACGGTTAATACTTCTTTTACACTTAAAAAGTAAATCAGACATTATCTGAATCAAAGATATTTACCATTCGAATCTAACAATAGATTTTATCCAATAAATTCCTCAAATTCTCGGTGACGTTATCAAGACCTCTTTGGTAATATAGATAATTTCAAAAAATCTTTATAAAAAAAAACTATACAAATTGATTGCTGTATTATAATTATGTTTCTTGCATATGATTGCTTATCTTAATAAAAAAAATCAATATTAGCACTTTCTATTATTTTAAAGAAGAGCAAAAGAAATCACTCGGTTGAGCCTTGTTGTAGTTTACTGATTTACAGCTTGTATAAGGGCTGACTGAGGCAGTACCACATTCTCACAGACAGTCGACGTGAAGTAGCTAATTTAGCTGTTTTATAGTGACTGAAAAAGCTCGAAGCCTAATTGCCTCCCTCATTTTTTCTGTTTTTTTCTATACTGCTTCATACCCTTTAAGCTGACGACTTATTTGTAGCTTCTCTGGTATTTGTTGAAATGTCCATGTGTGGCGGAGTTCAGTTAACATCAAGTGACATTCCTACTTGTTAACCCATTATATATAAAACAAATATGCATAATTTTACATAGACATACAACAAACAAAATATATCCTTTTAAATTACGAATTCTTTACTTAATATACCTCTTTGAAAATAGATTTACAATGAACTATTATTACCACATAGAATGATTTAGATCTTTCCTCTAACCGGTATTCAAGTCATCACCAACATTATATCAACATAATGTTACAAAATTATACATAATTTTCTTGAGTTAAGGAAAAATGAAAAACAAAATTTTATAAAATATCAGAGATCATCATCTCTCATCCTTCCACTCTTTTGCATTTAGATATTTTTTTTATTTTTTCCATAAATATTTCAATAGCATAAATATTACTACAAGTCCCTGAAAGTAATCTCTTTTAAAAGCTGATTTAAAAACATA
Source organism: Hypolimnas misippus (assembly GCA_037950945.1). Classification (NCBI taxonomy): domain Eukaryota; kingdom Metazoa; phylum Arthropoda; class Insecta; order Lepidoptera; family Nymphalidae; genus Hypolimnas; species Hypolimnas misippus. Next base: position 7,839,643 of record JBBEEQ010000014.1, read on the forward strand.
TATATTTTTTGTTATTATAATATAATTAAATGTTTAAATTTTTTTTTATCTAAAAATAAAAAGTCTAAGAAAAAATTATCTGTTAACAGCGCCATCTAGTATGTGTCATAGTAGAGTAGTCGCCATGTGAATGAGATAAAATACAGATTACTCTGACCAATATAACTTGAACGCCATCTGTGTTTGAACATAGTAAAAACAATTCAAGTAATTTGTAAACAAGCTTTTAGTGAGAATTGTACTTAGGTTTTCCTCTCAGATTTTCATAAAGATTTACATAAGTTGTTAGTAATCGTTTTACACCTGAAAGAATTCACTGTCAGTGCCTTATTTTTAATAGATTCACAGCTTTCGTAAGGTCGCCTAGATACCTATTACAGGTTACAGAGTAATTTTACAAACTTACAAGAGTATGACTTACAAATATAATTTTCACATTTGCAATAGGAACTAATGATATCTGACTGATAGATGTTACATTTATAGTATTTGATGCTTAAAGTCTTTACCCGATTCTAAATTTGACAATCTTGTCAAATGACTTTTTGGCCCAAAGATACTCATGTCATACTGAGTCTCCATCTGGTTGTTAGGCAATACAAACCCAAGTGGTCAGCATTTTGTTCAAAGTGGTGCCAAATTCCATGACCTTATAATATATAATATTGATAGTAACCTCATTTTTGTAACAGGATATATTTTTAAAAATATATTTAGGTATATACCATAAATATACATATTTAATAAACTTAAAATAATGGTAACATAATCTTAGGTTGATAGTATGATGGATAAGTTATTATTTAAATATAAAAAAGTTAGTTGAAAAGAAATTTATACTAAATATATATACACTACTAAGTTAATCAATTATTAATGATTTTGAATTCATTATATAGTAATTATGAGTTCTATATTCAAACCAAAATAACAAATCAAATTAGTTTTTATGCATTTGAAGAAAAATTGCATTGGTTGGTTTGGTTTGGTTAAGGTTATGGCTTTGTTTACTATGAAAACTATTTATGTCCGACGATAAAAAATATTGTGAAAATTTTGTTTAATAAGATCATAATGATGTTAATGATTAATTTAAAAATCTAAAAGTCATCTTTAATTTACTATTAACCATTATATATAATAAGATTGAAAATGGTTGGTCAATTGTATAACATGGAATTATGATGGAGAAAATCAATAATTAAATTCCCAATTCAAATAAATAAAGTCAAACTTTAGAAATAATACACATTGTTTTTAAAATGGTTGATGTAAATATTTAATCTTATTGTGCAATACTTTTAGACATGTCGGACGACAATTTTGATTGAATAAGGAAATGGTGTCAAAATCATATGAATAAGGAAATGATTTTGATAACGTGACTTCTGATAACATGCTCTTATGAATTTTCTTATCCCAAAAGCGAATATTTAACGAAACTATACCAATATGTAATGAGAAAACATACAAAATAGTGTATATCGTTTTCTAAATCCATAAACAAGCTTGACAAAGAAATTTGGACTTACATTGTGAGATTCCTCTTCTAAAACAGCCATGGTTTCGAAATCAATATTCATCTTATTGTAATTATCACTTTATCTTCTTAATTTGAAAACAAAGTGGTTTAGACTACCAAACAAACAAGAAAAATATAAATTAATCAAAATATTAACATCCAACAAACGTATTGTTTACAAACTGGCAAGGTCATTTGACATATTTTGGTAACATACGTCACGTGACGTCATGTTGTTATTGATTATTTCGCAACTTAAATTTGCATTAAGCATAGCATATTAATAATTAAAAAAAATGTATTAATACCGCAGAAGAAATATGTTCATAGTAAAAATAATAATAGAACTATTATTCTCACAGGTTCATAAAAACAATGACTTTATATTTTTTTATTTTATCATTAATATTTTATGGTAATTTATTTCTAAATTATTATACTTTTATTTTATCGAAAGGTTAATTTGCTTCAGTTTTAAATGTAATCGTCCATTAACCACAGTGTAAAAATACTATTCTTTTATTGTATTACATAATCTATATTACTGTAAAAAATGTTGCTCTATCAAAAAAGGCAACGTCAATTTTTTTCAACCTCACTAAAAATCTTTCTGTGATAACTCTGTCTGTAGTTTTATGTTTTGTGACCGTGCGATGTGGCCTTAAGAAGTAGAAAATCCTTTTTTTAATCATTGATATTTTAGGATGTGTATAGAGTGTGGTGTAAAAGCGGTGTTATTATATTATTGCGAACAGTTTATGCATTAGTTTCAGTGTCATTTAGATATCACGATGCGTATCGGTTTTGTGTTATACTGGTGCGTATTTGCTCTTCATCTGTGTAAAGCGGATGATGGGGAGAGGACAGAGTCTAGAGAGGGTGGGCGAAGGCCGCAGTGGGGGCCCGTGGTGCGAAGCGGTTCATTCATCAGCGATTCGGGCAGCGCAGCGTCAAATGAAATCAGTAAGTATTTGTCAGACAGTTTGTTGGCTCATGTCACCTGTTGGCGTCCCTAATTCAAATCACGAGCATCGAAGCCAAGAACATTAAGCGAAGTTTTATTTAAATGATACCATTATCAAAATTAACAATTAAGGTTATAACAATGACCTCAAAACTAGCGATTACCTTAACTGGAAATACGAGAACCTTCTGGCCCCGTTCCATATATAAAAATAATAAATATTCTTTTCAACACCTGTTCATAAAAATAGTGACAATGTTTATTAATAGATAAAATTTAATAAATTATGTTAAATGACACATTGATTTAAACGTTTTTTTGATGTGGCATTAGATAACTTATCAATATTTTATACACTGTCCTTTGTTGAAGATTATACCAACTAAAACTGTATTTATATTATGTTATAGCATATTGTTAATGAGTGCAGTCCAAATATAAGTAACAGATGTGTATGTTTGTCTTCAAGCGTGGGAAATAACTGATAAATCATATCCTGTTACTACTAAATATAAAATAACATTATTTCAACATTGTATTAACTCTATTTAAATACCATTTCTAATTTTGCCTTATCTTAACTAATTTTGTATTTTATTAGTATGTTTATAAAATTGTGTAACAAAGTAATTATTATAATTTTTTTAAAGTAAATGGTAATTGTGCAGTATATTTAAAATAAATACTTTTACTATCTATAACTGTGTCACAATTATTATGAAGAGTTATATATTGTATTACTCATATACCAATTCAAAATAACATTATGTAAATATACTTTCTTATTACTAAATTATTACAAAATAATTGCAAATGACAAAATGTTACTATCAAACATAATGCGAAACCTATTACACCTAGACTTAGACTAAATTTATGGCTGAATAATGTGTTATAATTATCTTTTTTTTATTCATAATTTATGTAGCTATAACTATTATCATACTTCATAATTATAACACAACATCATTATTATAATTATATAAATAATCACATTTTACCACAAATTAAATTATAAATTTTTTATTATGTTTGTTTTATTTAAAAATATAACAAAAGTATATAAGGGAAAATGTGAATTTGCAATGGGATCTTAATTATTTGCCAAAATCAGGTACTTTATAAAATATAATTACAAGTTAATATCCTCTAGTGACAAAATGTATTAAAACAATTTAAAAACAACAATGATGCTTGATATGTAAATAAATACTCGAATAAGTATATCTTACAACATTGTCTTTAAAATTTATCACAGAACAAGGTTCCCTAGAATTTTCCTTAATTTTAAGGAAGACCTTGTAATTGAAGTCTTCAAGGCACGAAAATAATGAGACCTTGTACAATAAATTGGTTGTTTGTAACCAAAAATGTTTAAAAAAAAAATTGTTTATCTTTGTATAGTCTATATAAAATCACAGTCTTATTGGAAAAATAAAATAAACATTTTATGTTTCCAATAAGACTGATTTTTTCAAATTTTTTAATCAATATTTGTTTGTGCTATAAAATATAGTGTGCAGGAAATTACCATAGATATTTAAATTTTTTAAATTTAATTCAATACTTATTGCAGTATCATGTTTTCATATTGACAACCTATGCATAGAAATATTATGTAACAAGTATTGTGTACCTGTAAACATATACCAAACAAAATAAGATTGCAGAACTTTGTGTGTAAATTACAAATGTAATTGTCTTAACCATGGTGTATCTCTAGGGTTGCTTACTCACCACCTCCACTATAATATAAATATTGTACAATATTTTCGACAATTTTCCTATATATTATCGAAAACTTATTTAGTATGCAAAATACTATATTTTGTCTCATATAGGAAATACATTTTTTCCAATTTTTAGTAATTAATTTTTCATTCTCAGTAGTGAGGAAGAAATATAAAAAACGAAATTTTGGCAACTTTGACGTAATTAAAGTTAAAATATACTTACATATTTAAAAAAAAAGTTGTAAAATTATGTATAATATAACATGACAAACATGAAATATTACTAATGTTACGGAACTATTAATGAAACATACATAAATATTCCTTATGAAGAAATAGCTCCCTATTGCACTTTAAACTATGCATTCAGTAATGAGCTGGGGTGGTAGAGACAATTGTCCCCTTCCTGAGCTGATTTATAACGATGCTTGACTTAATAAGGACTTAACTTGATTTAAAAAGGAATGTGTTTGTTGTTTTTTATTATTTACATTTTAATACAATTTGCAGAAATGAAAAACTATTTTTATAATAAAAAAAATTGAAAATATGTGACATAACTTTTCGAAAATTGAAGCATTTTTGTGTTGTTCATTGCAAAATAAACTGATATATCTTATACGTGAACAAAGTCTTCACATTGCTAAAGTTGTCAACCTCACAATACTTAATAATTAATAAACATCTCGGAGGAGAAAATATTCTTGTTTGTATTGTAGTGTGGGTGAATGGCCATGAGCGTCTCGTTGCGTTATTGGAGGATCAAAATACACAAATGCATATAATACAGTGGTATTTTACGGTAATTTACATGGCGCGTGTCAGATTGTATTCACGATATCCACATCCCTACAGACATTCCGTTCTGTTGATTATAAGCGAGTATGTGTGTAACTTTTTTACGAATATCGTACTATATGGAAGAATAATTCGGTTTACTGATAAACTCTCGCGGCTTCACTCGCATGGTATATCTCTATGTAAATGTATGTATTTAACTGTCAAAATATAGTATCTAAAATAGCATATTATTTTGACATATTAGCTACATTACTGTAAGATTCATTTAATTTTATAAACGTATAGTAGTTCTTTCGTGAAAGATCAACAAACATCAATCCATCTTCACAAATTGACGTGTATAACAGTAAAGTAATAATAGGATTATACTTTTGTATACCTCGTTGTTTTTTTTTTTCGGATGATATAATTTTTGGCCAGTATTTTTGTTCTTATTAAATTAAGGGATAATGCTATTTTAATATTGTTGCGTAAAGAATAATAACGAAAAAATCATGTGAAGCAGTTATGATTATGATTACTAATTCAAGGTTTCGATTAATAAGGTAAATATTATTGATATTTTCAATATTTTTTTCGTAATTAATTCATTAATTTAAAAATTGACTTAATTATGAAAAGTATTAAATTATCATTATTAATTACGCACGAATCAAAACCTCTTCTCGATGTTTCTAGCATTACAATATTATAATTTTGATTCAACATTTATTGTTAACATTTCATGTGGTCACGAAATGAACTACATGTAAAAATTATTATAAGTATATATAAATGCCAGATGTTTGTATGTATCGCGCATATGGTAGAAAAACGTTAAAAAAGCGTTTAATCTTTTTTTTAATTTAAAGTACGTACGTCATGTTTTGATATCAGATTCGACGAAAATACACTCTAATTAAGTTATAAATAAACATTACCATATCAAGGATTATCGCATAACAATTACCTGAATTCGCACTACATCAGTAGGCACATTTGTTACGAATTAAATGCACATTTAAAGTATTACTGCCTTACTACAAAAGATTTAAACATACGTTAAACGCGTGTTTATAAAAAGCCGTACTACAAATCCGCGTCTAAGAACAGTTTTGAGTTAAACATGCTTTAGATATAAATTAACATGCGTCTAAGTGAGTTAAATAGATATCTAAAACCTATTTCAGCTGTCAAATGTAACGTATAACATTTTATCAATAAGTTTTTTACGAGTTTATTCGCTGTTAAGCAATTTATATAGTATTTTAAGCAATGTTTAATTTTTAAACACTGTTTAGCTAGACACGTGTTCAACATGATTTTAATGCGTCTTTTGTAGTATGACAGTTAGAGTTTATTAAACGGCTAAGGCAGGTTGCTTTTCTGTTTATTAAAGAAGAAAGTGTAATATAGTTAACCAGTTCCTTAAATTCAATAAAATCATAAAAACCACCTGACGCTTGTCAAATATAAACATAAATTATTTTGCTTGAATTATTATCGAATATGACACGTGCTGGGGGTACGACAGCGATTTTAGTCGAGCCTTATGAAAGAGATTGCCAAAAGGACGACTTTGACTACATACGCCAGCACTATCAATTGAGATTGCAAAAAAAGAACTGGCTTAGTCGAAAACTCACTTTGTCTCTTTCTACGGGGTTGTCAATTTTTAAGGCTTATGCCTGATTCGATCTTCTTTGATCTATGACGGCGACGTGCTAACTTTTCACAACGATTTGTTGATGATTACATTGACATTAAGTCGATGTAAATGGTCCGTCCGTAAAACTATTTTGACGAGGCGAGCAAATCGTAAACTGTCACTGCCGTTAAATCCGACCATTCGGTCATTTTGCTCTAAGACTTTCATAAAGATTTACTTAGTTTGTTATTGCTTTACAACTGAAGAAATTTACCGTCGGAGCCTTTATTTTTGACAGTCACAGCTTTCATGAGGTTACGTAGGTAACTGTTAACAGGTTACAAGTTGTTTATATCAATTACGAGAGAAAAACTTATAAATGTAATTTCTGATTTATGTACATTCATGACTCGTGACATATGGACGTAAGTTATGCCATATCTGGACAATAACGAAGACATGTGCTAACTGTCAGTAACAGTTCGCGGACGTCCAACGACCAGCTCCAACAGTGACACGTCCGATGTCAACATGCATTAGTTGAGATTGTAATTCGCGTTCAATATATTGCGTATGTGATCACAGGTGGCAGACTCACTAACTAATATGCCAGATTTGGCATGGCGCAGACCTCGTGTAAATACTTGCATGCCAGTTCAATCGAATAGAACGTGCATTCGTCTGTTTGACAACACTGGCGTGTTTGTGAGGTTAGCTCAGTCATTTGCTATTAAGTTAGGGTCATGTTAAGTGTTATCTATTCCTCTTATTGCCAATCAGTTGTCAACTATGGCATTCTGAATTACAGTCTTTTTTGTAGTGTTATAAAGTATCGCTTTTTTGAATGTTGAATAACTAAGGCTCTGTACAAAAAATTTTGTAACGTTTAACAAATTCCTTTGTTAAACATTAAACAGTTTTACGTTTGCTTTCAATGGTGCATTAACAATATAAAATATAGTTTATTTAAATAAAATATTTTAATCTTTACATAGTATAAATCAAAGTCGCCTTCCCGCCGATAAAAGATTTATTTTTTAAACGATGCAACGGATTTTAAGGCGCTTTTGACTAATAAACCAAGTGAATCAAAAGGAAGGTTCATATAATGCATGCTTATTATAGTAGGAAAGTTCGAGATTTTCATAAATTTGTAATGTCATACCGTAATGATGTTCACTAGTTCTGTATAAATAATAATCAATTACCCAATGTACGTCTGCGCGACACTTCAAAATACCTACACCTATTTGACACCTATTTTACACTTCTGGGCGAGGCAAAGACGAGTAATGTGTTTATCGGCCTATGTTTGTATGTATGAATGTTAATTTGTTCCTTTGTGGTACTATTTAAACCAAACGCGTGGGCCGATTTTCAAAAATGACACTTCACTTGAAAATCGACGAACTATGTCAAGTGGGGTATCGTTGGATAGGCATTTAAAAATCAATTTTAGGTTTCCCATATCGTTTTTCAATCAGAATTATCGTTTAGGATTTATAACGATTTAATGTTGGTTAGTAATGATTATCATTTATAGGCTTTTAAACAGAACTTATATTGATACGGTACTGCTGACTGCAGATGGTCTTGTTACGCAGTCGGGTTTTTTATTTTTTAAATTAATTACTTGTTTAGATTTAGAATTGTTTGGATAAGGTTTGTGTGATAGGAAATATTTGAACAATCGTATAAAATAAGGCATACTACATTTTTGTTAAAAATTTCCATATAAAAAGTGAGTATGTCTTAAAATGTACATTAGTACACCCGTGCGAAACTGAGGCGGGCAGCTAGTCAAATATAAAATTAGTATGTGACATAGTAACCCACAGTTTGTTAATCATCAACTAAGAAAGTGGACCAATTGAAAAGCTATCATTTTAATAGTGATAAATATAACACTCAAATCAATACACGCCTATACATATGATCTACAATCACGTGTTCGTTATCCTCAAGATGTAGTCGAAAATAGTCGGTTCGAAATCCGTCTGCCATTGATCTTGTACGATGACTCATTACGCCGTCTACCGAAACTGAGTGACGTATGTGTTCTAAGATAACTTATCTTTTACAACGACTTAAATTAATAAAATAGGTAATGATAATATTTGTTTTTAGTTTAATATTATAAAGTCGTATACATAGCAGTTAAAAATTTCGAGATTGTGTTACTTAATGTGATTTTACGAATTACACAATAACATTTATAATTTTAAAAACCCCTGCAGATTTATGGTTCCGATTGAGCTATAATATATCGATTTCAAAAAAGGAGTTTGTCAATTCATAGAGAAAACGTTCTTTAATATTTGTTACCTCAGAACTTCGTCATCAAAATCGGTTTAGTAATTTGATTATTAATTAAAAAAAAAGTGGAATAAATATACCATCCAAGTAAATTGCGTGTTTAGCTTCGTAATCGGTTTCATTTTTTAAATCTAAGTTATTCTTTATTAGTGCATAATGTCCTCTAGCATAAAATCGTAATCGTATAAAAACTTATATTCGTCTTCACGGTGACTAAGAACCAGACTAAACTATCGACCGATAGAAAGTCTAGTCTGCGAGAAGTGTAACAACAATATTGTATGTAAATATATTCTCAGTACTAAGCTAAGAAACTAATAAGCATTAAAATTTATTTGATTAATGTATTAACTTATGACAGGCGTGTAATATTATATGTAAAAAAAATCTTTATCGCGTGCGAAACTTTAATTTATAAAATTATTTTATGTTACACTAGCTGTCCCTTGCAGTTTCACTCGCGTTTTGTTACTGCTTCGCTCCTATGAATCGTAGTGTAATGTAATATAACCTATAGCAATCCTCAATAAAAAAAACTACCTAACACAAAAGAATTTTTCAATTTGAATAAGTAGTTACTGAAATTAGCGCGTTTAAATAATAATAAAAAAAAAAAAAAACAAAATCTTTAGCTTTATTATATTAGTATAGATTAAATTTCACAAATAATTTTGAAGTTCATAGCATTCTTGTATAATTAAAATTCGTATTTTTTATCTTTTGATTTTTTAGTAGGTAATTATTGATTTTATATGCATTGTTACGTCTTCTTTCCAACAGACATTTCTAATGTTACACAAAAAACAATGATGAATAGTTTTATTATTATTATTTCATGGAAACTAAAAACCATTAACCAAATAATTTAATTGAATTAAAACATTTCGTGGAATATTTGATCTGCTATAAACGAAACGGTCTCGGTATTCTAGTTTCAGACGTTATTTACAAGACGTTTATATTAACATAACACGATTTTTTTCAGATAAAATGTAACCTCATTATGATAATCATGAAATTTTTGCTTCAATGTTTATTTCGTTTTTATGTACTTGTAACGGAAAAATACGACAGACTTGATAGGTATAGCGATATTAAAATAACAACCAGTAAATGATCCCTTTGCAGGTTTAGTTTTTCGATTATCGATCGAATTACCTAATTATCACAATTTTGTCTTATCAAACCATAGCAAGACATATTAATAGTAAATACCTCTTGCATCGCTCACATTCATAAGCAGAAGTGATAATTTATTGTAACTTCATATTAAGTAGGCATATATGTACTTTCAAATTTGTCGCTTTATGTAGTATCTGTACAAAAATATGAATTTTAAAAATCTTCCAAAAGTAAAAAAAAATATAAACTACTTTTTTAATAATAACAATAGTTCAATAAAATATGTAAAGGAAATGACGTTCCTGATTTCATAATGATAAACCGAAAAAACGCTACAGTTACGCTTTATCCGAATTGTATCTATATACAAAAACCATTACGAATCAATAATAAAATATTGAATGTGTAAATAAGATAATTGAATTTATTGATACATATTTATCTAATATTTGCATATTATAATGACAAATGTAAGTCGTACGTGATAACTGCTACGATGGGTAATCTTCGGATTCGTATATGACTAATAATCTATTAGTATTTTATAAATATACCATTTATTTAATTTTAGTCACTCGCTTCCCTTGTTATTATATTAAACGACTTTCGTAAAATTAAATCTAGAGATTAAAATTCGTGCTAAATATGTACACCATTTAAAAAACTATTTTCAAAAGAGTATTATTTCATAACTTTACATATACAGTTATTCATAATATTCTACTAAATTTACTAACTTAACACATTTATAGCGCATTTAAAATTTAATATTACCATTGAGAATAGAATAAACGTTGACAATGTATTCGATCATATAACGATTTCTGAATCGCGATCACGAAACGTCGCAGCCATCGACACGCCATCAATGTCAATCGCCAATAAAAAGCAAATGGCCGCACACCTTGAATTCGATCGATATTAATCCATTTAATTGTCGAGGAAGCGGTTTAAAAGGCGTGTACGATTTGTCATAAACGTAAACAGAGAAGCTTGGCACGCGGCGCGGGCGCACAAGCTATTGTTCCTATGGCTAAATTAGTCACTACCTACTTGCACCAGATTAATGTTCTCACGGCGCTGTGATCGTCACATGAGTTCTGTGCTATACAAACTAATCTAAACTATTCGATGCGCGTGCGCAGACAGGTGAGACAATCCGTGTCAGGATAGCGCTTTGCTTTATTGAATATCTACGGATCTAAGACTAGAAATACTGATTTACTGTCTTATAGTTTTTCGTGTATATAAAATCAAAGTATATACAAAGTAATGTCGATTTATTACATTAGTCATATTCAAACTCTATCTATCTAAATCTTTCAAGATCATTTCTGATATAAATTTGAAACTGAAATATAGGATTCTTTACATTTCGGAAGAATTCTGAAGAATTTAAAAATTGTCTGGGGTTTAAAATTAGAAATTTTACTGTTTAATTATTTGAAAACTTTTCCAGTAAACGTTTGTTTTTAATTGATGTTACCGTGCGCTCGTAACTTTTATTCATTTCATGAGTAATTTTCAGAAGAAAACAAATATTCAGTCAGTTTTAAACTGGCGAATGACTTGATGACTTGTTGCTTACCGATTATTAAAAAAAAAACAATATGTACTTCTAGAGGACGTATTGTAATGTGTAGATAGAGTTGCTGTTGCTTCTGAGAAGATGAAGGGATAATATGGAAGACCTATCAAAACTTGAATATCAAATCTATACTAATATTATAAAGAGGTAAAATTTGTTTCTAAGTTTGTTTGTAAGGAATAATCTCTGAAACTACTCGTCGGATTAGAAAAATTCGTTTATTGAGGATGTTATATGCTATATTGTATCACGCTACCATTAATAGGAGCAAAGCAGCGCGAGTGAAACCGCGATGGGCGGCTAGTCTTATATATTATATGTTATTTTACGATATTACGATTAATTAGTACAGTGGTGCTCAAACAGTAGGGATTATCTAAACAAATTTCAGGGAGTTTGGTAGTTAAATAGATTTCGACATGCTCTTTACATTCAATTTCTATCGCGTATCTTTGCGTATATTAGCTATGTGCTGGTGAAAGTCGCATCAAAATCGGTCCAGCTGTTTCAGAGATTAGCCGGAGCAAACAGGCGGACCGATAGACGGGCAAAAGTTTTGAAAATTGTGTTTTTGGTGTAAGTACCGTGTATACGTTCATATGCGTTTAGTGAAAAGCTGGTTATTTGAAATTACAAACAGACATTTCAATATTATTTATTAGTATGGATAGAATCGATCAAAGTATCACGAATGTACAGTCCACGTCTGTGCTCCGCTGGTTTTGGTCTGAGATCATTAACTCTTTCATATCATGTTATCCTTATACATAGCGTTATGAATAATCCCTGCCTTGTTTTGCCTTGTACAATATATTTGAGCTAGAAGATAAAGTAAATACGCTCTGTTCAAACACTTGTTGACATTTACTATGTAACCATGTGAAATAAGAACATAACTGTTCCCACAAAATCTATTAGCATTTCAGGACATTATTACTATGTTCATGTATAGGTAAATTACACAGGTATTTCTTTTATACTGTTGGAATTAATTTTTATATATTTTATTTTAATACTTTAACATATTTATTAATTTTTTTTTTATATTATGTTACTATTCAAGACTTTGATACCGATTTGATATTTGAATAGACTTATTCCAGTATAATATGATTTTGAAACCAAAATAATGGACCAATTTTCATGAAAATTATTTAAGACTACCTAGGATGTATACATTTTGACTAAAAAAAAGTTAACCGTATCGGTCATGCAACTTTGAAATAAGAGGAGGTTCTTTGTTCGACTATTTGTATTTTTATTATAATATACTAACTGTACCCAGCAAAGTATTTTGATTTTTTTTGAGCCAGAAACTTTCTTTCACCTTCCAAGAACACTACCAAAGTTTCATCAGATTTTTTTTGGAGGAATATCCTTTAACTCTTAAAAATGCACCTAATTACAATTTGCAACTTAATAATTTGTTCAATGTGAGAGGTAATTAATATAATTAAATATTAAATATAGAAATATAATCAGTAGCATGAATAATTATGTTAATTGTTCAGGACAAATACGAAATTTAAAAAAATAAATAAGGCATTTACAATTAGTAATTATCAAAGGACGTGCTTATATGTAATACTTACAATTGTCGAATCAAATGACGTGGTCATTATCGCATGCGTGTCATATCATCTTCAATTCAATGGTTTTCATCACAGCATGTTGCTATTAATTGATCCCAATGAATGAGAAGTTAAATAGGATAGGACGCATCGATGTCGGATTTCATTACCCTTAGTTTCAATGAATGAATTGTGTTTGGTGTTTTCGTCAGATTGTCATAAACAATTAAATAAGTTGTTCGCTTTACACTTCAAGGCATTTAGTGTGTTTTTTGTGTACCTTTCGTATTACTTAGGTAATTGTTACCAGGTTACAGAATTGTTGATTATCGATTATGAGAGTAAAACTTACATTTGTAATTCTCGCCCAATTGTAGGTACCTTCGTTTGTCATTTTGGCTAAATATGAGACCATTAAATAATTATGTATTTAAATTGTTAGAGCGTCTGCAGACTACCTACTTTTTATTTGCTGATTATTTAGATGGTAATACATTTTTAGTTATCATTTTTCATAAAAATATCTATCTACCATTTTCCATACCAATGGTATGACTTTGACAATTTTTTTAGGTGATATTGCAAACTTATTGATATCAGTTCGAGCCGATTAAATAATACATAAGTGTACGAGTGTGCGCACAAAACTCCGCAGTGTACTAGATCGCCGATTGACTGTTACCCAGCATCTTGTTTAAAGGCAATTGTGTGTAACCAATAAAACATTATCGGCCGATATCAATTTGTAATAATGTTCGCACTTGTACCCTTAAGTACGTTGATATACTTTATACCCTATCACACCTTATACCACATACAAATAAGAATTTAACTGTAAGCTATTAATCCTATTCGTTGTATTGTTTAAAAGATGTTATTCCACTAAACGTTTTGAACTGAATAAATACTTGTTTAATGACTAAAAAATATTGTTAAGCTTTTAGCTTTTTGGGATATTTATTCGACTTAAAACTATCAATCGGAGTAAAGCAGTAATTTATCAGAAAGATTTGGCTCATGTAGTTTGTTATCCATTAAATTTGTTTATTTCTGTGTCAGTTTAATATGTTTTCGAAATGTCCAAAAACATATGTACCTGTATCATCATGAAACCGGTATAATTAAACGAGTGTCACATTCCCTGGGTTTACATTAAACTTCTAGAAAGATCTTTGATATATATAAAAAATGATATTACAACCATAAAAAGCAAAGGAAATAATAGTATTCTACAAAGACTTCGGTCATCAGAAAAACATTCGCTGTCGAGACAATTTAGTAATGAGAAATTGTAAAATATGTCCGCGTCAATGAATGACACGACCACGTTCGACGCGCCGGAACACGTCCAATAATATTACGTATCTGTGACGAAATCTTCATTTATTATAAACATGCTAGAAGCATTGCGTTGAAAATAATTCGTTTAAATCCATTCCAACTTTAAATACTTTAGATTGTTAACGCTGAAAGTCAATTAAAGTTTAATTAATTTAAAGGCTAAGAATTTAAATGTACTTACACATATCTATCTGTATTAATATAATAAAGAGAGCGATTTTGTATCTGCGAAGTAATCTTTAGAACAAACCTACTTTAAAATTTATAGAATCATTGGAAAGGTACATTATACCAAGTGGACATAGGCTATATTTAATATAATTTTTCATTAATTATTCATTAAGCTAGTAATTAATAAAGTAGCTAATTTATCTCATAAACATATCTTGTTCATTATTAGCAAAATGGACTTTGCTCCTGACTGCAATTATTTTTTTTATAAGACAGAAGGTATTTAAAATCGACAGCATACATTTCACCTAGATTATGTCACCCGGCCCAATGTATTGATTCTCGAGAAACCGCACAAATCTATATTAGATTAAAGTGTTTAAACGTAAAATGAAAAAACACACCCACATACAAACGTAACCTAACAAGAATACTTGAATCTCTTTACTCTTTTTATGGAAAACTGTGTAAAAGAAATTTAATTACATCTAGTTACTAAATATATGCTAAACCCACAATATGAAACTGTAATCGTTATCATGGGGATAATAACGATAGGAAATCTAAAAATAAGAGTCATTAAAGTTGAAAGTTTAACGCTTATTGCATTAAAATCATTAAAACTAGGTTTTAGATTTTCCTTTTTAAAAATTAGCGGGCAAAAGAGAAGGCGGGTCACTTTATGTTAAGTAATCACCACCGCCCATGGACATTACAGCACCAGGGGAGCCACAAATGCGTTGCCGGCTTAAAGAGAAATGAGGAAAGAAATTTGAAAGAAGTTGGGTCTTCCGCCTCTCTCATTCACAGTTTAGTACTGCCCTGGCCGCAAATGATCTAGTCATTGCTGTACAACTAGGCTCTACCCCAGAATAAAAAATATTCATTATGATAATTCATGTCCGAAGAGGGCGATGCAATGATTAATTAAAATGAAAGATACATAGCATAACTTTTTTTGTGTAACTTAAGTCTTGTTAAAAATATGAAATAGACACGTGCGTAGTTTTTATGGATGTATAAAATTCCATTGTAATCAAAAAAAAAAGTTGTGTCGCAATTGGAGATATTTTTTATATTCATACAGGTTTTTTTATACTTAATACGATAACGCTGTCTTTTTTTCAATTGTATTTTGAAAAAAAATGAGTGTATATAATTATTCTGAGAAAAACTGCGACATGTTTTGCTATGCGTTATAAAATTAATTTATTCTTTATTCTATAATACCATTTAACGACTATCTAATGGACTAAACAGACACCTAATGCGTGGATCTAGAAGAATTAAATTTTTGTACAAACAATCCTTATGTACCTCTTAAGTTGACACTTGAAAGAAAATTTGAAAATGAATTGTCTAATAGCTTTAAAAATGGAAGTTCGTCCCTTAAACATTATGAACATATGTATTTAGAAGACATTTAGGCGTCTAATGTAAGGCAGACGACTTAAATCCCCAAATCTTTGTTTATTCAGGAGGATTTTTAATTCCTTGTGCGTGCTTTGCGATTCAGGTTTAAACTAAATATTTCAACGGACAAAAAAGTACCCCGAAAATATTTCGCGGATGGGAAATTCTAGAATAATTATAATTTTAGCTATTTAATAAATAGATTAAATACTAGAACCGTCTTCCATCTTTGGCTTCAGTCGCGTCCTAAATTTGTTCAACAGAATTGTATTAGCGAATAAGAACTGAATCATACAAGCGGCGTGCCAAAACATCCTGTACATACTTTACATTGTCATAGAAATTGATCTGTTTACATTTTTGAATTGGAGACTCGTATCTATATATACTTTATTACATGTCGACAGACACGTTGGTGCAGTGGTCTGAGGCAATTGTTTAAAGCGCAAACGGTTGCGGGTTCAATCCCTGCTCACGGCAAACGCGTGTATAGGCCATATGGATCTATGTCGTGGTCTAGGTGTTTGTATTTGTGCTGTACGTATTTCCGGAGCCCCGATACAAAATGAGAACATGATATTTAGATAGATTTAGTTAGATATTTATATATTACATACACCCAAGCATTTCTCTGCGTCTTCGCTCCTTCCTCCTTAATGTACTTTTACCGATACAACATGCGCATTCTAAGTTTAATTATAATATGCCTATAATCTTGCGCTTGTGCAAATAATATGTTGACAAAGTTTTGATTGCTATTGGATGAGCGGTGTGGCAGCGCATAAATACGAACAAACTGATTTTTATACTGATATATAAAATGCGGTTCAACTCTCGTTTTTAGGTGTTTGCTAGATTGCTTGACGGTTACTTCTGTTTATCTTGGTCGTAGCGTGATGTTTTATAGCCTACAACGTTTCTCAATCAAGAGACTATCAAATTATATTTTTCAAGTCATAGTTTACAAGAATTTTAAACAAACAAATAAACCTTTCTACATTATGATATTTTATTAAGTACAAGAAAGACGCTCTCAAATTGGGACGAATTATTAAAATTTGGCTTACCATCCCGTATCGTTAGGGACTGCAAAATGATAAAGTTAAAAAAAAACTATTACATTTAGATTTTTTGAATCTTTATTGAATGCTTGATTTATGTTGAATTAAAATTAATAAAATAGTAAAGATCGTCTTCCATTAAATGGATGCTGATAAGCAATAATGTGTCAACCCACAAAAAGTCAAATTTTAAGATATTGATGTATTTTGATACTACGTCACCTATTTAACATTATCCAAACAAATTTCAAGTCTAAACTAAATAAATATGGAAAAAAGTTTCTTAACTCAATGTTTCGTATTTCAGGTGCGTTCCATATTTTGCAATTTATAAAATAATCTCAAATATTTAAAAACTTATGATTATATAACATATTAAATAAATCTATCTGCTTTTGATTCAATATACATTTTATCAAAATAGAAATAGAAACAAAATATGGATATATACGTCTTCAAACTAATTTATTAAGAATAGGTTTGACATCTTTAGACGCCATTTTCTCAAAACGAAGTCCGTGTGGCTTGACACAGTATTGCTTATCAGCGTCCAAATAAGTAATTGTCATATGAATCTTAAATGAAATGTTAGAAGCTCCTTAAATATGACACTTTGCCACACTAACGTATAAAAGTATAAATATCACCAAAGTCAGCATCTTATTTAATTTTTCAAATATTTACTGTGTATCTAACATTTGTATTTAGTGAAATGTAGAATTGTAATTTTCTCAGTACGTCTCTCTTAAGGATAGATTACTTGTCATAGCTTTTAATATATTAATAATATCAAGTAAACTAGAAATAAGAACCCTAAAAATAACCACTCAGTAAGTTGTTTTTATATCCAAAATCAACGCGAATGAAATAGCAGAGATTACTCGCTTATCGCATAGATAAATTCGCTACTCATTGTACGAATAGCTTACCGATAAGAGAACAAATATTATTATGCCGCTATATATACAGAAGATAAACTTAATTATACATATTTCACATAAAAAATAAATTCTATATCAATAAATGTTGATTTCAATATTGAAATACGCACAAAATTAAAAAAAAAAAAACCACTCAATTTTTAATCTGTTAAAAAAATTCAAACAAAAATAATATTTATATTTCAAATGTACACTTAGCAAAATGTGGTAAGTAGCTATGAGGAAATAGATAAGCATATGTTACACAAATATGTGTAATCAGAATTACCTACACTCTCAGCTAAAATGTAATATTTAATTAGCATCGACAATTATTTTCTTGTGGGATTTAGGCATTAGATAATCGTTAATAATATGCTTTAAAAGCATTTCAGAAATGACCGGTGATAAGCAGTAATGTGTCAACCCACAAAAAGTGAAATTCGAAGTTATTGATGTATTTTGATAGAGCATCACCTATTTAACATTATTCAATAATAAATACAGTCATATAAACTAAATAACCACGGGTAAGAGTTTCTTAATTAATTGTTTTGAATTTCAAGGTAGTTTTATATTTTCTACTTTATATAATAATCTCATATATTTATTAAACATTTTAGTAGATAATATATTAAACGTATCAGCCTGCTTTTAATTCATTATACCTTGTTATTTTTAATAAAATAAAGAATATTTAATCTGAAAATATAGTATTATTAAGAGAGATTTTAAACATTCTTTATTTTATTAAAAATAACAGGTTATGGGCCCAGCCCTCCTGTTTTTGCATAAAAGTAAAGTAGTGAATTTAAAAAGTGCAAAAATTTTTGAAAAGAAATAAATAAAAATATAGTTCAGTTTAAACCTAAAAAGTTGGCACGTGTTTCCACATCTTCATTAGCAAAATGTCGTCAAATAATACGATGGCACTGATTGAAAAGCTGACGGG
The DNA here is from genome assembly GCA_037950945.1 of Hypolimnas misippus. Classification (NCBI taxonomy): domain Eukaryota; kingdom Metazoa; phylum Arthropoda; class Insecta; order Lepidoptera; family Nymphalidae; genus Hypolimnas; species Hypolimnas misippus. Next base: position 7,858,745 of record JBBEEQ010000014.1, read on the forward strand.
AAGAGAAAACTATCCTACGTGGAAATTTGCAGTTCAAGCCTACCTCGAACATGAGGAATTGTGGAGTTGTATCACCGCGAAACCCGATGACGAAATTGATTCCAAACTTGATAGGAAAGCGAAGTCAAAAATTATCTTATTAGTGCATCCTATCAATTATATACATATTCAAGAAGCTAAAACCGCAAAAGAAGTTTGGAATAATTTAGCCAAAGCTTTCGATGACAAAGGTTTGACACGCCGAGTAGGTCTGTTGAGAGATCTGATCAATACAACGCTTGAAAATTGTCTGAACATAGAAGATTATGTTAACAAGATCATGACCACTGCTCATAAATTACGGAACATTGGTTTTAAAGTCGATGACGAGTGGCTCGGGACTTTATTACTTGCCGGTTTACCAGAAATGTATCAACCGATGATCATGGCACTTGAAAGCTCCGGTGTGACAATAACAGCTGATTCTGTGAAGACTAAGCTTCTACAAGATGTGAGAAACTCTGAGTCTACTGCATTGTATGTTAAAAGCAAAGGGAATCAATTTGTCAAACAAGCTCAAGATAAAATTAAAACTGGTAAAGGTCCAAGGTGTTACGTGTGTAATAAATATGGGCATATAAGTAAAAATTGCCGGAATAAGAAAAAGGAACAGAAGTCCAATGAGAACACAGATTCTGGTTATGTCGCCGTGTTTTCTGCGTCGATAAACAACGACAATAATTGGTATATTGATTCTGGAGCGTCAATGCATATGACAATGAACCGTGACTTACTCTACGATGAAATTACACCATCAATTTCTACAATAAGAGTAGCCAATGACAAGAAGCTAGCTGTGAAAGCCAGTGGAACGGTAAATCTAAATGTTGTCAATATGCAAGGCCAGTTGGACACGATCAAGGTACAGAATGTACTCTATGTACCTGAGTTGGCTACCAACCTTCTCTCTGTCAGTCAAATCATAAATAGTGGCTGTCAAGTACAATTTGACAAACAAGGTTGTAAAATTATGAATAAAATGAACAAGCAAGTTGCAGCTGCTAAAATGATAAACAATATGTACAGGCTGGTTACACACAGTACTCCAGCATACATATCTGCTTCTACAGAGAATGATTCTTATTTATGGCATCAGAGAATGGCACATTTAAATTTTGAAGACTTGAACAAACTGTCAGAAAGTGCAGGAGTCAAAATAGAAAATACAGACAAAATGATATGCATCTCATGTTTGGAAGGGAAGCAAACAAGATTACCATTCCCTTCAGAAGGTTCCCGAGCAAAAGCAAAGCTAGAACTTATTCATTCTGATGTCTGTGGTCCAATGGAAACACCGTCTCTTGGAGGAGCTCACTACTTTCTTACTTTCATCGATGATTTTACAAGGAAAGTATTTGTATACTTAATTAAAAGAAAATCAGAAGTATTTCAGAAATTTCAAGAATTTAAAATATTAAAAATAACATACCTTTTATCAAAAAAGAAAATATGGATAAAAACTTATTTAAACAAATTATTCGGAATATGTTAGACATCTTTACACGCCATTTTCTCAAAATGAAGTTCGTGTGGCTTGACACAGTTTTGCTTATCAGCGTCCATATACATATTATATTATTTTCTATCGGTAAAAGAAATTTGAAAACAGGATAAGTTGTATTGGAGTATTTTCCGCATAATTCCTGTTCGTATGGAAATTTCTGGAAATAGTATGTCCTATATCACTCCCACAATTGAGACGACTTCAATGAGACCTTATATGTTGGGCGTACCTAAGAAATATACTCTGCTCAAAAAACATAACCCATCTTTCGACAGTCAAGTAAAATACAGGTTATTAAAATTTTAAGAAGTATTTCCAAAACAAATATGTAATGACTAAAATATTTCTCACATCTTAAGATCGTCGATCGCTCATTGGCCTATTCATTTTCGCGGTTAAACATTATGAGCGGTAAGTGGTCCAACAAAAACACAATTGGATTCTATTTTTACGCACAAACAGCAATTACATCACAGTTGTAACAATGATACTTGTAACCCAATATATAATCTTAGATTTGGAATTAATTTTAGACTTACGTACGGAAAAAAAAGTTTTTCTAAAATGTTTTGATGGGATCTTTTATACCAATACAAAACACATTATATTTATTTATGGTTCACAAAACAGATCATAACTTAAATTACAGTAAAAAAAAGGTTAACAATATACACTGACTGAGCTATAATCCAAAACTATGTAAACACAGATTATTGATTGTTATTAGATCTTACTTAAAGAAATGTATCTACTAAAAGAAGTATAAATAGTTCAGCTCTTACAAAATAATTTAAGGTAAAACCAAAGAACACATGTTATAGGCAGAATAAATTGAAGAAATTATATAAATATATGGACGTTGATAAGCAATACTGTGTCAAGCCACACGGACTTCGTTTTGAGAAAATGGCCTCTGAAGATGTCAAACCTATTCTTAATAAATTAGTTTGAAGACGTATATATTCATCTTTTTTTTCTATTTTGATAAAATGTATAATGAATCAAAAGCAGATAGTTTTATTTAATATGTTATCTAATAATAAGTTTTTAAATATTTGAGATTAATTTATAAATTGCAAAATATGGAACGCACCTGAACATTGAGTTAAGAAACTGTTTTCCATACTTATTTAGTTTAGATGACTTGAAACTTTTTTTAATAATGTTAAATAAGTGACGCAGTTTCAAAATACATCAATATCTCCAAATTTGACTTTTTGTGGGTTGACACATTATTGCTTATCAGCATCCATATATAGTTAAGATTTTATAAATTAACCACGACAAAAAATCATTAACGATCATTTTTGAAACCACATTCAATAATTTTCTTTTTTTTTTTGTCATTATTTTACCTCAAAATACAATGTCTGTTATTATCTTACCATCATATTATATCAATTTTCTTTCACGTCTTTCTACAGTTGATTGAAAAAATTGCATTTCATCTTAATAACATAGTAACACGTAGTACAACTTAAATCGCTTATTTATCATTATTCTGTGGGAGGTACAAATAAACAAACTCGACCCGCGTCTTGACTGATATGCCTTATCGGACAGCGAAGGATATTATAATTTATATTTTATTTACAAACAGATAAACAAATTGTTTCATTTTGCAAAACTTATTGATTCGAACAACCTAGTAAAAGCTACCAGCTGCAGTAATTTATTTGAGTTGTAAGGCGAGAATTACACTTGTAAGTTTTGTCCTCAGATTTTCATAATGATGTTTTCATGATGTTGTTTTTGTTATTACTTTACACCTGAAAATTTATTGTCAGTAACTTACCTTTGAATTTGATAGCTTTCATAACTACTTACGATATATCTTTTACTAGGTAGGTTACAGAGTTATTTTATAACTCTCTCCAGAGTAAAACTTACAAATATAACTCTCGCAAGCAATAATAGTAAATTTATGGTAGTCCGCATATGTAAATCTATGCTAGTCCGCAAGCAAAACTTACAAGTGCAATTCTCACCTACGCTACGGCTAATCATAACAAGTTATGCGTATATATACGTATAGGTAGGTAGAGTATAACACACGTAAATCCAACTATACAAATTTATTTTAATACTACTCAATAGGAAGCAGTTTTTTTTTTTAATAAAAAAAAATCTTTTTGTTAAGGTTTCTTCTTAGATCTCTCACTTTCATATTCATCATATTTTACAGCTCTTTGAACGATAAGTAATGGCTAAGATGCTTTAGAAAATGGATTCAATAGTTGTTTACGAAAACAGTGGTAGTATCATTGTAATAATTATCCTCATGTTACTTTATTATCTATGCAAATAAGTGACATACTATTTACATAGCATATTTGTAAAACCTTGGCCTACATCATCATATCTCGTCTACAAAAAAATTAGTCATTATTTTTAACAAGACCTCGTGAATGGATCCACCTTCCAAATATAATTTAATTAAGCATTTACTAATGCCCAGAAAACGATAGACAAAATTAAGTAACTCGACCATATTCTTTACATACACATAAACGACAAGATTTTATGTGAACCGACTTTTAAAGCAAAATACGTTATTTCGTTTATTTGAATTACTTTCTTGTTCCACTTATTTTAATTTTAAAACCAAACTACAGTACCGAAATTTGGTGAAAATTCTATGTGGACCAATCGGAGTATACCCTTTGAAACAAAAGAAGTATTAACAAAATCTGTCAAGGCGTTTTCGAGTGATCGATTAACATACATTAAAAGTTCCCGACTGAGAACCTCCTCCTTTTTTGGTAGTCGGTTAGAAAGGACTTCCACAGCTTAATTGACAGAACTTATTAGCTTCACAAATTCAACAAATTCATAATTTGCATCGCTCGTAAATTTCCGAAGTTTCTTTGTTGTCTAGCCTCTAAAACAATAGTTGTGTTAGTGGAAGAGCCTTGGAAGTCAATCTTGGAAGATGCCAGAAGAGTTATTTTTGTTAATTTACTTCAATATACTCATTACAAATGGATTGAGACGAAGTGAATCGAGATTTATTTTGTTTTGTATATCGCACGCTTAGTATTAAAGTGACCGAATTAAAAATGTATCTAAAACGAATTAACTAATCTCTTATAAAATTAGTCTAGCTTCTCGTAATTCTGTGGCTCACAACCTATGATGTTGAAAAAGAAATATAACCGTTCTATTAACATTTTGTGACATTGAAGTCGAAATAAACGGACGAGGTACCAAGTGCAAAACGTATTTCCGATTTTGCAAATTTTTTTTTTTAATTCGGTCACTTCAGCGGGCGTTATGAAAATTGTTAACTCGTGGAAATGAATGGAATACTCTGACGTTTTGGTCATCATCCGTGTCGTGTTATGTAAACATATATTAGAGACTAGATTATTAATAATAAACGATTATTAATTGATTTATTGACACAATTTCTGTTTTTTTTTTTTTTAATATAAATATTTGTATGGATTTTTATACCTTGTAGTATAAGAGAATCGTCAAATTATGATAAGAACTAATGACTGATTTTTTATTACGTAACATGGAAATTACCTGTACAATAATATTTTTGTACGATTCAATGAACAATATTTATAGAGTTTATACAAGTATTAAACGAGTCTTTATTTAGTAGGAGTTTAAATCTTAAAATCTATCTGTACATATCTATTATTACTTGTCCTAACAACCTAGTCTCTAGTCCTAGGTACTGACTGATACATTAATAAAGCCTACGAAAGCTACAAACTTGAAATTTTGGCTATTGATACTTTTTATGTTGTGAGCATCCACTAAGAAAGTATTTTATAGCTGTATTAAGGGTCAACCCTTAGTGGATAAAATATGGGAAGAACGTTTGTAGGAAGTCCCTCATTTTCAAAGTAAGGAACTCGAAATTTAATAGGGCTATTTCTGGTTACAAATAAATGTACATGGACATCAACTTGTTTTAAAATTTTACCCCTAAAGTTTAAGTTTACTTGAAAGACATTGCCTGCCTATTTCTTCAGATGACACTCAAACTTTTGCTATGAAAATAGTATGACACGGTTTTCTAGAAAGCGTATTTTGAAACCTTAAAGTCAAAGAGTTTTCGAAACGCCCATAATATTGCGTCTATAATTTGACAGACTGCAGTTCTAGAAAATCGAAGCATAAAAGGGTGAATTTGGTGTTGTAAATATCTGTGTAATCTAGTCGAAGTCGGAGCGAGCCGCTTGATGTCCAATAAAAACGAATAGTGTAAATCTCACAAAATATATTAATAAAAGGCTTATTCAGAATAAGTTTCAGCATTCCTAAAATAGATAATAAAGAGACGAATAATTTTTAAAGTAATGAAATCCTAACTGTATCACACAATACAATACAATAATGACTGCAAATATATAAAATATACCATAATATACATATGTCAATGAATATTTTAGCATTTTAACAATTGTCTGTTTAACTAGGTAGGTTACAGAGTTATTTTATAACTCTCTCCAGAGTAAAACTTACAAATATAACTCTCGCAAGCAATAATAGTAAATTTATGGTAGTCCGCATATGTAAATCTATGCTAGTCCGCAAGCAAAACTTACAAGTGCAATTCTCACCTACGCTACGGCTAATCATAACAAGTTATGCGTATATATACGTATAGGTAGGTAGAGTATAACACACGTAAATCCAACTATACAAATTTATTTTAATACTACTCAATAGGAAGCAGTTTTTTTTTTTAATAAAAAAAAATCTTTTTGTTAAGGTTTCTTCTTAGATCTCTCACTTTCATATTCATCATATTTTACAGCTCTTTGAACGATAAGTAATGGCTAAGATGCTTTAGAAAATGGATTCAATAGTTGTTTACGAAAACAGTGGTAGTATCATTGTAATAATTATCCTCATGTTACTTTATTATCTATGCAAATAAGTGACATACTATTTACATAGCATATTTGTAAAACCTTGGCCTACATCATCATATCTCGTCTACAAAAAAATTAGTCATTATTTTTAACAAGACCTCGTGAATGGATCCACCTTCCAAATATAATTTAATTAAGCATTTACTAATGCCCAGAAAACGATAGACAAAATTAAGTAACTCGACCATATTCTTTACATACACATAAACGACAAGATTTTATGTGAACCGACTTTTAAAGCAAAATACGTTATTTCGTTTATTTGAATTACTTTCTTGTTCCACTTATTTTAATTTTAAAACCAAACTACAGTACCGAAATTTGGTGAAAATTCTATGTGGACCAATCGGAGTATACCCTTTGAAACAAAAGAAGTATTAACAAAATCTGTCAAGGCGTTTTCGAGTGATCGATTAACATACATTAAAAGTTCCCGACTGAGAACCTCCTCCTTTTTTGGTAGTCGGTTAGAAAGGACTTCCACAGCTTAATTGACAGAACTTATTAGCTTCACAAATTCAACAAATTCATAATTTGCATCGCTCGTAAATTTCCGAAGTTTCTTTGTTGTCTAGCCTCTAAAACAATAGTTGTGTTAGTGGAAGAGCCTTGGAAGTCAATCTTGGAAGATGCCAGAAGAGTTATTTTTGTTAATTTACTTCAATATACTCATTACAAATGGATTGAGACGAAGTGAATCGAGATTTATTTTGTTTTGTATATCGCACGCTTAGTATTAAAGTGACCGAATTAAAAATGTATCTAAAACGAATTAACTAATCTCTTATAAAATTAGTCTAGCTTCTCGTAATTCTGTGGCTCACAACCTATGATGTTGAAAAAGAAATATAACCGTTCTATTAACATTTTGTGACATTGAAGTCGAAATAAACGGACGAGGTACCAAGTGCAAAACGTATTTCCGATTTTGCAAATTTTTTTTTTTAATTCGGTCACTTCAGCGGGCGTTATGAAAATTGTTAACTCGTGGAAATGAATGGAATACTCTGACGTTTTGGTCATCATCCGTGTCGTGTTATGTAAACATATATTAGAGACTAGATTATTAATAATAAACGATTATTAATTGATTTATTGACACAATTTCTGTTTTTTTTTTTTTAATATAAATATTTGTATGGATTTTTATACCTTGTAGTATAAGAGAATCGTCAAATTATGATAAGAACTAATGACTGATTTTTTATTACGTAACATGGAAATTACCTGTACAATAATATTTTTGTACGATTCAATGAACAATATTTATAGAGTTTATACAAGTATTAAACGAGTCTTTATTTAGTAGGAGTTTAAATCTTAAAATCTATCTGTACATATCTATTATTACTTGTCCTAACAACCTAGTCTCTAGTCCTAGGTACTGACTGATACATTAATAAAGCCTACGAAAGCTACAAACTTGAAATTTTGGCTATTGATACTTTTTATGTTGTGAGCATCCACTAAGAAAGTATTTTATAGCTGTATTAAGGGTCAACCCTTAGTGGATAAAATATGGGAAGAACGTTTGTAGGAAGTCCCTCATTTTCAAAGTAAGGAACTCGAAATTTAATAGGGCTATTTCTGGTTACAAATAAATGTACATGGACATCAACTTGTTTTAAAATTTTACCCCTAAAGTTTAAGTTTACTTGAAAGACATTGCCTGCCTATTTCTTCAGATGACACTCAAACTTTTGCTATGAAAATAGTATGACACGGTTTTCTAGAAAGCGTATTTTGAAACCTTAAAGTCAAAGAGTTTTCGAAACGCCCATAATATTGCGTCTATAATTTGACAGACTGCAGTTCTAGAAAATCGAAGCATAAAAGGGTGAATTTGGTGTTGTAAATATCTGTGTAATCTAGTCGAAGTCGGAGCGAGCCGCTTGATGTCCAATAAAAACGAATAGTGTAAATCTCACAAAATATATTAATAAAAGGCTTATTCAGAATAAGTTTCAGCATTCCTAAAATAGATAATAAAGAGACGAATAATTTTTAAAGTAATGAAATCCTAACTGTATCACACAATACAATACAATAATGACTGCAAATATATAAAATATACCATAATATACATATGTCAATGAATATTTTAGCATTTTAACAATTGTCTTTAATTAAAAAATTGTCTAAAACTGGTTTGGCTAGTACGACTCGCGCGCCAGTAGAAGTTAAATCTAGTATGTCTATAACCGTCGCAGAAATGCAAACAATAAGTTGACAAAGTTTTATCGAAATCGAATAAACAGTGTGGCAGTGCTAAAAAATACGAACAAACAAACATTGATTTTTTATATTAGATGCCTCGCCGTTTAACTCGCGTTTTAAGTATTTGTCATTGTATAGTTATCTAACTTTACACAATATGGCGAAATGTAATTTCAAAGATTAATCCAAAATGTTGATATTTTTTTATATACTAGTGGGCGCCGCGTGATCAAAATTCGACCATTATTATGGTTACGCTTCAGCAATAATATAAATATTCGCAATTTGACAAGATTTTAACAATAAACAAAAAATGTAGTAAGAGTATATGTGTCTGTTAAATACATAGTGGTGTGCCTAATGTTTTTTTATTGATTTAATGTATTTATTTATGCGAAATAAAAAAAATCGCATTGTATGTTCCGCTCTATAAACTATTACTGTCATACTACAAAAGACGCATTAAAACCATGTTGAACACGTGTCTAGCTAAACAGTGTTTAAGATTTAAACATTGCTTAAAATATTATCTAAATTGCTTAAAAGCGAATAAACTCATAAAAAAAACTTTTGGATAAAATGTTATACGTTACATTTGACAGCAAAAATAGGTTTTAAACATCTATTAAACTCACTTAAACGTGTATTAATCTATGTCTAAAGCATGTTTAACTCAAAACTGTCTTAGACGCGCGTTTAACGTCTGTTTAAATCTTTTGTAGTAAGGCAGTTAGTGTGCAAAATTTCATACTCATCCATCATCATAAGTTTTGGTAAAAACGTGTAATAAGTTTTCGCTTCACGTATTAATATATAGATTACAATACAACTATATGAGAGTAACGAAATACTGCATACTTTTGTTATTAATTCGTCTGTAAACAGCAATGATTTATCTATACCTTTTTTATCATAAATTGTACATCTCGTCAATGATATACGTCGATGTTAGTTGTTTTTTTATCAATATTTTAGCAAACTGGCTTTCGTATACAAAAGGCGTTAATTACATCGCGGTATGAACGAAGCATTGTGACGCGACGGTCAAATTATATAAGCGCAAATATGGCCGATGGAAAACCCACAAATACCTGTATCAAGTTGAAGCATTTTATCAGATGTTATTTTATTTTATCAGATGTTATTTTATTTCTTCGTGTTTTTCTATTAAATAATAGGTGTTTTTTGCGATTTCTTCCAAGTATCATTTGCTCTCAAGATAATCTTTTCGATGATGGAGTACATGTATAATTACATTTTCATAGAATATAAATCAATTGTACTGTTAGTTATTGGTTTTTGTTGAAATGTGTTTCTATTGACTGTTCTACTAACGATGAGAGACTTGCTGCTATCCGTTGAAGAGTTCCATTCTCTAGAGCCTACTGACTACAGCATGTTCACGTGCTTTGTCGGAAAAGTACTACACTTGAAGCAAATTGTCGTAACATATAATGTAGCTGCATTTCGATCGATAGGTGAGGAAGTTGGTAGCCTAATGCCTCATTGTTTACCCATAATAGCTATTCCTATTCATCCTTTATACCTTTCTAAATGACCAAAGCATTTGTGTCTCCTCTGGCGATGCGAATGCTCAAGAGCAGCGGTCAATTTACGTCAGATGACCCACTATTATCATAAAAGTAAAATCAATTTCGGAAAATTTTTAAACGGAACTCGATCATATAAAACTACGAGCATAATCTAATTAAGAAAATATTCTAATCGCTTCAAAATAATATTTGGAAAAAATATCGTATAACATGCATATATAACATGCATATACATAAATATCCAAATTAATTTATTGTTTGAAGTTGGTTAAAATAAAAACCCCCTGTATAATTAGATACTCTCGATTATTTTCATATTTGTGATTGCTAAGTACTTCAAATAAGGAAAAGACTATTTATCTAAAACGACATTAGTTTTACAAAAAATAGACTGTTCAAAGAATTAATAGTCTAAGCCTCTAAGCGGCACCGCTAATGACTTGTAAAATGTTAGATCCTTATCGTGTTCATAAATTATTAGGTTATTGATGAGTGGCGTGCGCAAGTTGTTTGGTTCAGTGTGTCGTTTGTTACTATTAATTCGCGTTTTATGTTGGATATAAAGGAAATATCTTAATATAACTTGAGTAAATAATATAAAAATGAAAAATTTGACTAAAATACCATAAACGCATACACTTTGTCATTTTCAAAAACTATACAAATCTAACAAGACCACATTTGTTTAAATCCGCCAAGCCGTTTAGGCTACAAAGTAAAAAACTTATTCTCCTTCAGAGATAGTCGTGGAATAATAAATAATTTATAACAAACGCTACCAGCTATCATCTTTTCTTCGTCAATTTCATTCCATTATCAGATCAGCTCAGTGGAACCGAATTATTGTATCATTATCTATGCAAAGTTTAAATCGATATGACTTAGAAGTCGGTTAAATTCGACTTCCAAAATTTATTAAATGTATATATGTAGTTATAGTACAGGTGTAATTTAACCACAATAAACGCGCGGTGAAGTTAATAAACGCGACGCGACGCGTTTAACAAAGCAATCGAATTCTCATTACTATAAACTACATAACTCCCTTTTTAATCGAATGTAAGCCACACAAAACATTTGTGACTCCTTTAGTGCTATTCGCAAATGGCGATGTTAACTTAATGTGACCTGCTTGCTCATTTTTTCGATGTTTTTTTTTTTAATAAAAATGATAATATTATTAAAATGTATGTTCTATTTTAATTCCAGTACTGCTCGAAGCATGCAACAACGAGCCGTCGTGTCTCCAGGACCACGCCGGGCTGGAGGCCATCACCCAGCTCCACAGACAGCTGGACGATGACGCGAACGGAAACGTCGACTTAAGCGAGAGCGATGATGTTAGTATGTTCATACCTTATTAGTAAACATTTACACAGGATGTATGTGTGCTTTTTATATAGTTATAATAATTACTAGCGGCCCCTCGCAGTTTCACTCGCGCTTAACATAAGACTTTCATACAAACTTCTAAACCCCACTTTTATTGTTCCGTTCTTAAAAGAATCCTCATGCAAAATTAAAACTCCTGTCACTTGTAGTTTTTGAGATTTTGTGATGAGTGAGTGACCTTTCGCTTTTCGCAATAAAAGGTAGCCTATGTCCTTTATCAGGGTCTAAAGATTGTCTGTACTAAATTTCATCAAAATCGGTTGGGAGATTTAAGAGGGAGAGAGGGAAAGTGTAACAGACACATAGACAGTTACTTTCGCATTTATAATATTAGTATGGTATGTTATGTGTAAATATTTGTAGTAGTACTCTAGGCATTCTATTGTATTCATCTGCATCTAGGCACTAGTAGCTCGATAAAGATAGCTCATTATTGGGCGAGAATCACACTTATAAATTTTGCTCTGTGACTTTCATAAAGATTTACATAAGTTATTTATCATGGACGACCGCTCTGGTGTAGTGGTGCTGAATGTACCTCTGACGCCGACGGTTACGGGTTCGATCCCCGCTCGGGGCAGATATTTATATTTGTTCCTAGGTCTGGGTGTTCGTCTTTGTGGGACTTCCCACCGTGCCTCAGAGAGCACGTAAAGCTTTCGGTCCTGGTTGTTATCAAAATCACCTGATAATGATCGTAGGGAAATTATTCTAGTCTAAATGGTTACTGGCTTGCTTTAGAGGTTGCAAAGGTCAGCTGGCAGTCGCTATGTGTAAAAATCAGTAACTCGTCAATATCTTGACTAGAATAGAAAGCAGACCCTGGTAGGTAGATGATGATTTATCATTGCTTTACACCTGAAGGAATTTACTCCAGTGCCTTATGTTATGTTTGACATTTACAGCATTCGTGACTACGACGTATCTGTTACTAGATTACAGAATTGTTTTATATCGCTCTCGAGAGTAAAAATTACAAATGTGATTCTCTCCTTAAGATAGATATTAGCGACCGAAATAACTTTTTATGTAATATTTTTTAGCTCGTGATTAGTTTTCTTTAAAGTGGTTCTTATTAAGATATTATATTTATTTGGATAACAAAAGATACATTATTACATTCATTTGAACGTATTATACTTTTGTTAATAACTAAAAGGTTCTTTTAATTAGGCTATCACATCAGGCATTTCATTATATAAATAATATAATATTTTAATTTCGTTTCAGTTCCTCCGTGAAGAGCTGCAATATGACAGCGGGTATGAAAAGCGACAACGCGCTTTCCACCATAACGATGACATGCACATCTCAGTGAAAGAGCTTTGGGAGGCGTGGTTGCGGTCAGAGGTGAGGTACTATTGATACATTTGTTTTGTCTGTGGTTGTAATTTCGTGTTATTAATTGTTATTCGATTAAATAATTGTTGTCGTTAAAAAATATAACCGACTTCAAACAGAACAGAACTATTGTTGTATATATGACAAACGATCGCAGCAATCCGGTCATTAGCTGTTAGTAATTAAAGCGGCTTCTCTCGCGTATACTTTAGAATTTGATTACTAATAACTCCATAATTTATTAGCCTTATAAAAAAAATTCTTTTCACTTTACGTGGGGGGGGGGGGGGGGAGGTATCCTAAAGTTTTCCTTTCATTATATTATTTTACCCCTTTGACGGTGTTGATATATGTACTCTGCTAAATTAAAGTTTTCTAAGAATAACAAAGCTTAACCGCGGATAGACAGACAGACGGACGGCAAAAATATAAGAGATTTCTAGTAGACTATGTAACAAAAATAGATTGAAAAAAAATTCAACCAATCAAATTGTATGAAAAAATATTTTATTTTTGAGAAATATTATATTTTAATTATCTATTGGCCAATCTATTTCTTGAAATAATATTAAATGATAATTATATGAAACTGAGTCAATCTAAACAAAACGAAATGCCAATTTTACTAATTTTAATAGACAATGCACGCTTGATCAAAATTCGATTCTGGAAAAAAATAGTTTTTATAAAGAACATTTAGATTAAAAGTTCTTCAGACAGTTCTCTGTATGTTCAATGGATTTCGATCCTCGTACTGACCTATTAAACAAAGTATTATGTATAGGCACATTGAAATAAACTCGACTTTCTATGACCACGTTCCCTGTTAAATATTCGAAACGTCGGGATGGTTAACACATATTTGCGCGATTGAAATCCGTTCAAAATAGTTTTATTTAAATGTAAAGCTTCTGGCTGCTTGCTTCTTCACGACGTATCGATATGAAACAGGTACCAGATTTTAAATTAGATTTGTAATAATAAACCCTGAATTCCACATGTAATTTTGTGCAATAGTTTTTACGTGATGCGCAAATTAACATCTTAATCTTTAATCCACTTTTAGTTTCGTTATCGCAAAATTTCAGCTAAATAGATATACCAGTGAAAAATTTTCTCCTTTCGAACAGGCTTTAATATGGGATAATTCGAAAATTCTTTGAAACAGTTATTTATTTGGATAATAGAGTGGATACTCTAAGGTATATTTATGCTAAATTTTAAGATAATCGGTCAAAGAAATACTTTTTCTTCATTCGAACTTCCACAGCCCATTGCTCCATAATGAAGGTTGATCTAGGCAATTTATGTATGTTACATTTCATTCTAGTCTTAAGAAGTATGAGTACTAAGTAAGTAAATATAATTACGGAAAAAGATTTTACATACAAACGTTTTTACCCCTTTTCACCCCATTAGACGAGGAATTTCCATTACCTTTCTATCGAAAGTCTGCAACATATAAAAAATATCTCCTACAAATTTCAAATCCCTATGATCAGCGGTTTATATAATATTAATTTAGATTTATATATATTTTTTTTAAAGTTACCAACAATGTTAAATAGGTATAAAATAAAATAAAGAAAGTGTATTTTTCCAAAGAGGCACCTTAATTATATGTAGACAGTACAACATAAAATAGTTATTCAAAATTAAGTTAAAATTGAAATTTTAAATATCCCATCTAAATCAGATCTGTATTTTTTGAGAATATCCTAAATATCACCAAACATACATACGGGTCGAAAGGTTCTGTACCTACTTTTTTTTGAAGTTGGTTAAATATAACCCTGACACTTATTGTAAATGTGTTTTATCAAGTTATGACACGACTACACTCATCTTATTGCTCTGTACTCGAGACCGACTGCTCTATCTGAAAATAAAATTGTTTTTTTTTTTAAGTATATGCATGTGCGTTCATTTCTCTAGTATTCTGTAGTTTGATCAGCTTAACATATTTTAACATATCGTCGTCGTCAGATTGTATAATTGTGGCAGCAATTTACGGTATATACGACGTAGATTTTAAGCATTTGCAATACCTTAGAATTTCTTGTCAAATATCCAGATGTATTTAATAAATTCCATTTTATGAATATAAGATGAAAAGCCAGACAAAAACATGCATTGATATTCTATTACAAATGTTTTTAATTGGTTTAATTTTAAATGTTATGTGTTTTAAGGTACATAATTGGACGGTTGAACAAACAGTGGAATGGCTTTCCGAATCAGTGGATCTGCCACAGTACAAGACATTGTTTCTTCAACACCGCGTCACAGGAGCCACTCTTCCAAGGTAATAAATTAATAATAAAAATAAAACTGTTACTTAGGGTGGGTTTCTTTTGAATTCAACCCAGCATTCTGGTAACAAAATTACATCCCAAATTAATATATTTTTAAACCTGAAGCGAAGCTGTAACTTACTAATTTTAGCTTGTATATAACCTGTTTCGAGTGGTGCAGTACCTCACTCTCCCAGAAGATTGACATTTAGTAGCTAATATAAGCTTCGTTTCGTACAGTGAATGAGAAAGCCGAAAGCTTAATCTACTCTCCCATTTCTTCCTTTATTTCATCTTATATTCCTTTTTAAGCTGGCAACGTGTTTGTTACTCCTCTGGTGCTGCAAACGTCCATGGGTGACGGTGACACATTAAGAGTTCAGTCTCCTCGTATAAAAAAATCTATCAACTACTACAACCGTGCATTAAGTCTAGGGTTTAATCGAATTTACCGTGTTGGTCAGATAAATTTTGTGTGCCACCTTTGGCGTCGTTGTTAGATAACTGAAAACGTCCACATATATTTATAAAATAATGGCATTAGCACAAACCAGTTCCTGATTTTTCAAAATTTTCACAAGACCTGTCACCAAAGCCAAGGAATTTTACTAAAATGACTTTATATTATAACTCTCTCCAAGTTAATCGTTTACTTTCGGGATACCTGTATATAAAGAGTTATTATTTTTCGGTTTATCTTTTTAAAACATCGGATATTTATTCAAAGTACAATTTGTATGAGTACAAATTCACGCAGGGATGCCTATCAAAATTTTTTTTAATCTGTTGAAATACTGGCGTAATAAAATTTTGCGTGGTTTATGTGTTTTTTGATAGCCGTTAGATTTTTCTGAACTAAATCATTTTTGTTTTCTCTTTCCGTCTCCGTCTCGGTCTCCGTCTTGCCTATGTGTTATTCTGATGGCAATAGAACTATAGAGTTTTACCACAATCCATTCAGCTGTTTTTCGTGAAAGACTAACAAACATTTCTACAGCCTCAAACTTATGTAGCATACTTATTGATAATATTGTTTCAGACTGGCCGTAAACAACATGCAATATTTGAGCAACGTGCTGGGCATTAAGGACCCGATCCACAAACAGAAGCTCGCTTTAAAAGCGATGGACGTTGTGCTCTTTGGACCCCCTAAAGGTGAGTTTGTCGTTGCCGAAATTGATTAGAATTTACCCACAAAGATGTAATGCCTTTAAAGAAGTAATTCTTGTATAAATCTATAATGGTATATACAGGATGAGTTTTTAAACTGGACATGGTAGGTAGGAAAGTATAAAAAATTGCGAAAAACACTTAAGGGACCCAGGGCCGATTTTGATAACAACAAAACTAAACACACCCAATATAATTACACCATGTGATAGTGTTACTTATAAAGATCAACTTCTGTTAAGTTATAATGTACGGCAAACTAAAAAAAAGGCTAATGTTTTTTAAACGCCATTATTGTCATTCATTAAAAAACCAATTCGCAAAGGATGAGCGTGGTGGGTTAAGTTTTTATCCATCTCCGTAATAGAAATGGGGGATTTCATCTACCAGTGCGACATTAGCAGCGTATTACAGTAGAATATATAAATAATATATAAATTCATGAGGTTTTCCCAGAACGCTATTTTTTGGGGGGTTTCAAGCGTCGAGTGTATGGACACCTTTCCGACTAGGTCCGGCAACGCACCCGCAACGTCCATGGTGTTGCAGATGTCCGGGCGATGGTAACCACTTAACATCAGGTGGTACTATGTGCTCGTTTGCCCCTCTTTTTTATTTAAAAAAAATACAGATAATATTAAAGTAATTATTGTTAAAGTCAAAAAAAAATTACAATAAATTGGGTAGATATTAAAGATATTAAATTGTTTTCAGTCGTCTGGTTTTAGTTAGATATATACTTTTGCGTCTCCTCTATTACCCTTTATTTTTGTTTCGATAAAAATATATATTTTAAAAATAAAGTAAGTAAGTAATAGTCCGTAAATGTCCCACTGCTAGGACATAGGTCCTTTCTCCTATTAAGAAGATTTAAAGCTTAATCTACCACGCTGCTATACTGTGGCGCAGATATACGTGTGTCAGAATTTCTCCCGGCACTTGTAGGTATCATCAAGATGTGTTAAAGATTGTAAAATATAAATAATATCTCGACCTTGCTCTTGAAATTACTAACACGTGTTCACTGAACAGAAAAAAATTGTTTTCGTGTCGGTGAACGATCTAATAGAGAAAAGTCACGACTAACATCTGTAAAGGTTATTGCTTAGCTGTTAAATGATTTGAGATAAAGAAAGTCGTTTTATTTAGTTACTTTTAACAGTAACTTGTGAGCTAGGTATGGCATGAATAAACCATAAAAGCTAAAAAGACTATTATGTCTATGGTTGAAATAATCATTTTGCATAATGAAATTAATTAAATATTTAGGTCAATTATAATATTATTCATTGATGTAATTATAAACGTTACATTAACTGTAAATTATTAAAAAACCTGTTTGTCTTTTAAAAATAAGTATAAAACAATTTTAAAATATAATATAAATAAAATGGATCAAAATACTTGATTATTTTTATAAATACCAAAAAAAACAAACATTATTACATTTAATTTCTACGATTTTTCAATAATATGTCAAACATAATTCATGAAGTGCTCAAAAAGTCGGGTGTGTAAGGAACAATTATATACAAAAAAATTTAAAATATAATATAAATAAAATGGATCAAAATACTTGATTATTTTTATAAATACCAAAAAAAAACAAACATTTTACATTTAATTTCTACGATTTTTCAATAATATGTCAAACATAATTCATGAAGTGCTAAAAAAGTCGGGTGTGTAAGGAACAATTATATACAAAAAATTAAACAAACATCATAAAAAACAGTAACATCACATCATCACACAAGAACGTTTCAAATGAAAATAGCATTATTTTTCTAAAGCGGCAAAAAACTAGTAGGTTATACAAATAGCGTTCGGTGAATACTTTGGTGGTTTTAAGAATATGTTACGTTGTGGGCGAGCATAATGCTAGTACTGGCGAAGTGTTATTAAATCATAATTGATAGGGTCGCCATAATTATGCTTATTATTGGATTTTATCTATACATCCACAGCCATATACTATATATAATTAGAAATATAAAATACGAAATCTATTGTAATAAAATTTACAACCGAAGAAACTATAAACCCAAGGCTGTATACAGGTTATATTACTGTAAAACAACAAAAAAGGACGAAAAAAGGAGTTGAACTTTTAAAGAGCTTTTGCACTTCTTGTAAAAATGCTTACTATGCTGGTAAAGTAAATCGTATAATTATCACGATTGGCGACATTTTTTTTCCTATAAAGAATATTCGAAAAAAAAAAGTCAAATATTATATGATTTTCATTTAAGTCTACAGCTGTTATACATTCTAATCAGAATTTAAAATGTTTT
The DNA here is from genome assembly GCA_037950945.1 of Hypolimnas misippus. Taxonomy (NCBI): domain Eukaryota; kingdom Metazoa; phylum Arthropoda; class Insecta; order Lepidoptera; family Nymphalidae; genus Hypolimnas; species Hypolimnas misippus. The sequence continues at coordinate 7,877,444 of JBBEEQ010000014.1, forward strand.
TTTTTTAGTCGACTATTATTTCATTATTAATATCTAGTGTTTCGGTTAATACATTTTAAAGTTTCCAGGAAATCGTATTCAGTTAATTTTCATCGCCACTTGCCGTAATCGCAGTGTTGAGCTAAACTGTCTAATTAAAACCAATTGAAGGCTCGGTTCCGTCATACGTGACACAATGTCCTATAAGTTATGTTATCAATTTTTATGTTTTTTGTAACATTTATACTTTAATGATTAAAAACTTGATGAAAATTTTGACCGAGAACAGGTACGACTCTCCTTAATAATTTAAAATACAATAGATTTTATTTGCCATATAGGAATCAATAATTGATCATACATTTATTTAATAATAGCTCTCTCCTGCGGTTTCACTCGCGTTTATGGTTACTGCTTTGCTCTTAAGAGACATAGCGTGATGTAATATAGCCTATAGCCCTCCTCAATAAATAAACTATCTAACACAATAATAATTTTTCAAATGGAACCAGTAGTTCCTGAGATTAGCGCGTACAAACAAACAGCTTTATAATATAATAGTATAGAATATAAATCTTACAAGCTTCCACACATGGTGTATATGTTTCTCAGGTGCGCAAACGATGCATTTTAATTGTATATAATATACACATACCTAATCTTTATAGGACTCATTATCGCATCGTTTAGTTTTTATATAGCTAATTATACAACTCATATTGACGAAACCATAGCTATTACCAATAAATTAAACCTCACACGAACTAAATCAAAGTATCAATGAATTAATAAAAAAAAACATTTCGTGTTATCACTTAATTATCACTTCGACCTAACTTAATCGAGTCCTGTAAATAATATGAATCATGGTGTCATTAGTCTTACATCACGACATTCAAGTATAGTTTGTCTCATTCAATTCAGAGTTTCGACGGATGTCGATTGTGACTTTACTTTTTTTTTGTGTGATTGGACAATTTTTTTTTTTTTACATTTTTCGTGACCAGTGACAATAACCTTGGGACTTATAGTGATGAGCTAAATGTTCAATACGATCGCCGTGCGTGCTTCGTCGCTCATTAATATCCTGATTAACGGACGATATGCCTACTTGACGGATGAAGGTTTAATTACACTGCATTTTATATTATACACGTTCACCTCAATCGGATATCAACAATCATTAATTATACCGCCATTATTTTAACATTAACTCGCTTCGAAATTATGTATGGCTATATTGTTATTGTTTACTGGATAAGATTCGAGAGTCAAATAGAATAATACATTCGAGAATTCGCTTTGTTCTTGAAGTTATTTTTAAATGAAAACATTAGTTTTTAGATATATAATTAATTTTCGTTATTAAAACGAAAAATGGTCTTTAAGATGACTTACTTATAACATTTTTCATACAATATTAAGGGAGAACTTCATATCAAAGATACAGCGTTGAGAAACAATCTTTATAGAATTAGATTTTTTTTTTTTTCGGATTTTTTAAAACGAATACTAGCGACTGTACGTGATTTTGCTTGCATGAATTTTGGTTTGTTGTACGTATAATTAATTATAAATTTCTTACAAGAATGTTTTTTTTTTTTTTTAATATATTAAATTTATTCTGGAAGCGTAGATGTTTTAAGCGAGTATTCAGGCAAACGTGTATTATTTTTTATATTCATTTAAATAAATCAAAATGTAAAGTAATACGCCAATAAACGTAATGCATATAAAGACCAAATAACTGGTCAAGTGCGAGTAGGACTCGCGCACCGAGGGTTCCGTACAAACTTATAGAAATCTATATAAGACTAACCCATCTACGCCATTTGTGGTCTTCATCATCAGTTCCAACATAAGTTACTATCAAAAATACCTAAATCGGTATACGCTTGCCTATAATATTTGAGGAGTTCCCTCAATTTCTCCAGGATCCCATCATCTGATCCTGACCTGAAGACAATGGGACCACCTTGGAAGTATACCTTTTCAAACAAAAAAAAAATTTTGAAAATCGGTACACAAATGGCGGCGTAATCGGCGAACAAATATAAAAAAAAATTAAATACAAGGTCGAATTGAAAACACTCCTTTTTAGAAGTCGCTTAAATATAATTAAATATTATGTAATTATGGATCACGTCCCAAAATCTAATTTGAAACTACTTAGGAGCACTTTAATTTAAAACACGATGCAATCCATGGAAACACAAAATCTTATATTGAGTACTAATACACCTTATACTTTCAAAAAAAAAAGTTATAGCGCGATTCAGGATACACCTAGCGCCATCTCTTGACAATTTCAATGAACTAACTTGTTGACTTTGACATTAACAACATAATTATATTATATTTTATTCTCGTTTTATTTTTATTTATATTCTACTACACTCCACTACCCCTGCACTACGTTCGTAAAATATTTAGATTTACATTATCAATCAAAATATCGAAATATATATTAGTGTTGCCAAAACGAAAATAATTAGTCCTTAATTCGAACAAAACTAATTGTTTATTTATAAATAACTAATTATATTACTAATAACCATAAGACTTATATGTGTAGATAAATAAGTAAATTTTGAATTGATTTTAAAATTTTCGTACTAAGTCAATACGAGTACTTAAATCAAATCGCGTAAAGCTCTTATATTGAATGTTAATTACGTAATGACGTTATAAATCGACGATAAAACTTTTAAATGAAAAGTTTATTTTATAATTTTTAGCGCGTTTAAATAATAATTAAAAAAAAATGTTTATTAATCGAGCAGAATTATATCACAGTTAATGTCATAATGTTGTAATAGATGGCATTAGCTGTACGCTGCATCGCGCTATCATTTTGTTAGCTGCGATATATAGATTGCATTGCGTTGTTTATAAATGTTTGCTGCTTTTTAATGTTTTCGTATTGATACAAATTTCTTCTCAGTGTTTGTAAAATTGTTTTTTGACCATGGTCAATTTCTATGTTAATTTGTTACAAGTAGATATAATTTTAATTCTAAGATTAATATATTTTCCGCTTGATCAATTTACAACTTGATACATTTACGCGTTCCTGAGAAAAAGGTTGAAAGACAGACGTACAGACTGACAGACACACGAACAGAAAGTTACAGTTTTCGGATTTTTTCTTTTATGTATACTAAAGGACCTTGCTCCTGGCCAAATTTCATAATGCTTGGTCAATGGGAAGTACCCTATAGGTTTTGATTCCCTTGCGAAAACGTTAAAAACGCTATCATACTTAAAATATGTGATATAAATGACCGTATCTTTTGATTGCGTTAGCTTAGAAGTTTGATTTTTTCACAGCTCATAGTAATTACAACTCTAAGTACTTGACGTTGATAAAAATTTGTTACCTTCACGCGTTTCTGAGAAAAAGGTTGAAAGACAAACTTACAAACAGACAAACATACTTACAAAAATTTACAGTTTTCAGATTTTTTCCTTTATTTGTACCATAAGATCTTACTTCTTGCCAAATTTCATCGTGCTAGGTCAATGGGAAGTACCCTATAGGTTTTGATTCCCTTGCGAAAACGCTAAAATGGTCAAAATATACGACATATTTTCCATTATCTTTTGATTGCGTTGACTTAGAACTTTAATATTTTCACGGCCGCATGTCATCGTAGACTTGAGTATATGATATTAATTTCAACATGATACGTCTATGCATTTCTGAGAAAAAAGGGTTGACATCCCGACAGACAGACAGACAGACAGACAGACAGACAGACAGACAGACAGACAGACAGACAGACAGACAGACAGACGGACAACAAAGTGATCCTATAAGGGTTCCGTTTTTCCTTTTAAGGTACGGAACCCTAAAAAGACTTATAATAACATCGTAGTAACAATATCGACTTGTTTTGATTCCTAATTTCATTCAACAAGCATAGGATCGTGAAAAATTCGGAAATTAGAAAGCTTCACTTCATTAAACTCATTTTAAAATACGTGCTATATTAGCGAATGAATTTAATAGATAAATGTGTAAATTTTAACAAGCAAATATTAAATTAACCCCGATTGTCTAACGGTTTGAAATCGTGGGTGTAAGTCAATAAATTAATAAGCACAGTAAAAAAACATTTCATATAAACAGAAATGTATCATATGATTAGTGATAGCTCAGCTATAGTATTCAGATTTTATGTAATACTGACCTAATACTGACTGACTGATACTTGATGACTAAAATTACTAGTCCATTTATTTATTTTTTTCTTTACTTGTCTTTGTTTGGTAATAATATCGCGAACAAAAATCACGAATTTTCGAACAATTTTGTTTTTATATTTAATATACAGGTCTTATCGCGATAACTAATAGTAGTAATACCTTTTTATTGCCTGACGTTTCGACGAAGTTACATTCGCCGTGGTCACGAGCTGACTCTTTTATTGCCCGACGTTTCGACGAAGTTACATTCGCCGTGGTCACGAGCTGACTCTTTTATTGCCCGACGTTTCGACGAAGTTACATTCGCCGTGGTCACGAGCTGACTCTTTTATTGCCCGACGTTTCGACGAAGTTACATTCGCCGTGGTCACGAGCTGACTCTTTTATTGCCCGACGTTTCGACGAAGTTACATTCGCCGTGGTCACGAGCTGACTCTTTTATTGCCCGACGTTTCGACGAAGTTACATTCGCCGTGGTCACGAGCTGACTCTTTTATTGCCCGACGTTTCGACGAAGTTACATTCGCCGTGGTCACGAGCTGACTGAAAAAAGGTATTACTACTATAATACTAAGACCCGTTATATTAAATATGAATAGTATAAATCGCGAAAGTTTAAAATATATAATTTTTTTTTTTCATTATAACTTTGCATTATAAAAAATTATTCAGTTCATTTATTCAATACATAATTTCTTATTAAATATGTCAAGTAAAGAGAAATAGGCTAAATCATGTTAAACAATTATATTCTATAAGATATATTAAAATTATGTATTTCAGGTTAATGCGACAGCCCGGTAGACATAGTTATTATCATAAATTTAAGTACTTATTATATTACTAATTTTCTTGCTACTTTCTCTAATAAACTTTAACATACGTACTAGGTTACCTAGATAACAAGTTCCTCTTTTCTACATTTCTAAACATAGGACTAATCTTAGGAAAAATGCATCACTTCATAGATTGGCCAGAACTTATAACGTCATCTAGGATGATTTAGACATCTTGTATGATAGCCATTTTAATTTTTAAATTTTTATTTTTAAATAAATAAATATCTGAGAGATAATTTTATTTATAATATCTTTATAATGCATTTCTTAATAACTATCCTTGTTTTCTACTTTGTTATATCAAAAGTATCTAAAATAAATTATTGAAAGCTACCTTTATTTTACTGTACTTCATTGTTCATCATGGCTAAAAACAACTAACCAATATTATGTAATACGTTATAAAAAAAATTAAAAGTGAACTTGATTTGTAAATTAATTCAGAACTTTGGATCAAACGAACATATTGGATCATGCTTCGAATTCTTGGTCGTAACCACAGATTCAATCTATACTATATATAAAGCTGAAGAGTTTGAATGTGATAATCTTAGAATTTACTGATTCGAATGGATTTTTTTTGTGTTAAATAGTTTATTTATTGAGATAGGCTACAGGCTACATTACATCACGCTTCGGCTCATAGAAGAAAAGTAGTAACCATAAACGCGAGAGAAACCGCGGGGGGCAGTTAGTAGTATAATATTTCTTTATACAAATCTAAATTCATGATATAAAATTGTTGCATTGAATTTGTACCTGTAATATTAAAACTATAAAATTCACCTTGAATATTGTAATCAGATGTAGTAGCATTATCATTAAACTAAACGTTAAACAAAAAGTGCAATTTATGAAATCGTGCGAACTCGTTACATCTTATTTAAAGATGGCATTTTTCTCAAACATTTATGGAGTTTTAATATTTGAGACGATGTTGTATTTTCCTGCTTCTAATGTAAGGTTTTCCTTTATATAATGTATTTTATACGCTATTATTAATCTTCAGCTTGATATTATTTTATTATGATTATATATTAATTAGGTAACAATTATTTATTAATGTTTCGAGGAAAAATCTGTTACTATCTTATTTTCAAATATATCACACGTGTATTCAATTGTCAATACAAAAAAGAACAGAAATAATAATAATCAATATATATTTACACATTGAACAAGTACTGAGAACACTTCATTTTACTGCCCATGCACTTGATAATATTCCAAGTAATGCGAGGAAAAACCACATTAAAATTAAATATCTCTTAACAATAAAACATTACACTAAACTTATTGTTTTCTTAATGAACATAAAGTTATCTAATTACTATTACGTAAGTAGTTTTCCTTAGGCACATATGTTAGTTACTATCCGATGAAATAGCAATGAAAATAAATCATATCATTGTTAAACTAATATCGTTAATATCATTAAATTTTCTATTAATCTGACAGACGCGTTGGCGCAACTGACTAAACGCTAACGGTCGCGGGTTCCATCCCCGCTCACGTCAATCGTGTGTATTGGCCATATAGATGTTTGTCGTGGTCTGGGTGTTTGTGTGAGTGTTGTGAGTGTTTCCGGACCCCCGACACAAGGTCATGAGATCTTAATGGGGGGCGTTGAGTGTGATGCTCTATTTATTTATTATTTATTTATAATCTGTGGCATATAATTTCAATAAAATCTAAAATGTTATAGCTTAAGATTGTATTGTCAATATTAATCATCGTTAGTGTTAAGCTTCATTAATACACGCGCACTGCACGAGTTAAATAGAATACATCTTTTCTCAAGCATGCGAGAATATACTATCAAATAATGAAAACGTCGAATATTACATTTTGGAGCTGATTTTAAACATAACTCAAACTTGAATAAAATAGATCCATCAAAGTATTATAAAAATCCTTTTTAAATGGACTTCACAAAGTGATGAGGTTCTCAGTTTGTAGAGGAATTTCTTACGTATGTTCCCATATTATTATTATTTTATTTTTTAAGGCATTACATTCAAATATTTATTTTAAACGTAGAATTTTTAACAGCTGTTAATGTAATACTTAATTGTTATTTTTTTATCGGACATAGATGAGAGTATACAATCTAGAGTTAGCAGATTATATCGTTCTGAGATGAGAATTGACATTTGAAAGTATTACTCTCGAGATCGATTTAAAACAACTCTGTAACCTAGTAACAGATACGTCGTAAGCAGTTACGAAAGCTGTAAATATCAAAAAGGTTTTGACAGTCAATTCTTCCAAGTGTAAAGCAATGAGAAATAACTTACGTATATTTTAATGAACGTCTGAAAGCCAAACTTATAAGCTTACCACAAATATTCACGATAATGATGAATAATTTTTCTACATTTTCATTAAAAAATACCGTCTTTTTTTTCTTACAATTTCCCACTAGAAGGCAGTCGATGGAAGGATTGGTTACTCGCTTCTCTCTTGCTGGGCGCTGTAGTGGGCGGATGGGCGGCCTTGCGGGCTGGCCGCGCAAGCCGCCACCAAGTACAACGTATGTTGCGTGATATGGAACAGCTCAGGAAAGCTGAAATGGCACTCGATGATATGCAAAAGGAACTCGAGAAGGCTCGATTGGAACAGGTAGGCGATAAATCGATGCAGATAACCAATAATGTGCGGGCCACGATAATAATGGACAATTTAATATTATTTTAAACATTTCGATTTCATCGAAATTAAAGAAGTACGAAATAGAATCTCTCGTTTAATTTTTCGAATATTGGAGTGTTCCATATTTTACAATGTACAATAATCTCATATATTTGTAAAATTGATTATTAGATAAAAAAAATATTATACTACTGCTTTTAATTCATTATACCTTTTTTGATAAAAGAAATAGAAAAGAAAAGATAGGTATATACGTCTTCAAACAAATTTATTAAGAATAGGCTTCTTAGGCATCTTAAGACGCCCTTTTCTCAAAATAAAATATGTGTGGCTTGACACAGTATTGCTTATCAACATCCAGATTTTGTTCTTGAGTTGAATTCTATCGTATCATAATAGTCTACATAGTTTTACAGATACAGTTATAATAACTAAATATTTTGACGAATACTAGATACAACCGTCTTCCTTAGTTACAAAACAACATTAAAATGTAAAATGTGAAAAGTAATAACATCACGTTTAAATAGTTGGTATTAAGAAATATGAAAAATATTGGAATTAACAAACAAATATCGAAGTGGTTATATAAAAAACAAATGAAGTTATTGTAATACGATTAGTTATTGTGACCATAAATTATTTTATTTCAGGAAAATGTGACAACCGAGAAGAAGAATCTAGAGAAAAAGTTAAGAGAGGCCGGTGATACGCCGCTTTTGAATTCTGCATCGTCAGATCTTGAAGTTACACAACTGAAAGCTGAAATAGAAGTAAGTATAATATAAATTAAATTCAAATAGACTTTTTAAGCTTTTACAAATCATCAATTCACAAATAAATGTTTTAGTTCTAAATTACAAGCCTTATTAAAACAGGCGTCTGGAGATTTCTAATTTTTTTTGCCTGCAGAGCTAATTTGCGTTATCAAACTTTATTTGCTATCTTTATTAAACGAATTCCAAAAAAAAGGAAAAGTATCTCAATTCGTCGGTGACATTTTTATTTCACTTTTACAGTTAATAGATACAGTTTGATTCAAATTAAACCATTTGTAAGACCTATTTTTTCCGTATCTGTAGATGCTCAGAGGTGAATTGCGTCGTGCTGAAGGTGAATTAGAAGACAGATGCTGGGCTCCCCCTCCGGGGTTACAGCAATGGCTGCAGCTGACACATGAAGTGGAGAATAGGGCGTATTTGAGGAAGAAGCAACAGGCTGATCTTCAGCTGCAGCAGGCTAGGGAGGCGGTGAGTCAAAACTTAGAAATATTAACCTTGAGATTCATATAATACTAACTGCCCCACGTTTATAGTTAGTGCTTCGACCCTATAAGTCGTAGCATTATGGAATATAGCCTATAACTTTTTTTAATAAACGGGCTATATATATTGTAAAAATAAATTTGAAATTGGATCAGTAGTTCCGGAGATTATCCTCGACATATAAACTTCAAAAAAAAAATTATCTCTTCATAATATTAGTATAGGTTTAACTTTAAAATTTAATCAACTATACTCATATATCATTTTCAAAGACGTCCATTGGATTAAATAATTGTCTGTATCATTGATTGTATTTAGTATACATAGTTATTAAGATAATAAGACTGATTTCCTAAAAGAATAGTAGTTTGTAGCCAAGTTAAAATATATGGAATTTACGTAAGCTTTCGACGTGTTATGTCATATAATTTGATTATCGTTGAATAAAAAAATCTTAATATAATTTTGGAAATTGAAATTATCTATAGATAAATCAATAACTTATATCTTAGGAAGAAATTATATCTATATCTAATATAACGAGTCTTATCGCGACTCAGTTAATCAGTCAGCTCGTGACCACGACGAATGCAACTTCGTCGAAACGTCGGGCAATAAAAAGGTATTACTACCATTTATCGTGATAAGACCCGTTATATTAAATATGAATAGTATAAATCGCGAAAGTTTAAAATATATGGATGCTGATAAGCAATATTGTGTCAACCCACAAAAAGTAAAATTTGGAGATAATCATATATTTTAATACTACGTCACCTTTTTAACATTATTCAATAAAATTTCAAGTCATCTAAACTAAATAAGTATGAAAAAAAGTTTCTTAACTCAGTGGTTCGAATTTCAGGTGCGTTACATATTTTGAAATTCATAAAATTATTTTTAATATTTAAAAAGCTATTATTAGATAACATATTAAATAAATCTATCTGCTTTTGATTCATTCTACATTTTATCAAAATAGAAAAGAAAAGATGAATATATACGTCTTCAAACAAATTTATTAAGAATAGGTGTGACATCTTTAGACGCCATTTTCTCAAAACGAAGTTCGTGTGGCTTGACACAGTATTGCTTATCAGCGTCCATATAGCAATTATATCTGTATAATATAATATTTCCTTGTTTCAGTGTGAGAAGTTACGCAAAAAACGGTCGAGTTTAGTGGGAGCATTCGTATCTACGCACGGAAAGTCAATAGATGATGTAGATAGATCTATAGTTGAGGCGCGTACTGCGCTCAATGAAGTTACACAGGAGTTACAGGTGGGATGTAGTATAATATTTGATGACATGTGTGAAATGGGCTTAACATTAAATGGTTCCTTATATATATTGGTGTAAATATGGGTAATATTGCAGTAAAGTCTTATCTTACAATTTATTTGAAATGAGTATTACAGCTTAACTGAAGAGTAAATGAATTATTGCCAGAGTAATTATAAGGCGAGAATTACATTTGTAAGTTTTTAAATAAGGCATTGACAATAAATTATTTCAGGTTTAAAGTAATGACAAACAACTTATTTTTAAAAGAGCAAAACTTATAAGTGTAATTCTAGCCTAACAAGCACGAATAGAAATACTACTAAATTTAACAATTAATTATTGAATGTTTTTAACAAATTTAACAAAATGCCTGCAGATGTTACCACAAAAATAACAAGTATATTAAATTTTGTGAACTATAACGCTTTATTACCATATCTAATATGTCTAAATTGTTTCCCTGTGCAACTACAACTAGACCGTTACGGATTTAACGTGGGTAAGAGTGTTGAAACAAGGAAGTTAGTATTTTTTCATTAATATGTGTATGTGTCATTTATATTGTGAAAGGAAAACCTTTATAATCTCATATATCGGCGATGGTTTGGATCGAAGAACAAGAAATATTTTGATACTTGATCTATATTTCTTTTATGAGGCTGAATTACCGCTACCTCCTCTATTTGGATAGAATTCGGTATTATAAAAGAAAAAATGGAACAAGTCGACGACAGACGAGAAGGCGAGATGAGGTAACGGAGAATGTGATTGATGTGTTTGTAATTTTTTTTTTCGTTTTTTTTTTTTTTATTTCACAATAAAATAAAGCTATAAAATTAACAATGATCCGTCAAGCATCAACCGCATAATGTTAGCTATCAATCATATGTTTTGTGTTGGAAATATTTTTTTTTTAATTTACTTTGATCGATTGAGTTTCTTAAGGACTCATTCTGGGACTATAATTACATCTTGTTGATGCTACAGAAGACGTTTTTTAAAACAATTAATGCGGTCATTTTAAATTAGTCAAATTTATTATATACTCAAAACCAAGTAATGAATAAGTTTAATTTATTTCTTATGTTAGAATTTTTTACAATTTTATATTTGATTCACTTTTATTATGGGTTAATTAAAACTTGCAAACCAGTGATATTATATAACTATATATGTTGTAAGCTCATGAATTTTAGTACATACCATGTCGTCCATTTTGGACGACGTTGCTTAGCAACCAGCTAGTGGCAGAATATAAGATGCGAGAGTATCTTCCAGCAAGATATTTGATGGGCTTTTCAAAGTTGGAAATGGGTACAGATTTTTACCGTAATATATCTATAGTTTTAAAACATCATTGTTGCAAACTAAATTAGAATTACTTCCATATTTCTAATGGAGCTGATTTTTTTAACATTGTAATTGTGCATGATAGTTGTCCTGTCAGTCCAATTTGAGATTAAACGTATTAAATACGAATTCTAAATTGCTTTTAGGAGCGAATGCACCGGTGGAAGCAAATCGAGCGTCTCTGCGGCTTCAACATAATCAACAACAACGGTTTGCAATTCCTCGAGAGCACTTTGTACAGAACAGCTAATGGACGACAAGGAAGAGGTGCGTTACAATCTTTTATTTCTAAGGCGAGAGTCACACTTGTAAGTTATACTCTCGTAATGACCTAGGTCACCTTACGAAAGCTGTTGCTGTCAATAATATAAGCACTGACAGTAAATTCTTAGGTTTAAAGGAATGACAAGCAACTTACGTAAATCTTTATGAAAGTCTGAGAGCGAAACTTATAGGTGTAATACGCGCCTTATTTTAAGTGGCACTTTATATAAAACAACACAGCTCCAATGATTAAGATTTTATATAATGAATTAATTTTTACTAAGGCAAAGCCTAGCATTGACTACAGCTCGTATATACGCTGGCTCGACCGGGGCAGTACCTCACTCTCACAGAATATCGACGTGAAGTAGCTAGTATAGCTGCCTTTCGAACGGTGTTTGAGAGAAATGGAAGCCCAAACCCTTTAGTTGATTTTTTTTAGTTTTTTCCTGTATTGAGAAATCTAAATATGAAATGAATTTTTTTCTGTAATTTCCAGTCCGCATGAGCAGTTCGCAAGACGACTTAAGCGTAGGAGACGATACATCACTGTGCGGTTCAGGTAAGCTCGACGATGCTTCGATATTCCACGAACACATCGACTAAGATTATTTTATCTCTATTGAATATTTGAATTGTACGCACAATCATACTTGATAAAATTTTGGATTGGTTTCCTAATAGAGGTTCTTCCTTCTAAATGGAGTCGTCTAATTATCTGTCTCATATCACAAAGTATTTACTTAATGTTCTGTATAATTTTGAACGTTACTTTAATACTTCTTTAAGTTAATAAATAAAATTTTGATTTGATTTTAATGTTAATCTTTTTCGTATTTGCAATTAGGGTTTAACTTTTTTTTAATCATAATACTTGCCATTCTGTTACATATGTAAAACACGGTCCATATGAGGCCAATTTCACGGCTTTAGTAAATAAGGAATAATTCATTTCTTTTTTGTATTTTTGTGCGTACAAATCAAATGTTCTTATCGAAGACATCACAAATTATATTCATAAAATTATTCTTAGAATTATAAAATTGGTTATGTTATCACAATCGCATGTATGCATAATATGTAAAAGATATAGAAATGGCTGCTTTGATTTGATAGAAAAAAAAATGTTTTTTTTTAATAGTTAGTTACACATTATTCAATCGTTCGTATTATGTAAATTGTATCAACAAAAAAAAATCACATCACAATTTAAGCGGTAATAGTTTTTTTATATAAATATTAAATTCGAAAAAAAATCTATTATTTTTAATTAATTTTTTATAAAATATTAAATATAAGTAATTTAATTATGAAATTTTATTCACAATATGTTATTTAATTTTGTAGCTTTTAAAGGTAGTAATATTTCTTAAATTTTTTAATAAAAATAACTTGACGAAGAAAAAAAAATTATGAAATGAATTCTATTTGTACTTATTATTTCTTTTTTCACTTATTAATTGGGTATAATTGTTAAATAAAAATAATGATTAAAGGCTCAAATTATTATATAAAAAATACTTAAAATTCTTGCACCTCGACTGGTGTTTTGATAATTAAACGATTATTTTATTTTACTAACATAATAACTAGTTAAAGAAAAATCACAAATTAAGTCAAAAGTGATATTAATATCAAAAGACATTACAGCTAACAATATTTTAATTAATTACCGAAATGATTAAAATTTTTATTGATTAATAACTTAAAAAATATTTTATATATATTTTTTTAATTTACTTAATATAAAGCTCAAAACTCGTGACCAACTAACTGTATTGAGTAGCTCTATTAGACTTAAGAAGGCATATATGTTTGTATACACGTAAATTATAAGAAAGATGGATCTTTATAATTTTTATAAAAATTATACACTTTTTTTTATTTAAATGTGATATGACAATTTATAAAAATAGGCACTTTGTCATAAATCTGGATTATATTTAAATATAAGTAATGAGAGTACATTTCTCTGAGTTCCTGTATCGATCTTAAAGTTAAAGTTATGTCGTCGTATTAAGTGTTACATTTCAATTATAAAAAGTAAATAATAAAATACTTTAGAACATCTTCAAGAAAACACTTTCAATTATAATATTGACCGTAAAAAACTAAAATAAGTATTCGACGTAAATTATTTGTACAGAGTAGTAAAATTATTTTGTTATCTTTTTATTTAATTATTACAAAAAGCTATAGAGTTAATTTTAAATACAATACAAAAATTGTATTTAAAAATAACGTGTTGAAGATTTATTTTTTTGCCAGTAGTAAAGCATCCTTGCAATGTCCTGCCATAAAGCCTTATAAACTAGAATCGTTAATACATTTTACCTGAATTCATGTGAAACGCTTGAATTGAAACGCTTAGTACAAAATGGAACATGTCTCAAATATTTTGTTGTATTGTAATCGCTATAGATCTTTAGTATATAATATTTATTTTTGTTACCATAGATGTATTTGTAATTTCATTAGATCGAATAAATGATTTATCACGAAATACCATGTCATCACAATCTGTAGGAAGCTTTCAGGCTTTATATAGTAATGCACATGACCTCATGTGACAGTTAGAAAGCATGTATGGAGTAGTCCTTATTTTTTTTTATTTGTACGTAATTTAGCTTTGGGTGTGGGCTATTTTGTCCTTGTGCATGTTGTCTATAGTTGCATTTATTTACCATCTCGTAAGAAAACATATCAGTTTCTTGTAGTCATCGTCTTGCTTTATTTTAAATTTATTTTCGCGCCAATTTCTACAGAATCCTACTTTTTATCATATGTGTTATTTAAATGAAGGTTTAAGTAAATCAGGTAATTGAATACAAATAAAAAACATGAAATATTTTTAATATCACAATAACTATTTAGATAATAAAAATTATCAACAGTTTTTATAATTTTTATGACTAACTTATAATAATAGACTAAACTCCTGTTCAATGTCGTACTTATCATAAAACATAATGTTTTTTGTGTACAATTAGGTAAGCGAAGATTTTAACTTATATTAATGCACCAATGTAACAAGAGTACCAACACAATGACATTACATGTTTTAAAGTAACAAACGAAATTCGTACAATAACTTAATATTTTTTTCACCTTGTGATATACCAAAATATCGTAATATAAATTTACCTCGCAAAAATCAGTGGTGATTCTAACACGGATTGTCGGTAGTATTATTTATAGTGTTGCACTAATTAACGATCACTGACTTTTATCATCTAATAAAGTTCGAAACAATTTAGAATAATATCAATTATTTTTTGGATATTATGCCATCGACAATCGCCTTTTTGGGCGCCATCACTACTCATATCATGTACATTATTAATAAATAACTCCACATTATTTCATTACATGTGTTACGGGGAATACTTCTAAGTTTTAGCCAATTTATTTATGCACGTTTGAAAGCTTTTTGACGATTGTGATTTTGTTTTATTTTTTTTTTTTTGCCCTTTCCGGCTTTATAGTATTGCAAGGTTTTCTCCCCTTTCCATTGACATGGCAACACTGTAATTAAAAGGTAAGATTTGTTTTATATGGTATTACTGGTGACGTCGCTTTTTATAGTATTTACGGGGATTTATTTCATACATGCTTTTAACTTGTGCATATGAATAGGAAATAACACATTGTATCGTTATTACATTAGATTTTAAGTTGGTTTATGTAAATTGAAGTTATATATTAATGCATGTAACAATAATAAATAAATATAATCAGTGAAAGATATAAAGATTAATTAGTTGATGCTAAATAGGTCATACCAATCTAACAACATTTAAATAAAATTAATTTTGTAACATTTTAAGGTATAATTTTGTTGTTGTCAATGTTTTCTTTTTTAGTCTACGTAGAAGGGTATACACGTATAACATATATATTATTATAATTCTAGTGACGGATAACTTTGGCTGGCGTGAAGATTCATCCGGTAGTGAAGAGCCTGATGCACCCCATTATCCTCTAGATCTAAGATTGGCTGAGGCTAGGCAAGTATTCATCTTTTGTTATACATATATACAACATATATATGATTAATTTTTTAACGAGGCGTGGATGGCTAAATCCGAATCTAGAAGAATTTGGAAAAGGTACTTAAAGGCACCTGGGGGCCGATTATGATGAAAATTGACTGCATCTGTAGTTTTTGCAATATTAATTTTCCTAGGAACCGAGCTCGCCCATTTAAAAAATCACACCTGTGTTGTGTTTTACCTCATTCGTTTGTGTCACTTACAAGGTTGAACTTCTGGGAAGTAATTATATACGACAAACTAAAGGAAAAGGCTTACTTTTTACAAAATGCTATAAAATTCTTACATTAATTAAACCTTCAAATAGTCAAAGAATTAATTAAAACTCAAAAATGAACATTTGAAATTAGAACTTAATGTATATTTCAAAATTTATATAATATCAACAAATTATGCGAATAAAGTTGTATCCGTTTTTAAAACAATTTTCTATTCGTAAAATTAAATACTTAGGTGAAATCTTATTAATTTTACAAGTTTTTTTAATCACATGAAAAAAATTGAGTTCAACAAAATTGAAACCAAAAATTTGAATATAAAATTATTTCACAGATTACAATTAGAAGAGAGGCTGGCGCAAGAGGCGAGAGAAAAGAGACAAGAGGAGAGGCGGCCGGAGGATAGGAGAGGTTTGGACGAACGCACGAGGAGTTCGTACAATGACGTAAGAAAGAGTCCGATAGAAGATCGGAGGAGGGATCCCGTCCACTTTATACTGGGTGGTGATAAGTGAGTATTTATTATTTGTATAGTTTGATGAAGATGTTGTTTTTTTTTAGCCTGGTAATTCGTTTTATTTTTTTTTCTGCAATAATTTCCAATTCTTCTCTTTTCACTGTTGTTTTCGAAGTATAAAACATTTTAAGAATTAAAAATTTCTTTATTAATAATATTACTCGCCTTAACGGGAGAGGAGTCCTTTGCACGTTGGAACATTTATACGCTGTAACTTTACATTTATAATAATTTGTAAGAAGCTTATAGTAACCAACCGCGTTCCAGTGTGAACTGGACCGGCGAGGAGCTGCCGCGCGCCTCGCACTCGCAGTCCCAGCCGCAGCTGCGCGGGCCGGCGCGCGCGCCGCTGCCACCGCCGCGCCGCGCGCCGCCCGCCGGCCCCATGCAGCGCTCGCGCAGCTCCGACGTCGTGCGCCCGCAGCCCGCCCTCACGCCCTCCCCGACCGCCGAGGACGAGCTCGCCGCCCGGCCCTCGCGACCCCCGCCCACCCCCGACGAGTACAACCGCTCCGCGCGCCTCCAACCTGCCCCCGAGGAGCTTAACCGCTCCGCGCGTCCCCAGCCCACCCCCGAAGAGGAGTCGACCGACTCCTCGCTGGTCGAGGACGATGGGGTTCCGAAGCCGAGGAGACGCAGGATACATCTACCCTTCGGCAAGAAGACCAAAACGCCCGCGTGACCGCTTTCTTTTCACAGACAAACTTATATAACGATTGACAAATTGAGTAGACAAGTTTTCGTTTGACAAGTTCGATGTATTGAAATGATCACGTGACAAATCGAATGGTTAACTTTTATTAACCTTTGATTTGTCAATAAATGAATCTGTCAATCGCTTCGTGTATCCATACTTCGGCAAGAAGGCCAAAACAGCCGCGTTAGCGATTTCTATTAATAGACAAACTTTTACAAGGATTGACAAATCGACAAATAAATGTTCGCAATATATAAAGATAATCAAGTGAATAATCGTATGCTAATTTGACATATATTTTGACACGTCAATGAAAAAATTGTCAATCGCTTTATATGTTTGTCTAGGCTGAGTAAGTTTTGGTCAATTGAAAATCAAGATGATCTGTTATAGTGGCCATTACTGATACCTACGTAACATTCGTCTAACCAATATTAAAGGTTAACTATCAAATTTGTCATTTAGATTATAAAACAACGGATAGTGGTCATATTTTAACAATTTTCATATTGAAATTGTGCTATGCGTATTTCATCAGCAAGAGATAGGTTTACAACGCATCTACACAACTAATGACCATTTCAAACACAATATTTAGACAAATCGTTATAAATAATATACAATATAACAAACTGAAAATGGAGATTATCTTCGATTTCCAATTGATAAATTTATAATCGGCCGCACGTTCAAAAATTGAAAATGATATATTTCCTTATTTATTGACCGAGTGAAAGATTTCGATAGCTTCTATCCCTCTCTGATATTATTTGGTGATTGATTCCGCACGTTTGCCATTCGGTTTTTGAATTGCACATATTGAATCTTATTTTTATATTTTGAATAGTTTCTTTTTTTTACATTTTAAATGATTCCATCAGATGTACACTTTCGTCTTTTACTTTGTAATCAAATAGTTTTGCAATGTGTGATATTTATAACAATTAATGATTAATTTATAAACCGTAGTGTACAATGTTATTTTGAAACGGATCGTGTCAATTTCGTCACCTTTATGTAGTTTTTGGAATGTTTTATGGAGCTTAATTTTTTTAAATTTGATTTTTAGCTTGTATTTTAGATAAGTTTAGGTACAATTCAATATTTTTTACCCTTTATTTTAAAATTTATAAATCGAAATATCCAATTCTGCTTCTCTATTCTGCTCTTCTTCCATTTCCTTAGATACTTCAATATATATTGAAGTATGAAAAAGCAATATTTTATTTATATTATACCGTTACAATTAAATAATAAAACTCCTATTATAGAATAAGTTAAATTTAAGTTTAGTAATAAATATCCTAAAAGGCTATATACTTAGTGAAAATTTTACAAAATTATACTTAATAATAACGAGTAAGAGTTAGATTTGTATTTTATTATGGTTTTTTAAATTGAAAAATTAAATTGAAACGAGAATTATAGTGTGTTTTAAATTATTATACATTAGGATCCATTGTTATCTGCTAAGTTTTCAGTTCTCGAATATCAGTAACATGTGAATGTCCAATGTGAGTTAATAGTTTTTAATAAACCGTAAGATACTTTTTATACATCATTATACACGTCTCAAACTTAAACGGATGATAAGCAATAATGTGTCAACCCACAAAGTCAAATTCCCAGATATTGATGTATTCTAATAATGCGTCACGGATTTAACAATTCGAAAAATTTTAAAGTCCTCTAAACTAAATAAGTACGGAAAAAAGTTTCTTAATTTAATGTTTTGAATATTGAAAGGTGTTTCATATTTTTATAATATGTAATAATCTCATATAGTTGAAAAACCTATTATTGCATAAAACTTTTTATTACGCTACAATACCAAACTGCTTTCAATTATAATAAATTTTCTTATCAAAATGGAAAAGAAAAAAATTATATATACTTCTTCAAATTTAAGAATGGGTTGGACATCTTTAGACGCCATTTTCTTAAAGTCTGCGTGGCTTGACACAGTATTGCATCAGCGTCCAAATATCGGTTGTGTTTTTGCATAAAATTGTTATTTCATATGTAAACTTTTATCCATTGTATGATATATTTTAATGAACATAACTATATCGCATCATTCCCTGTTTTTATGTAGTTTGATAGCGATATAATTGCCCTTTAGCTGTAATATAGAATAATTTATAAGGCAATATGGTGCTAAATGAATATTTTTCAGACTGAAAACCATAAATTGATCAAGTTGATACTTAATATTCGTGGTTTATGGTACAATGAATTGTATTGTTGATTTTTAATTATTTGTACTTATAACAGCCAGATGAGAACCGGTGAGTATTCAGGAGTGTCTCCGAAGAGAATCTCCGTGTGTCAAGCGTTAGCAATAACGTATTTAATAGTACTTAATAAATAATAACCATTTACGATATAGCACCTTAGATAGTGACTTAATTTATGCGTGATCAAAATGGCGCCAAATTTTTGGCAGTTCGATGCAACATCCCGTTTTCAGTTCAAAATAGCCTAATTTAGGTATTAATTATCTTTTCATCGTCAAAATTGTTAGTTAAACGTCACAGAACTGCGATAATGTTGCAGTGTTATGGACGATTGGTTGCGTTGGTTTTACAGTACCGGCTTTGAGAATGGAAAGTTTGGATATAGCTAGGCGGGACCCAGCTGAACGTGTAGTGTATAGTGTTAATATAACACCGAAAGTATTTTAAATATCTGGTTAAACGCTTTTATTCTTCTAAAGTTGGTACTGCGGTTATACTTCCTTAGGATCAATTCTTGCTAGCGTAGACTAAGCGCACTGAAACGATCATCGTCGAACTAAAAGTTTAGAATTAAAACTGCAATTTCACCCCTTAGGTAATGTAAAAAACGATAATCTATTTCAGTGAATTTTAACGAACCCTAACACGATACTTCTGCTGTAGGTTAGTGGGAGTTGTGTATCCTAATACCAGGTGATACTGCAGAAGCGGGTCAAGGTTACAACAATGTTACTTTATAATTTTAACATCATTCATATTATAGTCAATTTTGAAGCATTTGGACCAGTAGAAGTTTTTCGGACCCTTTCAACTACTACAAAAGACCTGATGATGGTGATGAACGAACCTTCAAACGTCTAAAAGCTCTTTATAAATTATAGCTAAGAACCATCTTGTTTAGATCAGCTTTCAAACAAAACGAAACCGCATCGAAATGAGTCCATTCGTTTGGTAGGTACGATGCACAGACAAATGCACAGATATATGTACATACACATCAAAGTTATATCACTCCTCTTTTTTGGTCGGTCTTAATGAAAAAAGTATGTGTCGCCTTCTTCGAAGATGGCGGTTTTGCGAGGTACTACATTCTTGCAACATCGTTTTAATTGTAAAGGAATTGATGCTTCGATTCGCTTCGAATCTTCGCTAGCATGAATTGATCTTTAGTGGTCTCGTAAAAATTATTTCAATGTTAATTAATGTTTCTTTTACGACCAATTAGGAATGATGATAAGCGAATTTCAGATCTGACAGTTGTGTAACAAAAAGACAAATCGTGATAAAAACGTTGTTACTTATAAAATAAAATTGATCCTGAAAATCTTGTGTATTATTATAATGAAACCTTTCCTTCTTCTAAATTAGTTTTAAAATGACATAATGCTATTTATATAGTTATGTCCAAGCGTAATCTACAAAAATAGTTACCATTCATGTAATTATTAACTTCACTGTTGCGTATTAATTAAGGCTAATAATGGCTTTAAACCATTGGTTTATTAGGATCACACGAAACTATTCTACACAAAAAATATGACTTATAAAAAAAATAAAACTAATATGTTTCCATAAAACCATCTTGCCTAACGGTCAAAATTTTTTATAAATGGAATAATGTCTTCTGGGTCAGTCTTCCACAGGGATCAATTCTGGGGCCATTTCTATTTTTATTATACATCAATGATCTACCATTTTATGTAAAAAAAAGTATTTGTGACATTGTATTGTTTGACGATGTAAACAATTCATTATCACGGAAACCAACTGGTTTACAACTGAGAATTTAGTTTTAAATACTAATAAAACTAAATGTTTAAAATAAATATTAAATGCGTTGATTATATAATCAAAGATTAAATGTCGAAAATTCGTAGCTGTCAGAAAATTACGTGAAAATGATGATAAAGTTTCATACTTTTTATCGCATGTCAAAACTGTTACTTCAATTTGAAATTATAATGCTCCCAGATGAATCCAAGAAATTATATTAATAACAATCGGGCAAGATATAATCTAATAATATTTATTAAAACACGTAACTTATACGTTATCAATATCGGTATTTTGTATATTATTTATTTGTGGTTTAGTCTCGTAGTAGAAATCTACTTGAGGATTGTCAATGGAAGATGTTGAAGATCTGTCTTCTAAAATATCTTCTATAACTTGCATGACGCGTGTTTTGAAAACCCTCATCTGCCTGTCCGACATGCTCTCTAAATCAGGCAATAAGCTAAGTAGAAACATTTTTTTCGGTTGTTGTTCAAGATCTTGACTCGTTTCTTTCCTGGCTTGTTTGGCTTTGAAATATTCAAGAACTTCCTCATCTAATGAGTTTTTTATATTGCGATCTTTTTTCTTGGACACTGTTAAAGACGAGTCTGACGGTGTCGGTAATGAAAATGGTGATGGTGTTAATAGTGATGGCGTTGGTTCTAGTTCTGATTGTGATGGCATAGGTAATGAGACAGGCGCTGACAGCGATAATGTTGATGCCGTTGGTAGTGGCTGAGTCTGAGAAGGGGTATAATGATTATGCTGTGGATTCGTAATCTGAGAGCCTGTGGATGTCTGAAATTGTGAAGCCGTTGTTTGCTGCCCAAATGAGAAAGTACTGTTTTCTTTTTCGCTGTCCTCGGTGTCATTCGTATTCATTGGCGTTGGAGCATTATCAGATACAGAAACATTTGTCAATTTTATAAAAGGTAATGTAAATTGCATTACTTCGCTTAAGTAATATGGTTTCTTCTTTTTTGTTCCACAGCCATTTTTTCCTGGTTTCAGATTTCTTACGAATACATTGCGAATATTTCTCCACCTCTCTTTACATTCTGCTCCTGAAAAATTTTTTATATATTTTTTTAATATTTCTATTTATTTCAGATACTTAGGTGACGGATGTACATTTTCGAAACTGGTATTATTTCGCAAGAGCAGATAATTGTTTTGTTGTTGGTAAACAAACGATGATTTACCAGAACCAGATGAAGCAGATCTTATTTTAACGTGACAGTCACAATAGAACGAATGTTACAAACTATACAATCACTTGATAGCCCCCCATATACCTTACGCCGATTGAGCGCAAATATATGATAAAACAATAATACTGTTAAGTTATCTCTGGGGTTTTAGTAACTAGTTTATTCGTAATTATGAATATATTTCTGAGAGTAAAGACGAGCAATCTATCCTAGAGAGAGGGAGGGTGCGTACTGCCGATATATAATATTAACTAACTGATCAACGAGCTACCATAGACAAAATACAGTATTATTTACTTTTATGATATATTCCTAACAAACACCCTTTATAAATTATTGTAGAAACCGTTGTTATTATTTGAAATGTACAACTAACATGTTAGAACCGTAACAGAACTCGAAACGTTTTTATCTACAACAATATCTCCGAATTTGACACTGCATCCAAATCATACCATTTAAATGTGCTAAGGGCCTGTAGTTACGGAGAAATTTTTAGAGCTTTGGCCATTAAGCACTGGGTAAAAAGCAATAAATTTACCATACAACTACCTTGTACATTACCGACAGATAAAACTGACAACTTATTTTCATTTATTTATTTTTATTTACATGCTTTTTTGTCGGTGACGAAGCGATTACACTATTGAGATATTTAACGCTTTTGCCAAGGAACAGGAGCAGAAAAACAGTTGAGTGGTCGTTTGACATGATGACAGCATATTTGGTTATTGGAAGCAATGCAATTCGATGACATCATATAATATCATCAAAGCTACCTCTGTTTTGTATAATTATGTTCGGAAAAAAGGAGTATTCCTTACAGTATTTAAAATATTAATACTCAATCGACACGTTTTATACAGAGGGCATAATTTTATTATATTTTAATGTATATATTTAACAAAATAATTGCTATTAGAGCCAAAACTTATTTTCTTTTACCGACATAACTATCAAACATCTAACCGTACTGTAGTGCCTGTAATTACGAGTAGATGGGTTCACCCTGCGGACGAAATTAGGCCGCCTGACTTTAACTTCAAAGCTTTCTTTCGTTTCACTTCCTTGGCAATATGAACAATTATTGTAGAGTAGACGGCAGAATATTACACACCAAACCATAAAGGATATTATCCGCTTCGAATCGCATGTTGTCATCCCTGACCCAAGAAAAACTAACAATTCAGTATTTATTAAGCTAAAACTGTTACGTTTATAATAATTATTGTATGATATATCTCAAAAATGTAATTATAAAAACTGAATCCCTAAAAATATTATAAATTTCATACTAGATAAATCCATTAAGTTGTTCCCGCCGTGTGTGTGCCGTTATATTCGATTCAATTATTTAACTATATGATTCTTTACAAAACTGTTCTGTCATTTACATCATTCTTTTTTTAATGTGCCGACTTATTTTACTAATGTTACATTGACCGAAAAAAAATAAAAAGCACTTAATGCAGATTTTAATTTGGAAATGAACAAAATATGTTTTCTATACAAAATGTTAAGAACTCTGAGGCTTTAATAAATATTTGTACAAGGGTCACAAGAAGAATATTTACAAAATTTTTATAAACGCTATAAATAACAGATTTTGGGTGTTATATCATCTCTGTAATATAGTTCGCATCAAAACACAAGCATCTACACATAATATGTATAGATGATAGTCTACACATATTATGTGTAGATGTTTGTGCAAAAGACAGTGTCAAGATGTCACATATGGTGAGTGAGTAGTGACAGAGAAGCCGCCATACAAAAACCGAAGCTAGCCGAGTACCTATTTCTAAGGTTCGATATTCCTTTATAACATTGGCGAAATAATTTATGTTCATATGGCACAACTAAAAGTCATTAACCTAAAGAAATGAAATGGAGGTTCAATTTAGAATATTTTCTGCCGCGTACACACGATTTGTTTTAATAAAAATAATTTTACTTACCTGTCAAATTGAATTTTTGTCCAATTTGAAACCACGCTTTATCCACAATATCCTTCCTCACGTAATCAGGTAATTTATAGTTGTATAAGCAAGGATATTTTTCAACCTCGAGTACAAATTCAAGATTTACTTTTTGTTCGGACGCCATTTTTATACGACGCGTATTCGACTCGCGTAACAAGCAACTAGCCCGATTAGTAGCATGTGACTGACGTCAAGCGCGTAGTCGATGCGTCGCGTCGTGGGCCGAATTATATGCCATTAACCGAAGAACTAAACCGAAAGGAAATTACATGGCATCGAGCAGTTAGCAACTAGTAGGATGTGCGTTCAAAATGTAAAGCGCCTGCCAATAGCCTCGTGGGAGAATGGTTTAAATTATATCATAGCTGTTGTCGCTTGCGGATGCGAATAGTTACTGCTCCCCTTGTATGGGCGTGATATTATATTGCCTCAAAGTTTCTTCTATATATCGGCTATTTTAAATTTCTAATCTAATTGATAGATTCTAAGTCTAGTCTTCTGTCATTATTTTTTACGTTGCAGATTTTTACGCGACGCGACGTTACAACTTCTACGTCGCGTGTCGTAATGTGCCACGAAGTGAGGTCGCATCGTATTTTAATATTGAAAATTAGCGGCTAAAAATACGGCAAAGCGACATCGTGCGGCCATGTTGCTCGCTTAGTATAAAAATGACCACCAAAATTGGTGTGATACCAGTTTGCTAAGCTAGTAATTAAAATTTTGTTTCATATAATTATGTGGTACATAATATATAATTTTAAAATGAATACTATAACAATTATATCAATATTTTGTAACGTTTAAAGTTTAAGTCCTCGCGTTACGAACTTTGTTAAATGTTGCGCATATACATACATAAAATATGACCATCTGAAATAATGTAGCTTTTAATTTGTATTCTCATGGTACTGTAATTCTTAAAATTGGTTCAGTGATTTCGATGTTACCTTCGCAAATACAAAATTCGAGCTTTATATTAGTAAATAATGACTTACGATACTATATTTATCTTTTAGTCATCAGATTGACAAAAATAAAACTCATAGTATCTCGATCACGAATTAATTACACAAGTATTAGAATATACTAAAAACTATTAATTTATTGCGTGGGTTTGGTTGCGTACAAACGCACCAAATTATAAAATTCAATAAAAGACATTCATTTTAAAACTAAATTTATTTTTAAAAATGTTGTGTACAAATATCCTAGTAGCTGGTGTATGCGATAGCTCAACGCTTCTTATACCTGATTTTCATTTTCTTGATTTCTTGCACCTCACTGTGCTTTGTTTCTATGCAACGGTACAATATTTCGGCTTAAAAAATGATTACATTTATAACTAGTATACAGTCTTAAAGACAGTTAAACGTTATGACAGCTGCTTACACAACTTACAGCCAATTCAATTACATCACAATTGTCTCGCTAATATTATTTAGAACCAAAATTGTTTGATTGAAACAATCAAAATTATCATTTGGATTAAATACTGTCAGTAATTCGATATGATTAGCGACTACGAATTGTAATCGCATCTTTAAATAGGACTTTAATAACAGGCGGATAAACTTAATGAGAACGACAAATCAGTATCCAGAAGGAATGTTAAAAAGAACTTTTTAAATTAACTCAAATAGAACTTTGCAAATTACTTTAAAGATATCAATATAAAGATGAGATACGATAAAATCGGGATCGAATTTTAGGTGGGTGAAAGTATAACGGCATGAACAAAATGAAAACGCCTTTCGAAACGTAATTTAGTGCGATTATCGATCCGAGCTCCCGTCTGCAGTATTTTATATAGCACCAAGATGCGATTTCAGGTAAAAAGCAATGATATTATATAAATATAGATACGTTATACGACCATGGATGTTGTCACCCAGATTGCCGACCACTTTGGACTTGGAAGAGTTTGCTTAGCAATCAGGCAACGATTGAATTATGACAAGCGAGTTTCTTTAGGCCAACAAGACAATTGACGAGCTTGTCAAAGTTGGGAATCAGTACAGATTTCTATCGTGAAACAGTATGAACATATCTATATACTTATAAAATATCATTGGGTAGAAAGAAAATGTATGTCAGTTCGACAAATTCGTCTCGCACGGCCGCTACTGCTGTTTACATTCCGCGGGAGTGTCGGCCTTGCCGTGCTTCTTGCCTCGCCGCCGCGGCGCCGGCTCCTCGTCTTCGCTCTCTTCCGTCGAACATTCCTCGTCCTCCTGCTCATAGAGTTCAAAATCAATTCCGTACTCGCTCGCATGACGCCCATCATAATTATAAGATGTCGCCGTGGATAGTGCAAAACCGCGTAACTAACTTTAGTAATAAGGTCAAAATATTTAAATCAAATGTTAATTTTCACTATTGATAAAATTGTATAATCGATATTTTGAAATTTAATATTAAACATAAATCAATTTTAACTTATTGTCGGTGACACTTCATCGCGTGAAAGAAAATGATATGCTCATTTGGCGCTATTTTTGTGAGTAATGTAATTCAATATGTGGTTCAATCTAGACTTTATAGGAAAAGCTAGATACGCGGTTTTGCAGTATACCTGTCGATATAGTGATCTCTAGTGATTTAGACTGTGTATCCACTAAAGATGTGCGTAGAAGGTAACGAGGCTGTGGAACGGCGCGTAGCTGAGCGGTGGGTGAAGACGTAATGGGTTTTAGTCTACTGGCGGTGGGAATGCCAACTTGTTTGTGGTAAAATAGTATATTTTAAGATATTTATATGAAAATATATTTATTTAATATATGTTTTTCTAAATTAAAAGGGTCGTATCATTATATGTTAGTCAAGAGTTTTATTTAGGCGCTTTCATAAATTTTTAAATTAACGATTTGTTAGTAGATTTTGGATGTTGAAAATATAGTATTTTTACGGACTATATATTTTTAACAGTATTTAGTACAAAGATCTGAAATATATATTATAGTACGGTTGGCAACCCTGACTGATGTTCTAGCAGTCCATCCTACCCACTGGTAAATTTTCCTTGCAATCCGCCTGGACACCTTGCACACCTAGTGGATACGTAGCCTAAATAATGCACTCGCCACGTCGACCAATTCAGATCTTTTGTGTCGACACTGTTTAAAACTAACCGCTTGAATCTGAAGACTCAAGGAAATGAATAAGTCGCTTGGGCTAATTAAGCCGAAATTACGTAAATTCTGCAACCATCTGCTGTCGACGCTCACCGTAAATTAAAATAGCATGCAAGATAAGGTGTAAAATAAAACACATGAATAAAAAGCTTACAATTTTAATGTCATCGGTACGACATCATGCCAAAAACATAAAAGCCATAACCATATGTAAAAAACTAGCTCGAGCTGCTATGACGTTAATCGTATTATGCTCAATTCGATAGAAAAGTTACATAAATAAAAAATATACATCTATATTCCGACCTAACTATTGTTTAGTCATTAATACATCTCCGAGAGAAAGATCACAGTTTTCAATGTTCTAGTGATGATAAAATGCAGTTTGGCACTAGAGAGATTCAGGAGGCTGCGATCGATACAAATGGAATGACAACTTAAATTTCATTTAGTAGGAAACATCGAATAGCCTTAGAAGATAATATATCACATGAAATTTAATAGTACACAAACGAATACGTAAAATTCGTAAACAAAAAAATACACACTATTACAATAATTAATGTATAATAATAAATAGAAACGAGAATTGTATAACTATTCTAGAAATGCAATATAGGTATTCGTAAACGCGTTACCGTTAACATGCATTACAATTAAGGCACCTTTACATTTCTCGCTGCGAGATAGACAAAATATAGCGCTCTTTGAGCTCATTTACACAAACACTCGCGTCTAAAACATATTTATCTACTCTAAGGATAAACCATGCATAAACGTAACAAAAAAAATGCGAGAAGTTATCTTAATTAAAGTCTAGCGCTCAAATACTAACAATTTATAAATGAACATCCAAAAAAACAGCTTACTGAACGCGGAAAACTACTCTAGGATATCATTCACTTCGAAGTGACTGAATTTTGTCATTAGAATGGTCAGATAAGAGAATCCAAGAGTAGATTTCCCATCGCATTCCGTTTTAGAATATTGACTCATCGCCCTGCGAGATAATTTAGATAGATATAGATCATTTTTGGTACAATAAGTTTATGATATGGGACAGATATGACCGCGTCGAAGGCAAAGCCACGCTCGCAATGTGCAGAAATGAGTCGTCATATGGTCTGACCTCGAATCATGTATACAACCCTTATAATCTACGTACAAATTGACCCTTTCAATACTCCTGGTACACGGTATGTACCAGACTAATTGATTTAATCAGGTTTACATGGATTCGGTACCATTCGGTGGTCTTATTTGTACCAAAACCCATACTAATCCCTTTTTCTCGTTACTAATATTAAAGATATTCCCGATCTATATCAAAGATGATCTTGAAAGGGTTAAGTGTGATTCGAGCTCAGAGTAGTGGCTATTGATAGACGCTAGTAACGCTAAGGGCGGATAGGTGTCGCATCAATCTTCCGCATCAGAAACCTCCTCGGTACCAGAATCCTCGTCAGAGTACGAATCCTCCTGAAAACAAATATACCGCTTTTGGTCGAGCCGCCAATAATTAGAGTCGCCAACTTTTTATTTCCGAGAAAAATAACGTATCACATGCTTTGAATAGGAATAAAAATATTTGTAAGAAAAGAAAAGTAATTTTCGAATGTATGTTTTTATTTTAAAACATTTTAGCGCGCTTTTAGCACTATAACATTTATATTTTCTTTGAACGTTTCAAAACTTCTTGAAGTACAATAAAAGCAGAGAGACAAGGAGCACTTTCACAAAAAGTATTTTAACATACATATCTTATGCGCAAGTTAAAATTATATGTACCGAAAATAAAATAGGATACGTTATTATATAATTCGGTTGGCAACCCTACCAACAATCCAACCAGACGGAGATACCTAAGGCGAGAACTACACTTGTAAGTTTTGCTCACAGACTTTCGTAAGATTTACATAAATTACTTTCAGTGACATATTTATAACAGTTAAAACTTACACATGGTTGCCTAGGTAACTGTTACGAGGTTAAAAAAATATTTTATTTTATATACTTACAAGAGTAAAACTTGCAAGTGTAATTCTCGCCTATAAGTGATACGATAATTGAAACCGTCAGCTCAAAAGTAGCTCAACCTAGTTAGATTATTACACATCATACATTTTATTTCATAATTTAAAGCAATTGTAAATTTTACATCGGACGACTATATTAACATTATTAGTAATATAATGGGATTCGTCTGAATATAATTACTAGCTTAGGCCTATCTCGCACAGCTAAAACGTCTCTCTAAATTTATTTTAAATTCGTAATCAGAATTTCTAATGTTTATAAACAGAAAATAATACTCTGAAAAAATCAAAATATATGAGTGTAGTTGATTAGAAAGCAAATTTGTTTTGTATGAATTCAAAGAGACAATTCAACTGTTTGTGGCCAGCCTTATATTTTAATATAAATTAACTTAATTTTACATGATAAATAAATATTTTAAGTACCATTTGTATATTCTATCATTCATATTTCTATATACAAGGTTGCGCCACTTTTGGTGATTCAAAAATAAAATTCAAACCAATATGAATACTGTACCTTCGTCTGATTTCGATGTGAAGGCCGGACTAACGTTAAGAGGAACTACACACTACCATGCAAAATTGCACATATAAGCATATCGCTATCAGATGGCTGTAGAATTTACTTATTCGTTTCATGCATATGAGGAGATACTTTAAGCCAGTAATGCGAAATTCAAATAAAACGAATTTTTAATTCATGTATAGCAAGTTCAATTTTAAGAAAAATCAATTATGAGTTCAATTAGCTTATTAACTTGCTGTACAGTACATTTACATATTCTAAGCGTACACAGGATAAAAAATGGTGTATAAAATTTTACACAACTTATGACGATTTCAGTCTACTGCTACATTTAGCAGTAGACTGAAATCGTTGAACCCCTCCCTATCTTTTAGTACTGATTGAGGACAAAGAGATGAGACAATACAGATTTAAATGATCATTAAACTGGACTACGAAAGCAGTATATTATTCTCAATTAGACCAAACGATTAAAAATCGATCTATTAGAAGACTTTTTAAAATTATTTACCTATCAAGTAAAACAATACAATATACCATAATTAGTAACTAAAAGTTAAGAGAAACCGATTCCAAAAGCAAAATACATAATTATAATTACTGAAATGATCTACTTAATTCAGTCACTTTGATTTTAAAATCAAACTACTTAACCGATTGTGATAAGAAAATCTGTGACATCTATGGGTGAGTATACCCTTACGAAAAACGTACTCAAGAAATTGAGAATATCCCTTTTGGAAAAAGTCGGCTATCATCTCCCCGATGTATGACATATCTCCCAATGTATTTATCCTGTGCACGTCAGCACTACACTCCCGAGACACCCACCTCCTCCTCGTAGTCGTCGTCGTCGTCCTCGTCCAGCCCCTCGCCGGTGTACAGCAGCACGGCGCGGGAGACCACACGCTCACGGATGTAGTGACCCACTTCGAAGTCAGCTGTCAGCAACGCCTGGGGATTATTGACAAGATTAGATTTGCAATCAGCAACAGCATCATTTTTATTTTATTTAAGGCTCTCCAATAAAAAATAATTTCAATTTTACCTACTAAATAGAATTCACTGAATATATTTTTTTATAATAATAGTTTATTATCTCAGTATAACAACATTTATAACAGAAATTTTTTTGTGAGAGAACCTAACTCATCTACAGAAATTTTCTGATGCTTAAAACCTACTCAAATATAATATAGATAATAAACGTTAGATATTCTTCCTACAAGTATATTATAATTACAAAGCTATAAAAAATATTAAACAGTCGGATAACAATGAACATTAAGCTGAGGCAGAGCCTAGCTGTAAGCTTATTGACCACAGCTCGTATACAGGCTGGCTTGACTGAGACAGTATCTCATTCTCACAGAAAATTATGAAGTATCTAATATAGCTGAGTTTTGTGCGGTAACCGGAAAGTAACCGGAATTTGTTTTTTTTTTTTTGTGGCTTAGAATCAGAAGCATTATCTCGTCCTTTATCATGTCTTTCCTTACTTTCCATTTGTGGCTTCTCTGGTGCTGCTA
The DNA here is from genome assembly GCA_037950945.1 of Hypolimnas misippus. NCBI lineage: Eukaryota > Metazoa > Arthropoda > Insecta > Lepidoptera > Nymphalidae > Hypolimnas > Hypolimnas misippus. The sequence continues at coordinate 7,909,207 of JBBEEQ010000014.1, forward strand.
ATATCAATATATATGGCCATTTAAGACAAAAGTTGAGTATTTACACCCTACCTGTGTATCTGAAGCTAAGGTGGAGTTGGGGTCGTCAGGCATCAGCGGGGGGGAGAAGAAGTTGAAGAAGGAGTCGGCCTGCACCGACTTGGTGACCGTACGGACGGAGCCACGGGACTTGTGCTTCTGCTTCTTCTTTATCGTCTTCACTGTCACGTTCTTGCCCTTCTTCCAGTTAATTTCACAACCCTAAATGAATAATTAAAATATTTAAGTAACAGCTTATAAATGTATTGGACAACATATTGGGCAAAGAATAAAAAAAGATATCGAGTTAATTTGCCAAACAGACATTTCCACTGCAAATTGGCCAATTTAGACATGTTTCAACATCGAATTTGAAGCCCTTTAAAGCAATGGAAACCTTAACAATTAGTTTTGAATTTGAACCCATCATTGGTTTGATTTTGGTTCAATAATAAATATGATAGTTAAAAAATATAACATGTGATTAATTTTTAATAAGATTAAGACAAACATGAATAATTTAACCAATTTTTTTAATTTACCTTGCATGAATAAATTTCTGGACCTTCAAACTCCAAGGGACTCTCTTCATCAGGTTTACACTTCATGGAGTACTCCTTCGTGAGGATTGTGTTTGTGAAGTAGTCATTGGGTGCAAAGTGGAACTCAAGAGTGAAGCCAATTGGATCTTCATGCATTTGCACTGTAAAAGAAGCATTTATTAGAAATACACATTTTTCTAACCATTGTACATAAGTGATATATTTTGATTGAAATTTAATCAAAATAATTTTAATTATGAAGTCAATGCACCAGTCATTGACCATTTACATTATTTAATTTCAAGAGTTTTTAATAAGATTTAATATAAAATGTAGCATTACCCATAATGCATATTATGGGTAATGCTACATTTTATTCACTACATTCACGATACATACCTTTAATATCCTGAAGGCATTTGATAATTGGTTCATCATGTTCTTGCATCATTTCACACAGCATGGAGACATTCTTAAATATGGTGTACCAGAAGTCAGGGATACCCTTGACGTTGGGATCCATAGGAGGTCTGCAAGATATTAAGATGGTTAAAATGGTGTTTAGATAAATAGCTTCTATTTCCTTTGCATATAAAGCCTCAGTTGGTGATGCATGTTAAAGAAATCACTCATGATTTTTCAGTAAATGGTGTAGTTGTGTCATCATATCAAACTATCTATACTAAATTAGATAATTGGCATTACCAATCAACATACATTTAATTAGAGCCGAGATGGCCTAGTGGTTAAAATACATCAATCTCAACTGCTGATAGCAAACCCCGGCTAGCACCGCTGGTTTTTCAAGTGCTAAATTTGTGTTTAAATGCATCTCGAGCTCTGCAGTGAAGGAAGGAAACTATTATTTCCTTAGGAAACCTACATGTGCCGAGAGAAATTCTGACACATGTATATCCGCCAACCCGCAGTGGAGCAGCATAGATTAAGCTCTAAACCTTCTCCTTAATAGGAGAAGAGGCCTTTGCCCAGCAGTGGGACATTTACAGACTGTTACTTTACTTTATACATTTAATGATTTTATTAGATAACAGATAACAATTTTACTAACTCTGCTAATTTGTTTTCTTCTTTCTTTTCATCACCGTCAGCAATAGCAGCATTCTGAACACTACGGGCTAATTCTTCCTCTTCGGTTTCATCGCGCCAAGGATTCAGACATTCATCATCTGTTGGCTCGTAGGAACCATTTACGATTTGAGCACGCTGAAAACAATTCATTGTATTAGAATATAATTGTAAAAATTATGTTTAAATTATATATATATAATATAATTCTGAATTGGAAATTTGAGTAGATTATATAACAAAACATGTAATTCAGTTTTTAAATTGGTTATAAAAAAATAATTATATTATAAGTTTGGTATTAAACTTTATCAAATTATATTCATACACTCTATTTTCCTACAAATTTAGTAACATATCTGTTTTTCTTTTACAGGTACTATGTTTTCTATTAAAAAAAAATACTAAATTTTATAATATATCTTTAGTGTATTAAAATACTCTCAATAGAACAGTATATAGAAATTGGTTTTCTACATGTGACTAGTTTGCCTAATATCTCACCACCATCAAGGAGTTGTCCTTATAATTAGAAATTAAACAAAACAGTCACTCACCTTCTCAAATAGCGGTTTATACAGTTTCTCGTACTTGCATTCGAGGGCATGCACCTCAGAGTAGAATTTAGCCTCAATGTCTACGAACTCTTTCTGTAGAGAACGTAAAGCACGGATTCGTCGACGGACGTTGGGAGGTAACGAAGCCATCGCTTCAGCGTGGATGCGGTTTGTGATGGCGGCTAGCATTTCGTTCCTAGTGATGCCGCTGTTAAAGAAATTACTGATTTTAAATATCATTTATACGTAACTAAATACTTTTTATTTATAAACATTGCCTCAGTTGGTGATGCATGTTAGAGAAATCAGTCATGATTTTTCAGTAAAAGGTGTGTAGTGTGTCATCATATCAAACAATTTCTAGTAATTAGATTATTTGCATAGGCTAATACTTCCTCACATATATTGATTAATCATGGACTAAATAATTATCACAAGGTATTTAACTTTAACATACTAGATCTTTTTGTGAACAAGCTATCAATCAATACTTATCTCATTTTATGAGGTAACTGAAAATATTTTTAGTTTGCAAATTAATCATTCTGTTTTATCTTAATCTTGATGGTGACCCAGAAGTCTAGATTTTCCATAAATACTTTAACCATCACGCTTATTATAGATATTTTAATTAATTACAAAAGATGAAGCTTTGGCATAAAAAATTACATGTTCATGAAAAAGGTCGTACATGTAAAAGAATAATATAAAAAGAACATAAATAGCGCTTAACTAGTTAAAACATGGGTTTAATTTATCGCATGCCCCAGTTCCGTGACGGGCGATGAATCCATCGCAATTTAACGCAAGTAGTATTTCGGTCGCATGATTAAATTTTACGATGATGTTCCGAGAGGAACACGTGATCTTGTATAAACGGAAAAATGTATTTAAACGGATTTTTTATAGCTGTTATCATTTACGATTTTCATCAAAGAATTTCAAGAAATAACAGTTTTGAATTACAAACATGTAAATGTTAACTGCAAATAAGAAAAAAAAGCATATAAAATGACTCCATAAATGTATTTAATTAGTAATTACGATTAAATATTTATAGTTCATTTTCTCTCTAGTTTTCTTAAGCGTTTTATGCTCCAATAGTTTTGTATCTTACTTTTTTATTAAATACTTCATTACTACACCATGCATCGATAATTGCAATTTGTACTAAATTCAAAAACTATTATTTTATTTTACGATATAAAAATTTCAACAAAAAATTATTACAAATGAAATTAAAAGTTTTAAGTAGCTTTAATTACGCATTTTTTGCTATTTGTATAACGGAAACACATTTCAATTTCCATTTTCGTTAACATAAGCATGCTTACATTTTAATACATACGTTACGGTTATAAAATAAAAGCAAATGATAAGTAACTTTTCTCGTTTCGAGATTGCAGCTGGCAACAATACCCCGCCGGCTTGCCATCTGTTTCCTTTTTACCTTGACACTAACCTCTTGTTTTTTATCAACTGACTTCGAGAGGAGGTTCTCTTGTTTTTTTTAATTTTTGTTACCACGGAATTTCGTAACCGATTTTGAAAAATATTTTATTTCTTTTTTCGAAAAAGTTAAACTTTCAGATTGGTTCCATAGTATTATCAAAATTCATTAAATAATTTGATTTTAAAGTAATTAAGTTCTTTTCTTGTGTATATAAGTATATTTTGCTTTGAAGTCGGTTCCTGTTTTTAAGTCTTGTTTATTCAGATTTATTATTGCAAGATGCACGCGACCATAACCTTACATTTGCATTTAAACTGGAGACATTTAAATTTTACAAAAATAGAAGGTAGAATTTCCGTTTCAAATGCTATTAATATTCCAAAGCTTTTAGATGAGAATAACTTTTATAAATTATACTTAATATTCGCATTTTTAATGTTTAATTAAACTCGCGTTATATCCGTCCAAGCGATAACTTTGTTAATTCAACCGTAAAAGGCGGATATTCGAAACCGTTGTGTACTCGGTTTATAGTAATGTTTTACTCATAAACATTATCATTTTACGGCATATTTTTATACAATAAATACTCTGTACGTCGTAAGTTTAATTTAGGTATTGTAAAAATTTTTTATACACTGAGTCACACCGAATTGTAGCTAAGTTTGATTAGTACATAAATAATAATTAAGACTTTTAAAAAAGCAGACTTCAAAAGCAAAATACGTAATTTTACTTGGATGACATACATGTGTATGACATGACATACATATAAGAAATGACGGAGTTCTAAGTTACCAAACATTTATAAAAAAAAGACATTAATGCAGAACCTCCTCCGATTAAGAATTGGTTAAAAATATTATATCATGTTAATCGTTGGTATTAGGAAAGAGTACATTACATAGAATACATTAGCCCCTATGTTCTACAAGAATTAGTACTCGATCATTAATCGCGGTTACTAGATGCAGCACTTCAAACAGATCCAAAGGCATTCAGACTCGCGTCTGTTGCCGACCAAGTAGAGCATGAAGTGACTCACTGGTTCAATGACCCGTAATCTCAGACGATCATTACTTTTTACACCCAATTCGAACGTCGAGACGTTTTTTGTATCTTCGCTATGTACTTTTATATATCCGTCATCGTCCGTCGTTATATAATATACATTGTATAGGTTTAATACATAACTATTTCATCCCCGCGCCTTAGTATCCGTAAAAACTTTAATCACGGAATTAAACTTTCTTGACATTTTATTATCGCGACAAAAATTATTCGATGTCCTTCTCCAGGGTATAGGCTAAATATATGCCAAAATTCATCAAAATTCGTTTAGGATTAGAGGTGAAAACGTAACAAAGAGACCGATACTTGCTTTCGTATTGATTACATTACTATGGATTTCACACAACAATAAAAATATTTGAATTTTTGGGTCTTTTTTAATTTAATATATTTATTGCATGTTTGTTTTTATTAACATATAGTAAGCGCTATGTAGATGTTACACGTTAAGAAAGAAATTAAACTTCTGTTGTAAGAAACACTAAATAAAAAGACGTTGAAAATTGGTATTAGCTAATTGTTTCTGAAGTTCCTAATGTCCTTGACAATAAGTCATTATATTATGCTAAGAAGAGAACTTACAAGTATTATAATTCTACAACAAAGTAGTGTGGAGTTTTTTTAATGAAATTACTAAAATATATATTATTACCTAATTGATCACCATATTATTTATTATTAATTAGAATACCTAATATTTTATGTTTTTTTCTTCTATTATTATAAAACAAAGCATGGTTTATATTTCTGTAAACTTATGATAAAATAATATTATTTTGATTGAATATATGATATACCTTTAAAATGAAAAAAATGTGTAAATAAATAAAAAATATTGCTTCCTTTAAAAAGCATGTTACTTATTAATTATCATAATAAGAAATTATTATTTTCTTTACTCATCTATGTTGTAGACTTAATTAAACCCTTCTTCCTGCATGGAAATCAGATTCTATAGAGTTTAGGAATGAATCACCATGAGTCACAATTGTCTCTATTAAAAGAACAATCATTTTTGTATGCTTATAATTATCCACATAGTTGATAGGATAATCAACTGAATTTTTTTTATTAATTGAATTAACCTCTATTTAAAATTAAAACAGTCGAGTTCAAATTTTCAAACATCAAACATTGACACTGAAAACATAAAAATTATGTGAACGAATATTTTAATACGTAGTAAAATTAGTTTCACCGTGTAAATTAAGAACTCCCAAATTCAGAATTTGTACACAAACACGTGTTTAACGTCTTTCGTTGATAGCACATGTAATAAGTCTATTTTTACGCTGGTTTAGTGATTGATCATGGTCTTACCTTTTCAGCAAATGTGCTGCTAATTCACCACCGGCAATTTCCTCCTCTTCTCCTGACTCTACCTCGGAAGTCGCATCACCAGCACGTTCTACGGAACCCATGTTTTTATCTAAAAAAAAAAAAATAATTCTTTTGATCAATGAATCTTCGCGCCACGTTGTCTTCTACCAGTTAACACATTATTTTAAAATTATTTAAACGCAAAAACATTAAATATGTATTTTCAAACCTATTAATAGTAGAAAATATCACATCTTTGGTGTACTTTAAGATTTTTTTTATAAAACATAATGCGCAGTTCTCTCTCAATTCCTTTCGGTTGCCGACCACATGGTCGTCTCGTCGTTTAAAGAATATCTTCATAGTTGATACTCAAATTATAACAAAATATGTAGCTAAGACAATTTTGTGATCAAATAAACAAGTAACTGTAGACACTATCACTTATTACAAGAAAAATCTATATTTCAACAACTTACCTTCCAGCCGACAAGACTTGTGAGAAAAGAAAGATGGCGGCGCTAAATTCAGTCAAGGAATGATGAGTGATCAGCGAATGAAAATGAAGAGCGGTATTGTAGTATGGCATTACATTAGTTACGTTTCCGGAAGTTTTATTGCCACCTTAAAAAACTATTAGAGGCAGTTTAAATGAAAACAAAATTGTTAAAAATAGTAATTGATTGTTATATAATGAATGATATTATATAACAATAAATATGTTATAAGTTCATTGATTTTTTGGCACCTAGAGTGCCGACAACCTTGGACGACATTGCCTAGCAACCAGTTGGTGCCTGAATATGACAAGCAAAAGTGTCTATAAGCCAACAAAACAATGACGACCTAGTCAAAGTTGAGAATGGGTACTGAATTATTTTTAACAATTGGTACAACTAAAAGCCAACCAAAGAGTTGAAATGAATTGATTATTAACGTTAAATAGTATGAACGTAACATATTTATAGTTATAAAATATTATAGATTCTATAAGTGATCTAGCGTAACCGCCATATACAATTAATTATGCATTCCATCTAGAGGTATGGTATGGTTAATCGTATTATAATATTATCTATAGGTAATGTTTGTAGAGAATTTTCTGCTCTTGTTGGTATGTATTCCAAGGCCCTTTTTTTATCTGCATTGATTTAATTATTATTTTTTAACATTATATATTTTAATGTAATAATTATATTTAAGATCTAGATAATTGAATGATTATATAAATAGGTTATTTATTCTTCTTTTAAAACGCAAAATTTTGTTTACGTATATTGTAAATAAATTAGTATAATATGTTCTCTTAGTCCATAAAATGCTTAATGGTATAACTATGTTTTAGTCTTAGACCAACTATGGTTATAGTTGAGTGTTAAAGTGACTGTTCACGTAAGATGGGATATATTACATACGAGTTTATGGATAAGAATAACGTGAATGGTTTGTTTTATGTGTGTCAGAAACATTTTCGACAATTTTTTCATCTGTGGTTTAATTATTTACAATTGTCAGTGCACAATTTTTTAGTTGTCAAAACATTTTAACGTTGCTCTAAGCAGTTTTTTCGTAAGTTGTTTACGGTAGTTTTAATTATTGTTAACGTGAAATGAGTAAGAAATGTGTTTCTTAGGAAGTATATAATGTAATATTATTAAAAATGCCACCAACTGTACAAACGAATGAGCCGGAGCGCGAAAAGCGTCCTCAAAGGACAGGCGAAAGGAGGTTAGTTGTTTTTTTAGAACATTTAATAATAATTTCTTATTTAAATGTTAATTCTACATGAAATTTATTTTAGGTCGGAGTTAGTTACGCGAGTAAAATATTGCAACACGCTGCCTGATATCCCGTTCGATCTAAAGTTTATTACATATCCATTTCCGTCGACTCGCTTTATTCAATACAACCCGACGTCTCTAGAAAAGAATTATAGATATGAAGTATTGACGGAACATGATCTCGGCGTGCATATAGACTTAATAAATAGAGATATCTACCAAGGCGATGGTAATGCACAACTAGACCCAGCGGACGAAAAACTGCTTGAAGATGACGTGCTCACACCACAAGACTCGAAGCGGTCGCGTCATCATGCCAAAAGTGTGTCTTGGTTGCGTAGATCTGAATATATTTCCACTGAGCAGACTAGATTCCAGCCTCAGTCTATGGAAAAGGTATGTTTATTAAGAAGCTAGTGATATATTTTCATATAAAATTATGTTTTATCCAAATAAAATTAGCTTTCTGAATTATTAGTAGAATGTTAAAATATCTATAATATAAATTTTATTATGTTTTACTTAAATTAATTTATAAATTTTAATTAAATTGAGTGCAAAAGCAAAAAAAAGTTAAACTAACTAAACTAATAAGGCCTTGTATGTTAAATTAAACATTTATACTTATTTTTCTTATTTTTTAACTTAAATGCTGAAGATCCATAAACATAACTGAAATTTAAATTTACAGGTTGAAGCTAAAGTTGGTTACAATGTCAAGAAAATATTCAGTGAAGAAACATTATACATGGATAGAGATAGTCAAATTAAAGCTATTGAAAAGACATTTGAAGATAATAAGAAGCCGATTGAAAAACATTACAGTAAACCTGGTGTCACACCCGTGGAGGTTATGCCTGTGTTCCCCGACTTTGATATGTGGAAGTACCCATGTGCCCAGGTCATATTTGACTCAGATCCTGCACCATCTGACAAGAATATTGCTGGACAGATTGAAGCCATGTCTCAAGCTATGATAAGGTTAGTTTATTTATTTGTTTAAGGTGAAAACACATTTATAAGTTTTGCTCTCAAACTTTCTTGAACATTTTCATAAGTTGTTTGTTATTTCTTTATATCTGAAGGAATTTACTGTCCGTGCCTGTATTTTTGACAGTCACAGTTTTCGTTAGGTTAACTAGGTACCCATATCTGGGTTACAGTTGTTTCATGTGGTTAAATTTATGTATGTAAAAAGAGGGTTGTTACAATTTTAACATGTGTATCTGTTTATCTGTCTGTAATACTACTCTGTACTGTCTATAGCTCCCTAATAAATAGACAAGTTATGATGCATTTTTTTTGGTTCTTTGAAATTCGAACTCTTAATGAGTAATTGTCGGAAGTTATTTTTTAAATTTTATTAATATTATTTTGTATTGTACTTGATAAACAAGTTAAGGTAAAAATACGTATTATATTATATACAATTATATTTACCTCAATGTTAAAATTATCTAAATTTTAATTGAATTATAGTTATAGTAATTTTTGATGTTCTTTACAAGTTTTCAAATTCTATAATATTTGTTTTCAGAGGTGTGATGGATGAAAGTGGTGAACAGTTTGTTGCTTATTGTCTGCCCACCGAAGACACCATACAGAAGAGACGACGTGATATTGTAGAGGGTATCCCGTACATGGACGGTGATACCTATGAATACAAAATGGCTAGGGAATACAATTGGAATGTCAAGAGTAAAGCCTCAAAAGGCTACGAAGAGAATTACTTTTTGGTAAGACTTTTAATATTATTAAAGTTGAATAAGTTTTTACAACAAGCAAACCAGTTGCAAAAAAATTTTTTTAATTTTGTAAAATGTAGGTAAAGATGACAGTAAAACAGTTTAATATTTTCATCAAATTTTTAATAAGGATTATGGTCAAATTTGTACTCAATTTCAGAGAACACTACTGTAATTAAAATTGGCATAATGCATTTCCGTAGTCTAGTAGTAATTAGTAATAGTATCGAGAATTTATACTATTGCAATGAAATTGTGTAAGTATTTGTGCAATACAATAAACTACTGAGCCAAATATATTCTTATAATAAATAAGAATAGTATTTCATTTATATATATATATATATATATATATATATATATATAGATTTTAATATGTATCATAATATAAGGTATATTAAAAAATTACTAATAATTTTTTTTTTATTTCAGGTTGTACGCAATCATTGTATATACTACAATGAGTTGGAGACTCGTGTACGTTTGTCCAAACGACGAGCCCGCGCCGGTGCAGCTGCTCAAGCGTTAACCAGACTTGTCGTCACCCACAGACCATTAAGTGCACCCGAACATCGTATGTTACGTTTGAGAGAGAAACAACTTGAACCACCACAGGTACTACTTATTTTTTATCAAGTGTGATGAAAACACAAGAGGATTATGTATTTGATAAATGATACATTGTTAGATTCGTCTTGCTGGTGCGAGTGTGTTTAAATACATAAAATTCGAAAAAATAAGTCAGAATCTATGTGATTTAATATGTCACTTCTGTACTGTACAATCTGTACAGTTTGGTTTTTGATTTCTGTAAAATCAAATAATGTTACTAAAAAGTTCTAAATAATCCACTACTGACTGTTTGAAATATTTTTAGGAAGAAGACGAAGAAGAGGAAGAAGATGACGAGGAAGAAGAAGAAGACAAACAAGACCGAAATGATAAAGAGAGGTTTGTAAATAAATTATATGTCTATTGTAGAACATGAAATGGACATAGTAATATTATATGTTATACATCAGTATGTTGAGTAAAGAAGCTTGTCTATTACGTATTTAATACATTTTCTACGAATTTCTTTATATTTAGGCTTAAATTTAAATAGATAGATTGTATAAGATATATTGTAATGTAGTCAAAACTTAAGATGTTTAATTAATTCTATTTCGAACCTGTTTTAAATTTTGGTACTTGCGTATTTCACATTCATCGTGTTTGAGGCTTGTACGCAATCATTGTATATACTAGTCTATAACTTTTCTTAATAAATAGGCTTTGTAATGCAAGGAGAATTATTCAAATCAAGACTCGTACATCTTACCATTAGAATGTTAAGAAACAAGGAATTGTTTTAGTTTTTTAGATACAAAGTTTAATTTTGGTACACTTAATAAAAAATAATAAATTCAGACTTAAAATTGAACACGGTACTTTTTAGAGCACTCAAAAATAATTTTATTTGTTTATTTATGACAGATCGCGTTCTCGTTCAAAGTCTGGATCCAAGTCACCAGAAGGATCAGAGAAGTCCAAAGGTTCCAACAAGTCCAGGTCTTCCCGCGGACGGTCAAAGAGCAAGTCTAGGAGTCGTTCACGTTCAGGCTCTGGGTCTAGAAAGTCCAGATCTAGGTCTAGGTCTGGTTCTGCCCAGTCTGGTTCTGGGAGGTGAGATTAAATGATTAATATATGCATATTGTGTGAATATTTGAAAATAACAGATTTTTTCATCATTTTCCTTTAATCTTCTTACTTCTAAGAATTTAATCTTTGTTTTCGATAATGACATTCTATTCTTATATTCTATAAAGCATAGGTATTCAGTTTTAGCATATATCAAATGGATTTCTATATAAATTTTATAGTCCATTAAACTTTGCATTTAATAAGACTATCGAAAATATTAAAATTAACTTTGCTGGAATAACCTAATCCATTCATGCTTATTGTATATACAGATCCGGATCCGGTCGGTCCAGATCCGGTTCTCGCGCGTCTTCTCGGGCATCATCTCGCGCCAGCTCCAAGAGTAAGGGCTCCCGAGCCAGCTCAGCCAGCGGGCGAGGATCTAGAGCAAGTTCCAAGGCTAGCAATAAGGTAATTAGAAACTGTTATTATTTGATTTAACACTAGCATTCCGTCCATGACCTCTCTGGTGTACTGAAAGTACCTCTAACGCTGACGGTCGTGGGTTTGATCCCGGCTCGATGCAGATATTTGTATAAATATTCGTTCCTAAGTTTGGGTGTTTATCCTTGTGGATCACCGTGTCTCAGAGAGTATGTAAAGCTGTCTCGGTCCATTATCGCAATCACTTGATAATAATTGATCGTGTAAAATATTTATTACGTTTTGTGGTCATAAATGTTAATTTTTTTGAATTCAGTCACTTTATTAAGAATTCGACATATTTCTAAATTCCAGGGTTCCAAAGCTTCATCAAAAGCAAGTTCTCGTGCATCATCACGAGCAAGCAGGAAGTCATCTCGAGCTTCTTCCAGAGCTTCATCAAAGGGTTCAGGGTCCAAGGCATCTTCTAGAGCTAGTTCTAGAAGGAATTCTGCTTCTGGCAGCGGTTCAGAACGATCTAGAAGCCGTTCTGCAAGTGGTTCAAGACAAGTAAGTTAAATTTTTATAATGATATTGTTCATTTATTCGTTTTGTAAATATAGAAGTTTCTATTAATTTATTAATAGAACAAAATGTTTATTTTATCGCTATCATATTAAATTTCATTTATAAATTGTCGAATACAAAAATATATTGTCTTAGAGAATTTAGGTCAGCTATGTTGAAATTGTGTCAACATTATTTTTTCAACATATCTACACTAATATAAAGAGGAAAAATGGGTACAGATTTTTAACGTCAAATATTATTAACGTAACATATCTTTAGTTATAAATTATTATTGGCTAAATAAATATTTCTTTATCGAGATAAAGTTTTCATATTCAAAATATTTTCAGGGTTCGCGCAGTGGTTCTGCATCTAGCGCGTCTTCGCGACACAGTGGCTCGGATTAAGTTATTTGATAAATGGACGCTGATAAGCAATACTGTGTCAAGCCACACGGGCTTCATTTTGAGAAATGGCGTCTGAACATGTCAATCTTATTCCTAATAAATTTGTTTGAGTATACATCCATCTTTTCTATTTTGATACAAGGTGTATTAAATTAAAACAGATTGGTGTAATAAAAAGAATGAATCAAATAATATACTTGGTACGTGTGTAGATTACTATGAATTTATTGTATAATGTTAAATAGGTGACACATTACCAGACTACATCAATAACTCCGAATTTGACTTTCTTGTGGGTTGACACGTTCTTATCAGCATCCAAATATATGTGTGTTAATGACTTTAATAAAAACTTTATCATGAAAAATGGTAGTTTTATTTATTTAGTGATAGAAATAAGAAATAATTATTACTTATTAAAACTATAGTTATATATAACGGTTACCTAAGTAACCATTCGAAACCAAGTGTTAAAAATAAGCCACTGACGATTACTCCTTTCAGGTGTAGAGCAACGATAAAAAACTTATGTAAACTCTATGAAAGTCTGAGAGCATTTACACATAACTCATCTAATGCTAACAACTTTAAAAAATACATTACAAGATATAATAGGAAAATGAAATAAAATAAACTTTAAATGCATTTTATATTTGTTTTAATTGCATATCACATATAAAACAATACATCACATTTTTATAAATGTTTGTTCTTTGTTCCCTCACTGTTTTGACACCAATATAATCGATTCTTGATATGATGAACAATTTTAAAATAACTAAACAATAAATAGTTGTTAACCAATTTAGTAAAGCCAAAGATGGCTATTTTTGGTCGAAAAGCAACAATGTTTTATCTTTTTTTTTCAAATTTTCTGAATGTTTACTACGAAATGCTTTTTTATTTAAAAATTTTAAACTTACGTTAGAAAGGAAGCACTATACTATGTTATAAGTTAAAACGTTACTAACAAAAGGTCACAACAACAATAGCAAATTGCACATTACGAGTAAATGCTTTATAATTTCAGGAAAATACATTATTTCCAATACACTATTGGTTAATTTTATTGACATAATAAATAAATATGAATAACTATCTATAATATGTTGAATACAAACCTTCTTCCATCAAAATGTGTTAAAAATGTTAAAGATGTGACATAGAGTTTTTTATTTTTTTTTTAATACCTATTATTATCTATATGTTAAGGCATGTCTTTATTTCAAATGAGATGGTATTAAAATATAAACCTTTGTATAAAAATGTATTTATTAAAGTATTTACCAATGACCTTTATAATAACATAGATATGTTTAACCATTTTTTTAAACGAATGATGTAGTTTATAATTTTCATCCAAATCGGCGCCAAAATGCTTTTAAATTTTTTTCGCCACTTTAAAGTTTCAAATTCGAAATATACTTTATTAAAATAAGCTTTTGAAAGCTCTTTTAGATATAGTCATAACCACACTCTTGAAAAATTACCCGATTTATGATATTTTGGGAATATAGGAGACGCTATTTTTGAAAATAAGTTGCGGTAAGTTAAATAACATAGATTTAAGTAAACGTTCCCGAACATATTTATGTAATTATAAAATCATTGGTATCGTATTTATGTAATTATCAAACCTATACCAATATGGTTAAAATCTGTTATTCGTCATTGTTATTGTCATGACTATTATCATTTTTTTGTGATTAATACAGATGGTAATATTAAGTTATGATTATTTTTTACACAACAAATACCTTTAATCAAAGTACATAACAAATGTTAATTAGTAACTCCATTACTATAATAGATAATGAAGTTAAAGGTTTGTCTATTTGATTTTAAACAATTTTGTATGTTAGACTTCACATTTTGATAGTAAATGTTCAATAATTATATTGATTTTTATTTTGTAAAACGAAATTTTGCGATATTATTACTTGGACTATAATTGTGTGATTTAAATTACATTTTTTTTTAAATTACATTTATACTTTCGAAAATATTAAAAAAATACAGATTCAATTTATTTTAAAATCATCGATAAAAAGTATAGTTTATAATTTTGAAAATAAATGTCACAATAACAATTTCATGTTAGATTAAAGGCATGGTATTATTAGTTGTGAATTTATTTAAGTTTCGTTTTTGTATTTACTAGAATAAAATTATTAAAATGTAAAAAGTGTACATAAAATTTAATTTGACTATTTTTTTTTTCGTTAATTGATACAAACACAAATATATTATGCTACTAATAAGATCGAATTGTAAACACAAAAAAAAAAAACAGCGAAACGGAGTCTTAATACTTTCATTATAATATAATGATTTTTTTGCCATTATACTTTTTTGTATTTCGGCTTAGTTTTAAATGTAGTTGGAAAACTTAGTTATTATGTCTTTATTTTTTATCTTAAATGTCTTCATGTAACGTAAGAACAGATAGAAAATCAATATCGTACAACAGAAACAGAAAAGAAAATCTTTAGTGTTTCGAAAAGCATAGATAAAAAAATTGTAAGAATTTCATTGATTATTTTGTTAATATGTTTGTCATTGATATTTGTGATACAGATTAAAATAAAATCCTAACTCTTACTCAGCTCCTCTTCAACAATGTCGAGGTAATGTTTAGTGAATACAGCCTTATTGTGCATTACATAGCGGAGTAGTGTACCAGAAACGGATGTTAGCTCTTTCGTAAAGGCGGATAGACCAACTGGTATTTGACGAGATCCACCCGCACATACTAATATCATCTTCAGAAATTCGAGGATTCTTTGACCTGTAAATAGAGTTCAGATTTAATATATATGTAAAATGTATCGTAATTATTTTTTTATCAGGAAATTTTAAGCTTTTTAGTTTTACTATTCCATGTATAATCATAAAAAATAATGTTTAATGAAAATAAATAAAAATATGGCAGTCATACTTTTTTCTTCTTGTATTCGTAATAGGAATTTTTTTTGTAGGATATTTTTAAAGGTTTTTAATTTTTAAAAATATTTTATAATTAATTGAAAACTTATAAAAATATTGCAATTTCAAACTTTTTTTTTAGTTGAGTTTATAAATATTATACAATTATATTTTATAACTATAGATAAATCACATTCATACTATTTGACGTTAAAAATCCCATTTCCACTTTTGATAATTGCACTTTTAACTGATAGCTTAGAACGATTATTTGCCCGGTCTCTCAAAGTTGGAAGACATTTTGGACGCCAAGATTTATTTACTAATTTATTACATGTGTAACAAAAAAATATAAGTACTTACGGACAATCTGCCTAACTCTATGCTCAGGGTCTCTGAGAGATAAAATCTGAGTTCTGATAAGTTCTTTCATTTCACTAGTTAGGGGATCCTGACCGAGGTTTTCCAGGAGTTGTTCTGTCACCAGAATTACTTCTTCAGCGATAGATGGAAGAATGGCTTTGAGTTCTCTGTGAATGAAAAAAGGTTATTGTAATATAACTTTTATATAATGTTAAGTAAGTACAAAAAATAAGTAAGTATCCTAAGTAGCTATTACTAGTATACCATATTGCATGCATTAATGTAAATATATTTATGTCGGATGACTGTTTAAAATTTATTTTTATTTCATTTATAAATATTTATCGATATGGTGTCTAAAATGTTTTTTTAAGCGAACAAAAAGATTGCAAAAAAAAAATTGTTTACAAAAATTGGATATATTGGCAACATTCATTTAAAACGTCAAACATAAAAAAATATATCACTCACATGTCATTACTAGTGGTGTCAAGAATGATGAATAGTTTTTCCTTAAGACGTTGTTTATGTTGCGCTTGTGAGTCTCCTCCACACGAAGGGCTTATCAGCAATAGTGATGCGACACATATGAGTCGGTAAACTTGAGTACCCAGTTCTGTGAAACGTGGCTTGTCCAGTGACACTGTCTGTAAATTATAATTTTTTTTTTAAATAAAAAATCGGTTTCATGTTAATACCAAACTGTTGCTCAATAAGGTGTTTTTTTGAATTTTTGTATGTCTTTTGCTATCTTAAATATTTTAATATTATATTTACAAATTTTAAAAGGGACAGGGAATAAATTAGTGTTAGTTAGTAGTATTATTAGTATTAGTACTTCAATAAACATATTTTGTTTTTACCATTGTAATTATGAGATAAAATGAAAATTAGCTATGGTACAAATCATTTAATTTACCTCAGGATAGTTCTTAGATTCATCCCATTCCAATAACTCTAGATATGCTTTCGCTAGTGTTTGTGCAGTGACATTTCTTATTATATTGGTGTCTGTTACTGGCAAAGTTAGATCTGATTTGTCAATATTTCTTAGCAACCATTCTCTTGTATACTGTAAACCATCTAAAATAAAACATAAAATAAATATTTTTATCTAGAAACTTATAATTGAACAGAGCGACATAGTCGCTTTAACGACAAAGCTCTAAAAATAAAGAGAGAAAAAAAAAACTTATAATATAGAAGTTGTATTACATATGTTGTTTTAGCCTGAAACTTTTCTCAAAAGAAGCTATACAGGTGTCAACTGGGCATGTGTTTGATTTTTTACCAGCATTACCAGAATGAAAAATTAAAAAGTAAAAAAAAATAAGAAATTTTATAAAATTTCCAATGTATAAAAATATATATTTTTTTTTAATTAAAAAAAAGTTTAGTTCAGCTTTTTTACTATTAAATATCAATCATGCTAAAGCTGGAAAACATTCACAGTTGTCTGTATAACGTAAAAAGGTTTATTTAAAATGGGCTAATAAGAAGTATTAATAAATGGGCTAATACTTCTTGAAATTAGCGTAAACAAACAATTTACAATAATTATACAGATACCAAATTACCTTCTGCCAGTTTCAACATTTCATCAAACTTAGCTCTCTCGTATTGTACACTCTCTTGCTGGACGTGCGGTCTTATCATTGCTATTAAAGTATTGGCTAAATCTAGCTTCAGTACTTCCAATGTCTCTAGAATGGATCGGAATATGTCTACCTGAAATTATTAAAAGTAAACTGAGTACAATAATTAATGAATTGTAAGGATGATTCCGTTTTTCCACCCTAAGGGGAATCGCGTGTCAGTATATGAATCGGAATTAAATCGCATTTGAAATTGGAAGAGCAATCACAATAAATTATGTGTATCCACCTCAGCCGGGACACGCGTTTCCGATTATCCCCCTTAGGGCGGATACTTTAGGTTGTATAAATGGAATCATCCATTTGTAAATATTTAAGTTCCTCTGTTTTACAAATATTATAGGTATTATAATTCTATTTTCAACTGACAATTCGTTAGTATATGTTTTTTTTTAATTGTTTGTTACCTCATAATTCTGTTATTTCTTAACCGATTTTGAAATTTCTTTTATTGTTTTAATATAAAATTATTATTCGAAAGGGCATACTTTCAGATTGGTCCCATAGAGTTTTTATCAAAATCGGTTTAGGTGTTTGGTTTTCAAATTAAAATAACCAGGATAAATATGTACGAACGAAATTGCGTATTTTGCTTTTGAAGTTGTTTTATTTATTTATATAGTTATTCTATTTTCAATAATTTTTCGTCAAAAAGAAATTTGATTCATACATTCAACATGTAAATTTTCAATATTTATTGAAATGATTTAGAAAACATGAAATATATCAATATAATAATAAGTACTCAAAACTTGGCCCTGTAGATGTACATCAAATGTCAATTAGAAAATCCTAAAAGCGTCATATCACATAAAACTCCCTCATTGCTTGAACAATAAGGGCAATAAACTCATAATTTAGGTGTATTGCTTCAACCTGCCTTATTCAGTTACTCAAACTTATGATTCACAGAATTTAGTATTTCTTTGTTAGATGATGATTTAATCCTTTGTATATAATAGTCATTATATCCTTGATGTAGTTAATGCAGAAACAAATATATTCATAATTTAATAAGTTAATGAAACAGGTTTTTAGATTTCAATAAACAAAGACAGTAAATAAATAATAAATAAACGATTCACATTTAATGGTCCCCATTTAGATCTCATGACCTTGTTTCGGGCGTCCAGAAACACACACAACACTAACACAAACACCCATACCACGACAAAAATCCGTATGGCCAATACAGACATTTACCACGAGCGGGGATCGAACCCGCGACGGTTAGCGCTTCAGTCAGTTGCAGTGACCACTGCGCCAACGTGTCTGTCAACAGTGAAGAATAGAATTTTTTGAATTTGAAATTAAAAAAAAAATATTATAAAAGAAATATATAACATTTTTAACAATTAAAACAAAATGCAAGGTGAAACCGTTTTTAACGCTCTGTTAACTGGGCTAATTAAAAACGTAATTGGAGCAGGCTTCACGAAATAAGATATTTAAGTTTGTAATTATTCTTTTCTTTTATTATTATATTTACATTACTATTTACAAGAGCATTGAAAAATTGTTATGTATACTCACTGTGTCAGTCAGTGTTGTTATTTTTTGTATCATTTCATCTCTAGCAGGAGCGGCAAGCTTGGCCATTAGATCTATCACAAAGCTGGCATATTTTTGGAAATCAAGACTGTTGTTTTCAGCTTGTTGCTTTATGAAGTCGGTGTCTAATACTTCTTCTATCATATCCTTTATACGGGTGTGACGAGGAAGCAAAATGGAAAATAGCCCCTGGAAAATAAATTTGAATTAAATAATAACCAATATATAGTCAATGAAGTGACATGAATTCTGATATTTTTAATAAATTTTCAGTTTTATATATTTTATAGATGGTATCATGTGGTATATGGTATCATCTATAAAATTCAGAACATTTTTTTTTTGCTTTTTTACATTAAATTTGACAAAGAGTAGTCAATCAAGTAAAATTCTAGCTTTATTGTTATTATATAGTTATGGTGTGGGTAAAGTATTAATACATTTTAATATATCTAATTTAAAACATTTACCTGCTTAACATCTTCAAGTAATACAAGTGCCTGCTTGTATTCAGGAGGATCAGAGTTTAATTGTTCTCTTAAAATATCAAAATATGCTCTGTGCATAGTTTCCTTTACCAACTTTTGATAACTGTAAGAATTAATTAATTAATTAATTTAAAATAAGTCAGTTTCACTTAATAATGTATATTCATCAAGACTAAATAAAAACATATAATTTAAGAAAAAAAAGTATATCAATATAATAATCCTCATCATTGACTCAAATTTACCTATTATCTGGTGGCTCAAATGGTTCCAGCTTGAAGTCCTGGTCAACAGCAATTTCATGGGCCAAAGCCATGTTTTGCATTCCATGAGCAGCCTTCATAATGTCCTCTAGAGTGACAAAATTAGGTGGCGAGGCTCCAGTGATTGTTGAACCTCTCACTCGGAACTGTAGCGGTTCACTTGAGAAATAGCTGCGACTGCTGTAATTAGAAATAGAAAAAATAATTAAATATTTGAACATAATCTTTAGACATTGATATATATCATAAAACGAAATTTAATTGTATACTGTCGAATGTACAATGAACTGTAACTTAGATTTTAATGGAAATTTAACACAAATAATAATATTTGAAATTATTAATCTTGTAGTGTTTACATAATAACAACAAAAAATTAGAACAAAGATACTGATAACCTTGATCCAGCTGAGATAGGTTGCGAAGGTATCCTGATGTTTTTCTTTTCTTTGTCATCCTGTGACTCAGAGCCACTAGGTTTCTCGCGGTCGCTCATGATGAAATCTTTATTCGAACTAACTCAGGAACTTAAGATTAACCTTTTCAACCCATATAAGGCGGGGTACTTCAAGACAACGCGTCAAAATCTTGTATCTTTTTACGATCACCTTGATTCACAACATAACCTTACTTTTGAAACAAAGCGTTGCGAAATATATCTTCTAAGGTAGATATTTTTAAATTTTAATGTTATAGGCTTCATTAAACCTATATGATGCAATTTGATAGATGTTTTATTTCACTGTTTATCGTATTTTTCGTTTATGTTGCGTATGAAACTGTTTAAAATCACTTGTCAATTTTTGGATGTCAATTGTCATTCATTTTTGACAGCTTTTGTTATCGTTGAAGAACCTATTAAAGAAGACCAATGTAAAGACTGAATGAATTTTAAATATTTGAATGAAATGTATTATTTAATTAACATACAAATACAACAAAAAACAATAATTGTTACCTATTATATTTGACCCAAATATACTCTCGTCTGTCACACACAGTCGCTAAGTGGTCACTAGGCAACGTCCTCCAAAGTAGTCGGGCATTCTGGGTGTCAATACACGTGAGTTTAGAACATATCTATTCACTTACTCACATTATAACTATAGATATGTTACGTTCATACTATAAGACGTTAAAAATCTATCTCCAGTTATAACTATGACAAGTTCATCACTTGACTTGTTGCTCCGACCGCCCAAAAATAATCTATTGTATTCAGCCTTTGGCGGGATACTGGGCAACGTCGATCAAAGTGGTTGGCATTCTGGATGTGAAAATCTACGAGCTTATAACATCTATAGTTATATAATACCACTAGGTTCCGCCCGCGATTT
The DNA here is from genome assembly GCA_037950945.1 of Hypolimnas misippus. Classification (NCBI taxonomy): domain Eukaryota; kingdom Metazoa; phylum Arthropoda; class Insecta; order Lepidoptera; family Nymphalidae; genus Hypolimnas; species Hypolimnas misippus. The sequence goes on from JBBEEQ010000014.1 coordinate 7,930,385, forward strand.
CGACCGCGTGGAAAAGTTACTTTGGGCTAACAATGCATTATTTTAGAACAAATTTGGTTATAGTGGCATAAAAAAGGTTATAGTAAGATAACCTTAAAACATAGACATATGTTGTAGCGGACTTTTTGTTAGATTTAAAAGTTCTTCGGGGAATAATTCTGTCATACATGATTTTTGGGAAACTTTAACCGTTTACGCAGCGCACGCAGCATAATCTCTCTCCATAGGAAAATATTCCCCGATTTTGATACATTCTTTATTGGTGCTCCGCTCCTTTTGGTCTTAGCGTAATAATATATAGCCTATAGCCTTCCTCGATAAATGAGCTATCTAACACTGAAAGAATTTTTCAAATTAGACCAGTAGTTCCTGAGATTAGCGCGTTCAAGCGAACAATCAATCCAACTGTTTGTTCAACAAACAAACTCTTCAGCTTTATAATATTTGTATATATTGCAAATACTATAAATAATGTATTTATTATATTTATTCCTCTATAAATTCAAATACCTACAGTTCAATCAATTCTTAAGTTTAATGGCTTTTAGTTGTGCCATATTTTCGTATTATTTCGCCAATGTCACATAGGATGGAAAAGATACAAATAAGTTTGTTCAGTGCGGTTGATATTACAAACTCATAAATTTTGAAAACAGGCGAAATAGTATGAATTTTATTGTTAATTCATTACCTATAACAACACAAACATATACAATGTTAGTAAAATACACTTAAATTACATTGACTATTTGCAGTTTAATTTTATTTCTATTATCTGTTCAATCAATAATGAGATTTAATGACAAGCCTTTGAAAGCGCATGTTTCATAGGTTTGTCAATATATAAAAATCATAATTCTCATCACATAATAATAGCTGCTTCATTTATTAATTTGATAAGGTATTATTTTGCGAGTTTGAACTATAACAAGATTAAGATGAAACTTTCAGAGGCGCCGTGGCTTAGTTGGTTAAAGCGCCTGTCTAGTAAACAGGAGATCGCGAGTTCGAATCTCGCCAGGGCCTAGCTTATTGTATGTACATAGTACGTACATATCTTTTTAGGGCTTCAGTATTATGTTTTTTTTTTAATTTATATTATGCTTGTGTTGTTTAAGAAATATTTGACAATGAAACCAGATTGTTTAGTATCAACTAGACAATATGGATTTTTAACGCTTTAAGCTATGCGACAAAAATGAAATATGTCAATGTTTATTAATAGTATTTGATATGCAATTATTTTTGGCCATATTTTGCGTACTTTTTCTCGTAGAGCGTCTAACTTACGCATATACTTTTATTTATGTTTCGCGAATAGTTCAAAAACTATCAGCGAAAGAAAGTTGAGCAATTAAAAATGTATGTAACTGCTCTTTGATAGTTACATCTATAAAATCGCATGTCTTATTCACGACATTTTCTTTTAAACCATTTTAGACAAAAGTATTTTATGTAAACTGTAATCTGTATTAATTTCCGTATTATGTGAAACTTAATGAAAAAAAAATTGCAACCGGAAAATGTTAGAAAAAATATTTTTACTGTAATAAAAACACGAAATCATTGTTGAAGGCCCCGGCGAGATTCGAACTCGCGATCTCCTGTTTACTAGACAGGCGCTTTAACCAACTAAGCCACGGCGCCGATGTGTACAAATTTTGAAATAACACTCTACTATTTTTTTTTCATGGTCATATATATCTTGTTTGCAGAATTATATATATTTATCATGTAAGATTTACATTTTTATCTATAATATTAAAAAAAATTACATTTGTTTGTTCATATCTTATGCACTTCCCCGATTGCTCTTTAACTTTATCAGGTCGCACTTACGAGAAGGTTATAGGCAAAATACAATTAACTTTAAATAAATAAAATAAACTTTCAGTCGGTGGAGCGTGTGTCGTACATACTAGATTGAAAAATATGTTGTAAACGGTTGTCCGGCATAATAAAAACTATGAACACGAGTGAAGTCGAGAGGAAATGTTAGTGGTATATATATATAGAGTCCTTGCTATTTAAAAGACGCTGATGACGAATCATGAATTGTATTTATAGTTTTTATTCAGTTTTTATTTGAGCAAAATAGGAAAATGCTTTCCCACCTGGATCGTAGCCGAAACAAAACTAGGCGTATTATCTAATTCCCCCGGCGCCAATTATTGGTATTTATCTTTCAAAATTGCCCCCCTTCCCCATAAACAAAATCCTAGATCCGCACCTGGCTATGAATAGATAATTAAATATGACGGTAGTTGGATTTTTATATGTATTTTTATTTATTTTTTGGTCGAAAATGAATACATTTATTTTTCCTATGTTTGTACAATTGATAATTTTATTCATATTTCACAGTCGTTTTAGATGCAATAAAAAATAAAATGAAATAGTCAACCCATCTTATTTCACAATTAATATTTTGTGTCGTAAATAATTTTTTTACCGTCCCTCGCAATCACAATCATAACAAAAAAAAAACACTTTTCAACATCCATCAAAATGATTTCCTTGTAAACGAGGGTGTCCTTTATAAAGCGACCCAAACGGACGAGTCCCGTCCTCACCCACATCATGGACACAATACAGTGTTGCATGTTAGAAAAAAATCATGTCAAAATCGCTGTGACAAATGAAATTGGATTTTTCTTTTTTGAATTAAATTATTTATATACAAATGACAGGATGATGTATGAATATAAATTGTCGGTGTTGTCATTTAACATTATTTGGACTTATATGAATCTTACTTTGTTTTATTTGTGTAAGTCATATTATTTACTACTTAAATAAATATTAAATCAATTATTATATATGGATGCCGATAAGCGAGAATTCGAAGAAATTGATGTATTTTGATGCTGCAACACCTATTTAATATTATTTAAATTGGAAGTCATATAAACTGAATAAGTACGGAAAAAATTCTAAATTAATTGGAATGGAATTCAAATTTCAAGTGCGTACCATATTTTGCATTTTATACAATAATCTCAAACATTTAAAAAACTTTTTATTAGATAATATATAAAGTATATCAGTCTGATTTTAAAATGAATTAATACCTTTTATCAAAACAGAAAAGAAAAGATGGATATATACTTCTTCAAACATATTTGTTAAGAACAGGTTTAACATATTTAGATGCCATTTTCTTAAAATTAAGTCCCTATGGCTTGACACAGTATTGCATAACAGCGTCCATATTACAAATGTTTTAATTGTCTGAAACCGTATCTCAACATTTATTTAAATTATATGTAAAATGAATTTATTATAAAACTGTACCTAACTCGTTGTGAAAATAGTGTTTTACTATACTTATTTCAGAACGCTTTACTGGTATAAATTATATATTAATTAATTAATAATATTATCTTTATAACCATTTAATGTAAATCCTCACGTAGTAGAATAATATTTAAATGTTAAATATCATATCAAAACTTGCGACACACTAGGATTTGAACCTACATATACTCTCCGGTTAAACGTGCGGCTTTGAATCAAAGCGATATCCATTTCTGTGTAGGTGTACAAATCACGTTTGACTGTTTTCCTACCTTAATTATTTTAAAAGTAAACATTTCTTACACTATTACAAACGGAACCATTCGATTTTTATCATAATATGTAAAGTTAAAAAAATTATGTCTATCTCTACTTTAGATTTGATTCATAGAATATTTTTCTAAATAATAATACCATAAAGAGAGCGAATTTTGTATGTGCAAAGTTAATTCCAGTATCACTGAAACTATAATACAATTTTTATAATTATGTAACCTTTTAAAACGTACAGCATTTTAGATAGTCAAAGTAGTTATATATTTAATGTATATACGCGTATTATTTTAGCACAAAATCTACATTAACGCGAGTGATGTCGCGAACAAAAGTTACTTATAATTGAAAGAACGAAGTTATTTCAAACTTCGTTTGTATACGATGAAGAAGCAATACTGAGAAGTTTAAAGGAAATAAATATGGATTTGTCACAAAAGATGTTTGCTTTAAAAGAATCTTTACAGCAAAATGTTTTTCGTATAACTTTTTACTTTCCGACTTTTCAATTCTTATACGATGCGAAATTGTTAAAAACGAACGATAAATTGATACTTTTGAGAAAAATAATAATTACATTTAATATGGTTAAACTATTAAAATTAGCTAAAAGTCATTATATAATATTTATAATCGTCATTTATTTAGCTATTTTAAAGTCCCATAAAAATGTAACTGTTATAAAAATAGATCGATTTATACCTGACATGAGAAATATTTTACTGTGGACAAAGATACGTGGTTTGGAGGCTGAAGGTCAAAGATATTTTATAGAAAACAAATGTGCATTTATTAATTGTTATTTCACTTCAAATAAAAGTTTATTCGAAGATTTGAGGTATTTTGACGTGATATTGTTTAATTTGCAAGATGTTAGTAAAGATTTTCAACCTTTGCCAGAGTTACGAAGTTCGACTCAAAAATATTTATTTGTGGCTAATGATTCTTCTGATAATTATCCAGTTTGCAATCCAATTTATGAAGATTTTTTTAATTGGACTTGGACTTACAGGTATGTTAGTTTACAGTTTTCTAGATTATCAAAAATTATATGGATTTGTGTTCTTATCCAATAGATAAGATAATATAATAAAGTTTTTGGTGTTTATATAGGAATATCTAGATATATTTAATTTACATATGTACATGATCTCAATATTTAAACAATTAATATGGAATCATAATTGCAAATAAGAAGTATTTTTTACCATTAAGACCACTTAAGCAAATACTTTCAATTTATTTTGAAAGGTATTCAATTTTGTGGTGTTTTTAATACAGATTCGACTCTACAATCACGTACCGTTTCTTCACCATTTACAACACAGAATATGAAGAATTAGGTAGTCATTTCCATTGGAATGACAACATGAAACCGATAGATGCGTCTTTAAAGTCTCAATTCGTCACAAAATCGAAAGCAGCTGTAATTTTCTTGGACAAATGCAAAAGCCAAAGCAAGAGAGAAGTCGTTATACACGATCTTAAATTAAATCTAGCGAAATATAAGCTCGATGTAGACATATTTGGCGTGTGTGGACCAAAACAGTGTAAAAGGAAGACAATGAACCCTTGTTTCTGGAGATTGAGGAAGACTTACTTCTTTTATCTCGCATTTGAAGATTCATTTGCCTATGATTATATTACGGATATTGTTTTGTACGCTTATAATAATAATGCCGTGCCAGTTGTCTATGGTGGAGCTAGGTATGATAGGTTAGTTTGTATATATCTGTTTCTGTTATATTTACTAAACACCAGTTCATCTTTGTTAAAGCTAGACTGTCGTTTGTGAAAAATTGGCTTTTTATGTGTATTTTAGTTGGAAGAATATTCTTCACGACCATTTTGCGTCTCGTGCAGTTTGTTAAAATTTCCTCTTGTACGTATCACATATCAACATTGAGAATGTACAACTATGGGTACAATTATGGTACTCAACACACAACCAATGAAACAATGACGCCAGGGATTAGTGGAAACTGTCTCTAATAAAGCTCAAAACATTCTTTACCTATTTAACTAAATCATTATTAAAGCTATAAATATATGATAATTCGCAATAAATTTCACGACTTTGATGGAAAATTCCGGACCTAAATTAATAACATTTTAAATATTACTTCCAGATACCTTCCACCTGGTTCTTACGTTAACGCACAGAACACGACTACAAAGGATCTAGCGGCAACAATGTTTGATATAATTAAGAACAGGGACAAGTATTACGAGTTCTTCCGATGGAGAAACCACTACACCATCAGCAAAACTCCAATCCTTAATGCCTGTGCTTTATGTGAAATATTAAACAGTCCCGGCCGCCTGGTTCAGAAAGTTACTTACACGAAGTTCAGAATGTGGTGGAATCATTTGTACAAAACAAGATGTGATATTGATTCGAATAAATCCTCATTATTGTAATTCTTATATACGAGTAGCCTATTGATGTTAAGCTTATTTAGAGTAATTAATTGTAATAGTATAATTACGAAAATAGTTTTTCTAAATAAGATTTCTGATGAAGACAGTCATCATTCAACGTCATATAATATAAATTATAATATCGTTTTATATAATTTATATCGTCGGGAATACTGCAAAACCGCGTATCTAACTTTTCCTGTAAAGTCTATAGTTGAACTACATATTAAATTACATTATTGAAAAAAAAAAAGTTACTTTGTCTACAAATATAGTCACTTTACATTAACATAGTCACTTAACATGTGTGTTATGCAATCACGTCGAAACTAGTGGACCGATTGAAATGAAATTTTGTACGAAGATAGAGTAGAGCCTGTAGAGGGTTGAAATAGGTGGAAAATTATAATAAAAAACTGGATATGGGATAAAAAAAACATGCACAGACACAATCTAGTGAAATCATTAATCGCGATTAGATCTGTTAAATTTATTAATAAAGACAATATTCACATATCCGGAATAATTTCGTGTGTTCGTAATTCGTCTTCTACTAAACGGGTGGACCAATTTGAATGACTATTATATATTTATGGGACAATTTGGATAGTTCTTAACTACAGTTAGACCCAGTCGGTTGCGTTGTTCTTGAGATCCAAATGTCATCCATTTAGAAGAGGTTGCTTAGCAATCAGGGAGCGATAAGTATGACGTGGAGGTTATCTTTGTGCAAAAACTCAAAAGTGTAAGCTTGTCAAAGGTTGGAATGGGTAACAGATTTTTAACGTCATATAGTATGGACGTAACATTTCATAATTGGATTTTGATAAGCAATAATGTGTCCACCCACAAAAAGAATTAGAGTATATGATGTATTCTGATAACGACTAACGTATTATTCATTCTTCAAAAAATTTACAAATCACCTGAACTAAATAAGTGCGAAAAAATTTTATCTTAATCTAATGTGTAGAATATTAAAGTGTGTTATACGAGTATATTTTGGATTATGCAATAATCTCATATACTTGAAAAATCTATTATTAGATAAAACTCTTTATTATACCAATCTGCTTTTAATTCATTATACTTTTATCAAAACAGAAAAGGAAAAATGTGTATACGTATACTTCTTCAAACAGATTAAATAAAAAGAGGTTTGACATCTTTAGACGCCATTTTTTTTCAAAATGAAGTCCGCGTGGCTCATCTGAAATAAACGATTAACCCTCCACAGTAACATCGTAGTCGGGTAATATATAAACATTTAACAAGTCTCAAATTTCCGTTATCAAAATCCCGATACACAAATAAGGTTTAAAAGTTTAAATTATTTTATCAGATTAACGTATGGCGTAACAACGTTCATCGGACATTGTGGACAATTTTGGTCCTTCGTAATTAAACTTTAAAACCTTGTTTGCTATTTGCTGATAAATATTTACTGAACGGATTATGTGTATGTGTTTGATACGTTATTGGTTCACTTTGTTTGTATTTATTTCTAAATGTCTTACTTTATGTTAAGTAATATAAATATATTGTTTATATATAATATAAAAAATATATTGTTTATATTAATTATTGAATCGATATTATTACAAAATCACTCACTATTTGCTTATTTAATTTTGTTATCATTATATTGATTACTTGTATTTACCATTTAAACAACAACATAGCTATTATATTTGTAGATTAAACATTTTATATCTAATAATTCTTATCGTAATTACATAAATTATATAATAAAAATCAATTGAATTACTAATAATTCGGTAATCCTGTTGAAAAAATGTACATACTTATTCGTACATTTGAGAACTAAATGTTTTTATTCAAATAAAGCTCGCCGTCCTTTTATATTAAAGACAATAAAAGCTTTATTCGTGAATGAAGAGCTTAATTACTATGCTAAGTGTGCTTTGTCCCATAAGTCTAGTTTTTGCCGGATTTCGGGTACAATCTAAATTTCTAATCATCCACGCCTTTATCGTGTAAATGTTCTATTAGTAGTTTTTGTCGTCACGTTCCTAATAACGTAGGAATCATTATATATAAGTTAAGTATGTAAATACATTTTCCCTTCTTTTTAGTGTGAAAGAGGTTTTGCTTTTAAAGAGATTTGGCAATTGAATTCGAAATATTTTTATAAGATGTCTAATAACGGATTAAACAATTATAAAATGTTTTTTGCCGTGTTTTTTTAAAGAATTTTATATACATTGGTTACCTCAATAGCTAATAGCTCCTTCCGTTTACATCAATTTAAAATTATATTAATAAAAAAATGTTATGTTAAATTTTTAATACTTTTATAAGGCTTATTATCATTATTTTTTTAATTCTACGCGTAGGAAAATTATTGCTGGTCATATAGAGTGGACAACGATATACGTAAAGAAAATTAGATTTCTTGTATACCTAATTTTCGCCAATGTCTATTTATATAATTTTGTAGATAGATTCTATAAAATTCAATACTATTAAAATAATTTTAAAAGTAGATACGAAATCTGGCATATCTACGGAACAATACAATGTACTACAATACAATATCCTACAATACGGAAGTTAAAAAGATTCTTTTACTTTTAACGTCACCATTCAATACCATATCATTAACGAACACGTCACCAAACAGGCGGGCATAAAACGAAAAAACCAAAATATAACGTTCGTAGTAAATATAAAAAAAATTCTTCATAAAGTAAGGTTTCGTATAAACGTTAAAAAACATGGATTTCAAATTAAAATGTACTTTTAATATTTCCCGTCAAAGCGAAAGTATCAAACTATGTACAGGCGAGACGTCTTGTGAAAATGTTTAATGGCACCGGCTGTTTACCTTCGAATACAGTTTCCAGAAAGTTCACTTGGAAAATTAGTTTCCTAGACTCTTAGATATCTGTAGATAGATTAGACCTTATATACATTATTTATACTAAAATTAAACGATATACGAGTGTCTTAATTTATTTATTTTTAGAGGGGAAATAGTGAAAGAGTTTAAGAGAATACAATTACGTATTTTTTTTTTTTTAATAAATCAATGAATTACGTAAATGAGAAATATTTATACATCGAAAACTCTAAATGTAATAAAATAATAACATCTCAACTTATATTAATAAAAAATCAGCATTGAATTTTTTTTTAATTTTTATAGTTTTTAAACCTACCATTATGCCGCAGTCAATTTCAATAAACAAATCTTATAAATTATAAATATAATCTTATAAATTAATTATAATTAATACTTTTATATGGCCAAATGTGTTTTATCGATTTATAAGTATTACTGAAGTAAATAAATATTTATATTAGATTTGGTTTATAATTAATAGTAATTTTAATAGTTCGTCGAGAATTACACTTATAAGTTTTCTCTCAGACTTTCATAAAGATTTACATAAGTCGTTTGCCATTGCTTTACACTTGAACGAATACCTATAGGTACTGTCAGTGCCTTTATTTTTGCATATACAGATTTAGAAGGGTTACCTAGGTAACTGTTATCAGGGCGCCATGTTTTTTTATGTCAATTACGAGAGTAAAACTTATAATTGGACGACAGCAAATAAGCAGTACTGTGTCCAAGCCACACGGACTTCATTTTGAGAAAATAGCGTCTAAAGACGTCAAACATATTTTTAATAATTTTGTTTGAAGACGTATGTACGTATATTTTGTTTTTGTATTTTGATGAAAGGTATTATGAATTAAAAGCAGATTGATATATTTAATGTGTTATCTAATAATAAGTTTTACAAGTATTTGAGATTATTGTATAAATTGTGAAATATGGAACGCTTGAAATTCGAACCATTAAATTAAGTAACTTTTTTCAGTAATTTTTTAGTTTAGATGACTTTGATTTTTTTTGAAAAATGTTAATTAAATAGGTGACGGAGTATCTAAATACGTTAATATTTAATAACAATATTAACTTTTTGGGGTTTGACATATTATTGCTTGACAGCGTCTAATTATAATTCTCGCCCAACAAACTAGTGACTTTTAAAAATATTATTAAAAACATTCATGATACTTGCAACATTAACAAACATAACAAACCATCCAATACAAATTATAAACATAGCGAAATAAATCAAATGAACTCACAAACTGAAGATGGCAAGGGAACTCCGGAAAATTTTCTCAGTTTAAAATGGAATAGACTGGAAAAAGTAATCCACTTTGCCAACGGCAAGTACGTTTGCGTAGGTAAATTAGTTGCTAGTTCTGCCCGTGAAGTTAGATTGCCTTGACTCCCTTTAATTTTTGTCTACAGGCATTTTTATTTTATATAGTTTATGAAGAGATTTACTGGAATGTTTTCTCTATCTACTTATTTTTTGCTAGCTTATATTCAGGTCTGGTCGGTTTTCATTGCTTCGTAGAAGTATGGTAATCGTTGAATTTGTCAGTTTTCAAATATGATTTGATGATATATTACGCTGATAAGCAATACCGTGTCAAGCCACACGGACTTCGTTTTGAGGAAATGGCGTCTAAAGATGATGATTTGTTTTAAGAAGGATGTATTAATATCCATTTTTCTTTTCTATTTTGATAAAAGGTATAATGCATTAAAAGCAGATTGGTATATTTAATGTGTTATCTAATAATATTTTTTTTTAATATTCGGAATTGTTATATAAATTAAAAAATGGACAGTGATAAGCAATACTGTGTCAAGCCACACGTACATCATTCTGAGAAAATGACGTCTAAAGATGTCAAACATATACTTAACCAATATGTTTGAAGAAGTATATATCCATCTTCTCTTTTCTATTTTAATGAAAGGTGTAATTAGTTAAAAGTGATTAATATATTTAATGTATTTGTAATACTTTTTTTATATATGAAATTATTTTAAATTATTTTATTAACTCACTTGAAATTCTAAACATAAAGAAACTTATTCTGGACTTATTTAGTTTAGAAGATTTGATTTTTTTAATAACGTAAAACAGGTAGGTAATGCAGTATCGAAATACATTAATATTTACGAATTTGACTTTTTGTGGGTTGACAAATTATTGCTTATCAGCATCCAAACATAGAACGCATTTGAAATTCGAAACATTATATTAAAAAACTTTTTTCCGTACTTATTTAGTTTAGATGACTTGAAATTTTTTTAATAACGTTAAATAGGTGACGCAGCATCAAAATAGAACAATATCTCCGAATTTAACTTTTTTTGGGTTGACACGTTATTGCTTATTAGCATCGATATGGAGTATTTTTTTTTAAATACCGGGTTGACGAGCAGGCGGGTCACCTGATGATACGTGATCACTGTCGTTAATATTTGTAACATCAGAAGAAAAACAAATCCGTTGCCAGCTTAAAAAAACTGGTCAAGTGCGAGTAGGACTCGCGCACCGAGGGTTCCGTACAAACTTATAGAAATCTATATAAGACTAACCCATCTACGCCATTTGTGGTCTTCATCATCAGTTCCAACATAAGTTACTATCAAAAATACCTAAATCGGTATACGCTTGCCTATAATATTTGAGGAGTTCCCTCAATTTCTCCAGGATCCCATCATCTGATCCTGACCTGAAGACAATGGGACCACCTTGGAAGTATACCTTTTCAAACAAAAAAAACATTTGTAAATCGGTACCCAAATGGCGGCGTAATCGGCAAACAAACATAAAAAAAAAAATTAAATACAAGGTCGAATTGAAAACACTCCTTTTTGGAAGTCGCTTAAATATAATCAAATATTATGTAAATATGGATCACGTCCCAAAAACTATTTTGAAACTACTTAGGAGCACTTTAATTTAAAACACGATCATGGATGCAATCCATGGAAACACAAAATTTTATTTTAAGTACTAATACACCTTATTCGAACAAAACTAATTGTTTATTTATAAATAACTAATTATATTACTAATAACCAGAAGACTTATATGTGTAGATAAATAAGTAAATTAAATAACTCGATCTGTTTGAATTTAATTTTAAAATTTTCGTACTAAGTCAATACGAGTACTTAAATCAAATCGCGTCAAGCTCTTATATTGAATGTTAATTACGTAATGACGTTATAAATCGACGATAAAACTTTTAAATGAAAAGTTTATTTTATTATTTTTAGCGCGTTTAAATAATAATTAAAATAAAAATTTTTATTAATCGAGCAGAATTATATCACAGTTAATGTCATAATGTTGTAATAGATGGCATTAGCTGTACGCTGCATCGCGCTATCATTTTGTTAGCTGCGATATATAGATTGCATTGCGTTGTTTATAAAGGTTTGCTGCTTTTTAATGTTTTCGTATTGATACAAATTTCTTCTCAGTGTTTGTAAAATTGTTTTTTGACCATGGTCAACTTCTATGTTAATTTGTTACAAGTACATATAATTTTAATTCTAAGATTAATATATTTTCCGCTTGATCAATTTACAACTTGATACATTTACGCGTTCCTGAGAAAAAGGTTGATAGACAGACGTACAGACTGACAGACACACGAACAGAAATTTACAGTTTTCGGATTTTTTCCTTTATGTATACTAAAGGACCTTGCTCCTGGCCAAATTTCATAATGCTATATCAATGGGAAGTACCCTATAGGTTTTAATTCCCTTGCGAAAACGTTAAAAACGCTAAAATACTTAAAATATGTGATATAAATGACCGTATCTTTTGATTGCGTTAACTTAGAAGTTTGATTTTTTCACAGCTCTTAGTAATTACAACTCTGAGTACTTGACGTTGATAAAAATTTGTTATCTTCACGCGTTTCTGAGAAAAAGGTTGAAAGACAAACTTACAAACAGACAAAGATACATACAAAAATTTACAGTTTTCAGATTTTTTCCTTTATTTGTACCATAAGATCTTACTTCTTGCCAAATTTCATCGTGCTAGGTCAATGGGAAGTACCCTATAGGTTTTGATTCCCTTGCGAAAACGCTAAAATGGTCAAAATATACGACATATTTTCCATTATCTTTTGATTGCGTTGACTTAGAACTTTAATATTTTCACGGCCGCATGTCATCGTAGACTTGAGTATATGATATTAATTTCAATATGATACGTCTATGCATTTCTGAGAAAAAAGGGTTGACATCCCGACAGACAGACAGACAGACAGACAGACAGACAGACAGACAGACAGACAGACAGACAGACAGACAGACAGACGGACAACAAAGTGATCCTATAAGGGTTCCGTTTTTCCTTTTAAGGTGCGGAACCCTAAAAACGAATAAGAGACGAAAAAAAAAGTTAGATAAGTGAAAATAAAAAGTATGGTAAGAAATGCGGGGGGAGGGGATGAGGCAAAGAGTTACTTTGTTAAGATACATTCAAAGTTTTAGACAACTGGTATTGAGATTGAAACGTTAGTTATTATTTAAATTATTTTAAGATTTACTTAAACGATTATAAGACCGCACAAACACAACACACCGTGTATATAGGTACGTAATAACTAAATTTATTGTCCAATAACTTCTAAATACCTAAACTTAAAAAAAAATGAGATATAAAGGAGACTTCGAAGTAAGGAAAGGGATGGAGAAACGGGTTAAGTTTCCGGCTCCGTCTTAGTTAAAGGTATGGTAATTATGAAAATTATTGGTTTTCAAATAAAAGGCGTGTAATCTGTCTATGAATCTATTTTGATTACTTTTTGTGCAATATCTACACGAGTTGCACAAATGAATACTTATACAACTTTGACATTTTGGACTTAAAATTAGTGAACATTCAGTTATGCATACATACACGTTTTATTTTCGGAATCAACTTGCGCAAAGTGAAACTTCACTCGACTTGATTTTTTAAGTATTTTTTAGAGTATTATATTCCACTTATAATATGAAGACCACAAAAAAGTCTCATGATAATGTGATGATCTCTGCATTATCATAGCATGAGAATACAACCATTTCTTTACACTTTGAGATTTGAACTGTTATTCCCCTGTGTCTGATGGATGTTAGACGACGTTGCCAGTTCCCTGGGAATGTGATTGGCTCTCTTGTGGGACGCATACGTTGACGGCCCCGTCTTATGTCAGAGAAATGGATTTGAATCGACTAAGCTACATGGTTATTTAATCTTGTATTCCAAATTTTATAATTCAGGATCCAGGAATTGTCGAAATGGATATTACTGTTTATAGAAAATAACAAATATAAAATTAACATACGAAACTTAATTAAATAATAGTAGTAAATACACTCATTCATTTTCTGTCACATTCCAAAATGTTCCTTTTTTTGATAAAAAAAAAAGTTATATACTTCTCTATATAACAATAAGTTTTATTATTATTGGAGTTCTAGTCTCTAGTTCATTCGTAATTATGAATATATTTATGAATGCGACGACGAGTAATCTATCCTAGACTCTCTCTAGGATGGTACGTACTGATGATATGGATGCTGATAAGCAATAATGTGTCAACCCACAAAAAGTCAAATTTAGAGATATTGATGTATCCTGATAATGCATTTCGTATTTAACATTATAAAAAATTTTTTCAAATCATTAGAACTAAATAAGTACGGAAAAAAGTTTCTTAATCAAATGTTTGGAATATTGAAGTGAGTTCCATATTTTGGATTATGTAATAATTTCATATATTTGAAAAACATATTATTAGATAAAAATCTTTACTAGCCTATCTGGTATTAATTAATTATACTTTTTATCAAAATCGAAACTAAAAGATGGATGCCTCTTCAATCAGATGTGTTAAGAATAGGTTCGACATCTTTAGATGCCATTTTCACAAAATGAAGTCCGTGTGGCTTGACACAGTAATGCATATCAGCATCCATATATAGTAGTAACTAACCTAATTAACGAGGTACCATAGACAAAATACAGTATGTACTTACTTTTATGATATATTCTTACAAAATAACATTATTATCAAATCATTATAATCACAAGAATACATTAAAGTTGCAAGTCATGTAAATGAATCAGAAATTTTACATCCCAGTCTATAACAATACCTTTTCTGTTTTACTTTTTTTACACTTTATTGTATTTATGTTACCGAATGGTTTTGTCTCGGATTTAATACTTTACTGTTCAGTATTCAGTGGACGGCGGTGATTTTCCAATGAACGGGCGCGTGCGAATGCAAAGACGCGACGTCTTCATTGTGACGGTGTTATTCTGATCGTGTCGTTTAGCGAGATAAATGTTGTAATAAATTGTATGTTCCGAAATACGATTCAGAGCTAATGACATGTCAATTTGACATTTTTCTACGTCAAATGAAACGCGAACTAGTTTAATTTGATGTCCCCCGCCCTATAAATATTGACTGTTTATTGATGTTTCTGTTTAGTCTACTGTGTTCGTTTCTGTGTAAACATATTAAAAATAATAAAATTAAACTGTAAATAAAATATGTGATTGTCCTATTAAAATAACCTGTATTTTTATACTATTATGTATAATATTTATATCTATTTTTGTGTTGTTCTAGGTTAAGGACTAATAATGAAATTCACACTATTTTAGGGTGTTTTCAAAATTTAGTTAAGGTTGGATTCTTGACCCCACCGATCAATCTCGATCGTGTCTTCTCCATTTCACGTGACATTGGCGAAATAACATGTGTCTAATGGGCACAACTAAAAGCCATTAACCAAAGAATTGAATTGAATTAATTTGATGTAATAACATGTGTTTAAATGACAAAGCTGGACTCTTCTTCTATTTAGGATATTAAGAAGTTTAGATTTAAATTCTATCGAATACAGTAAAGTAAACATGAAATGGTTATGTTGTGGTAAACTTGCTGAGCTAAAAAAATTAATTCTTGCAACAGTTAACATTAATTAATCGTAATGAAAAATCAACAACGTTTTTTGCTCATCCTTTTTCTAATTTCGATTTAAATTTCTGACAATTTTGAGGAAATCAATCGGACTAGTATATTGAACAAGAATCTAAACTACAACGGACACCAAATACAATTGAAAAGTATGAAACTCTACCTTTGCTAGACACATCCCTTTACATTATTGATACCTTATAAGAAATAGTATCATTAGTAATACAAAATATATTCCCAGCCAATCAGAATAAACCTCCCGTCGTGGAGGGGAGTTCTCGCTAATGAGATTCTTTGGCTCGCGGTTTGCATTTCAGATCAGATTTGCGCTGCCTCGGAACACTGTACTACTGAACTCATTCCCTAATAATGAGATTTCAGTTGGGTGCTCACCTTTGAAGAACTTCTGCATAATTCTACATCGTTTTTGTCTTTAAGTAAACGTTGTAAGTTTCTTTGTATGACGAGAATTACACTTGTAACTTTGTAAGTTTCATTCTCGTAATGGATATAAAGCAATTCTGTTATCTGGCAACAACCTTACCAAAGCTGTTTCTGTCAAAAATAAGGCACTGAAAGTAAATTCTTTCAGGTGTAAAAGCAATGATAAACGATTGATGCATATTTTATGAAAATCTCTAAACAAAGACGAGTATATATATAAAATAAATAGGAATAAATTTAACAAAACATTTCATATGTTCAAAGATTTAAAACAGACAAAAAGAATTGAATATATTATGAATAACTGGTCAATTGCGAGTAGGACTCGCGCACCGAGGGTTCCGTACAAACTTATAGAAATCTATATAAGACTAACCCATCTACGCCATTTGTGATCTTCATCATCAGTTCCAACATAAGTTACTATCACAAATACCTAAATCGGTATACGCTTGCCTATAATATTTGAGGAGCTCCCTCAATTTCTCCAGGATCCCATCATCTGATCCTGACCTGAAGACAATGGGACCACCTTGGAAGTATACCTTTTCAAACAAAAAAAAAAATTTGAAAATCGGAACACAAATGGCGGCGTAATCGGCGAACAAACATAAAAAAAAATTAAATACAAGGTCGAATTGAAAACACTCCTTTTTAGAAGTCGCTTAAATATAATCAAATATTATGTAAACATGGATCACGTTCCAAAAACTATTTTGAAACTACTTAGGAGCACTTTAATTTAAAACACAATCATGGATGCAATCCATGGAAACACAAAATTTTATTTTAAGTACTAATACACCTTATACTTTCAAAAAAGCAAAATTATAGCGTGATTCAGAATACACTCAGCGCCATCTCTTGACAATTTCAATGAAATAACTTGTTGACTTTGACATTAACAACATAATTATATTATATTTTATTCTCGTTTTATTTTTATTTATATTCTACTACACTCCACTACTTCTGCACTACGTTCGTAAAATATTTAGATTTACATTATCAATCAAAATATCAAAATATATATTAGTGTTGCCAAGACGAAAATAATTAGTCCTTAATTCGAACAAAACTAATTGTTTATTTATAAATAACTAATTATATTACTAATATCCAGAAGACTTATATGTGTAGATAAATAAGTAAATTAAATAACTCGATCTGTTTGAGTTTAATTTTAAAATTTTCGTACTAAGTCAATACGAGTACTTAAATCAAATCGCGTGAAGCTCTTATATTTAATGTTGATTACGTAATGACGTTATAAATCGACGATAAAACTTTTAAATGAAAAGTTTATTTTATTATTTTTAGCGCGTTTAAATAATAATTAAAATAATAAAAAAATATTAATCGAGCAGAATTATATCACAGTTAATGTCATAATGTTGTAATAGATGGCATTAGCTGTACGCTACATCGCGCTATCATTTTGTTAGCTGCGATATATAGATTGCATTGCGTTGTTTATAAAGGTTTGCTGCTTTTTAATGTTTTCGTATTAATACAAATTTCTTCTCAGTGTTTGTAAAATTATTTTTTTGACCATGGTCAACTTCTATGTTAATTTGATACAAGTACATATAATTTTAATTCTAAGATTAATATATTTTCCGCTTGATCAATTTACAACTTGATACATTTACGCGTTTCTGAGAAAAAGGTTGAAAGACAAACTTACAAACAGACAAACATACATACAAAAATTTAGAGTTTCAGATTTTTCCCTTTATTTGTACCATAAGATCTTACTTCTTGCCAAATTTCATCGTGCTAGGTCAATGGGAAGTACCCTATAGGTTTTGATTCCCTTGCGAAAACGCTAAAATGGTCAAAATATACGACATATTTTCCATTATCTTTTGATTGCATTGACTTAGAACTTTAATATTTTCACGGCCACATGTCATCGTAGACTTAAGTATATGATATTAATTTCGACATGATACGTCTATGCATTTCTCAGAAAAAAGGGTTGACATCCCGACAGACAGACAGACAGACAGACAGATAGACAGACAGACAGACAGACAGACAGACAGACAGACAGACAGACAGACAGACAGACGGACAACAAAGTGATCCTATAAGGGTTCCGTTTTTTCTTTTAAGGTACGGAACCCTAAAAAATATTATAATACGAATATTTTGCGAAAGTTTCTGAAATTGTGTGTATTTCTTCACGTTTAGCTGCTCTATGCGTTTTTCGATTTGAGACAGTGAAGATAGATTTTTTGTTGTATTTGCTATCGGAGTAAAGATCGTACGAACGAAAATGTTTGAAAAATAGTAAAGATCTCCGTATAAATAATATAAAAGTGAGTAGGTCTCAATTGATATACCTTTGAGACCCAGAAATCATGATTACGTGAAAATTTAATAACAGGATATATTAAACAGAACAATAATACTTTAAATTTCAAAAGGTCCGACGTAAATTAACTCATAAGCTTATTTGAACAAAGTATAAATAAATTTAAATAAGGGATAACGTACTTAAATAATAAAACAATTATGTCCTAACAACTGAACTATCACGTCGCAATATGGTGACAAAAAGGTAACATCTCATATCGAATGAGCAAATGTATTCAAGGGGCCCATTTGAGATTCAGTCCTACGCATGTGTCATAGACAGTGGCCCTCCAGGGACGAGGTAGACGGGCAAAAACTGAATATTGGAGATATGCTCACATTATTGCTGCACGGGCCCGAAATATGTGACGACACGAATATGTTAATCGTTTTTTAAGATTGACTGCTTGATTTTAAATACTTCTAACAGGAAATATTCAGACTTCGTTACCCCTGGCTCAAACTTCACACTATTAGTATCAATTATTGTCATTAAGTGAGAATTGAGTGAGAACTTGTAAGTTTTACTTTCGTAACTGATATAAAACAACAATAAAGTAACCGTTATCTGAGTAATCGTAAACATAGCTGTGGGTGTCAATTAATAGGTCACTGGTAATAGTTCTTTCAGGTGTAAAAGTAATAAATACTTTGTATAAATGTACAAAAAAAGTCTATTAGTTACCAAATGTAATTCTCGCTTTAAGGGAGATATTTCATAATGACAAAACACACTTTTGAAAAACATAATTATGTAGATTATTACTTTATTTTATCACAGGTTTAAATAGCTATAAAGCTGAGCTTTTGTTTTATTGCCTGCGTGTATTCAGTTTAATCGAAGTTAAACTGGCACTACTTTGAAATCTTTAATTAATATAAAATTAATCATGAATTTAATAATTGAAAGTAATAGTCCTTGATAGTATAATTAACATTACCAAAAACAAATAATTCTATTAAAAATAAAAAGAAAGAGAAATTAAAAATAACTATATTAAACCTAAATATCTATCGATGTCACAGTGAGGCAAGGTGCCCAAAACACTGGCAGCATTACCTCTTTGTATGGCCAGACTGATATGCTGGCCAAGGTAGCCGCCAGCCATTCGGTCACCTATAGTTTCGGCGAGGCGGGAAGACAGCTCTTTAAAAAATTTAATTGAAAAAACGATTTCACAGACGTTATAAATATAGTATTCTACTAGCTGTGCCCGCGACTTCGTTCGCGTGGATTACAGAATGCTTGGCATGTCTCCTGCAAAGCAAGGTTATAATAGTCTGCGGTGCTGCTCAAGAAAGGAGCTTCTTACTTTGGATTTGGGAACTTTCTGGTTGTATTTATAAGCAGACTCTAATTCAGATATTCCTCCACGGTTTTCACTATAAATGTTGAAGAAAAGTGTTTTGTGCTAGTCTTTAAAATTTCGACTGTATACCAGTATATTCTCGCCGAGGTTTTCCTTGTATTATATATCGGGTGACTTTTTTAACTGGGCTTGATAGGCCATATCCGGAACTTTAAGGAATCGCGAAAAATACTTAAAGGAGTCTCGTGTCCGATTTTAAGAAATCTAAAACTGCATCATAAGTTTTTTTAATTTCATGATTCTCCTGACCTGGAATTGAACCCACTAATTAAAAAAAATACATTCTGTATTATTGCACCACCTACCTAATAGTGTCACTTGTAAGAATCAACTTTTGGAAAGTTTTAGGAAAAGATTTATTTTTTAACAAAATAACATTAAATCTATACATAAATTAGAAGTTAAGTAATCGATTCTATATATATTAAATATACATATCAAATATGTGGGTTAAATCACGGCTCCCTTTTTAGAAAAAAAGTCTGCATAACTTCGAACGATTCGTTTATTTGCATCAAAATGCTAGTCACCTACTAAAGTAAGGAAGAGTGTAAAGAATATCAAAAATATATAAATTCACAATCACACTCACAGTAACTTCTTTTGTTTGTCTATTTTTTCTATGTGAGCTATACAAAGTAGATACAATGTGACGTTTGTTTTGGTCACCGTCACCTACTACGTAGGTTTAGATAATTCCTAAAAAGATGAATCAATTTATTGAAAATCTACATTTCACTGGACTCGGCTATTGTACTCACCCGCTATTAGTGTTACAACATCCCGTTATAATTTAAAAATTTCACTTTTAGGTATGATCGTTTTTTTGAAGAATTACAAAAGATTTAATTAATGTATGAATTTGATAGAATTCTGTAAAAAATTTGCCCTTTCTTTTTGTTGCAGTTAACTATATAATAATACCTCTCTGAAGTTGATTCTTATAATATGTGACAGTATCAGATGATGCAATCATACAGAATGTTAATTTTTTCCAAAATCAACGTGTTCGTTTCTGGCTAGGAGAATTTATTTTTCAAAAAACTAATGAAATAGTTTTAGTTTTTATTAAAATCGGCTCTGTTATTTCTTTAATTATTTTTCGCTATTGTTTATAGTTTCGGATTTGGTCTATCATATCCAGTAAAAAAATTACCCAGTAAATACATTATTTTCCAAATTATTATATTTATATAATATACATATATCTTCCATATTTGAATTAGATGTTGTTCACTTTTTCATTGGTTTCAATTTTGTTCCTTATTACATTAGCTTTCAGCAGTGAAAGTTTCGTCAAAATCGGTCCAGCTGTTTCAGATATTAGCCGAAAAAAATTGAGTGACAGAAAGACAGACAAAAATTTTAAGATTGGTAATTTTGTTGTAAGTACCGTGTATACTTTAATATGCATTTATTTAAAATTACAAACAGACATCAATTTTATTTATTTTTATACCTTCCCTTCTTAAATCGGAAATTGTTCACTATTTTATTGGTTTCTACAATATTTTGTTATCGCGTTATTCTCTTTTTTACTTATTCGTTAAAATAAACATATTAAAAAAAGTAGCTAAAGTTAATCCTTATAATATTAGCCATTAAATACGTCATGTTTTGAAGAACTTTTTAGACTTTGTAATATTTCGTGAATTTCTTCTTCCATCTCCTCTCCCTTTCTGGACCTCATTTGATTCAGCTGTTTCAGAGATTAGTCGTAAGAAACAGACTGACAGACAAAAAATTAAAAAATTGATTTTTTGATGTAAGTAATGTATATACTTTTATGCATTTAGTGAAAAGCATAAAATACTGTTCGACGTGAACCCTTAAATTGACATAACTTTTTTTTATGAATCGATTGAAATTAAATAAACACCAAATGTTAAGTGAACCTTACTGCAATATAATCATGAAAACCACATCTAAATCGGATAAGCCGTTTCTGAGATTAGTGGGCGCAAACGCACTGATAAACAGACAAACAGACAAAAATTCTAACAATTATTGTTTTGGGTTCTATTGCGTATGTAAAGGCCCAAATAATTTGTTTTTTTTTTTTAATATATCTTCTATGTACAGACAGCGACCCGTTAGAATTTTTTTTTATATGTATAGATTAAAAATATCTAAAATAGAAGTAAGCCTAAGTCACTTCTTATAACATTTGCTAACTGCAAGTAAAAGTACCATCAAAATTGGTTTAGCCGTTTTAAAGATTAGTCGGAACAAACAGATAGGCAGACAGACTGACAGACAAAAATTTAAAAATGTATTTTTTGATATAAGTACTGTATATATGTATGTACTTTCATGCATTTAGTAAAAAGTACAAAATAATGTTCGACGTGAACCCTTAAATTGACATAACTTTTTTATTTATGAACCGATTGACATGAAACAAACCCTAAATGTTAAGTGAAGCTTACCACGATATATTAGTGAAAACCGCATCTAAATCGGATAAGCCGTTTCTGAGATTAGCGTGCACAAACGCACAGATAAACAGACAAACAGACAAACAGACAAACAGACAAACAGACAAACAGATAAGAATTCTAAAAATATTTGTTTTGGGTTCTATTGCGTTGGTAAAGGCCCCCAGTAAGATTTTTTTTCATATATCTTCCATGTACAGACATCGACCCTCTAGAATTTTATTATTAGTATAGATATAGATAACAATGGACACTTCTTCCCAAGAGCCTAATACATAATGGATAACAGCCGGGCTAGTTTCAATAAAGGATTTTTTGCATACTCCTTACATTCTGTTATATTGTAACATCGTTTTCCTTTAAATTTATTCCCTTTTTCTATGACTTTTTAACGATATTCATAGCGAGTACAAAAGTATAAGGGTGTTTTTTTATTCGCAACAAATTTGTCGTATCAATTTATTTACGTTACGTAATTTGTATTTAGCTTTATAATAGAACTAGTTATTTTGGCCTTGGAAGAAATAGCTTACTTTTAGTCGCGCAAACATAACGTAAAGGGTTGAAAAAGAGGGGATGAACTTGTTTACGCAGGTGAAGTTACAATACGCAGTGAATCTTTCAAAATATATATTTTTTTCTATTTAATCTGTTCTAATCCCTCAGTCACTTACTATCTTTTATCCTTTAAGAGTGACACGGCACTTAAAAGTTATTAAAAATGATAAGCATTTGTGGATTTAAATCTAGATGTGCCTAATAATAATAGGTAAGTAATTGGTGTTTTTCTGTTTATGACTTATATGAATTCGTGTAACAGCTCGAGATTAATGGCTACTTAAGTTTAAGAAGCAATTTTATTAAAAGCGAATTTTATCTTTAGAAAATGTCGTCTAAAGATGTCAACCCTAACTTTTAATAATTTGGTATAATTAATTAAAGAATAAAAAGATTAGATTAGTAGAAAAAAAAGTTTTATGTATATAAGATTATTGCATATTGTTAAATATGGAACACATTTTAATGTTTGAAACTTTAAATTAAAAAACTTTTTGCGTACTTATTTCTTTCAGATGACGTGAAAAATTTTGAATAATGTTCAATACGCGACGTATTATCAGAAGCGAATTCAATATCTCCGAATTTGACTTTTTGTGGTTTGACACATTATTGCTTATCGGCATCCATTTATAATAACTTAGTAATTGGTAATCCTCTAAACATGCACTATACTCGATTGAAACAAATGATACAGATATTTATAAAAAGCAAGAGCATTTATCACTGGATCGTGTACTTAACCAGCGCGGATGGGTGACCACGCGAGCATCCACGATCTATCTTCATCTCGACTCGATTCCATGGCTGACGTGTCTCCATTGTCGGAGCGTGATGTATTGCCTGTTCTCCGCGTTTGAAATAATCATTTGTTTTTTTTTTGCAATTGTTTTTGCGTTGAATGTTGCAATTTTAGGTAGGGATGTATGAAATGTTGACTGTGTTTCGTATGAATGTGTAATAGGTTCGATTCGTATTATGATATGGTTATAATTATATTTAGTATTATTATAATTGATTAAATATAGTAAAAATGAATAGGTAATTAAATTTAAATTAGGCAAAAATATATTATTTTCTTAACTTCATTCTTTCTCAATTTGTGTTAAAATTATTTTTATCGTTGACAAAACGCGCAACATTCTGGTCAATTCAATTTAATTTTTTTTGTAAATATTAGGTAATCGTTTTTATAGCAGCATATTTGATAATTAAGTCGCAGAAGTTACTAAAAAATTCTACGGAAGCAGGTGCTCAGTAAGTGTACACACATAAGTCCAAGGTTCGGCCCAAAATACAAAACCACAATGCGACGTCGCACCGTGAAACGTTATGGCGCAGCGTCGTAAAATATTACGTCGTCATATCGTGAAAATCTACGACGTGTATCGTAAAAATAACGACACGACGCTATAATCTTTCACGGTGTCGTGTCATATGTTAACATGCCACGGGGCAATTAGTACTAATTTTTACACACCCTGACATATCGTATCGTCTGAAACAACGCTAAATGTATACGGATTGACGGATAGTCTCCGTGTAATGGTGGGATTGAGTGATCACCCTGCAATCTGACAACTTGGTTCATGTGATGGATGGTGCGCGTCGTATTACGCGGCCGATTCATTATTGATTGACTTTTTGTATGGATTTATATTTGTATTAAGTATATTAATTATGATTATATTAAATATGCCTGAAGAAATATAATGTATAGAGAAAGATGTTTTGTATTTAGGATACAACCCTGGAGCCTAACCGACCGATTCTAAAAATTCTTTCAATAATAGAAAACACTATCCCAAATGTACAACGGCATATAATATGTACATATTATTTATAGTATGTTTACATAAAGCAATATGAATAGATATAATTGATAGGTATCTTTCGAAAAACGCAGTCGATTCAAGATTATACCAGATTGAATTATTTTCTAACGTCTTTTACTTATTATACGATTTAAGATAGTCGTTATTAAAGTATTTTCCTAATAATTTCTTATTCTGATTTGAATTAACGCAAAGCTAGAAACTTCTTGCGATCATCGTGTTTAAAATGTTAAATGTCTTACATTTAATATTAAAGTTATATAAAAAAAGACCGCAGAAAATTGCTGTCAAATAGCTTTGAAATACATGCCTTAAAAGGGAATTTTCAATTATTGAATATTTGAATTTTTGCTCGCAATATTGAATATTGGCAAAGAAAAATGACCGCAAAGGTTTTATGCACTATAGCTGTATAGATATGTATTTTTTTTTTCAATAGTATAAAAATATAAAACCTAATTTAAGGTTTTTAGTTTTAAATGCTCACTGAGATAATCATTAAAAAAATAAGTAATTTTTAACTGCCTTGTTTTCTGGTATTTCGAAAATATTTACGTAAAAATTCTCGAATTCATAACATACATTTAAAAATCGTATGATTCAAAACATCGAATTTTAAATCATACATGCACGTGACATTTAAAAAATCAAACTACAAAACACAAAAGGCACGTTTGTATACAGATTAAAAAAGACTAAACAACAGATAATACAATCGAAAAATAGTTTTGCATTATGTAGAAAGAATCCGACTCAATTTTTACCTGTTTGACATATAATACTAGAGCATTCCTTACGTAAATGGAGCTCAATTTGTTCATATCCTTGGTAGAAGTATGCAATATCGCGAGCATATCGTTATGTCGGCTATATCGCTGTACCATGTTATAATTTTCTCACATAGTTGCCCTGCGTTATTGGAAACTATTTAAACGTTTTCGTTATTGATTCGCGTAACTTGAATGTTTTGAAGTTGTGAAGTGTGAGATAAAAGTTTACGGTTAATATTTTAATTACTTATATAAATAGAATAATAGTGTTAAACTTTAGTGTATGTTAAAATTAAGCTTTTTTTAGTTATATATATTTTATTTAGTTTAAAATTGAAGAAAGTGTGAAATAGGTTTGTTAAAAATAATTCAGGAAGAATTTCAGTTATATTTTATGTTTTTTTTTTAATTTAATGATAAAATATATATAAAGTCAGTCGCGTTGGTGAAACGAAATATAATATTTTTATTATTATGGAAGTACATGTATCTTTTATAAATTCATGTATTCATAATGATACCGTTATAAAGCAAACTTAAGTACGGCCGGGTACATTTAGTATGCCAACGTTAAGGTTAGCAGTTTTTCCTCATAAAACATAAATTTCTCGTGTAAGTTTGAGTGATCTTACTGTACTTTGATCTAATTTTATCGTCAAACTTTCGCTATGGCCGCGTCCTAATTTGGCTATGCAGAAAAATTTTGATTAAGTATACATAAAATATAGATTTTTTGGTAAAATAGCTAATTCCAGTATAATGACTTCCACCTCTCAGAAGTTGATCCCTATCAGATGGTGCGATAATTGGGTGTTTTTTTTCAGAATCACCGATTCGTTTTCGGTGACGAAAAATATTTTTCCAAAAAACAAATGATGTAAGTAGTTTTATCAAAATCGTTCTCGAGATTAAACATTTTTAATTAATCCTTATAATTTTGGATTTGGCTGTCCAAGTCTAGTCTAAAAATTCACCTGTATATTAAAAAATATTTCGTTTTGTCTATACATATTTCTGGTAAATTCAAATAAAACATCTATACAGTACTAGGTTATCTATGTCTCCAATATAAGCATTGGCCAGTTAAAATACTAGCTTTAGATCACTACTTTGCTTGGTTTCACTCGTGTTTATGGTTACTGCTGCGATCCTATAAATCGTAGCGTGATGTAATATAGCCCAAAACCTTCCTCAATAAATGGTCTATCCAACGTAAAAATAATTTTTCAAATCGGTCTAGTAGTTTCGGCTCATGGCAATATCCTGTCTTATTAAGAACAAATTTTAAAACTCTTAGCATTCGTAGTTTCGCAGATTTTGTAATGAGTGAGTTAGTGACCTTTCGTTATATATATGGACGTTGTTAAGCAATACCGTGTCAAGCCACACGAATTTCGTTTTGAGAAAATGGTGTCTAAGGGAATCACACCTATTATTAACAAATTTTTTGAAGACGTATATCTTCATCTTCTCCTTTCGATTATTTAACAAACTTTTTTCCGTATTTATTTAGTTCAGATGACTTGAAATATTAATTAGATTACAATTTTTTGAATAATATTAAATACATGACGCATTATTAGAATACATCAATGTCTCCGAAGACATTTTGTGGGTTGATACATTATTGCTTATCAGTATTCCATAAAGTAGATGTTCGATCAAACAGTCTCCTAATAGCAACGCGGAAAACGTCCACAAGTCCTGTTTATTAAGCACGAATAGCCACTTCATAACTCCTGATTCAGTCCGTTAATAGCTTTTGTTCGATGCGATACAGCCGTAACTACTGACCGTTTGATCCTTGATGGAGTTACTTCGAGGACGTCTGTATATCATGCGAGCTATTATGTACTTTAATATTATGGGGTAGTTGTTGAAATTGCTTGGAGGTTGTTTAAGTTTGGTTAGGTAGTATGGATATTGGTGCGTTTGGTTTATGTATTACGTGGTTTAATTTATTACGATGTCAGTTTTTGTAATTTAGATTTGGACACGTTTAATCGTCGATCGAAATGTTACTTTGAAAATCATATGTGCTTTAAAAATAATATTACCTGGATGATGGAGTTTTGCTCAGTATAAACAGGGATAAAAGGACATTTTCTAAACATGAAACCTAGTTAGATCGATTTAACGCTACCGATACCTCCTGTATATTAAATTTCATGAAAATCATTGAGGCTATTTCTGAGATACAAGAATTGCTCGTTAAAAGGTAAGGTAAGGAGATATAGATGTTTATTAAGTCAGCCTTCCACGTGTTTCATTTTCATAACCACGTGGTACGATGATATGACTTTTCATTTAAAATTAAATAATGACGCGACGTTGCACGTCGTAGATTTTCACGATGCGACGTCATAACGTTTCGACATCATCACAATTGCGTGTTTTGATCGATAGTTTTCGTAGAGCGATTTTACCTAAATATATTAAATTAAAAACTGTAACAATAATACAATTATGTATGTAGTTCTTAAATCATTCTTGCCACGGAAAATAAATAGCAAACCAAAGTTCCTATCGATGTTTAGTAAACAAAAAACGAAAAAATAATCTTAAACACCACCAAGCAAGCTCGAGCACCGCTCTATAATTTATACGGGCGAAAACTGAAAACAGATGCTGACGCTATGTACTTGTAAACAGTTCGCAAAGTTTAGAGGTTTTGACATGGAAATAGAGTCGTCCGTCCCGATGCAAATTACTGAATAATCCGCTTATTGAAATGCTACGACAATGAGCGTCAGTTGTTGATATCTGCGCTTAGGTAGGATCGAGTTGGCGACGAATTTTTATGTTTAAGTTAACGAAATTCAAAGAAAATATTTTCTTGAAATCTTGAATGTGGATTTTATATTTTTTCGTCAGTGTGAGATGTACGCTTTCATCAGCTATAATTTAAAAATCTATATATTCATATTTGTAATATAATGTTTAAATGATAAGACCATAATTTCTGAAGATATGCTCATACGTAAAGTATATTTCATAAATATAGTTCGTACACTAATAATAATTTGAATTAAAAATTTTCTTCATAAAACAAGTACTTTAAAATATCTGATCTAAAATTCCGAAAGGATTTTAATATGAGATGAAACACTTTGTCTTAATAGTAGAGCTCTAAAGTCAGCCAAATCCTATCGAGTTAAGTTTTCAGAGCTATTTTAAAAAATAAAAAGCCAGGAGATTCCCAAACTTTTGCGGGGGATTTTCAGACGGTGCCCAACTTCTATCCTGGGAGAGGCTTAGCGGGAAAGTTTGGGAACGTTTTGAAAACTGAACTTTATTCAATACGTAGACCGTTTTCAGCTAGACTGTTAGATGCTCGAATGTCTAATACGGTATGAGTGCGAAAAGTTTTTTTAAATATTGGCCAAGTTCCAGATTTTAAAATTATTGAACGACGTTTGTTCACCTATAAATGGAATAAATACGTGGGTATATTTCGCTTGAATCTCTATTTTATTCTAAAAATGTTTATAGTATTTCGTACACCACATATCCCCAGTATTTTTCTACCAACCTTCACAAAGGCTGTATTTACGTATAGTTGTTTTCAATAAGGGTCGGCGTATAGTTCGAAACCACAATGAAAAATATTGAAAAAAGAATCATTCCATTCAGAATCTTTTTGAATTTTTTTACCTCTCCCGTCTCGTCCCGAGTCCTGTGACAGACGTTATCTGTCCCGTTCCGTTTTATTGGAACGGGACGTGTCATATTGCATTGAAGTCGCTGTCCATCGAATATTAGGGGAACGCTAGGAAATACAGTCTATTTTAATACTTTCTGTCCACGGATTGGGAAAAAATATTTGAATTTCGAAAGCTTATTCCATAGGTCTATTATAGATGGCAATACGGTCGCTTTGTATTGAATGTGTGAAGTTAAACAAACCTACCGTAACCTTTCCGTCCTGGAATGACAGTACGGATTTCAACTGTCCTTAACTCTGATAAAAACTTTGTCAACTTATTGTTTGTACTTACGCGAAGGTAATAGGTATAGTATAATTAACTTACAGTAAGCGATTGCTTTTTCGGTCAGAAAGAATAATAAGTTAACCTAAAGTTAAGTAAAAGGCATAACAACATTTAAGCGTGCGTCATAGTGTGAAGAATCTCAGAAGGAGATCGCATCAAATCAAACAAATCACTTATATCACAAAATAAAATTTATTAATACACCCCTTTATTCTAACTTTTACAGCTTACAATTTAAAATATATAAACGTATTCGATAACAGTTTCAAAATTGTATCCTCTCCCGCCATATTGTTTTTTTAAGATTAAGCATAAAAAACATAGTAGTGTGGCCAGCATTCAAAATCGTTGTTACAATAGTGTGCAAATTTAGTAAGAAAAATAATTTTAGTATGTGTTGATAATGTTTATGTCCGGAAAGAATTATAATGAGTGAATTGTAATTTATATGGCCTTTGCTTCACTAAGGCGAGTCTTTGCCTCACTTCCTTAAAGATCTGATAAGTCGTTTGGCATTGCTTTAGACGTGAAAGAATTTACATTCAGTGCCATTACAGTTGACAGTAACAGCTTGTGTTAGGTTATCTAGATAACTATTACCAGATTACAGAGTAGTTTCATATCAATTACGAGACTAAAACTTTAGTAATTCTCGCCCTAGAGTTCGATAAATAAGTCAAACCAGCGATTTCTTTACAAAAGCAAGTTTCGCTTATCGCTGCACTTCGCAAACTGCATCGAAACCTAGAAGTAAAGTGTAAAAGAACTACGAATAGTTCTTCTCACTATTCTTTTTGAATGTATTTCCTTCGGTCCGTTTCGCGTGACGTTATCTAGTCGTTCCGCTTTATTGGCGAGCGAAAAGCGAAACTTGTCATTTTATTTTAAAAGAAAGCTATGCTCGGTGAAATCGAAGGGTATTCTTTTGTGTACTCATGCTTCTTCTTTACGACTTCAAAAAGAATGAAACTTTGCAGTAATATAGCTTATAGATGGGAATAACATTTAGATGCTGATAAGCAAGAATGTGTCAACTCACAAAAGTCAAATTTAGGGATGTTGATCTGTTCTGATTATGCATTTCGTATCTAACATTATTAAAAATTGTTCTAGTCATCTGAACTAAATTTGTACGGAAAAAAGTTTCTTAATCAAATGTTAGGATATTAAGGTGTGTTCCATATTTTCGATTATGCAATAATCTCATATATTTGAAAAACTTATTATTAAATAAAAAATTTTACTGGTAAATCTACTTTTAATTAATTATACTTTTATTATTTTATTTATTAAAATAAAAAATATACTTTTTGTAACAGATTTATTAAGAATAGGTTTGACAGACACCTTTAAAGGAATTTTCACAAAATGAAATCGTTGACACAGTATCGCTTTTCAGCGTCCGTATAAGGTACTTATTATTCGTATACCACGCGGGCGAAGTCGATAGCGGATGTTAGTAGTAAGTATATATAAAGATGCTGTGCTATAAATTTGTAAGACACCATATCTTCACACTCAATACGGTCAAACGATCATGTTTGCGAGTACCGATAGGCAATTACAATAATTCAAGGGACAACGCCTGACCTATCTCTCTGAATCCATTAGCTATTATTCTTACAGGGTTGTCAGCAAAGAAACACTTACTAGATAAGATAATTACATTTTTAATTTTTAATCTGCGTATTTTGAATTTGGAATCTTTATGTGTTTTGGTCTTATACTTTTTGCAATGGTTTATTTTGAAGGTAAAATTGTTTCCCACTGACAGATATACTCACTATTTGTATGAAGATTTTTAGCCTAAAATAATTTACTTTTTCATATGATTAAAAAAATATTTTGATACAGATTTTGTCATCATAATTATTAAAACAACATAGAAAGAATAAAGAAGGCTAACAATCAAGCAGTCTATAGTGATGCGCTTAAATAGAAACATTCGGTATAACAGTTTAATTCTTAATAGAATATTTAACAATTTTTTTTTTAAATTTAAACCTTATCTTGACGGTAACAAACGAAATTTTTATAATTATTATTTAGTTTTATGTTTGTAATGAAATTCGTTTCTTAAAGTTAATTCATATCTGTGTTAAATTTTGTACTTATGATTAAAATGATGGTTTTTTGAAAATTAATTTGTAAATATAAAACAGCTAGTAGTGAAAATAATATTAATAAAATAAGATAAAATTATTGAAATAAGGTTCAGTAAATAGAAACTTTTTCTGAACCCGTGTTGTACTAACAATAAACGTGTTATTTGTGTCTTGATAATATTAATTCAAAAAAGTTTCTCGAGGTATAGATCTCATGTAGAGCCATACTTCTAACTGTGAAAGGCTTAACTTCACAAACTCTACGCCTTACGAACCAAGACGCATATATTAGCTACTTCACGCCGATATTCTGTGAGAATGGGGCCCCGGTCGAGTCTCTACCTCAATGAAAAGAAAGTTATAGCTTATGTAACACTATACTACGGCCGAAAGAATCTGCTCCTTTGGTAATCATAAAACTAAATGAAACAGCGAAGAATAATTTGTGTTCTTTCTAATTCACTACCTGCCCCTCGTAGTTACTATTTCGCTCATATGAGTCGTAGCGTGTTGTAATATAGCCTATAAATTTCTCCAATAAACAGGCAAAACAGAATTTTTCAAATCAGATTCGTAGTTTCAGAGATTTTTTCCTATATAATATAAACTTACAAAAAAATTTAACCTCTTTATAATATTACTACAGATAAAAAGGGGTGATAATGTGTGAAAGTTGTAAAGCATTAATTAAAACAATGAGATTATTTTAAACAAAAATAATTTTATTGGGTAACTAGAATAAATAAATTAATTTTAAGGCGAGTGACAACCCTATCTAGTAGTGATTCAAACGTCCTTTATGGTGACGAATGTTTGTCGCGTACTCCACTATTGATTGTTTGTGCGAACATATCACATCGGACATTTATCACCACACGGATTTCAATAAGAACCCCATGACAGAACTATAGACGGAACTAGTTAATATACCCAGGAGTTTGTCCAATTCGATATGGTAATATCGGATTTTTAAAGATGTTTTATGTTCTTCTATGTATTAAACATTTATACATTTTAGTTTGCTTTATTTTCACTAGATGGCGTTAGTGATATTTTATAACGCGCTGTAAATTCTATGTGTACCTTTGAAATGTTTTCGTGTTAAATCAAAAAATAATTTAACCATTTCACTTTGCATAGCAATATAAAGCAACGACATTTACTTGTAACATATCAAAATAACGTATTTATGATATAGAGTTGAAACAAGAAAGTTGATCCCTCTTGCCCGCTACGTTATACACTTATGTATATGTATAAAATCACATATACACGTATAGTTAAGTGAACTGAGTGTGGCGGTGATTCAACAAATACGACGTGAAGTACCACGGAAATCACTTAGCATATGACAAATAGTGTTCGAGTGACATGCTTTTAAGAGGCATAATATTCATACACTTTGAAAAATGAATGGTATAATTTTGAAAACGTATTTTTTTATATTTTGACGAGATACGAAACTGTTTGACGATTTTGTTTTTTTTTCTTTGTTACTTCTAGATATATTAAGAATCGTAGCCGACAAGACTTTTTTGTCAGTTATCGTCGAAGTTGACGACTTAAGTGAAAGTTTACTGAATAAAATCACCGACTGGACGACATTTTTGTTTGAAAGGTTTATAAAATACTCAAACATGTATAGGTTGGTGATACAGAATCGTAATAATGTGCACGCACATATGGACGCTGATAAGCAATACTGTGCCACAGGGGCTTCATTTTGAGAAAATGGCGTCTAATGATATCAAACCTATTCGTAACAAATTTGATTGAAGACGTACATATATATCCATCTTCTCTATACTATTTTGATAAAATGTATAATAAATTAAAAGCAAATTGGTATAATAAAGAGTTTTATCTAATAATTACTTTTTCAAATATTTATGATTATTGTGTAATCCAAAATACGCTTAATATTCGCAAAATTAGATTAAGAAACTTTTTTTCTTATTTTTTTAGTTCAGTTGACATGAATATTTTTTAAATAATGTTAAAATTGTAATGGATTATCAGAATACATCAATATCTCAGAATTTGACTTCTTGTGGGTTGACACATATTATCTATATGTCCATATATCATCACACTGATTAAGAACGTATAAACGTATTAACGTATCTTTGGGACAATGAGATAAATTATATAATAATAAAGAATATTATTAAATTACATATTACTTTGCAAGGGCTCTCAACTCTCTCAACAAATAATAAACAACGAATGGCCGAAGGAATAAATGCAGTTAAGTTATTCGGTCTTCGTCTATATTTACAGATTACGAGGATTTCATACTAGCTATCCCTTGCGGTGTTTCTCGCGTTTAGGTTTACTACTTACTTATTACTACATTACTTCGCTCCTATGAGACGTAGAGTGATGTAATATAGCCTATAGCCTTCCTTAATAAATACACTATTTGACACAAAAATATTTTTTCAATTCGAACCATACATTGTATTGTACATTAGTATAGATTACATGTTATTAAAGAAATATGTTTAAAACAACTTAAAGCCGAAGAATTAAGTTAAAAAAAATTACCAATATAAATTTTAAGAATAAAAATAACTCGTATTGGTTTGCGTTTGCTTAAAAGGTTTTCTATCTGGGCGAGCTTGTATGCATTAAGAAATGTGATCAAAATCCTTATCGCTCTGCTCTAGGACCGCTTTTAAATGGATTAAGCGTAACCGAACACCAATACATTAATAGATCACCTGATCGAATGGACTTTCAACCTTTTATATGGTTTCCTTTAAGTATACTTTAAAAATGAATAACGAGAAATCATGTACAAAAAAAGATTAAAGAATACCGCTTAATAATATCGTCTATCTATACATATATAACTCGTTTTTAATGACTTATTGATTTATCAACGCAAAGCAGAAGCTACAATCTTGAAATTATGCAATTTGATGTTTTTTTATTTTTTAAGCATGTATTAAGAAAGAAATTTTGGAAATTTCACTCTTAAAGGGATAAAATAGAGAATGAACGGTTGTATGAAAGTAAGTTGTATTAAAAAGTTTTTTTTTTAGTCAAAATATGAAATTTAATATTGTTTACTTCTTGTTAAAGAAAAATGTATATTGGTGTTTTTTTAAATTTCATTCCTAAGCGGGTAAAAAAGGATTTGTAAATCTATATACATATAACGCGAGCGAAGCCAGTACGAGCCGCTAGTACTATATAATTAATACATAAAATAATATATAATTAAGACTTAAAAAGAACTAGCAACCGATTTTGAACGTAACGAAATTCAAAGGAGTTACTTTACGAACATTGTAAAATCGGATCCATCCTCGAAATTAGATAAATAATGAGTTACAAACTCCGTTGTACTAGTTCGGGCCCCTATCGGGTGACCGGCTAACTAGCCAACTTTCAAATAAAGCGTATTTGTTTATTTTCTTTCGTGTTCAACTTTCTCTGTTGCTTTAGGCTGGGCATACATAAGGGTTGATTTTTAACTAACTTTTGGTATTTTTTATGTCAATTTTATCTGTGATTTTTTGAGCATTTTCAACCGAATTCGAAATAAGGAAGGGGTTCTCGATATGTAGTGTATGTTTTTTATAATGTTTGATAAATTATTAAAAGAACACCCTATGAACTGAGAATATTCTCGTTTTTGAAGTCTGATATTTTTTTAAGGAATTATATGCTTATTTTAAATAGTTTTAAAGTAAGTGTTGTAATGAAAAAAGATCGCACGAAACGGAGCAAAATTTCTATGAGAGTGACGTACTGCCCTGGTCTAGTCTGCGTATGAGTTTTAGTCATTTGGTTACAGCTACGCTCCATTCATATAAATAAATAAAATCGAAGTGTTGTTTGTGTCAACTTTTCACTAAATGCGTATGAAATACGGTACTCACATAAAAATATACATTTTAACATTTTTGTCTGTCTGTCTGTCCATCTGATGATTCCGACTAATCTCTGAATTGGCTGGATCGATTTTGACGGGACTTTCGATCGCAGATAGCTAACGTAATAAAGATTACATAAGCTACTATTTTTTTTTAAATTTTGTATAAGAAGAATACGACTTTCTTTTTAGAGGCACCACAGACTGCCTTACTTTGTATGAGACAGGCCAAGGCATCCTGTAGTCGACGCGAACGAAGTCGCGGGCGCGGCTAGTCACAATATAAGACTTAAGAAAATGTTTATCAGACTTAGTAATATTGGATGTATACATTTGTAAGATGATTTTTCCAATAGTTAAGGAGCTGGCACTCCGCCAGATGCCGATTGCTGCGTTCTCAAATATTACTCGATAAATGTCATATTACGAAGTGGACTTTTTTACTTTTTGCTGATAAGAACTACCCTAATTTGAATAAGGAAAGACAAAGGGTTGCGTATAATAATCAAGGAATTCTTTTGAAATAACTTTAAAATTTGTTGAAATGTTCCTGATTTTGGAGTTATGATTAACTGTATTTGAAAGATTTGCAAAAAACTCAACACGGCTCAGGAATCAACAATGATAGTTTTTAAAAAATCTTCCCGTATAACTAAAAAAGAAAACTATTCCCCAAGTACTCGAAAACTATATACAGGGTGTTTTTTAACTAGGCGTGGTAAGACAAATCCGAAACTATAAGAAATAGCGAAAAATGCTTAAAGGTGTCTGGGAACCGATTTCTATAAAAAATATATGTATCTCGAAACTATATATATATATAGTGCGTCCTGATTTATCCAATATGTTTTTCCAATTTGTTTTAAATGTTAAGACAATTATAACATATACACTCAGATAACATTCAGGATAATAAAATATACTAAATAAATTGTTTCTAAAACATGTTTTGTTACAATCTGGACGCACTATTATGATAAAAAGGAAAATTTAAAATATATTTTCGCGGATAATAGTTTTAGATTTCAAATATATACATGTATTCATAACGGCATCTTTTTTATTTTATTTTAATCTATATAAAAAAAATAATCAAATATCCATTTCGGCATGAAGAATATCCGTTTTGGTTTGCTTTCGGCGTTTTGTCTGTATGTAACGTATGTTTCTGGCACATGGCATTTTATGTAGAGACATTTTATATTTTTAGGATTATTGTAAGATTTGATTGTTTATCTGAAAGCAAATGTAATGTTCACGTTATTATTTAGATAGTGCAATTAAAATTGGTAGATATATATTTGTTTTTTTTTTTTATAATTGTAAATAGCTAGAAAAACTGTATGTATACATGTAACTGTGTATAATAATATAATCATTGTGCTCTTATTATTTTATATATATTTTTTGTTATTTTATTAATGTAAATAAAACAATTAGGTTATTAATAGTTATTGCTTAATTGGAATAAAAATAATATATATTTTTTTATAAATTTGTATTATATTTTTTTTTTACTTTACTTTTTTACTATGTAAATGTTTTATGTATGTTTTTTTTTCATTTTATGTATTTTATACGACTGATTATACTTTTTATGTTTATGTCTGCAGTGTTTGTTCTAAATAAAAACTTTCTTTATTTCTATAATCTTTATATTTCGTTTAACTTCAGTTCTTTTTAGTTATTGTCACGTAATCCTTATCATAAATTGACTAAACATATAAGCTTGTATAATAACGAGTAAACAAACGTTATAATTACCGACTCCAATACCCAGCTAAGCTGATATCTAATTATAATATCCTCCGTATAAATCCCACGTAATAGATTCGCATTGCAATTAGAAGTGCGAAGCCGAGCTTGCCAAACCAAGTTTTTGACTTGATTATGCGAGAATGAACCAAACTTTCTTACAGGATTACCTTGATATAGTCGTCACGAAAAATCAATTAAGATTTGAATTGAATTAAGACAGTGATATTATATAACTATATTGTATAGGCTTTTGGTTTTTTTCACTCAGAATGCCGATCACTTTGGATGACGTTGCCTAGCAACCAGTTAGTTATTGAGTGCGGCAGGCGAGATCTTTGGGCCAAGAAGTCTATTGGTGAGCTGGGGACACTTGGAAATGGGTACAGAATTTTAACGTCAAACAGTATGAACGTAACATTTCTATACTTATAAAATGTAATTGAATTAAAATGTTTTTTTTTTTTTTTTTTTTTTTTTTTTTTTTTTTTTTATTTATATCTACCGGAATTTGTTATTTTTATTGGACTTCAAAAAAAGAGGTCCTCAATTCGTCGGGGCGTTTAAGTTCTTTTGAAATTGTCACGTTTAGATTGTAAATAGCTAATACTGAAAAGTCAAACATTAGTACAATATAATATTTATATTATTTCACATATGTTTATTTCGTTAAGATATTGCTAGTTCTTTTAATTGTTTTAAAATAGTTAGTAAGAAATAGTCAGTAAAAGTATATTTATAAAAAATTAATTTATTTAAAATGAATTGATAGAAATGTAAATACCACCAATACCCAGGTTATTAAAAACGATAATAAACAACATAAGTTCTTAATATATCGCGTCATATTAATATTGTCGAAATATTTATCTTAAAACTCCCTCTGGGTTAATTATATCTGTGCAAAATAACACGATCTTTGGATTATTGTACGTCGGGTGTCTTAATTACACGCAGTATTTTAATTACGAACGGTCGAGAGAGTTCGAATTTGTTTTGATAATTACGAACAATAATAAGACTATTACGGTTTATTAAAATTAAATACCGGTTTTATTTCGTTATCAAAATAATAGAACCGTTTAAAATTTTGATACGAATAAAACATTTGTGTTTGTCTAACCTTTCGTGGATGTTTAATGTTATTTTTCTTATATAGAATTATGATATTTTATTTAAGTAATGTTAGCCCCAATAAATTTTATAAATGTGACTTTTTTTCTTTGTTTTTTTTTTAGACTGAATGTCATTTTTCACAACGGTGTAGAAGGTCTTTGCCAAACTGTGGGATACTTACAGGTTGTAACTGTACTGTCCCTCTTCTTTTCGTATGTTTAATAAAAATATACAAATATTTTGTATTCCATACTAATATGTGAAAGTATTCCTGTTTGTCTGTCTGTTTGTTTAACGTTCTTAAACCACTGAACTTATTATAATGAATTTTGTCACAGCTATAGATCGGACCTTGGATAAAGGCAAAAATTACTTATGGCGTGTAAATAATAAGTAGATTTTTTTTAACTCAGCGGGGCTAGCCGTGATTTGAATCCGTAATCACCGGTTGAAATCTAGGTGTTCTAAACACTAGTCCATCTCGCCAATGATAGTAATGCGTCGGTATATTTACTACAAAATTGACACAGTTTACCATAACTATTTAACCGATATCCAAAAAAGGAAGGATCTCAATTTGCTGAAGTATTTATTATGTACTATCTCTAAATTCGCGGGTATGAATAGTGCTTTTCGCGTGCATCTTAGCTAAGTAAGGTTTTTTGGACATGTTCGGGTGTAAAAATAATGAAAAAACTTGATCGCGAACACATTGCGTGCATCGTATGTTTGTATAGCACATTAGTTCGATTTCGCGTATAATGTGACGCGTGTAAAGCGATTCGCGGTGCGTAGCGTGCACGTGTGTCGCACGCTCCGTGCACGCGCGCAGGTTAGATGCACCTTCATGTCCAGTTGTGCACAGTTATTAATAAAGTACCTAACGTTAAGAATCATTGTTGTTTCCATAATAATATAATATTTTACTTTATTTTACAATTACAAAAAATAGTGATATACAATATAAAATCATCCATTGCATCTAGTAAATCATATGAAGCTGCGTTAATGAGCTCTGGCTCAAAATATAATAGGTTTTCTGCGAACAATATTACTCCCTTCTTGCATGAACGTTTGTTATACTTGATTGCATTAGAGAAAATTATGCTTCGCGAATTCGTTCTCGTTTTGATATGTAATTTAAACAGTTGCTTTTTATATATATTGCTGTAATTTCTACTGCTGGCAACTTTTTTTGTTTTTGTTTGTCTTTCCATAATGTTACTAGCTATTATGTCGGCTTAGTCATTCTTTTATTTATTTATTTAAGGACCAGACATCCGTGAGCAGCCGTTGTGAGCCGAGATGGCCTAGTGGTTAGAACACGTTGATCTTTACCGGCTAAATTTGTGTTTAAATTCATCTCGAGCTCGGCGGTGAAGGAAAACATCGTGAGGAAACCTGCATGTGTCGGGAGAAATTCTGACACATGTATATCCGCCAACCCGCAGTGGAGCAGCGTGGTGGATTTAGCTCTAAACCTTCTTCTTAATAGGAGCGGAGGCCTTAGCCCAGCAGTGGGACATATACAGGCTGTTACTTTAATTTTACTTTACTTTAAGGACCAGAAGTACTACTACAGGTTTTTATAATATAATGATAATAGAAGAGCAAAATTACAATTGCTAACACATGTAGCTTTTTAAAGTTTGACAGACATGTTGGCGCAGTAGTCACTGCAACTGACTAAAGCACTAACGGTCGCAGGTTCGATCCCCGCTCGCGGCAAACGTCTGTATTGGCCATACAGATGTTTGTCGTGGTCTGGGTTTTTGTGTTAGTGTTGTGTGTGTTTCCGGACCCCCGACACAAGGTCATAAGATCTTAATGGGGGCCGTTGAGTGTGATGCGTTTATTTATTATAAAGTAGCCATTTCATCAGATTTGAAAAATGAGATATTTACAATTTAATTGTATTAATATTAAATTGTAAATATCTCATTTTTCAAATCTGATCAGTTCACAATTTGCACCCTACATATAAACTTACAAACAAATTTGAGCTCTTTATATTAGTAGTATATATGATAATCATTTCCAATTAATAATATATTAGGCATGTTGATATAATTCTCAGTCGATTATGTAATCTTTATTCTTTTATTTGTTTTAGTTTCAAGTTTGAGTGTTGCAAAGCGAACTGTTGGAAAACTTAATGCGAAAAGTTGGTCTCCGGGAGCCATTCCGAGCCATTTGGCATTACGACACGATCAGATATTCGTTGAATTATCCTTTAATAGTTGTATTAATTTCTTTTATTATCATAATTAACGTTTTATATTTATAGATAATCACAGTGGCGAATCTACACAGTAGGCTGGAGCCTAGGACAGCGCATTTTAGGGGCAGCAAATTTCGGACCCTTTTTATGTGTTACAAAAATTTTCACTTTAAAAATGAGTATGTATACAACCATATGGTATTAGGTTCATATAAACAATTTAATATTTAATGTGTTTTACCACTTGTGTATTTTTTTTACAATTTGGGATCGAATGATTCGTATTATAAAAATATTATTGTGAATTAGGGTCAATACCCTAATTCACAATAATATTGAGTAGGGGGCGGCATTTGTATATCCTACTGGCGGGAAATGTGTAAATACGCCATTGTCTTATCACAAAAGTCAATATTTCGTGCAGCGTAGTCAAGATGAACTGAAAACATTAAACGAATTATTTAAAAAGTATTGCCAACTTTAGTGTTTCATGTTTTTCTGTCAGTTTGAGAGTTAAGTCTATACTAATGTTATAAAGAAATAAAATTTGTTTGTATGTACGGAGTAATCTGATCAGAATTAAAAAATTCTTTACGCATTGGATAGCCCGTTTATTAAGGAAGATTTTGGGCTATATGACACGTATTAGCGAAGCAGTAACTATAAACGCGAGTGAAACAGCGAGGAGCAAATAACCATTGATATAATGAATGTCACACCTTTTTAAAAGGACATTACACATTCTTTTGTTTATATCTATGTAAAAAATGTAGGCCTTCTTAGTAACCTTTTATCGATACTAATATAATACCGAGGTATTTTTTTTTGTAAGTAGAGGCAATCTCTAAAATTATTAAGTTGATTTGAAAATTTTTTCCACGTTAGTCTGTCCATTTATTAACGATAACTTTCGTCTGTATTACATCACGCTA
The DNA here is from genome assembly GCA_037950945.1 of Hypolimnas misippus. Lineage (NCBI taxonomy): Eukaryota > Metazoa > Arthropoda > Insecta > Lepidoptera > Nymphalidae > Hypolimnas > Hypolimnas misippus. The sequence continues at coordinate 7,972,002 of JBBEEQ010000014.1, forward strand.
CAACTTAAAGATGCAAAGCAATAACCATGAGCGCGAGTGAAATCGCGAGGGAGAGTTAGTCAATAAATAAATTTAGTATCAAAATGGTTTAATTTTTTTTAATATTTTTTCTTTTCAATACATTTTGCATAGCTACCAGTTTTTCCCAACCAAATGTAAATTAAATGATAAATAGATTTCCGCGCGAGTGCGCTCGGCGGGAAACCGAAAAAAAAAACCGCCAATCGGCTATTAATTCGAAATGTATTTTTTTTAGCATTGTTTGCTGTGATTTAAAATATGTATCTCCTTTCCATCTGTAAATGAGTTCTACAGTCTATTTAGATAAATATTTAGGTTTTCTTTTTTCAATCTGTTAAGATAAAGAATAATATTGACTGATATTTAAACATTTGAATAAGGAATAATGTGTCAACCCACAAAAAGTCAAATTCTATGATATATTCTGACAATGCCTCACGTATTTAACAATATTCGAACAATTTTCAAGTCATTTAAACTAAAAAAGTCCCGAAATAAGTTTCTTAATTTAATGTTTCGAATATTGCAGTGTGTTCCATATTTTGAAATATGCAATAATTTCATATATTTGAATAACTTATTATTTCTTTTATAATATCAATCTGCTTTTAATACCTTTCATTAAAATATAAAAGAAAAAGTTGTATATATCTTCAAACGAATGAAGAATAAGTTTAACATCTTTAGACGCCATTTTCTCACAATGAAGTCCGTGTGGCTTGACACATTATTGCTTATTGCAATGTCCAATTAATCTTACGTTTGTGAGGATGAAATGATGTATGGATGATCATTTCATTTGCACGCTAAAAGTAATAAACAGATTTTGATGAAACATTTCCCAGACCCGCGTTAATATTATTTTTTTTTAATAATAAACAAATATACATATAATATAATTTACGGCCATTTAGAATAATGTACCATTCAATTGGTACTATATGTTTTTAAATAGATTCGGTAGTTCTAAAGTTCACATACAAAATTGGTTTTCTTTATTACATTACTATAGATAAATTACCAATCATAATTTAACAAAAATATATCAACAAAATGAACATAATTCTATCGTTAATGTTACAAGTAATATTTTATGGCGTTAAGGAATTCGATAATAATTGGAATACCGTAAACCCGCACCCATATCATCGTAAAGTGTCAACGAAATATAATCCTTGAATTGAATGTTTTTACATTTACACCTGCTGCCTACGTGTAGAGCCGTCACAATGTCTTAGTTTTTTTTCTTTAGTATGTATTTATAAATAAGGTTTTATATTTTGAAGAATGCCTCAACATGGAATAATAATATATACTAAATAATAATAATGTAACTGGCCGAAGTTTAGTTTAAAAACAACTACACAAAATCGGATGTGGTTTGGTACTAGTCTTACTTAAAATCTGGTACCTGTTTTATTTCGATACGTCTCCTGGAAGCCGAGTCATCTATAGATACAAAGTTTTACATACGTGAAGTCGCGAGCAAAAACTAGTATGTTATAATACGTGCAGAGAAGAATGGTATGACTGGATCTTATCACGACCCACGTGGGTTTTAATCTGGGCAAAACTAAGTCCTTCAGTTGTTTGGAACCTGCAGGTATTGTAAACAATTCTGTGAAATGTATATCTATCTGCTAATTTAAATCTTCTCCTTACAGAAGATTGTGCATTAATAATTACTATATTTAAGAAATTTGTTAAGAAAAATTCGACATCAAAATGTTTAGCGTTAAACATTTTGTTAACAAAAAGTTCAATGAACTCTTAATACTTAGATTACTAAATGCTTAGTATTTTCTTAAAAAAAATAATACATTTCGTAGCATGGTTTTTGTAACGTTCATAGGTAGAGAAAAGTATCGGATCGTTGGAGTAGGACATGAAAAAGGCGGGTCGGCGACTCGATGACTCAGTCTTCTGACTCGAAAGCGATCTACTTGAACGCTTTTTAATAAATAACTCCATATATACGTAGGAACGTATATATTTCAGTTTGTTATAATATTGTCCTGTTGTTATAGGAACAAAAGTCTTTATGACAACTATTTTTATTTATTTAGTTTAATAACAGTATCAAAATCAGTTAAACTATTTAGGCTGCAAGAGGTGAAAATGCTACTAGTTTTGATAGTTTACATCCGCCATGTTAATTTTTTGCTGACGTCAAAAAGCTACTTCGGGAAGATTAAGAATTTCATGACATCTTATACTACAAAATCCGTCACGCCGTTATGACTAGAAGATATCACAATGGAACGGAGATATATAAGTATATTGACACATATGTATATACATACAACAAAAGCATTATTCTTCTCCTGGGTCAGTCGGGTAAGTAATCGTAAAATCGATTTCATTAATTAAATGCAAGATCTTAAACATTCGTTCTCAAAATGTGAGTCAGTGTGCGTGTGTTCGTAATCGTGGGTGCATATGCACGTGCGAGCTTCTTTTTGTGTGTGAACTTGTATTGTGTTTGTGTGGCAACGCATGTCTACGGTCGTAATTCTGTTTTCTACGTGCCCCGTTCAACAAACTTATCTAAGTCCTTAGAAATTTGAGTCTCAAACGGTGTTGCTTATAAATGGGCTAAGCTTTTAAAAACTTTTATTACTTTTGGGTATTTCATAAATAAATTCTACATTAGGTTATGTATGTTCAGAACTATTTAATATCACGAGTTTTATGTAGGCGGCGATTTTCGTATCAGATAACTTGAAATGCTAGTACACAGATGGTGTTTGGTTTATTTTAATTTCATGGTTTAATACCCTAGTATTTTAATGGAATGTAAATAGAAACAAGACTTAAATAAAATCCGCCATTATGATTTTTTAAGATTTTAATGTATCCATTGACACGGAATTTATATACGCTATGTTACTTCCAAAATCAAGGCGAACGACGTCATATGTTATAATTGATAAAATTGAAAATTTTAATAAACCTCGAAACTCTACTCATGAAGACCATTTCAAAGAGCCTCAATACGTCACCTCTGCTGTGAGTTGGTAAGAAGTTGCATATCCTGCAGATTCCAGATGGCAGCAAATTAGGTCAAGATTGCACAACTATCTATAAATTTCGAGTGGATTCAACAACTACAAAAAAGCTGATAACCTTAAAATGTCTTAATGGATCTTCACGAATGATATAAATTAATTATCTCGATTACATCAGCTTTCAAATATAAAAGCCGCATTAAAATTAATCAATTTATTCGAGAGCTACGATGCCACAGACAGATACACAGAAGCACACGCCAAACTTATAATGCCCCTCTTTTTGAGTCGGTAGTTAAAAATCTACCAAACAGCAATCTATAGGACATGCCAAATAAAAATCTACATACATACATACGCTCGAAAAGTATAACCCTACATGTTGATGTTACCATAATCCTCATATATTTCATTAAAAATATCTCATAGTCCGTACACACAGAAAGTAAAGGAAACGAAACTAATTAACAAGTTAGAGCCAGCCGAGAGATTTCGTTAGTCGAACAGCTATTTTTGCCAACTTCGTCTCAACTAGTTATTTATATAAGGGATCACGTAATGCCATTAGGCTTAAGGAACTCTACCCATTTAATGTACTGAGTTAGTAAACTATTGTATGTGTGAGGAACCGATGGCATGTTATATGGCAGCACTAGATGATTCCCGCGTCGTTATCTGCCAGAAAAATTTATCTTCTATTTCATTGCTTGACGTTTTATTTTTGTCCAATCTATCGTTATATCAAAATTGGTTCAGCGATAAATGGCTTGAAAACGCCTTGAACGTCACACATTACGATGGATATATTATATTGATACTCTAAAGAAGATAAATAGGATGCTTATAATACAGAAGGTTAGGCATCATTAGGCGAAAATTACACATAATAGGTAAGGTAACATTTTCCTAGGTAACCATACGTAAGCTGAGAGTGATAAACAATTTAGGTAAATCTTCAGTAAACAAATATACAAGACTAGCTTCTCGACTTAATTAAATAATTCTCGCCTTAGATAGTTACTGCCTTACTACAAAAGATTTAAACAGGCGTTAAACGCGTGTTTAATAAAATCCATACTACAAATCCGCGTCTAAAGACAGTTTTGAGTTAAACATGCTTTAGATATTGTTTAGTTGTTGTTTAAGTGAGTTTAATATATGTCTAGAACCTATTTCAGCTGTCAAATGTAACGTATAACATTTTATCAATAAGTTTTTTTATGAGTTTATTCGCTGTAAATTTATATAAGCAATTTATATAATATTTTAAGCAATGTTTAAATGTGTTTAGCTAGACACGCGTTCAACATGGTTTTAATGCGTCTTTTGTAGTGTGACAGATAGTAATTAGTGTCAAAATTGGAAATGGTTTTCTACTTTAATTATGACATAAATTCATCTCTAATTCTGTACGGTTCCGTTTAGTTCAATTTGCTTTGTTTTAGTATCGATTTCTAGTAATCCTTCCTGCCTTATATCACACATCAGGGATCAACATATACTGGTCTTGCCTGTCTATGTATTGTATTGACCAAACCACTAAATAAGTCATGTTTTCGACATGACTTGTTCAGTGGTTTGGCCAGTGTTAATATGTATATTGTTCAGTCGAAATTGTACTAAAACATTAATGATTTATGTGTAAAATAATTATTTTATGTTATTTTATAATAAAACTGTTATAATTTACTATAGCAAGTGTAACGAAGGAAGTGTATGAGTGAAAAGAATTTTTTTTTTTAATTATGTATATATTTTTCTGCAACATTCTGTAAGAAATAAATATTTGTCTGCACTGAAAACTTGTTAAAAAAATAAGTTAGGTGATATCTAAATATACATATATACTTAAAAGGTGACTGAATAACATATCAACGTTCAGCTCAAACCACTGGACGGATCGGGCTATGGCATGCAGATAGATGTTATAACGTAGGCATCCCCTAAGAAAGGATTTCAAACTCAAACTCAAAATATACTTTATTCAAATGGGCTTTTAAAGCACTTTCGAATCGTCAAGTTACATGTCATATTTTAATTTTAGAATTTCATAAAACTACCACCGGTTCGGAATGTAGTCTCTACTGAGAAGAACCGGCAAGAAACTCGATAGTAACTCTTTTAAAATCATTTATACATAATGTATTTTTATTACATTTTAATTATTAAAAAAAAATACTAAAATATATACAAATCTTAATAATTAAATAATATTTCTACCTAAATAAATAATTAATATATAGATTGTGTGACCTATATTTATCATTTTACAGCTGCATATGTCAATTATATGTATATTATTTATTTAAATTCGAATTGAATAATTAGAACACGACAACGTCTGTCGGGTCAACTAGCAATATATAATAATCAAATGTACGCATATGAAATATAATACTGATATATTATAAAGCCGAACGCTTTGAGTTAGGAAAATTGAAAATTTGAAGTAGGTAAATTCTCAAAAGAGTTAAGATTGACTGTTTGTTTTCGAGACACGGTATAGTGTACTTAACTTATGATTTTCCTCGTCTTTCGTATTATCGTTAGAAACTTAAGGATAAGGGCGCATTACTTTTTTAATTTTTATAATATATAGCTGGAAACACGTACACCTGATGTTAAGTGATCATCGCCGTCCATTTAACTTTGCAGCACCAGAAGACAAGTGTGTTTTCAGAGAAATGGAATTAGTTATGAATGGGAATAGGAAGTAGGAAAATGAATGTGGGATAGGGTTCAAGTTCTTTTTGATATTTAAGTTGATTTATCCAGTGGGTAACAAAAGTTACCATGTGTATAACTGACTAATATAAGGTAATTAAGATCTAAAAAAACAACTAACTTTAAAAGCAAAATACGTTATTTCGTTTACTCGGATAACATACTTATTCTATTTATTTTGATTTTCCAACCAAACTCCTAAACCGATTTTCATAAAATATGGGATACTATGGAACAAAATAATGAATTAAATCGGTCAAGTTGTTTTCGTGTAATCCTCCGAATATATATAAAAAACAAAAAAAGTCCCCAACGAATTGAGAACCTCTTATTTTTTTTGAAGTCGGTTTTAAAAATTTAAAATATTTTTCTTAAGGTTTATCCACAATAATATTCTCTGGCATTCGTTCAGCCCCTGAGTATAGTTAAACAAACTTCTCCTGCATGTATTTGCGTCTAATGACGTATGTTGCGAACGGACGCGTTCTTCAACAAATTCAAGTTAAACACTTCGCTAACTTCAAATGAAGTCTTTTTGAAGAATGTACTTCATTCAATTATATTATGAACTTGTTTGACTTAAAACATGTTCATATATTTCTCTTTAATACTGTAAATATTCTGCATAGTTTCTTCTAATTTGTCTAGTTAGGTGTTACCAGCTTGTTATTTATGATTTGCAGTTTCGCTTTCGTTAAATATTATGTCTCCATACAAACTTTGGCGTTTCGTTTCATTCCCCTTGGGAAGTAAATATTGGAAAATCCTTTTTTAGCGGATGCCTACGTTATATTAACTATCTGTGTGAAAAAAGTCAGCGTAACTCGATATGGTTTGAGCTGTGTATTGATAGTTCTATCACTAACATCATTTTATACGCACAGAAGACTAATATTTAAAAATGTACATGTATTTTTTATACAAATTCGTATCAAATTCAAAATGTACTTTTTTCAAATATGCTTTTTAAAGCACTTTCGAATTGAAATTGGATGGATTTTGGATGTCATTGTTTATTATAGTATACATTATAGACTCATTATAATATTAAATTGACTTTCAACTAATTAATATAAGAATAAAACAAAGTGATAAATGTTTCTTATCAGACTAATATTAAAAGATTTCAAATAACTTACGTAACAATTAAAATGCGCCTCCGTTATTGAAGGGCGTACTTGAACGGCGTAAAACGGTCTCCAAAAAAATCTGTCCAGTAATTGTCAGTCAGCGAAATTTTAATTGTATTCATGAGGCTCGATTGTGAAGATGACTTAAATTGGTATTACCCTGAAAATTTTGAGCTTCGAATAGAGATCCTCGTTATACGTTAAGAGGATTCGTTGGATGATTGTAGTTCCTATTCGCATTATGATCCGTGGAGCCGGATTATCTGGTAGGCTATGCGCTTTGCACTGGTTGAGTTTAAGGCTGTGGTTAGATTTAATTGTACTATACAATGTTTAGATAACTTTAGCTATAATATTATTGTTGAATTGTGTAGCAGTAAATTTAAATTGTAATAAAAAGATTAAATGAAAACGAATTACGCAAAAGTATGCTAATTAGAACGCATAAGTAACTAACTTTTAGAGTTTTTTTAACCGAAAATTTTCATTATTCAGTAAAATTTTTCAAAAATTTTCTAGCAAATTTTATCCGGAAAATTAAAACTAGAATAAAGAATTGATCAAATGGGTGTCGCTGTTTCGAGTTGACGCGCTTACATACATTCGACAATTAATATTTATTTACCTACATATGTATGTACAGATTACGCGTTTCAATACATTTCATTTCTACGAATATTTTATCATAAATTATGACGAGCATTGTCCCATTTTATATAAAATAATCGTTAAAATGGAAATTAATTATAATATAATATTATGAATTACAGAAAATATAATGGAAAAATATGGAATACATTTTTTATTTATTAATTAATGTTTGTTAATTTAGAGAGAGTTTATTTTCATATAATTATTGTTAAGCTCATTGGCAATGTTCTTTATAGTTGGGATTCCACCATTCCCTAAAGTTTGAGATAATAGTTTCATAATGGGCTGGTTCGTTTAACATCTTGCACAAATTGCAGATGTCATCTTGAGATGCTTCTCTGTATGTGTAGTGATTATGCCATCTGAAACATATTTTTTTTTTACAAATATCGCTGGCAAACTAATTAATGATTACCGCCACCCACATTTGCAACACTAGAGGAGCCACAAATGTGTTGCCAAGATAACAAAAAATGAAAAAAAAGAAAAATGAATAAGATATGAAAGGGAACAGGAAGTAAGATAAATAATGGAGGAGGCAGTTCGGTTCTCACACTTACCCTACAAAACTCTGTTATATTAGCTATTTAGTTACTTTACGTTGATCTTCTGTGAGATTGCGGTACTGCCCCGATCAAGCCAGCCCGTATACAAGCTCTGGTCAAAGCTACAGCTAGGCTCTACCTCAATAAAATGATGATTTTGTGATGATTCAGGGTTTCCAAAGGGTGCTTACGAGACTCTAATATAAAACATATGTATATCATCTCTCTGTCCCATAGTCCGTATTCGTTTATTTATTTTATCCGATTCGTCAGGCTGATAAGCAATACTGAGTCAACCCACACGAACTTCATTTTGAAGAAAATGGCGTCTAAAGATGTCTAGCCTATCTATATCTATACTAATAATAAAATTCTAGAGGGTCGCTGTCTGTACATGGAAGATATATGAAAAAAAAATATTATAGAGGGCCTATACCAACGCAATAGAACCCAAAACAATGATTTTTAGAATTCTTATCTGTTTGTCTGTTTATCTGTTTGTCTGTTTATCTGTGCGTTTGTGCACGCTAATCTCAGAAACGGCTTATCCGATTTAGATGCGGTTTTCACTAATATATTGTAGTAAGCTTCACCTAACATTTAGGGTTTGTTTCATGTCAATCGGTCCATAAATAAAAAAGTTATGTCAATTTAAGGAATCACGTTGAACATTTTTTTTTGTGTTTATAACTAAATACATGAAAGTATATACAGTACTTACATAAAAAAATACATTTTTAAAAATTTTGTCTGTCAGTCTTTCTGTCTATCTGTTTGTGCCGACTAATCTATGAAACGACTTAACCGGTTCTGATGGTACTTTTTGTAGTTGGCAAATGTTATAAGGAGTGACTTGGGGTTACTTCTATTTTAGATTATTTTAAATCTATATGTATATATGATGGGTCGCTGTCTGTACATGTAAGATATATGAAAAAAAAATATTGGAGGCGTTTACCAACGCAATAGAACCCTAAACAAAATTTGTTAGAACTTTGGTCTGTGTGTCTGTTTATGAAAAAGATATGTTAAAAAAATAAAAAAGATATGTTAACTTATGGGGTCACGTCGAACATTATTTTGTGATTTTCACTAAATGCATGAAAGTACTTACATCAAGTACTGTCAGTCTGTTTCTTACGACTAATCTCTGAAACAGCTGAATCAAATTTGATGGGACTTTCACTCGCAGTTAGAGGATGTCCATTAATCACGTGAGGCCCAGAGAAGGGAGTGGGAATTAAAAAAAACAATCACAAAATATCACTAAGTCTAAAAAGTTTTTAAAAACATTACAGCAGCCCCTATAGCTAATATTATAAGGATTAAATTAGGCTACTTATATTAAAAAATATATTTATTTTAATCAATAAGTAAAAAAGAGAATTACACGATAACAAAATATTGGAGAAACCAATAAAATAGTGAACATTTTCCGATTTAAGAAGGGAAGGTATATGTACATCTATACTTATAAATAAAATTGATTTGTCTGTTTGTAATTTTAAATAAATGCATATGAAAGTATACACGGTACTTACAACAAAATTACCAATTTTAAAATTATGGTCTGTCTATCTGTCACTCGGTTTGTTTCGGCTAATATCTGAAACAGCTGGACCGATTTTGACGAAACTTTCACTAGCAGAAAGCCAATTTTATAAGGAACAAAATTGAAACCAATGAAAAAGTGAATAACATCTGATTCAAATAGGGAAGATATATATTATATTAATATAATCATTTTAAAAAATAATATATTTACTGGGTAATTTTTTTACTGGATATGATAGAATAAAACCGAAACTATAAGCAAAAGCGAAAAATAATTAAAGTCACAGAGCCGATTTTGATTAAAACTAAAACTGCATCATTAGTTTTTTGAAAAATAAGTTTTCCTAGCCAGAAACGAACACGTTGATTTTGCAAAAAAATAACATTCTGTAGTATTGCACCATCTGATACCTTCACACATTATAAAGATCAACTTTAGTGAGGTAATACTATACAGTAAACTGCAACAAAAAGAAAAGGCTATTTTTTTTACAAAATTCTATCAAATTCTTACATTAATTAAATCTTTAGTAACGGGATGTTGTAACGCTAATAGCAGGTGAGTACAATAGCCGAGTCCAGTGAAATGTAGATTTTCAACAAATTGATTCATCTTTTTAAGAATTATCTAAACCTACCTAGGTACATTCTATCAACTTTGTATAACTCACATAGAAAAAAAGACAAACATAAAAAAAGTTACTGTGAATAATTCATTTTTTATATTTTCGATTGTACTGTTCACACTCTTCCTCACTTTAGTAGGTGACTAGCATTTTGATACAATTTATAAAGAAATCGTTCGAAGTAACGCACATTTTTTTCTAAACTTACCGGAACCCATGATTTAACCCACATATTTGATTATGTCTATGTAGAATCGAATACTTAATTAATGTACTAATTTAATGTTATTTTGTAAAAAAAAAACCTTTTCCTTTAATTTGCCGCTTACTATTACTTTCCAAAAGTTGATCTTTACAAGTGTCACTATTAGGTGGTGCAATAATACAGAATGTATTTTTTTAATTAGTGGGTTCTATTTCTAGCCAGGAAAATCATGAAATAAAAAAAAATTATAATGCAGTTTTAGATTTTTCAAAATCGGACACGAGACTCCATTAAGTATCTTTCGCGATTCCTTTTAGATTTGGCCTATTAAGCCCAGTAGAAAAAGTCACCCGATATATAATACAAGGAGAACCTAGGTGCGAACTTACTGTTTTGCAGTCGATATTTTAAAGATTACCACAAAACAACTTTTCTTCAACATTTGTAGTGAAAACCGTGGAGGAATACCATATCTGAGTTAGTGTCTGCTTATAAATACAACCAGAAAGTTCCCAGATTCAAAGTAAAAAGCTCCTTTCTTGAGCAGCACTGCAGACTATTATAACCTTGCTTTGCAGGAGACATGCCAAGCATTCTGTAATCCACGCGAACGAAGTCGCGGGCACAGCTAGTTCTTAATAAATTTGTTTGAAGACGTATATATCCATCTTTTCTTTTCTATTTCGATGAAAAGTATAATGAATTAAAAGCAGATTAATATATTTATTATGTTATCTAATAATAAGTTCTTCAAATATTTGAGATTATTGTGAATTTTTGTTTATTGTAAATTGCAAAATATGACACTTGAAATTTGAGACGTTAAATTAAGAATTTTTTTTTGTACTTATTTAGTTCAGATAAATTAAAATTATTTTTTATAACGATAAATAGGTGACGCAGTATCAAAATACATCAATATCTCCGGATTTGACTTTTTGTGGGTTGACACATTACTGCTCATCAGCATCCAATTATGATGAACTGTCACTATTAAACGTGCCAAACTTTGACAGCTAAAGAAGGCGTTACAGTATAAAATCAGAATTCAACTGTCAGCATTTCGTTACAGTCATAGTTTAACGTAATAACCCTGCTATGAGTAGCCGTAGTCGTATCCGGTTAGAATTACTCGGCTTACATAATATCTGTTATTATATTAGGATATTATATACAAATTGAGTGGTAGGTATAGAACGGTCAATGCCGGAGCCAGACTGACTTTTTAATAATTTTTTTTTTTGTCAAAGAATTTACCTGAAATATTCGTTGTAAATATCAGGATTCTTTATAGCATTAACCATTAATGATACCACTTCTTTCAGATCTAATGATATTGCGTCAATATAAGAACCAGGCGGCAAAAACCTGCAAATATCATCAAAGATAACAAATAATAGTATAGTAGTAGTAGTATAGTAACAGCCTGTAAATGTCCCACTGCTGGGCAAAGGCCTACTCTCCTATTAAGGAGAAGGTTTAGAGCCTTACCCATCACGCTGCTCCACTTCGGGTTGGCGAATATAGATGTTTCAGAATTTCTCCCGGCACATGCAGATTTTCTCAGGATGTTTTCCTTCACCGCTGAGCTCGAGATGAGTTCAAACATAAATTTAGCCACTAGCCTTAAACCCGCGATCATCGCTTGAGATCGACGTGTTTTAACCACTAATGCATCTCGGCTCACATACATAACAAATAATAAGCTTAAACTAAATAATATATTAGTTTCTCACCTGCTGTAATTAGCACCCCCATAAACAATTGGGACGGTGTATTGTAATATGGGATAAAGAATTTCATTCGTCACATAATCTTCACTTAAACTATATTCAAATGCTAAATAAAAGAAATATTCCTTTCTTAAAAGTGATAAACATTCTTCTATTCTGTCTCTTGGGCAAGTCATCTTACCACACCATCCATAAACATCCACAGAAAGATTATGTTTCGACAATAAGCTATTGAGATCCTGCACCAAGATTTGGCGTGCCTTTGAATTCTTTGAATCACAATTTGATAATATCCACGCAGCTGCTTTTTTCTTTCCCATAATCTTTTTTTTCACAGTTTCAGATGTTGGCAGCATTGGGCTAATCCATTTCATATTGACTTTTGGTCCAATAGTATTTCCTTTCATATCAATAATTGTTATAAGAGATTTAGTAATGTCTGAATCCAATTTGTAGGTCCAGCTTAAATTGTAATAATTGTCATAATTGGAGTTACAGATTGGGTAATCGCTTGCAGATTCTGAGGCAGAAAAAATGTATACTTGATATGGGGCCCTTAAAGGAGGATGTACATACCAGTCACAGTCAACGTCGAAGACGATGGCATCAAAGTGTCTTAAGTCAACCAAAAAACTTTTATCGCTTGTCAAGTAGCAATTATAGTATGTACAATTTTGATCAAGAAATGGCTTTTGACCATTTAAAATTACTGATCTAGGATGAAGAAAGGCATCGTTCCATTTAAGGATGTATTTTAAATCTGTTGAAAATCTCCTCGGTCTTTTAAAGTCCAGTGTAAAAACTGTTGTGTTCTTGCTATTCTTTTTGACGTTTTTCATTATTTTTTTAAAATTTCCTTGAGTTTTTACTAAATAATTCAATTCTATAATATTGTTTTTGGTATCAAATAAAAGATATTTAAGACAATGTAAGAAAATACCGCAGTATACGGTAACGACAATTGTCTTTAGAGTTTTGCACATGGTGAAAGACTGTTTTCGAAACTTCAGGGTTTCTTAAGTTTCAATGCGTTTATAAACGTCTTAAAGGAATTATAAACATCTATTGTCTTGACTAAGAGGGATGTGCACATGACTTTGCAAATCGGAGACAATATTTAATTAAGATGAATGTAGCAAAGGGTATAAATATTATTCGTCCGATCGGACTAGTGCAGTGGTTCTGAATGTACCTTTAATGCTCACGGTTACTAGTTTGATCCTCGCTCGAGGCAGATATTTGTATTTGTAAACATTTTGTTCCTAGGACTAAAGAGCGCGTTAAGCTGTCAGTATCGGCTGTTGTCACAATTCCCTGAAAGGTCCGTGGCTTGAACTGAGGATTGGCAAAGGTCAAGCAATCGTTCTGTTTAGAAATTAGTATCTTATCAATATCTGGACTAGAAAAATAAGCAGACTGATATAACAGGGAAAAATGTTAGCTATATAATAGTTCCCCGTATGATAATGCAATTCGGAGCGAGGTTTTTAGTTGAAAAGCTAAATATGTTGGCAATTACACTAGACAGAAAATTAAATTTGAAAATCTCTTTGTGCGGACCACGTTTCCGTCCTATTCGTTACGTCAGTGATATGCAAATGACAAAAATAGGCAAGTGGCGCCCTCTTACATGCCTGAAAAGAAATTAAATTTTATATTGTACCATGGACAGGAATTTTTCATATAACTTTTATTATAGTTTTTAATTGAAAAAAGAATGTTAGGTTACTCATGTTGGCAGGTTTCATATAAAAGCGTACAACGCTTATAAAAATATGTTTAATACTTCCCAATTTAACTATAATAAAAATTATTTTAGGAAAAATTTTTATAACAAATAGACAAATTATATATTAATAAATTTCTTTTTAATATATATATTTTTAAATAACTAGCAAACGAGCAGGCAAAACACCAGTTCTCAAGTGATCATTGCCGCCTATAGACACATGCAGAGGAGTCACAAATGCGTATCCAGCTTAACCAGGAATTGAGAAGGAGGTTAGGTTTTCGGTTCACTCGACCCCTACGAAACGCATCTACATAAATTAGCTACTTCACGCCGATCATCTGTGAGAGTGGTGCCCCGGTCGAGTCAGTCCGAATACGAGCTGTAGTCAGTGGGCTATAGCTAGACAAAGAATTAATCTATACGCCAATAACAACATGAATTGCTTTACAAAGTAGAAAAAAAGTGGCAAATTAAAATATTTAATAAAAATACAGTGTATATTTTCGGCTAATCGCTACCGAATTTCACGGCCTGTAAAAGTTTTTTTTTTCGCCTCAAAAGCGAAGCTCTGAATATTAGCAAAAAGTCATTAAAAGTAAGGGTGCTGTTCATCATGGCGGTGAAACCTCAAAGTCGGTATTAAATCGGCGAGTCGGTACGACCTTAAGTTAGAAAAGTTCATTCATTTAACGGTTGTGCGCGTTCGGGGCGAGCGGCGACGGAATTTCAAATCATATCATATACATAGTTATACGAGATGGTAGTTGTAGCTTGGTTTTCTTTGTACTTTAAAAAAAAAATAAAAAAAAAATCTGTCATTTGTTTCTGGATGTCACATTTTTTTTGGTTTTATATTGAAACCTGAAAGAAATTACTATTTTTTATTAAGTGGACTTAAGTAAACAAATTTAGTGTTTAAATAAACACTATCGTTTTTTCGCGGTTTAATTCGCGTTAATGTGAATTTTATTTGAAAATATACGTATTTTGACATAAAAAAAATTGCTTACGACCACTTAGAATAATATATCTTTCTAGAGGTACCACAATTTTTAAATAGGTATACAAATATTGCTCTTTCTTAATTATATTGGTAAAAATTAAAAATTAGGTCGAAACAAAAAATCCTTACCAAATAATATATGATACTAACAAAAGAAAATTCAGCCACAGATTATGTAAAAATATTATCGTAATAGAAACAATTTATATGCAACATTATTTTTCATTATCTGTATTCAGCGCGATAAAAATTTATAGTCTGTGCGATTTGAGTGCAATCACGGCGTTCAATTGAGAAATTCCTTTTATTGTTACTGACTTTTTTATCGTAATGAGATTAAACTTTGCTCAGTCATACTGTCTGTCCGTATCATAAATACTAAACGACTATCTCAATTTTGAGATTTTGAGTTTGTTTTCTTTTTGCGTTGATAAATGATTATCCTATAATAAACGTCATAGCACGCCACGCAAAACCACGGGTGCAATAAAGGTTTTTTTGGGGTTATTTGACATTAATGACTATTATTAACAACCTTGATATCTTATCGACAGGTTGGCGCAGTGGCAGTGGAAGCGCTAACGAGTGCGGGTTCGAACCCCCCTCGTGGCAAACTCCTGTATTTGCCATATGGACGTTTGTCATGGTCGGAGTGTTTATCACAGGACACACGATCATGAAATTCTAATGGGGACTGTTGAGTGTGGTGCGTTTATTTATTTATTATATTTATTTAATTAACGAACTTTTTAACATATTTTAATAGGATTACTGCGTTATAAACAAACAAACTCTTCTTATATAAATATATAGATGTACAAGATATACATCTATATATTTATAAAAAGTATGCGTATGAAGTATAATCTCCAAATGATAGTTAATTTTCGCACGAAATCAGCAACGTCTAATTCCAATGGAATATTTCGATAACACATTCCGTTGAATTTAAAACTTTTCGGGCAACTCTTTCGCCGGAAGTTTTGGTTGAGCCGGTTTCTGCGCCATCGGCCGGCTTCATCCTATTAGTGATAATTAAATCGTCGGTTTAAATTTCATTTTCGTGTTAGCCCTTTAAGTTTTCAACATTTTAATCCGACCCTTGTAATTCGGACCATAATTTCGGGGATTGACTTAAGTCGATGGACCATTGATTTTTGCGGACCGGTAACATGAATTATCACAGGAGAATTTTTTGGAATTAGTTGGAGTCTTTAGGGTTGTCAGTTTTTGCCCGCGTATATTTTGGAATTTGATAGACAGACGCGATTCATAAAACTGATAAAATGTGATCCTCTTTTAATTTTACAGCCTTATAGGTAATATTACGGGAACAAACGATTTGGTTTGACCATTTTGACATTTGTTAAACCACATATAGGATTAAATGCAATCTAGCATGCTGGTCAGCCTTATTGAGCCCTTATATCGATTTTTAATTGTATTCGTTGACGTCTCGTACGTCGTATAAATAACTAACTGTCCCTTGCGGTTTCACTCGCGTTTATGGTGACTGCTTCGCTCCTATGAGTCGTAGCGTGATGTAATATTACCTATAGCAATCCTCAATAAATAAACTATCTAACACAAAAATAATTTTTCAATTCCAACTAGTACTTTCCGAGATTAGCGCGTTCAAATAAAAAATAAACTCTTCGGCTTTATAGCGCGGTATAATAACAGATGAACGTATCTACAAAATATCGAAAATCTTTTTTTTAAAAAACCGTTGAAAATGTTTTCTATGAAATGGCAAAACAACGTAATTTAAGATTTCACTAATTCCAAAATAACGATATTATTTATTATTAGAACCACTTTTCTATAGAACCAAAAAAAAAATTATGAGTACTGCTAAATTAGGAAACAGTACAATTTTTAAAATGTAGATACGTTCATCTGACTCTTATACCGCGATATATTAGTATAGATATCAAGGACCCTACTAACACTAGGTGTCGTCACTGTCGACCAATATGCGAGGTGCTTTTAAACAAACATTATAAGTATTTATGAAGAATATAAATATGTTGTATTTACAATACCTCATTAACTGGTAAAGCTAAAAGCGAGCTGGTTAATGTTGACCAAAAGATACTCTTACATGGTATACTCAGTCGCTAGCTGGTTGCTAGGTAACGTCGTCCAAAGTGTACGGCATGCTGCCAAAAGCCAACTGCTTTTATAATATAGTTATAATATATAATATAATCTATAATTTTATTATATAATTTTCACAGTTTTAATGTAAATTTTTTGTTTAACTTTTCAAATTGTGAACTTTATAAATAAAATAAGATAATTTAAGCAAAGAACTATTTCTCGCTCGGAACGCGTCCTGATCGTTATAAAGTTCGGAAGCGCCGCAGATAGCCCTGAATATAAAATTATCACCTCCACCCTGACTCAGCGGGTTTAACTTCATTTTAATAAAAAACCGAGAGAAAAAAAAATTACACCGCCAATGTCTCCGACGAGTGCTGAGCGGGGTTTTTACGTCGAACTGATTTCAGGATTTTATTTGATTGCTGTTTTGTTTGAGTAATGAAAAAATTTCGTCAGGGACTTGAAGAGATGATTTTTTTTTTCGGGAATTGTTTTTGTTTTTATTGTTACAGTGTATACTAATGTTATAAACGTGAAAGAGATGTTTATAAAATGTTGATGTTTTTTTCTGAAATGAGTGTAAAATTTCAGAAAAAACAAACGGATGTAATAAAAATGACATTATAAAAATAATGAAAAGAAAAATATAATTGTAAAAATTTAAACGCTAAATCAATTTTTAATATTTTCTTGTATAGACACATAAAATACTGCTACTGGAGAAAAATTTGGGGAGAAAAGTTGGTATGGAGAACTCATATTTTTCAAAAAATAGGCTCTTCATAATATTGATTCTATGAAGATCAAATCGCAGCAATTAATTAGTGCTGTAAGTATATATTGAGCAATGGAAATCTTTTATTGTTGATTTTTTTTTATTTGCATCTTATTTTAAAGTTCAATTCTTTCAACTCAACTCTCTTATTCTCGTATCAAATATCAATGATTTTATATGTAAAAATGATCCTTTTTATAAACAAATATACCTAATATTTATATTCCTATATATAATTAATTAGATCATGTTGCGAAGTATTGATACACATATTAAATTAAAACGCTGTATATTTCACAGTTCAAAGGTATTATTTTAATTA
Organism: Hypolimnas misippus; assembly: GCA_037950945.1. NCBI lineage: Eukaryota > Metazoa > Arthropoda > Insecta > Lepidoptera > Nymphalidae > Hypolimnas > Hypolimnas misippus. Next base: position 7,990,137 of record JBBEEQ010000014.1, read on the forward strand.
CTTTATTCGAAGGTAAAGCAATGTAATTTACTCTCACAATAAGTTATATTAAACAATGCATATCTAATTTCATCTCCAGCGGGCTGCAGTTCAAAAGTGCCAGAAATTTCATTATAACATTCACCACGTGGAGGCTTTGAAGGCTTGGGCCGAAATAATATAAAGCGTAGTCTAACACGATGGGTTTTGTGGTGCATCTCGAATAACAGAGGAAATTTTAATGATAACGCGGGATTTCTAGCCGATTGAGCCAAAAGAGAGCTATGTTTTTCTGTTTGTGGGTTATGCATGTTGTATTGTGATCCTGTAGTCTAAACGACTTGAGCGATTTTTAGCCAACTTAAAATAGGTTTTCAATTCGAAGTGAATGCTTTTTTAAAATGTTTGTTGTGTACCACAGAACTGTGTTATTAATTAACTAATTTTGAAACTTGTTTTTTTTTTTAATTTCAAGTTATATTTCTATTGAATTATTGTCCTTTTTTTTCTTTAATGAGCTCAGTAGTTTGGTTTTAAATCTTAAGTTATATATATAAGTTTGTAATTTTGTAGTTAATTTTTCGCTTTAATGACGGTCATTAAATATATATTTCAGAATTAAGTCATCATTAAAAAGTAATATGAATTCAAGATATTATAACTGATGCACAGCAATGCATGGTCACGTCTGTTAACTAAAAGAATATTATGATTTTAAAAATGCATGCATTATTCTTTAAATTATACTATTGTTACAATGGCAACAGAATTTAATTGAAGTATGTAATAAAAATTTAAAGGTTACCAAAGTCCACGTTTGGCTTTAACCCAAAAAATAATTGGAGACAAGAGGCCGCTTCAGCGAGAGTGTCGCTTGTAATTAGAGCAATCGCTTCGAGTCACGTTCAGCCGAGAACTGGTGAGTACTGCAGCCGATTGCTGTTAGGTCTTTAGTTACCGGGACTGGCGAATTGATTTATCTATCCAAATATTGTCACAAAATAATGTGAATTATAACATTTTCTCAAAGAACGCTAAAGCGAATCTTGCATCACAACGGCCTCGGTTAATCACAATCCTGTGTCCCCGGAAACACGCACAACACAAACACTCTACGAAAAACAATACAGACGCTTGTCGTGAGCGGGGATCGAAGCCGCGACTGTTAGTTGTTTTTACTCATTTGCAATAACCACTGCGCCAAACTGTCTGTCAATAATGTCAAGACATTAAGTTAAACTCTTATCATAATATATCAACATGCTTTTGAACCAACTTGCTAGGAAACTCTCCAGGAGGATTGTTACTGTAAGCTACCGCTATCACACTGTGATCCATTTTGACACTTGATTTGTTTTGTTTCAGTACAGAAATCAGAAATCAATAGTCAAAGTGTATCGCGTTACAATAGCGGTGGCGTACGCATTATTGCAAATTACTTGTATATATGGACGCTGATAAGATTTGACATGTTTAGACTTAATCTTAATATATATTTGCTTGAGTAAGTATATATCCATGTTTTCTTTTCTATTTTGTTAAAAAAAGTAAAGTAACAGCCTATAAATATCCCACTGCTGGCAAAGGCCTCCTCACCTATTAAGAAGAAGCTTTAGAGCTTAATCCACCACGCTGCTCCACTGCGGATTGGCGGATATACATTTGTCAGAATTTCTTTCGACACATGCAGGTTTCCTCACGATGTTTTCCTTCACCGCTGAGCTCGAGATGGATTAAAACACAAATTGCTAAATTTGAAAAACCAGTGGTGCTAGTCGGAGTTTGAACCCGCGATCATCGGTTGAAATCGACGTGTACCTAACCTAACCTAACCACTAGGCCATTTCGGCTCTTTTTGTGACCTGTCACATTATTGCTTATCAGCATCCATATGTCAACAGTATATTGCAGAGAGTCTAGTGTATAGAACACGTCGATCTTAACGGATGATCGCAAGTTCAAACGCCGCTGAGTTTTTAAGAGTTAAATTCGTGTTTAATGATATTGTATTCGGCGGTAAAGGAAAACATCGTGAGGAAACCTGCACGTGCCGGGAGAAATAGCTTGAGCGATTTGTATCGGGTATGTAAATCAAAATTGTGTTATTCATGTGAAACGATATGACGTATTTTGATTAGAAGTTGGTTCCTCTTTTCTAAAAAGTCTTGTTTCTTTGACAAAAGAAACAGATTCTCGATTGTTGCTGTATGTTTGTTACCTCATAGCTCCGTCATTTACTTATCGATTATGAGAATTCTTATTATTTGAAAGGATTTACTTTGAGATCGGACGCGTGGAACTTTCTGAAGTCTGTCCTCTTTTTAGTAGTCTTAATTATTAACTTTTATTTTAAATATAACGTTCATTTTACAATGTAAACAATCTTTTAATTATCTATATTAACATTACGTAGTTGATTTTGACCATGATAAGCAACAGTAAAAAGATAATTAATCAAAAGATCAATAAGAAAACTTTGAAGCGATCATTAGACGAATAAGATTAAAATATACATACAAAGTCATAATTATAAAACCTTCACCTAAACATATTCATATTAAATCGTTTTAACAATTCACATTTGGCAGGAGTCCAAAAAATTAATTGGATTCTGGGTCGTAAGTACTTAAAGCTAGTACTATCAGCTTGTCATGTGTAATTAGTGCAATCAGTCAGAAACACGTACTGTCAATCAAAATCATTAGTCAAGTGATGTAAGTTCTAGGTTTATGTACATGTATTATGTACTGGTCACTTATATATACATATATATAGATGTGCTTGGATTAAACGGGTTATAAATCTCCCTAGAGTGTTTATGATAAGTTCTTTTCAAAATCAGAGATGCATGTTTTATTCGTGCGCTAATCAGGCGGATTTATTATTACGAAGTTGACTCAAATTTACATTGTTAATTAATGTTTTTAAAAGTATCTACCTAAGTTAGTTTGAAAAACAAATTAAAAAAACTCCCCTACCTTTTAACGTAAATTAACTAAAGAAACTTGTCACAACGATTAATTTATTAATTAAAAAAATACAACCCAATTAAAAATAAATTTAATTGATACTTAAAAAATAGAATAAAGGAATTCAACGTTTACGAAACGTTTGCGACAGAAGGCGTCTAAACGAATCAAAGACATTTTTAAAAGTTTTCACCCTTGCAGCCGGAAAGAGGACATCTAAAACTCCTTTCTGGTGTTTTGTTATTGGCACGACCTTTATTCTCTCTTCTGGCCATTCTGTAAAGGTCAATGTACTGCTACTTACTGGTGTACTCGTCTTCACATATGATGAATTAAGAAGGATCTTCGGAGGAGGTGTTATACGGGATATTTTTAGAATCTTCGGATGGAATTCGGCGTACTGCGTTGATATGCTGTTGATTGGGAGGTCTTCTTCCGTTGGTGATGCTGGGTCTTCTGAGTGTATTAACGTATTGGTGTATATATCTTGGAAGTTTACAGTTGATGGGGAATAGGAATGAAATAAGTTGGTGAATGTATCATCGTCGGACGGTGCTGCGTTAATTTTTATCTGAAATAAAATAATAAAAATGTACAAATATATGAATCAATGAAATCAAATCCATTTCAATTAAAAACAAAATACAAAAACTAAAAAAGGGAACATCTGAATCTGAAAGCAGAAATTTTAAAATTTAATTTGAAACAAAATTATTACACCAATCAACAGATCCTTACCCAAATTAACATGTGAATATAAAATATAATAATTCCCATTTCGACAACTGTCTCTTCCTACAGCTGGTTTAACACTAAAAGCTACACGCATTGTCTGTTCGTTCGCTTCTCACTGTGAGAAATATCTTGTTATAAATATTATACGATATACAATGCGATGTTTACTTCAATACATTTATAGTATCATAAACTCAGTATTGTCTTCGTTGTGTTTAATTTTTATTATATACTAACAATATATTTAACTGTGGACAAAATAACATATTATGTTAACTTTAATTTTATATGTCTTTCACTGTGGTAGACCTAACTTAACTATTGGTAATAAACGGGCTAGAAGTACTACAAGAAAAAAGAGCCATTAACCAAAACGAACTCAACGTTGACAAAATTTACAACAGAAAACGTCTAAACGAAGGAAAGACATTTTAAATGTTTGCTCTTGCCGCCGGGAAGACAAAAACTTCTTTCTGGTGTAATGTTATTGGCACAACCTTCATTCTTTCTTCCAGCCCTTCAAAAAGTCAATGCCTCATTCCTTCTCCCATTCTTTTCCTTACTTCCTACCCCCCTTCATCCTTCATTTCTTTAGAAGCTGGTGACGTATTTGTAGCTCCTCTGATCCCGCAAATGTCTATGGGTTGTGATGATTACTTAACATCTTATGGTCCGCCTGCTGATGACCCGCCTGGTCGTTTGTTCGCTATTTACTATCAGAAAACTAATTGTACATGTTTACCCTTTTTTTCTGTCTGTCTCTGTAAAAGTGTTGGTCGGACGTCTTTTCCCTTGTAACTCCCATTCGCCAAATGTACGATACAGAAATTCGTTCCAATTATAAAATCATCGGCATCTGAATTAAATACTAAAATATAATATGATGCGTTCACATACACGAATAAAATACGATTTATCTTATACTAACTTAACATTATCATAAAAATTAATGATACTGAATCTTCTTCTTCTTGACTAAATATTATTATTATTCATATACTTTTTTAACTACTCTTTCTTTAATCATTTGGATGCTGATTAGTAATAATGTGCCAACCCATAAAAAGTAAAATTCGAAGGTATTGATGTATTCTGATAATTAACATTATTCAAATACTTTTGAAGTCATATAAATTGAACTTGCTTCCGCCCATAAGCTAATAATGCATTATTTTAGAACAAATTTGGTTAGCATAAAAAAGGTTATAGTGAGCTAACCTTAAAAGACAGACATGTGCTGTCGCGGATTTTTTTAGAACTTTTAATGGGAAACAATTCTGTCTTACATGATTTTTGCGAAACTTTAACCGTTTACTCAGCGCACGCAGCGTAAGCTCTCTTAATAGGAAAATATCCCCCGATTTTGAAAAATTCTTCATCGGTGCTCCGTTTGCTTCTTTTGGTCTTAGCGTGATAATATATAGCCTATAGCCTTCCTCGATAAATGAGCTATCTAACACTAAAAGAATTTTTCAAATTAGACAAGTATTTCCTGAGTAATCTCAGCGCGTTCAAGCAAACAATCAAACAAACAAACTCTTCAGCTTTATAATATTAGTATAGATAAGTACGAAAAAAGTTCCTTGATTAAGTGTTTCGAATTTTGAAGTGTGTTCCATATTTTTAAATATACAATAATCTCATATATTAGAATCTTATTATTAAGTAAAACTTTTGATTATACCAATTTGCTTTTAATTCATTATACCTTTTATCAAAATAGAAAATACATATAGAAATGTACTCCTTCAAACAAATATATTAAGAATAGGTTTAAAATCTTTAGACGCCATTTTCTAATAATTAAGTCTGTGTGGCTTGACACAGTATTGCTTATCAGCGTTTATTTATAGTTTCCCATACGAAGGTGAAATAAATATATACGTATAATATAAAAATTTACACGTAATACATACAGAATTTTTTCATTTTTATAGTGAAAGTTAACTAAAACCCTTACTAGTGAATCTAAATCTATCCTGGGACACGAACCCCGGTCCCGTGAGTGAAGCACTTTACTTTATACAAAGTGGTGAATATACTGAGGTAAAATCGTATTTGCCCCCAAATAAAAGGAAGCGAGACAACCGTAGCTCGTGCTCCGATATGAGGGAGCTGTTTTCATTGTTGATGGGTTTACGATAACTTTATCGCTAGTACTGACTATCTTTACTGAAATTATATCTAGGTTTAACTGAGGTAGAGTCTAGCTGTAGCTTAAAAAGAGCTCATATATTGACGCTGATAAGCAAAACTATGTCATTCCCCACGGATTTTATTTGAAAAAGTGGTGTCTAAATATGGCAAACATATTTAAAAAATAATAATTTCAAGATGTATTAATCCATTTTCTCCTTTCTATTTTGATATAAGGTTTAATGAATTAAAAGCAGATTGGTACAATAAAATTTTTATCTAATAATAAGCTTGTCAAATATATTACATTATTGCCAAGTATTGAGCACACTTCAATAGTCGAAAAATTAAATCAAGAAACTTTTTTCCGTTCTTATTTATATTAGATTACTTGAAAATTTTTCGAAACATGTTAAATACATTACGCATTATTAGAATACATCAATATCTTCGAATTCCATTTTGTGGGTTGATACATTATTGCTTATTAACCAGCACTTACTCTCACAGAAAATCGGCGTAAAAAGTAGCTAAACAGTTGTTTCGTATGGTGTGTGAGAGAGCCGAAAGCCTAATCCCGTTCCCAAAATCTCTTCTTACGTCGTATTCCCTTTCAACCCACTTTTCTTATTAAGCCGGCAACGCATTTGTGGTTGGTCTGGTGCTGCAAATGTCCATGGGCATGATCACTTAACATTGGGTATCCCGTCTGATCGTTTGCCACCTATTTAAAAAAAAAAAAACTAGTACCAAGTTACATTGATATTATAATGGCTAATGACCGGCATGAAGCAGTGGCTATAGTGCGCAAACTTTTGTGTTTCTCTGTATGATTTTTATTGATTGTAGAAGCATTAAAAACCTGGCTAGGTTTTTAATTATTCAAGACTAAAAAGCCTAGTGTGTTACACTCAACTTCTCTTAAACAGCTGGAGTGATTACTATGAAATTTTGTTTGCGTGTTTGAGTGATTTCGTTCGGATTCTTCCTATCGGTCTTTGGTCCGATTGGGTACGGGTTTTTAGGCGTTGCTTACTACTCGAGCGGGTCCTCAGGGGTGGTCCATGCGCCGTGATTTTCGGCCCAGTGGGTTGTCTTGTAACTTGTAGGTTGTCTTGTCTTGCTGGTTGTATAATCCGAGTTTTTCGTCTCCCCTGCGTCAACCTGGTCATTGCTGTCGATACTTGCTTTAGGCAAACTCGGTTGCAGTGGTTGTAGGAACTCGCAAGGTAAATGACGCCCCTCTGGTGATCGAGGATGTATTGCTATGCCGTAGAGGTGAATGCACGCACTTGAGTTCATGCGAGCGAACATTGTGCGCTAAATGGCGGACAATTACCTTCACAGTGGGCATTCTGGGTTTTGGTGTACATCGTTTCTGACGTACTTGGAGGTACGTAAAAAAGTGCTCCTGTGAAAAAGTGTTATAGCGGGATCCTAGTTAGTTTATATTCATAATAGGAGCCTATAACTGACGCTGCTATTGCAAGACAAACATTTGTTGAATCCGCTAGTTTATTACAAAAATTAATATATTTTTAGTAACAAGCTCAGTAGTTATTTCTGTTATAAAATCCCGCCTGGGAAATGGAAACGTGTCCCCAGTACGCCAGTAAGGATGCTTATGATGCGGTGTTGCAGTTTATTTAATTTCCTCAAAGGTATTACGTGAAAATAGCATGTTTTCGAGTAGCTGCGCTTCATAGGACTCTCTGCGTGCCTTTTAAGTTTCAAACATGTTTAAAATTCTTAAACGCATTGCATATTTTTGAAATTGTCCCTCGCGTCTGCAATATCAGCTCGCTTTTAGTAGTTTTCGTCATTAAAAGTTAGATCTAAATGAAAGATATTTTAACGCTATCTAGGAATGTCTAAATTATGCTAATAAAAGTCCGAAACGTTAGAATTTAATACGATTAATATAGTTTTATTCGTGCAATAACGTTATTTAGTTGTGATAAAATAAGTTTATTGAGCGAAGTTTTTAAAGAACTTTTTAAATTGTTGGGTTCTTTGACGATACGTGGACTTTAAACGATAAAAAGTGTTGAAACTTCGATTTCTTTTTCTTTTGTTTTGAATATCATGACAGGTTTAAGTATATTATTAACTAGCTACTTATCGCGATTTCCGCTCGCACTTTCGCTCCTTTGGATCGTAGCGTGATGTAATATAGCCTATAAACTTTCTCAATAAACGGGCTATCCTACGTAAAAAGATTTATTTCAATCGGATCAGTAGTTTCAGAAATAACACTCTACATGTGTGTAAAGGGTTATTTCTGACTACCAAACTGATATTCTGTCTAATAAACTTACAAACTTTTACCTCATACTATTAGTATAGATGAAAAGCTAAATATGGGATTTTAACTCTATATGCTAAGGGCACTTCGGCTCAGTGTGGGTTGTGTTAATTTCTGTGTTCATAACATTAATTTTTCTAGTTCCGGCTTTGGTGGTATTTTACCAAAAGTGATTGATAGTCTGTGTCGCGTAAATATTTAACAAGGAGTTATAGCAAAACTTCTTGTAAAATATTTAATTACTTACCAAAGACTGATTTGATAAAATTACAAGATTGTATACATATTTTTTGTAGAGACATATATTTATTTATTTTATTAAACAGTATATATTTACTTCGCTAGTCATAAAGGAAAAAAATCTATGAATACGATTCCTACCAAACTGCAAAAGACCCCTGAATTAATGTTTACCGCTAGCCATTTTGAGTCTACATGGAACATACATACATACACAAAAATCACTTATTGAAAAAAATATATGTATTTAGATCCTATCGTTGCCATGCTGCATTCCATCAAAATCGCTCAAGCCGTTTTGGAGTCCTAAGGAACATACTTATATACATATATGGATGCTGATATGCAATACTGTGTCAAGCCACACGAACTTCATTTTGAGAAAATAGCGTCTAAAGATTTCGAACCTATTCTTAACACATCTGTTTGAAGAAACATATATCCATCATTTCTTTTCTATTTTGATAAAAAGTATAATTAATTTATAGCAGACAGGTTAATAAAGATTTTAATCTAATAATATGTTTTTTCAAATATATTAAATTATTGCATAATCCAAAATATGGGGCTTACTTCAATATTCTAAGCATATGATTAAGAAACTTTTTTCCGTACTTATTTAGTTCGAATGACTTGAATTTTTTTTGTATAATGTTAAATACGAAATGCACTATGAGAATACATCAATATCTCTAAATTTCACTTTTTGTGGGTTGACACATTATTGCTTATCAGCATCCATATATAATTCATTTATAGTCATTCATAATTAATATAACGCGTCTTATCGCGATAACTAATGGTAGTAATACCTTTTTATTGCCCGACGTTTTGACGAAGTTGTATTCGTAGTCAGCTCGTGACCGCGTTATCGCGATGAGACCCCGTATTATTCAATATGAAGAGTATAAATCATTTATTGTCTTCAAAAAATCAAAATCAAAATAATTTTATTCAAACTTAGGAATTTACATTCTCTTTTTGAACGTCATGCAAATGAATCTACCATGAAATTATTGTTATGTTACCTCTGGGGTTCTAGTTACTTGTTTATTCGTAATTATGAATATATTTCTGAGAGTAAAGACGAGCAATCTATCCTAGAGAGAGGGAGGGTGCGTACTGCCGATATATAATAATAACTAACTGATCAACGAGCTACCATAGACAAAATACAGTATTATTTACTTTTATGATATATTCCTAACATCCCCCTTTTTCACTACTTTCCCTACACAATTGAGACTGAGACACCTGACTACTTATATTCACTGAGAGAGAGCACTATGTTAACTGCACGACGATCCTGCACGAACTGAACCCGACCTCCTTTGTTTCAAGCTAACTATGTATTGCAATGCTGCGAACAACTTTTTTTCTTTTATGGCTCTAAAGTAAAAACAATGGACGTTTACGATTTACTTATTTATTTCAAAAACAATTATCTAACAACTCTTTGACATTACTTATGATTTTGCTCAACTTAACCTATATCCCTTTCAATGCTAATCAACTGTACATTTTTTAAAAACACATAATAATTCATCAATCAACTGAATATAAAATTAAAGTATAACTTAAAACTATAAAGCATGATTTTTTGCTTTTATATATCTTATCTTTTTTTTATTATTGTTATTATTTCTTTTTTTAGTGATTTTTCATTTAAAATAGATATTTTCTTTTTCTATTTATTTACTTATTATTCTTTCTCTTTTTTATGTATATATTCTTTTCTTTTCCCTTTTTCTTTTTTTTTTTTTTTTTTTTTTTTTTTTATATTTAACTTTTTAAATGTTTCAAAAGACATTACATTAATATCAGCCCCTGTGTCTAATATGCAATTAACATTTACATTATTTATTATGATATTAAATTGCCATCCCCTCATTGAGTTATTTACTATATTAATTTTACTTTTAATAATAGACTACTTTAATATAAAATTTTCACTATTATCATGTATATTTTCATTGCAATTTAAAGACATATTTTCAATACTATCTTGACAATTCTTTATATTGTACACATTTCTATTTTTAAAACAACATCTATAATAATGTCCAAGTTTCTTACATAACCTGCATCTTGCTTCAGCCGCTGGGCATTTAAATCCATGTTGTCTGCCACACTTTTGACATGCTGTCCTCGAAGGTGTTTTGCTTACATACCTTCCTCCAGTAGTGTGCTCTCTGCTCGGGTTCCTCTTAATGTAATAACGATGATTTTCTTCATTTAACCCTCTGTAGTCGTTTCTGCTTGGAGACCATATTCTTTGTTGACGCAGTTGTTGACTGGTATCTCTATTATACCTATTCACTTTTTTCCCTTTAACAATAAACACATTTTCTTCTACCTGGTCACTCTCCGACGTTGTTGAAGTGTTTCTATTGATTTTCTCTGCGTCCTGTTGTGCTAATATAGCCATTTTTGCTATTTCTATCGCCCTGTCTAGCGATATATTTGGTTCCAGAAGCAGCCTTTGCCTTATATGAGATAAATTTGTACTCATATTTGCTATAAAAACGTCTCTAACTAACGATTCCCTCAGCTCTTTAAATTCACAGTTTAGACTAAGATTTTCTAAACTTGTAATGAAGTCGTTAACACTTTCATTATCCTTTTGTTTTAGTGAAAAGAAACTATATCTAACCATCGTTAGGTTTTTTCTCGGCTCGAAATACTTATTAAACTTTTCAATTAACTGAGACAAACTAATCTCATCAATATTAACATTGAACGAATTAAAAATATCCACGCATTTCTCCCCCATCGAATGTAACATTAATGCAACTTTTCTTTTCTCATCTTCTTTATGTAAATTAGACGCTAATATATATAATTCAAACTGTTGAAGCCACGATTTCCATTTAACACTATCGTTTTTTGAATTTAAGCGCAACTGCGGTATCAATGTTATTGTTGACATATTTAAATTTTCGTCCGCCATCTTGTTTGTTGTGTTACACGAAGAAAAAAGTTCTCAGATTTAAAGTTATTTTTAAAATTATTATTTAAACTACTTACGATTTTAAAAACTATTTAAATTACACACACACGCACTTCTGACACCATGTTATGTTACCTCTGGGGTTCTAGTTACTTGTTTATTCGTAATTATGAATATATTTCTGAGAGTAAAGACGAGCAATCTATCCTAGAGAGAGGGAGGGTGCGTACTGCCGATATATAATAATAACTAACTGATCAACGAGCTACCATAGACAAAATACAGTATTATTTACTTTTATGATATATTCCTAACATCCCCCTTTTTCACTACTTTCCCTACACAATTGAGACTGAGACACCTGACTACTTATATTCACTGAGAGAGAGCACTATGTTAACTGCACGACGATCCTGCACGAACTGAACCCGACCTCCTTTGTTTCAAGCTAACTATGTATTGCAATGCTGCGAACAACTTTTTTTCTTTTATGGCTCTAAAGTAAAAACAATGGACGTTTACGATTTACTTATTTATTTCAAAAACAATTATCTAACAACTCTTTGACATTACTTATGATTTTGCTCAACTTAACCTATATCCCTTTCAATGCTAATCAACTGTACATTTTTTAAAAACACATAATAATTCATCAATCAACTGAATATAAAATTAAAGTATAACTTAAAACTATAAAGCATGATTTTTTGCTTTTATATATCTTATCTTTTTTTTATTATTGTTATTATTTCTTTTTTTAGTGATTTTTCATTTAAAATAGATATTTTCTTTTTCTATTTATTTACTTATTATTCTTTCTCTTTTTTATGTATATATTCTTTTCTTTTCCCTTTTTCTTTTTTTTTTTTTTTTTTTTTTTTATATTTAACTTTTTAAATGTTTCAAAAGACATTACATTAATATCAGCCCCTGTGTCTAATATGCAATTAACATTTACATTATTTATTATGATATTAAATTGCCATCCCCTCATTGAGTTATTTACTATATTAATTTTACTTTTAATAATAGACTACTTTAATATAAAATTTTCACTATTATCATGTATATTTTCATTGCAATTTAAAGACATATTTTCAATACTATCTTGACAATTCTTTATATTGTACACATTTCTATTTTTAAAACAACATCTATAATAATGTCCAAGTTTCTTACATAACCTGCATCTTGCTTCAGCCGCTGGGCATTTAAATCCATGTTGTCTGCCACACTTTTGACATGCTGTCCTCGAAGGTGTTTTGCTTACATACCTTCCTCCAGTAGTGTGCTCTCTGCTCGGGTTCCTCTTAATGTAATAACGATGATTTTCTTCATTTAACCCTCTGTAGTCGTTTCTGCTTGGAGACCATATTCTTTGTTGACGCAGTTGTTGACTGGTATCTCTATTATACCTATTCACTTTTTTCCCTTTAACAATAAACACATTTTCTTCTACCTGGTCACTCTCCGACGTTGTTGAAGTGTTTCTATTGATTTTCTCTGCGTCCTGTTGTGCTAATATAGCCATTTTTGCTATTTCTATCGCCCTGTCTAGCGATATATTTGGTTCCAGAAGCAGCCTTTGCCTTATATGAGATAAATTTGTACTCATATTTGCTATAAAAACGTCTCTAACTAACGATTCCCTCAGCTCTTTAAATTCACAGTTTAGACTAAGATTTTCTAAACTTGTAATGAAGTCGTTAACACTTTCATTATCCTTTTGTTTTAGTGAAAAGAAACTATATCTAACCATCGTTAGGTTTTTTCTCGGCTCGAAATACTTATTAAACTTTTCAATTAACTGAGACAAACTAATCTCATCAATATTAACATTGAACGAATTAAAAATATCCACGCATTTCTCCCCCATCGAATGTAACATTAATGCAACTTTTCTTTTCTCATCTTCTTTATGTAAATTAGACGCTAATATATATAATTCAAACTGTTGAAGCCACGATTTCCATTTAACACTATCGTTTTTTGAATTTAAGCGCAACTGCGGTATCAATGTTATTGTTGACATATTTAAATTTTCGTCCGCCATCTTGTTTGTTGTGTTACACGAAGAAAAAAGTTCTCAGATTTAAAGTTATTTTTAAAATTATTATTTAAACTACTTACGATTTTAAAAACTATTTAAATTACACACACACGCACTTCTGACACCATGTTATGTTACCTCTGGGGTTCTAGTTACTTGTTTATTCGTAATTATGAATATATTTCTGAGAGTAAAGACGAGCAATCTATCCTAGAGAGAGGGAGGGTGCGTACTGCCGATATATAATAATAACTAACTGATCAACGAGCTACCATAGACAAAATACAGTATTATTTACTTTTATGATATATTCCTAACAATTATATATTAATCTTATTTAAAATTGAAATGTCAAAGATAAATTAAATATGAAGAAAATGATAGCTCTTTTGTTAAAATTTATGTAAGTATTATAGATAATAAAAGCATTGTGATACTGATATTCTTCGCTTTACAAGGGTTTGTGTTTCATATAAAGGATTATTTGTTCCACAGTCAATTCAATTTTAACTCGGAACGCAAGGCCTTTGTTCTGGAATGTTCGATTTCTGAATTAACTAGCAATGTATCATGCACTAATCCTATCTGTTTCATACACAGATTCTAGTTTAATTTTTATTTAAATGAGTTTAATTACGTATTACCTAAAAATACATATTTATTATAAAACAAAAAAAGGAGATTTTAATACATTTAATAACGAAATACACATTTATTTTAACATTCGTTATTATTATATCGAAAAATAAGCTAAAGACATTGGAAATAAAGCAACGTATCAAAACTGAAGAAAAAATAAATAAAACACTCCTCTTTTTATCCAGTTACGAGACGCAAAGATAATGGGTAATGTGTTTATCCGCCTATGTATGTATGTGTGTGTATGTATGTATGTGTGTAGCTTTGTTTAGACCAAACGCATAGACCGATATTGATAAATGACACGTACTTTGAATCGTCATGACGCCGCAAATTAAATAGAAAGCATAAACATTTTGAAAAACCAAAATGGCCGTTTTTGAACACCATAATGTGAAAATTAAAAAAATGAAAGTCGACGAACTATTTCAAAGGAGTATCGTTGGATAGGTATTTGAAATTATGGCTTAATTGGATGCTGATATGCAATATTGTGTTAAGCCATACGGACTTTATTTTGAGAAAATGGCGTCTAAAAATGTCAAACCTATTCTTAATCAATTTGTTTGAAGACGGATATATCTATCTCTTCTTTTCTATTTAAATAAAAGGTGTAATGAATTAAAAGCAGATTGATATATTTGACGTTTTATCTAATAATAAGTTTTTTAAATATTTGAGATTATTTTATATATTCCAAAATATGGAAGGCACTTACAACTCGAGACATTAAATTAAGACGCTTTTTCCGTACTTATTTAGTTTATATAACTTTAAAATATTTTTAAATAGGTAACACACTATCAAAATACATCAATATCTCCGAATTTGACTTTTTGTGAGTTGACACATTATTGCTTATCAGCATCCAATTAACAAAAGGCTTAAAAAATTTTCGGCTTCTCATACTGCTTTTCAATCTGAATTACCGTTTGGGATTTATAACGATTTAAAATTTGTTTCTAACGATTCTCACTTATTTTTTAAACAGAACTCATTGGTACGGTACTGCTGATTGTAGATGGTCTTGCTACGCGCTCGGATCTTTGATTTTTTAATTAATTACTTGTATAAATGTGTTGTGTACTCATTTTTTTCATGTGAAATATGTGTTAAAATTATTTAATTTTTTACACTACAGTGTCTTTAATATGTCATATTATATAATCATTTCAATATATATTCGGATTACCTTCACTCCTGAGCAAAAAATAAATACACATAGAAACGTTGATTTTAAGAAAAAATACAGTTTTTTTTTTTAAATAAAAATTGAATCGATTTTAAGGTTCTATTCTTATAACAGGAAACTATGACTACTCACACTACGCGTATTGGTTAGTATCTGTTAAAGACTAGGACTAGAATGTACTAGCCTAAAGCCATCACAGTTAAAAATGATTGTGTTTCAGCGACTAGTCAGGGGTATATTTCGTTATAAAGCCGTTTGCTAACAATTTATCGTAACTATTTTTCAGTATCGGGAGTATTTTTTTAACTGGTCACGTTCTAGTCGGACTTTGTACCGACGCTTCGTACAATATTGAAAAA
Source organism: Hypolimnas misippus (assembly GCA_037950945.1). NCBI lineage: Eukaryota > Metazoa > Arthropoda > Insecta > Lepidoptera > Nymphalidae > Hypolimnas > Hypolimnas misippus. Next base: position 8,005,691 of record JBBEEQ010000014.1, read on the forward strand.
TCACAATTCCAATAGAAAATGGCTACATTTAAGACGATTTTCTGCAATTTCGTTCAAGTAAAAGTCCATAAAAGTGACAATTTTTTGTCTATTCCTTAGATACTTTGTTCCTTGGTATAACCTTTTGTTTGCTTAAAAGTAAAGTTTTAATCTATATCAAATTTATTATTCAGTATACATTTTGTTGAGAACATAATATTTTTTATATAATTCTGGTGATTATGAATGATTTTATAATTTGTTTAATTTCAGCAACTTCATAAACAAATTTCCCAGACTGTTCCAAAAGTAGTATACGTTTTTCAAGCAAAAGCATTACATCCAATCAAAGTAAAGTCTAAATAGCTTAATGGATTTAGAAATATGAGGTGCCATGACAATAAAATTGTGAGAGTGATACAAGGATATTGTTTTACCATAGATATATGGACGCTGATAAGATAAATTCGGAGATATTTATGTATTCTGATAATACGTCGCGTATTTAACATTATTCAAAACTTTTTAAAGTCATATTAATTAAATAATCACGAAAAACCGTTCCTTATTTAATGTTTCCAATATTAAAGTGTGTTCCATATTTTGCAATATGCAATAATCTCTTATATTTAAAAAATGTTCTTATTTGATAAAACTCTGTTCTATATCAAAAAATAAATGGAATAGGAAAGTATAAAATAGAAAATATGGATATAATACTTCTTTAAGCCAATTTATTAATAATAGATTTGACATCTTTAGAGAGAGACGCCATTTTCTCGAAATGAAGTGTGTGTATTATTACGTTTTTAATATTACACGTTAAAAATTTATAACCATTTCCAGCTGCGACGAGCTCGTCAATTGATATGATGATCCCAAAATATCGTCGTCTGTCATACTCAATCCCTAGCTGGTTGCTAAGCAACGTCGTTCAAAGTGGTCGGAAACTATGCGCCTAAAATCCATGAGCTAATATATTTCCATAACGAAATTTTATATAGATATGTATATTCAATCCTTTGTCACTCTTTACAGTTCTCAACAGCTCGATTTTTTGGCTTGTGAGTAGGGTTGCCATCCGTATGAGTTTACCTGGAACTGTCTTAGTTTAGAAGGTATGCGAGGAGCGTCCGGAGGGCGGAGGGAGTTTCATTTGTAGTCCGGTAAGTCTAAAAAATAAAAAGGCCATATATGTCATTTTTAACTGTTTTTGATTATACTGACTATGTTTAAAAAACCTATTGATACGTGCGGGTTTTGGTGTATAGAATCTAGGGTTTTGACGCGTCTTATCTTGGTTGCCCAATTTTAAAGATGGTACTTACAAAGCAACATTGTGAGAGTGACAGGACAAGAAAATAACTGGTCAAGTGCGAGTAGGACTCGCGCACCGAGAGTTCCGTACAGAGGGTTCTTACTTAGACGTAAAGTGCACATTTGCGATAAAAATTAGTCATCAAAGGGTCCATCAACGGACGCGACGTCTCAGCCCTCCATAAACTCAAACCATTTGTAGCCGCTTTAGCCATATTGGCTAGTAATAATAGCTATATAAATAAAAATAGTTGGTCAATTACGAAAATTAAATCTTGAAGATTTTTGCGCTTTTTAATTACGTTGTGTACCTTATCGTTGTCTTAGATTTTCGCGATTATTATTCATTGAAATAAAACTGTTTTAAACGGATTTAAATCGCGTATATTAATTATTTTTATCACCCCGACATTTCGAGCACTTTGCAGCGTTCGTGGTCACCGTTAGACTAATATCATGTTTTTCAATGGCAGTTCTCCTGGTATCGCATCATCAGCTCCACTTCACTGTATACACTGTGCCGAGAATAAATTGCTTAGCAATCATTTTGAAGCAAACGAATCGCAACACGTAAAATACTCGTTATTAAGTGGTTCCGGTACCCATTTGTGATCTTCATCATCAGCTCAACCTCATCAAATGTAGCTTTTCGTGAGCAAATGCATGAGTTACTATTAAAAATACCTAAATCGGTAAAGGTGTGCCTATAATATTTGAAGATTACCCTCGATTTCTCCAGGATCCCATCATCAGGTCCTGACTTCATGACAATGGGACCAAATACTTCCAAGTATACCCTTTAAAACAAAAATAAATTTAAAATCGGTTCACAAATGACGGAAAAATCGGTGTAAAATATAAAAAAATACATACAGCCGAACATAAAACCTCCTCCTTTTTCGAAGTCGGTTAAAAATAATCAATTATTATATACATAATTACATTTTATTTTATTCTTGTTTTATTTTTATTTATATTCTACTACACTCCACTTCCACTGCACTACGTTCGTAAAATATTTAGATTAACATTATCAATCAAAATATCAAAATATATATTAGTGTTGCCAAGACGAAAATAAGTAGTCCCTAATTCGAATAAAACTAATTGTTTTTTTTTATAAAAAAAAACTTATATTACTAATAACCAGAAGACTTACATGTGTTATCTACACAGTAGTAAATTAATTAACTCGATTAGATTGAATTTAATTTTTAAATTTTCGAACTAAGTTAATACGAGTACTTAAATCAAATCGTGTGAAGCTTTTATATTTAATGTAAATTATGTTTAAATAATATTTTTAATTTATTATTTCTTTATTTTCATATTAAGAATAATTTTAGCTAATTTTTTCATGAAAACAATAAGATTAAATATTTATTTGTTAATAGGCTGTTTGCTTATTGCGAAATTAATTGTTATTTGTACTTAAAATATTTAGGCAGTTTTAACAAAAATTTTAAATTTTAAAATGATGTTATCTTTGGTAACATTGATCGAGTAGAATTTTATCTACGTAATGTCATAATATTATCTAGGGATGGCGCTGACTGTACGCTGAATCGCGCTATCATTTTCTTAGCTGCGACATGTAGATTGCATTGCGTTGTTTATAAAGGTTTGCTGCCCCTATGTTTTCGTTTTGATACAAATTTCTCCTCATTGATTGTAAAATTGTTATTTGACCGTGATCAACTTCTATGTTAATTTTAAGTACATAAAATTTTAATTCTAAGATTATATTATTTTCCGCTTGATACGCTCTATTATCTCACACACAAACTTAGTTTATTTTCCAAAAATAATGCGTTTTTAATTAATTGGATACGTATTGATTTATAATTTAGGTTTTGTTAACAGCTTCAAGTGAATGCAGCTCTGAATATTTGATATAATTTACAACTTGATACATTTACGCGTTCCTGAGAAAATGTTGAAAGACAGATGTACAGACTGACCGACACACAAACAGAAATTTACAGTTTTCGGATTTTTTCCATTATTTATACTATAAGACCATGCTCCTGGCCAAATTTCATGATGCTAGGTCAATGGGAAGTACTCTGTAGGTTTTGATTCCCTTGTGAAATCGTTAAAAACGCTAAAATACTTAAAATATGCGACATAAATGACCGTATCTTTTGACTGTGTTAACTTAGAAGTTGGATTTTTTCACAGCTCTTAGTAATTATAGCTCTGAATACTTGGCATTGATAAAAATTTTTTACCTTCACGCGTTCCTGAGAAAAAAGTTGAAAGACAAACTTACAAACAGGAACACATACATACAGAAATTTACAGTTTTCAGATTTTTTCTTTTATTTGTACCATAAGATTTTACTTCTTGCCAAATTTCGTCTTGCTAGGTCAATGGGAAGTACCCTATAGGTTTTGATTCTCTTGCGAAAACGCAAAAATGGTCAAAATATTCGACATATTTGCCATTATCTTTTTATTGCGTTGACTTAGAACTTTAATTATTTCACAGCCGCATGTCATCGCAGACTTGAGTATATGATATTAATTTCAACATGATACGTTCATGCATTTCTGAGAAAAAAAGGTTGACATCCCGACAGACAGACAGACAGACAGACAGACAGACAGACAGACGGACAACAAAGTGATCCTATAAGGGTTCCGTTTTTCCTTTTAAGGTACGGAACCCTAAAAAAAACAAATATTATGCATACTAACGACGTTTTATATATCTGTCTATTACTTTAATCTTCTAAAATTATTAAATTGATTCATGGTTGAAGTAAGTCTATCAATATATATACATAGTATCAAAGACGTCTTTCATGGTTTCGCAGTCATGAATCAAGCTAGGCTCAGCCAATAGACCTAGACACCTTTGTTCTAGAAACTTCGATTCGGTAGCTAACAATGCAGCAATGCATCACGTTGATAGCTTAGAGCTAATCCGTGGATCTATATGTATTTCGGGATAATAGTGGCTCTTGTAGATAATCAATCAAGGAAAGCCTTGATCAAGGTCCAATCTAGACTATTGAGTGTTTTAGTATGTATCTGTGCTATGTTGTTACGTAATACTTTGTATTCTTTATAGTCAGCTTCAGAGAATAACTGGATGCATAAGCAACAATGTGTCAACACACAAAATATTCACGTATTCTAATAATGCGTCATGTATCCTACTAGTAATATTAATGTGAAAGTTTGTATGTGTGTTTGCATGGATGTGTGTTTGTTACTCTTTCACGCAAAAACTACTTGACCGATTTGACTGAAATTTAAAATGAAGATGGCTTATATCTTGGATTAACACATAGGCTATATTTTATCCCGATAAAATTTTAAGTTCCCACAGGAATAATTTAAACAGTACTTTTTACTTTTTCACGCAAAAACTACTAAACCGATTTGATTGTTTGAAATGAAGATGGCTTATATCTTGGATTTGCATTTACTATTCCACGCGGATGAAGTCGCGAGTGAAAGCTAGTGTAACAAAATTCAAAATAAATTCAAATCATCTAAACCAAATACGTACCAAAAAGTTATCTTAATTTAATGTTTCGAATTTCAACTGTGTCCCATATTTTGCTATTTATACAATAATCAAATATATTATAAAACTTATTATTAGAAAAAACTTTTATTATATCAATCTGTTTTCAATTAACTATATCTTTAATCAAAATACAAAAGATAAGATGGATATGTACTTCTCCAACCAAAATTTTTAAGAATAGGTTTGACATCTTTAGACGCCATTTTCAAGATTAAGTTTATGTGGCTTGACATAATATTGCTTATCAGCATCCAACTGTCATAAGAATATCATTTTGCTTTGGATGTTTTATTTTGGTAATTGTATGTTTTAAATATTCGCGATGTATATTATTTTTATTTTAATTAACGGGTTTTACTGCGATTGATAATATTGTGTAACTTTTTTTGTTTATTGTTTTAGAGTTGTATCTCTCTTGGTTACGAGCTGACTGGAATACAGCGCGCCCTCCAGTGGCAAGTCCGTGACTTTGCCAGTGCTATAGCGATATCTTATCATTAAAATTAAATTATTTATGTAGTGTTCTGCAGTTCTATTAGCAAAACTAGCTTTGCTAGAGGTTAGAATAATGACACTATTTATTAAAAATATATATATATATATATATATATATATATATACACATTTATATTTTTAACTATATCTGTACCCGATACCCACTAGTATGGAACCCACCGTGTAAGAATAATGCACTTCAGAGGTTTCTTTTTAAATTTTATACGGTTAATAACCGATAGGCCGGATTTCGCTATTAATCCGATTACGATTATAATTTTTAGGTAACACTAAAAATCTCTACTTCATGATTTTCCAACGTCACAAGAACGTGCTGTGTTTGTAGTTTTTACAATTGTAATATAATCATTTGGTGCTTAAAATGTAGGATACTTGGAAAGTTTTGGAGGAATTTTAGAAATTGGTACATTGCTGACGAGTTCTTTCCAAATTTCTAAACCAAACTTACTGTCCTATTCCAAAGTAGAATTGATTTTTAAAAATATATAATTAAAAACCCCAAATTTTCTTTCATATAATTCCTTGGTACTATTTTGAAATGTATATTATACATATAAATATACTTAGATCAACAAGGTTTTAAAGTTATATTAAAAACTTTTTACAGTGATTTCATCTTATCCGTATGCAACTCGGGGATCCTTTCTCACAGATGTTTTAATAATTAATTACTGTGAAAGTAATTAACGCTTTCACGGTATTCGTTAAAAAGTAGAGTCGCCTTCCGCGGTTCTAGACTTTGGAATAGTTTTATGTAATACGAGACATGAAACTTTAGTTCATTTTATGATTATTATCCTTGGACGTTATATAAGGGGGCGAGGAGGGGATTAGGGAGTATCTCTTAGTATACGACTTACTTATACTTAGTACTTTGAACGAATGGCAATGACAATGGTTTATATAATTTCTAAATAACTGAAATTGGCATTAAGAATTATACCGTCTTACTGAGTAATGCCTGGATAAAAACTAGCTTATGTGTGGACATTTTGGACCTACAATCCGAGACTTTATGTGATTCGTAAATAAGTTGTATTTAAGCAAATAGGTATTGAAGCATTATATAAGTAGATATATATGTTGTGTCATAGGATTGAAAAGTAATCAAACCTTTGAAGCAAAAAATTGATGATTCGAAAGATGCTTGTAAAGGCCTTGAATAATGTATATTTGAGTTTGAGTTTAAAAACTTAATGTTAAAACTGTGATGGTTTATTTATGACAAATAAAAAATAACAAAGTCATATGTATGTTATATAATTAAGTTTTTATTTTAAATAAACACATTGCTCTCTTTCGTATAATCCAGTCCGCGAGGGAACGCGGCAACATCTTGTAGTAATTGGTCCATGGCGCGAAGATGCTTGAGGATTTATAGCTTTCTTCCTCACCTACACCTCTCATATTGTGTTAAATGTTGTGTTTTTTTTTATATTTTCACTGAAAAAATAGGCGACTACACTAACTAATAAATAAACGGAGAATTATGTAGAAATCTTAAACTATAAATGCTAGAGTTTGTTGAAAATATTTAAAAGAGTCACTGATTTAGAAGTTAAGAAACAGCATGAAAAGATTTACAAAAAAGCTCTAGACCGAAACCCCAAGCTTAATAATAAAGTACTCCCCCCCCTCCCAACTGTCATACTATGGACCAATGAATGTGACGCGTTTATTATTATCCTCCACAATCACAATACTTCATTAATTTCATTTACAGATATTTCGCTAATGATCTGATTTAATTTATGCACATGATTTGTACAGTAATTATCCGTAAACATTAAATATTTATTAAGTTTTTGCTATAATATGTAAATATGATATTTAAACAGCATATCATTATATCGGTACATTAATAATGAAGTATTTTTAAAATGGAGGAAAATAAAAAATTTATGCAATTATTAAACAGAACTCTATGGGACCAAACAAAGAACAGAATTAACCAAATCGTTTAAGCCGTTTTTGAGTATTTTTGAGTAAAACGTTTAAAGTATTTAAAACATAAATAAAAGACCCGAAGTGAACATTTATTTCTTTTTTTAAAGTACGTTAATAATCGATAAAAACCGACAAAATATAATTTTTAATGACACTAATATTACTACACAAAATATTCAGCCAAAGCCATGTTTTCAAAATAAATGCATTTCAAAGATAAAGTACATTTGATACCTTAATATTGAGAAGACGTATAAATACGATGTAATCTTGTACTCCGGGAAAAGCATTACCGGGCCAACGTTCTCCACCTCTGATATATGGCCATGATGATTTACCAGCGAAAGAGCTTGCGATTTTATCTACTTGTACTTTAAACACTTAGTAACTAACATTTACTTTATCTTAAGACTTAAACCGAAACTCGATATAATCCCTTAAAGTTTGGGAATCTGCTATTTGATGGAATTACATCGAGCTCTTACTAAGTTTAACACATGGCTGACAAAAACCTTTAATAAATATAAGTTAAATGGATACTCATAAGCAAGATCAACCTAATTAAGATTATAATTAAATTATTTAACATTATTGGAAACATTCAAAGTCATTTAAACTAAATAAGTATCTTAGTTTAATATTTCGAATATTGAACTGTATCATATTTTGTAATATACAATAATCTCATATATTTGAAAAAATATATTTTTAGAAAAACTTTTTATTATATCAATCTCTTTTTAATTAATTATATTTTTATCAGACATCTTTAGACGCCATTTTCTCAAAATGGAGTCCGTGTGACTTGACGTAGTATTGATTATCAGCGTCTAAATGTAAATGTAAGTTTATCTTATTGCAATAATGTACGTAAAGAGTTTTAAAATCATGCTTATCTTCGTTAGTGTAATGTCTTTGTTCTAAACTCACAAAGGATATATACTGAGGGCCCCCGATCTTATGAGGGCCTCGATATACCGAAGCACATTGATTATATGGTGTTTTATTCAACGAATAAAAAAAAAATTCAAAGTACTACTAATTAAACACATGGTTTAATAATTTAGTTAAATTAATGGGACGATGTTTACTTTCGTTTTTCGGTGTAAAAGGTTTTTAAACTTTGTGTGCTCGAGAGTCCCGGCTGTTTCATAGGGCGTTGTAAAACATACATATATTTCTGGTAATTTTAAAGTCCGTCTGTCTGTTTGTTTCTCTCTCATAAACCGCAATAGGGAAATAGTTAAAATTTTTAGAGTGTGTATTGCTGTTATAAAAATAATAAAAATCATTCAAGTGCAAGTCTTAATTTAGAAATATTTGCATCTTGTAATAGTGCCAATATATTTAATTTATTAATAATTTTATCAACTAAGATGGCGTGGAAACCTATATATGCGAGTCCAACTCGCACTTGACCGGTTTTATCTACACTAATATTATAAAAAGAAAGATTTGATTGTGTGTGTATTTGCATTGAATAGGCTCCGAAACTACTAGACTGATTTGAATTTTTTTATGTTGGATATATCGTTTATTGAGGAAGGTTATAGGCTATATTACATCACACTCTAATTCATAGGAGTTAAACAGCAATCATAAAGGTGAGTGAAACCCCCCGCGGTTTAGTACATTTTAGTTCTATCTTTTAATATTTCCATGTAAAATTTATACCCGTCATAAATGCAGCACCTTTAAGACTCGATTGCAAATCTTATTTATTTTTCTTATAAACTTATGATTGGAGCAAAATCTCACTAGTGCAATCGCCAACTTTGCCTTATTATACCATAGCACGATGTCGGAATTTCACAGGCTTGATGTGATACTAATTGTGGACATATCTGCGTAGAATTTAATAATTTTTAACACTTCATATTTTTATGTTAATATGGCAAAAAGTTGGCGATTAAATCACCAAATTTTACTGTTGACGATTTTTTTAATGAGTTTCTTATATAACGACGGATAGAGCAAATACATTGTTTTAATGTCTGCACTTTATGGTGGCAGGATTCAATTATTATTATGTATTATATGATATATATATTTGTCAATATTTGCTTGTTTTTAGAGTTTCGTACCTAAAAAGGAAAAACGGTGCCCTTATAGGATTATTTGTTGTCCGTCTATGTGCCTGTGGCGTATTACATATGTATGTACATCGTTGTATATACCCGGTTCTACAATGACTTAGAGCTGTGAAAAAAAAGTCCTAAATAAACACAATCAAAAGACAAAGCCATCTATGTTCCATATTTTGAGCAATTTAGTATATTTGCAAGGGAATCAAAACCTATAGGATACTTGCCATTTGCCATATGATGCTAGATTATGGCAAAGAGCAAGATCTTACAATACGTTTGTATATCTTATTATAGTCTTTCAATAATTTTTTTCTCAAGAATGCTTTATATAAATTTAGAGCTACAGACACTGGTTGCTGCAAATGCCAATGGGCGACGGTAACGTTAAGTGACCCGCTATATTTGTTATTTTATTATTGAATCTTGTCCATACAATTCTCACGAGTAAGTTCGCCGTTGGCTGCTACTCGAGTCGCGTATGAAGGCAAAATTAGACTTTTTAAACTTGGCGGAACTTCGATTTTACCTCATTCCTCCCGTTATTTCGCGGCCTCAGGTGTGTTACATGTTTATTACGCTTTTTATAACCTCAGAGGAAGTTTTAACTAATTTATGTGTTACCATCCTCTTTGGACCAAAAATGTTTTTTTTTGTTATAAAGTTTTGCATTCAAAACGTCTTTAAGATTTTCTTATAAAATTTGTTCTAGAGCTAATATTAACTGCGACTATTATTTTCAGCTGTTTCAAGAAAACGAGTAAGAATTTAATATTAAGATGCCATGAATTACTACTTAATGTTTACAGGTACCTTCTGTACATTTTGCTGAATACCATTCTATAACTCAATAAAAACATAATGGAACGAAGCAAGGATTTGACGCAAAGATTATAATATAAGAAATTAACTTAATAAAGTAACTTACATGGGAATTCTTCTAACTATCCAACCTTGCAAAAAGTAAAAAATAAACTGTTGATCCGATCGCTTACTAAATTAACAGAGTCAATCGCTGAGTTAATTTATAGATAGCCTAAACATTTTATCGATCAATCACCAATAGTTCGAGCCGTTTTAAAGTCTATAGATTCATACATACATACATTTCTATATATATATACTTTAAAAATATCTTACCATCAAAACAGTGGAGTTTAGAGAGTCGAAGCCTTATATGATATTCACAGCTAACACAAGGAACATTAGACACTATATATGACATTTAGCTTAATTTACATCAACTATCTAAATCTAGACACGCGGTAGCGTATCAAGCCAAGTTCAAGAAACAGAACTGGCGAGCCGCACCGTGTGTAATATTACACGGACCATTTGGAGCCACTTTTGACCCCCTCATAAATCAAAAACTATTTCACATAAATGTATCAAATTTGGCTCATATATTGAGACTTGCGAGATCCATGTGTTATAAATTTCATAAGCTTATCTCAGACGGTTATTTAGATATTAATGTCAAAAAATCCTCATTTTTATCATTGACCGACTGACTGACTGACCTATAGACTAAAACTCTAACCCAGTTCCAGAAGACCTAGAAAGTTGAAATTTGGTATGCAGATAGGTAATTAGATGAATACAAAGGAAAAATTAACATAAATACCTAATTAGTGCCTGTACCTAACTACTTTAGATGTAAGAATCAGTAAGTAATCAAAACTCATGACAGCCGGTCTTTATGTGGTAGGTATGTGATTAACTTAACATATAACATAACATATAATCACGCCTATATCGGGGTATGCAGAGCGCTAAGTGATCATAGAACCACTTGATGCCACATTCGACAAGTACTGTGAGGGTAGTAAGTAAGTTGGAACATGTGTTTAGCGGTGATAGGTTGTCAGCTTTTCGCCCACCATACAACACTACTCTCATCTGTTTTATTGACTTTTTATTCTTCTTTAACTTAACGTGAATCTTAAACGAGTTTTATACCTACCCCCTAATTTTTTTTTATTCATTTAGGTACCGAAATATCGAATACCGAGTGGGCAATTCACTCAAATATTTCAAAGGTACAAGAAAATATACAAAATAACACTGAGAAGAAAATTATATCCCGTACACCTAGGAAAATACAGTAACTCATTCAATGGTTGTATATTTATAAAGTCTACTTTTAGTTTTGAATTTGTCCTTTTAAAAGGACAAATTCAAAGAAAACGCCGTGGGCGTTACGAGGATATAAAGTACTTACCTACAAAAAGTAATGATATCCAATAAAAACATAAATGTGAAATGAGAGCTGAAACTGAAAAACTAATTGAGTTTTTATAAAACTAGCAACGAATTATTATGTTCGATCGCTATTTTTAATTCGTTATATTCGTTCGGAACCGACAAATACTTGTAGGCTTAGAACTAGCCAAGACAGACCTTAGGCTACAATAAATTACCTTATGTTATAAGAAGATATGATATGTTATACTGTTACTTATAATTAAATTTCAGGACTAACCATTGAAATTGGCACCCATTTACATCACATTTCTTTTGTCGTTGAAGTCAACAACGAAGGCATTTATCATAATATTGAACTTGGCTCTCATTTCACATTTATGTTTTTGATTGGATATACATATATAACTCAAAGGTGACTGACATAGTGATCTATGCACGCACAGCCCAAACCACTGGACGGATCGGGCTGAAATTTGACATACATGTAGATGTTTGGACGTAGGCATCCGCTAAGAAAGGATTTTGATTAATTCTACCCCAAGGGGAAAAAATTGGGGATGAAAGTTTGTATGAAACTTTGTCAATTTTTAACTGATCGGGTTGAGACTTTGCATGCATAAAGCTACTATGACGTAGACATCACACACATCGCAGACAAAGTTGTGAGCACCAGCTAGTCTTAGTACTATTAGTATATTACATAGTTGAATAAGGTGAAATACACATAAGTTTTGCTCTCAGATTTTCATAAAAATTTACTTAAGTTATTCATTATTGCTTTTCACCTGGAAGAATCTACTGTCAATGCCATATTTTTGATATTCGTAGCTTTCGTAGCTATTTACGACGTATCTGTTACTAGGTTAGTGAGTTTTTTTATATCATTTACGAAAGTGAAACTGATAAATGGAATTATCGCCTTATAAATTTGTGAGGAAAGAAGAATGATTGTGCGTTAGGGTGGATGGATATTTGTTATTCTTTCACGCAAAATCTACTGAACAGATTACTTTACAGTAATATAGCTTATACATCAGAACAATACACGCACTGTTTATTAACACACCACGCGTGCAAAACCGTGTTCAAAGGCTAGTGCATACATATATCAAATTAAAAGTCACATTAACGTAATTCAAGGGAGTTTTAATAAAACGTATCGTCGATATGGGAATCGATTATCAAATTGATGTCCGATTGGCCATTTATCCGTATAAAAAACAGTCGGAACAACTGAATTCTCATTTATAACTTCCTATCGGTTGTTTCCGAAACATTGTTCGTATGAAAAACGACACTTTGGCGGGAAATCGGAATGAATATGAAATAATTTTCGTTTGAAAAACTGTTTGTACAATTTTGTATTTGTGGTTTATTATTTGAGGTTTTTGCAATTTTTTAAGCGACTTCAAAAAAAGGAGTCTTCTCAATTCGACCGTATATTTTTTTTTTATTTTGGACTTTCTTATGTTGATAGGAATAACCTCATATGGATGCTGATAAGCAATACTGTGTCAATCCACAATAAGTCCAATTTTGAGATATTAATGTATTATGATAATGCGTCACGTGTTTTGACATTATTCAAAAATGTTTCAAATCATCTGAACTAAATAATTTCGGATTTTTTTTTATTTGTTCCGTATTTTGGATTGTGCAATTGTAAATAAATTTCAAAAACTTATAATAAGATAAGAAATTTTAGTCTATAAATCGGCTTTTAGTTTATCATACTTTTTAGCAAAATAGCAAATAAAAGGAGGATATATACTTCTTCAAACAGATTTATTAAGAATAGGTTTGACATCTTTAAACGCCATTTTTTCAAAATGAAGTCCACACAGTAATGCTTATCATCGTTCATATTGCCAAAGAGATTTTATTGTCAAGCAGCTTTTGCTCGCAGCTTCGCTACAGTTAATAAAGATTTTGAAATGCCGGATGACCGTCTAAAATATGTTTTCCAATTGGCCGGTAAGACTTGAAAAAGAATTGTTTAAATCGGATCAGTAGTTACTTACAAATAATTTTTTTATCATATTAGTATAGATAATGACAACACAAAGTTATTTATAATATATATATATATATATATATATATATATATATATATATATATATATATATATATATATATATATACGTGTCACATTGATATTAGCAAAACCGATACTGAATTATTGAATATGCATAATCTTATTCTGTCAGTCCTAAAGCCTAGCTTTACTAATCAAAGTGCAGCTTACGTAGCGATTGATATTATATCCATAGTTAGCAGTTAATGTACAATGAATATGTGTTATTGAATAAATTATTTATTTATATATTTTTACCCAAAAGATGTTTTTGTAGCGCTACCTAGCAGTGGAATAATTAATCTAAGCCATATCAAGACTTATACAAATACACTTAAAAATGTCATCAAAATCAGTTCAGCTGTTTAGGAGAAGTTCAGTGACGTAATCACGAACAGAAAATGTCAATCCTTCGTTACTAATATCATAAAGAGGTAAAATTTGTTTATAAGTTTGTATGTAAGGGTAATCTCTGTAACTAATAATCCGATTTGAAAAAAATATTTTTGCATTAGATAGCCCGCTCATCATCATCATTTGATTTTTTTTTAATTTTGCAGTGTTTTTTTTAAATTTATACTATATTTTGACGTTGATAAGTAATAATGTGTCAACCCACAAAAAGTCGAATTCGGAAATATTGATGTATTTTGATAGTGTGTCACTTATTTAACAATATGAAATATAATTTTAAGTTATATAAACTGAATTAGTACGGAAAAAGTTTCTTAATTTAATGCCCCGAATTTCAAGTACGTTCCATATTTTGCTATTTATACAATAATCTCAAATATTTGAAGAACTTATCATTAAATAACACATTAAGTATATCAATCTGCTTTTAATTCATTATACCTTTTATCAAAGTAGAAAAGAAAAGATGGATGTATACTTCTTAAAACAAATTGAAATTTAAGAATAGGTTTGACATCTTTAGACGCCGTTTTCACAAAGTAAAGTCCGTGTGGCTTGACACAGTATTGCATATCAGCGTCCATTTAGCGTGTAATTGTCCTAAATAAAAACTTTCTTTCTTTTTTCTTCGATTATTGAGAAAGGTTATAGACTTTATTACATCATGCTACGACTCACAGGAGCCAAGCAGTAACCATAAACGCGCGTCAATATTAAGTCGACTTTTAAAAATTGTTCCTTATGAGGCTGATATATATACACACATTAAAACGGATTTTTTTAGAAAACAAATTGGCAGACGAGGACACCTGATGTTAAGTGATCACAGTCGCCCATGACTATTATCTGCACCAGAGGAGCTTCAAATGTGTTAAAAACTTTAAAAAGGTATACAGGTTGAAAGGATAGTAAAGAACGGAATTGGAAAAGAGATAAGGCTTCGAGTTATCTTATTCCGTACAAAATGCAACTATATTAGGTACTTCACGCCGATCTGGTCTAGCCAGCCCGAGCTGTAGTCAGTGGACTACAGCTAGCTATCTCAATAAATACTTTGTCTTAGATTCTCGCGATTATTGCCCATTGAAATAAAACTAACTACTACTGACTAAGGTAAGGTTGGCAACCGCCAACGGTTTCTGTAGTTGTAAATAATATTTTCTAAAACCTCAAATAGACAAATGTCAACTTAGTCTACCCGTGACCACGAACGCTGCAAAGTGCTCGAAACGTCGGGATGATAAAAATAATTAATACACGCGATTTAAATCCGTTTGAAATAGTTTTATTTCAATCAATAAATATTCACAATCGATCATTTTTTTTTGGTTTCTGTATTCACGAATCAAAAGTGCTTGTAAAAAGCTACTTGAATAAAGTTGATTTTGATTATTGCATTAACAAAACATTAAATTGGCTTCACTAGTTCAAGCTATAGCTTATGTTGCTGGATGACGATCATCAACAAAGTCGGAATGTAGCTTAGATCAATTGAATGCTCTAAATATCTTCGTGTGCATACCGATGCTTGCGGTAGTTTCCGACTGACAGATATTTGATAGACTATCGATTTATTGATGTTTAGGTGCTGTTTTGATGAAGTTGTTATTTGTTTAGTATTTTCATGGTTAGTTGGAGGTAGAGCCTATCGGTAGCCTATACACGGTACACGTATGTGGGTAGCACCTCATTCTCGTAGAAGATAATAAATAAATAATAAATAAACGCATCACACTCAACGGCCCCTATTAAGATCGCGTGACCTTGTGTCGGGGGTCCGGAAACACAACACTAACACAACCACCCAGACCACGACAAACATCCGTATGGCCAATACAGATGTTTGCCGTGAGCGGGGATCGAACCCGCGACCGTTAGCGCTTGAGGGAGTTGCAGTGACCAATGCGCCAACGTGTCTGTCAATCAGATCGTGGAGTACTTAACATTTCGTACAGTGAGTGAGAGAGTTCCGGTTCTCTCACTCACTGTACGAAATGTTAAGCCTAACCAATTCCTCCATTCTTTTCCTTATTACCTATTTCTGTTCATTCCTTTTTCTATTTTTAGCTGACAACGCTGAATGCGTTTCACGTCTCTTCTGGTGCTGGAAATGTCAATGGGCGGCTGTGATCTCTTAACATTGGGTGTCCCACCTGCTAGTTCGATAGCTATTTTATAAAAAAAGGTTCCGTACTCGAAAAGTGGCAACGGACATAATTACTAAGCCTCGGTTATCCGTCTGTCCGTCTGTTTGTTTTTCAGCGGACTAAACATTAAAAACATTATAGGTAGAGAGTGGAAATTTTCACAGCGGTCAAAAGTGAGTCGGACTTTATAATTTTTTTACAGATTGTGATAGCGTCTCTTTTAAAATGCAAACATGAAAAGAAATTTACCATTTTTTAACATTAAAATAGAAGAAATCTTAAATTTATTTAAAAACTCGGTTTTCAAAATCTTATCAAATTAATTAATAATCAATTCAAATACTTAATATTATAAACGTGAAAATAACTGTCTGTCTCTTCGTTTGTTTGTTATATTTTAACTGCTGAATCGCTGAACCAATTTAGATTAACTTAGGTACATATATAATTTTCCACCTTTTAAAAAGTCAAAGGCCATATTTTGTTGCAAAAATAAAACTTAAACGGAGTGAAAAAACGTCATAAAAGTTTATGTGAAAAATCCACTATTTTTCAAATAAATAGGCTACTTAAAATAATTATTACCAATAGTATGTAATATGTACCTATATTCACCGAAGTGTTGTTATACACTATACAGACGGAATCCCGCAAATCTCCCGGACACGACTAAGTCCGTGGCAGATGTGTAACGACTAATTATCTAGTTTGACTAATGAACTCCCTAATAACCCTAGACATGTGGTTTATTCGTGTACGAAATTACACACGTATTGTGTATTGGTTTAATTGCTATCCTATATACATCAGAGCCGTGATCTGAACCAATGGTAAGGTGTCTAATCATAGAAACAAAATTATCAAAGTAAAATTAGTCCAGTACTTTAGGCAAAGATGATAATAAAATTATCCACAACATTCTCTACAGTTATTATTGTAAATTCCACTGGCCTTCAAACCTTAGAAAACGAAATATTTGCAGAAAACGAATTTTGATACCTTTGACATTAAATATATTAAGACGCGGTCACGAAATTTTATGAGATTTTTAAGAAAGCCAAAATAAAGGTTTATTCAACCTTATTATCACTCATTTCAGATGAACCACCATCGACTGGACTTAAAAGCTTATTTAAGAAGAAAAACAGCGCGAAGGAGAAATCCTGGAACATTTGTAAATCCCCTAACCCACAGTGAAGTTGCTCGTATATCCGTAAAACTTGTATAAGAAGCTGCTCTGATGATATTACAATAAACCTAATTGAAATCAATCTAGGAATTTTGATGAGCGGTAACAGATACATGATACACAAGAACGCACATTAATATATCCTTGTTCTCTTATGCAGAACTTAAACACACAAATAAAAAACTGTACAAAAGTTAAGTCATGCTGAAATTAAATTATCAAGGAATAAAAAAATAAACAGAATTATATTTACAAAATACGTACAAAGTCAAGCAATAACACAGCCGAAGATTAACATATTTCTATTTATCTGTGTATTTTTTTTTCTCTATTTTTTAACAATAATATTTGTACTCAAATTCCTCTTTGTTCTGTGAATAAATAATCATCAGTGTATCGTTATTTATAATTGATACAAAACAACATAAATGGCGATAATTAAAACGATTTATTGCATTTATTCATATAAAGGAGGTTCGTATCGTAATTTTATAATCTCTGAAACGGACTTGCAAATTAAACTCGCATAATTCATGATGTGCATTCAACCTTATATAAATGTTTAATGTTGTTTCACTAGCGGTAAGTCGCGGCTTTACTTAGTTTTTAATTATTTGTAGTATTAGGCGAGAATTACACTTGTAAGTTTCAATCTTGTAATAGATATAAAAACTTTCTTTTTTGGTTTGATGGATTTTGGTTGTGCCATATGAGTACATATTTTTTTGCCAATGACATGTAAGATAGAGGAAGCACGAATAAAAAAAAGAAAGCTGTGAACGTCAAAAATAAGGAAATGATAGTAAATTCTTTCCGGTCAGGTTAAACAACTTATGTAAATCTTTATACAAGTTTAAGAACACAATTTTAAAATGTAAATCTCGCCTTATAATAATCGATTTTATGATTTTGATTTGATTTTTTTTATTATATGATCCAATTTTTCATTATTTCTATTTGTATCTTCTTCAGAGCTTACGTTAAAGTAAAGTTATAATAATACATCATGACAAATCATTTCTGAGTTTCGAACTAAAGTGGCTCGATTAACTTTCAAAATTTGGGATGTTTTAATAATATTAGTTTATCATAATTAGCTTACTGATTTACTCAAAATGTTATCCATTTATGGTATTCAACCTTAGTGACAATGAAATTATATTTATGGCGTCATAGAGCTGATTGATGGGGCTTGAATGGTCATTACCACAGCATATCCTCAACTACACACTATAATCCTGGTGTGTTTAGGTTCGTTGGGTTTGTAAATAGTATACCATCACTAGATTGTACAGGTTCTGATGATGGGGACGAAAACTTGAAAATTTTATCACGAAAATATTTGTACACATTCAAAACATTACATTTAACCGAGGGTCTACACCCTTTCTGTACTTATTGACTACATTATTGGGTTGGCTCAACCGAGGCAGTACCTCACTCTCACAGAATATCGACGTAAAGAAGCTAATATGGCAGCGCTTCATACGGTAAGTGAAAGACTGCAAGTCTAACGCCCTCCGCTATTCCTTTCCATACTTCCTATCTCCTTTTTAAGCTTTTGTGACGGATCTGAGCTGCAAATGTCCAAGAGTGGTAATGATCATTTAACACCAGGTCCGCTACCTGCTCGTTTGCCATCTACTTTATTTGAAAAATATATTAGATATTGTTTATTATTATTATTCAAAATTCATGTTAGAAGTTTGAATCCGAAATCTTTATATAAAGCTGTTGCAGGCTACATATATTATAATTAAATACAATTTTAATTAAAAGTTTCGCAAAAACTAAGTACGAAGTTACTTTCATTAAGCAAACAAAAGATAGAATATATGTTTTTGAACAACAACTGTGAAAACTTCTAGAGGTTAAGTAGAAGTAAAGTAAAGTAACAGCCTGTATAAGTCCCACTACTGGGCTAAGGCGTCCTCTCCTATTAAGGAGAAGGTTTGGAGCTTAATCCACCACGCTGCTCCACAGTTGACGAATATACATGTGTCAGAATTTCTCCCGGCACATGCAGGTTTCCTCACGATCTTATCCTTCACCGCCGAGCTCGAGATGAATTTAAACACAAATTTAGCACTTGAAAAATCACCGGTGACAGCCGAGGTTAGAACCCGCGATCATTGGTAAAGTTCGACGTGTTCTAACCACTAGGCAATCTCGGTTTCTAGACGTAAATTTATATTAAATGTATTAGTTTACTGAGGGTACCATACTAAAATGTATTCTTCACTACTTTAATGATATCTCAAATAAATAGTGATAAAAAACGTGTTTAGAAAAACTGCCAATTTACTGTTCAATTTACGAGCCATGTAAATATAAGAAAAGCTGCATTGAAAGATTTGCAGTTTCCTGCAAATCTTAGAAAAAAATTGTATTCATTAAAATATAATTAAAAATAAACTAGCTGGTGCCCGCGACTTCGTCTACGATGTCTGTAATGCCTACGTCATAGTAGCTTTATGCATTAAAGTCTCAGCCCGATCGGTTTAAAATTGACAAAGTTTCATACAAACTTTTTTACCCTTGGGGGTAAAATTAATCAAAATCCTTTCTTAGCGGATGCCTATCTCATAACATCTACCTGTATGTCAAATTTCACCCCGATCCGTCACGTGGTTTAGGCTGTGCGTTGATGTCAGTGACTGACTGACATCAACGCACAGCCTTGAGTTACATATATTTAGGTTTTTTTCGCTTGCGTTGGCTTTGGTTGACACACGTGTTAGAGAGATTCTGTTGTTTTGTTTTCGGTTTTTATGGTGTATCACTGTCAAAATAGTTGGTTTTTAATAATTATAGTGTATTACTAACAATTTTAGCTGTGGTAAGTGTGTAAATAGTAGTTTTTGTTTAGTAGTAGTTAATACATATATTTATTGTTTGTTCGTAAAAATGGATGTCGATCGACCTCCCGAACCTCCTGATCCTGGAGGCTCACCCATTATGTCTGATCCGTCCCCCTCTGATTCCCGTAAACGTCCTAATGAAAGTTCTATGATTGATTCGGCAGCGAAGAAAATCATAGTCCATCCATCTACCGCTACTCCGTCGATCCAGTCGATGTACGTTCATCCCTCCTTCTCAGATGGTCCCAAAATGTATTCGGGTGATGACAAAGGTCCCTTTATCGTTCATGTCTCACGGGAAATCGCAGACCCTTCAGCAGGAACTACTGTTCGGGCTATTACCTTTGGGCAATTTTTGCATAAGCATAAAATCAGCTCAATAATAAATGACGGTGTAAAGAATATAGGCCGAAATAAAATATCCGTTGAGTTCACTTCCGGGCAAGCAGCAAATGAATTTTTAAATAACCCCATCTTAGGCCTTTGCAAGTACAAATCCATTATTCCAACATATAATGTTACTAGAATGGGTCTAGTTAAAGGTGTTCCCGTGGAATGGTCGATGGAGGAATTCGTCGACTCATTAGAAATTCCTTCTGGATGCGGAGATGTTATGAAAGCGAGACGGTTGAACCGTAAAATTTCTAATGAGGGTGTTGTCACCTGGGTCCCTACCCAATCCATTGTTATAACTTTTAGAGGTCAAATATTGCCTCCTAAAGTCTACTCCTACCACACTTCCCTTCCTGTAGAGACGTACAATCTTCCGACCATTATGTGTTTAAGCTGTTGCCGCTATGGTCACGTAAAAACTCAATGCAGATCGAAACCACGATGTTTTAAATGTTCTCAACAACATACTGGTGAGTCATGTGATGTCGTCAAGGACAATGCCACATGTTTGTATTGCTCAGGCAAGCATTTTGCCTCTGACAAAGAATGTCCTGAGTATTCGCGACAGCATTCAATAAAGTTAGTCATGGCATCCGATAATGTCTCCTATATGGAAGCATCCGCAAGATTCCCCCCAGTCCGCAGATCCTATGCAGAGATCGCTAAGGAGATGTTTTCCCCACCCGTTTATGTTCCCTCCAGTCCCTCTAAAACTATTCCCTCTCCAAACAAATCTGTTCAATCGTACCGCCAAACTGTAGTCAGATCCGTCCGTCCCAGAGCCCCCCTTGGTAAAGGGTTTGATAAACAAGCCCACCAAGCCATAGTGGGCAACTGTCCCTCTTCCACTCCCAATGGTTGTGCCCTCAATAACAATGTGGAACCTATCCCTACCAATCATACCACAAACCTTTTAGAACTCCTTTCACAAATGATCCTCAACATTGTTACAGCATGTAGCGATGTTCCTTTACCGTCCAACGTTGCCGATAACCTGTCCCAATTACTTCTTGTCCTTAAAAATGGCCCCAACCAGCTTCCTTCAGTGGAACTGTAAAAGCATCCGTCCCAAAAAACACGAATTACTCTCCCTTATAAATCTGCATAGTCCCTCCATTGTTGCCATCTCTGAAACATGGCTAATTCCTGGTTCTCGCTTTCGGGTTCCTGGTTTTTCCTGTTTGAGGGATGACAGAAGTGATGGGTATGCAGGTTGTGCTCTTTTTATCCGTCATTCTATCCCTTTCTCTCAAATCCCTCTCCCACCCAGCCAGCATTTCAGTGCTGTTGCTATTAAATCCCTTAACATTTCCTTTCTATCTTTGTATATACCCCACCCATCCTCTTCTCTTATTCCTGAACTTCATTCTATCTTTTCTTCACTTTCTCATCCTATCCTTGTGATGGGCGACTTCAACGCCCATCATACTGCATGGGGTTGTCATTCTACTGATGGGTTTGCTCACTTGTTGGTGGATATAGTTGATGATGTCAATCTGTGCATCCTCAATGATGGTTCGCCGACACGTCGAGTTTACCCTTCTCAGAACCCTAAAACTGCAGTAGATTTATCCTTATCTTCTCCCTCTCTTGCATCTCAACTTTCCTGGAATGTCTTGTCATCCACTTTTGGTAGTGATCATTTCCCTATTCTCATTTCCCTTAATCAAAATTCCGTTCCTTCTATTACCCCAAACCCCCTCCTTAAATATTCCCTGAAAAATGCAAACTGGTTCGACTATGCTAGTTCTGTTGATGACATATTGGACTCTCTTCCTGAGTCTGGAGGTGATGAAAATATCACTTTTTATTATGAAACATTCCTTAAGGCTCTTTTGACTGGTGCAGATCTTAATTTCCCTAAAAAACATTTCCGCAAAAAGTTGGTGCTATCCACCCCCTGGTGGGATGAGGAATGCTCCCGCTTAGCTACTCAAAGAACGGAGGCAGAGGATTCATATTCTCTGTCTATGACTCCTCTGAATTTCCAAAGATATCAACGTTTAGACGCTAAATTAAAGAGACTAGTGTCAAAAAAGAAAAAGCTTGGTTGGGTTGACTTTTGTGAATCACTTTCCCCTCGATCTCCTTCTTACGTAGTTTGGTTGAAACTTAGAAAATTTCGCCGTTCCTTGAATTCTATCAATCCTACCTCCAATAATCCATTAGAATGGCTGAACAATTTTGCTGACAAACTTGCCCCCCCCTTCGTACCTTGTCAGGATAACTTTCTTTCTTCCCTTCCTGCACCTATTTCAGACGAAATGGATGCCCCATTTTCATTTTCTGAGCTTCAATGTGCTCTGTCTGGTCTCACAGATTCTTCTCCTGGTGAAGATGGTGTTCCTTATTCTTTTATCACACATTTAAATGAAAAGTCTCAGAAATTCTTCTTAAATATAATTAATCAGTTTTATTTGTCAGGAGTTATTCCAGATTCTTGGAAGTCTCAGTTAATTATTCCTATTTTAAAACCCGGCAAGAATCCTTCAGATTCTAATTCCTATAGACCCATTGCACTATCGTCTACTTTAGCTAAAATAACTGAACATCTGATAAAGAATCGTCTGGAGTGGATAATGGAAAGCAGAAATATTCTCTCACCCTCTCAATTTGGCTTTCGAAAGGGTTTGAGCACCATCGATAGTCTCAGTATTATTACAACAGATATTCGAATAGCCTTTTTAAAAGGAGAGTACCTTGTGGGTGTTTTTCTGGATGTAGCTTCTGCGTATGATAATGTTCTTCTCCCATTACTCAGGCAAAAATTGCACCAGCTGAGTATGCCTCCGAGGATGATACATTTCATATGTAATCTGCTTTTTTGCAGATCAATAGTGATAAAACACCAATCCATTTCTCTTCCCCCCAGACTTGTCTGGAAAGGTCTTCCTCAAGGCTCCGTCCTTAGTCCTCTGCTCTACAGCATTTACACCCACGATCTTGAATTATCTGTTAACAATTTCTGCAATATTTTACAATATGCTGATGACATTGCTATTTATTATCGATCAAATTCAGTAGAAGATATTTCATTTCGCCTCAACTCTGCTTTGCATTATCTAGGCCAGTGGCTGTCTGATCATGGTCTATCACTATCGATTGACAAAAGTCAGGCAGTTACATTTACTAGAAAAAGGATGGTTCCCACCTTCGATTTGCTTTATGGGGATCAACGCATCAACTTTGTAGAAAAGGCTAAATTTTTAGGAGTTATACTTGATAACCGATTGAACGGAGTTTCTCATACTGAGCATATTATTAAAAAATGTGAAAAAGGCATTAATGTCCTTCGTGCAGTCTCAGGTGTTTGGTGGGGAGCTCACCCATACTCACTAAAACTTCTATATAATGCTATAGTTCGTAGTCATATGGACTATGGTACATTTGTTTTGGAACCTATAAATAAATCAGCGGCTGACAAGCTGAACAAAATTCAATTTAAATTCCTTAGAATCATTCTGGGTGCTATGAAATCTACACCTACGAATGCCCTACAGGTGGAATGCGTTGATGCTCCCTTGCAAATAAGAAGACAGTATCTGTGTGATCGTTTCGTTGGCAAGATGTTACAGCTGTCATCCCATCCTCTTTGGAATCATTTAAATAAATTGTCCCAAATTTATAATCCTAACAAACCTGTATCCTGTCTTTTAAATAGCTTCCTTTATTTCACTAATCTTCCGAATCCTATTATTCAACTCCCTTTGAACCCTCTTTTTTCCATCCACTATAAGGCCCTTGTCCATCAACCTCCTATTGTAACGAACCTTGGATTCGTCAAAGGCTCACCTGATACTGTGTCTCGTTTCAATAATATATTTCATGAAAATTGGTCAGACCATCTTCTCATCTATACCGATGCGTCTAAACTATCTCCAGAAGGTTGTGTTGGTGCAGCCTGCTGGATTCCTAAATTCAAAATTATTTTACAATTTAAATGCCCACCTGAATCATCAGTATTCACTGGTGAGGCGATCGCCCTATTAGAAGCAATTTTATATGCCCACTCCCATGACTTAAGACAGACTGTTATCTTGACAGACTCCTTAAGCTGCCTTTTAGCCATCAAGGAAAACCCATTTCGTAGTAGAAGGAGGTTTTTCGTTATTTTAAAGATCAGAGAGGCCTTGTTCTTATGTCATCAAAAGGGACTGCAAGTTTCGCTAGTTTGGATTCCCAGCCATTCCGGAATCCCTGGCAACGAAACTGCTGATTCGTGTGCCAAATCAGCCATACATCTTGGTTCTTTAGAACACTTTGAAAATTCCTCCCAAGATCTCTGTGCCGTCGCGAATACTCGAATGTCCAATTCTTGGACATCCTTTTGGAATTCATCAAAATCGGTCAAGGGTAAATACTATGCCAGCTTACAACCTGATATTCCTAGACGTCCTTGGTTTTCCCTTTTCAGACGTGCTGACCGCTGGGTCATTTCAACTATTTGCCGTTTGCGTCTTGGCCATGCATGTACTCCCAGGCACCTGGCCAAAATCAGAGTTCGTGACCACTCACTGTGCGAATGCGGCTTAGACGAGGGTTCCCCATCCCATATCCTGTTTAATTGCCCCAGACTTCTTCATCCCCTCTATGACGTCCTCCCTCCTAAAGTCCCCCGCCCTATAAATGTTGACTGTTTATTGATGTTTGTGTTTAGTCCACTGTGTCCGTTTCTGTGTAAATATATTAAATATAATAAAATTAAACTGTAAATAAAACATGTGATTGTCCCATTAAAATTACCTGTATTTTTATACTAGTGTGTATAATATTTATATCTATTTTTGTGTTGTTCTAGGTTAAGGACTAATAATGAAATTCACACTATTTTAGGGTGTTTTCAAAATTTAGTTAAGGTTGGATTCTTGACCACACCGATCAATCTCCATCGTGTCTTCTCCATCCCACGTGACATTGGCGAAATAACATGTGTCTAATTGGCACAACTAGAAGCCATTAACCAAAGAATTGAATTACATATATTTAGAACGTAACTAACGTTACAAACATAGACGAAATACGACATATTGTCTAGATCTACAGAATCGTACGACAAGCCTTTTGTGATGATGTGAGGATCGGCTAAGAACGATTCTTGCAAAAGTGGAAGTGGAAAATCCGTACGAAGTCAGGACAAATTTACATATATGGATGCTGATAAGCAATAATATGTCAAGCCACAAAAAGTCAAATTCGGAGATATTGATGTACTTTGATAATGCATCACGTACATATTTAATATTATACAAAGAAATTGTAGTCAAATAAGTTAAATAAGTACGGAAAAAAGTTTCTTAATTAATTGGTTCGAATTTCAAGTGCGGTCCATTTTTTGCAATTTTTACAATGATCTCAAATATTTAAATAACTTTTTATAAGGTAATATATTAAATGTATCAGTCAGAATTCAATTTATTATAGCTTTTATCAAAGAACAAAATAAAAGATGGATATGTGAAGTACATACAACATATTTGTTAAGAAACATATTTGTTAAGAAAACATATTTGTTAAGAATAGGTTGGACATCTTTAGACGCCATTTTCTCAAAATGAAGTCCGTGTGGCTTGACACAGTATTGCTTATTAGCGTCCATATATAATAATATTATAAAGAGGAAAGATTTGATTGCTTTAGCATTGAATAGGCTCCGAAACAACTAGATCGATTCAAAAATTCTTTTTGCCTTGATTATCACGCTACGACTCAGAAGCAAGGAGTGAGTGAAACCACGATGGGTAGCTAATTCATTTAATAAAACAACTTTTATATTGAAAATTAATTTAAAGTTACAGCATAGTACAGAGATAGTACATGACGAAGTTTTATGAATCCGTTTTTTGAAAATCAAAATAATAAATAATAATAAATAACGCATCACACTCAACGGCCCCCATTAGGATCTCATGACCTTGTGTCGGGGGTCCGGAAACACACAACACTAACACAAACACCCAACCACGACAAACATCTGTATGGCTAATACACACGTTTGCCGTGAGCGGGGATCGAACCCGCGACCGTTAGCGCTTTAGTCAGTTCCAGTCACCATTGCGCCAACGCGTCTGTCAAAAACGAAGAAAAACAAATTCTTTCATCGTCCTTCAATTACACAAACAGATAGACAGTCTCATCAGAAAATATTTACACACAGACATGTCAACAATGATATATGCAGGTATTACACTCTGATTATTTACTGATCGATTTGTCCGGATTTTAATATGTTCGGAGTCAACGGTGCGTAAGGCGTCATAATTGAAAATAATCCCAGTTTTAAATCGTAAATTGGAAACCAAAAGCTCTGACGGCGGGCGAGTGTATTCATAACGATAAGTTTGTTTGATATTTTATAATAAACGGTGTCCGGGCAATTTATGACGCTAAAAATTAATACGCCTTTAATATCGGTTTCATTTTATTATCGGTAATTAAAGAGAAAGATTTTGAGTTCAATCTATCATGATATTAGTGTGATTTGATAATTTATTTGGATTTTTTTTTTAAATAGAGCTTAGCTGTAGCCCACTAACAGCTTACGGCTTGGCACAGTTGGGGCAGTATCTCAAAGAAGATCGGCATAAAGAGCTGATATAGGGGTTCGTACAGTGAGAGAGCCAGAATCTTAACCCCAATCCTTTCCTTACATCAAGCTTTGGTGTATGTCTCTATGGGCAGCGGTGACCACTTAGCATTAGGTCTCCCACTTGCTCTATTTTTATATAAATACTAGCTCTCACTCTGCGGATTCACTTGCGCTTAATATACATATATATTGCAAATATTGAAAACATATCTATTTCTTAAGTTTTGACAATGTTGATGTTCCAAAAAAAATCACTGCGCGACGTCGAATTTATGTGAATTTTGGTCATTAGTTCTCATATACTTGTAACAAAAATTATTTCATGTTTATACACCTACTGGCTTAGACTACACGTGATCTGTCTATCAGCATTAGAGGTTTATTATGACCATAACATATAAACACCTTCATATTCCTTACAAGAACCATTTCCTTGATAGCGATGAAAGAAACACTGTCATAAGGAATGACGCGAAAGATTTCGCTTTCCTGTATGTTTATTTACAGGAAATGATTACAAATTCACCGTACATAACTACATCGTTTCTTGTCACGTGCGAGAAAGGGGTATATTTTTATGGAATACATAATTCTGTTTGACTTCATACGCGATGTCCATATTTGCCGAAGACTTCACGTCCCACATGCAAAGAGCGTGGTTTATTTCCAATAGCTTCGGAATGGGGGAGCGTGTGTCCGATTTCTGTGATTCATCGACTATTGTATTAAAAATTATTTTCAAACATGTTGATCACCTTAACCTTAGTTAAACAATAATACTTATTTAATAATTAATTAATTATATTGTAATAAATCTTATCTATATATTAATACGTGAGGCAAAATCTTTATACCCATTTTTACGAAAATTACGCGGATGGAGGAATATGAAAAAAAAAAATAAAATATAATTATGAATAATGAAATCATTAAATCAATAAAAAATCAAATACATAGCAGCGTGGATGATGTTCATCCACGCTCCTATGTATTTGACACAGTAAGACACTTTTTTATTTATTATTAAAGTCTGAGAACAAATTGAGAATATGTTTATACATAAAGCAAAATTATAATTATGGTCGAATTCCGACCACTGGACGACTACTAGTATAAGCATAGCATTTATTTATTACTAGCATTCCGCCCGCGATTTCGTTCGCGTGGAATTCGGTTATATTGCGCTCCCGTTTACATTGCATTTCCCCAGGGTCCATGCATTTTTTCGGGATTAGCCTATGTCCTTTCTCAGACTCTAAACTATTTCTGCAACAAATTTCATTTTAATGGGTGCAATATTTTAGGGGTAATTGCGTAACATAGGGTTAGTATTACTTTTGAATTTATAATATAAGTAAGGATTTATAGTAATTTATAACTGATTTCAAAAAGAGAAGGTGCTTTCTTTTAAGAGATTTTTATGCATGTGTGGAACATGGTTACTCGTACGCAATCTGACCGATTAGTATATTCTCCTTTCATTTATAAGCGTATTTATTATACTTTCAGATCGATCTTAGAATTTTCAACACAATTGGTACAGTAGTTTGGTGTATAAACAAAATAATTGGAATGCTAGTTTCGTTATCTATTCGGCTTATAGAGATATATAATATATACAGAATTTTAATAAAATGTAGCAAGCAATGGAAACGCGTTCGTCTATAACGAAACAGTTCTTAGCAAATAGAGGGAGACATCGACTGATAGAAAAATTTTCTCGAGAGCCTTTCGACGGCGAACAGACAGACTGCTCCTTTAATGGTCCACGTCTTACGTCATAAAGTTTTAATGCAAAATGTATTTACACAGACGTATTTATTGAATACATTTATATTTTGTATGACAGAAAATTTTCTTTCATTTAATGTTTAACCAAACCAACTTCTCAACTGACTTCAATAAGGAAGAGTTTCTCATTTATCAAATCCTTTTTTGGAAGGGTATACTTTCAGATTGGTTCCATAGAAATTTTACTAAAATTGATTCAACTCAATTGAGCTTGGCTTTAAATTAAAATAACTGGAATTAGAATGCTATCCAAGCAAACGAAATAGCATATTTAGCTTTTGAAGTCAGTTTATTTCTTTAAAAAAAAATTCTTATCAAAAGTTTTTAGGATACTTCTTTAATTTATTTTGATTTTTCTCTCCATGCATTGACATAATGACTAACGTCGCATTTTATTCGTTAAACTATGCGAATCATTCCGTATTGTTATTTGTTTTGATTTTCTTGTTTATTGTTGTTGCAAGATAATGAGGCTGTTTAAACTTAGGAAATATTCGAAAAGTCTCATTTAGTGTTTCAACACGAGTTGCAGGATTCACTTTAAAATGTATCTATTTATGAAAATTGGATATTTTATTAAATTATTCTTTCTTATTAGTTGTTTGGGCCTATTTATGTATACATTGCTGGCATTTTACACGTTCCATACAACTTACTCAAGTATCTCTCAATTCGAAATATATCAAGACAATATTGAAGGATATCTGAATTCTGAAATCAAATTGCAAGAAAAACATACAAAGGATTTGAAATACATACTATTGTGGACAATTACTAACGATACAAAGAATGTAATTGGTGAAGGTCAAAATCCTTTTCATGAACGCCAATGTTCTTATACAAATTGTTATTTAACAACTGACAAATATCTCCTGGACGACGACTATACTAAGTTCGAAGCGATCGTTTTTGACGTGCATGACCTTCAGAATTGGGATAACAATAATTTCCCTACATCAAGATCTAATCGACAAAAATATATATTCTATGGTAAAGAATCGTCAGATGACATTCCAATTTGCAGTGCATATGCAAATAAATATTTTAACTGGACTTGGTCTTACAAATTAGATTCAGATATCAAGAGTCCATTTATTGAGGTGAAAGATTTTGAAGGTAATATTGTAGCTCCTAAAGTAAGCGTTAATTGGAAATCTAATATGTCTCTTTTATTAGAGGCAGATTTGGATCCTCTGAAACAAAAGAAAAAAGCAATGGCTTGGATAAGTAAGAAATGCAACACAAGAAACGATAGAATGAAATTAGCAAAACGTCTACAGCGTGCATTTAGAGAGAGTTCACTAGATTTTGATATATACGGCTGCGGACACTTGAATTGTTTAATGGGAAATTGTTTAGAAGTTATTCAAAGAGATTATTATTTTTATTTTACTCCTGAAGATAGTAATGCTGTTGATTATGTATCAGCTGAAGTTATAACTGCTTTTAATCAATATGCAGTTCCGATTGTTTATGGAGGAGCAAATTATCGCAAGTAAGAATTTAAACAGTCTATCTAATAAAATTTATTAAACAGACTTGGCTATTATAGATCTTTTAATGTTTGTCCGCGAATTTGCGCGCACCAAAGTTTGATCTCTCCATACCAATTTTTAAACATCGTTTCGCCATTTTAAGAGTTAGAGTTAATGGATCCGTTCCTACGGAATTTTGAAAACTTAACCCCTAAAATGGTCTACGTCGTTATAAATATTGACATGCCAAATTTCAATTCGTTCGGTGATCTGAACTTTTTGTCAGTCAGTCTCGGTTTATTTTTATACATATTGATAATCTAGCTGAAAAATATACAGGATGATTTATTCAAATGGGTCAGTATAAAGAAATGTGAAACTTTAAGAAATAAAAATTAAAGAAACATATTTTTTTTAAAATACCACGTTTGATTTCTGAGCATAGTAGAGTTGCCAAATTTTTAATGCAGTTTTTCTTATATTAAAAATCATTCACATGATTGCTTGTAACAAATTTCTCTAGCTATCATAGTTTCAGATTTCTGCCTATTGAGCCATCCGAATGAATCATCCTCTATATATCAAAACATACTAAATCTTTATTATGTTTGTTCTACAGATTTCTTCCAGAAGGCTCCTACATAAATGCAGGCACTACAGCTATAGATAAACTTGTAGCTTTAGTGGAATACACTATACGGAATCCAAAAATATATCACAGTTTTCATCGTTGGAGAAACCATTATGTTATAAGCGAAGCTGAGAAGTTCAAAGGGATTTGTGAAGTCTGTGCATATCTTAATGATGTAAGCAAGTTTGATGTTGTTAGCGTTAAGACGAATTTCAGAAGGTGGTGGTATTCGGGTCCATTATTCGAAAGATGTTTTCCGAAGAGTCCTGAAAATCTTTCTGATGTTTTGTCTTATGTAAATAACTCGAGAAGCTCTTTGCATTGAGAGGGAACCTTTAATGCCCAGTCGCATTAAAACATTAAATTGTGTTATGTCTGGAAGGAGATTCTGTATTTGTATGTGTGTAAGTTTGTAAAGTCGCCATTTTTTTTCAAGTTCACACATACGATTGATCGATAATGGAATTTTCGTTGTGTAAATGCCTATTTCATATGAAATATTTTAGTATATAACATATTAGGATTTTATGTAGATTTTCGGGGATAAGTAAGAGAATTCTTCAATGACTATCAACAAATGACTCATGATTCCTGTGGCCATTTGTCTATATATAGAATAACAGTTCTGTTTGAATTCTCTAGTTTATAACAAAAACAATTATTATTTAAAATTAAATTAATTTAAAATAAAACATGTTAATTATTTTTATATCCAATTGAACAAATACATTTGTTATACCTAATTGTTTAATCTAGATTTTTCTACTTTCATAGGAGAATTTAGATTAAAACTAAAGGAGCTAGCGTTTGACATTTTCCGAACAACGTTTACAATTTTTTCTTTTCAGTAACATAACAAAAGAGGTTGATTCTATTGACACCTTATAATCTATAATAGCTATTTGAAAGGTCAAAATAACAAAAGATGTATGTTCTTATAATTTTTTTTTGTATTTTTAACATAAAATTCGCCCGAGAAAGAATTTGCTTACCTATATTCAAAGGAAATATAAATATTAATATACTGATAGAAAAATTAAATAAACTTCGTATTCACCCGAAACTGAACAATGTATGAATAAAGACAAGGGTTTTTATTTCAATTCAATTTTCAATTTTAAAATTCAAATCAATATTTCATTTCAAATTCATTTAAAGGAATAATAGCCTATGCCAAACGAAGATATAATTAATGAAAAAAAATGAAAATCAAATAAATTCAGAATAACAGATAAAAAAGAATATTAATGACATCCAAAAACAAATATCACGGTAAGAAATAACAAATCAGAATTCAGTGGGGCAGGCGTTTCAAGTGACTAGTTAGCATATCGTAGAGATCGCCTGCTCGCATATTCAGCAGCCCTTTGTTCCTGACCCCACTTCACTTCACCCCTCCGCTATGCAAAACAGGTCTGTATTGGCGATTGTGAAGAGAACTCGGTACGTTCTTGAAGTTGGATAGTTCTGACTTTGAAGGAGTCTTGAACATTTTTAGACGGTAATGACTTTGTGATGGTAATGAGGAATTTTTAGATGCTAATCAGCTTAATTAAATTGTTGAATACGGGGTCGTAAATATGACTGGGTTCTTCAGATTCAAATATGATAGAGAAAGCTTTGTATTTTTTTTTAACAATATGTTAATAATATAATGGAAATAAAATCTACGAATGGAGTATTTATTTTGATAAAATAACAAAAAATATGAATATGTACTCAGTATATTTTTATAGTATAGCAGTAGTTATTTTAAAATTAAATTGAACTTTTAAAAAGTAAAAATGGTTTATTCATATTTGTTTAAGTTAGAAATATTAAAATAATATGAAATTTAAATTAAATAGCAATGTTTCTTTCACAAGTAAATCGCCATATTACAATCGAATTTGAAACTATTTTTAAAATGTTGCGGACTAAAATTTAATTAAACTACTTATGAATAATAAATACAATGCTATCTATTGAATCAGTTCTTAAGACCTTTCGTGGTAAGATATTACCTCAAAAGGGTACAAAAATAATTCTGCTCCAGTTCTAAGTTCCCCGAGGGAAAATAAGAGGACTTCATAATCATCATTAAGTTTAAGGTAAAAGTATATGGCGTTTTGAGTATACAGTACCCATAAAAGTATACCCACTGAATGACCATATAAATAATAATGTTTCGTATCATTTGGGTCACTGCGGAACCCTGCCTGCGTAGCCTTGACACGAACTTACCTGAATTATTTATGAAAGTAATTGTGGCTCGGTGACTACATCTATCGTTATTGTCACCGAAGTTCAAAGTTGACTGACCTTGTTTTAAAAGCGTTCTAGAACGATATTGTTTTTTGGAAAAAGAAATGCCTATTTTGTGGCTTTCTTGGTGATAAATGGAATATATGAAGAATATCTTTTGATGTCTTCTTGTGTCGTATTATTACTTTAATCATGCAAATAACATACCCTCTTATTGGTAGCTCAGAAAATCAAAATAAATAAATACTTTATTCAAGTAGGCTCTCACGAGCGTTTTTGAATCGTCAATACATGAATAAAAAAATATCAATAATGAAGCTACCACCGGTTCGGAACGTAGATTCTACCGAGAAGAACCGGCAAGAAACTCGTTAGTTACTCTTTTAAAACTCATAGTGAATATTCCTTCGGGTAGATTAAGATTAGGAGGTAACCATAGTTTTTGCTGAATTTTAAACGCTCTCGCTGACTGTAGCATTGAGGTAGCGAGGCCGACAGTATAGTCGGAGTCTTAATATTTTTATGTATCGACCAAAGCTGAAGTTCAATTAATAAAGACGTTGTATTTATTATTATATTATTAAAAAAAATTATTGACGATCGCTCTGGTGTAGTGGTACTAAGTATACCTCTAACGCTGTCGGTTGCTAGTTCGATCCCCGCTCGGGGCAGATATTTGTTTTAGAATAAATATTTGTTCCTAGGTCTGGGTGTTTGTGCTTGTGGGTTTCCACACTGTGTCTTGGAGAGCACGTAAAGCTGTCGGTCCCGGTTGTTGTCACAATTACCAGATAATAATCGTTACTCTTTGTAGGGAGATTATTCTAGTCTAAATTGTTACTGCCTTGATCTTACGGCTTGCGAAGGTCAGATGGCAGTCGTTTTGTGTAATAATCGGTAGCTTCTCAATATCTGGACTAAAGTAAAACAGACCTTGGTAAAACCGGGAAAAAAGCTCAACTTGTAATTGATCATGTGTTTGCATATTGAACGGTTCGTCTCATCAGGAATATCGAGGATCGATTCCTCTTGTCCTCTTCTTCACTATGCAAAATAGTTTAAGTCGATGGCTCGAATGAACTAGAGACTCTTTTTATAGAATTCTAGGATGAAAAAAATATTCCGAAGAACACTGTATATGCTTGAGTTCTATAATTTCATATAGCAATTAGTTTGTGTGTTAGTACTAATTAAAAAAAAAAAAACGAATGAATCGATTTTGATGAAGCTTAATATATTTTTATTTTATTTTCAAATGGTGTTAGAATTTGCAGCACGGTATGTATTTTTTTAAAATAATATATTTGACTAGATGTACCCGGCATGCATTGCAATGACACTTAAAGTGTGAAGATTTTTACTGACAGAAACCCTCAAGGGTACCCCAGCACATGTACCAAAGCTTCACCGCACTCCGATCAATGGTTTCGGAACACATAGAGGACAAACAAATAAACATTGATTTTTATTGATATACGTATATTAATTATAGTATAAATAGTAAAGTAATAAGTAAAGTACCAGCCTGTAAATATCCCACTGCTGGGCTGGGCTCCTCTCCTATTAAGGAGAAGGTTTAGAGCTTAATCCACCACGCTGCTCAACTGCGGATTGGCGGATATACATGTATCAGAATTTCTCCCGATACATGCAGGTTTCCTCACGATGTTTTCCTTCACCGCCGAGCTCGAGATGAATTTAAACACAAAGTATAAATAGCGATTTTATTAATTAAGGGAATAAGATATACAAAATAAAGCATAGGGAATGCTTTACAGTAACGCCAACATCATAATAATTTGGTATACGAGAACACAGTTTTACATATGGCCATGGCTGTAGCCTACTGACTATAGCTCGTATAAAACTTAACTCGACCGGGGCAGTACCTCACTCTCAAAGGAAATTGGTGTGAAGTAACTTACATAGCTGCGTTGAGTACGGCGAGTTGGAGAGCCGGAAATCAAACCCATTCCCCATTGCTTTTTTCGCATTCCTTTAATCCCTCCCTCATTCATTTTAAGCTGGTAACGCATTTGTGGCTCTAATGCTGCGAATGTCATGTAGCGGTGATTATTTAACATAAGGTGTGGCGCCCGCTCGTTTATCAGTTATTTTTATATATACTGGTGATCGCCTGGCGGTCGGAATTCGACCATAGTTCATTAAATTTTCAACCGATTCCAAGATTGACCACAGATAATCTATTATCAATTTGACCACAGGCTTTAACAATAAACTAAACTGTTTAAATAGATCATAGTGTGAGTGTGTTTTTTTTATTGAAAAATGTATTTTTAAGCATAATAAAAAAATATTAATACCTATTAATCTCTCCTTGTATATACAAACTATAAGTATACGAAATTTCGTACACCTCTGCCCGTGAAATTTTCATAAAAAGGAATACAAAGTTTTTAATTTACGTATTAAAATATAGATAAAAAAAGACTCAAAAACAAAACCACTATGTATGTATGTTTGAATATCAATAGCCTATCCGTGTGAACTACAAATTCATCAACATTTAATAAGCCAAAACACGCTAAGACGTAATCGAAAATAATTCCTTGCACAATTATGATAATTGCAATAGATATGAATATTCTAAGAACATTAACCATTCCTTAACGCGTCTATTACGTGTGGCCATTTACATGTGTAACTTGATGAGCCTAAAATATTCACATAGAAATGTACATCGGAGGTAATCCGTTGCGGGTTACGTGATGTACTATTCACAAATTCTATTTGCAAAATGATTAGACGTATACGAACTATGTACGTGTAATCAAGTCGCTTGATGAATATTCGAGAAGCTTGACAACACTCCACAGAGGGCGCTACTGAGCGAAATTTGAATTATGCTTGGTCAGGCTCTTGAATTGTTGAGATGATAATATTATGTATATTCATGTCATTTTTTTTAACCCTGACATAGATTTGGTTTCCGCTTTTCTGAGATTGTTTTTTTATTTTATTTTACATAAATATTGCTTTTGATTATAATTCAGATAAGTATATACATAAGTAGATAAATATTAAAAGCCATGTCTTTCAAAATTGTAATAACTAGTTTTTATTTAAATAATAGTAACAGCAAATAGGTACATGTAATTCTTATTAAAAAACTAATGGTTTGCTAATAACTCCCGAAATTCATAAAATTACCGGCCAGAGTAATTTACTCTTACCAAAATCTCTTTAGCTGTTATGGAGTCTACAGGAATCATACGTATATAATATAAACACGTCAATTTTTATAAATGATTTAATGTGAGTACTATTTTCTTTTGTTATTTCTTTAGTCTTAAATTGAATTTATTTTTAAACGAGGATTGTAACGCTCTAAGCAGCTACACTATTCCCAGTAACGGCAACTATTTCCTGTAAATTCAATAAAGATGTTCTAAATAAACACAAGTGTTCCAAGTTGAAGAAGTGCGTAAGAGGTTTTTGTATTTTTAAATAGAAAACTATATTATTAATGAAATAAAATAGTACGATAACAATCTTGGAGGATAACAATCGTTTAGAGTTAAAATAAATATTTTACCCCACTGTCTTTAGGCAAAAAGAGTGGCGCAGGCCTTAGACACATGATCGCGTAGCCGTATGAAGGACCAAGGAGCTACATGGACGGATCTACAAAGCCCTAATGGGTTCGGATGTAGACCAGACTAGCTCTGTACCCAGGCTACAATATGAGAACCTTTTTGGAGAAACCGAAGGTCTGTCTGCAATTATGGACGAAGTTATCCAGACGAATAACTACCGGAAATACGTCATGAAAAACGGGACTCCAGATATATGTCGTGCATGTCACACTTTAATGCTATTTCCGGTTTGTTTCGTCTTGCTAACGAATTCATCAAATTCTTATAGTTTCAAAACTGGCATGCCCAGTTAAAAAAATATCTCTTTTACTCATACACAGTTTCTATCTACAAAACAAAGTTAATGAAATAATAAATCAATTAAAATCGTAAATCTGCATCAATCGTTTCACACACGAATAGGCCGTATCGTACAAAGCGTTTAACTCGCATATAAAACTTAATGTAACCAAAACCAGTACGTAAACTGCAATCAGGACGCAATTGGATTGCGAGCAACGCGATATATCGGACGATATGTGTTAACACACCTGATACAACTGCATTGTTCTATGGGCCTACTATTGGTACATTTACCCTATTTGTTTTAAATGTAGCACGAATTTAATCATAAGGAATATATTATTTTGACTTGGCTAGTATCACATGAGTCTACTATTGGTACATTTACCCTATTTACATTTAATACTGCATTTTCAATTGACTTCCAAAATTTGTAAAGTATATTACAGAACTCTGTCATTTGTTAACCGATTTAAATATTTTTTTTAGTCATTTGATTTTAAAATCAAAATAACTAGTTTAAATTTTTCGTGCTATTAAATATTTGTTTTAAAAAAAGTCATAGTTATATCATAAGCAATAATAGTCAATTTTTCTGTAGAAATAATATTGGTGCATTCACCCTATTTACTTTTAATGCTAACTAAATTTATTTTCAAAGGAATTATATATTTATATTTTATATGGACCTTTATTGGTACATTTACCTTATTTAACAAATAATACGTATGTGTGTATGTATGTATTAGTTCAAAAGGAAATAACTCGTATACTATATTATTTTGACTTTTCAAAATTCACTTCAAAAAGGGATAAAATAGATGTCCGATATTATTGAAATCTTAATATGGTATAACGTTTTCACTTCGAAAAATGAAACAATTCCTTTATGTATTTTTTGTTCAGTCAAAGAAGCTACTTTTTAAATAGATTCACATTTAATTCGTTACTAAACAAAGACTTACGGCTTTACTACAAAAGATGAAATAAAACCATATTCAACACGTGTTTAGCTAAACAGTGTTTAAATATTAGACATTGTTTAAAATGTTGTCAAAATTGCTACACTGCGTGTCAAATTATAAAGAAATATTTGACAGCTAAAATAGGTTTTAAGCTTATATTAAAATACCTAAGCGTATGTTTTTACATAATTAAACTATGTCTAAACCATGTTTAACTCAAAACTATAGTTAGATGCGGATTTGTAGGACAGAATTTTATAGACACGCGTTTAACGTGTGTTTAAATTTTTTGTAGTAAGGCAGTTACAGTCGACCTCATACCTATTACGTGACCTTAAAATATGTCTAACAGCAGATTCCTTATACCAAGGAGAGTATGGCGATATATATAATAAATCTAATGTCTTATTAGAATTTAATCCTAAACTCTTTAAAAGTTTATAATGGGGCCTTTCATTGGTGGAAATAACGAGTGAATTACTTCACTTACTAACTCTTTGTAACTCTTTATATTGTGAACCAGTGGTAGGGGTCACGTATTGTATTAAATGCACTTACAAAAGCGATACGCACCTGAGACCGTTTTAGGTGTTCAATTAAGATTCTTATTTACATAACCGCCGTTTGTAATTCCATTCTATATCATTTACATTATTATTATTGGGGTAAATGCTTTTAAAAATCTAGGTTAATTTTATTTTCTTCAATATTTAAAGTATGTAACTATTGGTTACATTACTAGTCGAAATTATGCTCATTTTTTATGATACGTGTAATAAAGGATATAATTTATTTATTAAGAAGAAATTTTCTCGTGTTCATGAACTTAAAAATATTTCCGTAACTATTTTTAAATGATAGGGCCCCTAGATAAAATGCATTCGATCGAAACGTTATTTACACCTTGCATTAACTCTATAGATTATACTAATCTATAATAAATAAATAATTTGTTATTTAGTAGCTGTCATTTATTTAAAACATTTGTTTTTTTTGTGTTGTTTTAGGTTAAGGACTAACAATGAAATCACACTAGTTTAGGGTGTTTTCAAAATTTAATTAATGTTGGATTTTCGACCCCACCGGTTAATCTCAATCATGTTTTTTCCATTCCTCCGGATATAATAGCTAAAGAATTTAATTGAATTGAATAAAATTTTTAATATATATCTATCATGGCGGTCAGACAATTTTGTTGTTTCGTGTATTTATGTTAAACAAATGAATTAAAACGAACTTTATTATTTCTAGAACAAAAACGAACCAGATGATTTTAATCCTATCTAAGGTTACATATATGTTGATATTTCTGTCACCATTAATTGTAATAGATTGATAATCACAGAAGTCCTTTGCTATAATCTACGGAACAA
The DNA here is from genome assembly GCA_037950945.1 of Hypolimnas misippus. Taxonomy (NCBI): domain Eukaryota; kingdom Metazoa; phylum Arthropoda; class Insecta; order Lepidoptera; family Nymphalidae; genus Hypolimnas; species Hypolimnas misippus. The sequence goes on from JBBEEQ010000014.1 coordinate 8,045,323, forward strand.
TATAAAGCTGTCTGATATCATGCAGAATGAGCACCCATACTGCACATACGCACACGCATACGCAGCACAAGTAAGGAAGCGCTATATGTATCTTTGTCGATGTAGAGCTCATTATCTCGTTATAAATAAGAAAATATGTATATATTTAATATAACGGGTCTTATCGCGATAACTAACGGTAGTAATACCTTTTTATTTCCCGACGTTTCGACAAAGTTGACTAGCGTACCGTGCGCCCTCCAGCGGCGAGTTCGCATACACCAGTCATACAGCGTAAAGTATATAAATATGTATATATAAAGAATTTCAGTCTCGTTAAGTGTTTTAACAATGTTGTATATATACTATTATCTCTATACAAACGCAATTATCCCTCACGCTAGTTAGTCATTTTATTTGCGTATTCAACAAACAGATATCCATTACGAACTGGTCGGGAGACACAATCACACGTTTGGGATGCTATCAATTATTTAGACCTGTCAGCGCTCGCCACACTGTTGGAATAAAATTTTCTGTTTTTCGATATTTTCATTTGCATTTAAATGGATAGTTCCGACTGTGTTCTTTTATATATTTGTGATGTGAATGTACACATTTATTACATTCCAAGTAAAGACATATTGTGTATTTTACATTGTTAAAATTGTCATAACTTATTCAACGTTTCGTAGTTTGAATTTCTGTATGTTAAAAGGCAATACTTTATTGCGATGATGATTTATAGATAAGAACGTTTTATAAAACATAAAAAAATCGTTTAATGCATTATCGTTTATAGTATCTAGGAAAGTGTTAAAATGTGTTAAGTATTTAAAAAACTTCGTCAATACTGTTTCATAATTTCCACTGTTGATAAGAGTAAATCAAAAATCTAAAAAAAATCCGAGAAGATGTATAAGTTTTTGATATAATTAAGCTTAATTTAAATTTAAGTTATTAATATAATTAAGCTTAATTTAAATTTAATATTAAATCATATAAATATAATACTTTATTGATCAGTTAGTACCTGAATGACAAAGCTTTGCTCGACATTTTTCTTTTGTTAAATCGCTTTTTTTTAAATTATAATTAGATTTAGTAGTAAATAAAAAAGTAGGGGTTTTTTATTGCCTGAAAAGGCGATCGATTGATTGTTCCCGAAACCACCTTCATGATATACTTCATGAAAATCATTGAAGAGGAATTGTCCGTTTACTGGTATTATAATATAATGTCTATCGTTCCTACAATTATGATTCATAAACAGACAGCAAACGATTTATAAGGTTGCCTGGAAGAGATCGCTGTCATACATTACATTTCTATTCTTTGTACTATTCTATTTTGTAAATATTTTGATGCTGTAGAATAAAGAGTATTCTATTCTATTCTAATAATGGTATACTCAGTCTAATCTAAAAAATGGGACACGCAAACAGTAACAATATTATTATGGTACACTGATGGACGCTACTAAGTAATCGATGTCGCCCAAGAGACAGTCATATCTTCTTAATAGACAGCTTCTAAAGGATATTTATTAGTATAATGGATGAGCTTTGAGTTCACAATTTATATGTATATCTTTGTTTATTATTCTATGAGGTTTATTTGTTCATAATTAAGTAAAGTAACAGCCTTTAAATCCTGTGTAAAGGACTTTTCTCCTATTAAGGCGAAGGTTTTGGAGCTTAATTCACCACGCCACGCGAGTTGGCATACATCCATGAGTACATGTGTCAGAATTTCTCCCGGCACATGCAGGTTTCCTTACGATGTCACCGCCGAGCTCGAGATGAATTTAAACACAAATTTAGTACTTGAAAACAGATGTGTTAACCGGTGTTTGAACCCGGCCATCTTGGCTCATTTGTTTAAAGTAAGCATATAATTGTAGCACTCTTCTTATAGGAGATCTAGGAGTTAAGTGTGGAGACCAATTGATTGAGTTGACTTCTGATTTTTGACAGTTAAAGATGTTTCAGAAAGATCAGAAATCGACTGTCAGAATGCAGCATGTTGTGATAACAATAGCTTTGCGTGATTAAACCACTGCAGTTCTAGTTTTAATGATTTGGCTTGACTGGCAGCCGGTTTTCCTAATATTAAATGATTATTCTAGTGTAATTATTTGGGTGAGTATTAAAGAAATCTTCAAATAAATTCAATCTAATAGAATTTTAAGACACGATATTTCCCCCTCTAAGTGATAACACTATACATTAGCAAAATCATCACATCATATACTTAAAGAATATAAAACTATACTATAAAATACGAAAATAAACAATGCTAGTAAAGATATTTATTGTAACGCGAAAAATATATAAATGAAATAATAAAAACAGCATCGAAGAGTAAGATTGATAGCGTATCACTTCATTTTAAGGATAGGGAGAAAAAAGTATTCAATAATAAATCTGAGTGAGGATGTCGATCGCAGATGTGCCCTCTTTGAAATGTTTAATAAGAAATTCAAAGGTACTTATAGCTAATACTAATATTTTTTTGATATTAGATACATAAATCTGACATAAAACGCTTTTATTCGTATATCAAACAATGTTCATTTTCAACACTTATTTTTATTGTTTTAAAACAATAAGCCGAGATAGTAAGCATATATTTGGACGCTAATAAGCGATACTGTATCAAGCCAAACGGAATTCATTTTGAGAAAATGGCGTCTAAAGGTGTCCAACTTATTTATAATAAATTTGTTTGAAGAAGTGCATATCCATCTTTTCTCTTCTATTTTGATACAAGATTAAGTGAATTGAAAACAGATTCGTATATTAAAAAGTTTTATCTAAAAATAAGTTTGTATAATATATGAGATTATTGAATAATTGCCATATATCGCAATATAAAATTATTTTAAAGAATTTACTGTGATTAAGTACCTTATTTTTGAAATTTACAGTTTTCTGCTTATGACCTATCTATTACTAGTTTACAGAATTATTTCGTATCAGTTACGCGAGTAAAACTTATTACTTGTAATTCCCGTCTATTAATATACTATCTGTTATAGAAAATCTGAAGTCTATGTGAGTTAAGAATACAAAAATTTAAACATATAATTTATGAAAATGTTTTTGACATGCGCCTCTATAATCAGAGTTCCACCATTTTCGAAAAGTCCTATAAACTGTTGGAGCGTTCGTTTCGTTAACTTTATTTAGTTTTTCGCAAAGGTCACAGACTAAGGATCGAGGTCTAATTGTGTAATAGTAATGGTTCTTCCAATCGAAGAAATGTTCGTAGGTGATTGGGTTTCGGATGAGGTAATCAATAATGGCTCCAAGTTTCTTGATGTCAAACGTTTGAGCATTTATGTATGAGCCTGGTGGTAGAAAACTGTAAATAATATCATAAACATTTATGAATTTCAATACACAATGTACATAATTAAGATTGATATGGTTAAATCCACTCAGCCCAAGTGGCTTTATGAAAACTGTTCTGAATATTTACCAACCTATGTTTTAAATGCACATAACAAGGACGTCCATCACTTAAAATAACAGTTTTACTTACTTCTTATACTCCGATGATCCTAAAATAATAGGAATAACTATACGCGTCATAGCTTTAACCATTCTTTCAGAAACATAGTCTTCGGCAAATGTATCTTCCACTGTTAATTGGAAAAAATATTTCTTTTCTATAATTTTAAAACAATTAATACGAGATCCCGGACAAATATTATCACCACATGTACCAAATATATCTATGGTATAATTATAACCTTTTAATTCTTGTTTTAATTCTCTCACGAATTCCCGATATTTGATTTTCGTTTTGCATTTGTTCACAATCCACGCGACGGCTCTTGTTTTGCTCGAAATGTTCCGTACAAAACGATCGTTGTGAACCATATTTTTAGTCCAATTCATATATTTTTTTGGTCCAACTAATTCATTATCCGAATTGAATATACTAATCAGAGGTTGAGATATATCAGAATTTAGTTTGTAAGTCCACGTCCAATTGAAGAAATTATCAAAGAATGGATTACAAATTGGATAATTTTGGGAAGATTGTAACGAGCGAAATACGTATTTTTGATCGGCTGATCGCTTCAAGTCAAATTCGTCTGGAGAAAAGTCAATAATATCTCGTACTTCAAAAACCACAGCATCTAAATTTCGATGATCGTTACGTAATAAATCTTTATCATGTGTTATAAAACAATTAATAAATTTACATCGTTGCTTAATGAACATGTTCTGACCATCTCTAAATCTTGATCCTTGATTATAAGATAACTTTTTAGTTTTATTTACCATTGGTTTACTCCAAAACAGTATATACTTTAAATCTGTCGAGTATCTCACATTTCGAATATCATAATGCTGCCTGGAAAACTGTATGATAGAAAAAATTAAAAACACAAGCATGAGAAATGTGATATAAATGACTTGTTTAATTAAAGCCCTTCTGCACGGACTGACAAATATCATTTCTTTGACGTGATACATCGTGACAATATTCTTTATGATTTTTCTTATTTTCATAACTCGACTAGCGAGAAAACTGTTCTCTTTGATAAACTCGCAAGACATTCTACCAGTAAACAATGGAGTTTGACTATTTGTTTGTTTGTTTTTAACAAAGTTATGAATTCTTTTCAGTTCCTATAAAATGTTTGAAAAGACATTTCCACTGCTGAGGAATCATCGCTTCTATACTTTTAACCGACTATAAAAAGAGGTAGATCCTCAATTTATCGGGATTTTTCTCTCTTTTATGAATATATCCCGGTTACTCGAAAACGTCTAGAAATATTTGGTTAATTATTATTTGTTTAAAAGACTATACACTCCCATGAGTCCTATAGATTTTTTTCTAAATTCGCTTTAATATTTTTAATTATAAAATCAAAATAATTGGAATATTTATGTCGTCTACAGTAAACGAAATTACTTATTCGTTTTCTGAATCGGTTCCTGTTTTTAAAGTTTTGTCACCATGTATATGTTAACAAAACTTTAAAAACAGGAAGATGTGGACATAATTAAGTAAAGTTTTAATTAAACATGCAATCGATTTTGAGGTTTTGTTTATGAAATACTAGCGTAGTTCAACGGGCGTGTCTCGCTTGTGTAATTTATGGGTTTCATTTCGCAATATAAAGTAGCGAGTTTAACCAACTGTCGTATGAAAAACTCGTTATGTATCCAACGTTTAATTTATAGCAAAAATATACACCGGGGCGATATTAACGCGTGTTCTGCGAACGGTTCTATTGCGTGAAATATTATTATTTACTTAGTTTATAAACATTTATATATACTTTTATTTGTTTATCTGTGTTATATATTGTGGTTATATTTTTTTAATTTTAGCAATTTTGAGAATCGAGATAGCCTAGTGGTTAGAACACGACGATCTCAACGGATGATCACAAGTTTAAACCCCGGGTAGTACCGCTGAGTTTTCAAGTGCTAAATTTGTATTTAAATTAATCTCATACCTGCGGTCATGGAAAAACATCGTGAGAAAACCGAGATGAAAAATGATGAATGTGCCGAGAGAAATTCTGTCACATGTATAAAAATGTAGAAGTCGTTTGTCTATCAGTGGGACATACACAGGCTGCTCCCTTACTAGTAATTTGTGTAGATATAATAATTATGATATTTTTATGTTATACAGAGCTAAGTATTTTAGGTAGGAAATGGGTACAGAGTAATTTTAACTGGACATTCTTTTCAACTTCGAGCAAAGAAAGTCGTGATGAATAAATCAGTGGTGATTGCATTAAAAATTGAAATGTAAGTTTGTCTTTACGTTAAAATGTCATGTTACGTTTGAAAAATATTTCTACAGTTTTTTTCTAGTAGCAATCCTTGCCTTCGTACGGGTGTAATGTAGTTTTTTACGACATCACATTAAAACAAAATGGGGTTGGTTTCTAAAGATACATTATTAATACAACTCCACACCATTTATAGAGCATACATTTTAATTTAAATTCTCTCACTTCAAATACAGAGCTTTCATACAAACTTCCAATCCCCGTTTACCTCCTTTGGGGTAGAGATTCGTACCTGCCAAATTTTAATTTTGTAGGTGTTATAGATTTTGAGATTTCGTGATTAATCAGTGAGTGGTATTTTTATATTTTTATATATAAATATGATAAGATCCATTGTTCTAAAATAGTCATATGAAGTCATTATAAGACAATAAATATCACTTTAATTTATCTAATGGTTTTATAATAATTTATTTTTCATATTTTCGTTGTGCATTATTTGCATACACAAATTTTGAAGCTCATATTTATTCTGTTATTTATATGTATATAAGTTTTAGGTCTTTTTTCGATGCTACCACTATATACTCGTAAGTAGATACAACATATTTTATTAACATACTTCCTTATAACAAGCCTTAAAAGTATTCAGAAAACACATAAAATTTGTGGTTCAACTTTTTCAAAAGAATGAATAAAAAATACACAACATATAAGCCATATTTAGACACGTTTATGAATACACAATATTGTATTTATAATATCGTAGTTTAAAATATAATGGCATTGCTTTAAAATAATACAGGAGAGGATGATGATTATGAACGTTTATATTGTGAATTAAGCATAGGGCGGTCTTGCTTATTTTCTGTTGTTACGCCTCAAATTGTCGGCACTTCAGCGCAGATTAGCTTCGTTACCCCGCGGCGGAGCGCGCACCTGGGATAGGGATGTTATCGCAATTATCGATAACGATACATTATGAAATACACACCATAAGGCTATAATTACACTTGTAAGTTTTACTCTCGTAACTGATATAATACAATTTTGTAGACCTAACAGTTACCTAGGTGCATTACGTTAGTTGTGAGTTTCAATTAATAGGTCACTGACAGTGTTCGTGCAGGTGTAAAATCAATTTATTTGTATTATTGTAAACATCGGTTTTATGTAATAATATTAAGTTCCAGTCGCTTAAAGTTTCTGCTTACGATTTAATTAAAGATAATTTGTATTTGAAGATACAGGGTAAATAAATATGGATATTTATTGACCTTATCAAAAATGAAAGGCTTATTAATAGTCAAAATGATATTTTGTAGCAATATTAAGCGTTACCAGAAAAGTTTTAAAAGTTTTTGTATAAAGAATCCTATCCTATAATGATTAAAAAATAAATATAAAATATAGTAACATTATCTTTTATTTCACAACTAGCGACGATATATCGACTATCGATATTTCACTCCCCATCTCTACATTTCCAAGTGGTCGCGCGAGGAAGCTGCCGGAATAATGATTTCTTTGAATCCCCACTGTTTGAAGTACTCACCATTACTGGCTCTCAGATACGTTTGTGCAGTACTTAATAGCAGATCTCAATGTCATTTATAATTGTTTTCCTTAGCTTTGTGCGATGCCTTCTGCGCTGTCTCCGAAAAATGTTTGCGATTCCTGTATTATTGATAACAATGCTTTGTAAATATTTAGCAGGCTTAGACGGGGAGATCCTTGAATGTTTTTATACGATAATATTCTATTGTATTCTGGAATATAGAGGATTGTACTGGACTCAATGTCATTATATAACAATAGATATGTTCATGGATTTTGGGATCTAGCATGAAGACCACTAGCAACCAAGTAGCAACAGAGTTGACAGGCGTTAGTATCTTGGGGCCAACATTTAACAACTCAGTTGACAAGCTTGTCAATGATGGAATTAAGTACAGATTTTGTCAACTCATAGCTCCATCATTTCTTTAAATATTTACGGATTTATTTTTTTTTTGTTTAATATACTTCCAAATTGGTTCCATATAAAATAAAACTGTATCATTAATTGCGATTATACGAAGTGAACTTAAAAAGTGATATTATATATGATAAAAATCCTATTGACTTCATCCATCGTTCCTTTTTAACTCACAAAGCATTGTGACATTTCTGATGCAAATGTCCATAGGCGACAGTTGTCACATAACATCAAGTCACCTGCTCGTTTGCCTGCAATAAAAAAATCGAATCTGCATTTCAGTCTATCTCACTCCGTATACATCGCGTTCTCTGATAGCTCGAAAACCAACACAAAGGTGTAGACGAACTCGATCAAATCGGCGTGTAAAAGAAAAAGTGGAGTACATCGTCACAGTTTCAATTCCATTTTGGCGACAGCGTGTCGTTTTACTAAGGACTTCATTTGTTTACTTGAGAGAGCGAAATAACGTTTTTAATTAAGATTAAGTAAATCTTACGTAAGTCCGTAAAAAAACTTACTTACTTTTTGTTTAATCATCATTAGTTACTTTAGCAAAAAGATTTTAAGTGTAATAATCATTCATTCAAATCTATATCATATAATTATGATATAATTCGATTGTATATTATATTTGTGAATTATGTCTTTTTAGTAGTATGGTACTTATATATTTTTCTATAATTATTATACAATTTATTAATAATTATAATAATGTATATATTATAAAATATTAAAAGAAAAACTTAACTATTTATAAATCGTAAAATTATGTCTTATTTTAAGATAATAGCTAATTAATAAGAAAATAAAATTTCGTCAAAATCCGTTTCGTAGTTTTAAAATCGAAATAACTGATAAAGGATGTAGCCCAAGTAAATGAAAATGCGTAAATTGCTTTTAAAGTCAATTCCTTTTTTTTTAATTTTTAATTAAAATTTTATTAAAAAAGTTATTCCATAGACATCCCTATAAAAATACTTTTTCTGTTCCTAATTTACGCGGCTCTTGTCACTATAAACGGATTTCTACAATCTTTCGAGTATAAATCACCGTAAATAGTATTCAAGGGTTAGTAAGATTTAGTCGTTCTAGTGATTTAACACCTAATTAGTGGTTTGCGGTCGCTTCAGCGATGCGAAGGAAGCGCCGTGGTTTAACAATATATGCAACTAAATTGTAAGATATAAAACTAATGCGACACTTTTAGAGGAATTAATTATATTTAACAAGTAATGAAATTATTTTTTAAAATATTTTTGTTAAAAATGTCATAGTACTATATTAGATTTTTTAGATTACTACACGTTGAAATAAAATTGTTTTAAACAGATTAAGGCTATACGCGTTAATTTTTTTTATCATTTTGACGTTCCAACTTTACGGAGATCAAGGTCAGAGTGTTATGTAAATCTTAGTTTTTAGGTTATGAAATAAAATAAAACTTATTATTCGCTAAAATGGTTGAAAATTTCGCTGCAAAAATTACCTTTTTCATAAATAGAGGCTTTTAATGAAATATTTTTATCGAAACGTATTTTATAAATCGACTCCAAATAAATATTGTTTTACTAGAAATATGTACTTAAAATGGTTCTGTATGTACTTTTATATGCTGCGATATATATTAAACAGAACAGAAATTTATCAAATTATTAAAATAAAATAACGCCGACAGACGCGTTGGCGCAATGGTCACTGCAACTGACTAAAGCGCTAACGGTCGCGGGTTCGATCCCCGCTCACGGCAAACGTGTGTATTGGCCATATAGATGTTTGCCGTGGTCTGGGTGTTTGTGTTCGTGTTGTGAGTGTTTCCGGACCCCCGACACAAGGTCATGAGATCTTAATGGGGGCCGTTGAGTGTGATCCGTTATTATTTATTATTATATAATAATCACTTATACAAATAAAACAGAGAACCTTGCTATCTTCAGACTTGGTTAAATTGTTACTATGACATAATGTTATGTTATATTGTGTCAAAGTAATATAATATATTGTATAACCTCAACAAAATTTGCTATATGTTAGTGGTAACTGAGTTGTATGAACAGTAAGTGGCGCAGTGCATTACCCTGTCAATGATCGGTAACGAAGTTTGTCTATATAGAGTCGAGTAGCGTTAGCAGAGACATAATAATACCTGTCGTATATACATATATCTATCAGCGATATATTACGTATTCTGTGGACATTGTATATTGAAATGTATTATATAAATGTAGTAAAAAAATAAACACAAAATATTAGTGTCTATGTTTTTCAGTAATTTTTATTTATAGGGTAAAAAAATATGTACCTATTTCGAAACCGCTTTATTTCGAATGTTTTCAATATACATTAGTACATAAGCAAAATGAAAATATTAAAAAAATATTTTTTGGCCGTCCTTTCGAATAATTTCCATTAATTGTTATTATTATTATTATTTTAATTTCGTAAAAAAAAAGGTTAAAGTATGAGTATTACGGGTACTGTTTTCTACATTATCATAATTGTATTTTTTATTAAAAAAAACTAATATCTTAGATTATAAAAATTAAACTTTAAAAAAACTTAAACATATTTTGTTATCTGTAAAAGAAATAAACGCTTTGTTAACGTTACTTCCAGTTAAGGGCACTTGGGCACGATGCCAAGACACAATAAAATTATCGGGATTTTAATATTCTGTACAAGGAAATGTTATATTCACTTTATTATTTTATTTATAATATTTGTAGGGTTGTTTATAACGAAATATATATGTTTCTTTGTTTATTAATCATTGCTATTGTCAGTCGTTTTAATTGTTTTAAAAATAAGACTCAGACTTACTTTTTAACGTCCAAATATATTATTTATATTTTAGCTACATTTACAGGTATAATACCTAAGAATATTATGCACTTACTATTTACTATAATAAATGCGAAAGTTTATTTAAATGTTTTGAATGTGTAAATGTTTATTATTCTTTTACGTAAAAATACTAAACAGATTTTGATGGTTTTTTAACTGTATTATAGCTTACATACCAGAATAACACAGGCTTTTTATCAACATGACAATACACGGATGACAAATGCGGGCGGACGCTAGTATAGGTATATATTAAAAAAAATGTCTGTTTGTATTTTATATCATATAAAACTTTTTTCGATTCGATTTTAATCTTATTGTTTATTTACGCGAAGGTTATAAGTAACTTGCAGTAGGTTCTATCTGTGAAAGTATCCTATGTAAATGAAAGCAAAGCCCATGAGAAAAGTTTGTATACTATAACTATGACCTAGTGAGTACAAGTCATGCCTGGCAAGTATGCTCTGAGTATTTCAAAAATATTTTGTATATAAAATCTCAAGGTGCATTATGAAGGAAATCTTGAGAAAACTTGTACCATCGGAAGACATTCTGACCTGGAGTCCCACGTGAGCGAAGGCGATGTAGCGCGGCGCGGCGCGAAATTCTATATATCTATATATATAAAAGCTAAAAGTCACACACTCATATCGAAATCTCATAAACTGCAAGAACTAGGAGTTTCAAACTTCTCAAGGGGGCTCTTTTTATGGCGTAGGTGCTCAATACGATGGAATTTCGTCAATTTCGATCCCTAAGTGGGTAAAACGGTTTGGAAGTTTGTATGAAACTCCTATGTTAAGCCTAGTGAAACTGCGAGTGGCCGCTAGTACCTATATATAAGCGAAATACCACTCACTGATAAATCTCAGAAACTATACCACCTACAAACTTAAAACTTTTAGGTAGATTCCTTATAGGGTGTAGACATTCGATAAGAATAACTAAATAAATAAACGCATCACACTCTACGGCCCCTATTAAGATCTCATGACCTTGTGTCGGGGGTCCGGACACACTTACAACACTAATACAAACACCCAGACCACGACAAACATCCGTATGGCCAATACAGACATTTGCCGTGAGCGGGGATCGAACTCGCGACCATTAGCGCTTGAGTCAGTTGCAGCGACTCCTGCGCCTACGTGTCTGTCAATTTAGAATTTTACGAAACTCCATCCTAGTTCGGGACGATTCGTACGTACGTAGGACAAGTTATCGCGTCGCGCCGCATCGCTTTTAATTTTCCTGTCATCGCTTCGCAATCGCGTCCGCTTTGAATCGCCTGCGTAAGACGTCGCCTGAATCTTGTACAATCTAAGACCCGCAACGGAACTAGGTAGCGGATAAACTTTAAAATCCTTCTCCTTAACGAGAGATGAGATCTTTACTTTGGGACAGTTAAAGAGAATTTTTTTCGACTAATAATATTAATCTATTTTTTTAGCTTTGTATAAGTTTGTGTTTCTCCGAAAATTGTTTCAACTATTTTGATAGAATTTTGTATGTATTCGTAAATATAGTTAGCGGGTGTCGATCTTAGTAAATCATAGATGTTAATAAATAAAACAAAATTGTGTCTTTATGTGTTTTAAGTGTCGGATATGTTTTAAATTACATGCATATATCTACGTGGTTAAACCTATAACCTACTAAAATTTATTGAAAAACGCTCGATCAACTTTAAGAGCAAAAGAAGTAATTTCGAATACTTAGATGACATATTCCAGCTAAAGTAACAGATAACACAATGAAACACCTACAAGAAATAAAAATATATGTACTTACAATATTTTTTTATCACTTGCAAAAACTTTGAAGGTCCTTTATAGGGTTGAGCGATTACCTCCACAATAAGGTTCCACAGATAAAAAAATACTGGACATACCTTTACATAGGTTCACATATTAAATTAAAATAAATTTAATTCACAGAGTATCTCATTTGTCACTACTAAATTATTTTTTAATCAGTTGAATAAATAATTTATTAATGGGTGGACTTATAAAAAATACGTGTACTAAACGTAATGACAAAATTATATAATATTTTTTAATGAAATAATAAGTACATATATGTAAGTAGAAATTAATTGTCATTAAAAATATTTAATAATTACACATGTTTAAATACTAAACCAATAATCGTATGACAATTCAATAGATGAATAAAATTAATAAATAATTATATGATTAATTGAGTTATTTCGATTTTTAAACCTAAACAACTGAGATATTTATGATGAAAATTATGTGACAAATCGAAAAGTATACCATTTTAAACAAATTAAGAATTAGCCAAATCGATCAATTGCCCAGTGTTCGGGAAACATACACAGAATAAGAAGTCCTCGACGAATTGAGTACTCCTTTCTATTTTGAAATCGATTAAAAAGTTTGAATAACCACAGTCAACTTATTTAAATTTTTTTATTATCAAGTCAAGATAAAAATAACTTTACCAAAGGGGCATGTTTAAAAATATGTTAAAGTGTTCACATGCAGACTGCAAGCAGGAAGACTAGGAAACGGAAGTTCACCCGCAGACAACATGGCCGCCGGCCACTTCCGCCCGCGGAATTTCCTGTTTCAGTGCCGTGGACAGTTTAAAAAGGCAAAGTGAATCTATTTCTGAACGGTCTATTTTAAAATGATTTGCTTCTTCTTTTTTGAATACGGAATTTTGTAAAAGTGAAATGTTAACTTTCTAAGAAACTTAAGTAAAGAGATTTTTAAAATTTTATCGGAATATATTTTATGGTGCCAAGTTTTAAGATAATCCATTCAATGATTTCTGCGTTTTATTCACACGTTTAGAAATTCATATTACAATTCATATTACAGACAGTTTGAATAGTGTACAATCACCTTATTGTACATGTTTTATTTTTATTTTTTGTCTTGTTATGCTTTTTTTTGTGTGGTGGACACTAAAAGAGTCTATTTATCTATCTATCTATCTATCATTGTCATTGGGTATTTTAAATTTGTGAATAGTATGAAATTTAGAATACTAAGCTACCAGTGCAATAACTAACATTTAAAAGAAAACATTAATTTTGAGGTATTTAAGTAAAATTTGTAAAATGATCGTTAAAATGGCGTATCAAATTTATTTTTGATGCAATATAAGCAATTATATTTTATTCCGAAAAAAAAAATTTAAGAAATAATATCCACTTATACGATCCCTTTTTTTAACCGACTTCAAAAAAGGTTTAATGTTCGGCCGTGTGTACATTTTTAAACTTCGTTTTCTGTATTAAAGATCATGTATATAACAAAACTACGACACAATATAATCTGATGACGAAGTTATATAAAAGTACTGGCGTTTCATAAATCTAAGTACGAACGAGATAATAAATGTGTGCCAGTGCACTACATAGTCAGCTGGGTCAAATTTATGTGCATATTTTAATACACAAACTGCAAGGTAAACTTCTATGCATCATAACATGATGTAGCGACGATTATTTATATTAACTGCTCCTGATAATAAGCACGCTTACATCGACTTTATGTTAAAGTCAATTATATTTTATAAGTACAGATGTTACGGTTATACTATTTGACGTTAAAAATCTGTTTCCATTTTTAGCTTTGACAAGCTCGTCAATTGTCGTGTTGGCCCAAAAATACTCTCGTCTGTCGAACTCAGTCGCTGGTTAGTTGCTAGGCAACGTAGTGTAAAGTGGTCGCCATTATGGGTGCCATATCATTAGTCAAACTGTTTGTTATCAATAAAAGTGTGTTTTATCTTTAATAGTGTAACACTTTTCGCTTTCTTATAATATGATATAAAAAGTAATGTTATTTTTAGAAAAAAATTAAGGACAGTTTTTAACATTATAATTTAATTTTAGGTTTTTCATTTGTGTTTTGCATAATTTTAAAACCATTAATAGTATAATATTAATGTTCTGTATTTTAGTATTATAACGTCAAATTGGGCGCAACAAGAAATCAGGAATCTAAATCAAAATTTAAATTTTTTAAATATATTTAAAAATTATATTGTTGTCGCTTTAATTATTACTTTTAGTAAAGTCAAACAAAAAATAATATTATTTAGTAATCATTAATTTAGTATTAATACTATTTTAACTATTTCTGAACTTTAAAATTATTTGCCTTTAATATAATTATTTACAATGTATATATCAATATATTCTCAAAGCATAGGGCACATCGATAATTCCTATATCATCATATTGAATAGTATCTACGGCGTAGCACGAAGCGTAGTTCCGAAGGAAACCGGCGCCGTGGAACATGGCCATACATCCGGCTTAGCCTTTATGCATATGTCATATGAATTGGACGCTGATAAGCAATACTGTGTCAAGCCATACGAATATCATTTGAGATAATAGCGTTTAAACATGTTAAACCTATTCTTAACTTTGTTTGAAGACGTATATATTCATTTTTCTTTTCTATTATAATGAATTAAAATCAGATTGGTATACTAAAAAGTTTTATCTATTAGTAAGCTTTTCAAATATATTAGATTATTGTATATAGCAAAATGAAATACACTTCAATATTCGAAAAATTAAATTAACAAAGTTTTTTCCGTACTTATTTACTTCATGTGACTTAAAAGTTTTCGAATAATGTAAAAATATATGACTCAATAACAGAATACATCAATATCTCCGAATTGGACTGTGGGTTGACACATTATTGTTTGTCACTATCAAATAATGAACAGTTTGAATATATCGCACGTTTATTATTAAAGTGACCGAATTCAAAAGTGTACATTTTTTAAAAATCGCTATTACACACATTGGAACTTCAGTTTATTTAGACTTTAATGTCTTAAGATGAGATGATGAACCATAGAATTATGTGAGTAGAAGTATAGCAGTTTGACTTGTTTTAGACATTTTTAATTGGTCACTTTAATTCTAAGTGTGTGATATATCATATACAGGGTGCCAGGCATATTTTTTTTTTTACACTTTATTGCACAAAAGATAAATGTACAAAGGGCGGACTTAACGCTATTACAGCATTTTCTACCAGCCAACCCAGAATCGTGTAAGAAAGCCGTTTGTAGGCGTGCACAACAAAAGTAAAAAAAATATATGTATATATATATGTAATGTACATGATAATAAATATATACACATCCATAAACACATGTATAGCATATGTTGGATATTTTACCCGCGTTACTAGAATTAATATTAAAAAAAAATGAACTTATTTTTTTTTCATTATTTTTTATAAATGACGCCTATACGTACACATACGAGTCTATAAGATTTTTTATTTTTTAAATATTGATTCTGCTTTCGCTGGTAAAATATCCAACGCATGCCAAGTTTACACCCTGTATGTATATTTATTAATTGTCTATTTATAAGGAATATAATGACATGAACTCCGATTTTTATGGAATGTTTTAATATAGTAATGTGAGTATCTTCTGATATTGGGGCAAAAACATTTCAATATTTATTTTTTATCCTTTTTATAAGTTTAGAAATGTTTAAAAAAATGTTAATTTAAATGGTTAGGTGAAAATGTCTATTAAAAGATTCTGTATATAATTATCTTATAAATTAAACCTTTTTATTAAAAAAAATTAAGTAAAATAACGAAATCCACAGCAAAATCACACAATACACAAATCAACAAATTAATTTCGCACGCCATCTAGTTAAAGTAAAATGAAACAAAAATTTAATACCTCATGATAAATATTTTATTTTCATAACCCTTTACGTGGTGACAACACAGCTTCTATACTACAACATGAAATTCCATAAGTACATTACAGATAACATCCACTACTATATAATATACGCACGACAAGCATCTTATTTAACGATAAATTTTAAAAATAAAACATTTTACAAAATCCCATCATTTCAACCGGAGTTTTGATATAAACAGTATAATGTTACTCTCTAATATATTATAAGATCTATTCATAAGCTTTTTTTGTATACTTCACGCCTATAATAGTTTCGTAATTGCTTAATCAATTGACAGTATATATAAATGTTGAAAAACTACTTTTATAATTGTTAATTTTTACGTATACTATCAATTAAACATATTTTTTTATTTATATTCGAATTTCGCCTCAACCCCTAGATCGATTTGATACTCGGAATAAACTCAAGCATTTTAAAGGCTTAATTTATAACTATTTCGAGTTAAATACATTCCAATTTGTGGACGAATTACGATATTTATTTAACTATATATTACACGTATATACATTTTGATTATATTACATTTTTATCCAATTTTAGCGAAGATTTCATTAGAATATTAATAAGCTTTCTTATCGTGACAACAATTTGTCCTTTGCATTTTTTTTTATTAAATCAATAAGTCCATTTTACATGTAGGTTTTTATAATATTATTGGAGATATTGTCTATACAATTGACGTTACATGACTACTCAAAAGCAATCTACTGATAAGTAATACAGTCCAAATTTTAAAAGTTATAACCCTACGTGGATGACCAATTTTTTTTTAATGACACAATGAAATCGACTTTATTAATATACATTTTAAATTATAGAGTCAATAATTATAACGGAACATATATCTCATTATACAAATTTAATAATAAACATCTATTTTTATTAAATGTAAATAATATCTCTTTACATATTTAATATAACGGGTCTTATCGCGATAACTAATGGTAGAAATAACTGTTTTATAGCTCGATTCGACGAAGTTGCAGTCGTCGTGGTCACGAACTGAGTCAGCTTCGTCTTCTTCGTCGAAACGTCGGGCAATAAATAAGGTATTATTACCATTAGTTATCGCGATAAGACCCGTTATATTAAATATGAATACTATAAATTGCGAAAGTTTAAAATATATAAGATCTCTTTATTCTTTTTTAGAAATGAACAATAAATTAAGACAATTACGAAAGTAACATATAAACTTTTAAAGGACATTGGTCAGACAATATGTATTAAGTTAACGAGTGACCAAGTTCCTGGTTTAGTTGTGAGTTAGTTCAATGAGAGCATCGCCAAGTCTTCTGCGCTCCTATACCGCATACTGTGTTCCCTTGGCCATTGAGTTGCTGTGGATTAAATAGTTATTTTATAAAATAGAAGTACGATTGAAATAATTATATCAACATAATATAATAAAAACTAAGATTTTGTTATAAAGCACTAACTACAAATTTAATATATTATATTATTACAAAGAATTAAAAAAGAAAAATCTTAACAAACGGTTAAACGCAGATGTTATTTAAATTGTTTTATTATAATTTGAAATACATTTAAGCTCTTAATAAATACAGATATACTTAAATATATATCTGTATTTATTAAGAGCTTGAATGTATTTCAAATTAGGTGACCCGAACGAATACTTCGCTCGTTAGTAAATAGTTAAATAATAATTTTATACTCTAAATTTGATCAAAGGTTATAAGTAAAGATCGCACACTCAGTAAGCTAAACTACTAAAAATCTACTAGTTAACATACATATATCTATGATTAAAAAAAAAATTAACGTTATCAACATCTTGTGACATTAAAGTCCAAGTACACCAGGCGAAGGTCCCAAGTGCAATACATTTTAGCAATTGCCCAAAATTGTGAAATTTTGAATTCGGTCACTAAAATATTAAGTGGGTATTGTGTCTATTACTTAAAGACACCGAGCAAAAACTCGAGCTAAAAGCTAGTAATGCTAAAAAGCTAGTAATATATGGACGCTGATATGCAATACTGTGTCAAGCCACACGGACTTTATTTTGAGAAAATGGCGTCTAAAGATGTCAAACCTATTCTTAATCAATTTGTTTGAAGACGGATATATCTATCATTTCTTTTCTATTTAAATAAAAGGTGTAATGAATTAAAAGCAGATTGATATATTTAACGTGTTATCTAATAATTAGTTTTTTAAATATTTGAGATTATTGTATAAATTGCAAAATATGGAAGGCACTTACAACTCGAGACATTAAATTAAGACGCTTTTTCCGTACTTATTTACTTTATATAACTCAAAAATATTTTTAATATTGTTAAATAAGTAACACACTATCAAAATACATCAATATCTCCGAATTTGACTTTTTGTGAGTTGACACATTATTGCTTATCAGCATCCATATATAGATGCATGACCATAGGATAAAAAGCATCATAGCGTTTAAAAACTGTTCGGTTTAATTGGAAAATTTTGAAACGTGCAAATAATTCCAGGTGTGATTAATAATATTTTGACTGCCGAAACTAATTTGCGAAAACAACAATGTTCACAAACGATATTAAATTTTTAGTAAATAACTTTACCCGAAATTGTATAAAACAAAACAGAGGATTACGTATTAATTAATAAAATGAAAATATAATATAAATTTTGATAATTTTAAACAATGTTTATCACATATTAAGTTATTAATATTTAATAATATTTGCATAGTTATATGTATACCCAGAGTTTTACCGAAATATATTTACGAAAAATTCATACTAAAGTAGGGTTTACTATAACATTTAAATTATAAGTTTAAAATAGTAATAATGTAAGTTTAAATAAAAATTGCAAGCTCTTATATTCTACTACTATAATATTATTTTTATTTATACTAATTTTACTCTATCAAGATTTTCTTCAACATTCTTGAAATAGCAATAACAAGAAACACATCAATAAGCTCATAAAAACTGCTACTAGAATTATAAAGTTATATATATATATATATATATATATATATATATATATATATATATATATATATATATATATTTGTTGTTGTATATGTGTGTGTATTTGTAATAAAGTTTGTGGTAGACTTCAAATATTTCACACGAAAACGAAACATAATTTTTTTTTCTTAAGTTAAAACTGAGATGGTCTAGTTGTTAGGACACATCGATCTCAACCCATGATAGTGGGTTCAAACCTCGGCTCAGTCCGCTGAGTTACAAAATGTTAAATCGTGAGAAAAACTGCATGTATTGGTAGAATTCTAATACAGGTGTAATTGCCTAATCCGCAATAGATCAGCAACATTTTCCTTAAAATAGAAGAGGTGCAGCAGTCCCAGTATCCACAGTGGGATATATATAGGTTCTTAAAGATTACAAAATATTTTTCAATTCCATGACATCTATATAACCCTAATAAATTCTGTTATTACAAAATCCGATTACACGAGAAATTTTACATGCCGTTTTGCGCAGTAAAATATAGATTCTTAATAGTATGACAGTTAAACCGCGCAAAACGGAAATCGTCCTTAAATTGGGTTTGCGCGAGCAAGCGTTTTATCGTCCACACTCACGCGCTTCATTGCCCAAACTTGTACAAAAGCGCGAAGTTTAATGTGTAGATTTTTAAGATACCTATTTTTTGTGACATGCTTTCTTTGGTGTGCCCTTTCGTTTGCATGCAATGCTTTTTTTCGAACGTGCTTTGCGTGAATAACGTGCTGAAAGTTAAAATTTTATTTAACATATAAATCTAGATAATAATAAGATTACCATTCGGCGAGAATTACACTTGTAAGTTTAGCATACGGACTTATTTAAGATTTTCATGAATTGCTTTTACTCCTGAAAGAATTTATTATTTGTGAATTATTTATTGACACTTACAGCTTACGAAGGGTTACGTTAGGTAACAAATGCCAAGTTAGAGAGTTCTGTTATATAAGTTACGAGTGTAAAATTTACAAGTGTAGTTCTCGCCTTAGATATGTATTGAGTAAATTGGAACGAATTAATTTATTTGCGTGTTATTATGAAATAAATAGAAGTTAAAGAGTAATTTGCTGACATTTAAATATAAAGAGATAAGCTCGTGATCAATCTATTTCTTTTGTTAAGAATTATTTTATCACTCGATATTATTAACCGACTTCAAAAGAAGGAGTCACTTCGTCGGGGACTTTTTTCATGTAAGCTCTTCGAATACTCTAAAACGGCTTGACCAATTTGGTTCTTATCTTTTTCTTTTAAAGAATATACTTTCAGATTAGCCCCATACATATTTTATTTAAATCAATTCAGTAGTTTGTTTTTAAAATCAAAATAAGTAGAATAAGTATCGTCGTTTAAGTGAACGAAATTACGTGTTTTGCTTTTCAAGTCGGTTCGTTTTTTAAAAAAGCTTTGTTATAATAGTTAGAATAAATTATTTTAAAAGGTATTTAATCTAGAAGATGTCAATAAATATTTTTATTTTACGTTCATGTCGTGCAATAATAAATGGAATAAAGGTGAACATTTAGTCCGGGTTCCCTGGCCTATTTTTTCACTTGATTAGTAACAAGCTAATTTTCCGTGAGTAGCTTCGTTTCAATGAGACGCCCAACTTTTTCCTCTGTGAAAATTCTCGATTGTGGTAGGTAACAGGGGTAGCAGAGATAAAAGATGTTGATTTGATGATTCTAAAAAATTTATTAGTAACTGGTTTTTATTCCGTTAAATCTAATGATAATTATCTAAATTATTCGAAAACATTTTTGTCCTACAAAATGTATGGTTTCATCAAAATGTCCCCCTCCTTCCAACATGTATCGATAACAAGGTCATCAAAAATGATTGCTAACCAGCTGATTTTTTTTTTTTTTACTTAGTTAATATTTATATAATCTAACAGTTATATTGTCCTACAAATTGCATGGTACGTTATCCCGGTCCTACGCTCGAAAATAGTAATACAGATCCATGATATTAAAATAATTACTATCAAGCCAAATCTTCGTGAATAGCATCGTTTCTATGAGACGCCCAACTTTTTCCTCTGTGAAAATTCTCGATTGTGGTAGGTAACAGGGGTAGCAGAGATAAAAGATGTTGATTTGATGATTCTAAAAAATTTATAAGTAACTGGTTTTTATTCCGTTAAATCTAATAATAATAATCTACATTATTCAAAAAAAATTTTGTCCTACAAAATGTATGGTTTGATCGAAGAGTCCTCCTCCTTTCAACCTGTATCGATAACGAGGTCATCAAAAATGATTGCTAACCAGCTGATTTTTTTTTTTTTACTTACTTAATAATTATATAATGTAACAGTTACATTGTCCTACAATTTGCGTGGTACGTTATCCTGGTCCTCCAATTGAATCGATATTTAAAATTCATGAAATTAACAAGAAATTTTATTATCTGTATTTCGTTACTACAGCGGTAGTCATGCGCAGAGCATTGTTTACAGCATGTTTAGGTATCCCATGTTAGTGTCATAAGCGTGTAAAATTTTTTCAGCTAACAACGTGTTTTATTTTCTCTTTTGGGAAATAATTATCTTGTTCACTCGCCATATGCCATATTTTTACAGGGAATGATTATAATCCTGCTTTCTTTCGTAAAGGGAAAAAGAGACCTTTCAGTATTTTATATAAAAATAATCATTTTCAAGAGGCTTTTATTCAACTTTTACGAATTGAGAATACAGCATTAACAACATCGAATAAAATAGTTCAAATTATTGAAGAATATGTATGCAGAATGTATTCATTAAAAACAAAGAATGATATCAATAAAGGACGATATGAGTTATTTGAAAGAGGATATAAATCAAAAAATAAAAATGAAGAAATTTTAAAACAAAAAATTGTAGGATATGATCCTTCGAGTTTGCCACCAACAAAACAAGAATTGTTGCAACAAATTAAAAGAACTGTATTCATCTGTAATGTGTGGTGTAATGCACACATGCGATGCCCCACGGAAAAATTGCCAGAAAATTTTGGATGGACAATGACCTTGCAGGCCGTCCCTGTAACTTCCCGCTATTCCCATACCTAAAAGCTTGGATTTCGTTTATTACCCTGTTTTTGAGCTCTGCGAGCTCAAAACTATAAATAGTACATTATTTTGACCTCTCCGTGCTCAATACAAGAGCTGCTCTATGCTTTTGAGCTCTTCGAGCTCAACAGTCTGATAACAGTTTCATAAAGTACAATTTATGTAAATTTAAATTGCCATAACTTTTAATTGAATCAACCGATTTTCACTCGATTGGTGGCCATCGATGTTATTTTTCAAGTCCTGTGGAAGACTCAAAAACACCTATTGATCATATGAAAAATTTCGAAATAATTTGAAAAAAATCAATTTTTCAGATTTCTTTCGTTCACGATAACTCACAAACGAATCAACCGATTTTGATCTGGTTTGCGGCAATCGACGTGGTTTTACAAGGTTGAGAGCTGATTAGTTGTTGGAATTGATTGGTTAAGCTATTTAAAAGTTAGTTTGAAAAAAACCACATTTGAAAAATTTATTTTTTTAGTTTTTTTTGAGATTTCTCAAAATCTAAAGAATGAAATTGGTTCAAATCATATTAAAAATCTAAGTTCAAACAAAACCTTTCGAATGACACCAATTTTTAATAAATTGGTCTAGCCGTTCAAAAGTTATAAGCGAGTTACATACTCACACACACACACACACACAAACAGGCATAGTCACACCCTCGCGGGAATGGTCACGGAAGCTTCCTAGGACCCCGAAACATTGAGATCTGATGAAAACTCGACTTTTGCAAAACGGGGTAAAACCAATAACTTCCCGATTTTTAGAAAATTGTCAATTTTCTTAGCGGGAAGTTAAAAATATTTGAGAGTCTTGAAGTTAGTTACGATTTCTTATTGGTTGAAATTCATTCGCATGCGTAACATACTTTTTAAATTTCTAATGTTACAAATAGGAAAACGAAAAAATGGCAATTATTGTAGGACTAGTAATAGATACCTGTTTTTTTGTAGGACATTGTTTCATTTGGGCAGAGAACACACTAATCTATTGTGTAATATGTTTGTCCTACAGTTAGTAATGAAAAAGATGGTCTTGTGGTATTAACCATTTCGGAGTGTAGGACCGGGATAACGTACCATGCAATATGTAGGACAATATAACTGTTATATTATATAAATATTAATTAAGTAAAAAAAAAAAAATCAGCTGGTTAGCAATCATTTTTGATGACCTTGTTATCGATACATGTTGGAAGGAGGGGGACATTTTGATGAAACCATACATTTTGTAGGACAAAAATGTTTTCGAATAATTTAGATAATTATCATTAGATTTAACGGAATAAAAACCAGTTACTAATAAATTTTTTAGAATCATCAAATCAACATCTTTTATCTCTGCTACCCCTGTTACCTACCACAATCGAGAATTTTCACAGAGGAAAAAGTTGGGCGTCTCATTGAAACGAAGCTACTCACGGAAAATTAGCTTGTTACTAATCAAGTGAAAAAATAGGCCAGGGAACCCGGACTAATTCTCTTAAGTTAAAACTATACAATAATTTTCGAATTCATGCTCAAGTTATTCGTGCATATGAAAGAAGGTGATATTTTAAATAAGTTTTAGAAGTACCTGTATAGTGCATATTGCGATACATGTCGGGACAATTACTTGATACCTGCAATAAAAATTTTATTAAATACATTTAAAATATTATTTAAGGGCGCTAAAAAGGAAAATCAATTACAATTATTTGAAAATATTAACTTTTACAAAATATATGTACAGAATCTAACATTTTAATAAACTAAAGTAAATTAATACAAAAAAAAAAATTGGATAATTTTAAAAAAAAGATTGTCGACCCCATCTGAGCCACTGCATCTGGGTAAAGTTCCCAGGGTACTGGCAGCATTACCCCGTTGAATGGCCAAATAATTAATTTTTATTAAATTACACATGACATTGTAAGTGTTACGCTGTCAGAGATCGAAAAAATATTTATTACTTGACATTATAAAATGTTTGTCCCGAGATAGTGATTAGAACGCGTCAAACTCCGGTTAGCACCGCTGAATTATCAAGCGCTAAATTTGTGTTTAAATTTGTCTAGAGCTCGGCGGTGAAAGAAAACATTATGAGGAACCCTGCCGGAAGAAATTCTGACAAATGTATATACGCCAACCCGCAGTGGAGCAGCGTGGTGGATTAAGCTCTAAACCTTCTCCTTAATAGGAAATGAGGCCTTGGCCCAGCAGTGGGACATTTACAGGCTGTTACTTTTTTTACTATAAAAATGTTTAAAATTTTCTTAAAGTTAACGCTTCACTCAGTTTTAATTCAAAGCGAATAAGTATACTTTATAAGTAAATACAAACATCTCGCTCAATAGCTGGAACCGCAGAGCGCCGTGTTAAATTAATTAATTGAGTCTCCTAAATTATATTTTGTGTCGTGTCTGCGAGACTAAGTCTGAAGCAGCTTGCAATTTACAACCACGAGACAACACTGAAAGCGATCAAGCTGTTATGTTTAAAAGATTTTCATTAGGTGCTCTTTATTACTATCCGATTAACTCAGAAAGAGGGTAATGTTTTTTGCATTCATGTACTTAAGTATATGTATGTGTTTGCGTTTCATAGTGAGTTTCGATAGCTCATAGTACGTTATCGGTTTGAAGTGTAAAGTGTACATTTGATTTATATTTTGGCATAGCTATGTGACGTCAGCAAAAAATCAAGATGGCGGACGAAAACTGACTTTGAGGTGTTGTTATTTGGCAGTTGGATTTGTATTTATTTTTAATTGCTAAGTCTTATTATTAAAATATTAACTTCTGCTTGACCACATGGGTCCGATTTTTTTGGCTTAACTTATAAATCTTTGTTGTAAAATGTATTGAAGTTTTGAGTTTAATCACAATTTTTTTAATACATTAATCAATCAAATTAATCAAAAAATAAAAACAATAATAAATTATTTTTAAATAGCTTATTCGCTGTCTTACTGTTGAGCAAACTCTTCTCGTTACAATTCCAGACAACAACAAAATTTCATAAGACTTATAAAATTTTTCATTAAAAGTATTAAATTTGTTACAGTTTAAACACAATTTTACTATTAGTACCTAATCAATGTCAACTAAAGTTAGATAAACAAAATACACTAGAAGATTTAATATCAACGATACCTTTCCGTGGCATTCTATATAATTTCTCAAAACCGTCTTATCTAGCACTTAATGAATGGGTGTAAACACAAATACAAAGGGTTGGTTGATTCCAACTGTTTTCAACACTCTGATAACAGGTTAGAAGTTTTTATGGTCCATCAATCTTCTGAACAAGGAAACTAGTGTTGTTTTCTTTGGACTTAATGACAATGGAGTGGGTGTGTGGACTTAATGCCAATGGAATTATTTGGTGTTTAGATTTATTCAGTTTTAGAATAAAAATATTTTGGACGGTTATAAAAAAGTTATAAGGCTGAATACTTGATAATATTTGATCTTTAGCGTATTTTTATCTATACATATATAATTATTTGTCTTGACCGATTGAGTTACGGATTCATCGTCCTAAATCACTGAGGCAATGAAATTAAATTTTACGATTTTTTTTTGTACGTCAAATGAGACAATTTTTTTTCAGTTATTCTGGACTCGTATCACCTCTTTGTGTCCTAAACGTTATACTATTACCGATGCGCGTTTAGAATATTCCACGCTGTTTGAAAAGTATATGCAAATCCTTTCGTTTACGTAACGTTTTCAATGTATTTCCTGCTCTGAACGTAATTCAGATAAGTAGATTGGATTTCCTTTTTCACATACTAATTGTCATTAGAGCTTATATAATAGAATATGTATATACTTAATTAAGTTTTTGTCATACATAGGCACATACTTGAATGCTGTATTAAAATTTTGTTTTCAGTGTAATATTCATACTCTATTCGGTTAAGTTATGATACTTAATTGGATGCTGATAAGCAATAATGTGTCAACCCACAAAAGGTCAAATTTGGAGATATTGATGTATTTTGATTCTACGTCATCTATATAACACTATCAAAAAAAATTCAAGTCATCTAAACTAAATAAGTATGGAAAAAAGTTTCTGAACTCAATGTTTCGAATTTCAGGTGCGTTCCATATTTTGCAATTTATAAAATAATCTCAAATATTTAAAAACTTATTCTAAGATTACATATTAAATAAACCTATCTGCTTTTAATTAATTATACACTTTATCAAAATAGAAAAGAAAAGATGAATATATACGTTTTCAAACTAATTTATTAAGAATAGATTTGACATCTTTAGACGCCATTTTCTCAAAACAAAGTTCATGTGGCTTGACACAGTTTTGCTTATCAGCGTAAAATTAGCCTAGAAGTTTTATTATTTTTGTAAATTATTTAATAAATCATTAAAGTTGTCACAAAAGATTAAAAACAGTCTAACTGGCAAGTGCACATAAGCATGAAGGCTCATCTTACCTAATAATAATACATTTAGACTGACGGGTCAATTTAGACTGGTCAGTCAAACTGAACTAATTTTACGTTGCCATCAAATCTAGAAAGAAAAAATATAACAAGATACAAACCGGTGTTCCCTGCTTGCTAAAGTTGATGTTAGTTCGCACTGTGCGGTGGTGGAGCGGCTGCACTGGCCTGGCGTTGTTACCGAGTGGTGCCTTCGGGGTCAGCTGGGAGCCTTGCATGAGGCGACGTATTGCGTACATCTGAACAAATTGTAAAGAAGTTTGCATTGATAGAACAAAGTTACATTAGAAATGTTGGTTAATAGGGTAGGTGAATAAAGACACTTAAATATTTCAGATAAAGATCATTAAGGCGAAACTAATGAATAATATAAGGCCTTAAAATAAGGAAATGGATTTTTTTTTATATTTTGTTTACTAAAAAGTTCATGAATGTTTTAATTAGACATTAACATGCAAAATATATATGAACGATTTAAATGAAATAATTTATAAATAATGAAATATTGTACAATTAATAAAAATCTTTTCGTTGAGTTGTTAAAGGACACTGGCTTGAATATTAATAGGTCTATTTGACACAATATATCCAAAATGACTACAGACCTCTTGTTTAGATATATAGATGGGCTTATTGAAGATGATCCAGACAGCTGTTTCCCAACATCCCGGGTGGGTAGTGGATCCCTCATAAGTTAAGTACTGCATGGTATTGGGTAGTAGAGAACTGAGAGGCAGGTGCTTGATCGGATAGGAACTACCTGCAAATAGTCATAGTAATGAATTGCTTTATACAAATCAGGTTGTTGGTTTTTTATTTGGGTTCGATTTCTGAATATGCTACATAAATAGAATCTAGTGATAATATTAAAAATAATATCTGTGTATTATCCATATATTTTTATCCTATAGATATGTTACGTTTATACCAATTGACGTTAAATATCTGTACTGTATTTTCAGCTTTGACAGGGTCGAAACGTCTTGTTGACCTGAAGATACTTTCGCCTGTCATCCAAAATGGTAGGTATTTTGGGTGGCAATATCCATGAGCTTATAACATATCTATAGTTGTATAATATCGCTATTATTATCTAATATTTTAAAAATTAAAATATTACCTCTATACATAACTTTGCTAAAAGCACTGGTTATGAGCCTCAATTCTTTGTTAGTTGGTTCTCCAATCTAAAAAATAATACAATCATTAGGTAATTTTATCTGGAAAGTTTTCCGGGAATCTTAAAAATTGTTGATTTTGAAGATTTTTCCAATACGATGGCAAAGATACGAGGTTGCAAAGTATAAATTTGGATAGAGCACGTTGAAATCTATATCACCCTATTTTCATAATTCTTGGAAAACGTTACAGGTGACCCATACTGTTTGAGCACTACATGACCGCACTAATATTATAAAATCGTAAGAAAACCATTTACCTTAAGTATTATTTTTAAAGACAACTTTGAATTAAGTTCTATACAATGAATTGCAGACTTATTTGAAGTGATGATTGACGAATTATTTTGTAAATAAGTCAAAATTTATAGAAGTGACTACGATTAGTAACGTGATCACTGTAAGTTATTTTAATACGTTTTGATTTGTCTTCAAACGAATTTATCATTTGGTGCTTACTTTCAGCTTAAATACTCGTACGTTGGAAACATGACCTGTCGCGTTTTTTATATTGCTGATAATCATGAAAAAACGTTTCCAGTATATGTTGGCCTATCCCCTCTTTTATTTTACTTTTAAAGAACTGGTATGATACTAATGAAATAATTTCTATTTTAGCTATTTTTAGCATCTCATTAAAGTATGTTATGTTATGTAGCCAGTGTGTTAACTTTAAAAACCAATTACTTTTTTTATGTAATATTATAATGTACTTCGGTATTATATTCGGATATTATAAAAGTAAAGTAACTACTGTCCGTACGTTGTGTTTTCACCACTTCATCTCTGAACTAATCTTAATAAATGTGTCTATAAATATAAACCTACCAATTAGTGTTCTACATTTATGTATGTGTTATTTCTGAACTCACTTGGACCATTAGTGAGATGCCCACCACTCCTTGTGATTTGTGTTGCGCTTCCGACATGTTGTGATACAGTTCCTTGTTAAAGCCATAGAGTTGGATCTGTAAAATAATTGCTAATGAAATATTGAAAATATGTTCGTATTTAAAAGTTTGACGACTTGTGAAATTGTCATTTCAACTAATTAAAATGATCATTACGAATAGACACATTCATTTTTATATCCATTATTATTCTGTCCATTGGTTAAGTTAAAATTTAAATTAAAGATTTAGCGTAAATTTCTTAAATAAAAATATTTATTATATTAGATACATATATTTAAAATTATTTTATTATTCGAATTATTATTCAAAATTTCTTATTTATTTAATATCTTAAGTCAATTAAATATAAGCTACAGCGATAGAATGGTGTAACTTAAGACTATCTAAAATTAGATTTCTCGAGAACAATCGTGTCGAAACAAGTTGGTTTAAATAGAGTTAAGTTACCAAGTTTATCTCTCCGGAGACCAATAACGACTGTGTAATGACAGCCACTTTGAAGTGATAATTTGCGATAAAACAGATTTTGGAAACTCGATATTAACTTTCAGTTATAAAATAAACGATTAAGACTGACTTTCTTTGTAATAATTACGTCAAATAGTCGTTTCTTTATTTGAACAGTTCGTTTACATATTATGTAAAGCAAAAAAAAATATTTTACTGAATGAATGTTGATCAAATTCTTCTTTAAGGCTATGTTGGGACCTGCCCAGCATAAGTTGACCTATATCCAAAAATTAGCTCCTAAATACATTCATACTAGAAAGGTTATTCTACATTATAAGAAAGAAAGAAAAAAAGTATACTTTATTGTACACCGAGGACACATATATACAATAAAATACAATAACAAGTATAAGTACAATTGGCGGTCTTATCGCTAAACAGCGATCTCTGCCAGGCAACCATGTTGCTGAGGATATTATGACCAGAGGTAATAGGGTTATTGGTGTACACTGTATATACTAATATAAACCTTAAGAAATTTAATTTCGAAACTAATTAATACTACAAAAATTTAACCTACCTCAACGGTAAACAAGTAAGGTCTAAACCTAAAAACTAGACCTACAACTAAACCTGAACCTAAACCTAAAACTATTTTTTACTGTGATTTTAAAGTAGGCCTTAAATATCTTTCAATAAGGAATTAAATCTCATAAAAATTCTATAAATTCTCCAAGATACTCACCTCTCCAGGAAATGTATGATGATCGATCTGATGTTCAGAGCCCCGGTTGTCATCCAGCCCATAGTGGAAGTATATCTCTTCGAATTGGTATCGGTAGGACAAAGGACCTCCGCTGATGTTAACTTGGTGCTTGCTGTCCTTTTCCACCCTGAATACCAGCGACTGACCGGTGTTTTGAAGAACACCACTAACCTGGCCGAGAAAAGTTATATGTATTATTAACAAAAATAAATGAAACTAATTACCTAAAAAGTTCCAGGGGACCCCAATTTAGTTTGAGCATTAAATTAATGAACTTATATTATAAAATCATAAATGCTAAAATTAAGAAAAACCCCGACTCAATAACCTTTAAAAAGTAGAGAAAAGCTATCATGATCTTGAAATAACTGGACCGATTGTGGTAGGACACGTCTTAGAAGTATTACTAGAAAACCTTCTTACAAATAAAAAAAAAACCGCATCCAAATCGTTTCTCCCTTTTTGGAGCTACGGTGCCACAAACGGAAACACAGACAGGCAAAAATAGCGGTCGAACTTATAACACCCCTCTTTTAACGTGGAGGGTTAAAAAGAAAACCTAAAGTTATCTAAAGTGTTATTTTTAAAATCCACATTTACTTTATTTATATGCAATAAATTGCAGTTTTAAAAGATACTCTTGATTGATGATTAATGACACCATCGACACTTAAACGTTGATAGTGTAAGATAACTAAATCTAATAAAGAAAAAGAGAAGACTCATACAACGCTTAAAAGGTTTTCGATACAAATAATAAAAAAAAATACAAAAAAACACTACTCGATTTATTCGCTGTGTACAGACACATAACTAGATAGGTAAAGTATAAAAAATAACAGTTCTATTTTTACGTCAAAAGCTAGAAATAGACAAGGTTTAAATTGCAATTCGTCTGAGGAAAGGAAAATACGATAAAAAGTATACTCTAGATAGTTATCTCCAGTAATAAACCTACTAATATTATAAACGAGAATAAGAGTTTGTTACATTTTGAAGTCTTCACTACTAAACTTATTATCATGTTTTTTTCACACATATTAAACAACACACAAAAAAAGCCATAAGATAGGAGCACTTTTAACAAAGAAAAAAGTACTCTTTCGAAGGGATAGAAAAATTAATTTTTAGTGTCGTCCGGCATAACGAAACTTGAACGCGACCGTAGTCGCGGGCGAAAGAAATTTACGTCATAATTGTTTCACCGTAAATCAAAATTATAGCATTTTATCTTTACGAAATTGAATTTGTATCGAGGGCGCGTTACAATGCGGGGAAGGTGGCAGATCCTATCAATCAATGGGCACACCTTGATTAAAACCTGGCAACTTTTGCGCTTTGAGTCGAGATGACATATTGCCTGATAACACGCGAGCGTTCAGCCTAGTGATGTATTGTTAGCTAGATGTGACAAAATATTTGTATTTTAATGCATATAATATATGCATTTTAATAGAATTTTTACGAAAATATATTATTATATATTATGTACAAAATAGTACAGATAACAAAAAAGGGGAAAATTCAATATACGCTTTCATTTTGAAAATTATAAATATGGATGTGGGTTTTTCCCGGTATAACCCTTAATCTAAGTCGTGGGCCTTTTGTTAAAATAAAGAAAAAAAAACTATTCTTAAATTTATTATTTGTACATTTTAATCAAACTTAGTGGTAGTAAACAATCAAAGACTCTAGAAGCAGTAGTGACCATCATGAGATGACCCATGCAAAAACCATTTTGATTATAAATAAATAGTATAAAAACATTAACGGCGAGTGACATAAATAATCAGTAAAGGGAAATACTAAAAATGATAATTTAATTTTCCAATAAAAACTAAGTAACAACTTAGTTGTTAAAAATCTATAGATACGTTCAGAATTTTGTTTATTTTATGGCCGTTGTATAAGGTCAGATATCTTTGGTCTGTTTTGTTGGAACACAAAACAGCTCAGTTTCAGACACAAAAAGTTGCATTTATTGTACATAAAAAATTAAACTATGTGTTAACCATATTTTACACAAATATATATAGGTGATACGAAGTTTACTGGGTCATCTAATACAGTATATATTTGTTATAAATATTTAAGAACCTAATAGCATATCCATGAATTTTATATGATCGTTGAAATGGGCGTGGAGTGCCCTTGTGTAATTCTGAAACTGTTTATGTTAGAAGTTGTTGATAACTGATTATACGGCTGTATAACTAGACACAAGCTGTTTTGTTTAACTGCTTATTATTTATGTAAAGTATATATCTGTTTATCATGAAGACAGTGTAAAGAACTCAGTATTATTTTGTTATCGAATCAATTTCGAATAACTGGTGTTATCAATCTTTTATTTATTCAAATTATACTAGCTGTCGTTAATATGGATTTTGTTATTGACCGTCTATAATTTATTTTTCCATCACTATAGTACTTATTATAATATCCTATGTTCTTGCCTGTACTTTTGACGACGTGTATACAAAATGTCATCATAACGGGTTCGTAATTGAGACTTAGAGCGTAGCAAACAAAAAAATCACATTCGCATATATAATATCGTAAAAGATCGTTATTTATAAAGCAAATATTAATTAATAATATTAGCTAATATAATAATTGAAATAATTTTAGTGTTTATATGAATGATCCTCGAATGAGAATGGTCCTCGTAACTTTGTTTACGTAAAACTATCATCCCCTTATTTGTATTCCTTCTTATTTTATTTTCGCAATACAAAGACTTAAAATTGAACATTATGTGCTTCTCCAATGTTCAATCAATATCTATACCAAAATTGGTTTACTGGTTAACGTAACAAATAAACAGATAAATAGAGTTACTTTCGCATTTATACTATTACAAGAAAAGTAAATGCTACTAGTGACAACTTACATAGTAAAGCTTGATCGTTATTTATCCAGCAAATGTTTATCTTTTAAATGATGTTAGTGCTTTATATGAATATAATGTTTCGCATGCAAATTCATTAAGTCTGCAACAGCGGAGCCATACTAATATATTCCAGCGATAGGCTATCTAGTTCCGGTCAGTTTTTGCTGCAGCTACTAACGTTGCTGTGGACTGGCGGTTTAGGTATATTTATTATCATACTAAATTTCAATGTTTAGGTTTATTTTGACAGCGATTTGCGTTCAAAATTAATGTTTAGATGATTTTTTTCGTACGTTTTCGACCCGTATTATTAATTCTGTACTAGTTTTAATATCTATAGTATTTATTTTTATATTATTTAATTATTTAAGGATTATAATATTATATTATAACAATTTTTTATACTATCGAGTTTCTTGCCGGTTCTTCTACATTCCGAAACGGTGGTAGTTTCTCATTAATGTAAATACTTTTTTTTAACTTTTGTATTGACAATTCAAAAGTGCTCGTGAGAGCCAAGTTGAATAAAGTATATTTTGATTTATATATAGGGGCATAATAATAAATTTAATACAATGAATGAAAAATAATAGGTATGTAACTTATTATTTTTCATTATATTATATTGATGCTGATAAGCAATAATATGTCAACCCACAAAAAGTCAATTTGAAGATATTGATGTATTTTGATACTGCATCACCTACTTAACATTATTCTAAAAAATGAAGTCATATAAACTAAATAAGCACGGAAAAAAGTTTCTTAATTAATAGCTGTGAATTTCGAGTGCGTTCCATAATTTGCAATTTATACAATAATCTCAAATATTTGAAAAACATTCTATTAGATAATATATTCAATATATCAATTTGATTTTAATTCATCATACCGTTTATCAAAAAATAAATGAAAAGATGGATATATACTTCTTCAAACTTTTTATTAAAAATAGGTTTGACATCTTTAGACGCCATTTTCTCAAAATGAAGTCCCTGTGGCTTTAGTATTGCTTATCAGCGTCCATATATTTTTTATCATTATTATATTAGGAAAGTTTGTAAAATTTATTAACAATTTTATTTAAAATTAAATGTATTTTTTAATTTTTTATTTGTATATTGTTTTGTAAATATGTCTTTAATGTTTTTTTTGGTTACGAATAAATTCTTTTTTTTTTTGGTTTGTGGTGTTCAGTAGAGTTTTTAAAAGTAAAAAAAAGTTAACTATACTTAGCTAAATACATTTTTTACTCATATAAAACTTTAACCGATCTGTCTGGACGGATTTAATTAATTCCCTTTTTTATATTTGAAGGATTACAATTTCAGACTGGTCCTGTAGAATTTCCATGAAATTCGATTTAGTAATTTTTAAAATTAATATTACTGGAATTAGTATGTCGTTCAAGTAAACGAAATTACATATGTATTTTCTTTTGAAGTCAGATACTCCTTAAAAAAATTCTTGTTAATATTCATTTAAATTCAAAATCAAAATACATATACATAGATATAATATATAGAACTAATTTATATAAGCAATTGAATAACTTATTAAATGCGATTAAAGCCATTTTTATCTAATATTTTATATATAGTATTTTATAAACAGGAACTAAGAATTTTTATCTTTCGGAAACCTAACAACGATAAAAATGACAGTTACATAGATCTAATTTAGTTTCTGTCTGGAGTTTCACGCGAACGATATTTGATTTCATTAAGAATAAAATGTATAGATACTCTTAAAATAAACTGTTTAATATTCGAAGTGGTAAATTATGTTGTTCCTCCTCAATTTCTTAGAGCAAAAGTTTACTCGATGTTAGGAACGATATTTAAAAAAATTCTATTTTGAAAATTCTTTTTTCATCAAATAAGTAAACATACGCGAAAACAATCGAAAACTGGGTAACGTTAACTAGACTAAAATATTTCTTTTTTATAATTATTTCACTCATCTCCGTAAAAACTCGGGTAAAGTTATGTACATTACATAGACCTAGAACCGAAGTCGAAGGTCTTCAGGCCCTGGGGTAACAAAGGAATGGAGGCCCCCGAATAAAATGATCCATATTTTATTGGTAGTACATATAAACTTCTAATCAAGTATAATATATATACCAATGTTATATCGATTGAAGTAAACAATACAATTATGTTTAAGACGTATTGCAGGTAAAAATAGAGTTAAAAATGTATCGATTAAAAATATTTTTTTTAACAAAGATAAATTAGAATCATGTATAACGTTTAAAGGCGACGTTGCTTTTTTAATTATTAATTTATTTACAAGTTAATATAGCAGAGAGGTTGACGGTGTAACAGAAAAAATATATAATCAAACCTTAATTGTTGGTTTTCGTTAAATGTCGATTGACTCTTTAAAATTTGTAACCAGTAAAACAGACTCTAATCCTGGCTTTCTAGTCAGAAGTAATATCAGAAATTGCAGATTAGATTGTTTTTGTTAAAGTTGATAAAATTGGTATCATCCATAAAGGAAAATTAAGGATTATTCGTTATATCATTCGTTCTGCTTTCGTGTATTGTATTTATTCTCACTGCGGGTGTTTGAAAACAGCTTGTCGCAGCTCGAGCTTACAATGCTTTAGCGCGGGATTACCAGCGGGATGCTGCAATGTTAATTAGCTCACTGACGCTCCGGTTTCAAACATAACGACCGAATCGAACAAAAACGTTGCGGATAAATTGGTAAATAACATTTTATGCCTAAAATAATACATTTAGAAACAGTCAAAAGAGAACATTTGGGAGATTTATCTGGGGGCTAATTATGGTGAACTATCGGTGTCAAAACGCCACAGTCTGAATGGAAAGGGACGTTTTACGAAAGGTCTTCTAATTTCGAAAGTTAATGTTTTTTTTTTTTAATTTTGAATTTGTCTTCGCTTCTTGAATGTTTGTCCTTTCACCGTCACATTGAGACAATGACAAGGTTTTGACTATGTATTTCCGACTCATTTTACGCTTAAAAAAGTCACGTAATATTAAAATAGTTATATACTTAATATTTAAATTAAACTAAACTAGAAATAAAATAAAGATGTTTTTAGTAAAATTAATTAAACTAGTGTTAGCTCCATATATTGTACATATAATTATTTGTGCACTATTTGTAATTTAACATAAAAATACCACTTCGTACAGATATAAATTAGATGTTATGGAAGGACATAGAGTTTTTGTCGCGAAAATAAAACTTGGAAGGGTTAAAATAGGAGATTAAAATTTGCATGAAGAACCCACTATTTCTCAAATAAACATAATCTATTCAAAACTATGCTTCTACGCGGACGAAGTAACGGAAACCAACTCGTCCCTTTAAGTGTTAATGTTTTTAATCTATAGCTGTATATTTTTAAAGTTTTTTATTACATCCCTTTGATTTTCATAATTTGTATAATTTCATTATTTTATTCACTGATGTTTATGGTTTGCTTCGCTCCTATGAGTCATAGCGTGATGTAATATATCTATAAACATCCCTAATAAACGGGCTATCCAACGCAAATAAAATTTTTGTAATCGAATTAGTATTTTTAAAGATTACCTCCCACATACAAACATACAAACGAGCTTTACCTCTTTATAATATAAAGCTTAGATTGGCAGAATGTTGGCATTAGTAACGCGGATGCACGTCATATTATAAGAAAAAAAAAGATTATTTTATACTCGTCTATATTTACCTTATGTTTGTCAAACTGTATCTCCCTTAGCCAGGGGTCAAACAGCAGTTTGTCTGGCTCGATATTGACGGGGCTCTGTCGCCGGCCTTTGTTGCACATGCTCCATTGCGGGTTGATGAGACCCCAGAAACCGGGACCTAGAATAATTTTTGACATGAAAAATAATCTAATTTACTACGCAACTAACTTTATATTTCTTGTGGTATAACTTCCTTAATGTTATTTTAGAATAAGAATTATACCTATTATGAGGAGGAACGCCACGTTTATCACGTGGCGTTCCTCCTCATAAGAAGAAGAGTGCTAGATATGACTGTGGACGGTTATATTACCCGAGGTAGACCAAAGAAAAGATGGATGTATTGCGTAAAAGGTGACATGAGTAAGAAAGGAGTGAGTGTTGAGATGACGGCTGATAGGAAGAAATAGAAGAAAAGAACATGTTGTACCGACCCACATAAAGTGGGACCCAGGGCAAGAAAAAGAAGAAGAATTCAAAGTTAACCTGAACCTATTCAAAGTTTTCCTGTACTACATTGTGATTCTAATTTAAATAAACGAAAAACAATACTTCTTTTGATGATAAAAGTGCATTTAATGATTTAATTGTAACTTCAGTGGTAAATTCATAAAAGGGACAACAGTGGGACCCATAGACAATACTTTAATTATTATATTATTGCTCTTTGACCAACGTCATTGCACAATTCTGTTATTGAAACTAAACCTATGAAATATATCATTTCTTTCAAATATATTCGTTTTAGCTGGCTGTCACAACTCTTTTATAATCTGCAATTTTAAGCGTGTATTTTTTGTATATTTTCACTACACCTCGTATAGCACGTAAATTTGTAAATATCGAGAGTTATCACAATTATTTTTGTCCTAATTAATACAATTTGTCCATATTCAGGGTTAAGCTGTACGTCCTTCCGTCACCGTCAGATCATTTTTTAGGGTTCCGTACCTTAAAAGGAAAAACGGAACCCTTATAGGATCACTTTGTTGTCCGTCTGTCTGTCTGTCTGTCTGTCTGTCTGTCTGTCGGGATGTCAACCCTTTTTTCTCAGAAATGCATAGACGTATCATGTTGAAATTAATATCATATACTCAAGTCTACGATGACATGCGGCCGTGAAAATATTAAAGTTCTAAGTCAACGCAATCAAAAGATAATGGAAAATATGTCGTATATTTTGACCATTTCAGCGTTTTCGCAAGGGAATCAAAACCTATAGGGTACTTCCCATTAATCTAGCACGATGAAATTTGGCAAGAAGTAAGATCTTATGGTACAAATAAAGGAAAAAATCTGAAAACTGTAAATTTTTGTATGTATGTTTGTCTGTTTGTAAGTTTGTCTTTCAACCTTTTTCTCAGAAACGCGTGAAGGTAACAAATTTTTATCAACGTCAAGTACTCAGAGTTGTAATTACTAAGAGCTGTGAAAAAATCAAACTTCTAAGTTAACGCAATCAAAAGATACGGTCATTTATATCACGTATTTTAAGTATCATAGCGTTTTTAACGTTTTCGCAAGGGAATCAAAACCTATAGGGTACTTCCCATTGACCAAGCATTATGAAATTTGGCCAGGAGCAAGGTCCTTTAGTATACATAAAGGAAAAAATCCGAAAACTGTAAATTTCTGTTCGTGTGTCTGTCAGTCTATACGTCTGTCTTTCAACCTTTTTCTCAGGAACGCGTAAATGTATCAAGTTGTAAATTGATCAAGCGGAAAATATATTAATCTTAGAATTAAAATTATATGTACTTGTAACAAATTAACATAGAAGTTGACCATGGTCAAAAAAACAATTTTACAAACACTGAGAAGAAATTTGTATCAATACGAAAACATTAAAAAGCAGCAAACCTTTATAAACAACGCAATGCAATCTATATATCGCAGCTAACAAAATGATAGCGCGATGCAGCGTACAGCTAATGCCATCTATTACAACATTATGACATTAACTGTGATATAATTCTGCTCGATTAATAAAATTTTTTATTTTAATTATTATTTAGACGCGCTAAAAATTGTAAAATAAACTTTTCATTTAAAAGTTTTATCGTCGATTTATAACGTCATTACGTAATTAACATTCAATATAAGAGCTTCACGCGATTTGATTTAAGTACTCGTATTGACTTAGTACGAAAATTTTAAAATTAAATTCAAACAGATCGAGTTATTTAATTTACTTATTTATCTACACATATAAGTCTTCTGGTTATTAGTAATATAATTAGTTATTTATAAATAAACAATTAGTTTTGTTCGAACTAATTATTTTCGTCTTGGCAACACTAATATATATTTCGATATTTTGATTGATAATGTAAATCTAAATATTTTACGAACGTAGTGCAGGGGTATTGGAGTGTAGTAGAATATAAATAAAAATAAAACTAGAATAAAATATAATATAATTATGTTGTTAATGTCAAAGTCAACAAGTTAGTTCATTGAAATTGTCAAGAGATGGCGCTAGGTGTATCCTGAATCGCGCTATAACTTTTTTTTTGAAAGTATAAGGTGCATTAGTACTTAAAATAAAATTTTGTGTTTCCATGGATTGCATCCATGATTGTGTTTTAAATTAAAGTGCTCCTAAGTAGTTTCAAAATAGTTTTTGGGACGTGATCCATATTTACATAATATTTGATTATATTTAAGCGACTTCTAAAAAGGAGTGTTTTCAATTCGACCTTGTATTTAATTTTTTTTTTATGTTTGGTCGCCGATTACGCCGCCATTTGGGTACCGATTTTCAAAATTTTTTTTTTGTTTGAAAAGGTATACTTCCAAGGTGGTCCCATTGTCTTCAGGTCAGGATCAGATGATGGGATCCTGGAGAAATTGAGGGAACTCCTCAAATATTATAGGCAAGCGTATACCGATTTAGGTATTTTTGATAGTAACTTATGTTGGAACTGATGATGAAGACCACAAATGGCGTAGATGGGTTAGTCTTATATAGATTTCTATAAGTTTGTACGGAACCCTCGGTGCGCGAGTCCTACTCGCACTTGACCAGTTATTAAACATTTGAAGAGCATCATATTTAGAAGATTGGAATTTTCATCGGATATATTTTTATTATGTCAGATATTCTAACCATTAAAAAACTGGCGAAGCATTATTGTCGAAGAACTTAGCTTTAGACTACTGACTACAGCTTGTATAAGGTTTGACTGAAAAAGTGCTACACTTCTACAGAAAATTGACGTAAAAAAAGAAGCATTATAGAGGAATGTTATCCTCTCCTATCCTTTCTTTTTGCAGTATATTCGCCTTTATCTATTATTTCTGGGCCTCTCTGGTCATACAAATGTTTAGGGGTGGAGATTTCTTTATCAGGTGGACTGTTTGCTTATTTTCCAGCTGTATTGCATTAAAAAAGCGTCAATCGAGTTATGCATGATCAATAGTGTAGACATATCTGTACCAATAAGAGAGAAATAGACAAAGATTTTTATTGATTTTTTTTCTCATTTTATCATTTTATACCATTTGATAAATCAATCAATAAAATAAACAAATCAAGCTAAGGATGTCGCACTATCATTTAGCAGTACATTGATATATTATCAACATGTACATTAGTATAATGACCGAGATAGCAACAAATGGCGTGTGAACCGACACTCGTTAGTCAACGACTGAATGATAATGACTGTCATAAAATCTTAACGTACGCAATCGTTAGTTATGAACTGAACTTCCCTTGATGACGTTTGAAGATTAATCAATTGGGCGAGAATACATTTGTAGGTATTACTCTCGTGAGCGATACGAAGTCTGTAGCGTAATAACAGATACGTAGTAAATAGCTACGAAAGTTGTGAATATCAAAAATAAGGCGTTGACAGTCAATTCTTTCAAGTTGAACGTAATGAGAAATAACTTATGGAAATCAATACGAAAGTCTGAGAGCAAAAGTTATAAGTGTAATTTTTGCCTTAGAGTTGTTTTTGACACTAAAATATTAGGCTCTACGATATAATGCTTTCGTCTCTTTTTAGGCAAAGATTTTGATTTCGTCAATAATTGAATGATAATGACAGCCATAAAATCTTAACGTACTCAATAGTTATTAATTTAGCTTGATGACATGTTCATAAAGAGATTTTCTCTATTCATTACAGTTGTTTTTGTTGGAGGCAAATATTTTAGAGTAAGTTAACGACTGATTAAAATTGAGTGTTTTATTTATCTAAACTTGCTTTGATGACGTTTCAACAGTAATAATTGGAGTGGTTGTTAATAATTCAATATTAGGCTGTACGGTGAATTACTTTTACTTTTTCGGGAATTAAAAGATTTTAATGAAAGGTATGCCTGTTGATGGCAATGACAAAATGAAAATTTCAAAAGATATCAGTACAAAATCTCATAGTCATATAAAACAAATATGAATTTAAAATAATTAACACAAAAAATTATAATATATAAACAATAAATTATCAACTACTGATGATAACGATCTTCTTGTTTAGTATAGAAAATAAACCCATACATATATCTTCTTGTTTAGTAAAAAAATACGACCCATTTTCCAAAAAAAATCTGTTAATTCTATTATAACCAAACTTGACAGGATCACTCTCTGGACTAATTTAAAGGTCGCCTAAAAAATCATCAAAATCGCTTACACCATTTAAAAATATATATGAAACAGATATATACACACGTATCGATGTTTCTAATTACATATATATCAGTGATTAAGTTAATATCAATCACAATACAGACATGTAATTTAAGCATTATGTACCACACAATTCGCATCAAATTTCATAGCCGAATAACTTTGTGCCACTAGGATAGTTTTAAGCGATGACGAGTCGAAATTCTCGTTACTCAAATATAAAAGCCTATTCAATACCGTTACACTGATATCGCACTGAATGGGAATTTGGGATACCGCGAAATTTGCCCATCATAGCGCACTGAGTCGCATATAATGTAATGTTCGAGTTTGTTTGCATTGCACGAAATTTTAAACGGATAATATAAAAATAATAAGTAAATTAACAGCCTGTGAATATCCCACTGCTGGGCTAAGGCCTCCTCTCCTATTAAGGAGAAGGTTCAGAGCTTAATCCACCACGCTGCTCCGCTGCGGTTGGCATTCGCCAACGCCATACATGTGTCAGAATTTCTCCCGGCACATGCAGGTTTCCTCACTATGTTTTCCTTCATCACCTACGCCAACGGATAATACATTAAAAGTAAACTGCCTTACTATAAAAAATTTAGCTAGACATGTCTTGAACATGGTTTTATTTCATCTTTTGTAGTAAGGCAGAAATTCGTTACCTCTTTTCATCCCTTCCCTTATTTCCTAGCCTTATTCATTCCTTTTTTAGCTGTCGACGCTTTAGCTGCTTCTCTGCTGCAAATGTCCATGGTGATGATTTAACATTAGGTGACCCAATTGCTCATTATAACAGCTATGGTATTGGTGGTAGAAACAGTCTACGATTTGCGCCTTGTTATAACAGCCGACTGCTCGCGTACCTCCTGATTCGTATTTTGCCAGTTTTTTTTAAATGAAAATTCATTAAAAACGAATGGCAAAATACGAATCAGATTCGCAAGATTGTTCCGTACTATTAACACCATTTGACAAGTTTTTAACACTTGTTGGGATATCTAACGTAATAAAAAACTATAAAAATTCTAAAAATTAAACCTACAAATATCAGATAGACGACTGAAAGACAGACAGTGGAATTTGTTTTGCGTCAAATTTGAAAACTCTTTTATTGATTTGGTTATAACCGTTTTTGTGTTTATTTAAACAGAAAAAAATACAAAATATGTTGCAAAATAATTTGGCTGAATATTATAAAAAACCTTTAATAGTGAACCTCACTTAAAATCATTTTAAATTAAATGATCATCATAGTTGAACACTTGTAACCGAGCTTACGGTAATGATACTGTCTTGTGTTCCTTGATGAAGAAAATTGGTAATCGTCTATCGTCGCATAATGGAAACACGTACTTAATGTAATGTTAGGGTACTATTGGCGAACACTATCGGTTATTCCCGGACCGTCATTACCGTTACATTAGCTGAATTTTTGTCATTGTCCCGGTAATGAGAATTGGATGTTGTAGTATTACGCTGAAAACTATTTTGATTAAACCATAATAATTATGGAATATTATTTTAATTATTGAATGGTTAACGCGATGCGGTATTGTGTGATAA
Organism: Hypolimnas misippus; assembly: GCA_037950945.1. Lineage (NCBI taxonomy): Eukaryota > Metazoa > Arthropoda > Insecta > Lepidoptera > Nymphalidae > Hypolimnas > Hypolimnas misippus. The sequence goes on from JBBEEQ010000014.1 coordinate 8,088,291, forward strand.
TTTTTGATGTATGTTTATGTGATATAAATATTTCTATAATTATATTTATAATTGTTTTATTGAATATACAATTAGCAGATTAATTTGAGATGAAATTAAAATTTGATAGCCTCATTATTAGTTTGCGCAAGAAAATAGTTTTAAACGTTGAAATATTTTATTTTAACTTAAATTTAACACTTGTTGGGATATCTGACGTAATAAAAAACTATAAAAATTCTAAATTGTTTTGTGTCTTAAATTTATATTTTATTCGCATTCAACGTATCAAACTACTTTATTACACAAAGCAAACGAATTTCATTAATTCATTGTATGTACATCAAATCCAAATAAAAAGTATTTTTGAACTAAAATAAGTCCAAACAAAAAGGTAATGATTACGTGCGATAAAACACATTTTTATTTTTAGCTTCCGGTAATGATTTTTCGTTCACAAATTGCTATCTAAAAATGTTATACGAAAATAGGTAACTAAGCGAGGTGGAATCATTGGGATGGTCTATTCAATATAATGATACGGGCGAGCGAACTATCATTAAGATGCTATCGCGATCATTTCGGTGTCATTACCCTGTTATTTTGCGTGGCCCGATTTTTCGAGTGTATTCTTGACTATCGTACTTGTAATGATACATATTTGTGACGGGTTATGTAAATGTTAAACACTATTGCTACTACACGCTATATTCTGACAGTTATAGGCGTCGTTTAAGTGTAATAATGGCTCAAACTGTCAAAATGTTGCATGTTTCGATAGCAATAGTTTTCTGCAATTAGTAATCTAAGCAATAATTTTTTATCTCACTTAGCTGTATTGCGATTTGATATTTTTATTGGATAACATCGATAAAGACTAAAATCGGTAAATTTTGTATTGTGTGTGTTTTTAACTTTCAATTTCCCTTTAGATTCTCGTCTTTATCTCCTCTGAGTATTTCAGCTATGAACTACTTTTCTAATAAATTATTTTGAATTTGGAAAGGTATGCATATATACTGATTTATTCAAAATTTGTCACGATAATTCTCTTAGCTATTGTTATTCTATATTTGAATAATAATCATTCAAAATTAAAATCAAACGAATTTATTCAAATTTGAAATTAACATCAAATTTTTTATTTTTTCACAACAAACAAATGAATTAATAACGATTTTTACTATCGATAGATTGCGATTCGATTTTCTGTCGTCTATCCTTCACTAATATAAAGATCAAATGTACACTCGATTATTCGAATGAGATGGCTGACGTTTGTATATTTGTAATTCGATTAGCGTCATTTACGGCGATGAGTGTCCAATCGGATGATCATAGCTTGATTAAAGAAGGCTTTTAAGCCTGAAACATATTGTCGGACATGAAATACAATTGCTATTGGTGAATATGACTTACACTATTAGTTGAAAGAGGTACACAATATTACTAAATAATTAAAGTGGATTGCATATTACGTCCAATAATATGTTTCAGACTTTAGCCACTAAATGTCCTTTTCACTTAAATGAGGAGCAATCTTATGATATTATGCTATTTATTTATGAATCATATTATATATTATAAACTGTTTACCTGAAATGCCATCGTAGGTCCACCATTCTTCCCAGCTACCTGTTATATCTGAAAATAAAAGTTTTATAAATAATCTAATTATAATAATAAAAAGTCTAACTGAAAAAAAGTTTTTACACAATGAGTAGTTAAGTAAATACAAATTTAATAAAATAAATACTTTTCATTCTTAAATATTCATAAGTTAGTATAAAACTAATATTTAAAAGAGAGAGCGAATTTTACATGTACGCAATGAACTTCGGAATTAATATGGCATCATTTGAAATTTGTATTATTCTATATAGATAATCAAAGGCTATACTTAAAAATTAAAAAATATTTTTTTTATTTTTTGTACCATTTGAAAGTTACATTATTCTAGATAATCAAAGGCTCTGTGTATATACGTAAATTATTTTAAAACATAATTTACATTAACGCGAACGAAGCCGCGGGCAGAAAATAGTAATAAATAAATTACCTCTGACTGAGATGCATAGCAGTGTGAGTGTGAACAGACATTGCCGCATCGTGAGGATGCTGCTGTCACGCAGGACCCCGCATTGGGAATATCACGCCTGCAACAAGATATATGGATATATGGACGTTGATAAGCAATACTGTGTCAAGCCACACGTACTTCATTTTGAGAAAATGGCGTCTAAAGATGTCTATTCTTAACAAATATGTTTCAAGAAGTATATGTATATCCATCTTTTATTTTATTTTTTGATAAAAGGTATAATTAATTTAAATCAGACTGATACATTTAATATATTATCTAATAAAAAGTTAGTTAAATATTTGAGATTATTGTATTAATTGCAAAAAATGGAACGCACATGAAATTCGAACCAATTAATTACGAATTTTTTTTCCGCACTTATGTAATTAATATGACTACAATTTTTTTTTATAATGTTTAATAGGTGATGTAGTATCAAAATACATCAATATCTGCGAATTTGACTTTTTGTGGGTTCACACATTATTGCTTATCAGCATCCATATGGCAATAATGTGTCAACTCACAAAAAGTGAAATTCGGAGTTATTGATATATTTAGATACTGCATCACCTATTTAACATTATTCAATAAAAAATAAAATCATATAAACTAAATAAGTAGGAAGATTTAGATAGATAGAAGATTTTCTTAATTAATTGTTTCGAATTTCAAGGTCAATTGTTTGTAATTACAGTTAATTCTTTCAAGTGGTAATGATGAAAAGTAACTTATGTTAATCTTTATGAAAGTCTTAGAGCAAAAGCTATAAGTATAATTCTCGCCTTAAACTACCTACTATTATTATCTCACACAGACACGCTGGCGCTAACGGTTGCGGGTTCGATCCCCGCTTACGGAAAACGTCTTTATTGGCCATATGGATGTTTGTAGTGGTCTGAGTGTTTGTGTTCGTGTTGTGCATGTTAGCGGACCCGACACAGGATCATAAGATGCTAATGGGGGCCGTTGAGTGTGACGCGTTTATTTATTTATTTGATTATGTTGCTTTCCTTAACATTTAAAAGTAAAATTTTAAGAACGATTCAATGTATTATATCAAGAATATGATAAAAAAATATTTTATGTCACAACACAATTATTGGTTAGTAATGAAACAAAATTATTAAAAATGGAAAGGTCAAGAAAAACATTTCGGAGAAGGAAATTTGAGTAAATTATTAGTTATTATTTAACATGAATCCCATTTCTGAGATTTGTTTTGTAAAAATTATTACCAAAAGAAATATGTTTAGTGAAACGACTTAGTCGTTCTCATCACATCAATGTGGTTAAAAAAAGTGTATCTCAGACAATTTTGTTAAGAAATTATACAATAAAGAAACAGTAATTATCCAGCATTACAGTATCTGTCGCGGATAGCGGGGGGTCTTGAGATAAGGGGTTTCCTTCTTTCGAGAGATCTCTGCTTTATGAGCCTTGTTGGGTGTAGTTACCTTATCTACTTTGTGATGCCCTTTGCTGGGCACAGTTCGTGATAAATTACGATTGTTATACATTGTGTCTTTCTATAGCTCCTTTTCTCTTTTTAGTACAAGTTGTTAGATTAAATACTTTTCGAGATTCTGTCTGTCTTAATTGATATATAATATAGTTTCTTGAATTCGTAATAATTTTTAAATTATTTAAATTTATTTACACAGTTTTTAAAAGACTTCTTTAAAAAAGGAGGTTTCTTATTCGTAGTGTATGGTATTTTTATTATATATAGAGCTAAGTCACTTATAATCTTTTTATAACGATTTAATTCTTTTTAATAGGAAATGAAATTATAATGTAAAGGGCGAATTTAGTACGTACGAAGTGAACTCAACAACACTGATAATTGATAGGTCCTATAGAATTTTTATCAAAATCGGTTCTGTAGTTTGTTTTTTTTTTCAGTCTGTTCCTTAGTGTTTTAAAGTATTAGTTTAAATTAAACAGTAAAATATATATAAATATTTTATTGATAAATATGTCATTTTTTCTGCTCTAGAACTCAAGAATCTTAAAATTTTTCTTTGTATGTATTCTATTGGATTTAAAAATTATAATAGAGTAATGTAAATAATAAATACTATAACATCACAATATCATTTAATTTCGCGTTTTTATAAAATTAAATATTTATTTTTCATTAAAAACATCAAAACATTTTTCTATCATAAAAATAGCATCAAATTAGTAAGTAATAAAACTGACACTGTATAACATTAGTAAGACGTATAAGCTAGATTCGATTCACCGCTTCATCTCCCTATTTTCGGCTTGTCGCCAAAATGGCGAGCCAGGGTGTCTGTGACTATTGCAACTTAAATATATTTTATTTACTTTTATTATATGAGAGTTACACTTTAAATAGTAAGTTTCGTAATTTATAAAAACAAGTTTGTAACTTGGTAACAGTAACGAATTAATTAGTTACAAAAGTTATGCTTATCAAAAATAGGAGTTAAGGAGGGAATAGGAAGTAAGGAAAGGATCTTCTGTGAGAGTGTGGTACTGCCCCAATCGAGCTGTAGTCAGTTCTACCTCAATTACAATAATACCCATATATAAAATATAGCATATGACCATTTGGGATAATGTGTTTTTCAAATGGTATCTTAATTTAAAAAAGTTTAAGTGGTTCCAGAGTTTACTTCGCATATACACAATTCGCTATCATTTTATCGTATTAGTATACATTTTTATATCTAAGTTCCTTCATAAAAAAAATCAGTTTGTCTACAATCTTTGTCGGGACTGATAGGAAAATATTTCATATGTAAAATGTATAAAAAAACATCAAAATCAAGCCGTTTTAGAGTTAATTAGGAACATTCATAAATCACACTACGATTTTTATAAATATAGACTAAATTTCTATCAAAATTGGATTATTATTATTATTTTATTATATATATTACTATTTACGCCATTTTCAGTGTGAACTTAGAATAACGATTGTAACATTTTCGTTTCACGATCACCCCTTATATCTCAGGCACCCCTCGGCGTCGCGGCGGCGGGCGCCGCGGAGTCTGCAACTCTGCGTCCGATAAACACGTACATATCAACAATATTTTATTGCTCGATTCGTATTTTTTAGCTATATTAAGGTTTTAGCTTGATTTGCTTGTATCCATTAAATTATACGTTTTTTATATTTATATATGTAACTAGTTGTCCCTCACGGTTTCACTCGCGTTCATGGTTATTGCTTCGCTACTATGAGTCGTAGCGTGATGTAATATAGTAACCTTCCAAAGTTTACCAAAATTGATGAATGACTGGTAGGAATCGGTATTTAGCGATAAAACCATCTATTCGTACATTAAATGTATAGTGTTAAGTTATACTTGTAAAATTTATTGAAAGTGGAGTACAATAACGTATATTCTCTGTCTCTCTATTATAAATGTAAAACCTATCCGTCTGTCGTTTGTTACGTTTTCGCGCCTAAACGGCTAAACGAATTTTCAATGAAACCAATAAAGAGCTATTTTGATAAAGATTGTACTTTGGTGAACATGGACTACTTTTTATCGAAAAAATATAATCTTAGCATTACATAAAACATATCAAACACATTTTACATTTATAATATTATATACGTATATAATATAGATTTTTATTGACATGAATTCATTTTTTTTCTCTTTTTAACTGATGTAGAGCGTAATGACTACAGCTATATAGTTGGCTCGACTGAGGATGTACTTCACTCTTACTAAAGTCTGGCGTGAGTAGCTAATGTTTTTGTAAAGTTGCGCTTCGCACGTTGAAAGAGCAAGAAGTCTAAATTATCTATTAATTAAATACATATAGAATTTAGTACATTATTTAAACTTACTTTTTATTGACTGATTCGTTAATAAAAACGGGTGAAACATGTATAAAATGTTTAAAAATTTCTATATTAAAATTCATTTTTTTTGTTATAAACGGTTCTCACTGACCCCGTGACACATAGTCGTTCGGTCAAAGTGACACGTTTTGTGCGTTTAAACTGAACTGAACAAACAGGGACTATGAAATAACAATTTACACAACTTTTTAGGTGATTGTGTAAAAATTTATCTTTAGTTTTAATCTATAAAATTATAAATGTGAGTGTAACTCTAATTTGGCCGTTGGTTATCTGTTCACGTCTAAACTGTTCAATCAATTTTAATGAATTTTGGTGTAGATATAAATTTGACCTTGGAAAAGATGCTACTCTTTTATCGCGAAAATAAAACGTAAAGGATGTGGAATAGGGGATGGAATATTCTATGTAATAAAATTGCCGTAACTAATTATGGTTATAGTTTTTAAGCCACTTAATATGATGATATAATTGTGCAGAGCCGGATCTAAGAGAGCAAGAGCCCTATGGACTCCACAAGAAATTTGTCTACGTATTCTTTTACTTTTTACTTTTTTTGTTGAATAGTGATTAATTCTTGATATATTATTTTGTGTCCTAAAATAGTGAATAACTAGATTGTTTTACTTAGAATGTTTTTTCAGTTTATAATATAATTAGAAATCTAATATTTGTCTCTATAGGTAGTTGAAAATCGACTAAAAATAAAATGTACATAATAACGAAACATCTAATTACGTACACTTTTATTAAATCCATCACACACACTGAAATATCTCAAAGAAATAGAGTCAAGAAAATCTTTTTAAGGCAAAAAAAAAGAATTTTCTTTCATGCGTAACATTAACCATACCATCGTAAAAAATAACAAAATACTCATTAATTCGACTTTTCCATAACAGAGGTATTATGAAGCATTTGTAAAAGCATAAATCTTAATGCCTTTATTTATGGGATTTGAGACTCTAAACTCATTTGAATAAGGTTTATAATCTTTCGATGGCCGTAGTCGTTAAAAGCGTACCCATTGAAACAGGAAGTTAACAGCGGTTCGTAGACAAAGCTCGTTCTTTGCCGGAAGTGGGTGTATCTACGTACGAACTGATAAGGTAGTTATTTTCAGACTATTAATGATTTTTTTTCTTCGTATTTTTATTACGTTTAAACGTGCTGTTTTCAAAGTGTACCATTATATTTTTAGTAATTTCAATTGAATTGTATGGCTGTTATTAGAACTGTTTTAATTTAAAGGTTTATTTTTTAAGGTCTTTTATACTTTCATACAAAAATATATGAACATTTTTATGCCCAATATAAGTGATCTAAAAGCAAATTAATTAATAAACAACGCTTCGCTTCAATAAATTAATTAATAAAGGAAATAAAACAAAATTCGTCTTGTATATCTTTATATTTGACACTTTATGTTCATGTTAAAAATGTAGTCAACAGACAACAATCAGACTTTCATGTATATATAGGGCATGTGTAAACAGCCCCTAATGCTGTCTTATTTAATAGAAATTCAGGCGACTGTCTGAGACGACGCGTCGCGACGCCACGGCGCCGCCCTGGCGGGAAACTGCAGCGGGACTTATCAATAATATTTATTGTTTATTTTTTAGAGTTCCGTATCTGAAGGGTGGTATCGAAACTCTATTACTAAGCTTTCGATATCTGTGTGTCCGTCTGTCAGCGGGGTGCATCTAATGAACCGTAATTGGTAAAGAATTGAAATTTTTACAGTGTATGTTTTTTTTTCGATTCTTTAATAAAAAATATAAAAATCCGACCAAGCATGAGCAGACTTTTATAATGTTTACATATTGTTATAGCGACTCTCTTGATTATTTAACATATTTAAAATTAAAATAGTGTTATAATATCTTATACGGTGTTACGGAACTCCTCTTGTGTGAGCTAGACTCGCACTTGATCAATTTTATTTAAGTGCATTATCTACTTTAGAACATATGAAAAATGTGTTTTACTTTATAAAATATACATACAGGTTTAATGTATATTTATTAAAATATTAAAAAAAAACATTAATTTAGTTCATACATACACGAACCTGTCTGGCCTTTACTTGCTGAAAGGCAGAATCGATTTTAGTACAATATCATAAATCTTTCTAGAACCTCTTTGCTTAAACAAAAGACAGCTTATGCTAATAGAGTCGCGTGCAAAAACTACATTTTTATACTTTTAAAATAAATTCAACTTCTCGTATTATACACTAAGTATTTTTATATTTTTTATTAAGTACAAAATACTGATTCAGTCATAGAACAGAAAGTTATAGAAATGATATAGAAGTGTTATTCAAAGAATATAAATTCGTTAAAATTATATTTAACAGAAAAATATAATAATAATAAAATATTATATTGTATAACATCATCATATTTATGTTCCTTATTAGCAGAAATATATATTAATTATAAAAAGCAAACAACAAGAATTTATGAAAATTTTATCTATCATTGTGGTAGACACTGTATCCCACTAATAGCTCATACAAGAGCTGACTCGACCAGAAAACACTACACCATTTAAAGTTGTATAGCTGTGTTTCGAATCAGAGAGCCGACATGCTGACCTCCTCTTGTTAACCCTTCCCTTACACCTTCCCTTCGTGTTTTATTCCTTTTTTAAACTGAAAATGCATATGTTTCTCTTGTGATGTTGCGAAATTTTCATAGGCGATGATGTCTGCAGCGGCTTCTCTGCTCATTATTTTTTTATAAATAACACTTAGAAATTTAAAAAAAAATGAACTGCCTAATCACAACATTTTGGACTACAAAATCGATCAAACTGATTAGGCAATGAGAAGTCACAACGGTTTGGTGACGTCACATACCCTTCGATAGTCCATGATAGAATACGAATCCAATAACCTCACTTTAATGTTACGCCAGTTAGGCTTCAGGAGATAACAATGGAATGAACATACATACCCACATACATACATGCGTGCGAAAAATATTACTCTCCGTCTATATCAGTCGGGTAAAATACATTAATATTTGAAGCTACACCCAATGATGGTAGTATGTCAATGGCATTTCCAATAACCTCAAGATCTGAGGATCCAATACATTTGTCGGTTGACACTAAAGAACCGTATCGGATTCCCCCATACGAAATACAAATAAAACATGTGGATGTCTGTGACACCGTTAGCTTGATTTAGTTTTATTATATGCGTTTAGAAACGTTGCTATATTAACTTCGAATAACTTAAGGTGTAAAAATAATTAATTGTTAACACGTCACGTTAATATTTTAAATCTACCTGTGGTATGTGAGAAAATATTTGCTAAATCCTTTTAATAATATGAAAATAAAAACTTGTAAAAAAATAAATAGCCTCGACTTTAAAAATTTTAATAAACAAATAAGGACATTATTAAGAAGTAACGAGTCGAACTAAGATTTAAGAAAAAAACTATAGAGAAATTATTACTTTTAATGACTCGCTACGAGCATATCGTGTTGAGTAGTCTAGCAGCATTTTTGGACATTGGGTTATTTCTTTAAAAAATAAATACTGGCAACAGCAATCAGCGAGTAAAATTAATAATAGCTGAACTGGCGAAATTCGTACTGCCCGTAATGCTGTAAACTTATTAGCCATTTCATATACAATTTTCTTCACAATTTTTTCGCTTAAATAGTTAGGTATTCTGCTATTCTAAGCGGAGAAAAATCCGACAATCCAAAGAAATATAAAAACTGGTGCAACCGTTATTCTATACTAACATTATAAAGAAACTATTCTATAGTAGAATTTGTTTGTAAGTTTGTATGTAATCTCTGAAACTACCGCTCTAATGCGATTTTTTTCTGTGATGGGTAGCCTGTTTATTTTGGAATATTACAGGCTATATTACATCAGGTTACGACTCAAAGTAGCGATGCAGTAACCGCGAATAAAGCAGTGAAGGACTACTAGTGAGTTAACTCAAACTCAAACTCAAAATATACTTTATTCAAATGGGCTTTAACAGCACTTTCGAATCGTCAAGTTACATGTCATATTTTCATTTTTGATTTTTATAAAGCTACCACCGGTTCGGAATGTAGTCTCTACCGAGAAGAACCGGCAAGAAACTCGATAGTAACTCTTTTAAAATCATTTATACATAATGTATTTTTATTACATTTTAATTATGTTATCCGGATAGAAAATCAACGCTTATCAAATCTACGCCTCTTTGTCAAAATATTCTTGTATGTATAATATGCTTTATTTATTAAAGATTTTTTAACGTAGGCTTTAAACTTATTAAGTGGCAAATGTAAAACTGTTTGCGGGATTTTATTATAGATGCGAATACCAAACCCCAGAAACGATGAACTGACTTTATGAAGACGAAAGTTTGGTATGAAAAGTTTTTTTTTTCTTCTAGTGTTTACACAATGCCTGTCACTGTTCTTAGGATATTCTTATAAATGGTGTAACAAATCTTACTTTGTTTTATTTTAGATATTTTTATTATAAAGCGTATGTTACGCGTCGTTGTAACTGGCGGTCTAATGCAGTAGCAAGTACGAGTATGCGAGTTAATTTAGTTGAGTGGATTTGTCCTGCACTGTCATCGCTTGTTTATCGTCACACAAGCAGCGAGTTAATGGTATTAAAGTTTGTATTATTGTATTCAGAACGTCCGGGGGGTTGAGGATAATTTCTATGAATCGCTGTTCGCGCAACTCCATTCGGAATTTTTGTACTGTAGTCTAAGAAAAGGATCTAGGATAAAATTCCCTGTATAGGTATTGTATTGCTTGCGGTTTTTATCGTAAAATAATATATATTTATATAAAATAAAGCCTAAGCCCATAGAATAATATACCATTCAATTGGTACCAGAATTTTTATAATGAGTTCAGATGTACCGGAATTTACTTCGCATATGAAAATGCTGTCTTTATTATATTAGAATAGATGTATACATGTATACAGAATATCAAAGATTTTAATTAGTCTTTACTTTCTCTGTCAGTAGACAATACATTGCAACTTATGAATATAATTAATATTTGAAATTAAGGCTCTTGTAAATAAACTTTATGTACAAACACCAAAGGGATATTTTCTTACAGTTTTAGGTGTGTCTAAAATGATTTAATAAAAAAATACGTACAAAGATAATTAATTATATTTCAGTTTTATTATATAAATATAATTATTGGAATGTCGAATGCAATTTTTTTTTCTCAAAATTATGCAGGTTAGCATGGCTGGTTATAATAATAAATTGATCTTGAACATCACAATAAGTAGACATGCAAAATTTTATAGCATAATAAGTAATTCCTCGCGAATATCAGAATGAATCTACGTACAAAAATGTTCTTAACCGTTTTAAACGTTGTTCGCATGTTTTGCGCGGTTTTTGCGTAACGACGCGTCATCCGGCCGACACCATTTAATTTCCTTTATTGTTATAAAACAGACATTTCGGCGAAATTTTTTTGTAACGACACGGCCTAATGAACCGTTTTCATACGCAATGTTTAGATTAGCAAACATTTTATGTTATTCAATATTTCCTTATTTTTAATGTATTCAGATTAAAATGTTTGTTTTAATATTTCTATTGTTCTATTGTTTGGCCATTCAACGGGGTAATGCTGCCAGTATTTTAGGAACTTTACCTAGATGCAGTGGCTTGGATGAAGTCTACAATCTTTTGTAATGAATTATCCCTTTTTTGTATTATTTGACTTTAGTTTATTGCTGAATTTGTAATTATTATAAATATTTAATACTTTTAAAGTCAACATTTATATTATGTAGAGTCTAATAGTAGCCTACTAACTACAGTTCTTACTCTAACTAATAGCTGACTCGACCGGAGCTCACTCTTACAGAAGATCGGGGTGAAATAGCTATATACATATACACTGTATACATTTATATAATATCTCCGAATTTGACCTTTTGTGGGTTGACACATTATTGCTTATCAGGATCCAAATATGCCATTTGAAATAATGATGATGAAATTACGAACCAACTTTTATAAAATAACTAGGAGTCTCCGCAGTTTCATCCGCGTGTGTTTAAGAATTTGATGTTTAACAAATTTTCAACCCTCTTTTTAACCCCTTAGGGGATAGATTTTTAAATATCATTTCTTAATGAACACTTAAAAACGTGCAAAATTTCACGTTTTTAGACCCAGCGGTATCAGCTCTGCGTTGATCGATCATTCAGTGAATATGTCATCCAAACAGTTTTGATTTTTATACATAGATTTCGACATACTAAAAAAAATCAGAGTTCTCTAACCGGTCTTAAAAAAAATTACATTAATATAGAATAAGGACGTCAATCCACACACCATCTTCACGTCAAATATAATTTATCTATATGTATTTTTATAGGATACAATACGTCGGTGTCTGACAATAACAGCGTGTAATCTCACCCGAGCACCTCAAGATGCCGGCCTCTATCTAATCCCGTATAATTAAGGTATAAAATATTAACTTCAGTACACTAGTTTATTATTCAATACCACGCCTCAGAGGCTACATGCATAGAATGATAGAAATTGTTCCACTGCATACAGTATAGTTCTTGGTATAAGATTATTTATCTGTACAGGTAAATAAAATTGACGTGTCTGTTTGTAATTTTGTATACAGCTTTTAAACTCAATGCATTTGGACGTATACACGGTACTTACATTAAAAAAAATAAATTTTTTGTCTATCTGTTTGTTCTGGCTAATCTCTGAAACGGCTGAGCCGTTTAACGGGACTCTTGTGCTTCAAGTAGGGAAGGTTAACATTATATAAATACGGGTGAAACCGGGGCCCAGGCTAGTATATAAATGCATAGACAGAAATGACCTTTGCCATTTATTTCTACACAATTTGAATTGTGTAGAATCATAAGATTAGAAAAGATGGAGACGCATTATATAAATAAAATAAAATATAAACAGTAATATTAGAAAATTTAAGTATATCTTTCTTGCGTTACCCATCTATACTAATAATATAAAGCTGAAGAGTTTGTTTGTTTAATTGTTTGCTTGAACGCGCTAATCTCAGGAACTAATGGTCCGATTTGAAAAATTCTTTCAGTGTTAGCTAGCCCATTTATCGAGGAATGCTATAGGCTATATGTTATCACGCTAAGACCAAAAGGAGCGGAGCACCAATGAAAAAATCAATGTTTCAAAATCGGGGGATATTTTCCTATTGCTTACGCTGCGTGCGCTGCGTAAACGGTTAAAGTTTCGCAAAAATCATGTAGGACAGAATTGTATGCCTTTAAAAGTTCTAAAAAAAAGTCCGCGACAGCATATGTCTATCTTTTAAGGTTAGCTCACTATAATCTTTTTTATGCTAACCAAATTTGTTCTAAAATAATGCATTATTAGCCTAAAGTAACTAATCCACGCGGACGAAGTCGTGGGCGGAAGCTAGTTTAACATAAAAATCAAGACTGTAGATTAAAAGCAGGTAGGCAAGAAATGTACAAAGCTCCAACAATTAATAACCAACGTTCTGAATGAGAAATTTCCTGATACTTTCTGTGCTAGTACCACAACATGTGTTATCTTTAACATAATATGAATAATATTCCTCGACTGTTTATAATGGGAAGTGAAAAGTTTCCATAGAACATTCCTGCGTACGAAAATATTTTTACCACATTAAAGAAACAAACATCACAAACAAACTTTGTTTTTAACGTTATACATTAGTTTAAAACAAGATATCGAACAGAAGTATCTGTTAGAATATTAATGGTGAAAAATTACAATAAATCGTCAATAATCTATTGATTTAACTTCATGTATCGTTTAAGAAAAACTTTGCGAAAAAATCTCCATGCATTGATATTTTTTTTTTATTTGTGAATCAATTCGCTGCGAACTTGCCCGAGCTAATATGTCTTTTCTAATACAAAACCCTAATAGGAAAATAAGGACCTTAATCCGACTCATATTCGATATACATGTGTCAGAATTTTTCCCGCCACAGGCCTTCTTCGCAATTATTAATGTAACAAATTATTGTATACTTATTATAACAGTAGTTCATTAAATTTTCACCTGATTTTAAGATTGACCACAGATAATCTCATCTCAATTTGACCACAGACTAAAACCAACCAGACCATAGACAAAATTTTAGTTTCACGTATTAATACATAGATTTTTAGCCTCATCGCGACCATCGGTTGGGATTGACCTATTAACAAAACCATCTAGATTCGAAAATCAAAATTGAACTTTTTTTAACAATTTCACTCTGAGTTTCCACACGGATTTCATTTTGAGAAAATGGCGTCTAAAGATGATAAACCAATTCTTCTTTCTCTTCTTTGTTTGAAGACGTATATATCCATCTTTTCTAGTCTATTTCGATGAAATCTATAGTGAATTAAAAGCAGATTAGTATAATGAAAAGTTTTATCAAATAATAAGTTTTCTAATGTAGAAGATTATTTTATATTGCAAAATATGGCCTACACTTCAATATTCGAAACGTTTTATTAAATAACATTTTACCGTATTTATTTACTTTAGATGACTTGAAAATTTTTTGAATAATGTTAAATACATGATGCACTATCAGAATACATCAATATTTCCAAATTCGACATTTTGTGGGTTGACACATTACTGCTTATCAGCATCCACATATAACGCTCAACGAATTCAGCATGAACAAAGAGCATGAAAACAGCTGCGTTAAATAAGCAACGAAACAATCCGGCTGCAATGGCTGTCGCTTAAATAATAAATATAATAGCGTCCCGCGGCTCGACACGCCTCGCCCTGAGTAATCACATCACGATGTACCTACTTATTACAGTACGAGTGCTCTATACTAAACATGGAATCATAAGGAACTAAATCTTTTCGGATATGTCTGTGGATCGTGTTGGGTCTCGTTGAAATGGTCTCAATAGATTATTGGGGTTTTTAAAATCTTCTAATTTATAAAGTAGATTATGTTTTTCTTCTCGGTCCGTGGTAGCTCAGCGCAATACTTTCTTTATATTTGGTAATATAATTAGAATAGCAATTGTATTTGTATAATAGGGTGGATATAGCTATGGATACACGTGTAACCATGATATAATTTTCTCATTCTACTAAATTTTAGATATTTTCTTAGATTTTTGTTAAATTATTCTTTAGCATTTTTCCAGCTGTTAATATTTGTACTTTGAATCTGACAGACCCTTTCAAATAAGAAAAAAACAATAAAAAAAAACGACATAAGCCTCATAATTTGAAGTCTGTTGAAAAGGCTCTATTCAAAAAATATTGAAATATGACACGACCACTTAAGCGACGATATATTTCACATAATAAAAAAATATAATTGGTAAAATGATTATGTCGCTGTTTGGGGTGTAATGTATGGTATTTATTATTATATTTATCTTTGAAACGAAATTGACTACAAATACTCATATAGATCAACGCTTATAAAGTAGCCATTCCAATTAAGTTTATCTTTTAAAGATAACAAAATGTTCGCACGAGTCATGCTTTCTCGTTAACCGCTTTGTACGAGTTAATAAGAATTAATTACGCGGGCTAATTAATGCCTTTAGCCGCGTAACAAGTAGGATTTGCTGCCTCATTCGACAGTAATTAATTTAACTTGTTAAATTTTTTTGGCTAGTCGTTATTAAATATGGATGCTGATAAGCAATAATGTGTTAACCCACAATAAGTCAAATTCGGAGATATCGATGTCTTCTAATAATACGTTACATATTTAATGTTATTAAAAAAAATCCAGTCATCTAAGCCAAATAAGCACGGAAAACTACAATAACTTCATGTTTTAAAAAAATTGTTATTAGATACATAGATAAAACATGAAAACCGATTTCTTTTCGTAAATACAATCGGTCTAAATATATAAACACGTCGTGACGTCGCGAAGTGACTCGTTCCGTCAGCATCAAAGTTATGTCGTGGAGTCGCCGCCGTGAAAATCTACGACAAACATCGTAAAAACTCACGATGCGTCGTGGCATCGTGTCATTTTATCCTACTATGGCAATGCTAAAAGGATGGATAATGATTTTGGCAACTACTGAACCGATTTTAATGAATAAGGAATCAAAATATTATATATCTAATAATGGCCCGAGTGATACAGGCTATATAAATTTTATATGAAGGAATATATTAAAGTAGTCATGCTGAAGCTTATAAAACTTTATATCTAGTTTCGGTTTTAAATAAAAAATCATGTCGCACGCTCAGTATTAAAGTGACCGAATTCAAAATCTGTCTAAACGAGTTAGCTAAGTTAGCAATCAGTAATTTAGTTTCATATAATTATGTGGTTCGTCTATGATTTTGGTCTAAATTTACGGCTGAAGTCCCAAGTGTAAAACGTCTTCACGTTTTTACGATGCACTTCGTAGATTTTCACGAGATGACTCCGTATTTTTCCACGGCATCGTAACGAGCCTCGGCGAAACGTTGTTGATTGTTGAACGATTATGTGTTCTGGCCTTAAAATACTTTTTCAGTGAGAACCTATACACATTAATCTTATCTCTAACTGGTGTTAAAACCGGTAATGTAAGGTAAGGCGTATATTCATGTTCGTGTTTATTGTTTTTCCAAGGCGTCCATGTAATAAAAACCGTTAACGGGCCGACCGGAATACTTTTAAATCCTTTTAATTTTTCCGTTTACAGTGCATTAGAATTTATACTCCATTATGACATAAAAAACGTATCGTAAGTAATAATAGTAATCACACTTAGATTCTTTGGTTATTGGCTTACGGTAAAGATTACATAAACATTTCTCAATATATAAGGTGATTTAATTTTCATTGTTAATTAAAGAGTCATTGTAATATACCTGCAACTTATTTGTTCTCTTTATATATTTCTCGTTTATATTCATCACAATTTATACAAAAAAATAGTGAACGCAATTGTTTGAAAAAAAATTTATATCCATATCCATACTGATAAATGAAATTGAAATGTCTCTTTTTAATTTTAAATTAACACTTTTTACGAAATAAATATAAAAATATATACGGTACTGACGTAAAAAATCAACTTTTAAAATTTTTGTCTGCCTGTCTATCCGTCTGTTTGTTTGCTAAAGATAGCTAATATCATTAGGAGTAAGTTAAGTTACTTTTCTTTTAAATTTTCTTTACTTTAATTTTTGAAGACGAAGTCACGGGCATCACCTAGTCATTAATATATTTTGATAGATAGCCATGCAGGTATCCACTTATACACAAATAATTAATCTAAATATGAATATAATAAGGAAAAAGCGTTTTTTAATAGGCGAAGTAAACATTGAACCTATTTTAAAAATAATGGTTTTACTTGAAAGGTATGTATTCTGGATAGTCATAGGCTATATTTTATATATATTTAACTAATACTTTAAAACTATATCTTAACGCGAGCAAAGTCGCGAGCTAAAGCTAGTCATAAAAACTCTATTTTGAATAAATAACAAATATGCATGGGAATAAATGGTAGGATCTCGTTATATGTATATAGGATCGTAATAAAATTACTATCACTTATATCAGTTATGTAAGTTAAAAATTAAATAAACCTTTAGAAATAACACAATAAATAATGTATCATTTAAACACAAACAATTTCTCTATATACCTTTTCTTCTCCTTATATACATAAGTTTTGTACAATAGAAAAAATAACTATATTAATGGTTTTTTAGACCATATATGGACGCTGATAAGCAATAATGTGTCAACCTATAAAATGTCGAATTTGGAGATGTTGATGTATTATGATAGTGCATCATGTATTTAACATCATTCAAAAATTCAAATCATCTAAAGTAAATAAATACGGAAAAAAGCTATTTAATGAAATGTTTCGCATATTGAAGTGTAGACCATATTTTGCAATATAAATGAATCTCCTATATTAGAAAAACTTATTATTTGATAAAACTTTTCATTATACCAATCTGCTTTTAATTCACTGTAGATTTCATCGAAATAGGCAAGAAAAAATGGATTTATACGTCTTCAAACAAATTAGTTAAGAATAGGTTTGACATCTTTGGACGCCATTTTCTTAAAATGAAGTCAGTGTGGCTTGACACATTATTGCTTATCAGCGTCCATATATTTGAATAACAACAAAAGATTTCTTAAAGGAAAAGTTTATAAGAAATCGTCGCGTAAAGATCAAATAACCGAACTTTGTTTGTTTGCACCCTTCAATAAAGTTACCTTGCGATGAAGTGGTGTTAAAGAAAAGCGAATTTAATTCAGAAGCCATAACTTTGTAAAAAGAGCACTCTTATACAAAGAGCCTCTTTACCATGACTGAGTCAAAAACTTCTTCTATCTAAACATTGATGTATATAAAATCAGATGCGGTAATATTAATTATTGTGTATTTATTATTCATGTACCAAAAGCGACATGGTAATACAAAGTTAAGCTTATCTCTAGAATAGCCACCAGCCACTCTCTTCCAGCCACCCTGAATTGTGATTAATATAAGCAGTGTGAGAGTGTAGGTACAACCTTAATATTAACGTTATAACATAACACTAATACAAATCGTAATATAAACATATGTAATACTGTACATGTATAAATATACATTAATACAAAAAATACACATACGTAAATATAAATATTAATACAAACTCGCACATTTATATACATACTATAAATAGGAAATTACTATTTCAAGACAACCTTTTTAATTTATTTAAAAAACTTACTGTTTTAAGTACATAAAAGCAGACACTCGCAATGACGTCTCCATATTGACAGTTTTTCTAAACTTACTCAACACTTATCGTTATTCTTTGGCTAATTCTGTAATATCTTTACATTTAGCATGCTATGTATCATTCTGATGTATAAGCAATACAGTAATGTTTCATCAAAATCTGATTAGTAGTTTTTGCGTGAGAAATTAACAAAAATCCATCTTTCCATCCATATTCACAAACTTTCTCGTTTATAATAGTATAATAAATAATAGGTTCTAGCTGAAGGGGAATGTGATTATTTATATACCACTTGCATTTCTTTCTTTAGTACACAAAATCAACACAACATAAAGCCATTTCAATCAAGAAACAAGTAATTAATTGAAAAAATCAAAAACCCGACTGCGTAACAATACCATAGAGAATCGTTACTAACCAAATTTAAATCGTCATATATTACAAACGGTAATTCTGATTAAAACGATACGAGAAACCTAAAAATGATTTTGAAATACCTATTCAACGATACCCTACTTAAAACAGTTCGTCGATTTTCATTTTTTCCTTTTTAAGCGTACATACATACATACCTACATTCATACATACATACATACATAGATACATACATACATACATACATACATACATACATACATACATACATACATACATACAGACATACATACATACATACATAGACTGATAAACACATTACTCTCCGATTGTGATTGTACAAATTCTTAGCTAGCACTTTTTCCACTATTCTACTTGGAGGCTATCGTTACATGAATTAATTAATTGTAAATTTTTAAGCTTCTCTGTTTTGTTGCAAATGTTTTAATTCTATTTTAAATATACACATTACACGTTTTGTTAAAAAAAAATGCCGCATCCAAAAAAAATCAACTCAACTGCTTGTCACTTAAGTTTTTTTTTTCACGAAATTGACTGCGGCGCCCCGCGGTTTAATATAACGACTCACCCATTCCTAACAATATGGCGAACTTTCACACGTCAACTTTTTACATTTTGGATAGATCATTTTTTATTGCCGCCTTTTGGTAACGCTGTTTGTGTTTTACTACGGATCTTAATACCTTTGAAGGTAGGAGAAGAATTTCCTTATGAACCTTCAATGGATATAACCTTATTTTTTCTAGTAGCTCAACCTACTTTGGCGATCACTCTGGTGTAGGTTACTGAATGTACCTTTAATGCCAACGATTGTGGATATGATCACTGTTTGGGGCAGATATTTATATTTATATTATTATTCGCTCCTAAATTTGGTTGTCCTTGTGGGTTTTTCCAACGTGCTTCGGAGAGCACGTAAAACTGTCGGTTTCGGTCAAAATTACAATCACCTGATAATAATCATTGCTCTTATAAGGAAGGTTATTTTAGTTTAAATTGTTACGGGCTCGCCCTAAGGGGTTGCGGAGGTCAGATGGCAATCGCTCTGTGTAAAAATCAGAAACTTGTAGATATTGACAAGGACTAGATTAATAAGGAGACTCTGGAATAACAATAATACTGATAATTTGACAGTGGTCACTGCAACTGACTGTAGCGCTAATGGTCGCGGGTTCGATCCCTGCTCACGACAAATGTCTGTATTGGCCATACAGATGCTTGTCGTGGTCTGGGTGTTTATGTTAGTGTTGTGAGTGTTTCCGGACCCCGACACAAGGTCACAAGATCTTAATGGAGACCGTTGAGTGTGATGCGTTTATTATTTATTATTTATTAATGCAGCCTTTGACCTTTAGCCTATATAGAAGCATAGAAGCATTGTAGCTGGACTGGACCGATTTTGATACTCACCGACCAATTTTCTTTTATTTGAAACTTAACTAATTGTAGGCTATATAAAAATCAGTTTAATTTACACGGTTTTTTATTTAAAGTATCAGTCTTAATTAATACAATACTTAGGAAGTGAAACTGAAGATTAGGGGATGACTTCGAAATTAACACCTTGTGGGAAGTTTACTGTGACGACAGGTGCGTTTTAAAATATGCTAATCTGAAGACCCTCGGTTACAAGCTGTTGGGGATTTTGTTATAATCTGTAGAAAATTTGGCACAATTTTATTTATCTTATACCTTTAAACGAGCAATACTTGTATTTATTTATTATGAAACGATTGTTATGAAAATTGGAAAACGTTGTTTTATTCGTGTTTTCAGGCAATGAAAACCTGCCACTTTTTTATTTCCTACTAAATCTAAACATCATTTAAAAAAAAAACGATTTATTACAAAAAACCGAGTAAACTTCGATCATTCAGGTACTGGATCTTTATATATTTATAAAATTCTGGTCTTCGTAATATTTCTCTTCATATTCAGTTTGACTGACTATTTAGATCTTTGTTATTTATACTTATGGATTCGATTGTATGGTTAGTAGCTAAAGTTAGACTCGGTAGGTGGCGCTGTTGTAGTAGAAGAAGTATTTTTATTTGAGGTTTTTGGCATAAAATCATCTGCCTATCAGATGCGCTAGTTGTCATTAAACTTTACTTAAATATGAAACAGTTTTCACTAAACGTTTCGTTTTTTGGCAAAAATGTCTATGAATAATTGAATTTAATATTTATTTTAAAAGAAGAAGTTCAAAAAAAAAGATAATTATTAGCTAATCTTTACTATTATAATGAAGAGAGAGCGAAGTACGAATGTACGAAGTAAATTCTGGGAACCAAACTTAAAAATTGTACTATCATTAGAAATGCACACCATTTCAGATGATCGTTGGTTAAATTTATAAACATAAAATATAACATATATGTATATGCATATTATTTTAAAACAAAAGCCATCAATGCAAGCGAAGCCGAAAGAAATAATTATTTATAAAATCAACTAAGAATAACGAACAAAAAATATGAAGAAAACATTATAATGTAAATAACTAGCACAGATAAAAAATAAGTATCATTTCGTTGAATGATACGTTATTACCTATAAATTATATAATAATACACTAATCAATCACATCCAGTTGTTTTTCACACAAACATTACACACACACACACACACACACACACACACACAATGATAAACGTTTTTATTTTTATACAGACAAATATTCACTACACATAATAATAATTTTATAAATATTATACTTGATTCAACCCACGCAAAATACGAACAAGACAAGCTATACGTATTTATGCGTTCCTGTCACGGCTTATCATTATGAACTTGGTTTAACACGCTACCGCGTGTCTAGATTATTATAGACATTGTAACTTCAAAAGGTCACAAAGGAGACGCTTTATAATAAAGTAATGAACTTAAAGGTTAAAAACAAAGATTTCAAAGGGTTAATTGACTCTATTAATAAGCCTTGATCTGAAACGGGTGTTGGCTAGAGTGACTATCTTTTAGTGTTGAAAATACAGGGCAAGAAGATGCACCAAATTTTCTTAAACTAAGTGACCTGTGCGACTATTTAACACCTGTAGTAATATAGTTTAATTATCTGTGGTTGTTTTTGTCATAAATATGTTAGCATTCATATTAAATATTAAATACTAAAATTAATACAACTTAAATACAATACATTCTAATATAAACAAATAATTCTATTTAAAACAAATAAAGAAAGATAAATTAAAAATAACTAGATTAAGCCTAAGTAAGTATCGATGTCACAGTGAGTAGTAATTAGTTAGAAAATATTTTAAACTGTATTTGTTTGATAAAAACATTAGTTTTGAGAGATTTATTTAATTTCGTCATAGAGCGATATGATCTTTAAATGTATAAAGTAGTTAACGGTTAACGAAAATATTTTTTGGTAGTATTTTTTCTATAATCTCAATAAGTTTTTTAAAAAGTTTACGATAGTATATAAATCTATCTTTTAAAGATAAGTCAGCAACGAATGAGTAGGAGACTGAGTACATAGTAGAGGAGTTCTGAGAATTAGTAGTGAAAGTGTATATGCGAGAAATGATCGCTTTGTACATCAATACATATCGATTTTCAATATCAACTAAGCTTTAATATTTGTAAAATTTTATAATTAATAAACACATCACACTCTACGGCCCCCATTAAGATCTTGTGACCTTGTGTCGGGGGTCCAAAACATACACAATACTAACACAAACACCCAGACCACGACAAATACCGTATGGCCAATACAGACATTTGCCGTGAGCGGGGATCGAACCCGCGACCGTTGGCGCTACAGTCAATTGTAGTGACCACTGCGCCAACGTGTCTGTGTTTATATTTGTATAATTAGTGTAAAACCAGGGCGGGGTGCAAGTCATATATGAAAAGTAATTTTAATAAAACGGATACGGATATTTTTATCCGGAGAAATCATAATGTTTGGTAATCTTAGCGTATGCCCAAATAATGTGCTAAGGCATGAAATCACTTTGCATATAAACGCATGTCAGATTAGACCTAACAATGCGATTAATTGTTATAATATTCTTATATATTATACAGCGTGTATGTGGTTAAAATATGTTGTTATTATTGATTAAAATTATTTTGTTATGAAATATTAATTGTGTAATTTAGTAAGATCAGTTTTTTTGACACTTTTTTTAGTTTTGGAGATTATTTTTTTGTCACTTTTTGACATTAAAAAATTTATTTGGTAATCTATATTTTTTATTATTTCTAGTTTGATTTTATTTAAACACATAATAAAAGATTGTTTCGGGGTTGCATATAAAATTAAATATCCACATATAAATTAAATAAATAGATACATATTTTTTAAGCATGGATTAAGTAAAAAATACTTTTTAGCACAAAAATCCAAAGTGGATACCACAAAATTTTTTGTACATCTGTCAAAAAAGAGTAATGCAAAATTAGATGATGGAATTGATATTCTAAAAAGCAGAAAATCACATTTATATTGTTAATTTAATAAACTATAAATAAATACTCGCAATTATACGATTACAAGTTAACTAAACCTGTTAAACTAAACGATCCATTTCCCATATTTTTAATCGACTGAGAAGGAGGAAGTTACATAATATATTATCCAATTATACACATTCCTTTTTATTTAACACGTTGTCTTCGGAACAGTGAAACTAACAGACTGATTCAATGCAACTCTTTCAAGGGCGGGTCAACGAGACAATCGCTTGTGGTTCATACAATCGTAGTAAGAGTTACATATTTGGACGCTGATAAGCTATAATACTACGTACAAGCCACACGCTCTTCAGTTTGAGAAAATGGCGTCTAAAGTTGTCAAATGTCAACAAATTTCTTTGAGGAAATATATATCCATCTTTTCTTTTCTATTTTGATAAAAGGTATGAATTGCGGTATGTTATAAAAAAATATTTATGTAATAATTACTTTTTAAAATATACGGTATTATTGCATGAATTGCAAAATATGGGACGCACTTGAAATTCGGAACGTTAAATAAAGAAACTTTTTCGGTACTTATTTTGTTTAGATGACATGAATTTATTTTGAATAATGTTTAAGTTTTTTTTTTTAAATAAAACCTCAGTTAAAATTAACACTCTGTATATACATTTTTTATATTTCATGATACCATCCAATATTCTCAGAGCTGAACCAAAAACTGATCACGCGATATCTGATGTATGCGATATAAATATAGTGAATAAATCAATCAAGCTCTATGTATTGTTCAGTATAACCGACCGCGGTCAAAATGAGTAAGGTTGTGTTATTGGCGCTTCTAATTGTCCAGTGTGCGTGCAGCAAAACTAAAAATGATTTGAGGATACCTAATGGTAATATATATTTATAAATGTAATAGTTGTATATAAAACTAATTGGTAATATATTTAATCTATATTGTAATTAAGTTTGGCTTTTTTATTATAAAAAAATATCATTGTTAGAGATTAGTTAAAATCAACAGCGTAACGTTAAACTATCGTTATCATAAAATGTTACATGTTTTAATTATAATAAATAAATAAGTTTAAGCTGGTATTATCGAATTATTATATATATTTGGACGCTGATAAGCAATACTGTCAAGCCACACGGATGTCATTTTGAGAAAATGGCGTCTAAACAAGTCAAAGCTATTTTTAATCAATTTGTTTGAAAATGTATATCTCCAACTTTTCTTTTATATTTTGATAAATGGTATATTTAATTGAAAGTAGATTGATATGTGTAATATGTTATCCATTAATAAGTTTTTAATGAGATTATTGTATCAATTGCAAAATATGGAGCGCACTTGATATTTAAAACAATAAATTAAGAAACTTTTTGCATACTTATTTGATTTAGATACGTTAAAATTATATTAAACAATGTTAAATAGGTGCTGCAGTATTAGAATATATCAATATCTCCGAATGTAACTTTTGTGGGTTGACACATTATTGCTTATCAGCATCCATTTAATATGAAACATTCATATTCCTCAGTGCGCGTGTGTTTTTCTGTGTAACCTATAATTATATTAATACGTGAATCATAAAATTTGTACAACTTTTTACGACAATTGCGCAAACGGAGGACTATGAAATTTCGCACACTTATATTTTATATAGAAAAGAAGCATGGAATACTATTTTTTATTATCCATACAAAATACATTAAAAAAATTACACACATTACCATATATTTGACACACACACGCATATATATATTCTTTTGTTTATTGTTAAAGTCTGCGGTCAAATTGAGAATAGATGATTTATAGAATATTAATCATTTTAAAACTTATAATTCACATTAATTATGGTCGAATAGGGGTTGGCGTTGGCGTTAAACGGAAGAGGTTATCAATTCGCAGTGTATTCAGTGGTTCCTTTAAATGTTACCTCAGAACATCGTCTTTTCGTAACCGATTTGAAAGAGTATACTTTTATCCTATAGATTTTAATCAAAATCGATTCACTGGTGTGGTTTTTAAATTGAAATAATTGTTATAAGTGTTATCCACGTGAAGGAAATTGCGTATTTTGATTTTGAAGAATTTTGCTTTTTTTATAATCTTAATTATTACAATAAAATAATTAATATATATATTAATAATGTCTACTAGAAGTGATTACTCATAGTTTGTATATCTGAAAGACAAACTTCTAAGTGTAAATCTTGCCAAATACGTTTACGTAATCTTTAAGAGGTTATTTAAAGGTACAGGCTATCTAATGTATAAAAAAAAAACTTTTAAAAAATCGGATTCATAGTATACAACTAGACAGACTCTTTACGTAATATTAGACTTCATAGCTAGTTATCCAATAAATATAAATATGACAATCGGCTGTCTTTAAGTTATCAAACGTCAGTTAGATTTTCATAAACTTGCTAATTGTGTGAAATCAAATCTCTCTTTGTAATCAAAATTACTTAGCTATTAACTAAATATAAACTTGAATAAATGTAGTATATTGTAAATAATATCTATGGATTAAGTTAGGATTTATGAAATATTAAGTTAATTTTGAATTAACAAAAATAATAACCTACCGATGTATATATTAATGAAACTGTTATTTTCATTAATTACTTAATTTTTGTTTCGCTTTAAGGTTTTAATTTTAAACTAAATTATATCGATTCTATGACTATCGATATAAAAACTATTAAGGAGGTTAGGTCCTACTTTGTTATAAAAAGATTAAAAAAGTTTTTTTTTTTATAGTTGCAGATCTTGATACTTCGAATGGATCTGTTGGAAACATTGGTGAGTTCTGTTCTGAGTATTATTTACTATACCACCATAAATAAGAAAATAATATTTAACTATTTGAAGATCTACACTTTTAGAAATACGACACAGACTTATATATATGTACATATATAATTAAAGAGTCTAGATAGACTAGAAATCAAAACATTTTTTTATATAAAACTAGGAATATAAATATCAAACGAGCGGGACACCTAATGTTAAGTGATCACCGCCGGCCATAAATATTCGCAGTAACAGAGAAGACACAGACGTGTTGCCAGCTTAAAAAGGGATGAAAGGGACTTGGAAATAAGAAAAGGAATAGGGTAGGGGTTAGGCTGCCGGCTCTCTTCTCATATACCACACGAAATGCAGCTTCGGCACGCAAATTTTCCGTGAGAGTGAGGTACTGCCCCGGTCTAACCAGTATACGAGCTGCAGTCAGTGGGTAGGCTCTACCTAAGTGAATTTTTTGGTCATGGATTCAAATTTGAGCTAAAAACACTCATTGTAAGTTGTCAGGAGCTCGTATTTCATTTTTCCTCGCATTTGGTGGAAAAGAAAATGTCTGGAGAGAAACTGTGGGCCCAGTGAAAAATAAATATAGACAATGAACAAGGCTGTTTTATGATAAATCTTTGCTTAACCATATTGGGATTTAAAAATAACAAGTAAATTAAAATGTATTTTTAGGTGGCGATTCATCATCAATTGGTAACATCGCTAATATAGCGCAAAGCAGTAAGTATTTTTATTTAATTTACAGTATTTTAATAAAAAAGAGGAAATTAAAAGAAAAAATAATAATAACCTTTAATATTCATGTAGATTGTAGGCATCAAACAACATATCCACTATGACTATTTTTGACGCGTATACGACGCATAGCTCAAAATCAATTGGCCATTGATAAGTAATACTGTGTCAAGCTACATGGACTTAATTTTGAGAAAATGGCGTCTAAAGATGTCAAACCTATTCTTAACACATTTGTTTAAAGAAGTATAAATCCATTTTTTCTTTTGTGTCTTCTTCTGGAATGATAAATTAAAATCAGACTGATATATTTAATGTGTTATGTAATAAAAAGTTTTTCAAATGTTTGAGATTATTGTATAAATTGTAAAATATGTAACGCACTTGAAATTCGAACCAATTAACTAAGAAACTTTTTCATACTAATTGAGTTTGTATGACTTCAATTACTTTTTAATAATGTTCAATAAGTGATGCAGTAATAAAATACACCAATATCTCAGAATTTGCTTTTTTGTGGGTTGACACATTATTGCTTATCAGCGTCCAATTTGACAATAAAGTACTTGTGTGTCTCAAAAACACGATAATGTTTAAGCATAATTAACTTAGTATTGCTCATCAGCGTGCATTTGTGATCATTGTTGAAATCGATTGAAAATTTAATGAACTACGGTCGAATTTCGACCGCTTGCCGACCACTAGTTAAGTTAAATGTTTAATTATATTCCAGATATTGGACCATTGGGTGGTTTAGGCGGTCTTGGCACCAATGGTATTAACAGTGAGTATTCTAAACATTTTAATAGATAGATATATGACATATATATAAATTATTATACTTTCATTACGTAGGCGTTACTGCATTCGCTACACAATAAACAAACAAAACGAATATTTTGTTGAATAAACTAAAAATAAACATGGACTTCATTCACAAACGAATTCATACAAATGTTTCTTTTTCAGACCTTGGCTCTTTGGGTCCCCTGGGAAATGGTGGTAGGAATTAAAATTAAACTTTATATTAATATAAAATGTATTTTATTTTTTTATGTACCTACTATATATTAACTTTTTTCAGGTCTCGGTTCTTGGATTCCTGTCGGAGGCAGTAAGTTATTATATATTATTATCTGAACTACTAATCCTATTTTAGAAATTATGATATCTATATAATGCTT
Source organism: Hypolimnas misippus (assembly GCA_037950945.1). Lineage (NCBI taxonomy): Eukaryota > Metazoa > Arthropoda > Insecta > Lepidoptera > Nymphalidae > Hypolimnas > Hypolimnas misippus. The sequence continues at coordinate 8,116,570 of JBBEEQ010000014.1, forward strand.
TTACACCTGAAAGAATTAACTATCAGCATATACGTATATGTACTTACTTAGGTAACTGTTACCAGATGAAGCGGTTTTATTTCAGTTACGAAAGTAAAATTTAAAAATGTAAGGCGAGAATTACACTTATAAGTTTTGCTCTTAGACTTTCATTAAGATTGAATTAAGTTATTTGTCTCTGCTTTACATCTGAAAGAATTTACTGTTAGTGCCTTATTATTGACAGCCAAAACTTTCGTAAGTTTATCTAGGTAAGTGAATTACGAGAGTGAAATTTACAAATGTAATTCGTCTTATATTCGTTTAAAAATGTGTAAGACTGAAGTAAAATTATACATAAAAATGAAATTTTAAAAATAATGTAATGTTATATACATACGAGTATATTCTTAAATATAATATTGTTGAAGTATTCTACGAATGGCGGGCTCTTGAAATATCGGAGAAACTGTATCAATTATTTTAATATTGAGTAAAATACGCATATTTATCTGTAGAAGTCTTTATTTTTATGAATATAAATAAAATCTATTGAAGCATCTACTTTATTATATGAAGATAATTTTTAGTGATTTTTATCTTACTGTTAAATAAAAATGTATTTAATATAACATTTTTTTTCCGATGGCGTACCAACAGACAACCAAGGAAACGGTGGCAGTTAGTATTTTTCTTTATTAAATTTCAAAAAACATGCGCGTTTTAAGATGCACTTGATTTTTTCAGTCTACTTTTTTGAGCCCATTAAATGTTTTTTGATAGAAGAATATGTTATTTTTTGACTGTTTTTTTCGTTGTTTAACTTCTATGGGCAGCCTTATAAATTTACATCAAAAACATTAAACTCTTTTTCTATATAAAAAAAAATATCACTTCGTTAAACGACACCATTTATGAATACACTAAACAAATAAAAATTCTAACTGAAAAAAAAACGACTACTTCACTTTCATAACGCAATCACTATCCAATTAAATTATTGTTAATTGCCTAAGTTTAGAGTGAAACAAACCTTAAAAAAAAAGATAAATAGACTTCAAAAGCCAAATACGTAATTTCTTTTACTTGAATGACATACTTATTCCAGCTATTTTGTTTTAAAAACCAAATTATTTAACTAATTTTGATGAATATTCATTGGGATCAATCTAAAAGTATACACTTTCAAACAAAAAATGAATTGTCTTAGATTTTCGCGATTATTATTCATTGAAATAAAACTATTTTAAACGGATTTAAATCGCGTATATTAACTATTTTTATCTACCCGTCACCACGATCGCTGCAAAGTGCTCGAAACGTCGGGATGATAAAAATAGTTAATATAATTTAAATCCGCTTAAAATAGTTTTATTTTAAAAAATGAATTGTTCAAATCGTCAATCAATACTTGTTTTCGAGTAATCCGTGAACATATATACAAAAAATTGAATCCCCGTTAAATTGAGAACATCCTCCTTATTTGGAAATTGATAAATAGTATATTACAAATAATAATAACATGTAATAAAATATATTTTATTGAACCATAATTATTTATTGCAGATTTGGGATCATCTATAGGAAATATTGCTAATATAGCTCAAAGCAGTAAGTATTTTATATTTTTTTTTAAATAGCGGGCAAATGAACCAGTAGTCCTTTGATGTTAAGTAATCACCCACGGATACTTGCAGCACCAGAGGAACAAATGCGTTGCCAGCTTATTTAGCTTTATAGGCATGAAGGATGAGAAGGAATAGGAAGTGAAGAAAGATGGGGAAGGGGTTTAGGTTTCCGACATTCTCATTTACCGTAAGAAACGTAACTATATTACTTTACGCCGATTGTATGTGAGAGGACTGCCCCGGTCGTAAGTTACAGCTAGTTTCTACAATAGTTTAAATGTAGAAAGTCATCAATCTTACAGGTTCTTTTTTAACGAATTTAGTGATCATTTGTATGTCACAATGCTCAATTTCATTAAAAATAAATTACCCATAGCTATGGTTGATTTTATCTTTTGTGTTTAAATTAATCTCGTTCTCGGCGGTGAAGGAAAACATTGTAAAGAAACCTGCATTTTTCGGAAAAAGTTCTGACACATGGCGTGGTGGATTAAAATCTAAACCTTCTCCTTAATACGAGAGGAGTTCTTGCCTACCAGTGGGACATTTACAAGCTGTTCATTTATTTACTTTACTTGTTATCGCTGCAGTAAGTGAGTGAGAATGAGATATTTTATTCTTTTCTTTTAGATGTTGGACCTTCCTCCATAGGCAACGTTGCTGGTATTGTTCAAACGAGTATGTTTCTTTTATAACCTTTTATTAATAATAATTTAATAAATATTCTAAAGTCTTTATTTAACAAAAAAAAATCTTCCTTTTTTGTATGACTTAGTGGCACAATATGTAATTTTCAGATATAGACACAAGTGGTTTAACAGGAAATAGTAATTCAGGGGACAACAATAATAATAATAACAACAATAACAACGGCGACAACAATAATAACAACAACAATAACAACAACAGCAACAACAATAATAACAACAACAACAACAACAGCAACAACAACAACAGCAACAACAACAATAACAACAACAATGGACAGAATGGTAAGTGAATGACTGAACATTCTGATTGGATAAGTTAAAATTGAGGTATTGTTATTCCGCAAATCTTTGAATGCAGTCTTTCTTAATTTCAGTATTAGTCAAATTGTTTGAATAAATTTCTCTAGCTCTCATACTTTCAGATTTTTACCTATTGACCCATCCAATTTAATCACTTTGTATATTTTGTAATATTACTATAATTTTGCAGGAAACGATGGATCACAGACCAGTGTGGGTAATATCGCTAGCATCGCGCAAAGTAGTAAGTTTCAAGATTAAAAAAAAAATCTAATTTATGGAAAGTTGTTTGTGTTTCATAAACTAACTTTAAATATTTTACAGACCAAGGACAACAGGGCGGAATTGGTAACATCGCTGGCATAGTCCAAAGTAGTAAGCAAAATACGTTAAAATCTATATTTTTTAATCTTTATAAAATTCTTGGTTTCATTTTTCTCTATTTTAGGCTTTTTAATCACAAGTGCTATCATTTATTTTTAACCCAAAAATCATTAAATATCGCAAAAATACTAAAACTTGCGTGATGCGAACACAGAAGACCATACATAATGTAATTTAATATTTTCTAGTTAATGCTTGACATAATAATAACTACTTACTATTAATATATGCTTATGTATATAAAGTATATTCAGATTAAGTTACTATTATCGCACACAATATTGCAATCACAAGTCACTATTTAGCACTATAACTCTACATAGACAAATGTAGATCTATACGCACAACCTAGCACTATGTAGTGAATTACTATTAATAATATAAATTATACTGGCAAAGTCATATATTTTATGTAACTTCAACAAAAATAACAACACATGTAACTCTAAGATTATAATTAAACTTTGTTTTAGTAGCTAAAAGAAACATTATTTACAGATATAGGAGGATCTCAAGGCAGCGGTGGTAACACAATTGGTAACGTGGCGAATATTGCACAAAGTAGTAAGTCACATTATATATTATTTTCTACACGACTTAATAATTATACATTAAAATAGAATTCACATTATAATCTCTTGATATTATTTATAGTAGACTAGCAATTACTCGCGGATTCGGCCGCGTACATTTTTTAATTTGATAGAACTACTAAACGTGTAACATAAAAAATTTATATATTAATTATATAATATATACTACTATTATATATAATGTATACAATATTAATTTATATTAATTTTTTACGTTTGATCTTTAAAGAAATTTTATTTCTTCATATAGGTAAATTAACTTCCCCATTGTACCCCCATAAATAAATCTACCAGCGCTTTATAATAATCAATGATGAGGTCTAAATAGAAACGTTTAGAAATTGCCTATTCATTTTTGAAGGCATTCAAATTATAGTTGAATATATAATTAAAAGTTTGATGCTTATATTGTATATATTATCGTTTTTAATGCAGCAAAAATAAATAAAAAGGCTATACTAGTTACATCCGATTCACTCGTAATTGTTTTGATTGCTTGTGAGGACCTCCATAATCCACATTATTATAAATGTGAAAGTAACTATGTCTGTGTATTTGTAACTGCTTCACGCCGAGAACGCGGAAACAGTGATAAATTTTTGATAATGAGATTAAACTTTGGACAAAAACATAGACTGCTTTTTGTTATGAAAATAAAATTTAAAGGCAGTGAAATAGGGGATGAAAGTAACTATGTAGACAAAGTCCCAAATTTAAAAGATACACAGTTATGTACAGTTCTTTAAATATCAGGTAGACGGCTACGACATAAGTTTAGTAATAAGGTATTTTTAGCAATTTTTTGGATACAGAACTCTAAAAATAGTAATAAAAATAATTACAGATGTAGCAGGATCGCAAGGCAACGGCGGTAATGGACAAAATAGTAAGTAACTTATACTTTCTAAAGGTTTTCTTGATAAAATTGTACTAAGAAGAATTATAAAATAATTAAGACTGTTTAAAAGAAGAAGTAAATTAAAATTGATATTTAGTTTTATAAATCGGTTACTTTTAAAACAAAACACAAAATTTCGTTTATTTGAATACGTACTTATTTTAATTTTTAAACTAAATGTTTCATTTCAAAGAAGATTTAAGAATTTTTAAAATAGATTAAGTAATGACGGAATTTTGATATAACAAACATCTAAAATAGAAAGGAAAAGAAAAAACACAAACTAGGAATTCTAAACCTTTACCTTTGACTAATGTTGGTTGACAATATAGTAAATATTAATAAACACTTTCAGATGGAGGAGGAATTCAAACTGTTACTAACAGCATCGGTAACATTGCCAACATCGGACAGAGTAGTAAGTAAAATAGTAAATAACCGTACAAGGCAAATCTATTAATGTTTTCTTTATATTTAAAATCGGTGACGTGGTTCCTTTCAACATATTTCAAAAATTCTAACAGTTTCAGATTTCTCTGTACTGATCTTTATAAATCATTCTGTAGAATCCTATTTACATATTTAAAGTCAATTCCACGCGTTATACAAGATATTTAATTTTTATAGTTTCGAGAAATTCGCAGAAACTCTAAAATGGATCGACGGATATATTGAGATGGTTTAGGAAATTTAGAAAACTATGCAAAACTCAAAAGATCAAAATAATTGAATCTTATTTTTTTACTTTTGAGTTAATTAAAACGCGAGAATTACACTTATAACTTTTGCTATCAGACCTTCATATAAAGATTTACAAAACAGCTGATTGCTTTTACTGAAAATGCCCAGATTTTTACCAGGAAAGGCTTCATAAGCTTCCTTAGATAACCGGCCCCTGTCGTTCAGTTGTTTTATATAAATTACAAAAATAAAACTTTCTAGTGCAGTTTCGCCTTTATTTGTCAATTTTAATCATATTTTACCGAATAATCATTAATTCGATTACAGATATCGGTGGGTCTGGCGTCGGTAACTTTGCAAACATTGGACAAACTAGTACGTAACAGTGATTTATTGTTTCATTTAAATATTTTATCATTTACCTTTAAAATTGCTCTTTCAAATGAACAGAATAAAATAGAAGTATTAATTTTTGAAAATCTTTTTTCAGATCTTGGTGCTATTCTTAGTTTCTTAGCAAATAATGGTCAAAATTGTAAGTGAACTTTTTATTTACTACCCTTCTTATTGACTGTAATATATGCAATTATGCAAAGCTTTACAGATTTAATAACGAAAAAATAAATATTACAGATTATCCATATGGAAAAGGATACGATAACAACAACAACAACTATTACTACAATAATAATTACGACAACTACAACCAGTATAACAACAAAAACCAATATGGTCACGGCTATAATAATTATAGGAACAATTACTACAGAAACAACAACTACAGGAACAACAAAAATTACAACAACAACTATTACTACAATGACAACTACTCTTACAAGGGTTACAACAACTATGGTGAGTAATTGTAATTCTGAATATAAAATTCCTGCGATCTGTTTTTTTTTCTTTTTCTCGTCATAGAAATAAATTTAGGAGTAATTGCAAATATACATTATAATATTTTTTAATTGAGTATCATTAGAAATATATTTTAATATATTATATTATAAGTGCTTATTTTCATCGTGCTTCTTAACTCTGTAATAGTTCAAAGAATATGAAGAAAATTTGGAATGAATATCGCTTATAATATTATTAATATTTAAATAATTTCGATTATCATATAGCTATTTTTCTTGTACGTATATAACAAAGATCCACCATTTATAACTCAAGAACGGGTGGACCGATTTTAATGATCTTGATTTGTTAAATTTGTCTTCGATCCAAATAGCAGAACTAATTAAAACATCAGAAAAAAAGATACAAAAGAAATGTTATGAAGAATATTTGTAAAACATTTTGTATTGAACAGCTAATAAGTTAACTCAGCATTTATTGATTCTGATGCGGTACGAAGTTAGCCAGGTCAGCCTGTTTAACATTTATACATAATTTTTTAAGATGAAAGAAACATCGAAAGGCCCTGCCAAGTCTTTGACACGTATTGCATCAGGAAATACTTCGCTGAGCACTCTCACTGCAAGGAGTCCCACGGCCCGGTCCCAGACCCGAAGTACAGAGCTCAGTCCACGATGTACCTCCCCAAAATTAACCTGACTGTGACAGCTCACGATGTACTATACAGCGGTTTGAATGGAAGGATTGAAGAGTTCTAGTAAGTTCTGAATTAACTTTTTTTTTCAATAGAAAATAGCAGGGAAATGAGCAAGCGCGAGATCTGACGTGTCACTGCTGCCTTTGATCGACATTTGAAACCCAAGGAGCCAAATGCCAGCTAAAAAAAAGAATAAGGGATAAAAGAGGATAGGAAGTAGGGAAAGGAATGGGAGAAGGGTTTAGGCTTCCAGCTCTCTTACTCGTTAGACAAAACACAGCTATTTTAGCTACTTCACGCTGGTTTTTTGTAAGACCGGTAAGGCTGGTACAGCGTTGGTTGAGAACTCATAATCGTGTGGTCAGTAGGCTACAGCTAGGCCCTGCTTTAGTTAAAAGTAAAGCATTATGATTCTTTTATTACAATTTTTTCGTCTCTTGCAGCGTCGACAAAGAAACTGACAAACTGGTCCTATCTGTGGAATTCCGTAACTTAACTTTCTACTCGAAAGACGCATACTTCCGATTCCATCGACGTGGAAGAGAACCCATCGTCCTTGTGGATTACCTCTACGTCAATTACCGTAATTATTTTTCTTATTTACTTACTTAGTCATTAAATCTTTTTTATTCTCCTTCTTTATTATCACTAGTTTAAAACAGCTATATGTAAAACATTATTAATTCTCATAGGTTTTCTTATGTTGGTATCAAACCGAAACCAAATTTATTCTTTAATATTGCAATGTTTGATACACGATTTTGAAGACCATTAACACTCAACATATTATAGCGAACAGATGCCTAGTGTATACAATTGGTAAAATAATCGAATTCGAGTGCTGAGCACTGTATGGTTATCTTGTAAATCTTTAAATGCAGTTTTTCTTAGCTTCAAAATCAGTGATATGATTATTTTTAATAAATATCTCTAAGCTCACATAGTTTCAGATTTGACTAATCTGGATGAATCGTTCTTTAGATAAGCATATTTATTTTTGTATAATTGTACTCAATGATTACATTGACTCGAAAAAAAGTCCCCAAAAAAGAAAATTTTGAACCTTCTCATTATTTTAAAGGACAAAAATATTTAGTGGTTAATTTTGGTTTTACTATACTATATGCATTTTATTTCATACTGTGCATAAAAATGTTTAATCTAACTTCTTGTCTACAGAATCACTAGTTTCGACAATCGTCATTCCCAACAGAAAGGACCTCCAGCTTCAGAAGAGTGAAAGTACTTCATATATTAACGCTATTCCTTTCTTCAGCATTGGACCAAAGGCCTTTGATAGCCCTGGTAAATAATATTCACTATAATCTATACTAATATTATAAAGAGGTAAAATTTGTTTGCAACTTTATATGTATGGGTTACTCTAAGAAAGAACTGATTCGATTTGAAAAATATTTTTGAGTAAATAAAAATTATTGTAGCACTTATTCGTTGCCTGAAAGTAGTGATAAAATGACGTTTTCTAAGAACAAAAACTAGCTAAATCGAAACATCGTCCCCAAAACACTGAAATTCTTGAAAATCGTTGTAGTCGTTTCCAAGATACAGATTATTAAAGGTATTAGAACAATATTATCTATTCGGAAAGGATTTTTAATACACAGAAACGTTTTTCAGGCTAACTAAATGTTCGTGTCATTCGCGGGTTTAAATTAAACAAATCACTAATCTTTATAAGACAGAAAACTTATTATTTTTTATAATCTCTAAAACGATTTAACGTATTCTAATTATTCTTTTACCAAAAGCTACACTTTTAGTGCACTTTTTTACAATTTTAACAATCTAATATATTTGCACTTTTTATTAGATATAACTTTCAATTGTTTTAATCTGATTTTGATTCATTATATAATAATAGAAAAGAATAAATGCGTATATACTTTTTCATACAAATTTATTATGACTAGATTTGACATCTTTAGTTGAAATTTTCTCAAAAATAATTCCGAGAGGCTTGACATAGTATTGCTTATCGTCCATGTAATAGGCCTGTTGTGATATTTTATTACTTTTTTATTCAGATGTAGAATGTTATACATATTATTTATATTTTTTAGATAATAGCGTCCAGCTTGCGAGAATACAATTACTTGCGGATACCTCGTCATCAGTACAAGAGGCGGCGTTGACAGAAAGTGCGTACTATGCATCCACCTTCATACAATACAGCCTGTGTGATTTTGGCCTAAAGGTGCTGTAAGACTTAAGGGCATGCATTAAAATGTATTTTAATAAAGAATAATTAATTGATACAATTTTATTTGTTTTTTTAAACCCGAATCATTTTTAATATGTTTTACTATATACTGTTTTTTGTAAATTATATATCAAACGACATCTTTAACGCAACTTCGGCTGTGTAAAAACTTTCTCGCCTCATCTCATCATTACATTTTTGCTATACAACGTAGCTTATCCCTTATCCGAGGTCTTATCGACATAATAGACAGAATTATTTTTGCATTTATAATATTTATCTAGTACGGATGATGCTGTATGTGATTTTCATAAGTTCTCTGATTTTAACCCTATGGTTTCGTTGCTAAAGCCTTAAAATATATTTTTTGTGTAAAATTATATAGACGTATAGAGAAATTTAGGTAGTAATAAAAGTTGATATTAAACTACAAAATATTAAGGATTCCTTGTGCTTTATGTTAAAATTTTTTTAAATATAAATAAAAACGTCATTTTATATTGTGTGTCAAGATTTAATACAAATAAAATAAATTTAATGTCTGAATTTAACATATAATAATCGTAATGAGTAGAGGATACATTTCAGACATTTGTAAATGGTAAGTGATTTCCATATAATCATTAATTTTACGAAGTACAATAATGATTATTTATATGCGTTGAAACTACATAATATTTATGATTTTATTTTAATAATCATAATAATAATAATATTCATTAATAGCGTGACGACTGATGATTTAATAGGTTTTCAGTTTTTTTTGGGTTCTAAAATAAAAATAGCTTAAGTTACTCTCCGTAATATTAACTATCCTTCAGTGAAAGCTTTGTCAAAATAGATTCAGCCGTTTAGAACATGAAAGGTTTAAAATTGTTTTTTAGTATAAGTAACGTGTTAAATATATTGTGAAGATAAAAATTACTAACATTACCCATGTTGTACATGTATGATACATGTACATATTGTTTGGTATAATTGAATTTTATGATGCGGGTTTACAAAGTGAACGAATGATTTAATATTATTTTCGTTTATTATAAAAGAGGATAATTTGATTAATTTGACTATTACAAAGCCAAAAATAAAACTTATTTACAAGTGTTTATATATATTTAAAAAACTATACGCAGCGTTTTCAGCGTGATTTTTGACCAAATTAAAAGGTTGAGGTTTTTATGTGCAAACGAATATATTTTCGACCAACTTCAAAACAGATGGAGTTCTTAATTGTCTATTTAATTAGTGTTTTTTACCTCAAAATCTGAATCGATTTAAACATTCTTAATTTACTTGGTATGATATGCATATATACTATATAAAACCATACTAACTTTAACTATCGAGTTTCTTGCCGGTTCTTCTCGTTAACATCTACATTCCCAACCGGTGGTAGCTTCATTATTGATGTAATTTTTTTTTATTAATTGACGATTTAAAAGTGCTCGTGAGAGCCTACTTGAATAAAGTAGATTTTGATTTTATTGATTTTCTTAGAACTTATCCATGAACATAAATCAAAATTAGTTTTTAGTATTTTTTAATCAAAATAATGTATTCCAATTATCCGTTCAAGTAATTGAAATTACGTATTATTTTAAAGTCGATTTTTTTTAAGTCTTAGTTATTTAGATGTAAGTTCGATGTTTCCGTTTTCTCCGTCAATGAACCTATTTTATTTTTTTTATTATCAAACTTTTAGATTGTGCATATATTAAGATTATTTTAAAATAATATAACAATGAATTAAAAAAAAATATAACAATTATTATTATTTATTAAGTTTTGACTTTGTCACCTGCTTGTATTAAATTATATTTACACTAATAGTTAACAAACTTAGTCATACGTTTCGGTATAGCTATAATTAATGTATTTAATGACGTTCTTTTACTTTCCTAAAATAAAAAATAAAAACAGGGTTCAAACAAAATTATTAAATTTAATTAAAACATTAAATCGATATAAATATGAAGTGTCAATTTATTTTTAATATGTAACGTGATGTTTTTTACGTGCTGTAGAATTAATTAAAAAGAGATTATAAAACAATTTGCGACTACTTATTATTGTAGTGTCTTTAGGTAAAAGCACTATTCGAAATATAAATCAAATAGGTACAAATCTGTATCATCGTGGGTTTACGAGTACTATCAAACCTTGGCACTTCTAATATTAAACAATAATATAATAATAAATACTAATAAAATTTAAAATTTAAAAATGTCCTTTACAAATAATGAAAATTTCTAACTTACCGGCTTAGTATTTTCAGGTACTCTATATCTGCTCTTTTTCAACCTTATACGCACAATTTTAAAATATAAGTAAAGAAAATAATTATTCACCGTAACTTTTAATAAGCGAAAAGTTTTACGAGGATATCGCAACGCGACAAAACTGGTCCGAAAACACGTCCACTCTCGCGAAACCTCGCGGTCAACTGACTGAATTTCACGACATTCTGTCCCTGCTTTCATGAAATGAACTGATAATTTTTAGACCCAAAATGACGCATGCGACAATCCTCTCCAATGTTAGATGAACCGTAAATAATAGCACTAAAGTTGCTTTTTCTACGATACAAAATTTGTTTTTAAAGTACTCGACTGTTTGTTTGGGAGGGCCTCAGAGGCGGGAATGAGTGTGTCGAAAAAAAAATAAGCCAACCACGTCTCAGTGAGCTAAGGCTCCAGGGGCGGGTTTTAGGAGAATATCTTTAATTAAAATAGAAATTTAGCTCTTGTAAAATGAATTGATGTATCAAAAATGTAAAAAAAAAGTATGTTGAAAGATATAAAAGAACCATGGTTCGGGATAATTAATTAAGTGAGGTTGCAGTGTATACAGAAGGCTCTTGTTGGCTAATTTAATAACGTTGGTTGTTTCACGTCGAACTATGCATGTTGCGTCCGAGATAAGTATGCAATAGAGGCGATTATAATAACGCCTGCTTTGTGATATTGCCGATAATATTCCATAAATTAATATAACAGTTTCAAAATTGTTTATTTTATAACCCTCTTGTATATAGTGTGAATTATCAATGTTTATATTTGGATAAGTATTACATAAATTATATTAAAATAAATTTTATTTTATTATTTACAAATTTCATGTGTATAATTTTATTGAACTTACTTCTATGTAACTCGGTACACTCACTATTACAACATCTCACGTTTAGATTTTAAATAGAAATATTTTGTTATATCAGTATATTTCTTATAATACACATACTATTATTGGACATTAAAAGAAAAAATATTTAATAAATCAAATTTGAGGAGAAATGCGAGATGAACTGTCATCTCTCTCGGATAAAGGCGTGGCCTGGTCTGCGCATGCGTGAATAACATCTTAAGAATAAGATCTGAGAATTGACTCTAAGTAATACTCGATTGTGTATAAAAATTTATGTTATTGTAACAGACGGTCAAACCTTGCTTGGTATTATGTAATATCAGCGAGAAAATTAAATATTTTTACCAGATTTATTTTGGATTAGCTAAATTAATAATTCTATAATGGCAAAACTAAGGACAGAATTAATTGCTATTGAATTTGCTATTAAAACTTGGTAAAATATTATTATTATTTATTTTCTGCTAAATTTTAAATCAAACTTTGTTAAAATTAAATAGGTTTCCTTAATTTAATAAAAAAAAAAACGTCTCACATATGTCCTATTTATTAGTTAAAAAAATATATTACTAACCAGGAATCTAAATCTTTATTTTAAATAATATTTCATTCCCATACTAAAAAGTTAGTAAAAAGATTTTAAATAAATCGTTCTTCTATAAAGAATAATTATTCAAATTTTAAGCTTATAAAAAATTAAGAGAAAGATCAAGGCAATAATTTTTGTTTTAATTAATGAGATGTGTTTTATTTTTGGTAGATTAATATTCAAATAAATTATATAAAAACCCTTAGATACCATCAACGTAAAGTATTTGTTTAATTTTTATTTAAAATTTGTAACTACTTTAAGTTTTCAAGTTTTTAATATGTAAAATAATTGTAAGACATTATTATTCTTCATCTCAATGGTTTGTATACTAAATAGTAAGTAGTTTAAATTGTATCGTCTAAATAGTCTAGATCTAATATATACTACAACACCGTCATCTAACCTAAGTAACACCTTTATTCTATCTATATAAGCTAGATTTGAGAATAAAACATCAAATAGATTTAGCGTCTCAGAAAAGCTAAAAGAATATTCGCAACGAATTTCCAATGTATTTCGCTGTAAGCGCGCACGTCCGCTCATCACTGAGTTCAGTCACGGACTGCCGCTCTGTTGCACAATTCGCGCGCTCGACGCGAGGTGGCGCTGTCAATTTGTGCCTCACGGACATTTTGGCGCCCAACGCGGGACTGAGTTTTCTTTGGAAGGCGTCTAGCTGGTGGTAAATGCATTGTGTATATTAAATTAGTTTAAATTTTATTTTGGTTAAAATAGGTCTGAATCTATAATAAAACTAATAATTTGAAACATAAACTAAAAATTAATAAACTTCTCAAAAAAATTAAATTTAGAACTCTTTTTATAAAAACGAATATATATATTTTTTTGTATTTCCATAATAACAGTAATGAATGCCTAGTAAGATATTAAAATATTGTATTTTGAGCCTTCAAAATATCAAAAACTTAGTTGGAATTTCTTTTCACATTTTCCCGGCAATTTTAGTTCAGCCGCAGAATATCAAAGGTATATCCGAGATCTCCGGGGAACAGTGGTTTTGCAGCGATTAAGGCCTCAGCGCGTTTGATGTATTCATCTCGTCTCGAGGAAACTGTGAAAAGAGATAAAAGTAGCGTTAATGCTGACCTGGGTATTAAAATGAATTTTAAGTATCAACTTATTTTTGAACATTGATCGTTATATACATTTTATAGAGAACTTTATATAGATGTTTATATAAAATATAATCGAATACATATAGGATGGCTTTATTAAACTTTACAGGGCATTATTTTAATAATACATAGACACGTCTCGATGTACATACGTGCTGTCATGTATACGAGTTTAATGGACACTGACAGCAATCGTTATTATTAACAGAAATTATGTTTGAAATTACTATTAAATTATAACAAAGCTTCGCTCATTAATGTTACATTATTCGTACAATTGCAATGTAAAATTACGAATTTCAAATTATTAGATATTGAATATTATTTTTGATATTGATTTATATTATCGTTAATAATTATACAAGTTTCGAGGTTTATAATTGTTTTTAAATATTGTCATTATAAATTCCATAACTAATATTATAATTAATAAATTTTTAAAATTAATTTTTCTTTAAAGAGAATCATTAAGGAGAAATATCAAGTTCGAACTTCCAATCGGTATTATAGTAAAAAAAATACCCCAAAAAACTTTTAAACAAAGTTTAAACAAAACTTCAAAGTGTAAAATAATTGAAACGTAATTCGCTTCAAAACAGAAACATTTAAAAAAAGAAGTTGTTTTAAATAAAACGAACTAATTTACTTGGATCGTATGGCCAAGTTGCACAGCTAATTGAATTGGCGAAACTTTACCGAAGGTGGAAGCGACGTCGCCCACGGACGCGGCAACTTTGAAAAATTCCCCACTACTTTGTTTCACTATAACTTAATAAAAACTAGGAAAGAACTGCGAAAGTTAGGAATCAAGTTCGAGACAGTGCCTCGTGGAATTTTAATCAAATAAAAAGCTTATCTCTTCGTTGTTATATAGATCATAAAAGATAAATTCGAGATCGATTGTTCAGAAAAGAAGAAAAAAGTTTTTTTTTTTGGTATCGAGTATGAAAAATTACGCAAGACGATAAAAGTTTGATCAGCAAAACTTATTCAAAGGCGGGAACAAATTCACGACTTTAAAACTTCTTGACTTTGTTATCTTGAAACTTAATAAAACATTGAAAAGATTCGTGAATATTTTGTGATATGTTATGCAGTTTGTAGTAATTTGCGGTAATTGCGCTGAAATTAAATAAACAGTAAACAAATCCAACCTGCATCTTTTATATATTATATGTTGGGTTTTCTTATAAAAAAATAGTGGAAACAATGAACCGATTGTGTTATAATAACGGGAAATACAATATTAATATTGTGAGGGTAGGCGAAGAAAACTAGCGCACTCGCCGCCGGAGGGCGCGCGGTACACCAGTCAGCTCGTGACCACGACGAATGCAACTCGTCGAAACGTCGGGCAATAAAAAGGTATTACTACCATTAATTATCGTGATAAGACCCGTTATATTAAATATGAACAGTTTAAATCTGGAAAGTTTAAAATATATAATAGTGGAAAATTAACAGCCGTGTTATCTTATGTATAATAAACGTAGAATATAAAAGAAGAATATTAGGGGAAGAGTAGAAAAAAAGGGCAGAATAGGTTTCGGGCTCTCTCACTCACCGCACGAAATACAGCTATATCGGCTACTGAATTGTGAAAGTGTGGTCAGCCGACTGAGCTGAGCTAAAACTGGGCTATGACCGTAGAAGGTCCCTGAGGGAACAACATTATACTTAATCGGCTTTTAACGGGATATTTATTTTTAGTATAAAACTGGATTTTGTACGTACATTTCCCTTTCTTGTTATTGCACAAGTATTATGGTATATGGACGCTGATAAGCAACACTGTGTCAAATTGAGAAAATGGTGTCTAAAGATGAAATACCTATTCTTAATAAATTAGTTTGAAGACGTATATACCGATTTTTTCTTTTCTATTTTGATAAAGTGTAATGAATTAAATGCAGATTGGTATAATAAATAGTTATAAATAAATAAATAAACGCATCACACTCAACGGCCCCCATTAAGATCTTGTGACCTTGACCCCTTACATATTTCCGGAAATATACATACACTACACTAACACAAACACCCAGACCACGACAAACATACGTATGGCCAATACAGACATTTGCCGTGAGCGGGGATCGAACCCGCGACCGTTAGCGCTACAGTCAGTTGCAGTGACCACTGCGCCAACGTGTCTGTCGTTGTAGTAATAGTTATATCTAATAATAAGATTTATAGATACATGATATTATTGAATATCGCAAAAAATGTAACACATGAATCTAACCATTAAATTAAGACACTTTTTTCCCTACAAAATTTCGTTTAAATGACCTGAATTTTTGTAATAATGCTAAACATGTAATGTATTATCGGAATACATCAATATCTCCGAATTTGACTTTTTGCGGGTTGACACGTTGTTGCTTATCAGCATCCATATATAATTATCTTCTTTAAGTGCCATCTTCTAACGAACGTCGGTAAGCATTAAGGCTATCTGAACCTTGAATATGTTTAAGCAGATATTAGTTGCTTTGGTTTACAATTTGATGGAGGTTGTGGCGCCAAGATGTTCGTCTTCGGTCTACGCTTCTTTTCCTTTGTATTTTATAATATATATAAATAATAATAATCTTAACAAAGATAATATGTTTTACTTTGTGAGGGTTATTGATAACGTATCTATTAGTCACAATGTTATTTTCCATAGCAAGAAAAATGTCTATTTAATTTAATTAATATATGAATGCATTAATGCAACACATTAGCGAGATCAAGAACTTTTCATCCAGTAAGCAGATAAAAGCTCTAAACAACCAAACAACAAGGAAATGCACCATTAATTCCTCGTCTGTTTTCCGTTTGTCATTCCGTATAATGCTTTTCAAATATAAACTTTAAAACGTAAAGATTAAAGTTGAAAATTATTTTTCGATTCGTCGTGATTTTTTTGCTTTAATTTTATAAAGTCACCGCATTAGCCTTGCCCCGACTTAATCCGCTTTGCATTTCTAAGTAAACAAACAGGTTTTCAGAGTTTTCGAATAATATTGAATCAAACTCCCTTTAAAAATATTTTTTAGGGGTTCAATAGATAAGATAGGTCCAGCTTATTTGGATGCTGATAAGCAATAATGTGTCAACCCACAAAAAGTCAAATTTGGTGATATTTGTGTATTCTGATAATACATGATGTATTTAATAAAAACTTTTAATGTCATATATAGTAATTAAATACGGAAACAAGTTCTTTTATTGAATGTTTCGAATATTGAAGTGTGTTCCATATTTTGGAATATACAATGATATCATATATTTGAAAAACTTATTATTAGATAAAATTTTGGTTTAATTCATTATAACTTTTATCAAAATAGAAAAGAAAAGATATATACTCCTTCAAAAAATTTATTAAGAATGGGTTTGATATGTTTAGACGCCATTTTATTAAAATGTAGACAGTGTGGCTTGACACAGTATTGCTTATCAGCGTCCATTTATAACTACCACAAACAGGTCGAGTAATACAAAATATGCACCATTTTAAAAGTTTCAATATTTTTTTTACTAACGTGAAATATCTTTTTGTATTTAAAAACGTACCGCTTTCAGATTGGTCCCATAGAATTTTTATCAAAATCTTTTTAATTAGTAAGTATTAATTATTCATGAAATGTGTTGCTGTGACTCAGTTTTCCATAAGCCATTTTTAATACTTACTATAAGTTTAACTTAACTTTGTTGCTGTTTGCGAATATTAAAATAAAATAAAAAAAAACACATAGCAAAGCAAACGAAACGAACAAATTCCAAATTCAAATCAGTTCGTGAGTAGAGAGCAAAGCGAATGGACGTGCCGCGTCAACCATTTATTTCGTTACAACTCCATTCCAAATGCTAAATATATTGACGAAAACGAGATATTGTGAACGTTTGCATAATGTCTGTTTGAGTCGAATTTTTAGTAGCTTTGATTGTCATTTAATTAACATGAGAATGAAATTGTCAACATATGTTTATTTAAACGTATATTTTTTATCCTAGTCTTCGGCGAGCGGTCGGAATTCGACCGCAGTCCATTACATTTTCAACCGATTTCAAGATTGATTGATATTCTCAACTTGACCACAGACTTAAACAATAAATAAAAGAGGATATATACGTGTGTCGTGTCAGCTCGTGACCACGACGAATGCAAGTTCGTCGAAACGTCGGGCAATAAAAAGGTATTACTACCATTAGTTATCGCGATAAGACCCGTTATATTAAATATGAATACTATAAATCGCGAAAGTTTAAAATATATAAATACGTGTGAGTATGTCAAATATATGGCATTGTGTGTATTGATTTTTTCTATTGATTTAATGTATTTTTATGCATAATAAAAAATATTAGCATTCTGCACTCCATCTCTATATAAATTATAAATGTAGGAGGTTCTCAATTCGTCGTAGAATTTTTTATGTATCTTCACTGATTACTCGAAATGGCTGGATCGATTAAGTTTTTTTCTTATTTGAAAGGGTATATATATCCAAATTTCCCAATAGTCCTATAAAATTTTCATCAAAATCACTTCATCAGTTTGATTTTCAAATCAAAATAACAAAATAACTATGTCATAACTAGCAGACAATCAAGAAAATTCCATCGAAACCTCATTTGTTCAGTAATAAGAAGTAGTTTAGGAGATATGAATGAATATACATGCATGCATAGCCTGTCAAAATCATAACACTCCTTTGGCTTTGCCGTAGTCGGTTAAATACAGCCAGTATCTAACATCGCAAATGATTCATAGAACGTCTAACCCTCGCCCTCGTTAACGTTATACATGTAATATAATTTGCTTTCAAGATGTACAGCATTTCTTAAAAGATTCACCAAAACATCTTGACCCATCTCGTTCATGTAACTCTCGTCTCTTAGTAGGAATTCCTTGCATCTCGGGGCTCCATATGAATGGTAACATTATAAATAATGATGGTGTACCATTTCGAGGGCAATTTGTCATGTTGTAAACGGTACGCTCATTACTTGTATGGTCAATGTTATGTTAGAGCACTTTTAGCAAAGATATTTTATCCCTATAGATATGTTAAGGACATTAAGAAAGGATGAACGAAAAATTCATCCCCTTAAGGCTAAAATGAGAAATAAACGATTGTATTGAAGTCGCTTTAAAAGTAAGGAACATTTTGGAAGAATGTAAGGAAAACGTTTATTGAAAAATATACAGATTACAGAACAAATAAAAAAAATGAAATAATTAAGAAAAAAAAAAACATTAAATTAAATAATTTGTTTATCTTTTTATGATTAATAATATAAAGCATATTTATCGGCATTTTTTCAAAAAATTTACCTCTAATAAGGTGACTTCGAGCCGATGGCCCAATGGTTAGAATTCGTCGATCTCAACCGATGATCACAGTTTCAATACCCGGCTAGCACCGCTGAGTTTTCAATAGCTTTTGTGTTTGAATTCATTTCGAGCTCGGCGGTGAAAGAAAATCTAGTGGGGAAATTTGTATGTGCCGAGAGAAATTCTGACACATGTATATCCGTTAAACCGCAGTTGAGCAGCGTGGTGGATTAAGCTCTAAACCTTAATAGGAGAGAAGGCCAGCTCAGCAATGCGATATTTATAAGCATAATACACATTTACATGTATTTATTTATACACCACAAATGAACCGAAATTGTTTTGCTAATTATGAAGAAAACATGTACCATAGACGGTCTTATCGCTTTATAGCGAAATCTTCATCTGCTCAATTCTTCAGACAACCGAAGGAATGGGAAAAGAAAGAGCCAGATGGTAAGTTGTGTCACATATACACTAGATACGAATAATATAACGAATAATACATACATAATTATATACATACATGAATAATACTTACTACTTTATTACTTTAAGGTGACTTAAAGCTAGTGCAACCAAAATGCAGTAATATACATCTCTTGTTCTTGTTCATCGAATCGAGCAATGTCAATAGCTGCTCCATAAATTACTGCCAAGAGACGGGCTCTCTTATTGTCTTATCTGTTTAGTACATTTTATCTTCTTCACATTTTATTTACTCTGTAATTGATTGTTTTTAAAATTGTAAAAAAAATATTTGTAAAATATTGTGTAGTTTTTATTGGAAATTATTTGACAATTTTTCGAAAGACTTATGTAACAAAAACAGGTGTTTTGACGATGTTTTTGACAATATTATGGGTAAGAATTTTATTGTTTAATTATAATTTTATTAAGATAGTACGTACTACGATTATCTTTCTAATTTAAATCTAAATAAAAAGGCATTTTCTATTATTAGAATAAATAATATAATGATTAATAACGAAAAACTCACTAACTACAAGGCGGTAATAATAACACCTATAAATTTCGTTCTCAGACTTTCATAAAGATTAATTACATGAGTTGTTTGTCATAGTTTTACACCTGAAAGAACTTTCGGTTAATACCTTTATTTCGGTTAGGTTAACTAGGTAACTGTTACCAAGTACAAGATAATTTTCATTCTTTATAAAAAATAAATTGTAATAAAAATCCATTATGAATAAATAATTGTAAAAGAGTATCTATCGAGTTTCTTGACGGTTCTTCTCAGTAGAGACTACATTCCGAACCGGTGGTAGCTTAAAAAAATCTATAACCAATGAACTTGTGACTTGATGATTCGAAAAGTATATTTTGTATTGAAATTCAATTACGAGAGTAAAACTTACCAATGTAATTCTCGCCTAAAACACCAAACAGTGGTACTTACAATCTACAATTACGAAATACCACAAAAACGAACCAGAGAATAGCCCCCGTCGTTCGGTATCATCTGGTTACATCCTAATTCTGATCGGCAATTCGAATTGTTCCGCAATTGGTACGGGCTGCTATCTGCAAACTTCTGTCACATGTCTCCGTGAGTTTCGCAAATTTGTATTAAACTGGATTCGACCTTCTCTCATCGTGACGTATGAAATAATGGATAGAGGATATACGGAACCGTCTGGATTTATTGGAAATAAACAATATTATATTGGGATTGAAATAAAACTATTTTAAACGGATTTAAATCGATTTAAATCCGTTTAAAATAGTTTTATTTCAATGTACGCGATTTAAATCCGTTTAAAATAGTTTTATTTCAATGAACGCGATTTAAATCCGTTTAAAATAGTTTTATTTCAATGAACGCGATTTAAATCCTTTTAAAATAGTTTTATTTTAATGAACGCGATTTAAATCCGTTTAAAATAGTTTTATTTCAATGAACGCGATTTAAATCCGTTTAAAATAGTTTTATTTCAATGAACGCGATTTAAATCCGTTTAAAATAGTTTTATTTCAATGACGCGATTTAAATCCGTTTAAAATAGTTTTATTTCAATGAATAATAATCGCGAAAATCAAGACAACGTTATATTGGGATGTAGTTAAAGTCTATATAAACAATAATTAATTGTATGTATTTAGTTGGGTGTTTTATTTTGTTAGGCAAAAATAAAATAATAATAATATCGCATCACACTCAACGGCCCCCATTAAGATCTCATGACCTTGTGTCGGGGGTCCAAAAACATACACAACACTAACATAAACACAGAGACCACGACAAACATCTGTATGGTTAATACACACGTTTGCCGTGCGGGGATCGAACCCGCGACCGTTAGTGCTTTAGTCAGTTGCAGTGACCATTGCGCCAACGCGTCTGTCAAATTAATTTCTTTTACAGATTTCACTCGCCTCCTGTGTCTTATTGATATAATAGTTACCAATACCAAATTTCATGAAGATTTCACTGTGGAAAAGTACGTAATACTGAAATATTTTGTAACAGTGTATGCATTTTTGAAATTTTCATTTGTGTCTTTCTTATTTTACTAGGAAACTAAAACTTTCTAAAAGTCTAATAAAAAAGTGTCCATTTGTGATTTTTTATGAGTTTATTTCCCTTCAAAAGAATATCAGCATCACTTCAGAGCGTCTGCACCTATTTGGCTAATTCTTTTTGTTGTGAAAAGTAAAAAAAAAAATTGTTAAAAATCTCCATTTACAAAATTGAGGAAGTCTTAATTCATTGTTACATTCGTCCGAAGCCGGGGTGGGCAGCTAGTGTTTCAATAAAAATTAAATTGAATATTTTAAAAATATATATATATTTTTTTTTAATAAAATGAATGAATGACAACAAAGTAAGTGATCACCACCGTTCGATATTTGCTGCATCAGAGGAGCCACAATTGCGTTGACAGCTTAAAAATTAATAAAGGAATTGGAAGTAAGGATTAGAACGAAACTCATTTACTCTAGCTACTTAGGCCGATCTTCTGTGAGAGTTAGGTGCCCTAGTCGAGCCAGCCCGTGTACGAGTCGTCGTCGGTGGGCTACGGGTAGAGTCTTCCACTGTGAAACTAGTACTTAGTTTCATACACGCTATGAAACTAAGTACTAGTCTAGTATGCTTTCTAACGATCTAATATAAAAAAATTTAACCCGAATACAATTCAAATGAGAGTGTTATACCATGTCTTATGCGTTCAAACATTAAAAATTCAATAAAACATATATGTATGTATATACAGTGGGTCACCTGGGCATGTGTTAGACATTTTGCCAGCGCTACCTGAATTAATATTCAAAAGTAAAGACCTGAATTCATTAAAAAAATACTTTTTTAAATTGAAACGTCAGATGTTGTAGGCTCATACAGTATATTCATCATTAATGAAAAATAATTTAAAAGAAATTTAATTCAATTTTTTTATTTAACGTAACGCGGATAAAATGTCCAACATGCCCAAAAGACACCATGTATAAGATGGATAGTATTATAAAACCGTTTTAAATGTCAATTCCGAGGCCATTTCCAGAATGCATCGGAAGCATCGACGTGTGGGCGACTGTACACAATAAGTTGGGCTTCGTCTAGTATCTATATAAGATACTATTGGGACTGTGAGTCGGAGTGTTGGACACATTAAACACAGCCCCGTCTATTGTCTGTCTTTGTCTATACCTTTGTGCTTTGAAACTTCTAGACAATTTCGGTTCAAGTTAGACAGATATAAGACCTAAGGTTAGGTCGATATGATGTTGAACAATTTAATGGTGAAACTATTTGTATTATCTTATTATAATTCGGATTTATATCGTTCGTACATAGAAAAATATATAATAAAGAATATAAAATTACAAGAATAGTAATTTGAATTAAAAATAAAAAAATACCCGAAAATCTATTTATTGAGACCACTTCAACGAGCCCCAATACGATACTTCTGTTGTACGTTGGTGAGGAGTTTTGTATCTTGCTAATTTCAGATGTTGCTGCAGCATCAGGTAAGATTTACGGAACTATGTTATTTTAAATTGAAGTGCCAGTATAGTAAATATCGACTAATTGTTCAGCGAAATAAGACTATAATTAAATATTTGCATAAGTTGATTGTCATTGGCTTACACCCGAATGAATTTACTGTCGGTGCCTTATTTTTCACACTAACAGCTTAACGTTACATAGGTAAATGTTACGGTCGCAGAGTTGTTTTTATCAATTACGAGTGTAAAACTTACAAAATGTAGCTCTCGTCTAAACAGTATGTGGATGCTTATAAGCAATAATGTGTCAAAACCGAGATAGCCTAGTGGTTCGAACACGTCGATCTCAACCGATGATCGCGGGTTCAAACCCCGGCTAGCACCGCTGTGTTTTTAAGTGTTAAATTTGTGTTTAAATTAATCTCGTGCTCGGCGGTGAAAGAAAACAACGTGAGGAAACCTGCGTGTGTCGCAGAAATTCTAATACATGTATATCCGCCAACCCGCAGTGGAGCAGCGTGGTGGATTAAACTCTAAAAACCTTCTCCTTATAAAAGAGGAGGCCTTTGCCCAGCAGTGGGATATTTACAGGCCGTTACTTTACTGTACAACCACAAAAATTAAAATTCCGAGATATTGATATATTATTTTAATGCATCATGTATTTAAGATTATTCAACACAAATTTCAATCCATCTAAAATAAGTATAGTTCAGTATGAATACTGAAGTGTGTTCCATTTATTAGATAAAACCTTTTTTATACCAATCTGTTTTTTAATTCATTGCACATTTTTTCAAAATTGAAAAGATAAGATGGATATATACTTATTAAACAAATTTATTAAAAATATGTTTGCCATGCTTAGACGCCATTTTCTCAAAAGTCCGTGTATTTTGGCTTAGTATTAATTATCAGCGTCCATATATAAGTTAGTCTATCTCATAACAGAATTGATTAACTACAGATAGAGTTAATTTCGGATTCATAGCACCAGCCAAATAAACAATTCTACCATCAACAACTGTCAACTAAGCGACTAGAACAATTAGTAATAATAGTAAGACAGGTATCCCAATATCGCAGACAGGGTTTGAAATGCATAATTAAATTTCATATTCAACCTCCCTTTGAGACAAAGAGCTGCAACTCGGTAATACTAATATAAGGAATATTAGTATTACCGAGTTTTACAGGAACATACCTCTCATAGCTCTGTTGTTATAATTTCAACCGACTTTAAAAGGGGAGAGACTCTCAATACGTGTATGTTTTTATTTTTGTTTTCTACTGAGCTTCGTCTTTGCTTGACTGATGTAAGAAAAATATTTGAATTTGGATGTTTAAGAATGATCCCGTAGATTTTTTTGTTATATGTATTATTTTAGTTAATTCTTTTTCCATTTTCCATCTACATCATTTCTTTATCGGATATGCTGTGAGAAATTCTTATAGAGATAAGCATAACTATTAAACTTTCTTTTCTTGTGACTTGTATATCTTTCTGTATAATCTTTTCGGCCAGTTTAATAAACTGCTAAATAAATAAATAGTTTCTGTGTATGAATCCGTCTCGCATTGTTTTAAGTAAGGCTAGTTTGAACTAATCTATTTTGATGAATTTTGGCATATACTAATATAGACTGGTCCTTAGACCAAGACGAAGCTTACTTCTCCGCCAAAAATAAAACTTAAACTATGTGAAATAGGAGATGAAATTTATATTTTCAAAATAATTGTTCTGCGCAAAGTCGTTTAAACCAACTAAGAAATAATAACTAACCGAATTTGCATTGTTAAATATGCAATATTACCATTTTTAAATTCATAAAATAATTTGAATGAACCATAATCAGACGATTTCGGCTTTTCAGTAAGCATTATGTAACCAGAGATTATGGTGTAATAAGGTTGTAGCCAGAAAATTAGCGAAATACAATTATTTTTTTTTTTTATTTAATACTATATTTTGATTTTGTAGTATTTTGTTATATTCGATGACCGTCTTAAACTTAATTTTTGGTCTAAGGTGAATTACACTAACAAGTTTTGCTCGCTGATTTTCATAAAGATACAGAGAAAAGGCGCGTTTGTCAAAAATAAGGCACTGATAGTAAATTATATCATGTGTGAAGCAATAACAAACAATTTATGTAAATCTTTATGAAAGCAAAAACAGTACGAGGCGAGAATTACATTTGTAAGTTTTACTTTCATGAGCGATAAAAAAAACCTAGTGACAGATACGTCGTAAGTAGTCACGCATGCTGTGAATATTCAAAATAAGGCACTGACAATAAATTCTTTCAGATGTAAAGCAATGAGAAATAACTTATGGAAATCTTTAGTGAAACTTTGAAAACTTATAATAATTATCACAATATACGCACCACATGAACTTCATTTTGAGAAAATGCCGTCTAAAGATGTCAAACGTATTCTTAATAAATTTGTTTGAATAAGTATTTATCCATATTTTCTTTTCTTTTTCTGTAATTAATTAAAAGCGGTTTCTATATTTAATATATTATCTAATAAAAAGTTTTTAAAAATATAAGATTATTGTATAAGTTACAAAATAAGGAATGACCTGGAATTTCGATACATTTCATTAAGCAACTTTTTTCCGTACTTATTCAGTTTATATTACTTTAATTTTTATTAAATAGTGTTAAATAGGCGATGCCGTATCAAAATACACTAATATCTCCGAATTCCACTTTTTGTGGGTTGACACATTATTGCAAATAGCCTATAAAGAATAAAGTATATTTTGGATTTGAATTTGAATAAATGTAATTCTCGCTTAATAATTAATTATTCAATAACATTGATGATAATATCGCTACAAATCACTCCAGATCCCGTATCCGCGTTAACGCGTTAATGGTTTTATTATCCCGAATCACTCATATTGTGCTGTTGACCATCGACGCGTGAGATTTATACAAATTTGAAAACCAATCGAAACCACAACGCACGTGTGGATACATACGGGGATTTTGGGTCGAGTTACACCATGGAATTAATATGGAAAATTAATTTGCGTTTTTCCTATGATTATGTTTTGAATTTTTATCCGACTACTACGGAAGAGTAATGTTTTTCGCGCGCATGTTGATGCTTTCAGAAGGTTTAGGGTCGTTGTTAGGTCACGATTTAGATATGGGGTTCTCACAGTCTAAACTATTTATATCTGCAATAAAAGGTAAGAAAAAAAAAATATCAAATATAACATGTTCGATTCCTGAGCCGTGTAGAGTAGCGTACATGTTTGAATGCAGTTTTTCTTAACATCCAAATCGATGACTTGGTTCCTTTCAACAAACTCTAAATCTCATAGTTTCATATTTCTCTTACTGACTCACCCGAATGATCGACTTGGTATATATATGTATACCTTATTAAAAAGCCTAGTAGTGCGAACAAAATTCTTTTGGGGTCTTGTTTTGGTCCGAGAATGTACCGTCTTATCTGTGAATAAATTAATAAATAAATGATTTTTTTTTACCTAATCTAGTGTCAGTATTTATTATTGACACACTCGACTACCGAAGAGGGTTTATGCTTTTGGAACGTAAGTATCTATCTACTGTGACGAAAAGCCTAGCAGACCACTGACTACAGCTCGTATTTGGGCTGGCTTGACCGAGACAGAACGTCACTATCACAGAAGAATGGCATGACGTGAATAATATTTCGTACGGAGTACCCATTTCTCCTCACTTACTCTTTCAATCTTTATTAATTTTTAAGTTAACACATTTGTAGCTTCTCTGATGCAGCAAATATCCATAGATAATCACTTAATATCGGATGGTCTGATCACCGTTTGCTAGGTATTTGTAATTTAAAAAAATAAATCATGTATATCTAATTCTGTAGTATGCTCTGATTTTATGGATTTTGACATACCAAGTGTCATTAAGTCTCAGCTGTGAGAGTGACACAGGATATATTATTTTCGCAGAATTTCCATGGAAATAGGAATTACGTAAAAAACACCTATCTTCAATATTTCTTACCGGATTTTAAAACAATCAATACAAAATGGTTTTATAATATATATACCACAGTGTTTTTTTTGGCAGTTTGTTTTTCAAATATATAGCACGAACGCGTTAAGGCTATTTTAAGTTTCAGCGAACAAATATTTCTAAACACACCATTGAGTAGTTACTTTAATAATTCAAATTTAAAATATACATTCAAGAAGACTTTTCAATTGTTTACAAAATTCTATTTTAGTAAGTATATCTAGAAACAAAACTACCACCGGTAGAAACCGGCAAGAAACTCGATAGTTACTCTCTTAAAATCAAATAATACGGATTATATTCTCAATTTACAGCTTAATTTAATATGCCGCTAGAAAATCGACGTTTTTATCGTTAATGTAATGTTATTGTATTAATTCTTATGCATATCTATACTAATATTATGAAGCTGAAGAGTTTGTTTGTTTGTTTGAACGCGCTAATCTCAGAAATTTACTGAATTGAATTGAAAAATTCTTATAAGTTAGATAGTTTATTTATTGAGGAAGGCTATAGGCTATATTACATCACGCTACGACGCATAGGAGCGAAGCAGTTACCATAAACGCGAGTGAAACCGCAAAGGACAGCTAGTTATTTGTATTTCTCTGGGAAGTTGTCGATTCAAACACGAATTTTGATCATACAATTGTATTATTTAGTAAAGCTATTAATTGATATCACATGTGATTTGTGTGAAATCGAATGTTATATTAATTAACAACTTTAAACGCGCAATTATATTTAATGAATAGATACGTTACGGTGAAGGAAACCATCGTGAGGAAACCTGCAAGTACCCTGAGAAATGCTGACACATGTACATATATCTACCAACCCGCAGTCGCGCGGCGTGGTGGTTTAAGCTCTAAACCTCCTCCTTAATAGGAGAGGAGGCTTTTACCGAGCAGTTGGACATTTACTGGCTGTTACTTTACTTTTAAACTTAGAAGATACTAAATGAAAAAGTATAGGTAATCGAAGGTAATTTAAATGTACACTTGTTACAATTTCATATCTCATAGGCCTCTAAAGACTACACTTTCACCTATCCAAATAAATCTTGAGCGACTGTAATATATTTCGGAATACCCACAAAAAATGTCCTCGCCGGGAAGAGAAAAAACAGCCATGAAATGAAAAAGTATTACCTTAGGGTAGAGTACACTTGCGTGTTTAATATTATGTATTATATTTAGGCGAGAGTTACACTTGTAAGTTTTACTGTCGTAATTGAAAAACATTTAACAGACAGGTTGGCATAGTGGTCACTCTGACTGAAGGACGGTTGCGGTTGCAATCCCCGTCCACGGTAAACGTTATTGGCCATACGGATGGTTGTCGTGGTCTGGGTTGGTTATGTTAGTTACCGGTAATTCTAGCCTTAAAAGTATTTTTTTATGATAACTATGATGTGAATTCATTTAATTCCTAGTAAATTTTCCTTAAATTTCCTTATACCTTCGAGATCCACAACAACAAAATACGCCTTTTTTCAGGCGTATTTTGTTGTAACTTTCCTTGAAAAAAAAAGATTTTTGGTATTTTTTCACTTTGAATGCATTAAGCAATGCAAATTCGTGTAGTATTCAGTAAAAACGCTAACGGCAATTTTGTGGCTTACAATAACTTACGTGGGAGGTATCGATCTATTTTGATGTGTTATATGTAATTATATAATATAATTGCTACAATACTCCTTCTAATTTGAATAGCTATTGCGTTCAAGTTATTACATCTTTTGATTTATTAATTTTTATTGTATACTAGCAGTTCCCCACAGCTCGCGTATAGTAAGGAATTTAATACATAACAAACTTTGAACCCTCTTTTAATCACTTAAAGGAAACTTTTTCAAAAATCCTTTCTTAGTACACACTTACAATATTTAAGGAACGTTTGTGCAAAATTTCACGTTTAAAGACCCAGCAGTTTCAGCTTTTCGTTGATCGATCAGTCAGTAAATTTGTCAGTCAGTTTTGATTTTTATACATGTATAGATAAGTCTCAATCGAAAGTCGATTTTTTAAGACACTAAATATTAAAAACGTCATCAATACGTTTCTTATTTTCCGTACTAAAGTCGAATGTTTGCTCTACCTCTGAAATATCGTGACTCCCATACTAAAATCTTACAAATTCGCGAGGTCGACGATGGATGTCGCGTACTCGGCTGCTGGACTGCGCTATTTATCATCTCTGAATTTTTTATATAGCTGTGTACAATCTGTAAATTGTAGGGAATTTTAGATTTGGAGCGTTCATTTTGACATTGATTGTTGGATCTATACTAATGTTATAAAGCTGAAGAGTTTGTTTGTTTGTTTGCTTGAACGGCTAACCTCAGGAACTATTGGTTCGATTTGAAAAATTCTTTCAGTGTTAGATAGCCCATTTATCGAGGAAGGCTATAGGCTATATATTATAACGCTAAGACCAAAAGCAGCACAAATGAAGAATGTTTCAAAATCGGGGGATATTTTCCTATTGAGATAGCTTACGCTGCGTGCGCTGCGTAAACGGTTAAAGTTTCGCAAAAATCATATATGACAGAATTGTTCCCCTTTAAAAGTTGTAAAAAAAAGTCCGCGACAGCATATGTCTATCTTTAAAGGTTAGCTCACTATAACCTTTTTTATGCTTACCAAATTTGTTCTAAAATAATGCATGATTAGGCCAAAGTAGCTATTCCACGCGGACGGAAGCTAATATACTAATATTGGGAAGAGGAATATGCTTGCAAGGTTGTAGCGGGTAAAAATCATGATCCGATTTGAAAACTTCTAATTGCGTTGGATAGCCTGTTTATTGAGGAGGATTATGGACTATATGACATTGGAAAGAAGAAAAAGTTTATTGAGCTTCTACGTTATGAGTGTTTTATAGAGAAATGTAGTAAGAGGTACGAGTAGATGTTTGCCAGGTTGGGGAAGGGATTCACTTAAATGGTAATCAATCAACTTTTATAGCGAAATAAAATTATTATATTTTGAAAAATAAAAACGTTTTACGTGGTTTATGATTTAGGTAACTTAACGTGTTTCAGTCAATAAAAAGTTCAGAATGCAGTTTCGACTGGGATAAAAAATAACTAACACAATATTTTAATAATCTTTATAGTCTACTATTAAATAGATATTTTAAATAAAAATTCTTACACCGTGAATACAAAATCACAGCAAAATAGATGCAATGTTCGCGTGAGCTTCCTCGTTAACAAGATTTTATCGGAGCTTGGAATAGATAGTGTTTTCACCTCCTAATGCATTAAACACTTCATTTAGTTCATTCTTATTCATTCAGCTGCAAGGTTAATGACCTTGCACCCTTTGTGGGGACTTTATATTGGGAAATTGCAAGACGCTCATTACTTGTATCTTTTATACTAAGTTTTGTTTTATTTAAATACATTTTAAATGGAAACGACAACTGTTTGAATTTTTTTGGGCCTAGTTTATTTGTTTTAATTGTATTTATAAATTTTGAATTTAAAAAATCTTCGTAGCATGCCATTCTAACTAATAAATAATTTTATTTTTATATTTTCAACAATCCCTTCATGGGGAATCATGTCAATCGCCAACAAGGATTTCATTCAGTATCCTACTCGATGATCATATCGTCGTCAATTTTTTAAATTTATTTATACACCTTTTTATATTCATATACTAACTAGTGGTCTCGTAGTCGTTGGAATTTGACCGATGTTCTTTAATTTACAATAACACACACAACAATAAACAAAAGAGTATGTATGAGTGCGTGTTTCAAATACATGGTAGTGTGTGTAATGTTTTTTAATTGATTTAATGTCCTTTTATGCGTAATAAAAAAAATCACATCCTTCGCTTCTTTTCTATATAAACTATAAGCTTGCGAATTTTATACTCCTGCGTCCGTGCAATTTTCTTCAAAGGGGAATAAAGTTTTGACTTCACGTATTAATGTATAGATATTATAAAGAGGTAGAATTTGTTTGTATCTGTGAAACTACTGATCCGATTTGATTATTTTTTGCTTTCCATTGTTTATTAATGAATGTTATTATAATCGTAACGTAATGTTATAGAGCCTTTATCACGCTACGACTCATTGGAGCGAAGCAGTAGGTAACCATAAACGCGAGTAAAATCGCAATAATCAGTTAGTTTTTATTAAACCAGCATATAAATTAGTGAATCAACATATATTTTTATAAGCTTTCATATTTATATTATTTCTAGTGCAAATGTTTCAATAAATAAATAATACATTTTTACCAATCAATGTTTATATTGAAATTCATCTTCGCAATGAATCAAAAGCCATGTAGATTTTTAAACCTATTGCGTTAGACAGACGTCATATTCGCGCGAATGCTTCCTAGCCCGTCAACCCCTTTTTACGAGGAAATGTCTATAAAATAAAGGCAAATCGTTGAACAAACAATAAAATATCGTATATTTTATTAAACAAATACAACGTTTTATTACATGAAATTGATTATACTTTATATTCAACATTGTGAAATTTTTTCACCGGTCCAAATGCCAATCAGTGCAATTTTTCTTTGTTTATTTTCATAATTTCCTTTTTAATCCTTTAAAGAAAACCTCATGATATTTGCGATTCAACATCTATGCAACCATGATACAATTTCGATAGTGTCGCCGGTTGTATTGTACACTACTGATAGATTTGCGATGCAGAATTCATTCGAAACAGACGTCACGAAATGCTACAAGAAGTCACTTTGGGCGACCTCCCTAAGTCGAAAATATAAATTTGACCTTTTTAAAAGAGAAAACGACTTCGAAATCAAAATACGCTGGGTTTTAAAACTAAAACTACTATATCAATTTGATGAAAATCGCCATCAATTATTATAGAATCTGACAGTATACACTTTCAAACAAAAAAAGAATTTACCAAATCGGTCCAGCCGTTTTCGATTAACGTTGAACATACCTATATAGAAAAAGTCCACGACGAATCGACATATTTCTCCTTTTTTGGAAGTCAGTTAAAAGAATACTTTATACGCGTTCACACTTAATAATATAAATAACCAAGTAATAACATGAAACTATACTTGTATGTATGTATATTCTACCACATATAATCGTCTATTTCGTTATCGACCTCAGCTAGATAAATGCAAGTGGAGGCTTTTAGCCGGCTTCCGGTGGGGGTGCATCCCGTGACGTCACTTCCGGAACGTTTCGTCCAATAGACTCTCATTTCTCGCTTCTGGCGATATGTTAACGATGTTTGTTTTCGGTTTTGTTTTCAGTTTTTTCTTTAATAAATAAACTATTGTTGTACGCTTAAATAAAAAATTGTTTTTAATTTTTGTTTTATTAAAAAAATGTGTTATAGAAATAACGATGACTATTTTTTGTAGTAAAGTCGTAATAGTTGTTTTCGTAGAAAAATATAAACGTATTAAAACTGTTGTGGTAGACAAATGATCACAATATTTGCGGTTAGTAATTGTAGAGTTTTTTTTTTTGTTTATATCCAAGGATATTCATCAGATCTTAATATAAGATGTACTAAAACCTTTCTTGAAAAATATGCATTTAAATAGCCAAAATTCAATCGAGTCAAATTATAAGTTTTTGAGAGAATCCCAAACATCGCAAAAGCAAAGGCAGCTAGTGTCTTTATATACATGTATGAAATAGCCATCGCCTGAAGCGACCCTAACTGTATATGAGGTCTGCTCATTTCGGAGCAGTCATTAGAGTGTGTACAGTTCACGAGAAATATAAAACCTTCGAGAATCTAAGATCGTCTTCTGTCTTGAAAGATGTATAAAATATCCAGTTACGAAATTACTTGACGTCATTATGAAGAATTTGTTTGAAATAAAATATTCTTTTCTTTGGAAGTGATAATGTTTTGAATTTTTGGGGTAGGTGTCTTTTTGGTATTTTATTATAACTCAGACGAAAAAGTAATGGATCGTTTTTTATCAAATATTTAAAAATGGTATTGTTTGTATGAAACAAAATGTTTTATACGGCCGAAATGATATAAAACGGAGACATAGATAATCATTAATAATTAATTTTTTAATTTTTATTTCTTGTTTTTTTTTTTTAAACAAAGTATGTACCTTAATAAAATAATTTTAAAGATAAATAGATAAGTTTCTGTACAATAATAAAATATACAATACTAAAATATTAATAACCGTTCTGGTGTAGTGGTACTGAATGTGCCTCTAAAGTTGTCGGTTACAGGATCCCCGCTCGGGGCAGATATTTAGATTTGAATAAATATTTTTTTCTTGGTTTGGGTGTTGTTGGTTGGCTCGAAGAGCACATAAAGCTGCCAGTCTTGGTTTTTATCACAATCACCTGGTCGTTACTCTTAGTAAGGAGATTATTCTAGTCTAAATGGTTACTGGCTTGCCCTCAGGGTTTGCGTATTTCAGATGGCAGTCGCTCTGTGTAAAAATGATAGGTGGATAATGAAAACTAATATATTAATATCATCTTATATACATATTTCCACAAAAATGTATACTAATGTAATAAAGAAAGAGTGAATTTTATATGCCGGGATTAACTCTGGAACCACTGGACCTCTTTTAAAAATTATGATACCATGTGAAAGGTACATTGTTCTAGATAGTCGCACTCTATTATAAATGTGTATTATATAAAATTTACATAAACGCAAGTGAAACCATGAGCAAAAGCTAATAAAACATAGAACATTCCCAAAATTTTATACTCAGAGACAACAAAAGTACAACAAGTGTTTATTTCTTAATCAAAAGGACGTCTTAATAAAACATTTTGAGTGTCAGAAAACTGACTGAAACATTCAAACAGCGAATTGTTAATAATAACAATAAACAATATATTTCAGAGAGCTTTATAACTAAATTACTATCCTTCAACGGTTTATAAAGTCTCGAACGACCAATTAGTAACTGAGATACCGTGCTCGGGTTCCGTAGAACAAAAGGAGTACAAATAAGGGAAAAACAGCTATAAGTACGGCTTACAGTTCCGATGCCCTGTAATTGCTCAGCCCGGAGCGGTTTTAGCAAAGAATATTGCTTTTATAAATCAGATGTGCCTTTAAATATATGTATTTTATTTTACTTTTTCTTTATAGTTATTTTTTTTACTTGTTTTATTTAGCAGACAAATATGGAGTTTATATAATCACACATAAGAAATTATCGATCGAATAATTAAACTGAATCACTTTTATAAAAAAAAATGAAAATGACAAATAATATTCGAAAGTTTGTGATTTTCGTAAAATAGGAGTACATAAGCTTCAGTCTCTTTAGCTGACCGTTGACCAATTTTGAGTGTAGACCGTAGTAAGTTTTTTAACTTGCTATATTTACTTATGTAATTATGTTTTTTATCATTTTTTTGTTCAATGTTTTATGTGTACTTACAATAAACAAAATCTGTTGTATTTCAACAAATTGAATAAAAATAAAAGCAAATGTTAATGGTAGATAATTAGATCTATCAACAATACTATACAAGGAACCTTATAACTTAAATATGACGAAATATACACTCCAATTTATATTTTTCGTCTTGTTAAGCGAAAGTTTTTTCCTTATTTATTTTCCCCGCGACAACAAATAATGATGTGAGAAATTAATTTAATACAACTAAATGAAATGTACCCTATTACTTATTGTATTTTTTTAAATGCTAAAAATCTAAAATTTAAATAAATATATATTTTTCTGTAACGCATGTGAAAGCGAATTGATATATGCACAATTTCAGGTAACAAAATTCTTACTTTAAAATTAATAAAATATTTACCTTTAAAATTATAATTTTTTATATTCTTTGACCGGTGAAAAGTCCGAAAGGCTTTACTGAAGCCGCCTTTAACAATCAATCAAAGTAAACCTCAATGAAACAGGGTTTCTTTTAAGTTCACTGAAAGAACTATTTTAATTAATTGTACTCACATAATTGGTATTGTTTTCGTTCGCGACAATACTTTCTGTTATTGACATACATTTAAATAAAATCTAGACGTAAAATAAAAAAATAATCAAAAGTAATTCCAGTTATTTTCATTTTAAATCAAAATGCTCTACAGATTTTAATGAAAATATTGAACTAATGGAAGAGTAAGTCTGTTTAAACGAAAACATTTTTGCCATTTTCGAGTAATCGACGAACACACTCCCACATTTTTTAAGACATTAAAAAAAATATTTTGGCAGGTTGATAACTACAAACACAAAAAAGTTCCAAATAGGTGCCGTTCTGTTATACATCCGTTCGACTTTTAATTAAAGCCTTCAAAAGGGAGGTTCTGTACGTCTAACCCAGATTTAGTTTTCATCAAAATCGACCCTCAGGGTCCTCCAAGTATTTTTCGCTATTCCTTATACTTTTTGGCCTACAATGCCCAGTTAAACAACTCACCTGTAGCTATCGATGATTTTTTTTCCGTTGTAGTCGAGTAAATAATGCGATACTAAGAAAGCTCTTTATTGCTTATTCAACGCCTAAGCATCAAGTTCATTAAAATTTACATAAGTTGTATCTCATTAGTTTACACCTAAAAGAATTTACTGTCATTGTCTTAGTTTGACATTTACTGATTTCGTATCAACTTACGATGTATCTGTTACTAGGTCACAGAGTTGTATTATTTCGCTCTCGAGAGTAAAACTTACAAATGTAATTCTCGAATCAGAAAATATCATCCTCTCACAACTCGTTTAAAAATCAATACGAAGGTAATTAATATAAATTATGAGCGTTAAAATTTTAAACTACAAAGTTAATGTGAATTCCTCGCTCGGTTATTTCTTATCGAGTGTAAACTCGGTTCAACTTTCTTAATTCACTTACTACCAGTACTTTAAACATTAACTGAGTTCAATTATCAATTTTTAACTTTAAGTTTACTACGTGACTTTTGCGAATGAAAATATCTTTACTATAGATATTATACTATTACAAAGAGGTAAAATTTCTTTGTGAGTGTTTATGTCTGTAATCTCTGAAACTATGAATTCAATTTAAAAAAATATTTTTATGTCGGTTACCCCGTTTATTGAAGAAGATTATAGGCTATATTATATCATCTGAAATCAGCAAGCTACAGCAAAAGTATCGTGATGGGGGTCATTGTAATGTTTTTAATCTTTTTTTAAATTTTTAATTTTATATTGTCATTCTTTGGTTTAATTAGTACATGGAATAGATGTATAGTGCTGTGTAGCATTGCAAAAAACGAGAACTAAGCTACCTATGCTATCCTAGACGAAAACAACTACTTGTCACTAGGTTACAGCGTTGTTTCATCTCTCTCTCTTATACTCTCGAGAGTAAGAGAAAGAGATAACGTAATTCTCGCCTTTGAGTCTCTGAATATCGTCCTGGTGTAGTGTTACTGAAGGTTTCTCTAACGCTGACGGTTGCGGGTTCGATTCCCAACCGGAATATATATTTGTCTCTGTATAAATGTTTGTTCCTAAGTCTGGGTGTTTGTCCTTATGGGTCTCCTCACCGTGCCTCGAAGCTCGTTAAACCTGACATAACCGGGAAAAGTCTCTAATGCTAGGTAGGTAGATGAAGAGTCTCTAAATAGGTGTGAAAAATATAAATATTTTAGATTCATAATAATCAAACATGAGTATTTAAATATATGTACGTATAATACAGCAGCCGCTTTAGCAAATCTATTCTAGGCAAATAGGAGCACTAATAACTGAGATATCTATTCAAAGCGATGCGTCGGTTTTGGTTCAAACTAATCCTTCCATTGATCATTGTAGGTATTAGTTTTAACTATAAATAGATACTCCACTATTAAGAGAGATTGAATTTTGTATTTGCGAAGTAAATTCCGGAATCCTTGATCGATCGAATCGATTTTAAACAGTATGGTATTGTAAAATACGTTATTCTAAATGTTTATTTTTTAAACAAAACGCGAGCAACTGATAGCAAAATCTAGTAAAATTTAGTATACTATGTTTTTAAAGTTGTAAAGTTTGTTATCTTAGAAAGCACTAATGAAATAAAAAATAAACAAAAAAAAAAAGGATAATGAAAAAAAAAAATAATTATAGCTTTAGTTTTTCTTCCATTAAAGCATTTTTTTTTTTATTTATTTCGCAGCTAGAAATATATAAGAAAGTTGACCTCAGAAAGATTCCATTACATTACACACAGCTACTAAAATATTAATATGTAAAAAATAAACTTCACTTTGTGTTACAAGTTATCTATTTCACAAAAGAAAGTCTTAAAATAATAGACCTTTAAAAGCCATTCTTGTTAGAACTACGCAGACACAAATAAGACCCTATGTAGAGTTGCCAACCGTCCTGCTTACTCAGGACATGTCCTAGTTTTCAGGGTGTCTTGATAAGGTTAATGATTTTCTAATTCACGCCCCATTTTTAAACCGACTTCAAATAGTCCGTGTCAATTATTAAGTAATAAAAAAATACATATAAATTATGTTTATTTAAAAATAATATTTTCTTATTGCTATCATAGAAATTTGATCAAAATCTTTGTCTTTTTTGGTTTTCAAATCAAAAAAATAATATCTAAATAAACAAGATTGCATATGCTTATTATATTTATATTGCTATTAAAGTTGATCCCTTTCTTTAAGTCTTAGTTACTTCAAGTTCAAGTCCCAGTATTTGAAATTTAGAGATGGCAACCCTACCCTAATGGATAGGATAGTTGACAAGAACAACATGAAGTAACTTTAACTCATTTTGCCGCTGAAAGGGCAAGGGTCCGGCTAAATGCTCCAGACTTGCTAAGACATAATTTCGTTACAGAAATGGATCTGTGGACTAGTTATGCAGTCAAATTGTCTTGTCTGAGTTGTGGGATCGATTTGTTTGGTTTTGTGGTAATTTATATGTATATAAATTGTGTTGTCGTGTTTTTATGTAAATATTTTTAAAAGGATTATAATGGTGTGAGAGATTGGTTTTTATATTTATTAAATTGTCGATTATTTTTATGTGTCACAATTTTAATAATAATTTAGTTAAATTCTGAAAAATGTCATTAGGCTATTGTGAATGCGAAAATTCATGAAATAATAGCCGTATATACAATTAACAAAAAAAAGCACAATTTGTGTCCGTTAATTTTTAAGATCTGAAAATATTTCAGGAACAAAAACAATATAATCAGCACTATTGTTTTACTATTAAAGAATCTGAATAAACACGCCTTCAAAGAAAAAAAATGTATTAAAACCTCCTAACCTATTCAAACTTTAACTAAAACCTAAAACTCGAACTATACATTACAGGAAAAGCTTAGAAAATACATTTTATTTTCTATTCAACAAAGAAAAAAATAATTTAAAAAATAAAGTCGCATTTCTTCACACAGCGCCCCTTTTTATTCAAAACTGAAAGATAACATTTGCCCTCACAAATATATGGCGCCGACACAGGAAAAACTGCAAGTGACGTTATCTAGGTTTCATAAAATGCCTGTGTTTTAGCGTAAATAAAAAAAATCTAGACCATTTCATATGCAGGCCGGTTCACAGTGAACTGAGTCACAAATGTCTCATGGTGGTTCATTGTG
Organism: Hypolimnas misippus; assembly: GCA_037950945.1. NCBI lineage: Eukaryota > Metazoa > Arthropoda > Insecta > Lepidoptera > Nymphalidae > Hypolimnas > Hypolimnas misippus. The sequence continues at coordinate 8,155,299 of JBBEEQ010000014.1, forward strand.
TATTTATGTCCATTGTGTCACTTGGAATATTATCAGTGTTTTAAAAGATTTTATTTTTAAATGTTATGTTTTCTGTTACAGATAACGTTGATTTCTTAAACAAATAAGATTTAAATTTCTACATAAATCGATGTGTCTGTTAACACTGTAAAAGATTTTTTAATTATTTATTGAGACTGTGGGGATATAAACAAGGAAAAGGAGGAAATATTAATTCAACAATATTTTAAATCTTTAAACTATTTTTGTTATTATACAGCTATTTTAGATATTATTTCCAATTATACAATTTACTCAAACGTTAGGAATGTATAATTGAATAGGTAACATTTAAATCACAACGTCTACATACATAACATAATAATCCCTACATGCATGTAGAGTGTTAAATAATTGAATAATTTCAAGAAACTATTATTCAATTATTTTAAATTAATACAAATAAAAAACATTTTATATTTACTTAAAATAATAGAAATAAAACTTTAGTATTAATATAAACAAATAATTCTATCAAAAATAAAAAAAGATAAAGTCAGTAATAGCTATATTAAGCGTAAGTTACTACCGATGTCACACCACATATTTTATATGTCATATTTGAAATTTAAATCTACTATACTATTTTTGCTATTATGAAACTAGAAACTAGTTTTCATCATACATTTTTACAACGTTACAAATGTATAATTGAATAAGTAACATTAAATTCAAATAATGTATTGACATAATATCTACATGTTTAATAAAGTGTTAAATAATTGAAAAAGTTCAAGAAACGATTTTTCTATAAGAAATAATAATTCGACAATATTTTTTGTATTTATGCAGCTATCGTACAAAGTATTTTCAATTATACAGTTTACTAAACCGTTACAAAAATATAATATGTACCATAAAATTGAAATCATCTATAGTATTAAGATAATAATATCTACATGCTTAATAAATTGTTAAATGATTGAATAATTCAAACCACAATAACATAGCAAGTTTACAAGTACGTACATAAACGATTCTCAAGCTATCAACCGTTCAATCGGTCTTAGTGGACTGCCCATGTTTAATCAGTGAGTTAATTTAAGAGCCATTTTCAAACCGGTCGTTCAATTTTCTCCTAACACTGTTATATTTCACTCGCCAACAAGCCGGAGAGATTGGATAAAAATTGCACCTCTTGTATGCTATTAATCTAAATGCTCTGGATTCCAAACACTGGAATTAATTGGAATTTTATGTATAACTATTTAGGTAAAGTAACGAAAAAAAAAAACAGAAAACATTAAGGTTCTTGGTTTAAATAACATAATGTTGGATGATAATTTATGAATCGAATTTGACAATTTTATTATGTATTCTTGATATAATAATTATCAATTTATTTGTCATAAAAAATACGATTGCAAATTGTATTCATTAAATATCGTAAAATATGTCTAAACTATAAAAGCTTTTGCTTGCGGTTTCGCTATCATTTATGGTGATATTGTTTTAAAATTATGCTCATAAAATATAATATATGACTATCTAGAACAATGTACCTTTCATATGGTGCCATAATTCTTAAAATAAGTTCAATGGTTCTGGAATTTGCAGTACATACAAAATTCGCTCTCTATCAATATAGATTTTGATTTCTTAAATTAACTGTCATATTATTCATCAAATTATAAATAATGTAATTAAAATACAATTATAATAAAATATGTTTAAAATATTTTACCATATGTTCAAAACAATATTCAATTATATGTATTAAAAGTAAAGCATATTACTTTTTTTAAACAAGAAATGACCAAGACAAAAATAACTACTTATTCAGATATAAATAAGGCAAAAATAATATACACCATTTAACAAGAATAATAAGATAATGCTTTTAAATAGAACATCTAATATCCTACACCAACTAATAATGGTATTAAACCGTCAATATATGCAGTTTGTAGGTAATAGATACCGATTCCATTTCCGGGCGACATTGCTCATGTAATGCATGGTAACTGCTTAACTCGTCCGATCATATATGTGCAGGATTAACATAATATACGTTACATACATTATTGTTATTACACCGCTTAAGAACAACCAAAAATTTGATTCAAATAAAATTATTTCCTAAATATAAATTGATTAATACTTAGGCACACAATTTGAACGGTTACTTCAGATTAACAAACAAAAAATAAGACGTGCAATAATGAATTTTATCGCACTTATTTTGAAATCACAAATCAAATATACGAATTAGTTTTGTGAATACACAAAATGTACAAATTTTGCTTCTGCTTTACCTACGTAAGATCCACTGCATGTTAAAAAAATTATAATACCACTAAATCAATATACTTTTCAAACAGATGTTTTCCCGGTTTAACACACTAACCACGAAATTTATTCATGTAAATTAAACCCAAAATCGTAAAGGTAGACTTAATTTGTGGAATTGTCAATTTGAATTATATTGTTGAATGAAAATGTCTTTAAAAAAAGTAATCACTAATAAAAAAAATGAAATAACAAAAATGGCTGTTACTGAGTCTTTAAATTGAACAGTCAGCTGATAGTGTTAAACACAAAGGACTTTATAGGCGATAGATAGCAAATTAATTTCCCGTCCTAATACCGATATGAAGTCCATTTATCACATATATGTATATGTATGTACGTGTGGTATGTATGTAGGTTGGATTTAACAAAATTCTTTACCCAAATCCGACAGTGATAAGATTGGTAATGACTTTAATATTTTATGTTTTATCTTTCAGGTAATAAGATCATGGATTTTGGCACCCAGAATACCAACTAGTTAGCCTAGCATCCAATTAGCAACTGAGTATGACAGGCGAGAGTATTTTTAAGTCAACAAGGAAATGAACTTGTCAAACTTTGACATTTATACAGATTTTTCACCTTAAATATATATTAAATATATAGTACTAGCAGTTACTCGCGGCTACGACCGCTTATTTTTTGGAATTTTAGCTAAATAAATCAACCAGCGAAATTGTGGCCGTTCCAGGATGTATTGCCCCCTAGCGTCATTTTAAGGGATGATTTTGAAATTCTAGGATACATATATTTAATTACTTTTCCTAAGTAATGTTTGTGCTGTATTTAAGGATAATCGGTCAAAAAATATATTTTTCATTACTATCATCCAGAAGTGTATTAAGTTTTAAGTTAATACGACCACGGAATAAGATTTAGCATACAAACATTCTTACCCCTTTTCACCGTCTTAGGGATGAATAATCAAAAAACCCTTTCTTAGTGGATGCCTACAACCTAAAAGCCACCTACTCCGAAAATTTCAAGTTCGTAGCCCCAGCGGTTTAGGCTCTGCGTTGATGAATCAGTCAGGACAAGTGATTTTATATATATAGATGAACGTAACGTATCTATTCATAAAATATAAATGCGCGTTTAAAGTTGTTTATTAATATTACATTCGCTTTCACACAAATCACATGTGATATCAATTAATAGCTTTACTAAATAATACAATTGTATGATCAAAATTCATATTTGAATCGACTATTTCCCAGAGAAATACAAATAACTAGCGGTCTCTTGCGGTTTCGCTCGCGTTCATGGTTACTGCTTCTTTTCTATGAGTCGTAGCGTGATTTAATATAGCCTATTGCCTTCCTCAATAAATAAACACTGTTCTCGCCTGTCATACTCAGTTGGCTACATAACACAAAAAGAATTTTTCAATTCGAACCAGAAGTTCCTGAGAATAGCGCGCTCAAACAAACAAACAACCAAACAAACAAACTCTTCGGCTTTATAATATTAGTATACTAATGTATCTGGCGTAAGGTGACAAATATAAATAAAAAATCATTCCTTTTTACGTAAGTATCCAAACAGATCGTTATTCTATCAATTCGATAAAAAAATGTTTAGCAAGTCGGTTTCATTTCCGACGCACGGCATTATCGGCGCGGATAAATATTTCGCGCCACTCCATAAATAACCCGAAATGGATTCTCATTCCGTCGTGGCTTATGGTGAGACGATGGGGAAGTATTGTCCCTAGAAATGGCTTCGTTTAAAGTTATATTCCAATTTTTCATGACAACAGCAGACGGTTCACCTGATGTTAAGTGATCACCGACGCTCATTAACATTTCCAGGATTCAAAAATGCGTTGCCGACTTTAAAAGAGCGATCTCTTCCAGACAACCTTTGGATAGATGACATTGAATACTACATTTTGGGTACGGGTAGGCGTACACATTTAAAATATATACACATACTTATATATAACGATTATAAAGGTAAATAATAGGCTTATTAATTTATTTTAGAAACTGCAATTGATTGAACACGTCTTAAATACAATGGCAAAGAATTCCACAAGGGAAATTTAAAGAGATTTTAAATTAAAAGAAAAAGTGCGGGAAACTTTTAGGGAAAGGTTTTAGCTACTTTACATCGGTTTTCTGTGTGTGTGTGGTGCTGCTCCAGTCAGGCCAGCCCCAATACGAGCTCTAGTCAGGCTACACAGCGAGGCTCTACCACTAAACTACCACTACTAGGTATGTTCCGACACATAAGTCAAGATACTAGCCAAAGATATTTTTTTACGTGTAAAGAGAAGGTCAATGAGAGGCCAATTAGTGCGATTCAGCACCCATTTAAGGCGATGTTAAGACAGTCGGATATTTTTATGTGTTAAGATAAAGTAAATAAGTATTAAGTATGTTACTTTTTAGCTCTAAATGATACGCAAATACGAGTCAAATCTCATACAATTCTTATCGTAGTCACCACGGCCTCTTATCCAAGAAGTTAAAAAATCTATATTAACATAACAAAATAATGTTATGAAGTAATATAATTTCAATATGTTTATATGTTACGTTTTCGCTGATACCAATTTTATGGCTCTTGGTATATTGTATATTTTAAACTTTCGCGATTTATACTATTCATATTTAATATAACGGGTCTTATCGCGATAACTAATGGTAGTAATACCTTTTTATTGCCCGACGTTTCGACGAAGTTACATTCGCCGTGGTCACGAGCTGACTGGGGTACCGCGCGCCCTCCGGCGACGAGTGCGCGAGTTTTCTTCGCCTACCCTCACAATATTAATATTGTTTTTAACGTTATTACAATGCTGGGAGCACACCACACTAACACAATCGGTTCGCGCGAACATTGTTCGAGTTACTTCACTTTTGTTAAATTTATTTATCACCGGGTTCCAAGCGGCCGCTTGAGTTAGTGTGGTGTGCTCCCAGCATTATAATAACGGTAAAGACAATATTAATATTGTGAGGGTAGGCGAAGAAAACTCGCGCACTCGTCGCCGGAGGGCGCGCGGTACACCAGTCAGCTCGTGACCACGGCGAATGTAACTTCGTCGAAACGTCGGGCAATAAAAAGGTATTACTACCATTAGTTATCGCGATAAGACCCGTTATATTAAATATGAATAATAATAAAGATTGGACCTTAGAGAAGACTATAGACAACTTTCTGTCGCGAATGTAATATGTGACGGGATGAAACAGGAAACGAATGAAAAATCGCAGATTATATCGCGGACACCAACTAGTACTTAATTATAAAAAAAAATACTGGTTTACAAAAAGAAGGAGGCCAGGAACTCCTCCTATGCATGTTCGCTGATCATTCGTTTTGTTTTATAATTAAAACTATGTAGTGATAATTGGAATAAATATGTCATTTAAGTAAACTAAATTACATAATTTTTGAAGTCGGTTTTTAAAAAGTCAATGTACACATATGACACACCTCGAGAATAAGGTTCGCTTTCAGACCATCTCAATACATCTTATAATTGGTAGCCAATGTAGACGTTGTTGGAAAAAAGTTCAACAAAAATGTCCTTCTTAGTTTCTTTCGGCGTTTCTTCGAATATTAGGTTTAATTTTTACGGAGCCGTGCTAGATTCATTTGCTTGACGTTCGAAAAGAGAAAGTAATTACTTAATTTGAATTAAAACATTTTGATTTGACTTTATTACTTTATATGTCGACCCTGGTATCTATTCCAATAATTCTTTATCCACGATGTTAGGTATAAAATGATTTCATTCGCCGCACCCGGTCAGCTATTGTTATTTAAATGTGTATTGAAAACTTGAGAATCTTCGCCATTGGAATATCTGTCATAGATATTTATGAGAATTTCAAATATATTTTTAAATGAATTTCGGTTTTTCCCTGTTTCATATCGACTTATTTATATTATGAATATTAAAAAAAAGTATTCAAAAGTAACGATTTTTTAGAAAAAGAATATTAATTTCTAATACTCAAATATAGAACGTAAGAAGATGAGCGCTCGATTATCTATGATACCAAAAAGTAAACTTTAAATAATATAATTAATTAATTATATTTTTTTATTTTATATCTCTAAATACAATGGAATTATTTTTAACATCTTTCTTTCGTTACGTGCGTTTTGAGGCCTATTTGTTCATGTCTGTATTCATAGAAAACATTAATAATAATGACTTTAAAAATATTGTAACTCCGTTATTTGTATAAGTAAGATACAAGAATATTCAACACATATATAGAATACACAAGAATACCTAAGATGTATTTCGAAATACAATCCAGCTGGCCAGAAGTAAGAACACCTTAAATTGACATCATTATACCAAAGAGTATACATTCCTTCATAATAAGGTCTTACATCTTCAATGTACGTAGCTAGCTTTAACACCAACATGAAATGTTCATAGATTATATCAAGTTACGATGTAGCCATAAACATAAATACATTTGAGCAAGCTTAAATTATATAAGATTTGCAAAACTAAAACATTAATACATTTGAACATAAAGGTGAATTTAAATTAATTACAATTTTCAACTTTGCCAGTGTTTTTTTCTCTTATGGCCGCCTGCTGTCTTTGCCTGCTAATTAGGTCTACTACATATTAACGCACTCGATTTAAATTTAACGTCTAACGAAATGTAAACTAGTGCGATTCGACGTCGAAGCAAACTGTCATTAAGATTGACGCATTCCGCGTGACAAAGGCGAAATATCATGTGCCTTTTGGCACAACTAGAAGCCATAAACCAAAAAATTAAATTGAATTGAAGATTGACGCAAATATAGATTGTATTTCGTAACATAACCCAGATCGATGATGTTTTATTTATACTAAAGATATGTTACGTTATCACTATTTGACGTTAAAATTCTGTATTCTCGTCCAAAGTGATCGACAATCTGGATGCGAAAATTTATAATCTTATAACATATCATTTTACTAGTGATCGCCTAGCGGTCAGAATTTCACAATTTATTAAATTTTCAACCGATTTCAAGTCGACCCTAGATAATCTTTTCTGAATAAGACTTTAACAATAAACAAAAGAGTGCGTATATATAACATATGCGTGTGTGTAAAATACATGGTAGTGTGTGTAGTGTTTTTTTTAAGATTACTTTTATATTTTTAATTTATTTTTTAAGCACAAGAAAATACTTGCATTCTGCACTCCTTTTCTATGTACATACACTATAAGTGTGCAAAATATCACACTCCTCCATCCGTTTTCACAATTTTTGTTTCACATATTAATATATAGTAACAACATTGCCCAAGACATATCACTGTATTAATAAATACATAAGCTAAAACAAAAATCGTATATACCATTTAAAAACGTTACAATCCATAACCCACTCGTTAATCAGACGCCGGAGCGAATCTCTAAATCATTTATAAAGACGTCGCCGTAGACGCGCGAGAACGAATTTTTCTTGTCTTAAGTAAATAAAAATCCAATCAAGGCAAATTCAATTTTCATTCCCGCCCGTCGGATTCACTCGGGATTCAAGGCTCAGTTTTTTACGCCTTTTTTTACATTTCACACTATCTCGCTATTCGTTCCTTGGGACAGTTTCCGGTTGTATATTTTAGAATATGTTCGCTTTTGTTTAACACAACTCATGAGTAGGCGAAATAATTGAAGATACATGCAGTTACGGTAATTAATGGAAGATTGTTCGAGAATTACATTTGTAAGTTTTTCTCTTTTTAGTGATATAAAACAACTTTGTAACTTAGTGAGTTACCTACGTAACGTTACGTCTGTGAGTTTCAGTAAATAAGTGGTAAGCGAAACTAAATTTTTTCGAGGTAAAAAGTGTGATAAATAATGTATGAAACTCTTTTGCTCGCGAACAATACCTAGAAGTGTAATTCTCTAAAATAAGACTTAAAAAAGGGAATTGACTTCAAAGTTTAAAATACGTCATTTTGTTTAAATTGAATGGACATACTTGTTCCAGTTATTTTGATTCTGAAATTATTGCAATAAGCAGAATTTGATCATAATTCTATCGGTTCGATGAAATAATAAAAGTATTTAACATTTAAAACAAAAATAAAATAAACCAAATCGGTCAAGCCGTTTTCAAATAATCGGAGAAAATTACATCTACATAAAAAGTCCCAAATAAATATTTGGAAGTCGTTTAAGGGCTAACAGTTTCTAGGTATGCGATTCCTGAACCGCTAAAATTTCAATTACATCCTGATTTTGGTTACAATTACTCTCAGAAAGTATGCTAAACTGTATGAAATGTTTAAATATAATGAAGTTTGGAATTTTCGACAACTTTAATTCCCTATGTCATCTTTTTTGTTTGTTTCTTAAATGCGATCAATTTATTTTGTGAAAATTAGTTTATATATTCTTAGTTGTGAAAATAGTATTTTTTATCCGTATGGAAGAATCCTTTATTTCTGCATTATAATTAACGTTTGGTACGCCATTTTTAAGATCATTTTCCACTGTAATGATGAAAATTAGGCAAATAATTTGAAATTAACGTTGTAGTTTAAAACTTACAATACTAACGATCCGAAGCATTTGCATTAGTCACCTTGTAATAATTATTATACTGTTATAAAATATTTATTGGCAATCAACCAATATCAACTCTTCATAATTTGGCGTTGTATTGAACCACTATATAAATCTATAATAAAAAAAACGCTGAATGTATTTTAAAGCGCAAATCAGCTAGACTATATAGTATATAGTTATAGTCTAGATAGTTCTTACGACGAGAAAAATTTAAAAAATTGTCTAACAACAACTTTTTTCTATATTCCCATACAGAAGATTCGTAGTAATAATTAAAATTCATGGTTTCCGGATAAAGTAAAACAATTGAGTGACGTTAGTGTCGTATAAATATTATTGTGAATACTATAGTAACATTACTTAAAAAACAAATTGTCTATAGTAAAATGTAAATTGTTTGTGGTAAAATGGTAAATAAAATTATTCCGTAAATTAACGCAAGTAAAACCGCAAGGCACAGATAGTATAAGTATGAAGTATGACTAATAAAACATTTAAACAAGATAAATTTCATTTCTTTGTATATACCTAAAAATATATATTCAAACGGAAATGTAATACCAATCAAATATGCATTAGAAATCACTGTTTAAGTTAGTTTAAGTTTCTTTACTAATAATAGCAGATTATAAAATTTGTTTTATAAATGATATCAAGTATTTCAACTAGACGATTATTAAAACAAAAACCTTTCTTTCAGCTCTAACAATGTCACTCGGATCCTGTAAAATACTTAAATTCAGCTCTGTCAATAGAAATAAAATAATTTTCAAGAGAAAATGTAATATTTTATCCAATTTTAGTATCTTTTTGTCAAGCTTAATCTTATAAATCGCGCTCCACTCGGCTTTCGCGAGCGCTGATAAATGTAACAGGAACTTAGTCTTAAGTTTTGAGAGTATTACATGAGATTTTAAAATACTATACTTTAAGTAATGTTGAAAATCTTTTAAGTTTTTTTTTTACATCAGCTGTACCAAAATATTCATGTTATTTCAGGGTAACTAATATATCCAAATATACATTAATGAAAACACTTAAGTATACTCTATTTTTCTTTACTAGTCTTATTTGGCAAGCAAATATGGCGTATTTCTAGCCACACACTAGAGTTAGATAAGAAATTATCGATAGAATGATTGAACTGAATCATTTTTGAAAAAAAAATACCAAAATATTATTGTATCGTTACCAAATAAAGACAAGTATAGAGATATATGTACAAGACTATACAGATATATGTGTATATATATATATATATATATATATATATATATATATATATATATATATATATATATATATATATATGTAAATTTAATAAAAGGTTTTAATTTATCTTTTCTTAAGAAAATCAAAGTATTTTTTTTTGTTCTCGCCAAATACTTCGTCGAAATATATTAGCAGGACAATTGTGCGTGCACTATCGTAATTACTACGTACTAAAACGAAACAAATCAAAGTGTAAAAATTAAATTGACGACTTTGGGCCTTTTCACTCACGGTACGAAACATAGCTACTTTTTTTAACTAGAAAATATATTGTATAATTTTAACTAGAAAAAAATGGTTTACGCGCTATATTATAACATCAGTAGCCTCATCACGTCGTACTTTTTCAACGAACAAACATATCTCTAATTTTATATCTAGTTTCGGCATATTGTTACTCGAGTGCCGGCCCGCGGGACGTACTTCCCGACCTGGTAAATTCAATAATTCAAACATTTCAAAGTTGTTCCGCCACGCTCCGAACTCCAGTGGTCTGGGATTGCAGTGCATGTACTATTTGCAAGTGTGTAATTATGTCTGCGAATTATGCAGTGATCATCTATTGAAATTGTTATAATGTTACATAACATGTACATATGGTGTTAAGAGGACTGATGCATACGTGACTTGGAGAGTTACTCAGTAACTGGTTATTAAATTCAAGATAGAGTACATGAGGCGAGAATTACATTAATAAGTTGCACTCTTGCCATAAAACACTCGCACTCTATACCCTTATATTCAAGGTAACCTTATAAATGCTGTTTTTGTACGAAACAACAGCACTGATAGCGAATTCTTTCTGGTTTAAAGTAATGACAAACAATTTACCTAACCTTTATGAAAGTCCTAGAGCAAAACTTATAATTTTCACTTAACGATATATTATAATTAGACGCTGATAAGCAATAATGTGTCACGCCACATAGGCTTCGTTTTAAGAAAATGGTGTCTAAAAATGTCAAACCTCTTCTTAAATTTGAAGACGAAGATCTTTTCTTTACTATTTTGATTAAAGGTATATATGAATTAAAAGTAGAATGTTATAATGGAAAGTTTCGTCTAATAATACGTTTTTCAAATATATGACATTATTGTATATAGCAAAATTTGGAACACAATTCAATATTCAATATATTTATTCAAAAATCTTTTTTCTTAGTTATTTAGTTTAGATGAGACAGTAATGTCTCTGAATTTACTTTATTTACTATACTTTTTCTGAGTTGAATCATTGTTACTTATCAGTAACCATTTATCATTAAAAATTGTTAGAGTTATTATGTATTAGTTATTACAAAATTTTGATATATTATTTCATAAAGCAAAAAATAAACCTATCACTTTACACTACCCGTGTCATACGGAGTATTTTTGGTAATCTTCGTATCATCATAAAAGCGTTACATCAAAGTTCATATGTCCGTTAAAGCCAAAAATCCCTAAATGATAGCCGTGGAAGTGTCAATATCAACAGATTAACCGCGCCCGTGTCTGCGGCGTTCCGTGTTAAAAGACCAGAAAATTCTGACACCCAGTTCATGATAGGAGCGAAAGCGGATTATTATTTTCTTTGCGATTTATTTACATCACGATTTTGTTAAATATTTTATTTACTGTACCTAAAAATCTCATAATCTAATTATTGTTTTCACTTTTTTATCGAAATCATAACAACCTGTATTCAATTTGTTTTCTTTTGTATCTATATGAATTTTATTATATTTGAAAGTTAATGTTGTTGTTAACTTACTTATACATACTTGAAACGCCATACATTCAACGACCTGCATTAAGATATCTTGATACACCGAAATCCAGACCACGACTACTGTTTGTCAAGAAAGCATCGAACCCGCAACTGTTAGTATTTTAGTCAGTTAAGGTGACTGCAGCAACCTGTCAACAATATTTGTGAAATGATTTTAATGACGTTTTTACTAAAACGAACGAACTAAAGAAACAACAAACTATATATATACTATAATTTGATGCATTCGGTATTTAATGCAAATGATTTGTATTTATGTTTTGTAGGTATATGTATATATAGGTACACCCCCTACCATCTATCCATTAATTGTTTTGCATTCTTTCTGTATTACCATGGTTGTCTGGAAGAGATCGCTATAAAACGATAGGGCCGCCTATTGTACTATTTTTGTTCATATTCTATATCTATGTAAAGTTGTTTTTTTTAGTATAAATGCAGTAGAGTGTAAATAAATAAAAAAAATTAAATCGAAAATACCATAATGTCATAACAAAAACCGATAGTTGATGAATCTGTTCAAGCAATCCCCGCTTCCGCTTATGCAATGTATCCAAATAATTTTCCAAGTGAAATTGTTGAAAATTTTTCAACGGAGTTTCGAAGGGAAAACTCCATGAATACATTCGGCAAGCGTCGACATGAATATAGAATGAATAAAAATGAATAAAAACGAAACGGGAAGCGCGGTTAATCATCGGTCTGAAATATATTTTGTAGGTTTTCGAGATTAAAGGCATTTGTTTTGTAACTCGTTACGTGTTTAGTGCTCGACCTTTTGTGTGAAATATTTGTAAAGAATTTCTGAATTTAATGATGTGGTTATTGAACTTTTGATTTTAGTGATGTATGAATACGGACTGTGCAACATTTTGTTGGTGAAGTTTTTATATAATATATATTATAAAGATACATTTTATAAAGCTTTGATAATACCCACGTGTGTTGTTATTATTGTACATGCAATATTAGAGTTATATTAATGTTATTATTTCATTCATGATTTAATTCAATTCAATTTTTGTTTTGATGGGTTTTGGTTCAGACTTTCATAAAGGTTTACATAAGTTGTTGGTGTTTGCTTTACATCTGAGCAATTTACTGTCAAAAACTTTAATTTTTGATAGCCACAGCTTTCGAAAGGTTAACTGTTACAAGGTTACAGAGTTGTTTTATATCAATTAGGAGATTAAAATTTACAAATGTAATCTCGCCTTACGCGATATATTTTGACAGATGATTTGTCTCGTTTTAGTACAAAAATCAGATAAAAACTGTCAAAATGTATCGCGTTACTGGTGGCCGTAATTGGCCTGCTGTTGAGAAAGTGTTATGAAATCAAACAAAAATAAAACATTTTTTTTAATATTAAGTTATTCTTTTTTTCTGTATTTAGTATGACCAATACTTAATAGATAAACTAGGCTCTAAATATGTTTAAAAAAACATTTATCCCGTTTTTTTTAATCCTGGATACTTTCTAAATAATTAATACAAAACGTAAAGTACGTAAGTATCTTGGAAAGAATATTGATCTTGTATTTGGTATTATTAATAAAAAATAGTTTTATGTCGAAAAGGCTCATTATTCAAATATAAAATGTAAAGGTAGAGTTACATTTTATATTCTTTGAATACGCAAAAGTTTACTAAATATTTGTCAAAAGTCACAAATCTTTTTTATCGTAATATTAATAAATCAATAGAAACGATACATCATCTTCCATCACACCATCTTATGCGGAACCCAAGAGCCGATCCATCATATTAACACCACAATACACAGTTTTCGCATTAATGCAGAGCAAAAATAACATTTTACTATCTCTGGCGAGACTCGATAAGAATTTCATTACGCTACCAATATTTGCGAGCGTCCATAACGTATTTTTTTATCAAACTATTTTCCCTTTTCATTAAATATTTTAGAGTATTTTAAAAATTATAAATAACTTTTGACTGAGCGTTTTAATCATAACCCGTTAGTTCATTCAGTTTTTTTCTTATTTGGGATAGAAAATAGTATTACTTTTATTATTAAAATCTTTCCTGCCATGAGAACTTTTACAGTATGGATGCCCCTTACAAGTTATCTTTGTGGATTTTGAATGTATATTGTAACCTATAAATTAAAGGTAATTAAACGATTCACACTCAACGGTCCTCATTAAGAGCTCATGATTCTGTGTCGGGGCTTGGAAACACAACACAAACACCCAGACCACCTCAAACACCTGCATGTTTGCCATGAGCGGGGATCAAACCAGCGACCAATACTTCATTCAGTTGCAGTGACCATGCTCTAACCTGTCCTTAAATAACTTTTACATCAATCCTGAAAGAGAAAGAACTAAAAAATACTTTTATACTAGTAGGCGAGACTTACACTTATAAGTTCTAAAACATTCATATGACAGACGCGTTGGTGCAATGGTCACTGCAACTGACTAAAGCGCTAGCGGTCGTGGGTTCGATCCCCACTCATGGCAAACGTGTGTATTGACCATACAGATGTTTGTCGTGGTCTGGGTGTTTGTGTTAGTGTTGTGTGTGTTTCCGGACCCCGACACAAGGTCATGAGATCTTAATGGGGGCCGTTGAGTGTGATGCGTTTATTATTCATAAAGATTTATATGGGTTGTTTGACATTAGTTAACACCTGAAAGAATTTACCTTCAGTGGCTTCGGTTACAGAGCTGTTTTATAGCAATTACGAGAGTAAAACTTATGAAGTAGAACCACCTTATGTTCAAATCAATTCGTTAATTCTTCAACCATTTATTATCATTTATCCTTAAGCCCAATATATTCCTCGTGATCTTTACTTATTCTTACCGGTAAAGTCAAGCATATCCATTAGTATATATTACATTTATTAGCGTTCACAAAAATATCCTATGTAATATCCGAGACAATATTATAATTAATTTAAAGTAGTCACTATAAGTCATGTTTTATTTATTTTAATAAAATTTTTCTAATTAAAAAATTAAATATCCTCCATCTTTTTTTTCAATTCCCACCAAAAACTCACGTCACAGACTATTATCATTCGTTAATATCATTTTAAAAATATAGTACTTTATAACTATTTAAATAAAAGAAAAAAGTATCTAAATATTAAAAATAATAATAAAGTAAAATTTTTATAATAAAATTAATTTAAATCCAAAACTTACAAATGCAAACCTCGTTTCAAAAACTATATGTAAAATCAATAGATATGAAAGGTTCAAAGGTTCATCGTTCGTTACGAAAACAAGACTAAAGCTACATTCATCTTAGACAAAAATATTACTCGCGTTTTCGTCACAAAAATAATAATAATAAGTGGAAATTATACATTTTTCGTGTGTACACACCTCATGAATACATTTGGTTAATGCTGCGCCGGATGAGAGCGAAATTAATTCAAAGCGCGCAAATTGAATCGGAAAAATTACAGCTGCATAATTTTTTTTTCTCTCCTTCGAATGAATCAATTTTTCGTATTCAACTCGTAACTTTAAAGCCGTGTTAAATGAATGGAACTATTATTATAGAAAGATATTCTGAAGACTCTTTTTAACTGAGTTTCTAATTAGTATATTTTATTTGAATAATTAATTTCTTGTTTGAAAAGTAAAATTTGCTTTATAGTCTATTTTTATTTGCTTACTAACATACGGTACGGTAACAATACCCGAAACAAAAATCTTTACTACAATCATTCGATGGATAATTTCAATGTATGGTTAAAAGTACGCAAAATTTGTCTGCTAAATAAGACAAGTGTAGAAAAATACTCTTATTAGTATTCTTAAATATTGGATAGGTATAAAAAATATTAGGATTAACTATTTATAATATTAAATAATTACAATATTATATTTATATACAAGTATAATTATATTTTACAGGCTGTATGTAACACACGTTATCACGTCACGTCTACGTCACAAAATTTTTTATATAAAAGTAGCTGGCAAATGAGCAGGCGGGACACCCGATGTATGGGTTGAAAGAGAATAAGAAGTAAGGAAAGGAATAGAAGAGGAGTTTAGGCTTCCGGCTCTCTCACTCACCGTATAAAACAAAACACTATTAGCTACTTCACGCTGATCACCCCTCGGTCAAGCTAACCCATATACGAGCTTTAATTACAGCTACACCTTACAGCTAGACTCCAACCTCATGTCATGAAAGTGTATCGTAAAAAATCCCGACACAGATACAATACGACGTCGTATTATGTATGTATGTATGTATATATATATATATATATATATATATATATATATATATATATATATATATATATATATATATATATATATATATATATATATATATATATATATATATATATATATATATACATTTTTTTTGGCATTTGGCAAGGCATTGATAAATCAAAAAAACGCAACGCATGATTTCGTTTCAATCAACAATTTTCTAAGCACATCAAACTAAGCGAACAATGTAGATGAAATCAAACATTAGATATACCACGTTTTCTTACACGAAGATAATATATGAATAAATGGCGCTAAAGATATACTTTTTTGCGTTTATTTCGGCGGTAGATTGCAATTTTACGCGGGCTGAGCGCGAATATTAAAAATTAAACTTAATAAGCGAGGCGCTTTGTGCTTACGAAGGGAAATAAATTATTTTGGATTCGTCGTGTTTCACAAACTAGAACATTTAAACTGTGAATAGAAATGCATATTTTGTTGAGTGCGAGGTTTTGTATAATATGAGGTTGTTCAAATTTTCGCGTAAGGCTTTTTATATTGCTTTTAAAGTCGGTTTATTTCATTTATTTTATTTACGTTATTTGAATATTAGATGATTTTCCATTACATTATAATGATTTGTTTCTATTTTAATACTGGCGAGTGCATATGGTATGTAAATCGTATTGCTAAAAAATATAGGTAATTTCAATTCAATTCTTTGGTTTATGGCTTTTAGTTGTGCCAATGAGACATATGTTATTTCGCCAATGTCACGTGGAATGGAGAAAACAAATTAATAGGTAAAGAAAATTTATATTTTGTTTTAATGACTACTTCATCTAAGGAGTTGTAACTCAATCTTCTTTTTTAGAATGTTCTAAAGTATTATGAATTGTATTTATACATTATACATATTTAGTGTAATAACAAGCCGAGATGGCCTAGTGGTTAGGTTAGGTTATCTTTACCGATGATCGCGGGTTCAAACCCCGGCTAGCACCGCTGATTTTTCAAGTGCTAAATTTGTGTTTAAATTCAACTCGAGCTCGGCGGTGAAGGAAAACATCGTGAGGAAACCAGCATGATCCGGGAGAAATTCTGATACATGTATATCCGCCAATCCGCAGTGGAGCAGCGTGGTGGATTAAGCTCTACACCTTCTCCTTAATAGGAGAGGAGGCCTTTGCCCAGCAGTGGGATATTTACAGGCTGTTACTTTACTTTACTAGTGAAATAAATTTTATCGTATGTTGATCGAATGTAACAAAATGAATATACACACTAAGTACTAGGTAAGTTCAATTTATTGCATATATAGAAGATATATATATTTAAAAGCATTAAAATATGCTGTAAACAATAATACTCGAAAAGTTAGAACGTAACGTAAATTAATTGCATATTTCTTTAAAACAGAGTCGTGTTCTCAAGTCGAGTGGCTATATATTTTCATTTTCAAGTGTCCACGCCGCGTGCGGCTGACTGGAGTTATTGCTCTTGAGACGAGTAGCCGATGTCAGGTTTATTGCGGAAAAATCCGGTTTCTGTGACCGTGGGTGATAAAATAGAATTATTAGGACCATTCCCGACTAAAAACAGCGAAAAGAATTATATAAGTTCTTTTTTATACGCTATAATGTTAGACAAAATAAATAGTGATGTTAGGATTTTACTTCGTGAAAGGTTCTTAACTTTTTTTACACTTATCAGTATGACGAAATATAATATCGATATATGTATGATATATACGGATCTTTTAAAAATAAATACTTTATAATTTATCTAATTAACGCCTTTGAAATGTTTTAAATTTAACATATCAAACAGATTGCTATTAATTTTACATCAGGCGCAAACAAATTTTCATATTATAATTTAAATTACATAAATTAAATTGAAAACAATATGGAATAAGAAGTAATCATATAAATTTTTAATACATTCAATATATTTTTTAATCAAATGGCTAAATATTTTTACGTTTTCGAGTGTCAAACCGCGTGGATGACTGGAGTTATGGCTCTTGAGACGAGTAAGCGATGTCAGGTTTATTGCGGAAATATCCCGTTTTGAGTGTGACCACGGGTAATAAAACAGACATATTGTGGACATTTAGGTGAGAAATGATAGAAAGGTGAGTTTTTATATTGCTACGTCGCAATATTGCTGCTTAACGATTTCAACTTACAGAAATGATATAAGTAAGTGTACGGTATAATAATATTTTAAGTATTTCCTATCTGTACATCAAGTAAATTTATAAAAAATTTTTGACGAAATTGTCAGAAAAATAAATTCTTGTTAAATTGTTAGAATAATAAATTCTTATTGGAATGAATTAATCGCAACAATAAAATGCTTAGTATACATTTTTTAATACTCAATTTAATTACAACGACAACAACAGATATTTTTTATTGTACACCAATAACAAAAAATATAAATAAATAAGTACATGTAAAGTAAGACGTACAAAGGCAGTCTTATCGCTAAGATTGCGATTTTATCAGACAACCTTTTGGGTAGGAGACAGCATATCAAGAACGGTTTGGAGGTGTACAGAGCAATACGGCATTCATGGCGTAAAAATACTATATACAGCATAATAAATATTTATATGAATATATAAATTTATATAATACATACGATGTATTTTATATACATATACATACCGAGATCCAAGATGCCCTAGTGGTTCGACACGTCGATCTTAACCGATGATCGCGGGTTCAAAGCCTAGCACTGCTGATTTTTCACGTATTAAATTTTTGTTTAAATTCATCTTGAGCCCGGCGGTGATAAAAATCGTGAGGAAACCTGCATGTGCCCGGAGAAATTCTGAAACATCTATATCTGCCAACCCATAGTAGAGCAGCGTGGTGGATTAAGCTCTAAATCTTCTCCTTAATAAGAGAGAATACCTTTGCCCAGCTGTGGGATATTTACAGTCTGTTATTTTACTTTTACATATAAGTACATATACATACTTTTAATCAAACAATAATGTTATGATAAGTTAAGCGACAAAATGTTTGCTCTAAGATAGCTTTTGAAACAAGTGTGGGATTGAGCTTATCTTATAGGACGTGAAAGAGCTCTATATACAGACGGCTTGATGAATGAAAACACGTTTTTAATTTCCATTCTAAGGTGATGCTAATAACAATCACATGTACTCACACACCTCAAATGTCTCTTTACTCCTCCATAGTTTACCAATATTTTGGTTTTAAACATAGGAAAAATATCATAATAAAAAAGACTAAAAATGACGGTCTTAACAAAATAATCTATAGTCATCAAAAAAACATTTGTCACAAGTTCCCAATTCGATGACATTTGAAAAGAAACATTTCTCTGTTACTAAGAAGAAAATTCTTCTATATAAATGAACTGTAAATATACTCAAGGAAGTCACTAAGGCTTGTGTTCCAGTTACAAACAATAGCGATAATATTTAAATATTTTATATAGAATTACCCTTTTAAGGTTTCTATTATATTTTACTTTATACTTCATGTTATTGTAATAGTGATGGAAGGAAAATGTAGAAATAGATCATGTGAAAATTCAAATTAAAAAAGTACATTAAACTATATTAGCAAATACGATTAATTTTGAATCGGTTTTTATAAATCTATGTTATTACTGATTAAAAATTCTAATTTTGAAAAAATTTAAATCAAAGATTTACATAAACATTACAAACGTATTGAATACATTTATTCCAAAATAGTATATTTCTTAAATAGTCTCAAATGCGTGTTGTTTTAAGGTCCGAATCCAAAATGCGACATATCAGCTCTTTATTTTTTTTTAATTTTAAAAACCAAACAATGATAATTAAATCTTCCATTGGAAGCGCAACTTTAGTAAATTTTGATACTAAAAAGTACCATCCCCATCATCAGTGTTTACGAGATTCAAACCTATCGTTTATAGTCTGTAACTCAATGTATTTTTGTAGCCACATTACTCTGACAAAAATCTGAATTGTCGTTTATGTATTTGCCTGTTCAAAAAAAATACATACATATATACCTGTCATAAATACATATAAATGTCATTAATCAAATCTAAAAGATTCACGTCGAAAAATCCACATTTTCTGGACGAATATTTGTGGCGAGCAAACGACCCCAAATAAGTAGTTGACATATTCAAATCTTAATGTTAATATGCAAAAATGTGTCAACCCACAAAAAAACGAATTCGGAGATATTGATGTATTCTAATAATGTATTATGTATTTAACGTTATTCACGAAATTCATCTAAACTAAATAGATACGGAAAAAGTTTCTTAATTTATTGTTTCGAATATTGAAGTGTGCTCAATAATTTAATATATTTGAAAAACTTATTATTAGGTAAAACTTTTATTATATCAATCTGTTTTTAATTAAATGAACCTTTAATCAAAATATAAAAGAAAAGATGGATATATACTTCTTCAAACAAAATTAAGAATAGACTTGACATCTTAAGACGCCATTTTCTCAAAATGAAGTCCGGGTAGCTTGTGCATCGAAGCTTAACAATACTGTGTGTTTTGCTTATCAGCGTCCATTTGTGGCTATTCGTTTGTATTAGCCGAATTTCGGATAATTACGATCAAAAGTGTATAAAAATAAAACCTAAATACATACTAGAGCGTTAAATTCAAAATCAACATAACAGTACTTTTAATGTTTTAAGAAAATAAAGAAATTTTTTCGAGTCACTTCTGTACCTAATTATACTCCACCCCTAGTGGTGAGTCGTATAATAAAAAAAAGTCATCTGTGATTTTTCATCTCGCCTCGCGGACCGCCTACGTTAGGCATATCAGTCCAATGTAGAGCGAAAAGATGTCTTGATATTTTGTTTTTTTTTTTTAATTAATATTTTAATTTTTATTATTGTCTTTTGAATTCCAATTAAAAAACCGATGAGGTGCATATAAAAATGAGTTATCTAGTACATTAAAATGAACAATTCTTGTATGTATATAATCTGAATGGCAGAAACGGCTAATATGATTTTTATGAATGATAATATGCAGAGGGTTTCAGTAGCGAAAATCCATCTAGCTGCGATACATTTAAAAAAAACGCCGTTTAAAAAAATGTCGAGCAAAACTCGTTCATCCACGTACTTATTTTTAATATGATTAATCGTAATATGTTAATTTTTAGTTAGTACCTACACCTTTGTAAAAAAAATTGTAAGTGTCGTATCCATTTATGGTTATGCAGTTTTAATTTTACGATCGTAACGATGAACGTTTGATACATTACTCAATATTTTTATTATTTCATAATACTGTAAACGAATTTAAATTTTAAAAAGTAAGGTAACGAATAAAAATGATTTAATATATTTTTTTCAATAACTGAAATTATTATCTAATATTATTTCCATAAAATAACCAAAAATACTTATCTGTATATATAAAAGCGAAAGGTCACTCACTCACTCACTCGTAATGAAATCACAGAAACTACAAGCGCTAGAAACTCTAAATTTTGCATGGTCTTTTGGACATATGCGCTCATACTAAGACGGGATTTAACGAAATTCGACACTTAAGGGGGCGAAAATAGGGGTTGGAATTTCAAGTTAAGCGCGAGTAAAACCGCGAGGGACCGCTAGTATATCATATAACACATACACGTGTGTGTATAGTACGTTTGTTTCATTAAACAATTTTGTATTAAAATTAAAATATTTTTTTTAAAGTATCAAGACGTTTCATTCCATTGTTATTGGGCGGGAAGTCACTTCTCGTAAATTATTCTTGCTTCTATTTTATAAAATATAGCCAAGTGCGGATGTTCCGTACTCGTGAGAAATATATAATACTGCCAATAGACTAAAATATATTTTATACAAACCCTTTTGCATATAAAAGGATGTAAAAGCATTTTTTTTTTGTTACGAGTCAGTCAGTTTACGAGAAGTGAATTCCCGCCCAATAACAGTAAGATGTGTACATAAAATGCCTTCCCAAAAACAAAAAATAATTAAGAGTATTCAACATCTTTAATTTCAAAAGAAAATTGAATAACACTTAAGATAAATAAGGACATTAAATTTATTTACAGTCATTAAAATATTTTTAGCATGTTTATGTTTCTTTTAAAAAATAATGAGTCGAATTACTTACAATATACATATGTACATACATGCGTAGACACAAAAAATGTATAAAGATTCTCTCTGTATGTTTTTTTTATGTATTTCGAAGAAAAAAAAATCTTAATATGTTTAATAAATACTTTTTTCTGTCATTTTATCGTTGTCTTAGATTTTCGCGATTATTGTTCATTGAAATAAAACTATTTTAAACGGATTTAAATCGCGTATATTAACTATTTTTATCATCCCGACGTTTCGAGCACATTGCAGCGTTCGTGGTCACGGGTAGAGAGTCTACCCGTCTACAGTCTACCCGTCTTTATTTCTGTCGTTTTATCATTTACGCCAAAGTTTTCATTACCTAAAATTAAAGTATAAGATTCTCCTTTTAAATTAGGTACGTTGGTGACTTGTTGAAAACCACCATATATTTAAGCATTTAAAATATTGATATTATTATCCGTCCAATTCTGCATTGTAAGCATTGTAAGAAATTTATTACTTTTATTAATATTTAATTAAAAAAAAACCTCAACACATAAGATAATTTAAACGCATTATATTCAAGGCCTTCATTATCCTCATGATCCTGAGTCTGGATTTTAGACACACAAACACAAACACCCAGCCACGACAATCGTCCATATGTCCATAGATATTTGCTGTGAAATGGGATCGAACCCGCGACCATTAGCGCTTCAGTCAGTTGCAGTAACCCCTGCGTCAACCTGTCTGTTCCAAGTGATGATCACCAAAATATAGCTCTACACCTAAATATTCACATACGGTATAGCCCACAGCACTTAACAATATTTTCATAAACCGACGAATTCATGTAAAATAAGTCCATCATTTAGTAATCATGTCTTGTAAGACCACCGTTTATTGCCACTTTTCTCCTTGTTTATTCACTTAAAAATCCATTACACACAAAAAGAGCACTTATAAACATTCGCGACGTCTTTTTAGACAAAGTCTTATCGTTTTGCTGAAGTAATTTCAACTTTACCGCAATGTTTCAAGGTCGATACTTGTATGTTGTTTATCAAGTAAGACATTTTAGTACATTTTAAAATGGGTGTGAACACGTCGGAATCAATTCGTGGAGCCATTTCTCAATAAAGTTGAAACACATGCAGCTTTTAAAGTTTGACGTAGCGTTAGACGTTTAAGAGTAAATATGTCTGTCTCCCGTGAACTTAAAGAAACAATACTGATAAATGGAATACGCCAATTCTAGGTCACTCCTGCGAATATTTCGCACTGTTCGTAATAAGTTACATAACTGTATTTTTTAATGAAAACATTAATTTTGAAGTATTAAATTTTTATCATAGCAAAAGTGAAATTTAAAATGGCGTTTCAAATATTAATTTTGATGGTCTATTGATTGACATTAGAAACATCTAATAGCGATAAAAATACATTCGATAAACAAATAAAATACAACCATTCGTAATGTACCAGTAATGTCCAACTACGAGGCACAACTCTCTCATTCTATTAAAGTGGAGTATACGAAGATTATTACGTCATTTTAGTTCAGCCAAAAAGGTGTATACATAAAAATTCACATTTTTTTTACATCACAAAAACGTTTTGGTTTTAGAACTTCGGTCTTTTAATTGGACTTTTATGTCACAAGATGTTTATACAACAATTATTTCTTTTTTCAAAATTATACATTATTAATTCGATCACTTTAATGCAAAACTAAGCGCTTTATTACGTAGGTCGTTATTTAACGTGTTGTATTAGTGTGTTTTATTTGATATTAAAAATATACATTCTTGTTATATGTTACAATATTATTAAATAATGTGGAAATGTTATGTAACTAAAGATTTTTAACATTATCTTGACGCATTATCGAAAGTTCATTCTAAGCATATACGTTACCTGATGTTTTTATTGTTATATATTTTAAACTTTCGCGATTTATACTATTCATATTTAATATAGCGGGTCTTATTCGATAACTTATGGTAGTAATATCTCAGTCAGCTCGTGACCACGACGAATGCAAACTCGTCGAAACGTCGGGCAATAAAAAGGTATTACTACCATTAGTTATCGCGATAAGACCCGTTATATTAAATATGAAAAGTTTTTATTGTTGTCTTTTATTGGAAACGTGGTCACATGACACACATGTACTCAGATAATGTTACCTATTTAACAATATTCAAAAAAAAATTAACTAAACTAAATAAATACAAAAAAAATGGTCTTTACTTTAATGTTTCCAATATTAAAAAGTGGTCCATATTTTGCAAAATAAAAAAATCTTATATATTAGTAAAAATTATATCAATCTACTTTTAATTATAACTTTTATCAAAATAGACAAGAAAAGACAAATATACATATATTCTTTTTAAAACAAATTTATTAAGAATAGGTTTGACAGACGCCATTTTCTTAGAATAAGGTCTGTGTGGCCGTAAATAAAAAAAAAACATTACGAAATATCAACAAAAAAAACTAGGGAACGCCATAATTACTTTTTCCACGGATAATAAATCACTTTCTAGAAGGACATAGCGCAGGATTCGCCTGTCGAGGGCGTAACGAGCCCGCCCTTCGAACCGATATGCGATTTTATAGACACCATCTACTTTACCATAATGTTGAGTCATCATTCTTGGAATCGATTGGGTTCGTTCTTTGCTATATTTCATTTTAACTGTTAAAATGAAAAAAAAAGATAAAAATCCAGTGTTGTTTATTACAATGCTCAATAAATGTAAGAAATTCGAATATGATTAAAAATATAATTATGTAATAAATGTATTTTTAAATAAAAATAAACAGTAATATTTTGTTCCGAATATAGTTATAAATTATTATGTAAATGACAATCGTGACTGTTATGCTTGCTACGACGTAGCACGTAGCTATGGCGTAGCACATATGCTACGTAGTATTTCATAATTATAGAACACGGAACAGAAATTATAATAACCATTTTCTTCTCTTTTTATATTTGTATCATTCATTCTTCAGAATCTTAAACTTTCTTCTTCATTGATAAAATGAATATAAGAATAAGAATTCGTATTCTTATATTCTTTGAGAAAAAATATTTTTTATTCTTTAAAAAAATGAAATCAAAGGAGGTAGGTAGAATTTATTAAAAATAAAACACAATAATTAGCATTCGTCATATTACCCGATACAAATCATTCATCATTTTTTTTTCACAGAAAAATTCGAAAATTTAAAACAACTAAACGACATATTTTATTCCATACAAGACCTTAATTCGACTGGAATAATTCAACGAATATCAATTCCTGAAAAGGGTCTCGGATCCATTCCGTTCGTTCTATCGTAAAATGCTTTACACAATCACACATAACTCCGAATGCCCTCCAGTCGGAATTACCGGAAAATAGCCGATCCTTCGTCGACACTTTTGAGGGACATAAAAAATATCCCCCATATGAAAATTCACCCTTATACGTATTCGAAGATTAGATATCAAAGGTTCTTGAAGCTATCTTATAAAAGAGTCAAGCTGTAAAATGATTGTACTAACAAAAGAAGAATAATATAATTTCGTTTGTATATTTGCTAAACTTTTCAGTATATAACATTATATCTGATATCTTTAATGAATAATAATAAAAATAGTATTATTTCAAATTGTATGTACGTACAAATCCACAGTTAAAAGTATTATTAGAATAGAGGATAGCTTCATTCGTTTAAATACATATCTTTTGTTTTTGCTGTAACGATTCAAAAATGCCTATTTGAATGAAATATATTTTGATTTTTAGTTTGTTATTTATTCATTTTATCAGTTCTAATATATATTCTTTTAATCTATATTTTAGTAATTCTGTCACTTTTTAGAATAAAAAGAAAAAATGTAATATTGTACATTGTTATTTTCACGCTATAAAACAAATTACATGGATTTTATTTTCTACTATATTTAAAAGTCCGTAATAATATATTTATTTTGTAGCACTAACTTCTGCTCGCGGTATCATCTGCGTTTATGTAATATGTATGCTGTTGCTAGACGACCGTCTAAAACTTATTTTTCTTTTTTAAACTTACTTTGTTTATCAAATTCAGTTTAGTAGTTTTTTTTAATCATAATAAACGGGAGTAAATATGTCGTGTATGCGACACGAATTACTATTTTTCAGTTGTAGTCGGTTGCTTTTTATAAAGAAAAATCTTAATTATTAAGTTATTATAATTAATTTCATATGTCGTAATACCGATGAAAAAATAATTTAAATGAATCGTAATAATATATTTAATTAAAAATATATTAAAATAATCCATTCAACCGCTAATCTGTAACGAATCATGGTGGGTTAAAATTCAAATGGAAACTTAATGCTTAAAAGATTGATTTCTAAATTAACAATTCAATAGCGCTTTAAAAGCCTATTCGAATAAAGTATACATTTAAATAAAAAATAAAATCCACAAATATAAAATGTCTATTTTCTTACATTCCATTATACATTTTATTACTCTTCAACGAATACAGAGAAACGTTTTATTCAATTCACATATACCATGAGACATAACCCAAACACATAAACGACAACGAGCGTTACAACCAAGTTTTACCTGAGTTTTATTTTATGAAGTCAATAAAGCCCCTGAACTAACTGTCGCCGAGTTTGTAGACCGGACAGCCTTTGAACTTTGTTATTTGTCTGAAATATGTATGATTCAAAGATTGAATTGTGAGTGTCTTTTGAAGGTCCATTAGTGCATGGTTATTTTATGTTGTAGTGGACATTTTAAATCGTGAATTTTAACTGTGATACTAATATTTTTATGGTATTAAGTTATTATTTTTTAACGTTTGTTATTATTTTAACGCTTTGCGTTTTTCTTTGATGTTATAAATTAGCCTATCCTTATCGAAGACCTATGTATCTTTGTATCAAAGTGAATCATAATTGGTTCAGTGTTTGGGTATGAAAACATAACAGACACTGTGACAGAGGAATTTTCATATTTACATTATAATAAATAGTTATATATGCAACCTGTATCATACAAATCTGATTAAATCTAGGAGTAGGATCTACAAAAACTAACCGAACCGTTAATAATCTGAAAAGTTCAACGTCATTTCACATTAACTACAAGTATTTATATCATAACATTGATAAAAAATAATTAATATAAAACAAAATATACACTTTATGAACCTGATATCATATTACGATGAATCAAAATACACAAACATAATACGTCAAGCAGTCGACAGAGAATTACAAAATATAAGTACATCTAAGGCTTTCGTGTATAAAATGCTTGTGTAACTTGGTAACAGTTACTTAAATAATCTTACGAAAGTTATGAATGTCAAAAATAAGACACTGACACTAAATTCTTGCAGGTATAAAGCAATGATAACTTATGTAACTAAGTGTAATTCCTGCCTATAAGTCGGTATAGTATAATACAATTACAAATCATTTTTCAAATGTATTTTACAAACCAATAAATAAAAAACAGTGAATGGTATAACAAAAGCACATCGAACATTTGTACTGAAATGTTAAATAAAAACCTTAAAAATGTACTCCTTCATTGAATTGAACCTACTAAAAAAATTTTACATAAAATTTTCTAAAATACAATCATCCAAAGCCCGATGAATTATTAAATAAAATAATTCAAGGTCCAATTATTTTTAATTTGAATGAACTCTTTATTTAATATTACACACGCGGACATTTTTATATATTACTAGCGAATAAATTATGTTGGCCCATTAGCTACTAAACTGTACAGAATAACCCGTTAGACTAATCTCAAGATTACCAATATCTAATCAAAACCGACCTAGACTTTTTGGACTCCATAAAGTACATACATACACACATGTCAATTGTAATTTAATATTATAAAATCGATAAATCGAAGAAGAATCAAGAAAAAACATTATTAACAGAACACTAATTAATATTAAAACAATTACATATTTTAAACTTTCGTAATTTATACTTATAGCGATAACTGATCGTAATAATACCTGTTTTAATGCCCGACGTTTCGACGAAGTTGCATCCGTCGTAATCACGAGCTGACTCTAAGCTCACCTCGTTATATAAAATATAAATTGAAATAAGTCAATACATTAAATTACATATAAAAAGACCTTTTAAAAAGTATCTTTTTAAACCAGTCCATTAATCCCGGCTCGTCGCAGATCTCACGCACTTTGACACGAAATAAACTGGCAATCAGGGAGGAGTGCAGGCGGAGGAATCCTCATAAATCCGGCGTCGACTTCACTCCGGCCTTATTCAATCTCCGGGGGAAAGGGTACGTTGATGTTGGTCCTCTGGATAAGACAGAATAAAGGTCTGCTCATAATAATTTATTTTTTTACATTTATTAATTTTTATTTTAATATTTATTGTATTACTATTATGAATGTAAATGTTTGTGGGGATAGGATATTGGATGTTTTTTTCACGCAATAGTTTAAAGAGATTTTATTACAATAAATATTTATATAGCTCGTACATCAGAATAACTCAAAGGCCTAAATTTATAAATACATTAAGTAAATTGGTCGAATATTAACGATAAGTGTAAGTCATGTGTCATGTAAGTCGGTAAAATATGGCTCATATGCAGACAGCATACGGGTAGCTAGTGCTCTTATGAAATTTATTGTTTAACGTAAAGAGTATAGAGCCATTTTTAAAAAGTATTTTTTCTTTATAAATCTTATAAAAATAAAATTCAAATTGTAGTATCTTGTTTGTAATGCTACTATGAAACTAAAATTTACAAAATAAATCATTACAAGGCTTTTTAAAAGAGGGTGAACCGACTTCAAAAGCAAAAACCAAACCACTGAATATTTTGTTAAAAAATCTGTATAACTCACATCCGTTAAAATAAAAAAATAACAAAGTCAGTCAAGCCGTTTTCGAGTAATCGGTGAACATAAAAAAGTCGCCAACTAAGTCAGTTAAAATGCTTATCATCAACACCTCCCAAGAGCTGGCAGTTACCTCGGTCAAAGGATCAGCTTGGTCATTCAACGGGGTAATTCTGCCACTATTTTGGGAACTTTACCTAGATGCAGTGGCTTGGATGATATCTACAATCTTCTGTAATAAATTATCCTTTTTTATTTATTTTTTTGCATTAATTGACTTTAGGTTATTAAAATATTATATTTTCTTGTTATAGAAATATATCATCGTCTAGATAATTTATTGTTACCTAAAATATTAGTATTTTATAATGTACATATCCAGCGTCTCTACATCCCCGTTTATATACTTTACTGGGAGAGGTCGTGTTTCGCGGGGTCCGATATAAAAGTCCACTTTATAAAGGCTGACCGCAGACGCCTTTGTGGGCTTCCGATGAATGGATATGTTTTTACACTTACTCGCTACTTCTCAAAATGAACGAGATCTATTTCTAAATATAGGATCGGTTTTTATGACCATTAGACCAAATTGCACAAAAATATTTTATATTTAATATGTAATATAAAAAAATAACTGGTCAAGTGCGAGTAGGACTCGCGCACCGAGGGTTCCGTACAAACTTATAGAAATCTATATAAGACTAACCCATCTACGCCATTTGTGGTCTTCATCATCAGTTCCAACATAAGTTACTATCAAAAATACCTAAATCGGTATACGCTTGCCTATAATATTTGAGGAGTTCCCTCAATTTCTCTAGGATCCCATCATCTGATCCTGACCTGAAGACAATGGGACCACCTTGGAAGTATACCTTTTCAAAAAAAAAACATTTTGAAAATCGGTACACAAATGGCGGCGTAATCGGCGAACAAACATAAAAAAAATTAAATACAAGGTCGAATTGAAAACACTCCTTTTTAGAAGTCGCTTAAATATAATAAAATATTATGTAAATATGGATCACGTCCCAAAAACTATTTTGAAACTACTTAGGAACACTTTAATTTAAAACACAATCATGGATGCAATCTATGGAATCACAAAAACTTATTTTAAGTACTAATACACCTTATACTTTCAAAAAAGCAAAGTTATAGCGCGATTCAGGATACACTCAGCGCCATCTCTTGACAATTTCAATGAACTAACTTGTTGACTTTGACATTAACAACATAATTATATTATATTTTATTCTCGTTTTATTTTTATTTATATTCTACTACACTCCACTACTCCTGCACTACGTTCGTAAAATATTTAGATTTACATTATCAATCAAAATATCAAAATATATATTAGTGTTGCCAAGACGAAAATAATTAGTCCTTAATTCGAACAAAACTAATTGTTTATTTATAAATAACTAATTATATTACTAATAACCAGAAGACTTATATGTGTAGATAAATAAGTAAATTAAATAACTGGATCTGTTTGAATTTAATTTTAAAATTTTCGTACTAAGTCAATACGAGTACTTAAATCAAATCGCGTGAAGCTCTTATATTGAATGTTAATTACGTAATGACGTTATAAATCGACGATAAAACTTTTAAATGAAAAGTTTATTTTATTATTTTTAGCTCGTTAAATAATAATTAAAATAAAAAAAAAATATTAATCGAGCAGAATTATATCACAGTTAATGTCATAATGTTGTAATAGATGGCATTAGCTGTACGCTACATCGCGCTATATTTTGTTAGCTGCGATATATAGATTGTATTGCGTTGTTTATTAAGGTTTGCTGCTTTTTAATGTTTTCGTATTGATACAAATTTCTTCTCAGTGTTTGTAAAATTGTTTTTTTGACCATGGTCAACTTCTATGTTAATTTGTTACAAGTACATATAATTTTAATTCTAAGATTAATATATTTTCCACTTGATCAATTTACAACTTGATACATTTACGCGTTCCGGAGAAAAAGTTTGAAAGACAGACGTACAAACTGACAGACACACGAACAGAAATGTACAGTTTTCGGATTTTTTCCTTTATGTATACTAAAGGACCTTGCTCCTGGCCAAATTTCATAATGCTTGGTCAATGGGAAGTACCCTATAGGTTTTGATTCCCTTGCGAAAACGTTAAAAACGCTATCATACTTAAAATATGTGATATAAATGACCGTATCTTTTGATTGCGTTAACTTAGAAGTTTGATTTTTTCACAGCTCTTAGTAATTACAACTCTGAGTACTTGACGTTGATAAAAATTTGTTACCTTCACGCGTTTCTGAGAAAAAGGTTGAAAGACAAACTTACAAACAGACAAACATACATACAAAAATTTACAGTTTTCAGATTTTTTCCTTTATATGTACCATTAGATCTTACTTCTTGCCAAATTTCATCGTGCTAGGTCAATGGGAAGTACCCTATAGGTTTTGATTCCCTTGCGAAAACGCTAAAATGGTCAAAATATACGACATATTTTCCATTATCTTTTGATTGCGTTGACTTAGAACTTTAATATTTTCACGGCCGCATGTCATCGTAGACTTGAGTATATGATATTAATTTCAACATGATACGTCTATGCATTTGTGAGAAAAAAGGGTTGACATCCCGACAGACAGACAGACAGACAGACAGACAGACAGACAGACAGACAGACAGACAGACAGACGGACAACAAAGTGATCCTATAAGGGTTCCGTTTTTCCTTTTAAGGTACGGAACCCTAAAAAAGATTAAAAAAAACAAGCTTTTATTTAAATACGCTTAAAACAATAAAATAAACTTGTCTTTTTAAAGCTTTACTGTGAACTTATAAAATTACATAATTTATATGATAAAACTTTGACGCGAGATTCAAGTTCCTGTATTTAATACTAGCGTCCCTTGCGATTTCAATCACGTGGTTGGTATGGTTACTGCATCGATCCTATGAGTCGTAGCTTGCTGTAATATAGCCTAGCCTTCCGCAGTAAATAAACTATCTAACAAAGAATTTTTCAATTCGAACCACTAGTTCCTGAGATAAGCGCGTTCAAACAAACAAACTCTTCACCTTTATAATACTAGTATAGATGCATATAATAAAAATTAAAATCAATCTTTTCAACTTTTTTCAATAGTATAATTTCTATAATCTTTAGTTCTTCTATATTATTATAGTATTATCATAATATATACTACAACTCTATCCATAATTTCTTATTTCATATATTGTCCCATGCCAAGCCTGTTGCCTGGTAAAATCGCTCTTCTGTGTACTGTGTACTCGTATTTTGTCTTATATGATTTTTTTAATATCTAGTATACAATATATAATTATTTTATTTACTTGTTTATCTTTACGGTTAAATCTCGCCAACATATTATTCGGTCTTACATAAAGTATCATTGATTACCAACAATATGGACTATATGTATATAATACTATGTCAAGCCACACGGACTTAATTTTGAGAAAATAGCGTGTAAAGATGTTAAACCATTTCTCGATGAATTAGTTTGAAGAAGTATATATCCATATATTTTTTTTCTATTTTGATAAAAGGTAAAGTGAATTAAAACTAGATTGGTATAATAAAAAGTTTTATATAATAATAAGTTTTTATGGAACACACTTGAAATTCGAAACATTAAATTAAGGAACTTTTTTCCTTACTTATTTGGTTCAGATGACATGAAAATGTTCTGAATAATGCTAAATAGGTAGTATCAAAATACACCAATATCTCCGAATTTGACATCCAACTGAGCAACAAAGACAATTGGATTTAGGAATCTAATCAACAGAAAAGACTAATAAAACAGTACTTTCCTCGGACATTTATAGACACTACGACAATAGTTACGACTTGAACAAACGACCGCATCGTTTAAATTTTATTTACTCGAGCTTAGTCACCATAAAAGATCAATTCCTGGAGATTCTGTAAAAGATTCGAGTTTCCAATCTCAGCTGAGAGATGGCGCTGGACGACATGCTCGTAAAGATTTATTCACGGGTCTCGGAGTGAAATAACTATATGTACCTTTTTTCGTATGTGAACGCTGATAAGCAATACTATGTCAAGCCACGTGATCTTTTAATAAAATGGCGTCGAAGGTATTCTTGATCAGTTTGCTTGAAGATGTATATATCCGATCCGATCCTTTCTTTTCTATTTTCATAAAAGGTATAATTAATTTAGAGTATCTAATTATATTTTGGAAATATATAAAAATGCTTTATATTGTAAAATAGGGAAGACACTTAAATATTCGAAACATTAAGTTAAGAAACTTTTTCTCGTACTTATTTCGTTTTGATGACTTGAAAATTTTTGATTTATGTTAAAATACGTGACGTATTATCAGAATACATCAATATACCCTAATCTGACTTTTGTGGATTCACATTAGTGCCTATCAGCACCCATGTATCTATCTATACATATAAAATCACTAGTGTATGTATGAATATTTGTAATAGCTTATCGTTTGTAACGCGTAATCTACAGCCTAAACCGCTTAACGAATTTTACCAAGAGGTGTCATTAAATTTATTTTTGTCTTACGTATAAACTGACTTTCAAAAAAGGAGGAGGTTCTCAATTTGTCGGGGATTTTTTTTAATGTTTAGCGATCCCTCGAAAATTTTATGTATAATATGTTAAAACATAAGTGCATAGAAAAACTGGCTATGTTTTTTACTGTCCTGATCGTATCAAAAATGCTATTATAATTTTTTTAAATGTACAATAAATAAAAAATTAAAAACTTCATTACCTAAAGGTATATTTTTTTACATTAAAAAAAAAATAAATAAAATCTTTTTCGTCTTTGTCGTTCATTCAGAAACCATTCTACAAAACACACAAAATTTGAACGAACAAACACCGCTAATAAAGTTCGGCGCAGTGCATACTAGCCGCCATTGGAGGAAATTGAATGTGGAATGTGGGTAGAATGCAAACTGACACCTAACTTACCTTGCTTCTTACTATTGGTTTTCGAACGTTACTCGCTTTAAAATCTAACTTTGCCCCAATTTTTTTTTTAAATGAGAAACGACTTCAAAAGTTTGCTTTCGAGTCTAATTTCTTTTCCTCGACTAAACCGATATTGCTGAAACTTTTATGGAATCAATTGGGAGAATAAACTAATCAGACAAATAAAATAAACAAATCGGTTCAGACGTTTTTGAGTAATCGGTAAATATTAAATGGTGAATTAGGTTCGATACTAGTCTAGAAAAACTAATAAAAAAAAAATTATAATGCAGTTTTAGTTTTCTTCAAAATCGGTCCCGAGATTCCTATAAATATTTTTCGCTATTCATTGTAGTTTCGGATTCAACAATGCACCCCACTTTGAAAAATTCACTCTACGTATAACGACATTAATATATCAAATAATAACAATACATAACACTATTTTAGATAGATACGTATTGAAAACTATTAGGCTAGCTAAATACTTAAGATTAAATAAACTCATAGTAAGGGTAACGAAGCATTCTCGTATAAGTAAAAATTAAGTGGGTATATTGAGACGAAGTAACTCAGTGGATATAATACGTGGACTTTACTCTAAATCGCAGGATCAAATCGGATAAAGCAAAATAGAATTTCAAGAACAAAAATCAATATTGCTTATAAAGATAGGCTACCTGCCTTACCCAAGAAGATTTCTTATTACCTTTTCACTTCATCACGCTAAACTAAGTTTAACTAAAGTTAACCATAATTATTAATTTGTTTGAATTAATATTGAATTTGGTAACTTCCTTCCTTAACACCAGGGCCGGAATTATCTTAAGTACTGCTATGGGGCGCAGTGAAAAATGCCGCTTCTTTACCTAAATCTTTACCTGTCTTAGTGGTAGACAAAGCACTCTTTAAAAATAAATAAAAACGTTAGAAGAGTATGATAAATTTTAATTGAAATTTTTAAAAAAAATCTCTCATGCCCCAAATTTTAGTGCCCTAGAAATTTTGCCGTCCTCGCCACTGGCCATTAGTGTCCCTATAGCAAGTCCAATCGCCCAGATAGAGACTATTTCTATCACAAAATTAATACTTGAAAGCTCAGCCTCGCTAGCCAGAGTTTGAACCCGCGATCATCGGTTGTGATCGGTCTTCTACCACTTTAATTCCACTGTATCTAATTTATAAAATTATAATTTAAAGCATAACTTTTTAAATATTACCATGATATAAGTTTATGTATGCATGGAACTTTACCACCAGTGATATACATATGTATATGAAGTCTATAATAAGTGGTACACTTATTTCCCAAGCATAACACGGGAATATTACCAATATTCCCTGAATAAAAATTAAAGTACTACCTTATAAATATTCCACAGCTGAAATGCCTCTAAGATGGATTCGTAATTTAATCCTCAACACACTCCACTGCGAGTTATTAGCTACTCACCTGAATTTTTATACAACCATATCATCGGGGATAATGCAAAACCCCGTAACTAACTTTTAGCAACAAGATCAAGAAGATATTTGAAAAACTAATATTTAAAATGACACTACAAATACTACACTGCGTAATGGAATTTTTTTTTATCAATAATGTAATTTAATATTTGCTTCAGAATGTATAGGAAAAAGCGACATACGCAGTTTTGCGGCATAACCGACGATATGTACAAGTACATATACCCTATTAGGCTACGCTTATGTTGAAATGCGCTAAAATATGGAAAATAATTGGCAGTTCAGCTGATGTATGTGCTGACGAATATTAAATCGAACTCATAGACATACGTATTGGATATATCTAGTCTCCGGACCTCAAAACCCTTCCCCTGTAAAAAACATTAAAAAATCAAGCTTCGAATTGAGAGCCCCCTTCGTTTTTAAGTCGATTGATAAAAGGGTTTTCGTAATTTAAAATAAAACTATTCATTTTCGAATTCGACATTTTTTTTCGACCCTAAACGAATATCGATTCGAGGTATCATTAAAACTAACCAGCATGATAGATTGCATATATAATATAGGTATATAATATATTAAGATAGTGTCAGTAAACACTGAACCTTAGCCGGTACGCATGGCGTCAATAAAACTGTCATAAAACGAAGCGATATCGGCCAGTCGTAAAGAATAAGGCGCGTCCAGTATCAAACGACGTTTATAATGTGAGAAATAAAAAATTTAACGTCAATGTAATTGCTTTTATATTTTACTAGCTTCTGTCCGGTTGGTCCGTTTCGATCTACTTGAAAATATTATTTTTTATATAAAAACTAGCGGCCTTCCCCGACTTCGTTTCGTTTAGTTTTTTAGACATCACGTTACGAATCTTCTCCCATTTTCTCTTCTATAATACCCATGTATTATCTTATACCTTGTATAAATTAATCTTAGAAACGGCTTCTACGATTTTAATGAAATGAAATACAAGGATTTTTAAAACCTCATTTTATCCGTTTAAAGGCTATGTACTTCTTTTTTATTTAATACTAAATCTAAATATAATTTTCAAAAACACGATTTTGCCAAACAAAAACCAATGTTAAGCAATAATGTGTCAACCAACAAAAAGGCAAATTCGGACATATTGATGATGTATTCTGGTAATATGTACGAGTATTTAACGTTATTCGAAAACTTTTTAAGTAATATAAACTAAATAAGTACGGAAAAATGTTCCATAATTTAATGTTTCGAACATCGAAGTGAAGTATTTTGAAATATATAATCTCATATATTCCTAAAACTTATTATTAGATAAAACTTTTGAATATATCTGCTCTTAATTAATTATTAACTTTTATCAAAATATAAAAGAAAAGGTGGATTTATACTCCTTCAAACGATTTATTAAGAATAGGTTTGACATTTTTAAACACCATTTTCTCAAAAGGAAGTCCGTGTGGCTTGACACAGTATTGCTTATCAACGTCCATATAAACCTTTCCTTATATAAATCAGTTTATTAATGAAAAGTGTAATTTAAAGCGAAATCTTTGGTGTATTTAAAAAGATCTAAGGGTGCAGACGACGGGGAACGACTTTTTTATACTATTTAAAAATAAAATTAGTGGCGTAACTAGCTAGCGAATTACTTAATATTAAGGTCACCTGATCACCACCGCCCGTAGATATTCGCAGCAGCAGGGGCAGCCACGCTGCTTTACCTTTTTTTATGACAGACACGTTGGCGCAGTGGTCACTGCAACTGACTGTAGCGCTAACGGTCGCGGGTTCGATCCCCGCTCGCGACAAACGTCTGTATTGGCCACACGGATGTTTGTCGTGGTCTGGGTGTTTGTGTTAG
Organism: Hypolimnas misippus; assembly: GCA_037950945.1. Taxonomy (NCBI): domain Eukaryota; kingdom Metazoa; phylum Arthropoda; class Insecta; order Lepidoptera; family Nymphalidae; genus Hypolimnas; species Hypolimnas misippus. The sequence goes on from JBBEEQ010000014.1 coordinate 8,192,753, forward strand.
CGTTGTGTATGTTTCCGGACCTCCGACACAAGGTCATAAGATCTTAATGGGGGCCGTTGAGTGTGATGCGTTTATTTATTTATTTACCAGCTTAAAAAAAAAGAATGAAGAGGAAAAGGAAGTAAAAGACACAGGACTGAGTGAAAGGGATTAGCCTTCCAGCTCTTACACAGGTGAGAAGTAAGGAGAAATACTTAAGAAAGACTTACGGCTCTTTCATTCACTGTACGATATTTTAGCTACATCACGCCGAATTTCTGTAAGACTGTCGTACTGTCTAGGTCGAACTATCAAAAGTTAATATTTAAAAAAAATAATTAGAACATTATGAAAGTGACTGATAATATTATTTTTTCTATATTAATTTGGTTGAGGATTTTACATCGCAAAACTTTAGCATTTACTTTGCCACTTAGCGATAAGACCAGCTAATTTGTATATTAAATGTTTAGTCTTAAATATTATAATTAATTTATTGAAAATGATGTAAAATAAAGTATATTCTCTCTCTCTCTCTCTTTCACTTTGTTAACAATATATGTTTAGAGAAATTGTGCAAAGCGTCTCACAAATTCTATATACTAGCAGTATAAGTTTAAGCTATTCAAAAATATCAGAATTTAATTTACAAAGCAAATCTTCAAAGGTCAGCAAATCGATGTAGTCGCAGTCTGTGTTTGTGGAGCCCTCGAATTCAACGCTTGACTCCTGTTGACATATTTAACTGGAAATCTGATAAAAAATTAGATTATACAAGAGAATTATATAAATATCTTATTGTTAAGAAATATTAAAGTATTACCGACTATTATAATGTTTCTTCGATATAGTAGAATAAAAATTTATTGAAGCCAACGAACGTAAGCTATTTTTAAAATACACTTAATTTTGTAGAAAAACAAAACGTTAACTAAAAACATTTTTTTTGTTACCATTATTTAATCAAAAATATTATTTCTGGTTGAAACATTCCATATACTCTTTTGTATGTAATCCCTGTTGTTTTTATATGGTAAATGGTTTAAGTAAAAAACATTTTCACGTGTAAAATACCAACAGTGTCTGACGTAACGTTATAGTTTTTTTTTTCTTATATAAAATTTTTAAAGAGTTAAATAACACATTCTATGTGTTTTATAAAAATCGATGTTTGTGTATGCTCCCTATAGACTCCAAACCTGGAATGGTTTTAATTTTTTTTGCAATCTTAAAGCCAGTGAAGTTTAAAAAGTATTACATATGTAAGTAATATCGGTTGAATCAATAGATTTTTTCCTTTATGGCAATGATGCGTCGCTAATATAATACATTTCTTTACGTTTAAAACATATCATAAAGTTATGATATCATTAATTCACAATGACAACAGAATATTTTATTAACGTTTTACCGAAACGTTTTACCCTTGATAGTAATCCAGGACTTTGAATGAAATGCGGCGAATAAATCAACCACATTACATTCCATCCAACCACTAATTTATATATAATTAGGTACCAAACATTTGAAATGTATTAACTTAATGATTCACACTTAAATTCTTAATAATGTGTGTTTAATACATGTGTTATTTACAATTTATTTATCGTAAATATAAACTCCAACATTTATGTATATATCGAATAAAAACTTTGTACTCTTTTTTACGAAAATTGCGCGGACGGAGGAGTATAAAATTTCCACACTTATATTTTATATTGAAAAGGAGATGTGAATGCTAATATATACTTTCTTAATTATCCATTTAAATACAAGAAATCAATAAAAAAAACTCACACTACCATGTTTTTAACACACACACGCATATATAGGTATTTCTTGTTTATTGTTAGTCTGTGGTCAAATTGAGACTAGATTATCTGCGATCAATTTTGATATCGGTTGAAAATTTAATGAACTACGGTCGAATTCCGATCGCTAGGCGACCACTAGTCATAATTAACCATATGAAAAAAAAAAATTACATTCGATAATCTTGGCAAAAATGACCTAGCGTAATAGGACTTTACGCTTTAGAAAAATAAGAAAACTATGTAACCCAGTAACTAGTAACCTTACAAAGATGTAAGTTAAGACATCGACAGTAGTTTCTTTAAGTTGTAAAGCGATGAGAAAACTTATGTAAATCTTTATGAAAGTTTCACAGCAAAACTTATAACTTGTAATTCTCGCGTAAAGATACCTATCTTAAACATTCTCTAAGCAAAACCTAACACTGTAATGATGGCCGTTTAGTTTTAGTTCGTTTCATAATGAAGTGTAAAGCAGACGTAGTAAATGATTTCATGAATAAGGAGGAAAATTAACTAAATTGCCTTATTTACTAGAGGTTAAACAAGATTTCTATATCCTAACTACTTTATTATACAAAAGTGATAAGTGAAGTTGATTAAATGTACATAAGTAACTTAAAGACATTATTTGTAAGAATGATTGTTGAAAAAAATTCAGGCCCCGGCGAGATTCGAACTCGCGATCTCCTGTTTACTAGACAGGCGCTTTAACCAACTAAGCCACGGCGCCGATGTGTACCGATTCCGAAATAATCCTTCAGTATTTTTTAAATATTTTTATATTATATGGTCCGTTTACTAACACTTCTATGTTTTTTCGTATCTTAATTGCAGTTAAAACGTACATCCAATTTATCAACTAATTGTTTGCACTTAAGAGAAGATTATAGACATAGTACGATTAACAGTCGTAGCAGCCAGACAGAAAAATATGTTTGAGACAGTCGTCCGACATAACAAAACCAACACTACGATCGAAAAACACGATCGAATCCGCTAATAAAATCTACTTTTTAGTACATAGAAAATACACAACATAGTTAAGAGCATGTCGCTATAAACAGCTCTGTATTCATATGTACCGTAATATGGCTTGAGGAATTCGTTTTAAAGCTCTTAAAGCGGTCAATATTGACACATTGCTCTTTTCCTCAGCGAGCGAACAAAAGAGAATCGTAACTTGCTCGAGTTTTGTTCAAACAGATGCTCGCCTGCACATTTTTAGCGCTTCGCATTTTTTTATGTCAAGGTAAAAGTCGGAATGCAATGTTATGATCAAGTTTATTAGAAGCCATGGAAACTAGAACTGTTTAAAAGACATGAAGAATATAGAGTTGTGTCCATGTTATAACTATAATGATATAAGTAAAGTAAATTAAAAGCCTATACATGTCCCGCTGCTGGGCAAAAGAATCTTCTTATACTAAGGAGAAAGTTTAGAGTTGAATCTACCACGTTGCTCCAGTGCGGGTTGGGGACACAACTTTGGCTTTACAATATTTTCTGAATTTGATCGGAATATATTATAATTTAATTTTTAAAATTAAAAAGCGATGATTTGAATATGTAATTTCCTTTAAATGAGATTTGATGAGGCTATGTGAATCAGAATAAAGTTGAATAGTGTAAATTTATTTCCTTACATCCTTGTCAGGAAGGCTGAGCGAAGGAGGTTTTAGTTTTCAAATTTCTTGTTTTATTAGCATTTTATTAGCTTCACACGTGGACGTGTGAAATGTCAAGATGGCCGTGTCGCAGAATCAAGAGGCACAATTATTGGAATCTTTATTGATTAACGTTAATTTAGAATAACGCCATCTATAGTTGTTAATCGAAAACGTCAAACAGTGTGCTTGGGTGGAGTCAGTACAGGGGGGGTAAGTTTTAACAGCTATCAGCTGAGATTTAGATTTGAGAACCTACTATTTTTTTTAGAAGTTTTTTCAAATTAAATCTACGCAGACGAAGTCACGGAAATACACTATTATATTAATATATTCCTAACATCAAAAACTACTATCCTAAATTCAAAAGACGTAACGAAAATATGAACGTGACTCGATATACGAGCAATATGACTTGTACAATACACACATACAACTATCTTATATACGAAACCAATAGATTTTAGCTCGGGGCGAGGATCGTCCCACCCTCCGAATGTTAATATCGATGTCTTTTATTACACAGAATTTTGGAAAATTTTCCCCAATCGTGTGTAGCCTGGGAAGTATATTGAAGAATTCGAAAATATATTGAAAAATGATTATTATATTTTTAGTTGAAAATTTTAGGTTTTAAAATAGTTATTCGAATTAGTGAGTATAATTGTTTTAATGGTGTTTTGTTGTTTAGATCGTTTCAAAGAAGTTTTAGAAGAAAATTAATTAGTTTTTTGTTTGGAAGGAGGCTTTCAAATTAATCTAGTATAAATGGAATTAAAATCGATTTAGTCATTTAGTTTTAAAATTGAAATAACTGGAATTATATAACGTCTAAGAGGAATAAATTGCGTATTTTCCATTTGAAGTCGGCTCATTTTTAAAGTATTTTTATTTGGACTAGGGTTATTAAAACAAAAAAAAAATGTTTTGACATAGAAATTGTAAAAAAATTGTGAAAACGAAGAGTTAGTATTAAAAAAGTTCGAATTCATCAATTTTATCATAATTATCAATTTTTGAGATTATAAAATCCATAGACTTACCGTACAAAATATAAATAATTATTGCATTTTCCATTATTTAATTAAGGTAATCATAGTCAACCTAAGCAAGTAATAAGACGAGAACTACGTTACTCCGATAAGTTGTTTATAATTGCTTTACACCTGAAAAAATACTACTGTCAGTGCCTATGTTTACCGCCGCAGGTTTCTTTAGGTGTCCTTAGCAATTGTTACCAGATTATAGAGTTGTTTGACATCAATTACTATACATTCTCGCCTAAACTTTAACTTCAAGTAATAATAATTACATCAATATATTAACTTATTTTCTCTACTTTACTACAGCAATAACCTGAGTCAGTATCGCGTATGGATTTATTTATGAAGAGCACACCCAGTCTCATAAATAACCAATCTGAAAATGGCACCCTACAGGGATAGTAAAAACTATAGCGCTCCTAACCTTTATATTGCTTCCATTTATGGCACGCGTAAATGTATTCCAACTAATTTTTTTTTTTATAATAAAATAAAAAAAAAAAAATTATTTCTGTAACTGATACCTATACAAGTATAAGAGGGGTGTTTTAGGGGGTCCAAACACTCACCACCCTTTAGTATCCGACTTACTTACACTTAGTATATTGAACGAATGGCAATAATAAAGATTTGAGACGACCTATCTGGTGTAGTAGTGCTGAATGTGTCTTTAACGCCGCCGGTTGCGGTTTCGATCCCCGGTCGGGACAAATATTTATATTTGTATTAATATTCGTTCCGGTCTGGGTGTTTGTTCTTATGGGTCTCCCCACTGTGTCTCGGAGAACACGTAAAGCTGTCGGTCCCGGTTGTTATCATGATCACCCGATAATGATCGTTACTCTTAGTAGGGAAATTATTCTAGTCTAAATTGTTATTGGCTTGGCCTCAGGGGTCATATGGCAATCTCTCTATGTAAAAATCAGTACCATGTTAATATTTACACGAGAATAATAAGCAGACCCTGGTATTACCGGGTAGGTAGATGATGATGGCAATACCAAAGGTGACTGACTGACATAGTGATCTATCAACGCACAGCTCAAACCACTGGACGGATCGGGCTGAAATTTGGCGTGTAGGTAGATGCTACGACGCAGGCATCCGCTAAGAAAGAATTTTGATTTATTCTACCCCCAAGGGGATAAAATGGGGATGAAAGTTTGTATGAAACTTTGTCCATTTTAAACCGATCGGGCTGAGACTTTAATGCATAAAGCTACTATGACATAGGCATCACAGACATCGCAGACGAAGTCGCAAGCACCAGCTAGGTTTTAAATAAATGAGATTTGCTTTTAGAATCAAACCATCTCATCATTTCTGCTCTTTGTACATTTTAAACCTACAACCCCCCTCCCCCTTTGGACGGACCCCTGCCATATGACAGCGATAGCTACACCAGTACCTAGATACAAACAGATACAGCTGGAAAAGCTTCTTATAGTAAAAGGTATAACTTGTACTATGAGTCCACGTTCTTCTCATATAACTAAATCAAAGTGGAACCATTATTTAGAATAATCTATATCTATAAAAGCAAAAGGTCATTTATTCACTCATCACGAAATCACCGAAACTTAAACAGCCACAAACTTAAAATTTGGTAGATAGGTTCCTTATAGGATGTACATTCGTTAAGAATGGATTTTACGAAACACTACTAAGAAACTGCGAACGGCTGTTAATAATTTTATAAAACTTTTCTGTAGATTGCTTTAAAAAATTTTGATTCGACTTCAAAAAAGGAGATTCTCAATTCATAGCATTTTTAAAATGTTTGTTATCTCACAATATACGTTTGGATTCTGATAAGCAATAATGTGTCAATCCACAAAATGTAAAATTCAGAGATATTACTGTAGTTTGATAATACGTCACGTATTTAACTTTATTAAAAAAATAAAGTCATATAAATAAATAAGCACGGTAAAACAGTTTTTTGATTGATTGTATCGAATATGGAAGTTTGTTCCAAATTTTGTAATATACAATAATGTCATATATTTAAAGAACGTATTATTAGATGAAATTTTTCATTATTCTATTCTGCTTTGAATTTATAATACCTTTTATCAAAATATTTTTGCCATCTTTAGATGCCATTTTCTCAAAACGAAGTCCATGTGGCTTGATGTAGTATTGCTCATCAGCGTCCATTTATTAACCGATTGAAAATCATTTTTTTTGTTTTTTTCCCAAAAAAATTTAATCAAAATCAGTTTTAAAATCAAAATAACTGGTAAAAGTGTCCAAGTATACTATTTTTTTTTTGCTTTTGAAGTCAATTTCTTTTGTTGGTACAACCTCTAATGAAGAGGCGATATGGTTTAGTGGACCCAAAGAAGGTATATAATTTCTTGCCCGCAGATTTCATTCCGGCCTTTATTGAGATTTCAAGTCCTTAATAGTTATATCGTACAGCCTAGCTCACTGCCAACAACGTAGTTAATTCGAAATCGCCGTGAAGTAGATTATATGCGTTCTCGCAAACACTATGCAAATTCAATAGCAGTAAAACAAATAGAAGATATTCATGTTTTATTCAAACAAAACTTAAATTCGAATTTCAAAACTTTCATTTCACAGTATAATTAAGAAAGAAAATTTTTAACATAATTTCATAAAACTTCGGACTTGGTAACTTAGATAATCACTAAAAACCGGCACGAAAGTTAAGTTAAAAAGTGGGAACGTGTCGCGCCTGAGAAACAGTTGAACTATCTCTTTCAACGAGATCGGTCCCACCTCTCACAAATAAAGTAGCTAAGTTAAGACTCGCGTAACGAGAGCTCGAGGATGTTGGACGCGGTATAAAGTTTATTTTGCTTTTATTTATTTTATAAAATTATGAACTAGGCACTCGGAGTTTGGACAGGTAATAGTAAAAGTGAGTTTGCTTGTTTTTGTTGGCTATTTTTAAAGTTATATGCTATAGTTTTGTCTAATTTTATAGTCTTTCACGTAAATTGAACGAAAGATTCCCGACAAATTAAGAACCCTTCTAAATAAAAGACCATTTCTCACACCTAACTAACTTCCTTTGTAAAATATAAGCTTATACCCATTTTGTCACAACTAAGAATTATGTTAAATAGATTTTAAACACGAATTTGGAGAAGGACCACGAACATATAAATTAAGATGATATTATAGGGGATCGAAAATGGTCTGATTTGCTTCGAGAAATAATTGGTACGGTCGAGCCGAAGTTTTGCTCGACTTGGCGGAGCACTGCTGTACCTCCAGATATAAACATTCAAAAGACATTTTTAAAAATAGGAAGCCGACTTAAAAAGTAAAATACATAATTTCGTTTACTTAGACAATATACTTATTCCTATTTAATAAATAAATATAAAAAAGTTTAATAAAATCGGTTTTTAAATCAAACAACTGAATCGATTTTGATGAAAGTTTTATTTAAAAAAAATCTGATTTTATGCGGAATGTGATATGTCACACTTTTAGAAACCCCCATTTGAAGGACACCACAAACTTGAATCGAGGTATACTATGGTTATTATGGTATACTTATTTATATATACATTATGGTATACTATGGTACAGAATTTCACTTATCCATTCACCTTCCCCAGACAAATGAAACGTAGCTCCATTGCTTATCGCATCAGTATGCGCGACGCATCCCTCAAATGCCGGACCGACTTGCAATACTTATAGCAGTTTAGTGTTAGCCCCGAGTATTGTGTTACGGGGGGTATTATGTGAGGGTCCATACGTGACCTTACGGCCTTTGAATTTTCAATTAGATTGTCCGTTTCTTTATTATTCGATCGATACACTTTCGTTTGCTTTTCAATACCTATAATCATCTTGATTTTTAGTATACAAAATGATCTTCACTATCTTTGCGTGTTATTAATTCTGTTCTTCTTCTAGAAGAGTATGAAGAAACCTTCTTCGCTGAGGTAGAGTCTAGCTGTAGCCGAATGTCTACAGCTCGTAGCTGAGCTGATTCGACCGTGGCATAACCTCACTCTTACAAAAGATTGATAAGATGTAACTACCTCTACCTATTAACTAATAGATCTGCGTTTCATATGATGAGTAATAGAGCTGAAAATGTAACCCTCTTCCCCTGTTACTTTCCTCACTTCCTTTTTTTTATTTCATTCGTTATTTTCTTTTTAATTGGCATAGATTCGTGGCTCCTTTGGTACTTTAAATATTCATGGACACCTGTGGTAACTAAATAATTAGATGCGTCGCCGGCTCATTGCCACTTATCTATCTATATACGTATATAAAATCACTTGTTCTGACTGATTCATCAACGCAGAGCCTAAACCGCTGGGGCTACGAACTTGAAATTTTGACAGTAGATGGCTTTTAGGTTGCAGGCATCCACTAAGAAAGGTTTTTTCGATTATTCACCCCTAAGAGGGTGAAAAGGGGTAAAACGTTTGTATGCTAAATCTTATTCCGTGGTCGTATTAACTTATAAACTTAATACACATACTTGTGTGTGATAGTAATGAAATGTAAAATAGAAAACGGGCTACTATTATTCCACACTCGGGTGAAAGGGGTAGTAAAGTTTGTATGGAGAAAATGTATTGTTTTGACCGATTATCCTTAAATTCAGCACAAACATTACTTAGGGAGAACAATTAAATATATGTATCCCAGAATTTCAAAATCATCCCATGCTAGGGGGTAATAAATCCTGGAACGGTAATAATTTCGCTGGTAGATTTATTGAGCTGAAATTCCAAAGTATACGCGGGCGTAGCCGCGAGCAACTGCTAGTTTATATATAAAAAGAAAATGATATGAGTACAGTAAGTACCTATCAGATTGAAATTAAATTACAAACCTATATTTTAAAAGTATAAAAAAGTATTATTTTTTATCTGTATTCAAAACTCATAATAATATACTTTATTTAAATACACTTTAATAAGCTCTTTCGCTCTTCTATTTTTGAATAAAGTTTATAATTGGATACTGATAAGCACTGTGTCGAGCCACACTGACGTAATTTTGAAAAAATGGCGTCTAAAGATGTCAAATTTATACTTAGTAAATTTGTTTAAAGTCGTATACGTTTTTTTCTTTTCTATTTTAATAAAATGTTATATTAATTAAAAGCAGATTGGTGTAATCAAAGGTTTTATCTAATTACAAGTTATTCAAATATATGAGACAATTCTATATTTCAAAATATGGAACGGACTTTAGTATCCGCAACATTAAATTAAGAAACTTATTTCCGTACTTATGTAATTTATATGACTATAAAAGGTTTTGAATAACGTTAATGACGCATTATCAGAATACAAACAATATATCCGAATTTGACTTTTTGTGGGTTGACACATTATTGCTTATCAGCATCAAATTATTATTGTTAAACATAACAAATACCCGTAGTACAAATAATATAACAAGAAGTATTTAACAAATGTGTAACAATTACGACATCACAACAGTTTCGATACATCTATGTATATATATGTATAGATAGTCAGTTCATCAGAAATAGGCGAGTTATTAGCTAATATAATTTAGCGCGGCTCACATGCGACCACGCGGGTAATCAAATATTTGCCCGCCTCCGGCGCATTCCTTATTTACTGAATAAACAGATACGCAGACATTTTGTAAGGATTAAGTTTATTAATATGTTATGAGTAATTTTATGTGATGTATCGATTATCTTGATTAAGCGTTTGAGTTGGTGATCGTTGTAATTTGTTGTTTTGAGTCTCTTGTATGACTTATTAGGTGAGAATTACATTTGGATGCTGATAAGCAATAATGTGTCAACCCACAAAAAGTCAGATTCGAAGATGTATTTTGATGCTACGTCATCTATTTAACATTATTAAAGGAAATCTAGTCATATAAACTAAACAAGTACGGAAAGAAGAATCTTAATTTAATGTTTCGAATTTCAAGTGAATTCCATATTTTGCAATTTATACAATAATCTCATTTCTCTTTCTTTTTATTTTTAATAGAATTATTTGTTTTTGTTAATTTTAATTATATGATATTGTTTGGGGTCAAAATATAAAATAAAGAAATAATTAATATCTTCTTTACATTATATTTTCTAAATTTTTTATTATTGTTGGTGTCTAGTTTATGTTTTACTAATTGGTGGAAACTATTTTGGTGTATGTTCTATTTTTAGTATAGTTAGTAATTATGGTTTAATACTATTGTTTGTAATATCAAATATTTGAAAAACTTTTTTATAAAATAATACATTAAAAATATCAATCTGCTTTTAATTTATTACACATTTTATCAAAATTTAAATAAAAGATGGATACTTCTTCAAACAAATTTATCCAGAATAGGTTTTATCTTTAAACGCCATTTTCTCAAAATGAAGTCCATGTAGTTTGACACAGCATTGCTTATCAGCGTCCATATGTAAGTTTCGTAAGATTTACATAAAATTTTTATCTTTGCTTTTACTTTCCTTGCTTTTGCAAACATTTGTGCCTTATTTTTGAAACTTCTTTCGTGTGGTTACCTATATAAGTGTTACCAGGCTACAGATGTATTTTATATTCATTACGAGAGTAAAACTAAGTTTAATACTCGCCTAATAGTAGTTTTGGATTACGATAAATATTGTGGTTAGAATTTAAGAAAATATTGAAAACATACATTCAAGTTTAGGAAATTTTTAATTTGTGCAAATAAGAAAGCACTCATTCATCTATTTAACTGAATATATTTACTTTACTAACTGACATTTGGATGCTGATATGCAATAATGTTTCAACCCACAAAAAGTGGAATTCGTTGATATTGGTGTATTTTGATACGGCGTCACCTGTTCAACACTATTCAATAAAAAATAAAGTAATATAAACTAAATAAGTACGGAAAAAGTTTCTTAATTAATTGTATCGAAATTCCAGGTCGTTCCTTATTTTGTAATTTATACAATAATCTTATACTTTTAGAAACTTTTTATTAGATATATTAAATATATAAACCCGCTTTTAATTATTTACAGCTCTAATCAAAAAAGAAAAGAAAATATAGATAAATACTTATTAAAAAAAATTATTAAGAACCTATTCTTAACATCTTTAGACGCCATTTTCTCAAAATGAAATTCGTGTAGCTTGCATTGCTTGTATTGCATATCAGCGTCCATTTAATTTCTCTACTTTAAGCGAAAATTATAGCGACCGCCCGCGTCTTCCTCCGCCTACTTTGTATATTGATAAAAATAAACCTATGTATTATTCTGATGGAATCTATGTTACTGTATAATTGTATCAAAATCTCTTCAGTAGTTTTAACAAGAAAGAGCAAGTTACATACATCCATCATCACAAACGTTTACATTCAATATCTTAAATAAATAAAGAAATCAATAATGATTTGATAACTATACCAGCGTTTTACTGCATTACTACAAAAGATTTAAACAGACGTTAAACGCGTGTTTAAAAAAATCGTACTACAAATCCGCGTCTAAGCACAGTTTTGAGTTAAACATGCTTTATATATAGATTAACATACGTTTAAGTGAGTTTAATAGATGTCTAAAACCTATTTCAGCTGTCAAAAGTAACGTATAACATTTTATCAATAAGTTTTTTATGAATTAAGCTGTTAAGCAATTTAGATAATATTTTAAGCAATGTTTAATTTTTAAACACTGTTTAGCTAGACACGTGTTGAGCATGGTTTTAATGCGTTTTTTGTAGATGACAATAATGTTTTAAAGTTTTTTAGAAATATATTATTTGTTATTTAGAACTAGCTGTCTCTTGCAATTTCACTCGCGTTTATGGTTGCTACCTATAACCTTCCTCAATAATTTTTTTCTTCGAACAAGTGGTGCCCCGAATTAGAGCAATCAAAAAAACAAACTCTTCAGCTTTATAATATTAATATAGATGTTTGCTATAATAATTAATATTTTAAAACACAATTCTAAAATAAAACACAATTCTAAAATATTCCAATTCGATGAATACATACAAAATACACTAAAGTATAGTTGAAAATTTATAAAATACGATATTTATCCCGTAATAAACATCACAGAGCCGAATGCACTCCAGTCGAACGTAATCCCGCAGTAATATCGTAAAACCTCCTCTGTACCACTGAGAGACGATGTTCTAAATAATGTGAAAAATTCCTTTAAAATATTCTTTATTTGATACTGCACTTTGGTAGTTATTAAAGTAATATAAACTCAAAATATAACTACCCCTCCCGGTTTCACTCGCGCTTATCGCTGTCGTAGCGTGACTTAATATAGTCTATAACATTCCCGATTAAACGTGTTATCAAACGCAAAAAGAATCTTTCAAATTAGATTAATAATTTCAAAGATTACACCCTACATAAAAAGACACAATTTTAAAAAGTCATAGGCTATATTACATCACGATACGACTCGGACTGGCACGTACTAGTAAATAATAAAGTAAAAAGCAAAAATCAAAAACCCGAACAACACTACACTCGAAAGTGTACAGACGATCGTCTGGAGTACATAAAAACCTTTACAAACAGAACGGGGCGATAACGACGTTCGTTTACCTTTCAGATAAAATTTTACTTACAAAATACCTATCGCCTTACATTTCTATAGTCCCTAACGAAATATCCTTCTCACAATACACTGGATTAGGTCGTGTCGTGTACGGAACACGTTTCTGATCGAGTCACGTGTCTGAAGGTCTTTTATTCAGTTACGTTTTTACTTAGCATGTGACATTCTAGTTCAAAATAGGGACGCGTTTTTTGTATGTTATACGGTATATATTTGATATTTGAAAATCGATTGTAATGAAAATAGTCGATCAACGAGCAGCACTTGATGTAAGTGACACAAGCGATGCCAGCTTTTCCCGATTGCGAATGGAACATAAGGAAAAGATGGATGTGCACTTAAATAGCAGGCAAACGAGCAGGCGGATCACCTGATGGTAAGTGATCACCACATCCCATGAATATTTGCAGCACTAGAAGAGTTAACTTGACAAATATATTGACAAAAATATATTTGCATAGTATAGCACATATATTAGAATCTAGTCAGTCAGTATATCTTGTCTAATACAATTGTGAAGTGTTTGATAGTGGTGATAGTATCGATGCCTATTATGAAATACTCAGATGACCCCTGTGAATACTTCGCATCGCTAGTAATTAGTCACGTAATAATTTTAAAATGTAATTTTTTATGAAAACTTTAATTCTGAGTTCTTTGCAAAATTTTCGTCGTTAGTGTGATAAATTATGTTCAAAATGGCGTATCGACCATTAAGAATAATTTCATATTATCAGCCTATTACACAAGTTTTTTGGCATTGCTTTTTTGGAAGAAATTACTGCCAGTGTCTTATTTTTGTCAGACTCACAACTTTCGTGTGGCTATCTAGCTAACTCTTTATTTTATTACGAAATACATAATATGCAATTTATAAAATTTGGTAATTCGTTCAGATTTTTCGATAGTCAAATTTATTACCATTCATTATTCATTTGCAATTGCGGTTAAAAATATATACTAATATTTAAAAAAAGGGTAAAACTTGTTTGTAATATTGTATTTATCTCTGAAACTACTAACCCAATTAAAAAAAATCACATTGCTTGTTTATTGACGAAGGTATACAGCTATTACATTACGCTATCACTCGCAATGCCGTGACCATAAACGCGAGTGACACCGCAAGGAGCAGCTAGTCTTAAATAGGTTTGTAAAAGAAACAAGAGAGGTCCTATAACAATATGTAATAGAAACCCTTTGCGTGCGAGTGTATACATGTAATTGGAGCAGTAACCGTAGTAAAACTACATGGGACATCTTGTCTCTTTTTTTTTCATAATAGCTGGCAAACGAGTAGACCGAGACACCTGACGTGATACCTAACATAGACATTTGCAGCAACGGAGCAACCACAAACGCGTTATCTTAAAAATAGAAGGGGTGAAAAGAAATAGGGAGCTAGGAAAGAAATATGGCAGGTCGTTACACTTTATCAAAATCTATGAACATTTACAACACGAGAGGAGCCACAGATGCATTGCCAGCTTAAAAAAGGAAGGGATGCAAGGGAATGAGAAGTCAGATAAGGCATATGGGAGGATGTAAGAATTTTTCAAAATCTATGGACATTTGCAGCACGAGCGGAGCTACAATTGCAATGTCAGCTTGAAAAACTAAGGATCAAAGGGAATAGGAAGCCAGGAAAGGAATTTGGGAGGGGGTTAGTCTTCATCACCATTTCTATGATCATAGATTTCGATAAAATCTAAACGTCCTGCCATACGTTTAGACTTTATCAAAATCTATGGTCATTTGCAGCATGAGAGGAGACAAAAATGCTTTGCCAGCTTGAAAAAGGAAAGGATGAAAGGAAATAGGAACCAAGGAAAGAAATATCAGAGGACTTTAGCCTTTATCAAAATCTATGGACATTTGCAAAATGAGAGGAGCCATAAATTGCCAGCTTAAAAAAGGAAAGGAGGAAAGGGAATAGGAAGTCAGGAAAGGAATATGGGAGGAAGTTAGACTATATCAAAATCTATAGACATTTGCAGCATGAGAGGAGCCGCAGATGCATTGCCAGCTTGAAAAAGGAATGAGAAGTCAGAAAAGGTATATAGGAGGGGGTGAGTCTACATCAACATTTCGAGATAATAGTTCTTAGTTTTCACTAAATGATAGTATTTTTAAATCATTCCCCGCTCCCGCTGCCGCCAGTAACGTGTGTGCGGTGGAACGTCCGAGCTCACGTAATTGTTTATCAGTCGTCCGTGGTTCCAGTTCGTTTGCTAATCAAACACCGATACCCGTGTTCGAACAATCAATGAGCAAATTGCTCTTCCTTGTCCGCCTTCTCTCTAACTTGTTTGAATTTCGTTCTCGGAACGAATTATGTTTATCTATATTAATACGTGAAGCAAAACTTTGTATAACACGCGAAAATCGCGCGGCAAAGGAGTATGAAATTTCACACACTAATAGCTTATATAGAGAAGGAATGCATAATACTACTTTTTTGGTTAACATAATAATTCGTATTAGACACACACATGCATATATACGTATTCGTTCTCTTTTTAAAGACCTCTCAAAGAGGCTTTGTGAGTCAACTTGGGACCCGAAAGCTGGCAGCTACCTCGGTCAAAGGATCAGCTTGGCCATTCAACGGGGTAATGCTGCCAGTGTTTTGGGAACTTTACCCAGATGCAGTGGCTTAGATGAGGTCTACAATGTTTTGTAAAAAATAATCCGTTTTTTTTTTTTTTATTTTTTGTATTAATTAAGATGTAAACAGTTTAATATATATATTCGTATTCGTTTATTGTTAAAGTCTGTGTTCAAATTGAAAATAGATTATTTGTGGTCAGTTTTAAAATATACAGTCGAATTCCGACCGCTCGGCGACTAATTTATATTATTATGTAAGCATAAATATGTTATAAACTCATTGATTTTGGCATCCAGAATGTCAACCACTTTGGACGAGCGTTACCTCGCAACCAGCGACTGAATATAATAGACAAGCTTGTTCATTGAGGACGGTTATAGGCTATATTATATCACGCTACAAGTTATAGGAGCGAAACAGTAACCATAAACCAATACCATAACAGCGAGGAGCAGCTATCCATAAAACTGTATTTTCTTTTTCGTAATAATCAAGTATCTTATAAAATATATAGTGCTATATATAATGTATAGAAGACGTTTTTGCGAGCCGATATTTTTACTTGAAAACCGATGTCCAAGTAGGGTAGATAAAAACAATTGTCGCGGTTGGCCTATCCAGTTTTATTACGGTCGGTGATATTTCCAGATAGGGTCCGAATTGTTAGACTTATCGTGAAACTTCGGTTTGTTTTGAGTAGTAAAATATAGTAAAACCAGAATTACATTTGTAAGTTTAACTTTCAATAGCAATATATATCAACCGTAGTAGCAGATACGTCGTAAGTCAAAAATGAGGCACTGACAGTAAACTTCAGTTGTAAAGTAATGACGAACAACTTATGTAAATGTATATGGTAATCTCAGAGAAAGACTTAAAAGTGTAATTCTAATAGAGAGTAAAACACGCAATGGAGAAAACGATATTTATAGTTTTAATTATAGCTAGAGAAGCGGGTCACAGTGTTTATAAACTTTACAAGTCCGTAATTGTCTAAAACTCTTAATATTAAAATATATATTAGTTAATTGAATAACATCAAAAGAAATCCCCACGAAACTTTAGCTACATAAGACTAATTAAGATTTTAGCGAACGAAATTAGAATTTTTTCCGTTAAAAAAAAGTTTTTTACTTTAGCGGCAATATGAAACGATTACACAGTTATACTAACAGAAAAATTAGTCGATAATGAAACTCAAGAGTAAACAAAATTATATGCAACGTAGAAAACTAAAAGCGAAGTTCACCACTCGTGACGTATATCAAATAAACCCAACCCCTATTTTTACGAAGTGCAAACCAAGCCCTTCCTTAAAATAGACAAATACATCCCCAATCTTTTATTTGACCCCTCGCTTGAACGACGGTCTTATTGAAAATCTTATTTACTAACTTTTACTTATGGCTTCGTGTGCGTAATCCGTCAAAAACTTATTTTTCTGTCAAGCCGTTATGACACGCGTGCCACTTACTGGAAGTTAATTGTAATCAGGCCCGCGCCGTTCATACGTGCAAAGTCGTGCAGCGCACGACGGCGCCGAGTCCGTAAGGCGCCGGGCCTAACTGATCCCTAAAGAAAATTCCATATGAAAAAAATACTTTAAGAAAAACCAATGTAACTCTTCCTTATGCTTGAAAAACGGCACGAGCTATTCAACGATATTCCACTTGATACATAACATACATTCATTGACTGATAACCACATTACTCTCCTTTGCGTCGCGCAGTCGGGTAAAAAGGCGCATATTAGACAGTCGCACGACGGTGCCGATTAGGCTTGGCGCGGGCCTGATTATAGTATATTAATAATATGTTTTATTACAATCGGATACTTGTTTATAAGATACGAAAAAACAAATAAGCAAATATTAATTTTTATGTATTACAATTCATAAAACTACTGTCACACTTAAAGAAATCAAACGCGTATTTTTTTATTTCTTTATTTCAGAAACTTTATAAACTTTATAATTCAACCTATATAAAAATATGACCAACGGCTAAAATATTTTTTTTTTTAAAGCAGTAAACAATAATTAGAGTCATTAACATATTTTTTATGTTAAGACAAATTATATTAAACAAAGCCACTAATTATATTAAACATATTGAGCCAAACGCGTAATTGAACTTAAAGAAATTTCATAATTTATTAAACACAGTAAAACTATTTTGCTAATATCATCGACCGAGCATTTTTCCGATTATCCCAGTGTCTACTTATTACTCTAGTTCACTCATTGGCACCTTACATAACCCAGATCCATTGCCATCTGACCTCCGCAACCCATAAGTGCAAGCTAGTAACCATTTAGAATCGAAATATCTTTTATTTTAGTATATACACTTTAAAATAACCAGTCAGCTTATGACCACGACAGATTCATCTATAAACGCATCTCATTCAAAGACGCCCATTATACCTCACGAGCTTTGTCGAGGGTCCAGAAACAGATAACACAAACACTCAAACCACGACAAATATCCGTATAACCAAAACAAACGTTTGCCGTGAGCGAGCATCGAACCCGCAACCGTTAGCGTTACAGTCAGATCCAGTGACAGACACGTTAACAAGTTTAAAATGAAGAATAAAAAAAAAAGGTATCCAATCCATCGTGATAATTTTTTTTATTATATGGATTAATATATGTTTATTAAACTGGGTTTTATCTTATGATCTCTCATTCGTATGAGTATAACATATAAATACTATAATACTATTAGGTACTTACAAATAATAACGTTACAAATTATTTTTCATCTTTGTACTAACTAGTAATAAAATCTTCATCTGAATTATTTGATACTTCTTCGCGCATTTATTCGAAACAGTTAAATCGATAACAATGTATAAGAACATATTACAAAACTAAGTTAACAAATAATTAAACTGTACATTAACAATAAAATCGAAGTGTCCGTTTTCGATTTCTAATTAACATATTTTAACTAAATGCATATTAAAGTGTATACGGTACCTAGGTACATCAAAAGCACATTTTTTTAATTTTTATTTGTCTGTCTATTTGTTCCAGCTAATCTCTGAAACAGCTGGACCAATTTTGACGGTCTTTCACTCACAGATAGCTAACGTTATAAGTAGTAACGTAGGCTACGTTTCTTTTAAAAAAATATATTTAAATAATAAATAACAATAATGTTACGCGAAAACTAAATTGAAACTAAATTAAACCAATGAAATAGTGGATATTATTATCCAATTTAAGTAGAAAAGGTAAACATTATATAAATATATTTTTTCCCCAAATGGAAGCGGGTGAAACTGCGGGAGACAGCTAGATCATTACACATTACAGAGAAATCCGTGTAAACATATAAAAATTCAGTCCAAAGGCGCAACGCTGTAAAGTCGAAATTATACATTTTCGTGTTGATAAATTTTTCATACGTATCTTACTGTGTTGATTGCTCACTCTCTCGTAGCTTTTACTACGCGGGCCTCAGAGCAATTTTCAGATTGAATTTTTACGAGTGTACAAGGATAAAGTTATAAACAAATGAATAAATGCAAGCGGAGCCATGGAACGACCGCTAAATAAATATGGTTATGGTTATAAAAAATTCGTTAAGCTTGAAATGGTTTTTATTGCTTGGGGTGATGCTAGAAATCTGTTAGAGTTTAGTACAAAAAGTAAAGTAACAGCCTGTAAACGTCCCACTGCTGGGACTTCAAGGAAGGTTTAGAGCTAAATCCACCACGCTGCTCCACTACGGGTTATCGGATATACATGTGTCATAAATTTCTCCCTGAATGAGGTTTCCTCACGATGTTTTCCTTTATCGTTGAGCACGAGATGAATTTAAAAGCAGAACCCGTGTGCATTGGTTAAGATCGACGTGTTCTGATCACAAGCCCCTCTCGGCTCGGCAGTTTTAGTTTATTAGGTATTATTTATTTTATTAGTAAAGTTCTAATCGTGCGTAAGTCAAAATTAGAAGCTTTTGCGAAAAACTGCATATTTTTTATAGACACCAATTTGAATCAATAATGTATCATTTTAAATAATATATTTTTTACTTCGTGTACGTAAAATTTGATTTATTATTGATTCACAGCGGTGTAAAATTATGTAGTTTTTGCGCTCTCCTTAAAAGCTGCTTTAGACTTACGTACTACTAGAACTTCACTGACGATTTGATAATAATTATAATGTATTCAAGTATTCTCACGTAAAGATTATTAAATTTTATCAGTGGTAATTTTATTGTGTTTTATTGATACATTGAAATTTATTATTAAAATATGATAACAATACTTTAGCAGATTATGATTACGTAAAACTAGCGACGATTCCTTATAAATATACACATAGAAATGTTACGTTAAAATCTGTGCCCATTTCTTACTAGCTATTAAACGCTAGCTGACTAGGCAAAGAGGTCGGCTTTTTGGATCCCAAAATCCACGAGCTTATAACATTTCTATAGTTATATTATAATCATTGGTAAATAATGACAAAGTAACATTTGACTAATTAGTATTTAGTTTCATTAATAATAAATAAACGTATCACACTCACAACCCCCATTATCAATTAAACATCTGTATGACTAATACATACGTTTGCCGTAAACGGGGATCGAATCCGCGTTAACGCTTCAGTCCGTTGCAGTGTCCACTGCTCCAACGTCTCTGTCAATGTTTAAAACAACTGTTTTTATCTATATTATAAAAAACGTTTTAATATAAAACAGTACAAATAATTTCTTAATATTCAAATAGACGGCTTAATATTTTACAAATTACAGCTATAAAAATGTTATTGTACGAAATGTCCCACCCCTACCATTGTTATGAGTTATATAAAAAAAAAACTGCAACATCGTAAATGTTTAAATTCAAATATTATGTTCTATGAAAGTGAGAAAATAAAAGTAAAGTGATAAAACTGATCAAACAACAACAATTAATGAGAAAATGTTTGTAAAGGATTTTCTTATTTATCTTTAAATTATTATGAGTTATTATTTCTGAATACATATAAAGGCAAACAGTTAATTTTAAATAATTACGATTCTATAAGTATAGCATTGAAATTCGATATAAAAAATATAAAATAAAGTTCCCTGGTAGGAGTCACGCGTGTAATTCCGCTATATTTTTCTCGTGATTCTGAATACAGTTGAAAATGTCTGCAGGCTGGCGTTGCCAATTTAATAATGCCTCCATGTAGGCCATTTTACGTTACCCCTCTATGGAACACTCGGTAATGCCATTAAGATGAGCGAGGTAGATTTTTACATTTGCATAAAATTTGCTGATTTTTTAAGAATAATTCGAAATACGATTTAACGTTTCTTATTAGCTTATTAATATCTTTCCTTTTCTACTATAATGAATAAAAAGTGAACTTTCATGAATCGCGTGGCTTAACCAGGCCGCATATTGAAAGATTTTTCGAAAAAATCTTACGCGTGTCTAAAAAGGACCAACGAATCAAAAATGTTTATCTATTTTTTTTACTAGACGCATCTCGTGGTTTCACTTGTGTTTATGGTTATTGATTGACTCCTGTGAGATTGTGTGATTTATAACCTATAACCTTCCTCAATAAATTTGTTATCCAACCCGATTTTTTTTTTAATAACTATAATTAAACTAACTATAATTAAACATAAATTTCGATATATAATCTATATTGATATAACAAAGATAAAGCGAATTTGGAAAATGCGAACTCCGGAACTACACATTTTAAAATTATGGTTCCATTTGAAAGGTGCATTATTCTAGATGGTATATGTATATTTTATGTATACATCCTTATTATTTATATACAAAGTCTACATTAACGTAACCAAAACCGCGTGAAAAATCTAGTATCTAGTTACAAAAATTCATGTTTTAACTTACCGAGGAAAAATTTTTAGGAATATTTTCAGCTCTAGTGCACTGCGAACTGCCTTTTCTAATTTCCCCAGAGCACAAGTGGACTCGTAGTAATTGTTTTTTCATCTACATAATTGAAATGCTATTCTTAAAATGTTGTTTTGTTTTAGAAATAAATTTATAAAATTCTTATTTTATTCATATGCGCTTGTGATGTTTATGTAATTGTATGATTTACTTAGTATATTATTTACTAGTAGTCTTTACGAGTGACGGTTATTATATTATATAATATTTGGATGCAACAATGTGTCAACACACAAAAAGTCAAATTTAGAGATATTTATGTATTCTGATAATTCATTACATATTTTACATTATTAATAAAATTTAAATCGTCTGAACTAATTTAGTGCGGAAAAAAGTTTCTTAATCTGTTCAGAATATTGAAGTGTGATCTATATTTTGGATTATACAATAATCTCATATATTTGAAAAACTTATTATTAAATAATTTTTCATACTATACCAATCTGCTTGGAATTCATCATACTTTTTATTAAAATATACTTCTTGAAACAGATTTATTGAGAATATGTTTGACATTTTTAGTCGCCATTTTTTCAAAATGAAGTCCGTGTGGCTTAACACAATATTGCTTACGTCCATTTATACATTTTTAATCCATATACTATTTTGATACATTTATTTTTATTAAAGTTTGTGTATACTATATTAAAAGTCTTATCAAAATCAGTTCAGTAGTTTGTATCAAACACGCTCATAAACTTTTATATCTGTGTATACCTAAATACTGTTATTAATTGACTGATCTAATTAATACACAACTTTAACTAAATGGATTACGCAGATTTAGTGACACAAATATAAGTTCAAAGTTTGCATGCGAAAATCGTATTTAGCATGAGCAAAGCCGCGGAAAAATACTAGTTTATTATAAAGAGGGATTGGATTTATATTTTTAGCAAGAGATCTTGAGAGAAAAAACGTTTTAAGTTTCATACTTATGAGATTATTGGAAAGGAATTCAGCATTTTCGCCTCAGCTTTCAAAATCGTATGTGCAAATTTTGTATCCTATCGTAGTAAATATTACTCAACATTCGACTATCTATATAGTAGAATTTCACGCTAGAAAAGATAGAAACCGCAGCTGCACGATAAGCGAGTGTTAAATATACTCAGCTTAGATTATGTCGCAGTGGCTGACGCCGCCGCTGCAGATTAAACAAATATTACCCCGTGATAACGAACACCGATGTAATGTACAGACACGGCATGAATTGCTTTAAAACCTTATGCGAATATATCTTAAAAAAAGGAACGGACTTAAAAATCAAAATATGTCATTTATTTCACTTGAATGATACTTACTCTAGTTATTATGATTTTAAAAACCCAAGTACTGGGGGCCTAGACAAAATACTTAGCGATTATCGAAATTTATAGTAGAAAACTCAAAATATATGGAAAATGACATAAGACTCAGAAAAGTCACGTGATTGGGTGAATAATGATTGGAGGAAATAAAATGCATAGACAATTGCTTATTTTTAAGCGATTTATTTGTTCGTTATCATATTTCTAGCTTATCGAATGCATCTTGTCTAGACCCCCTGAACTGATTTGAATTAGCAATATTAAAAAACTTTAACCTAGTAACAGATACATCGTAAGTAGTTGCGAATGCTATAAATGTAAAAGACAATACACTGACAGTAAATTATTTCGTGCGTAAAACAATGAGGAATAACTTATGTAAATATTTATGAAAGACAGAGAGCATTTGTCGTCTAAGAACAGTTTTTGAGATACATTTTTGTCAGTGGAAATAGATTGTTTAAAACTAAATCACAATACGCACACAAGGGACTAAAAATAGCGCTTACAAAAAGTCTCTCGAAAACCACAACAAGTTCTATTTTGTAATTTTTCGGGTTTAAGTCGTCCGTGGAAAAAATCCCTGGCAGATCATAATGATAAAAAATATTAATTTATATTTAGATAACTTTAATTAAAGATATGCCGTGTCTATAAAATGATCAAGTGTTGAAATCGCCAACAGCTTTCGGCTCGTAATATCCAGCAATATCAATACGAGCGGAGCTGAGAAATGAACGCCTCCCACCAATATTAT
Organism: Hypolimnas misippus; assembly: GCA_037950945.1. Lineage (NCBI taxonomy): Eukaryota > Metazoa > Arthropoda > Insecta > Lepidoptera > Nymphalidae > Hypolimnas > Hypolimnas misippus. Next base: position 8,216,444 of record JBBEEQ010000014.1, read on the forward strand.
TGTGACTAAGTACTATCGACTTCAGTATTTGATTGGAGTTCAATTTGTTTTGGGGGGAAATAATGGTGGATTATTTGGTGTAAAATTAAACCACTTCACGTTGTTTATTTGTAAAGTTTTCGAGTTTGGTGTCTTTGTATTTAAAATGATAAGTTTGAGTGAGGTGAGAAATATATTTGTAAGTTTTACTTTCGTAATTGATATTAAACAACCTATCAATCTTGATAGCCTTACGAAAGCTGAAAGTGATTTTTCAAGCAACTTATATAAATATAAACTATGAGAACAAAACTTGTAAGTGTAATTCTTGCCTAAAAGTGTTCTTTAAGTCTTTAGTATAAGCTGTGGTCAAACCGAGTTTCATAAACAGCCTGACTCATAATCATGAAAGGAAGGAGCAGGCAGACATAAGCAGAGATTTTTTATGTTTTTTTTTATGTCTCACATAGTGTATTTAATAATACGATTATTATCAAATATAGACAGTAAGTAAAAATATAATTATTTTGTTAAAACAATTATATATACATTTTTCTTAACTCACTTTTTTGCTTTGTACAACAGAGTAAAAACTGTTTTGTGATAGTAAAAAAAATTAAATTTTTTAATTAAATTTTTATTCATTATTTATTTTATAAATAATAATATTATTAATTATGTTACCTAGAAATATACACAATTATTACATATAATTAGAATTTATGACATAACAAATAAACACACGAAAAATTTAAAAATAAAATATCAATTAATAGTAGTAATTTTCCAAAGTAATTTTCGATTTAAATGATGTATATAAATATTTTTTACATTTTTGTATTAAAGAAATCCTTAATAATCAAACATTATAAATGTTTTCGATCACACAAAAATATAGTTAACGAAACACATTGTTTAATAAATTCCAAACGGTTTTAACTCGAAAGTTAACACATGCGATGTTTAATGGAACGGGGCCGTGCTTTTATCAGCTCTCCTTGTAACTCAGGAAATGAGATTTTTGCCTACGAGAACGTTAAGCGAACACATTTAGCGTGTGTTATAGAGGTATTACACTTTTGGAACTCGTTAGGCGCGTGTAAATTTAAAATTACAAGTCTTTTATTTTAAAATATTGCAGTTTTATTTTGTGGAATAATGCGTATATACATCTTATATTATTGAATGTATTTATTAAACGTATATAAATAACGGTGTGAAATATCTTGCTTAATACTTTATCATTCAAATTCCATCAGATTTATATCAATGACAAACAGCTTAGGTAAAACTTAAGTGTAATTATTGCTAATACTGTATCAAAATTACTATGAACGTTTGATACGCCATTTTGAAGAACATTTTTCGCACTGATGACGGAAGTTAAGTGAATATCTAAAAAAATATGTTTTCGTTAAAAAAAATAGTTTCAATATTACGTCACTTATTATTAAGGATGCGAAATCTTAGTACGGGATTACTCGTCGGCTTTTTAGTAAGATTTTGAATTTAAATTAGTTTTTTATTAGATGATTATAGAAAAACGGATATAGAAAGAATTCTTTATGCAGCCGAATCGAGAGAGATTTAGAACAGGACTGACTAATTAAAGGCTTCATTTAGTTATTGACTATTTATCTTTCTATCTTGTTATCTATCAACATTTTTTTTTACGAATCACACTCATTAAGATCTTGTGACCTTGTGTCGGGGGTCCGGAAACATACACAACACTAACACAAGCACCCAGACCACGACAAACATCTGTATGGCCAATACAGGTATTTGCCGTAAGCGGGAATCGAACCCGCGACAGCCAGCGCTACAGTCAGTTGCAGTGACCACTACGCCAACGTGTCTGTCAGTATTGAGTATCTAATCTGCTGCCGCTGCAGCGTCAGCTTTAGGGTTCAGCGTTATTCTAGGCAAAACCCTGGTACGAAACACCTAGATATATACACATTGTCTATCCATTAGCAGATATAAGTAAAACGTAAAGCTTCTTTTATGTACTATGAGGATTACGTTTTAACGTTTTTTCTATTACAAAAATAGCAGGGGATATTTGGAAAAATCTTTAATCCCTACTAGCACTATAAACACGAAAATGTATAGGTATGGATGTATGAATGTTTGACAGTGTTTGACGCAAAAACTACTGAACAGATTTTGATGAAACTTTCGAGGAATATAGTTTATTCATCTGAATACACATAGGCATTTTTATCAACATACCACAGGGCGGCTACTAGCATATTAATAATCAATTAATTTGAATACAATCATAAGGCGATAATTACATTTATAGGTTTCGCTCACTCACTTTAATAAGGATTTACAAAAATGGTTTGTCATTGTTTCACACTTGAAACAATTTACTGTGCCTTTTTTGACAGCTCGAGCTTCCGTACGATTACCTAGGTAACTTTTACCAGGGTACAGAGTAGTTTTATATCAATTTATATCAAATGTATATAATTATATTTTACTATTTATATTTTATATCAAATTAATGTTTCAAATGTAATTCTCGAGCTGCGTTTATATTTTTGTAGATTAATATGTCTAAAATTTACGCTTTCCAACGACCGCTCTGGTGTAGTGAAATACAACGCCGACGGTAGCAGGTTCTATTTCCGCTCGAAGCAGATATTTATATTTGAATAAATATTCGTTTCTAAGTCTGGGTGTTCCCACTCGTGATCCTCGCACAGTCCTTGTGGGTCTCCACACCGTGCCTCGGAGAGCACGTAAAGCTATCGGTTCCGTTTATTATTACAATTACCTGATAGTGATCGGTACACTTAGTAGTGAGATTGTTGCAGTCTAAATGATTACTGGCTTGCCCTTAGGATTTGCGGAGCTGAGATGGCAATGGCTCTGTGTAAAAATCAGTAATTTGCCAGTAACCGGACTAGAGTAATAAACAGACCCTGCTTTACCGGGAAAATGCTAGGTAGATGATGATGTCTCAGATTCCAATATTTTTATTTAAATTTCACTATAATTATATGCATTGTAAAACTGCTTAGTGCTTACCGTTTGTGCAATTTATCGATTTTGTTTAGAAACTATGTTGATAGTATTATTGATTGACCTAGGTTATATAAAACACTTCAAAAATATCTCGATAGCTAGATAAAATAAATAGTTACTTTACAGCTAGTACGTATACTAGCTAGCAGCCCATTAGCTAGTTCATTCAAGGCAGTACCTCAATCTCACAGAAGATCGGCGTTAAGTAGCTAATATAGCTGCATTTCGTGCAGTGAGAACCAGAAACCTAATTCCCTGCCCCATTTATTTCCTTACTTGCTTCTCACCTTCAGTCCTTAGTTCTTTTACCGACTGGCAACGCATTTGTGGCTCTTCCGCTGCAAACGTCTATACCGATTTAAATACTAATTACTAAATAAAACTTGGAAAATCTTTGATATTAGATTTGATATTATCATTTTGGTTACGTACTAACAGTTACCATTCACATCCATAGCATCTTATAGGACAAAGTATGGGTACTAATTGAACCACTTATTTTTATTATAATAACGGGCAAACGAGGACAGTTCTTCTGAAGTAAGGTGGCTACCAGCGTTCATGAACGTTTTCAGCACCAGAGGAAACAAAAATGCGTTGCCACCCAAAGACGATTCGGGGAGTATTATACAAGTGAACGGACACACAGGGAAGGAGGTGTTAGGCTTCTGGCTCCCTCGTTCACGGTACAAAACGCATTTATAAGGGTTATAGCTAGACTCTACCATAATGGATATCCTATATAATAATACACAAATATTTAACATTAAAAAATAACAATAATTCCGGTTGAAATTTATTTTTTATTTATATCATTTCTATATGTATGTATATTTCCTTGAGAAGAACCAATAATTGTATAAAGCAATTTACATAAGTCGTGCTCATGATACCTCAGAACGACGTCCTTAAAAACAACAAACTTAAAAAAAACTTTCTTTCGTAAAAGTATCTTAAAAGCCAAATCCGATATAACAATATATCATGGTCAGTGCAATAATTAACATTTAAACTTGAACATTTCATTAATTAATGTACAAGTCATCTCTGTGTAAAATGTTAGCAGAAATGCTAGCAACATATCCGAATTCGAATCGCAATTCCGTTTCTAGACGAAAACTTGCCCAGCTTAAAAAACTTTATCTCGTAAGCGTCTTAAAAGCCAAATCCGATACCACAATACATCATGGTCTCTGCAATAAAAGTCCAGTTATTTCTGCCAACAAAATGCCAACAAACAGGAATAAATGTAAGGCGAGTGAATAAGATCGAGTGCGTTTTAGTAACGTCGAGGCCTTAATCTTTTTGTAAGGGCATTCCGTGCTTGACTCAAGAGACAAGTGCCCAGTAATGGATATCTATTAGCCGCAGAACCAAAGTGTAGGGCTGACAGTTTCGTTCTTTTTTACTTTTTTCGAATGTAAGAAATTATTGCCTTATATCCTATTACTATTGTAAATAAACCAAGTATTGATTAGGATAGGTTATAGGTTATGGGTTTGATCCTTTTTTACGCAAAAACTAGTGAACAGATTTTGATGAAACTTTATAGTTATATGACGTATATATCAAAAGAAATATATGAGCTACTTTTTATTCAACTTACAAGCCTAATAAGAATAGGAAACTAATAATATCATAGTCTTGGTATATGGTATCATTTTTCTTTTTGTTTAATCATATTTTATATGAGCATTCTGTAGTCTCCTGTAATTGAAGGAGCACACATATTGTATTAAGTAAAATAAATCACAAACTATGTATCTTTAATCTAAATGGTACTAGTTACTTGCATTCGATAGTAAATTATTGATCTGATTAAAAAATATTGCTACGACAAGTCTAGTCATAGCAAAGTCTAGTCTATTACAATAAGGATACTAATGAATAAGCCAAGAAAACACTAGAGAAACAGACTGATGAGAAACAAATAATGGATTAGTGTAGGCCTTTGAAACAAAAGCCACTTTTTTTATTTCATTAAAAAAATTACACGACTAAAGAAGTTTTTGTCTAAATTAAAAAAAAAAAATAATTATATTTTATTAAGTATTAACTTTAAAGATTCAGTGAAATATTTACATTTCATAAACTAATGTAAAAATCATCTGCGCGGGATGTTAAGACTGCTAGTAGCATTTACCCTTTGACACAATTCCGATTCTCTTGAGGGAAATGCCTCAGTGCTCTTATCACTAGTGGTAGCTACTACCCACTAAACAGTATGTAACCACCACATAAATTCTATAAAACCTGGGCCCAATATAATATAGTAAAATCACTGTACGTCGTAATAGATGTTCGATAAATGAATATAATTCATTAAAAAATTGTATAAATAAATAAATATTTCACTCACAAATAAATACCGCCCCTGGCTCTAACCCCCATCCATTACAGTGATTTCCGACACTCGCCTGACGTAGCTAAGCTCACTTACCGCGGGATCAAAGAATCTGTTTCGCCCTGAGAACACGGGGAGCAGGTAAATATTATCGTAATTTATTATGTCAACGTATTTTGAGTTAAGATATAGTCATAGTTAAGGTACTTTAAAACTATTTTTTAGAATTACATTTTACTTTCGTATAAACAACTCTGAAACCTGTAACCTGGTAACGGTTACTTGGGTAGCTTTACGAAAGTTGTTCGTGTCAAAGATAAAGCAATGACAAACGACTTATGTAAATATTTATGAAAGTCTGTGATCAAAACATATAAGTGTAGTTCTCAGTATCTACTTTTCAACGTTATCAAGGCGAAGGAATACTGAGTATTGAGATTTGACTATAATAATTTACGAAGTAAATCCTAAATGGACCTCGGTTGAAAACCTCACGAATGTTTATTATTTCGTAAAAAAAAGTATCTCAATATGTAACTTTTCCTCACAAAACACCATCAAGTAGAATTGTCTACTCATCTACCATTTTGTCTTTAATTATATTTTATAAATAATCAGCCAATCAGCAAACCAAACAGATTATACAAAAACATTCAAAAATAGTTTCATTTTTGCACTGGAATATTTTGTAAATTCGACGTAGTCACAATGGGTGATAAGTTTACAAATACATAAACAAAGTTATGGCTTCAAGCTAGCCATATATAATGGGTCACCAGCTGCTTCGTTGAGCTCAGAACTGACAATAGATCTGCGATTTACAGCCGGTACTCGACGTCAGGAACCATTGACAACATGATCTATTAACATGTGTGAAGAATCTCAGAAGGAAATCGGGTGAAATTAAACAAATCACTTTAGTAACAAAACTTTTTTACTTTCACTTTTACAGTTTACAATTTAATATACATAAACATATTAAATCACAGTTTTAAAATTATATTGCTTCCCGCCATATTGTTTTAAATGATCAAAAAAAATATAGCAGTGTGGCCAGCACTCAAAACCGTTGTTACACAAATCAATTGTAACATATAAAAAATATTTTTATTTACAGATAAAATCTAATTATGATAAATAGTACACAGATATTGTGAAAATAAAACCTTAAATGGGGGAAGTAAGTTTCCAAACATAAATAAACTAGTATAATTTATGGAAGCTGATAAGCAATAATGCGTCAACCCACAAAAAGTCGAATTCTAAGATATTCACGTGTTGTGTCAATGTATCACTTATTTAAAAAAATGTTTCAAACCATCTAAACTAAATAAATACGGAAAAAAGTTTTTTAGTTTAATATTTCGAATATTAATACTCTTTAACTCGTTCCATATTTTGCGATATGCGATAATCTTATATTTTAAACAATTTATTTATTTACATAATATTTTTTGCTACACCAATCTGCTTTTTATTCATATAGTTTTTTTCTAAATAGAAAAGAATGGATAAATATATAATTCTTCAAACAAATTTATTAAGAATAGATTTAACACATTAAAAGCATTACTCAAAATGTAGTCCGTGTGGCTTAACATAGTATTGCTTATCAGCGTTCACATACAATAAGAAATGCGTAAAGAAGTGTTAGGAAGTGAAAAATAAAATGATACTAAATCTTTTGACCACGTTTTTATTTTCCAATTGCTGTTATAATGTATATTGCCATAGTGATTATCTTGACGTCAACAACTCGTTGCTAGGCAACTCTCCCAGCCACGTACATGAGTCCAATTAACAATATCTAAGGTAAGGTAAAGTGATTTTTGTCACCGTGACTGTTTCCTCACTATTGTCCTGTATAGTCTATTTTTCCTTACTTGGACGCTGATAAGCAATAATGTGTCAAGCCACACGGACTTCGTTTTGAGAAAATGGCGTCTAAAGATGTCAAACCTATTCTTAATAAATTAGTTTGAAGACGTACATATATATTCATCTTTTCTTTTCTATTTTGATAAAATGTATAATTAATTAAAATCAGATAGGTTTATTTAATATGTTATCTTAGAATTAGTTTTTAAATATTTGAGTTTATTTTATAAATTGCAAAATATGGAACGCACCTGAAATTCGAAACATTGAATTAAGAAACTTTTTTCATACTTATTTAAGATGACTTGCATTTTTTTTAATAGTGGTCTATAGATGACGTAGAATCAAAATACATCAATATCTCCAAATCTGACCTTTTGTGGTTTGAAACATTATTGCTTATCAGCATCCATTTGTCTTATTTAGGTGACGAGTATGGCGTACTTTTAACCACACATAAGAATTAGAGATAAGAAATTATCGATCGAATGATTGAACTGAATCATATCATTTATAATAAAAAATATAATAAAAAATAATATTCGAAAATCACGATTTTTCGTTTCGAAAAATAGGCTATATATTGACATGTATGGACTTATGGAGTAGCGCGTACATTACGACATGACAACTGCGTGACTTTTTTGTTCGCCGATCCGCGAACAACCCCGTGACAAGCGCCGACGTGACGTGATGATGTCAAAAACTTTTGTCACCAAAGTGTCGCCTGAATATAAATCTTACCTAAAATTAATGCCAACAGCGGCTAAAAACATTTCTATAATACTCATCTTAAAATATTACTCAAAATTAAAAATATAAACACCATCCAACAAATTCACTAACTCAAATGATAATTAATTACCGAGAAGAACAAAGAAACACGATCTTTTTCACGATTCTCAGTTCTTATCGGATCCGCGGTCTCGCAACAACAGAAGGCTTTTAGTAAATTACGCGATCTTTTTGCAAGAATAGATATAGTTGGTAATCCGATGTTGTTGAACACAATTACTTGTGACTGTAAGTAGGATTGTGAATTCAGGAAGCGCCTAAGTAATAAGCGGAAGCGGTTACTCATATAGGTGAAATAGATATCCGCCTAAAACACAAAAATACATTATGAAGTTTTCTTGCTTGAACACGCTAACAATCTTAAGTGAAGTAGAGACAGCACAGTTAGGCTGTAGCCTGATTGACTACAGCTCGTATACAGGCTGACTCGAAAGGGACAATACCTCATTCTCACAGAAGATCGGCGTGAAGTAGCGAACACAGCTGAGAGAGCCGGAAGTTTAACCCCCTACTCCCCAGTCCTACCTAAGTTTTTGATCTCTTTAATCTCTTATCCCTTTTCAAGCTGCCAAAGCATTTGGTACTCGACAGCAAATGTCATGGGCAGTAGTGACCAATTAACATCAGGTGTGCCCCAGTTGGTGCTCGTTTGCTAGTTATTTTAATTTAAAAAAATAGGAACAGAATAGGAACTACTAGACTTTTGTACTTTATTTTGTTGTTAGATAGCTTGTTTCTTATACAACACTGTATAATATAATACTTCGATGTACAGAAGCAGTAATCTATGGATTAAAATTTACGTATTTTCAACACGGGTATTCACAAAAATAACGGTGAAAATGCAAGCATAAAAAATAATAGCGCTTAGTTAAATTAATATTCCAGCTTGTAATATAATGGTGTATATTAATGTTGAATGTAAAATAAAAACCACTAATTAATGCGATAATTAGTTGTTTTGCAATAAACGCTTTATTGCATTTAATAATGCATAATTCCAAAAATCGCTTTTCGTTTGTTACTGAGGTCAAAACAAACATTAGGAATAAGGCAGCTAATAAGAAATAGAAGATACGAGAGCGCAGAGTATGAATGGAGCAAATATATCGTTTATTATCTTATACTGCTTATTTAAAATCGAATCGCATTTTTATTAGAAATAACAAATAAACTGAAAGAATTGTTTGAGTTCATACTATCAGAGATTGCAGAAATTGATAATATTGTTCATTTTTACTTTTTAATACGAAATTATAAAGCACTAGCTACCCTTCGAGGTTCACTCACGTTTATGGTTACTGTTTCGCTCCTGCAGCTTGATCTAATATAGTCTATAACTTTTCTCAATTAATGGGCTACCCAATGCAAAGGATTTCTTCGAATCAGATCAGTATTTTCAGCAATTACCGTCTACATACAAACTTGTAAACATTTTTTTTATATAATACTATAATAGTATAGATAAGTTAACGAAGTTATATCGGATTTTTTTAAATATATTATTAGTATATTCCTCCAAAAGTTAATTATGAATAATCTCATAAATCTGATAAACTTATTGTCAGATAAACTTTTAATACACTAATTTGCTTTTAATTCATTATACCTTTTATCAAAATAGAAAATTGGATTTCTTCAAACAAAATTAATATTAGACATGTCATGCTTAGACGTCATTTTTCTGAAAATGAAGTCCGTGTGGCTTGACATAGTTTTGCCTATCACCGTCCAGTTATAAAATATTGTCTATAAATCAGTTCATATCGTTCATTTCGATCCTTCTAAACCACAAGATCAAAACAAAGCACACATCACCCGAGCATCATTGAGCACGGGCTCACGTTTCCTCCAAAAAGGTCGTTCGATTGACCGGAAATAGTGGTGCTGTATTTACAACTTCCGACCCGGGGGATGGCGGGAAACCAATTAATAACTTTTATCGTTTCCGCTGTTGGCGTCTCGAACAATTAGCACGGACATAAAAATCTTCACGCCTGATTGGGAGGGTGACATGGAGTTAAGCCTTTTGCGATTTATTTTCTCGAACCTGTGTATTGTCTATGGTTAGAGTTTTTTTTTTTTTTTTTGTTATTGCAAAGTGTTGATGTATAGGGAAGGGGAGCTAACTGTATAATAGCGGTCACTGATGTCGATAACAAAATTTATATCTAAGACTACAAAAACTGAACTAAATATAAATAAACAATATAACTTAGCAAAATATAAGAAAAATTTACATTACGCTTCGATTCATAGAAGCCAAGCAATAATCATAAACGCGAATGAAACCGGGAGGGGCAGCCAAACTAGCTAATTAATAATATTATTTTTTTAGACTATTTATCAATGGATGAAATTATTTCGTTCATAGCTCTATGAACGAAACCACGAATTAAGTCTGTGCGGGAATTTTATCTTACATGTTTACTCATTAAGACAGTTTTAGTTTTATTAAAATAAAATAATCATGCAGTAGTTTCTGCACGTTACATAAAAATACTACAATTTGCTCGCGGCTTCATCTCGCGTTAATGTAGATTTTGTTTTAAAATGATACATTAAATATACTCTATGACCATTTAATGGTACTATAATTTTTAGAACAGATTCAATGATTACGAAATTTACTTCACACATACAAAATAAAATATTATTATGACAAAAGTTTAGACTTAGTCTCTGTTAAGGAATTCTCAAAGCAAATTTTATAATATTAAGTACATGTTATTTTCAAATATCAACAGCATTTATTTTCAGCTATTTATTATTTACTTTATCGATGTCAAAATAAGTATTTTTTTAAACAAATTATATCAGGAAATTACAAAAGAGGCTGCCATCCTTTTTATAAAAAAATTTCCCTCCATACTTAGAAAACGTTTGTGTCCCAAGCACTTTTGCTAAGTAATACAGGCAGGCAGTTTTCCAGTCTATACAGAGTCACTTGAGCCCGTAATTGAATGATGCCAGCCCGCGGCGCGTGTCGTTTGCGGAAGCTCCACAAATCTACTTACATCCTTTGTATTGACTATCGCGAAACATGCAGCTAGGAAGAACGAGATATGGATAAGAACAAGCTGTACGACCCTACATAACATAATTTAAACTTTCGCGATTTATACTATTATATTAATATAACGGGTCTTTTCGCGATAACTAATGGTAGTAATATCTTTCCATTGCCCGACGTTTCGACGAAGTTACAAACATCGTTGTCACGAACTGACTGTCAGCTCATCACCAGTCATCATCAGTCTATTCATTTAAAATATTTCAACGAGCCGCAATACGATACTTCTGTTGTGAGTTGGTGAGGAGTTGTATCTTGCTAATTAAAGATGATTTTATTGATTGATTATTAATTAATATTGTCAAAAATATTCGTAAATGTGTAGAAAATATTATTTATCTCACTGTAAGGAGTTTCCGTTGTCCGTGAAAGATAAAATGCGAAATGAGAAGATTTGCAAGGAAACCAAAGAAACTGATTCAAACTTTTTGTAAGTCGGAGTGGATTATGTTTTTCTTACAAGAACGTTAAACCGTCAATATCTAGAGAGAGTCAGAACAGAGTCAGCTTGGATGATTCTTTATCCCATGCAAAGCCCATGTCCAAAAGAGTAATTCATGACTAAAATTATGATGATAATGAAACTAAACTCTTATTATAAAATTAATTAAAACTAGAATTAGAATTTATTAATTATAGACTAAAATTATGACCTGTCTATTTTCTATAAGATCTCAAAGTCTTTTTTTTTTTCAAATTTTGCAATTTTTATATATTATGTAGATATTGTAGTAAAACTATTCGATACGAATATAAATCGCGTATATTATTATTTTTAATATATTTACAAACGTGTCGAACACTCTACGTCGAGTAGATTTAAGTTTTAATCCGTTTAATGTTTTTTTTTTTTCACAGATCTCGTAGATTTCATGATTGGAAGATAAAATACCTCATCCAATCTTCACACATGTTTGTATATCGCTTATGCGCCTTGGGGCCTCTGTAATGACATCACAGTGCGATAGGCACTCCCGTTCGCATCCAGAGATTTTTATCGAAAATGTTATACTCGCACAGTGGTTTTTATAGCTATCGATAGCTACTGAGATAAACTTTAATGCTTTAAGGTAGATACCATAAAAGTATGACGGTAAAAAATACACATAAGGTCTTCATACTTGACAAAAGCATCTTATTCTAGTAACCTTACTTATTTTTTTTGTACTGGTGAACTTTCTTAGTCTAAAACTTACCTTTCTGATTAGCTGGTACGATTGTAGCTAAATTAGACGCTGATAAGCAATACTAGGTCAAACCACACGGACTTTAATTTGAGAAAATGGCGTCTAAAGATGTCACACTTATTCTTAATAAATTTGTTTGAATAAATATATACATCCGTTCTTTTCTATTTTGATAAAAGGTATAATTCATTAAATTGAGACAAATATATTTAATATATTATCTCATTAAAGTTTTTCAAATATTTGAGGTTATTATATAAATTGCAAAATATTTTTTTGCATTTGAAATTCGAACCAATTAATTAAGTACTTTTTTTCCATACTTATTTAGTTTTGATGACTTGAATTTTTTTTTTAATAATTTTAAATAGATGATGCATTATGAGAATACATCAATATCTCCGAAATTGACTTTCTGTTGGTCAACACATTATGGCTTATCATCCAATTATACTGTGCAAGTGCAATAATTTGCTACAAACATTTTTATTTTATATTTGATAATTACTGACACGTATCTAATGACAATTTCAAACCTAAGTTCATAGTAGACCTAGGTCTAAGAAAATTATGTATTATCTGTCATGTTTATCATATTGATATTATATTTTGTAAAAATTCTAAACAAAAATAGTAATTTAATGAACTTTCACAGTGAATTAAGAGCTATTTTCTTTGAGAAAAATGTGTATTCATGACACGTTTGGAAGCTTAACTACGAGTCTTCGAAGAAAATTTGGATTTCGACTTTTCTACATTATTTACCCACATGCGCAGACGTAGTTATAGCTTTTATATGTGAGGGATCCATCCAAGGGAATGGTCCAAAGAGGGGGGAGGGGGGCTGTAAGTAAGAATGTACAAAGATAAACTAGCTTTTATCCTTGCATTATAATATGGTATGATTCTAAAGGCTAATCTAAGTTATTTAGAAATTATTTAAACCACCCCCTTTCCCCCTTGTATATGTCCCTACCTACTTGGATATTTAACAAACACACATTTTTTGTTGTTTTTTTAGAGGAAATCTTCGAGAAGATACCCGATTCCTGGAGGGGAAATCGGGGTATGTGGAGATTTGTACCCACTAAAACCCCTGCGATGGCCTTCCTCAGCACGGGAAATGGAGAGGTCCGCTGCCCTCCCGTATTTAAGACACATATATGCACATCGAATAATTCTGGTTACAGATAATTTGAATTTTTATTAGTAGTTTTAATGTTTTTTCTGCTTATTTTACTTATCATTTTATTCTGCCTTTTTATTAATATAGAAAAGAAACAGATCATCGAATGTTAACTGATCTTTGCCATCCATATGCATGTACAACACCAGAGATCGAGAGAAACCATAAAAATGTTGCTGACATAGAAACGAGTAACTCACTCACCGTCGAAATGCAGTTATATTAGCTATTTTACAACGATATTCTGCGCGTCTGTGGCACCGACCGGGTAGGCTTCAGCTAAGCTTCACCACTGACCTGAATTTAAAAATCGTTTTAATAATAATAAAGTTATCCTATTCCGAAATTTGACTAATTTTTTTTTATAAAAAGTAACTGGTTAACGAGCAGACGGGACACCTGATCTAATCATCGCCGCCCATTCGCAGAACCAGGGGAGTTCATGTGTTATATGAAGGAAGAAAGGGAATAGGAATAAGGAAAGGTATGGGAGCAGGTTAGGCTTTTGTCTGTCTCGGTCATCTTACGAAATGCAGCTATATTAGATACTTCAAGCCGATCTTCTGTGAGAGTGATGTACTGACCAGGTCGAACCAGCCCGTATGCGAACTGTAGTTAGTAGACTATTGCTAGAGTATATTTTACGAGATATAACTTCCTAATACAAATTCAAAACATACGAAAGCGAAGAATCCAGTCATTTATAAAATAAATAAAAACTTTTTGAAAAAGTAAACTAAAAATAAAAAATAAATATTTTCTACAACATTTTGATATCGGTGCCAAGTAAAACATTCGAAGCCCGCGCCAAGTAAAACTTTTTACATGTTTTTTACAAAAAATAAAAAATAAAAACCTACAGCCGAACATAGAACCTCCTCCTTATTCGAAGTCGGTTAATAAATTAAATCGTTATTCTGAAAAAAAAATCTCGATTCCAAACCGATGGTAGCCTAAGAGCCCTCTGCCAGTGTGTGTTGAAACTCGCGAAACTTTTCTAATTAACTTGGCTGAAAGTTTTTTCGTTAACGACGTTCGGTCCGAAGTGGCTTTTGTAGTTCGTTGTCTCGGAGCTCCCTCCGACACGTTTGCGTCTTGTTAGCTCATCTTGAAGTTATATAACTGTTTTATGTGTGTGAAACTGTAATATATTTCGATAATTGCAATTAAAGCCAGGACACTTATATCCAGTATATTATTGGCTGCAATTATTATCTTAATATTGTATACGATAAAACAGATCAGTGAGAGTCTCTGATCTTGTGGATCCAGGTTTGCTACAAACTTGTAGGAATGAAAACAAGAATTTTATAAAAAAAAGGGAAATTGATTACAAAAGCCAAATACGTAATTTTGTTTTCTCGAATGACATACTCATTTCTAAGTTTATTTTGAATTTGAAACAAAACTACCGTAGCAATCGCATTAAAAAATCTAATTTAATATAATATGACTTGATATATTGTGTTTTCATGCGATGGCCAAGTCAATCTATTTATTTAAAACATAAAATATTTTAAATATTTATATGGTCACTATAAGATTGTGTTAGGTTAGCAAATTGCGTAATAACTTAAGACAGAAGGACTCTTAAGTAGGGACTGAATAGATAAGCCGACTTGGTATTACATTTGCGTGAATGGTTTTTTACAAGATACGGTTTTCGTGGCATATTATTTACAACTTGTTGCAACATACAGACAGAAATTTACAGTTTACACAAATGCCAATACCTTTTGATTGCGTCGACTTAGACGTTTAATATTTTCTCAGCTGCAAGTCATTATAGACTCGAGTATATGATTTTAATTTCAACATGATACCTCCACGCACTAAGTGTTATTTTTCTGGAATATAATATTATATATTATATAATCCTAACTATAATTAATATTTAATATTTACAGATGAATAAACCTAGAATTATACCAATTCTCTCTTTACACCTATTTTAACAAAAAACCTCTGTCAAAAGAGCCCTATTGACATGACATAGGGGCCCCATTGTCCTATGTGCCCTGGGGTCTCCAATAGCTTAGAGACGGGCCTGGGCGATGTCACGTCGTGAGAATTTTTGTCGTTAGGCTTTATTGACCAGCATAAGGTTAAAAGTTGCGAAATTACGTTTTTCCAGTTACTAACTTAAAAGTTATTTTCTCTAATCTCGAGTAGATTAGTCTTTTTTTATTGACATAATAGAAACACACGATCTGTAAAAAAATAGCTTTCTATATAATACGTTTCATGAAATACAGCCTGTTGGTGGGCAGATGAACGGACAAATATAGGCTCTGTACTAAGCCTCTCTTCGGTATAATTGGTCTATTGGAAGCCTTAAAAATAAAACAACACAACCAACGCTTAAAATTATTATTAACACACATTTCGCTTACAATCTTTGTTTACATCACAAGTGCTTAAACAGATACCAACAAGATAAGGCGTTTAAAGGTTATTATGTTCACGGTCTTACCAATAAAATTTTACATAAGTTTTTACACTGGACGTTTCTTGAATGTGGGTTTTTTTCCTTCGAAAAAATGCAATCAATATTCACTTCTCCAATCGATATGTATTTTTTTAAAAAGAAATTATAATTATATCTTAACGTTATCTAACGCACGAAATCGATATAATATCAAGGATCGTTTTTTTTTTCCTTAAAATTCGATCGGTAAATAATTTTATAACAATAATATCATAGTGTTCCTTATTTAAAACAAAAGTGACATTTAGAATTTTTTTTTATTTTGTTGCTTAAAAACCATAGCGCACATTTTAAGATTATGGCACACACACAGACGTCATGGGTAAAATTTTATTAATAAGACGCTTAGAGAATTAACACACGGGGCGTATTTTACCTCGTATTTAGACGCTCATACACGCGCATGCGGCTTTCTGCGTATTACGGATACGTAATCACTCAACGTTGAATTACGAAAACGTTTGAATGTACAAAAGCAAACATACGAACATATGAAAATACTTGAACGCTGATAAGCAATAATGTCCCAACCCACAAAAAGTTAAATTTGGAGATATTGATGTATTTTGATACTCCATCATCTATTTAACACTATCCAAAAAAATTAAAGACATCTAAACTAATTAAGTACGGAAAAGGTTACTTAATTTAATAGTTCGAATTTCAAGTGCGTTCCTTATTTCGCAATTTATACGATAATCTCAGATACTTGAAAAACTGATTATTAGATAACACATTAAATATATCAATCTGCGTTTAATTCATTATACCTTTTCTTAAAATAGAAAACAAAATATGGATATATTCGTTTTCAAACAAATTTATTAAAAAAAGGTTTGACATCTTCAGGCGCCATTTTCTCAAAATGAAATCCTTGTGGCTTGACACAGTATTGCTTATCAGCGTCCACTTATAAACGCGGTAAATACGCGTTTGTATAAACCACCTTAAAGTTAAATAATACGTGACGTTTGAGCCGTTCTAAAGAAATCGATGGATTTCAAATTCACGTTACGGATGAAATATATTGTTTAACAGAAAACAAACAATAATTTGCATGATAATTTCTGTAAATTGAAAAAAAATAGTTCGATTAAATCTGAATCAAATATGAAGTCTAAGTTTGATAGCTGATGTCATCGAGATGGGAGTAAGTTTGTAGTTCACGTTTAAAGGCTACCAGCTCTTTTCTAGTTGTCGAAAAGATCTCAGCAACTTATAGTGGGCTAATCGACGCGGAATTATCTAATATCTAATATATTGTGTATAATATTTAAGTAACATAGTTCCGTAACCTTGACCAGATGCTGCAGTCAAGGACGGATCCAGCTTCGCCGCCAGGGCGGATCACCTAGTTTTGATCAAGTCACAAGAAATAATAATTTAAGTTTAATAATAATCGATACAGGTAAAAAGTTATGACGTGGAGAAGTGCCAGTCCGGTTAAACATTCTTCAGTCTTACAAATTATATCAAATTTATTAAATATTAAAGGTACTGACAAGTGACAAAAAATATAAAATCATGTTAATCATCATCATGTTTAACAATTATAATTAGTGCTCTACCTAGGTCTTGGACCCAGCGCAGGGGGAGATGACCCCCATGACCTGGATCCACCCTTAGCTGCAGCATCATCTGGAATCAGCGAAATTTCGTTTAGCAAATAGATTTCAATTATATATATATATATATAAACACTGGAAGTGTTTTTTTTTTTTCAAATAAAAAATTATTAAAATCTGTTCATAAACGGATTACCGAGGACATATATATAAAAAAAATAAAAATAAACACTGCGATTTGAAAAACTCCTCCTTATTAGAAGTTGGTTGATTAGCCCTTATATAAAATATAATAAGGTTAATACAGATAAGTACTGTTAAATTAACTTAACAGATAAAAATTATCATCATAATCACATTAATAAATTGATATTCTAAATATATTATATATCAATGTATTTCTTCGATTGAACAATTGATATTTTATATTAATTTATTAACCAATTGACATTGGATATCAATTTATTAATATGAATAAACAATTTATATAAAATTAAACAACACAGTAATAAAAAATGCAATTCTTATATTATGTACAATTATTTAATCGGTACATATTACGAGTTTAAGTCTTATACAAATGTATTAAATAATAACATGAAATCATTTAAACAATTAAATTATAACGACACAAAAAAAAAAACGAAAAACTTACTCCTAAAGACAAATAAAAAAAAATGTTATTCTATTAATAAATCGTTCACACATTTCTTTGGATATTAATACATTAAAGTCGAGATTTTGAGTATCCATAAAACCAAAACAGTAATTTATAAATGGACGCCGATAAGCAATACCGTGTCGACCTACATGGACTTCATTTTGAGAAAATGGCGTCTAAAGATATCGAGCCTATTCTTAACAAATATGTTCAAAGAAGTATATATCTATCTTTTATTTTATTTTTTGATAAAAGGTATAACGAATTTAAATCAGACTGATACATTTAATATATTATCTAATAAAAAGCTATTTAAATATTTGAGATTATTGTATAAATTGCAAAAAATGGAACGTACTTGAAATTCGAATCAATTAATTAAGAAACTTTTTTCCGTACTTATTCAGTTTATATGATTACATTTTTTTGAATAATGTTAAATAGGTGATGTAGTATCAAACACATCAGTATCTCCGAATTTGACTTTTTGTGGATTGACACATTATTGCTTATCGGCATCCAAATAATGTAATTAAATTAATATTTTTTTAAGACTACTGTGGTATTATAAACCTAATACTTAAAATAATACAGACAATATCGTGTTATAATGTATGTAGCTCATAACAATTCATATTTAATATGACGGGTCTTATTCTCTGGCGACGAGTGCGCGAGGTACACCAGTCAGCTCGTGACCACGACGAATGTAATTTCGTCGAAACGTCGGGCAATAAAAAGGTATTACTACCATTAGTTATCGCAATAAGACCCGAGATATTAAATATGAATAGTATAAATCGCGAAAGTTTAAAATATATAACTCATAACAATGTAATGATATAATGAAAGTTTATTATGTTTGTTATCCACAGTCGATTCAAGTCCTCAAATTTTTCAGGCCAAAAACCCCTTTTAGAAAATGTGATACCTCTTAAACCTATAATACTTTAGACATTAACAACAACTAACGCACAAATAAAAATATATTAAAAAGTAGCCGCCACAATACGTCTTATTAGTTAATATCATAACGCATTTATATATATAATGTTACTTGAATAAAAATTTACTGTTTTTTTTTTAATTATTAACAACTTTTACTTTCTACCTTCGTCTGCATTTTCCTAAATGCTCAACCATACATTATCGCATCCCTTTAGGATACCACCGTACATTTCAGAAACAGTATTCTAACAATATAAAAAAATAAAAAAGCTAAAAAGCTCTAAATTGAAATAATAATAAAATAAGGTATCAAGAATTCAAGTATTTAGTTAAAACTTGTCATTCATCTATGCGGTCAAAATGCAGCGCTTACTGATGTCTTCGTTTACATCCGCGAATGATTTTACATTAAAGAACTGTTGAAGACATTAAAAATAAGGTAAAATACCTACATAAAATACTTGCATTGAGCCATTGAAATTAATGTAACGGCCTTGAATTTTAAGTACTTGCTTTAAGTTATTATCACCTAAATTAAGTAACATTAAGATAGCAATACAAAACATTAACACACAACAAAAAATTTTATGACACACGTTTATGACTAAAATTAAATATTAGCACCCGTATTTACTAATCAACTCACTTTATATTAACGAATAATACATTTGAAATAATACAATTAAGATGAAATTCTTAAGACTTTAAGTACACTTTAAATGTAAAAAATTATAATTTTCTTCTTCGTTTTATTCATTTATGACTGAGATAAAATTAAAATGTCAGAAATTATTCCAAAATTGCAAACATCATCTCCCAAAAAATTCTAGCAGCTTAATACTTTCTAAAATCCTTAACATTTTGGCAGTGAATCAGAATCAATTACACAATGGAGATAAAAACCATTACGTTTTACACCTATCTTCGTAATTTGGAAGCCACCAACTTCTTAAATTCTTATAAACACTTGGTCTTTCAAACATTTCGCTGTCGTGGAGAGCTGCACAAACGGCACAGACATTGTCTGTTTCGGACGGATCGTGGTAGGTGTACGAGGATTTCCACCGGAAAAATCTACTGTACATCTTACTGGGTATCATGTAATTGGCTATAACACTTGCCAAATCAGTAGGTGTTATGCTTCGAGCGTTTAAATAGGATCCAGGTGGAAGAAACCTGTAAAGAGAAATTATTAATTAACGAATTAAAATTTAACGAATCTTCATTATGTTATTTAATATCTTTAAAATTTCTAGTTCTATCTGCGGTATCTCTTCTGATTATTTAATTTATGTGAATTTAATTTAAGCGATTTTTAGGCCATACATTAAAAAGTAACAATCGTTTCATTTTATATATCATATATTTGTATAGTTAAAACTAGTTATGGAAGAAAATTTATAGAATGAAATTGGATTGGTTATGAACCAATCCAATATCCTTCCACTGAAATCTTACACTATTACAGTCCTTCGAGTAGTTTGTAATAATATTTATAAAAATTTAACTCTATTATATATAAGTATTAACTATTTTGTGTTGATGAAAATACCAAAGTAAACTTACCTAGAATAATCAGCACCGCCAAGAACAATAGGTACTGAATTATGCTGCAATGCTGTTAGCAATTTTTCCGTTACATAATCCTCTGCAAAAGAATTTTCAAAAGAAAGATAGAAAAAGTAATGATTTTCCAAAATAGAATCGCAACTATTCTTCTGATCTCTAGGACATTTAAGTGGACCACATGCTCCATATATATCCAGGGTTAAATTATACTGACGTAGCGCTTTTTGTAACTGATTGGCATAAATTCTTCTACCACTTCTACTGGAACAATGTGATACAAACCAAGCCACCGCCTTGGTCTTGTTTTGTAACCTTATTTCGAAATCTTCATCAATCGAAGTCCTACTAACTGCCCATTTCATATTCCTTTTAGGTCCTACAACTTCCCCTTCAGAATTTTTAATTTGAATGTAAGGATAGGGTATGTCTGAATCTAAACGATATGTCGCAGTCCAATTGAAAAAATCATCAAAAATATCATTGCAAACTGGATAGTTGTCAGCGGATTCCATGTTGAAATATATAAATTTTTGACGCTGTGAACGATTTGTTGGTAGCTGTGATTTGGTCAGTGTATCGATATTCCGTCCATTAAAAGCTATTGCGTCAAACTTTGTAGTGTCGCCACCAAAAAAATTCCTATTACTCGTGACATAGCAATTTATCTTCGAGCAGTTTTTATCAATGAATGCTCTTTGTCCGTCACGAAAATAATAAAATGGCGCAAAGTTAGGTGGTGTCCAAAGGAGTATGTATTTAACATCGCTATGCAATCTCTCCACCTTTCTATATACTTCTGCGTATCTATAATCGCGAGCGGCATTTTCTAATGCCTCATTCACTAAGCTTTCGTTATCAATTATCAAGTTATCTTTTTCAACTAACTGGATCCATATTACGGAGATCATTAAACTTATACATGTTATAATTAGGAATAATCTTATTGTAATCATTTGCCTCAACGTCGTCAGGAAGGACAAGCGCAGTGGAACATACCAAGGCATCTTCGTCGCGTCATGTTCGCGCAGCCTTGAAAATGTTCCCTTCCAACAAGTTCTCTTGCAATACTTTCGAAGTAAAGATGAAATTTTTAAGAATATATCTGAAACAAAAGTAAATATAATTATATAATATACATATACAACTAACAATCCTAATATTCCGTTATCTAAGCTATAAAACTGATAATAAGTTATCATTACAAGTAATTTATTATTTGGATAATGTTTGAAATGTAGTAAATGGTACGCTTAATTTATCAAATATCATCCACAGATAATAATTAAAACCTAATAAAACAATATACCAACTTCAGAAGCGAGTTCGAAATAACACGTAAAAGATTTTACTTGTTTTTAAAATCGGTTTATTATTTTGAAGTTTTTATTTTACACTTTTAAGTTACGAATAAAATATAGTATAATTGAATAAAATATTTTATACGAGACATTTTATATTTTACTTAAGCTACAATAACCTAACGTCAAATACTTATCACTATTTACGAAATATTGCTTTTCGCGATCCAAGATTATTACTTATTGATGATTTGTCCTGGTGTTGCACCACCAGCTCCATTTTACTATGTGTATTGTGACAATCAAAAATTGCTTAATATATTTAATCATATTGAAGTAATAAAAAATCAACCCGTGAAAACTTGTTGAGTAGTTTCGGTGGCCATCTCTGGTCTTCATCATCAGCCCCACTTCACCAAATGCTGCTTTCCAAGAGCAAATGTACGAGTTAGAATAAAAAAAATACCTAAATCGGTATAGGTGTAACTAAGGGTAGGGAAAGGGTATACTTCCAAGGTGGTCTCATCGTCTTCAGGTCAGGATCTGATGATGGGATCCTGGAGAAATCGAAAGGAGCTCCTCAAATATTATAATCACACCTATACCGATTTAGATACATATATTTGACAGTAACTTGTATATTCACCCTCAAAAAGTCACTTTAGGTGAAGTGGAACTGATGATGAAGACCACAAATGGCTACCGGAACTTACTCAATAACAAGTATTTCACGGCTTGCGTTTCGATTATTTCGATAGAAATTCTAAAGAATTTACACTCGTAATGCATATGTTATAATGGAACTGATGGTGCAACACCAGGAGAACTTTATAATTAACAGACCTGCATTTGACTTTAAAATGTTGTAGAAAACATTTATTTTTTGCCTTTAAGTTCATTTGTATCTCTTGGATTTTGTGTATTTTTTTTTTATCAAAATAAAATGAAATAAGGTAGTTGTTTAAATAAGAACAGATTTAAAAAAAACAAATTTAAAGAGATTTCTTAGCAATTCTATTCCTACCCATGTTGATGAGAGTGGTCTAACATTACCCCAAATTTTTTTCGAAAGCCGAAGACGGGGAAGCAACCGTCGACCCTATAATTGCTAAACTGTCTTGAATGTAAGAGCTCCAGTTCTTCTAAGGATTTTATTTCACAGGCTGCTGTGTCTTCGAACATGCAGAAATAAAAACGTCCAGACTAAATTTAAGTGTTGTTACTACAACTTTAAAAAATTAAGTCTATTTAGACACTGATAAACAATACTGTGTCAAGCCACACGGACTTCATTTTGAGAAAATGACATCTAAATATGTCAAACCTATTCTTAATAAATTCGTTTGAAGAAGATGAAGAAAAAGAATACATCCATGTTTTCTTTTCTATTTTGATTAAAGTATGATTAATTAAAAGCAGATTGGCTAATAAAGAGTTTTATATAACAATAAGATTTTCAAATATAAGAGATTGACTGCATACTCAAATAACTGGTCAAGTGCGAGTAGGACTCGCGCACCGAGGGTTCCGTACAAACTTATAGAAATCTATATAAGACTAACCCATCTACGCCATTTGTGGTCTTCATCATCAGTTCCAACATAAGTTACTATCAAAAATACCTAAATCGGTATACGCTTGCCTATAATATTTGAGGAGTTCCCTCAATTTCTCCAGGATCCCATCATCTGATCCTGACCTGAAGACAATGGGACCACCTTGGAAGTATACCTATTCAAACAAAAAAAAATTTTTGAAAATCGGTACCCAAATGAACAGACATAAAAAAAAATTAAATACAAGGTCGAATTGAAAACACTCCTTTTTAGAAGTCGCTTAAATATAATCAAATATTATGTAAATATGGATCACGTCCCAAAAACTATTTTGAAACTACTTAGGAGCACTTTAATTTAAAACACGATCATGGATGCAATCCATGGAAACACAAAATATTATTTTAAGTACTAATACACCTTATACTTTCAACAAAAAAAAATTATAGCGCGATTCAGGATACACCTAGCGCAATCTCTTGACAATTTCAATGAACTAACTTGTTGACTTTGATATTAACAACATAATTATATTATATTTTATTCTCGTTTTATTTTTATTTATATTCTACTACACTCCACTACCCCTGCACTACGTTCGTAAAATATTTAGATTTACATTATCAATCAAAATATCGAAATATATATTAGTGTTTCCAAGACGAAAATAATTAGTCCTTAATTCGAACAAAACTAATTGTTTATTTATAAATAACTAATTATATTACTAATAACCAGAAGACTTATATGTGTAGATAAATAAGCAAAATTAAATAACTCGATCTGTTTGAATTTAATTTTAAAATTTTCGTACTAAGTCAATACGAGTACTTAAATCAAATCGCGTGAAGCTCTTATATTGAATGTTAATTACGTAATGACGTTATAAATCGACGATAAAACTTTTAAATGAAAAGTTTATTTTATAATTTTTAGCGCGTTTAAATAATAATTAAAATAAAAATTTTTATTAATCGACCAGAATTATATCACAGTTAATGTCATAATGTTGTAATAGATGGCATTAGCTGTACGCTGCATCGCGCTATCATTTTGTTAGCTGCGATATATAGATTGCATTGCGTTGTTTATGAAGGTTTGCTGCTTTTTAATGTTTTCGTATTGATACAAATTTCTTCTCAGTGTTTGTAAAATTGTTTTATATTAATTTGTTACATTAATTTGTTATATTAATTTGTTACAAGTACATAGAATATTAATTCTAAGATTAATATATTTTCCGCTTGATCAATTTACAACTTGATACATTTACGCGTTCCTGAGAAAAAGGTTGAAAGACAGACGTACAGACTGACAGACACACGAACAGAAATTTACAGTTTTCGGATTTTTTCCTTTATGTATACTAAAGGACCTTGCTCCTGGCCAAATTTCATAATGCTTGGTCAATGGGAAGTACCCTATAGGTTTTGATTCCCTTGCGAAAACGTTAAAAACGCTATCATACTTAAAATATGTGATATAAATGACCGAATCTTTTGATTGCGTTAACTTAGAAGTTTGATTTTTTCACAGCTCTTAGTAATTATAGCTCTGAATAATTGACATTGATAAAAATTTGTTACCTTCACGCGTTTCTGAGAAAAAGGTTGAAAGACAAACTTACAAAAATACAAACATACATACAAAAATTTACAGTTTTCAGATTTTTTCCTTTATTTGTACCATAAGATCTTACTTCTTGCCAAATTTCATCGTGCTAGGTCAATGGGAAGTACCCTATAGGTTTTGATTCCCTTGCGAAAACGCTAAAATGGTCAAAATATACGACATATTTTCCATTATCTTTTGATTGCGTTGACTTAGAACTTTAATATTTTCACGGCCGCATGTCATCGTAGACTTGAGTATATGATATTAATTTCAACATGATACGTCTATGCGTTTCTGAGAAAAAAGGGTTGACATCCCGACAGACAGACAGACAGACAGACAGACAGACAGACAGACAGACAGACAGACAGACAGACAGACAGACAGACAGACAGACAGACAGACAGACAGACGGACAACAAAGTGATCCTATAAGGGTTCCGTTTTTCCTTTTAAGGTACGGAACCGTAAAAAATATGGAAAACATTTCAATATTATAAACGTTAGATTAAGAAACTTTTTTCCATACTTATTTAGTTCAGATGGCTTGAAATTATTTTTAAGTAATTTTAAATACGTAATATATTACATAATACATTAATATCTCTAAATTTGACGTTTTGGTTTGATTCATTATTGCTTATCAGCATCCATTTATTATTTATTAGTAATCGCGATAACTAATCCTAATAATACCTTTTTTTATTGCCCGACATGATGTGTCAACAAAGTTGCATCCGTCGTGGTCACGAGCTGACTCAATTTTTATATAAAAATATTTTCAATGATTATTATGGTGTAAGATGTCCAGTGTTATTGCATTGAGTGTGAAGCGTTTATTTATTTTACTTTACCCACCACCACGACTTTTAAAATAACCCCGTATCGTGTACAATAATAATAAAAAAAAAATTCAGGGTACTGTCGGTTTCATAGACAGGAGCAATACTAAGGCGAGTGCGCTAGCGTTTAATGGCGCCTATTTTTATAAAAATAGCTGGCAAAGGCGGCAAGCAGAAATGCCATTTTGTAAAAATTACTGTCATCAAATTAATTTTTATATTACTAATTTTATAACGTAAATTGGACTTTCTGGATATATACATCATATTAAAAAAAAATTAGTCAAAATCGACAATTTTAGTTGAATTTAAATTTCAGCAAATTTATGTAATAACATATTACGAAAAAAATATATTCCAAATTACTTATTACTTATTACGTATTGTTATCTTTAAAATATAGGTACTTAAAAAAATCAATATAATTAATTATAACAAAATGTCTAGATGTAGAATTAAATGCGGCCGACGCAATCTATTCTTTTTTTTAGTAAGCTCCTGTAAAGTAATTATATCTACGTCATACGAAATAACAAAGAAAACTTCAAAAAAATATGATCTTTTCCTATAAATAATTATAGTTCGCATTTTAAAAAGAATAAGTTAATTAAAAAAAATAGTATAGTATTTTATTGTTTCTAAATAATGTATATGTAAATATTAAAATTATATTATGACGAAAGCCGTACTAATAACTTTATTTATATAGAATACATATCGTTTATGTGTGTAGCTATCACTAATTTTATATAATCTGTTAATATAAATATTAATAGAAAAGTTTAGTGCACTCGCTTAGGTTTTTATCAATGGACCCCCACCTCTTCTTAAGAAGTGTTTATATACTCTTTGATAAAAATATCTCTCATGTCAAATTTTTGGCCAGCGACCTTAACCGACTTTACATTGTACGTTCCTCGGAATTCATTCAGAGTGTACTCTTAATTTTGTAAATAAATTACAACACGCCGTGTCCATATACGCGACTTTCGCTCTTATACTATAAGACGCACCTGTTCTTACGCCATGACATCACGTATAATCCGACCAAACGAAGAGCACAGATTTACCGTTCACGCGACTTCTTAATTCGGCACGATAACCTCACACATGCGCACTGAAATCGAAACATCATTACTGGAATAAAACAAATCAGTTAACCGAGTTGGATTTTCTGTGTTTAGCGTGAAATTCAATTCATTATTTAATTACTTGTTTAGTAACCGTTCACTCGCGTTCGTTTGTTTTATTTAAAGGTTTGTTTTGTTTTGTTTTGAGTGTAGTCTCCCCTCTCTGCGGTAGGAGCATGGGCTAGCACGGCGCACGCCCGGCAACTGACGTATTCAAGGTCAATAGACGGTGAACTTATGACATGACCAGCGTCGAAATGTAAATAAACAATTTGCAAAAGTTAAGTTTCAACGATAATTCGATTCAATTCTTTAGGTTAATGACTTATATTTGTGCTATACGAAAACTAATTATTTTCCTATGTCGCGTAGGGTTGAAAAAATGCGACAGATAGATTTGGTGTGGTTGACATTTTGAGTTTACACAGGCGTTAAAAAAAGAACAGACTTCAAAACCTACATATGTAATTTCGTTTACTTAGATGACTTACTTATTCAAATTATTTTGATTTTAATACCAAACTACTGAACCGGTTTTGAGGAAAAAACCAAATCAGTCAAGTCGTCTACGATTAGTCGAGCAACAACCATACAAAAATTCTCCGACACATTTAGTATCTACTTTTTTGGATGTCGGTTAAAAATCAGATAGATCAGTTCGTTGAACAATTTCCTGAAATACATATATTGTACCATTGTAAGTCGTACGATCAATCATATTATTTTATCCTTATCTTTTATCTTAAGAGTGAATCATTGTAGGTATAGAATATATACAGATTTCATCACGTTTCTTTTTTCATTATTTAGGTATTGTTAAGTGAAAAGTGTTATGATAACTTTTTTTTTATTTATAAAATTTATAAAATAATAGAACTAACATTGCCCGAAAATGCCTAAAAAGTTAGGCACGTCATATTTTAATTTCAACTTAGGTTATTTTGTTAAAATATGCTTATCCATTTCTCATTATGGAATTTTTTATTTTACCGGTACGATAGAATGAAGCATCTATTTACATATATAGTTTAAAATGACTAAGCATTATATATGAACACATAAATTGAGCACACTAAGCATTAATATGTAGTGCTACTCAAACTAATAACCTCTGTTTAATTTTTCAGACGGAGGCAACTTTTTTGGCAACACCCAGATTAGGATAACTCAAAATCATACTTTGAGAAGTGCTTTAAAACTTTTAAATTAGAATTACAAGTACATATAAATTTTTACTTTCATGGATTTACGCAATTAATGTACATTGAAATAAACAATTTAAAATGGTTTTAAATCATGGATATTAACTAATTTTATCGCACATGTCGCACACTTTACAGCTACGTACCGACTCACTCAGTTAATTAGTTTTATTTAAATATAGTTTTTTACTTTGTTATTTGTTTATCTCAAATTATTAAACCTCGAATTGGAGATAAGGATAACGTATCAATGT
Organism: Hypolimnas misippus; assembly: GCA_037950945.1. NCBI lineage: Eukaryota > Metazoa > Arthropoda > Insecta > Lepidoptera > Nymphalidae > Hypolimnas > Hypolimnas misippus. The sequence goes on from JBBEEQ010000014.1 coordinate 8,245,049, forward strand.
TCAAAATCATCATAGCTAACATTTTCCCGGTTATACCAGTGACTTATTATTCTAGTACAGGTACCAACGTTAAAAATAAACTGTTCCTTTTATAACCTCGCAACTTATTATTATTAACATTGTGTTTACCTGTGATATTAGGTATTTTTCTTTTATCCGCGTAACACAAAAGACAAAATTATAGATATTTTTCATAATTTTAAAAGTTGTTTTTTTTTTTTAATATACCATTTTAAACAAATTGTAGACTAAAATTGCTATTATTTTTAGTTAAAAATGTGTATGTGAGATACATTACTTATCTTGTTCAGGTAGTAATAACTTTTTTTTTCGAAATATAAATATTAATTTATTTATTTTTACAGACAACATACTTAATGTAAATATTTTTCGACATAGTTATCGTTTAACGGTTTACTTTTAATACATTTATTTATTTTATAAATTACTGCAACTTATCTTAAAATAATTATGAAATATAAACATGTCGTAATTATGAAATCAATTATTGGAGCTGCAGTTTTAACGTTACCAAATTATTGACGAAATATTTTGGCTATTGGCAGTAACATATTTTTGTCTATATTTCTTCGGTCTTTATAATTATTTGAATGATAGTTTAGGTCACAAAACTATATGTAAAACTAAAAAAAAATCGAGCAGGAATGTATACTATATAAATACACTAATATACATTACACTCTGTAACATTTATTTGTGTATAAGTTTTTTAAATACATTTAGTATATACAACAACACAAATAATTTATTTTGTGAATGTGCAACTATTAAAACAAGAACTCCTCTAATTAGAGGCATTTTAATGATTCAATTACTTATTGAATTAGTTATACTTTTCAATTCTAATAATTCTAAATCCATAATTAAAAACGTATAAATCACATCACACCATTATACATACCTTCGATATAAAAAAGTACGATAAAATCCACAATACTATTGAACTATTTTTTAACAGTTAATTAAATTACCTAACTAATTAGCTATAGAGCATAATACTGAAACAACGTTGTTTTTACACCGCTGGCACTGTACTGGCTCGGATCGCGCCATGTGTAATGGATTTTTCATATACACACCATATTACAAAAAGCGATAGAAGTGCAACACTCTTCTTTTGATATATTTAATAAAATTTGAATTCAAAAGTATTTGGAATAGGTAATTTTTAATATTTAATATATATACATATATAACGCTTTCTTATAATGTTTTAATTTAAATACAATTATTGTTATATATTTTAACTAAAACATTATAAGAGAGCATTATATATTTTAAATTATTAAATTATTTATACTATGTACAATATTTACACAAAATATATAAAAAAGTATTATATTTTCCAGTACAGTTAAGTATTTCAAGGATACGATTATTTTACATATTTTATACTTATGTATTTTTTTTTCAAATGTGATTTTTGAATTTTTTCAAAACTAAGTAAATATCTCAAAATTAGGTTTTTTTTTAAATTACAGATTAAAATTACTTACCTAATTACTAACAAATATACTAGCTACTAACAAATTGGCATTGGCATTTGGCAGTTAAATATTTAGGTATATATTTATTCTGTTCATGTATGTCATTGCACTCCTAAACTTCTGGATTGATTTTTATAATTTTCTTTTTGTTTAAATTTTGGTTTTGATCACAAAACTGTATGTAAAACTAAAAAATAGGCAGGAATGTCAGTCATGCCAAATTTTATAGTTTATGTATTAGAAAAAAAAATACTGAAGCATTCATACCATTTCTAACTCGTTTATTCTGTGACAAATACGAACGCATTTCAACATATCAATTACATTAATGGTCAGAGGCCTAATTGTGTAAAGCTGTCGCTATCAAAACATGCTATATTTTAACAGTAAAGGAGGCGTTTTAGTACAATAATCAGAAATTAACTGTCAGTATACAGATTATTTCGATAACTATAGATAATAATATACGATAATTATAAATTAGCGTCATGTTTCAATTACGTTTGTCTCTATTTTTTTTTTATTAAAAATACCGGGCAAACGAATAGGCATTTACAGGTGTAGGCTTGTGGCATCCTCACTGGCCGTAATAGTCACAGATATTCTATTAACTAATTTACGCGGATCTTCTGTACTCGTCTGGTACAGTAAAAAGTACATTAAAAACTAAACTAATTAAGGACCCACTTTTAAAAATTTTAAAAATCAATCCAACGAGTATTTCGGTGATAGGCACACGTACAAAAGTAATATATACATAAAGATATGTCAAAATTATTCCACTAAAGCGAGAATGACGCTTGTAAGTTTTGCTCTAAGACTTTCATAAAGATTTACGTAAATTGTTTCTCATTGCCTTACAACTGAAGTAATTTACTGTCAGTGACTTATTTTTTACCCGACTGCGCAACGCAAATGTATGTATGCAGGGTTGTAGCTTTATGGCATTATTTATACCAACGCGTGGGTGAATTTTGATAAATGATACATCGTTTCATATGTCACGACGGCGCGAATGTCATAAAGATTTGGAAAGATCAAAATGGCCGATTTTGGGCGTTATAATTTGAAAAAGAAGAAACTGAAAATAGTCAAACTATACCATGTGAGGTATCGTTGAATAGGTATTAAAATCATTTATAGGTTTCTTATATCATTTTACAACATGAATTACCGTTTAGGATCTACGAATTTCTTACTAGGTTACAGAGTTTGATATCGCCCTCAAAAATAAAACTTACAAACGTAATTCTCGCCTAATGTAAACGGGCCACAACTTGGTTAATCTCCGCTATCGCTGTAATAAATAACGCTCATTAAAAACTAATATTTCTATTGCGTCCAACGATTTTTCATGCGCTGATCAACTCTTGTGGATAGTATCTTTATTAATTGATTAATAATTAAAATCTGTCTGTATATACGGATGCAAATAAGCAATAGTTTTTTTTGTCAATTAAACTAAATAAGTACGGAAAATATTTTTTTTAATTTCTCATTTTCGAGTATTGAAGTAAAAAACTTATACTTAAATCAAACTTTTTTTTACATCAATCAGCAATTATTTCATCAAAATAGAAACGAAATATGCATATACACTTCTTTAAAAAAACTAAGAATAGGTTTGACATTTTTAGCCGCCATTTTCACAAAATGAAGTCCGCTGGCTTGGCATAGTATTGCTTATCAGCCTTCATATGTTCGCTTATGAAATTCAAAAGAACTGGAATAATCTTTATAATATAATTGAAAACAAACTAAATTTAGGGCGAGTGTGTAATCTTTCAGTTAGGTAACGATCGGATTAACTTTATCATTTTTTATTAGCAAACGAGACGTTATTAAAAATAATTTAATTATCTTTAATAAAAGAGCTGTCTATATTTTTAAAGACAAACTAACGCTTACTTACTGAAATAAGCATATAGGATGTAAATAAAACATAGTACTTATTAAAACTTTTCAATATTAATAAAGATAATATGGACGCTGATAGGCAATACTGTGTCAAGCCACACGGACTTCATTTTGAGAAAATGGCGTCTAAAGATGTCAAAGCTATTTTTAATCAATTTGTTTGGAAACGTATATCTCCATTCAATCTTTTATATTTTGATAAATGGTGAAATTAATTGAAAGTAGATTGATATATGTAATATGTTATCTCATAATAAGTTTTTCAAATATTTGTGATTATTGTATAAATTGCAAAATATGGAGCGCACTTGAAATTTGAAACATTAAATAAAGATTCTTTTTCCATACTTATTTAATTTAGATGCCTTGAAATGATATTTAGTAATGTTAAATAGGTGATGCAGTATCAGAAACATCAATATCTCCGAATTTGCCTTTTTGTAGGTTGACACATTATTGCTTATCAGCATCCATATTAAATAAAGATAGGCATAACGTGTTTTTTTAACATGTTTCACTTATTTCAAGAGGTCATAGACCTTTATATATCTATAATACGAGCTGTATATAATGAAATGTATAATTAATTTATTAATATTTTAAACCGAGAACTATATCCACTATTTGAAATATCAAGTTTTCCCGTGTCTAATATTTTTTGACTTTCGAAGTAACATGGACGTCAACGTTCTTTAAGTATATAATTATCATAAATAAGGGAGAAGGAAAGGAGACGTTTGCCCAGCTGTGGGACAGTGGGACATTTGCAGGCTGCTATACTACTAGTATATTCATTTATACCTTATAAGAGAAAAGTATGAAACGCCTCTCCCATATAAAACTTGATTTCAAATCGCAAACAGAAATAGTAATGGCATTGTAATAATACCTATTACAGTAATGTGCAGAAAACGTGTTTACAAACACTCAGTTATTTTATCGCTTTCTAGAGAAATCGTTAATTGAATCGTTAATCCAACTTCGAATACCACTTCCCATTCAAAATCACCACTTTATTTCTTCCATTTCACGGCTATTCCTTTGTATTTTTTTTCCTTTTTCCTCAACAACTCCAGTAGTTCCATGAGCAGAGATGGCCTAGTGTTAGAATATTTTCATCTCAACTGATTCGGGTTCAAACCCCGGCTAGCACCACTGAGTTCTCAAGTTCTAAATTTGTGTTTTAATCGTGCTCGGCGTTGAAGGAAAACATCGTGAGAAAACCTGCATGTGAAGGAAAAAATTCTGACATGTGTGTAACCGCCAACCTGCAGTGAAGCAGCGTGGTGGATTAAGCTAAAATCCTTTTCCATAATAGGAGAGAAGGCCTTTGAACTACACCAGTATTGAGACGAGTATTACAAATTAGTAATAATGAAATTCGTAAACCCCTTTATGAATTTTTTCTCGCACGACAATTGAATAATAAAGCCAAATATGTGATTAAGTTGAAAGTTATGTATTTATTTATTACTAGTGGTCGCCCAATGGTCGAAATTCGATCATAGTTAATTTTAATTGTAAGTTTGAACATGACCTCAGATAATCTATTCTCTATTTGACCACACTTTTCTATAAAAGCTATAAGTGTGCGAAATTTCATAATGTCCCTCCGCGTGAAATTTCGCAAGGTTTTGCGTCACGTATTAATGTGTAGATTAAGGGAATAATTATTAATATATACAATCAAATCAAATTATTATTTTATACGAATTAGGAATTTATATTCTTTTTTTGTTTGTCAAATAAATAAATCTATCACGGTATATACTTATTTGCCTTTACATAAGGAGTATATAATTCATTTATATATACAGTAAGAACATTATACATCGTGTATAAAACTACTTAAATGAATAACATAAAAAAAATATTCTATTTGTTCCCGTTACCAGTTAATGGCATAATCCCACTAAATTTTCTTATTATAAAGTTACGAAAGTTAGTGTTTGTTTGTTATTTATGACTGGACTTATACGACTAACAGTCTTACAAGTTATGTTAAACTTTAGTGGAACTGCACCTTAATTGCGACAATTCTGGGAAGCCGTAGAAAATAATGAGATAGTATTCACTACACTATTCTGTGTTAAATATTCGAAACGTAAAATCAGGATAATATAATTATATTTTTATAACTAGCTTTGCCCTGCGGTTTCGCCCGCGTTGATTAAAAAAAATATAATTATATGTTTGTTCAATATTTTATTGGTATCAATTGTATTTTCGCGTATTTTTTTTAATAATTAGGAATTTAAAATAAAAGTACTATAAGGTACTCCTTATAACATTAGCTATGTGTGAGTGATAGTCCCGAAAATCGGTCTAGCTGTTTTAGAGATTAGCTGGAACAATTTTAACACAAACATTTAACACAAAATAGCATTAACAAACAAACAGAAATACCGTCAGACAGACGCAAAAAAATTCAAAATTTGTGTTTTTGATGTAAGTATCGTGTATACTTTCATATGCACTTAGTTGTTTAGTTGCGAATCCACTGCCCCCATCTAGCCTACTGACTACAGTTCGTATACATACTGCTTCGGTTGACAGTACCTCAGATCAGCGTAAAGTATTATATACATTTCGTACTTAGCTTATATTACTATTAATATACGCTAGGTTTTAAATCAGACAAGTTTTTTATTATATGGACGCTGATAAGCAATATTGTGTCAAGCCACAATTCAATTTGAGAAAATGGCGTTTAAACATGTCAAACCAATTCTTAACAAATCTGTTTTAATGCGTATATACCCATTTTTTCTTTTCTATTTTGATAAAATATACAATGAATTAAAAACAGATTGGTCTAATGAAAAGTTTTATCAAATAATAAGTTTTTCTAATGCAGGAGATTATTTTATATTGCAAAATATGGCCCACACTTCAGTATTCGAAACGTTTCAATTAATAACTTTTTTTTCGTATTTACTTACTTTAGATCACTTGAAAATATTTTTGATAATGTTAAATACATGATGCACTATCAGAATATATCAATATCTCCAAATTCGACTTTTTGTGGAATGACACATTATTGCTTATCAGCATCCATATTTCAATATGAATTTTTTATTTGCTTTTAAAATTATAAATCATTAGGCGAGAATTACACTTCTAAGTTCTCATCTCATTTTCATTGTCATGTAATGACAGTTACCAGTTTAAAGAGTTGTTTTAAATCAGTAACGAGTTAGTGTTGAGAAACAATGAAAAACGCTTTAGTGAAAAACATTAAAATAACTTTTAGATATTATAACAATGTGCTCTAAATCTTAAGTTATGTTTGTGTGAGATAATATTTATTCTTAGAAGTTATTATTTATTATTAAACATGTCCAGTCGAAGGCTAATGGTCATTGCCTGCAATAAATAAATAATAAATAAATAAACGCATCACACTCAACGGCCCCCGTTAAGATTTCGTGGCCTTGCAATAAGAGGTTCATTCGCATTCCTAAATATAAAACATGGTATTTACTTTATAGGAACTGTATTATTTACTCCTTTAATAACAATAACTACCGTATACACATAGGCAAAATAATAAATCCGTCTGTTTGTCTCTCAACAAAATTATAAATCTATCTGTTCGTCTGTTTGACTGTCTGTATGTCTATCAGTGTACTGTATATTATGCACTTTTTAGAGGGTATATTTCTAATGCCGCTATAAGAACAAATAATAAAAAACCGGTCAAGCGTGAGTCGGGATTTTCAAATATTTACATGTTAGTATTATCAGCATGTTCTGTTACAAAAGTGTTTTAAAAGTAAAAGTGTTATTTTCACCTTTGCACCTTTCATGTGCCAGTTCGACTCGCACTTAACCGCTCTTTAATTGTGATAAGCCGGACCGTGAAAAATATATACCCGCGAAAACGTACATATCCGAAAACGGATATTTGTATCCGCGGATGTGGATACGCGAATCTTTACTTTAATATGTATTAAAAATTAAAAACGTAAAATATCCATTACAGATCCGCCAGAAAGTAACGGATACGGATATCTTAATTTTCCTCGTCCCTACTCTTTAGTATACAGTGATAATACAAATGTGTACACTACGGCCTATTTTATTCATGTAAACCCCGCTTAAAAGTTATTTAAAAATGAATAAACATTACGAATGACAGTTCAGAATAAAAGAATGACCTTCGTTATACATAGATTTCAAGACAATCAAATAAATGTAATATCATTACTGTATTCCCCAAATTTTTAAATTAAATTTTCGCAAATTACTCTGAATATTGTTTTCAAAAACTCGTAGCGACTAAAGAAGGTGAGCTTTATAAGGGACCGTATTTTGAATTCAATTTAACATAACAATAGACGTGCATCGTGCAGGTTCTCTCACAAAAGGAGTCCTTTAAGAATTGAATTTGATGTTCAAAAAAATATTTTCATTCTCTGAGAATAATATACCGTATTCAATTATTTTGCCGTATTATAGCTTTCTTTAATTTTGTTGATATTACTATACTGTAACAAAATGTCCGGATTTAGGAGAGGGCAGATAGAACCCTAACAAACGGAAGGTCCTCGATGAAGAAATTTAAAGAAAAAAAAATCCAAATTTATTAAACATTACTCTAAAATATTGTCAAGTTATCTAAACTCAAAATAAGTACATAAAAAGTTTCATGATTTATTGTTTCGAATATTGAAGTATGTTCAATATTTTGCAATGTGACTTGACACAGTATTGCTTATCAGCGTCCAATTATACTGTTCTTTTCAAAACGTAAAAACATCTTTATATCCTAACTAAATTTGTAATAGCCTTAATGAAATGTTCCAATTTACTACCAATAAAAAAATATTTATTTTTATTTCATACAAAGAAGCATACCTCTAAATTCATCCCACTGCGACAGACTGTAAATATTCCACTGTTGGGCACGTCCTCCCTCATGAAGAAGTTTGCTAGTGGTGTAATCCACCACGCTGCTCCCCGGTCCATCCTCCATCGGTGGATATTAACGAGCCAGAATTTCTCCCGGCACATGCAGGTTTCCTCACGATGTTTTCCTTCGCCGCTGAACACGAAATAAAATTACTATTCTATTGTCTCACACCTAGACTACTTATTCTAAAGCTATAGAATTTGTACGTTTGAACATGCTAATCACGGAATCTACATTTAAATACAACTGGACACACTGTGACGAATATTAGTTTCTATATTTTCCGCAACGACCACAGTGCTCACACAAATAACTAACGCTGCGTCCTACGTGAGCGAATGCGATGCGACGCGGCGCGGTGCGGTGCGAAAATAACGCACAGTTAACACCTATTAAAGTGGCTTACGTGTACAAAGTGCAGCGCGAACATTTACTTATATGTATTTGTACATTTGTAACAAATAACTTCTGGTATTCACAACAATCAACACAAAACTGAACCTGTAAACAATGCTAAACCGGAAGTGACGTCCCGCGACAGTCATGGCGACAGGAAGTAGCCGTCGAAACTTCCGCTACATTCATTACACAATTGCAAACTGACAAAATAGTTGTGCGGTAAAGTTTATTGGAAAAGTGTGACGTATTATTAGAATCTATATACAATACGGAGAAAAATAAAATAAATGTATTATAAAGTTAAAAAAAACTGTCTTAAAATATTTACAAAGTACTACACGGCTCAGAAATCGAACATCAAAACAAAAAAAAGTTCTTATCTTCTTACAGAAATAACTAGAGTTCATGCTCCACCATATTAATATGGCACACTCAATGTCCATTAACAAGAAAGCAATTTTGGTGAATTCATTCAGATGAATCTCCCATTCAGATGAATCACCATGTATACAGGGTGTCAACTGGGCATGTGTTGGACATATTACCAGCGTTAGCTGAATCGATGCTTAAAAATAAAAACTTAAATTTGAAAAATAAAAAAAAAATCTTTTTTTTTAAACGCTAGATCTTATAGGCTCGTACAGTATAGGCATTATTTATGAAAAATATGAATAAAAAAAATATTCGGTTTTTTTCCTTTAAATGTCGATTTTGGTATCGCCAGTAAAATATCCAACACATGCCCAGTATTTTAAAACACCCAATATACAGGATATTGGCTGTATTAAAATACCTAATATTGATAAGTTTAAAATAACAAAGATGTCGTCTCTCTTTAACGAATTCGTTAAAACATGAACATTTGAACACTTAGGAACTCTGTAATGATTTCATTATAGACTATATAGGCACCTCGATCGCTTTAGACCGATTATATTATTATAAAAACTTTCAATCAAAAAGTAAGCAACCCACAGTTTATGGGTAGAGCATTTGACTAAATACAGAATGATGCAGATTCAAATTCGTAATGTTTCTGTCTTTATGAACGACTTCAATAGGTTCTCAGTTCGTCGCGGCATTATTTTTAATTACGTTCCCCGAAGGTTTCCGGTTAGGTCGAAGAAGTAAGTTTTCAAAGGAATTTTAAAAAAATCGATTTAGTAGTTTTTTTATTCATAATAACTGTGTCAACCAAGTAAACGAAATTACGTGTTTTTCTTTTAAATCGGTTATTTTCCTTAAGTGGTGTTTAAATTACTATTCCAATCTTAACATAATTTAGTCTACAAAGTAAAGTTATATAACGATCGAACAAAGTAAAATTATATAACGTATGACGAATTCGTGACTGAAAAACGTGCCTTCAGTTAGTCATTATTTTTAAATAGTCATCTACATACATCTTATACCTTTAAACGAGCAATTCTTATATACCCCAATATCGGAAACGACTGCAACGATTTTCATAAAATTAAGTATAGGTTTCGGGGGGCGGTAAATCGATCTAACTGGGTTTTGAAAGAAAACGTCGTTATCTCTTTCCGTACAGTGAAAATATTCTATTTTTTTTTTATTTACTACTAAATGCAATTTTCAAAAAACACGATTTACTAAAAAAATCTAGATGCTATTGGTTAAAATCTTGTTTTATCGTTCATTAAATGTACCATACTAATTATAAAATACAACACAAATATGAAACAAAACTATTTTAAACGGATTTAAATCGCGTATATTTATTATTTTTATCATCCGTTTCGAGCACTTAGCAGCGTTCGTGGTCACGGGTAGACTGACAGTCTAAAAATAGTTTAAAATAGTTTTATTTCAATGGATAATAATCGCGAAAATCTAAGACAACGATAATACAAATATGCTTTACTGTACACCAAAAACCGAATACCTAGATACAAAACAAACAAAGAATAATAAAAAAAAAGAATGTACAAAATTGGTCTTATCGCTAATACAGCTATCTCTTCCAGACAACCTTTGAGAAAAGGGCACGAAGTTGAATAAAACGGTTAGGTGTATAGACAGAACATAAATGAATGCTGATAAACAATAATGTGTCAACCCACAAAAATTTGAATTCGGAGATATTGATATATTTTCATACTGCGATACCTATTTAACATTATAAAAAAATGAAGTCATGTAAATTAAATAAGTACGGAAAAAAATTCTTAATTAATTGATTCGAATTTCAAATGTGTTCCATATTATGCAATTTATCCAATTACATTTAGAAAACTTTTTGTAAGATAATATATAAAATATATCAGTCAGATTTTAATTTATTATACCTTTTATTAAAAAATAAAAGAAATGGTGGATATATACTTCTTTAAATATATTTGTTAAGAATAGGTTTGACATGTTTAGACGCCATTTTCTCAAAATGAAATCCGTGTGGCTTGACACAGTATTGCTTATCAGCGTCCAAATAACGTAAATGAATATATAAAAGACTATATACATACATACGAACATACACACATCTCTGCTTTTCAAGAATATCGATGAAACTAAAAATGATGAATTTGAGGGAGTGGGGTTTTTAAATGTCTTTATTAATGTGTTGGCACATAGCTGCAAAATTTAAACGATCCCTTGATGTTATAACTTTATTGATTTAAAGAAAATTCATCATCGCAACTCTTTTCGTAATAAAACATTAAAAGATTTATGGTCTTTAGACATACTTAGTTCTATTTGTTAGAATTTTGAATTACTATGATATTTTTACGAACCAGCGATATATTAATATATTAAAATAATAAAACCTAACCTAACCTAACCTTTCACGTCCAGTACCCAAACCGTGTAAAGTTTTTTGTAAACCTTTTAATTCGGTTTTTCTTAACTTCAAAATCTTTGACATCGCAGCTTCAGAATCGATCACATGATGAGGTTACAACAAATTCTCTAGCTCGTATAGTTTCAGATTTCTCCCTGACACATCTACACTAGTGATCGCATAGCAGTTCCAACTGCTGACCGTAGTTCATTAAATTTTCAACTGATTTAAAGATTGGCCACAGATAATCTATTCTCAATTTGACCACAGACTTTAAAAATAAACAAAAGAGAACACATATTATATACGGCTATGCCTGTTTGTGTGTCAAATATTAATATAGTGTGTGAAATGTCTTTTTATTAATTTAATGTATTTTTATGCATAATTAAAAAAAAAACAACATTCTGCACTCCCTCTTTATATAAACCTTAAGTCTGTGAAATTTGATACCACTCCGTCCGAGCAATTTTCGTATAAAGAGTTACAAAGTTTTTACTTCACGTAATAAAATATAGGTAAAACACTTTGTCCGGAGTGACTAACTGACTGAGGGATCAATGCACAGCCTAAACCACATATTAACAGATAGTGATTTTACCAAATTTCTAAAACACGTCTATCAAATTCCTTGTCTTATATATTATATAATCGGTCAAACCACTAAAACAATTAAGTTAAAATTTGATACACTGACAATTGTTGTGATGTAAGTATTCAATAAGACCGTTTCAAAAATGGTTCCTACAGACTTGAAACAGGGATTCAAAGTATGTGCCGAAAGGTCAAATTTGGTGCAAGTGAAGCCACAAAGGTAATCTTGAACAATTTCAATAGCTTCTACCTTATCTGCAAATGAATCAGTCAATCGTTACATAAGGTGTCCATGTCCACGTAACTGAATGCTGATAAACAATAAAGTGTCAACCCACAAAAAGTCGAATTCGGAAATATTGATGTATTCTGATAATCATGTATTTCACATTAATGAAAAAAAATTTCAAGTCGTCTAAACTAAATAAGTACGGTTTTTTACCGCTTAATTGAATGTTTCGAATATTAATTAATAGTGTGCTCAATATTTTGCAATATGCAATAATCTAATATATTTGAAAAACGATTTTTTATTCTACCAATCCACTTTTAATTAATTATATCTTTTATCAAAACAGAGAAGAAAAAATAGATATAACCGTCTTCAAACATTTTTTTAAGAATAAGATTGATATATTTAGACGCCATTTTCTCAAAATTCGTTCTCTCTCAAAGTTCGTGTTGCTTGACATAGTATTGCTTATCAGCATTCAACTATAGACGTGTTACAACGTGAGCTTACAAGCTTACATGAGCTTACAAGCTTGTGTATTTGGGCACACAGAATGCCGAACACTTTGGACGACGTTTCCTAGCAACCAGCTAACGACTGAATTTGACAGGCGAGAGTATTTTTGGGCCAACAAGTCAATTAACGAGCTTGTCAAAGTTGGAAAAGGTTACAGATTTTTAACGTTAAATAATATGAACGTTACATTTTTATAGTTACATAATATAATTGCTAGATACCAAATCATTATTTATAGAAACATAATATGTGATTGATTTTGTTAAACGCAATAAGCGATCGATAAAATAATCATATACTTAAAGATATTTAATCTTAAACTACTTCAAGTCTGATATCAATTTATATTATTTATTTATTTATAAACGCTTTCTACATGACAACATTTTTTCTTATTATAAGTAAGACTTAAATAAAAGAAACCAACTTAAAAAAAATCCTACACTATTTACTTTACTTGAATGACATACTTATTCTAGTTGTTTTAATTCGACAACAAACTACTAAGCCGATTTTGATATAACTTCTATATCTAATATCTTTTCGAACAAAAAAAAAATTAACTAAATCGGTGTTTCTATATTTTTTGAATTCGGTTAAAAAAGATACATTTCGCACGCTTAGTGTTAAAGTGACCGAACTAAAAAATTCAAATTCATTGACATAAAACCCAAAAAACTTTTAAACTTAAGACTTCGGCTATTCGCTTAGACTTGAATTTATTTTTTTAAAATTATTAATAATCACATAATACACCCTAAATTTTAATTACTAACTTAGCGCATTGTATTACAGAAATTTTAAATCTGCCACTTTAATACTAAACATGCGATTTAATATGTAACAAAATATCAATTCACAATAGAAGCGAGATATCCGCTCAAAGTAGTCCTGCAAGCCAAGGGATAGGTTCGTAATCTGGTGGAGAGTGGTCCGGGGATGCTGACTGAGGCACAATAAATCTTTGGGGATAATCCTCGCCGGGCTGACTCGCCGCCGCTTTGTATGACGTATCTATTGAGATGGTTGTTTGTTCTGTTGAGCCATTGTTTTATAACTTAAATATTACGGGAATATGTCCAGCGAAATCTTATGAGACTTATATTCATATGGATGTTGATTTGCATTAATGTGACAACCCGCGAAAGGTCAAATCGGAGATATTGAATTCTGATAATGCGTCGCGTATGAAAAAATTTTTCAAGTCATCTAATTATCTAGAAATATCCAGTATTAGTACGGAAAAAGGTGTCTTATGTTATGCTTCGAATATTGAAGTGTGCTCCAATTATGCAATATACAATAATCTCATACACTTGTAAAAATTATTGTTAGACAAAACTTTTTATGATATCAATTCTGTTTTTAATTCATAACAGTTTTTATCAAATTAGAAAAGAAAAGACGTAGACTTCTTCAAAAAACTTGTGGTTTAAAACAGTATTGCTAATCTATATATGATTTGATATTTTGGGAAAAATAATAATATAATAGCAAATAAAATAATAATAATAGCAGATATAAAAGAAATGAAACTATCGGGAATGTGTATGACGTGTTATTCTACATTAAAATTATGAATCGATTTTTCTAAGCAAGCTTAGAATTGATACAGGGCTATTCGATAAATCGAAATCAAATGAACTTCTGGAAAACATTCTAAAATTATTATTCTTCAATTTTAAATCAATACATATATAAACTTATACCAATAAATGCGAACGTCAAACAGGAACAAGCGAACAATTATGGGAATTAAACCAACCATTTCAAAGCTGACAATGGTCCAATTACAAATACTAAAAGGATCTGCCGCGCAAAATTTTCCGCACGACAATAAATTTGAGAGCCCCTCGGTGCGGTGGTGTAAGCGGCTTATAGGCTTTTTGACTGGATTCCTAGCTCAAACTAATCACACACTGAAAGTGCAACGCTACGCTATGCTAGTACGAACTATATGGTGTTACCCCTACCCAATTCCTTCTATAACATTCTTTTCTTTTTTTAATTTATTTACAATTTTATGTACACAATGCAAGGTATACGTGAAATTAACTCTACTAGGACGTAGCAAATGTTAGAGGGGCCGATGTTCCATCACAATATTTTCATTTAAATAGTCGGTCGAGTGCGCAATAGCAAATTTTTATAAGGAACTTTTTCAATATATTGTAATACCGAGTTTGATTTGTCTCCTGTTTCACTTCGTCCGGTAATTTATAATAGACTTTTATTCACATGGCGTTTGTGCCCGATTAGTATAGTTTTAGTTTTGGTGTTATTATAGTTTTGAGGTTGTACTTATACCGTAATTCAAAACGACACGGGATCTCTGACATTTGATTGAAGAACTAAGTGTTTTTTTTTTTTGCAAATTTGCAAATTTCGAATATATAAGTACAAGGAATTCCCTAGAATTTATTTTGTTAAAAATTTTATTAATTTATTCCTCTTTATTCTTCATTCCTATGTAAACTGGTTCTTTTGGTTGTTACATTTAAGAATTCTGTTCATAAATGGCGGTGAACACATAACATATGAAGACCCGTCTGCTCCCTTGCCTGTTTGCTATTTTCAATTAAAAATTATCAAGTAGAAATAGATATGCTTGGCTGTCTTTATATTATCTGGGCTTCAATAGGTCGTAGCGTGAGGCGATATAGATTGTATTCAGGTTCAATAAACATGGTACCTAACGCAATATAATGTTTAAATCTCGAAGGCTTCTGAGTTGTTCACTTTTAAAGAAAAAACTCTTTAGCTTTCTTTAGCTTTGTATAGTAGGTATACAATATTTCCCCACGGCTTTGTTCTCGTTATTGTAAAATTAATTTACCGGTACGACACGTGCCCTATCTATGTCAAGTTACTAAGTAAATAAGTATACTATGCCTGTAACCTTCATGTAAATGCAAACAATAAAATTATTCACTTTTCTCGCTCGCTATAGTCGTATGAACGATATGGTAGTGCATAAAATACAAACAAACATTTATTGATTTTCATTTGTATATGTAGTCATGCTAGCTGCCCCTCGCGAGTTCATTCACGTTTATGGTTATTAGTTCGTTTCAGTGAATCGTAGCGCGATGTTATACAGCCTGTAGCCTTACTCAATAAACAGGCTATCCAACGCAACGAAAGCCAAAATTTTTTCTAGTTTCAGAGAGAGGTAGAGTATGTAGGGGGTAGCTACATACAAACTTACAAATAATTTTTACATATTTATAATATTATCAAAAATTTATAACCCATGTAAATATATATGATGATATATTCAATCAGACAAAGACATCTTCTCTTCGTCTTTAAAGGAATGAAGTTAAAAACATCCAGGACTAACGTGTAAGAGACAATATAATCATCAAGGCGCATCCTAATTTGATCTGCTATAAAAACTAGTCTGAGAACAAGCACATTGATTTTACATTAAAACCTTGCATTAATATTGTTCGCTAATATTTTTATTATTATAAAAAACAATAATGGGACCAGGCAATACGAAATTAATATAATATACTTTTTGTATTCAGTCAACAGATTTGTGAATAAAATTCTAGAGAAATTTTTTAAACAAAATTGGTTCATAACTTTAAGTATATATTTAAGTACTTACTTGATTTTATCATCGGCTTCACTCGCGTCAAATTAGATTTTAAAGCTACTTGAAATCGGTTTAAAAATCGAAATAACTCAAAAATCTATATAAGTATATCATCCAAGTAAACTAAATTACGTATTTTGCTTTCGAAGTCAGTTCTCCTTTTTTAAAAAAGTCTTGTTCGATTCCATAGCCTCGTTTCCCGAATTAAAAAAAAATCTATTCGAAGCATTCGACTACGTATTACATATTACTAGTCAATCAGTAACGATGTCCTTTTACTTGTACACATACATATACACATTTTCAGTGTAAAACATTTTAAGTGATTTTATGATCGTCTAACTTACTAAGAGAATGGCAATAATAATAAACCTATACCTACATAGGTTACATATTAGCTGGGAGAAATACTTTCTCAAAAGGAAATGATCCTTTCGAGTACTAGTGCTATTTACGCAGTTTAAAATGTTATGCATTTTATATTTTCTTTATCAAAACATACATACATTATCCATATTGCAATTGCTTTATAAAAGAATCAGTGTTGAGGATTGTCTGAAAAAAACTGCTGCAAGCAAGCCTTTGCGGGCTTTTACTCGATTGCTCCAAAAGTTAGGTTAAATTTTTTTGAGTATGTACGTATGTCCATTTCTCTAATGCGCTTGGTATCCTACACGACTTAATAAATTTTAACATACGAAGTGTTGGTAACAACAAACATTTATAAGACCAATTTGTTATTGTTCAAGTATTTTTGTAATTGTCAGTTTATTTGTGTACATAAAAATTAAATAAATAAATATTAAATCATAGCATAGAATAGCTTTAGATTCAATGGTTCGCCGGCTTCAATTAGTAACCAGGCTACGGTCTAGCTGGACAATAATATTTCAATTTAGAACTACGGCTATGTATTATTGTTGTATGTACTTATATTTCTTAGATATGATATTCATTTCAACTTTTTCTTCGATAATAATAAAAATGTCTCAATATATCATATATTTATATATATTTCATAATTTTTTTTCTCATACAATTTACATTAATTATATCGTTAATGTCTATGAATAAATAAATAATAACATTAACACTTGCATATATTTTTTGACCTTTGTTTACAGTTATTAATATACTTTTTTTATTTTTAATAAATAGACACTCAGTAATTTAATAATTAATATGACTTCATTTAAAAACAAATGAAAAATCTTAATCAAATTGAATTACACTCACCTAAAATAATTAATAACGCCACCTGAATCAGTGTGAAAATATATGACAAGGCTGTAGGCGCACCACGATAAAATACCCCTGTAATGAACTGGTACATTCCCCACACTCGTATTACCTTCATTATCCATAAGCAAATGTTTGTCGTGTGCTTCGTATTGATCGTAAAGCAAACGTTTATAGAAAAAACTAAAGGAATGTACTGGGTTAGGTTATGAGCGAGAAGCGATTATTGTACAAAAATTATTAGTTATTAAAGTCATTAAAGTGACCTAATTTAAAAATTGAAATATTTCAATACAAATTTTTTTCATTGCTGACTTCGGTTATTATTTAGACTTTAAATAATATAAAAATAAATTTTAATTACAAACTTAGCTAGCTTGTTTCAAACGGGTTTGAATTCGTTACTTTAAATAATAAATGTGCGATGTCTTAGTTCATAGTTACACTTTTGAGTTTTACTCACAAGCATACAGACAAATTATTTTTCATTGGTTTTACACCCTGAAAGAATGTACTGTCAGTGACTTAGTCTTCACTCTTACGTAACTGTTACAAGGTTTCAGAATTGTTTTATGGCGGCTATGAGAATAAAACTTACAAAGGGTTTACACTTTACGAGAATAAAACTTAGAAGTGTAAACCTCTTGTAAGTTTTATTCTCATAACCGCCATAATAATGTGACTATATTAAGTTTCTATAAAGTAACTTCCTCACCGCACAGGTAGAATTAGATTTTGAGCATTACGTTACAATACTACCTTATTGCCTGTCTGGAATAAGCATTTCATCGAAATAAGCGAAATTTCACACTTGATGTTTTTAAAGATTTAATTTTATGGTAGCGTCATTATTGATGTAATTTTTTTTTTCATGTATTGACAATTCAAAAGTGCTTGTGAGAGCCTACTTAAATAAAGTATTTTTTTATTTTGATTTTGACAGATTGCATACTCTTGTCATTCTCATTTCTTCATTAAGTATATCATCTCAATCGATATCATCACCGATTTTAATAATTTTATTCCCACTGAATAGTTTAGTGTTTGAGATATTTCATGGGCGACGCACGATGGTGTGTTAAAAAAATATTGTAACTTTACTAATATTATTTGGTTACCATACTTACACAAATAATTAGCGTGAATTATCTAGTTACAACTGCGTTTTGTACAGTGTGGTGTAGATTGAGGGTGAGACAAAACTTCTTTTACTTATTTTTAATTTTCTCTTATTCCTCTTTAAGCTGGTAACGCTTTGTGCTTCTCTGTGTGTGTGTCTACAGTGATCACTTCGCGTCAAGTTACCTACTCATTGTCTGCCTAAAAAGGGAATAAAATCAATCCGCTCTTCGCTTATCCTCACACCACACCTAAATACAAGCAGTTACACGCAGTACATTCACAACTTCGCACATTTTGGCAACGTGTCGCCGGCTCTCGGATAACACCCGATTTTATTGCGAGACTTTTCAATAATTTATATCATAACACATGGCTCGCTCCCCACTCCGTATTGTAATAAAATGCCCTACATGTATAAAAATCAATGAACGATTTTTTCAATTTGTTACTGGTATCTTTGGATTAAATTTTAGAAACGGTCTTAAAAAGCAATTTAAAAATACGCTTAAATATGAATAGCCACGACAGGTAAGCGCAGTGGTGCATTGCAACTAACTTTAGTGCTAACGGACACGGGTTCGATTCTAACTCATGACAAATATCTTTTGTGTGTTGTGTGTCCTGTACATACGACACATGCATGTAAAAACATTACTTTTCTTCTGGGTCAGTAGGTAAAAGCAAACAAAAAACAATATTTATTTGTCTTCTACTGATATAAATTTTGTATGTTAAAGACTAATTGTTTTGAAAACGTATGTTTGCTTATCTTTGATCGCTCATGACAATATCTGGAAACATTAGCGGTAATTATTAATAAACAATACAGCCCTCACACACGCCATGAATCGAAAATAATTATGATGATGACGATTTGATAAAAAAACCACACATCATTTGTCTGTGTCTCGACTGATTTGGCCTACGATGTGACTTGGTTTTTTCAACCGACTTAAAAAAACGAGGTGTTTTGCTTTTTTTAACGTCTTAATTATGAAACAAACAAATACTTAGATATTTCTAACAGGGATTAAAGCAGCTATGTATCAAATAATCCCGTAAATAGAAACAGCCTCTATGCGACCATAGAATTTTCATCAAAATAATTTCAGTAGCTTGGTTTAAAGTCAACTGATATTAGTAGTCATACAAGCGAACGAAATTTTATATTTTGCCTTTTAAAACTTTTTTTTTTTTTGACTTAGTTACAATAATTCTCGTGGTAGATTTTCAACACAATATTGCAACTTTTTACGACATCGTAAAGTGCTACAACACGATGTCGATTAATGTATTTAAGGCATATTCTAGTCAGTCTTAAAGACATTATGACGCTTTGCATTGATGACGAATCCCTCTATTTGCTTCTTCTCTTATTATTATTATACTTAAAATGAACACTAGTATCTACGTCTGATACAAGTTTATTCCTAGGGAAAATGGCGAATTAACGCCAGGGTGAGTAGGTGGTATCCTAGTGGCACAAATTTAGAAATGACCAATTTGGGAACCGTTTTTATGTTTCAAATTACCATCATGTCTCGTAATATACGTGACAATTATCGAAATATGATTGTGGATTCAATTGTAAGGGTCGGCAAAATTCGAATAGTCTACTGGCGGTAAACGTATAATTCCAATGAATGAAGGTCAGATGACAATCGCTCTATGAAACATAGATACCTACTAGATCTATAGTAATAAACAGATTTCAGCAAAAAGTGCTCAAGATTTTAAGAAATAAAAGAAGTGAGCTGAAATAAGTCAGTGAAATAATATATGACTTTCATCACAAACAAAATTACGTACGTACGTAGTCACATTTATTTTATTGAAATAAACCAGAAATGTTATAGGTATAGGCGAAATATTACAAGGCTAAGAATATCAGCGAGTCTAGTTCCTTATTTATTTACGAAAATTGTCAGAAAATCTTTTGACAATTCTCCGTTTTATCGCCAATCTCTTAATACCGTTCAGCTAAAGACTTCTAAAGATAAGAAAACTTTTATGGTGAAACAATAAAATTGTCTGTACACTGTACTAATTAGTTACGTCATAACTGAATGTGATATTGTGTATAAACGAAATATTTCTACATATTTGCTAAATTTTCGTTCTTAGAGCGTAAAATAATCTTTAAAATATTAAATTTTGTGCAGTATTAAAATAGTTGCTTTACTTTATTAATTCTATTCACAAGGTAATTAAGAAATACAACTTGGAGAATTGCTGCCTTACTACAAAAGATTTAAACAGACGTTAAACGCGCGTCTAAGACAGTTTTGAGTTAAACATGCTTTAGATATAGATTAACATACGTTCAAGTGAGTTTAATACATATTTTTTATGAGTTTATTCGCTGTTAAGCAATTTAGATAATATTTTAAGCAATGTTTAATTTTTAAACACTGTTTAGCTAGACAGGCGTTCAACATGGTTTTAATGCGTCTTTTGTAGTATGACAGTTAATGTTTACTCATATTACAAACGCGAACGTTTTCATCTATGAATATGTATTTGAATGAAACCTTACAATAATACTGTATATACATCAGAGTAACACATAAGCAATAATTTATAAAAATATTGTGTGAATTGTCCAAAATATAATGATAAATGTAAAATGAGTAGAAATATTCTGCCACCTGCGATCTGTTAAGCGTGCGCTGCAAAAACCGTTAGACTTACACGTATATAATTTATAATGGAAATGTTTATTTTAAGTCATACAAAAAAATCCGAAACAGCATATTTCTATAAAACTATATACTATATAGTTCTACACAGACGAAGTGGCGGGCGCCAGTTAGTATATATTAAATAAAATAATTAAATAACGCATCGCAGTCAACGGCCCCCATTAAGATCTCATGACCTTGTGTCGGGGGTCCGGAAACACTTACAACACTAACACAAACACCCAGACCAAGACAAACATCCGTATGGCCAATACACACGTTTGCCGTGAGCGGGGATCGAACCCGCGACCGTTAGCGGTTTAGTCAGTTGCAAATATATTAATATTATATAATTCTGACGATTGAAGAGCGCAGTGGTAACTGCTACTGCGCTAACAATTCCAGGTTCAATGATCGCTCAAGGTAACGACACTTAAGTGTAAAAAGTAAAAAGAAGAAAAACCTTTAGAAATAATAGGTATTACTTTATTTACCTTTACCAGTAGTATTTGACCGTAGAAGTTACAGTGCTATATAATTCATTCTTCATACAGACTACAGCTCGTATACGGGCTGGCTCGGCCGGGGCAGTACCTCACTCTCACAGAATATCGGCGTGAATTAGCTTATACGCGTTTCGTACATTTTTTCCCTTTTTTAGCAGCGACTACTGAATATCAGGTGGTAAAAATATCAAAAGTTAAGTTAAAAAAAAGAAACATTTATAAAAATCGTCTTATCTGTCGATAAAAACCGTTACGAGCTTCCAGAGTTATTTCATATCAATTACGAGAATAAAACTTACAAGTTTAATTCTCGCTTTAATCAATACTTAATATAAATAATTGCCATTTATATTGTTCCAGGCAACACCATCAGTAGCAACGGCTTAATGTAATTGAAACTTATCTGAGAGTGAGCGAATGTCGTAACGAGGTAGGAAAGACGCAGCTCTCTGCTTCAGGTGAATAATACAAGACTACAGAATAACACAACGAACGGGTGACGTCGCTGTGACGAGAGAAGCGATAAAAATTCTGATGAAACAAAAACGATATTATTGTATGAATGCTGATAAGCAATAATATGTCAACAAAAAGTCAAATTCGAGATATTGATATATTCTTATGATGCGTCACATATTTAAAATTATTCAAACATTTTCCATTCAATCATTTAAACAAATAAGTATGGAAGAAAGTTTTTTAATGTAATATTTCGAGTATTGATGTGTGTCCTATTTCTTGCAATGTGCAATAATCGCATGTTTTAAAAACTTATTATTATATAAAACTTTTCGTTATACCAATCTGCTTATAATTCATTACTTATCAAAATAATCAAGAAAAGAAAAATCTTTACTTCTTCAAACGAATTTATTAATAGGATTGACATTTTTAGACACCATTTTCTCTCGTCTTATGAAATCTATCGTGTGGCTTGACACAGTATTGCTTATCAACGTCCATATATACTACGATTGATGATATTTTTACTGTAGTATAGTGGTATAAAATGATTCAAATTTATTTTGAATGTTTAAAATAAATATATACCGACCTCTATAATGCAATGCCATAGTTGATAAAAAACACAAACGCACGAAAAGGTCCCAAATTTGCCGCCAAAAAATCTGCCGCACTAAGCTCCAGCCTACTCAGCCTACTGGTAAATCCACCACTATTATGAGCGCAATAGCGACTTAACTTAGTACACCATTTAAATCGCTTATCGCTCAGCTCATCAATGTGACCAAACCACCAAATTCAATCAGTTTCAAGGGGCAGGATATCGTAAGGGCGCGTGCATAAATAACGCAAGTCGGCCCCCATTCCGACGATGGCTCCTCCAGGATATATTGCCATGGACTGGTACAGATGACCCGGCCGTCTGCGGTGTATGTTTGGAATTGATTTTGTATGTAGGAAACATGTAGCAAAATTGAAAAATTCTGGCAATTCTAAGTTCAAATTACTCTATGCTAAAAGATGATTCGATCGTTTAAAAGTTTCAATTTAATTGATATATGAGAAAAATAATAAATAGGTTGGCGCAGTGGCCACTGCAACTGAAGCGCTAATGAATGGATTCTTGTATTTGTGTTGTGTTTATTTCATCATAAGATGAGTGTATCCGTTTACTTATTTATAACATATACATACGTTACAACATCGCATCTGAAAATTTACGGTGTGAATCGTGAAAAATCAGAATCAGAATAAATAAATTTTAAATAAAAAAAAAGAATTTTTAAAATCGGTAAAAAAATGACGGCGTTCTGGGGTAACAAATATCAAGAAAAGACATGCGGCCAAATGCAGCTGTACTATACCTCAAATCGCAAGCTTAGTATTAAAGTGATACAATTAAAAATTTCACATTTTTGGACACAAGGACCAAAAGTTCAGTCGTTTATTTAGACTTTAAATTCACACAATGTTGGTGGAAATAGATAATTATCTTTTTATATGATAAAAATTATGAACCACAGAATTATATTAAACTAAAATTTAATTACTAAGCTAACACATATTATGAATTCGGTCACTTTAATCACTGAACGTGCGATCTGACTTACAATAAAACATCCTTTCCTTTCTTTCGTTAAATAAAATAAAACTCTTATTCCACGCTTCGAACAACACTTCTACAATTTCACTAGGAAGCGTCACGTGTATAAAATCTCCCGTTTCTTCAAATTGGACGTAAGGCCAGACAAATGGTGGCTCGAAACAATACACTTAGCGAGTGATTGAAAAACGACTCCGCTCACTCTTCTTCAAGGACTTACTCTTGCAAGAATATATTTACTTTGCTTTTTATATAACTTATCTTTAATTTAATATGTTTTTTTTTTGTTTTATATCAAAGGTTGTAGATAAAATCATTTTATTTAGAAATAGTACACAATAAGGGTGGGATTTAGGGTGATTTTCATGAGTTACAAGAGGTGAATTAAGTTTTGCGACTAGTACTACATTGCACTACCAATGCTATTAGGCGAGTAGTACATTTATAATTTTTTAACATACTTTCATAAATCATCATCAGTTATTACTTTACACCTGAAAAAAATTACCGTCAGTACCTTGTTTTTGGTCCTCAAAGCTTTCGTAAGATTACCTAAGTAACTGTTACCAGGTGACATCAAATTACGTTGTTTATATCAATTACAAGAGTCAAACTTGGAAATATAATTTTCGCCTCGGAAAATGAACAATCTTTAATAATTATATAATTCGATCTCTTAAATTACTATGAAATAATATATACGTATTTTGTCACTTTATCATTTATAAAATCATATTAATACGTATATAGTATATTGCTAATAATATTATTAAAAAAAAATTATGAAATTATTTACGCAGACAAAATTGCGATTCCTATCCTTTAGGAGACGTAATAATATATACATCGCACATATTAGTTGAGCTAACACAATTTATAATGGCTAATGTATCTAATAAAATGATAAAATAAACCAAAAAATATGTTTTAAAACGTACACAAACGAATAATTAGAGACTCCTAAGAGGGATTAGAGCTGCCATGTGTCAAGTAATCCCGTACACAGAGACAGCCTCACGTCTTGACTGCCTCGTTAATTACGGCTTAAACACGTAAACAAGCTATTAACTTCGAAGCAGGTTAACATTATTTGCATCAGTCAATGAGGACGATTGTTTAATCGAAATAATGGAGCGTGAATGTTTTAAAGTAACTCTTGTATTTAGTGCTAGTTGAATTTTTCTTGTAAGTTTTAGCAATGATTACAGTTATCAATGTTTTATGTGACGTAAAGTAATTAATAAAAATATTATTAAAAAAATTATCTATGTTAACACGTTAAGCAAAAACCTTGTAACCCTTTTTACGAAAATTTAACGGACGGAACAGTCTGAAACTTCAGTCCGTTTTATATTTATAGTTTATATCGAGAAAATGTGCAGAATGAGAATTTTATTTTTAATTATACATAAAACATTACACACACTGCCATGTATTTGACAAATATAACACACACATAAATACTATATATATATATATATATATATATATATATATATATATATATATATATATATATATAAAATAATTTCGTTTACTCGGAGGACATACATATTCCAATTATTTTGATTTTAAAACTAAACATCCGAATCGATTCGGATACACTACGATCAATGAGTGTCAAGTGTTATTACTTTAGACACAAATCTTTTTCACCGTAAAATACGTGATTTTACAATTCTTCATCCATATATTTAGTTTATCGTATTATGTACACACGTGAAAACAAGATTTAGAGCCGAGATGGCCTAGTGCTTAAAAATCTATATTAAAAAGCTAGCATCAATGAGGTATCAAGCGCTAAATTTCTGTATATATCTCGTGCTAAATAGTTGAGGAAAACAACATAACATATGCATGTGCGAAAAAAAACTGAAAATTGTGTATCCAATAACCCGTAGTGGAGCAAGATCAATTTTATAAGTAATACCTATTAGTTTAAAAGTATATGTAATAATGATAAAATTATTGAGATGATATTTCATACTGAATTTTATCGCGTGTTTCATACTAATGTAGGGTATGTAAATTGCAAAACACTAAAAGGACCTATAAATAAAAAAACAAGGCGTATTGCAATTAATAGATTTGTTTTTTTATCGCCAATTTGCAAGTAGTTGCTCAGTGAAGCGACAACGTGTTCATGAAAACCTAATACGCATCGAATACAACGGGGTCATGATAAAAGAATAAACAGTGATTTCAAACAATTCGACGATTACGTCGCGATTTCGTAGCGCTGGGTGGAAAAGGCGAACACGAAGATCCGTTTAGGCGAGAATTACACTTATACGTTTTGCTCTCAGAGTTTCATAAAGATTTACATAAGTTATTTCTCATTGCTTTATATCTGAAAGAAAGAAAAATGCCATATTTTTGACATTCACAGCTTCTGGCAATTCTAAGTTCAAATTACACTTTGCTAAAAGATGTTTAGATCGTTTGAAAGTTTCAAATTAATTGATATATGAGAAAATATGCGTTGGCGCTGTGGTCACTGCAACTGAAGCGCTAATCGTTTTGATTCGACTCCCGCTTACAGAAAAATGCCATATTTTCGACATTCACAGCTTTCGTAACTACTTAGGACACATTTGGTTGACGCGGATACTGCAAATAACTGAATTGCTAACTATCGCAGGTTCGATCCTCGCTCAAGGCAATCGTACGTTTTAAACGTATATTTGGCGTGGTCCGAGTGTGTGTTTGTTCATCCGAACCCCTGACACAGGATCTTGAGATGAGTGAATGAATGAGCCGTTGAGTGTGTTGCATTTATATTTATCGTTAGAGTAATACTTACAAATATAATTCTCGCCTTATGGGCGTACTTCACTTATACTAATCCGCTCCCGCATACTAAAAGAATGAAAATTAAAAAACAATTTTTAAAATCGTTTTTAAGTACATTCTACAATCATATATTGATGTGTTAACTTCAAGTTTTACAAATTTAAAAATAGACATTCATACAAACTGTCATAGATGTGCAATCAACGTCTTAAAAATATGTAAGATATAAAGATATCTGCACGCTGACGATTAACAAATAGGATTTCTACACTTGTCGTTCCACTAAACACAACAAAAAGAATTAATTTTTGAAATTTTGTTTACGACTACTTCAAAAACTAGCTCTAAGTGAATACAATTATGAAAACAGTCTGTAGGTCATACACAAGTAGACATACATATTATATATTTTCATGCAACGAAATTTTCACTGTACAAAACATTTTCTTTTAATTTTACATCCCACCAAGGCGAAAATTACTCATACAAATTTTGCTTTCAGAGTTTCATAATGATTTTAATAAGTTGTTCGCAGTACTTTTATTTTTAGTAGCAATACCTTTCTTAAGGTTACCTAGCTGTTACCAAGTTACAGAGTTGTTTTATATCAATTACGAAAGTAAAAGTTAGAAATGTAATTCTCGACGAAGACTACATATGTTACAAACATCCTGTATTGTGATATAATTTGTCAATCGACACCCGAATTTTTTTTATCCTTTGCTTTTTGTGACAGCAATATCTCAAGCCTACGATATAATTATACATTTTAACGAAAAAGAATCGCACTTTAAGAGTGTCTGAAATATAATCCAACCTAAAATAATGAGCTTGGCCAGAGCTAAAGACACCCTCGATTTGTCATTTCTGCACGTGTAACGTCAAAACGTGTATATCGTCGTCGATCTAAGGTATCATTGTGACTGACCAGCAGGGTAATTACGGGTATCGCTATCGCAACGCGATATATTTTGGCATATCGTAAACTTTCGTGACATTTCGTTGCCTCGTTATGTTTCAAGACGCGACGTTACATCGTAATTACGTTCACGTGTTTAACCCTTACACTTCGTTGACGTCCGCAAGACAGAAGTGTGCCGATTGTATACTGTTTATAGGACCACTGTGTATACCATACATAAACAGTATCTATATATTAAAAAGTAAAGTAACAGCCTGTAAATGTCCCACTACTGTGCAAAGGCCTCCTCTCCTATCAAGGAGCAAGTTTAGAGCTTAATCCACCAATAAAAATGGAGCTGTTTCACTGCGGGTTGCCGGATATACATGTATCAGAATTTCTCCCGGCACATCCAGGTTTCCTCACGATGTTTTCCTTCACCGCCGAGCTCGAGATGAATTTAAACACAAATTTAGCACTTGAAAAACCAAGGGTGCTAGCCGGGGTAGCACCGCTGGTTTTTCATTCAGATTGACATATTCTAATCATCATCAGTTGAGATCGACATATTCTAATCACTGTTCCATCTCGGCACCTATTCTTTACTTATTCTTGATTTATAACAGATATAACTATACTAGGTATAAGAGAAGAATAGATGTGGTATAACACTTTTTTATTAGTACGGCTGTAAGTATCTATATTACTGTTTATTTGTTGATCTAAAAGTGGACGCGACGTCTTCAGTTACGATTAAGTATTTTTTAAATTTATTTATATTTCAAATTATTTAATTTAATATTTCAAATTTTCGCGCCACGCAATTACGGTGAACGATATTATTTATTAACACTAAATATATATTTTACTATATTTTTTTGTTACTTGGTTACTTACTTATCATGTGCAAATAAAATACGTTCATTCATGTTTTCACCATTTGTTTCATTTTCTTATTTCGACTCCAAGGCGAGCGTGGTGTTAGCGTTGAATGAGGCGCGTCGTATAAAAGATTGGGAATCGCTAGTGTGTATATCATTCATTCATTATCAAGTATCAAGGAATATAATGATATTCAAATACTTTTTCGTGGCATTTCATTAACCAACTGATTCTCGTACAGTTTGATATACAGCAAGTGTTGGCTAGTCCCTAACGTATTGATAAATATTCGATTTGCTCCGTCAGGAAACGAATTGCATTCACTCGCAACTCACTTACATGCTACACTTGACTATTGAAGCACGTAAAAGTTATTCGTTTCAAGAGCATTGGTACGTAACAAATGTATTAAATCATTTTAATTCGGTTTAATAAATATCTATGGAACCATTTTTTTTTGGTTAAAAATGAAAGATTAAAAAAGGAAATGGAAAACAGGATAAGGGGTTGAGAAGAATAGAGGAAGGAAATAAAGAAGAGTATGGAGCTCTTCAATTGCAGCTTACTCACTCACTGTAGGAAACGCAGCCGTATAGCAGTAGTAGTCGGTAGTCAATCAGCTTCACTACTCATACTCATACAATGGTTCTATTCCAATGCAACGTATACGCATATATTATAGCGGATATCTAAAAAATAATTAAAAAATCGTTTTCAAAAATTAACCTTTAATTAATATTGATATACGCCATTCCCAGCCCATAAGCACGAATTGGTATGAGTAAGTCTTGCCTGTACAACAACAAATAAAAAAACCAAGATGGCGAATTTCAAAATATTAAAAAAAAAACGATTATACTTGTACTGGTCAGCGTGTTCAGTCATATTAACGGACGTTTCGCATGTGACTCCCAATCACACTTGCAAGTTTTATATTTATATTTATATATGTATGTGTTTTTTTTCAATAACTTACAAATAAATAAATTCCCGAACCAAAACTCGACATTCTCGCTACATTGAGATGAACATTACTTAAGAAGTATTACGTATTCCGCGCGGCGCCGCGTGCATCTGAGAATGCTCAGCCACCGGCCACGCTTTATTGCGTCTCGTGTAAGCGAAAATTCAAAAATATGCAAAAGTGAAATATTCCTACAACAGAATGTTCCCGAAAATTCGGTTGGTAACATAACGTTTCACGTCTAATAAAATTCAGAATGATGTAACTGTTTGAGGAATTGTTAGATGTCAGGGCTGGATTTAGGGTGGGGCTATAACTTATAATCTATAAAAGAGAAAATGGGACAATCACATATCATCATAATCATATTTATATAATTAAGTTTGTTGGTTTTTTTGTTTCGCAAGAAAATTGACTGACAAAAAAAATGTTCATTTTATTCGGAAAATAATTAGGCCAAATCCAGCCCTGTGTGATATGTTAAAATATACTGCTAATTTTTTTGATACTCAAGCAAGAGTTGAGTCAAATTCAAGTTGTGCTCCGTCTATAATTAAACACATTCTGTCATACTACAAAAGACGAAATAAAACCATGTTGAACGCGTGTCTAGCTAAACAGTGCTTAAAAATTAAACATTGCTTAAAATATTATCTAAATTGCTTAACGGCGAATAAACTCATAAAAAACTTATTGATAAAATGTTATACGTTACATTTGACAGCTAAAATAGGTTCTAAACATGTATTAAACTCACTTAAACGTATGTTAATCTATATCTAAAGCATGTTTAACTCAAAACTGTCTTTAGACGCGGATTTGTAGTATGGATTTTTTTAACACGCGTTTAACGTCTGTTTAAATCTTATGTAGTAAGGCAGATTATGTTCTGTTCTACTGTTCAAACAGTGTTGAAATTGACTCGTGTTTTCTTATGTTGTTGACAATTAGATGCTGATAAGCAATAATGTCTCAAAATAGGGAATGATTATTTGCCCAATGTTCCAAAAGTAGAAAACATTTGCGAAAATTCATTCGCTATTTACTCTGACTACTGCTAATATCAACGTTTTTTGAGAAATCTAACTATGACTAATCATTATTTGAATCCATTAAAGTGCCTTAGAATTGTAAGACCACAAAAAATATCACCATCTTCGGTGAATCCCAAATCAATTTTCACAATATTTATTACTAGGATTACGTTAAAGTCGGCGAGGCGATAATGGTCGAAAAATAGCGGATTGTGCATTAAATTGAATAATTTCTGGGAACCCGACGGCTCACGCAAATGAGATTGTGGATAAGCTGTGTAGCTTTTAAAATTCCAGCCTCGTATAATGAGAAAATATGGGTCCGTTTTAAAAATAACAAATAACAACTTGGTACTTTTGTTTTTGTTATAAAGTATTTGCTTAAACTTTAACATTCTTTCATTTTAAATAATTTAACACGAAAAAATATTAAAAGAGAAAGAAAAAGAGTAACATTATTTTAAAGAAAATTAAAATCCAAGTCACACGTGACCGTTTTTTTTCCTTATTATAGCGGCTATATAAATATGCGCTATAAGAAATATAATTTTAGTCTAGATAGTAATAGATATTACGATTCATGTAATTCAATCGCTGACAGACCGACTAACAAGGTCTCAAAAGCACCGTTAGGGTTACAGTACCCTAAAAAATAACAAGTTTTATTTAAAACATCATCTTAACTAATTTTATATATGCGGCTATGAGTTTATTTAATCATGATTGCGTATTCGTTGTCATGGAGCACAGAAAAGAGTACCTTTCGTCCAAAAAAAATGTTCCCAAAGGATATAAAATTAACTGATAGACGATCGACGAAACCACGGGAAAGATTGTACTATATAATAAATATTTGTACATAAATAGGCACATAATAAACACTTACTTGAGATATATCATTTTTGGCCAAGACTGCGTTTAACTGTTCGCAACATTAACCCCAGTAACGTTTAATCGACGCGTCATTACCCCACCCGCTACCATTTAGCCCGATATACAAGTCAATGTATAACTGGTTTCAAATTACATCTTTAAAAAGAAAGCTTTTTTTAAAAAATAGCTGGTAAACGAACAAGCAGGACAAATAATATTAAGTGATCACCGACACATTCACAGAAGAGCCCTAAATGCGTTGCAAGCTTGTTATATTCGTAAGGTCCCGATTTTCTCAAAAAGTACTGATCCGATTTGAGTTGGATTTTTGCTATTTAAATACATATTTATGACGGGGGGTTTTAGTAACAGCTACCCCTTCCGGTTTTATTCGCGTTTATAGTTACTGCTTCGCTCCTATGAGTCATAGCATGGCGTAATATATCATACCTTTCTCGACTCTCCAACCAGGAGCGTAACTATAAGCTCGCAGGTCTGGCAAAAAGCCACGGGCTCCGGACCCGAGAGGGCCCCGTCCTAAAAGAATTTAATTAATAAAAATCTAATAATTAAAAGTAAATTGTTAATTCATTATAAATATGTAGAAAACCTATGCTCTTGAAAATAAAACCTATCAAATATTTAACTGAAATACACACAATATTATTAGTAGTTTCGGGTAACTTTTTAAGTGGTTCATTAAAATGAAATATAATGTGTCAATTTTAGACCCCATCCAAAGAATTTGCCACGGGCCTCAGATGGTATAGTTCTCCTCTGTCTCCAACCCAAAAATAATACTTCAAATCGAATCAGTAGTTTCAAAGATTACTCCCTACAAGCAAACTTACAAACACACTTAACCTCTTTATAATATAAGTATAGATATTATATAGATGCTGATAAGCAATAATATGTCAACCCACAAAAAGCCAAATTTAGAGATATTGATGTATTTTGATACTATGTCACCTGTTTAACTTTTTCAAAAAAAATTCAAGTCATCTAAACTAAATAAGTATGGAAAAAAATATTATAATTTCAAATATTTAAAAACTTATTATTAGATAACATATTAAATAAATCTATCTACTTTTGATTCAATCTAGATTTTATCATAATAAAAAAGAAAAGATTGATTATATACGTCTTCAAAAAAATTTGTTAATAATATCCTTGACATGTTTAGACGCCATTTTCTCGAAACGAAGTACATGTGGCTTGACAAAGTATTGCTTATCAGCGTCCAATTATAATATACTTAGATTAAAATCTAAGTTAAGTTCTTCTTAAAATAAGGGAGGTCTTCAATAACTAACAGCAAATGACCTGTGCTTGCAGCGATCGTTTTAAATTTTATTTAAACAACAATTTTATTTAAAATCGGTTAATAATATATCATCAAGTCAAGTAATGATTAGATCTCTTATTAAGTTTTAATTTATGACTTACAATCATTTACAATATCCATTTATACAGACCTTGTTTTTAAAAACTATTATCAAGTATGCGTGTTTAATTTGAACAAATATTTTTAATCTATATAACCTAGACATTTATTCGAGAATCGAGTGAGAAGCGCATTCTTAGTAGTTCCTGCATTTAAACGACGCGTACGTTGGTGCTTCGGGTCAAGTTCAAATAAAAATACTTTATATGGTATGGTATGATATTATATAAGTATAAATGGATGCTGATAAGCAATAATGTGTCAATCCACAATAAGTCAAATTCGGAGATATTGATGTATTCTGATACTGTATATCACCTATTTAACATTATTCAAAAATAAATCAAATCATATAATTTAAATAAGTACGAAAAAAAATGTCTTAATTTAATGTTTTGAATTTCAATAATAAAAATCTAAAAATAATCTCAAATATTTGAAAAACTTCTATCAAATAATACATTAAAATTGTCAATCTGCTTTTAATTCATTACACCTTGTATCAAAAAGAAAAGAT
This sequence comes from Hypolimnas misippus, assembly GCA_037950945.1. Classification (NCBI taxonomy): domain Eukaryota; kingdom Metazoa; phylum Arthropoda; class Insecta; order Lepidoptera; family Nymphalidae; genus Hypolimnas; species Hypolimnas misippus. The sequence goes on from JBBEEQ010000014.1 coordinate 8,278,567, forward strand.
GGATAAACACTATACACACACACAAACACATACACATGTACAAACACATTTATCCAGAATAGGTTTGATATCTTTAAACGCCATTTTCTTAAAATTAAGTCCGTGTGGCTTGACGCAGAGTTGCTTATCAGCGTCCTAATATACCATATCAGGACGCTGATAAGCTAATGGATTTTGACACTACGTTGGATCGTCCAAATTTTTTGATTGCCTAACAACCAGCTAGCGATTGAGAATCATAGGCGAGAGTATCATGGGCCAACAAGACAATTGACGAGCTTGTCTAAGTTGGAAATGGAGACAGTTTTTAAGCGTCAAATATTATGAAATACGACATTCATTATACATACATATTTTGATGAATAAAAAAAAATATTGACATATAATAATATTTATTTAAAACTAAATTAGGCACGCAAATGGAGTCATACATAATTAAGTTCATTTACAATTTTTGTATGATCCAGTTTTTTTTTTAATTTAACAAAATGTAATTATTTTAAATTCCGAAAAAAATATTTACATAAAACTAAATTAGAGTGTTTGTTCGTGTCATAATTTCATTTTTGAAATTGAATTAGACATTAATGTGTATAATAAAATTATATCGCAATGGCCCAAATTACAAAACGCGAAATTTAATATTTCTATTAATTCGCGTTTTTTTTTTGTTATCGTTATAAAATAAACTAATTTATGTTATCATAAAAAAAACTATGTTATATAATATGTCCTATTTTTTTTAATAATAAAATGAAATATTTTTTTAATATATTATATTCGTAACGGATTATTACTAATCTACTACTAAACTATATTACAGGTTTTATGTAAGATGTAAGACTTGACATGAAAAAGTTCCATAACTTTTGATTAAATTCCTAGAGTATACAGATTCCCGAGTTATTTTAAAATAACACATTAACAGACATTTTGTAAGCACAATGACTTTTGACAATTTAGACTGAATATATGATTCATATCAGAGCATGGAGTCGCGGGTATCTACTAAGCTAAGAAATTTGTATATTTGAGCTAAATTAGTTACAAGACCGTTTAGACCATTTTAATTTTTTTCATAAAAAGGGAACAAACAGGCAGAACAGCATTAATCCATGGACGCCTGCAACATAAAGGGAGTTGTTTATTCATTGCCAACCTTGAATTAACGTGTATACTCGACACTTAAAACCCCTATATTTTTTTTATTAAACCATGTTTATTAAATAAGATTACAACAGTATACATACTATTTGTATTTTTTAATATATCACATATAAAGCCACGTCCAAACCTGCGCACATGCCCGAAGCGTGCGATTCGAGTGTATGTTATGCGCTCGCGCATTAATAACCCCTGAGCATATACACAAGCACACAGTATACAAGCAGTGTATTGGCATACAAGTATATTAACTGCATTTGTATGTGACTCCATACTATGTTCCTAAGATGCATGCGAACGACGCGCTTTTTACATATGCGCAAATGTGGGCGGGCCTTAATATTAATTCAGCCCAGATGAGGCGAGGCGAGTATTATCAATTTCTATGTCAAGGTCATTATTAATCTCTATATTTAAAATATTTTTAAGAAGGTCATTGTCATTTAATTTCGTAATTCTTTACTAACCAATCAAAATATTTGAATTTTAATATTTATAGTAACTTTGTATAAAACAATTATTGCGTCATCGTAAAATAGTATATGAATATTGCTCTTACAAAATAACTATTTCTAAGTTTAGTGTTCATGTTTTACTATATTTATTTTTACTTATTTGATTAATAGCTATTAATTATGGCAGGTAAACTCATGTTATTATTCCAATGTCACGTAGGAAAACACGATAGAGATATTTATTTTACCTACATTTTTTATCCTTCAAGCGCGTGCCTCTCAACCTTAACAAAAATGTAGTGCAGTTCAAATTCCAGCTAACACCGTTAAGTTTTCAATTTCTGTGTCACATCTCGTGCTCGGTGGTGAAGGAAATCATCATGGGGAAACCTGCATGTGTCTGGAGAAATTCTGACACGTATGTATCCACCAACAGCACGTGGAACAGTGTTGTGGCTTCATCCTCTCCTTAATAGGAGAGGAGACCTTTGACCTGCTGTAGAACATTTATAGGTTACTACATACATATATGTTCTACTATTATTTACTTCTAAACTCTTAAACAGTACGTATTAATTATGTAATGGACATATGGACGCTGATAAGCAATACTGTGTCAAGCCACACGGACTTCGTTTTGAGAAAATAGAGCCTAAAGATGGCAAACCTATTCTTAATAAATTTGTTTGAAGACGTATATATTTATCTTTTCTTTTCTATTTTGATAAAATGTATAATGTATCAAAAGCAGATAGGTTTATTTCATACGTTATCTAATAATAGGTTTTTAAATATTTAAGCTTATTTTATAAATTGCAAAATATGGAACCCACCTGAAATTCGAAGCATTGAGTTAAAAAACTTTTTTCATACATTTTTAGCTTAGATGACTTGATTTTTTTTGAATAATGTTAAATAGGTGACGTAGCATCAAAATACATTAATATCTCCAAATTTGACTTTTTGTGGGTTGACACATTATTGCTTATCAGCATCCATATATTCTATCACAATGCTAAGTGTAATATTATCGAAATGGTACGGAATTAAATGTAACTGCTTAATAGACTAGGTCCTATAAAACTATAATAGGTAGTGCTTCTTAAGATACTGTCTATCTGTATCCGCAATTGCGAATGTTTATGGCCGGAAATTACTTATTATCAGGTAACCTACCTGTTTGTCTATCTTTGTAGTCTACAAAAAGTTCTTCAAGATGACGTAAATTAGTACTTTGTGTGCAAAAATTAGCGATTGTAATAAACGACTTAACATCTAGAAGTAAATAAAATAATCATAGTAACGTTTGGATTCAATATGGCAACAAGAGATAATTACGTAAACAAATAACTTTATATTATTAGTATTTAGATTATTAATAATACGGTTTATTGTTAATGTGTTTATGCGTTCATTTTAATTTATTAAAAAATATTAATAATCATTTTCGTTAATATAAGAGAGATACCATAGTAGGGTTCGTCTCTGATAATTATGTCGTAACGGCAGCAATGGGACTTTGTCATGTAAACGAGTGACTACATAAGTACTCCCGTTTAAGGGTCAAGCCTCGGAACTTAATTGTTTTAATAATTGAAAGGGACACTTTTATAGTACGATTATTTCCTTGACCAGTAGTTCCTGAAATTAGCGCGTTCAAGCAAACAATCAAACAAACAAAAAAAAAACAAACTCTTCAGGTTTATAACATTAGTATAGATGTAACATACATCCAACGAAAAATATTTTGCTTCGATACTGCTATTGCTAAAAGTATTGTTAATTATGACAAAAATATTTTTACAACATAATGCTGTTACCAGCGCACCCTCCGCCGCTGCACTCGATATTATTCAAATCACTTGGATGCCTGATTTACAACCAATATGTTTTATTTTCCCGCGTACGTGCAGGCTGTGGAATGATCTACCTGAGGTTTCGAAGTGTCGATGTACAATGTACGGATCTACGGATACCTTTTTCCTAAAGGAACCTACAACTTGCAAGTAATGTTGTAGATCTATGAGCGACAATAACCACTTAGCATCAGACGGAAATATCAGACGGAAGGACGAAACTTAACAAATAGGTATATATAAAAAAAATTGTAAATTGTTGTAATGAGAAATACACTATGTAATACTTGAATTAAAAAAAATAGCCTTAAACATTCCTAGCCGGTAAAGGTAGCTTTATGTAAATCTAAAACATTTACTTTCAATTTCACGACTCGATGTGCGAAAAAAATGGATTTGATTAAATGGATGATTTATATTTTTTTTAGTAAATTGTGTTTTTAGAAATATAATTAAATTTATTAATAATTTGAAAATATTAGCAGTTTTTCATTGCGTTGGATAAAACGATGTTTTTTAAAAATAAAACCTAGTTAGATCAATTTCTCTTTCCCGAAACACTCGCATACTAAATTTCATATAAATCGTTAGAGCCTTTTCCGAGATTCAGATAATATAAACAAGAATTACTCATTGAAATTTTGAATTTGAATTGGATTAGTTGTAATGACAAAGATAATAATAATAATAAAAAAAAAAAAACAATCCTTTTAATTCTTTTCTTTTTGCTTAGCCGGTATACTTTTTTGTCTATAAATAATAAAAATTACGTAATATTATTTAACATTTAAAGTTATACTGAAGTTCTATGAAACGTGACCTTATTTAATAAAAAAAAATAGCTTATTAGATTTATATAAATACACGTACATAGTAACAGAAAAAATGCATTACTCGCCTTGATTGCGCAGTCGGTAAAAATGTTAAATAAAATATTCAGATAATGTATTTGAATTCGTATAATGCTCTTATAATTATGCTTAGATAACATACTTTAGAATTATTACGATAATATTACGATATATATAATGTAATTTTATTACAAATAAAATGGCTTCATAAATGGCTTGCTTTGGTATTCTAATTAATTCTACTAACATTATTTTTATATATAATTCTAGATAATATGACAATTGCTATAACCACACTCGGTGCAATAAACCGGTTCATTATTTTCATTACACCCACGTAAAACTGCATATGTGATTAATTATTTGGCCACACGCTATGTTTTATTAATGCAAATATTTGTTCTACTTTTTCTTTGAATTCACCCACGGTAATACACTAAATAATCTTCTTTAATCATATCAGCTGCTTTTTCACCGATCATAATTGTCGGTATGTTCGTATTACCGCTCGGTATCAGAGGCATTATAGATGCATCCACTATCCGCAACCCTTTAAAACCATGGACTCTTAGTCTTTCATCGACAACTCCATTAGCCCCCATCGCGCACGTCCCTACTGGATGCAATATCGAATCAACGCTATTCACTACATAACATCTCCAGTACGCATCTGATCCGTATTTTAGACCTTCACAACCTTTAACATTTACTTTTACCACTTCACTACCAACATTTCGATAATGGGATGTTTTTGTCAGCCCTTGCATGAATTTAATAGCTTCGACTGCGACAGTTACGTCATGTTTGTTTCTGTAATATCCTAATTCTATAATCGGAGCATCGTTCGGGTCACTGCTCCGTAATTTCACTTGTCCTCTAGACAAAGGATGTAGAAGAACGAGAGATGTCACATCAATTTCCCTATTAACGTTTGATTTGCTCAATGAAAAGCAATAATCTTCATCGTGATTTGCGACATTTCGACAACCAAATAAAATAGCCGGAGCTGCAGTGGCGCCAACGTGAACATTGAAAATTTGAATGTCAGGTCTTTCTCTTCCATAATAATAACTAGAAGAATTTACTTTAATAAAACCACACTGAATAGGTGCTGGAAATGAATTAAGTTCAGTAGAAATAAGTACATTTTGAATCGCAGTTTGAAAACCTCTTTGCCCTGTAAAAACTAATGGAGTTAAACTATGATCTTGCAAGTTTTTGCCAACTGGAAGATTTGATATAACATTTATATTTAAGGGTAACAATATTTCTGGAGGGCCTATACCAGATAACATAAGAAGTTTTGGTGTATCTATGGTACCCGCAGATAAAATTACTTCCATGTTTGCGTATACATCAATTTTATCTCGCGAATTAAGTATAATCCTGACACCAAATGCTCTTCCCGTAAGGGGGTCTATTAAAACTTTAGTGGCTCGAGCAAATTTTGTGACAAAAAGATTTGGTCTGTCTTTTGCTGGTCTTAAATATGCTTCAGCTGTACTCGATCTTCGACCATTAGCAAAAGTAAAATGCGGTCGAGATGCACCCAGAATTTCTGGTCCGTTATTTTCTAAAACTCTCTTTATACCAAGTTCTTCATAGGAATCCAGGATTATTTCGTTTACTTTTTCAAAATAAAGATTTGTATCAGGTCTAGATATAGCGACCGGTCCAGTAGTTGAGTGAAGCGCGGCATTGTAGGGATTGCTAAAAACTGTAGGATCAGTCATTCGTTCTAATTTTTTAAAGTAGTGAAGGACGGTATTCCAGTCCCATCCAGGAGCTATTCTATTCCATTCATTATAATCATCCGGTACTCCTCTGGCGTAAACTTCATAATTCGACGACGATGAACCTCCTAACATTTTTCCTCGAGACATGAATATTTGGCCGCCTGGGTGGCTTTGTCCGACTCCTTTATCGAGTTGAGCAATATAGTCCCAATCATATTCAGTGTGGCCAAGAAATCCGAACATACTCGGTATCTGAAAAATTTTAATCTAGATTATTTTAAGTCGCATCATAACTTTATTAACAAAGTTATGTTATGAAAGATGATGTTTAAAACCACGAATTAAAATCATAAACCAATTAAACCAAAAATGAATTCGTCGTTTTTGGTTCAAAATTGATGCAACATCTTGATTAAGGGAGTAAGCACATTTGGAATATTAAATAAATTAATGAAAATTATTATTACCACACTAGCTGGCGGGGGATCTCCCCCTGCTTCTAAAAGCAGGACTTTCCATTGGGGTATCTCACTTAACCGAGCAGCGACAGTTGCTCCCCCGGAACCAGCGCCAACCACTATAAAGTCGAATGTATCACCACCTATAAAAACAAACAAAAATAATTAACTTTTCATTATTTTTTAGAATAAGAATATAGCGCCTGCTGGAATTGTTAGATAAATGGATGTTTGTCGTCAAGTTTGTCAGGACGACCATTTTGCTTACCATCGGTCACTGTCATATCAACTTACTCTCCGACAACTATATATAGAATGGAACCTCAATAAGGTATTTTTTTTATAAAAATAGGCAGTAAATGAGCATTCAGATACACTAATGTCAAATGATCTCCACCGCCCATGCGCTTGACGCACCAGAGGTGCCACAAATGCCGCCGGTCTCCGTGCTAGGCCGCAAGACACTATTCCTACAGAACTGATACCTACGTTTGATAACAGGACCTTCGAGATACTTTTACGCTGCGACACGGGATTTCGTTGACAAGATTCTCTATAACCCGGTTTGCAATATTCTTACTTACATGGTCAACAATGAGTGCAGACCTATATTATACAAGACTGCTGAATGAGCATTTTTCAAAAGAATGGACTCCTACTATGCCCTCAGCTGACTTTGACATTTTAGTAGATGAAATACATAAAAAAGCTAGACACTAGTTCAGGCAAGACCACTTAAACAAGACAATCGCAAGCTGGCAGTGTCTGCTGCCGAAGTCCTGAGCCGTAAATGTAGATAAACTCGAAGGCCCAGGCTAAAATACTAATTCTAATGTCCCTCATCACCAGAAAATTGCCTCAAAGTGTTTGCAATGCTATGTTTAGAAATATAAAAATTTTAATATTTTTTATTAATATTTAATAATATTACCAAACCTTTTATAGTTACTTTATTGCATAAAATAAATAAATCCACATTTATAAACACGAGATTTAACAATACACAAACGTATTGCAAAGTATCTAGACCTATAAAGCTAAAATGATAAATGCATACTTGAGTTGAGTGTGATGCGTTTATTTATTTATTATTTATACTTATTCTAGTTTTATTTATGCTTTTTGTATTCATTCAAAACTTGACCGCCAAGTGCTTAAAATCCAATGTCAAAGTTTTTGTTCAAGAATCAATTAAGCCCTCGATGAAACTGCATATTGGATGCATTACGTTTGTCGATGGAGTCTCCAATATTTTTTAATTTAAATATTAAATCTAAAAAACATTTTTATTAATTTAAATTTTTTAAACCAACAAAGGGGTGTTAAAATGTTTTTATTTCTTATATAGACAATATTAAAATCTTTACCATAATAGAACAGAACAATTGCATGTTTTCTATAGCGATGTATGCAATACAGATTCTAAAATAATTGATTGAATACAGCCCACCGCGAATTTGCGCGGGTGAACTAATTTGTAACGGTTTTGAACCGAATTTAACTATTTATTATTTTTTAAATAATTATACATATACATATATCGAAATGCAAAATCATTATTTTTTTCAATCTATATCAAATTTAAATTAGAAATGTTGGCTTTTATTTAAAATTGAGTTTTACATTAATAAATATATAGAAGATATATTATTAGACTAGGAAATGTAGTACCTATATACAAGTTATTTCATTAAAGAATAAGATAATCTTATAATACAAATTGTAGCTCTCATAGAACCTTTCCTATATATTTTCTATGCATCAAAATATAACTTCCGAATTTTTTACTTTTTAAAATATTAAAAAAGTACCTTTCAAAGGGTAGGATACTGGCCAGCCAACGGGTTCTATCGCCTGCGACAAAGCCAGGAATCGGAGTAACCATCTCAACCACGGGAGGTCCCGAGTCGATTGAATTAAACCGAGAAAATTATTTATAATTGTATTTAAATTCATGTTTTTTCACTTCACTAAAATTTTGGCGTTTTTTACAAAAAAAAAATAGTTCAACCACACCGTTTCGGCCTGCGCGCGTATAGTAACTATTCGTAAAATGTGGTGTGTCTTACAAAAAATCATCAAATGCATCGAAATGAATGAATAAATTAAATATATTCCAATAAAAAACCTTCTATGCGTATGACGCGGTCCGTTTCTAACTTACCTTGATCTAGATGTAGATTAGAAGTCGTAACAATATGATGTAATTTTTTTTTTAATAAAAATCTCGTTTTTTTTATGACACCATGCAATAATTAAATTTATAATAGTTAATAGAAAAATTAATCATTTTACTACAGGTCATGAATGAGACTTCAGATGTAGCATTATACCATTTGATTTTTTTTTCAAGATATTGTAATATTTATAAATATAATTATTATTTATTATTATGCACATTAAACAAATGGATTTTACAATTTAAATTATTTAAATCTCGTTTCAGTGTCTAGTCATCACACAAAAAAAACATTTAATTATTCTATTCTTATCTCTTTATATTGAATTTTATCAGCTTTACTAATAACTTAAATGTTTTTTTAATTGATATATATTATTATTTATTTATCAAGTGGAAAAATGTTGTTTTTAACTTAGGTACTTGTTCCTAATATAATAATCGGTTTTCAAAATACAATATCAAATCTACAAATCTATTTTTACCAGTTTCAGCGTGACATAGTATCTTCCTATATATATCTAAGTGTGTATGTACATAATGGACGTATACAAGGAAGGGTTCAGACGCCCCCCTCTCTTAGTATACGCCTAACTTATACTTAACCTTGAACGAATGGCAATGAAAATGGTTTATATAATTTCTAAATTTCAAAATAACTGATATTCGCATTTAGAATAATATCTTACAATGCAATGCATGGATAAAAACTAGTTTAATTTTGTACATTTTAAACCTTTAACCCCTCCTTAGGATCCGTTGTTGGACGGACAAATATGGGAGGGCCATATGAGAGTTATAGCTACGTCCGTAATATACATACATACATACTACGCACAATTCAAACTCGATTAGTCGTAGTGATGAAATATTGTTTATAAACCTGTTGTAACCAGTTCTGTATCCCCTTTTTATTGCAATCATCTGTCATCTAGTCCACAATGCCCACTATTACGAAACAAAGATTTTGACTAGTACGTATGTACGAATATCTCCATGTTCTCTCATAACTTCTGAACTATTTATCATAATTTAACAAATGAAGTATCGTTATAAATGTCGCTGTAAGACGTGCGATGACTATAACGCCAATCGATACAGGCACGAACTAAAAAAATAATAATATAATGGATATTAAATGAAAAACGATTGTTACTAAGCACATTTCAAAATTACATGTATTATACATGTAACTAGCTGTTGCTCGCGACTTTAGTTGAATGAACTCGATATTTGTAATAGGTAACATATTATCTATATAACAAATACGTAATGCTCTGCAAATACTCAACGATTAATTACTTATAACGCCAAAACCTTGAATAAAAGAAAGAAAAGTTAGTCCAAAACCCCACTTAATAAAAAGAAATTCTAAAAAATATTAAACAATATAATACTCTTATACAAAATTTATTTTCCAATAAACAAACAAACTTATATTTTATTTATTTTAATGTCGTTAATTCATATTTTATAGTGTCCACTTCCCCCTAAAACAAAGCGGAAATAACATTTAATCACTGATAAGCAATACTATGTCAAGCCGACTTGGACTTGGAAGGACTTCATTTTGAGAAAATGGGGTCTAAAGATGTTAAATCTATTCTTAATAAATTTGTTTGAAGAGGTATATATCCATCTTATCTATTCTATTTTAATAAAGGGTATAATAATTAAAAGCAAATTGGTATAGTAAAACGAACACCCATCGATATTTGAAATATTAAATTAAGAAAATTTTTCGTTCTTACTTAGATTCGATATCTTGAAAATGTTTTGAATTATTTAAAATACACGACGTATTATCAGAATACATAAATATCTCTGAATTTTGCAATTCTGCAATCTGCTAACTGTTTCCCTGATCATTGAGTATTTTTTTTACTTTACTTACATTATAGGTAGTATAAATAAAACTCCATGATTTTTTTTGTACATATCTATAATATCATATATAGTGATTTATTTAAGTCATTGGAGAGAAATCTGACACTAGGAGAATTAGGTTGAAAATAAAAATGTAATCGATTTTAAAATTAAGTAAAACTACTTTTAAAGATTTACAAAAAAAGTTTACATGATTCGGGAACCGAATCTAGTAATTAAAAAAAAATATTTTGTTGCAGAACAATAATAGAGTCGATTGTGAAGATTATCTTACAAGGTAACATTAAATTAAAAAAAATCCCTGACAATTATCACATGAAATACCTTATTGAGAGAATCACAACATAGATAAAAGGTCAGAAGGAGAAGTAATAGTGGAAAACGGTAACAATAAGCATAAGAAATGTAACAAATGACGCCAAAATATCTACATGTACTAAATTTGAAAATAATGCCAATTTTATACATGTCGATATTTTGGCGCCAAATGATATAATGCTTTCAGTACCCGTAGCGCCATTCCCGTTATATATATCCGTATGAAAAATTTATTTTTGTGAGCTGTAAGCTAATTTCAAGGCCTCTTTGCTTCAAGAGTGTGATAAGTCTAAAAAATTATATTAATAATGTAAAACATATTTAATATAACGGGGGAGCTGACTCAGTCAACTCGTGACCACGACGAATGCAACTTTGTCGGAAAGTCGGGCAATAAAAAGGTATTACTACCATTAGTTATCGCAATAAGACCCGTTATATTAAATATGAATACTATAAATCGCGACAGTTAAAAATATATAAGTATTAAAACAGAGACGATATTATGTTTGTTAAAAATTATTGAAAAACTTTTTTGTCTCCCAATAAATTATTGATGTTGCCTGCAAAAAAATCATTTTATTCGGAAAACAATTAGAAACCCATATAATAAAATCCTTCAAAGGAGACGCAGTCCAATCTCTAGAATCTAACGCTTCATTATTTACAATCACATTACAATTCATTTTTTTTTACTTCACTTATAAATAAAAATATTATATTTTTTGTGGGTATTCCAACCGCACGCACCACTTTACACGCTTGAAATAGTATTTGTAAACGTTGTCTTAGATTTTCGCGATTATTACTCATTGAAATAAAACTATTATAGACTGATTTAAATCGCGTATATTAATCATTTTTATCATCCCGACGTTTCGATCACTTTACAGCGTTCGTGGTCATGGGTAGACTGGTATTTATAAAATTAGCTGTATGTCCTTCTAAATTCCATTTAGTGAATCAAAATTAATGAATAAATTTACTATGTACATAATACATATGTATTTAAACTTATCTACGAACAATGCTATTTTATAGCTTGCCTTGATTTTGTAATTATACCTATAGGTTCAATGTCAAATTGAGTAGATGGTAACTATAATATAATATTAATCTGTGTATTTATTAAAAAAACATTAAGGCTTTATTTTATAATACTAACATAAAATAATTTACACGACTCCGCTCCTGCACGACATAAAATAAACACACAAAAATAAATTTAAATTCATATAGTATTAAAGCTTGTTTTTGAATACTCATTTTTTGCCGTCCAGGAGTCAAGTCGTGTAATGTACATATCCGACCATTTTACGGTAAAACTAGTTATATCATAAATTACACAATAGATTTTTTTTCTTATAATTGATGTAGAAGGTTAATGACCTATTTTAATCCGACTTCAAAAAAGGATTTTTTTTTATTTTCTCCGATTTCCGCTACAAATTAAGTCCCAGATATAAGCTTTATGTGTTCTATAATCGTCGATTAAATTTTCTTTATCACAAATTTGTGTTCTATCGACGTAAGGTTTATGGGCTATCAAGTGACTGAATAGTCTGTGACATTAGTACTTTTGTGACTCTGTGGCATTAGCTTTCAGATCCGGTTCCTAACTTGCTCTCCTTTATATGCATTCAATACGTGAATACAATAAATGTTGTTTCCGGAAAAACATTGTGTGTTTACCAACTTCAAAACATTAGGTACAAAATTCAAAGTTCAACTTTGCATAGCATTCACAAATTACACGTAAACGATAAAGATATTGGAACGCTTTTATAGATTGCACTCGTTGTTGCTCTTTCCAACAGTATATCACGGGTAATAAGGTTTTCATTTATTTAATTTAACTGCTTCCTTTAAATGCCCGTCTGAAAATCTACAAAATCACCCATTTGCAAAACTCCTTCAAAACTTTAGGGAAAAACTACCAAATTACTGTTATAAACAAAATACCAGCTTACTTTTTTGTTCGAAGCGTAGACTCTTTAAAAGTACTATGGTCTATGATATGAGAGTTATCTTATTTTGATAAGATAACTCTCATATCATCGTGTCAAAACGTCAATGTGGCATATAATATAGACTCTGTGGCTCTGAGAAAATCTTAAATTTATGAACCATGGTATGACAAGTTAGAGTGTGACTCAAGAAGTTTTGCAACTGTTATAAATCGTATGAGATTTGGTCATTGCCCTAAACATTTACATAGACTTAAATTAACTTATAATACAAAGTGTTTATATTGTGATTGTGAAGAAACAGACATTAATCATATTATTTTGTATTGTAAATCATTTAGCTTAGACAGATTATTATTAATAGCGGAACTTGTTAATATAGAGGGTTCTGAAAGTTGTATTCCCCGCCATATCCAAGGTTTATTATCCAATTCTATATATTTTAAGTCTATTTATAATTTTGTATGTAAAACTGCTAAAAAATTATAATGTTGTATAATAATTATAATAGATAAGAATAGTAATATTTTAAGAATGGCTTCAAAAGACTGGTATCCAGAGCCGTTAAACAAAATTATTAAAAAAAAAACTTAATCGTATATAAATTGTCAACGATCAATCTTCACCGCAAATATAACTTTTGCCGCGTAAAAAAAACGTGTGTAATTTTTATTATTTGACGTAGAATCATATTGTTATTTTTTGTGTAATTGTGACTTTATAAACACAAAGATGGACTTGCCGGAAAAGATCGAACAACTGTCATTAGAGAGGTAAAATTATTATTCTAAACTTGTAAAATGAAACCACTTAAAGGTGTTTAAACATAATTTAACACTTCTAGTGAAAATGGAATTAAAGGAAAACGTGAAGATTACATAGACTGGAGGGAATATTTTATGGCGATGGCATTTTTAGCAGCTAAAAGAAGCAAAGATCCTAGCTACCAAGTTGGTGCTTGTGTCGTTAACAGAGAAAACAAAATAGTTGGAATTGGGTAAATATTAAAAAAACATATAATTATGGTTGCTGATAAACAATAATATGTTAACCCATGAAAAGTCAAATTCGGAGGTATTCATGTATTTCGTTTCTGTGTCACCTATTTAACATTATTCAAATAAATTTCAAGTCATTTAAACTAAATAAATACGGAAAAAAGTTTCTTAATTTAATGTTCCAAATAACACAATTGAATGTTCTATATTTTGCAATTTCTACAATAATCTCAAATATTTGAAAAACTTATTACGAGATAACACATTACATATATCAATCTGCTTGTAATTCATTATACCTTATGCAAAAATAAAAAAGAGTAGCTGGATATATATGTCTTCACACAATTTTATTAAGAATAGGGTTGACATTTTTAGATGCCATTTTTTAAAATTGAAGTATGTGCGGCTTGACTAAGTATTGCTTATCAGCATCCATATGTATTTCAGTAAAACACAAAATGATTTAACTCGCTTTTATTGGTTACTGCTTTGCTCCTATGAGTCATAGTGTGATCTAATATAGCCTATAATCTTCCTCAATAATGGGCTCACCGCCACTTTTTTCACTGATCAGATCAGTATTTTCAGGTATTACCCACCCTCTACATACAAAGTCACAAACAAGTTTTATCAATTTTTTTTTATGATGTTAGTGTAGTTTTTTTTTTTAATTCAAAAAACAATGTAATAATATATTTGACTGGCAAATTTTATCAGGTTATACAATTTTTTTTACATTGTTTCTTATGACATTTCAAAGGCACTTAAAATATAATTATAATAATTTAGATCCAATTATTAGCTGTGTTGGAAATTTTTAATTTTATGAATACTTCTAAAAATAAGACTATCTTGAAAAACCTTAATCATGTTGAAGAACGGTCGATAGAAAAGGATATAATTTACGAATTACAATATTTATACTTTTGATAACAACTACTAAATAAATCATATATCATTTTATATATTGATTCAAGTAAGCATAACGGCCTGAACATGATTTATGTGGACAGTCATTTTGACATTACTTTATTATTATTATTAAAAATATATATCATATAAGAGAGGGTTGAGTCTATTCAACATGTTTATAGTCATTAATAGGCTAAAAACCAAACTCAAACTCAAAATATACTTTATTCAAATGGGTTTTAACAGCACTTTTGAATCGTCAAGTTACATGTCATATTTTCATTTTCGATTTTTATAAAGCTACCACCGGTTCGGAATGTAGTCTCTACCGAGAAGAACCGGCAAGAAACTCGATAGTAACTCTTTTAAAATCATTTATACATAATGTATTTTTATTACCGTTTATTTATATAAAAATAAAAGGCAATAATCATGAAAAAACAGGTACATTAGGTTTAATTTTCTTTGGGTTTTATCTAATGAGATATTTATTATATTTAAATACAAATTATAAATCATTAAAGATAGGTATCATATTCATTAATTGTTAGTTTTTTTTACCCAACAGCACCATGTTATATTTAAATTTTTGAATTGTGAATCAACCTACACAAACTCAGTATTTATGGCTGTGTAGAATGGTGACAAGAATATTAGTGCTAATAAATTTTAATTCCGTCTTTCTATGAGAAATGGAATTGAAATCCCATTTTAAGATTTTTTCTTTATTTCAGATATAATGGTATGCCATTTGGGTGTGATGATGATAAATTTCCATGGGGAAAAAATACACCATCACCATTAGATAGTAAATTTCTTTATGGTGAGTTGAATTCTTATATTTCATTCATATGTGGATGCTGAGCAATACTATGTCAAGCCACACGGACTTACATTGAGAAAATGGCATCAATAGATGTCGAACCTATTCTTAATAAATTTGTTTGAAGAAGTATATATCCATTTTTTCCTTTATATTTTGATAAAAAGTATAATTGCTTAACAGCAGATAGGCTAGTTAAGACTTTTATCTAATAATTATTTTTCTCAAATACATGATATTATTGCAAAATCCAAAATATGGAACACACTTTAATATTCTAAACATTAGATTGAAATTTTTTCCGTGCTTATTTAGCTCAGATGACTTAAATAGTTTTGACAAATGTTAAATATGAAATGCATTATCAGAATACATCAATATCTCTAAATTTGACTTTTTGTGGGTTATATTATTGCTTATCAGCATCCATGTAATTCACTCAGGGAATGAGCTTACCTTATATTACTCTTCCCATCATCAATCATTCTATTTTTTAAATTAAATAATATTTATTATATGAGCCGAGATGGCCTAGTTATAGAACATCTCAATCTTAATCATTTATCACAGGTTCAGACCCTTGGTAGCACCATTTTGTTTTTATGTACTAAATTTGTGTTCAAATTTATCTAGTGCTCAGCGATGAAAGAAAACTTAGTTCAGAAACCTGCATGTGTCAAGAACTTCTGAGCATATATAACCACCGACCTGCAGAGAAGTGACTAGTAGACAGGCCCGCGCCAAGCCTAATCGGCGCCGTCATGCGACTGTCTAATATGCGCCTTTTTTACCCGACTGCGGGACGCAAAGGAGAATAATGTGTTTATCAGTCTTTATATGTATGCATATATGTATGTACCTTTATGGCGTTATTTAGACCAAACGCGTGGGCCGATTTTGATAAATGTCACGTCGTTTGATTCGTCATAACGGCGCGAATGTCATGAAACGTATAAATATTTAGAAAAATCAAAATGGCCGATTTTAGATACCATTACGTGAGACTTACTCTTTGAGACATAGAACATTAAATAAACTAACAAAACGACAAAATAGATATAAGAAAGCGTTATGCTGGTTTTCTTATATTTAAGTTTTTTTTTATTTGAAAATTCTTTAAGGGTAAGGTTACCTCGCGGGTGTGCTAGTAGATTAAGCATCTTATTTACTTCTTAATAGGGAAGGAATCGTTTGTCCAAAGGGGGACATTTACAGCCAGTTACACTTATAACAATAATGCATTTAAACTTTTAATAATATTTCAGTATGTCATGCAGAAATGAACGCAATATTGAATAAGAATTCAGCAGATGTTAAGGACTGCATTATTTACGTGGGCCTCTTCCCATGTAACGAATGTGCAAAAATAATTATACAGTCCGGAATAACAGAAGTTGTATATTTATCTGACGAAAATTCACATAAACCAATGTATATTGCGTCTAAGAAAATGTTTGATGCAGCGGGTGTAAAATATTGGTAGGTATTGTTAAATGCATTTTTTAGATAAGCTAAGCATTATAAACCTAGATAAAATACATATAAATCTTATCTTTATATACATTAATCAATGTGTGGGTATATTCCCTGTGAACTTCAAAATTGCTTGTAATGAAATTTTTGGGCAATCATCAGACGAGATCACCAGGTGATCGTATAAAGTTTGGTAGCACTTTGATCAACTGAATAGGTTTTTGGCAAGGCATATATGGATTTTGAGAAGCAACACTATGTCAAACCACACATCATCTAAAGATGTCAAACCTATTCTTAAGAAATTTGTTTCGAATAAATAGATATCCATCTGTTCTTTTCTATTTTGATAAAATACATGAAATGAAAAGTAAATTGATATAATAAAAAGATTTATCTACTAATAAGTTTTTCAAAAACATAAGATTATTATATATTGCAAATTATGCAATACATTTCAATCTTCGAAACTAACCATACTTATTTTATCTAGGTGACTTGAAACATTTTTTAATAATGTTAAATATGTGGCTCATTATCAAAATACATAAATTTCTTCAAGTTTCACTTTTTGTGGGTTGATATTATTGATTATCAGCATCCATATATATGTATTATACACTAGTCATATATATATTTTTTTACAGACAAGATATATATTCATAATATTTAAATCATTATACTAAATGACACCTAACTAATGCAAAGTGTACACAAACAAGCTGTAATATTAATGGTCATTACATTTTTTTCTTTGTGTCTTAGTAAATTACCAAAATCTTTTCTTGATCAAATATTTTGTACAGATAAATGTTTAAATAATTGATTATTACCCCTACAGATAACATTCATGACAATGAGGAAAGTAAAATATTAATTAAGATAACTACTAAAATAACCACAGTAGCTTATTTTAAATTTAGATTTAAGTATTCACTAGTTACTTCATACTAAGTGCGTACGTATTTATTTCAAAATAAATATTTGATATTGTGCTTTCTTCTTTTCAGGCAATATATACCGAAACACGAAAAGATTGAAATTAGATTCACTGGGATCAACTGGGAAAACATGACTCCATCGAAATGACATTTATTAATACTTTAGTATATATATTTTTTAATCAACTAAATACTGATATTACTTTGAAAAAGTACTTTTAATATAATTAAAAAAATCAAGACATCACGTATACATTTGTAAGGATATGAAATAAAAGAAATATGTAAATAAATTTGTAAAATAAAATTTTATTACTTTATGTACAAGATGACAGGGGTACAAAATACTCCAATCACACCAAACTAAACAAAAATCAACATGGTTTTTCCGAAGAAACCTAGAAAACATTAAATAGCATGTACCTCCTCTGAGCAGAACAAGAAGGCATTAGTTATTATACATGAAGGGGTCATTTTGTCTCGATTATTTAAATGAAAATAATTTTCAATAATGTAATACATTTACCAAAATGTTCTGCATTCAGTGAAGATATACATTTCACTCAACAAACCGTTTCCTTTCCAAAAGACACACACTGGTTACGAAGATTTGGTGTATTCAATAATAATAATTATTGTCCAAACTTTACACATATCTACAATGAAATTAAAAACAATAAAACCTAAGTCAATTACAGTTATCAAAGTCCATGTTGTCAATCAAATGATTAGGAATTACATTCTACGCCCCAGCAGTCAATAAATTTCAAATCGACAAAGACTTTTTTGGGAATCTAATTTTATTGTACAGTAAAAACTTAATTATAAGTATTATTTACAAAGCGTACCTCAGATTAGTCAATATTGCATGAGGTTCAAGAATTTGCCGCACTATCCTTTACAAAAACCAGCCGTTTATTACAAATCCTAATCACATAATGTTATTCGATTGTCGTTGAACACTGGAGGTTTGTTACTGGAAAAAAAAACGACACGACACCACATTGTTTTTATCATCTCGTCATAAAATACTACCGTTTATTTTGCAGTCTTGACACGAAAAATTACGTTAATGGAGTCGTTTTTCTATTAATATAAAAAAATTAACAATAACAGCAATTTTAAAGCGAATGGGACTTATATCTAAAGAGGAACACGTCGACCCTTTATGTCGTAAAATTAAAATCGATATTAATATGTAGGGGTTTAATACTTTTTATTTTATTAAAATGGAGATTTACAATAGGGACGAATAATAAAAAAAAACTTAATGAGTTGTAAATTGACAGTTTCTCTATCCTTGTTATTAAGAATATTTTATCTATTAATTTAAAACATATGGCTGAAAATAATGTTATTCGAAGAATATTGTTAAAGTTCGAATTATAAAATCACACAAAAAAAAAAATAAGGGCATCGACTTCTATACAAATAACTTGTTCGAAAACAAAAAAAATCGCCTCCACAAATCATTTTCAGTTTTACAAACTGGCCAATTAGTCTTTGTGACACTGATATGACAAAACACCCAAACCATTTTAGCTTATTAGTAAAATTCAATGAGAGACGTTACTATAATAGATGAGTTCAAACGTGCCACCGGACGATCCAATATAAATCGTCAGTAACTAGACAACAACTGAGAATGCACAAAAAAATTTTCTATCGACCAATAAACCAGGTTCCTACTTAAATAGTAAACAGCAACTTTATTATTGCAGTACAATAGCACTGTTCCAACAAAAAAGTACCAAATATACATTTCTCTTAAAGTGAAAAATTTTACATATACACATATTATTCGCAAAAAATTTAAAAAGATATTGCTTTATAATTTACCTATTATGACATACAGTAAATTTTAATTATTTTTTAATTACATTAGTATATTAATTTTTTCTTCATAAATGCACTTGGTACTTTTTCCTAAAACTGCAGAATCAGGGTATGTTCCGAAATGTAATCCAACATGATTGTCAGTTCCAAGCGACCCTGCGTTCACATTCTTTAAACATATAACGTCAAATTGAAATATCAATAACTCGTTTCGGAACACATGTTCCGGAACACGCCTATGTTTCAGAACACATCTATGTTCCGGAACACATCTATGTTTCGGAACACACCAATGTTTCGGAACACACCTACGTTTCAGAACTATACATTACGATCGACCGGTCGATAATAGCCCCCTAGTCCGTTACAATTACCGACGAGTGTTCCCAGCGTAGTGGTATTGAAAAAAATCTATATATTCCAATCGACTCGTCGCTGAGTTTCCTACGCCTTACGAATAGCAGGAAATGATAGGTCGCTAATCAGTTGTCGGCTAGGTTTGTAGGTTGCGGATCGATCGGTCGATAATGAGCCACCACATGTTTACGAATAGGAGTAGACGAGAGGTCACCGCTCAGTTGTCGGCGAGTCAAGTGGGATGCGCATCGACCAACCGATAATGAGCCCCCAGATAGTTACAAATAGCAGATGAGGGTTCCTCGTTTAGATATCGAGGAAGTTAGCGGAATTTTAATCGACTAGTCAATAATGAGCCCCCAGATAATTTTGAGTAGCAGTAGATGAGGGTTCTTCGTTTAGTTGCCAATATTGAGCTCCCAGATACAAGTAGGAGGTGATGGGTCCTCGTTTAGTTATCAGGGAAGTCAACTTGACTCGGACCGACCAGCCGATAATGAGCCCCCAGGTAATTACAAATAGCTGGAGATGAGGGTTCCTCGTTTAATTGTCAAGAAAGTCAACGCGATTTGGATCGACCAGTCAGTAATGAGTTCCCAGATAGTTAAAAGTAGAAGGAGATGAGGTGTCCTCGTTTAGTTGTCGGGGAGGTCGGCGGGGGGCGCTGCGGGCGCGCCGGGCGGCTTGAAGGCGAGCGCGTGCGGGAAGGTCGCGGCACAGGCGTCCACGTAACGCTGAATATCCTGCTCGCAAGGACCAAAATCGCCAGCGCGCAAACTCTCCAACACTTCGACGCAACCCTGAAAATGTTCATGTACTCGTTAACAAAATATATTTATATAGACTATTTTCTTATATTTTCGCGTTTATTACACGTTGGTATAAAAGTATTTTACTGATTTTGTAATAATGTTTGGAGAAAGAACGTTTAATGCCGTGGGTTCGTTTTCTAAACAACTTCAAAAAAAACAACCACAGAATAGACAATAAATACGAAGGGGTCGACTAGATGGAGCCACTGATATAGAAACAGAATATACCTGTATGGACACGTCGGGCAGGTCGAGCCGCGTGGCGAGCGCGAGCGCGTGCTCCGTGCGCTCGGGCTGCAGGCGGCGCAGAGCACGTGCTCCCCACAGCGCGCCGCGCTGCGTGCGCACCGCGGGGCCCGCGATGAACTCCTCCGCCATCGTCAGCGAACTGCGCCCGTTGAACATCTGAAACAAAAGTTGTATTAAAGTAACAGTTTATAAATGGATGCTGATAAGCAATAATATATCAAGCCACAAAAGATCAAATTTGGAGATATTGATGTATTCCGATAATGTGTCGAGTATTCAAAAAAAAAATTAAAACATTTACGGTAAATAAGAACGGAAAATAGTTTCTTAATTTGAGATTTCGAATATTGAAGTGCGTGCCATATTTTGCGATTAACAATAATGGATATATACTTCTTCAAATAATAATTACTACTATAACTTATTACCGTCTTAATGTCCCACACTCCTATCTAATAGCCAGCGAGAAACGAACCCCTGATCTTTAGCACTTAGTACACTGCACTACTGCACCTACCGTCGTGTCTATTGAAATTTAAGTGAACGTCTATTTTTAAATTGTCTATTAAAACCATTTATAAAATTAAAATTAATACAAAGAGTAAAGTAAAACCCTGTAAACATCCTTTCACTTGACAAATGCCTCTTCAACCACTAAGGAGAAAGTTTAGAGCTAAATCCATCACGCTACTCCTCTTTAGGGCGTATATACATATGTCAGAATTTATCCCGGCACATGCTGGTTGCTTCTTGATGTTTTTCTTCACCGCCGAACACGAGATTAATTCAAACACAAATTTAGCACTTGAAAAGTTAACGGTACTAGCCGGGGTTTGAACCCGCGGCCATCGGTTGAGATTGACAAGTTCGAATCACTAAGTCAGCTCTAATCATGACTTCATCTGAACGAATATATCTGATATTCGAACGTTTTTTCTCTTTTATAGGGTATATAATATATGAACATGGCGGTCAATGAATCGGTTTGATCATACAATGGAATAATTCTGATACATTTTTGAAAATTTTACATTAACACAGTGGTCACATAATTCTCGTATTATTTCACTCAACGATGATGAATTATTCATTTCTATACTTTTTCCTATTAATAAAAAGAAATAAAAAGAATGGCTTCAAACAAATATTTATTACGTGCTCGATAGACAAATCTATTAATGTAATGTAATAAAAATCCATTGTGTGAATGATTTAAAAAGAGTACCTATGGAGTTTCTCGCGGTTCTAGAAGAACCTTCTTCTAGGTAGAGACTATATTCCGAACCAGTGGTAGCTTAAAAGAAATCTACAACCAATAGATTCGAAAATACTTTTAAAAGCCTACTTGAATAACGTATATTTTGAATTTAAATATATAGCATAAACTTTTATCAACATACCGACTGTGTCTCCTTATCAATGACAGTGGTCACACCAGTTGGAAGACCAGCCTGCTTCTCATCCAGCCAAGTGCGGAAGCGAAGTAGGCAATCGTGGAGGTGTTCGTTCTGGCTGTCCAGTCGCCACGCTCGTTTTATGCTCTGCAGCATCAGGAGCGGCTTTTCTGAAACGTATAGCGTTCAAATGTTAAGACTACAATGATTATCAAAAACTTGTAGTGTGTTTGTAACCTACGGTATTCATCACTTATAAAACAGTATTAAACAGAACCTGGAACACAACAGTTGTTTCATTAGATTACATCCTCACAAACTCGTGATACAAGAACAGTTCCCTATAAACTTTTTAGGACTTAATTAGACATAAATAGAAGAAAATAAATAGTCAATTTTTACGGAATTTTTAATAATAAATTACACTCTAATTTTATTGCAGAGAGGACGTTAATAAAGTAATGCACTCTGTTCTCCAAATTTGCATGCCTAAATATAACAAGCAGGCAACTGGAGGTGAAGAAGACCAAATCCAAAAGAATAAATCTTTGCTTTTAGGTTCCGTACGAATAGACGAAGCGGGAGTGTCTGGGGTTTAGTGGGTAGTCTGGTACACTCAGTACCAGGAGTCCCACATACCCGCCTGATCTCCCAGGCGGGATGCGTAAAAGCATTCCCCAGAAAAAAAAGGTTCCGTACGAATGGTTGTATCGTGTGTAAAGTACAAGACAAGAATCAATATTTTTTATATCCAGATGCTTTAATTTGATGAAACGGATGGCTGATTAATATTAACTGGGAACAAAATATCTACGTTTATGCAGTTTCTACCATTCGCAAAGCCACATAAAACAATTAAAAGAAAAATTAGCTGTCAATAATATCGCAGGGTTTACTAACGCTAGATGGCGTCACTGTCGTGTCTATAGCTAATATTGAGGAGATCGAACTTACCTTTCCTAAAGTATATTTCGAAGGCCATTAAATGAGTGTCTATTCTATCCGCGGCGAGGGTTCGCAGCGGTTGCAGGAACTTTAGCGCTTGCTCTAATGGATCTTCTGCCTGGAAAATAATTAATTTTATACTTTACTTTTGATTTTGTTATTAAAACTAAATTTAGTTCGCAGGACATAATAAATGTTTTGACTATAAATTGACAACTATTTTATTGTCCTTGAAAAAATGTATGTTTAACTATTATATTGTACACCGATTTTCAACTGTTTCACGTGGTCATTTTTTTTTCATAAATATATTTTTTTTGATTACGCAGGGGAAATTTTCGAAAAGATACCCGATTCCTGGGGGGGAGATATGGTTACGTGGCGATTTATACCCACTAAAACCCCTGCGATGGCTGAGGAACAGCACGGAAATGGAGACGTCTCCGGATCGCTTGCGCATGCGCATCCACTGCCCCTTTTCATAAATATTGTCTATACATATACATGCGAGCCTACAAGATTCAACTATTAAATTTAAAAAAAATAATCGATTCTGCTAACGCTGGGAAAGTGCCCAACACATACTCAGTTGAAACTCTGTATATTTAAATATAAGCTTTGCCGAATTTCATAAAAAAATCATCCAGTGGTTCTGCAGGGTACAAGTACAGACAGACATTGATCATTTCATTATAAAATATTTCATATACACAGGTCACGCCTCAGGGATATTTTATTTTATTTTAGGATCTCCAACAACAGATACACACAAAAAAATTAAAAAAAGAACAATGTTACTGTAGCACAATATATGTGCTCCTTCAATTATAGGAGACCACAGCTTGCTCATATAAATTATTAACATTTTATAAATAGAAATGAAGAAACATAAAATCAATAAATTATCCGATGTGTAAATATTTTATTTACTTATTTCAAATCGCTCCTACAGATTTGCTTAACATGAACTAAATAAAACCTATTAAACTGAGTTCGTTGTACTAATCATATAATTTCCATGAAATATTTCACTATAATTACTAGATATTGAACTGAACTGCATAACATCGTTATCTCTGTGACAGACAGACAGCCCCGGGCCGCTCTCATGAGATTCACGGCACGTTTTATAAGAAACATGCATTGTTAAGTAAAAGTAGGTTACACGTCAACGTTGAAAATTTTAATAATAGGTACTTAATACCTCCGTGTCAAAATATCATAAGGTTTCGGGTTAAAATAATTTGATGCTTTTCTTTATTATATGCTAGTATTCGAACGCACACTACTATCTAATAAGTTCGTCGTAAGTCGTACTTAATATTATAATACCGTGAAAGTAACTCTGTCTGTCAATCTGTTTGTAACAAGGAACGAATGTTAAAGTATTTAATATGGGATGTTTGGACGCTGATAAGCAATAATGTGTCAACCCACAAAAAGTCAAATTTAGAGAAATTGATGTATTTTGATACTCCGTCAACTATTTAACATTATTCAAAAAAAATTGTCATCTAAACTAAATAAGTATGGAAAAAGTTACTTAATTTCATGGTTCGAATTTCAAGTACGTTCCATATTTCGCAATTTATACAGTCATCTCAGATACTTGAAAAGGTTATTACTAGATAACACATTAAATACATAAATCTGTTCTTAATTCGTCATCCCTTTCATCAAAATAGAAAACTAAATATGGATATTTTCTTCAAAGAAATTTATTGACATCTTTAGACGCCATTTTCTCAAAATGAAATCCGTGTGGCTTGACACAGTATTGCTTATCAGCGTCGATTTATCATTCTAAAACGTACAAGTTGTTGTAGTTCCATTTCAAACAATGACTTGAGGCAGTATAGACTAACTTACTCTAGCAAGTTTGTCCGGGACGAGCTCGTCGAGCTGTGGGGCTTCGGGGTCGCCTTGCTCCTGCTGCTGCCTCGCTTTGTGATGCTGTTCGCGTTTCACCTGTAAAACAAATTCGAGATTCGTGTAAGATTATTATTTTTTTTAATGTCATTTCATAATTACAGATCACTAAAAATGAAATAAGTATTGTTATTTCGTAAAATTTACGTGTGTATCCACACATGTTCTATACGACTTCTAAATGGATTTGTTTCTCTTGGGAATAGTACCAGAACATTACTTTTCTCACTTATTGAATAACGAGGACTTTTTTTTTTTAAGAAATCCCGAAAAAAAAAATTGTTTTTGAATAATATGAATAAAACAAATAGGTACATAAAGTTATCGTGGCAGGACCACGCTCTCACAGAAAATCGGCATTAAGTGGCTCATATAGCCACGTACGATGTTTCGTACGATCAGTGAGAGCCGGAAGTCTATTCGTCACCCGAATCCCTTTCAATACCTCTCTCATTGCTATTATGTTGGCAACGCATTTGTGTGTCCTCAGTTATTACAAATATTCACGGGCGAAAGTGATCACTTAAAATCCCAAAGAGGAAGTTCTCAATTCGTACTGTATGTTTTTGTTACCTCACAACTCCGTTTATTTCTTGACCGATTAAAAAAAATGTTTTTCGTTTGAAAGTGTATGCTTTCAGATACTATAGATTCCATAGGACCACTAATTTAATTTTATCGAAATCAGTTCAGTAATTTGGTTTAAAAATCGAAATAACTGGAATATGTGTCTTTCAAGTAAACGAAATTGCGTATTTCGTTTTTCGAAGTCGGTTCCGTTTTTTATAAAGTCTTTGTTATATAAAATAAGATAAAATGGTTTTACCTGAACCTGTGCTGCCAGCGCACTTTCCTGTTCAGCTTTGCGTTTCGCTTTCCTCTGTTTATTTCTGAGTTTCTTAAGTTCTGACGGCGCGAGATTTTCTGCAAACAAAAGAAAACACGAATTAAAAAAAAAAAATGATTTTTTTAATGATAATACCTGCATACCAGCAGGCGGGTCATGTGATGTTACGTTATCATTGCCGCCTATAAACATTTGCAACACCATTGTATTATCCCGGTGGTGCTTGTCTGTATTATTGACAAAATTTAAAAAGAGTTTCTTCCCGGTTCTCCTCAGTAGAATCGTTCCGAACTGATGGTAGCTTCATTATTGATGTAATATTTTTTGTTTTTTCATGTATTGACGATTCAAAAGTGCTCGTGAGAGCCAAGTTGAATAAAGTATTTTTTTAATTTGGATTTTTGTTTCTGTATATGAACTTTACTCGATGGAATATAGCTATAATCTCGCACATTAGCAACAACGTTAATAATTGGTCATAGATCACAGATTATGGCTTATCAGATCGTTCTAGGTGTAAATATATTGATACCATAGAAACGGAAACATACAGCCGGCTGGCGTTGCACTTCAACACGTTTTAAACATAACATAGAAAGAAATATGTCAAAATTAAAGACATAATAAAGAAGGGAATTACTCAAATTAATCATCCTACAATGACATTAAAGAAAGATACAGGTTAGCGCTAATGGAGTTCGGGTGTTCGATCACCGACGACAAAATGATGGTCTGTGTTAGCCTAGTGTTTGTCGTGTTCTGGGTGATTGTGTTTGTGGTGTGTGTTTTCGGACCCCCGACACAGGATCGTGACAAGCTAATAGAGGCCGTTGAGTGCGGGTGCGTTTATATTATAAGACAATCTTAGGAATATTTGATTAATCTATGTAAATTAATATAGAAAATAGCGTAAATTCTCCATCGATAGTTACTTAGGCTTAATATAGGTTTTTTTTTAATTTCTCTCTCTTCATTTTATTTTAAATAGAATTATTTGTTTATATAAGAATGTATTGTATTGAAGTCTAATAGTTAAATTTATTTATTTTACTTTATATGCTTATAATAAAAATAAATAAATATTATATATATATTAGCTTACATAAAAAAATAATTTATTATTAGTAATTATAAAGGTTTAATTCTACATTAAATGAAGATAATTAAAATAAATAATATATTTAAATTACTATTTTTTTATTCTCAGTACAGGATCATCAAACGAATCTTTAAATTGTTTTAATTAAAATCACGTAATGTTTTTCTCACTTCCGTCGATTACCCGCGACCTTCGTACTATAATTTACGCGGAAAATACATCAATTACTAAAGCACAGTAACGATGTGAGGAACGGAGCACATTAAAAACAAGATTTATTTCCACGAGATGAGGATCAGGTCCGCCTCCGGTACAACAATTACAGATAATTCTCACCGCCAACACAAGAATGGCGTAAGTAATATTTTAATCAAAATAAGTTAATAGATCTAATTTCTATTATAAGAAGTGTAAATGCACATGTATGTGCACTTACACTTCGTATATATATCGTTAACATTTGGTGATAGATAAACATACTTGGCACTAAGAAGTTTACACCAAAACACAAATTAGAATTAGTTTTTTTTGTAAAATATTACAATGTTTTACTTAAATTATAATGACAAAATGACGAACTCTGACTGAATTTTAACTAAAACGTCACTTTAACCACTTCTGAATTAAAGTATAATTGACACAAAACTGATAGAACTCATTTTTGTGAAAATGTAACTTAGGTCATTCTCACGTTCGCGGCCTCAATTATAGATGATGATAATTCGCAATATGCATTCCATTATACTAATCCTATTCGATCAGAGTTAACGAATAATTGTGATAATCGCAATGATATTATATAACCTATAGACATGTTATAGGGTCATTGATTTCAACGATCGGAATTCCGATCACTTTGGAAGACGTAACATAGCAACCAGCGACTGTGTATGAAAATCGAGTATTTTTGGCAACAAGACAATTTATGTATGTACGTAACATATATTTATAAAATATAATCGTAGTATTAACACAGATTGAATCGAATGATCTAGTCCACATAATAATCGTCATATAAATAATGCCTGATGTAATATACGATTGATGGAAACTTATGTACAGTATTTTATTATCTCAATCAATGCATATGATGCAAAAAAAAGAAATATATATAATGCCACTTATATAAAAAAGCAGTATATAAAAAAATATTAGGGTATATTAGTAAATCAAACGAATTGTTTGTTCTTTGACGTTCCTTCTATAAAAAAAATTCTTAAATAAATAATACAAAAATTATTAAGCCAAAATATTTGACAAATTTTATTTTGGTAGAACTTAACTTATTTTTTCGACCGGAGACTTTAGTAAAAAAAATATGCACAGATCCTAAGTATATCCCACAAGAATATATACGAATATAAAATAAAGGTGACATAAAAATATCCATAGGTACATACACTCGAAAAACATAACCTACCATCTATAGGAATCGGTTCATGTATAGTTGTTCTATAATAATGTATCTAACGGATAATCGAACCAACGATCTTTATTCAAGCCATATGGGATACGGGACTGAACAGAGCTGCATCAACTGTTAGCCGGGATGACATCAGATCCGGTCGGCGTCGATTGAAGTGGAGCGCACGGCACACGCGTTGAATTATGATTTGATTGTCACACGAGAACGCGATTAAATTATAAAATAGTATTTTTATTTGGATGCTGATAAGCAATAATGTGTCAACCAAGAAAAAGTCAAATTTAAAGGTATTGATGTATTCTGATTATGTATTTATCATTATTCAAAAAGTTTTCAAATCATTTTAACTAAAACACAAACACGTACAAAAAATTCTTAGTTTAATGTTTCGAATTTCAAGTTTTCTATATATTGCAATTTATATAATAATGCCATATATTTGAAAAATATATTATTAGATATATATTTTTATGATAACAATCTGCTTTTAATTCATTATACATTATATCAAAATAGAAAAGTTAAGATGGATATATATGTACGTATTCAAAAAATTGATTAAGAATAGGTTTGACATCTGTAGACGCCATTTTCTCAAAGAGTCCGTCCGTCCGGAGTCCGTGTGGTTTGACGTAGTATTGCTTTTCAGCGTCCATATATACAAAATATGTTTCTATGTTAATTTTCACGGTCAGTTACATGAAGAATGAAGTTTGATACTAATGTTAAAGGTAGCACGTAGTAGGTTGTAATAAGTATAGTAGTAAGTTTTTTATTGTGTACTAACTGACCCGGCGAACTTCGTACCCTACCCACTCGATTCTTTATTTTTATTTTTTATATTACTTAATCTGCTATTCGGGACAACGGGTTGTAATATAAAAAAATAAAAAAGAAAGTTGATAAGTCAACATTTACATTATCTAGAAAAAAAATAAAAATTATAAAACACTTAAAATTCTTTTAATAGTATTACGAATCTTTTGTATGGGAATATAGAACGTCAAGAAATCTATAATAATATATAAAGCTGAAGAGTTTGTTTGATTGTTTGTTTGAACGCGCTAATCTCAGGAACGACTGTTCCGATTTGAAAAATTCTTTCAGTGTTAGATAGCCCATTTATCGAGGAAGGCTATAGGCTATATATTATCACGCTAAGACCAAAAGGAGCGATATATCAGTGACTCCCCTAAAACAGGCGCTATAAATTAATTTCCCGGCGCGAGGATTTATGGGTTAAGATTTTTTTCGTGTTTTTTTTATTATTTTACTTTTTTATAAATAATTTCCAACTGAATATCCACATTTTCTACCTATCATCATCTTTCACGGTGATACCAGAATCTGCTTATTGCTCTAGACCAATTATTGGAAAGTTATTCATTTTTATACAGAGCGGTTGCCATCTGACCTCCGCAACCCCTGAGCGTCAGTAATCATTTAGATTAGAATAATCTCCCTATAGAGAGTAATGGTCATTATTAGATAATTGTGATAACAACCGGGACCAACAAATTTTACGTGCACTCTGATGCATGGTAGGGGGACCCACAGAGACAAATACCCAGACCTCAAAAGAAATATTTATACAAATACAAATATCTGCCCCGAGCGGGAATCGAACCCGTCGGCGGTATAGATACATTCAGTACCACTACTTCAGAACGGTCGTCGATTTCCAACTAAACGTTACGTTTAAATGCGAGCTACCAGATTTGTGCTAAATGATACAAATTATTAGCTAACGTTGCTCTGTTAACGAAATACTTTTCCGTACTTTTATTTAAGATCTTTCGTCACATGCGTTAAACTTATCTTGCTTTTAATGTTAATTTATTTTGCGTTTAATCTCATTTAAAGATTGTCTGGCTGCCGTGTCTGCAATACTTAGTAATAAATTCTACTCTACTTAAACTATGCAATGAAAAAGATTCCGATGCAGTATTGCATCTGTAGACGAAAGAGACCAGAAATACAACTTTTTAAATAAACAATTATAAAGGTTATTCAACTTTTAATTAAGTTCCTTTAAATGAGAGTTTCTACAACTCAATCAGATCACATTCCACATTTAAAAAAAAAAAACAGTTTTTTACTTATAAAATATTTAAATATTTGCGCATCACTGATCAGGCGCTTCGTATCTACTATCCATGGCACGCAACGCACAAGTTTAGCTTACTCTTACCTCGAAATAAACCTTCAAAAACATAACTACTTATAGAATAAACACACAATATCTAAAACATAAAGATTAATTGTTTTATGCGGTGTATCTTGTGTAAGACTCACAGCACCCTTCATTTTAAAGGCCTTAATTTAAATCGAACACACTACGATTCATACGAAAATAACTATTTTTTTAAACATAACATAACACTTATTATATTTAAAAAAACGTAAGATGTACCCAACATATAGACCATAACAATATCCTTGTGAAAAGTCCACGCAACAAAGTCATTGACTCTTCACGATATAATAATCAAACTTCAAAAACACTATGATTAAAAAAATATATAACCACGATCGTTAATAAAACTTTTTTTTAATGAAGCTGAAATCATACACCTACACAAACACGATCAAATGCCTGCGCACGCGCCGGTCGCCGGTGTTTTGCAAACACAATGGAACGATTGAGCCTCATTAAGGTCACTGACCATTGTGGTATTAACTACCACTATTTGCTAATTCTAAAATATAACGACGTATGACAGAGCTAGTTATACATAATTCTAGGCATTTGTCGTACGATTGTAGACTTCTTACAATTACTTTATTACCTACTGCATGTTAATTCACGCTTAGGAATTATTCAATTAACCCCCGACGCAAAAAGAAGGTTGTTGACCGCAGCTCCTAAGTGGATGAATTGATTTAGATGCGCTTTTTTTATTTGAAAGAGGGTTTTCTAGCCATACTTCTTAGACATATTCTACCAAAATCGGTCCATGTCAAGATTATGATCTTTTTTCTCTTCTAAGGTTTTTGTGTCGGGGTTCATTAAACTTTTAATTTGACTTAGTTAAAACGTTTTTAAAATCTTTAGACCCAGCGGGGCTTGAACCTGTACCAATTGATAAATAAAATGGAATAAAATAACTTAAATAATGACTGAGGTTGCGTTATTAAGCTGTATATCCGAGTGTTTGCAATGGTCTAATTATTGAAATTAATCATTGACTTACATATCTATTTTTGCATCTAACGTTTGAATTTTAATAATCAACGTGTGTCTGTGTCAATATTTCAAAGGAGAAGTGATCGACATCTATAATCCTGGATCGTATTAATAGTAAAATATACATATAAATAAAATAACCCATCTTTATACTATAAAGGGTGTCGACTGGGCATGTGTTGGATATTTTACCAGCATTACCAGAATTAATATTTAAAAGTAAATAAACTAAATTGATTTTTTTTTAATTATATTTCACAAATTATGCCTATACGTATATCTGAACAAGTTACGATATTATGCAAGACCCATCGTTAGAATGGATTTTTTTTTTTTTTATTAGGGAAAGTTGTGCCGATTTTTACTTTAAATATAGATTCTTCTAACACTAGTAAAATGCCGCACACATGCCCAGTTAACATCCTGTATATATTTACACAATAAACTTTTCTTTAATTACATTAAACAAAAGTCGAGATATGTTAATGTATCTCGACTTCTTTCAATAAACGAGTGTTTCATTCAATTAAAAAATAAAACAAATTAAAAATATAACTTATTTCAACATAAATATAAACGAACATACTTGAATCACACTATATCCTATACTATAAACTTAATTCAAAGAGCCATGTTTTCGATTACCGCCTGTCGAAACCGGCAACCGAAATAGCAAAGCATTGTTCACGAATCACGTTCGATACACGACTTAATGAGAAACGCGAGCATTCGCAATGCGATTCCGATCATAACACCCACATATAACTTTTAACGAGTCTTATGAGCAACTAAAGGTTTTCCGCGACTTTGCTCGCAAAGTATGGGATCATCACATATTGAATTTCCTTTAACCCTATTTCTGCTTCGCTCCTGAGTCGTAGCGTAATGTAATATAGGCTATGCTTTTCTCGATAAATAAACTATCGAACACAAAAAGAATTTTCAATTCAAACCAGTAGTTCCTGAAATTACCGCGTACAAACAAATAAACTCTTTAGCTTTATAATATTAGTATAGATGAATATTTATAAATTTTGCTCTCATACTTTTATAAAGATTTAAATAAATTGCTTGGCATTGATTAACACCTGAAGGAATTTCGTGTCAGCGCTTTATTTTTGACATTTACAGCTTTCGTAACTTACTAGGACTCTGTTACCATGTTACAGGGTTGTTTTATAATAAGTACGAGAATAAAACTTACAAATGAAATTCTCGCCCTGAAGCCGCTAGTTTTGACTTACTATTAAAACTTTATTCGATATATATATATATATATATATATATATATATATATATATATATTCTTATAAAATATAATTGACATTTATGGAAAATTAGATTTAGGGCTCGATTCTCCATTAAAGAACAGGTTGTTTTCATAGCAACGATCTGTTTACTTAGGAACTGGGTCTGTATTTTCGCGCACCTGCGGATTTGCATCGCGTCCGGTCCGCCTCGGTTATTGTGGACGTTCGGACATTCATTTTTAACCCAATTGCATTATAAAAAGATTAATATTATTAATCACTTTATTATAAACATTATACGAAATAAAATTGTAACGGGGCCGTGTCCTTGCTGAAATATTTTGAAAAATATATTTATATTTTCTTTATAGTAATTAAAAATAAATAAAATAGCTTTCCGAATAAAATATTTGTAAATGTATTTGTTAAAAACCTATTGTAGTAATTTAACTGAACCTTGGCAAAGGCAACATCATTTTTTTTTATAATATACTTAATCAAAAATGCAAACGTAACGTAAATTTCGATTTATATAATTATATTTAAAATATTGTAATTCACTAAACAAGTTAATATAATGAGCTAAAATTTAAAATTAACATTAATAATTAATTACTACGAAAAAAATATTTACCCTACAACCAGTTAATTATTTATTTAAAATTAAAATGTTGTTTACAAATATAAATTATTTATCACACAATTAGCACAAACCATTAGCAAGCATATATACGCGTTACGTTTAAATCGCTGTGTAAAACTGATTAGAACGCCTAAGGTTCATTACTATTATAAAATTGACGTTTTTAAAATTTCTATTGTATCAAGAGAAACCGAAAAAATACTCAAAAGTTACTCTTATTCTAAACTATAATCTAACATGAAAGAAATGTATTATGATCATTTTTGTTTACAAGTACAAAAGGAAAATAATAGCCTGTAAATTCCCACTGCGAAGGCCTCCTCTCTTATTAAGGTCTAGGGTTCAATCTACTACGCTGCTCCACTGCGAGTCGGTTAAACCAGTACCAGAAAATGAGTAAATACAAAATGGTAAATATTTTTGTTTACAATAAACAGTTTCTTCATAGAGCTGTGTGTCACAAATTAATACGTTTCAATAACTACTGAGGTAGTCGACCGTGACCCAAGGACAAAGACTAGTAAACAGCAAAATTTCACCGTAACAGTTTTATAACATACGACACGGAACCTTAAAATTTGATTTCAATAATAATCTCTAAACGAAATCATACTCGCTTCGACAATATCGATAAATAACATCGTATATACGAAGTTTTATAAAATTGAAAGTGTTTTTGTATCGAGGAATTTATTGGTAGATAGGTTGTAGGTACCTACAATTACAATCATTGATAAACTGCATTGTATCAACTTTTAAAACTATTTTTTAATTATCATTTTTTCCTCGAGAATTATCCGGAAGAACCTGACCAGTTTTAAATTCGAAAAATGTCAAAGTTGTTATTTTTAACCGAGATTAAAAAAAGACAATTCATATTCGTTTTTTACTTAAATAACAATATTAACTGGAATAGAAATTTTAGATAACGCTGTGATCTATAATTCAAATAAGAAATAGTTAGATAAAATATGAGCCGTATGAGGTATATAATAAATCACGACAAAGTTGTCCAGTTATATCTTGATTGATTTAATGACCTTTAATTATAACGAAGTTGTTTTTATGTTTTAGAAAAATTTACAAAAATTCTTAAATTGTCAACAGCTATTAAAGCATTTAAGAATTTTTCATTTTATTTTGGCATTGCGTACCCTTTCTAGGACTATGACATCCTAATGTACTTAGATAGAGGCTACAGCTCCAGCTCGTATACGGGCTGGCTCGACCACACTCTTACATCAGACAGGCATTAAGTAGCCAATATAGCTGCGTTTCGTACGGTGAGTGGGAGACCCGGAAGCCTAACCCCCGATCCCAAATTCCTTTTCTAACTTTTGATTCCTTTTCATCTCTTATTCTGCTGAAGCTGCATATGAGTGGCGGCGATCACTTAACATCAGGTGTCAAAGCTGATCGTTTGCGAGCTTTTATATTAAAAAAACATATACATAAACATCCTATCCTCTTATCCTGGATGAAATAAACTACTACGATTTGAAGTAAATGTTTAAAAACTTATAGTCTGCCACGACGAGGCAATTTTAATCGTCCGCGGAAAATTTAAATCCCCCAAACCAGACTATATATAAAACCTAACCTATTTCAACAGACAAAAAAGTAAGTCCGAGAATTATTCCTCGTCCGCGCAGGCCTTAATGTTGTAACAATTATAAAATACAATATACGAATAACGACTGTTAGGCGAGAAACACATTCGTAAGTTTTACTCTTGTAATTGACATAAAATGACTCTGTAATCTGGTAACAGTTACTTAGGTAACCTTACGAAAGATGTTGCTTTTAAAAAAAGGTACTGTAAAGGTAACAACGTAGATGTACAAGGTAAGGGTAAAGCAATGACAAACAACTCATGTAAATCTTTTTGAAAATCTGAGAGTAAAAGTTATAAGTGTAATTTTACGTTTTTTTTTTATTTACTTAAAGGAATATTCGTCGAATTTTAATTTTTAGTGTTTAACTAATTAGGATTAAATCAAAGTATATAGCAAATGGCTTTGTTTTCACAATCACATCGAATTCAATAAGTATTTTAATGTAGTTACCAGCGAATTTACAATTTTCATAACCAAAATATGCAAAAATTTCGATATATTAATTACAACACAAATGTACGCTCGGAATGTCTAGAGGTATGTGTAATAATTAGTTAAATGTAAAAATATTTAGATTTATTATTTATTTAGATTTTGATAATTTAATTAATGATATTCTTTAATCGTCTAATAGAAATACGAATCAAACTTGTATTTTTAATTAACCTATAACGGTCGTATTCTTCTTAAGCAGTTGAAACTACAAAAACAAGAATGAATGAAAAAAGCTAAAAATAATTAAGATGTTTATTTTAATGAAATACATATAAAAATATCGTTTCGAATATTCTAGATAACTCAAAAAACGTAAGGTGTTGTTTACATTTATTCAATTGCTTTGCCAATCAGAAGCAGTGACTATCCTGCTAGTCAAGCATAATAAAATAATAATAAATAAGTCAATACGAGCGGACGCGTTTACGTAACGTCATTGTGCCTTAATCCCAGGTACACGTCGCACACACAAATTG
Source organism: Hypolimnas misippus (assembly GCA_037950945.1). Taxonomy (NCBI): domain Eukaryota; kingdom Metazoa; phylum Arthropoda; class Insecta; order Lepidoptera; family Nymphalidae; genus Hypolimnas; species Hypolimnas misippus. The sequence goes on from JBBEEQ010000014.1 coordinate 8,315,149, forward strand.
CAGCTCTAATTCACCGGTTTCGCAAACCTAATGAAATCGCGGCCCTGGCGTCGGGCGTGCGCCGCGCGCCGGATGCTAGGGACAAACATGTATATTGTCCCGACAGCCGTTTTAACGTTGAAAAACCGATGCAGGCTCCGAAAATATTATATATACGATACGATATCGTACGGTTATATATCGCCGCTCACAAGCTTGTGCAATAAAGTCCATTTTTGAATTAAATGTTCAATATCATTGTTAATAAAAAAAAACAAGATAGATATTTGTAAAATTAATACGTAATAAAAATACATTTTGACATATCGTCGGTGACACTACAAATAATACACTGCATAATGTAAAATCCCCGTAAGACCTTATCTTTATCAACAATATTTTTAATATTTTATTTTGTTTTGTTATATCCCGGACGATATGTGAATGTTACATATGCTGAGTATAATTGTCGTAAGTTATCAATATGACGATTGTTTCTTATAACTTCTAGCTAACATAGCGAAAATTAACTAGATAGATAGAACGATATTTAAAGTACAAAGTAGCTGAAAGATGATTTAATGTGTCATTTTTTATGCTTATTGATTTTTAGAGGTATTTTTCTTTATAATTATAATTGACGACATCGATGGCCTCATAGATGCCCATGCCTTTTTTATTTTCAATTATTTTTTTCTTCATAGTACAATTGTTATAAGTGACAAAATTTGGACGTTTTAAAGACTTTTAGATGTTAACCTCAACACGCTCACATTAAGGATGCAAAATACAATAGTATTCGGATGAATAGCGATCTTAATTTCAAAATGTGTAGGATAGAATTGTAAACATTTATTTTTGATTTTTAAAGTAATATAAATTGCTATAATGATCACGTGTAACCCTCAAACCGAACTTTATAAATATGATTACAAATAATACATTTTAACATTAATTAATAACATAATGTAAAACGATCGGTCAGTTAATTTAAATTAAAACAAGATATTTTTGTAACATCATAGTAATAATTCTTAACAAGATCATTAATTAAAAGTTGTATAACATCAATATCATTTACAGATTTAAAAAAATAATAATAGCAGTTTGATAAAAATCTATACAAAATAATAAAATTGAAGTGTCTGTTTGTAACTTTAAATTACAACAGCTTCTAACTACATGCATGTGAAAGTACACATGAAATAAATACGGTACTTACACCACACATTTTTTAAAATTTTGTCTGCCTGTCTGTCTATCTGTCTGTTTGTTCCGGCTAATCTCTGTAACGGCTGTACCGATTTCGACGGAAATTTCACTTACAGGTAGCTAATGTTATAAGGAGTAACTTAAGCTACTTTTATTTTTAAAATTTTATTTGTTTTAATTAATAAATAATAAAAAAGGTAACGCGAAAACAAAATCAAAACTGATGAAATAGTTATAAATCAATAATAAACTAACAATATCAGATTTAAGTGGGGAAGTAATATAATTTTTCCTCAAATTAACACGGGCGAAACTGCATCGCGGAGCTAGTAAGAAATATATCTAACAGAAGGACATTCAGTGGGTATACCTACAGAATAGATGTGAACGAAATTCAGTGACCCGTTTAATTAAAGTCTTGTTTTGTCCATGTTTATATAATCCAGCGCAGCTAAATAACGAAACAGATTTAGATAATTGCTCCGATAAAAGAATTAAATGACAGTTCTGCATAAAAGGTTTTATTTATACGGACATTATAATTATGATTTATATATTGTTGCTAATTTTCTGCTAATTATGTTATGTTATTCATAAATAGCAGAAAATTATTAAATGAAATATTATATATATCTTATATCGTACCTACGCTTTATCAAGTCGAAGCTTTAGATGTATTGCGTTATGAAATATTCAGTATTTTTCAATTTTTGCGTACAATTTATTATTATTATGGTAGCTTCAAAAAAAATCTATCACCAACGAACATGTAACTTGAACATTCGAAAGTGCTTTAAAAAGCCTATTTGAATGAAGTATATTTTGAATTTGAATTTATCGTAGTAGTGCATTTTTATAATACAACAGACACCTTTTTTTAAAATTGGCTGTTATCTTAATCGGTAAACACTGTTAATAATATTGCATATGTATTTATTGGTGCAATTATGTACATTGATTTACAATAAATAAATTTGTAAGTCAATGCCTATTATACTTAAATAGCTTTAATATCTACGCGTCTGCCTGTCTATATGTATATTTTGACATTTAGAATAGAGATATTTAGGAAATGACGTAGGTAACATAAAATAATAACCCGCGGATTAACACTACTTTCTACAATTAAATATACTTATGCTCTTAGTCGAATTTAAATTGTACCATCCTTCGTACAAGCGTTACAAATACATATAAAAATCGACTTGATAAAAACGACTGACTTTGTGCGATTCATGAGACACAACAATATCAAAGTCGCATACAATCAAAGATATTATTATTCTCTAGGTATTTGTGGCACAGACGAATTAAGAAACAGGTGCAGTCGGTGCAGCAATTGCGAAATTTAGCATTCGCAAACACGTCTAGGCGTTCTAAAATACTTAACAAGTACAAAGGCCCCAAAAGCCGTTCGGAAATTATAAAACGCGCGCAACACGATCAGAATTTAATACACAATGCTAGCCCTGACAACGCCCTAGTGTCGCAACGTCGAAACTGAACCGGGCTAGTTATTGGTCTATCAAGTTTCCCGTTTACTATGCGAATGGACGGGTCGTTTTGGAGTAAACGCGAACGATTTCTAGAATGTTTCAATTTAAAACCGAGGCTGGTGGAAATTTTGCGGTCGACAAAAGGTAAATTGTTATACACAATGAGTGAGATGTTACCGCAATGCGCATTTACAATAGTTATCAAGTTGGTCAATTGAAATTGATCCAAAGTATAAACTATATAACTATATATTGAATTCATCTCACTGGTTAGGAGCTTACGCAAAATATTGATGAACAAGATAATTGTAGTAGATGAGCTTATCGGAGAATTTCATCAGAAATTCTAAAATGAATATTTATGACTATATTTATCAGAATACTTATTTCTGATTTTGAATTGCTGTCAGACGAAAGAACATCACTCAACGAGTGATTTTGAGCATGTAAGCAAGACGATATTTCAGCATCTCTTAATTACTACTCAATCGTGAACAAGCGTGACATTTTGTACCTTTACATAATATACATACACATTACGAGAGCAGTGACCCGTGATAAAGTCTACTTCTATAATCGGAAATTATTCAATTCATCGGACGATATTAGTAAAAGACGAAAACCGATTTTTAATTCAGAACATATGTAACCTTCGTTTTTCAACTGTACCGACGGACGAAAAGCTCTTACTCGGGCAAACGTGCCCCAGATATTTATCAGTTAGCCTTACGCAAGGAGCACGTTCGGGCATATGCGACCGTCTTTATCACAGAACTGATGACTTGCATCGCGCATCGCTCGATAGATTGCGACATGCGCACGCGCCGATATGAATTAATTATTCGTTACACTACACCTGCCCGTTGCATTCGACGATGATCTTAAATGTTATTAATGATGTCATAACGCACGATATAATGGCTGGTTAAATACGTCTTATGCAATGCTTTGTTTGTGATTGAAAAAGCTTGTAGCGCAATCTGGACTGTTATCATCAATGCGATTAATTCATGTATATTTATGGTCAGACTAACACAAATATGCGAAATTCCACACAAAGTAAGGCGTACCTAAATAGTAGCCTTTAAATAGAGAGAAAATATAGATTTAATATTTCATAACTTAAATTTGTAGAATTTTATTATTTTAGATACGGGCTTTCGTAGAATTCTCATGAGTATCAACTTCGAATGTATATACAAAACATTCCATATCTTCGATTCACGTCTAGCTCAAATGACGCAATTCGATCCCATTATTAGATCTTAAATAAAATCTCGCATTAAGACATTAACTTAACATCCTATTTAATGGTGGAAAGATTAATGATAAACCGTAGCGATGACGAAATCGGACCACCTGCCGGTAACAATGCTATTCTTTTATTAATAACAGTCGATTACGATCGATTTCAGAGATACGAGTTTGTATTATTTGTATTAAATTTTAGCCATATTATAGGCATACATACTTTATGATACATTAATTAAATTTAAATATAATCGTAATTACTATTAATGTCAATTATTACGCCGACGATACATGTATAGTACTAGATTTTCACTACTTACATTTAAAATAAAAATCAGATTTTTGCAATTAAATCCGGCAGTTAATATATAGATAATATTTTAGATTTAAAATTAAAAAAAAAAACTAAAATAATTTCATAGTATCAGTCCATTTCATCGGAGTTTTTCTTACAAATGCCGAACAATTATCTTATTTATTCCTACAATTAGTATATACTCGTAAACAAAAGCTGCAGTAAGCTTAAGTTTGATACTCTTCTCCTTAAAAGAAGAAATCTCATGACCCATGGACATTACATCTTATAAAATCATGTCTAAAATTTTGTTACGAGAGATTAATATTTAAACCCCCTCGTCAGACAACGGGCTCAAGGTATTCTGCCAATTAAGACATATGTTAAATTACCTGTCGTACCCAACTTTTTGATTTGACACTTATAAATGGTTAGGGCCAAATAGGCAATTAACAGGTTAATAAACGGCTAAATCTATTTCTCATAATATTTAATATACTACATACCATAAATCATAAGGTATTCAGTCGCAGAGGTTCTTTTACTGATACAAAAGTCGTTAACATTTAATACATAGATAGAAATATATTTGATACGTTTAAAAATATATTAAGTTAATTATGGCCCTAGCTAGCTTTGCCGATAAGTATATCGCGATGCCCATGCACTTACAAAATTATTAAAAAAAAAAATTATGTCCGGCTATAACTTAGAAAGTATACAAAATCCAAACATTTCTAAAAAAAAATCCCGAACATTTTACGGCTTTATATTTTACAGATATACAAGAAACTACAAAGAGAATTTAATTTTATATTTTGAATATACAGAATGTCAATTTTTCATGCATGGATTCATTTTATTCTTATACATGTAAACAGTAACGTTATAATATTTAATATATTAATTCTAATAACACGAATAATCACAAACGACATTGAATAGTTCGTGACATATCCATCAAAGTGTCGCACAAGATCGAACCCACTTCCGCTTATCAGATCCTACCGGATATTTCCGCGTTGACATAATCCTATCCATCCATCCTATCCGCTATGACCTTTCGAATGAACGCGCCTTGAAGCATTACTTCGAAAGGGTGACTATGAGTCAGTGACATAGCAAAATGACTTGAACTCGTGCGCCGAGCGAATATATGATAATATCATTTATTTTAAATATTAACTGCATTTGTATTGCATATGAAATAACGGGTTAGGTTGAATACAATAGGTCGTTACAGCCTTACCTATTTTAAAAGTAATTTTAAATTGTACCTATTATTATATTCTATATTATAAGTGAGGAGTTCTTGTCTACCAATAATTTTGTTCTCGGAAACTGTTCAAACGATTTTACTAAAATGGAGTATGTATATAATTTTTACCTTCTAAGTTTTTTTAAGATAACTAAAATCTTCAAGGAAATTCTTCAAGGTGTATTTACGAAAAAAAGGACAAGCGAAGCGAGTACTGTATCGTTAATTACTAGAAACTTGCGATATTAAGACTTCTCAGCTTCGGCTAATGTATGTATATAGTATACGTATTTACGATTATATGTATAGGCAAGATATAGAACTAAAACGAAGAAATGAAATCAATTAGAAAAAGACAAAACTCAGTTTATAGACCATGAAACAATTTAATTACCAGTTTCAAACAAATTTGAAAACAAAAGATTCCTGACGTCCTAAAAATCAAACTGTTTTGCAAAACCAAACAAACAATATAGCTTTTGCCTGAGTTTTTAGGATGATTCGAAATTTTTGTTACAAGACACAGACAACAAGAATTTAAAAAAATACTAATCTCAAAAAAATCACAGACTAAATATTTACAACTTTTAAATGACTCAATTATAAAATATCTGCTTTCTCCGGTCAAGGGCGAGCGCGATCATATCGTAACGTGTTTCTTTCTCAGACTTTCCCGCCGTCGTCCGACTGTATCGCAATATTAAGTTTAGTAGGTATTCTAACGACACAGAGCAATCAAAACCGAACAATTTCCGCAATTGCAACAACGCATTCTTTAAACAGTGGATTGAAAACTGGGTGACGAATCTAATACCTTTAATGTAATACTCGATGTTGTTGCTGTTACGGATGTTAGAAAAACAGTTGCTTTTTGCTGTTTACTTTTTTTCGTAATGTAATGAATTTACCGCTTCAATTGAACATTGAAAAAAAGCATCTTTTAATGTCGTATCGATGTGATTACGCAGCATATTTCACATATACAAATCATATGTTAATACATTTTTCTTTTTTATATACTCATATTATAAATATTTTTTTATGATTTTATCTATCATAACATGGGTTTTGTGATAAGTACTGATGTCATATAGTGGGTAAGATGCAACAACTAAAGAAAAAACTTCATATCGGAATAAGGGAGCCTATGTCTAACTCTATACTAATATAAAGAGAGAGAGCTTAATTTGTATATGCGAAGTAAACTCAAGAACCACTGAACCTATTTAGAAAAATGTGGTACCATTTGAATGGTACATTATTTCAGATGATCATAGACTATATTTTATGTATATAAGCATTTGTTAAAAAAAACTACATTGACGCGAGTTAATCGAGAAACAGCGAGTCCAGGATATAAACAACCTCCTTTTCGAATTACAATACTATTTTAATACTTACATATTAAAATAATATCTTTGGCATTGACGGTTGTTATTACTGCACTCCTTGTGATACATATGAATTAATATAAAGTATAGAATTATTCTAACAAACGATTCCAGTATTGAATCATCGTGCTAATGGCACGGCCATATTGAGAGTTCGCTTTACAATCACGATGATTTGATCGAATATAATGTATGTAATTATACCTCCTGCCTCATGACAAATGACTCGCGCTAATAGCTTTTGTAATCTAATGCCGGGATATTTTAATTAAACTATTGAATTAAATCAACTTTAATACGTTCGGGAATTTTAAATACGTTATTAGCGCATTGGTGTTTTTCTAGTGCCTTATGAGATCACTAATTGGAAATTAAGTCTTTGTTTCTTAGAACATAGTATTATATAGTTAAATAAAAATGTTATTAAAGATTATTATTATTATTGTATGTGACTGTAATGCTTTCGAAGTATTTTATTTGTTTTTACATTAATAAATAGAGAACCTATTTTACATATTATGGTACTATTTAAAAAGTCGATTATTCTTAATTGTTAGTCTATATTTCATATATAATGTGCATATTATTTAAAAACGAAACCTACATTAAATCTGCTAAATAAAGCTAGTATTGAAGGATAATGGCATACCACACAGAATAAGAATACTTAAATGTGTATTATAAATCTGATTGTGTGTATACCGATGGTGTATCTTACGAATACATAAATAAATAAATAAATAAGTGATAAAAGGATATTATAAAATAAAATAATAAAAAATTTTTCAACCAAGTATCTGAAATCCCGCGGCGCTTTGAATCACGATATAAATATAATTTTGAAATTACAACATCAAAACTGAAACTACACCAATCGGGCACACATGCTATGTGCATAAAAATTTTCAATAAATTGCCGGATGTATTTAAGCAAAATATAAACGAACCAAGCTACCCAAATAAGTTAAAAGAAATTCTTAAAAAAAATGCTATTACACACTCGAGGAATATCTGACAGATAAAATTGTGATATGACGTCCGTCTCTCAAACATTTGCTACGCCCTAGCAGGGTTTATTTCATGTAAACCAAAGTTTAATTGTATGTGTGAGCATGAAATTGCAAATAAAATAAATAAATAAATAAAAAAAATATTATTGAATCCGAAGACAAAATTATTCAACCATCATCCCATGGAAAATATCAAATTCGTTAGTATGTAATAATAAATTGTTAGATTTTCTAGTTACGAATGTTACCATAGACCTGGTAGGTAAATGGTTTTGGAATTTGTTTTTTTGTTTTCTTTTTTTTTGCCTTTTGTAGTAGTGTTGTCTTTTTTTTTTGTTTATTTTTTTTTTATTGTCATCTATATTTAATTTTAACCTTCTTATATACATACAAAAGTATGACAGATAATGGTGCTGCGTGTACGTCAGATAGTGATAGCTATTATTCTATGTCCATAACGTCTGATGATAGCTTTCATAGTGCTTCGTTGCCCTTAAATACTTTACTTAATAGAAAATTTTGTAGTTTACATAAAAATTTTAATGTCATCCACATCAATGCACAAAGCATCCCCGCGCATTATTCTGATTTTTTGGCCTCTTTTGACGTGACGAATATTCATGCTATATTAGTGTCTGAGACGTTTTTAAAACCTTCCTTACCCTCTACTTCCTTCTCACTTCCGGGTTTTCACTTAATACGTAATGACCGAGTTGGCAAGGGTGGGGGTGGGGTAGCCATATATTTACGAAGTCACATTCCTTTTTCTATATTACATAAATCTCCTCCTGAGTATTCGGAGTCACCTGAAGATATATTTTTGGAAGTGTTATTTGGTAACGTAAAGGTACTTCTAGGTGTTTTTTATTCGCCATCACTTCATATAGATTACTTCCAAAATTTCGAAAATTTATTGGAAACTTACGTGCCTAATGTCGATCATACTATACTAATGGGTGACTTCAATACATGTATAGTTAAAAATGACTCTCGTGCTAAGCTTTTGAAAAATATAGTCACTAGCTCCAACCTTACTTTGCTGCAAACAAATCCTACTCATTTTTTCCCAAATTGCTCTCCTTCTCTCCTTGACCTAATGATTGTTTCCTCACCAGAACTTGTCGCCGAGCATGGTCAGTTCCCAGCTGATGCTTTTTCTTATCATGACCTTGTTTACATGTCATATAAAATCCGCCCTCCAAAGGTTAAGCCAACTGTGGTAATGCGTCGTAGTTTCAAAAAGTTCAACAATGACAATTTTATGCGGGATTTAAACTCAATCGACTGGAGCGCAGTCTTTGATGCTCAAACGATTGATGAGAAGCTCTGCATTTTTAACTCCCTTCTAATTGAGCTTTTTGATCTACACGCTCCTCTTAGACCAATTAGACTGAAACATCTTCCTGCACCCTGGCTAACCGAGGAGATTAAAGTGGTCATGACAAAGCGAAATAACGCTAAAAGTAAATATAAATCCACACCAACCGAGCATAATCTCAGTAGATACAAGCGACTCCGTAATCAATGTAACAAGATGTGCAGAGATGCTCAAAGGAGATACATTCACTCGTCAGTTGAAAATAAGGATGCATCTAAAGTGTGGACTTTCCTAAATTCGCTGGGAATTGGCAGATCGAAGACAAGTATTCCTCATCATTTAGATTTAAACACTCTAAATGATAATTTTTCCAAATTTCCCTCCGGTAATCCTAATAAATCTAATACTATCTCTTCCCTTAGTGCACGCTTAAGACCTGATTTCCCTCCGTTCTATTTTGCTTCTGTTACTGCCAGTGACGTTAAAAAACTAATGTCTTCCATTTCGTCAGATGCAGTTGGCAGTGATGGTATAAGCCGTAAAATGGTAGCAATGGTTTTAAACGAAATTGTGCATGTACTCTGTCATATTTTTAACTTTTCTCTTTCATCTAAAACTTTCCCCAATGTTTGGCGCACTGCTCATATTATTCCTATCCCTAAGATATCTAATCCTACGTCACTCTTACACTATCGCCCTATTTCTATCCTTCCCTTCTTGTCTAAAATTCTTGAACGTATTGTCCATTCTCAACTTTCCCTATTTCTATCACAAAATCACATCCTGAGTTCATTCCAGTCTGGCTTTCGAGTTGGACACAGCACTGTGACGGCACTCACGAAGGTTCTTGATGATATCCGTTTTGGAATGGACCAGAAACATGTCACCATCTTAGCATTATTAGATTTTAGTAATGCGTTCAATACCGTTGACTATGACATTCTCCTAGCGGTTCTAAAATCTATAAACGTATCTACGGATGCTTTAGACTGGTTTCAATCCTATTTGTATGGACGACAACAACGTATCCATAGCGGAGAACGATTTTCTTCGTACTGTCGTCTCAGTGCTGGAGTGCCTCAGGGTAGTGTGCTATCTCCACTCCTGTTTTCCATTTTTATCAATAGTCTTACTGAACTCCTCACTCTTTCTTTTCATCTTTATGCTGACGACTTACAAATTTATTTGACTACCCCAGTTGAGAACATTTCTGAAGCGGTAGGTAAATTAAACACCAACCTAAACATTATTACCAATTGGAGTAAGTCATTTGGTTTGTATGTCAATGCAAATAAATCGCAACTTTGTATTGTAGGTACCACTAAACAGCTATCCAAAATTGACTACGCTGGCTTACCGATTGTTGTTTTCAACGACTCGGTATTACCTTACAGCGACGCTGTTAAAAATCTAGGCGTCATTATGGATAGATCTCTTTCGTGGCGACCTCACGTAGCTGAAATAAGTCGCAAAATTTTTTCAACAATACACTCGTTAAAAAGATGGAAAAACTTCTTACCTATTAAAACCAAAATAACTCTTGCCAATACTCTTCTCCTTCCAATTTTGGATTACGCGGACTCCTGTTATCCTGATTTAACGGAGGACCTGATTTATAAACTAGAACGACTACAGAACCTATGTATCCGTTTTATTTTTGGACTCAAAAAATACGATCATGTATCTCAGTATCGATCTGAACTCCGATGGCTCCGAGTAAAGCATCGCCGCAACTTACACGTCCTTTCGCTCCTTTATTCCACACTATTTCATCCTTGCTCCCCGTCCTATTTGAAAGAACGTTTTTCCTTCCTTGGTAACCCTACTCTTCACCTTAATCTTCGCTCTCAGAGTGATAATAAATTAAGCATACCTTCGTGTAACTCCCATTCCTACATGAATTCGTTCACGGCAAAGGCGGTTAGATTGTGGAATGCACTACCAACTCAAGTCCGTCAGTCTCCAACACTTCGGTTATTCAAAACCCGTGTTAAATTGCATTACCTGACAATAAATTAAACCTCCTCTAACTCTTTCACTACTAGCAGCTAAGTATGCTCGCACCTATCTGTTGTATTACCTATTGTATTTTGTATGTATGTATATTTTTAATTTGTTAATGCACTAGCCCACTATGTTTTGTAAGTCTCTTTCGGTAGGGTTGCCTGGAAGAGATCACTACTTAGTGATAAGGCCGCCCTTTGCATACTTTTGTAGTGATTTTGATTTTAAGCTTTTTCTTGTATTTTGTTTATTTTCTGTGTGCAATAAAGCTGTTATTATTATTATTATTATTATTATTATTCGTTTTACATTTTACGGGAGTAGTAGTAGAGAGTAATATACGCGATTTAAATCCGTTTAAAATAGTTTTATTTCAACGACAAGTTTGTCTCTAAAAATGTTATCAATTCGGTACATTACAACAAGGTTCTTCTCTTACACACATTATTTGGATGCTGATAAGCAAAACTGTGTCAAGCCACACGGACTCCATTTTTAGAAAATGTCGTCTAAAGATGTCAAACCTATACTTAATAAATTTGTTTGAAGGCGTGTTTATCCATATTTTCTTTTATATTTTGATATAAGCTATAATGAATTAAAAGCAGTTAGAAATATTTAATATATTATCTAATAAAAGGTTTTTTAAATATATGAGATTACTGTATAAATTACAAAATATTGAAGGAGCTTGAACTTCGAAACAATTACTTAAGAAACTTTTTCCCATACTTATTTAGTTTATATGACTTTATTTTTTTATTGAATAATGTTAAATAGGTGATGCAGGACCAAAATACATCAATATCCCCTAAATTCACTTTTTGTGGGTTGACACATTATTGCCTATCAGCATCCATTTATATTGCATTCCTGAAAAAAATACGTTATTACTCAATGACCTAATCACATATTTATTGCATTAAAAAAACAATCTTCCGTGATTGAGAAAAATTATAAAACATACTGTATCACGTCTATTTCTAATAGCGACATATACATATTAAACTGTCATGTTCCTGTCGCCCTTGATCGCGAAGCAAACAGGTTCCTTAGAGAGCCGACCGAGGTAAATATAGATCGGCGTCGACAGGGAAAGTGTCTTTCCTTTCGTTGTACGAGTTTCACTTGAAAAGTAACGCGACGAAACCGAAATGAAAATCTTGTATGGAATCTTTTTAATTGACGGAAACCTCTCGAAGTTCGTAATAGACAGATGTATCAAGCTTGTTAGTTCACTTTGGTAACGACAAAATTTACCAGGATGGTTAAAAAATTCAACCGAACATTCAAAACAAACATGAATTATTCACTAGTGTCTTTTAACGTTAAACTTTAGACATGCTTGGTATCACTATTTAGTTAAAAAAAAACCTCATCGAAATTAAAGCCTAATTTTTAAGTAAAATTATAAGGCGTTTACAAAGACTTTTGACCTTAAATGCACATAGGTACTCAGTTTCTTCGTGGGAGAAAATAAATTCATGCTTTACTATAGCAGCATTCAAAGTTCTAATACCGAATGATTTATCATTTTTATTATGGTAGAGTCTAGCTTTAACATACTGACGACTGCTCATATACAGGGTGGCTCGATCGAGACAGTACCTCAATTCTCTGCAAAAGATCAGCGTAATTAACATAGCTGTGTTTCGATCGATAAGTGAAAAAGCTGAAAGTCTAAACCCTTCCCCCAATTCTTTCTTTACGCCTTGTTTCATTCATCTCACAATTCTTTGAACGCATTTGTGGTGCAGCAAATTTTCATTAGCGGTGGTGATCACTATATAAACCGCCTGCGTGTTTGCCAGGATTTTTATAAAAAAAAGTTACTTCGAACCTCAGAAAAACCCTTTATTTATGCTATCTCTATTATTTTCATAAAGGCGAATTATAAATTCGTAATAATTGATAACGGTTTCAGACCACGCATAGCGATAACAATCTGACCTCAGCAAACTATTTAGAATTGCACCAATAAGTTGTTAAATCTATTGCTCGTTCGTTGTATCGTAAAGAAAAATTGAGTATTCACCTCGGAGCCGTCCAAGGCAAAATAATTCTATTCATAGCTGTATCCAGCTAGCTAATAGATAAATTTTTGTACTAATTTGGACAATATTCACGTCGCACGTGTATTTCGCCGAGCGACCTCATTCTCATAAGGTATGATACACGTAAATTTTCGTGTTTACAAACAACTAAAGCGCAGAAAGAGTACGTGTCAATTATAAAGACAAAGTCGAAATCGTCAAGCCTTCATTTTGGAACGTCTGCGATGTGCTGAAATCATTTAAAAAATATATTGTATTTTAAGAAATATGTCATGGGCATTTTTTTTTAAATAGATGGAGAACTAAGAGCTAGAGCTAGCAATGAATAAAAAATTTTAAAGCATGATTTAATTAAAAGTATTTTGATACATTTTCCTTATTATGGTCTAAAAACAATGCAGAGTAATAATGTGACTGTCTGGCTGTGCCTACCAGCCGCACACGGTCTCGATTTGATAATTTACAAAATATAGCATGCTGAAATTACATCTTTTTTGAAATAACTCTTTACTCGATAAATACAATAACTAAGACTTAAAAAATAACCGACTTTAAAAATATATGCAGTTTTGTCGTCGCATAAAACTCATTTCTATAATCATAAAAATTCAATACTATTTTCATTAAACATCAAATAGTAATTATACAGGTATCATTAATACGATTAAATTACTAATACGATCATGTAGTCCTTAATAATTTGTAAAAATGTTACGCTCTAACTAAATGACTCATCAGGGTATCTCTAGAATCTTTTATAATATAGTATTTAAAAGCTTGGTATTTGGCATACCAAACAAATCTCGCTATTGTGTGCTCGCTAAAAGGAATATTTGAAAACGTATATAATATTTCCATGAGTCATCAACATAATAGGGGAAATCCGTTCGTTAAGTCATTCCAAAATATTCAAAATACAAAACAAAAATGTCTTCTGCACTGTATTATGCACTTAAATGACTTATAATAATAATTATTATAAGCCGCCAAAAATAATTCAAAATAAACACATAATTCCTGCAAAAACTATGTTTTTACTTAACTTACCTACACAAATAAACCGCAGACGCGCCGAACAATTTTTAACCACATTTGAAACAGTTCCATTTGAGTAATGCATTGATTACATTTAAGGAAAAGTCTTCCATGTATAAATAAGACAAAAGTTATGAAATAAAACTATATCTGGACGCTGATAAGCAATACTATGCTAAGTCACAAGGATTTCATGTTGAGAAAAGTGCGTCTAAAGATGTCAAACCTATTCTTAATAAATTTGTTTGAAGAAGTACATATACATCGTTTCTTTTCTATTTTGATAACAGGTATACTCATTTGAAAGTAGATTGGAATAGTTAAATATTTTATTTATTATTTATTATTGAAATTCGAAACATTAAATTAAGAATTTTTTTTCCGTACTTATTTATTTTAGATAACTTTAACATTTTTTTAAATAATGATAAATACCTATATATGCATTATCAGAATACATAAATATATCCGAATTTGACATTTTTTGGGTTGACACATTATTGCTTATCAGGATCCATCTATAATTTTAACATTCTGGCTCCCTAGAATAAAGCAAGTAAAATTAATACTTAAGGTTTGACGGGCTAAGATCAAATATCCAAAACGATTCCGAACTTCGATTTACTCATGTCAGATTTAAGATAGAATTACGATAACTACAATATTCCGAACGCAACATCAAACAAAATTTGAATACGCATTGTCATTTGACGATTATTTATCAATCGAAGTATTTACGATCATGCCACAGCAAAATGATTTATATAAAACATTCTATCGAGAAGATCGTCATTCGAGGGCACTTGAACAGTTTGACAGTTGAAGAATTAATTCAATTCAAGACCGAGTGAATGATATTAATTGGAACAAACCGATTTTCGATGGTCACATTTTGACTTACCAAATGCCATATCATTCGGTCTAATTGCGAACGAGGGTAATTAATGTCAATTGGGAAAACTTTGACGGATAATTGTAAATTGCGGATTAGTCGGTTGTTAATAGGAAAAAAGGTTATTAGGCCATAATTCCTGATATTATGATAATAATGTAAAATGCTACATTAAATAGTCAGATAGAAAGTATTTTAAAGCATCTTAAGACATCTCAAACATGGGCAGGATTCAGCTCACGCGTGTCATGCGCCAATTTCAAGTGTTGTTATCTTTGGCACAAAACCAATATTTGGAAAACGGTCAGGGAAAAAAGAAAGTAGGATTTAGTTTGTAACAATTGGATGCTGATAAGCAACAAAAAATAAAATTCGGAGATATTAATGTATTTTGATAATGCGTCACCTATTAAATATTATTAAAAATAATTTCATGTTTTCTAAAGTAAATTAGTATAGAAAAAAGTTACTTAATTTAACGTCTCGAATTTCAAGTACGTTCAAATGCTATTTATACGATAATCTCAAATATTTGAAGAACTTATCTTTAGATCACACAATAAACATATCAACCTGCTTTTAATTCATTATACCTTTTATTTAAAAAGAAAAGAACAGATGGATATATACGTCTTCAAATACATTGATTAAGCACAGTTCTGACATCTTTAGACGCCATTTTCTCGAAATGAAGTCATGTGGCTTGACGTGACGTGGTCCAGGTGTAGTGTTTACAACGTCCAATTATATATGAATATTATATATGTATATGTATACGCTCATGAATGTTGTCACCAGATTACCAATCACTTTGAATTTGTTTGACAAAGTTACCTAGCAAGGATCTAACGACTGAGTATGACAAACGAGTTTCTTTGAGCCAACAAGATAATTGACAAACTTGACAATGTTAAAAATCGGTACAGATTTTTAAATAATATGAAGGTACCAGGTATAGTAAAATAATATTGGTATTTGTTTAATTTGACACGAGTATTAACTTTGTAATATTAAAAAGAGTCACAATTTCCACGACTGCGATTCGAAATACTTTTGAAAGCGCAGTTTAATACAAGATTTTCGACCAGATATTCGGATGCAACTTCGTCGAAACGTCGGGCCATAAAAAGGTATTACTACCATTAGTTATCGTGATAAGACCTGATATATTAAATATGAATAGTATAAATCGCGAAAGTTTAAAATACTTACTGCCTTACTACAAAAGATTTAAACAGACGTTAAACGCGTGTTTAAAAAAATCCGTACTACAAATCCGCGTCTAAGCACAGTTTTGAGTTAAACATGCTTTAGATATAGATTAACATACGTTTAAGTGAGTTTAATAGATGTCTAAAACCTATTTCAGCTGTCAAATGTAACGTATAACATTATATAAATAAGTTTTTTTATGAGTTTATTCGCTGTTAAGCAATTTAGATAATATTTTAATATAAAATATGAATAGTATAAATCGCAAAAGTTTAACATATATATATTCGACAAGGTTAACAAATAAGTTATTTTAAAAACTTCCGATTTCAAACTAAACTAAAATAACGTGATACTAACTGTCTTTCCAAGTTTTTCGTGAAAGAGAAACTAAAAAAATATTTTTTTTTTTGAAATCAAAATCCACTAAAAACAAAACCAATCGTTTACTTATTTCAAATGCTTAAACAATGATTTATTATTTTATTATCACACAAAAACTTCAACGAAACTAACTAATATAGGACACTCACAAACACAAACATCAAATAATACAGGATATTTTAATACAAAATTATATAAAGTTTATAAAGGCATGTAGAATGCAGCTACTGGTTGTCGTAATATGTCAATAAGTAAACACAAAACAGCACGATCGCGACCGACCCGGATCCGAGCTGAAGACAGCTCCGGTGCAGGATGTAGGTTTGAGACTTTGAGCATTTGACATTGTATCTGTTTATAAATATCAAATGTATTAAGTATTTAACCGACTTCGAACAGGATTAAGAAAAAAAAAACCGATTTTAATAGCAAAATACGTAATTTCATTAACTTAGATTAGTTACTTTGATTTTAAAACCAAATTCCTAAACCGATTTTGATAAAGTAATTCTATGAGACCAATGGGAGAGCATATATGTTCTTAAAAAAAAAAACTCAAATCGACCAAGCCGTTTTCGAATAATTGTGGAACGAGAGAAAAAAAAACGCGACGAATTGAGAATTTCTTTTTTCGGAAGTCCGTTAAAGGTTAAGATTTTCACTTAACACGGTATTTTATACTATAAGTGATATAACAACAGGTTGTTGCAATGATCGCTGCAATTGACTGAAGCGCTTAAGGTTACGAGTTTGATTCCAACTCGTGACAAACACCATATAACACAGGTGTTGGTGGTAGTCTGGGTGTTGTGTTATGTGTTTCCGGACCCCCGACACAGCATCATGAATTTTAAATGGGGACCATTGAGTGTGGATCCTTCATTTATAAACTCCAAACAACGCAAAGCTTGTTAATACATTACCAACCTTTACATATTTTTGAGGCTGAATACATAATGGTAATGACTATATAAGGAAGAAGTTAGAATTCAAGTAAAAAAAGAACCTTAGAAAGGGCTGAGTAGCAACAGTGATGACCTTACACCGGTTTCGTGCGACCACGAAGGGCGTATTGCTAAAATTAATTACTTTTAACTCCGTGCACCTTGTTCTATAAAAGAGCTATAATTTAAAAAAGCAAACAAAATCAAAGAATATTATTTTCAAATGAATCCTATTGGTATAATATTAATGGTTATACAAAATTAGCTGCCCCTCGCGGTTTTACTCGCGTTCATGTTTACTGCTTCGCTCGTATGAGCCCTAGCATGATGTAATATAGCCTATAACCTTCCTCAATAAACGGGATATGCAACGCAAAAAAAATGTTTAAATTCGATTAATAGTTTCAGAGATTACCTACCTACAAACATACAAACTTACACACAAATTTTACCTCTTTAAAGTATTAGTGGCTGTCCCTTGCGGTTTCACTGGCGTTTATGGTTACTGCTTAGTTCCTATGAGTCGTGGCGTGATGTAATATCACCATATGAATCAATAAACAATCTAACACAAAAATAATTTTACAATTCGAACTAGTAGGTTCTGCGTGTTCAAACAAACAAACAAACAAACTCTTGAGCTTTATAATATTAGTATAGATTATAGAAGTATGGATAAAAATATATATTTACGTAGGTACAACAATTGATATAAGATGAGCAAGATTGTAACTACGCATTAGCTAAATGTTGTTTTTTGCCACATCTTATTAAGAAATCAACAGTATGTTCTGCGCAAAAAATATTGATTATCGTGTTTGAATACGATAAGATCACGGCAATTTTACATCATAATATCAAAGGTATAAAGGATTAAAATTTGATGAGCATGTTACTTTTGTGATAATTTATTGATAAAACTATTGCATCTATATTTTTAAATGTCTTTACAATAAATATATTCAAGAATACATACATTAAAGATATAGATCTCGTTTATGTAATATACATCTAGCTTTATAACATAAATTGCATCGATTACGAATTATTCTATAACCTTCTAGAATATCATAAAAACAAACGTAAAAAATAAAAGCCATCATGCGCATGTTTATAAAAAGCTTCTACTTACTCGCACACCAACTGTCACATGTCACATAAACATGTACATGTATAAGCGCAATAAAGAATTATAATTAAAGCATATAAAAACGTCTTGGAAAAATACAATGACAAAAAATACACTCGATCATTTTGTACTTTTTTTTTAATATGTAAATTATTAAATATTTGTATAAACTATGATTAATTGCAGTAACAATGTACCTAAAACTTAGTTTCATCAATTTCGTAAGGTCTGTTAGTTTTCATGAGTAATAATAACATCTTAACTCTTCGCATTTCAAAAGAACGATGCACGGACTTGAACCCGGCCGTATGATTAGCACCTAATAAATAAACAAAGACAGATCGTAAGGAATTTTCACATAGCAGTAACGACCGACGCGTCCCGCATGCTAAAACTATCTTTATAACCATCTAACGGCTATATGCTACACATTTTATTGCCGAAACGTCTTAGAAATCTATTGTGTACTCGCATACATGTACTTCAAATTGTGGAAATTTTTATTGATTACTAGCGGTATCTTATGGTTTCACTCGCGTTTATGGTTACTGCTTCGCTCCTATGAGTCGTAGCGTGATGTAATATAGCCTATAGCCTTCCTCAATAAATAAACTATATAACACAAAAATATTTCTCAATTCGAACCAGTAGCTCCTAAGATTAGCGCGTTCCAACAAACAAACTCTTCAGCTTTATAATATTAGTATAGATAGCTACCAAACGAGTAGGCGATACACCGGGTGCTAAGTGGTCACTGCCGCCCATGGACATCTGCAGAGGAGCCATAAATGCGTTGTCAACTTAAAAATAAATAGGGGATGGGAGTAAGGAATTGAAATGGTAGTGGATTAGGTTTCCGGCTCTCTCCCTCACCATACGAATCGCAGCTACAGTAGCTACTTCACGCCGATCATCTGTGAGGGTGAGGTACTGCCCCGATTGTACTATCCTGTATGCAAGCCGTAGTCGGTAGGCTACAACTTAACTCACACATCTTTTATGTACATTAAAATTAAAAAATAAGATACACAATTTTTAAAATGCAAATCCTTTGAAGTAAACATTATATTACTCATATCAGACGGAATCGTAAAAAAATACAATAAGAATAAAAAACCCAAGATTTACCCAATATAAATGAACACAATACATTTTTTTTTGTCAAAATGCTCGATTGTTATAAAATTTGTAGTCACGATGCGATCGAGCTGCATGGATCGATAAAGGAGTAAACAAATGAAATATTAGCTAGAAAAACCCACACGAGCTTCTGTGACGAATGCGATACGCATGTCCAAAGGTTGAAGACGGTGACGCGGCTGCGTAGGCGCCGCGTGCCGTGAATATAATACTACCTCATAGGGAAGAATTAATAACGTGAAACGTAGGTGTGACGTAGTTTATACGTGATGCATGTAACATAACAAAGCTTTAATCTCCATAACAATGACATGAAAATCAATTTGACTTTTAATATAGGGAATGATGATATTAATGATGGATTATTAGAGACCAAGAAATTTCCTTTAATACATAGAAACTACAGGATGAAAATAAGGAAAATATGATGATCCGTAAGTTCAGAAATCTCATTTCATTTTTATACCAAGCGGTCATGCTACGTGACACACAGTTCTTTTTTTAAAAATAAAATAAAAAACATCGTGTTTCTCTCATCTTCGAAGATATTCCACTTCCGAACGAACGAGCGAAATCATCAGTCATACATTTCCGTTGATACAGAATTTCGACACACAATCCTACGTAACACCGACGAAACGAAGGATTCGCAATAGCGGCTATAAATAATCGTTCATTCGCTTAACCGCAATGACATCACTGCTTGGTGAAGTTGCTATCAAACCCTAATAGTAACGTCAGAGCATAACGAAACGGTGACATGGAATGTTACGGATGACACCGCGGCCACGCATACCGGGGTTATTTTGACTCATTGTCTATATCAACAGGTTAATTTAACGATCAATGATGACTAATATGCGATGTATCTCAAGTGATAAATGACCGTCATTGTTGTTAGGGTATAGGAACCGGAAATACAATGATGAGGGTACGTAATCGCTGTTATTATCCTAATTGTTACATTCGAGGAAAAGAGTACACAGTGTAAACAGTGTATACCTAATACAAGCGATAATTAAAATTTAAAATTATTTTAATAAAAAGAGGACATTTTATATAACATAATTTAAACGAATATGTATGCTCCAAATAATATATTTAAAAAAATGCATGACATTTTAATAATACGTACTGAAGAAAATATTAAAGCATATATATAGCATTGAAGAAAATATAAAGTTGCAAGGGTTTTCATCAATTATTGCACTTGGCATCCCCTGCCACGTAAAGGAAAAGTCTGGTGCTAACAATGCATCCCCTTAAAAATAATACTGACGACGCTTATTCCGAATCGTTAAAACCAAAAAAGGATTATAATAACAATTAGCCACCATCGATCATTCGGAATATAGTTTCTACGAAGCAAGAAACACGATAGTAATCTTTTCAATTTTTTATTTTTATAACTATATTTAACGTACGAATTTGAACATTTTCTTTGGCAACTTTTATGACCGAATTTCACGTCAACATTTCACCAAACGTGGTAGAAATCACAGATAAATAAGTAGTAAGTAACAACAAATTTATCCATTTGACCAATCATGGTGACCACTTCTCTTCTCGACACTCGCGCTGTCCAAAACATAATCCATTTCTTTCTTTCGTTATTACGCTGGTATCCGCTGAATCAAATCTGGATTACTTTGCTATCAAAACAAGAGCACAAATTGATCCTAATACAAAAAAATATCACGAGATCATCGTTGCATACCTATCATACGATCACCTAGTATTTTCCCGGTTATACCAGGGTCTGCTTATTATTCTAATCAAGTTATTAACAAGTTGATTATTTTAACACAGAGCAATTGCCTTCCTCCATGACCCATGAGGGCAAGCCAGTAATCATTTAGACTAGAGTAATCTACCTAAGAATATCTAAGAGTAATAACCAGTATCATGTGATCGTGATAACATTCGGGCTCGACAGCTTTACATGCTCTCCGAGGCTAGGTGAGGATAACCAAAAAAAATCACGAAATATAGACACAATAATAAGTTTTGCACACCTAACAATCTGCAGTTAAAGACAAGCAAATAATTGAAAACCCGAATAAATTTTTCCATAAACATACTAAATCAACAAATACATAAACAACATACTTAGATTAATTCGTTTCTATTAGTAATACCCGCATACAAAGTTACCTGGAAACCAAAAAAAAACTAAGTCCAACGAAGATTGCAACACCGATTATTCATAGACTACGTGTAAATCGTAATTAAAAAAAATTCCCACCGATAAAAACCCCACGCAACCACAAAATATTAAGGTTAAAATAAACTAATACGGAAAGGAATGTCGCGCGTTCCGTCTTTAAACAGTGCAGCCCCTTTTATGGACATTTTCATTAGCTGCGTCATCTACTGCGATTTAGAGAAATACTGCACGTACATGCACCTCCTACCTACCTACAACGATCTAAAAAAGCTAAGGAACAGGTAAACACATTACGTAATACAAGACAAGCGTTGTTCAATACTTTATGAAGTATCATCAACAGCTTTTCGTTGGCTTTTTTGTCGACTATCAACAAATCGAAATTCCATCATAATAACACATGTATTAAAATAATTTTAGCTACATCGAATATAAAAAAAGCATCGATCGTTTATCGACCTTTACACGCGTTTATTGTATTAAAAAACATGGAGTGATTCGTTCGAGGAAGCATTAATTGCTTGTGAACTCTGATCGAAGAATGGATCATTAGATACGGTTCGACTGCCTAAGCGGGCGTCGTCTGGGAAAGAATAAATCTCTCATTGACAAGACCGCGTTATTGTTTAAAAACGACGATTATAATAAAGGATTTCCCTATATATTTGACATGCGTGTTGTAATTGAATTTACAAGTGTCGTGAAAGAAGACAATGGACGTTGCTTCATTTGATATGGTAATTCCATTGATATGGTAATTTCTGATAAAACGGATATTATAAAAAATGTACAATCATAATAATTTTGCACGGACAAGAAAATAATTTTCCTATTCTATGTACTGAGCCATGGCTTAGTCATAGAATAAGAAGATTATAATTATAATTATATTGCTTTTCATTACAATTTCAAGTGTTGCTTTCGAATGACGAGGTCACCTACCTACGCTCAGCAGTGAAAGAACACTGACGAAACTAACAATAATATATCAGAGGTATAGTGTTCATAATGTATTAAACTCATAATCTCTTAACTTATACGTAAGTTAAGAATTAAAGCTTTCTTGCTAAGAGCCAACACGCAGATATAAACGATACGACGCAACGTCGCGTCGTGGCATGTATCAACGTCGTGAAAAGTTACGATGACGTGTCGTAACAATTAACGATACTCATAATAAAAAACGTCACGACATCGCATCATGGTACGTATTATAAAAAATGATGATGAAATTCTAGCCCGGTGCCGCAATTGACGATCATTTAATCATAAACTTGAGTTTTATTTTGATCTTAAACGAAAAATCATATCATATCATTTCATTGCGATTTGGTAACGTGTGTAACTTACCATACCATTATATGAGCAGGCATTTAATAATATTATTTTACTATTAAAGTACAAATTATTGTAATTTGTATTAAGCGTCGACTTCTGCGCCGTATCCGGGTCTATTTATGAAACAAGAAAGATTTCTAGACTACTGTAGATATTTAACACAGGTTTACAATTAGTTCATTGTCACGATAAATTAGACTCAAGGAAACGCCTTAAACCATTACAACCGGATATTTCAAACAATAATAAGCTATATAACTTTTTTATTGCATTTCTTCCTCAACGTCTGTTTAATTCACCTTGTAATTTTAATAATAACTGCATACAAATAACAAAATTAAATACAATATAATACATCCTACTATTATGATAAATGAGAAAGTTTGTGCGGATGATCAAAAATTACTGAAAAGATTTTGATGACACTTTACAATAAGAAGCTTTGTATACAACCGTACCACGCAGGCAAGCCTCAGACGAAGGCTGCTTAAAAATATAGAGAGAAAGAGAGAAACATTTGTAAAATTATAATGGCAAATGGTAACTTTTACCACTTAAGTTAACACTATAAAAGGTTACGTTTCACTTACCGCACTAACCTGAACAGAACAATAGAAAATATGGCTATTCCTCGTGAGAATAACATATAAATGAATGCTTTACTGTCTATATTTTTAAAAAATAAAGGAAAAAAAAACTTCACAGACCTCAATAACAAGAAACATTACTATTAAAATATCCTTTATTGTATAAACATTAAAATAATAATAACCATTATAACTATAAGCTTTAAAATTATTTTAAAAACACAGCCATATATAATCAAACTGTATTCATATTATTCTTTGCAAATTAATCGTCGGATCAAATTAAAGATCAGTAATAACAATGATAGTAAAACAAATATATCCACTTGAAAACATAAAAAAATATTTTTATTCAATCTATAGATTTTATAATTATTAATATAAAATAATGTCCGTCTGTTTATTTGTAAAGTTTTTACGCCTAAACCAATTTCGATCTATTTTCGTACAGAGGGCACCTTGAAGAAGGACACTACTTGAAAAAAAACCTTGTAGGGAGGCAATCAAAATCAAAATATTTAAATCAAATTAGGAATTTACATTCTCATTTTTAATGTCAAGCAAATAAACCTACCACGATTTTGGAAAAGTTAAACATCTGTTCTGAGAGGAAATCACAAAAGAAACTCAACGAAGCTTTTTTTTCAACAACGTCAAAATATCAATCTCCAAACATGTTTAGTTTAAGTATGTATCTAAATAGTCTGGAAACAATCGTCTCATTCCCAAGCTGCGTCATTTTTAATAAATAAAAAAGTGAAACGAGAGATGAAAGTTTCTACGCAGACGAAGTCGGGGGAATGATATCGTTAAAAACTTATTTTACAGAGAGTAACATCAAACACCCGGACATAACGGTGTTTATTATTACAACGTTATTACAATAATAAATCAATAAAAAAATCATTTCGAAAAACCAACATTGAAGAATAAGAACCTCTTGAATGGTCCAATAAATTATTATGTTGTTTACTTTGGCATAAAAATAACATTATTTAAGGCGTAACAATTTTTTTCGTGTTTATAGTCTTCCGCGTGGAATAGTTAAATAAATAAAATACTTCGTATAGCTAATTCATATTTATATTGTTAAACGATTTCATAAACGGCAATTAATCGTCAAATCAAAAGAACGTTTACATCGAAACTAATATATAAAAATCAATATTTGTTTGTGTGTTCGTATCTTATGCGTTGCCATACCGTTCATCTAATAGCGATGAAACTTTGTCAACTTTATTGTTTAGACTTGCGCAAAGGCTATAGACACGGCGAGAATTACCTTTAATTGTCATAAAACAACTTTGTAACCTGGTAACAATTACTTAGGTAACCTTATGAAAGCTGTTCCTGTCAAAAATAAAGTAATTCTATTTACCATTTTTGTTTCATTTAAGAACACATAGAATTGGGAGTATTATTTTTGCCTTTACATTTACGACATTAAAAATTTATTTAATTTCGCTTTAAAACTCCGCATAAAATTATCCCTGCTACGAATAACCAAATATATATATATATATATATATATATATATATATATATATATATATGGACGTTGATAAGTAATACTATGTGAAACAACACGGATTTCATTTCATGGCGTGTAAAGATGTAAAACTTATTCTTAAGAAATTTGTTTTGAGAACTATATATCCATCATTTCTTTTCTATTTTAATAAAAAGTATATAAGTAATCAAAAGCAAACTGATATAATTAAACGTATTATCTTAAAATAAGTTTTTCAAATATAACAATAATCTCATTATTGTATAAATTGCAAAATATGGAACGCACTTGAAATTCGAAACTTTAAATTAAGAAACTTTTTTTCGTACTTAATTAGTTACTTCGTACTAATTATGTAGATGACTTAAAAATAAAAAAAAGTTCATCGCAATAATTTGAAAATACCAATTTACGCGGTTTTAGGCATTAATTTCGTTCGTAATTCGAAGTATCCCCGTATCTACGTCGTCATGTACTCGTGAATACGTTAGTTCATCACTCGAAGCTTCAAAGATAACACTTATTATTTAACAAAGCGTTTACATCGTCGCCCTTGGCACAGAAACGACTTATCCATTAAAGGACTCCACACTAAATCGACCCACACAATATGAATCATACAATTCACAGTTTGCATACGCTTCATTGAAATAAAACCGGAGATAACAGAATTAAACGTAAAGTTAATTAGTTGATGTTAATTAAATGTTTATGATTCACGCGGATATAAAATATCATATATATCGATTACAAAGCATTACGAAATACACAGACACATAATATCACGATTGGATACCAATATTTATTAATAACAAAAGAGTTTATATTTAAGTTTTAAACACACTCTTCAGCTTCACCAACAGTATAGATATATAGAAATGGTGAAGCTGAAAAGTTTTTTTGTTTGAACGCACTACTCTTAGTAACAACTAGTTCGATTAAAAGTTATCTTTGTATAACCAAGCCTATTAAGAAATACTATATAATACCTACGCATTCCCCCCGTGCTTATTCCTTCCACTATATCCTATTCGCCTTTTAAGCCAGTAACACATTTGTTTTCTATGGTGCTATAAACGTTCATGTGCGACGCAAATCACTTGACACCAGGTGATCTGCATGCTCGTTTTTCAGGTATTATCTTGAAATACAAATAATATTGTTGATAATAAGTAGGCAATATGTTATTCTGATTTGTAGGCTACATTATAGTAGCGTTCAATTAAAATCTGTGCTGTAGTTTTTTTGTAAAAGGGCAACAAACATCCATACGTCCTCACACCTTTATATTAAAAAGTAGGATGTCTAAAAGTTGCATAATGTTACAAGCTATCATATTTAATGACACGAACCGTAAAATAGTACAAACAAGTTATAAATGCCAATGCGGATGTCTAGACTAGTAAAATTGTAATTGCAGGCACATAACAATTTTAAAATCAATTAGGAAGTACATCGGTAGAGACAATTAGCTCTTGTATTGTTATTTTTTATAAACCGACATGAGGTAGCCCATTTGTGATCTCAATAAAAAAACTGGTATTTATTTATTTGTAACATATAAGTATATTTAATTTTGCTTTGTAAGTAATGTGTGATTAAGTTCTAATTCTGTCTAGAAATATCGATGTTCCATTTTTAAATGTTAGCGGGCAAACCATTTGCCATTTCAAACTTAAAAATTGAAAAATGAGCGATATAAGAGAATACAAAATTAGGAGAAGAAGAATGGAGGGTTAAGCTCCCGGCTCACCCACTACTACTTACTTCACGACGATTTTCTCTAAGAGTGTGATACTTCCCCAGTCGAGCCAACCAGTATGCGAGCTATGCAGACTGCACAGTGAAAACTTTCATATTAACAATCGATCTTCGATTACATTTCCGTGAAACAGAATATCGGAAGCTAATAACTAGCCAGAACAGTTTACATTACACACCATTTCTATTCAGTATACTCTACTGAGATATTTTAAAAAATATAGACAGGAATAGAAGTAATCTATAAATTAGTTTACATTTAGTTTTAGCATACCTGTACTTCACCCATTAAGTTACTTCATTAAGAAATCTAAATTTATCTATAGAATCGAACATAAAGTAATTTTCATATTGCATTAAAATCGGTTAAATTTTAAGAGTTTTTATTTAACTTACAACGTATTTATTTGCTCGAATGGAAACTTGCAACTCAATTTTGAAGCAGTTATTTAATTGTAAGAACGCATCATACGTATAGTCAGAATCACTTCCTTATTTACAATATTAGTATGCATTAAATCGTGTACGTAAATAAACACTTTTGTATTTAAGTTGCATTTCATCATTTCCCTCCTATAAGTATCTTATAAGTATCATCTTACCTTTACGTTACAACTTAAGCATCATTCAAAATGCAATACCGTCAGAGGCTTTTTACGCGTTTCAATTCAGATCACAACTTCTTCATGTACAACATCAACATTACAGCTTCCGAGAATAATGTAAATAATTATACATAATGTGCCTAGCGGTTTCATACGATTTAGTGAGTTTAAGTGAAGTTTATTGTTACAGTAACAGGCATTGTATTAACACGAGAAGAAAAGATAAACTTATAACACCGAAGTTTCGACTCCAGTAAGTCAATGTTACCTTCTTCTTGTTATCTTCTTCTTCCAAGGTATTCGTTTTTATAATAAAATTTCACAGAAAGTGTTACAGTTTACAAAAAATAAATTTAAAGTACATATTAAAAAATCCTTAGTAGCTAAAGCATATTATTCTGTTCAAGATTATATAGATGATAAACATGCTTGGATTTAGTATAAGCTGGATTCACACAGGGTATTTAATATATTTGTAACTCATAAATGTATGTACCCATCGTAAAACTTTTAAAAAGAGTAACTATCGAGTTTCTTGCCGGTTCTTCTCGGTAGAATCTACATTCCGAACCGGTGGTAAATTAATTAATTAATTAGTGTTTGGTTTTCTTTTGTTTTTGTATTGACTATTCAAAAGTGCTTGTAAAAGCCTACTTGAATAAAGCATATTTTGATTTGATTTGACTATTGAAGTCGGGTGTACGATATGGCATCAGAAAAGATACTAAAAACACAAACAAACATTGATTTTTACCCGACTGCGCGACGCATAGGAGCTAATATGTTTATTAGCGTATGTATGTGAGTTTGTATTTTGTGGCACTATTTAGAGCAAACGCGAGGACCGATTTTGATAATTGACAAGTCATTAAATTCATCATGACGGCGGAAATGTCATATAAAGTATTACAATTTGAAAAAGTCAAAATAGCCGATTTTTGACGCCGTAATGTGAAAAAAAAGGAACATCGAGGAACTATGTCAAGTGGAATATCGTTAAAAAGATATTTGAAATTCAGTTTTTTTGGTTTCTCAAACCCTTTTTCAATCAGAATTACCGTTTAGGATCTATAACCATACATAGGCTTTTAAACATAATTGAAATTGATACGATTTACGGTCTTTTTATACTTTCGGATTATTGATTGTTTTTATTAGTTACTTATTTGTTTTTGAATCGAGATATATATTTTTTTAATTTGGACTGAGGTATAATTACTAAAAATAACGCAATCAAACAAAAGAATCCACAAGCATTATTTATTATAGTACCATATAGTACAGATATATTTATTCGAATAACATTTACCGTGAATTAAACATTCCATATCGGTTAATCTATTGGCAAGCGAGACAGCCGCGTGGTTTTATACATCTTACGTATAGATTGCGGATGTCCTTAAGATTAATGGAATAAGAATTAAACTGTTACAACGGACGCAAAGATTGTTTGATATCTCTATAGTAAATATTTGCATCCGGTTGGTACGATTGATAAATCTATCAGATCGATTAAGATAAAGGATACGTTTAAGAACAGCACAGACGAAGAACAATTTTCGACGATACTTCTTTGTCGTAATAGATCTTTTAAAACTGAATTCCGTAACCACACAAGGAGGTAAAGGTACAAGCAATGGTTTTATTATACGGTTCGGGGACTTAAGTCCTCCGCGTACAAAAGTCCCTCGTCTGCACAGACCATTGATGTAATGGTATTCATGTCCGTTATGTTATATGAAATAAATAACACTTCCGATAAGATCTTGAATACGATACTCTTAACATCGTTAATAAATCTTAGTTTGAGATGAGGAAATCCAAAACCAAACTATGGTACAAATTAATTGATTGGTGACAAATTGATTAAAATATTCTATAATAAATATTAAAAATTATCATATTTTTCCTATATTAGCTTAATATTTTTTTCGTTTAAATAATAAAATATTTGCAACAATAATTATATTACAACAATCAAAATTGATTATTTTAAAATCGTTCGTAAAAACATACATTGATCGACTTCCTCACTACTTAAATAAGTACATTACGATTTACAAAAACACATATTAAAAATGGTCGTTGTAAAATGGTACTTAACATTAATGAAGAAAAAAAAACAACTTCTTAAATTAAGAATCACTATACTTACATACAAAGCTGTAAATTATTCGTTTAAACGCGCCAATCCTAAAATTTATTTGAAAATCTACTTTGAAAATAGTCTGATTAAATTATTGAAGAAGATTTATTAACATACCAATTCAGTAACGACCCTTTAAAATGAAAACCTCCATACCAAAATCAATACACAACCAAATTTCAAAATGTAAGCCAATATAAAAGCTCTGACCTTTTTTTTCTCGCTTAGAATGTGTTTATGCATCCTACCCGATAATTCAGGCGGGTACGTGGGACTCAGACTACTAATAACAATATAATAATTGTTTTATTTCAGATTGTGCGTTCATACATATGAAAACAGATCCATATATTTTTTCTTAGTTTCATGTATTATCATATTAATTGACATATCTGCCCAGTGTCTAATAAAGCAATTAATAATTTTATCGGCTAATATTATCATTACGCTATTATGATTATTTTTGGAACCACAGCAACATAGAGGCTTTCGCGTAATGGCATAAAAGTCATCAGTTCTACCTTCGGTGAACATGTCTGCGCTGCAATAACGAGGCAATCCCAACAGCATTCTGGAAGCATTGTTGTATTGGATGCGCAGAGCATCACAAGCTTCCTGTAGCTTTCTTTTAAGTGCTAAAACCCAGCGGTGCCCTCATCGTCCTAGTAGGGAACCACGAGATCGCTTATGCGTACCACCGTAACTATGGTCTATTTTTCTTTACATGTCTTATTTAGAAAATATGGCGGATTTCTAGCCCCACATAAGAGTTATATAAGAAATTATCGATTGAATGATTGAACTGAATCATTTTTTATAATGCAAAATTATAATGAATAGAAATTGTTAGATAATTCGTGATTTTTTTTTTCGGGTTAATATTACCAAATAAGGTCAAGTAAAGATAAATAGACTATATAAAAGCTGTCGAGCTCACAGTCGCACGCAACAGTTGAAATTGTTATCAACTCTATGCTGACTCAAGCATCCGAGGAATCTGACACGAATGGATTGGAGGTCGGTCGCTTTTCGCACGGTGCGTGTCACGTTAGCTAGATTTCAATCTGTCGAGCAATTCGATTTTTTTTTTCTTTACTTAATAAAAAATGTCCTGCGTTTATGGCTTCCTTGATGAAATTGTAATTTATTTAAATTATCTTAAATTGGTTTTATATTTAGTTATATAAACAAGCTGTTAATAAAAATAAATATTTCGATTAGACGAAATAATTTACTGTTTTGGTAAAAAAAAAAACTAAATTAGAGCACTACCAGTATAAACTGATCCTGCTTTTCTTTCTCTGGGCCTGAGCACGTAACATACTTCGATTGTCAAACTTTGTCATATTTATTGTTTTCTAAGATTATATTAGTATTTTATCAAACAAAGCCAAAACATTACAACAATTACTATAAACTCAAAGAGCAAAATTCTTAAAAGGTAACGTATGACCGTACCTATAATGACATGCGCACGCGCAATCACGAAGCAGTCAGCCATGATGTTCGAGACACAACAAAGCGTACCGCTGTCGCTCAACTGGTAACCTTATACTCCTAAGCTATGTTTATAAATAATTGCAGCATTTAATGAGTGCTTAATTGACATTAATGTAAAATTAATGTTATTACAACCAAAACTTAAACACTGTTCAATTTAAAGTAATCTTAAATCTTGATCTGTCCCTCTCATACGGAACGTGATGAAAAGTGATATCACGATTCTATAATAGCATCAACTACAAAAAAAACATGATCATTTCAGTTAAATCCTTTTGTTATCAGATGTATAAAATCGTTATTTAATGTATTGGTATACATGGCTACGTAACATTGACTCCAGTCAGACTGCTGCATTATTTTTAAACCACAATAAGGGACGAAGAACTAAGTTATGCTTTTATATTTAAAGTAAAACGTTGCCAGCTTTTACACCAATAAAACCTCCCCGAATTTTAACTCGCCACCGAATTCACGAATCACAGTATACATATTACGCAACATTCACTAATTAAAAAGCGACACAAGTAAGTTTCAAGTCCGACATTCAATCGCCGTTTATGTAAACATTACGAACGGATGTCATTTTTTTTTTCGTATTTTTTGCAAGGAAGTCGATACCTTGTTGACGATCTACTGTGCCTCATTAACATACTGTGTAGGCAAAGATTCCGACATTTTTAGAAAAAAGCTTATAGGTTTATGCTCAATGCTTAGTAATTAGCAATTAAAGTATCTTGATCACGATAAAATTAATAGCTGTATATAATGTTGAATTAGTCATTCCTTACGCTTACAAAACATTTGAGGAGATTCTCTATTAAGCACTGTCTTTATTTGGAGTCTACACTAGACAGAAAAAAAATAAATCTTTCGTCTATAGTGGTTACAAGATATTAAAATAATAGATCTTTTTTGTCGTTCGTATAACTATTTCAGAATTAGCCATGATAATGACCAAAACCCGAGTTATGTATAAAAAGCCACTTAAATTAACCTCCCTCTATTTTTATGCACAGAAGATATCCTCAATTCCAAACGTTATTTTTCTGTACTTATATTCTTTCATTTGAGTCCTTCGGTAAATACCTAGAACATGGACTAATATAGAAAACTACTAGCAGAAATTATTACATTTTCTCTCTGCCAAAGCGGAAGGTAGCTGGCGCCTTCAACATTTTAACTTTAACGATGGCCGCCTGCCAAATGGCATGGTGATGATATTTAGATAAGATGCAATCTGATTAGAGATCGCATCCTGATACGACGTCCGAGATAGCTCGTTTAAAATTCCACTCTAGCTGTCTTTATAAAAATAAACCATTCCGTATGTAACGATTCGCATGGCTAATCACAGGAAAGAAAAAAATAATAAAGACTCATTTTGAAACAAAGAAATAACAGTTATCCCTCAAATAAAATATACACGATAATAATGGACTGAATTTTAATTAATATATTTCATAATTTCGCTGTTGCGTTTTTAACGTTCTGTGTCCTAACTCCAACTTTATCGATTTAGCATTTCTTTATCCACTAAATTTTTACAAAAATAATACAATGTTTTTTATGCTCAAGCATTAGCGGATATATGTGTGTCAGAATTTCTCCTGGCACATGCAGGTTACCTCACGATGTTTTCCTTCACCGTTGAGCTTGAGATGAATGCAAACACAAATTTAGCACTTGAAATTCAGCAGTGTTAGCCCGGATTTGAGCCCGTGATCATCGGTTGAGATCGACGTGTTCTAACTACTAGGCTCCAATTTCAGAATTACTTTTTAACCGACAAAATAAACTCTTACATAAACAAGCACATAAATACCGTGCCCGCAAAATAGCAATTGTTTTTGCATTATATTCATTTTAATACAATTATTTAATCGTTTACATTCTGTTTCTAATCAAGAAAAACTTAATGACTGACCAACAACGCACAGTTACAGGAATTTATCAGTTCACTTCAGCGTAAACTAAAATAATTATTTGCTATGAGATTTAAAGACAATTATTTATAAAATATATCATAACAAAGTTA
This sequence comes from Hypolimnas misippus, assembly GCA_037950945.1. Classification (NCBI taxonomy): domain Eukaryota; kingdom Metazoa; phylum Arthropoda; class Insecta; order Lepidoptera; family Nymphalidae; genus Hypolimnas; species Hypolimnas misippus. The sequence goes on from JBBEEQ010000014.1 coordinate 8,348,805, forward strand.
ACAGGTTAATACAAACTTACCTACAATATAAACTACAAGAAAACGCCTTTTTGTAGTATTGCCTTTAGCGAACATATTTCTTATTCATTACACATTAATAACAGTATCCCATAATGAGATAGCGTGTTCAATCAAGTTTAACGGCATTGCATCGACTTACATAAGCCCCGTACCCTTTGATAAACACTCATACGAACTGACCGCAAAATAACCTGTCAATCGAGTATCAATCGAGTTCTGCGAGTTTATTCTATAAGAAACGAATTGGGAACTCGATTTGAGGCGGGAATCACGCTTGTAAGTTTAACTCTCGTGACTGACATAAAACGACTCTTTAACCTGGTGACAATAAAAAAATAAAACAAATTTGCAACTGACAGCAAAATCCTATCAGTGATAAACAATTTATGTAAAAATGAAAATCTGTAAGCAAAAGTTCCAAGTGCAATGCTCGCCTTAAGTTCGAACGTACGAGGTAAGAAAAAACTGCTGACATTAATTTATTGTAATGATTTCTGTAGTAATAAGATGGAAGTTTAAATAAGGCATGTCAACATAAAATGTTTAGGTATTCGACGGTCAAACGGACGATCGACGGTTTAAAATTTGATCTTCGCTATTAAAATTCGGGGTTTGATGTGGTAATCAACGTCGAATTTCCACATTCCATTTGGTATACGACGTCGAATTCAGTAGCATTATATAAAACATATTTAATATATTCACATAAGTTAATTAATTGTGGTCGCCTAATTATTTATTGTTTAAAAAAATAATTTACACCATAACCATTATTTTAAACATCCGCATCCATTGTAAATAGTAAATGTAAATTACGACGTTTTCATTTTCTAGCACAGAATAAATTACACTTTACATAACAACTTCTTTAACTACAAAAAGTCATTCGACATGCACGATAATAATTGAAGAGGATCGAATAATCGAGTCACCGAACAAATCTATTTGAATAAACTTATTCAGCTGTGGAGTATCGATTTTAATTTGAAAAAATTCGAAGGCTTTTTTTATTTTTTCTCCGATTACAAAAAAACGGCTTGAAAAAAAGTAGTATACTCTTCCGTTGGTCTCATATCATTTTCATCAAAATCTGTTGAGTACTTTGGTTTTAAAGTTAAAATAACTGAAATAAATATGTCATCCATATGTATGGATGACATATTTATTTATATATAATAGAATATGTATTCTGCTTTTGAAATTGCTTTCCTCTTTTTTAAGTATATTACTGACTACATAAAAAGTGATGGGGACTGTCAGATTATTTTCACGGACAATCGATTTATAATTATGTTCTTATTCACTACATATTTATTACCGTTAAGTAAAATTAGAACCATAGTCGACTTGCATTAAGTAAATCTAGAATGATCTTTCATCACTCGACATAATTTGTCTACAAAGATTATTCATTGCTACATATTGAGAAATGCATCTAAAACAATGTATGCAAATCATTAATTGCCGTCAACAATTAGCATAAACGTAATTGCAGTTATAAAAAATATAATTACAACTGTATAATTTAGCAATCGATGTAAGCAAGAAATGGCTTAGATTTAATACTCACATATGTACATACTACTAGGTACTTAGTAGTCTGGTAAATAAATAAGTTGATCGTACCTGAAACAAAATTCACAAATTAATTAAGTGTTTCATTATTTTATATTAGCATCCAATCGTATCGTTTATTATTATTGTTAAATAAAATGTGTCTCTTTATTAAAAACTAAATGCAATAATACACAAATAAACGTTTTGTAATCCATTTGTAATATACGCGGACAATGACACACATCTATACATGACTAAAATCGAAATACTCACTGATTAATCACGAAATCTCAGAAACTATAACAAAACTTAAAACTTAGCAGGTAGTAGAGGGTATCTCAAGGGTTTAGAAGTCAGATAATAACGCATTTTATAAAACTCCATCCCTAAGGATGCAAAACAAGGATTCAAAGTTTGTATGAAAGTCCTATGATATTTACGTAAGAGACTTGAAATTTTTTAATGGATGGTGTAAAGATGTATTAATAATAATGTAACTTTAGAAACCAACCCTCTATTAGGGCTAAAACCGGCCGCTAGTATACATATGTATATAATGTATACAATTTTGTAAAGCAAAATTAAAGCTATACATTAAGCACAACAAGAAATCCCATAGACAATGGTATAATAATGAGAAAAATACCATCGCATACGATTACGTAACGTCTTAATTAAAACGCGAACATCTCGAAACGCAACTCTATTACAGAAACAAAATATAATAGAGGAGATGAATGAAAACTATTTTAGAATTTAAGCAACGAAATGGACATGCAAGAGTTAGTTATGGTATGGCTGCCATTGTTTTATAAAATGCCACATTTCATTTTATAATAAAACTATGTCTTCAAGAGACATGAACGAAGTGACAGTTTATTTCTCAATAAATACAAGACAATATTGTAACAGAGGTTTTATATAAATACATATTTTGATATTAACTAACACATTTGATGAATAGATTCCTTCTACCATTTCGTATTTGTATATTAATTTGCTCTATCTTATAAAATATACAACATATAAACATATTGCATAACCTATATTCTGTTAGAATAGTGCAACATTCTATGAGTGAAAGTTATTTCAAAATCGGACCCGTAGTTACAAAAATTATTTCTAACAATCAAATCCTCCGTTACAATATAAGTGTAAAAGTAAAGATATCACCAAAATCTAAGTAACGTATATAATTATATAATGTATTAGTGGATATTATTAATAGATAAAATTTTAATATATTTCAAAGTAATTAAAAAAAACTCAAACTATATTGCCTCAAGCCAATAGATGTTGTACTTCAAGCTACGTCTTAATTAAATGTTGTATTTTATAAGCCAATCGTAACTACGTCAAAGAGAAAATCGTTAGACCGGACGCTTTCGAAACTAACGCAAGTGAAAATATAATAACTAACCATAACTAAAACAACACTTAATACTTACAATTGAGAACAACAGACAAACGAAAATAGTTTTCGCTAATACTCTCCAAATAATATATTAACTTATGCGTAATTAGCTACCCGCCTCGGCTTCGCTCTGGTGCAATGTAATACTTGATGACATTACAAATCTTTGAAATTTTCAACTTTATAATACGCATGCATTGTACATATAAACCCCCCCCTTAAATTAATCAGTACATTAATTAAAACTGCATTAAAACCCATTAAATAGTTTAAAAGATCTAAGCGTACAGACAGCGGGAAGTGACTTTGATTTATACTATGTAAAGATTTGTAACGAATGAAAGTTAACATATAGAAAGTGTTTCGAGAAAAGCAATACCTACAAGCGACAAATATAACAAGATACTTGTAAATTCAAAAGTTGTGACTAAACAAGTGTGACTACATACTATAACTAACTTTTAAGAAAAGATATCGACTTAGAAACAAAATATAGGCGCAATGGTATATACCTCCCTTTCAAATAAAATAAAAATTATATCTATTAAAAATGACAGAGTTAACTGATAACAAATATAAAGAAACCATACACTTCAAAGTGAGTACCTACTCATTTTTGAATTCGGTTAAAAATTTAACAAAGACAAAATTAATTATATGAAAATAACAAAACCTACACAACTACTCATATGAAACTATATTTAACTGCAAAAAGCGATACTATTTCAACCTCTCCTTGTTTATTGTTGTGAATGAACAGACTGCCATTGAAACTAATAACACAAGACACATTTTACTGATGACTGGACAGAAATGTGAGTAATATTTGCTAAATTGGCATACCTAATAGACGTGAAGCAAATAATTGAATTGACAAAAACATTTCTGACTTCCGTTTCAAAAATATATTAACATTTAAAGTTTAGTGTTTGTTACTAACGTCGTAAGAACAAAAAGAAATCATCACTGATTGAAGACTCGATCGACATATTTTTTAACTAATATACATATAAACATGTTTCTAGTGCTATAGTAGTTTATAAACAAAATAAAAAAGAATAAGATTAAATATAAAATTAATAGATCTAATGTTCTCTGTAAAACTTTACTTTAACTTTGTTTAAAATTCAACTTATTAGAATAATTAAATTTTAAAATAATCAAATAAAGGAACCAAAATTAGAGTACAGTTACATTTGTAAGTTTTACTCTCGTGAGCGATATAAAACAATTCTGTAACTTAGTCACAGATACGTCACAAGTAGTTACGAAAGCTGTGAATATCACAAATAAGACACTGACAGTAAATTCTTTATAACAAAACCAAATAACTTTTGTATCTTTTCATGACAATTCTAGCCGTCCTTCGCGATTTCACTCGCGTTTGGTTACTGCTTCGCTCCTCTGAGTTGTGCCCTTTCTCAATAAATAAACTATCTAACACAAAAACGAATTTTTTAATTCGGACCACTAGTTCCTGAGATTAGCGCGTTCAAACAAACAAACAAACTCATCAGCTTTATAATATTAGTATAGATGAGAGGAAAACTTATAAGTAACTCTCCCATTACAGTTGTACAACACACATACAAGATGTAAGATAACACAACTGTAGTTATAAATACGATTCCAAGAAGTGTCAACTAAGTAATGAAAGTTATTAAAGAAAAATTATCATTGATCGTCAATTAGCATTCAGGAAAAAAAACACTATCATTGGATCACTAATGAACACAGCTTAGACGTTATAAATTGCGTCCATCAAGGGAAAACTATTTGATTGGGTCCACTTATGATGCTATAAGAATAACGTCATTATCGTTACATTTTTTCAGCGGGAAATCTTGTTCAACAAAAGAACATCAATATATGTAGATAGTTATATTAACAAAGCGAACAACTTATGTATATATGTAGGTATATAATTGTGTATACATATATACGAATGTTATTCGTTTAGAGAAGATTGTTTTTTTATGATGGTAATGTTTTTAAAAAAATGCTGCAATATATACGTCCAAACGCCGGCATTACATTTGTAAATGTTAGTGTCGTAAGTTATATGAAACATTTCTGTAACCTGGTAACAGTTACCTTGTTAACCGTAAGTCGTTAGTGTCAAATAAAATGTTACTAACAGTAAATTCTTTCAGGTGTTAAATCAATTATTGTATTAACTAAAGCATTGAATTGAATTGAAAAGCATTGATAAATAATTTATGTGAATCTTATGAAAGTCTGTTAGCGAAACTTACAAGTGTAATTTTCATATTACACCTATCGCATAGAAAGCATAGAAATAAAGAAAAGACCGATTAATTATGTAAGAAAGTTTTCTGGGCATAATGAAGACAGGTTGGCGTAGTGGTTACTACAACTAACTGAAACCCTAACGGTAGCATATTCGATCCCCGCTCATGACAGACATATGTATGGGCCACATGGATGTTTATCGTTGGCTGATTGTTTGTGTTTGTGGAGTGTGACTTCAGGCCCCCTTAACACAAGATCATAAGATTTCAAGAAGCTTTTATTTATTTATTATCAAAATACCGATACGAAATTTCAAATTTTCATATAATATGCATACATACATATATAATTGACTTTAAATGTTGTTTGCTTTTCTATTCGTAAATGCATATATAAACGTAAACATCAATTAAAGTCTGAAAGAGGAGTTGCGTGCAGGATGAAACTACGCATTCGTTCGCTATAAGTTCACGTAACATTTATGCATTTAAAAAACAAAGCCTGAGAAGCAATTAATTAATTATCAATTATAAATCTATTGCATTAGTCCTTATTATGATTGACGCAATCATTGCATTTTATTTCAGAATTTTGTTCAGAATACAGTATTTCCGTATATGTATTACTAATTTCAATTAATTTAATAACTACAAAAATAAAATCCATTGTTGAAAATACATATGGGTATCTTACTACTATTGACAAATATTTAACTCGACGTCAAATACACCGTTCTGATGAATACGCCAACAATCAATGTATATAACGAAATTGTTCTAGTAACTAAATCTAGAATTTGCATAATTATATACATAGCCAATGACACATTCAGATCGCGTTTGTAATATAACTCGACATAACAACACTCGTTTCAATGTAATTTTTGGTATATATTCTCGGGTCAAATAAACATTATTTCGTTCTAAGAAATAAGAGGCAACAATCGAGAACTGTATTCCCATATTCGTCGAACAAGCATACAAAGTTGCAGTACAGTGAGTTATTTTTCGAATACATATTTCGGACGACAGTTTTATCACTGTGACAGAGCATATTTGTAGTCCGCAGCTCGTTTACGGGTTTACGGGCTAACTCGACCAGGGAAGCGTCACACTCTCGCAGAAAATCGTCGTGAAGTAGCTGATATGCCTGCTTATCGCACGATTCCTTTCATTGCTTACTATTCCCATTCATCCCTCATGACAGTGCATTTGTGGTTTCTCTGGGGCTGCACATATCCATTGGCAGCGATATTCACTTAACACCAGATTACCCACTTGACCATTCGACCGCTACCTATGTAATAATACGTGAAACAAAAACTTTGTACCCCTTTTTCGAAAATTTTGCGGACTTCGAGTTTGAAATTTCGTACACTTATACTATATATAGAGTTATATATACATACATATATATTTTAATTATAGATAAAAAATACATTACACACACTAACGTGTATTCGACACACACACATATCTCTTTTTTGTTTAGTATTATTAAACTCTATGGTCAAATTAAAAATTGATTTGATATCTGTCATGAAATCAATTGAAAATTTAATGAACTTCGGTCGAATTTCGACCCTAGACGACGATCACACTAGTATTTATAAAAACGTAAATATACACCAGCGTGTAACGTATTGAAACTTTGCAATACATCTTGATAAGAGTACCATTCAAACCGGCTCCCATAGACAGTTCGTAGATTGTATCTGCATTCGTCAGACCGGTATGTATGTGGAGTTGTGAGCTTGACACATTCTTGCGTAACTCGTTAATTGTTCCACTCAAAGTACCCATAAAAAATATACTTGATACGTGCATATCGTTTGCTTCGCCCGGACCAAGAGAATTGTGATATATTTAATGTTCATATTTAATATAACAGGTCTTATCGCGATAACTAATGGTAGTAATACCTTTTTATTGCCCGACGTTTCGACGAAGTTACTTCGTCGTGCTCAGCTCGTGACCACGACATATTAAGAGTATATAACTGTGCTATATTAAAGCAACAGGAAGATTTTATTGAAACTTGGCATTGGCAAGGTATCAGCTTATAACCGAGGCCAACGTATGTAAATAATCAGTTTTATCCCAGGAAATAACAGGATTCTAAGGTCATAAAAACTGCGTCTTCGTATAATATCTAGATACTCAATTATATTTCAATATTATTCTTATGTATCGAACAGATATTTGGACTACATTATGTGTAGGCTTTTATCATAAGTTACATTTAAATCAAGCATGACAATTAAATTATTTTATATTTCGACGTTTTAAGTACTATTTATTTAGATAGTGATCACAAGCCAAGATTCAGTTAGTTTTTTTTATTAATATTTTGAATTATGTTAGTAAAGTTCCCCACTTTAAAAGTTTTAAAATAATAATATTTATTACACGCGATTTATATTCATTTCTAATATTTTTATTCAACTTCAGTTTACGACTCAAAGCTATAGGTATAGCCTATTATTTTTTACGTGTCATTTTTTTATTCATTATAATTTTTTAGTATAAAAAATGATTGAGTTCAATCACTCAATCGATATTTTCTTTACTCTTATGTGTGGTGAGAAAAACGCAATATATTTCTGGTAAATAAGACAAGGAAAGATAAATAGGCTATATGGACGCTGATAAGCAATACTGCGTCAAGCCACACGGACTTCATTCTGAGAAAATGGCGTCTAAACATGTCAAACCTATTCTTAACACAGATGTTTAAAGAGTATATATCATTTTTTTTCTTTTATTTTTTGATAAAAGGTATTATAAATTAAAATCAGACTGATATATTTAATATATTATCTAATAAAAATTTTCCAAATGTTTAAGATTATTGTATAAATTGCAAAGTATATAACGCGCATGAAATTCGAACGAATTAATTAAGAAACTTTATTCCGTACTTATTTAGTTTATATGACTTCAATTTCTTTTTAATAATGTTAAATAGGTGATGCAGTATGAAAATACACCAATATCTCCTTTGACTTTTTGCGGGTTGTTACATTATTGCTTATCAGCATCCATATATAGTTGTATGTTATAAACTTTTGTAAACGTCTCAAAGAAAGTTTGTCAACTGCACCTGCACCAGACTATATCTAGGGCAGATTATTCATTCTAACTACAAAGTCTGCAACGTAAATAGGATCCGATAGAAAGTTCCAACTTTCGCATATTATTCATCTGACCCAACATTGTATTGCAATATTTACAGTTAGTTTGCTATTTATAATTTTAAATTGAAAAACATTTATGTCAATACATAAATTTACATTTGTATTTCTAGGGGTCACTAAATGACGGACCGCCGTCGGAATCAAAATTGCGGGCTAATTTTGTTTTTAGTTTCGTTTAGTTTAGAGGAACATAACAGAAACCTAATTCTTAAATTCAGTTTATATTAAAAATAACTAGTTGTCGCCCAGTGCTCGAAATTCGATTATAATTAATTAAAATTATAAATTTCGACATTATTAAGATTCTATTCATAATCCACTCATAGACTTTAACAATGAACAAAACAGTATGTATGCGTGTGTGTGTGTTATGTTTTTTTATTGATTTAACGTATTTTTATGCATAATTAAAAAAAATTATTAGCATCTATCCGTCTTTATATAAAATCTTTATATAAGTGTGCGAAATTTCATACTCCTCTATCCGCGTTATAAATATATATAAATATAAAGAGTACAATTTTTTTGCTTCACGTATTAATATATAGATTATTAAGCTAAGGCGAGAATAATACTTGTAACTTCTGCTCACAGACTCTCATAGTATATATCGTAGGTAACTTTTACTATATTATAGAGCTGTTTTATGACAATTACGAGAGTAAACGTACAAGAATAATTCTCAGCTTATTAAGCGAGAATTACTTGATTAATTATTATTTTAATAAATAATTATTACTTTATCAAATCGTATTACATAAATACAAGACAGTAACTTACATACAGTGTACTTATATACAGACATATGACAACATAATATTCGAATACACTCATCTCTAAGAACAACTCCATATAAAAATCACATTTAATTAGACATACGAATCAATGCGGATCCTGTTTACGAGTAACCTACCAGTCAGACGGGAATGCTGTTATATCGATCTACATGATTATCACTACGAAGCCTTGATTTACGTAAACCTTATCTTTTGTGCACTTTACATTTTAATGAAAAAAAAGGACAAAGTCATCTGTATATAGATTACTGGTTCATTTCGTACCGGAACGAACAAGTCTGTTAAGATTGTTTGTACAAGTTTTCGTTTGAAGTGCAATAAAGAAACTATACCAATATTATAAAGCTAATAGTTTGTTTGTTTGAACGCGACATTCTCAGGAATTACTAGTTCGAATTGAAAAATTCTTTATTGTTAGTTTATGTTGACGCCACTTATAAAATAAATAAAATAATTATCATATCTTTATTTTTTCAAAATACACACAAACTCTTTAAACTCCAAATACATACAAACTCTTTAAACACTCAACTTTAACTGTAGAGCGTGAATAAAAGAAGATTGCTGTCAATAAGTAAAAAAAGTACGCATTGCCCATGAAATAAAATTATATTACAATTATAATGAAAGTAATATTGTAAAACTGCCATATATATGTACATAAAAGACACTCAGACGACTGAATTTTCGCGTTAAAGCTGTTATAAAAAAATGTATAGTGTTGGGGATCGTAGGTGTGCGACCTAGAGACCTGTTCACGGCCGAAAAAGGTCATTTTAAAACTATTACGCTCCAGTTTATTTTTTGAGGAAAGCTATGGGCTATATTACATCACTCTACGACTCAGAAGTGAAACATAACTAGTATACACAGACAACTAGTATAACTATTTGACAGTATTTACTACCAGCCAACACAAATTTGTATAAGAAAATCGTTAACCGGCGATATTGTTTCTCATGAATCCACACCACAAAAAAATTAAACTGAAACGTACGACACAAAAGTTAGTTTCGAACTTGACCATACACTGACGTACTTGACATCACAATGCATATAGAACTCCTTTCTATTTCCCTAAAAAATGTAAAGCATGAATCTTAAATTAAGAACTATAAAACTGTCCTTAACGCGGATATAAATTTTCATATAAAAGTAATTTTCAAAAACCACAGTTTTGATGAATGACAAGGAAAACCATGTGGTACATAAAACGGTTACATAAGAAAAGCGGTATTACCGTGCATTAATAACATGGCATATTGTTCTGAAGGCCGTCGGTGCATCCGCTAATAATTATGTTAATACCGGCTATATTTAGAATATATATCGTGCTAGTCGCGTTAAGAGATCTAAGCATCCGCGTTGATGAGCTAATATACACGATGCACCTTACTTTGTAACGTGGATATGTTTATGTAAATAAGCGTTAATCTACATTTATCTATCTATACAAGATGCCTAGATGCCGAGATGGCCTAGTGGTTAGAACACGTCGATCTTTACCGATGATCACGCGTTCTAACCCCGGCTAGCACCGCTGATTTATCAAGTGCTAAATTTGTGTTTAAATTCATCTAGAGCTCGGCGGTGAAGGAAAACATCGTGAAGCCTGCATGTGTCGGGAGAAATTCTGACACATGTATATCCGCCAACCCGCAGTGGAGCAGCGTGGTGGATTAAGCTCTAAACCTTCTCCTTAATAGGAGAGGCGACCTTAGCCCAGCAGTGGGCTAAGGCCTCCTACATATACAGGCTGTTACTTTGCTTTTCTTTTACAAATCAATAATTGTGCGTTTGTCCTCTATGCGTTTCGAAACCATTGATCGTATTATAACAAACTTTAGAAGGACGTCCTATCCTTCTTCATTCCTTCTCACGAGGGTTCCTGGTTCAAAAAATCTATATAATTTATGTGGCATTGCAACCGGCAAGCGGTAATGGCTAATACTAATCTAATCAAGAGAAAGCAAACTAAATCTATTTTAAAAATTGTGGTACCATTTGAAATGTACACTATTCGAGATGGCTACATTTTATGTATATATGAGTATTATTTATTATACAAGATCTAGATTAATGCGAGCGAAGTCCTAAACGAAAGTTGGGTACTTATATTTAATACGACAAAGAAATGCTAAGATTTTAGTAGTTCTAGTACGTATTACGTGGGTACCCAATGTTACCTCCAAACCTCCAATCTATCGAATGTGTATTATTGTTATGTTTTTTTTTTCATGATAATCCCCGACAACGTAAAGTGGCATCTTAAAAATTATAAACTTAATTTGTGCAATACACAAATAAGTCAAGTCGTCAAGTAAATACATAAAATAATATTTATTTTTGTACAAGGACATTTAAATAATTTTAACCTTCGTAAGCCATATGGTAAGTATCACGATTATCGTCTTTGGTCAAATAAACTAATTAACGAAGACTTTGCCGCCAACCGAGGCAAAATCAAATCTTACTGTATCACTTTTGACACGATAGATTAAAAAAATATATAAAATAAATCGTCGTTCTAGATATGGTACGTCGTTCTAGGTATGGTATGTACGAGCTGTACATGCAAACTATTCGGCAATTTTTACAGGAGAGACAAAAAAGTTTTTTTGAACGCTAACCGTAATAAATATGTTAATGTTATTAAATTGGGCCGTAATATAAAATTTTACAGTTAACTCAGCTACACAGACTAATTATATCTAGAACAATAAACACGAGAACAATACGAATTCGTTTAAAACCTAAATCGTGCATCGATATAAGGAAGTCAGTACCGCACCTCAATATCATACTCGCGGCAACTGAAAGAACAGGATATACGGCAAATGTCAGTAACGAACAATATAAATCGAGATATCAAATGCACTGGCCAGTAAAGGGCACAGCAGGATAGGCAGGATTTATGTATGACTCTTAAATTTACCCATACACTAATGAGGTAGAGCCTAGCTGAATGGCTGGCTCGACCGGGGCAGTGCCTCACTCTCACAGAAGATCGGCGTAAAGGAACTAACGTAGCTGCGTTTCGTACGATGAGTCTTCTTCCCTCATTGCTTTTTAAGCTGACAACGCATTTGTGGTTCCTCTGGTGCTGCAAATATCCATGGACGGCGTCGATCACTTATCAGGTGATATCAGCTGTCCTGTCCTATCCTGTCTGCTCGTTTAGCAGCTCTTTTTATATAAAAAACATGTTTTATTTGTTTCGCTCGCAACTTTTATATCTTGCCGGTAAGACACACGTGGTACCTATTAATACTTAAATGTAGCAAGCGTATAATCTTCTTGCAAGTGCAAGCAGTAAGTTGACAAAGTCTTACCGAAATCGGATGAACGGTATGACACATGATAGAAGCAAACGAAAAAAAAATCTATGTAAAATAAGCTGTGCCGCGAGACAACTACGTCAAATTTTATTACTTGTAATAGTGTAGTTGATTGGTTGAGGTCCTATAACGATAATCACTGCTCCAATATTGTGAGAGGTAGCATGATATTTTATAGCCTATGACGTTACCCAATGAAAGGCTAATGTGAAATAGTTTTTCAAATCGAACAGATAAGTTCTGAAATAGATAAGTATAACGAATACTTCATCTACGTATATATATTTGACTATTTATTTAGTAGCGACTAGTTTAGAAAAAATGGTCTCACGTTTCACGAATTTATCTATGATCATCACCATTTCAGCCGTAGAAAGTCCACGGCTGGACATAGGCCTACCCTAAAGATTTCCAAAGGGACCTATTCGACGCGAACTGCATCCAGCGTCTTCCGACGACCCTTATAAGGTCGTCTGTCTTATAGGTATATATCTATAGACAAAACTAATAGTGACTAATTTAATACTAAGCCGCTGTCATACGTTTTAACTTGTCTCGAAATTAATTCATTAAATCTGACATAATTGTCTATAAAACCACTGACTTTCAACGTTCACAGCATTTTTCGTGCGACAGCACAAACAAGTTTTCTTAGCTGTTACAAATGTAAACTAATCGCTCTGATTAAATTTTTGCATATTGATCGACGTGTACTGGTTCGTTAACATTCCATACGGGAGTACTTCTATAGGCTAAATGACATATGTTTTATACATTAAAAACCTCATAAAACGTTTAAAACCTTGATGAAAACTTAGTTAATTAAACACAAAAGTTTTGGTATTAATAAATGAATGCGCAAATATAAAATGCAACGTCGCGTCTTCTTACATTATCGATAGTGATATTATATTTTTTAATATTATTGTTAATAATATTACGTATAAAATTAAATTATTTGTTAGAACTTGCTAACCTCAGAAGTCACTGTATTCAAAAAATCTTATGAAGCCAATTGAGATTAGACTATAAAACGTCACGATTTGTGTATATAGGCGCGGAGCAGTACTCAAGGTATCAAGAACATCGACCGAACTGACAAGCCTCAAAATTAAACACGGGTGAGACTTCGCATAGTGATTAAAAGAAAAAGTCCAAAGATGTTTCGGCGACGAACCGAAAAGGATAATTTCATGTACGCTCTCGCCACAAATGTCATACGAAGAAAGTGAATTCCAATGTGACAAAGCAACTTGAAACGTGACACGAAAACAATTAACATTTTAAGGTCAAATTATTTTAAACGATTTCCAGAATTGAGTAAATTTTCATTTATTTTACAATTTATTAACATTCCAAAAATATTACACAGACACATGTTAACAAAAAGAAAAGAAAGTTTAAAAGGTATACCTAATCCCTAAAAGTGATTCCTACCAACATATTCGAGAAAAAAAAAATAAATACAGGCAGAATCGGTGATGTGGTAACAGCTTTTTTTAATTTGTATGTTCGTAAATTGTTACAAGTATATACTATATAGTATAGTACTTTTAGCAAAAAAATATTTCAAGCATTAAAAAAAAACTCAATTTAGAAGACATCCCTTGCTTCATTGCTTGAGTTAAAAATAATAGAAAATACTCGTATACTCCTTTACAAATGACACAGTTATGTCAATTTCAAGCTGAATACTTTAACTAGTGACCTTCTTTATGTAAAGGTCAATTGAGACAGACAAAAAAAATGAAATATAACACGGAAGTCAATCAAAAATAATTTCACCGTTGACTTAAGATATATGTCATCTGTTAGTGGTATGTACGAGTTTTTTTGGATAGAGCAAGCAAATGTCACGAACGTAATTAAGTACACACAAATTATATACCAAAATTATACATAGTAATTTACTAGAGTTATACCTATCTGCATTTACGTTTGACACTGGATATCTAATCTATCTTATTATCTTAATTTAAACATAGATACACACGTTTAGATATTTAGCAACTTAAAATCGTTAATGATTAGAAGATTATGATTTGGGCGACATTTTGACGATAACTTTACTGTGTAAGAGTATTCCTGTAGTTTCTTCGGAACATTAGCCGTTGTCGAGCGTTAATTTGCAACAATCTGAGCTTCAACTTAGTCCCTTTATGAATAAGGTGTTATTGACGATCGGTCAAACCTTTAACCCAACGATTTCTAAACTAGGAGGCGCGCCTCCCCAGAGAGGCATAGACTAGTCTAAAGTGATGCGCGAATAAGCCAGGATTGAGAAAATAAAAAAACACGTGCAAATAATACAGTTCGTAACGTATAGGTACATATTAACTACTATGCTGCTGATGACAGCCTTTCCCGTAGCAAGTTTCTCGCGGTTTCACTGGACCCCTTGAGGGTTGTATTGTATTTTCTTAGATATCGTGATGAGTGAGTGAGTGACCCTTTGCTTTTATGTATATTGATAAAGGAAGATAAAGTTCGGAAACCACTGCTTTAATTCATGATTAACCCATTCAAATACGATCACGCTGCGTCAAAATTTTACATCATAATACGTTAGCGTTATAACCGTCACGTTACAAGTTTATAATGAACATGAAGCAATAAGTTTCGATTAGTTCAAGCGACGTCCACCGTGCCACATCTATTTATTACGCCTCCAAGACAAAAGGCAATTTCATAACCTTGTGTGACCCTACAATCTATTCGCATGATTCACGTCCAATTCACTGTAATTTTGTTATGGACTAGACGAGCTTAACTAGTAATCATTTATTATTAAAGTGACACTCATTTTTGGTTTTTAGTCATAGCTGGTGTAACATAACATCGAAGATGGTAGTGAAGGTCGTTCGTATGTAGGGCTGTTCGTCCGTTTACCCATCCAGGTAAAACTGGTACCTGTTTCGGAATGTTTTCCTATACAATCAGAACTTGGAAAATTAAAAAAAATATACACAAAAAAAATATTCTTTGTAACTAAGATCCTTCAGTTATAGGCCAGTCAATTTTCTTACATATTTTATTCTTGTTAGTTAAGTCAATATTTCCGCCAATAGCATAAATAATCCCAATTGCAAAAGTAACAAAAGAAGTAGAAGTAATGCTTTGTTTAATTTTTGAGCTATTTTATATATTGTGAATTATATTTTGTCTTTATATGTATTATGACTATGTATTGCCAACTGCCCAGTGTTATCTATCTTATATTATAAAGTGGTAAAATTTGTTTATAAGTTTGTATGTCTAAAATTACTGATGCGATTAGAAAAATTATTTTTGCGTTAGTTTATGTTATGTTGTTAGTTACTTGGGTAGCTAGTAAAGAACAAAACTAAAGATTATAAACACACTATTTCCGTCCTTTATTTTCATAATAACTAGATTAGAGACTCTTTAGAATAATATAAATATATCAATATCATCATATGACCCTCAGGAATTCTATTTTCGGCAGATCATACGTTACTTCAAATCATCCGTAAAGGCAGAACCCATTCACAATGACGTATCAAGGAAAATCATAATTCATGCCGTAACCGTAACTATCGTACATTTATCGCAGCACCTATATTAAATATTAAAACTGAATTATCTATACGATATACAACTTATTAGGGAAGGTTGTACGTTACTTAGGCTTCTGAAATACAATCCAGGACGTAGGGCAGTCAAAAATGGCACTTTGTAACGACACTTTGTAGGATAATCTGAGGACACCCAGGACGGTACCTTGTTAAAAAAAATCTATATACATACTTTACGTGGCATTACAATGTATGCCGGGTACCGCTAGTTTATAATAAAAAGCATCTTTTTAAATCTTTTTACAACATCAAAAATTACTATACATTATATTCAAAAACTTTGAAACAGAATTCAACAAAGCAAGATAATTCTGCATAACTTCAACACTAATTCAGAGATTCATTCATTCAAAGTTTCATCCAGACATGCGCAATCACAGCATACCATACTCAGCGGCAATTATTTCGTAAATGTCTCGAGATAAAACGTCAAGTTTGTCCAAAAATGGCCTGTTTGCAATCAAACCACGCGGAATAATGGAGAGAACGAACCTTAGAGTAGGAAGCGCTTTGGAAGTTGTACAATACTCATATCAAATTTGATATATACATAAAAGTATATGATAAACAGTTGGGTGGTATTGATATTTAAAACTGGCTGTAACATGCTATTTCACTCGCGTTTATGGTTACTGCTTCGCTCCTATGGGTCGTAGCGTGATGTAATATGGCCTATAACCTTTTCCAATACATACACACTTATAAACAAATTTACCTCTTTATAATATGAGTGTAGGTATATGATAAAGTATTGGAATTACAAACTTTTTATGAATGTATAAATAAAAGACAGTCAAATTCATTAAATATACTTAGATACAAATTGCGTCTCTTGGATAACCGCGATCTCAGTGGAATAATTAGTATTTACTACTATTTACACCCGTTAACTGCCGGTCACTTTTCATCAATATTTTCAGCATTCTAATCGTACCCATCCCACTTCTCCAAAACATATCGTTCATAGTAACAAACAGTACCGTAATGTTACGTCGTCCGTCACGTTTTCTAGCGTATTACTGGGTCAACGACTCGCCACGGACCTTGAAACGTTTCGTACCACGTAGTTTATGCGTTCGGGCACAATTTAAGAGTTTATTGGAGCAGTTATCAAAGGTCCACCGAGTAAACTGCCCAATTACACGGTACAGAGCAATTAACGCATTACTTAACATTACGACATCTGGTAATTGACAATGCAAATCGACATCAGTGACATTGACACTATTTATTTGTGATTTATATCGTGTTACTTTAATTAATACATATTTTTTTACACGTGTGTTATATCTGAGGGTCAAATGCTCAAATCAACTATATTATATAACTATAGACATATTTAAGCTAGTGGATTTTAGCATCCAGAATGCAGGCTACTTTGGACGACGTTACCTAGCAACAGAGTATGACAGAGAGAGTATCAACTAACGAGCTTGTCAACGTCTAAAATGTGAACAGATTTTAAACGTCAGATACGTAAACATAAACATAACGAATATATAGTTATAAATAAAATAAAAAATATCATGACCCAAATTCTTTATTAATTACTAAGTTGTCAATAAATTTCATGCTGTCTGTTGCTCTTCATTACGTTCTATGAGTGACAAGACAACTTAAAGGTTACATAACATTAAGTATCATTCAAATATTTGTTCATGTGTATTAC
Source organism: Hypolimnas misippus (assembly GCA_037950945.1). Taxonomy (NCBI): domain Eukaryota; kingdom Metazoa; phylum Arthropoda; class Insecta; order Lepidoptera; family Nymphalidae; genus Hypolimnas; species Hypolimnas misippus. Next base: position 8,366,646 of record JBBEEQ010000014.1, read on the forward strand.
ATTTTCAACTGTATATATTCGTTAAGAGTTTGAAGGAAAACTCAAATATAATTTTAAATGAACAAGTGTCCAATTAGAAAACTGAAATTATATGAAACATGACAGTGTTCATATCGTACCTGTCGGTTGCCGGTCGGGGTGTGGGAACGGAGTCGCGGGCGGGGTATAATTAACATAAACGACAATCATAGTGTATTAACGCTAAAGTCAACGTTGGCATAAATGCCACACACCTGTTATTTCTCTCGGAAATACAAACAGCGGTGGTTTACCAACGATTGCCAACGAACGACGAATTTTCAATATAAGCATAATTATTATGAATCTGATATATTTTTTTTAATAAAAATTCACTTTTTAAAACAAGCTTTTATTTTAATGATCTAATAAAAAGAAAGTAAATTATACAGAAAATCAAATTGACCAATTTTACATTATACAATTTATATGGCAAATTTTACCTCTTTAATTTTCTTAAACAAAATACACCAATTTCCACTTAGAATAAATTGTGTCCATTATGTGTTAAGACATTTGTATTATTTGTTGTTATGCAGATTTTTAACATTAAATAGTATACAGGTAACATTTCTATAATTATAAAAACTTTTCGCGAATTTTAACTGTTTAATTTTTTTAATCAAAATACACTTTGAATAAATAACTTGTGCCTATTATGTGTTAAGACATTTGTATTATTTGTTGTTATGCAGATTTTTATCGTCAAATAGTATGAACGTAACGTATCTATGGTTATGAGATATTATTGTGTTTGATCCTTTAAATGAAATGTCACATAGTTATCCGTTTTAATTGGATCGAATGATTTACGAGAGCAAATTATATGCTAACGTAGAATAGGGAGTAATATTGTGTAATGATTTATTGAATGGTGCGGATATTTTATTGTATTAATTATGATTAAATGATACTATAAAATCAATTAAATTGTTACAATTCGAAGCAATCGTTTATATAAAGTATTCAGTTTGTCGATATAGTACGATAGTTTTCCCCTTTTTATTGTAATATTTTACCTCTTGTGTTTTTTATTTAATCAAAAATAGAACCATAAATCACAATTATTATTATTTTCCTATTTGTTATTAGTAAAATTTAAACTATTTTCCTAAACATGAATGGAATATTCACCATTTTATCACCAAAGTTAACCGCATAAACTTAGTTATTTTACAACTTTCACTTATTAGTAATACAACCTAAGTTATTTCTACAGCACGATGACTAAGCAAAGGATATGTTTATATTAATAAAATATACATTGCAAATAATCTTGTCGTGTGTAATTACCACTAAATATTACTTATTCAAACAGGGAAAATTTTAATACAAAATTCCATGTCAAATACCTATTTGCGTTGATTGGAGAGCGATTTAATATATATAATGATATCCTTTATCTAGTAAATAGATTAAGATAGTCTTTTCGAGCGTGATCTTATTTTTTTTTATTTTACTTATCCGGGTTAAAAATTGGAACTTTTCCTCGGTAGACAACAAATCTTTGCCATTCTGGTCCGAGTTGACGTTCTGACTTTTGTCCCTCACAAATAAATTCATTGTTTGGGCGACTTTGTACGCGATAATTTCAGTTCGTATACGTTATGCTGCACAGTTTTAAAAGTTCTATTTAGAAAACAAAACAGTATCCGAAACATTAATCTCACATCTGGCCAGACTTTTAAAAATAACACATTTCAATAGGGACCGATAAATAATTCACATATGTATTAACTTATATAGTTTTTTAAGTCAATCATAAACGTATTACAACGATTACAAAACAAAATGAGAGCACACGTCAAAGCAACACAATGAAAATTGTAAACACGGCCCCAATTAAGTGAAAATTTATTGTCGATATCGTTAAATAAATTTATTATTACGACCTATGATATGAACGATATATGATGTCAGATGTGTACCATAATAAGGGCAGCTGCAAATATTAGCGGTCTAACGAATATAATATCAAAAATAATAATCAACATTAAAAATACAAAAAAAAAACGACTTAATCAATCATAATTTTTACATAAATAAGAGACTAACTGTGCCTCGAGGTTTCGACCGCATTGGTTGGTTGGTTGATGTATATGTTTAAATTTTTTTAAAGTTTAAGACGACTATGATTACTTCAGTAGAGCAATAACTACATTTGTCTTAAGAGTATGGTTACTGTAGAGAATGATGAATAGTTATATAATCAGTCGCGTGTAAACTTATAGCATACGCGTTGGTACTACGAATTTCATCTGCGTAGAAAGTTTCATTTACTATTACAAGACAAAAAATAAAATTACTTCAACATTTATAATATTAAATACTGTGAATAATTACCCCCAAAAGATTTACACAAAAGTAGTTATTCATATCGGTTAATTCAAGGTGTTAACGCGTCCAATCAAACAGACCTTACTATAACTTAGTATAGATGTTACGTCTCAGTTATGCGCCGGCGCTGATCGCCGTATTCGGAGTTGGCTGACCGGTGCGCACGCGCATCCGCCGAATTGGTCAAGTTCACGGCGCGTCTGTTGCGCATCAGATATGGTCATCGTTTCGAGGCAACTTTATTAAATAACGACATATTTTAATTCTGCTATGTTCTTGACTCTTTTGATATGCAATATATTAAGTAACAACGTAGATAGACATTAACAAGATATTAATAATTTTAAAAAATACCTAAAAACGCACTTCAACACAATCACAACGGTTAGCGGTTTTGACAGTAAATATTGATTTTTTGCTGACATCATATAGTCTATGACACTCAGAGAAAGATTACGAATTTATGGACACTTTACACTTTAAAATCAATCAAATCCGTGTAAGCTCATAATGAAAAGGCTATACCGCAAATACAACATTACCCTCCTGTGTCAGTTGGGTAATAAATACTATTTTTGCAACTTAAAACCTAATAAAAAAACATATCAACATAATTCATTCATTTGTAATACAATGTAATTAATTACATTCATTTTTTTATGTCAAAACAATTAACCCAAGTTCCGTTTCGCTACACACACACATACATATTCACTACATACATATATAATTATGTATATATCAATAAATTACAAAGATAAAAACCCAAGCAAATATGCGACCTTGCATTTTAACATCACATATTGAAACAACAGTTATAAATCACGCCGAACGAGAGAACTCATTTCTTTTACGACTTTTTCAAAAGCGTTATAAATCAAATGTCAAATCAAGGAACTGAATACATTAGATTGATAATACAACGAATTCTTCTTTTTATAATCAAACTAGGTGCGCCTCGTGGTATGTATGAAAAATGTCGTAATCCAGGATATAAGTTACCTTTACACTAAATCCACTTAAATCCGTACAAAAATATCCGTAAAAACCACTACAGTGAAGAAGTCACATATCCCATATTAGTATTAAGTGACCGAATATAAAATATGTGTGAGATGAGTCAGTTAAGTTAGTAATTAAAATTTAGTTTCATATATTTCTGTGGTTTGAAATCTATGAATTTTATAAATATATATTTTTCTATGAATTTTAATAATATATATTAATTAAAAATATAACTGTTCTATCAATATTTTGTGATATTAAAGTCCAAATAAAAATTCCTACGTGTAAAACTCTTTTGCGTTTTTTACCCAAAAATGTGAACTTTTGATTTCGGTCATTTTAATTCTAAGCATGCGATATATACACACTCATTCGAAAACTTTCGTATTTATAAATTTCATATAGCTTGATTGAATAACATACATCTGCAAAGATTGCAACTGACTGTTGTAGAGGCTACACCTCTTGAAGATACTCCGGTGTCGAAGTGAAACGTGCGTAGTGTCTTTATGATGTATGGGTTCGATTTGCCCCTTGTGCGTCTGCAATTTTTAAAGGGTTAGCGGCGCCTGCTTGTGCCAGTGACGCACATGTTGGAGGGTGGGCGGTGCACGTGCTGCATATCAGACAGATTTAGGTACATTGTTTTCGTGGATTAATGCAAAATAATTCTGTAATTATTTACCGCCACAAATAGATTTTTATAATAACCATATATCCATATACTTGTATTCAATGTATTCTAAATGGTTTCTTTAGCATGGTAACATCCATGAAAAATCTATAGAATAAAGTATTGTTTAATGTTAATAATAGTTCAGAAAAAAAACGGTCAAGCGCAAATTGTTCTTGTACAATAGTATTTCGTATAATTAGTTAGAATGTAGATATTATCCTAGTAAATATTACAATAGTAATAATTTTCATTAAAACTTGTCCTTACTTTGCATATTTTCTTAACGATACATATCAAAACACGTTAATTTTCAAGCATTTTTAAATCGTAATTTTACAAGAATGTCATGTCATTTAAACATAAAACTACCACGTCAATAATAATTACACTCAATAATAAATACAAGATTCCACAGCTGATGTAACAACTCATCGTGTGATGTAACTCCATTAAAGATCTTGACCTCGTCTCATCGGTTTAAATGGTCAGAATTACAATAATCGATTGACAAACCATAGTTATTGTACCACACCTTAAGGGTCATAGTAATTTCGTCACGGTAAGTTTATGGTTTATGTTCGAATTTGTAAAAATAATTGTTAAAATATTCAATACAATAATAATAATTACATTTGCTCGGCCGATTTACATAACACCGTAACTGTAACTGCTTGTAATCTTGTAAATATAAATAAATAAATAAACGCATCACACTCAACAGCCCCCATTAAGAGCTTGCGACCTTGTGTCGGGGGTCCGGAAACATACACAACACTAACACAAACACCCAGACCACGAAAAACATCCGTATGGCTAATACAGTCATTTGCCGTGAGTGGGGATCGAACACGCGACCGTTAGGGCTACAGTCAGTTGCAGTGACCACTGCGCCAACGTGTCTTTCAAAAGTTGGCAAAGATCTTCTCTCTATTAAGGAGTAAATTTAGAACTTAATCCACCATGATGCTCCATTGCAGTTAGGCGAATATATAGTTCAGGTGTTCTTCCGATATGTGCAGGTTTCCACATGAGATTTAACCGCCGAACACGAGATGAATTGAAATAATCAGGGATAATAGACAGGATTTGTACCTGCGATCATCGATTAAAACGGACTTGTAATCACTAGTCCCGCTCATTTTTAGTTTTCTTCAAATTTTGACCAAATAAATATAGAACCACTCTCAATATGTACCGTATTCAAGAAAGAATTATCCAAAATCGGTTAACAAACGATGGAGATAACGCTTATAATATACAAAAAGCTATTTAGCAGAACTAAAAATGCTCTTTATTATTATCACATTTAAATTACGACAAACGAAGAGAGAAAACTCTGTCAATATCAAGTAAAATGAAGAAGACACGAATAAAATTGATCGCTGCTGTAATAATCTTAGCGAAAGTTTTAATAGAGAATACAAACTACTTTTTCTACCTTCGTCGTGTCGTAGCCTCGACTTTTACATCAGCAAAATGTCTCTACATCTATACTAATCTTATAAAGCTGAAGAGTTTGTTAGTTTGTTTTAAAGCGCTAATCTCAGGAGCTTACTGGTTCGAATCGAAAAATTCTTTTTCTATTAAATAATTTGTTTATTTAAAAAAGTTATAAGCTATATTTTATCACGCTACGACTCATAGGAGAAAAGCAGTAACTAATAGACAGTTAATAATAGATATGCACAATACATGAAGCTGAAAATATGTAAAATCGAATAATCGCTTTAAAATATAACAGGCTATACAACCTCACGCTACGAGCATAACAATAAATCTAAAGTCCTAAACAGACGGTAGACAATTGTACTGAAACGTTTTTGTCCGTCGAAAAAGATCGTTTAACGCACAAGACGGACTAAAAGTACTGCGTACAAAAGTCTCACGAACGGTTTTATTTTGTGCCAGCTTGGATATTTAAGTCGTCCGCGAATAAAAGTCCCTCTTTTGGCCCATAATGTCAACCGGACCGAGGATAAAACAGTAAACTCGCAAAGTACGCCTCTAGAAAACAAATCACTAACAAAATTAGTGATTCATCTTGTGAAAATTATAAGTTTTCTATTCGATTTACAGCGATCACAAGGATTTCCTGTAGTATAGATTAAGGCAAATTACGCCCTGCCATCGTCATAAAGAGAAATCTCAATTTATCGTAAGTGTTAATCTATCATCACCATATTACTATACTCGGTCGTGATACACATAATTAGCATCCATTTCCAACATACCCATTATGACCAAGATAAACACTAGGAAGTTCTGAGGTCAACGTATCTATTAATCTCGACATCGATCTAACGTAATTTCTTTGGCTTTACAACTAAACTTGTCTCACCATTATAACAAAGTTCAAAGATGATTACAAAGTGATACGCAGTGAATGACATTTCTATTTAATTACTAAAAAAAAAAACAATTCTAAGGTCGTCTACCATCCCATGTAATTTCACAAAAAACATACTAATAACGTTTACAGTAACTGTTAATTATCAAATAAATAATAAATAAATAAACGCATCATACTCAAGGGCCCCCATTAAGATGGTCATGGCCTTATGTCGGGGTCAGGAAACGAACACAACACTAACACAAAGACCCAGACCACGACAAACATCCCTATGGCCCATACAGACGTTTTCGATCGAGTGGGTTCGATCCTCGATCACGACAAAGCTAACCCACTCAAGGAAGAAACATAGCTAACCCATAAACCCATAGCTTTCATTTTCTGTACATTCTGCAACAATACCTACAAAATCTCAAACAAAAAAAAAAACAGTTCCGCCAAACCGTTAGCAAAACCAAAATTCCAATCCACCCACTAAATGTTTACTAGTTCAAGTTCATCATTCAATCGCCTCTTTGAGATGTTCTAACAGACAGCAGCAAAGGTCAGTATTTCCTCTGATGTATTACGATAAGACACAGCCCGCGGCGAGTCGAACCATCACAATCGCCAAGTTCAAGGAGGCGCGCGCTCCGCTGACCGAGTCATCTCTTGACCCGACATACTACTGATCAGCGTTGTGATTTCTTAACGAGTATTCATTAAAGCGCTATTGACCTCTATAATGTTTGTTGATTTTTACAAATCATTATATTATTATTCTTTGTTCTAATTCTTTATCAAGGGAATATGTTTGTTTATTTTTCGCTTCAATTAGAACTACAAAAAATTAAGAATCAGATCGTGACATTTTGCATATCCTTAAACGAGAACTCGATACTATAATTTTGCGAATCAGGACGCAAACAAAAATCAGATTTTAATAGCAATAAAAACAATTAAAACGACAACTAAATAACGAAGTGGAGGACCTTCAAAAACTTGCACTCCCACACAAATAACGACGCAAACGAAGCAATTTTTCAAAACAATAATTGCAGTCGACATATTTGGATTGGTCTCCAATAAACCAGCAAAGGCAAGACAACTTTTCAAGTCTCGGTACGGGCGGTAACACGAATACGAAGTAATTTTCATTTTTAAAATAGCCTTTAAATCGAGTGAGGTAAAAACAACAAATTAAAGAATTAAAAACCACTAAGGTTGGTTGTACATAATAATAACGTCGTAATATTGACTAAACCAGTAAAACGAGCGCAAGACTTGCGCATGAAGAGTTCCGTACTACCCACATGTACAACAACATTAACGTAGTCGACGTTTGGACAGCTTTTTATTATTTGTTAGAACTTCCGTCATAAGAACACATAGGCTGTACAAACTCTTACCGGGTATCTATTACGACACAATAAATATAACAATTTAAAAGTAATATTATAAAAACTATAGACGTGTTATAAGCCATTGCCTAGTAACAACCTAGCGACTGTATGACTTGCGAGAGTATCTTTGGAGTAACAAGTTATTCGACAAACTTGGAAAAGTTAGGAATGGGTACAGATTTTTAACGTCGTGCGAAGTATCCGATAGACAAGCAGATGACCAAATAGATCGACAAACAACATAGGCCTAAGGTTCAACTATATGTGAAACAGAACCCTAAAAACAAATAGCAGGAACAAAAACATCGAGATGGAATTCCTACGCCATTGTTGAGATTAGAAACTAGTCAACCGAGACGCGTATGAGGGTCACACGACACGCCTTTTGTCTAAAAGCAATTACATGTATTTCATTTTCTCGTTCGGTTATACCCAACCACATTCATGGTGTATGATTATTATCTGGTCATATTTCTAACAGGTGAAAAAAATATTTCGTTTTGTTTATACATTTCAAATTTCTTTGTTAGTTTCTTTAATCCAGAGATTTTTTTGTTGAAGTAAAACTGAATATTCTCCGAAACCAATCAATGAGGCCTTTTAATAGATTTGTTAAATTAGATATACAAATAGATTTTAAACAACATAAAAGATTTAAGTCCTGGCTGGCAACTATTGATCTTTTCATTAACCATGTTAATAGTTGTTTTAATATTCTTAGTTTCCTCTAGAATTGTAGCAACCCTAAATGTAACGCTGGTAACATTGGGAGAAACTACGCCTTTATAAATTGTGATACATGCTAATTTCATAAAATTAAAAGACCGTGATCGCTAACAACAATCATGCCGTTTTAATATTTATCCGCACGTAATATTGACGTGCGGCAATTACACTTATAATCCAGCAACCGTTATTCAAGATATTTGACCTTTAATTACTATTTGCACATTAGTGCGCGACGCGAAAACTCGAAAAAAAGGGTTTAATTGCTTTGTTATTTTATCACTGGCTTATCAGCTCTTGGGCCTTGGCCTAATCGATTATTTTTCCTGTCAACCTATTCTATTATCTTAAGTTGATGCTGTTAACACCAATGATCTTGTCATCCTTGTCCGAGTGTTATTTTGGTATTATTTTTTACCCCCGAAGCAAAAGAGTGGTTTTATAAGTTTGACCGCGTCTGTGTGTTTGTCTGCACCGTAGCTCCTAAACGGGTGATCCGATTTGGATGCGGGTTGTTTGTTATTTGAAAGAGGGTTTTCTAGCGATGGTTCTTAGACATGTTTTACCAAAATCGGTCCAACCATTCCAATATCATGAACTCTTTTCTTCTTAGCTATGGAATATTAGATGCAGAATAAGTATTTGATTTACTTTCAAACATATGTGTGACCTAAAACTTTAAACACCCACAGCCAGGATTAGCAGGATACACGAATCGTCACCAACTTACAGCAGAGGCATTGTCTTTTCACTCGTTGAAATCGCCTCAATAAATATATCGGGGCATTTTAAATTTTCAATTCAAGTCTATGATATGTATATGATATGTTAAGTTTTCCATTTCATTTCCGCTGATAGGCTAAGGCTTCTTGTCCTGTTATGAAGGAACCTAACCTACTCAGATGTGTTATATACCTACAATTTAATATACTTATAGCATGATCAATAGGCGATGTCTTAAAAGTAAGCTCAACGATAATCCATCGTCGTTTTTATCACACGTGACAAATTATGTGTCAATATTTAATACAACTCTGACACTAAAATGACTATCATTAAATCTCGAGTAATAAATCATAATTCATGAATATATTGACAATCATTTTTTTGTTCATATAAAAGGTCATTTTTTAACTACGTGCAAGGAATGTATGAAATATATAATTTAAATAACAAATAAACCATATATAAACGACTGAAGCGCAGAGCACAATGATGAAATTAAAAAAAAATCATATTTTCACACTTGCAAAAACTGTTCGACAATTTGGCAACATTTTTTTATTCTTCGAGTTTTTATTTACAAATGATATAAAATAAAGTATGTTAATAACATATTTTATATAGATAAAAAATAAATTATATATTATATTACAGCTTTTCCTTGTTAGTAGATTTCCATTTGCTTTTTCATTACATTCGCACAAAAAAAGTTTAATTATACACTTACCTGTAACGAGCAGTAGATAAATACGACATCTACTCATACCTCATGAAGTACCTATTCAGTATTGGAAACTTTTTTATAAAGTTTTTAAAATATTATATAAGACGTAAATGTGTGGAAAAATCAACATTAGTTATTAGCGAATATGACATTAACATGACTTTACAATTTCTAACTTTTAGATGACGCATATCAGTTAATTAGTTAAGAATGACTATTTCATAATAACTTGTGTATGCAGCTTCACTAATAAGATTTAGATTTGTTTATTTTTAACATTAGATATCATGGATACATGGTATTATGCATAAATTTTTATTAGCTGCTGGGAACCGGAAGTCATATCCTCTTCCCTATTTCTTTCCGTATTTCCTATTTCCCGACGTCCATCATTTAAGATGGCAAGGCGTTTGAGGCTCTTTTGGTACTGTAAATGTCCATAGACGATTGTAATAATTTAACAATTTTTATATAAGAAAGTAATATTAAAATAAATTGCCACAACAACAGACTTTAAATTAAAAAAATATTTAATCTAAAACTATCTTTGAATCGATCATTATTTTGACGTTCGAATTCCGAACAGTAAAAAAAGCTAAAAACGAACGCAAACAAAAAAAAAACAATCGCTATTTAGTATAGCAAACAACACACGCATACATATTTACATAACAGAACTAGACTGTAGGTATTCCCCTAACGACATGAATATGTAAAGTCATCGTGTAAATGAACTGACAACCTGAAAAATCAAAAATATTTTAAATAAATCCCCAGTTTGACGCGGGTTTTACCGCAGGTTAATTAAAAAACTCACTATTTTTGATAATTACGTTATAAATCGCATTTCAGGGGCACGTATTATTTAGGGGATTTTGCCACTTTTCATATTCGTGCTTTAATCATTACTCACTTAATTTTGTTTTGTTTTTGTTCACCCTGGTGAATGGTCTAAGGTGCAAAGGACCTGTATCCAGAGCCATTACTTAAATAAAAAATGGCCTAAGCATCTACTAGCCAGTTCATTAAGTATTGTAATAGACGCTAGGGATGCATATCATTAAGGAAGCTAGTTGAACAGCGCCGTATTGTAAGGAGGAGGAGTTAATTGATTGGCTTATTAAGCTAGCTGCCTGCGACATATACAATATGTGTATTATATAGGGCATCGGAATTGTAACAAATAATATATTTTTTGTTTTTATTATTTAATTATATACTGTATATTTATTCAAAATACATTACAGCTAAACTCCTTAAACCCTCAACTTCAACTATGTAGCATTAATAAAAAAAAAGAAGATTGCTGTCAATAAGAAAATAGTACGCATTAACCATGAAATAAAATTATATAAAAATAATAGTGTTAAACTGCCATATATACATAAAAGTCACTCAGACGTCTGAATTGTCGCGTTAATACTATTATAAAAAATATTGTGTTGATGATTGTGTGTGTGCGACCTGGCGACCTGCTCACGGCCAAAAAAGGTCAGTTTAAATCTATTACGCTCCAGATAGGACATGATTTAGATTGATCCTATAGAAATTTCATCGAATCATGAACGGACGAGGCACTCGGTTCCATCGATTTTAGTCCCTCGTATTCGTTATGCGATGCAATTATAAGTAATCTATTTAAAAAGCAAACAATTGGAAAACATTTAACCTATTTCAATAGCAAAATACGAAATTTCGTTTTCTTGGATATCATAGTTACTGCTATCATTTTAATTATGAAACCTAATTACTGAACCCATTTTAATAGAATTTCCATGCGGCCGATGGGAGAGAGTATACGCTTTTAAATTAAAAAGGGATGAACGAAATCGGTCAAGCCCTCTTCGAGTAATCCGGGAAAAAAACATTTTAAAAAAGCCCAGACGAATTATGAACCTCCTTGAAAGTCGTTTAAAAGAACGCATATGTCTCTTCCCGTCCGCGCAGTATCCAAATGGGTACACGCATAGCATTAGTAAATATGTACCTATTACGTAAACGACATACGAAATGCCTAGCGGTCTAGATTATCCGCCGTAACGTACCATTAGATGAGGTGTAGAAACACCGAGCGTAACATCGCATTGGAGGAACACTGGTATTTACTGTTTACACCGTTATTGAGTGTCGTAACTAGAAATGGACTAAATCAGCGGTTCCCAATTAGTGGTACACGTACCCCCAGGGGTGCGCTAAGTTAAGTAAAAGGAACACACAGTAATCTATACATACAGACAAAGATAAACAAATCAGCAAAAACAAATCAGCAAACAGTAATTGTTATAAAATAAAATTGTAAATTTAAAAAAAAAAACGATATTCTATTTGTCGTGAAATTTCAACGAGCCCCAATACGATATTTCTGCTGCCAGAGAGTGAGATGATGTGTATCCTACTGATTTCAGGTGACGCTTCAGCATCAGGTCAAGGTTACGCAACTGTGTTACTTTAATATCATTCACAGAAGACCAAATTTCGAATAGATTGTACATATGGAAATTGCTCAGATACAGAGAGCTAAAAGCATTCGAACGTCTGAACAGATCTTCATAAAATATAGGGAAGAGCCATCTCGATTACAGAAACTTTCAAACAAAAAACCCGCATCAAAATCGGTCCATTCGTTAGGGAGCTACGATGACACGGTTACGTAGTACAGATACACACGTCAACTTATACCACCCCTCATTTAGGGGCAGAGGTTAAAAACATATTTTTCAGTATCTACTCGTAAGTCTTGAATCAAATAGTATGCGCACTTCGTTAAGCCAACGCCGCCTATATAAACTCGTGATGTACATATCTATTTTGGTGAAAATCCTTGCCAGTAGGGATACCCTTATTTATCATTCTTGAAGAATTACCTAGGAAACCTATTTGAGAATTACTGGACTAGTTGAACGAATGAGCGGAAAATTTATTAAATTTGCCATCGTCTATGTGTATTTGTATAAAACATAATATTTTCTATACATATAATATTAACAAGGCAATGTAGTAACTTACCTCGTTAATATTTTATTTAACTAAGCTCCAGCTCGCCCCAGCTTTGCACGAGTGATTTAATTAAAAGAAGTTTTTAAAAAGAACTATTTCTCAGAAGAAATGGGTTTAGGCTATACAAAACAATTATTCTACGCAGACAAAGTCGCACAAACTAATTTGTTTTAGATACTTCTACTTGGAAAGGGACAAATAAATTCTAAGCGAACCGAATCCTCGGATGACGTTAAATTGTTTTTAGAAAACCATTATAGAAATGGGACTAACGAGGAAAAATATATTATTAATAAATAATAATCAATACATTTCAGAGTCACGGACATACGTAAGCAAATAAATAACTCCTAGTTTAAAACCTGTTGCTTTTGAATATTTGTTTTTATATTATTTATCGTTTGGAAATGGTCATGGTCGATCGTTGAATATCTATCATTTATAATTCATAATGTCCGTCTGTTTGGTTATTACGATTTAAAGGCTAAATGAATTGAAAGGAAGAATGAATGAAGACCCTAAAAAAGGCTAGATTTTCTTGCGGATTTAAAAGGGTGTGAAGTATGAGACGAAAGATCCTACGCTGACAATGTCGCGGGAATCAGATTATATTATATAAAAAAACGAAATGTATTAATAGATTTATAGGATACTAAATTTAGTTTACTGAGAAGACATGATTAACCCTACGCAACAAATTCATAAAAAACCCGCAGCAGCTAAATATTAATAGTTCAAAAGAAAATCATCTCACCAGTACATATGAACCATCGTCTAAATATAATTGTGAACCTTACAATATTCTCAGACGTCTTTCAAATGAACGAAATAAAATATGTGTTTGGCACAGGGATACATGCATCATCTCAGATTTATTGAAGTGAGGAGAAGTGATTAAGATCCCGCGAGAACCCGAATAATTATAGCAAAATATCGTCACAAGAGTGACTAAACCACATCTTATAAATATAGAGGAGCTTTCAAATTTAACGAGTAATTTGTATGAAAAATAAAACTAAGGTATTTTGCTGTAGGGCTGCCATGATCGGCAGTAAGTCAGATCGAGGATAAGTAGGTAAAATAGTTGCTTATCATACGGAGAGTGAGAGAGCTGGAAGTCTATCTCCCTATCTAATTCCTTCGTTTATCTCTATACCCATTAAACCAATTCCTCTTTAAGCTGGCAACACATTTGTAGTTCCTCTGGTGCTGCAAATAACCATGTGCGGCGGTGATATCAACAGGTGTCTTACTCGTTCGCCGGCCATTGAAAAAATAATAATAATAATTAACCACCCGAGTACATGTGCACTTCTATTCTGACTGGATGATATAAGATCTTAAAGCCGAAGATGCCAAGTCTAAATACTTAGCAATCGGTTTAAAAATTAAAACGTGTGTACAAAGTTTCGGAGTCATTTTGTGGCATATGTATATGTAATTCCATAAGGTGAGAGTATCATTTAAAGTTTAAATATATAAATATATTAGTGATACATTAATGTTGGAATCTTATTTAGCTTCAGTTTACTTTAAAAAAATTTAAATAAACCTAAAAGTGAGATCAAAGAAAAATTTAAAAAACTACGCACGAGCAAAGCTGCGGACAATCGTTAGTTAAGTTACACATAAATTATCAGGATTTAAGACCGTACATAAAGAATTTTTACGTCAGGACTTACAGAGCCTATGATTCAACGTTTTTTTACGCGTTTTTAAATAGAGTTCTTGAAAAAAAAAAACTTACGTTATTGAAATGAAATGAATGCCGTTTCAAAAGCAGAGTATTACACATCAGTCGGTCTTACTAATAATTTATTTTTGTGATGTTTAAGGTATTTTTTCTTTAACAACTTTCTATGTAGATTAAAATTTCATCATTAATAAGACCTTGAAAGTTTCATCGACTAACTCCTCTTTTATCATCAAGTTGATTATCTACAAGTGCTTTAAGAAGACTAGAAAGAACGAGATACATGTACATGTTTATATTACAAACAATTCAGAATTATGTCACTTTCATGCTAAAGATGTGATATACATTCCCATAGCCTCCAACGACCGTAATAAGCTGTAAAAACAAGCCCTCTGTATCTTTACATAAGCGTGTCAAAGATTCATCATAATCGTGTGCAATAATAATAAATGTTTAGTGAAATCATAATGAACACTTTTTCGCGCGCTTTTCGCCGCCGCCATTTTGTGGGAAAACGCGGGAAAGTAGAAAGTGGTGTTTCATTGTCATTGCGAAGGCCGTGTTATTACGATGTTGTTCCCATGGAAAATCTTAGATAACGGGGTTGGATGGATCATTTTGATATAACTTATCTAATTTCTTTAATTACCTTCATACAATTTCTCTTTAGGGCAATTTTATTTTAATTGTGTTTCGTTCATAATGATTTTTATATAACAAAAACATTATAACTTTCGATATTGAAGCGAGTTCATTATAATTAATCTATCAACAAACACTTGAGCCAGACGATTATAAATGTAAATACGAAATAAAACAACTTAATCTAGTATGCAACACATTAATAAAATCAAACTCAATTTAATTTTAAATAAATAATCTTTTGTTTACCACGAAACGAACTAATTTCTGGAAAAAGATTCCGCGAGAAAAATTGCACCTAAATATGTAAATAAATTACAAAGGCGCCTGTGTGCCGGCTCATAAAGAAATAATATTATGTATTATTATATTATTAGGTATGCTAATTTAATCGGAGTCCACTGTCCTACCGCGCGGAGCTGGTTTGGCGGTGTTGATGTCAACAGTGCGATACTTTAACCATATCGGTAACAGCGCCCACCGCGGTATTCCATTTTTTACAGCTCTTGGCGCCACCCGCCTCGACGAATTCCAATCTACCCTCGGTATATTAGATTAAAGCTTTATTTCATTTGCGTGCTAGCGTTTTTTTTCTTCGGTGATAGCAAGATGGTATATTAAATATTATATCTTGTAGTGAGAGTAGGAAGGGTTAAATTCGTTCAACGTAGTTTTGTATCTTCGATGGGTTTTCCGGCCGGCGTCGCATGCGCGCGGCCCGCGTGGAATGCGGAGATGACGGCGCTTTTCGGCATATTTTACCTTTCTCATTAACATACGGCCGCGTCGGCGCCCGTATATTAGATGATTGACGTAGATATGAAAAAAAACAACACCTGATTAAGATAACCGACGCCGGACGACTGGCTACGATCATTCTGAATTCGATTTTCATTTCGCACGAGACCACGGTGCCATTATAATTTATTCGTATATTGTTACTTCATTGGTCCGGTTCATGGCCGTGTTCTTAATTATGTTAAAATAAAATTTGATTAATTTTTTATTTGGTTATGTGAGTTATATAGTTCAAAGTTTAATTTATATATTTATAATTGTGTTATTAGATATATTTTTAAATATATCTTAAAAGTTTTCCGTTAAAAACGTTTTTTAACACGTTTTACATATTCAGTATGGCGAGACGAGATAATTACGTTAATAATATTTTATAAATTATGATAAAATAATTATATAAAGGCATTAGTAGACACGTGACTTAACGTGCTGAAACTAATCCGTTCGTAAGGAAAATATGTTAACCACAGGTTCGCCTACGTGCGGTTATTCTCTAATTACTGCTAAATACTTCCACAGATAATGCATGATTACAGATAAAAAATATATACACTTAATTTCGACCTTAGAATAATTACATATATCTAATTTTATTACTTGGCTTACTTGGCATCTGTTTAGAATGTAATACATAACGTACGTGACTGTACTTCAAATGTAAATAAAAAACATTAATTAGTAACTTATTAAACGTTATACCGTTGGTAACTTGAGAATCGATTTTCATTACAAACTTCATGAATAAAACAAGAAAATATCTACACCGTCAATATTAATAAACTGAACTGACTCTATCAATCTCTTAAATGAATAACAAATAAATCTCTCTCCTATCCGCCACTTAAGAAAATCCACGGGATACGATAAAGTACTCAACGTAGACTCTATTTCATGAGCAATAGAATCTATAAGTATTATATTATATTGATAGTACAATATGGAGCGGACATTGTAATAGGCCCCTTTCCCTTGGAAGTCATAACTTTTCTATGTCGATATACTTTCTATATATCAGCCGCGTCCGCGGGAACTCGCTTTACTTGTTTACATTGCATAATATCCCTCTATACGTGTTACAAGACAAACTAACTGTGCAATAAACTTATGAACGTTATTGAAACATTATAATAGAATGAGTTTCAATTTGTTTTAATAGTAATTAAAAATTAGCTTAATAAAATAAATATAAATACATATCCAGTTACAACTATTTATATAAACAATGGATTGATTCTATTTATTCTCAAACGAAATTAAGAGTTCTGTAAATTTTTAACTATAAGAAGGCGAATGAACTGACTGAGGTAGAGCTGGGGCAGTACCTCACTCTCACAGAAGATCGGTGTGAAGTTGCTTATATAGTTGCGTTTTGTACGGTGAGTGAGAGAACCAGAAGCCTAACTACCTCTCCCATTTCTTCCCTGACTTTTCATCCTTTATTTATGTTTAAACTTAAAATGCATTTATAGCATGCTGGATGCTGCTGGTTTTCATAGGCGACGTTGATCACTAAACATCGGATGTCCAGCCTGCTTGTTTACCAACTATTTTTATATAAAAACAAAAACATTAAATCCACTTCAATCTTTTTTAAAAGGCTATATAGGTATATATAAGATTGTGCTTCTATACCCGATATATAAAAAAACATCAGAAGCAGTATAATAAAATGGTAGACGGTTTTGATAAGGCGGTACATTTACGGTCACCGAATCGTCGGGCAACAGTCAGATTACAAATGGTACCACATAAAAAGCGAACACGAACCGTCTTTAATGCCGCCTGGATCCGCGTACATCCCACCAATTTAAACATAAAGCCCACCACAGACAACGAAATAACATCCTAAAATAACTTAATGAATAATATTTTTATATTATTATACTGTTGACGTGACAGTGCTAAATGATTGTAATAAATTAACTGCATAAAAATAAATATAATAGTATTATTTTTATAAAATGAGAAAAATATATTAAAAAAAAAAAAAACAGGAAACAATCCGTGCATAATCGAATAATGGTAATTTACAACTTTAGGAAACGTTTGGATAATTATATAATTGATATAATAAAATTCAACCGCCTTCCTGTTTAAGTTAATCATTTTAATTTTAGAATAACAAACAATTGTTTCGATATTGTAGTATAATTTATAAAAACAATTTTTACGCCTATAACATTTTGCTTTAGTTCTTAGTACCTAAATACTAATACCCATACAAAAAGGTAAACGATCTACCTTTTTGTATGGCTATAGGCATTCGTTGACGCCAGAGGAACTGGTGCTACAAATCTCAATGCGAGGCGGTGATCACTTAACATCAGGTGTCCCGCCTGCTCGTTAGCCAGCTATTTTTAATAATAAAAAAAACAATAACTCGTTATTTGCTAAAATTAACTTAATAAAGCATAGTTTCCTATTTTGTAAATCCAAGTTTTGAACCATTAGCGATCGTAACAGTTCAATAATCTTTATAGCCACTTAACTCAAGACTAGCAGAGGATTCCAAAAATAAAAACTAATTTATGTTAGCTTCATTTCTTTACGAAATCCCTCTGTATTCAAATAAAACAACTAAATGCATCCTTTTTAAAATCTTACCTAAAACGCACTAGACATTATTAATTATTTCATAGAAATTTGCTGAAAACAAGAACAACATTATTGTACAACAAAAATTATTGTATATTATAATTGAATTCCAAAACATTAGTCCTGATTTCGATAAATAAAAACATCTAAAATTGTATTCAAAACTAAATTACCATTTATATGATACTCCAAAATCTGCCCTTCTAAAGGTCGCCTCATCCAAACCTGTTATCCGTATCCGTTTAGGAAATCCAGCGAAATCAGGTTCCCCGAGGAATTTCGGTGTGTCCTAAACTTGTGGCGATAACATTTAATGCACGCCGGTATTCGTATACCGAGAAATTTAACGTGAAATCCGCAATCTCGACAGTACGACGACCTTGACGTTTATGGCGCCCGCTCCGCTTCGCATAGACTTATAAAGCAAGGGCACTGCGGGATGGTGACAACTCGGACTCGTTAGAGATAACCAAGATTCTCTGTATTAGTTGGTTCGTTTTCAAGGCAGCTGTTTCTACCAATGCCTATTACTTATTAATGGAATTGAAGGAGAGAGGAGAGGAGCCTAGTAAGAGATTTTTGATATCAAGAGAGAAGACCGGATTTGTTTAGAATTACAATTCAACATAATAACCAGAGCCTAATGACCTCTCGAACTGATATTTTCAAAGTATAACAGACGTCAACTAGTGCGATTCAGCGTCGATGCAAGGTGTGATCAATACTGACCAGAGTGCTGGATTGTTCGGAACATAGCCATTATGTTACACTATTAGGAAAATAGAAATATGCAGAGTCAATTCAATTTCTAGTCATTTCTCAAACTTCCAAAACTAGATGAATAAAGCTACAAAATATTCGAAAATCGTTTTTTTTTTAACATATAACTGTTCAAAATGGAGTTCTCTATGAAATTCCAAAACAACATTATGGTATATTCAATATTGCACCAATTCCAAAAAAAGACCAGAAAAGTGTGTTGAGTACCGCTAAATTAGAAAAAGTTAAATTTAGAAGAACTTGATACGTTCATCTGACTCTTATATATTCGTAAAACTTTTAAAAAGAGTAAGTATCGAGTTTCTTGCCAGTTCTTCTCGGTAGAATCTACATTGCGAACCGGTGGTAAATTAATTAATTAATTAGTGTTTTGTTTTGTTTTCTTTTGTTTTTGTATTGACGATTCAAAAGTGCTTGTAAAAGCCTACTTGAATAAAGCATATTTTGATTTTGATTTTTGATTTTCTTACAACGCGATTTGCTTTCATCTTTCCAGCTTTTAACGAATGTATTGCAATTAGAGTTCCTAGTCTAACTTAAGAGTTTAATCGTTTCTTAGTACTTGCGGTCATGTCACGAAGTATAATAGATAATAAATCTATAATATCATGGTAATCTGTGAAGGAAAATATCGTGAGAAAACCCGTACATTTGTGGCGATTCTAGGGCATGTGTTCCTGTCCACTTAACTGGTCGTGTTTACGTAACATTAGGTATTTAGTTACACAGTATAAATTATTATTAATCTTTTACATGATTTGCATATTTATTAACTGACTTTTCGCAAATATCCTCAGTATATTTACTGTCTGTTTTAGTTTTTGCTCAAGTTTTTACCGTTAGAAGTGGCTAAATACTTAATTATTTGAACGTGTTTATAATTTTTTACTAGTTCAAAAGAAATACATTTAAAGTTTATTTTGATGGATTAATGTATTCACTTAACAAATTACTTTATAAAAATAAGAATACGTACCATAAAAAATTACATTACGTTTCATAAATATATATGACTAGACATTATATTAAATATAATAGCATAAAAACCGCAAATAAAAACACACACTTATTATTAATGTAAATAATAAATACAACTTATTACAAGTTAAATAGCATCTATAGGTATTTATCTATAGGTGAATTTAGCGGGACTCCATTCATGGGATAGCGTTAATTTAGATTACATAACACCGTCTGAGCATGTTAACATTCACATCGAAGAAGTGCTAAAACCTGTCTAATCAGAGCAAGGTCCTAATTGCAACAGGTCATGAGAAATTTCGGAAAGCATACGAATCTACAAGGTACAATGCGAATAATCAAATTTTCGATACAATATGTTTTGGAACCTTAACTTTATTTTTATGGCGCGTCCAGAACAGACATATCAGTTACATGTTTATAAAGCATTACCTATATAACTCGTCCATTTTGTTTAATAATAAATAAAAAATTAAACAAACGCTTCACACTCAATGGTCTCCATTACGATCCCATGATCCATGCCAATGATATAATACTACTATAGATATGTTATAAGCTCATGGAGTTTCGCACCCGACCACTGTGGACGACGTTGCCTAGCAACCAGCTAGCGACTAAGTACGACAGGCGAGAGTATTGTGGACCAACTAAACAATTGACGACCTTGTCGAAATTGGAAATGGGTACAAATTATTAGTTATAAAATATCATTGGAATGTACTTTTTTTATAACATTTATCATCCACTCTAGTGAAACATATTAAATAACTTTGTTTTTTAACATTTTTTCTGTCATGTGTCTGATTGTGTACAGTCTTGACGCGCGTCCGCGTTCATCAAATTATGTATTAATTTGATAAACTAAATATAACTGAAAGCGAATATCTTTAAACTAATGTATATGTATGTTTTTAACTCCGTTTATAGTCGTGACTTTTCTGGCATACATATTAATTTTATTTTTAATGATGTACTTTTTAATTATCTGAATTAATTCGTGATTAAAAATAATTAATAAATTATACATAATAGGTATGGTCGATATAAAAATATAAAATTTTATTATTAAACTACCTTTTTCCTGCGACTTTGATGATGGATTTTTGTATATTTTTTTCTTGTACCTTTTTTCGGACCTTAGATGGGTACACATTAATTACTACATATAGGGTCCAAATCACCGTCATACTTATCTTCATTAAAATTGTGAACGATTTAACAAACAAACAAGTGCAACGATTTAGCAAAAAAAATTTAACAGGCAGACGATACTTTCGTATTTATTTAATTTAATATTCAAACAAAAATTCTCGCGTACAATTTATATTCATAATTCATATTACGGACTTTTAATCTTCGTTTATCCTCAAGTGTCACGATTCGCAAATTGAAGGCCGTTTTTAATATTAACTACAAGCATTTCCAACTATTATGATACAAACACTATAAAGACTTATCAAGAAATAGATGGAACAAAAAAAAAACAACCAACCAGACCTCGAACCTGTTATCGAAACAAGCACAAAACGTTGGAATCCGAAGAATCTCTCGACACTTCGACGCCGAAATTCTGTCGCGAAATAAAAAAAAAACAAAATCCGTTTTAAAATTAATAATGGTACCGTCGTAAATCTGGCGGACGCCGAGGAATAATTTGGAAAGGTGTCGCCGATTTTTAATTTATAAAAACAATTCTAATCTATATAAATAAATGTATATAGAACCGTGTTTGCGATTGATTGGGAATATCAATAAACAGATCGGAATGGAGGACCTTGACATTATAGATTGAAATAGTGTAAAAATATGTAAATATAGGAAAATTTTCGGTAATTCTTAACTTGTATATAACGAGAGGTAGTAAGTATGGTTCTCAAGAATTTAATAACATAAGTTAAAAAATCCATCCAGCGAAAATTTCTCATATGTATATAACACTGATTTTCAATTTAACAATTAGAAAGGATTTTTGAAAATAGTAGAGTAAAGAACTTGAATTTGTAAAGAAAGCTAATAATCTTTTAAGTTTAAAACTTACACTTTACGATAGATTGGCGCAGTAGTCACTAAGTGACTGAAGCGCTAATGGTCGCGGATTCGATTCCGCTCACAGGACTAGGTGTGTGTTTTTATTGCGTGTGTTTTCGGACCCCCGGTACGAGATTCTAATGAACCCGTTGAGAGTTAAACGTTCATTTATATATAAAAAAAATTAGATATTCATATTCGTTTACGGTAAAACGTAACGATAGAAAATTCCATCGAATGCAATTTTTAAATTAAACATCTTTTTTCGTAAAAAATAAATTTGCTGATTTCTATATCGATATTTTAATATAGCGCCAAAAAAATGGTCATTGCATCTCAGTTCGTATTTTGAATTGAGTAATATTAGATCTTCGGTTAATTTATACGGCGACCTTCATGCTGTCGATTCTAAATTATTGATTCAATCATTAAAAAATTTATCCGCATATCTCGTACATTTTATACACTTTTTTGATTTACAACTTCAATGATTAATAGACCTCGGTATCATAAAAATATTATATACTATAATTGCATTATAAATACAGCACACAAAAATAGATTAGCTTCTTAATAGAGATATAAAAAATATATATACAACATTATTTTTCTATAAATATTAATACTATATGAACACTCATATTATTCTTATTCTATTTTCAAAATTCAAACTTTATATAACAGTGGTCAGTTTAAATTAAAGTTTTCAAAAAAAACACTAAAAAAATTATTACCAAAATCGCTTGCAGTATCCTGATTTAAAGGACCGTTTAAAATTCATTGTTTAAAAAAAATCTTAAAAGAAACAAAGGAAAAATACAAAAATAATAAATTCGAAACAATAATAAATATAAACGGCGTTATGAATTTAAAATTACATAATTCAAGACGGTCAGACGTCGCGGGCGACGCGCCGGACGCATCCGGCCAGCTCCGCGGCGCCGGCGTTGGCATTCCGATCCTTGCGAATCTTCAAATGATACGAATATTTTTCTGACCGAGCAAATACGGCTAAAGTAACGTTTCTTAAATATATATATTCTTTAATACACAGTAAGCATTCAATAGTAAGTTTTAACTCTTGAGATCCCTTCTAATATTATAAATGCGGAAGTAAGTCTGTCTGTCTGTTACGCTTTCCCGCTTAAATCTCTCAACCGATTTTGATGGAATTTGGCACAGACAATCTTTAGACCCTGAGAAAGGACATAGGCCATATACCTTTTATTTTTGCAAAAAGCGAAAAGAGCGAAACGTCCTCACTCACTCATCACGAAATCTCAAAAACTTCAAGTCCTAGGAGTTTCAAATTTTGCATGAGAATTCTTTTTAAACCGTAACAATAAAAATGGGGGTTAGAAGTTTGTATGAAAGTCCTATGTTAAGCGCGAGTGAAACCGCAAGGGGCCGCTAGTATCTCATAAAGAGACCTCTTCCATTCAACCCACAGCAGTAAGAAATAGTAGCAGTAGCAGTTAAAACCAATACAAACAAAATAAGACTTTAAAAGTATACTTATAAAGCAAAATACGAAATTTCGTTTGCTTGGATGGTTTTTAGTTTTAATTTGATATAAAAATCAATTTCTGATTTCTGAAGGATCAAACATTAAAAAAAACAGTACGAATTGAGAACATTCTATTTTTAAGATCGGTTGAAAATTTATCGGTAGTAGTCTTATCCCTAGGTCGAGTACGTTTTCTTTACATTCAAAATTGAAAAATAACATTAATATCTCGATTTACAATCAAGATAACGAAAGGCGAAAAGAGCGGGAAACAGAAACAAATTTTTATAAATAAATATTACTTAGGCTGTTCTTGCGTTCGCGGTCTCGTCATTTCGTTAAACACTATAAACAAGTCAAATTCCTTATTTATTTATCATATAGAAGAACCACTACCCGACAAAACGTTATAAATTTTTACTTTGTTGCATCTCATACAAGCAATAAACTAAGTGATAATATGCGTGTAATAAAATTAAATAGATACGACTTGAGTTTGAGTTTGAGTATCTTATTGTTATTGTTTTTATTTACTGTCTCATTTGGTTGATTTTAAAACAATATTAATATAAAAATAGCACACATTTTAACCAAAACCGATTTCCAAATTGTCTCGTGATTTCCGAATTGTCTGAAGATTTCCGAATTCATTCATTCCGAATTGCCTCATGATTTCCGATTTTAAAGAATCATTAAATATGATTTCTAAATCACCTCAACCAATACCTTTGATACAAAATCAATAAATACGGCCGACAATACCGCCATTAATGGTGAGGTCGAGTTATAAAGTGGTCAACGAGATCGGGCTGAACTAGCGCCGCGGTGGCGCGGAATGTAGCTTTTTAATGTTGCCAAATTGTACTTAGAATCATATATTTTCATTGGAATCAATAAAAGCTGTTATTTTACATACCACACAATAACAACGTTTATTATTTGAAATATTTATGACTAACGTCTTCGATATCCGTAAGGTCGATAAATCCTAAAAATATTTGAATATTAAACTAAATTTAATTTAATGCTAAATAATTTTCCTTAACGTATTAAAAGCAAGAATAATCAGAAATAATTAAGCTTACTACTATTACTGCAATCGCGAATGTTTGTACATATGGATGGATATTTCTTGAACTTTCACGTAAAAACTAATGAACCAATTTTGTTGAAACTTTTAAATAATACATCTTCACACATGTTTCATTGTTATTAATATACCATTGCCAGCGAAGTAACAAACGGGCGCTTGTTTTATATAACGTATATAACGTTATATTATATAACGTACGTTTATATTATATAGCGTACTTTTCAGTATCTAAAAACATTATATAGCAAAACACAACCTGTTCGAAGACCATAACAATTATAAATATTCTACAAACGAGATGCAAAAAAAGATCCGGGATGCCACTCGTAGATATGATTAAATACCAATCGCCGAGGAAAAATAAAGAATTTTGTTATTAGGCTATCGTACCACTCGATCGGAGCGGAATGTAGCACTATGTATGTAAGTGGAGCAAAATAGAAATAAAAAATAGTAAGTATATATAATAATAATAAATACCTCGTAACTAATAATTTTTTAAATCGATTATCTCAGTGAAACGGTGTTCAAATAATTTATTTTTATGATAACAATATTTCTAACAATATCTTAAGCCTAAATCGTTAAAAAATGTAAACATATTTATTACAGTTAGCTTAAAAAGAAGTGTTATGTCTTTCCTGTAAAGTTCGGCAGCTCGCATGTACAATCATGTACAATTTGCACTATTTAGACCAACGATACATCTCAATAAAGTTACTGCAAGACTATTTAAAGAACAAGTTTCACATTATCCAAAGTTAATTTAATATTCCAGTATGTATCATAGAATACAAATGTCATTTAGCAATACGTGTAATCTTAAAAAATACATTTTACTACTTAACCTTAGATACACTTTAAAAACCAATTAAATAGTGGATAATTTAGTTTTCCTCGTCCTTATTAATATAATCTAACAAAAATAAAACCGTTTAATAATAAAAATTTGTAGCTATTTATAATGCGTTAACTCATTGCCACTTATTAATACACCATTTCAGTGCATTTGTTGAAAATAAGCATCACATTCTACTTCCTATACGACACTATAATATTTGAAATATCTAACAGTTTGTCATAGATAGATTGCATTCGTAACGAAAGATAACTCGCGCTATGTGTTCGGTGGACGGTCAGATCGAATCTCGGTCCCGTTCTCATCCGGCGACCTTCCGAGGACGCGCCGATGTCGATGACACTAAGATTAGGACGTTCGCTCACCGAAAGCATTTTGGAATTCAATTAAAATTCTTATAAAATATATGTATCAAAATATTTTGTAGTATACGAATGTTATATTAAAATTCATAAACTTTACGTTGAAACTCATAATAAAAAATTACCTTAAACGATTTTTCAAGTTTAAATATGAACAATCGTTTTCGATTCTTAGAAACTTCACAGTACCCATGCTCTTAGAAAATGTGATTATATTTCAAAGGTTAATCGTGATTTATGAAATCTGGCGAGTGAACTTACGACATATTGAAATTCATCAAGTGGAAAAGCATTCATTCTCAATTAATACGTCGCTGATAAATTTCTAACCTATGACAAAACTTGTCAATTTTCACACTAATTAATGAATTACTCAACCGATGGCTGCGCGTACGTAACATTAGACGAACATCCGTCATTATTATAAGTGGATACTTTTATTCAGAATCATGGATTAGTATTATACTAGCTATCGAATAAGCCTATTAATAAATTAATCAATCAGTACGTATTATTTCTTTACGGTGTTTTTGTCGGTATAAAATATATCCCTAAATACTGCATCAAAATTAATATTTATAATACACCATTTCGAAAATTTTCAAAAATTTTTCGCTCAAATGACAAAAATTGAAAAAAACATCTCAAAAAAAATATTTTCATTAAAATGCAGTTCAAAATTAAAACGTACTATTCACAAACGGTGCGAAATATTCGCACAGGTCATCTAGTTTAGTTAATAATAGAAATACTAAAATTAGTAATATACTTAATAGTTAACAATAAACGATGTGATACATTAATAAACGCGACAAATCCCATAATATCTACACGTATATCGAATCGGATGCATCTTGTAGCGTTGTGTGCGTAGCATCGTGTGGCTGTGTGCGTGCAATGCGCACGCGCTTACGCCGGCGTATTTACGGTCGCGCCCCTACCACCGCCGCCACTCATGCGCCGCGCGACCTGCCGAACACACGCGCACCCCACCACAGCCTGTGACCCTGCGACACTGCGACACAACGACACAGCTACTACGTACCATTAGCTCCTACTATGTGCAAGTGACTGAACGCCAGTGATTATAGTGAAGTGACATTACAGCTACCCTCGTGATATGTGCTGAAGAAGTGTACCGACAAGTGTATTTTCAGTCGCAGCCTCAACCGTTAACAGTAAATGTAAGATTGATATATTTTTTTAAACAGTTATAGTTAGGCTCGTTAAAGCTAGGCGCATATAATAATAGTGATCCAGCTAGGCTTCTGACCCAGATCCCACGGGGTAAACGCCGACGCCGGCCCGACAATAACTCCAGAAACAATGCAATACTATCGCGACATAAATATTAAATTTAAAATTTCGCAGCCGGCCCAAAGCATGAGAGTCAATGACGGCCGCGTATAAAGAAACACCTGTGAGAAAAAGTAAACAAAAGCATTTCAATGAATTGTTACGTGTGTAGTTAAATATTCTGTGAACAAAAATTTATAATGGAAAATTTATTCGAATTATAAATAACGTGATATTCGTATTAAATTAATACCGGTATATCGTCTTGTAGGACTTGTTATGATCCTATTCGCACTAGTGAAATCGGCCCACGCGGTATCATTACTGATGTCATAAAATAATGAACTTTGAATGAAAAATAAACTCTTCGTAATCATACTATTTGTAACGTCCCATTCATCGCACAACGTATTACTATTGCTACCAAATTAAATACAACTAAATCCATTCGTGACAACATATGATTAAGTTGTGATTAGATCTTGAATCGTAAATTACTTTGTCAAAGATGATTTAAGCGTAATTTAAGTAGCCTAACGTACGGGAATACCGACAAATAACTTCCGAGCATACGTGCAGAATACACAATTGTGAGCCGATCGTGTGATAAATAAAAAAATACACTCTCAATAAAATTGAAACATCCGCGTAACGGGAGTTCGAAACTCGGCGACACGCGTGAGAAATACTAATTCGATGGATCGACAATTATTACGTGACTATTTAAACTTAGCTGTAATTAAAACATTCTGTCCTGTCCTTAACCTTATAATAACTCCTGAAAGCAAAAACAAATATTTAAAAATCTCTTTTCAAAAGATTTTAAATCCAATTGTAATTATAAGAATAAATTCAAAAAAAAAAAGAAAACAATTACTATTGTAATGATTATCTACAGCCGATTTGAAATACAACAATCGTACACAAACAAACATCAATAACGTAAGCTCATCGATAAACAGCCGAGATGAAAGTAGCGCGGTTAATGAAAGTGTATCGAGTTATATCTGAGACGATGACATAACACCGTAAATAATTGACACACACTGTACCAAACACTTTAATACCGACACTGGAAATAATATCGAGATTAGTCAAGGTACGAACGAAGGAAGTGTCTACGTTCGATATATCGATAACGATTCGATTACTAAATCGTGTGAGAACGATCATGCGGACGTCGGGAACGAATGTAAATTGTATTGTTTTTATTTTCCCGATTTAGTCAGTGATATTAACGTAGCAGATCTTATCGCCACGACTAAACTAAACAACACTTTGTCGAGATTGATAAACTTGATCGGTCTTAATAAAGCTATTCGTATGAAAACGACTACTACCATTAAAATCCACGTAAACAATGACGATTTTGATCATAAAGAGATTATTTTAATTAATTTGAGAATAATCACAGAAAAATCTTACAAGGGAAACAAAGGATTTATTAATGCTATAGAAAAATTCAATGTTACGTATATTCACCTTCTATTGAAGTTATGAAGGCTACCATCAAATGCCATTAGCTGAGAAACCAGTTTAATAGCAAACCGTTCCGAGCTAAAATAAGACTGGCATTAAGAAAACTATACACTTCTAGGTTGAAAGAATGTCGCATAACCGACTATGGTAGTGCAAATGCGATGACACAACAATCACCTGCACCGGCTAACCTTTCAACTGGCTGAATTTCCAAGACGTCTCCGTCTAGACGACCACAAAGTATGAATCAGGATACAAACAAACACGTCACTTCTTTGAAACTAATTTTAACTTCTCCGATACTATTTAAAATATGAATGACATCAATCTATTAGGTCCTTATTGGAGTTTATTTGTTCAATGATCGGACCACTTACGATCAACAGTCGTGTTCAATCGAGCCTGCAATGTTTATACTCTCGTGCAAATTATTTAACATTTGAATCTATAATAAAGGC
Organism: Hypolimnas misippus; assembly: GCA_037950945.1. Taxonomy (NCBI): domain Eukaryota; kingdom Metazoa; phylum Arthropoda; class Insecta; order Lepidoptera; family Nymphalidae; genus Hypolimnas; species Hypolimnas misippus. The sequence goes on from JBBEEQ010000014.1 coordinate 8,396,161, forward strand.
AGTGTATATACAAATCGACGATTACGTCACCCTCTCGTGTACGTCAATAAAAAAATCGAATCCGGCTTTATACGTCGTGATGAGCATTTTATCACGATATTAACTAGGTGTACTGAGAAATGTCATGAAAACAATGTGTACGAAAATTCTTTTATATTATTTGTAGTGTAACGAACAATGGGCGCGTTCACATCAGGTTCGCGCGTCGTTAACTACCAAAGTCGTTTGTCGCGAAACATTTTACGTACCGAAAATATTTAAAAAAAAATGTGTTACCTTGAGAATAATTAGCTCAAGTAACAATCAGATAATGTCGGTCGGTGTAATTATTCGAAATTACAAAATTCGCATTTAAAATATGCAGCTTTCCTTGCACGTCGAGCGAAGGACTCGGGCGCAATCTAAGGTTGCCTATTATCCGCCACGCTCCGAAAAACACCAAAAGGTAGCGCCCACAACGGCGGAAAAATTTTGAAACCAATTGCACAAGCAACTCATATTAAACAATATAAAACTAATAGTCTTTATCTATCTAAAATCAACTAATTGCTATTTACTCCATAGCGCTTCCCTTCTCCATCCGATCGAAACTATCTCGATAACACTGCCAGTACTTACGTACGCCGCGCATGCATAACTGTTCTTACCTGCAACGAGAAATAATAAGGTTAATTGATTATATAAGAAACAGAATACTTTAAAATGCTTAAACGTAATGGAAAGTCGACATGGAGGCACGTCTCCGCGATTCAATTTACAAAGCTCTGCGTTTTAAATTATGTGAAAAATAACGAAAATTTCTATATGTCGTAACCGCAATTACCGGCCGACGACACGAGAGTAAACAACTTAGCATTACATAGAAGATTACACGCAATAACTAATGTGTCCACAGAGGAATTACGAAACAAAGAATCAAGAAAGTCGCAAAGTAACAAAAGAAAAGAAAGCGCACACTCGTTATAAAAGATACCGCTTAGAAATAGAGCAATTTTCATAACAATAAATATATATAGAATCTTAATGTCATCTAAAAGTATTAGGAAGTCTAAATAAGGAAAACTTTTATGTAAATGTTTCGCTCCACATCTCTTATCTTGTAAATAGCCAACATTTATATTTTTCTACAATAGTTTTGATATAAAATACGTGCATACATATAATTACGGAAACTTTAAGTCGAGATACTTTAAAAAAATAAGTTTAAAAGGTTAATAAACGATTCATATGCTAATATACAAATGTATATGTTGCTAAATGGTGGGACAGCGTCTTGGCAAAACATTTACTCTTTTCATTACAGCCTAAATTATTCTTGTAAATAAAAATATTCAATAATATTTTTACTCATTAGACATGCAGCTGCGAAATGCTTGCACAATAACGATATTAACCTTGTCAGTTTCAAATATAGCGTAGGTATTATAAATCATAAATCCGCCAACAATAAAACGCACGACAGGAACACCGACAAACTTCGAAATACTTAGCTACTCGGCCCCGAGGCGGCGCGTGCGCACTCACAGCCGTATTACCGTCAGTCACGACTCTACGAACCAGAGCATTTTTTTCGTATAATGATCTTAGCACGCAGTTTAAAAATGGAGAAGTTGTCATTTCAGAATAAAAAATTCGAGCCAAAACAATGTAAACAACTGGTGAACTGGAGTAGGTACAATATATTTTTTAAAAGAAAATTTCGAAATGTCTGTACGCAATGTCCACATTGCCAAATTCAATAAAATACTTACAGTAATACATTGCCACAACGTATTCGTAGACGCTGAGATAAAATAAATAAAACTTAATAATAAGTTGGTCCGTAAAGAATTCTCACATTAAAAACACAAGGTTACGAGATAAGTCAGTTAATTTCAGAGTTATCTCTAGATCTCACAGGATTATAGGAATTTAAGATGACAGAATGCATGGGTATGCTTCAGAAGGCGCAGCAAACTACTTCAAACGAGTTGTCGAGAAGGCTTCACCTTGACCGAACACTATGACAATTATAGAATGAGCCGTGACATTATTTATTATTTGTCTTTATCGATGAACACGCGAGAGTCATTCAATTTTTGGATGATGATAAAACAAGCAAGAATGTTAACAATAAACAAAGAATTAATTATTAAATTTTTATGTTCAAATACAATTCAACAGAATTATCACAAACATGCATTCCATTAAGATCGTCGGGTAATAGCTATGATCGAATCGGTATGTAACTTTAAAATGTAATCGACATCATAATTATTTCTGTTTGGACAATTCAAGTTAATCATTGGTCTATAAGAAGTTAAATTGTACAGTAAATCGGGACAGGCACGCGCTAAGTAATGTGCATCATTAGTATTGCCAATGCTAAGCAAACCTGGAGGCTACGATAATCGCTTTAGGGCTGGGGCAGGTGAACAAAAATGCAATATCATAATTTGGTCTCGAATATAATAACAATAACCAATATCACATAGTTGAATTAATTAAAATTAAGACAATAAGTAGAGCTTACGATAATAACGTTAACCCGAACAAAACCAATTAAAATGACGCAACGTACTAATTTTTCGTAACGGAAATACAGATCGAAATAGATTTTATATCGTATTTCTAGCAATAATGAAAGGATTATCGGGCAATATGTTCTTTTAACCAGATAGATATCTAATTTGTAACGCTTTCATAAGATATAAACCGATTACAATGATTATCATCTCGACACGTGCCGAAACTGTGCGGTAAGCCAATGAATTCAGCTTCGTCGAGTTTCAACATATGGATTAACCTATCCGATTTCAATATACCCATTGGCAATATTTTATCGCTACATTTTTTATTACCACGATGTAATTTTAAAAGGAAATATTAAATCTCGAAATGCTATTAATAAATCTTTATTAGCTTTTAATGTTCTTAATACATCAGACGATAAACTCACAAAGGCTATAACAAAAAATGTCCTACACATTGCGAAATAAATAGAATTAGATATTTCGAAATGTCGAGTGCAATTAAGTCATAACGAGCGTGGCCGCGAGCAAGTAAAGCATAAATAGGTGGCAAAATTTCCATACAACATATTAAAACAGTTTCTACATGTAAAATCTAATATGTGGCTTATTCTGTTCCGCAAACTCAAGGAGATCGATACACAATTACAGTAGCTCTAAGTTAAATGTTATGAAGGCTAGATAGAGGTAATTACGTAAATTGCCACTTGGAACGTCTATCGAATATCGGTTTCGATGTAGAATATCGCTCAGATCCTGTTATAGAAGCTATTATAAACAGACAATTTTAACGAGGGAAAATTTGTTGTAAGATTTAAGCATTGTGGATATCGAGCAATAGATTTTGTGTTTAAAAATGCAACTGATCGAAATGAAATTGTTATAAAACGGTGAAAATGCAATCAGCATAATCTAAAGGTCCGCTGACAAACAATGGCGATGGAAAGTTGCCTGGCTGACGATATCGAGCACTGAATACAAATTATCGACAATGATACAAAGTTTCTCAACGCTGCAGCTAAAAGAATAAAGAAAGCCTGAATATCTTGTAGATGTTACATATGCTAAAATATATCAGGGACAACATCTGTTTAAATTGAAGGATTCTGTTGGATTATCATTTTTTATAGAAGACCAAGATTTAGAGTTAAGATTCTTACGTAAAAGGGTTTAATCGTTGATAAAGATACTCGATTAAGTCTGTTTTGCTAAGACATCAATTAATAAACCTTAGAGTTATTTTGAAATTTTAGCTAAACATTTCACGTTTTTAGTGACCGCAAAAAAATTCAAGCACCTTGCGCGACAAGGACACACGTTTGTCTCCGATATCATCGGTCATGTTAAATAATTACGATTCCATTACCTTTAATGAAGTTCAAATGTGATTTTTAAATTAAAATACGAATCGACTTAAGGAAACATTCGCAGGGAACAATTGCGAGTTTTTCGAAGGTAAACTAGTGATACAAACGAAAGGATACAGTCAAGATGATCCCTGCAAATGTCAAACTTTATAAAACATTTACTCTGAACTTTACATCTTACAGGTGGTTATTGCAAAATTCAAATTCCTCGACTAATTTAATGATGAAACTGTACTGTATATATCAAATTGATACATAAACACGTCATTATCGAATACGTGGAGGTCGTAATATTTACATTAATATGACTCAGGTGCGTTAGAAGCCGGTACTAATTGTCCAATTTAATCACACCCTGATAAATTCTGTAAGAATCCGGAATCTAATGAGCGGTTTGACTTTATATCGAATTCGTTTATCTGATGCAAATCTGACCTGAAATGTGGAAAGTAAAAATGACTTACAAATAAATAGTAAAGGTCACGGTAACCTACTGAGATTCAATATCAACGGCATTGAGTAGGTACAATCGAAAATAATTAAAATATCGATGGAATTTCGCAAGTCATTAGCTATCGAATATAGAGAGTTCCAGTCTTTATTTTGATATAAGAGACAAGCACGTTTCTCGTATTGAAAGCAAAATGAAATTAGGTGAGCACCTTTCACATGGCCCTAGGCACACCCAAAAGGCCTCGTGACAAACCAACACCTAAATGGTTCGCTGCATAAATATGTATTTAATATACGTATAGTGTACGTTAAAAAAATTAAAACCCCAACAAATCGTTTCTGGATTGGATTCATTTTGCAGAAAAATTATTTTATATTAAACACTTAAACTTGTTTGATGTTGTAAAAATTGTGATATGTCGATCAAGTCCGTACAACGACTGTAGACAAAATCATTTCAATATCATTATAATTCCGGTCAATCATTTCAAAACATTTCTATACCGTTACCGATTACTAACAACCAAGTCGTACAACCTCAAACTAATTTAACGTTACATGCAGAAACAAAAGAATGGCCGCTTAAGTAATTCAGCCTTAAATTAAAACATGACTGTCGATTTTGTCGCAGGCCCCGCGGCCTTCCTGCCTAGTTGTGATTATTCGTTAATTTCCAAATTAAACGCTTGATTCTCAATGCCAGCTCGCTCGGAGGTGGTCACTTCGTACGAATTAATAAAAGGCGGGTGGTTGCGCGCGGCCCGCCAGTTCTTTAACCACTGTCCGAACGTTTTATATCAAGTTCCTTTCACTTCGCGCGCTCATGACCGACAAAAGAACATATCTAAACAACAAAGATATCGCTGTCTGAGATGAGTTCATTATCTGTGCAAGTGATAATTTTATTAGTGTCAAATGTGCAATAAAACTAAGATGTGATTTTTTTCTAAACTTTCAGATGGTGAGAGGGGCGGCGTCAGTGCTCACGCTAGCGCTGGCATGGGCGTGCGTCGTTCGCGCCAGCGTCCTTGTGCCCACCTACGTGTTGCCGCCCGACTCGTTCGTGCGCGATCAACGCTCCCTCGGCCCACGACCCGACAGCGACCCCGCCGAATCCCAGCGGATGATTAAACGATTAATCGGAGGTCACATGAAAATTAAATCCGACAAGGAATTTGGAAAATCCAAAAATTCCATCAACTTGGACACTAAAAGTGAAAGTGGTAAATTTGCAGGAGTGATTGTGCCGGAACTGTCGGGCGGGACCGTAGGATGGAATCAAGGTATCTGGGACGACGGCATGCTCATGTCGAGCGCCGGCGAGGGGAAGGGTGACACGGGGAAAATGAAGGAAGACGACGAAGACAAAAAGACATTATCGGATCAGGTGGCTGAAGGGAAATATGGATTGATACAGAATGAGATATTTTCTAAAGCTCCAAAGCGGCCGGGAATTTTAAGCTACGAACCTAACTCAGAGACTCGATCAAAAGATAACCTACAAAGCCTCGGAGGTCTAAAGAAGGATGAAATTTGGCTTGCAGAAGATCATTTGTTAGTTTTAAAAGGAGGTTCATTCCCAGAACGTACAAAAGAAACTGAAAATAGACCTTGGCCACCGATCGATAGTTATGAGGCGCCTAGAAGGCAAGTAAAACTACCACAGAAACCTAAAGTACCACCGCCCTTTCCAGTACGACTCTCCGACGACGGACCGCTTATCTTCCTTACACCAAACGGCAGTATCCCTGCGCCCATTTACCCACCCTTCCCTGCAGGAGAAGGCGAAGGCCCTCTACCTCCTCCGCCATTCATTTTCCCAGAAGGAGAGATCTACGCCCCGGGTGATAATCAGAGAAACTCTACTGCCGGGGAAGCGCCGTTGCCAAGTCCTCCGTTCCCATTCCTACCCGGGAATGCGAGCGAAGGAGCATACCCTTACTTCGCATCCATAAACGGCTCTTTTCCAGAAGGCTTTCCTCCGGGCGCAGCATTTCTACCACCACCCAGCAACCAAACAGACCTGTACGACGAAGACGACCCTTCGATCTATTATCCGCCGCCATACAATTTTTCTTATCACACTGACTACAAGAGTAGTGTGCCAGCTGGACCATTAGTACCAGGAATAATATTGCCTCCGCCACCAGATTTCTTTGCGCCTCTCGAAGAGAAAACAACGACAGATGCCCCTAGACCGACAAGGCCTATTTCAACAACAAACACTAGAACGAAATCAACAACAAAACGACCGTTATCTACACCTGTTGTAAACAGAGGCAAATACAAAACACGACCGACGTCAACCGAGTCGACAAAAATAACAGAACCGCCTACGACGACTTCAACTCCAGAAATAGAAATTGTAACAACTCCGAAACATAGAAAACCACAGCGTATTATACCAATACCGCCTAGAAACCCTGTTAGGGTACACAATCTTCCTGACGAAATCGTAACAAAACCGAAAACTGAAAAACCAGTTTACAAAACACGAACAAAACTAACATCGAAACCTCTTTCTGTGTCAGTATTTTACGATTATCCAGAACCGATATATGATACTAAAACACCAACAACAACTGAAAAACCTTACATTATCTACAAGATACCACAGAAAACATCTAATGAAATCGTTAAAGATGTAACGTCAACATCGGTGCCATTAAGGGCTTATTACACTCAAAATGATGAGCCTACTACTAAACTGCAACCTGTGTATAACCGCAGACCAAATGAAGACGCAATTGCATCATTCTATTTCTTCGACGAGCAACCGAAAAGCTCTCCCACGCCTGAAACATATTTCGACGGAAGAAATTATTACAAAACTGTACCGAGTCAATCATCACATATTCAAAATCAAAATTCTAATTCTCAAAGTGGATTCTCACCGTCAGTCGACGTTGCATACGGGTCGATTGACCAAGCTGACGCTCTCTTTTTGTGGCCTCAAAAACAAGGCCCTAGAACGCTCACTCAAGAATATTTCAGTGTACAAAAACCTAGACAGCAGGTTTATGTACAACAAGTAAAGCAGCGACCGGATCCGTTTTATCAACAAATAGCTGACATTCAGCAAACCCTTGAATTATACACAACGAAGAGACCAAAGGGACATTCGCACAGGCCCCACACGGCTAAACAAAAACCTGTAACATCCCGGCCAGTATATCAATTTAGCTACGATTCAAACCCACGTGCGGAAAAATTAAGCTTTAGGGCTCCAAAGCTCGACCCCGAACCATTCCGACCAATGGTCAGTTACAGTAAACCGTTTAATTTAGAAAATGAATTCAATGCTATTTCCCCAAGTGTTTCGCCTGGATATCATCAGCAATATTTAGTTGAAAATGTACAAGTAACAACAGAAAGCCCAACATCATCGAGATATTATCCTAAAACTAAAACAAGAGACGAAGATTACGAAGACGCGATTTACAACAAAGACGTTTCTCAGCAGAGCAACATAAATCATATACCAATCCAAACTGGTAAACCCGCGCCTCACGTCAACAAGTATCCTAGTACCACGCCCAATCCGATCAGCAACGGTTACTACACGAAACAAGATGAAAAATATTTTGACGACATAACTAAAAACTCTTTTGATGTATTCGGTCAGAAACTAGAAGACGGAACGCACGACGTTAACGGTCTAGCCGTTACACCCCCAATAGCAACCGTGAAAACACCGATAGACAACAATCTTAACCTTCAATACGCTTACGAAATCGTCGATCAACAGAATCCGAACGCACCATCTTTACACAAAGACACCCTAGTAAACGATAGACTACCACGTCCTAACATCAATCCATACAGCGAACCAATCCACCAAGGATCACCTAATGCCGAACTGGTTCAGCCGAAGCCGCCATCACTGCTAGACGACACACTGGTAAACGACAGATACCCACGACCGGATATAAACCCCGACAGCGAGTTCATACCGATACCGAACCCCGGCTACAGGACAGCGCAACAGTACCGAGTGCAGACTCAAGTACAACGGCCTCAGTATACTGGCGAGCAGTATGACTTGAATAGGCCGTCGTTGGCGGGAGACACCGCCGTGAATTACAGGAGACCGCTGCCGTCTTTGAATCCGAACGCTGAATGGATAAAGCCGGTGAATACGGCCGGCGAAGGAAGACCGGGTTCGTACGTATCGTATAGATTGCCCGGCGAAGGAGCACACGTGTATTTCCTAACACCGCAGGCGGCACAGAGCGCCCGGGAGAGGTACAGGTCGCCCGGCTACGGACGGTGAAACCAAAACTCTAGTCTGAACGGAAGTATCCGTCGCGAACGAGGTTACGTGTAAATACAAAGCAAATGTGATGTTTTAAGTGTCCTAAGTAGTATTAGAATTAAAAGACTAGCGGGAACGCCCGCGTTGCCATAATATTTAACGCATTATCGTAATGCATCGAGCCGCGTCTGATGTTGTGATACAAATGAACGCTGATAAGTTTATGAAAATTATTTATTAAATTATTCTTAAGTGACTGTGGTGCAAGCTTAGTGTAAGTAATTTATTAATGTATGTCAGTATTGTCGAACTCATGAGATGTGATACTGTAGCGTGCGGGCATGTTGTGAACGTTGTTACGTTAATGGTGATGAGAAATTGTTATTATAAAATTCACGTGTAAACTACATAATAACAAACAATTGTGATTTTGTACGTATTTTTAAACAAAGAAATTAAATTAAGAATAAAAATGTTTAATAATATAAACAACTTGTTTTCTTTATAAAACCCTCTTAGTTATAAAAATATCAAATCTGTTAAAAAACCCAAAGTTTAATTAACACTATTAAAATATTAATCATATATTTATTAAACTGTTAACTTTTATTAATATTTATTAAACTATTTCCTTATATTAATCATATAAAGGTTACAAAACGTAAGTAGGTCAATAAAATTTTGAAACAAAATAAAATGTAGTTATTTGTTAAATAGAGCATGTTAAAAGGTTGCATAAAAATTTAAAAAAAAATCAAAAGAAATACAATTAGATATTTATAATAAGAACACAAATAGAAATTAAATAACTGATTTACTAAGAAATCTTTAATGATTAACTGTATATACATTCCCCGTACCTATCAGTTGTTATTGTATTACTAATATCTGTTAAAATTAAGATTACAATCCTCAACTTGTATATGAGTTATTCAATTTTATTATATAACTATAGTTATGTGACGTTCATACTATTTGGACGATGATAAGCAATAGTGTCGAGCCACACGGACTTCATTTTGAGAAAATGGCGTTTAAAGATGTCGAACCTATTCTTAACAAATATGTTTGAAGAAGTATATATCCTCCTATTTTTTTTATTTTTGATAAAAGGTGTAATGAATAAAGAGCAGATAGATATATTTAATATATTATATAATAAAAAGTTTTTAAAATATTTGAGATCATTGTGAAAATGAAATTCGAAACAATTTAATAAGAAACCTTTTTCGTACTTATTCAGTTTATATGACTTCAATTTTTTTTTAATAATGTTAAATAGGTGATTCAGTATCAAAGTACACCAATATCTCCGAATTTGACTTTTTGTTGGTTGACACATTATTGCTTATCAGCACCCAAACAGTCTTATAATGTATCTATAGTTATATAATGTCATTGGAATTATATTATCAAATTTCAAATCAAAACTGCTTTAAAAATCTATACAATAAAGTATATTTTTATTCTGTATTTTTTTAATCTGTTTATATTAAAACTTTTATGTTATCTATATCTATATCATTTTTTAAATTATTTTATGCACAGATTAACTCATCATTGCTACAGAATTACAAGACTAAAAAGTATTGCACTTTTAAATATTGTGTGTATATCAACTCTATTACTGGCATAAAAATAAATATACCTATATTTTTTAGTAATTGAATATTTTCATAGAATTTTAATCTTTAATCTCATATCATTAACCTTTATTTCTTTATAATCTTGCTCGTATTTCTATCAGTAATAATATTCAATATGTAATTATGCTTCATGTTATATCAGTGATGAATAATTGAGGTCTTAGTAATGAGACTACAACGATTAAATCTCAATAATTTAAGAATAATAGTAGCATTTCCTGGTTTAATAAATACCAGCTTTTAAATGGCATTCCTTATTTATCATTTCATCGAGTATCTTTTTATATAATTTTTTGTTCTCATTCAAACTGTTAAATACATGCTAAATTATTTCTTGCGGCGATTAACTTTTTTTGTTTTAATTATAATTTCATCTTAAAACTTATACATTTTAAAATATTTTTTACGCAGGAATCAGTTTTTATAACTTATTTATCACTTTTATTCACAATTAAAAATTCAGAATCAAATACGTGTACAAAACATGTTTATAAGTAAAAAAAAAATATTCATTTTTCAAAATGAGTGAAAAAGTAATCAGTGGTTTGATCTACGTAGGGCTTTCCTCTTTGCAGTATATCTTGCAACGTGTAATTATTGCGGCAATAGATTAAAATCGAGACATACGCGCACGAACATGATCGACAATCCACCTATATTAAGCTCCTGTGTTTACGACACGTATTGCAGTGTAGAGGCAGAGGTTGACAATGAGTGAATAAATGATTGAGCCTGTGTCACATTATTGAGTCTTACGGTACGTGTCGCAACGATTGCAGGCAGAGAGGCAGCTCGGTTGGGAGTGCGACACAGCAAAATAAAAACGATGTGTGTATCTGGAGCGTCTACCAAGTAAGAAAAAGTTAAGCGATTTGGTAACCTAGTAAGCACGTGATTAAGTGATAAGAATAACCTGTGTGGGTATCCTATCTTCAGAATGTTCTGCAGCGAGCACGAGACCGAAAGTAGCGATTTGCGCTCGAAACTACGACGTAAAAGTGAGTGGTGAGTGAGTGAGTGTGTTATTAGACTAGTGTGTGACAGTGAGTGTGTGTGTTGGTGGTGAGGGGGAGTGAGCGAGTGGGTGCGCGCCACTGACCTGTGTCGGGCTCCTGCGTCTGCGGCACGTCCTGCAGCGGGTGCGCGTAGAGGCGCAGGTAGACGGTGATGGCGACGCGCGCGCAGCGGAAGTAGAAGGGGTGCGCGCGCAGCACGTCCTCCAGCCGCAGCAGCCCCACGTACGAGCGCAGCGTCATCTTGCGCATGCAGTACGAGTGGAAGTCGAACTGGTCCTCCATTATCTCGGAGAAGTGCTGGAACGAGATTGGTTAAATGAGAAGGTACTCTATTGGTTAGGAATTTATTGTATTTTATGGCATCTTAATCTTACCTAAATTAATACGGGAAATGTTAAAGTTATAATACTGGATACTTTTAAATAATTAATATAATTTATTTTTTAATTTTAAATACTTTTTTACTTCATATTGAATAAAATGATACTATCTACATCAACGATAAAATGTATTGAATCAATAATAATAATATAACAACAATTTCGTATTCTTACCCTATCCACTTCGTGAGCCTTTTTCAGAGCTTCTCCCCATTGTTGCAAACGCTGGTAAGCAGCGGCCGCTTCTGTCTGGAACCACATGCATTGCATCTCGTTTAGGTTCTCTGTGGCTGGTACACCTGTAAAATATTATTATTTAAATGTTTATTCCGTGGACTAAGGATTTATTTAAGGAAAAAATTGACTGACTCCTATAAACAATTAATTGAACTACACCTGTAATGTTGATGAAATAAAAAGATGAATTAAACTAAAATATAAATCAGTACAAAAATGCAGCCACACTTGCTCAGACGTCTAGCTTTTTATCATATAAGCATGAACAAGAAATCTATTAAATATATCAATATATTAACTTCTATCATTATATTTTATTTAATATCAATTTATATCAATATCAACCAAAGGTGTATAGGGCACATAACAACCCTTTTTGAACAAGTTGAAACCTTAATAAATTGCTATTTCTGTTCTCTCTTAGGGATTCGCTGCTCTTATCAAACTAATGGTAATTTACTAATTGGATCCATTTGAGTATGAAACCCTTAAAATCCACTTGTCCCCACTTACCCTCCCTTGTAAACTTGGCACACATGTCTTCAGCACGTTTGACATGCCCCGCACGCAGCATGTAACGTGCGCACTTGCTGTTCACGTAACGGTCGGCTGTATCCATAGCCTGTGCTTCTTCCAGCCACTCGTATGCTGACACCGGATCACCGGCATGCTATTAATCAAAGTTATATAATTTTATTCATATTCAGAACTTACATTCTCTCTTTGAATGAATCTACAATAGTTTCGACAAGCTTAAACATTAGAGTTGAGAAGAAACTGCGAAAGAAAATGAACAGGGCCTTTTTTACAAACATCAAGGTTGGTTATTTCTAATTTGTATAAAGATTGACTAAAAGAATTGAATTTTACTGTATATGCAAGCATTTTCAATGTTTTCTGGAATCCTGTTCTAAAATCTTATACATCTTCTAACAACAAAATCATTAACAATAACACACATATTCCCAATTTGTAGTATTTACGTTTAAATTTGTTACCTCACAACTATGTCATCTGTTAACAGAACCTTACAATAAATTTTTAAATAAAACTAACTATGTATATCATCCAAGTAAATGAAATTGTTTATTTTTCATATTAATTAAACAAATTACTAAATTGATTAATAACATTATTATTTCTCACTTTCGTTACATTACTAAACATTACTAAATACTATTAAATTCGAAATTTAAACAATGGAACTCCATGATATTCTTTTCTACAAATTAATACATGAAAGATCAGTGATGCTAGCCTGGGTACTTCGAGACAATTACTTGAAAAAAAAAAATTCAATTTACCTTATATATTCTCCCTTTAACAATAAATAGTTCTATTAACGTAGGCGTGTGTTCTATCGCCGCATCTATATAGTAGAGTGCTCTGTCTGTGTCTTTCTTGTAATCAAAGTGCTGTGCTGCGAAGTAGTACGCCCATAACAAGGCACTCGCTGGCTGTTTCACTTCATCTGATTTATTACTAAACGTGCCAGTCTTCGCCAAATTATCTACGTATTGCAGAATTAATTTCTCTATTGTATCCGCTTTACTTTGATCCGCGTATAACGACCTAGAAAAATTGAAATAGTTTTTTTAATGTAAAAATAAATTTGCATGCACTATTTTTTTTAAATCCAGTGGTGGTTTTTAGCTATATTTCACGATAATGTAACGACAAGAAGTACGCAAAAATACAGTCAAAATAATAAAGTATTAAGGTGTTGATAGTATAGTGAGATATGCAAACAAATCCACACCAATAATAAATAATAAATGCTTGCAATTTTTTTTAAGTCCTGGGTAAACATTTTATATACTACACATTCTATAAAAATAAGTTATAAATTTATAAATTAACGCACGCCCTTATTACGACCGGTCTTAAATATAACAATTGGAATTTTCACACGGTAGTTCTTATAGTGATAATATCCTCGAGCATTAAAAAAAATATATATATACTATATGCATAATTCAATCCAATATTTACTCATTTAGCTTTAAATCTTACCTCAAATCAACAAAGAGTGGAGGGATGCCTTTATGGAGACCATGCCTCAAATATTCATCGACAAGACGCTCAAAGGCAGGCATGTAGGCTTCCGTCAACTGCAACCGTCTAGGTGCTATTGCTTTTGGATACTCTGTCCTGTAAGATAAGAATCATTACTTAAACATACTGTTAAAAGAGCTCAGTTAAATAACTATTCATAATATTCATAGAAGAGGTTGTTTTAGCTCCAAATAATTTAGTACTTGTAGTGTTTATATTCATTTTGTATCAATAGTGAAGGGAAACCTCATAAGGAAATGTGTCAGTAGAAGTTCTGACATATGTATATTCGCTAGTAGAGCAATGGAACAGCATGACTGAATAAGCTCTTAACCTTCTCTAATAAAATACCTCTGCCCAGCAGTGGGACTTTAACTGTGTTAACATACACACATATACATCGTGTATAATGGAAATTTATAATTTTCTCGTTTGTATAGTTAGGTCATATTAAAGCAGTCTCCTTTATGGCTCCTCTAGTTCACCAAATTTTCATAGCCAGCGGTGATCTTTTTACATCAGAAATTCTGCCTTTATTTGTTAGCAATTTTTAAACAAAATCTTAGGTCATTGACCTTAGATTATAATCACAAGTAATACTCACTTATATACATCATAGAAGGCCACCTTTTCATCAGCATCGCTGAGCTGTTTTGCTTCAACTAATTTCTGATAATACATTACATTCTCCGGATTTCTCTTGAGCAAGTCTTCATATACCGCTTCTGCTTCCTTAAACCTGAAATTAATCACAAACATATATTTTATTTACGTTGCTTATATTTTATGTAAAACTAACTTAGCTTTATGACATATGATTTGACTTATTAGAAATTAATTATATTGTAAGGAAGACAAACATTTGATACTCTGTAATATTAAAATTTTACTCAATTTTAGATAAGGTAAAATTTCAGAATCTTAGAAGTAGCAAAATGGTAAAAGTAATAATTAACTAAAATTATATATTTTAAAAAAAGTCTTACTAATAACATAAGTATGTTATACATAATACAGACACAATTTATCTTTTGCCTTGAGTTTGTACTACAGAGTTTAAAATGTCATAATCTTATTATGACTACTAAAAGTAGATGTGGTGATATACTAGAAATAAACAAGTTAGCTATGGAATAAATGTGGTGTCAACTGGGCACATGTTGAATATTTTACCAGCGGCAGAATAAGCAATATTTAAAAGTAAAAAAACCCAAATTAAACTTTTTTTTAAATTATTTTTTATAAATAACTATATGAATATATCTGTACATGCCTACAAAATCCAACTTCCAAGTAAACACCTTGCATAAAAAAAAGAATGAGTGAAAATAAATAAGTTTTCAAAATTTAGTAATGAGCTTATTATCTGACTAAAAAAAATATAACAAAAACTTAATTACTGTATATCTGTATCACTTTGCAAAAATAATAATGATAGAAAAAGTATATTACGCTTCTTTAAAAACTAATATTATGCTAATTAAAAATCTTAATTCTCTTTATGTGATAAGTAGTTTTATCAGAATATTCTGTATTAATAATAATACACACCTCTTTAATTTCAAATAATATTCACCAGAGGTTTCTTTTATGGATAATTTATCTAGAATCTGACTTTGGAACTTTTGCAAGTGCTGCAGAGCTCTTTCGTACTGGCCAGACTCGGCTAACACCATATTCTGGTATAATAACAACTCTGATTGCTCATAATCATAGGGACCCTTCATCTGATTAGTCCTGAAAGCGTCGAGGATACTGTTTGCCATTTCATAGTCTCCTAGTAGATGGTAGCTCATAGCAAACCCAATCCATGATGTTCTTTGTGTTGGTCTCAACATGAACAACTGGTACCTAGTATCCTGAAATAAATAGATGTATAATATTATTTTTTAACAATGTTTATAATCATTTTACATATTAATAAAAGTTGTGAACTGATTCGACTATATTATTTAGCTACAATATCTTGATTTAAAAATTTAATTTTGATTATGTTGACTGTAATTCTAATGAAAATAATAAACGAAAATATAAAACATTAACTGCCTTACTACAAAATATATAAACATATGTTAAACTGAAACATGCATCCTGATTACAAATCTGCATCTAAGGACAGTCTTGAGTTTAGTATATTAATCTATATCTAAAGCATGTTTGCTTTAGATATAGATTAATATATGTTTAAACCAGTTAATTAGATGTGTGAAACTTATTATAGCTGTCAGTGTAACAAATAACATTTTATTAATAACATTTTTATGATTTTACTCGCTGCTAAGCAATTTAGATAATATTGTAAGCAATGTTTAATTTTTAAACACTGTCTAGTAGACACTTGATGAACATGGTTTTAATGCGTTTTTTGTAGTATGACAGTTAAACTTTTAAAGGGTTGTCTTAATCATGTTGTATTATGATATAAATTTAGTTACTTTACACTATCTACCCTTCTATTATGTATCATAGTATAATAAACTTGTTTCTTTGTTTAAAGATGCTTTAATTTATTTGATCTACTAATAGAGTTAAATAAAAATTATATTACTTTTGAGGAATATGTAAAATATCATAGGAGGTAATTAATGTTAACATGCCAAGAATGAATTATAACCAAGGTGAAATTGTGAGGATCAATTATAATTTTTTGAAATATATTTAAGACCTCTGGCAGAAATTTGTTGCAAGTTTAAAAAATCTTAATAAAATTATAGACATAACTTACTTTATAGCCTTCCAGGTCTCTCATCTGAATTTGAAGTAGGGAAAGATCCCGTAGAATTTGAATATTCTCCTTCTCCCATTTCAATGCATTACGATAACACTTTATTGCCTCATCATATTTCTTATCAGATCGTTGGAGGAGGCCATACACGTGCCAGCACACCGGTGACTTCAGATCATTACGTAGGCCGCGGCGTACATATTCATATGCCTCTTCTTTGCGGCCCAGGCAGTTTAGTGTTAACCCTTTCATAGCCAGAGTCTCTAAAAATGTTTATAAATAACTTTAATTTGAGTATTATGTTAGAATTTATTTATTATTGTCTTCAATACAAGAACACTATTTTTTACATAGCATTGTCATATTATTTAAATGTTAATCAATATGAATATTAATAAGACTACACTCACCTCCATGCTCTGCAAATTTTGGATTGGATAATATTTGCTTCGCAAATTTCAACCCATTTTTGTATTGTTTATGTTCGTAACAACGCTGGAAACAATAGAATAATAATATAATACGTTAACCTCTATTTATTAAAAGATGCATCTCAAATAGTGCAAGAGCGCACATGAAATTATCCTCTTTAGACTAATATATTGCTTGAATATCATAATGAAATAGATTACGGATTAAGTCCTTGTTTTGGGACAAGATAATAGTCGAACAAAATTTTGATATCAATTGTATTATTTTTTATTTGGATATAATAGGCGAGATTGACAAGCCACTCGAAAGAGAATTGAATGTTTACAACTGAACTTACCAAAATTCTTTTAAAAAGAGCATTTTCTTTAGGCGGCAATGGATTGCTGGGTGGCATTTTACCAAAAGAATATGAATTTTCTTTTTATTAATTCACTAATAAATTGAAATATTACTAAAAACCTCGTGGCTATAAACCAAAGAAGTCGATGAAGGATTTTAGTCTATGGCAACTTGGTCACGTGACCTGTGGATTAAAATTGCCATTTCATAGTTTTAAGACATATGGATAAAAGAATAAGATTTCTGAAAATGAATTGAAATTGTAAAAAAAATAATATTATACACAAAATAATAAATTGCTAACGTTATAAATTTCCTTGTTGGATTTTATTTATAGTAAAGTAAGTCAATAGTCAATATGCATCTCGGACAAACTGAAACATTTATTATTTTAAGCAAATTCATATAAAATTTAAAATACAAAATAGATGCTATTATTTTAAATCAGTTTAAATATGTAATTTCAAACAACTAAAAACCTTACCTGTTTAATTTTAAAGCTGACAATATTGTTTAATTTTAAATGTCAATGACATTTGACCGTTTGACGTCTGACGAGTTCACCTGCGTATGAAGCTTTGTCGGTGCAGATTTGTTTCATTTAAAAATAAAAAAAAACAATCGCGTTATAGTGTTCATTTTATTCGTCCCTGTAAAGCAGCTTCTATAAATTAAACTGGATAAGTAATATGGGTATAGAAAACATGCGTCGTTGGCCAATGTACATTGTTTTCGCCGTATGCATTTTACTTACCCTTTCACTACTCAATAGTTGGGGTATGGAAACTGAATTACAAAAGCGACTTGGAGGATTAAGCGAACAATTACAAGAATGTTCGAGACAGCAAACATCATGTATGGAAGAATCGTTACGGTACCAGCAGCAGCGAGATATATACAATACGAAAGTGAGCGATTTGGAAACATCAAAAATGAAGTTAAGCAGCAATTATTCAGAAATAAAAACTAAATTAGCGAAATCTGAGATTCAAGTCAATCGGACACTGGTAGACGTGGAATTATGTAAAACGGAATTGCAGTCTCTTAAAAACTTACAAGTAAGTAAGTCAGCTACGTTAGAAACGTTAAGGTTGGAAAAAGAAACTTTAACAGCGCAGCTAGAGGAGAGAAAGAATAGAATTGAAGATTTAGAAAAAGAAATAGGTAGATTAAAGTCTGCTATGACGACAAAGAGTGCTCCAAATCCAGCTGTATCTTCAAAAGTGACCCCAGCGGCTCAGCCACCCAAGCTCAGTTCAGCTTTGAATGTGAACAATCCAATTAATGAACCTGTACTTGAAAATAATGCCAAGGAAGATATAGAGGACCCCAGTGCCCTGAATGATGTAGATAATTTTGAGCAAAAGTAAATTTGATGTGTAAAGACTAACAGAGGCCTCATAGTTGTGATATCTACAACTTGTTGATCACCTGAGGTATGTTGTCATAATTATTATCCATGTACAATAATGCTATAAAGCAAATTTAATGTTTTATATTTTTAATTATAAATTAGTTATCTTAAATTTTTAATTTCTTTATGTAATTCTACATATATATTTGTATATTCTATAAAAAAGTTGTTTATAAAATTGATTTTTAACTAATGATCATTGGCTGAATATTTTAGTAATTTCTAAATTAACAGGGCTACATACTAATTTGTTAAGCAACTAAATTATTAAATTACTTTATGTGTCACAATTTTTTTAACAGGACAAAATTTTTATTTGTCCAACAATATAATGTTTTTGAAGTAAAATGCGAAAGCTCTGAAATATAGCAATTTTTTTAATAATAAGAAAATCATTAGTAATAATAAAAATAAGTATTATACTCTTTTTAGATATAATGATGATGGTGCAAATTCCAGGCTATGTTAAGTTTATTAAACTAAATGTGTAAATGGAATGAAAAATTGTTGTGTTCTATCTACTGACCAAACACCTGCAGATTGGCTCTATTATCTTAATATTGCAGAATAGTTCTGTAATCATCAATGAAATACCTTCGAAATTATAAATATAAATAATACTGTTACTAATATAGACTGGTGGTGATATAATAAGTCAAATTTCGTCTTCTCAGTGAATAGTGAACTTTTTGATTGACTTTTAAAATCAATCTAACTTGCAACTTTTTTCCCAGATTACAACTAAAAATTTTAAAAATATGATTGTGTACTAATTGTAAGAAATCATGACAAACACATGTTCCATACATCACAAATTTTTTGTTTAATTAAAACTATATTTTTTTAACATATGTATACATTTCGTAACATTGTAAAGTTACCATTTCTTTATACAAACATATAAATTGCAATGGATTAAAATGGTATCAATGTTTGCAATATTTGTATTATATTAATCTGATTATTATATTAAGTTAGTTATGCCATAATGGTGCCACAATGTTAGATCTGACAAATTTAGTTATTATAGGCATTTCAATAGAAATTGTGCAAAATGTAAAAAAAAAATAAAAAGGTAATACTTTGAATTGTTGTTTTACATTTAATTTTATATGTAGTTTAAAATTCTGCTTAATATTCTTTACAAAATAAATAACATTTTAAAAAGCAAAAAAATTTTTTGTCCAATTTTTTATTATTATGCAAATTCTATTGAAATGGACCATACTATTGCTCAATTGTGTTTGCTTTCGTGTAATACTATGAGCTCGATTGTGTCGATACATTATGTAGTAAAATGTTATCATACGGCGAGAAATATATTTGTAAAATTTACCCTCGGAACTTATATAAAACCTCTCAGTAACGGACGCCGTAAGTAATTACAATATGAATGCTGTGGCTGTAAAAAATAAAGTACAAACAATAAATTCTTTCACATGTGAAGCATGTATGACATACAAATTATATGAATCTTTATGAAAGTCTGTGAGCAAAACTTATAAGTGTAAATTTCACCTGAAACGAGATTTACATTTGTAAGTTTTACTCTCGGAACTGAAAACAACTCTGTAACTAAGTAACAGTTACCTAACAGTTCTGGCCTTAAAAATAAACACTGACCGTAATTTTTTTCAAGTAAATCACTGACAAACGACTTATGTAAATGTTTATGGTAATCTGAGAGCAAAACTTATAAGTGTAATTCTCGCCTAAATAAATGATAATGAAGTATGTAAGTGTGGTTAAGTTAAGGAAGGAGGACGTTCTATAAAAATTTTAATACAATAAATAATTAAAAAGACAACTTTTATGTTTTAAACCTTTATCTTAATTTAGTTTGTAGATTACTATCTACAAACTGAATTCCGCGTTTTATAACACGTGTTTTTACGAGAATAATCCCTACGTAGGTCCTAAATAAAAGGTAGTAAAAATTAATCTCAAATAGATTAAATTTGTGTGATATACACACAGGCAACTGGCTTAATAAGCCGCTCAATTAACAGCGTAGCCTCAACTAGCGGCCTAAACAATATAGAGCCATATCGTCCATCACTGTATTAAACTGACTAGTGACTTACGCCATTCATACAATAGGCTGACTGTGTTAAAAGAAGAAAATCTCAAGAATATATATTCAATAGAATAGGCTAGGCAAGTAGTTAAATGGTTCCGATCCAAGTCTTTTGCCTAGCTAATTTATTAAATGGATGAATATTATTTTAGTTATCTACGACATTTTATATAAATTATTTGCGTACTTAAATTAAAAAAATAAAAGGCTCCATTCGCGTTACACATATTATATAAATACTCAATTCAATATGCATTTCACTTTTATCTAATCAATTTTCTAACTTCACGATAAATAAAATAGGTGTACCTTTTAAGTTACGCGATAAATATTGTTTGAATGTTTTGTTTAGAGCTTGTTTTATTTATATTCTTCATTACTTATTTTTCGTATCAACTCTTTTATATCTTTTTATAAGGCAAATCTTTTAGAATAAACTTTTCTTTAAAAAGAAAAAAGATTGAATTGTTATGAGACTAAAAGTAATTGTAATAATGACATTTTACGTACTATTGCGAATATTTTTTCCTAATACTGAAAATATAATTATTTCATTTTAACTAGAAACTGGACATGATTCTTTAAGCCAGGCATTTAATCCTGGCTCTGTTGATCAGTCGAGCAGAGTCGATATGGCTTAGTGGTTAGCAGTTTCTCACACCTTAATCTCGATGATCGCGGGTTCGAACCCCGGCTAGCAACGCTGTGTATTCAAGCGCTGTATTCTATTCCCGCTATAATAAGAAGTAGGTAATAAAAGTTACATTTTTTACATTGTAGCATATCTCGTTTGTTTAGCTAATGTATTTGAAAAGTTCATAAATGGATGATACGGAATCCTTCATGTCCAACACGCACTTGAGCTTTTATTTAGTCTAAACAAAAAAATATCTGATCCGAGCGGGGATCGACGGCATAAGAGGTACATTCAATACCACTGTACTAGATCGACCGATCGCAAAAACGGAATGTATTTTAATAGCTTGACCATGAACATGCACGCATTTTCTAAATTTAGATTAGATACTTTAAAAAAATTTATATGTTAGTAGCGGATACAGCAAATGTTATTCAGAAAAGCGGAAAATAAAATAAAATTTATTTCTAAACAACTTTATTTCTTAAAACTTCTAAGAATAAAACGAAACAAAAACATAATTACTTCACAAGTAAAGTTTTAAAATAGGTTAAATAAGACTAATGGCCGGCTACACGCTCAGGTATGATTCGCTCTTACTCGTGCAAACCAGTTTGCGTTGTGCCACTCTGGGAAATGTTACAAGCTTATTTATGCAATGAAGCCAACGTACGGTGTTTAATTTTTTGCAGCAACTTGACTTAATCAACTGTGTAAGCTGGGTTTGGGTTGGGTACATAACCGAGATGTATTTCATATTTTTTAGCTTATGTGGCAAAAAAGATTGCAGCAGTTTGCATACTATAATAGAAACATCTACTGTCAGGCGCTGTGCAAATGGTTACAGACACTTATGTCGGGTGCCGGATACAACACACAAGTTAATATTTTACTTTCGTGTAATTAATATTAAATTAACCCAGTCCAGCGGCAAACACACACAAACGAAATGCAAAAAATCAAAAATTATTCGATGAAGACAACTGGACACAAAAACTCTCCGTTTACGCCTAAAATATATTGTCCGACGAAAATTAGAGATAAGACTGCTAGAGTGATTCGAACACAACGTTTCACATGATGTTAGTAGGTTATTACTATCGGATGTTCAATTCGGATGTATCGCTCTCTGCGAAACCAGAATCAGAACTTTGGTTTATGTACACAACTTATGGGCGATAGTTAGCACATGCCTATGTACGTTATATCATTGATCAAGATATGGCATATATTTCAACACTTGCAACTAGGGTTTCCATCTCAAAATTTGACAACCAGGACAAGACGTGTGAAAACCCGAGATTTTAGAGCCCAGAACCCAGAAATAAAAACAAGTTATTTTTAAACACAGTGTAATCAAAACTGGCCGCGCGCCCTATGACTTGAAAGTTTTAAACCCGGATTACAAATGAATCTCTCCCCGGGTGCCCTCTAACCTAGGACAAATCCGGGAGTACCCGGACGGATGGTAACCCTAGTTGCAAATAACTGTTAGCCTCTTGTCCGATTTTTCAGACTTCAAGGCCGCAGGGTTAATGGTTACAATCATTACAATAAAAACTAGTTTAAGGTGTTAGCATTAATACAGTTTTTTTAGGCTAATGGCTTTTAGATGTATCAAATTGACACAGCTTATTTTGCTAAAATCATGTAAGATCTCTATCCTTTGAAAGTTATTTAAGAGTACCGCAAAGCACAGTGAGGACTACTTAAGACATTTCCACAACAAATTAGGTGTATTCACAAAAATAAAACTATAAGAGAGAAATTATTGCTAAGAAGGATTGTCTAGCTTATGAACTGACTTTAACAGGATTGCAGAAAGTGTGATGCGGCATAACAAAGATCGATGCAAAAAGGCTTTTAAACGACATATTTAATGAATCTAAACTAAATTATGTTTATAATTAAAAGTCATTATTATTGTATTCAACATCCTAAATTTACTCCCTAACTCCTATGTGGAATTTTATTACATCTAAGATGGAATATATTTTATAATCCTACTGTAAGAATGTGAAAAATCGGTGGTATTTCACTGAGATTTTCAACAATTTAAATTATCAAAGAAAAAAATTACAAACTTGTATAGCTTGGCTCCTAAGCTTAAAATACTTATATAATTTTAAAACTAAGTTTTATGTGTATATTAAATAATTTCATTTAAAACTTGTCAAAAACTTATCTGTGGAGTAAATTATTTCAAGTTATCATAAGGTGAGAACTACACTTATAAATTTTGCTCACATTACATAAATTGTTTATCACTTCTATTATACCTGAATTTACTGTCTCTAAATTATTTATAACAACTTACATAAGGTTGCCTCGGTAACTGTTGCCGGATTCCACGGTATTTCATATCAGTACACAAGAGTAAAACTTACTAGTGTAATTCTCGCCTTATATTCTGGGCTTACTACTACAATAACTAGATGATAAAAAAATAATTTTATTTGAATTTCTTTACTTTTAGTAAGGCAATACTGTTTAAAGTATTTTTTTAAATACTTTACATCATATGTATGTTTAAATAGTCTTTGATTAATATTTTGTGCCCAAAATTAAAAATTACAAATTCATACAATTTGTAATAGATGATACCATTTCATGATATTCCATTTGTTTAGCACTTGTATATTTATTAATAGTATAACTTTAGGCCTATTGTATATAATTAAATTGTTTATACAAAATATTACACAATAATCCATATTTTGTCATGATAAATAAAAAGTAACAAGGTTGTCTACTAAGCCTGACTGTTCAACAAGGTAGCACATCATTAATCTGCTGCTTCTTCAAATGCAGCTAATAAATTTCTACGACACTTACTTTCATCGCTGTACCGTAAAGCCCAAATTATATACTCTCCTACGTTCAGAGGATCCTCTGAGTAACTAATTTGTACTTTGCACTTTCTATCCCATTTCATACAATCTGAACTACGGCTGTTTCTAGATCTATTAAATTCAACATAGCCATTACATTCAACGGCTAATTTGGGTAATTGTGCATTTAATGCATCATGAGAACTTTCAGAACCGGTACCACTAGTGGAGGGAAGGCAGTCGCCCTGACCACATTCTATGTTCGGAGGAGTTATTGATGAACTTTTCCGTTTACGTTTTGCTGTAATACCATCACCTTTATTGTCTATATCAGTATCTTCAGCTATTTCTCTTAAATGATGTTTGTGGTTGTCTAATTTTTTTCTTTTACACTCGATTGCGTCTTCCTCATCAATAGGTTTACATCCATCAGCCCACTGTGGACTACCGCAGGTAGTTTGAATTTTTCTTTTACCATATCTTTGTATTTTTGGAATGTCTATTTCAGGGGAATGTAAAGGACTGGCCAACACAGTGTCATCCTTCCTATAAAACGATTAAAAAACAGCAATTAGTTCTAAACTTTGCCTTTATTATTGTACTGTACATTAATAGATTAAAATATAAAGAGATTATGGTTAAAATGTTATTGATAAAATTATAACAAAAGTTTACCTTTGTAATCTCTCATTCCTAGTGTGAATTCTTTCAATACTTTGAACAGTTGTAAAATCATGTCTTGAGCATTGAATGTCATGTTTTACAAAAGAAGAAACTTTTTTCCTGGTCTTTATAGTCCTTCCAAACCACTCCAGCGTAACATCGTCTGATAAAAACATGCCAAAGTTCTGTCTGTCATTGTCGACCATACGCTTATACCATATTATAAAATTTCTTGCAGATTCCTGTTTTGAATATTGAGTCTTTGTATTGTTATTAGCTTCTCTATTGGAACTATTAATATTTCTGTAGTGAATTTTTCTTTTTAAAGGAGTTTTTGGTAAATTTGACATTTTATTCTGGAAACATCAATCATTGATCAAAATAATATATTATAATATTAATTTTGCCTAGATTAAATATTTATACTTACATTTTTCACTTAGTATATCTACAACTCTATGTGAACTTGTCGCCTGACGAGCTAGTTCAAGGCGAAGACCTTCTAAACGATTTTTACTTTCTTCGATATATGCAGTGATTGACAAATTTATCTCTAAAATTTCTTTGTGCAGTGCAGTCACGTTTTGGGAATTTGAAAATATATTTTCTAGAACAAAAATTAAAAATTGACATTGGAGAAAAACAAAAGAAATTGACAAGTTTCTATTTTCAAACAATCATAACCTACTTAAACACTTTGCTGCCTCTAATGCTAAATGTTCACGATTTAAGTCGTCAGATATTGTAGAATTCATTTTACGATTGCCGTAAATAACTAAATGTACGCAATTTATATAATTGCATTCACAGTTTCACAAAATATGCTCAATAACATAAAATAATGTATCGAGTTGAAGACAATTAAACGTTACAAGATTGACAATGACAGTAAAAATAATAGACAAAACAAAGCGTCGCTTTTTTATTCTATTCACTTTAAAAAAGCAACACTGTATCAAATAGCTCTTTTTAAGTATTTGTACTTTTTCAATTCAACGATAATAAAAATTCATAAAATTGTTTTTTTTTTTAACTTTACAAACACATTTATTTTTATTAAATCAAGATTTGAAAAGGGTAAGTAATGACTTATTCTTTTTATTTGTTCAATATTTGACGTCTCTTTTGAATATAATCAAAATATTTGCTTCTTAGTAATATTAAAATAAATAGGTTGAAATTTTATTTACTAATACCCATTTTAACTTTATTTTACAACAATTAAAGTTTATTAATTTAACCATAGACAATGTTTTAATTATGAGAACGAGCATTGGATAGCAGAACGGTCGCGCTTCTTTGGGAGTGGTAATGTGTCGAACCAATCTACTGCGTTCTTGTGATCATTGACATCGGCCATTGGTCTATCCTTTGTCAACCAATCATTGAAAAACCAGTGAGGAATATCCAATGTAAGTTCACAATATTTGACGATTATTACTCGTGATGGTTGAGTCGGTGTTATTATACAATAAAACTTTTCAATTTCCATTCCAAGTGTTTGTGATGTATGATGAAATTACTTAAAAAGCAGCCATTTTGGTTACGTTGGCTTCGCTGGCCTCGACCGAATGACGTATGGCATATTCTCTGATAATAATTTCCTGAGGTAATGGACTACTACTTAATTCTACTCATAATCTAAGAATGATCCAACTGTTCCGTAAACCATTACTTAGTGCTCAGAAAATTATTTCCAAAGTTGGTACTACAAAGTATATACCCTACATTATAAACGATATACATTTATAACATTTATCTAAAAACCTTACATTCCGTAGAACATTTTCACAAACCAATGACGTGTTCTTACAACTTACTAACAAATATTTCTTGTAAATAAACATTACAATATAACAAAAACTTAATTTACAATTTAGAATCAAATTACATGATTAATTATTGTGCAAATTAAAGATCCTTTTAAAGGTTTGATTGAACTTTTGCGTTTACATTATCTGTCTCGTTCTAAACATAAATTAATATTTAAATATTCTGAATCTCTTATTTCGACTTGGATTAATACATTATGTATATTCATATCATACCAATAGTTTTAATTATAAAATAATCATGTTTACATAAGTTTTTCATCATACTTTGTACAAAAAATATTTTAATAAAATTTATTTACAACTTTGTTGTCTGTTCTAATACAGTATACTATCACATCTGCTAAAATAAATTATTACTCTAGATAAAATATAAATGATACAATTGACTCAAAATTGTCATTAGTATTTATTACTTTGCTGGTGTCTTATCTCTGTGGTGTCTCTGAAATTAATACTACAGTTTTAATCCAATTTGTAGTAGATAATATTATTTATTGAACACTGTTGACAATATTATTATGAATAATACACATGCCAATTGGCAGATTTTCTATGAAAGAGGATATAATTTGGGCAAGGTATAAATAAGTGACTAAATAAACATTAAAAATTGTTACATTACACATCCTATTTATTGTTTGCTTTGTATACCTCCTAAGAATTTACACCATGTTGTGTCTTGGCTCAAAATGAAATGGCTCTCCTTTGTATGTCTTCCTTTACACATACTTATTATTGTACTTTTACATTTTTTGTGTTGTTGTTATTATCAATAAATATTCCAGTGAACAGCCATGGAGCATGCTCAGATACAAACGGCAGATGGCTCACAAGTGATGACCATCAACGGACAGCAGCTGCAAGTTCTACAGATGAACAACAGTCCACATATGATACAGGGGCCAAATGGACAACATATTGTCATACACTCCATACCATCGTCTGCACCTACCATACAGGTTATTATTGTGTTTTGTTTATAAAAAAAAAATATTATATATTTATTAAAAGTATATTTTTTTTACATAAACATATGCTAACAATAGACTTAGCGATCTTTTAAATTTTAATCATTGATTTAAAGAAGTAAAAGCTCTCGATTAATAAACACCTCTACTCAGTTCGAAACAGTTATTTTAGAAGTCTTATCATATCAGTGCAATGACATAATAGGATTTTCTATATAAATTTAAGTCACAATTCATAAAAATAATCTTATCCACTGGATTTTTATAATTTATAAATAATAAAATATTTTTGTCAACAACTTTGTATAAAAGTATAACTTTTTGCCACATTATGAACTAATACTTAAATGCTATTTAATTTTTAGTAGCTTATTTAAAATATCCTAAAACATACTGCTACTTAAAATTAAGTAAAAATTAAGTTTGTTTGGCTGTAGATGTAAAATTTTTCAGTAGGCAAATTATTTGATCTCATAAACTTTACCATTGTTATCTTGTAACAAATATTTAATACCATATAATTTTTCATACATGCAATCAGATTGGAGCCCCTCAAATCCAGGTGGTAGTATCAGTTTTCTAATATTATTGATGTATTTTTGAAAAATACACTAATAAAACAGTTTTTTTTTACTATTACTTCTTTTATTTTTTTTTATTTTGTTGCCATGCTAAATATAGAATATTTTTATAGGTGGCAGCCCCTAATGGACAGCAGTTACAACAATTACAAGTCCTCCCACTATCAAGTCTTCAAGGTAAACAACACTATGTTTTATGTAAAGACTGGGTTTACATACTAATGTAAATCTTTTGCTTTGTTCTTTGTTTGGTTTGCTTTATATTTATTACTCGATAATGGCTAAGTCAAAATGAAGTGTAATGATTTTGAAGGTCTATGTATATGTCCCATCGTAGCACCTAAACTAATGAACCTATTTTAATGAATTTGGGTGGTAAAATTTTCTATGATGGAATTTATTAACTTAGTCTGTAGTTTTATTTTAACTGTATGCTTGGTTTTGAATGCTTGAATTCATGAGCACATATATGATTAGTTACAGATAGTTAGGGGTGTGCATATTAACTTTATCTAATCTTACCTAGAGTAATATCCTGATTATGACAATGATTATGCTATTAACTAATCAAATATAATATTATATAACGCATCCTTGTGATTATTGACTTTGTTTGTTTATATGCCTGAAGATTATTAGACAAATGTACCTTGGGAGCACCTACTTCCCCACATTCATGATTGAATTTTACCTAACTAAATTAATCTCTTTACTCGTTTTTCATTAAGGCACGAGTGGCAATATACAACCGATGCAGCTAGTGCAAACACCAGACGGACAGACGTATATATATCAACCAACAGCTGGAACCTCTCAGCCACAAATCGATCAGCATCAGATAATACACCAGCCAGGTAAATATTATTTAAACTTTTATTTGTATGCTTATTATAGAGATTTTCATGTTATCATTTATATTTCTCGTTTGCTATCTTGTCCTACTTTTGTATGTGTTGATGTAATGATATGAACATCAAAATTGGTTTAAGATAATTGTAATTTCTTAATACCTAGCTTAGTAGCTGTTCTTTAGTCATAAAATTGATAATTGTTTTAATTTGATTGACGTTTTTTTTTAAATAGCTAATATTTTAAAAGTGTAATACTAACAATGAGATATAAGATAATCTTATAAAATACTATCTACCCCTTGCGGCTTCACTCGTGTTTATGGTTAATGCTTTGCTCCTATCAGCTGTAGCATGATGTCATATAGCCTATAACCTTCTTCAATAAACGCGGTATTTAACGCAAAATAAGTTTTTTTAAATTGGATCAGTAGTTGCAGAGATTACCCCATACATATAAACTTACAAACACTTTTTACCTCTTGATAATATTGGTTGAACTACCAGTGACTTTGTCTTTTTGTCTGTAGAATCATTTTTCAAATATCCTATTTCTTTGAGAATTTTTCTCTATACAATGTTTTTTCTTATTTCATACCTTTGAAATTTTATTTTCGCAACGAAAGGTAAAGCTAGCCCGTGTCCCTTCAATTCCAATCTCAAAACAAGTGTAGTTAGTTAGGTGTTAACAAATAACAAACAAACAGACAGACAGTGTTACTTTCGCATCAATAATATTAGTAGGGATAGGGGAAAAGGGATTATTATTTTGCATTAAAAAAAACTCATCATTTAAAAATTTTTATATTACAGGAACACTCATCAATCTGAATGGGAATCTGGTTCAAGTTGCTGGTGTTGGCAGTGCAGTTCAGCCGCAACAAATTGTCAATCAACCCAACATTGTTATGGTAAGTGATGATATTTTATTACAGTGTTACGTCTAAAAATATATTGGTCTTGTACAGACCACAAAACCTATTATTATCAATGTAAAAGTTTGTGAGGATGGATGTATGTTTGTTCCTCTTTCATGTAAAACTACTGAACAAATTATATTATAAGGATAATAACTCATAGACTACTTTTTACCAATATACAACATGGACAGAATCATAAAATTTTAGATTTTTCTATCCAAACCTAATTAAAAATGACATCTTTAAATCTTATCTTTTATATACTCAGCTAAATAAATAAAATAAAAATGTAGATGGTGAATGGCAACAGTGCAGCAACAGCAGCTGCAGCATCATCGGAAGGAGCCACATCTTCCACCGCAGGCTCGGATGAGGAGCCTCTCTTGTACGTGAATGCGAGGCAGTACAAGCGTATACTGAGGAGACGGGCAGCAAGAGCTAAACTACACGAACAGGGAAAGATACCTAAAGAAAGACCTGTGAGTATGGATTATTTGTTTAATTATAATTTATAAATTTAAACTTCATACTTAATATAGAAATCTGTACAGTGAATTTTTTTAATGATTGTAAATAATGTATGTATATTTATTAACTTTATAGAGTATACTTCTAAAAAAAATAGATAATAAAGATTTAAAGATTATAAAAGATAACACTAAGATCAATATAAGGCGAGAATCACACTTGCAAGTTTTGCTTGTAAGTCCATAAAGGTTTACATAACTTGTTTGTCAGTGTTTTACACCAGAAAGTATTTACTCTCAGTGCCTTTTTTTTACAGCAAGAGTTTTGGTAAGGATACCTAGATGACTGTTACTATGTTACAGAATTGTTTTATATCAGTTATGAGAGTAAAACTTACAAATGTAATTCTCGCCCTAGATTTGGTCAGTAACCATAAATGCGAGTCACACAAGGAACCACTAGAATTGTTGTACTAAAAATTTTGTTTTACTATAATTTTTTTTGCACTTCTTTCAGAAATACCTTCATGAGTCGAGACATCGACATGCAATGAATAGAATCAGGGGAGAAGGCGGAAGATTTAACTCGGGCAGTAGGAAGTAAGTGTTATTCTCAACTACGTATAAAAACACACTTATTGCACATTATTAGCATACTTATTATCTCTAAATAATTTGGTTAAAACTAAGCTTCTTTATGGATAAGAAATATTATATTATATTAACTGAATCAAAATTGTTGGTGATGTTGAATAAAGAATTTATTTGTTACAAATACCATTAAGATTATAACATGATTAATAAATATGTTACAGGAATATGGAACAAGTAGATCAGACATCGTCAACACAAAAGATGTTAGAGGACATCAAACCGGACACAGTTTCTATCACAATTATTCAGGTGACTTATTATATTTTTATTTGAAAATTATTTTATTTGTTAATGATCAAAAACTGAATATTAAAAATAAGGCACTGCATTATAGTAAACTTTATGAAAATCTGTGCAAAATTTACAAGTGTTCTTGCCTAATAACGAACCAAAATGTATCTAAAATTTCTTAAAAAAGAATATAAATTGAATTGCGGAAGTAGCTTTAATAAAACTTCAACAATAATAATAATACCAAAAAGTTATTTATTCGGACATATTTGGCCCATTTGTTAATAATAACATGATCCTTTTAGGGGTATAAGTTATGTGACTATGTCTGTATGCATCACTATAGTAATATATTATATTTGTGTACTTACTAATGAATGTTTATATTTGCAGGATGAAGAATTACAAGAGAATCAGACCAGCACATGGCGAAGACTCGCCCCGCAGCCGTTGACATCCACATAGCAATTAGGAGTTAATTTTAACTAACCAAAGTGAACCAACAGTTAGTGTTAACCTACCATGGTTAGCATCATCGATTACACCCACAAGTGTCGGTTTGTGAATTCGCAAGTATCGAAAATCACAATTAAATTGTAAATAGTTTAGTAGAAAAATTGGAGAACTGAATTTTTTTTGGGTGATTCTGATCGATTTGTAAAAAGTGGATTTTACTTTTCTTAACATATCTACTAATATATGAAGCGGTAATTGAATTATTTATAAGGTTTTTGTGTTAATTTTTTTTACAAGCACTTATAAGACTGAGATGCTGCCTGGACTCGAACCCGCAATCGTAATGGGTCATTATTAAAAATGTATTTAAAATATATGCTAAATATGTTTTAGATTTAATGTAACAACATTTATAACATATTGTTTTTAAATAAATAACATGGACGAAGTAAAAAAAAACAATAACATTACCAAAAAAAAAGTTCACTCCAATCAGTTAAATTAAGATGGTTTTTGCAATATAGGTATGGGTTTGTTTAACGAATTCCTAATAATAATAGATGTGAATGTGGTATTTTTAATGGTTTGTGTATTAAGTTTTTATTTATAATTGTTAAATGTTGTTCCAAATTATACTGTGTGGTTATACTTTTAAATGTAATAAAGAATAATCCATTAATCTAGATCTTGTACAATGAGTAGACAAAAGTAAGAAAATATACCATGTAAAGATTATGTTTTCTAAAAACTGACCAAGTCGTATTGCGATTGTCGAACTCATTTGTGGACAAATCATTCAAATTAATGAATAATTTCATAGAATATTTTGACCACCACATGTTGTCTAAAGTCTAAGATGTTTCGTATGTTATTTCCTGATTACGGTTCTTTTGTTGACAAATTGTACAATTTCTAATAATGGATATTGTTTCCTATGTTAAATGAATTCTTGTTTGGGATAAAAAACAAAATGTTCTATACGA
Organism: Hypolimnas misippus; assembly: GCA_037950945.1. Classification (NCBI taxonomy): domain Eukaryota; kingdom Metazoa; phylum Arthropoda; class Insecta; order Lepidoptera; family Nymphalidae; genus Hypolimnas; species Hypolimnas misippus. The sequence continues at coordinate 8,429,141 of JBBEEQ010000014.1, forward strand.
GTTCCAAGTATGGATTGAGACTAAATTGGCCTAAATTTTAAATTTATACCATTTTTACTTAATTTTATCCCCATGTAATACATATCTGATGTTTAAGACTAAATTCTCGTTGTAAAAAATGGTTATTTGTGTAAATGTGTGTTAGAGATTCCGATATAATTCATACCCCATAAAATAAGCAGGTTATTCTTTAAAAAAAAAGAGTTAAATAATTTGTCATATTTTTAGTATAAATAAGTATTTATTGGTTTTTGGTGGTTTTGGAAATAAATTGATTTTTAAATTTATTAGCTAACTGTGACGTTCTCGTGAATAAGATTGTTTATTGATGAAAACTGTATTAAAATCCGTTACGTAGTTTGAAAGATCTAAGCGTACAGATGGCAGGCAGCGACTTTGATAACATGTAAAGATTGTCGAAATTATTCACCTATTCGCTGCTTCTAAAAATAAGCATAGGTAATTATTTTGATCGTGTACTGTTTTAAATATAAAAGTTGATTGGCGATTCCAGACACAGAATAAGAGTTATATAAAATACGCCTACGAGTGGACTTTGCAGTGATTGGTTGTTCAGAAATTGCACTGTAATTAATGAAGAGTATAATAGTTTAACATAAGTTAAATTAATTAAGGGGTGTGTCTTAGAATAATGTGTATTTATGTAAATATCTAAATATAATATTTAAAACTAAGTATGTATGGTTTTTATATTGCAAAGTACAAAATATACATATTGCACAAGGTGGTATGTTTTATTTAAAAGAATAAATAACACAATTTGTAACAAACATTGCCTATTACATGATTAAAATGTCAGATGAATTATTACAAAATTGGCATCAAACTTTATAATTAAATTCAATAAAAAAATCTACTAGTTTTACAAATTGGAACTATGTATCTTATATACATTTAATAGAAGCGTGCGCAATTCGGTAAATCAAAGTTTGTAAAAGGCGTAGTAAAAAAAGTTATCCTTTTCTAATAAGTGAATAAAATTTTACAAAAACTACCAATAAACGTTAATTCTTAAATGATTACAACACAAAAATATAATTTTTTGATTGCGCGGATAAAATTTAACTAGATTAAATTATTTTTAAAGTAGAAAATTCATTTGATTTTATTTGAGATTCTTTGATAGTCCAATATTGAAATTAACATTGATTTCACAGATATTAATAAACATGAAAATAATTTTAAAATAAAATATTATATAAAAAACGTTGTAAAATAACAATGTTTGGACGTAACATTTTTTATTGATAAAAAAACCTTATCAATAATACTGCAATGGTCTTTTTAAGAAGAATGTAGGTATATAAAATCAAGAGTGAGTGTGATTTAGCCTTAAGACTTAAAACTATTTATTGAAAAATCTACATTAACTAACACTTTTTCTAAACTTTCATCATACTGATAATATCTATCAAAATAGATAAATAGTATATACAGGCTGTTAACTGGTCATGTATTGGATTGAGCATTTTACAAGTGTTACCAGAATCGATATTTAAAACTAAAAGAACTGAATTAGATTTTTTTTAAATTATTTTGTATAAATAAGGCTATGGCTATAGGCTATAGGCTATGTTACATCGCGCTACGACTCATACGAGTGAAGCAGTAACCAGTGAAACTGCAAGGGACAGCATACATTAAAAATAAATAAAAAAATAGGTATCCTTTCTGTGAACGGTGGGTAAAATATCCAACACATGCCCAGTTCACACCAGTATAGTAGAAAGATTTTTTCTTTGCCTATCTGTTTTCGATACAGTGACTAATGTACCCTATCTTAGCGCTAAAGGTACCACCGACATAGTTATAAACAATACTGGCAGGTGGTCTTGCTTTATAGTAGACATGGTAATAGTATGAAAACTACGAAGGTTTCGCGTTATCTCTAATACGTTGTATTTCGCTTTTGATGGCCGATATCAGCGGTAAAGCCGGATCGTCAGGCGCGAGTCGCCCCTCAGCTGTGATGAGCGCCGTGTTCACGACTGGCGCTGGTAACCTTTGGGTTGACTGTGAATTATATGCTATATATATTTATGACTATGTTGTTATGTACATGGCCGTGAATGTAAATATTATTCTGTTGAAATTATATATTTAATATTTAGCTTAATGTGATTATTTTAAATTTTTCGAATGTAACAGTTTTCATTAATTTAAATATTATTTTTATTTAGTCGAATGTTACTCCAAAAATAATCGTTTTTACACAATCAATGTAGAATATTTTTTACTTACTGCTATTCAACGGTAAAATTTCAGCCAAAATTATTTTTGTTAAAAGCTGTCAAAAGTACTTTTGACTAATTAAGAATTTTGACTGTGACATATCTATATTACTATTATAAAAAGCTAAAATTGGTTTGTAAGTTTGTATGTAGGGAGTAATCTCTGAAACTACTGATCTGATTTGAAAAATTGTTTTCCCGTTGTATAGCCTGTTTATTGAGGAAGATGATAGTATATTACATCATGTACGACTCACAGTATCTATAACAGAATAAATTTGTTCTGATATTTCACAGAGGACCCATATTGTGAACAGTCTTATGTAAAATTAAATTCGAATTTCGAATATACGGTGAATTTGCAATACACGTATACGTGAGGGTTGTACTCACGTGCGCGGGCCAGGCGGGCGCGGCGCGCGCGGCGGTGCGCGGCCGCGGGGCGCTGTCCGGCGCGGCGCGCGCGCGCCTGCGGGCGGGTTGCGGTTGAGGGGGAGCAGTGCGGGCTTAGAATTAGACTAGTGGCTTGGATAACTTACAGCGCCATCTATCGCGAAACTGAGGTAGAGCCTAGCTATAGCCTTTTGTTTTGTTTTCGTAGGGTTCGAAAAACAAACGATTCTGGAGGAGGGGTTATGATTATGGCCGTCATCAGCTTGTCTCGTATATCGCTTCGCTCGTGGTTAGCGGAGCTTGTCTCAGGAGCCAAATTATGGTTTTGCCCAGCCCGCACCCATCGCTATGCGTACAGCCAGCCCAACTGCCGTCCTCCTCGGGGCCGTATGAAAATGTATGCAAGAAACCCACCTAACTAACCCACGGCCCGGGTGCACGCTCTATTGGGTTGAATTCACCCCTGGGACTATGAGACCGGGAGGACGATGGGAGGGATCCACCCTGCTATCCCCTTCTTTCTAGACCATTATATAGAAGCCGAGCTGTAGGCGACTGACTACAGCTCGTAATAGGGCCAGGTAATGCCATACAAGCTCAGAAGATAGCTGCGTTTCGTACGAAGAGTGAAAAACTGGAAGCCCAACCCCCCCATTCTTTTCCTTACTTTCTATATCTTTTCTTCCCTTATTACGTTTTAAACTGAAAACATTTATGGCACCTCATGCTGCAAATTTTCATTGACAGTAGTGATCACTTAACATAAGGTCCCGTTTTCCAGCTAGTAAAAAAATCGTTTGTCACTGTTTTAAGCCCATACTCATTAATCATAAACGGCTTACACTTTGCAAACTCACACTAGACGCTCAGTTTGTGGTAATAATCCTAAATATTAAGGCTTAAATTTAATATGGTTTGGGATATGGTGTCAATCTTCTGAAAGTCTTGTTATCAAAATTATTTATCAATAGTATTTTCTATACTTTCGATATTATTAAACATCAAGACTAATTTTAAAGTTTTAGATTCAATTCGCTTATGCATCTTATTCATTGATAGACTGTTTAGTTTAATTATTTATCAGGTAGAAACTTCCGAGACATCATCATGTTAAGTTATAAGTTTAACTATTGTTAATGAACAAGTTAATTCTCACCCAGGTTCAGCAGAATGTGCGAGTGCACGGGGGGTCCCTCCAACGCGCACATTGTCATTGCGAGCTTGAGTCACTGGCACTGGGACAATTATTTTAGATTTAGATGATATTGGTTATTTTAGAAAAATACCCACATGTTTCTAAGTCGACACTTTGGAAATATAAACTAGTTTTTATCCGGGCAATATGTAGTAAGATGGTATGGTATGGTATTTTTTCTAATATTGGTATATCAATGTATGAGAATTTGGAACGAAATGGGACAATTTAATAGATTTTCAAAGTTTGGGTACTTTGTCAGGGTAATGGAGGAGGGGTTGGGGCAAGTACCTACTCCTTAGTGGCTACATGCACGAATGTGGCTTCTTGAACCTCACCTGTGTTCTCCTTACTATCTTGCTTATCAATGGTGAAGGTATCATGGGAGTTACTGGAGCCTGCACTTCCGAAGAGTGTGAAGGCGTCGTCCATCAGCTCGTTGAACCGCCTCCTCATCCTGGATGATGAGGGCTCCTTACGAGCTGATCTAGCGGGGCTTGAGGGCTTTGAAGCTGGAATAATAGCTTCATTGGTTTCATTGAGTTTTGGGAGATGCCTTTCTTAGCCAGTTTAAGCCAATTACGAATTTTATTCTTTTAATGAAACTGATAAGAAAAAAATATATTTACTGGTAGAAAGATAAGAGTTTGTGCCAATTTGTGTGTTCAAAAAATAATATTCAAGTGATAAAAAGTTTAAACCTGAAGGAATTTACTGTCAGTACCTTAATTTTTGACAGCCAGAGCTTTCGTAAAGTTACCTTACCAGGTAACTTTGCGAGAGTGAAACTTACAAAATGTTAATATCGCCTTATAAACAAGTCATCTATATCTATACTTATATACTAAAGAGTTAATTTTTTTGGTTAGTATGTATGTAGGGAGTAATCTCGAAAACAACTGAACCGATTTAATAAATTTGTTTGGTGTTAGACAATCGATTAATAAAAAACATACCTTCTTTAATTCTCTGGCAATGCAAATCCCAAACTAACGGACCAATGACTCCAGGGTCTTTATCTATACTGCCCAAGCGCACCAGCTGGGATGGCATCTGTCTTCTTGGCACCACATTGGTCTGACTTAGTCTGGTCTGCTTCGGACTAGACGGGGGGGAATCTATATCGAGATGTCTTACGGAAACCGGTTCCAGGATTTTAGAGAGCGGTTCCACTATATTTCCCCTGTAAGGTATCCATTGGTTACATTAAATAATTATTGTATTAAAACTTTCCACCTAATGATATAATATAACTATAGATATGTAATAAGCTCATGATTTTAGCACTCAGAACTTGAACCAGCTAGCGACTGAGTATGGCAGGTGAGAGTATCTTTGGCAAATCAATTGGCAAGACTGTCAAAGATGGATGGATACAGTTTCTAACGGCAAGTAGTGTGAACGTAGCTATAAAATATCATTGTTTCTACCGCTAAAGGAATAAAATGAAACATTTTGTATTTGACTTGAAGCTAAAAATCACAAATTTAATATACAAATACAATATGAAACTAAATAGTTTGATTGTTTGAACGCGTTTATCTCAAGAACTTTTCGTAGTTCTTAGGAATATTGCCCGAAATGGTAACAATCAAAAAATAATTTAAAAATATTTTTTTTCCTAACATTACCTGGGGAAAGCACTAACTGAAGGCATGGAGAGGTAGGAAGTAGGTGTTGGTGGAGCTGATCGCTGTCCACTGTCCGAACTATCGACTCCAGCTGCTTCTAGTAAGCTATCTGTTGTTCCCACTGCAAGTGAGATCATAGAATTATCTAATGTGTCCATTTGAATCAAGGATTTCTTTTAAATGTATGTTCGCCGATTACTCGAAAACGGCTTGTTGGTTTAGTTAAGTCTCATCCATTTGTTGGTTTTAAAAGCTAAATAACAGAAATAAGTATGTCGAGAAGATATATTTTACACCAAGATGGTAAAAGCTGAATATTTTGTTTGAAATCTCAGACTTTCTTATATTAATTTATTGAGGAAGGTTGTAATGGTAAATAAGAACGCTATAAAATATCACGGCATAATAGACCAGTTTCCACAAACAGCAAACAAAATGATAAAAAACAACGTCCGGACTGCAATAAATTGGAATATTTTTTAAGTAATAAAAATTATCTTTAAGAAACAGACCTCGTTTCTTCTGCGGCATTCTTAAAGCATGCGGTTTCTTCTGTCTTCTTCTTAGAGCAGCAGCTGCTTCTGATACACCAGATGATGATGTTGACGAACTTGATGGAAAGAGAAAATTTACTACATGTATTACCAAGAAGTACTAATCTATGTTTAAGGTTTTCTACAAAATCGTAATACGACTTGAAGATCTAAATATAATAATTGATGACCTTATTTAGGTAGAAAGAAAAAAAATGACAGCTAATACTACTAAGAAGTACATTGTCCATGGATAAGAAATTTTAACAAAATCTATACATTTAAGTAATATATTTAAGTGTAGTCTATTTACCCAGACGCACTGCCTGTTCTGTAAATAGGCAGCAACACACTGCTAGGTCTAGTTCTGCTCGGAGATACCACACTTACAAGCTGGAATTAAAAGTAACCCTTGAAACCAGCCGTAATGTAAATATTTTTTCACAATCACGGTCTTTAGTAACTTTATGTTTGTGTTAATCCAAAATGGTCTATAGATTTATACGCTTAACGTTAATAATGGGATTAGTAGTCGCATTATCCGCAACTTTTAGTATCTAATTGTATTACCAATTGCGTTATGTGAGACTGAATGGATATATATTTTTTTAAATTTGATGCTTATACCTAGTTAAAATGTTCACTTTTTGATGACATGTAAGTGGAAAAACTACCATACCAAAAAATCTATAACTAATATTTAGTAAGAAACAATTTAACCTTAGCGTCTCTATCATCGTTGATTTGCTTCATTTGACTCCGTTCTGCTTCTCTGATAATTTCGCTCCTATACGCTCGTAGGGATGCAGCTGATTTCATAGTTTTCTTCCTGTAATCGAAAATAAGCTAAATGAAGTTGTAAATAAGGTTAAAACCAACATTGCTAATGTGATTTCATCGATTACATGTAGCAGTATTATATGAAAATGTATACCGTCAGAATCAATTCTTCACGAATATGAGAACCAAGTAAAATCTCCAATTGAAATAAAATACTCGAAATATATCAGCTATCGTATCGTGATATTCAAAGCTATAGTAAATCATAGATCGTAGATCTGCGATAGCTTTATTATTACGTGAAGTTTGCACTGAAAAAAACTTAAGAATAGGAAAGTCAACCATTAAGTAAATCATTTAATATGGGATCAAAATTTCAGCAATTCTCTATCTAAGTCACCTATGTGCGAAACACAGCAGCAGCACCAGCGCCAGTATCAGCAGCAAGGCAGCAGTAGCACCCACTGCTAACGCCCACAACTCCACGCCTTGCACACTGCTACCTGAAGAGCCTTCTAGCCCTTCAGCTGCCTTCAGGTAGGCTGCTGGCGGGAGGTTTGAAAGTAAAAGTAAAGTAACAGCTTGTACATTATGTCCCAGTACTGGACAATAGCCTCTTATTAAGAAAGTTTAGAGCTTAAACCACTAGGCTCGTCCTTCGAGCCGGATATAGATGACAGAATTTCTTCCTGCATATGCAGTTTTTCCTGGACCGCTGAGCTTGAACACAAATTTGGCATTTGGAAACTTAAAGCCGTGCTAGCCGGTGTTTAAACCCGCGGACACTAGGCCATCTCGACTCTGATGGTGGGAGGCTTGGGATTTTTATTTGTTGTATTGGATTTGGACTTTAGAATGTGTCTACTGTATAGTTAAGCGAAATTATGATCAAATGAATTATAATGTGTCCAATTGTATACGCACAATTGCCAGGCACGCAAGGCATACGAATTACTACTCACTTAATAGTACTTAGTCTTTTATCACTATTAAATTTAAAGTGTCTCTCTATCAGCCAATTTTCATTAAACGAAAGTAAGTACAAACATCTAGACTACGACAAATATCTTTTACAAATATTTTAATTACTAAGACCACAGTTGGTTCGAGTAGTTATCAGCTATATGGGTAAGTGATGTACTGACGGTAGGACCTAACTTTTGAGGAGCATCCTCATCTTCCTGCCTAATCTACCTAATTTAAGCTGTTCTATCAACCAATACCAATCACTCATGTTAAATAGTGACTCACGCTCAGCCTTAGTGGTGACAACAGCTCCTAGTTCACGAGCTACTTCCGCGTCTCGTACAAGCCGCATATCCCTTGCCGCTACCGCAGCTGGTACTGCTCTTCCACCAACTAGCACCACGTATACTATTTGCACACTGCCTGTTGCTGACTAACAATAAAATTTGATGTTTTTTTTATTATAAAAGTAAATAATACTATATTTTGTTTATGGTACCTCGTTGATTAGTTAGTTAATATTATATATCGGCAGTACGCATCTTCATTCTCTCTACTCTACTATTAAGCCTAATTTTTGAGGAAGTTGTGAGGAAAGGTTAATGTTAAATATGACGATATGTTATAATTTGACAATATGAAAAATATAAAAATCTTGCAAAGCTAGTTGCTTTGAATAAGTTAAATAAACTTTACTTCAATATACGTTACATTACCTCGGTTATATTTTGTATATGAACCTGAACTGGTGGCTGTTGTTCGGGTTTAATGATTTCTCTTTTGAATAGCACTGTGCCATTATCAGGATCTTCAAGTGGTAAATCTATCAAGTCTTCCTTATCGCTTTCTACTACATCTTCTACATCTCTCTTCCGTATTACGACTGTTGGTGTCACTAGCACCCATGAGCTCACTTCGCTTAACTTAGTCGCTTTAATTTTAGATTCTATTGCAATCGATTTAATATTATCATCTATTGAGAACATTTCTACATCCTCCAAATCGTTACTTCTATTAAGAATATCAGTAAAAATAACAGCGTCTTCAATTCTCAACGCGGAGTTAACAGCTAAATCTTCTAGTTTCACCATTGAACTTTGTATATCGTAAATCTTTTGAGGTGTTTTGGCAGTGTTGGTACTTATATCATTAATTTTATTATCCTTATTCACAACAAACGAATGTACTTCATGTTTTTTTCTAGTTGTGGGTGCGTCTAGAGATTTTATTATACCTAAATGTCGTTCTTGCTGTCTGAAAGGAAGATAAATAAAAAACTATAAAAAACTACAGTTAGTTCATAATATTGATTATACATCAAAATCGGTAATAGGTGTTATGTATTTAAAAAAGGGTGCATGATAGTAAATAGTAGGTGTAATGTTTACATCGAGATTAAGAATGACATAGATTCATTAAAAGACAATAAACTGAATATTAAATTCCATTACATTTATTTTATCTTCAAAATACAGAGAATGTTTTAATATATTAATCTGCTTGAATATTAAATACTGGTATGTTCTAAGCTCACCTTAGAAATGCCTTTTGGTACAGTCTAGCAAGTCGTAGTTGCAAGCTGTCAGGAGTTGAGCCTTGTATGACAGTTAGGAGCCAGTAACGTCTGTCTTCTGGGATTTCAGTTTCCAAACTGTCTGGCGTCACATCGCAATTTAGAATACATTCCCCACTAGATTTGTCTGTCACCGCCTATATACAAAGATTTTGGTCCATATTACTTCTTAATCTTATGATATATAACTTAAAAATGACCTAATCAATTGAAATCACCCATAAAATACGTCTCTCATAAAATTTCTAATGTCATTTTTTTGCTAGTACCTGGATGAACGAGCTGTTTGGATTATTTTATTAAACATCGTTTTCTAAAAATAACCTAACTAGATCGCTTTTTGTCTTCGAAACGCCCTGTATACTAAATGACATTAAAATCGTTGGAGCCGTTTCCGAGATTCAGATTATATATATACAAGAAGAAGTGTTCGTTTAAAAGATATGAGTTCAACACGCTCAGTAATCCCCTATCTCTTTTGGAAACGTATTTTATGGATGATTTCATTCAACTTCAAAACTATTGGTATGTACTTGAGGAGGATATGAATCCAAGTAGACAGTAGCGAGAACGGTGGTAGTCCGCACAATTGGTGTACTTGGAGTTGCGACTGGTTCTGATAAATCCGGTGGTGGAGGCCCATCTCCAGACCCTGTCCAGAAGAAATCTTCCAAACGAGGCGTGCGAGCATGCTGATCGGGAGAAACCAGCAAGTACACTGAGAAAAGGACAAAAGAAAACCATCATTAGATAAATTTTTTGCTTATATTTCTTTCATTTTTTTCGACCTTTTTAGAAATTTTGCGTAATCAATCAGATTATTTTATTTCTAGTTGATTTATAAAAACTTTCTAATCCATAACTAATTATGTTTTAATATTTTGGATGAAAATATATCTATCTTCATACTTAAAAGTCTAGATAGAAAATGATTTGGAATTTAAGGACTCATGTTTTTGATATATAATTATGTCTAATGATGGATCTTTTCTAAGACTACATGTCATGACTCATGATAACTAGATAGTTTATGAAAGTAGAATACTTAACGACTTAATTTATTGGAAAACGTTAAAGGCGAGGGGAAAGGAAACGCCAACGTAATGACAAGATGGTAAACATCAGGGAATCGCGTGATCTCCCGAATAACGGGGGCTCACGGTTTATTGGCCTCACTGTAAGCTACTGTAACTTTGGATTTATTATGGCACAAGTTGTGGTATATAGCGGGAAGCGATTATGCTATTAGTATCAATTCTACTTTTTTCTCAATATTCGAGAAGGTATATACAGTAGGTAGCATATACAATAGGTATCTTTGGTACAAAAGACACTAAGGGTGAATGTCTTATATTACTTTTATCACTTCTGTACAGTTAAAAACCAGTAGGTACAGTCTCAACAGTCGCGGTTGCAACAACTTGAGGTTGGTTTATCAGCTTTAGTAATATTATAACTACACAGTTTTTATATATTTGAATTGCAAATCTACAGAATAGGTTAGGGTAGGCTGTTTATCAAGGAAAATTACAAAATATAAATATCCACCAATCTGTGATTTATCTAGTTACGCCACTGAAAACTCAAGCCACGGCTAGTACACGTTTCATATCTTTAAAATGTTTGTACCGATTCGGCTGCTCTCTTGTCTTAACCCGCTGTATTGGAAGGAGTTACTTCGGCGCCACCCCGTACCAACTACGATGAGGTAAAAAGAAAACGCATTTCCTCAATATTGTTTTACTTTGTCCACATCGGAAAATTCTTTAACATTTCGAAGATTTACTATATAACTTTAATAAAAACATGTAAACGCCCGAAATGTTATATTTTCCCATTTAGTGGATCGGTAAGTAAACCTAAGATTTAAATCTAAATGAGGCTCATTTAAAATTAATATACATATATAATTTATATTACTAAATCACTAAAATTTTGTTATATTTGTTTTCTAAAAAAACCTCCTAATAATAAGCTTTTCAAAAGAACAAAAAAGAATATATATTTTTTTATAAACTATCTATAGCTCCATTTAATATACGTAATTTAGATCAATAATTACGAAGATATAAGTTAGATAAAAACTTAGAATGAGATAGAGCCTAACTTTAGTCTACTGACTACAGTTCATATAGAGGCTGACTAGACGCTGAGCACGAAGATCGCTGTGAAGTAGCTAACATAGCTGCGATTCTACAGATAGTGAAAGAGCCGAAAGCCTAACCCGGATAGGTTCTTTCCTTATGTCTCATTCCTTTCCTTACGTCCTGTCAACGCACTCGTAGCTCCTCTGATCACGTAACACCAGGTATCCCGCCTGCTCGTTTCTCAAATGTTTTCATTATAAACAAAAAAAAAAAATCAAATCCAATTTAAGCTCTTTGAAGTGGAAGGTGGGTCTGTAGGTTGTAACTTCCTGCCTATAACCGGGTTTCGCACAATCGAATAAACATGCATATAAAAGCGGTTTAATTCGGCGGTTACATGCGGGTACTCGCAACCTTTTGTCACAGAGCGGATGGATGACAACGCATCGGCGCACGCGCAGCAAACCGTGACGAGATGGGATTTTAGTAGATTATTATTTATAAATATCATAACAACGCCCGTCATTTCAGATTTTTTTAAATTTTGAAATTAAAATTATTTTCGCTTATTATGCGTGACGGCTTAATAAGCGCTACCTATTATGCATAAATAAAATAAGTCGTAAATTAGTAGTGAATAGCATACATTTTTTTATTCAATAATAATAAATTTGTATTAAATATAATTGAAAACATGTGTCTATACATATCCATTTCTGGATTTTTTAACTATAATATTTTTTTAATTTTATTTTATATCTTTTTACAATAAGTTTTCTTATTATAAATCTTCATAAAATATTTTTAACTTATATATACATATATTACGACTAAAATATTTAAGAAAACAATAAAGATACTTACTTTTTTCTTCATTTTCTAATTCGTTGCCAAATGCAATCGATAAAAATGTTAACACTACGTTTAATATTATACAGTGAACTATAAACATATTTGGTGTTTTTTTTTTTTTGTAAAGTATTTTATTTTATTATCATAATACAAACTTCTGATATTTGGTATTGTATGAACACAACGTAAAATTCATCATAATGAATTTTATACATAAAAAATAGAAAAGGCGAAGATTCTATAATAACGCGTTATGATTTCAGAAATAAGCATGATTAAAAGCACGAGCCTACTACTCTATTAATTTCCTGAACACTACTGTGCTTTAGAATTATTAACAGGTTGCTAAGCAACATAATTGAATCACGCGCGCATTCATACATTGACAATTTTATCTTTTCTTTGTCAAAATGTTATTTAACGGCACAGACAGAAAACATAGAGTATAGAGTATGTTCGTACGATAAAGTTTTTAAGTTAACAGAAATAAAGTTTTTATATTGAAATATTTGAACTCATAATATTTCTGTATTAATTAGTTATAGTTACTTTTTTTTTTATTGGTAGCAATATTATCGTAAGCAATTTTTTTTAGCGCATGTGTTGCCCATACTAATAGTAACATTAGAATTTATTTAGAAATTAATTATGTTAAGTAGTAAAATCAGACAACTTATATAAAAGTATTTATTAAAAGCAAGTATTTATTATATAAAATAACATTTTTTACTAAAAATTTAAAAGAATATATTATTTTATGGTATCAAATTTTATATTAAAATAGCAACACTGGATATCACACCGTCGCTCCGCCATTCGTGAATAGAAGCGCCATTCGTGTAAGTTCGTCGCTTCCGTTCGACGGACTTTGCGACGTGTACGGGTGTGTGCGAAAGTATGAAGTGAAATCGTACCAATAGTGTGTGAAATGTTTAGTGTAAGTTTTTACTGTGCTGTAAATCCAAAATGAGTGCGAACGGATAATATAGTTTCTAATTTCGGCTTTAAAACTATAAGCTATCGTAGTACACGTAACATTTTATATGAACGGTTTCAAAATGGCTGTGTTTTGAAGGACCCTTTGTCCGCTTTCGTGTGCTTCTCCAGCATGATAGTGGGATCATACAGACAGAAGTTTATCTTTAAAAGGTGAGTTATATTCCTATTAATGTTGCGGAGTGAAAAAGTCGAGTGGAAAATTACTGGTTCTCACTTGAATGCGGCGTCGTTTATTGCTTTCTATACAAGCGATATGATACCGTTCACTACGTGTTTCTAAATACATTCAATCTGGTTTGGAGGCTTTTTAGCTGCAGAAACGTTTTCTGGCTTTTATTAATGTGTTTCCTTTTACTCTAACTTTACATCAATTTGCATTTGATTTGTTTATGATTAGATTTTGTTATGCAGCCAGGAAGCGAATCATATGTTTACTAGCATATGACATTGGTAAAAATAAGATCTTTTTATTATCTTATAAGATTATTAGATTTATTGCAACTAAAAAATAAAAATGAAATTGTTTTATCTAATGTATTTAAAAAATATTTGATTATAAATACGTAGAAACTAATGTTTTACTTTTAGGTTAGTTTTTAACATCTGATATTACTACAGAATAGAAAATATGTTTTATTTTCCTTCCAAGTTGATTTAATATTTATATAGGTATAAGGGTATTTTGTATAACAATATACACCTTATATTTTTGCAAGATTAAATAGAATTAATCAATATTGTTTAAAAAGGGTATAAATTGTGTGTTCATGTTATATCTGTGTAGAAAAGAAAGTCTAATAAAAACCATATTACAATTCTTATATGGTACATACTACTTGCCTATATAATGTTGCAATTTACAACATATAATTTGAACAGTTGTAATTACTAACACTATAATTATATTTAAACTTTTTCTCTATATATTATTAATATGTACCAAGACATGTTGTATTACTTGTATTATTATGATTTATTTTTTGTTTTAGAAAAAAAAATTCAAGATATGTTCTTTATATTGTGACAATATCATAAACATTATTTGAAAACTATAGAATAACTTAAATAATTTAATAAAATAAATAAAATGTCAATTTTCCATTATTTGTCTGTAATAGATAACAAATACTGTTATTGTAACATTTTTTTTGAAGTTCTCCTTTTCTAATATCATGAAGTAAAAAAAAAATATATCTCATTTATAATAAATAGTAGGATTATTATTTTTAATGCTATTGTTAGATAATTAATAATACATTTTATTATAATTGTATATAATTTTTAAACAGCTTATATAATATAACTTAAGTACTTAAAGATATATCTTTAAGTACTTAAGTTAAAATATATGTCATAAAAATGTTAATTTTTTTTTTGTAGAATGTAGTAACAAAATTTTATTATAGAGCAAATCTAAAATTAACAGAAAACAGCCTGAGGCATAGGACAGGGACACAATAGGTCTGTGGAGACATAAAATTAAATTACATAATAAAATATCCTCTTTTACATTGTACATTGAAATTATCTATCTCTTATATAAATGATTATTACACACATCTTGTGTTCAAATACATACTTCATTTGTACAATAATAGTTAAATATGTAATAGATATATTGATTCAGGCACAAGAAAGGATTTACACATTTCTTGCCAAGATCTCTTCAGCCAGGGTCATACGCGCCTCGTTAACATATTGAACAGCGCAAAGCCGATGTAGATTTCTGTACAGAGGTCGTGCTAAATCGAACCTCGGCCGATCGTGAAATGTCGCGGGCACCGTTAGCTATCTGCGCGGGCGCAGTCGAAACGCGTAACGGCAAACGTACGGCATTGTGTTGCACGCACGATGTCGCAAACCATTGTCGCTGGTATCGATTTTGAAAGGTTAAAACGAAGTTTCGTTGTAATATTTTACACTACATAGAGATAATGAAAAATGGGGTATAAAAATGGTTACTCTCCATTTGTTCAAGCATTGTGAAAAAATTTCTGTCATTTTTTGGGGTTTTAAAGTAATATGATTGAAGAAGAAAACTTATGTGCTATCATATCGCTATATGATAGCATATCATATCGCTAATTGGAGATGATATGATATAGACAAATAAATAGAGTCCAAGTGGGTGAAGACTCAGAAACTGGTTTGATATAATGGCAGATGTAAATATTTTGCACTATAAAGATAAAAAAAGTCAAGAAGATAAGTGTCTGCCTCTTATTTGATATAATCTATCTGTATATTAAAATGTTAAGTAAAAATTTTGTATTCAATTTTATGATAATTGAGCGGACAAAACAGTATGAAATTTTACACCCTTATAGTTTTATAGAGAATAGAATATTTATTTAAAATTATGCATTAAAAATACATTAAAACAATAATAAAAATATGACACACACTACCGTGTATTTGACACACACATGCATATACATATATACTCTTGTTTATTGTTAAAGTCCATGGTAAAATTGATAATACCTTATGATTACCTTTAGTAAATCATTAAAATAGTTGAAAAATTAATAAAATAAGACAAATTAAAAAACTGTTAAAAGTTTATTCGCTTTAAAGAATGTGTTGAACACAAACAATCAAGGCATATTTATTTCTTTGTCGTAATGTGGTAAAATGTTTAATTTATTTATAATGTTGATTGTGTAAATAATAATGTAAGCCATATCATTGTTCTACAAGATGTTTAATATTTTGTAAAGAGCAGAAATTATTGTTATATGCATAGTTTAAATATGTACTATGTATATATTTATGATAATATTAGATTGGCATAGTATAACTGTTGTGTAAAGTATTTACAGCATTAAAATATATTTTTTTAATGTATTTTTTGCTAAAGAACATTAACACCTTAATAAGTGTTAAATAGTAAATCTTATTGTCCTTCATTGATTTCTCAAACAAAACTTTTGCTCAGTCACTAATCATAAGACATGTTGATATATTTAAACTTAATATAAAATTTAATTCTATATAAAAAAGTTAGCGGTAACTACATGAAAAAAGAAATATGATTCAGTACTTGTTTAATACATATTTAATATTATCCTTATTTAACTATACTGTAGTGATCTCATATGGACAAAGTCAGCGATAACAGCAGTGAATTATCTTATACTTTATACTTGAAATAACAAATGATATGAAAAATATTGTGTTTAAAGTTAAACTCTGTTATACAATTTCAACAACTGCATTTATACTATGTTTATAAAAACTTTGAACTAGCATTCAGTGGTCCCTCAAATATATGATTTTAATTATTATGATGCTTAAACTTAGTTGGTGCATTGTGCTGTAAATGTTCATGTGTAATAAATAAATAACATCTAAATATACAATGAGTAACTTCTAAATTATTTTTAAAAAGTGGATAACTAAATTTTTGTTTTTTTATGACCATAATCAAATGACAGAGAATCCATTTAGATATTTTCTATTGATACAAGTACCATAAAGTTTTTGTATTTTTCGTCAATTTATTTACAATTGTATCGCATTTAAAAATATATATAGTCTTTATTTGGGATAAATTTTTCAACATTCTTGAACTTCAGCTTCATTTTTTAATTTCAATTTTTATCTAGAAAAATAAAAAAATAATGAATTAAAAAACTTTATATAATCAAGTTTTTAAGGTCTATTTAGTTATGTTCGTGGTTGTAGTGATGCAGCATATAAATTTGTTATTTTTTAGTATATTTATTTTTCCAAATTTACTTGTTTTCGCAAATAACACGTTCACTACGTAGCCATATCTCCTGTTCCCATCTTAACTGCCTATTCTACTAGCACCACCTACGTAATTTGGATTAGAAAGTTAGATAGTTTGGACGATAACCCTTAATAGTAGCTACATAAGCTACACCAGGGGTTATCAAATGACGGACCGCGGTCTGGATACAGAGCACCGGTTTATTTTATGCGAACCTTCAGTAGGCAGCATGAAGGACATCTAAAAGAAGCTTAATCTTCTTATATTCAGTTTATTAAAAAAAAATACCAATGTTACTTTAACAAAGTAAATATACGCAAAATCAACGAATCGCAACGATCTTAATATTTAAAAAAACGGACCCCGAATGAAAGTAATTGGTGTCCCCTGCGCTACACCATCGTGTATTGTTCGGTGGATAATAGCAGCGATTCTGATTGAAGCCATAATTACATAACATAATATACGTAACATACATTTTCGATAGCGAGCGATACAGTTTTGTAATCATAGAGTAAGCCTAAATAGACGAGTATTATTTTGTTTCTTATTAGTAACAAGTTATGGCGCGCAGTTTCTTTCGCGGGATAAAAAATAACACACAGTGGGGTTAGGATATAAGCGATCTTAATGCTGAATTTCAATTAATATCCGTTAAGTCCTTACAGCATGAAGTAAGAAACCTACACATTAATTTAGAGACTTACGCATTTATAATAATAACTTTATTACTAAGGTACTGACAAAGATGAGGGAATGTCATAGTTTTTTTTTTTTTTCGTTTTATATTAATAACACATCTACGTTTATGAAAATTTTAATCCTTACCGCTAGTTTGAACAAAACTTATCAGATGTTTCTAAAATATGTATATAATATAATCTTAATAAGTAAAATTGTATAACATGTATTGCTTTCTCTCACATTTTTTGTTATTCATTAGGGTATTCCTTTTTCTTCGCCCGTACCTTTAAATTTATGTCAATGTGGTCTCAGGGCTCCTTTTTTTATTAGCAATAAAAAATCTCACCGCATTCAGCGCCATATGCCAATCGGTGGTCACTTTTATCAGATTGTTCATTCAGACCGCGTGACCATCGGTGGGAATTTAGTGTTCGCTTATTTAGCGCCATATGTTGACTCGTCGACACATTTTATATGGATTACGTTCACATACATATATACCAGTCGTGTTCGATCCCATGCACTAATATCGTAACATAATACGGATAAAAAGACTAAATAAAGACACGACAATAAAATGAAATAATGTAATTGGAATTTCGAAAGTTAGTTCGTAAGTAAAAATTAAATCGAAGTTGAAAATCGACGTACAGTTGTACAAAATCTTGTTGTACTACAAAAGATTTAAACAGATGTTAAACGCGTGCTTAAAAAAATCCATACAAATCCGCGACTAAAGACAGTTTTGAGTTAAACATGCTTTAGAGTTTAGATGAGATATTATAGATTAATATACGTTTAAGTGAGTTTAATAGATGTTTAAAACCGATTTTAGCTGTCAAATGTAACGTATAACTTTTTATCAATAAGTTTTTTTATGACTTTATTCGCTGTTAAGGAATTTAGATAATATTTTAAGCAATGTTTAATTTTTAAACACTTTTTAGCTAGACACGTGTTGAACATGGTTTTAATGCGTCTTTTGAAGAAAATGACAAGAATGACAGAATGTGTTTAATGATTTTACAAAGGACTTATAAACCAGCCTGCCAATTGTCAGCGACTGGCAATTTTTTTGACAACGTAATCCTTGACTTAATTTGGCATTCTCATACTAATAGTCTATTTTTTTTACTTGACTTTTGTCGTAAAATACTCAGAATGAAAATCATGAATTTTCGAACATGTTTCTTTATTATAAAATCATTAAGTTCAATTAATCGATCGATAATTTCGCATTTCTTACTATGTGGGGGTAAAAGTACTTCATATTTGTTTGTTAAATAAGACCAACCAATAAAAATTGACTATAGGTACATAGTTCTACCCCTACCTAGGTGGCTCTGAAGTAAAAATAGGTAGTTGTGTACGTTTTATATTCATAAAATGAAAGTAAATGAAAAATACTATTTTTTTGTACCTTTATTAAAAACAATTTAGTCTTAACATTTCAAGCGAACTCATACGAACGATTATCGCTCACAATACTCTGAAATATGAGTTAGCGTTTTCGCGTTTAATTAAAACGAATTTCGACACGTATGAGCTAAATAATTTTATGAATTAAGCGCCCTAGAAATGAGCAGAATGTATTCGGCGACGAACAAGTTTTGCTGCATTATTCGAAGACGAAATTTCGTTTCTAAAGAGATATGCCGTAAAGTTTGTGTTGCATTTCATAAGGTATTCGAAAAATGAAGTTTTCCCTTAAATTATCATTACAACTTATCTGTGAAGGTGTTTTTTTATAATGTTATTCAATAAAAAATGTATATAATTAATAATGTCAACGGAAACCGTAAAGGTTGTTTAAACCTTCAAAAGACCTACTTTCAAACAAAACGTTATTTTTAAACGGTTTAATTTTCAATAGCGTTGCGATAAATTCAAGTAAATAGCAATTAAAATTTTATTTTTCTTTATTCGTATTTTCATAGTTCATACTAATATTATTAATACCAATAATTATTCTCAGTGTTGTGCGTTTTTACGGTTAAATCACTATACTGCTTTTAACAAAATGAAAGGTAGCTAAAAAAATTGGAAAGTATAAATGTTTTTTTAAATTTCGAATGAATACCCATGAAATCGGGAAAAGTATTCAGAAACTGGAAATTAAATTATAAAGTTTAATCCCGAAAAAACAATTCCATGTGGAAATGCTATATAAACGAGGGCGCGATATATAAATCGAATGCCACGCGGACGAAGGCGCGGACCAAATGCTAGTTATTTAATATTTGTACTAGTTGTGACCTGCGATTTCGTCTGCGTAGAATCTTTCATCCCCTATTTTACCTTCACGTTTTATTTTCACATCAAAAAGTGACCTATGTCCTCTAAGATCCGATATATTTTCGATTTAGAATAGATTTAATAACTTTCCCATTAAAATACACGCCTAATCTTTTTATTTTTGTAGTTATTAATAAAACAATCAGTATAATATTTTTGACGTATTTAAATCTTCGGATTATAACTTGACGTCGGAGAAAAACAAAATAATAGCTGTTTTAGTTACTTTAATAGCTACTCGCAGGCTTAGCGTTCGTTCAATAACAGTTTTATGTTCGTTTATGTTTAATTTTCTATGTTTTTGATTGGACAAATAAACTACAAAATAACCCGCTGTCTCGTAAAAGTAGGAACGTACTGTTTTATGACGGGACTTAAAAATAGTGGTTTTAACTTTGTACGGTGTAAAGGAAGTGTTGTTTTTATCTTAATGGAAACTCAAAAATGGTTGGAAAATTGCATAAAATTGTAAGATTTAGCGCTATACCTGATTTTGATTAGGTACATTCGATTTAGCAAAAACATTTTTTTATGTATTAATGTTTTACACTATTACGTTGACCATCTCTTTTGATAGACTTAATAGTATATATTATTTTGTTTTTAATTATAGAATCGTACTTTCAGAAAAAAAATATATATATCAATGTATTTTATAACTTATAGATACATCACATTCATACTTTTTGATGTTAAAAAACTGCACCCAGTTTTGTCAAGCTCGTCAACTGACTTGTTGGCCCAAAGAAACTCGCCTGACATACTCAATCACAAGCTAGTTGCTAGGCAACGTCTTCCAAAATCGTCGCCATTCTGGGTGCCAAAATCCTTATTTCGTATTGTAATGTTAATTCATATTTAATTAAAGTTTATCTGCACTTATATTACATCATCGTTTTATTAAAAAATAAATTTTAATGAAACTAATTATTAAAAACTTTTATTTCTTACTTATTATGATATTACCTTAAAATATTTTTTCGTTATCGTTTGTATATTATTACGAAAGAATCGCGCCATAGCTTTAGTGTTAGTGAAAACCTCTAAGTTCTCGTTGGCTTAGTTATTTTATTTTAATAAGCGGATTACGCATTCAAGTTAAGTTGGTTAAAACCCGTCGATTATTCTAGTCGAATCGAGTTTCAATATTATTCGAGATTGTACAGTTCTACTCGTATTTCAGTGTTTTCGAATGAATATCATATGAGCCTGTTTTGTTATTCATGAAGTAAATAATTCAATAAGTTTTTCCGCAGGCCTTATCAATGTATAGAAATGTTGTTCGTATATACTCGGTGGTACGTTTATGGTTATTTTAAAGAAAACAATTTACAGTTTCCTTAGCTTCCGTGCCGTGGCCTCCTTACGAGAGAATTCAGGGTACGGTGACATACTTCACAATAATAGTGGCTCTTAGCAAATGAAAACTCGATTTTATGACGCTTTCAGCGGAATTACATCGGACGAATTGCCGAAAATATTAGAATTAATCTTCGGCTAATAACGTGATTAATATTAAGGGCTTGGCGAGATTTCCCGACGAAATGTTATTTTAATTAACTACGTAGTTGTGAAACTGTTATTATTTTTCGTCATTATAGTTGTATAAATATTATTGATTTTGTTATTATTATAAATTAAAGCTATTCTTTGTTTAAAAACCATTCCCTTAGATTAATTTAATTAATTTTTTTTACGTGTTTTCATTGATGATTTCGAATGGGTTACTGTCGTTCTTTTAGGTATATTCCTTTCAACTCCATAAAGTTACTTATAGTCCTATCACACCTAGAAAGCTACTTTCCATTTGTGTTTAATGGAAAAGTAATCGCTAAAATAGATACATTAAAAAATCACCGCTACAATTCAAAACCTCTTCCAATTCTAAAGTCGATATTTCTTTCACAGGGAATGCATGTCATGTACCCGGAGCAGATCCAGTATCGCAACAGTCAGTTCCACCAGTCAGACAACCACCCGGCCCAGTCGCCGGCGCAGCCAGCTAAGAAGCGCCGAGTGCTGAGTCCGAACCAGCCCAGCCAGCTCGCGCAACATACGTTATCCGACAACACTCGTTGTAAGGTAAGAATTATTTAACTTATTATCCACTTACGCTAAGATTAAGAAAGATTATTAATTATTTATTTGTTTTATTCAGACTTTATAGTATGGTTTAGCACTAATAAAATGTCTAAATTTATATTAATTACTTATAGAGTTATAGTAATACTTAACGAAAGTATTGGGAGACTGTAATTATTCGAATTACGATATTAATCTAAATACATTTTCCATATTCTGTCACCATAACATTGATTACTCTATAAATGAAGTTTGCGTCTTTGTGTTATAATCACGAAATGAATATAATAAAACTTAAAAAACAACATGGTTTGAAAAATATAATAATAGTTATATTTAACGACAAAATTAGATAATATAATATTGAGGGAATTTTTATTTACCATATCATATACGATACCATTTTAACTATTGTTTCTGTACATGTATTACGAAATACTCGTTTGGTTGAACTTGTGCTTGAATTCGCCGAGACAACAATATATTGTTGACCTTCGGTTTTTAGGGCTTGAATTGTCTAAAATGTCGATTCGAAGACAACAATATGCATGTGTCGATAAGAGGTATCTGGTCAAGTTATCGCGGTGAGATAAATTCGTCTGCGGTTATACATATGTTAGCTGATAATGTCAGAAACAGCGTAATTTATATTGTGAGGTATGTCTTTCATCATGTTTATATGATGTAAAATAAAATTAAGTTAACCTAGTTAAAGTTTACAACTTGAAAAAAATTACTCGTTAAAATTTGTAAAAATGTCTTTATTTCGACTACGAAAAAAAAAAAACCATTTATTTATGATTTTGCGATTTTATATTTTAAATATAAGTACGGAAATGCCGTTGCACTTATATATAAAAAATATGTACCTATTATTATTGTTTTTGAGTTTGTGTAGAATATTTTAAATAATTTACATATTGCGTCTAGCACAATGACAATGCGTGTCGGCTAGCGTACATTAAGTGCATCGTTAAATCGAATTTAACGTCAAGTGACAAATATTGAATGAATATTAAACAATCTCACCATGTCTTATGAATATTCGTATCTGTATTAAGACAAATGAAGCGTGAATGTTATGTTAATTTGTGCTAATCGATGTCATTTATTAATATCCTAAATGTTTACGTTAGTAACGTATAAAGCATTCTAAAGAAACAAACGTTTCATTTTAAATAATAAATAAAAATATAATGAATAAAAAGTAAAACAAATACTTCGATGTTATTCCTTAAAAATTTTCCAAGAAAAACACAGCATGGCGATTTATTAAATCGAGGAAAAAATGTCACGTTTCTTTGCGTAACTGTCGTTATTATTCTTTAAATTGGAAAATTAAAACGAAGTCGAAAAATGTAAAGTACAAAATAATACAATCAACGTCTTGCTTTTTCAATACAAACTTTTCTTTGTACACGTGACAAGTGTACTATTAAACTTTTTGAAGAAGTATTTTTCCTTCAAAATATTTAGAAATACATAAACATTTTTATTCCTCTCCAAACCAGCTATCAAGTCCTATTATTACATAATGTAAGTCCTACGCATTTTAAAGTGATTTTTGAACACATCAAAATTGTCACACACACACAGTGTATAAATATTCTAGCAAAAGTAAATGAAATTTAAATCGCAGTAACATTCTTCTATTTGGTTTTTCGTTATTACATAAATGTTTGGACTAGTCATTTTCTCTTTGACTGGGTGGATGATAAAAAAACGACTATAATAAAATAGAAACATAGGTTATTCGGTATGTTTTGTATAATTTGGAAACTAAACGACCGTGTGAAAGTTACGTGTTAATTAGTTTAATTTGCATTAATTCGGTACGCACAAACAACGAAAACTTTCCTTTTCATAACCATTATATCCTTACCAATCCTTTTCACCTTTAACTCGGAGACCTGCACATCTGTCGCGAGATGGTCTTTACCGTTAGCTAACATCTGGGGCAGTTTTGAAAGTAACTCGGTTCTTGTTACGCGCCAACCGAAATTGGATTGCAAACCTTTATTGTGTTAAACTGGTCGCTATCCGATACTTTCAGTCCGTTCTACTGTTTCAGGCCGTTCTCCAATGTTTTTATTCGTAATAGAGTCGTTCCAAATGGTAAATTCTTGCAATAAGTTCTTGTTAATTCTGATAGTTTTCCTTTGTATTTTTTTAAGAAAAATTGGATCAATGGGTTTTCGCTAATTCTAATATAAAGATTGAGTATTGTATTTCTATAGATACCTATTTTTAAATTGGGTTAAGGAAAGATGAAGTCGCGTGTTGAATTATTATTTTTAGAATTCGTTTGTTGCATGCATATAAGATAAGACGCGTTTTGTATCTTACAAAACCCACTTGCGAAAAGTCTGGCATGCGCGAGTGATAAACGTGCAATGTATTTTAGCCGATGTGTCCCGCGTGCTCTTTACATTTCGTTAGGTTTCGATTATGTATTCAGGGTTTTGTAAATCATCACGCCGCAGGCCACGCTTCCTAACACATTTCAAGATGGAAAATATAATCAGTGTTTGCGTAACGGACCGGCGGGCACGTGGAGCGAAGATTGGGCCTCGTGACAGGATAACGTGACTGGCGGGAATATTTTACCTATCGAGCACGGGGCGACTGTCGTTTGTTTTCCTTTCAGTGAGCCACGATAGCGAGGTCATTCAGCCGCCGGTCTGAAATATGAAAACAAAGAATGTCTGCTGACTAAATTTACTCCGCCGCGATTAAATCTATCTGAAGGTTTTGAACACGAGGAATAATGTCAGAGACAGGTAAATTATGTTGTTTTGTTGGTGGGATTTAGCTGCGTAATTTCGTAAAATGAAATTCTTTTTCATCCAGAAATTACTTAAGTGTTACTCAAAAATATAGCAAAAAAATCGTGAATAACAACTTTATAAGCATCGATGAGATTTCAGCTTTATAGCTATCAGCATTAGGTGTAATTTACTCGAAGTGATGGTATGACGCAATACTATTTGTTTACGCCCAGTAAAGTGGCTACGTGCATATCATGAGCGGCCGGCACGACGTTGCCAAGTCGCCGTTGAGCCAAATTTGGCGCGGCGATGGTTAACAAGACCGCTACGACGCAACCGAGTTTTTGCGAGGGTCTCGATGCGAATCTCGTTTTTCGTCATGTCAACACATACACTAATGAGAGAACAAAAGAAACCACATTTTGTACTAACTTTACTTTTACACTTTTCGCTGGTGCATATGTCGGTGTCGTTTAGTTTTAGTTTTTATATGTAACAATATAAATCTCTTTAAATGCGTTGCGTCCTCCGCTACCACTTTGCGCCATGTTGCGGAAAATTGCACAAAAAGTCTGTCGCTGAAGCATTGAGCGGAACCCACTCAAGGATACATCTCCCGGACGTTGATTTTGACCAACTGTGACAATTACTCTATCTCGTGCTCTGCCGGCCTCTCGCGACCGTTAAGAGCAGCACGCGGAAATGTAGCGAGACACTTAATTCGTTTCGATCGAGAGCGCAATTTTGCACACTGAACAAGTGTTATGAAATATTCATATCGAGAATTTATCGAAACGATAATTTTTTAAAATTAATTTCCTACTTTTTTCTTTAGACAAAATGTCTAGAACCTAAACGCTCTTATTCAGTTGTTTATATTTTTAATGAATCTTCAATTTCAACGTCAACATACCTATTTGTTTTTATCGAAATAATTTCTTATAATTATATTTGCAAGTATGAATTTCTTAAAAAAATTGGGCTTCGTTAGCGGTATAGCATGTTGTTTACTTAATACTTTACGCATTGTTGCGATATTGAACATATATGCAGACGATATCCGTCTTTATACCGTTGTAATTAGGATGATATTAGCTTATACAATCAGGCATTTTGTATTGTAACATGTACATTTTGCATTATATGCAGCGCAGATTTCGTGATGTGATGCGATGGGCAAATTGGCAGGCGAACCATACAGGTCAGTCACCCTGTTCCCCCGCCCCGCGTTTCTCGTTACGTAACTGCGCTGTTGCCATACTGATACTGCCAAACTCTTCTCTAGTTATTTACGCCTGGTACTTGCTTCTACGGGCTTTGCTTCACACCATCACCATTTTCTGTAAATTTTGTCATTAATTTGTGATTTTATTATTAGTATTTATTATTCTTAACTGCCTTCGTTCAAATTCGGAATAATATTAATATATTCGAGTAGGCTTTTAAATAACTTTTTAATCGATAATTTATAAATTTGTTGTTTAGACATAACGCTACCACCGCTTCGGAATGTTTAGAATGTTCATGAACACAAACAGTTATTTTTTTTTAAGTCCTCTTAATTTTAATATATTCAAATTTGGAAACTATTAAATTAAATCGTACGTATTGTTTATACCAATACAATTATCCACTAATTTTTGTTTTTTGTTTCCTTCTTGGTAATGATATTTTTTAAGTTATTTGTTTTGTTCATCAACCACTAGTAATAGTTTTTTTAGATAACACATTCTCGTTACAGACGTAGGCAGTCAATGTATGCCAAATTAGTCAAAAAACTATAATAATTGATACTAGGTTCGCTGTATTGATAATAACGTCCTATATCATAACTTTTCAAGAAATATTTGAAATAAAATAATTTACATAACAGTGTTAGTTAAGTCAAATTAAATTTCACTTGCAAATGATGATTTCACTTGAAATATGATTATGTTTTAGTCCTATTTATTTATTTATTTTTTTATTTAAAAAATAAGCTATGAATCTGACTGCAATTACAGACAAATAAAACAACATCGTTAAAATGACTAGCATTAGTGCCAAATTTTTTTGTACGTAATTAAAACGACATTGCGACGAATATATCGTCGGTGGACATAATAATAACAATGTTAACATTGTTTAATGTTAGTGCCGGCGGCGTCGTGTGAAACTAGCGTAATAAGATAATAAAATATAAACATCACTGCCGAAGTACGCGTTGTGCTAGTCACTAACGTAGTGTAGCGGGTTGCTGAGGAACAAAACAAAGTTCGTACCCTATCAGGCTTGTGCCCCTTTTTTTAAAAAAGATAGGCGAAAGCGAAGGAACCAATTAAAAGTTCCCTCTTATTCTATTATCACAGGAGGTGACTAGCGGTTTGATGTGTAATACAGTACTGGTTAGCGTCGTAATTAAATAACGTATAGTCTTTCTTTAATTGTCTTATTTTGTTAACAGTACCCCGCACGAAATCAAGAATTTTCGAACAACTAGTATTCATTATAATTTAGCATTATAAAAAATGATTCAGTTCAATCATTAATTCGATAATTTCATATCCAACTCTTATGTGTGGCTAGAAATACGCCATGGTGGCCTGCTAAATAAAACAAGTAAATAAAAAAATATATATAGCTATAGGTAAACGTTATACGGTCATATACGGAGAATGGCGTAGGGATGGAATTTTTTAAATGGTAATTATTTCCGTTTTTGTTATGGTAGGTTTACATATTTAATTAAATGATCTTAAGTAACCAATGATATGCGTTTTTTTTTATAACACATGTGGAAATATTTCTGACATTGTACGAGTCTTTTACAAATAGAGTGTTCTCAAGGAATATAAATTGATGTGGGTGAGTTTTTTTATTCCACCATAACTTGTAAACGTCTCAACCGATTTAGACGTGTGTGGTATCGCTTGAATCCTTACATTATCTTACATTAATTAAGAGGGATTTTGGATTGCACTTTTTATCTACACTAATATTATAGAGAAAATATCTGTATTTTTGTATGTTTCTAAAACTAAAGCAAAGTAAAGTTACATTACTAGAAATAGGGATCATACTAAAATATAAAAATAATACAACAAAAAAACTTCAAGAACTTTGTCCACCCGTGCGAAGCCGGGACGGGTGGCTTGTTAATTATATTTTGGCGTACAAATGTTATTTATTGCTACAGTTAACCATCGATTTTTTTTAATGTTTGTTCGCCGATTACTCCGCTGTTTGTGGACCGATTTTCAAAAAAAAATTTTTGTTTGAAAGGGTATCCTGGAGGGAACTCCTCAAATATTATAGCACACCTATACCGATTTAGGTATTTTTGATAGTAACTTATGTATTTACCTTCAGAAAATCACTTTGGGTGAAGTGGAACTGATGATGAAGACCACAGGTGGCCACCGAAACTACTCAATAACAAGTATTTCACGGCTTGCGATTCGATTATTTCGATAAAAATGCTAAACAATTTACGCTCGTCACAATGCATTTGGTGTGATGATGCAACACCAGGAGAACTCCTCAATAATTAACAGCACTGCATCGGGAAAAGATATATATTGTTGACGGCGATGAACAGTTGGCATTAGGCTATTGTCACTCTTATTCTTGCACGAGCTATCTATCATGTCTAATGTATGTTGAATAATGTAAAACCCATAACTAGTACACGGCAAGTGAACTTTCCAACAATATCCGATGATGTATCGTTTCATCATACATTTTGGCGACGGCGGCCGAACTCGTCGGACGTCACTTTGAATAGTTGACAAACTTTCACGTTTGGCTTTTACATCGGTTATTGTGGCCTTTTAAAGCGAGTTGGCGACTTCTTTTTCTATTTTCCTTCTACTAAATACGTTACTGTAAGATTAAAATATGATCTATTTTATTTGTGGATTCTATTATGGATGTAATATAGAAAATACTTATGTATGTTTAAGCCGACTTCAGAAATGTAAAGGTCCTCAATTCATGTGTTATTTTTGAGTTAATGTTTCTCTATTTTAATGATTTTTATGTTAATTGCAAGTTTATTGAACTTGACGCTAGTCTTATTTAAATGTGATCAAAATTTGATAAAAATAGCAAATACATCCAACAATTCATTAGGATGCAATTATTGTAAATAGTACGTACGTCGCATAAAATTTTTCATATAAAAATATTATCTTTATAATTAAAAATCTATGTTTGTATGTTTGTTGACCGTCGTACGAAACCATTGATCGGATGGTGAAGATACTGTCCTAGGGTGTTCTGGAAGCGCACACCAAAGTTTCTGGTCCAATCAATTTATATGCTTTAGCTGGCATGCCGGGTACAGCTAGTGAACTATAATTGAATGTATGTAATGTACAACACGGCCTTGTTACAGTTTTATTGCGCATAGACTTAATCGTTCTTGACGGACGAGTCCGTGTCAACAAGACTTACCCGTTGAGGTTACGTCTGCCGGTGAGCCGTCTGTGATTGTAAACTATTATACACGAGGGGAAAATATAAACAATTTGATTTAATTTAATTGGTTTTAATTTAATTTCTCTTCTAATTTTGGAAAATTAAGGAGGATATTACGGACTCCTTAGAGTCTATTATTAATTATACCTACCTATTTTATATTTCTATGTATTTTTTATTAAAAAAAGATGTGTCTAATTAGAAGTGATATGTAGACCTGTCGGAAAAATAAAAGGATAAAATGCATGATATAATTTCATTTGTGTTGTATTATTGCATTTTTAACAGAGGAAGAATACGACTCATTGACAAAACTAATAGTATTTTAGTTCAGTTGATGTTTCATACTATTATAAATCTTAGGTATGTTATTGGCGTTTATATTTTAATCCCCATAATGTCACTTTTGAAAGACTAGACAAAGTCGTTACCAAGCCGTTCGAAATGGGCTCAGATTTTAAACGCATTATAAAGTAACATTGTCATATAACACTTTATTAATTCGTTATTGAATCTCAAATATGATGAATGGTTCATTCTAGTATTTATCAATACATGTACAACAGAGAAGTGGAAATAATACTCACGTTTGCATACGCCCTTTCACGTTCGGATAATATGTCGTTCAGCGCAGTTGTCGGCTGACCCTCTTGCGCGTTAATGATACAACGGTCCAGCCTCTCACGAACACGCTCCATCATTCAATCCGACCTCTAATCGCCTCTATTGTTTTTTTTTGTCGTGGAGCTTTATTTAAAAAATTAAGTGCATTTTTTATTTTATCCCGCCCGGACTTCGTATGGGTTAAATTTCGGGTTCTACAATGATTCGGTGTTGATTTTGCAATGCATTTTTTTTATTATATTCTTACGTCGTCTTAGGGGCTTGTTTGCATTTAGCAAGTCGGTAGGTAGGTATAGGGGTTTTATTATTAAAACTAAAAACACACGCGGAATATGAATACCTAACTGCGAAATTATGATTTCATTCAATATATTTTATTAATTTAATTAAATACGCAAAACTATACATGAGTAATATAATGTATGTATATAAAATGCGCCTATCGATATCAGGGGTTGGATGAAGAGTTTCCATGAGCCTAATTTTCAAATGTCCTTACCATTGACTGTATTTTATGAATCATGCTACTGTTACAAAAGTTGAGGCAAGTATACTTCAATTTATTAAAAAAAAAAACACATAATTTAGTACATTATACAAGTATTGCTATCAAATAATTTCTTTATTAAAAGCCTCGTAACGTGTCTCAGTCATGTTCCCATTCTGTGAGTGTGTTTGTTGCCCGCAGGTACGCCATAATAACTTCGAAGTGTGCCATTTACCTGTCTGCTGTCTATACACGACACGACAGCTAGTGTTACACGTGAAATGTGGGTTAGTTTATGATATAAAACGTTTGTAGCACACTGTGACACGTTTACTCATAATTGGTCGGGCCTAAATGCTCGTTAAAATAATATTGTTGTGTTTACGGGATAATTGTTCTTATTTACATTTTTTATTTGGTAGGAATCATAATAATAATAATAAATGGGTGTCAGGCGTGATGAATGATAACAATAAGATTATAAAAAAAAATAATAAAAATCGGTCCACAATCGGCAGAGAAATCAGGGAACATACATAAAAAAATTCATACAAGCCGAACATAGAACTTCCTTTTTCGAAGTCGGTAAAAAAAAATCAGTACTTACTAAAAAATACATCTGACGCCTTATTTTTGTTTGTGTTTGAAATCGGTGAGTAATTGAAATCGGTATATTTGAACAAAGAAAAACATTGCTGTCTCAAGATTTCTCTTTAAGTACAAAAACCGCTAAAATTGCTGTGTAATTTACCTTTTTTTTAAACAAAAACTTAAAATGTTTTAGTTAAATGCTAAAGATCAATAAATATAGAGGATAATTAGGCAACAGCAGACATTCAGTTCACATTGTTAGGCTAATGATTCGAGTAATCAATTAGAAACGAACTCATTGAGGTAGACAGTAATTACTGTTGGCTTCATGTTAATTTAATGAGCAAAGATATCGTCGAAATTGTCAAGATTCTGTGTTTTGTGACTCGCATTAACATATTTAAATACATTGACTCGGAAATTTTAATACTAAAACAGTATGCAATAATTAATGGTTTGTTAATAAATGTTAAGATATTTTAGTCCATTTTATAAGATTTTCACGGTAATGTAGAATAATTATTTTACATTTAAGGTTATCATTAGGGGGGTTTATATGTGTACCTATCATATTAAAAACACAGGTAGTGAATTTAAGAATAGTAGCATTTTATAAATAATAATGTATATTATATGTAATGTGAATATAATATATACATTTTAAGTATAATTAATTAAAGTATTTCGTTAAAATAATTACAGAAATTGAAATGTCAAATTTGACATTTACTTTCAGAATAATTCTTAGATGTGTGGCTTTTTAAACTATTCATTTATTTATTGAATTTGTTTTATTTAATATACGAATGTCCGTAACAGATTTTGTCACTGGAAATGAAACCAGTGTAATTAACTACACAATAATATTAAAATGATTACACGCTGCACGCTCGTGTATGAATCATGTAATTCATATAATAAGGTTTATGATGGACACATTGCGCAAGATTCTATAAAAATAATACAAAACCTCATTTCGTTGTTAAAGCATTAAGACGCTGTTATCAGTCTACGACGCTATTATTATCTCGAATCAGTAGTTTCATGTATGAAATTTGTTTTTAATTTGTATGTAGCGGGTAATGTATTACCCGCTACATACAAATTAAAAACAAATTTTATTTCCTTATAATATTAGTATGGATTAAATAAACATATTGAACTTTAATAATATAATGAAAAATAAAGAAAAACCTCTTGCAAACAAATTTAAAATTATTCGTTTTAATAACGTACGTGTGTTAATACGTTGTGTAAATAAAAATGGGGCCCAATGAGCCTAAAGTGTTTCGTGGTATCGAAAGTGCCGGTATCGCGATGTCAATCACGTCCCATGTGTAACCGAGGCATGATCATTGCCACTGGCTTAGCAATTGATATTGACGATTGAGGTTGTCTACATCTATACTAATATTATAAAGCTGAGGAGTTGTTTGTTTGAACGCGCTAATCACAGGAACTACGGGTTCGAATTGAAAAATTATTATTGTGTTTGATAGTTTATTTATTGAGGAAGGCTATAGGGTATATTACATTACGCTACGACTCATAGGAGCGAAGCAGTAACTAAAAACGCGAGTGAACCCGCAAGGGAGAGCTAGTCTGTGATAATATTTAAAGTTAAACTGCTTTACTACAAAAGATGAAATAAAACCGTGTTCAACACGTGTCTAGCTACTGTTTAGCAGCGTTTAAAAATTAGACATTGCTTAAAATATTATCTCAATTGCTTAACAGCGAATAAAGTCATAAAAAACTTATTTATAAAATGTTATACGTTACATTTGACAGCTGAAATAGGTTTTAGACATCTATTAAACTCACTTAAATGTATGTTAATCTATATCTAAAGCATGTTTAACTGAAAACTGCTTAGACGCGGATTTGTAGTACGGATTTTTTTAAACAAGCGTTTAACGTCTGTTTAAATCTTTTGTAGTAAGGCAGAAAGAGTTTGTTGGTTTGTACCTTATTATTTTGGAAATTTATCTTCGATTTGATAATAATAACCGTTTTTTGATGGCATTAGATTACAAGGTCAAAAGTAATAGTAGGTATAAATAAATTTAAAACATAATAATAAAAAAATGAAACTGAAATGAAAAATAAAGAAAGAAACACTATTAATAATTCAATGTTGCCTTGCCTCTTAGAGATAGTCCCAAAATGGTAGGTACTGAGAGTTGTGACAATATTTGATATAACTTACTACCTATTTTATTTGTTATATAGACTCTTTATTGAGGAAAGCTTATAAGCTTTTACATCAGTCTAAGAACGAGAGTGGATCAGAAACTAAACAGATTAATAGAGCCTAGTACGAAAATTTAATAAAAGTTCAACCATAAGGTCTAGTTGGGAGTATAAAATGTACACAATTATAATCTTTGCCTGTGCCTTTGTGTGTCCAATTTTTGTTAAATTTGTCATATTTAATATAATTTAGGCGATATTAAAAATTCTTGTCAACTCCGCGATACGTATTTATCAGGGCATGATTGCAATGCTCCAGTAGTCGTTTTATTAGTCGATAATATCTTGACGTGTCTACGTATTATCATTTCGTTTTTAATCTATATTATACAACTAGCTGTCCCTTGTGGTTTCACTCGCGTTTTTAGTTACTGCTTCGCTCCTATGAGTCGTAGCGTGATGTAATATAGCCCATAGCCTTCCGCAATAAATAAACTATCTAACACAAGAAGAATTTTACAATTCGAACCAGTAGTTCCTGAGATTAGCGTGTTCAAACAAACAAACTCTTTAGCTTTATAATATTAGTATAGATAATATCTTGACGTGTCTACGTTTTATCAATTCGTTTTTAATCTATATTATACAATTGGTTAGTTTTTTCCTTTCCATCGACTGGACATCAAAGTGCGCTGTACTGGTCGGTTATTTTTTCTCATTGCTCATGAGCTTGACGCATGTCACATGTTCGCTGATACACGGCTGTTGTGCGTGAGGCGACATTACTGTTAAGCTTGAAATGTACTATCGGACGCAATTTACAGTCCTAACTGATGGGGGGTGACTTTAGTCAACTGCGTATTGTTTTGGACGTTGTCTTCAGACGTGATTCTTTCGTCGGAGATATATTTTTTTGGAGCTTTCTTGCATTCAATGTCTGCGACTTATTGCTGATAATTCGCATATGTATCTTTGTTTTTTTTTTTTTTTTTTATAAAAAGAGGGGGACAAAGGAACTGACAGTTCCACTTGATGTTAAATAATAACCGTCGCGTATCTAGATCTGCAACATTAGGAGAGTTGCAGGTACGCTGCCAGCCTTTCAAATACATGAACCATGTATCGTTATTGATTAGGTACAGCATAAGTCACGTCTGTAAGTTACGTCCGATGATATGTTTCATGCTTTATAATTTTTACGTTGAAGGCTTGAAGCAATACGAGCTATGGGGACAGAACGATAACAGATGCTTCAGAAGTACAAGAGCGGGCCGCCTGTCATATCGGTCGGTTCATTTGTATGCTGTAGGTGGACGGTTATCTATTGTGCGGTGAATGTGGTCCGTACACTTATCCGTAGGGCCAGGCGCATCTGGTGAAAGCTCCGCGTGGGCGACACGAGAGCCGATGAAATTTCTATATACGAAACACTGCTTGTGGGCGAATTAATAGAAATAGTCTTATTTATAGTTTTCAAAGCAAATTATTAGACAGTTTGTGGTATATTTCGTTTTAATTATTATTGAATATTTAAATGAGCTAAATTTATTTAAGACTTTTCGTTGATAATTGTATCTCAAATTAAAATATCATATCAACTGTGATAATATAATATGATTATTCTAATTAATTCGAATACCTTTTATATTCCATATATCAATATTTATCAATTATAATAAGTAATTATTTTGAGAATTATTACCTTGTCTGGATAAAAGAGCGTTATATTATTTGGGTTCCAATTTGAGTGAGTTTCTTTATTTCATAACATTTTCAATTGTGACACCTAGCCTATTCACTGGTAGTACATATGTAACTTCTTATCCGATTTTTTAAAAATAGAAGACATTTTAGGTGCTTAAATTCATATGATAATATCTTTGGTCATAGAATATCACTGTATTTCGATGTCTATTGTACCTAAAATGTTAACACAATTTCAAGTGATGTACCTAAATATTTTTTTTTGAACAGTAAAGGCAGATACACGATTGAATAAGGTACTTGTTTTTTTTTTTTTCAGTTTATCGGATAAATTGGTAGTTGTTCTGTTGTTAAACAACAAACGGAGCTAAGTAAATTACAATTCAGTATTGTTAACTATGACGCACGTCGTCGAGGCCGCTGCACACAGTGCGATGCACTCCGCGGACAATTAGTACGTGTTTGTCTATTTGCTACGTTCGCTGATAACGCCGGACAATAGTTCTGAATGTGCTAGACAATGATTCAATGATGTGAGTTTCTCTTTTTATAACCAGTGATGTCCTCGAATAGTTTTAGAATGTTTTCTTGTCGTGAAACTTTGTTTATAGAAAGATAACTAATTATATTGTTAATGTATCTTTGAAGGATATGTCTTGACAGTTTAGAGAAAGAGATCTGAATCGAATTTAGACGTTAAAAAGCATTGGACGAATAAGTTCTGTCAAAACATACAAAAATATTACTATCCTTTTTATTTTCCATGTTTAAGATGTTAAAAAATGGATTGTTAAGAAATAATCAGGCTGAACGCGTATCATATTAAAAAATAAAACGTAGATTTTGATATAATAAAAGAAGTGATTCTTAAGAAACTTTGTTTCGTCTGCTTCGAAATATAAAACAGCATTGATATGCGAAACAAAAGCACGTCGAAAGTCGTAGAAAACATTTGAAAATCTACCCTCAGACGAAACATGCAGTTAATTGCTTTCTACAATGTTTTATCGAGCGATTCGATTAGTCTGAACACTAACATGATACAACGAAATAAATTGCAAAACAACATTCTCTTATGTACCTTTATTCGTAGACAATAAAGCTGCATTTACTTTATTACTCTCGCAAATAGTCGAATTAATTACTAGGCACTGATCTATTTTGGATCTTAATTTAATAGTATTAAAGTTGATTTTGGCTTGCTCTGTTTAATAAAGACAGTGATGTATGAAAGCGACCATTATCACGGGATCGATAGCATTGATAGCGTCTATTCTGAACCAAACATGTTTTATGAGTGTATTATTCTGCGCAGGCGCACGCTCTTCATACTAATGCCTCATTAGATAGGGCACGATGCGACGTCGGCATATATCTATGTCACTATCTTTTATATATTTACGTGTCAATGCCTCGATTATTGTAATTTAATTCAAGGGTATTAATAAATACATCACCACGGTTCAGTTTATTTATTAACTCGACTAATAATAAAACACAAGATTGGATAGTAGATACGAGAATGTAAGAAAGGCTATTTGAAGATTATTTATTGAAATAATCTCCTAAGTTGTTTACTATTGTTTTGAATGAAATGTTTTGTATGCGTGTATCTGAGTTAAATTAAATCATTGTTCTACTACATCTTAATGTGGAGGGGGGAGGGGTGAACAGTCTTATGTCCCTAATCAAATAAACATAGATTAAATTCAGCTGTGGTAAATTTCATTTCATAAAATATGTAAATAAAAGAACATTATAATTACCTCAAATTAACATAAAGTGCAGCTTTGAATATAGTAAAAAGATGAAATACTATTACCAAATTATTGTTTTAGAATATTTTCACTTTATATACTAGCATCCGTTAGCGTGCTATAAAATATATAGGGAAACAGTATGTATTTATGACGTAATAAGCTATTTTACCATAAAGTTTCATCAAAAGAGCAACAACCTTCTACCTAATAGAAGTAGGATACTACAAATTGGAAGGTAATGGATTATATACCAATATACGCTGTCGCGTCATTTAGTAAGACGTACGGCACATTAGATAAAACGCTCATTTCCATTAAACTCGGACATAAATAATCGGTAAACAATACAGCTGTTGGAGGAAAACGTCGCTATTGCGTCTCATACATTGAAATAGACCAATAAAACCTTAGACGATGAATAACCGATCTGAGCTATTTCTTACTAGTGGCTAAGCCGGATTTTTCCTTAGCCAGACGCGTCGGACTAGCCGATGGCTAAGTCCTTATTACATTCCGTTCGGTATCCCTTTATTGGTAAGATGTAAAAGGGCGGATTGTGAATTTAACATTTATTTTGTTTGATGCTATTTGTCTTAAGATATTATTGTTTAGGGTTTTATAATAATTCAACAATTTCTAAATGTTCTTCTCGGTATAATCTACATTCCGATTGGTAGTTTTTCATTAATTTAAATACCTTTTCTTTGTTTTGATGAATCCAATGTACTTTTAAAAGCCTACTTGAATAAAGTATATTTTGATTTGATCTGATTTGATTAAGAATAACTGTTCGCCAAATCTTTTTTTTACTTACTTTCAGTTTTTATAATTTCGAAACTACATGTCTGCATTACTTATGTGTTTTACGTTATTCTATTTTAAAATTATTTACGTAAATAAATGTAGCCAATAAAATAAAGCGACACATTGTGAATCTCCCTTAACATTAAAAGTTGAAACTGGAAATTTTCTACGCTTTCTAACGACTGGGGTGACTTTGGAAAAGGGCAATCACATTGAGATTTCTAGAAACATTTTACATTTCGAAATCCCGCTAGACTTCGCCTCAAAGGCGAAATAAATAGAAATTTCTAATTATATATCACGAAGCCAGTTACTAAATAAGAAGTCTTAATTAAAATTATTTCTATTTTGTTTTAATAAATAAGAAACGAAACTTAGTTACTATTCTATTTTTTTTTCTGTGTATGTATATAACAGTCATACTTTATGATATATTCAATAATATTTTTTTGTATTTCATTTCTATTTTTTTCCTACCTCTATTTTGTCTTGATAGTTAATTAAACGACTTTGAAAATATTATATTTTCAAAAACATGTTAATGTTTCATGTTTTTTTGTGTTTTTTTTGTACTAATTCCTATTGTTTCTCATATTACGTACTGTTGAAATATTATTTTTAACTAGCGACACGCCTCGACTTCGCACGGGAGTAAAAACATGTGGGTTTTAATAAATTGTTTTTTTTTTTATTCTTACAAAAACAAAAATTAAAGAAGTTTTATGACATACATGACCCTAAACTAAAAATATGTTTTTCCATGGAAAAAAATAATTTTTAGTTGTTGTTTGTTTAACACGGAAAGCGCTTTTGCCACATACTACGTAGAAATGTCATCAAAACAATTAATTCGTAAAATGTAAACAAAGCATCTAAATATATTGCAGTCACTTGTTCTAGATAAACAGACCGGTATACGAACAAGCGGTGTTCCGAACGAGATTGAGGTCAGTAAACAACAACACAAATTGCGTCTCCCTGTACCCCCCGGCAAGTGAAATTAATTAAATTGCTTACGATTTACTACGATATGGACTTGGACGATTAGTGACAGTAAAAAGTTGCGATCTGAATAAAATTTACATAGCGTTTTAAGCGAATAACTAAAATACATTAGCAGTCGAGTTTCACTTTATTTCTTGGTCTGCTAGTTCTTTGGACTGTCGTAAGGATGCAATGTTTTATTATTTTTTTTTTATTAAGCCAAAAGTAAAGTTTAGAAATACTGTAATAGCTAAATTATTTTTACTTTATTACGAAATTTAAACTATAAAGCTCGTTGAAACAATTTATCATCTCAACAAAATGTAATTCTTATCTAAGATCTTAAAATTCTCTATCTGTAATTATGACTGAGTTATCATCTTACAATATTAACATGGTATTCTGGATGATGTTCCGTGAATTAGCCGTCTTTTCTTCTAATAATAAAAAAATGGAATAAATAAATTCAATTATGAGCAAATAGAACCAATTAAAGCGTAATTTATTTTCCAATTGCAATGCTCTCGGTAATGTATTAAGAAGCGATTAAAAATACAATCTAGTAGCGAGATGAAACACATTACAGCTACGTCTGTGATAAAAAACAAAGCGAAACCAGTCCTAATTGGATTGTGCTAATTTGCATTGTAAGTATCGGCTTCAATCGCTACGTTCAATTTATCTGCTGAATTAAAAACATCTGTATTAACCCTTTAATGCGCGTTTTTTTTCTATTGAAAGAAGTGATATTTAATTGGTCAAAAGTAAGAGTATACTCATTGTATAATTTGGATATTGGACGATGTTATAACGATATCATAATGTTTATAAAATAAAAAAGTATTCATCAATAGTAGTAAAGCACAGTGAGTGCTTTAATTACATACACGGCTTTCGTAACTACTTACGGCGTATCTGTTACTAAGTTA
This sequence comes from Hypolimnas misippus, assembly GCA_037950945.1. Classification (NCBI taxonomy): domain Eukaryota; kingdom Metazoa; phylum Arthropoda; class Insecta; order Lepidoptera; family Nymphalidae; genus Hypolimnas; species Hypolimnas misippus. Next base: position 8,468,501 of record JBBEEQ010000014.1, read on the forward strand.
CAGACTTACTAACTAAGTTTTATATCAGTCACGAGAGTAAAACTTACGAGTGTAATTCTCGTGAAATTTTTCGTTTGCATTAAATCACGGCAGAATTGTAGTGTTACAATCGGGTTAGTCAATAAAATAAAGAAATGATTTGTTGGTAATTAAATACAATAAACAATAATAACTCCTATCTCTTAAAGTATATAATTGATGACTTACATTATATAGATCTCTGTGTTTTTCTTTTTATGGTTTTTAATTGACTTAACATAACAACTTTTTAAATTTTTCCATTCCATTGTTCAGAAGACATTCCAGCTAGTGGCGTTAATTTTTCTTATATAATGCAATTAATAAATGCATTTTCATTGTTAAAACTCGTCTTTTATTTATAAAATAAATAATAAATGCAAGGCATCACACTCAACGGCCCCCATTAAGATCGCGTGACCTTGTGTCAGGGGTCCGGAACACACAACACTAACACAATCACCCAGACCACGACAAACAACCGTACGGCCAATACAGACATTTGCCGTGAGCGGGGATCGAACCCGCGACCGTTAGCGCTTGAGTCAGGTGCAGTGACCACTGGGCTAACGTGTCTGTCTATTTCTGTATTTCTATTATAGTTAAATATCTAGTAGCAGTACGTTTAATGTATGTGCATTTGTCCTATATACCGTCTGTCATTGGCGGAAAACTCCGTTCTAAATGTACCAGCCACGTCTATTTACAGATGTATGGCCAGCATACAGTCAACATTGTGATGTCCGAGTGAGTCATGATTGCAATAATTTTGTCTTTGCTCTCGACCTGTGGTGCGTTGCAGTTATATGGCTTTTGTATTGCATCATGATCATTATTTGTCTAATAACTGTCGCGATAATATTAATATATTAAATGGGAGAGTATGTAATTGTAATGCAGTATGTAATTTAGTAATAATATAGAGATAAAGCTCTGATAAAGACAGATTACTTTAAAAGGAACGCGTTAGGACTGTAGAAGATGAAAATATGAGTTAAAATAATCTTAAACAATAACTGCCTTACTACAAAAGATTTAAACAGACGTTAAACGCGCGTCTAAGACAGTTTTGTGTTAAACATACTTTAGACATAGATTAATATACGTTTAAGTGAGTTTAATAGATGTCTAAAACCTATTTCAGCTGTCGATTGTAACGTATAACATTTTATCACTAAGTTTTTCTATGAGTTTATTCGCTGTTAAGCAATTAAGATAATATTTTAAGCAATGTTTAAATCTTAAACACTGTTTAGCTAGACACGTGTTCAACATGGTTTTAATGCGTCTTTTGTAGTATGACAGTAAAAGTCATGCGAGATATGCAGTCGACAGAAGTTATATATAGTGAATTAGTGGACGAAAAAAGAAATATCTTTTGATTAAAATATAGTTTTGGTAACGATATTCAGAAATGTCACTTGTAAGTTATTTAAGTCACTTTAAAAGTTTCTTGATTTACATCTTTAAAATAAATAGCGAAACCTATTATACCTACTTGTACAATTAATTAAGAGTGTTCTACACACTTCAAAGTGTTTCTCAGCCGCTCCAAAGTGTGGGAACGGAGTGTTACATGTGTCATTGCTATGTGAACGTTACTTTTTAACAAATAAAACTGTTTAACATTAGTATATGGTACTGTGGATTGGAGTTGATTGAGTGAACGAGAAGCAATTTATATATATTGTACTTAGGTAGTAACTCCTGCTCCCGTTAATGTAGATTTTGTTTTAAAATAATATGTATATGTGCGTTAAGTATAGCTATCACAATCTGGAATAATGTATCTTTTATACGATACCATATTTTTTTTAAATAGGTATAGTCGTTCTGAAGTTTACTTCGTAGATACAAAATTATCTTTTTATTATGTTAGTTAAGATAACCTTCAATAAACTGGCTATCTCATGCAAACAGAACAGTAGAACTTATGAAATCGTACTGGTAGATGTTAAGATTACTGCGTAATTAAGTGTACTTCTGTATATATCTATATTAATATTATAAAGCTGAAGAGTTTGTTTGTTTGAACGCGCTAATCTCAGGAACTACTTGTTCGATTTGAAAAATTCTATTTTTGTTATATAGTTTATTTATAGAGGAAGGTTATAGGCTATATTACATCATGCTACGACTCATAGAAGCGAAGCAGTAATCATAAACTAGTATATTATATTACTGTATTACCATAATTTAATGAACCTTCTATTAATTATCCTTGATATTCTTCGAGTGTTACTGCAACAATGCATAGAAATTTATTATGGCTTATTTGGATCACACGCGCCCTACAATTAGTGTTTTGTTTGAAATAAGCTCCGATTGCGAAACGTTCAATGATTAAATGTGTTCATGATTTTTTTAGAAAGAAGCAAATGTTTTGATATAATTAAAAGAAAATGTGAATTTTTTGTTCTTTTAGATTAATAAAGCGACTTTTGATTATAAGGAATTAGAATTGTAATTCTCTCGCGGCCTCGTCCGAGATTTTGACTTCGTTATCTCTTTGTTACTTCCGTGTACGAGGTAAAGAAAGTCTCGTAATCGAAACCATATTTCTTTTTCGGCAAGTAGATCTACTTTGTTTGGCGTGTCTTTGTACGTAATCTTGTGTGTATGTGATAATGCTTAGACAAATGATGAAATTTTGTTTTTAGAACTCTAGTTATGCATTTTTATGAGACGACGTAAAATTTAATTATGAATTTTTTAACTTTATTGTATACGTAAATTTCATATAAATTTCTTTTCTGAAAATCGTAACAGACAAAGAGTTACTATCTCGTTTAATATTAATATGGATATAATAAGTACTTTAGCCTCGTTCGTCGTCGAGCGCCCACGTTTTAGTTCTAGACATTTGTCTCGGTCTGTACTTTTTAAATAAACTACTTAAGTAAATATTTCATTTAAAATACGTTCGCTTAAGATCTTTCAATACCTTACCAATTACATTGGGTGACAAATAGGAATACACTTGACATAAAAAATTTTAACGACCAATTTTAATGAAAATATTTACTTATTACTAATTTTTGTTAATTTCTAAATAAAAATTTAAACATCAATCACAAAATAAAAATTTTATAAAACAAAAAGAGTAGAAATATACTCCAGACATTGTAGAAGCCCTCTCGAAACAATGTTCCTAGAATTAAAACGCTCTTAGACCAATCGGGAGGCAATTTTTCCACGCGACAAGCTAGAAAGGCTAACACATGTTTCGTCTCGTTCAGCCGTCGGGGTGGGTGGGGTTGAATGGAAGGGGCGTGACGTCACAGCCCACGGCCCTCAGTCCTGGACCTCCCCAGCCCCTAAAAATAGATTCCCGGGAATCGCTCAATGAAGGCATCTACGGCCGAAGGAAAAGTTCTATAGTATAATGTTTTGAAACTATGACGCAAGCAACGAAGACAGATCTATTGATATTTCATTGCGTTATCATTATACTGTTTTTATATATTAATATTTCTATCTACGCAGAAATATATCAACTAAATTATAAAATCGATCCTGAATATAATATTGCTATGAAAACGATACAAGCCGTTCGCATCCAAAATTAGTCAAATTATTGTAAGTTGATGACAGTAACAAGACAAAAAAAAAAACCTAAAATACGCTACATTCTCTACAACAATACAGTTAATAATCAGATTACTTGTGACGTCATATAGCCATAATATTCTTCAAATACACGAATGTTGTTTTATCATTTGTTATGAAAGTTATAAGTGAAACCATTAGGCCAAAACAGCCCAGATAATCATAATTATCCTAAATTTTAATTTTCAATCATATAAACAAAAAATAATTTCAGTATATTACTACAAATTACTAATTTTTACACCTATTCTGATATTCGTCGGTATGAAATAAGTTCAAGTATTAAACACTTACATAATGTGTTTCAAAATGGCGTCGCAAATATTCCCCTTTCGTTCATTTTCAATTTACATTACTCAGGAATAAGCTGTAATTATATTTTCACTAGCACGTAAAAACTGCTCTGCACTTGATCTCGTTGTGGAAATAAGCGGTGTGCAAATACTCGACGATGTGAAATTACTTACGCTTATTATATTTAACGACTTTTTTGCGAAACTAATTTAATATTATTTAGTTTTTTTTTTGGTCGTTCATTTATATTATATGGAGAAGGCTCCGAAAGCGGATTCGCCCGCGTTGTATGTTGATAAAAAGTAGCCTATTTGATTGCAAAGTTTCATCGAAATTTATTCAGTAGTTTTTCCGTGAAAAAGCAACAAACATCTAGACATTAAATAAATAAAATTCATCAAACTTAACGGCCCCCATTAAGACCACGTCACCTTGTGTCGGGGGTCCGGAAACACTAACACAAACACCCAGACCACGACAAACATCCGTATGGGCAATACAGACATTTGCTGTGAGCGGTGATCGAACCCGGCGACCGTTAGCGCTTGAGTCAGTTGCAGTGACCGCTGCCCTAAAGTGTCTGTCAAAACATTCTCATATACTTTTAACATATTTGTAATTTATTCGCAATATATTTATTTTTGTTTATAAATAAAGTAACCCTAAACGTGTATTTCTTTTTTAAATATGTTCATCTGCAGGAATCAATAGATGGGTCTGAGGGTAGCATAGTGGATAGTGTTAGTAATATTGAAATTGAAAAAGAAATGTTTCGAGACGATAGTCAGCAAATTGTGTTACAACCCGAAAGGTTTATAACATTTTAGCGGTACGCTTCGAGGCTAAGAATGTTAAATACATGTATAAAATGTAATTAGATATAATTATTTTGGGTTCTTTGAAATGTTAAATTTTTTGTAGATATTTCTGCGAGAAACAATATTGCTGAATGTATTTTCACTTAGCTCTAACAGTTAATACAACCCACGTTAAAACGACTTAGTGAATTGAGTTTACCGGCATCGTTGAATAAAATGGTCATACCCATTTACATATAACGCTTAGAAACTGGACTAAACTGGAGTCCGTATCATAATCTAACTAAAAAGATTCTGAGATTATACCGGATAGACGGCAAGAAAGACTCAGTCTGCAAACCGTATCATAATTTTTCCAGTACATTTTTAGATTAAACCGGACGGAAGCACGGATAGATGCAGTCGTATTTGCAGATAAAAAGAAAAATAATGGCTAGTAAACACAAGACTGTCAGCCCGCCTCTCGAGCGGCTCTCATTACATACCGCCTGAAACAATGACACTCGATCGTATTGTGGATTCACTTGCAAACTTTTAAATATTTATTTTTAAATATTTAGTGACGAAAGGCGCTATTTTTAACGTTTCAAAATAAACGTTTTTTATCAGTCGTTTTATCTATACTAATATTATAAAGAGTAATTTCTGAAACTATTAATTCGATTTAAAAATTACTTTTCGCGTTGGATAATCAGTTTGTTGAAAAATGTTATAGGCTATATTTCATCACGCTACAACTAAAAAGAGCGAAGCAGTAACTATAAACGTAAGTGAAACCGCGAGAGTCAGCTAGTACTTAATAAAACTAAAGATTGTAAAATCGTGTAAACTAATTCACGAGTGCCATATTATGTACACAATGAAATAGTATTTTTGAAGGAAAATATCGATATTTCTAAGCAAAAACAAGATTGTTTTTCTAGATTTGCAGAGTTGCGTCACGCCGAAGAGAATCTAGTAATCAGTGTAGTCGTAACTATTATTGCTTATATAACGTATTTTTCTGAGCGTGTCATGTAACATGGCACAGAACACAATATCTGCGTGACGATACGACAAAATTGAGAGATTGTGCTCGAATTTAAAATTTAAAATATATTTCATAGGCCTTCATACATATTGTATGCCGCGTCCCCTCGCGCGGCGCATGTATTATGATCCGAGGTATCGCGATCGATTTGAAATTTTAAACGACGGTGGGTGGTATCCATTGTGGTGGACTTTGCGACATTTTCCGCAGTGTGCATAATACAGAGATATGATTGTTTTGTTGGTGCTGTGTTTTGTAGATTATTTTGGTAAAGAGTTACTTATTCATACGTGAAATATAAAGCTGGAAAAGTCGTTTGAACGCGTTTATCTAAACAGGTATTAGTGTTATTTGAAAAATTTTTATTGTGTTGAATAGCTCATTAATTGAAGAATAGGCTTATATGATGCCTCAACTCCTAATAGCTAAGCTTTGAACATAAATGGTACAAGGGGATACACTTTAACGATGGAACTGTAGTTATTAGATGTTATTTTAGTTAAAAATCGGTCAAGTGAGAGTCGGATTCGCATACGTAGCATTGTATACCATCGTAAAACATATAGAACTAAGTAGGTACCCACTGTTTTATTTTTTTTTTTCTAAAAAAACAAGAGAGGATCTATAATATGATAAAGTATATGAGATTGGTCCATGACTGATTTTTATTATATGTTAGCTTCAATATAAATACAATATTTAAAAATTTCATCTCTTCCTATTACGTCTCATGCGATACAGTCCGCTAAAAGATAGATAGACGACCGGACAACGGAGATTTAGTAATATGGTTACATTTTGCACCCTTCGGGTACGACACCGTAAAAATCACACTGCAAATGAAATTTTCTATTTTTACGGGAAGTACCTAGAGATTAAATGTCCCACCTGATTTTGACAAATGATACACGAGATTGTGGAATTGTCCCAAACGGAATGAGATTTCAGACGTTTGTAGCAAAATGTAACTGGAGAGTGGTACTATATGTAAAACACGCTTTCCGTGTTATAATTTTTTATTTCAAAATTTTGTTATTTTTGTACAATTTTTGGTCTTCCTCGCTACATATTCGCTTTGCGGACATTGCGGTGGATGCTGGAATTTTTTTTCCATCTATGTAATGAAATATGTAAATCATATATTAGTTCGTAATTATTTTATGTTTCTTTTAACAATAAATACGCTAGTCTTTATTTAACCGCACTATATATAATGACATACGAAAGTTTGTGACGATGGATGGATGTTATGAGACATATTTGTGTCTTAAACTTTACATAAAGCTTATACATCAGAATAACACATAGGCTTCTTTTTATCAACATACCATGTCGAAATCGCGGGCGGAAGCTAGTTATTAATACTCGCGAAACATTCAAACTTAAATTTTATCAAAGTTTACGAGTATTTGAATCGGCACCGAGCGCGATATTCTCGAAATGCAAGTTTAATTATTATTTATCGAGTTTCGAGTCGTTAGTTTTTTGCAAACTATTTACCAAGTTCCGTTGCTACATTGGGTGCAAGTTTCCACCGAGGCAAAGGTGAAACCGGCCCCGTTTAGATGATTGTTACCCAATACTTCGTGTTTCCGTTCTAGGTTTACGCCTACGTTATGAACATTATCACCTTTACACCCGACGCGATAAGGTCTAATAACGTTAGTGAATAAAAACACGTGTTTCGACCTCAACTATTCCTACAACCTCATTTTACGATTGCAATAAGATGGAAATTTAACGTCTTATTCATTACATTAACACCGATTATGGTATGGCTTGTAGTTGAAAGCCGTTTTTTCGACAAGGTTTTATAACCAAAAGAGAAATAACGTATTTTAATTCGATCAATAATTTTGATGAATTTCCTACCATTGTCTTAAAGCTAAGTATGACAATAAATTTGAATAGACATTGTTCGATTCCTGGCTAGATAAATGATTTTTTCAAAAAACTAATGATGCAGTTTAACTTTTCGTCAAAATTGGGTTAATATTTTTCGCTATTCCTTATAGTTTCGCATTTGGCCTGCCACGCCCAGTTAAAAAACTCACCCTGTGAGCACTCCCAGCAAAAATGGAAATATATACCCCAAGTACATAAAAACAACTTTAGTACGCTCTTATTTTGCTTATAAAAATTCTCCAACGTACAATACCGTAACTACGGCTTAAATATTTATAGCTCCTATCATAATAACAATAAGGTGCACGTTGGAGCGAAAAAATATATACTTACAGAAATGTTTCGATGTATAAAGTAACCGTTTTATCTTTATCAGTTGAGATACGCCCGAATAATAGCTTCGCTGATAGTGTTATCTATCTAAGAGTACCGAAGACGGAGTGTTCTATGTCATATATTAACTAGAGAAAAGTTCCGTGTATGCCTACCTATAGAGAAAACTGTATAACGTAGACGAGAATTACATCCGTAAGTTTTACCTCTTGTAATTGATATAAAACAACCTAAGACCAACAACAGTAAACAGTCACCAATGAGCCTTACGAAAGCTCTGACTGTTGAAAATACAGGCACTGATAGTAAAGTTTTTCAGATGTAAAGCAATGATAAGCGACTTATGTAAAACTTTATGAAAGTCTGAGAGCAAAGGAATTAGTATAATTCTCGCCTTAGACTACGACAGAAATTGTAACAGAAGTGTCAGACATATTTCTAGAGTAATCTACAGTGTTTTCTCTATGTGGGATAGATTGATGAAATAACCTGTGTTCTCCCCGTAACTCGTGTATAAGCGCAACTAAAAGCCATTAAAACAAAAATATAATAATATATAATAATGTATATATACTGGCAGCTACCTCGGTCAAAGGATCAGTTTGGTCATTCAACGAGGTAATGCTGCCAGTATTTTGGAAACTTTACCCAGATGCAGTGGCACTTAGATGAGGTCTACAATGTTTTGTAAAAAATAATCCTTTTTTTTATTGTTTGAATTAATTTAGAGCTTGATTGATATATTGAATAATAAGTGTATGTTACATTTCTCTCGAAAGTAAAACTTATCTATGGTTTTAAATGACTCGCACAATAGTGCTATAATTAGCTAAAGTTATTAAGAGCATTTCAAAATTAGTTTTAATTTTAAATCTGATCCAAATTTTAAAATACGTAAATGTATACTAATATTATATAGCTGAAGAGTTTCTTTGTTTGAATGCGCTAATCTCTGGAGCTACTGGTTCGGATTGAAAAATTATTTTTGTGTTAAATAGTTTATTTATTAAGGAACGCTATAGGCTATATTTCATCACGCTACGACTTATAGGAGCGAAGCAGTAACCATAAACGCGAGTGAAACCGCAAGTGACAACTAGTATTTCGCATAATCTTACTTATTATTTTGTTAAAATACTTTTCAGTTCAATTTGATTTATCGGATTAACTTTTTTCAAGGAAGCAATAAAATATTAAGCATTAACATATAAAAAAGTGCTAAGTAGTTGATACATGTCTTTCATTCTTATTGTAAGTTTAAAACTGCACGTAGCGGTTGTTAACGGTTAAATTTTAATGCAAATATATTTATAATAATCATCATATTTTTAAACGTCTAAGTGCTTTTTAGTGTTACTAAAGAAAAAGCGGTATTTTTACGACTAAATCACCTACTTCAATTTCGCTTATTATATTTTTACACAACACATACACACATATGTTCCACATTTTTAATTGCGAAAACACTTTATTATTGCCTATTCAAATCTATCGATGCTTTTATAGCCCGATATAAGCCATATAAATAACAATTCCCACTTATTCCTCCTATAGATTATATAAACTCTGTCAAGTGACAATTTACTGCTTCTACATGCGCAGTTTGCGAGTAATAAGCTAACGATCAATTGCCTGTGACAGCTTCGTCTCCCGTATCTTAAAGGTCATAGAGGCACAGTACTCTGCGGTAAATATGCCGCTCTATTGCAGCCTATACTCGCACTTGTGTACCGATTATCGGTGAACGGCTTTATTGCTATAATAATAAAGTACATTTTATCTTCGCTTCTGAACGGGACGGGGAACGCTTGTGTGGGTGAGCACTCATTGAGTCGGATTTAGGGTTGTCACTTATCGAATTCTACAATCGAATCGCTTTTCATTTTTAAGTAATTATTTGTATATTCTAAAAGAAATTAAATAAGTTAAAAATGACAATGTATCAAAATGGGAATTTTTACGCATGAACAAAATATTTTTAACTGATAATCTAAGTTAAAAAATAAAATCCTAATATAAATCGAATCTCTTTAAAAGGTTGGATGAGATTTTTGAAATAGATATCTAAATAAATAATTATTATCTGTGATTTTCAAAATTCAAAAACATTTATAAAGGCAGCCCTACCCGCCGGCGTGGTATCGCTATCGACGTAGCCGGGGGTGGAGGGGGACGACCGACCTTGGCCGTGACTCCCTCTCACCCCGGCCACGCATGGGGCCCAAATTGATTTTCACCTCCCGAATAACCCCCTACCTCCCCAATGTGCGTACTGAAAATATTTTTGCGCATCGCTTTTTCTTAGCGGCATTTGCTTCGTGATTAAATTTTACCTTACCCTCTTGTGAGGTTTTATTCGACGTATATTTTTTCGTCTCTCTCAATCGAAACGAAATTAATAGTTGTTTTCGAAGTACCTTCAATTGAATTTATTTTTACTAAGAAATTTAGTAATTTCGTTCTTATCTTTTCAGTTCCAATGTAACGACGGTATTTTTTTTATTTCGCTTGATTTGAAAATACTTTTGTTGAATAATACGTTATGACGTCAAGCTGTTCTTGAAATAGGATCGGTATCGATTTTAAAATATATTCTCTCAAACGTCTTTCTTGTTATCATCTTATCTTGCTTGTTGATAGGTATTCGTTATAGCGTTAGTTTTCAATGCTTACATATTCAGCGATGGTTTAGCGTTGAAAAGTATATTGTTTACGTGAGTGTAAAATTGTACTTCGTGATAAAGTAAGCCGTAGATTTATCTATTCGTAAACAAAGCACGTACTCGATATTGTTCGGCCTGAATTATCAGATATGACTTTGGTTATTCATAAACAGGAGAAATAGGTTATTTATTATAAAACTAGCTGTTAGACCCGGCTTCGCGCAGTAGTCCAATTTTTCATACGATTTTCCAAACATTTTCTTTTCATATAAACATTGTTCTGATAATTCATTATTACAAACTAAATATTTAATATAGTTATATAAGTGAAAGCCGTTCGATGCGTTTACGTACATTCCTCGATCGATTTAAATATACCTATATATAATAAATAATAGAAGGTAATAATAGAAGGTAAGTAATAAGTTTATTTACTATTAAGATTTACGCTGATCTCAGGAGTTGTATGTACAATTTGAATAACTTGCCTATTGAGGAACGTCATAGGGTGTAAATGATTACGTTATGACTCGTATAAGTAGAGAAGTGATCATAAATGTTTAATTTACAAGTACTGAAATATAACGCGTGTAAAACAGCAAGGCACAGCAGGTATAAATATATATTTTAAATTTTTACGATTTATACCTTTCATTTTTAATATATTGGGTCCTATAGGGATAACTAATGCTGACTCTCGAGCTCTTGACCACGAAGGATGCAACTTCGTCGAAACGTCGAGCAATAAAAAAGGTATTATTACCATTAGTCATCGCGGTAAGACACGTTATATAAAATATGAATATTTTTTTTTATGAAGTGGTCCTTATGACTTTAATCGCGTACAAAATTTCATCCCCAATTTCTTCTATAGCCCCAATTTTTACTCGTATACAGCCCCTAAACGCATTTTGATAAACTTTTATATAGACCAAAATTCGTAAAAATAGATTTAGCGGTTTAGGCGTGAGAACGTAATAAATAAACAGACAATTGTTATCACATTTATAATATCAGTCATTTTGTTTCATGGCAATGTTTATCACATAAAACTGATTCATATTACTATTTTTTTATGTTTTAATTTTAATGTTACTTTATAAAGTGCCGAGTACAACAAATTATGATATAAAATTATAAATACATACAGTGTTGGAATATTTCGTATGCATTATGACGAGTATTCTTGGCACCTGAGAGCATACCTCTCTTCATTTCGATTAGTCATATAAAAATGGCATTCTTTATTTTTTTCCAAATATACTTGATATTTGGAAAGCGAGTATGTTCATTCATTAGTTACTTTATAAGTGACTAGCAGTTGCTCGCGGCTACGCCCGCGTATGTTTTGGAATTTCAACTAAATAAATCTACGAGCGAAATTGTGACCGTTCCAGAATTTATCTAGCGTCATTTTAAGGGATGATTTTGAAATTATGGGATACATATATTTAATAATTTTCCCTAAGTAATGTTTGTGCTGAATTTAAGATAATCGGCCCAAAAATTTTTTTTTTCTCCATACAAACTTTACTATCCCCTTGCACTCCAGGGTGGAATATAAGTACCCCGTTTTCTATTTTATTTTTCATTACTATCACCCAGAAGTATGTGTATTAAGTTTTAAGTTAATACGACCACGGAATAAGATTTTGCATACAAACGTTTTTACCCCTTTTCACCCTCTTAGGGATGAATAATCAAAAAACCCTTTCTTAGTAGAGGCCTACAACCTAAAAGCCACCTACAGCCAAAATTTCAAGTTCGTAGCCCCAGCGGTTTAGGCTCTGCGTTGATGAATCACTCATGACAAGTGATTTTATATATATAGACACTTAAAATCTGTAAATTATACGTTTCGATGAGAAACTTAAGAACTTAATATGAAAAAGTTAATTTGAATATAATAAACATGATTCTGTCCGATGTATTTATATAGAAATAATATGAACTATAAACATAAAACAATTTCTCATATAAAATCTAATGAATAATAAACACGTACATATATACGTTATAATAGTTTTGAATAATTTATTTCCATATCTGTCCATAAAGTAACATTTATTCGTTTAGTTATGATATATAAGCTGTTGTGAATAAGTATTACAGAATGTTCTTGGCAAAAAAAACAAAAGATTTCTACACTATATTACTACAAAAGTATGAAGCCAAAGTGCTATTAGGTGCCATCTTAATAGTGTATTAAGTCATACCCCTGTCCTACGTAACAATTTTCGTATCTTAATACAGAGGTAAATTATTATACATCCCTTGCAAAATAACCATCGTAAATCAGAGAATATAAGCGAAACTGGGCCTCGCAATAATTCATAATACCTGCTACGAAAAATGCCACTAACTGTGCTTCAAAGTTTCGCTCGTGTTTTATTTTATTTTGGCTAATTCGCCATATTGGTTAACGTTTTGATTAGTCTTAGTTTTGTACCTACTGACTGTACTGACTGATGTGCTGGCATTCGTGATTTCGATCCCCGCTTATGGCATATGACTGCATTGTCCATACGAATGTTTGTGTGGTCTGTGTGTTTAAGTTGCATGTATTCTTGGACCTCGGACGCAGAATCACGAGATCCTAATGAATGTGATGCGATTAAAAAAGTTGTCAGTAGTTCTATTAATTGTAATATAGTGTTTTATTGTTTGTAACATTTCTTTTAAAAGCGGAATATCTAACGCAATGCAATTTGCAAATCGATTTGGAAGTGGCTGAGATTTGAGCGTACAAAAAATAAACTTTTTAGCTTTTCTATCCGACTGTTCCTTCCGGTTTCATCGCCATTTATGGTTACTGACTCGTTTATAGGAGTAGTGGCAGCGTCACGTTTTATAGCCTGTAACCATCCTTAATAAATGGGCTATCTAACACGAAAACATCCTTGAAATCGGTAACAGAGATAAGTTCGTACAAACAAACAACCAGCATCAGTTTTATAATATTAGTCATGTGTTTAGATACGGGCATCATGCGTTGCGAGTTTCTTGACCCACATTCATAATTGAAACGTTTAACTTTTAAAAAATTATTAATGTTGCATTATAAATTATTGCCGAGGCCGAGTTCGTAATGTTTGCTCGATATGTACGGTATTTTTTTTTTCAGCGGTACGTGCCTCTGATGCATTCTCTATGAAATAAATTATCGTTTATATGTATGGATAGAAATTTATTTATTTTATTATATTAGTCATTAAGTAAGATTGAATGTGTCATACAGTACGAGATTTTTTTATAATTTTGTACTATTTATACCTCGCAGTAATTAATATTATATTTAATTATGTGCATACGTGCTTTCATCTTCTTCTGTGCTTGGTTACAATGTGATCAAATTTTAAACATTTATAAATTGGCATTTATATTACCACTAGGTGCACCCGGCATGCGTTGCAATACCACGTAAACTATATAGATTTTTTGGACTGGGAACCTACCCCTACCAAAGTTTCATCACAATCCGATCAATTGTTTCTGATCATATAGAGAACAAACAAACATTGTTTCCTTCGACTTCTTATGTATAGAAACTTTATTCCTTATTTTAATCCCTTCACAAATCTTCTTTTTTAAGGTCTAATCTATATCACTATATCTAAATCAAAATTGATTTGGTAGACGGACAGATCGAGTCACTTTCGCATGTCTAACATTTATAGTATGGATAAGTTTGATAAAAATCATCATTAAAAATAGAGCGCAGATATCTAAGTCTTGTGTAAAATAATTTCAATTAATTACTAGTCTTTTAGTTGTTTTGTTTGATCTCTTTATCAGATTCAGTGACAGCGTCAGTTTGTTACATTACTTTCATAAATCACCTTGACTTTTTAGAAAACTGATATCTTTTAATTCAATCTTTGCACTTTGTTTGATAGACTTTTTATTGTAGTACACTAGCGTCTGAACTCGGGTTCGCCTGCATAGGATTTAGTTTCTCCTAGAAGAAAGTATGTAAAACCATCACCTACAGGCGGCTTTTAGGTAGCCAAAGTTCAGCTGTTAAGGCTTCCTCTCGCTGTTTCACTCGCGTTTATGTTTAATGCTTCGCTCCTAAGAGACATGATATAATATAGCCTATAATGATCCTCAATAAACGGATTATCCAACACGGAAATAATATTTCAACTGTAGCGCTAACAGTCGCGGGTTCGATCCCCGCTCACGGCAAATGTCTGTATTGGCCATACGGATGTTTGTCGTGGTCTGGGTGTCTGTGCTGGTGCTATGTATGTTTCCGGACCCCCGACACAAGGTCACAAGATCTTAATGCGGGCCGTTGAGTGTGATGCGTTTAGTTTAGTTTTTATAATATTTATATATATCACAATGGGTACAAGATGTTCAAACCTAATAGAAAAACAGAGCTACTGCTACTACTAATATTAGTACAGTTCGTATCTATATGACTATATACTTCGATAGTAGTTAACTGTGGCACATTTCACCCAACTCTTACCATTATGTCGACGCAAAAACGAACACGCGAGTTGAAACGAAAATAGACTCTGCCGTGTCAGTTGGAGGCCGCTGGGAATAGTTCTGTTGTTAATAATAGCTGAATGGCGTGCCTAGTCTTGTTCTCCCATCTTCACCTCCACCCGCGGCCACGTGGAGAAATCTTAGACGAGCGGAGACGGCGAAGTGGGCCCGTGGACGGTTGTGTGGTGATCGATGAATTTGTTTGCAGACAAGTCTCTCTATACAGATCGTGACTAATCGAACAACGAAGTCGCTTTCAGATCAATAGGGCATTAAATATTTTTACTTCTATTATCAACTCTATTACCAAGTAGCTCTGTTGTGTGCAATTAAAATTTCAATACTTACTGTAAGGCGAGAATTAAACTTATAAGTCTTCTTTTCATAAGTTAACTGTTATTGTTTTAAGACTTTAAAGAATTTACTGTTAGTGATTTATTTATGGTGGGAGTGATTGGCGGATTTAGGATCATGTACTTGAATTTTTTTATAACACATGCAGGTTTCCTTACGATGTTTTCTTTCGCCGTCAAGCACAAGAATAATTTAAGTCTCTCGCTAACTTTCGCTTATTTTTCAATTTGCTGTTTGTGTTTCTGATAGTCATTTAAAAAATAGTAGACAACATGTGATTAAAATCCACAGATAATATATCTTCTCGTGTAAAGTATTCGATTTACAAGATTACAGTTTTATGTGTGCTTAGTAAGTTACAAATAAAATGTGTTAGTTGATTTGATAATTTTAAATTTGTATATCTGAGAAAGAGAGGTTACCTTTAAAAAAAAATAATTATGAAATTGTGTGAAATAAAAATTCCAATACTCTTGAACTTCGGTTGTAACGTAAAAAAATAATAGCGTTGTTAATAGTAGTAAATTTATGTTAGAATAAAAATAAAAAAGTAGATCTTTAAATATTTATGTTTATATTACAGTTTGTAATTAGTTTAGTTTGTCTTAAGACGCGAGCTCAACTCCGTAGAAAAACCTAAACCCAACAAGATGAAGTTGCAGGCAAAAGCTTTTATTAAATAAATCAGTCACGCTAAGTTTTTAATTACGCGTATAAATAATAAATATTTATGTATAACTACCTGTGCCTAAAGTATATAGATTTTTTGAGGCAGAAACCCCTTGCGGGCGTCCCAGGACACCCTACGAAAGTTTCATCACAATCCGTTCAATGGTTTCCGAACCCATAGAGGATAAACATACAAATATTGATTTTTATTAATATAGATTCACTCATACATACGCGATATATCTTGTATTGTTATTCTTGACAATTAATGTCGTAATTCATTTATGCGACATGTGAAGTTTTTCTCAGAACGCAGTCGACCCGGATTCGTGACTGCAAATGCAGAAAAAACAAACATTGCAAAAACTGTATAATTTACGCAATTTCTTTTATGTAAGTCCTATTATATGACTCTCATTTTTTTACTAACTAATAGTGATAATAGATTAGTAATAATAGCTTTTGCAAGCCCCGTTAAATACTATATTGAAAGGCAACGGAATTTGTATTATACGCCAATTGTTAGTTACAGTTAATACTAGAAATTTAAATCGCTATTTTATGTGACTACAACATCTTTGTAGAAGTATTAGATATAAGTTAATACTATACATATAATAGTACTATAAACGTCATTCGATATTATCATTGTACTTAATTACCATGTAATTGGAATAGTCTCAAATAGGTTTAGGAGCTAAATGAAATACTTGGTTAATTTATTCTAGACGGCGCGGCGTGCGGATTTGTAATGGCTTATCTTCTACTAATTCGCATTCCTTTTATGCGATGTCTTAATTTGTAGCGATTTAAAGAACATGCTAGTGTTGTTCTTCTCTTTCAGAGTACGAATGTTAATCATTATCACGTTTTATCTCAGCCTTGCGCGGCCGGATCGGGAACCGGTTGCATCGACGCTGGTCACCGCCAACCTAACCAGATCCCACCGTCAAACATAGCCGTTAAGATCCTTAAACGTACCAGAGATCATCTTATATTGGATATGTCAATACCCCGACTCGTCAGTTCGGCCGGTCAAGCACGCACATGCGTGTATGCGCTTGCGCACGATGCTTCGAATTTTAAATCTCAACGTATATTTAAAAACATGTGGGAGGCCGTTTTTTCCACGAAACGAGTGATTCTCCTTGACTTTTTGTGGACGAAAATATATCAAAATTTTCGTATGTTTTACATTTTGCTAAAGTAGTAGATTGTTTTTTTATTATTGTTTGTGACTCGTGACCATTCGTTTTTAATGAAATCAATTATTCGACTGTGACCTTTAGTAATAGTTATTTATATGTAGCTATGTGTATTAGCAATTCTTTGTAGTCTGTCGATTGTAACTGTCGACGTAGGCGGCCGGGCAGCTCGCTGATTGAGAAACCTTGTAATCAATACGTACATATTATAAACTAAATTCAATCTACTTGTTATTACTAGATATTTCTACTTTCTCGCATGAATATAGCATATAAAAAAAACTGAATAAAGTTTTTTGGCGTAATATATCAAAGTACTCTATCATTAGAAACAAGCGTATATATATAAAGTAAATGATCAAAGCTTTGACTTGAAATGAGTAGCCTTTTATAATATATCTGTCGCAATCATTCAACCGATATTCAGAGGTATTCAGTGAATTTGTTTAACGAATACTTTGATGGTTAAAATATTTATTAATAAAATCAAAGTATCTTTACATTTCGAGTAGGTACGGTGGACTCGCAATGTGTCCCCATTTGATATATTATCGCTATGTATTTAAGGTTTTTATAAAGCCAAGTATTCATTGAATATGTTTTTATCACGCTCCAAAGGACTCGCGTATTTATCTGAAAATAATTTCTTTTTTCATATCTTGATTTAATAATTCAAATTAGGCAACGATCGCATTTATATTTGATTTGATAATAATAGAAGTCTGTTTTTATTTTTAAATAAAAAAATGGTATAATACTTTTACTTAGTATGTGCGTGAAAATTGTATCGCAACTACGAGGTTAAGTATAGAAATCTATGAGAGAAAATGCAAGAAAGTATCTTACCTACATCGAGACAGTAAAATTTCCCTTAAAGGGCGTAGGAGTTGGACAGTGTCGCCTTGACCCGGTTATTATGGAAACAGGCGGTGATCGATAAGAAATCGCCGTTTGTGAAAACTGATCCGTTCCAGCGAGCGAGGCTGTCGGGAAAAATGTATCGCCGTTCTAATGGGTATCCTGTTACATGGCCCATTGAGCTGGTCGTCTATCTGCACTTATGGCTCAAGAGTTTTTTTAGAGGCGGTACGGAGGTAGTCCATTTGAAGAGATGTTTTTTTTTAATAAAAATAATATTAAAAAGTGGTCAAATGAATAGAAACGGTTCATATGTAAAGTGGTCACTTGTGAACATTGCAGGATCATAGCCACAAAGCCGTTGCCGGCTTCAATAGGAGTCAGGGATGATAGGGAATAGGATGTAAGGAAAGCGATGGAATGGTTATGGTTTCGTATTTATTCATTCAAAATTTTCAAAATTTCGAGGCAAAGATTAAAATAAAGAATTATTAAATATGGCAAAAACTTGTAGATTTTTTTATAACGTATCTTACGCTTGACAAATATTTACAATTTGACAAATATATAACATTTAAGATTACCGATATCACGATCGATAAATGCGAGACACTGTCAATAAGGTCCAGATGGTATATCTTATATTTACTATTGATCAGTTTATACATACATAGATATATCTCCATTCTTTGACTCATTGAAAACCCCGGAAGACATTCAATGGTGTAGGGATCAGCTAATAACGGGTTTAGCGAAAAGCCAACTCCGATTGGGGCTCACTTAGAACCTGTCAATTAATATGTACGAAGTCGGGGCGGTTTGCTTTATCTTAATATATATAACTCTGAAAGGTGAAAAGGTGACTGACATAGTGATCCAGCAACGCACAGCCTAAACCACTGGACGGATCGGGCTAAAGTTTGGTATGCAGGTAGATGTTATCACGCAGGCATCCGCTAAGAAAGGATTTTGGTTAATTCTACCCACAAGAGGATAAAATACGGGATGAAAATTTGTATGAAACTTTGTCAATTTTAAACCGAACGCACTGAGACTTTGCATGCATAAATTAACTATGACGTATAACCCATTAAGTATTTTTTTATCATTACACCCAGATGAAGCCGCGAGCGAAAACTAGCAGATTTGTATTAAGTGTTGGTTTAATAACCAATTATTTATTGGTTTAATAAATAATTGGTTTTAAGTTTATCGTATACAATATACAGATCATAACTATATAAATTCAACCTTTGAAATATATGAATTTATTATACAATTTTATAATAAACATCATGCGAATTTTTCTCTCTAGATAATATAAGAATATCTCGTTAAAGTAATTTAATTTCATACTCATATCATAGCTGTTAGTTCTGCTGAGAGTTTCGTTTCTCGAGAGTTTTATTTGGCTTCTAAATCTATTTTGGAGAGCGGGTGTGTCGCCGCGAGGTTATGTTAGACCAACGTGCACAAACACTAGCAAGTTAAACCAGTTCTATGAAACGTAATTAACTCACCTAATGCGTACTAATATCTGCTACTAGCTGTCGCTCGTGTTTATGGTAACTGTTTCGCTCCTATGAGTTGTAACATTATCTAACATAGCCAAAAATCTTTCTTAATTAACGGGCTAACCAACGTACAAAGATTTATTTTAAAACCTTATATTTGTCATCACAGCGTAAAGTGATTTACAAAATAACGTATCAAATATTTAAATAAATATTTTGATGCAGTATTAAGGGTAATATTTCATAGCGACAAAAAACACCCTCGAGGAATAATATCCGACTTTGATATCAATAACTGAGGTTGCGATATAGGTGTTCAAACATTTAATTTTTCTGAATTTGCTCTAAACTATTTTTAAGCCAATTAAGCGAGAAAGCAAGGGTGAAAGCTATTTTATGCCCGATTTATCAGAATAATGAGAAAATAACATTCGTAATTAAAGTGACCGAATCAAAAATGCGTCTGAACCGAATTAGCTTAACTTCTATACGTCTAGTCTAGTTTCAAATAATTCTATGGTTCATAATCTGTTATATTGAAAAAAAAAAGGGAAAACTGTTCTATTAAGATCTTGTGACATTAAAGTCTCAATATATGAAGTCCCAAGTGAAAAAAGTTTTGAAGATTTCCGAATTTTTGAATTTTGTCGCTTTAATACTAAGTGTGACAAATTACACTTAAATTTCTCAGCTTTCATTGTATACTATTAAAGAAGCGCTATGAATTTTTTTTTACCTTTTATAAACACTAATCCTCCGATTATGATAATGCGTTAAAATAATCTTGTTATAGAAACCCGTACAATAGTGACGGAGTTGTCTAGCTTTACTCATTTAATATAAGACTTAATCG
Organism: Hypolimnas misippus; assembly: GCA_037950945.1. Classification (NCBI taxonomy): domain Eukaryota; kingdom Metazoa; phylum Arthropoda; class Insecta; order Lepidoptera; family Nymphalidae; genus Hypolimnas; species Hypolimnas misippus. The sequence continues at coordinate 8,489,124 of JBBEEQ010000014.1, forward strand.
TTTTTCATAAAAATACCTTTGAAATAATTCATTTATTTTAATTTTAAGCACTAGTGTTCGCTCATTGATTCGAAATTCGATCGTAATCTTTATTGAATATTACAGACATATTATTAATTAAAAATCTCATTAATAGCTACAAAGAAATAATAAATAGTTTGAAAAACAAAAAAGCACCGAATTATTTTCTCTTTGTCTGTAAATATGTGTACAAGGACATATAACTATCAATTTGATTGTATTTTTTAATTTTAAAAATGTTAAAAGTTTAGTAGTTTACTTAGAACACGGAAACATCGTCTATAAACCTAAGAATAGATTACCGCATTCTATTAAAAAGGTGCGCAGTAGGTGTCCGGGGTATAGTTATTTTTGTATTCCGTAAACAGTGACTCGGCCAATATTATCACGTTTTATTATTTTTTATATAACAAACGATTTTACTTAGGCGAAAACTACACTTATAAGTTTTATTAAAATTTACATAAGTTATTTCGCACTGTTTTACACCTGAAAGAATTTACAGTCGTTATCCTAATTTTGACATTGAGAGCTTTCGTAACTACTTACGACGTATCTGTTACTAAGTTACGAAATTGTTTTATATCACTCTCCAGAGTAAAACTTACGAATATAATTATCGTCTTAAATCGACATATGCTTAGTTTCTAATCTACCTTCGGCTTTCAATATCTATTAACGACAGATTTAACCCTTTATAGCCTGATTTACGAAAGTGTTTTATTTTTAAATATTAGCTGTTAGTGTTTGCTGGAAGGTCTAGATGAAGGAAATAGTTAAAAAATCACAATATTAATTTTACATATTTACTTAGAAAATAAAACAGGCCATACAGAAATCAGATATAGCTAGGCTAAAACTAATAGTAATGTAAACATTTGGTTTAAAAGATCGGTATCAAAATTGATACTCTAGGCTATTAAGGGTTAAGACATGATTTATATGGAGGTTATGTCAAGATTCTAACACAAGAATTACAATTGTAAATTTTACTCGCAGACTTAGAAATATTTACATAAATCGTTTATGCACAGAATTTGCAGTATTTACTTATTTTTGTCATGCAAAGCTTTCGTGAGATTATAACAATTACCAGGTTACAGAGTTGTTTATAGAAATTATGAGAGCAAAACTTATAAGTGTAATGAAAAAACTTATACGTGTCTTGCATTATACAAGTACATTAAAGAAAAGATAAATATTACAGTTTATTGAAAATGGCCGTTAATGTGAATGTACTTCTTCTAATTTTATGTTAGTGTCGACCAGTAAATATGCACTACTTTTTTGTTTCTAATAACGGTTTTCCATTGGGTTGGATATCTAAAGCAACTAAAAATAAATTAAATTCATTAAAATTATTTGCAAATTATAGCGCGTCTGTATACCTTAATATAAAACATTCTACTTTTGATTTAATACGTAATTAAATAAAGTAATAAAATTAATAATCTCGTATATTGCTGTATTATTGCTTATTTATTTGAGCGAACAAAACCGTAGTTAAAAGGTGAGTTATAACAGTATTATGACCGTTAGCGTTATGTTAGCGTCGTTTTGGTAGCTACTATTTAGGCCTCCTTAATCTCCTAATTGGATGATGAGTTATTTCCTCTTGATGTATTTTGTACTCGTAATTTAATTGCTACTTTGTCCTAAAAGGATAATTGAAATGTCTTCACGACGTATGGTTTCATACGACTCTGCTTGAGTCAAATCTGTTCGAAATACTAAAGCTAACAAAGATATGAGTTACAATATAAAAGTCTCGTCAAATGGGTCATAGCTTGTGATTAAAGTTTAATGAATAAGTGCTAATAAAATAATGCTTTCTTGAGGAAAATATAGTGACTTCAAAAAGGTTCCTTATTGTTAGTGTTTTCTTTATTTCTTCCTCCGTCATTTCTGTATTTTGAAAACTATTATTTTTTATTTGTAATCGTATACTTTTTGATTGGTCACATAGAATTTTTATCAAAATCAGTTTAGTAGTTTAGTTTTAAAATCGAAATAACTGGTATGAGTGTGTCCTAGTAAATTCGCTTTTGAAGTTGGTTATTGTTTTCTAATCTTATTATTGTATTTTCTTTACAATAAGTTAATGTTAAAAGTGGCAATTTATTATATTAATAGAAATAGAATAAAAAGAAACATTAGACTCTTGTCACGTTCAATCTATCAGAGCACAAGATCGGAATTCATAATAGCGCCGTAACTCACAACGACATGGTGTTAAAATAAAAACACATTAATATTACTATATGTGATTCATCGGTTACGTGATATAGTAGAGGAGTTTTTTTATAGGGTCTGCCTGAAGCCTCCGGTGACGTGGCGATGATCGTCGACCTTGGGTGACGTACGAAACACTAATGAATGCGATGTGATAAGTTCAAGGTTCAGTTCAGTGCGGTTTCAATTGTGAACATGTATCGATTTATAGACTTTAGAGTTCTGTACAGGATTTTTTTTATTTATAAATAATAGCTGATGTTAAGTTACTACCGACCCCTATGGACATTTGCAGCGTCAGAGGAGCTTCTAATGCATTGCCAACTTATAAAGGAATGAGGGGTTTAAAAAGATAGGACGTAAAGAAAGGAATGGGAAGAGGTTTAGGTTTCCAGCTCTCGAATTGCAGCTGTATTAGCTTCTTGACGACAATCTTCGGTGAGAGCGTCGTAATGCCCTGTTCGAACCAGCCCGTATACAAGCTTTAGTAGGTTACAGCTAAGTTCTACCTCAGTGTATCTACATATATTAATATTATAAAGCTGAGGAGTTTGTTTGTTTGAACGCGATAATATCAGGAACTACTGGTTAAAATTGAGAAATTATTTTTGTGTTAGATAGTTTATTTATTGAGGAAAGCTGTAGGCTACATTACATCACGCTACGACTCATAGAAGCGAAGCAGTAATCATAAATGCGAGTGAAACCGCAAGGGACAGCTAGTTATTATATGTATATATATCAGTTATATAACTATCACTGAGGTCATCGAATAGGACAAATACTCATTAAGGCAATGTTTCTTTCTCTGAGCACAGTAGGTGTTATATTGGCGGAAAATATAATAATAGAATTTGCTTGCGCTAAATTTGATTTCATCATACGATTCTGAATTTAAAAAAACATACAGTGGTTTCAACTGTGCCTTGGTAGATCAGTCATTCTTTTATAATATTAGTTTAGGTAATGGCGGATATTATAACATATAAAAAAGTTTATTGAGGAAGGTTGTAGGCTTTCTTTCACAACCCATAGGAGCGAAGCAGTAACCATAAACGCGAGTGAAACCGAGAGAGTCAGCTAGTTTTAAAATAAAAGAACATATAATAAAAACCGGTCAAGCGTAAGTTGGCTGTGAGCGGTACTAAATCCTCTGTCTGATTCGCGTTTTGTCGTTTTTTTTTGCCAATCATATACTGTGCTATATTGTAATCAATGATTGATCGTTTTATGTACAATATGACCACTACAGTTGAATTATTGATGGTCCTTGACAGAGGACCTTCCTTTTTGTAAATTGATTGAGTTCATGGTTAAGTTTTATTGGTTGATGAGGATATATTTATAGAAAATTTATATACTTTAAAAGCTATATAAAGTATCGGAATTATAAAAACACCAAATAAGCTATAAGATTGTATTAATTATACTTAATGATTTCTTTAAATATTTTTATTAGCACAAATACCACTTCTTTAAAACTGGTTGCAATAGTAGTTGCAGGTTCGATTCTTTTTCGTGAATAGGACATGTAAAGGTCAAAATAATAGTTGTCGTTGTCTAATAAAATATGTTTTCATTGAATCATTAATGATTCATTCTTTTTTTAATTTAAAGACATATCAGTAATGAAATGAATTATTTGAACATTGGCAAATATTACAATTGCTCTCGTTTATTGGTTGGTTATGAATGATTATTTATAAATTTAATAAACAGATTTATACCGTTGTCATCAATAATGATGTTTGTTGACCTCGTTGTCAAATTTTACGGCGAATATATTATGACTTAAAAACACACTTATGTAACTTAAAAAATAGGAAGTTTAATTAAACACGTGATTGGTGGTTGTTAATTAGATTTCGAATAAATGTCATGTATGTATTTATTTTATGAATAAAATGAAACTTCGCAATAAAATTCGAATAAAAATACTAATGGATTTAATAAAAGTTATGTATATTCGATATTATTTCTTTTATCTTTACTTTAGGATGTATTAATATTCGGAATGTTGCATTTAAAATTGTTGTTGATATGCATAAATTATTTGATCTCTAGAACTACTTAAGGATATCGCTGATTTTCAAGAATATCGATGCAACTAAAAATGATGAATTTTAGGGAATAGGGTTTTTAAATTTCTTTATTAATATGTTAGTGCATAGCTGCAAAATTTAAACGATCGACTTAAAGAAAATTCATCATCGCAACTCTTTTCATGATAAAACATCAAAGATTTATGGTCTTTTGATATACTTAGTTCTTTTTGTTAGAATTTTGAGTTACTACGATATTCTTGCAAACCGGCGGTATATTAATATTTGAAATTTTATTACCAATAATAAATCCCATTTGAATGAGTACGACTAATACCTAAACCGAGTCGGACTCAGCGTAGTAAACAGGTCATTATTGCGGTCGTTAGTGGGTGTCGGCTGATTTAACACCTCGTCGATCTTGTTAAAAGAAATACAATTATTTCACTTCACTCCACTTCTATGTATTGAGGTCATTGCCTCTAATACTACCTTTACCTAAATTGCTTTAACAGATCTGGGTGTGGTAGCGGAGACACGAAACCACACGGAATTATTCGAACGTATCTTCTATGTATAGAAAAATTAAAATTGACTGGCTGACATATTCACTGATTGATCTATCGACGCAGAACCTAAACCTCTGGGTCAAGCAACATGAAATTTTCCAAAAACGTTCCTTTAATATCATAAGTGTGTACTAGGAAAGGATTTTTGAAAATCCATCCCCAAAGTGGTTAAAAAGAAGGTTGAAAGTTTGTTAGGTATCAAATTCACAAACATACGCGAGCGAAGCGGCGGGGAGATAGCTAGTAATATATTGTGTGTGTATATATATATAACCTGTGCAGTAAATTTTTCGCCTATCTCAAGTATATAAGTGAGTTTTCGTCAAAAGAACGCGCAGTCACGTTTACTCCGTACGCAGTGATAAAAACATCTTTCATGATTACTGATAACTTATAGCAGTATTAATATTAATTCAATATCATTATAACATTCATAAATTATACGCAAGTCGCTTTAATTATTAATTTATCGCTAAAATTACATGTATATGGTCTATCAATTTCCGTTCAGCAATAAAAATATGGAGTGACACATTTTTGAGTCTTAATTTTCTAATAGGAAATTCCGCTGAATGAATTCTTCAGCTTGCCCTATTTTCTAGAGAGGTTAGTCACCTTTGCAACGGGCTTTAGTTTTCTTTGTGTTTGAGTCCAGAAAACAAAAGGACTACGATGTGAAAGTATTCCGTGTACACAGCAAATATGGTTGAAGTCGCGCTGGGTAAGATAAACTAAGATATGCAACTAGAACTTAGTTTTTATTCATAAGATAATATAAAGGTGTATGAAATAGTCGCTCGTTGTTTTATTCGCTTAACTTATCGACTTTCATAATTCACATTAAAAATTTATTTTATTTTAAAATAATGACTATGACTTTAATGTGACATACTTAATGGAATCTACGTTGTGCATGTACGTTGCCAAACTAAGCTGTTAATTTACCATCCATGATGATGATGATGATGCATTTGAAGATTACTACTTTTTTATATATAGTATACAGAGACTATTCCACATGGACATATCAGTCTTGTTACACCCTAACTTAAAAAAAAACTACTATTTTTAGAATTGTATATCTTTAAAAATTCAATTTTTATAGACAAAAAAATGTTTATTTACCTGAATTTGAAGTCATCTAGTTTCAATTTTATTGCACAAATATACATAAGTATACAATCCACTTTATGTATGAATTTACGTCAAATGTTTACTGAAAAATGGCTCGGCTTAAAAATAGCAGAAGGACATACCCACATACATATATCATACATAAATTGATTATGTAGACTGAATACATTATACGTACAAAGGTGCGTTAGTGTTTTTTTCCACTAGTCTGAAAAACTGCCGCTAAATGAATTATTAAAACCATTAGCTTATATCGAACATTGGTTTCTGTTGTGATATGATTAGGTTTTTTTTTTAACTAGCCTTTGTTTGCGGCTTTGCTCCCGTTGTCGGTATGTCGGACGACTGTCGAAAACTTTTCTTCTGTTTGTCCGGTACGCGCCTCCTTTAACCCCAGTTGGACTAGTTTTGGTAGTTTTCGATAATGCAATTTTGATCGGTTTTTCCAGACGGTGTGGCCGCACCTTTAGCTTTCTTGCTGGAGTGGCTGCCAGTAAATGTATGCGAAATTAGTAAATGATAGTGATCGATAATTATGTAATTAAATATGATTACAACTTGTACTAGATGTACTGAAAACTAATTGTATAAAGTTTTATCGTAATCGAATAAACGGTCTTGCAATGTATAAGAATCGAAAGCAATATAAATATTTAGAAGTAAAATGACGTCAGAAATATTGGTTTAGTAAATCGAATGTTTTCGATTTTAGTATTTATGTTTTTATAATTTTTTTTATTATCTTTTTCAGGTAATGAACGTTGTTTTTACATATCGTTAGAGAGAAGTGATTCAAAGGTAACATTAATTTGTTATAAATATACACAATTACAGTTTAAGATTGATACTATAAAAATAACAGTGTTCATTGGCATAGTGGTTAGTAAGTAATATTTAATTTAATAATAAACGTACAGAATACATTTTCGTTACTATTTCCGATCATTCTTTTAATTTTGGCGGTCATCGAATGTCAGTCAAATACTCTTAAAATACACAAATAGTTTTCTAGGAATGCTATCATAAACATTGGAACCTAATCTGTACCAATTCTGAACACATCATTGTCATTAAGTTACGTCCATCACGAGAATATTCCGAAAATCGCCTTGTTCACATCGCGTTACCGATATCGTGATATTTTCGAAACATGACTTTTTGCGTTTGCGCACCAATCTCTTTGTAAACAGCCAGTCGTGTAACTATCGATTGTTTCCGGTAACGTTATAATTGTATCACGTATTAGGTATTTATAGGTATTGTATTTTTCTCGACGTGCACCGTTTCCCAACCGGCCGCGGTATTATCGTGCTTCTTGCCGATGTTTGGTTCGTCCACACGGGATCGTTTCAACATGTTTTGTTTCGCAAACACCGCTTTGCTTTCCTTTCTCACATCCTTAAGGCTATTGTGTGTTGCTTTTATAGCACCGTCTAAATCAACACTAACAATGGTATGTTTTTCTATGACTTGTTGTTTTAATACTGTGCGACTTTACTGGTTTGTTGTATTGATGGATTATAGATAATAGATAAGGCGAGTATTACACTAGTAAGTTTTACTCTCATATTTGATATAGAACAAGTTTGAAACCCGATAACAGTTATGAATGTCAAAAATAATCTACTGATAGTATGCATTCAGGTGTAAAAGCAATGATAAACAATTTATGTAAATCTTATTAAAATTTGTAAGCAAAATGTATTGTGCAATTCTCCCTCATGTCTAACCTTGCTTTGTAGTTTTGTCTAAAATGTTGTTTATAATTAGGTATAAATTGTGCTACTTATGCTGCTACTTTTGTGTTTACTGCTGTACTCCTAAGGGACATAGTGTGCGTTTATTAATCGATTGCACGACAAAAAGAATTGTTTTTCTTAATCAATTCCTACACTAGAAATCTAATACCAATAAAGCCTTCAAGATAAAATTTTTGTATATAATAATAATTTATTAATAATAAACCTTAAGATTTATCGAAAAATGTTCATTTAAAACAACAAGTATATGGACACACCTCATTTGATAGATTAGATAATATTTTGGAATTAATAAAGAATAAACATTTTTTTAAAAGTCAATCCATGCGTTTTTATTCTAATCAATCTCTTGTTATATGTGGATTTTGTTTTATAAACTGGTATTAAATGTCACTAGCATGAGTTCGCGATTTTCTGTCGACATTCTTGTTCCTTTAAATCTACTGAATAATGTAATATTATTTTCGTGATATTTCATTATCAGTATAGGTCTTGAAAATTCCTTTATTTAAATTTCATAATCGTATTAAAATTGCGACGAAGCAGGATCTGAACTCTGATAGATATGGAAATGTAAAATTGCAGTGTTGTATTGTAAAATGAATTTTTCAGTATGTCTCTCGAGATGTGTAAAATATATATATATATATAACTTAATTATTTTAAACTTTTGCGATTTATATTATTCATATTTGATATAACGGGTCTTATCGCGATAATTAATGGTAGTAATATCTTTTTTATTGACCGACGTTTCGACGAACTTGCATCCGTCGTGGTCACGAGCTGAATGGTGTACCGCGCGCCCTCCGCCGGCAAGTGCGCGAGTTTTCTTCGCCTCGAGACGTTTTTGATTGGTCTGGGTATCTCTGATTCGTCTCACAAAATTTTCATCAAAATGAGTCATTCAAGTATAGTTGCATGGCAAATGATGTATCTTACTTTTGAAATCCATTTCCCTTTTAAAAACGTCTTACAATTTTCTTCACATTAAAAAATTCATACCAGAAAAGTCGATCAACATACAATATTAAAAGGTAAATTTAATCCTTTATAAACTAGATACAAATCGAACGTTCCACCGTCAAGGAAAAAAAAAAGTTCACCTTGCAAAGGGCTGTCATCTGATTACTAATGAGTGCTAACGAAGTACAATAACCAAGCGTCACTCTCGACATGACAATTCCTGTTAAGACGCCATCATTTACAACGGACACGAGCCAATCTCATTAAACCCGTTCTGTTTCTGTCCTAACCGTGATTAATGATAGTTTCATCGCAATGTGACAATTGGACGCTGATAAGCAATACTGTGTCAAGCCACGCGCACTTCATTCTGAGAAAATGGCGTCTAAATATCTCAAACTTATTTTTACTAATTAAGTTTGAACGAGTACGTAACTATCTTTTCTTTTCTATTTTCATAAAAGGTATATTAAATTTAATAGACTGATTATTTAAAGTCTTTAAAATGGAATTGGAAAGACGATTAAATTTGAAAACGAGTATTAATGTATATGTTTTAATTGATCTGACAATTTAATGTACTGTCTCTCGTTGTCCATTATCAAGATATCTTGCATTATATTCTCATTCGATCCTGCTTTTTATTAGGATGAACAATTTATTGGACAAATTATTTATGTCCACAAGGTGATTGGCCATGACGAGATTGATTATAAAAATTAACCTAGGTATATTAAAATTATTATGTTTCATATCAGATAAGTTAAATCAAGTTTTAAATTATGATTTAAGTATATTATAAAAGATAGATAATTAAGAAATCTTGAATTTTTTTGTTATTTGTGTTGGCGCTTCTTTTTTATATAAATATTTTTAATTAATTGTCGTACATATTCTTTTCTAACCAAGATTCATACACAAAAAAGTAAGTTTTTTCCTTTTCATAAGAAAAGGACATTGTGTACGTATGATGTAAGAATGCAGTTGTCGGGGAAAATGGTCAACGTGATTGTAGTTTCAGAGAGCGAGTGAACAAAATATTTTAATGAATGTGATACTTACATATAGATAAGGAAGTACTTCACATAAAAACAAATCTATACTAATATTATAAACCTGAAGGGTTCGTTTGTTTGAACGCGCTAATCATAGGAACTAATGATTCGAATTTAAAAAATATTTTTTTGTTAGATAGTTTATTTATTGAGGAAAGCTCTATCACATCAAAATACGACTCATAGGAGCGAAGCAGTAACCATAAATGCGAGTGAAATCGCAAGGAACAGCTAGTATTTAAAGAAAGGGTAAACTCGATTGATAAACACATTTAAATAAAATTTAATTTATTTTGGCCATATTGTATCTAGAAACGACTGAAACAATTAAGACGTAATTTACAGACTGCTTGAGAACTTTGTTAAGAGTAGTAAAGTAGTTTTTATTTCAGAAATAGGTATTAAACAGTTTACGAAATATTACATATTAAAATATACAATAAAATATATCTTAAAAGTAAAAATACAAATAAATTAAGCAAAAATTATTTATAAACAAGTCCTTATAATAGATTCCAATACCTTTAGATAATTTAAGGAAAATTGAGACCAAGTACTTTCTACTTTAGATACGTACCGTGATGAAATATTGATCGTCCATACCGTGGCGAACGTGACAGAGGTCGTAGGGAAGGACTCGTGTGGGCGGATCACGTGAAATGCCATACGGTGTAGAATGTAAATGATACTCGGTTAATAAGTCCAGTATTAATTAAAAAGTGTCAGACTTGATAGGTGTTAATAACATTGTCAACTTGATAAAACTCTTAGGCGAGAATCACTTTTGTAAGTTTTACTCTCGTAACTGATATAAAACAACTTTGTAACTTAGTAACAGATACGTAGTAAGTAGTAAGGAAAGGTGTGGATGTCAAAACTAACAAACATCTTATTTAAATCTTTATGAAAGTCTTAGAGCATAACTCAAACTTTTTTCAATTTTAAATTGCCCTTAAATCTTGGGTTATCATTGTTTAGCGGTAAAGGTTCGGACATTAAGTTTACAGCAGACAAAAGTCACTCATAGCAGGCTATAAGTGTGACGGCATAATGGCCGCCGCAGACAAGAGACACTTGTCCGTCACAAAATAAAGTCGTTAAAAGAATTTTCTATGCCATACTTTAAATCCCTTATGAGCTTTAAGCGTAACCGTTTTTGATACAGGTAGGTAAGCTATTATAATAAAATATATTTTTTTATCCCAGGAATCAAAATTTGTTTTCAACGAATAGCCAATATAAACGACCATTTTCTTAATACATACAATACAATTACTGCCATACTAGAAAAGACGCAACAAAACCTACCTAATCTAAACATTGCTTAAAATCTTGTCTAAATTCCTTATCAGGTAGTTAAATTAAGAAAAACTTATTAACATTTGATAGCTAAAATAGGTTTTAGATATCTATTAAGCTACGTCTAAAGCACGTTAAAATTAAAAATGTCGTACGGATTTATAGTACGGATTTTTGAAAACACGCGTTTGACATATATTTAAGTCTTTTGTAGTAAGGCAGTTAATTATCACCTTGTGACTAGATTTCGTGAGCAAGTGAAAGAGTATTAAAATGACGTTGATAAGAACCGCGCTTATAGCCCATAGGCGTGTTGGCTCGTGGGCGGGGAGCGGTTGAGATATCTTATTGAGGCCAACGGTATCTGTGCTGATACATATTAATTTTGTAAACCTCTTTAGATTATATCTCTTAACTGGATAAAGCTTTAATTTAAAATCTCTAAGTAGGAATGGAGCTGGTGACTTGACGGATTTTTATTCATCACTGCTAAGAATAAACGCGATGTTAATTTATTTATATTGAAATCGGTCCACCCATTTGAGATCTATAATGCCATAATAGGTCGATACTAGACGGACAAAGGTTGCATATTAATATTATACATAATATAAATCCTCTTTAATCGTCTAGAAATAAATATTTACGTAAGTCATACGAATATTTTAAATTGTTCTATAGTAAAACTCTTTCTCTAACTAAACACAAGACTTATATATTTGTTATTTAAATACATATGCATGTGTGTAGTGTGCGTAACATTTTGAAACGCATTAAGTTGCTCAACTGGTCGATGGACAGTTGGAGGTCGCCAATTAATTAGAAATATTAGAGTGGACGCGCGGGGCGTGGGCGCTCGAGTGGAAGATTTTGTCTTGACATTTGTCAGATGGTACGTTTTTGTCACCGGGAGCTATCGGACAGCTGCCCACTTAGGTCGATTAAAAAAATGGCGATTGTTTGTGTTTGTGTGACAATATTATTACGAGATGACGAGCTGTTCCACTCGAATTCACCCGTGCTTATTATTTTGGTCAAATTTGGTCAAATGCGTTCTCTAAGTTACGCGTATATCTATCCCATTATCAGTACAGAAAGTATGAATTAATAAGGACCTCGTTAAGCCGTATGTGTATATTATATATCCGAATATCCGTGTTCATATTCCTATCCGCGGATATTCGTAGAAGAAGTAAGATCCGTATCCGTTTCTTTTTATCGGATCTTATTAGTTTTCAATAAAAATATGAAATTATATATATATCTATGCCTATTGTCATATTGGTTATCAACAAAACAATAAAAGACCTACGCAATGCAAGTCGTAATATGTCGTGGCTATCGCGCAGTGTCAAGTGGCGTCAACTATCGTAGAAAGCGTATTCACAGATGTTCACACCGAATATCAGTATTCGGCACATCACTAATTAAGCCCCTTAACGTATTTAATTTTAATTCATATTAGACGTATTACCGCCTGATAACAAAAACCACTTCATCTATATTAATCAGAACAATGAACGCTATAAGCGGGCGTTAGTTAAGTCTTGGAAGATCCGATCTTTGATTACACTGGTTTATACCAAATAAGAAATGTCCACTTATGGCTTAGGATCTAGGAATAATTACGGGTAATGATAGCCGTGGGTGTACGGCTGGTGTTAGCTTTATTTGACGTGTTGAAATCGCTTTTCGAATTAGTTGCATCATTGACATTAAAGTCTTGATAGCGTAATTATAGTTATTATATCTATATATGGATATTGGATTTTTGTATTTAAAAATAAATAAAATAACAAATGTTACTTATTACTAATCAAAATATTAGCTAAAATAAACTGTTATTTTTGAAGTACTCCAAACGAATATGTACCAAGTTTACATTGTTATATAATATTATAGACTATCGTTACAATTTTATACGTTCAGTACATTTTATTCAATGCACCATAACGTTACTACGGCATTAAGATTATTAAATAATTTAAGTTTTAAACTTCATCGTAATCTTTACCTTTAACAAACGATACAAGACGCGGTTAAAGATCAGTTATCTAAACGTTATGTTTATTTGGTTTTAAGGTGATCAGATAAGAGTCCAGTTTGGAAATTACCGATCATACAATCTTGCGTGGAAACAGGCACGTCGGCGGGTCGCATTTCTCGCGCTACTTACTATATACATAATTATCATTACGTTGCGTGACAACTTTTGAATTTTGTACTTTTTGTCTGAGAACTCAATTTAAAATAATTAATCAAAATACAGCAGCGTTTAAAGGTTCCGTATCCACCATTATCTATAGAGGTGTGCGAGGAAAAAATCCACACCAAAAGGATTACTTCATGTTCTTAGGTTCGCTAAGCTTACCTCTGGTGAAGCTAGTTATTTGTTTTATATGCATATACAAAAAAAGCGAAGAAAAGAATGTGCGAAAATTATTTTAACCTTAACTTAATGTATGTATATAATTTTATGATACATTACGTATGTTTTGTTTCATTAGAATATTTACTAGTGCAGTTATTTTCAAAACATTCTATAACCTATTACATCTCTAACTTGCTGGGTATATAGACCAGAAAACGCTTAGATATCATCTTTTAGTATTTTTATTCCACGAATTTATTTTTCTTCCAGTTCAAATTTCATCATATTGGGGTCGAATTGCACAATTGGGTACAATTGTAGTCTAAGTGATTATGAAATACAATAAACACTTAATTAAAACAGGTTTACATGAAAATTTTTTAAAGATTGATTTATATGACCATAAAATATTTTATTATCGTGATAATCGAAAAAAAATCTTTACTTACCTACTTTACGTTTATGCAATTATGAAAGTTAATTGATTCAGTGTGATGCAAGTTGGAAGATATGTGATAAAACATTCACAACCATTATTATTAGGTATAAACCAGTGTAATTATATATTTTAAACTTTTGCGATTTATATTATTCATATTTAATATAACGGGTGATGGATGCAACTTCGTCGAAACGTCGGGCAATAAAAAAGGTATTAATATAATTAGTTATGGCGATAAGAGCCGTTATATTAAATATGAATTCATAGCCAGATTTTAAAGTTTGATACGATAAATATTTCTTTGAAAATATATTGTTAATATTTGATATGTAGATATGGTTGAACATAAATGAATCATCCTGGATCACTAAACATTGGTCTATCAGACGAAAACGACCACTTTCACACATAGACTGATGATGTCGACTGCTCATGTATCGCTCATGCTTTATTCTGTCAGTTGATATGTATGATTTTTTTTTAACTGTCAAGAATCAAAAATCGTTTCAGTTATATTTAGTGTTTCTGCACACTTACACATCTGGTTCTTTTTCCTGTTGTTAACATAATTAAATTTTCTTAATTTTTTTTTTAATTTATGTAGTAATAATTTACCATATCATCTGGCCATCGAGACCTAGGGTCTATCTTAGTGGATGAAATTTTATTATTGATCTATGAGCTAGTTGTATTTTCGATTTCATAAAATATATATGTTTAAAAATTAACTTTGATTACATTTTTATCGTTTCCAATACGTTTCTACAAATAACGGGCTATAAATATACCTAGTAGAATAATTTAGTTTTCATTGTGAAATGTTCCTTTTGTAATAACCGTTGTTTGCGTTTGAATACTTCAATAAAACACGATTCCGACTGACCTTGCTGGATGTCACAAGTTCAATCCGCCTTTGGCTGTTGTCCTAGCCACTTCCAACGGGTTTCGCTTAGCTCGGGGGAGAAGTAGATTTAATATAAATATTTGATTGAAAAATTTGAGAAAGTACTCAAGATTTTGTTTTTAAAATGAAATAAGGAATTAAAATTGTGATGCTTAAAATTTATGATAGAATGATTTTATGCGTAGTATTTGAATAATAAATAACTATTATTGTTTAATTAATCGATCTTTGTCTAAAAAAAATACATTAGTAAAACATTTACGTAGTACTTAATTTGAAAGTGCATTTTTTAATGAAAACATTAAGAGCGAAAAGAGAACTTCAAAATGTTTTATCAAACATTAACACCTCTGGGAACTATATCGTTATTTTTTTAATCTTAATAAAAAACATGTTAGTCTTTTACATATTGTATTACTAAACATAGCAGGCATAATATAAATGACCTTAGCCATTCAGCCATGCTATAATCGATTTCACTCTATGGTGAATTCCAAGCTATTACTTGCGGTGTTTATGAGGTTTTATACTCATAGCAACACAATATAGTTACTAAAGGTAAATTTCAGGTTGTATTTGTTTTTATTATATAGATGGTGATGCGTGGATTTAGTATAGCTGGATTTCATACAGGATGTTTAACATATACATGTGTAAATTATAAAACTTAATAACAATTTAAAAAGACTATCTATCAAGTTTCTTGCCGGTTCTTTTCGGTAGAATCTACATCACATGTTTATCATACAATTGCTGCTACTATAAAACATAGTAAAAATTTGTCCAGTGCAAGTAGTATTTGCACACGAGGGGTTATGTGTTACATATTGTTAAAGCATCTATTGTAATATATAATAAAATCTATCGCACATAATGGTTATTTATGTCGTTATAGCATCTCCTGTAAACAGGTTATAGGTAGAGTTGAAATTTCACCTCGCGAGCTTCGTGTGGAGCCGAAAATTGGTGAACTTCTTTTTCAACAAAGTCCAACTATAAAAATGACTTAAGCATTTGTAAGTCATGTGACCATATTTTCATTTAAAGTTGACTTTTTAAAATAAATGTCATTCACTACAAAACCTTTATATCGTATCGTTTATATTGTATTGTAAAATCATTTATTGTGTAATCACGTTATAAATATATACAAGACCAATACATACTTTTCTTGTTAGTATACAGTATACATATACATATATGTATATACAGATACAATTACAAAATGCTTTTGTTCGTTATATATTTTCGTAACGCGAAATAAAAAGGCGTGGGATATAGAGTTTATTACGCAGTTATAAAAGATATTTCAATTTCAATCCTCTATTTTTGCAGAGTATTTGTCTTCCATATTTAACATTAAAAATTAAAAAATAAATTAAAAAAACAAAGCAGAATTTAATAAAGCCCTGTCGAAATGAAACAGCGTTTTGAATGCCATTTCGAAACTTCATCGAAGTTCGACGATATTTCTGTGTCAGTTTTTGTGTTTCCGGCGGTTAATTTCGCCACATTATTCTCGTTTATAACTTCTTTACAAAATACAATTAGTCACCTGCGCGAAGTGTTGAATGAAACTTTTCTAAGAAGCCAGCCAATAAAGGGAAAATTTAAATTTCCTCATTTTTTATTTCGTGCTTTTGAAAATAATGTAACGAGTTTAATTGCTTATTAATTCTTATGAAATTTTTCTTGCTTTAAAGATGTTTACAAAATAAATAGAAATTGATCCAATTTTATATGTTTCTCACTTATAATAAGATTGCAGATTGTAAAAAAAAGTACAGAACTATCTATTATTTATTAATCGTATCTTAAAAAATACAGGCTACTTATCTTGCAATATTTATTGTACCGTTTCTTGTTAATCGTTCGACAAACTAATTTATTTAATGCATATTTTTATCATAACCAAGAGAGAATTAAATTTTTTTTCTAAGTAAATTACTTTTTACAATAAGGCTCAAATCAAATTACTTACGATCTTACTCTTTGATTTAGTATCAATATGTTTTTTTATGATATTTTAAACTGTACATAATTGAACCAAAGGCCATTTAACCAGAGTTAAGGCAAAGTGTGTCACTAGCATCAATTAATCAAACCATTTGCTAAATGGAATCGAGATCAAACGAACGGTTCTAGTAACTTAAAGACTTACCACATGTTATATCATGAATTTTAGGAAACTTTTGAGAATTTATCGTCGAACAGCTAGATGCCAGATGGTAAACTCATATGCTAAAAAACCTCATATACCTTAAAATTAGTAAATTACAAAATCTTAACACGTGGTTATATCAACAATATGGCATCCGATTGAAATTTGTATAGGTGTAAGTATATATGTTTTTATGGATACCAAAACGCTTGAAGCGATTTTGACGAATTTTTTAAGTAATTTACAGAAAAGCTCGTCGGGTGATTGAAACGGAGATTAGCTCGTTCCAACTCGGCCTTCAAGATGTATATCTAAATATATATAACTCAAAGGTGACTGACTGACTGACTGACTGACATAGTGATCTATCAACGCACAGCCCAAACCACTGAATGGATCGGACTGAAATTTGGCATGCAGGTAGATGTTACGTCGTAGGCATCCGCTAAGAAAGGATTCTTATTAATTGTACCCCTGTGGGCTAAAATAGGGGATGAAAGTTTGTATGAAACTTTGTCAATTTTAAACCGATCGGGCTGAGACTTTGTATGCATAAAACTACTTTGAAATAGGCATCACAGACATCGTAGACGAAGTCACGAGGACCAGCTAGTTATTCGATTTGATGGGACTACTATGAAAAACAATATGTATTAATAAATTACAACATTGAATTCTCTACCGGAGACAGTGAATAAATGATTTGGCTGTTTGTAACATGGTTCTAATCGGATCATGGTATTTGTATATATGTGAAGACGGTCTTGATTATTATTACAAACTTCTGATGATAATCGTTAATTTTTGAAAGGTCTTACTCGGATTTTCCATTGACGAACTCGCTTGTCCGTCAAAGGAATTATGTATAAATGAATCGTGTCAATTTAAGGTGATCGAGTTTCTGCATTTTATTAATATCCATTTTTACAGATTATGATGCGTATGTAATTTATATAATCTTTAGTTCCTTCCTATATCCCGGATGACAACAGCTTGGTAAAATCTAGGTAATCGACTTTTTTTATTAATTCGTAATACCTACTTTCTTATTAATTGTTTACCTCATAAGTTGTTGCTAGAGATAATAAGGAAGTAATTTATATGAAATTTATTTTTTATTAATGTAATAAATGGGAACGATTATTTTATTACGAGTATAATTTGGACTACATAAACTAATAATTCATCTAAGAAATCAGGATGCGGAGGAAATTGGATGATTTACTGTAGCACCGTTAGCTTCCTGTCGCAACTAATGAGTCTTTAGCTAATATATTGGCGCATAGATTTCTAAGCTGTTCGAATATGTCAGAATAGAATAACTCATGTGAAAAATAATAGTGATGTTAATTTTTAAGAAATGGACTTTATCTATACTAATATTATAAAGCTGAAGAGTTTTTTTGTTTGTTTGAACGCGCTAATCTCTGGTTTTACTGGTTCGAATTGACAAAATTATTTTGTGTTAGATAGTTTATTGAGGAAGGCTATAGGCTATAATACATCACGCTACGACTCATAAAAGCGAAGCAGTAAACATAAACGCGAGTGAAACCGCAAGGGACAGCTAGTATAATATTTGCATTACATTAAAATTTAACTGTAATATCTATGTTTATATATTTGTATATTCTATTCTGTTTTCTTCATTATGAATAGGATTTGGGTCCGAAAGTTTCAATGTATGAAACTTTTTTAACTAGTAAAAACTATGTCAAACTTACTACGACTATACAAATAATGATCATTTGTAAAAGAATAGGTACATCCTATTCTATATGACAGTATAATTATACATAACTGTATAATTTATACTTTATTATATGTACAACCGAAGCTTGAATACAATTATGACATTCTTTCTTTGGTCAATTGTGTAATAAAATATAATTGTATTGTTAGTGTATGTATTTACCTATATGCTATATAAAGTATATTCAAAGATGTAAATATTAGGCTAGAATTACACTTGTAAATTTTGCTCACAGACTTTTATAAGATTTACATAAATTGTTTATCGTTGTTTTTATACATGAAAAAGTTTACTGTCAGCGACGTAATAATTGACACTCGCAACTTACATACTACTATTCAATTCAATTCAATTCTTTGGTTAATGGCTTTTAGTTGTGCCAATTAGACACATGTTATTTCGCCAATGTCACGTGGGAGACATACTACTATAATTAGAAGCCATTAAATCTAAGAATTGAATTGAATTATACTACTTTTTTACAAAGTTGTTTTATAGAGGTAATACTGTAAGTGAAATTCTGTATAAATATCGTTTAAATTGAAATAGGTATGTCAAAATCTAAAACGCAAAACGTAATTATTATTTCCACTGCGCGAAAATTACAAACGCACTGTTAACCTCAGATTAATATCGGAGTCCATCTGCGCGGAATACCGTGCCGCTTGCGTCCATTTCCCATCGGTAACTCAATTGGCAGGCAATCTCGCACCGGCGCCGCGTCATTACGGCGCTGCCGGGTTTTGATGAGATAGGAACGGATTTCGCTGTCACGCGCCGTTTCCGCGCTTTTTGTGACGTTTTTTTCTTTTTTTTTGCTACATGCTATCCGGTATATAGGGTGGTATTGGTTGTGATATGTAAATAGGATCTGTTGTGGGATTTTATATGTTACTAGCTGTGGCCCGTGGTTTTACCTGCGTTAATATGAGGGAAAATTATGTTTATACTAGCAGTTCCCTGCAGGTTTGGCCGCGTGTACTGAAGAATTTGATATCTAACTAACTTTGAATGCTCTCTTTAACACCCTTTTTTTGATGACGCAGGGGAAATCTTCGAAAAGATACCCAATTCCTGGGCGGGAGATCGGGTTATGTGGCGATTTATTATTCCCACTAAAACCCTTGCGATAACCTCCCTCAGCACAGAAATGGAGAGGCCTCGGGATCGCTTGCCCATGCGCAGCCGCTGCCCCTCCCGTGCGACGCTCCGCTCTCTTTAACCCCTTAAGTAACGGAATTTCAAAGACCTATCTTAGTGCACTATTACGATTTGAAGGCACTTTTGTGCAAAATTTCACGTTTCGATCGTCCAGCGATTTCAGCTCTGCGTTAATCGCTCAGTCCATGAATATGTCAGCCAGTCATTTTTGATTTATAAATAAATATAGATATCGTAAGTTCGTTACTATTTATGCGCTATTTACAATGGTACTTTAGCCGTCGCATTATATGGTTTTCTTTAAGTTTGATTTAATTGATTTTTTGCTAATATATCTCTATGTTTAATTTATCATGTTTTGTGACTTCTTGCATTTAGTGTAAGGTGCAGTAGTTAAGCCATTCTTGCGTAGGTAATTTAATTAAAAAATATATACCTTTTGTAAAATATAGCGTGTTTATTTTATTGTCATTTATTTAATGTTTAAACTGAACAATGTTTTTCTGTTTCAGGTAAATATTGCTGACGAAAAGAAGTCATATTTATCGAAGTGAGTTATGAAATTATAAACGAAACGTTACGCAATATATTTACCGTTTTTATTTGGTTTTGGGTGTAATTTGTCAACATCATCGAATTTCGATTAGCTATCGAATGAACGCACAAACGAACATCGGAGTTATCGTGACAGCCATATTGCGGGGCCGACCGAAAATATACATAATTTACAAACAGAACACGTTCGTGCGAAGGATTCTGACCCTTTTGCGTTTAGTCTTAAGAACTAAAAGAGAGGCAATGAAAACAATTGAGGGCGCAAATGTATTCGTATCTTGGATGGGTTTCGAAAATTCGTAATACAGTCCAATACACCTACTGACCAGTACTAATGACATCTCGAATAGATGATAACTTAGGTCGTCTTAAGACAACAACGAATGGTAGTATTCTAATGCGATTTGACGTTCATTTTCAGTGTTCATATCAATGGGCCCTCATACTGTATTATATTTTAACTTTCTCGACCGCACCGAAAAATTTCCTTCGGGTATTCTTCATCCCACGTGACATTGGCGAAATAATTTATGTTTATATTTTAAGCAAAAAATTCGACGATTGTAGGTCCGACGATCCGGGCGGTACCTACAATCGTCGATTTTTTTCATTTGTCGACATAATATTCTAATTTTAAATTTTCACTTTCAAGTGTTGATCATTTCTTTAACGATTTGACCACCCAAGGTTCAATTAATGTGATCTTCCTTTAGTTTGCCGCATACTACTAGGAAAATTACCCCGAGACTCTTTTAAGTATTATTAGCTATTCTTTAATATTTCGGATTTGGCCACCCACGCCGATTCGAAAAATACACGAACGATTAAGTAAGGAACATTAGTAATGTGCTAGTTTGTTAAGGGACGTTCTTGACATTAAATATAAACAATAAACAATAGTGGATTACGATACGTGGTCAGTCAAGGTTATAAGCATAAGCAGTGCTTGTATCAGTCGACAATGCGTTCTAATCTACGCGCTAAATAACCACGGAACAGGTGGGTAATTAGAAATAGCAACGAACCATTCTACTCTTAATTTTGGTTCCCAAAAACTATGTAGAATGGCTCTTAATTCTGCTTTATTTTGCCTGTTTAAAACAATTTTGATTACTTTATATTATATTATTGATATTAAATATATTGTTTCACAGGGGAGTTACTTACTAGGTTTGTAATCGTTAGATGGTGAACAATATTTCTGGTTATGTTTTTACATCGAGAGAAATAATAATTCCTGCGGTTAAACCTTTTAAAATATTTTAGCATCTTATTACTTGACTATACAAACTCTTAATATATTAGAAAAGTGCTTTTGCTATAAAGATTAATATTGTTATAAAGGTCGAATTGATTGGTTACATTACAGATGTATTAAAAGCCATATAGCACTGCTTTTGTTCTGTATTCTAAGGGTACAGTCGGGGTATAGGAAAGTGGGTCGTTACGAAAGTGCGGGGTCTCTGCCAAACTCTGCCCGTTCGATGCCAATAGCAGATAATAGTCGCGGACAAAGCCGTTATTGAATACAAAAATAGCATTCATTAATGAATGTTGAATAAGAGATACAATTTATCGTCGAAAAATATGTATGTACGGTTTTATTAATACAATTTTACACATGATTGATACAGTGGGTTTTTTATTCGTAAGAAGTAGATACAATTTATATATTTTAAACTTTCGCGATTTATACTTTTCATATTGAATATAACGAGTCTTATCGCGATAACAAATGCTAGTAATACCTTTTTATTGCCCGAAGTTTTGACGAAGTGCATTAGTCGTGGTCACGAGCTGACTCAGTCAGCTGACGAACCGTTATATTAAATATGAATAGATACAATTTTATTATTAAAACCAATAGATTAAATCAATTAGTAGTAGTATTGACACGGAACTAACCTCGAATTAATCGTTATTTGTATGACCCTTTTATTTATTTGCAAATATTAATCTATTCGCCTTCCGTCTTATATAGACAAATAAACATTAACAAAAAGTTAATGTATAACAAAAACCTTGAATTTTATATCCATTGAGCAATTAAAAAAATGCTTTAATTATTGTATTTAGAAACTTGCCATCTATTTGATTATAACGTGATGTTTTACAGCATTTCTCAATAAATATATAACGCTAAAACAATTTTTATAATCTAAACTAGTTCCTAAAATCCCAATTATATCTACAACCGTATACATTAGTAAATATATAAGTAATTACCTTAATGCTGTATTTAGTTACATTCTATGTGAACGTTTGCTTCACATGCACACGAAAGCGAAGCGTATCTCGTGAATAATGCCATTGTTGACTTTCCGTCTGTCGGTATGAACGGACCTTTCTTTTAGTCACAATGCCGGCGTCTCGCCGTGTCGCCTCGCCACTTTCACAATACATCGTATCATGTTTAACGTGTTATTCTCTTATGTCTTTAGAGATATTTTTAAACATATTTCTTAATAAAACTTTATATTTATTAGGTTTATTAACTGTTTTTAAATTATATTACATTATAATTAAACTAAAAGAAAAGTACGGGCTCCATTATTGCATAACAACTTAAAAAATTAAAAAGATAAAAAAATATATATGAATATTAACAAAAAAGCAAAAAGTATGTAGCTAGTAGTAATATTAATTTTTTAGTAAATTGTAACAATGATGGATTACTAAATTCAAAATTTCACTATTATCACTATCGATGTATAAAATTTAACACGAATCGATAATTAAATGATTGAAGTTAAAAGAATATTCTATTAGCGTGTATGTCGTCGACGAATTAAGTTGTCGGATGAAAATTTCTCCTCAACCGAGTTCTCGTTTGTAGTTTAATTAAACAATTTTCCTTCGTACGAATCGTATCGACAAAAACGATAATTGGGTGTAACGAGCGCCAACAGTTACTGTGGTAAGGGTTTTTTTATAGAGGAAAATTCTTCAATTTACTACTCCGTTATAAGTCAGCAGTGACGCACCTGTTAACTAGTCCTTAAGACCATAGTTATATGGAGCACTATCGCTTGTTCGTTCTACAAACTGTCAAGCAGGCCTTATATCGTTAATGTAGACGGTGTATAGTAATTGTATCCTAGTGTTCGTCCCGTTGTCCCGGTTGTCCCGTTTCTCGGCGTGGTCGAGCTATGGAGTCACGTTTCGTTTCACGCTGGTCACGAGTCTGTTTCATTCCGCGTTTGTACAATGGAATCTCAAGGTTTTGTCACGTCGAACGGAACGGTTTTTGATGATCAAAAGGTTTTATGAACCTCTGTTATGGATTGAATCAATCCCTTTTTACGAAATTAATGGTTTTAAAAGTTATTTTGCAAATGTACTTGAGAATGAAATCATGTAAACTTCGTGAAATAAAAAATAAAACTCTAGCGTAACGTATGACGTCTTACTACTGAATAAAATTGATTAATTTCAAGAATAACTTTTTTCTTTACTTTCTTTTTTAAAGCTAAATAAATTACGTAGGTATATCATTATATATCTAATTACTGACATAAACAAAAATGAGATTTGTCAATTACAACTTCATAAAAACAATACCAACTAGATATTTAATTTTTTTATGCAATAAAAATGCTTTTGTAACTTTCGTTGCAACTACAGAATAAGCAGTATCATATTATATTTTAGCATAAATGATTTATCTCGTAATATAAAACTGAATACAATTTTTCACTCCCCGAGGAATTTTCATTGCATTATCTCTGTAAATGTAGGCGTCATCGCAGTAGACGAGCGAGGGCATAACTTCGAAGTCTTGTTTTGAATAAACGCAAAGTTTTGCTAAAAGGTCACGACTTCTAAATAAATGCTGAAAACATGTTATCGATTACTTGACAACTGACTCGATTATTTTTCACTAGCTTCCGCCCTCGGCTCCGTTCACATCGTATGTCGATGAAAAGTAGCCTATGTGTTATTTTGATGCATAAGTTATATTACTGTAAAGTCTGTTAAGTACTTTTTGCGTGAATGAGCAACAAACATCCATCTATACATGCATTCATACATCGATCAATTCTAAAAAAAATCCCATTTAAAATATAATACTATAAAATTGTATAATATCTATGATTCAACCATTTCATTTTTTTTCTTTTATGTCACGTAAACACACACATACACACACACACACACACGAACACACACACATATTTTGTTAATAGTATTACAAAATTCAAACATCACGGTAAAATTATTCTGTATAGTAATAAAAATAATAATATATATAAAACTTATTTGTAATACAACAATTTGTATAAACAAAACTATTCAGTGCTTGCTTTAACTTTTATACATATTTTTCATATATTTTTTTTTTTATTATGAAATGATCTTTTAGTAACTGTCATGTCATTCAGGACCTACTAATTACCTACCTAATTAAAACAATAAAAAAAGCGACCAACTTCAAAAGTATTTAACGCAATATAGTTTACGGCAAAGACACAATTATATTTATTAATTATTTTGATATTAAAAAAAAATGTATGAGACCAATCTGATAAATATCCTTTCAAATAAAAAAAAAACTTATATGATGTACTGATATCGGAGGCGGTCCTCTGATATCGTTATATATAAATTAATTCATAAGTTAATCTGTTTTACGAATCGCGACTATAATTACGCGCTTTCTCATTGATGAAAAACCTAGTTTGTTTCACCGCCTTGGACTTGAAACACTACCGCTTCCTCGACTCGATAAAGTTCGAATGGTATCGACTAATCGAAACGAGTTATTTCTTCATTGTGTAATGTTGATCAGTCTTTTGTTAATATTTGATATGAATAACCAAAGACCTTTACATTTACCCATTCTACGAGTCCGCTAAGTCCGGTATTATTTCCTAGCTGCCCCTTGCGATTTCACTCGCGTTTTTTGGTTTTTCAATAAATAAACTATCTGAGACAAAAATAATTTTTCAATTCGAACCAGTTGTTCCTGAGATTAGCGCGTTCAGACAAATAAACTCTTCAGCTTTTATAATATAAATATAGATTATTATACTACTAGTTGGTCTTTTAGCGAAACATTTGAACGTTACACGGATAGTCAGACGAACCGACATGTCATTAAAAGGTTTATTTTTTAATCTATACTAATATTATACAGCGGAAGAGTTTTTTGATTGTTTGCTTGAATGCTCTAATCTCAGAAACTAGTGGTCCGATTTTAAAAATTCTTCCAGTGTTAGATAGTCCATTCATCGAAGACGGCTATAGGCTATATATTATCACGGTAAGACCAAAAGGAGCGGAGCACCAATGAAGAATGTTTCAAAATCGGGGGATATTTTCCTATTGAGAGAGCTTACGCTGCGTGCGCTGCGTAAACGGTTAAAGTTTCGCAAAAATCATGTATGACAGAATTGTTCCCCTTTAAAAGTTCTAAAAAAGTCCGCGACAGAATATGTCTATCTTTTAAGGTTAGCTCACTATAAACTTTTTTATCCTAACTAAATTTGTTCTGAAATAATACAATATTAGTTTAAATTAACTATTCCACGCGGACGCGTAAACTATAAAAGTCCGGCTATCAATTTTGTTTATCATCTAGTTAAACAAATATTTTTGTAAAATATGTTTATATAACAAATAGTAAGTTAATGTACCAATGACCTATCTTACACATTTATAATTATCATCAGAAGGTCACAAGGTCGAATGCGTGTATAGAAATTAATATGTATAAAGCTAGACACGCATATCAATGTTAATTACATACAACTTAAATACATTCATGTTATAAAAATATATAGTAGTGTTAATTATGAACGATCGAACCAGCTACTCGGTCTGCGTTAAGATTTACAGTTTTAAATTAAAACTATTTTAGTTTTCGAATTATAAGGTATTGGTAATGTCATTAGTATGCAGATTTAATTTTAATTTGTATATGATGTTTATAAGAACTTTAAATTTTTAGTTCTAATTCCATAGTAATAGCCCAAAAATATTTCAAAACCCGAAATTCAAAATATACTTTATTTATGTAGACTTTTCAAATACTATAGTATTAAGTTACAAATTAGTATTTTAAACATAAAGGTACCACCGGTTCAGAAAGTAGATTCTACCGAGAAAAACTCGAAAGGTACTTCTTTTAAATCAATTTATACAGAGTGTATTTTCAATTACAACTTATTTTAGTATCCTATTTTTTTTTCTTATTTATTAAATTTATTGAAAATAAAATCATAATTTAATATATAAATAAGGGAAACAACTATTTACAAATCGTCATAATTACTGTGTAAACTATTAAATGTTATGGTCCAAACCGAGTCCAGTTACAGTTTTGCAATTATACGTGTCGTTGTACTCTCATACAAATAATTACATTAACATTAAGTTAACAATGACACAGCAAGAGAATAAGGTGGGAATTTTCGCGATACAGAGAGACGCCAGCAAACAGTATTTATTCAACATAACATTTATTTTTATTTGATTCGTCAAGTTACCCATTGGAATAATAATAATAACTCGATGCGGGACAATTTAATTGTAACGAATTGTAATTGCCGTTCAGTTTCACTCGTGCCCGCATCCACACAACAGTTCACGATACATTTCACACAAATACTAAGTGTTTAATTATGATAATAGCTTGTATATGATTATTAAGACTTTCTTTTTGTAAGTACTATTAAATAGGATTCAATGTAAGCTTGAAACAATCTATAAATATTCTATTGGAATAACACGAAATAATATAATACATTTTCAATCGTTAAGTTCTTAAGTATACTTTAAAGAATACTCACTTTTAAACAAACACAAAGCTCATATTGATGTAGAATTAGATGCTGATAAGTAATAATGCGTCAACCCACAAAAAGTGAAATTCGGAGATATTGATGTTTTCTTATAATGCGACATATAATTAACATAGTGTTTTGTACACTAATTAAATTGAATACGTGATGGAATTTCAACAGCCTAAGTAATGAAAAATTTTATCACGTCACTCGTTCCATTTAAGCCCAGCCCACATAATATTGTATCATATTAAAGCCATTTCTATACAGGGTAAACGTCCCAGTTGTCGCTGGTCGACTTGACCTGATAAAGGCGCTACTCACGTTACGACAGTCGCATTAAAACTGTTCCACGGACTGTTGTAGAGATGTGATAAGTTTTAGTGAATTACAGTTTTGCGTGTGTCGCATCTTCGTTGAGACATCGGACGCAGACTCAAGTACCCAAATCTGGAAATGAGATCATTATGACCAACTTAGATGTAGATATGTACGTCCAATTTAGTCAAAGTTACAGAGTAATCAATGTAATGCAACCTGATCTTGTGTAAATGAGTTAGTATATACAATACATATTTAATAGATACAAATACACGTAGAAACAATAGTTAATCAAGTTTCCACTGACAGAAATTACATAATTATTAATTATTTAATTTTTATCTATTCTTGTTTCACTAAGTTGGTCTCACTGATTTGACAAAAATTACGTAAGATACCATTCGCGTTACCAATGATAACTTACCTTGATCTAAAACGTAGGTAACATATACAAAAAAAATTGACGCATAAACTTGAGTCCGTGAGACGGTTATGCGGTCTGTCGTGACATTAATGGTCGGTGTAAGAGACGACCTTATCTGTCCAGCTAAGGCCGTAAACATAACATTTTAACGGTCCCAAGTTTGTACTACATGCGCTTAGAGTCGATCTCTTTCCAATTTTAAATGCATTTGTGTGATTGGATTTACGTGTAGGAGATAACAGTCTGGAATTTTAAAAATTCGATTAAATTATACTGAAGTCTGAAACTCGTTTAATATTATTATAGGCATAGTATTATAATATATATATATATATATATATATATATATATATATATATATATATATATATATATATATATATATATATATATATATTTTTTTTTTGAAGTCTAAAAACTCAGTGCCTTGAACAGATAGGCACTTAGACAGAATCTAAATATATATAACTCAAAGGTGACTGACTGACTGACAAAGTGATGTATCAACGCACAGCCCAAACCACTGGATCGGGCTGAAATTAGACATGCAGGTGGATGTTATGACGTAGGCATCCGCTAGGATTTTGATTAATACTACCCCCAAGGGGATAAAATAGGGAATGAAAGTTTGTGTGGAACTTTGTCAATTTCAAACTGATCGGGCTGAGACTTGGCATGCATAAAGCTCTTATGATATAGACATCACAGACATCGCAGACAAAGTCGCGAGCACCAGCTAGTAAAACATATAGATAAGTCATTTGTTAGACACTTATAGACAATCTTTATACATATGAATCTTACAAGAAACTATCCAAGTGTGCGTCAGTAACATTTAGCAAAATATCCAACTGAAATAGTAATGAATTTATCAGTTCAAACCCACGACAGCAAGTTACGATTTACGACGCGGAGTGCACGAATTTATTACAGCCGTTGCATACGAAGTGCCAAAATTAAGCCGCATTTCTGTTTATCTAATAATAAAGCCGGTAAAATCTGTATTTGGCTTCGTCGTATAAACAATTACGAGAGTACAAGAAATTGCCGGCAACGAGTTGATTTTGTAAGAAAAATATGAGCACGAATTTGTGCTAATTTTATGTAATTTATGTTTTAATGGTATTTGTATACAATCATATGTGATGTATTGAATCCGATAATACTGATTAGTGATTTTGTATAATAATAAATTTTGATAAACATCAAGTTAAAAATTGCGATAGCAAAGCGTGGATTGAACCCGCACCTTTCTGTATTTCGTGCCAGATGCTTTGCCAGTTGAGCTCTGGAGTGTACATTACAGTAACATAGTGTAGGCGATGCTTTTATTGTGTCTAAGATTAAATAAACAAGAGGATAAAATGTTTAGACTACTTGAATGGACTCAGAAAATAGTATTATTTGCAGAATTAAATTCATTTTTATTTTTTTAGTAAAATAAAAGTACGTTAAACTTTCCCATAATAATTATTTAATGTACCGTCCAACTTTAATTAATTACAGTTCGTTTTCACATTCTTCATTCAGTATAACATTTTAACTTATTAAAACAATAAATTTAGATTTATGAACATTAATATTACGGTTAAATAAAAATTAACTTCGATAAAAAAATTAAATAAACTTTACTTTTTAATAAACCTGATTGACTGTCTAACTCACACACAATGTATAATCTAAGCCACTTAAATCGTTCTAGTTGGATAAAATTTTGCACAAACATTTCTCAGGCAATGTAGGCAAAAATTAAGTCAGGATTTTTGAAAACTCCTCTCCTGGTATATAGTAATATTTAAAATACGTTAATATTCTACAGTAATAGTGAGTTGCACTCGATCTCAACCTTGCCGTAATGTGCGAGCTGTCCTCATATTAATATTCAAGTTTCGTCGATCGATAAAAGCGAGACTTTAATCCGTGGGAATTTTAAATTATTGCTCTTACCTTATATACTTTATTCGCATTTCAATAACCTTATAAAAAAGTAAACGGTATACCACCTAAAAACATTAAAACAAAGTGAAATCGTGAGACTGTCGCGTTCATATCGCGAGTGGTATATTGTTTTATGATTAATAATTTTACTTAATATTGCATTATCAACTTTTTTATTTTTATTTTAATTCTTTGTACCTTTTCAACTATAACGTCGTAAATATAGACTAACTCTCATACTTTCTGTCTTTATTGGGTTGTCTGGAAGAAATGGCTAGTAAGCCTATAACACAATTAGATTAAAGATGTAAATATTATCATGTACGTTATGCTTGTGGTGGAAAATGAAGTATATGTAAATAAATAAACTCAATATTTATCGTAGAAAATAGCAATTGCTGGATGCCCTTGTTATGCTCGTCTCATTGAAATCTTAATTGTTTCAGGTAACAAAATTAACCGTAATTAGGTTTTGTAGTTTTTTTTCCTTACGTCTGTGATCGGCAATCTTCTGGGGATTATAATATTTTGCATGTCTTATACGATGATAACAGGATCAGAGACTTAATCACATTTGATTTAGTTCTGAGATATATTTGTTTATCTGTAAATAGATTGCAGTGTAATAGATTAATTTCCAGAATATTTTTTATTAGGAAAATAAGTCCTTGCTTAATTGTAAAAGCTTCACTATTTCTACAAATGGGTCGTTATACAATGGCCTTTTTTTCATTCTTGACAATTGTTCTAATTTCAAATATTCGTTCTCCAACATTTTCTTTTTAAATCAACTGCCAGCGCTAACATTTGTTTGGCGTTAACGAATTAAATAACACAATTCTCTCCGTATATACAATAGTAGTTATGTTGGTCCTTGCAGTGAAATTGACCTCGTGTCCTTCGTGTCACCTCCAGAAGTTCTCTGAAAAAGAAAAGATAAACGTGCGCGTTTATTACCGATGTAAACAAAACTAGAACGCTTTACGGCCGGAGACAAGATGATGAATAAACTAATGCCGCTAAGGCTCGAGCGTATCTCGAATTTTTTACTATAGTCTAGTTAAATCCAGTTCGTAAAAAATATTTAACAGATGTACGAAGATGTAACTCGCGAACGATAAAAGTAAAATGATTTTTTTATTTATAGTAAACTAGCGTCGTCTTCGCACGGGTGGACAAAGTTCTTGAATTCTTTTCAAATTTCATTTATGTTTTGTTTTTTTGTTGTATTACTTTTATATTTTAGTAAGGATCCCTAGTCTTTTCTAGCATTAAGGGTAAGCATAGGGTATATACCCTATGTTAATCAGCGTGAATGTAGCTATTCTATGATGAAAACATTTTTTAAATTGGCCCAGTAGTCTTTGAATTTATCCATTACAAACATACAAATCTTTTATTTTATAATATTAGTGTAGGTACTTAAAAATGGCAGACTTCTAGTGTACCAAGTTTTTTTCTAAAAGGGAATCGATTTAAAAAACATGTAATTTCGTTCTTCTTGAATGACATGCTTATTCTAGTTATTCTGATTTTAATACTTCAGTGTTCAACTGTAACGAGTTGTGACGTGGACATGCCGACAGACCGACAGATGCCGACAGTTCTGTCCGGCTGTCAGTGTTGCGTGCTAGTTTTATGCCAAATAAACACTTTTAAACTATAGAATTACTATAATACGTGAAAGCTTGATTATACTGCCAAAATTACGATTAATTTTTATTCTTGCAAGTTACAATTTTATTTATTATTATTTTATAAATACGAAAGTCTGCCACATATCCTGTGGATATTTAGATGTATGGTTTATTGCTCTTTCACGCAAAACTACTGTAGAGATTTTGATGAAACTTTACTGTAATATAGCTCTTACATCGGAATTACACAGGCTTCTATTAACATACCATGCGGGCGAAGCTGCAGGCGGAGGTTCATTAATTTTTAAAGTTATAATAATACTGTAACTCTTATAAAACTTACTTTCTTAGTCCGCTTATAATTATTTAAATTCACGTATTTTACTGTGGAGATCACTTCACATACGTTCGTGTCTAATTATTAGTTATTAATATGGTATAATTACACGAAACACGTACATCTTTTCGAGCAAATAATCTTATGTTAATTACGATTGGATAAAGCATACAATTATAATCTTATGTTGTGTAATTTGAGTTCGCTAGTTAGTGTTAGACAGCTAATACAGTAGGCACACCGCACGTTACTCAGATAAAAGGTGGACAATAATGACTACAAAATGAAAGGACCATCAGGCAAAAGAAGAACAAAGCAACGATGGGAAGGCGCCATCGTGCAGATAGTAGGAAGGAATTGGCTCGACCAAAGAAAGGACAGGGAAAAGTGGAAAGGGTTGGAGGAGGCTTATACCCGAAAGGGGTCCATACCCTAAATTAAATTAAATGTATTACATCATAATTTTGAACTAACATTAGACACTAAGAATGTCTATAAAACTTACTAACACCATTTGAAATGCAAAATTAAGGGTTATGGAATAATAAAAAAAGCTTAATAAATACAGTGTACAAACTTATTCTCAAGAATAAAATAATATTCTTGGTTTTCTTCTTTAGTTACACATTTGTTGTAAACTACTGTATATTTTTACATATATATAATAATTAAACATATACATACATGCATAGGTAATGATAAACAGTTTGGTGCTGTGACCACTGTAACTGACTGAAGTGGTAATCGTTGGAACCGTCGAGTGTGATGCGTTTATTTATTTATAATTGTATAACATCTTACATTACATATCGTCTTTATTTTCTAACAAGAATCTTACTTAATATAAGAACCATAAAACTATCGTAGCTCATAATATTAAGTTACAAAGAAAATTAAATGAATCTACTAAACAACTAAGAAAATGTTTTTCTTAAAACTAAACAGCCAAAAACTTAGCTCACCGATGACGTCACTCGGGCTTTCCTGCCTGACTCATCGATGCGGGGGTCTAGAGAAGCCTCAAAGTTACGTGTGTAGTAGGCGAGACGCTAGTAAGCTCGCTGGCAAACTCTTGTAATATAATTTACGATTTATCACCCCTGTATGCGGAACGAAGTGATGACGTCACGCTCTTGAATGAAAGTACAAGTGGCTAGATTCCATATTCTATATATATTTATACATGAAGTAAAAATATGTACCCTTTGAACGTAAATTACGCGGTCAGAGTTGTATGAAATTTCGCACACCTATAGGTTATTAGGAGTGCAGAATGCTAATATATATTTTTAATTATGGATTAAAAATACATTAAATCAATAACGAAAACATTACAAAAACACTTTCATGTATTCGATACACACGTTGATATACTCTTTTGTCTATTCCTAAAGTAAATTAATTATGGACGAATTGCGACCACTGGGCGAACACTAGTTACAATTGTTAGTTGGTTTTCTTTTATCAAAATATAGACCAATTTGAGAATGTTATGTCTGGGCTTCGATTACGAGGACCGTATTTGGCTGGCGTCATGTTTAGTTCTACCTATATACGTATTTGCTAGTGGAAAATGATTCGTATGGTAATATGAGAGTTATATATTGTTTTATTTTAATCGTTACAGTGACGCACGGACGCCTTATAAAGCATACGAGGACAGCTGTTAAAAATAAAACTGTCTTAAGGCGAACATAAAAAACGTAGATATACTTCGGTAATACGAAAATACCGAAATTGTGCTATTTCCTCAATCTTAACGAGAGGTTAAATCTAAAGGTCGATGGTTATTTTAATTCGTTTCTTGCTTAAATGTTACTTGAATATTGTATGATGTTCGCCTCTGGTGGCTGAGAATAAGTTGGTTGATTCATCCGCCCACATTGGGATGAAATAATCCCACGTAAAAATAACTGTTGGCTCGGTAGGCACGAGCGTACTTATGGTAGCGACACTTAGCACAATTTTGTAATAACTTGTAGAGGTAAACGAACTGTGGACATAGTTATAATATCTGGAAAAAATATGTGATACTGTTTTTAGTTGTAAATGTTTTTCGTATGTTAGAGTTACAAAAATATTCAAAATGATATTTACCTAAATTTAAAATTTGTTACCTTTGGAAACGTTAAAAGTTGATATTGGTTGACGTTCTTAGTTTACATTTCGTAATTTATTGTTTGAAATATAATCATAGGCTTAAACTTAAAATCAAAATCAAAATATACTTTACTCAAGTAGGCTTTCACAATCATTTTTTAATGAAGAAATTTTTAATGATGAAGCTATCACCGGTTCGGAAAGTAGATTCTACCAAGAAGAACCGGCAAAGAAATTAAAGAGAATAGAATATTATCTGGAAACAAAACGTAAGAAACTTAACTTTAAATTGCACACTTGATGCATCGCGTTGGTTCGTTTGAAAAAATATTTACAACTATAATGAGAAGTGAACAATCTCAGATGTTAATCTAGCAACGTACCTTGACAATTCTTTGTCTGTCGGTATGCAGACGTCAGCAATGACTGATATTTGTGCTACATGACTCATTTGGCTTGTGGACAAGCGGCTAAAAGCTGATCAATTAATCGTTTTATAGTCTATGCTAATATTATAGACTCATCTAATTATTACCACGATTACAAATGATATACGCATTAAATACTATTTATTTATGGGTCTCATTATTATAACAATAAAAAAATTATCTTTTAGATTTGTTTATATGAAAAGATTTAAAATCTCTTTTTTAACCGACTTTCAAAAAGGAGGTTCTCAATTTTTCGGGAACTTTGGTGGTAGATATCACGTAAAAGGTTTTATTTGACTTCGAATTACTTACTAGGTACCGACTTCAAAATGTTGTAGAAAATATTATTTCATTTGTGTCTATTAAATTACTTTTTGAAATCGGTCTTTTTTTTCGTAATAAGTTTTTATTCTTCTAATATATCATGAAAAATTATACCGAATGTATAATAGTAAGTTTTTTTTTGTATTCTAACAAATCATTTGCAGAAAATCAATGAATATATAGGAATAAATTTTGAAACGTCAAAGCAACAACAAGTCCGTGGAGACTTTAAGTCCTTACTTCTTTTCTTATATTATAAATTCGAAAGTACCTCTGTCTGTTACACAATCATGCCTAAACTACTGAAACGATTTAAATGAAATTTTGTACAGAGATAGTCTAGAGCCTTAGAAAGGACATAGGTTACAAACAATCCTTCGCAGACGAATACACGGTTACTATCGCGTTAATTATAGAAATTATTCGTTATTATTTCGCTGACACAGATGTATTAACTCTATGTGAGTAATATAGGAAAATAGTTCATTTAAGCTGCATTGCTGTTCGTTTCACTACAGAGTTTAATTAATTCTTATACATCTGTTGACGCAACAATGGCAATGATATTAATATTCAATAAATATTAAACAATTTACCGAGAATGTCACCTGCGTGAGACAGGCGTGCATAATACCGCGCTCAACGGACAGCCGCTGGCGCTGACGGTTGTCGCTGGTTTTGATAGCCTCTTCTGTACACATCGGTACTAATATAAACTGTACGAGGCGAGGTGGCCTAGTGGTTAAAACACCTCGATGTCTACCGATGATCGCGGGTTCAAACTCCGGCTAGCACCGCTGATTTTTCAAGTGCTAAATTTGTGTTCAAATTCATCTCGAGCTCGGCGGTGAAGGAAAACTGCATGTGCCGGGAGCAATTCAGACACATGTACATACGCCAACCCGCAGTGGAGCAGCGCGGTGGATTAAGCTCTAAACCTTCTCCTTAATAGGAGAGGAAGCCTTAGTCCAGCAGTAGGACACAGGCTGTTACTTTACTTACTTTTACTTTAAACTGTACATCATTGCTATTTCAAAATACGGTTAATTGAAATATGATATTAATACAAAAAACAAACAATTTCACTCTCAATGGGGGGTAAGACTGTTTTTTCTCTGATCCTTATTCGGGAAAACTTTAAACACGAGCACAAACACACAGACCATGACAAATATCTATTTGGCCTAAACAGATGTTTGTCGTGAATGGTGATTGAACCCGCTAACGATAGCGCGTTCAGTTGTAATGACGACTGCGCCAACCTATTGTTAAATGTTGCGTCACTAATTTTCACCTGCAGTTCCGCCTGCGTACGTTACGGCTTATTCAAGCAAAAATTAAAACAAAAAAAAAAATAGAAATAATAGCAATATTGAAATGATAATCATGTTAGATTCACTAGAAAAGATATACATACATGTACGAGTCATTATTGAGAAACTTATTGTCGGTTATACCTACTACCTATTTACAAAAAGTTTTGAAAATTATTAGTAACTAGTAAATATTGTGTGAATTCTGTACAATAAAATGTTAATTTCGATTAATTATGCACAAATTATTAACCAACTTGTTGTGAATTGAATAAAAATATACGACTATATGATAATAAAATATTTATTGTCCTTACAATTTAAACCAGTTATTCAATTGACTGCAGTTTTATTTTTAAATTAATCGACTTTTAAACTGAAGGTGAAAAAATAATCATACGTATAAATAAGTGTCTGTGATTCTGTAAAACCTATGATTTTTATTACTTTTTGTATAATTGTTTTTTGTGTAAGAGTCGAAAAGTAAATAGTAATATATAAATAATATGGTAATAATATTATATATTATACATAACGAAAAATTTAAAACCTTAAAAATGTAACCTTTATACTATAAATTATAAACTCGTGGGTCTGTAGACCGTAGTGTGTAATTTAATTGCGTTAAGGTAAATTCATGTCGAACGGAATTTTACGATATTTTAAACGGATACGCGAACGGAAGTAGTATTGATAAAAACGAAAATATATCAATATTGTCTGTATGTTCGTACGTTACAAGGTCGACACTGACAGCCGCCGTCGGCCGGTGTTAGTGGGCACGACAGGTACGCTCGTGTTTATATTTAATCAATTAGTTACTCTATATCGGTTACAGGTTTATGTTTCACTAGCGGCCCGTCCCGGCTTCGCACGGGTGGACACAGTTCTTGAAATCTTTTTAACTTTCATTTATGTTTTTTTGTTGTGTTTTTGTATTTTAGTAAGGATTCCTAATTTTTTCTAGCATTAGCCTGTGTTACTCAGCGTGAATGTAGCTTTTCAATAATGGAGCAATCTATGAAATCGGCCCAGTAGTTTATGATTTCTTTTTGATCTTTTGTATTTTAGTAAGGATCCCTAATTTTTTCTAGCATTAGCCTGTGTTACTCAGCGTGAATGTAGCTTTTCAATGATGGAACAATCTTTAAAATCAGCCCAGTAGTTTTGAGTTTATTCATTACAAACATACAGAAAATACAAAACTTTCCTCTTTATAATATTAGTGTAGGTGATATTAGTCTTTACACGTAATAAAATAAGCTCTGTCATTTGACTTGCATGAAACGCTGATAACAATATTTAATATATTCGAATTAATTTCGTCTAAAATTGTTTTATTTATGTATTAAATATTTTCTAATAAGATATATTGTAATGCATTATAATATTAAGACATATTTCAGTTTATCCACGTTTTACCGAAAAATCAAAAGTGAGAGAAAGGCATTCAAAGATTTTTGATAGCAAATAAGTTGTGTTTTTTTTAATTAAAATTACACATATTTTTAAAAATTTAATTAAAAGTAGCGATTTTTTTTATTTATAAAAATTACATAATCGTAACTGTTATACATTAATTCTGACATTATAATCGCTTTTCTTAACAGGTATTCAACGTTTAAATTGAAGTCTACGCTCTAACGAATGTTACGTAAATTGAAGCTATTCATAGAAATAAATGAAACATTATGTTTCTAGGAAACTATTATATGCCTTACTACAAACTTGTAACAAGTACCCGCTTACTCTAAACACTCATTTGCGGTATTTGCAAATAAACAACTCAATAAAAGGATTTTAGGTACAGTCGACCATAAAATGTTGTGTAATAAATTTGGAAATTCTGGAATTTTTATCTGTACTAATATTATAAAGCTGAAGAGTTTGTTTGTTTCAAGTCTCTAATCTCAGGAACTAATGGTTCGAAATGAAATTTTGTTTACGTGTTAAATAGTTTATTTATTGAGGCAGGCTAGAGGCTATATTACATCACGCTACGACTCATAAGATCTATGTTATTCTGACGTATAAACTACGTTACTGTAAAGTTTCATCAAAATCTATTAGGCTTAGCGTGAGACAGAAACAGACGTCACTCAAAAATTTCACATTTAAATATTAGTAGGATTCATTTATCACATTCATCCCTCCATTCAATGTTTGCGAACGTATTTGACCTCTAATACTTTTTGACCCTTCAATACTTTATGACCTCTAACTTAATATGAGTTGGAGTCGTATATTAGTAGTCGTTTATCAATGTTCGCGTCCGACTGTACGGAACAACAATCATTCGATTCACGCAGAAAACTCATCGGCTTCCTTATTAAGCGAATACACAATTGTGACGGCGACGGAAATAATAAAATACTAGTTCTACAGCCTCAACTCTTTGTTTGAGTCTAGATAATAATGTATGCATAGAAACCACGATATGCATATTCTATCGTGTTTTTGATACGATATTTTTATAGGCGAGAATAACACTTATAATTTTGCTCTCATACTTTCATAGAGATTTACATAAGTCTTTTGTCATTGCTTTGCACATGATAGAATTTACAGTTTTGTGTCAGTGCCTTTATTTTTAACAGCCACAGTTTTCTTGAGGCTTTCTAGTTTATTATTAGCAGGTTACAGATGGCTTTATTTAGGTTTTTGCTATTACATTACATGAGAAAAGCTTATAGGGTACTTAGTTATTTAGTATAAGAGGATTCCATTAAGTCACTTACGAAATTAAAAATCCACAGTAATATTATAAATAATGTAAAAGTAGCGTTGTCTGTCTGTTTGTTTGTTTGTTACGTTTTCTCATCTTAACCTTGAATAATTATAATGGATTTTGAACCGTGGAATAGGACATGGGGTAGATTTTGTTGTGAAAATAAAATTTTATGGAGCGAAGTAGAGGATGAAAGTTTGTCTAGAGAAGCTCTCATTTTTTTTAATAAAAAGGAAATTGAAAATAATTTTATTAATAATATTCTAATTTTACACAAAGTCGTGTGGATGCGTGTTCTTTATGAACTGTTTTTGCTAATGAAATAAATTAATAATACAATAAATTACAATATTATTGCGGACATGTAGCGGTGTATTTTCATACAATCACTTTACTGTGCGGCGTGGGTAAAAATTTAATAGTAAGACCGTTAGCGATTATAAGGTATGTAATTTATTATGCGATGCAATAT
The DNA here is from genome assembly GCA_037950945.1 of Hypolimnas misippus. Classification (NCBI taxonomy): domain Eukaryota; kingdom Metazoa; phylum Arthropoda; class Insecta; order Lepidoptera; family Nymphalidae; genus Hypolimnas; species Hypolimnas misippus. The sequence goes on from JBBEEQ010000014.1 coordinate 8,528,359, forward strand.
TTTATTATAGATACGTTAGTACTATTTGACGTTAAAAAAGTAAAGTAAAAGTAAAGTAACAGCCGGTATAAGTCCCACTGCTGGGCTAAGGCCTCCTCTCCTATGAAGGAGAAGGTTTAGAGCTTAATCCACAACGCTGCTCCACTGCGGGTTGGCGGACATACATGTGTCAGAATTTCTCCCGACACGTGCAGATTTCCTCACGATTGATGAATTTGAACACAAATTTGGCACTTGAAAAATCGACGATCGATCGACGTGTTCTAACCGCTAGGCCACATCCGCTCAACGTTACTAAGCCGATGACGTTAAAAATCTGTACCTATTTCCAACTTAGACAAGCTCGTGAAATCTTGTTGGCGCAAAGGTACTCTCACCTATCATACTCAGTCGCTAGCTGGTCTAGCAACCAGCGTTGTCCAAAGTTGTTGACATTCTGGGTGCCTAAATGCATGAACTTTTAACATATCTATAGTGACGACAATTTGACGCCGTGGTATTGGCCATACGGAGTATACCTTTATTTGGGTCCTTGTGTTTGTGTTGTGTATGTCTCTGGACCACTGACACAGTATCATGAGATTCTATGGGGGCTGTTGAGTGTGGAGTATTTATTATTATTATTATATTACATTTACATATCAATAGTTATATAATTATCATTATTGCAATCAAGAACGAGAAAAACTTATTAAGGCAATATTTATTTCTGCGAGCAAATGTAAAGAAAAACATAAGAAAATGAGGTCGTGTCGCAAGTCTCTCACGCGTAGAAAGTTGCGATTGTTTGCGGTTCGGGGTTCATTTCCGACACTCTCCTTTAAGGACAATTTGTGTGATTTTCATCGTAATTGTGCAATTTAGAACGAAAGTGTAAAGAATAACAATAAACGGTATTTTTTATGAGCAAAAAGTAATGATGCGATCTTTAGGTCTGTTCGTGTGTGTGTATGGGTGTGTAACTCCTATATGGGTGGATCGATTTTGATAAATATTTTTGTGCGTATTTGAATTGGATATCTTGGTTAAGGTTTAGGTGGTGCTGAATTAGGCAGTAAGTAAAGTCGAATTTACTATTTTTATATACGCTTACAATTCAGTTCAGTCATATTAATTTTTTAGAAGATAATAAATCACCATTAAGTGCAGTGAAGCTTCTAAACGAGTAGGTACAAGATCTCTCTCTCTCTCTCTCTCTCTCTGTTATACTTTGTCAAGTAAATTTCAAGGAATTTGAAGTACCTAGAAGTCAATTACCGCATATCATATCAGAACCACTCGTCTAGGTACCATATAACTATACACTGTGATCTCACACTATCTAAGTTTTACGGGGTCAGCCGGGTGAACGGCCGGAGCCTTTAGACCAACAGTCCACTGGAGACAGCAGCTTTAACACGTCTAATCCTAGACTCGCAATTTATTCTAATTACAGTCTAGTGCTAACGAGATAAACGCATTTAGAATATGCGAGAGCGAGCGAGCGGGATATAACGGGATAGCATGCAGTATCCGCTTCGTTCTTCGTATGTCTTGGAAGGTTAGTCTTAGCAGACTCGGGAACGGCCGGAATGGCACGCGAACGATCCTTGACACGCTAACACCGCGTCTCCGCTCGCTCTCAGCGTTGCACTTACAAAGTAACTGCGGTGGAAAAGACGAAGAACTGAAATGATTTAACCGCGTCCTATTTATGTCGTGTAAAGACGTTTGTCGAGTTACCTTTGCGAAATCGACGTGTAGTAAAAATTACTGAAAGAATATTATGATAAATTTAATTGCATTTTATTATATTAATAAGGTTTTTGTCAAAAAATGTAAACTTTATGTACGTTTTGGATTATGATATCTAAAACTAAAATTGGTCTTTATCGAGTTGATCATAACTAGCTGCACCTCGTGGTTTCACTCACGTTTAGAGTTACTGCTTCGTTCCTATGGGCAGTAGTGTCACCTAATATAGTCTATAATCTTTATCAATTAACGTGCTATCTAACGCAGATAGAATTTTTCAAATCGGATCACTTGTTTCAGTGATTGTGACCTCCACATACTTAGAAACAAATTTTAGCTCATTATAATATAAGTATAGATTTGTACTTATAGAATAGATTTGGCATATAAGAATCCCTAAAGAATATAAATTAGGTCAATGAAATATTTGAACCGGTGTTTTAGGACATGTAGAATTAAATGGTTGAACTAATTTCTAAGACTCTTGACATGCCGCTGATGTCGACCTGGATGGCGCGCCAGGTATTCTCAGCACGCTGACGTCCTCCTGACGTCTACAAAACAATAAATTATTTGAACATCAAATAGAAATATAGTATGGAGTCTCGCTTCAAAATTAGACATGGAAATAGACCTTTATTTATAGAAGTTTACGTTAATTTTGAAACAATTTTATGGTGTATCTAACGGGATTTTCAATCGTTAAATCGTTCGAATGCCATCTTTTTAATTTCTAAAATGATTTACGTACTTTCATAAAAAAATGTAACCCCCTACTTAATCTCCATCTTTTCGAAACTCCAGTCCTAGAATCAAGTATCTATTTTGACCAACCACTTTGGGGTGTGTTTTGTCTTTAATAAAATCAGTTTTACTTTTTTTGCGAGTTGATTTAGTATACTTATTTATTTAGCAACGCTATACATTTTAATATTGATTTCTGTTTCTGACTAAAACGAAACAAAATAACTATCACAACGAAAAGCCATTGGCCAACCGAATGAATTGAATTGAATCAACAATCAAAATGTATCGCAGTACTATAGCTTTAGCTCCCTGTATTAACCATCTTGGTCTGGAAATGATTATATTATAAATAGTACCTTAAGTAATACTTATTTAAATTAGAAATTCAGCGCTTCAGCTCTGTTATACGGGTCGAAACCGTTAGAAAAGATAAAAATATAAAAAAAATTGCAGCAGCATTGCATTTCGTGTACGTCGGTTTAATGTGTATGAAACTACGGGCCGCGGTAAACTAGCACTCTGCCAAGTTGCCATTGTCTCGCTTGGGAGCGAGGCTCACAATGCACTCGAAAAAACTTTGTATTCACACTTACCGCTGGTACACGTACGACACGGACTAATTTCGCGTTATCTCGACATATCTATCTTGAGACGTTTGTATAACTTTCTAACAAAAAACGTTGTGGGTTTATAATTGGACGCTGATAAGCAATACTATGTCAAGCCACACGGATTCCATTTTGAGAAAATGGCGTCTAATGATATCAAACTTGTTCTTAATTACTTTGTTTGAAGACGTATACCCATCTTTTCTTTTCTATTTTGATAAAAGGTATAATGATTTAAATGCAAAATGCTATAATAAAGTTTTATGTAATAATAAGTTTTTCAAATATATATTAGATTATTGCATATTGCAAAATTTTGAACACTTTAATATTCAAAATGATCAATAAAGAAACTTTTTTTTCGTACTTATTTACTTTAGATGTCTTTAAAAATATTTGAATTATGTTAACTACATGACGAATTATCAAAATACATCAATATCCCCGGATTAGACTTTACGTGGGTTGACACATTATTGTTTATCAGCATCCAATTAAAACAATGCAGAGATAGTGATCTTTATCGAACGATGGTTTATTTTCATTGCGGAGAGAGAAATGTTTGTTCGTGATAAACAACACAACACGAGAGATATTTTAAGACGACATTGCAACGGAGACGTTTAAATTAGTGTAAAATTAGCTGAACAAATTTTGATATTAGGCTTTTACTTGTATCACATATATAAACATCAAACTTTATGGGATTATAGGAAGACAAGGAAGTCTTATTATACAACTAAAAACTGCAATACGCTGACGCTACAGTGTTTTTAAAATTGATTCGTCATTTAATTATTTTTCGTAATTGTTTTTTAATTTTTAATGTTGTCCTGTTCAATTATTACGTCTCAAATAACAATTTAGAAACTACTAAATCCATTCGTGTCACGTTTCATGATGATAAGATGTTGACAAATCACTTTTTGATATTCATGCTACTAATTATAGTCTTAAAGTAAACATTTTCCATTCGACCTCAACAATATCGTAACTACAGTGGAATATTTCGTAACGTTATATTAAAATTCCCGTATACAATTAAAATAAAGAAAAATGTGCACTACATTTTTGCGCCATTAATGAGTTCCTTTTTTGTTATTTCAGCGGCTATTTTTTATATTTTTCTAAAACATATGTTCAGGGCCGGATTTAGGGGAGCTACAGACCACCCGCCCCTCTAAAAGTGAGGAGACCTTACAATAGAGATTTTTTAAAAAAAGAAAGTGTCTAAATTGCGTATTATTTTAATTTTCTTTCACATCATTCCGGGTTGAAATTCAAACATCGATACATCAAAAAGTCAAAATCAGAAAATTTCCATTAAAATTAAAAATATATATTAAATTTTATTCGACAAATAATTAGGGTACTCTTTTAGTGCCTTAGGGCCTCTAGACCTCCAAGTCCGGTCCTGGATATGCGTCATTACTAGCTGTCCGTAGCGCACATCGCCACGGGGCAGATTCCTCCGACGCGACATTAAAACTGAAATTATATTATTGTATGCCGTGAGCTTTATGCACACTGCATCCATATTTTTTCAGGACATTTTTTAATTTTGTATAGAAATGTAGTTCATTTGCTTTTTTTTTTAATTTCGTGATTTTTTTTTCTTTCTATATAACAAGTGTCTTTTACTAGAACGCCCATATTCGTTATAAGTATTCGTTTTCGAAATGATAGTGTTTTTTTATGCAATCAATATAAAATGAGTGCTACGTATTTATAAAAAAAAATATACGTCGTTTTGCTTAAAATTTTATTCACTTCGTTTTTGTACTAAAGGCCGTTTTATTATTACGATTAAAACTAACAAAGTATACTCTTATACATAGAAAACAGTTTCAATAACAGACATCTCATTTTTGTATTTCATTGAAAACATATTCAATAGTACAAATTGTGCTTGATTAATATAGTTTTTTAATTAATGTAGTATTTTTTGAAACTTACCCATATAATCTTATTATTACAACCAGAACGTGGACAGGTGGTCGAAGTTAGCCATATATTATGTACAGACCGATCGATGATCACTTCGAGGTTAGATATCAGCTCAACGGACATGTCTTGTCTTGTGAAATATGAATTGTTAAAATTAATTATTGATTTCTTTTAACATATGTTACGCTATGCTGTCTTCGATTGTTTATAAACAAGCCTTTTCCTTGGATTTACTCCGTGTTGATTTTGTATTTATAAATATTCCTGGAAATGTTTAAGAGTGATAATGCAAATTAAATCAAACGTAGAAACCTCGAAAGATTATGCAGGTTTACAGACAAATACAGATTATTACCAACTAGCAAGTCTGGACTTTGTAAATTATGTGATTTGTGAATTATCCAATATTCCTTACATAATATTCATTATGTGTCTCAAAACAAAACGCCCAACTTATCAATTAATAAACAGAGCTCAGCTTCATCTACAGGTCTTTTGATACGTTTCAATAGAAACAGTACCCAACACCATTGAAAAAAGCATCGATTATATTAACATTTATTTTTAATTTCATCACGATTATTAAAAATCAAGGTCCAGACGCGAAAACTGGCACAAGGCGATTGTTAGTATCGCTAGATGTAGTTATTGTTAACGATTCGAATTCGATTTTTTCTTCTCTCTTCCATTACGTGCGATCACATCGTAATTTATGCTAATTAAAATTGTCCGGTCGTAAACCTTTGGGATTGCGTAATATAAATACATGTTTGTAGTCATTTTTTTATAATTAAGTGTTTCAAAACAGTTGTTTTTTTTTTAGACACGTTGCGTCATTATTTTCCATTGAAATTTTGTTTTTAAAATATCATCGTTATATTACGTTATTTAAAATGTCGTGCAAAAAACAATTCGAATAATTCGATTGTTTATTCGAATAACTGTCGCTATCGCCGTCAATTGTGTTATAGCGAGACACAGCGATCGAACGCCGACGTGATATAATGTGGTGCGACAGCTTTGAATATTACGTCAACTCGAATGAAAACAATCGAATCTAAAAAAATAATGAAAGGAAAGTGTTATTGTTCTGATTTTTTAATGTAAGTAATTCAGATAAAATTTTAATTGAATAATACGTCTGTGAGATAACGAATTACTTTTTACATTTATTCGTAATCGAAGTCGATCTAAGTACATCGATATTCGCACGCTAATCAGTAATAGATTTATTTAGATTTATTCGATTGCTATATTATTTGCTTCGCGTATCCAAATATATTATAGAAAACTACTTAAGTTTTAAGTAGGTATATACTCGTAACAAAACAATTCCAAATTGCAATTTCATTTTTAAAATAAATTCATTAATTCTCTCTTTTGTCAGTCAAGTATTATGCATTTAATAAGATCTATAAATTGCAAGTACCATATTCACGTAATGACCTAACTGTAATATTTTTGTTATTTTCCTCGTATGCTTACTATCTCCATCGCTAAGGTTATATAGTAACCACAATTGTCGTATAATTATAACCATTGATATAAGTAATTAAGAATAATAAAAGAATAATAATAATACGTGTAGTAACTGGTAGTATTTGTATTATTATAATCTAAGTATATTAGAATATATTATATTCAAAATATTTAATTCATATTTATGTAGAATTTTTTTCCTTGTTGTCCTGACTGAACATTTTATTAAAATCGATTCTTTTCTTAATGTCACGAATTCTTTAAGACAATGAAAATTAACAGTTAAATTTCAAAAGCGGAAACGGTAGTAGTAAAGACTATTATCTACTTAATTGTATAATGTTATATTTTCTGTATAAAATATTATTTGTAATGTATCGATAATAATTAATGCCATATGTGATAATAAAGTTCTGCCCCCGACTGTGACGTACGTACAGACGACATGTGGTTATCTTTACTTTTGTACAAGTTTAAATGTACCTTTTTTACATCTCGTGTCTCACGGTTAGTAGAGTAGCAATGTTTGTAGATTTCTGGGTAAATTTTCGACGTAGATGAAAATTAATCGTTTATATTATCATCAGACGGGATTTTCCACCTATTTGACAAGAATTACATATAAAGTTGGTTCCTACGTTGAAATTGTATACAATAATATATTAAACGAGTATCCTCGAGAATCTTCTTATAAGAAATCGAATTAAAAAAACATTTTGCATAAGGCACATACAAAAATATCGGTTGGATTGTGTAATTCCCTTTTTCTTGGTAGTCAGTCAAATTTTATACAATATTATATTTAAAATAAAATGACTGATTGCTAGCAGAGATGCGTATGTAAGATACGTGCCTCTAAAAGCGACCCCCGATATTTGATTGATGATGTTTTCGCCACGTTGAACCGCGGTTCAACCGTTAGATACATCTAGAAAGCGATGTAGCAACGTATTAAAATTTAACTAGATATTAATTCTGGTATTTCTCGTTCCATTTAGTACGTATTTTAATTTATTTTAAAGGTTATAATTTGCTTAAACGCTGTCGTCAGAATGTTAACGTATCACAGATGTTTTTTTACGTATAATTTTATATTTAAAACCTTTAAACTTTATCAATGATGTTCAATGATGTACTTTTTGTATAACTAAATACTGGTTTTCTATTGGCTATTACTTTTACACATTTTTTCGTTTATTGGTTGTTTGAGTATCTTCGAAGCTTGATTTACCATAGCGCAATATTGAGTTGGTCGCTGGCGTATATATCTACAATTTTCGATCCAAGTTTCCTTCTGATATTTGCGCTTAGTATTACATGTGCTTGATACCTCTGATTAAGATCAACGCTTTCCATCGACTGGCATATATCATCTTACATGATACTAATCCAGCCAATAAGTGAGAAGGTAATGAAAATATATAATTTTAAATGTAACTATTTACCTAATATATTATTTACTGTACCAACTCAATATAAAAACTTACAATTATATAAATGATCCAAAGGGTCATAATTATCAGGTGAGTAGTTTTTGAATTTTAAATTAGTCGCACATTTAAGGGGGGATTACAGGATTTTTCTTATTTTTCTGAAGTCTATTAAAAACGTTTCGATCGAAGAATTTATTTGAAATCGTCGTTTCGTTTCAAATAAAAACAAAATACCGCGATCATGCCTTTACATTATGCGCGACGTGTCATTCGATTTGTAACAGAGTTAGCGACAGAGTACTTTGACCTCCATTATTGCATTGCAACATTTCTTGTCGCACGTCCCGGCCCGCCGGGCTCCGAACCGACGACCGGACCGGACCGTTAATCCTCTGTACCGTACTGTGCTGTTGGAGAAAACTTGCTTTCGTAGATAAGACTTTAATGACTTATCTCGAAATGTTCTGGGAGATAAGATGAATTGCATTACGACTGGTTTTTTTTATTTGTGTAGATTGTAATCTTTGATGTGTTCAACGTTCTATTATTCTTGTGAACGAATGTCTGATCAAAATTGTTGCTTAAACCTTAATTAATTTCGTTTTGTATTTAATCTATATAATGCTGTGCGTTGATCTCGCAAGGACTCGAAATGGCGCCCGTTTGAATTATTTTTATTTCTTCGCTGAAGTGATGTAGAAAATCAAAAGATAATTAGAAAAAAACTCAAAGAAGTCGAAAAACATAGAAATTTGTAATTTATGTACAAAGTTCTCCCGGTCTTCTAATAAATAGTACGAACTGTCTGATGTTAATCTTTGAAGTTAAGTGGCAATTACAAAAAAAAATCAAATACCAAATATACTTTAAAGCACTATATCATTCAAGAACCCATTAAGTATGATATATAAGTATTACTTATACTTACACGTAGGGTTTTTATCACTAAAATTGTTATTTTTGACCTATGCTGTGATCGTTTTCATATTGAAACCAATAATTTCTTGAATTGCAAAATGCTATAGCTAAATGGTTACAGTGAGATCTAAAACAGAACTACTGTTGTCTCTTGAAAGCTTGGAGGTATGAATTGTAATATGCTATTTTTTTGTTTTAATTCTAAAGCTTAAAACCTGTCGACGCAATATTTTTATTTGTTTTTAATAGTATGATTACTTTTTTATTTTGTTTTCCTTTATTTCTTTATTCGCGATTTTATAAAACATGACATGGTCGATACGTATTTTAAAGGATGACCAGTTAATTTTTTTTATGTCAAGAATTCGAAATAAAGGTAAAATCTTGTTTTTTTTTTAATTTATAGTGATCTTGATTTTTACAATGATCATTCCTACAAATACTAAATGCGGTATTTTAATATTTTAGTAAGTTTGGAAGCATGTACATGATAAAAGCGAAGAGTGTTCTCTTACTTATTAAGATTTAGTTGTTGTTAATAATGTTTTGTTGCTAGATGACATTTTATGCTTATAAAATATATTTTATTTTGTATGCCGTTATCAAGAAAGTTCATAAATTTTTATCATATCACGTATCGATAACCCGTCCGATAACAGCCGACGCGATTATTAATTACGTCATGTTTGTTTATATTTTCCATTTATATACTTGTCCATGTAAACATTATGTAATGATCCGGTTGAGATTTTATTGTAGTTTGAATATTCGTATCGTTATTTGTTTTGATACTCACAAGGAAGTGTTAAAGTCTTATGTTTCTCGTTTAATCAGGAACCAAAGTAAAATAATTTATTTATTTAAAAACTGTATATTATAATAATAAAAAATTAAGAAAAAAAATTAATGAACAAAGTCACGAATAAAATCTAAAGAAATACATTCATGCAGTGCACTTGTCATATAATTTTTAAATCCTATAATGTTCTTTAATATCAAATTATAACTATATTATACAAGTACAGTTATTATAAGGACAAATATGGAAACACCATGTAACATAAATACTCTCGTTTAAATATACGATTCATTAGAGTTTATTATTTTTTTTTAATTTTAATGCATGTATCCATTGAAATAAAAATATTTTTTTTGACTTTATCTGCAATTATAGATGAAAAACATTAAAAACGCTAACTATTATAATAATAACATTCGTATTTTCCGGGTTTTTCAACAGGTTATTTATTTTGGGTTTTTCTATAATACGAATATGAACTAATTGGAGTTCTAATTACATGAGTTACAAATATTTTCCAAGAATAGACGTAACGATAAGTAGTACAATAAAATATATCACAAAAGTCCATACACGATCCTAATTATTTAAATTGACTTCCGGTAAATAATATCAAGTAAATACTCGAAGGGCGACTTCTAACAGATAATGATTATGGATATAATTATACAACACGAACTAATTTATTAATCCTGTAATTTTAGAAAATTATATTATTTATTACAGATATTATTGATACAGAAAATTAATATTATCATGTGGATAAATTGGGCGTGGGTGTTTGTACTTGCGTTCTATGTTTTCCGGACCCATGACACAATCGAAAAGCCTTAGGTTATTAAATAAAACATTAAGTCAAGTGTTAACCAATTGCATGTCGTTTCAGGACGTGTGGTGGTCATCAGCCGGGGCGGGTTGCTGCGCGCCCGCCGAGCCGAGTCGCGCGTGCGATGCGGAGCGGTCGCCGCCCGCGCCCCCGCCCGCTCTGCCCTGCGCCAAGCCCTGCTGCGCCAGCGAGAACACGTCAGTATACAGTAAAGGTTCGTTATTATATACATTGTCGTTTAACGTGGCATTAAATTAATAAACTATCCTTGAAAATGTGAATGATGTATCGTTATTATTATGTGCCGGATATCCGTATCCGAGAGAAAAGAACATTCGTGTATCCGTATGAGTTACTTTTTTGACGGATCTTTTACCTTATTAATTTTCAATAAATGGATGAAATTTTATTTATACTTATGCCTAGTGTCATACTTAACTTATAACAAAAAAAAGAAAGACGTGCGCAAAGAAATTCGTGACATGTCTTGCCTATCACGCAGTGTCAAGGTTGGTAGTAAGTTTTTAAGTAAGAAAGTTAAGTTTCATAACCGTATCCGCGGATCTTGACACATATTGTGGATACACATATTTAATGATCCGGCACATCACTACTTGATATGAATTCTTCGCATTAGAAGAATATATCTGTTATAGGGTTCTTAAAGTAATAGTCCGATTAAAGATTATTATGAAGTACAATTATACACTAAAGATATATATAACGTTTACGAACGTTTAGATAAAGCAAAAAATGAAAAGACATTTTGTATGACATTTTGTATTTGTATACATACATAGGCTTGCTAACATTTCTTATAAACGTTATTGTCTATTGATTATGTGCTTATGTAATATGTTGCCACTGTACATACGGTACAATTATTTAGAAATTTATTGGGTACTGAGTATAAATCGAAGTTGAGGCGGCATGTATTTTTTTTAATTGAAGCATCCCTTTGTTTCTATAAATATTGAATTTTATTTCTTATTAATAAGATAATAAATTTTTTTGTAAAAAATTATAAGCCGAAATGTTACAAAGAATTTTATAAAGAGTGATTGTGGCTATATTATAGCGAATAGTCAAAATAAATATGACTTGCTTAATTTATACTATTTTTTTAACCGTCAACGATATAACAAGAATACATTAATATTAATTTTTAATAACTCTATGTATATATTAAAAATTTTATATTAACCGAAAATTTGTTTCTATTCACTTAAAAGTCCTCAAACGTTCAATGGTAGAAGGTCGGTTGTCGACTCGCACGGTCGCTAGTTCGACCGTGATCCCGTTTTATATCGAATGCAAGGTTTATATTCAATTTGAGGATAAAAGAAGGTATTAATGATTCTTAAAACGATACTAGGAAAATTTGTTATTTACTACACTATAAATGTTTTCACTTTACTAGTTTTATAATGTTTTATGCTTTCGCCATTTTTTTGACTAACTTCAAAAAAATGGTTCTCTATTCGTGGTGTTTTTACCTCAAAACTCCGTTATTTATTAACCGATTTTTTTTTAACTCCTTCATAAAATTTTGCCTTTGAAGCCGCTTTTCTTTTTGACTAAAACTTTAAATATTTTCTCTTACAGCTTATATATTTACATTCAATTTAATACTCAAACGCTTATAATAATAATTAAACACAATATTCAATCATATAATATACGACCAAACTAAATATTAATTGCACTACAAATAGGTTCATACATTGTAGCAATTGTACTAATAATATCTCATCACACCGCTTGCTTCGTCATATCACATGCTTTATGTAAAAAAAGTCCGTTGATATCTACAGATATTTGTACATCACGCTTTTTCATATTTCACAAACGATTGTCTGTAGATATGAGCGGACTTCGCAACGTCTGCCACGTTAAATGTCTGTAGATATTAACGGACCTTCGCTTACCATACCATTGTTAATGTCTTTATAACTTACGATGTTAACCAATGACTATATAACTATAGATATGTTACGTTAATACTGTTCGTTAAAAATCTGTATCCATCCAACTTTGACAAGCTCGTTAATTGCCGCGTTGGCCCAAAGATCTTGCCTGCCATACTCAGTCGCTAGCAGGTTGCTACGCAACGTCGTCCAAAGTTATCGGCAATTTGGGTGCCATTTATGACCTTATAACGTATCTATAGTTACGTAATATCAATGATGTTAAAATATAATTTATTAATCGTTTATATTTTTATGATATAAAGTCGTATTTTAGTTTCCAACGTAGTTTTTGTGTTTTTATTAATGTTTAATAACTTTATCATACATGTTCATATATGGCTTGACACCCGCTGCTTTATGTCGCAATAATTTAAACATTTAACCGATACACCAAAACGTCGTACCAGCGGGTTATATTTGTGGTACCTTTAAAATAAAATAGGTCTTTATTATTTTACTTATTGTCGTATAATTTATTCTTTCAAAGGATTTCTCGTATCGATATTAGATCCGTCTTCTAGCCTCGGCTCTCATTACATCTTGATGGACATAATTATATTCTTTAATAAAGACAAGAATATACAGTAAATTTCCATAAAAATTGTTACATTATCACTTTTTCGTTTACAAAAAATGAACTGTACTCCATTGTTAGCTCTATTTTATAATATAAATCGAGAGAGATATTGAAAAATAAATAAAAATAAGTTATCAAACCGACATTCACTCGATTCAATTATTTGTTTGCTTTATTTGTTTTTGCAGAGCAATTTAGTTGGCTTTTAGTTATTGTTGAAAACCAAACATTGGTTAATAATAAAATATTCAATTTATCTACGTTTTTACCAGTAGAATGAGGAAATATAAAGCTCTACGCAGACGGGAAACAATTTTCGGGGTACTTTTTTGTTCGTTGAAAAGTCGAAATGGAACGCATAATGATGTACAAAACTAATATTGCCGCGGAGAGAGTCCTTCGTCTGCGCAGAGTGCTTAGTGCGAGTTTTCCTAACTATTCAATGGCGGTAAAGTAAACGCAGATTTGTATGGTATTGAATCAGCGCCATCTAGTGTTGACAAAGATAAATAAAATTAGTATGTACAGCGAGTGCAAGCGATTGGTGGATTCTTATATTTTGTGAGTGCAAGCAGCAATTTTGAATACGTCGAATATAGGGTTGCCAGATACAAGTTCATAATTTTTGGGATAATTCTACTACTTAATTATTATACAAAATGAAGTAACCAAAAAATATTACCAATGTTTTTTACCTTCAAAAGATAGTATAAATTATGTATTTAAGTGAAAATGGTCAAAAAAAGGTTTAAAAAAATCCGAGACTGTATAATCTAGTTCTTGGACAAGACGCGAAAGCCGGCTATTTGATAACCCTATTCGAATAGTTAACGTTGGTAATTTTACGTCAAACTTCATCCAGTATTCATTGAAAAACTTGCACTAGCGGGACAGGCCTGCGCAGAAGAGAAATTTTGTCCACTAGACTTTTCTCCATCACAAAATAATACTGTAGTTCGAGTTTTTACGTTTTACTTTAGTCTTTCGTGTGTGTTATGCGATATAGTCCCAAACGTTCTATTATGGACTAGAAAGTACCCGCAACATAGTTCTTCGACTAAACAGACTTTAAAAGTTTGTAACAATAAATGAACTTAAATGTTCTAAAATAACGAGATTAAAGTGTCTTTTTAAACCGTTTAAAACAGAAAAACTATAATACGTCCGTTATCGGTTACAGATAAGCTACCATTTACCCCAATCGAGCAGATAAGGGTACCGTTATGTGAGGGTTAATGACAACGAGTTCTGGTTAAACAGTTAACATACACTGTTAGTAACATATATTTTTGAAATATTTGACTTAACCAGCAGGGCAAGGACAGAAATAGAGGTAAATTTGACTTAACCGGCTTATTTATTTATTATATAGAAAGCCAACATAATACACAATGATCTTTGAATTCTTATAATTAAAAATGTTATTATATAATATATGTACAAAGTACATTACAATTATAGGCTAACTCAGCATGCAATTAAAAATGTAACAAATTTTGATCACTCCCTACTTATAAATTCGTTTGTTTTTATCTAAAATAATAATATGAAAGTTTGTAATACTAGAAAAAAAGTATTTACAAATCTATATTATTAAAATAAAGTCGGGTTAGTTACATCATACACGGCTGTACCAATTTATATGATATTTGATTTGTTTTATTTAGCTCCCAATAGCAAAATAACTAAAGGAATTATTCACAAAAAAGTTGCGGAGAAAATTCATATTGTATGGAACGATCAATAAGTTAACATAACATTTATTGATTCTGAGGTGGTACGAAGTTAGCTGTGTCGGCTAGTATACTATAATATAGTTTTTTTTTAATTTATAAATACTATAAAATATAATTTAACACTGTAAATAAATTAAATACTAATAAGTTACAAATTTTATTAATATAGCTTAATAAAATTTATGTACAATACTCAATGTAAGACAACAAATACTGAGGCATTCCATTCAGTCGATATTATTGTAAACAAATAAATATCAACAGTTAGCATTACGTTCCCACCGGCACTGCGGACTGCGCGTACGCATTTTTTTATTATTACAAACTAAATAATACGGGGAATTCGGGATTTATGCGACCCTTAGCTACCTGGTGCCCCCTCCTTACCCCGAGCGCACCCCGCGCTACCCCCTGTGGCCGTCGACGGCGTCATTTTACCCCCAACCCTCGAATATGCGCGTGCGCAGCTCGGCAAGTTGCAGACGATTCGAGTGCAGTGTGGTTTATTTGAAAATATTTTTCGATATTAGGTTATAATGTTATAATGTAAATGTGGAGTGTATATAGTGTAGATAGAGGGCGTTCAAAATGGATTTGTCGATACCTAGGATTAAGTTTGAAACTGAAGATTACTTTGAGGAAGAATTTGATCTCGAGGAAGCGTAAGTGAATAATTATTTACTAAGTATCATGTTTTGTAATCGCGACATTTTAATAGGACTTCAATAGTTTGTTTTTCTATCACTTCAAAATCATATTTATATATTTTTTTTTTGGGTATTTACATACATATATAAAGCGCTTCGAAGTGTTTGGTTCTCATAAGGATAACCAAAACGATGACTAAAATGCTTATTGATGTATTCTATAACTTATATGCAAATAGTTTTACTCGTGTTTTAAATTAATTCCAACGAGAAGAGTCTTAATAAGGCAGTTTTTTCCTCTTATTCACTTGATATTTTCGCCAATAGTGAACCGATTATAAGAACTTTTTTATAAATGTAATTGCTCACAACTGTTTATCTAATAAATATTATAATCGCTCTTCGAAGGACGCTGTGTCTCGTTTAATGAACTTTTTAAAACGTAATTCGCTGTTAACGCCGGCTAGCTGCTCGCCAAAGTGTAAATTGTTCGCAAATTTTAAACGAACTTTTGTCAGAGGTATAATACGTTGACGCCGACGAGATTGGCCGGGGAATTGGAAGTGACACAGTTACTGAGTGTGACATCAATGTGTAGTGAGCTCGAGGTATGGAAAATTGAAAAATTGTACCGTTAAATACCCTATGTAATATTGTTTTCATGATGTCTGGTTTGCGTTGTTATTGATTCGTTTTTTGGTTATACAACAAAGTAAATTATTGTAACAGTTTTACTTTAATTAAAACTATATTCACCCACGTGAGTACTAACACTACGTGGTATATTGATAGCCTACGTGTTACCTGATGTATAAGTCATATTACTGTATAGTTTCATCATAATCTGTTCAGTGGGTTTTCCCAGAATGATTGTAACAAGATTGTTACAAACATTCTGGGAAAGGAAGACAGACGCGTTGGCGCAATGGTCACTGCAACTGACTAAAGCACTAACGATCGCGGGTTCGATCCCCGCTCATGGCAAACGTTGGTATTGGCCACACAAATGTTTATCGTTGTGCGTGTTGTGTTAGTGTTGTGAGTGTTTTCGGACCCCCGACACAAGGTCATGAGATCTTAATGGGGGCCGTTGAGTGTGATGCGTTATTTATTTATTTTTTAAGATAAATTAAAACGTTACTTAATTTGCGCTTGTTGCAAAACAATATATACTGTATATAAATAACTAACTATAAATAAAATAGAGCATAAACCAAAAGCAAATTTTCACAAATTTGTTAAACGTAAACCAACTAAACACCAGCAATTGCACATGATTAACAATTTAGATAATATTGACGAAAACACGTCGACGAGCGAGATATTATGCAATATCGTGTAAAACGGACGCCAGTCGCCACATTCCCTCCATCGGTTTCGGCAATATATTGACAGATCTAATAATTTGCAGTTAATGAACATTCCAATCATTAAATTAGTGGTATCGGTTGAATATTTAACTGCGATGAATTTTGTTTTACTCGATGTTCGATTTATAGTGTTGTTTATTACGAATTGATGAGATTTTCTCTGATGAATTTCAGTGCAGTGTGTGAAATATTTAACATAGTATACATTTTGTAATTAATTGTTAGCTTTAAGTTTATTTGCAACAATTTCCGACAATCACTGTGTCTGTTAATACATATAGAACATAAATAATAATATAATTTATATTTACCTCTTAAATAAGAACTTCTAGACTTTTTGTCAATAAATTCATTCGTATAGCTTTTACCGTTTGAGTTTTTTATTGTTAAATTGTTCTTTATTATTGTATTCACAGTTATACATCTTATTTAATGTTCTTTTATAAGTCGTTAGATGATAAGTAATCTACTTATCATCATTGTTCTTGGACATTTGTTTAAAACATAACACGTATTCTATAAAGTTGAGCTCCTATAATCTGGCTCCTCTCTAATCCGTCTCCCTCTTAAATTTATATAATTTGTCGTATAAAAAACTTCCAAACTACAGAGGGTTTTCTTAGTTTTAGTATATTATACTCCCAGTTATCAATAATTCGACAACACTTTGCAAAAAATTCGTCGACTGTATTCTATATGCCCACAAGCTTTTAGAATATCGCAGGTGGAGACGTAGAAATATAGTATTCTATAGCTTCGGTTTCCTAGGTTGACGTTGCCAGTCATTTAGCGGCCGATTTACGTCTTCAGATGACGTCACTGATACCTTTTGTATGGAAACAGTATACAACAGTTTCCTAAACAGCGTTTTTTGACACAGTTAAGTCAGAGTATTTTCGGCAACCGTAACAGAGCTCATAATTAGACAAACCAAAATTCTAGGGAACCAAAGCATAGCTACTCTTCGTTATTCTCTAATTATGTTAATCGTCAACAGTGTGGGAGATAGCAGAACACGTCGCGAGGCGGTGGCGGCGGCGGGCGGCGCGCGGCACAGGACGGGCGGGCACGGCGGCACGACGACGGCGCACAGCAAGCAGCTGGCGGCGGGCGGGGCCAACCACCCGGCCCAGCCGCAAGGTAACAAACGTATGATCAACCAATTGTTGTTACCGCATGTTTATATACATTCGCACGCACACACACGCACGCACACACACACACACACACACACATACACAGATACAGACACGTCATACTCGCATAACAGTAGGCCATTTAGGCTGTTCCGTATCTCGCAGTAGATGATAGCGAATATTGCGTGATAATTGGTGCTAGTTTCGACGCGAAAAGTGTTTTCACAATCAGCAAGTGAAACGATAAGGAGTAACTAAACTTACGATGTTATTTTAATTTTTGAAAACAAAGTTGTTGAATGAAAACAAAGGAACGCATGCTGTGCGATGATTATGTGATTGTCGGAAATTGTTTAATTTTAGCTGATATTCTCAGCAGACAATATTTAATAAAAATAATTTCGCCTAATAAGACATTACGAAAATTAGGGGATATCCCACCGGCAGAGAATTATTAACAGTGCAACGGGCAATATCTAAAGTTACAAAGCCCCAATATAGTTAGATGAGGGGATACGAATAACTAACTTATTCGTCATGTTGCTACAAGTTCGAACTTGTACTTAGTTGTTAACAAAAATAAGACAAAGCGAACGTATGGAATAGGCGGCCTTTATACATACATAAAACATCATCGCACATAGCTTAATCGCCTCAACCCACACGTAGATCTCAACGTCGCTGCTACCGAAAAAATCGAGAACGAGTCCCATCAAACACCCACTTTTTTTTTTTTTTTTTTCTGAATGAGTATTGCTGTTGGCCCTATTGGCCTTGACAGCGTCACCGGGGGGGGGGCCGAGTACTGAGACTCGGCCTTGAAATTGGGAGCCCCCGTTGGGGCTCAGAATGGACGTCCGTGTCTAAGGGTGTCTCCTAGTGAGATCGCACCTCGGCTTAGAACGTCGTCGGAGTGGAGGATGGCGCTGTGCGGAGCGCAGATGACGAGGAAAACACCCACGCTCACGAGAATTCGTTCCGAAGATGATAAATGACGGCGATATGCACGACAGTAGCGTCACCTAACGGGGCCCGTGATGTTATTGACAGTTACACATCGCACGTTTAGTATAAAAGTGACCGAACTAAAAATTGGGGTAAAACAAGCTAACTTAGTTATTAAAATTTAGTTTCATATAACTCTGTGGTTCGTAATGTATGATTTCGAAAAAAATAAATTACTAATATATCTATAATTTGTGTCATTAAAATCTAAATAAGTGGCCGCAGAGCCAGAGAGAGGATTTTTTTTTGCGTTTTATATTCAAAAATTTGAATGAGTGAATTCATCATGTTAATTATTGTAGATAGATATGTAGATATGTTGTGTGTAATTTGTAAATCGAGACACTTTTGCGTCGTGTGTCGAATACAAGGCACCACTTAATATTTTATTTTCATATAATCAACTAGCTGTTTGTCTCGCGTTTATGGTCGTTGCTGCACTCCCTATCCTTATAACTTTTCTCAATAAACGGGCTATCTAATGCAAAAATAATTTTTCAAATCGGAATCCGGATTCTCGCTTACTACGAAAATTACACCAATAAGTTTTGCTCTAAGACTTTTTCGTCGCTTTACCCCGAAAGAATTTACAGTCAGTTCCTTTAAAAATAAAGGACAGGCATAATTTTCGTTATGTTACATAGGAAACTTCAGAGTTTTATGTAAATTACGAGCGCAAAACTTACAAATGTAATTCTCGCCTTACGATTGGTTGCAAACGAGTTGACAGTCCCTATTGCCTTTCTACATAGCCTATGCTGTCACAAGAATACGTAATGACATAAGGGAGTCGACCAAAATGACGCCATTAAACACGATTAACGCTTGATGCTATTATTATACACGTAATTTATTATTAGGAGGACGTGTGCGATGTCCTCTGAGGACGGCTAGCAATTAACTAGATCTCTAAGTTTATATCGGGCTAAATACATTTCTAGTTACGATTATTTCTACGTAAATACGTCCGACCATAACCAGTTTATCCTTGATAAGTAGATTGTCTATACATATGTATGTGTCAAGTGAGGTTGACTTAACTGTAGCCCCAATGACTACAGCTATGTAGCTGGCTCCACCGGGGCAGTACCTCATTCTCACATAATATCGGTGTGAAGTAGCTGGTATGACGGCGTTTCGTAAGATGAATGAGGGAGCCGGAAGGAACACATGTGTGTCCTACTCTGGTGCTGCAAATGTCATGGATGACGGTGATCACTTATATTCAGGTGTCTCGCGTGCTCGTTAGCCTTCTATTTTTATGAAATAAATTCTATAATATCCTCATAAGACAAAAAGCACCACGCTTTAATGTTTATATCGTTTAAAAATTAATTAAAAAGAACTATCTGATATTGAATAATTCGCTTAATTGATAATTTAGAAAAGTAAGATTTCAAAACATTGATTTTTTTTGTAAAACATTTAAATTCTTACCACATCGTTTAAACACGAAAAACGTGTACTGTTATTATTTTATGTCCTTAAAATTTTAATTAATTTAAATTTACAATGGATTACATTTACATTCAGTACATAATAATTATGATTTCGCAAGTATATACGAGTATATTATTAATTTATACGACCATTGATTTAAAGTGTTAATAATTAAGATAGGATTTTAATTGCTTTTTATTATTTTACACTATTTACATATATTATTGTATTTTTTATTACTAAGTAATAATATTACGTGAATTATTAAAAAAAATGTATATTATTTAAATAAATTGTATTTTAATATCAGTAAAATCTCTATAATTATTGCGATTCAAAACAACTTATTTTATATATCTAAATACGCAATATCTCAGTTTATACGTATTTTATATGTATGGCGCAATTAAATTTGTATTCATGTTGCGGTAACATAAGAAATATATATTTTTTACATAAACGCCGGGGATTCGTGTAACCTTATATAGTTGATTTATTGAAGTGCATTCGAGCGGATAATTATAAAACCTTATTTCTAACATTCACGATAACATTATATATTTATTAATGTAGCAAATTTACGTGGAAATTAGTTTCTAATGTATTTTTATGTGTTTGTTGGAAATCCATTTAATTGTGGTATGGAAACATTCTTAGATGTTAGTATGTTTGTAACTGTTAAGTTATTTCTAGGGTTCTAGTTACTAGTTTACTTGTAATTATGAGTACATTTGTGAGAGTGAAGACGAGCGATCTATCCTAGAGAGAGGGAGCGTACTGCCGATATATAATAATAACTGATCAACGAGACTACCAAAGTATTATTGTATATAAATTCAAAAATACAGTATTCTTTACTTTTATGATATATTCCTAATTTATTTTATTACTTCTAAATAGCTGAAAATAAAGGTCTTATACAAAATTGTATGAAGCAAAGTCTCGGGAGACATATAACGATCAAAAGTAAATGTCACATTGATATGAATTTAAATACACATATATAATATATTGTTATGATATTGATAACCTTGGTATATTTTTAAAAGATATAAAGTGCCAATCGCTACTTCATTGCCAATAATAGTAAGGTAACTATCACTGTACTATGAAGAATTGTAGTATTAAATATTTAACTTAGTGGTACAGTGGTAATTACAAATGGCATCTGAAACTAACCGTCTCAGATTCGATTTCCCTCCATAAAATATCCATTAGATTTGTCTTGTGTCCGTTTGTCGATCCGTATAAGGTTTTACTGGTTTAATCTGACTACTGTAACGCATTTCTTTACTAATCAATATTAATTTATGAACCTAATTTTATATATGCGATAACTCTGGAATCTCTTAACCTATTTCAAACATTATTGTACCATTTGAAAGGTACATAATTCTAGAGAGCCATAGACTATAAAAGTAAAATGTAAAGTAACAGCCTGTAAATATCCCACTGCTGGGAAAAGGCCTCCTCTCCTATTAAGAACAAGGTTTTTAGAGCTTAATCCACCACGCTGCTCCACTGCGGGTTGGCGGATATTAATGTATCAGAATTTCTTCCGACACATGCAGGTTTCCTCACGATGTTTTCCTTCACCGCCGAGCTCGAGAAGAATTTAAACACTAATTTAGCACTTGAAAAATCAGCGGTGCTAGCCGGGGTTTGAACCCGCGATCATCGGTTGAGATCGACGTGTTCTAACCACTAGGCCATCTCGGCTCTTCCATAGACTATATTTTATGCATATATGCGTATTTTTTTTTAAAACAAAGTCTACAATAACGCGAACAAAGATGCGGGCACAAGCTAGGTTCGTTATCAGATATTACAATGTGTTTAATAAAATAACTAAATAAATATTTTATGTACAATACCGTTTGACGCAATACAATGTTGTTTAAATTGTAAGCAGATGTTGGTGTACCGAACGTATTTTTACAATATAGGACAAATATTTGTTTAAAGAGTTTTCGAAATCACGTAAATTGAATGTTAGTAGCACACCACGTAGATATGAGAACAACATAGTTCAATTATAATACTTCGTTATCAGAATCATTTATCATCGATTACTAAAAAAAAACATTACCAATGATATACTAAAGTACATAATATCATAACATTACGAGTGACATTGACCGATAATGTTATTTTAATGTCATAATCTTTTCAAGGACAAATTTCACGACACCGTTCATGTTAAATTGCGACGTAATGGCATAAACATTTCCGAAATATGGCATATATTTCGGGAAATTTTCAATTATTTGACTACTATTGGTTTTTAGTTTTGTCAGAATACAATCCAGGAACCTAACTTTTCAAAAATAATATTTTTACATGTTAACGAGAAGTCACAAGTGCAATTCAGTACTTATATGTCATTATATCCCATTTCATATAAAAGTAAAACGTAGTAATAAATAAAATCAGACTACATAAAAATGTTGCACTCTATATAATTTCCATAACTAAGGTAATTCTAACTAGATCTATATATTGTGTTAAAAGCGTTAAGGCCTATTTACACACGTACATATTTACACTCAAAAACATACACCTAGATATTCAGGTAAAAGCAGGCTTAGCACTTTATAATGTATCGCAGTCATAATACAATATTGCGCAATGACCATATAAGGTGCTGCGTCTGCGCAGTAAACGAAGTTGTATGAAATTTCAACCAACCTGCTAGGAGGTAACAACATTTGTTTTACCTGTAGCTTGATTGAATTTTAATGCAATTGTACTCGCACTTATGACATAAAGTTTATGCAGGATTATTCATTATAATAAGATGTATTGCTTTTTTTTTTGTAAGAAAAATATTTAAATTTTTTACCAAATAAGAGAGTAATTTTATTTCGTTGACGCCAAATACTGCATATAATTTATTGATCCTCAATTCATTATATTCATATATGTAAACAAAATAAAAAATCTGTTTTTGTATTATAATCATTATTGTAATTCCAGTATCCATTCATTGTTATGTAAATACAAAAAAAAAAACTTTTAATTACAAAGCAGATTTGCGTTTAATTGATTATTATTTCGCTTTCAAGTAACAAATTGAATATTACGCAAAACATGAAAAGCCGCTTATTTAAGTTAATTGAGTAAAGAATAAATTTGATATTAATCATACTCGATTTGAGTCCGATGTTAAATCATCCCTTCGTACAAATTGCCCTGTCGCCCATAAATTAAATCGTTAATACCTTGTATTTACGGGGCTAATGTTTTTGCGTTACGTTTTCATGCGGGCGCGGTATCGTTGCG
Organism: Hypolimnas misippus; assembly: GCA_037950945.1. Classification (NCBI taxonomy): domain Eukaryota; kingdom Metazoa; phylum Arthropoda; class Insecta; order Lepidoptera; family Nymphalidae; genus Hypolimnas; species Hypolimnas misippus. The sequence goes on from JBBEEQ010000014.1 coordinate 8,552,013, forward strand.
GCGTCGTGACGACATAATACGATGTCTTGCGATGCGATACGACGCGTTGCGACTGCAGGATCTGGCTGCGGTGGCGATGGCGACTACCAGCTGGTGCAGCACGAGGTGCTCTACTCCTCGTCGAATAGGTAAGTTGATAACTATGTTAGTTAAATTAGATAAACTTAAAAGTATTTTTGATTCGTCTCCTTTTGAGATAAATATAATGGTAATGTTAATGGTTTTTTTATGAATTGGTTTTTATCTGTATGACATGTTAGGAAAATTTGAAGTATTTTCGATATTGATATTACAACAATATACTTTGAATTGAGGATAACGGGGCCTCCCCTCTTTACACATAATCGTCTTATTTACGTAATTTGTTATTAACAAAATACGTTAAATTATATATCACGTTTTTGTTAAAATTCAAAACAACGAGATGTAGATATTCTGAGCGTGTGACATTTGGATACATAAAATATAGCGAAACCACAGGAGACTAATCAATATTTAATTACACTACTAATCTCTGTAATGTCTAGTTTTAGATTTATAGTCACAAAACTCTGAATTGTCACACGAAATACTAACTGAAAAGAACATTCCATGATTATTTGAGTATTAGCTAATATTCCCATTCCTTTTCTTGATTCTGATTTGCCTTCACCCCTGATTCCTTTAAGGTGGCTTTGACTGCTCTTGTGCTGATGGTCACTTCACATCAGATGAACCATCTGCTCCTTTGCACGTTTTTTTTTTTAAATTTCGTTTAGGAACTTTTCCCACCATATGTGAAAATGTCAGCCCCTTTGTTTCTTAACCAGAATCAACAAATAAACAATTATTTTTACTTATTTAAATCTAAACCTATAAAGAATTTTGACTGCTTCAAAAATAGCCAATATACTTTGAAAATTCTTTACTTCTACTCTACAAATGTCACAATAAGAAGAATTAACCTTAATTGTTATTTTCGAAAAAAAAGTATACGAAATGATAACATTGTTTTATCAGGTACGAGGTGTTGGAGTTCCTCGGGCGGGGCACCTTCGGTCAGGTGGTGAAGTGCTGGAAGAAGGGCACCAACGAGATAGTCGCCATCAAGATCCTCAAGAACCATCCCAGCTATGCTCGCCAGGGGCAGATTGAGGTAAGACTAATATCAACACCATGAAACCATATTATATCGACACTTATTAATGATTATCTTTCTAAAATCAAATAAATTACCTGAATGACGGAGCTTGTGAGCTGTTTTTTGCTAAATCGTGTTTTTTTGGAAAATTATATTTAAATTTGGAAGTTTTAAAAACAATGGTAGCTGTTTTTCATTGCCTCATAACACGGATAAAATTACATTTTCTAAAAATGAATCCGAAACCGATTTATTGCCCCCGAAACCTCTTACATACTAAATTTTATGAAAAACAATGAAGCCATTTCTAAGATTCAGATTATATAAGAATTGTTCGTTTAAAGATATAAGATCAATAGCTTATCGGTTATCATCACCACTATCGTAAAACATTTAAAGGGCTATCGACACAATTCCTTGAAATGTCAATTTACTACGAATGTTTATCAACGTACATTATTCCTTAATCCTCTGAATTGTAAGCTTTGCTTCCAGAGTTTCATAAGATTTACATAAATTGTTTATCATTGCTTTTACACCTGAAAGAATTTGACCGTGACATTTTGTCCTGGGTAATTATTACCAGGTTACAGAGTTGTTTTATGCTAATTACGAGAATAAAACTAACAAGTGTAATTCTCGCCTTATACAAAATTTAAATATTCAAACTAAAAATGAGTGAGCTAAAACTAAGATTCGAAGAGATACGAAAAGTCCGCACACATTTGCATTATTCGAAATCGTAAATGTGAACCTAGCTTCACTTAAGACCCATGTATACATTAACCACACATAATTTCAGTAGCGAGATTAATATCGACTCCTGCGCCGATTGGTCATTATGAAAAGAGATATTATTTTCTTAATTTTAAATTCAGATATTTTTGCATGTTGTTTTTGAATAGCTACGTTATTTTTTAATACATAAGTCGCTGTAGTCGTCTTTGGCAAGGATCCAGTTATCAGGATGTTTGTGTTTACTCGACCGGGCGCTCTCGCCGCGATGTATATCGCTTTGAAGACCCCGACTCGCCCTGATAATTGAGTAACCGAATATTTTATCTATATACAGACGAATAAACTTTATGATAGTATAAATATAGTTATTGTTCTATATTTAGTTATGTTGTTATAAAATGTTATGGTAGTCAAACTACGAGATTAAAAATAATAATATGATATTTGATTATTAATATACATTTACAAAGCCAGAAACGCACAGGAATTAATTCAGTTTGATTTTTTGAAAACAGAATCATTCGTATATTTTCTGAATTTTAGAGAATTCTGAATATTTATTGTTTGTATAACAGAATCGGAAATAAAAGAGGCAGATATGTGCATAAAAAATACTGCATTTTGTAACTTCATTTATGTTTTGGTTTCGTCTTGAACACCTTAAATAGTCTCACTTAAAGTTACGCATATCACAAATTAATTATTAAAACTTTATTATAAAGTGTGTAAGGATGCATGGATGATTACATTTTAGGGCATGCTTGTTGTACTTTCATGCCAAAACTACCAAACAGATTTTGATGAAACATAACAGTGATATAACTCTACATCTGAATAATACACATACTATTTTTAGTAGTACATAATTATGAAACTTATCACTTACTCCCCAGGTGTCCATCCTCTCCCGCCTGTCTCAAGAGTCGGCGGACGAGTTCAACTTCGTCCGCGCTTACGAATGCTTCCAGCACCGGTCGCACACGTGCCTCGTTTTCGAGATGCTCGAACAGAATCTGTACGATTTCCTCAAGCAGAACAAGTTCTCGCCGCTGCCGCTCAAGTACATCCGGCCGATACTGCAGCAGGTTCTGACGGCGCTGCTGAAACTTAAGGTGAGTTTAATGGAAAATTAGCTGGTGCCAGCAATTTCGTCTGCAAAATTATTAAATAAATAAAATTAAATACTAAAATTGTTTAATATTATTATATTAAATATTAAAAAACAAAATCTAAAATAAAAGTAGACCAACTTACTGCATAATACATTAGCTATCTGTGAGTGAAATCATAATCATAATCGATCCAGCCGTTTCAATGATTAGCCGGAACAAACAGACAGCGAAAAATTTTAATAATTGATTTTTTGATGATTTTGAAATTACAAACAGACACTTCAATTTTATTTATATGTATGGATTTTCTATTTTTTTTTTTCCAAGCTACTTGGTCATTGAATGGCATAATGTTTTTTGTCAAACTGTGATTTGGCAAATTAAGATTTGTTTCTTTTGTACTATTAAATTACCTTTTTCATTTTGTTCAGTGTAAAAATATTAACCCTGTACTTGACGCACTTCACGCATAGTTTTAGCGTAGCCTAGGCGTGAACAATTAGCTAACCTCTACGCAAAATTTTCATGAAGAGCAAACTGTATTAAATACGTAAATACAAAAAGGCTACTATTTTGATTAAGCAATTTTATTTCAAAATTTATAACCCTGTGAATGATAATAAAATAACATATTTGCGTAACTTTGACCTGATGTTGCAGATTTCATCTGGAATCAATATTATACATAACTCATAAACTTACAGCATATATAGGGTAACTGGGCATATGTTGGACACTTTACCAGCGTTACCAGAATCAATATTTCAAAATAAAAAACCGGAACGCCTACACCGTACGAGCCTGTTAGATCCAAAGGTTACATAAAAAAAAGGTTTTTTTCCTAATAAAAAAAATAATTCAGTTTTTTACTTTTAAATATCGATTCTGATAACATTGGTAAAATGTTCAACACGTACCTATCTGACACTCTATATTACACATTTGATATAATATCATATGATACTAATCCAAGTCATCTCTGCTCCGCAGCAACTGGGGCTGATCCACGCGGACCTGAAGCCGGAGAACATAATGCTGGTGGAGCCGGCGCGGCAGCCCTACCGCGTCAAGGTCATCGACTTCGGCAGCGCTTCCCACGTCAGCAAGGCCGTCTGCAATACATATCTACAGAGCAGATACTACCGGTATAATCACATAGTTTATTATTCTCTTTTATGCCTTCTTTATTCCTTTTCGTAGTGCCAACGTATTTGTACGGTGTGAAAGCCGGAAGTCCTTCCCCATATTCGTTTTCTTAATTCCGAGTCTTTTTCGTTCTTTGTTCTTTTTTTAAGCTGGTTTAGCACTTTCCACGTCAGCAAAACCATCTGCAATACATAGAGTGAGAGAAGCGGAAGGCTAACCTCTTCCCCATATTCCTTTTTTTTTTTCAATTTTCAAGTGATAAATTTATGTTTAAATTCATCTCGTGTTTGGCGGTGAAAGAAAACATTATGAGGAAACCTACACGTGCAGAATTCTGACATGTATATCCGGCTCGAAGGACCAGCGTGCTGGATTAAGTCTTAAACCGTCGTAATAAAAGAGGAGACCTTTGCTCAACTGTGGGACATTTACAGACTTTACTTTACTTTTTTTATTCCACAGCGCACCGGAGATAATCCTCGGTCTGGCTTTCTGTGAAGCTATCGACATGTGGTCTCTGGGCTGTGTGGTGGCGGAGCTGTTCCTGGGCTGGCCGCTGTATCCTGGCTCCTCGGAGTACGACCAGATTAGATACATCTCGCAGACGCAGGGTCTGCCCACCGAGCACATGCTGAACAGGTACCACACCACATACCACTTATGAACGCTGATAAGCAATACAAAGTCAAGCCACACGGACTTTATTTAAAGAAAGTAGCTTCTGAAGATGTCAAATCTATTTGAAGAAGTATATATCTATCTTTTCATTTTTTACCAGAACATTAAATTTAGCTCAATCGAGATATATAGCGTATTACTATTTATAGATGCTGAGAAGTAATTATGTGTCAACTCACACAAAGTTAAATTTAGAGATAATTCGTCACATATTTTACGTAATAGAAAGAATGTTAAAACCATCTGCACAAAATAAGCACCGTATAAAGTTTTTTAATGTAATGTTTCAATTATCTTTTTATTATATCGATATGCTTTTAATTAATTATACCATTTATCAAAATGGAATAGAAAATATGAATATGTAATTCTTCAAATAAATTTATTAAGAATAGGTTTGACATGTTTAGACGCCATTTTCTCAAATGAAATCGATATGGCTTGACCATAGCATTGCTTATCAGCGTCCGATTACTAATACAACATTATAAACTATATTTTCCCAAAAATATCAAAATAAAAAAAATCAAAATAAACATCTAAATACCTTTTTAATTTCCAACTTTCATTATTCCAGTGCATCAAAAACGGCGAAATTCTTCTACCGCGACGTGGACAGCACATACCCGTTCTGGCGGCTGAAGACTCCCGAGGAGCACGAGCTGGAGACCGGCATCAAGAGCAAGGAGGCGAGGAAGTACATCTTCAACTGCCTCGACGACATTGGACAAGTCAGTACTGCGTTTAACACTACTAGCAAACAATATTTTTAATTAATTTTCACTCACAATCCCTAATAACCTAACCTCTAAAACACACTCTTAGGGGTATTATTTTGAAAAACGTCGATGTACATGTGCAGTAATTACTTACCATAAAATACATTAAATTTCGCATTTCTTACTTTGAAATTGACCGATCTTTATACAGACTTTCAATTTTCATCTCTTATTTTACCTCCTGAAGGGTGCAATTTCACATGTAAATTATGATATAAAACCCAAGTAACAGTAATTAGTGAACGCGTTTAACAAAATAATACTATATGTGTCCTTGACAATGTAGCCGATGGAAATATGTGGGATTTCGTATTAAAATCATTTATTACTATCTCTAAGGCGAAACTTGTACTTGTAAGTTTTGCGTACAGATTTTAAAAAGATTTACATCCATTGTTTATTGTTACCATTATCTGAAAGAATTTACTAACAGTGACATATTTCTTGATTATCACGGCTTGCTTATAAGTCATTGTTGCGAGGTTATAGAGGTATCTTATATTAGTTATCCGAGTAAAACTTATAAGTGTAATTTCCGCCTAAGAGAATTATTTTACAAAAATCAATTAAAATCCTCAACAAAATCATAATATAGACAAACAATTGAGAATGAATACATTTTGAAAATATATTGTAATATCTGTCATAATAATGTTTGAAGAAGCTACTATCTAGACTACTACTACATTAGTTAAATTAAATATTTTATATACTTTATTAAAAAAATATAAAATATACTTGGATTTTGTTCAGACGTGACATATTTTATTATTAAGCAATTTTTATTTGTTATATGATTTGACTAGATATTTTTTACCCATAATAAATTGTAACAATTATGTGTACAAGGACTGTAACGACTAAGGAAAAGCATTTCACTTAATAGTCAGTAAAGGAGGGATACAAATAACAATAGATAACATATTGGTTATAATAACGTTTTTTTGGTATTTTATGCATTGCTAATAATGTTCATCTAATAGCTATAAAACTTGCCAACTTAATATTTGCACTTTCGAGAAGACCTACTCGAGGTTAATTGTACTATACTCGTAGTACAATCAACCTTGAGTAGGTGACGCTCGTGTCCTACGAGCCAGACAGAATAATAAGTTTTAGAAAAATTAAATAAAAATATGGTATGAAGCTGCCATAATTTATCATTTATAAACATAATTAATTAATTACTAGGTACCTATCTGTTAATATTAGTATTCTCGATGACAGGTACACACTAAAGTGAATAGAATTTTTAACAATTTAATTGTTAAGTATAATATTTATATGTTAATTGTATTCATAACAATGCCGGAAAAAGAGTTAATTTTAATTCGTGATGCATAAATTTAGTTAATATACAATGTTTCATGGTTATTTTTGAATTTCCTCAGCTGTTAGTCGTACATGTTGTTTGCGAAATTGTTTTATTACATATTTGTATAATTGAAAGTTAATGTTTTGTTATCGTGTCAGGTGAATGTGCCAACCGATCTTGAAGGCGGCCAACTGTTGGCCGAGAAGGCGGATAGAAGGGAATTCATTGATTTACTGAAGAGAATGCTAACTATGGACCAAGTAAGTTTAATATAATTTATTAATTGTTGTTCTTAACGTTCATTAATTTGTCTTGCTGTTTTTGGTATAAGGTTGTTGTATATAATAGGGCTCCATTAGGTCATAAAAGCCCGTAACCTTCCAATTTTTTTTTCGATTACATTTTTGGAGATATGTAATCAAACAAGCGAACTGTTAAGTATTGTTTTTTGGTATAGTAAAATAGTAATCCGTTCTGACTGAAAACATCTTGAAATATAATATTTAAACACATTCATTGTCGCGCCAAGCGAACATCCATCTTGATAATTATTAATTAGAATTTAGAAGTTTCTTTAATACTTAGGTACAAAAAATAAAAATATGCAATATATAAATAATGCGACCATATCGTTGCTTTTAATTTGGTTCTAAAGATTTCTATAGTTATTTATCCATTGGGAATGTCTATTTTTTCATTATTATATGGATGCTGATAAGCAATAATATAGAATTATCTGAAATATTTGAAAAACTTTTTATTAGATAATATATTAAATATATCAATCTACTTTTAATTCATTATACCCTTCTAAACAAAATAATAGAAAAGATAGATATAAACTTCTTTAAAAAAAATAAGTAAGAATAGGTTTGACATCTTTAGACGCCATTTTCTCAAAATGAAGTCCGTGTGGGTTGACACATTATTGCTTATCAGCGTCCATATATCATCGGAATATATGTTACAAATGTATGCATCATTATAATTGAGAGAAACGAGACAATAGAGACATTAGTAAGAAATAACTTCTTATCAAAGTAATACTTAGGTCTGAGATTATCCATTGTTTAGTTTTGGTGCAATTTTTTTACTAATTAATTATAATATGTCCATTTTAGATGTTAGCCCTGCAGATGAGATTAGAAACAATAAATGTCTCACGATGTTCTCATCTTAAATGTCCTCGTTTGTTTAAGAAGGGTCGTTTGAAAATTTTTATTAATACATTTGTAAATATGTGTATTGTTTAGTGACGTCATAAGGTGGGGGCAGTAACTAAGTGTGACGTTGGTGTTATCATGTAGATTCATTATCATTTGGTTTAATTAAATATGAATTATATTTTATATGAGTATATAGGAGCAATTTTTATGGAAAGTTGATTCTAACGTTGGTCACGTCTCTTGGATCTTTAAATAATAAAAAAAAGAGTTAATGTCTAGCTCTGTCTGTCTGTCTAGGTGTAGCTTTTATGACGTTATGTAGTAAAAATAGCGTAAATAAAAGGTGTAATGGGTCAAAAAAAAATACGAAAAATCAAAGTTTAGCCAAAAATAATTTTAACTTATAATAAATTATTGGCTTAAAGGTAAACAACGTCAGGAAACCTACATGAGTCGGGAGAAATTCTGTACATTCGTTCACCAATTCCAATTGGAGCAGCGTGATGAAACAAGCTCCAGATATTCTCCTCAAAAAAGAACAGACCTTTGAACTTTTCAGCCCAGCAATGGGAGATTTATATTCAGTATTCAGTACAGATGTATTGTTATTTTTTTTTTTGTATAAATAGCTGGTAAACGAGCAGGCAGGCCATCTAATGTTAAGTGACCATAAATAAAATATATAAATAACAGAGAATATACAAATGTGTGGCCAGCTTAAAAAGGATAGAGGGATGAAAGGCAAAGAATGGAGGAAAGGGTTAGGCTTCCGGCTTTCTCACTCACCGTATGCATCTACATTAGCTACTCAACGCCTGTGTGTTAGTGAGGTACAGCCCCGGTCGTGGTCGTGGTCGTTGTCGTGCCCTCTATACGTGTTGTAGTCATTTGGCTACAGCTTGGTCCTCACTAAAAATTATTTCGTTTTCAGGAGCGCAGGATAACCCCGGGAGAAGCACTGAACCACGCGTTCGTGACGCTCGCCCATCTCGTTGACTACGCGCACTGTAACAACGTCAAGGCCTCCGTTCAAATGATGGAGGTTAGTACAGTATATTTCAGTATGCCATCAAAATTTAAAAAGTTTTTGGGATACGAAATTATAAGTGACTAATTTTTTTTGGGTTATTCAATGAACCATTTAGGTCTACAGAGCCTATGAAATATACAAATTGCTTTTCACGAATTACCTTACCAGTTTGATCTATGAACATCTATAAAGATGTCCTGAAAATAATAATAAAAAACCAAAGAAATTTATTTTGTTTACTTGTAAATAGGAGTGATGACACTTCGTAAATGTTTCATTGCATAAATTAATAGTGCATGCACAATTATAATATATTTATTTACTTATGAAATACGATATATATACATATTCGTAATGAGTTTACAAAGATTATCTCAATTTTATTTTTAAATTTAGGGAATATTTATTTAGCTCATGTCACCCAGGCCATTATTATCTCACTAATCGAAATAGGTTAAATAGTTTATGAGCTATAAAGGAACACTCATAGATATAAACATATATGTAAATTGTACCTACATACATAAACTCCTGAAATCATTATTCTTCTTTAGGCTTGTTCTAGTCGGATAGTACCATATTTATTAGCTTTTAAAAAGCTTAGCGGACCTTGTCTTAATTCTCAGATGTTTCTATCCATTCATCGGTCTCATTTCTTTTATCAATTTGTAAAGTCTTTTATTTAATAAATTGATACATTCACCAGGTATGCCGTCGCTCGGGTAGCGGCGTGGGCGGTGTGGGCGGAGTAGGCGGTGTCGGGGGCGTGGGCGGGGTTGGCGTGGGTGTGGGCGTCGGCGGGGTGGGCGTGGGCGTGGGCGGCGGTGAATACGTGGGCGGCGTGGTGGCTCCCGCAGCGCCTTCCGCGCACCATCTCGCGCTCACCATCAACCAGCAGAGGTTGCGGGCGGCGCCCTACGACAACCTGGTATGTGCAACCATGTTATAGTATATATTTATTCATTCGACTTCACTATCTACTTAGAATTTTTCCCAGTTATATCAGGGTCTACTTATTAACACTAGTCAAGTTATTGGCAAGTTACTGATTTTTACACAAAGCGATTGCCAATCGACCTCCGCAATCCCTGAGGGCAAGCCAGTAAACATTTAGGCCAGAATAATCCACCCTACCAAGAGTAACGACCATTATCAGGCGATTGTGATAACAACCAGGCCCGACAGCTGTACGTGGGGGTCGTTATTTTTCTTTACTTGAGTTATTTAGTAAAAATGATTCAGTTCAATAATTTGATCATTTCTCATTTCTAACTTCTATGTGTGTAGAAGTAAGCCATATTTGGCTTCTAAATAAGATAAGTAAACAAAAATAGACTATATACAATACCGTGTGCGTTTTAAAATTTTGTATGGCCATATAAAGTGTCAATCATTTCTCAAAAGATGGCGCCACGGTTTCATACATTTGCAAACTTACACTAGACTCTTTGTTATTGAGTATTGTGCATGACTGTAGTGTTCATCGGAACCCGTACCCGTGTATTTTAAAAATATAACACTAATGAAATAAACGCGGTCAAGGTAACATTCGTGAGAATAATAAAATTAATTAAAAATGTATAAATAACTATTACCGTGTAAAAACTGTCGTGCCATGTGTTAATTGTTTACCTACTGTGACTCTGGTTCAATTTTCGTGTGTCCAAGTCTAACTATATATGTATGACTTTATCCTTATGAAATTTAGTTTTTTAAATATTATTTTAGTTTTACTCATCATTGTAATTGATATAATAAAAAAATGGTTTCAATCACTAGTGTTATTATTTTATGTACATATTGTTAAATTATATTATAAATCATGTTTGGTGTTTACCAAATTTTTATCAAATTTAAATCATTTAAATAGAATAATTTATTATTTTTGTGGCTATAAATGTGCTATAAGATATATATATATGTGAATCATAAAAAAAAACATTATTATTGCGAATTTTCGACACAGGTGTGGTAAAAATATGTATATTAACCTCGGAAACCAAACTGGACGTCTTTATCTGGGTGTTTGTCAATTATACACTGGCAAAAATGTCTTGTTTGTTACCTTGGTTAATAATATACTATTTTTCATAAATTTATATTGATTTCTATACATATGTGAGAGTACTATAAATATATATTTTTATATTTCAGTACCAGTTATATGGTGGAGGACGTGTAGCGGTGGGGGGCGCGCGACAGTACGCTACGCGGGCGGCGGAACCCTTCCCGCACCAATTCGTCTCCTCCATCTTGTGCCAGCCCGCCTACCAGGTACTTGATATACAGGGTGTCAATTGGGCATGTGTTGGATATTTTACCAACCAAAACTGTTATTTGAAAATAAAAATAGTGAATTAATTTTTTTTTAATTCTTTTTCATAAATGATGATCAAATCCAATACCCAATTTCCGTTTCAATTATTTTTTTTAATTAGACCCATAATTTTATTTTTCAATTCAGTAGTTGGGTTTTAAAATCGAAATAATTGGTATAAGTGTGGCTACGTAAAGGTAACTGCGTATTTTTTATTTCAAGTTTTTTTTAAGTTTTAATTATTTAAATCTGGGGCCATGGCAGTGTCTCGCCAAGCCCCGCCATAAAAACTCAATGTATCTCACAAGCCAAGTCTATTTATTGAAATATAAAATATTTTAAATATTGGTATGGTAACTTTGAGATGTTGTTAGGTTAGCTAATCTATATAACATGGATGTTTTTCTTCGTGCCCAGGTGCAACAGCTGGCAGCAGCCGCCGCGGCAGCCGCGGCCGCGCACCACCAGCACGGCGTGGGCGTGGGCGACGTGGGCGAGTGGCGCGCGCCGCTCATCGTGGAGCCGGCGCCGCTGCCCGAGCCCGACGTGTGGGACTACCACCCGCACCACGCGCACCACCACCACCCGCACAAGAGGTGCGTATAGTGGGAGCCGCACTGCGCCCGCGCGGCGTGGGCGTGGGCGACGTATAATATATATAGAGATTATAAACCACAGTAGTGGTATGCGTCTGAAATAGTGATGTGACGGATACGGATACTTGGCATCAAGATACGCAGATTCCGATACGATTTAAATAAAAAAATAAGTAAAAGTTACGTCCAAAACGGATCGGATATGTATATGGATCTTTCTTTTCCCTCGGATATCCGTGTGAATACAAATATCCGACACACCACTAGTCTTAAATTGTGGTAATTGTTTAACTGATTGTCATTGATGATCTGGTCCATCGATCAATTTTTTTTTTAAATCGAATATTATTAGTATAGAATATAAATATCTGTTGACAAATCGACAATAATCGTTCTTCGAAAAGGATATCAACGAAAAAAAATGTGTATTTTAAATCATCCTATTATAAATTTAGGACATAGGAACGAAGTAGATGGACAATATTGTTAGTACAAAGTTAGGGTTGTCGACAGATCAACAAAGCAACAGACGAGCGCCGTGCCGCACTACCAGCCGCACCACCAAGCGCAGCAGTACAGGTGCTATACCGTGACACCAGACATACTTACATCACTCTCTCAACTAACGACTCGTATACAATATTAACTGTCAATTAATACTTCTTATTTTCCATTTCGTTGCTTTTTACTTTATTTAAGAACTTGGTATTTATTTTTTCAGTTTTGTCAATGCTTTGACTTTTTCCGTCTCCTCTTTTATATAGTATTTTGTTATATGATTTATTTTAGGTATTAAAATTCTAACTCCTCAAAAAAAAAAAAAATTAAACGCTTTCATTTATCAAAACTTTAACGCTTTCATTAATTAATAAGGATCACACATGTTTATGGCGCGAATTGCCCCTGTTTGTTGTTTTTTATTTTTAATATTGTTATATATGTCGTATTTAATAAGACAATGTCTTATAATAATAACTTTTTTGTACTAAAAACTATTCAGCCGAAGTTTTTAAAAGACTACAAAAAGTATCTTTATTTCAATTACTTTGTGTCGCTTAACTTTATTATTTATTACTTTGTGATGCTGTAAGATATCTCTTTTCTTTTGTGTAATCTTGTCTTATAATTGTATATAATTTCTGTTACAAAATATTTGTCATTAAAAACACAAAAACATTTACATTTAGTTATTAAATAATTATGAATTCTTCTGTGGTATGTTTATTTTTTTTTAATTATTTTCTTTTTATCTACATTCAGTATGGCGAGCGGTGGCGGTAAGAAGGAGGCGACTCAGCTATCCCCGGTTAAGAAACGCGTCAAAGAAGGAACTCCACCATCGCGACACAGACATCACGATCACACGTACGTTGATTGAATAGTATTGCTTTATAGATGTAAGATAAAACGAAATATTTCATTTTGACGACTCTGTATATACAGAGGGTCAATTGGACATGTGCTGGACATTTTATTAAAATCGATATTTAAAAGTACAAAAATGAAAGATTTTTTTTTCATAAATTATGATTATCTATTATAAAAATATTCCTTCGAACAAATTAAATTAATTTTTCAAATAATAAACATTTAATATGATTTTACTTGACTGACAGGTTCCGCAGTAGTCACTGTAATTGATTGAACTGTATCGGTCGCGGGTTCGATCCCGCTCACGGCAAACATTTCTATTGGCCATACGAATGTTTGCCGTAGTCTAGGTGTTTGTTTTCGGACCCACACACAGGATCATGAGATCCATTGAGTGAGATGAGTTTATTCGTTCATTTATTTTACGTATTCCCATCCGCAGTGTCCGCGGCGCTGGCGGTGCAGCTGGAGCTGCTGGCGCGGGCGGTGCCGCGGCCGCCGGGGCCGGCGGCGCGTGGGAGGCGGGCTGCGGCGCGCACACCATCACCATCCGCGACACGCCCTCGCCGGCCGTCTCCGTCATCACCATCTCCGACTCCGACGACGATGCCGAGCCGAGGAACAACAGAGGTGATCATCACCACCTACTTTTATTTCAATTGCTTCAGAATATATTTTTAAGTCGTAATAAGATGACGCCAACTCGTTGTGACTAAAGCTTGAACTTTTTAAGAATTCATTTGCAAATGTTAGATGATAAATGTCAGAATATCATGCTATTCATGTTCATATAAACACAATAGTAAAGTTTTGTTTGTAACCCAAAAAAATACTAATGTATATATAGAAATATTTCATTAGTATTGTATTAATAATTGTTTTATTAAATTTATAATTAATATCAATGATTCTTCATTAAAAAATTTAAGAAATGAAGCTACATTTCCAACATTTTTTTTTATAATAATTTCAAATTTCATTAGCAATCAATCGATCAAGAAACACTAACCCGAACTCGTATTTCAGGTAGCGGAGAGTGCCCACCGAACGCCCACGTCAGCAACAACAGCAGCAGCAACAACACCAGCACCGGCAACACCAACACGACGGCGGCCGGCGTCACCGTCAGCAGCAGCGGCGGCGTCATCTGCAGCGCGCGCACGCCGCGCGACGAGCGCCACGTCAAGCACGAGCCGCACCACCAGCCCTGCCACCACCACCACGCGGTAACCGACCCTCATCGCACCGACTCTAACGCTAACCTAACCCCCGGCACAAGAATTGAAATGAAGGAAAATTACTATAGCAATTTTATTATTTACTTATTACTAAAACTATATATAATTTCCAAAAAAAAAAAAAAATCGAACAAGACTCGACTTTTGCAGGTACTAAGGATATCTCCTTCGACTAAATACGTACGGAAAAAAGATTCTCAATTTAATATTTAGAATATTGAAGTGTGTTTACATACATTACGTATTTTCATTTACGATTACGATTTCAAGATTCTATCTCGCAGGTCCGGAAACACACTCAACATAAACACAGGTCACGACAAATATCCGTATGACATATATCGATCTTTGCCTTGAGCGGATCGAGCCCGTGACCTTTAGCGCTTCAGTCAATTGCCGTGACCACTGCGCCAACCTCTCTGTCGAATAGTATAGAGATTGATTTCTTTTCTCCAATAGAAAGTATGGCATTTATAATCATGTTAAAAAAATTCAATGGAAAATGTTACCGTGTGCAGCAGCAGCAGCAGCAGCAGCAGCCCCAGCCGCAGCAACAGCAGCAGCAGCGCCCGGCGCCCCCGCAGGCCACACCGCAGAGCCAGAAGAAGCGCCTGCTGGCGCTCGCACAGCAGGAGGCGCAGGCCAAGCTCGAGCCGCACCACGAGCACGCGCAGACCGCCGCCGCGCACTACAATGTGAGTTCACACTGGCTGGCCTAAGTGGCATGATGTTATATAGCCTATAAACTTTCTTAATAAACTGGCTATTCTAACGCAGCGACTTTTTCAATTAAATCAGTAGTTTCAGACATTACTCCCACAGATAAATAAGATATAAGAGATGAACAAATAATTTATAATATCAGTATTGATTAAAAAAAAAACTTGTTATCTATATAAAAAAATGTTAAATGATATTTTATTAATATTATTATACATTCATGCTATTTGACGTAGAAAACCTTCCCTCAAATTTAAAAAAGTTTGTTAATTGACTTGTCGACCGAAAGATACTATCAGTTACACTCTGTTGCTAGCTTGTTGCTAGGCAACGTCGACCAATGGAATTCTTATATATAGATTCTGTTTCATAAAAATTTACGTAAGTTACGTTAGTGCCTTAATTTTAACATTTACAGCTTTTGTAACTACTTATTACATATACTAGTTAGTAATAGTTACTAAATTACAGAGTTATTTTATGTCGCTCTAGTAGTAGATAGTAAAACTTAAATGTAATTCTCGTCTTATAGTACAATAATAGAAATATAATTTAGTTAATGTTTGTGTTTTTGTTGCAGAGCGGTTCGACGGTACGCCAGACGAATGACTATCAATGCAATCAGTATGTTCCCACTCAGCACAAGAGGGATAGCGTAAGTTACAACTGTTATATCATTTACTAGTTGCCCCTTGCTGTTTCACTCGCTTTTATGGTTACTACTTCTCTCCTATGAGTCAAAGGGTGATGTAGTATAGCCTAGAACTCAATCAGCTAAATAAACAGAGATGGATCAGTATTTTTCATACATATGTACAAATTAACAAACGTACAAACAATTTTTCCTTTTTATAATATTATTATTAAATTAGTATAGATTGTATATATACATAATTATTATTTAAAGGAAAATAATGATACTGTTTAATGAATTTGCCAAGCAGGAACATTTTCACGTTTTTATGAATAATAACGCTTAACAACAACTAAATTTTGTATATGGATGCTGATAACCAGCACTATGGCCAGCCACACGGAAATTATTTTGAGAAAATGGCGTCTAAATGTGTCAAAGCTGTTCTAAATAAATTCGTTTGAAGAAATATATGACCATCTGTATATACATAAATGTTTTCATTTCAAAAATATTATCCATAATAAGTAAATTTATTTTTCTATAATTTCAGAGCGGCGGCTGCCGAGAGTATCTACCGGTGAGCGGTGCGGTGAGCGGAGTGAGCGCGGTGAGCGGGGTGAGCGCGGTGAGCGCGGTAAGCGGGATGGGCATGAGCGTGAACGTGGGCCCCCCCGCCGCGCACAAGCACGCGCCGCACGCGTGGCACCACCACCCGCACCCTCATTACAAGTGAGTTGGATTATTTTGTTTGTAATATTTTAATACTTGCCATATGAGATGAGTTTAATGTGTAAATAAAACAAACTCTGTATTCTAATGATGGTTACCTAATCCGTCACCAAATTACTATAACTAATTTTTTAATTACTTACTATTAAAATGAAATATAATTACCAAAAAAAAAGAATACCGAGCAAAACTCAGTTATCCAGGTACAATTATATGGTTGCTGATAAGCAGTAATGCGTCAACCCACAAAAAATTCTTTCAAAGTCAAGTCTGAGATATTGATGTATTCTGATAATGCGTCACTTATTTACCGTAATTAAAAAAAACTGAGTGTTTCATCATTTAAACTAAATAAATACAGAAAATGTTTCTTAATTTAATGCTTCTAAAGTTGGCTAGTTATTAAAGCGTGTTTTGAAATATTCGGTAATCTCCTATATTTTAAAAATTAATTGTTGGATAAAACTTTTTATTTTACCTGCTTTTAATTCATTATACCTTTTATCAAAATATAAAAGAAAAGATGGATATTTATTTTGTATTAAGAATATATTTGACATGTTTAGATGCCATTCTCTTAAAATAAAGTCCATGTGGCTAGACATAGTACTGCTTTCATATGTATATAAACATGAACATAAAATACAATCCTTTTGTTTAATATATTTACTTAAGATTATTTTTTTTTTACATTTATTCTTTTTTTTGTACGATCCTAATGTATAAGGGCGAGACTGAAAATTTAGCGTTGGAGAGTACCATTAGTTCTCCAGCACAGGCGGAGTCTCATGCTTTCACGTTTGTTGTTGTAATTTAGATTAATTTTGTAACAATTAATGGTAATATATATGTGATTTTGAATGAGTGACCCCGCTGTCCGCAGGAGCGGCGCCGGCGCGGCGGCGGGCGGCGTGCTGTCGCCGGGCGGCGTGTCGCCGGGCTACCTGCCGCCGCCGCTGTACGTGCCCACCTACCACTACCACACGTGCGTACCACTCTTGATACTCTAACAGTGGACTTCCAGCGTAGGCAAAGCGTACCGCTCTCGATATTCTCATCATAGGCGATGTACTCACTTGGGTTTGATTATTTATTCACCTGCAAGTTTTCTTACAACTCAAAATCAAAATTAAAAAAATACTTTATTGAAGTAGGCTCTCATGAGCACTTTTGAAACTACTTGATGCTTACAAATTTTTTAGGGTTCCGTTTTTAAAAAGCATAAACAGGATCACTTTATGGTCTGTCTGTTTGTTTTTTCTTAATAAAAACATAAATATTATCAGACTTCAAAATATGGAGCAGGTTCTCCATTTATTGGGTACTTTTTTTTAATGTATGTTCTTCGATTCCTCGCAAACAGCTATAGCGATTTAGTTAATTTTGTTTATAATTTTAAATTTGCTTGAAGTAGTTTGTTTTTAAAATCAAAATAACTGGAATAAGTAAAATTACGTATTTTGCTAATAAGTCGGTTTCCTTTTTTTTAAGTTTTGTATTACAATAGTAGAAACAGAAAAAAAAATTGGTGTATTGATTGATCTTGAATGTTATAACTGTTGTTTCGAAATTTGAAATAAAACTTAACATTACAGCGGTGGAGTTAGCGGAGTGGGCGGAGTGGGGGGAGTAGGCGCAGTAGCGGGTCCGCCGCCCGCTCACCACGGCAGCGGAGCCAGGCTGCCTGGCTACCTGCAGCCGTACTCGCCCACGTACCTCGTGCCGCAGCACCCGCAGCAGCACCTGTGGTACACCGACTGAGTGGACGCCACCACCAAATCCACCAGCTGATTTAGCATCCTACCAATGGATACAGCAGGCGGGCTGTGGTACACTAATTGAGCAGATACAAGCACTCCACCACTATCACCACCAGCCGGATAAACCCCAAGTCCTGCTTCTCTGGGCTCGGGTGATGTCTCAGCAGACGGGCTGTGGTACAGTAATTGAGCAGTACAACCTCCCCACCTCTATCACTACCAGCTGGACTAGCTCAAAGTGCTAACAGCTACATCACTGGGTTCAGATGATGTCACTACCATCGCTAAGACTAGCCCCACATGCATATCGGCATGCTACCACTGCTTGACACAGCAGACGTCACCACAGGAAGCTGTTAGACATAGATGATTTTTTAATCAGCGAACGATATATGGAAAAGAAGAGAAGCAAAACGATCGAATGGTATCACAATAAAATTATTCAAAGTTAATATATTCACAGCAATGGTCAATCGCATGCTGGTGGGTACGATGAAGCAACGTGTGTAAAGAGTATCGACAGGAGTTGGAATGTGATAAACAAAGTGCATCAGTACGAAGTGTTTAGACGTTTATAGATTTTAAGAGCACAGGATTTAATGTAACGCACACCCTCGCTGCCCTTATCGACGAACGAGTTTTATATATGGTTGGATATAACTACCCCTTTGTCCATAAGGGCGGTCGAGTGTCACTCGAGGAAAAAAATCGACCGTTTCTATTCACACTGCAATTTTTAATTCAAAACTGTGACTAGTGTGTTTTGCGCGAGTGTTTTTTTTTTAATACAGTTCCTTGTGTACCGAGGCCTGTCCTACTCTGTGTTTGTAGTTAATCGATTTTCTGTACAAATTAGATGTGATTTATATTGTTCACATTGTGCGTGCTACGATATGTATTCGCGCGGGCTTGAGTGAGTATTGAGTGTTTTTTTTTAATGTATTCCTTGTCTAGATGCGAGTTGATGTTGCAGGAATTTTAGATAATAATAAAAAAAAACAAGTGTTTATTTCACGATGTATACGCTCTGTATGCGTTAGATATAGTGACGAAATGTTTTATTTACTTGTATATGGATTGTAAATTAATTTTTAAGTAATTTTGCTGCGAGAACGAAGCGAGTAGGTTGCATTTACTAATATTTTATCGTAGACTTAACGTTTCTACCAAATCATTAAAAGATGGCGAGTTTTAATGTACTAAAGCGACGCATCGTATGGGAGCGATCGTCGGATGCACTGACGCGTTGATCTTCTAATAGATGTAACGCGATATGTATAATTTTTGTAGTTATTTTAGTTTTTACGTGACAGTGATTATGTCAATTACATCTAGATTTTATTTCTATTGTATAATAGTGTATGTTTCCGCTTAGGTATGAGATTTGTCGATGTTTTTACGTTACGTTTCATATCATGTAGCGTAGTGGGCGACGCCCGAGCGTTTAATCAAACGAACGAACTTGCTGTGTTTATTACCTATTTAATCGTATTAACTGGAGTTATGTAGATATAATCGTAACGTGTGTAGGGCGCGGTGATGGATAACTTGTATAGAATTAGAGTTCAATATTAAACAAAATAAAAAAAATGATTATTTAAGAGTTTTATAAAATATTTAGTACGGAATAAACATTTATAGGTTACTTCATGTGTAATGTGCATGTACGTTCACGTTAGATAGAACAATATTGTTAAACGTTCTCTGTCGATGCAGATTTATTGCAAATACTTAGTTTACGTTCCGGTGTTTAGTGACACTTAAACTGTAATTGTTATATTTTGCTTCACGTTCTAAGCCTGGGTACACTAGACGTCTTAGAGACAGGCCCTCATTTTATCATTTGTATAATTTCATTTCAATTCACTCGTTTACTTCGTACGCTATCGATTTAACTATTGTATATACATTTAGAAGTATACTTTTTATTTTATAATAAAAATTATCCTGAATTCCTTCACACTTAGTGTTTTATCGATAATATTTTTTTGCTTATTAGTTATTTAAGAGTTTTTAACTTATATGATTAATGACCAATGTGGTACTGTTTAGGATTTCATTGTAATGTAATTGATGCAAGATGTAATGTCCTACCAAACGTTTTCTAAATGACAACAAGTGTTTCTTTATATTAGTGCTCTAGGTTTGCTGCCTGACAATAACTTTATAGTTTAATTAACCCTTGTAATATTATTGTAGACAATTTTATTTTATTATTTGGAAAATGTTTTCAAGCATTGTATTTAATATGCAAATGATTTTTTTTTAAATCTAACAGCACATTAATGTCCATTTTTTTTTTCACTTATTTTACATTTGATTATCTTAATTTTTAATTACTTATGTTATTTGAATATTTCAGATATATTTCATCTTTTTTTTATTTTCTTAATTTGCTGCCTATTTTGTGCAATGCTTGTAGTTTTTGTATTGACGCGTCGTTTTGTAATTAATGTTCTAAAACACCATAAATAATTAAATATTGTTTAAACAATTAATTTTCAATATTACATTATGAAATAAATATTACGATGTCCTCAGTCAAAGTATAACAAGATTAAGTTATCATAATAAACCCAAAAAAAAATTAGTACATTATTTACTAGACGCGTCATTCAAGTTGATCACGCAAAATTTATGATCTCTAAGCCTTGAGAAAGGCTTACAATAAAAGTTATTTAACTTTACCCCACACAAGCGTGAATAAGCACAGCATTATTAATATAGGATATTTGACTATCATAGATAACATATTACGAAAGCAACAGAAAAAAAACTACATTTTTAATCTGTATTTAATAAATGCAAACTTACCTATAAAAAAAAAACTATTATTTTTCTTAATATAAACTTTAAAAAAAATGTTATTCTGGTAGTCATATATACTATAAGTTTTTTTTTCATTGATTTTTAATAATTAATATCGTTTTATTTGCGGATTTTTTGGGGTTTATTTTAAGTGTATTAACAAAATGTATTGTTAACATTATTATGATGTATTCTTTCCTAGTTTGTATAGGATCCGCTTTTATCGTTTATCGTGAATTATTATTGCCTTATTAATTAAATATTAAGCGTACGTTTGCGCGGGGCATTCGGTATTCACATAACAAATGCATCAGTCCGTCGTTTCTGTGATTTATATTGATCGTAGTACTTTGAAAAGAAAAATTTTGATTATTGTAAATTTGGGTTGTTGCAATAAATTTTGAATAAAAATAAAATTGAACGCGATCGTGCCCCGTCTGTATGTATATTTAGTTGTAGTGTTCGTTCACCTCAGCTTTAGACCCCGTAATGTTAAAATATTGACAATAATAATATTGTAACGGCCGATATGATGTACAAATACGAGATATTTGTAAGTTGTTTTTTTTTCAATGTGTTTAAGCGCTAGTGTCGCGATTACTGCTTAGGTTTGCATATCACCCCGAACGCACATTTGTGTTTTTATTTTTATTTTTTATTAATTTCACTGTGATTGTAATGAAACTACTAAAATATTATTTTATATTTAATTAAACTGCTCCATTTAAAGTTATTTAAGGCTTACGTTTTTTCGATTTAAACGATTTCATGTAACGTTTTAACTATACGTACCTGTGGGTACGGGCTGAGAGCTAATTATATATAATAATGGGTATTTTATGTTTTAATTTTAGTTCGTAGGCGCTTGTCCTCGCAGGCGGTGAACCATTAACATAATTTAAATTTGGTGATCAGGGGATAGCACTGATGTTGCTTAAGTTTTTTTTTCTTCATTGATAATCACATAGTTATTATGAGAGAATTGTAAATAAACATCCAGATACCCCTTTTTATTTTACTTTTATTTTTTGTTCCTTTTCCTTTATTTACGTTATTTTATTAACCGAGTTCGAAAAAGAAGGAGGTTCTATGTTCGGCTGTATGTTTTTTTTTTTATGAATTTTTATTTTGGGCCTGTCAAGAGTGTACAGATTATTGACAAATTGTAGCACTGTGGTCGACCACACTCTTTATTAATACGAGAGATCAGTAGTAGTGATAGGTGGCTAATTGTGCAAAACTGTCGCTAACAAAACATGAGACATCTTGACAGTTATAGACAGTGTTTTAATACAAAAATCAAGAACTCATAGTATGTTTTTATAGCGACGGTTTCCAACAATTAGACATCTGAATATTTTTTCTGCATATTGTTAACATGAACAGTGTTTTAGTAGTTGAATCATTGCGCGCCGCATATTTGTACCTTATCACGTTGTAAAGGCGTTTGTAGTCAATAGTGGCGAGCGACGCCTGAGCTGCTGTCTCGACAATAACCCAGTGTCAGACAATAATCATTCTTATTATTTGCCTCTTAGTAGACATTTCCGTTCGCCCCTTATTAGAGACTATAGAGACTACATTTCTAGTAGTTTAGATAATACCGCGGATCGACGATCATTCTATTTGCAGAAAATCTACAAATATGAATAAGTTATTTTATTAATGGGAGTGAAAGTTGATTGTGTTAAAAGAGATGTCTGGTGCCACTTCACATTTCGAGATTTTTTTTCCGATTTCTGTGCACAAATACAAGAAACCCTTTCGACTAAATAGTGGCTGCATTAAATAATAGATGTTTATAATAGAATCGATTACAATTTAATACGTGTAATAAATGTTTTAGTGACAACACAAGTAGTGACGAAATAAAAATTTTAGTTACTCGTTAGTATTTATATATAACTTTAAAGAGAGATTGGTAATTAATAAATGTTCATTTTAGAATTTAAAATTTGAAATTTAATAAAGTATTTATCATTAATGTACCTTAATATTGACTGAATGTTACCTACTCTACGTGCTTAGAACCAGCTTTTTAAGAAACGGTATAATAGATGTATGCACTTATTGTAGGCTCAGTGAAGTGAGACTTTTTACGATTAAATACGTGCACATTTTCTGATATAAGGTATTAAGATTATGACTGCCTCCGAACCACACGATCACGAGGTCGAGATACAGTATGAGATTTTAATATTTGAGAATTTTAGCAAGAAAACTATGACAGGAGGGTTATTACGCGGAGCTACCGCTATCGAATGCGATACATTTTGACAGATGATGTTTCGTTTAAGTACAAAAATTAGAAATCATCTTTTAAAACGTATCGCATCGTGATAGCGGTGCGGTGGCTCACCGTAATCAGCCTGCTGGTCTAACTCAGTAACGAAACGCCTGCGGTTTTAGTGAAGGCGTCGTTTTACAGGGGGACGTAAGTCGTTCACAATATAATAAGATTTTTCTGACAATTACAAGTCTGATCTCACGTATGTCGTAGTTTTGATAGGTAGTGCGCTGTGGATCCTAGCTCTATTCTAGTGTTAACTTTTATATATTCGACGTTCTATATCTACCTAATAGGTATGTGTGATAATAAAGTTAAGCTTTCAACTAGATGAAGTACAATGAATTCTAATGATTATCTCATAGGCCAATGTTTATAAATATTATTTTTACACTGTCTATTAATATAAATGTGATTTTGTCTGTAGATTGTAACGTTTTAGATTATTGCGCGGTCCAGTTCGTCGATATATCTTATTCGATTTCAGATAAGTAAGCCACGCTCCGGTATTAAATATATAATATAATCTAGGGAGATATATAAAGTTTTCTAATTACGTGTTTACAATTACTCGATACGTCACGACGTTAATAGTTTTTCCAACGCTTTTCACTGTGTGTTTATATATCAATAGTGTTAAGGTTTAAAATCGCATCACAAGTCTGTTCTTACCAAAATATTTTGCCGTCCAAGTTTCGTACCTTTTTCGCGTACGACAGACAGACAGCTGGACTGCTCTATTTACTATTTAACATATTTCATTTTAAACTACAACTCATATTTCGACACCAAACCGATTTTTAAAATTCTATAGACTATGTTTAAGTATTTTATATTCATATAGAGCTTATAGAGGGATTAGGGCTGTAGTCGATTTAAGATAAGCTGTGAATTGGATGCTGAGTTATACTTATTGTTTTCGTAAACACAATAACGCTGACAAAGTAGTGGTGTCTTTGTATACAGGCAATATTTAAAATTCGTTATAAAATCCAGGAATTGTTCAATATATAATAAGTTACAAATAAAAGTGATAAATCCCTTAATTTCTTGTAGTATTTTTGGATTTTATATATTATAATAATTAAGTACGACTTAGCAGCCAAATCATTGTACCCAAAGTATATCAGGGAGGTGTTAGATTAGCGGGCTTTTCGTCTTAGTTAACTTATCAAAGATTTATAAAGGCTATGGGTGTAGTGTTAAACGCATAGGTTAAAGTATTTAACGACGTTTTATTACTGTTCAATCGAATACGAAGATACAACGGGATTATTTCATAATTAATATAATAAATTTAATGTTTCGAGCACTTATTATGTGCTTAGACACTGGCATCATTTTCATTCGCGTCGTGGTCAAATCTTTGAGTTTTTCTTAAAAATTGGCTTGAAATTTGAAACTTTTAAATAATCGTACTTAAATGTGTAGGATAAATGTTAATTTGATGTCGATATTATTAAAATTTGTTAATTCGTAAATGTATATTGAAAAAAATTGACAGTTATTTCATTTAGAAAGCATTTTAACATTAATAATATAACAAATTTAAGATTTAATGTCGCCTTTGCTATTAGATGACGCCAGTCTAGATGAATATCTAAAAGGATTATATCTGTAAAATGTGATTTAAATGTCCAGATTATTATTCAATATTTGCTGTCTTCTATATTACATACGTTTAAGAGTATCCTATTAGCGTCCAGTGAGATTTTGTCTATCAGTGTCTAAAGTTATTGCGGCGCGGACTAGCGCGTCGCAAACGTAATTACCTACACCTATTTATGCTAGAATAGTTTCAGTAAATGTAGGTCTCCGACCAAATTAGCGGGTAATTTAAATATACTTATCTCGAAACACAAATATTATTAACGTTATTCGTACTCGTACGCTGTGAACTAGCACCGATCGTAGGTTGAGGGGAAAATTAAAGTACAAATTTATCAAACGTTCCCCGGTCTCGAATTGCTTTAAGCTCTTTTCTTATATACTTAGTAATATATAAGATAAAGAAGTTGCATTGAAATCGTTTTGAATGTTAAATAAATGTCGTATTAGATAAAACTCGTAAAATTTCGATTTTTATAATTTGCAACTTTCAGTGATATATAAAAATGTTTAAAAAATTTGTAAAACCTAACCTCACACTTTGATAAGTTATTTAATAATCACTTAAATGTACTAGATTTGTGGTAGCATAGTTGGATATCGGTGACAGGATCACGTTTTCGAATTAAATCGTAATTTTATAACAATTGATGTGCCTAAGTGTAATAATCTATTGTAAATGTACATAGTATAATGAGTAGTTATGATATTTATTTCGTCCTCGGACAGAATATTAGCATGGGTCGACGCCATGTTGACTATATTCAATGTTTCGTGTTTATTGCATGTTGGTTCAGAAGTGTTTTGAAGACAATAACTTCTCATTTGCTGCGCTCGGTGGCGTGCAGGTTTTGCATAGTTTGCGAAAGAAACTCAATAAAATGTGTACCTATTGTGCAATGTACCTATATTAAAAAAATGCTTCCATTTGAATTATTGTAGAAAAAATTTACATATGTAAACATTAATAGAAATTTTATTTATCTTTTATGTATGATAGCTTATTTTGTAGGAATTTTAGTACTGCAAAACTTATAGGCGTTATAATTTTAACCTAAAATGTGCATTGGTGATAATACCACTTACTTTCATTATATGTATTTTAATTGTATATTTATATATTCGTTTTATGGCAATTGTAATTAATAAAATATAACGCATTACTTACGTATCCATAAAATGCGCGCCACTGACTGCTCTCTTGATACGTAATTGCTTAATTCCTTTTAATATAACTAAATTTCGATTTAAATAAATACCTACATTTTTACTGCATTGCAATTTGTAAAGCTACTTTTAACTATAATTTTCTGATCGGATTTTAATAATTTCATTTAAATTTATTACATCAAATATTTGTACTGATTAGTAGTAGACTGTTTTCTATTCGAATGTAGGTTTTAATTTCACATAAAATTAATTGTGGACACGTAGATCGATCTGTCATACATTAGTTTTAGCAATTTACCAAATTTTTATAGCACGCCACGGGATTTTTTGCATTTCAAGATTGTACCTAGTGTTTTGTTTTGTATCGAATGTTTTAATAGCGGCGATGGCGACGCGCCGCGTCGGTACCGCGGTTCTGACGTTTGTATTTATCGTCTATACTCGCCGTGTACACGAATATAATGGGTATCGGTAGCTGTGTAGACTTGATTGTGATATCAATAAACATTTTCATACGAGCATCCAATGATTGTTTTACTCATATTCCCTTCCTTTATATAAATTGCCTCATTTTATTATTTCCAGTGAAAATACCTTATTTAATTAACATGTCTAGTTAACAAGCCTTATGTTATTATTTCCACCAAATGCTAAACTTTCAACACGGACGCCGGTTTGATGCCAGTTCGGATATTCGTCATATTGATAAAGTAATGGATTTAATTAATTTTATGAATTATTAAATAATTGTAAAATGACAATTAGTTACGTAAATTGAGGCTTATTGTACTTTCTTCAAAATTTCATATTTAAATATTAAAAAATGAAATATGTTTGTAATAAATTGACATAGTAATTACAATTATCTTCAGAGTTGCATGAGCTTTTAAGACTTGTACTATTGTGTCTCATAAACATAATATTAATTACTCTTAGAAGAAAATAATTCTGATCCAACTCGTAACTAGTAGTTCCATAAAAGGTTGCGGAAGGGTAGCAGCGTTGCGCGTAAAAACGAGCAATCCGTCAGACATGGATTGAAGCAATAAACGAGACCCGGGCGCAATACCGGGAAACTGGAAGGACTTTTATATCTATTAAAGTAATCCTATAATACTATACTTTATTTTTCTTTAGTTGTCTTATTTAGCAACCAATATGGCGCACTTCTTACCACACACGAGGTTCAGTGTTGAGAAATTATCGATCATTTTTTATGATAAAAAATTACAATGAAAAATAAATTTCGTAAATTTCTCAATATCGTACTGGATATGGTTACCAATTAAGACAAGTAACGAAGAATAGAGTATACTATTATAAATGCGGAAAAAAAAAGTTTTTTATGTATCTGTAAAGCCTATACTGATAATTGTTATGGGCGGGATCGAACCCGTTAGCGCTTTTGTCAGTGAACATTGCGCCGATATGTCTTCATGATAATGTTTTTTTTTTTATATAAAAACTATTAAACAGATTTTGATGAAACTTTACAATAATATTAGAAAAACATAGGCTAATCTTTATAAACATTCCAGAGTTTGATTGAAATTTCGAAATAATAACTTTTTTACTTTGATTTAATTATATAAGGTTACTTTTTCAAAATAATATTTTATTTCGTATTTCTTAAAATTAAGGTAAATAAGGGTAATGAAAGAAAACAACAAATACCGTATGTAGTAAGCTTTTTTTAAAACTAATTTTAAGTTTTATACATTACACAATATAATGATATGGAACTCGATACACTATTAAACATTAATTAGACATTGGCCGAATATTTACAGAATTGAACTTACAATGGGCGACAGGGTCGCGTGGTTGAACAGTGTTACATATTGAAAAAATGTGATATAACGCACTATTCGGCTCGAACTTTAGTTTTGCCTCTGGAGCTTAAATAATTCACAATATATATATTTTTTTCGTATCCCCTCGAGTTCTCGCTGACTGTTAATTTTCGCTTAATAAATATACATATGTGCACGATATGTACAGTGCCATTAAAACTACCGGACAGTCAGCGCACTCGAATACAGACTAAATATTCAGTCGAAATTTACACAACACGTACATTAAGAAAAATTTATATATTAACAAAAAAAAAAAAAAAATAAAAATTATATTTGATGTATTAAATTATTTCTCATTCGCTTAAACCAGGGATACAGTTTTTGTAGTTACAAGCTTCCTAACCAAGTCCAGTAACTAACACTATTTTAAACAAAAAAAAATATATATAATATGACAAATTGCATACAGTAAAATTATGTTCTGAGATCATATTTAATACATCACAGGTGTTAAAGAGAATATATTAAATTAAAATTATAAGAACGAAGTGCTTTCTATATCCGCGTCCAAGACCATCAAACAATACAATCTCTTTATACTTACAAAAGAATAACATCGGATGTCGCCATGTGTACACATAGCGACACCCGAATAGAATTTTTAAACAATAAAATTATATCAAACACTTTCTGTGTAATCTCATAAACAGAAGTTTGTGGAATCACAAATATTTGTCAAAAAAAAAAGTTTTCGGGCAAATATTTGCGGAAGTTTTTACGTAAACTGAATGTGTGTAAATTATTAGATATATATGAATTTTAATATCTTATTGTTTGTATGTTTATTGGTAGCGTGTATAAATGTATGTAGCGTCTGTTTCGGAGACCACACGTAAACACAATTCATAAAATCAAGAACAACGTCAAACTTTATTAACACGTCATTATGAACCGAACACCTCGCAGTGATTATACGAGACGGCTCTCGATATTCCCTCAACATGTCCAACCGTAAATTCATTTATAATTTCATTTAGTCTAGTCAGACCCACCCAGAGTTTACACTTTGGCAGAACGCATCGGCATTAAAACACCGACACTAAAAAAAACTTTAAAAACTAGCGAAATAAATCGTTATTATGAATGAAAAATGAGTGTCTTTTCAAAGATATCATCGCGACCCTTCGACCTAAACAGATGTGAATTTGTACTTTAAATAAAGGATCGCGATCGTAATCGTATTGTATCGTTAATTAAAAGAATTGAGAGGTCCAATCGAAACGATAATTAATAAATCATAAAGATAATATAATCCATTAAAATAAAACAACAAAACGAATACGCTAAGACTTGTTTATAGATCGTAATTTTATTTAAAACACAAATACTCAATGTTAAATAAAAACAACATTCATTATCTACTTTAATTAAATTAAATTGGCAATAATTATGTTACGGGGAGGTAACAATACGTTCGTTTGAGTATTTGTATTTCGTTAAATCTAATGCTGTTTAATTTTTTATCCAAGTGTGATGCTTTTGTGTTCTTCGCGACGGGCGCGGAGAATACAAAGACAAAAATTTTAACGTAACGCGTCGGAAACACTACCGCGTTTGGAGTGAAAATTTGATTTCCACTAAAACGCGGTCAGTTTTTCCGAGGCGTCTACGATTGTGACCTTCATACGAATTAATGTTTGTATAAATTAACATCAAATATTTATATTTCTGGTACCTTAAACCGAACTAAACCTATCTCTACGACTAATATAACTTAATTTATTTGTCAAAGAGATCATAATAAACTTACAATTAATTGTCACATTATAAATATATTGCCCGGGACTAAACATAAGACTGCAAGATCAAAAAAAATTCAAGTTTCCGTCTGTTCAATGAATTGTTTTTGAGCAATTAAAAAAAAACAAATTGTGATGATTCCGTGACGTTACCGGGTCGCAGTAATATATTATTAAATCATATGCTATTATAAATGTCTGAAACTATCTTACAAATTACTTAACGTTATTATATTGTTCTTCAATGCGATTGCATCATCGACAATCAAAATAAATTAAGAGATATAAAATAAATTTGCACAATTGCCTCGCGCCGCGCTCGACCGAAAGACGCCACGATTGGAAAAAAATATATCAAACATGATGAGGTAAATACTAAGTCCTAGAATCAAAAAAACCACTCGAAACCTGCGATGTAGTTACGTTACACGATAGTTATCTAGATGGGACAATTATTAATCTTACTCAACGTTTCTTTGTGAGCTGCCATATAGTTTTTTCCTGGCGTCCAGTCGTGTTCGGCCGAGCCTAGCTGGTGCGTTTGAAGTGCGTCTGCGCCAGCCTCGCTACCTTCGGGGGACGGATGTGGGCTCCGTGGCCGCATTCATGCTTGTGCTTATGCGCTGGCGATTTCTTACCGCTTGTCGGTAACCGTTTGCGGGGTTTCAGGAAATCTGGAATGGAAAAACATATAATTAGTAATTTATTATTTTATTATAGATCCCGTTTCATGCGGACATGATTTATGCTGTATTTTACAACTATAGATATAATATAAGGTTATGAAATTATAGCTAGAATATCAATCGCTTTGGACGACGTTGCCTGGCAACCGGCTAGCGACTGATATGTCAGACAAGAGCTAGATCTTTGGGTCAAAAAGTCAATTGACGAGTTTGTAAAATGGCAAATATTTAAGTTTATATAATATAAACATGTAGATATACATTACAATTTTTAAAAAAAGTTAGTGAATATGTTAATTAAACATTATTATAAAGTCTTATTTTCGTTTTCAATCTTAAAAGCAGCAGGTGCTGTTGGGGATAGGAATTAAAACGAATATCAATTTAAAAAACGTAAAAGTGTAACGTATGCAGTTCGTTTTTTTAATGTAACTTATGTAGTCGAAGTGATCGTAAAATCCAACGAGGCGGGGCAGCACCCGAGTGATTTGGGCCAAATTTTACGACCTCAAGAACTGGAGTTTCGTTAAGACCCGGATAGCTGTTCATAAGACCCTTGCAGTTGACATTTTTACGACACTATTCCATAGGGATACGGATACAAAAACAGTCCCTCTAACGCACTTAATGCACCGATTTCTTTTTAAAATAAATCTCGAACTCCATATACGACCATTTCTAATTTCGAAAAGCATAACCTTAATAACTATAAAGTTTTACGATCGTTTTACTACTGTTTAATCTGTATCACAATGGGTGAAGGCTGTGACTGGGTTACGAATGCACGTAGTTTACTTTACAACGTATAAACTACAAAGTTCATGAGCGTTGTGATTAGATAATGCGTACGTTGGAAATGTGAGGCATTGAACCTTGGTGTTGGTCATATTGGTTGATCGTTTGAACTAAACACGGATCAACTTTACTGGTTCTAAAGTAAAACCCTGATGGTACATTAACGTAACTCAACGTTCAGTAGTTCGATCAATGTCGTGTATAAATACGGCATGGCAACACTCGATCTGCTT
The DNA here is from genome assembly GCA_037950945.1 of Hypolimnas misippus. Lineage (NCBI taxonomy): Eukaryota > Metazoa > Arthropoda > Insecta > Lepidoptera > Nymphalidae > Hypolimnas > Hypolimnas misippus. Next base: position 8,583,647 of record JBBEEQ010000014.1, read on the forward strand.
GCTGAAGGTCAAAAACGTTTCGCCTTCGTCTCCGCGCAACACGTGGTCGACTCATACTACAATTTTATTAGTATTGATAAGAAATACTATCAAACATGTAACTCGTAATATTCATTGCCAAATAAAACGTTAAACACGATAAAATTCGACGTCAATTTTTGAACTTAATCATATCGTTGATTTCGATTTGATCGAAAATCTTCTATTACCAAAACCGAATGTCCTTGGTTGGAATATTGATAAGGAAATTGCGATGTTTGTTGTAGGCAAAGACGACGGAACCAGTTAATAACGATGACTAAAGAAAATGTTTTCGTCGAAATCATGGTAAAAAACTATAGTCAGTTTGTGCAGTCGGGAACTATGTCAATGACGTCACGCCTTCCAAGGCCGACTGGTGACCACGCGGACCGTAGATTTCCCGCCAAAATGACACCAGACACGTGTTCGATATTCGATATATAACAAATATATTCATTAAGGTCAACCACGTAACATTATGGACGTTGAAATAGGTTTAAGATTCAAATTATTTGATTATATAACTGGAAACGTGCCCGCGTAAAAGTAACCTCAAATTCCGAAATGCGATATAAAATATACATTTTTTAAGTAAAAACAAGCTTCGTATTCAATTAAAATGCTCATAAAATTCGCTTGCCCGATGCAAAACAACGAGAAAATACTTTCACAAATGTTACGCAATAGTTTCCCGCCAAACGTTCAATGAAGCATTTCGCGCCATTTTCTCGCGAATATAATGCGACCGATTCGAAGAGCGCTCCCGTGTTGTGAGATTAAATCTAGTGAAGGTTCGTATGTGTTTTAGTCGGTCTATAAATGCTTATATTGGGTTCGCGTAAACATGCGGGTGTATGCGTAAACAAAATGGCCTTGGAGATCGTGCGCGTGCGCAGAGCGTGGTCGCGTCGCTTCTATTCAAACTCACACAGTTATCGCTGCCTTGGACATTATCAACTTTTATCATTCGCAGACTAATACAGCTATATTAATGTGGTACACTTTTGAATATTATTAGACGCATGTACTTTGGTAATGAGCAAGTTTAAATATTTGTTTTTATCTTGTGGACGGACTTTTGATTGCGTTTTACTTATGTTGTCTTTACATTATTATTGAAATCGTCAAAAATAATAGTGTTTGGTAATCACAGTGTTTAAAAGTTAATTTATTACGACAATATTTGCGGGTTCTTTATTGAGTTGCCGAAGTGCCTCAGTTATTTCGGGCGACCTAAATATCTCCACGGCACGACGGACAGCGTACGATGATTCGTGTCGTTGTATTGTATTTACTAAATGTTTCAAACACATTTGTCAACAAAAACGCTTTAAATAAAAGTTACTTCATTTTTAAATTTAATGAAATACGTGTACAAAAATAAAGATATTTTGTATCTTTAAAAAAAAAAGTATATTTTTGAAATTTGAAATCGTTTTTAAATAATATATGATAAATATCTTCACTTGGCAACAGGGCTACTGTGAATATAGTTTTAAACGATGCACCGAATGCTGCGCACGCGCATCGAAGGCCGCGTCTGATGGACATACATCCGTCGACATTTTTACCCGAGTTGAATCTTTTATGGGATGAAATAAGAGACTACTTGTAAAAAACTTAATAAATATGCAAAATACGTTCAAAACTTATTCTAGGTACATTTCTCTCGTCAAGTCACGGTCTCTACAATCTCATCTTTAAAACAAAGTAGTTTCGTTTCGTCACTTTTCCTGTCAATATTAGCGTGTTGGCGCGAAATATTCAGAAACGACGCGAAACTTGTATTCGTAATGACTATAATGCAATATCCGAATACCATTACCAACCACAAATTAATCTTTGAAATTCCACCTGCACGAATTCATTATATTACCAACTAAATTAACGGTGGAGAAACAAAAATTGCTGCATTATATGCGGCCTCGAAATCACTGTACCGACCGTTTCACACAAAAGATTCGTGAGGACGGAAAAATGTTTTTAGCTGCTAAATAGTGGACCGGCGCTGCTGTGGGCTCGTGGGAATGACGTACGGGCCCAGAGTCACGATCCAAAATGGAAAAATGTAGCTATTTAGTTCAGGATGTCTTTTTGGATTGGTCAAAACTTGGAGTCATATTATGGAATGCATGTAAAAGGAACTGTCTCGATGTACCATTAGTCACGTCCATCGCGTGTTCGAACTTGCTCCCGACAAATAGGGAATGACGTATGTGGTGTAAACGGCCGTAAAGAATACACGCGAATAAGTCGACGATAGACTGCGCCCACTCACTCTCGGCGTCCTTAATGCCACGTATATTTCGAAATATATTTTTAAACGCGGACAATTTTACAAACGTTTCTAACAATCCGTCGCGCCCGAGACTGGTTTAATGACGTATAGCTCCCAAACAAGTCTAAACTTGATCGTGCGCGTCCCGTGCTCGCTACACTTGCTACACGTAATCTCGTCGGTAGGTGTGTATAGTGATCGTAAGGGGGGAGGCTTATTGAAAAAAAACGGGCGCGATTTGTCAGGCGTAGGCGGCGACTGCGCTCCGCAACCAAACAGGTTACTCGCCTCGTTGCCCTAGCGCATACTGACGTTTTTTTTACATTATGGCACAGGGTTACTATCGTTGCTAGTCTTTTAGACCCAATTAGTTCTTAGATTTAATAACTAGTTTCATTATAATTTATAAATACAACATTCACATGAATAATGTAACCGCGGAATACCTCACGCAACGAGTTATCAGCTTTAATAAAGTTATATACGAGCGGTGTCCATTCATCTAGCCTTTGGCAGGAAACAGAATTATTATGGCAATGTCGGCTAGATAGCGAAACGGGAATGCCACTCGCTTGCATTGTGATTACGAACCAGTTCCCAAATATGTAGGTCAAGTGAAAGGCGATTCGATGTCAAAACGCCTGCTTATTGCGGATACGCGTTACGCGACCGACAGACCAACGACTTTTTCTTCCTCCGCCACGGTAACCGTGCATAAATCTACTTTAAAACCATTTCAAATGTATTAAAATTGTTATAACTTTAGATTTATGATGCGCTATATTTATACGTTTCGATTGACATGTATTTTTTATCAGTAGACAGCCCTAAATAAGTGGTCTAGCACAACTGGACGTTCAAGATAAAAAAAGGAACAAAAAGCGATCGTGTGCAGCTCGAATATCCGTATACCGCGGTATATATATTATATCTGGTACTCGGCTACTGGTTTTGAGACGTGGAAGCCTAAACAAACAAGTGACAGGCAGGTAGCGGGCATTGTAACCCTCTTAACATTTGTCCAATATTATCTGATATAGTTTATTTAAATTGTGGTCAGTGTGATTTTTTTTATTTGTCTCGTCACGAGAGGCCTTTTGTCTTATTGTTTGGAATAAAGATAAAGCGCGCGTGGCAGATGTTATTGCTTCCTCGGAAGAGTTATGTGAAATAAAAAAAGACATGTTAATTTACATAGATGCTAATAGCCGAATGATAAATTGTAATTTCACTTTTGTTTGAAATTTAAAAGAAATAAATAGAATTTATTGCAAATTACCGTCAAAATAAATTGTGTCATGAATAAACAAAGATCTTGCAGGAAATAGCTTTGTAGTCATTATAGCGCGGACAAGTGAGTCACGGGACGAGTCCAGGTTTGTTTATTAGCCCATTTACCCAACGTAGCGGCGATGTGCAAACAATAGATCTCTCCTTACTTTCGTTTTCATAGCTGAGCACTTTCATCTAGATACAATTTAAATACCTAATTAAGCAATACACTAATAAATCATTACGCTAACGACGAATTTAATGATCCAAAATGTTTGTTTAGTTACAATATTTCATAAGCAATAAACTTACAAATTATAGTTTAAACTAACGCTATTAAATAGATCAAAATTACAACCTACAAGCAATGATCTGTATCAAACAGGTAATTCAGACAAGTCTAGAAGCCTGTCTCGTAGCCTGCAATTATTCAGATTTGATCTCTTAAACAGGATGTCGTAAATTGGATGTTTCGCAGCATTGAATTCGAGTTAATACATCGAATTAGAGTTTTTGTACGAGTGCATTTTTTATTGCATTAGACGGGACAGTGTAAAATTAGCAAGTCGTGTTTCACTTCAAACGAAAATAAGTTTGAAGGCTGCAACGTCTGTAGCGAATAAGGACTAATATCGTCCGCTAATTGAGTGTTTGTTTTACAAGTTGTTGACAGTAATATCAGTACTGAGCTAAAACATGTTTGCTTGGATAGTGATTTCTCGCACTTGACAAAACCTTTCGTATTGATCGATAGCTTGACCGATAGACATGCGGGTTTGTGTGACGTATATCGATGTTTAATTTTAGATCGGAATAGCAATGTCAAGAATAGATAAATGGAATGTTGGTCTAATACGTAAGCTTGTAACAATGTAAAACTAGTTCAAGAAAATATGAAAGTAAATGAATCCATCTAAATAACTTTGCAAGCGAATAATCATAAAGTGAAAGATACAAACGTATAAAGTAACTCGGTATCAATGATCGTAGTTTATTCAGAAAGCGCATAGAAAATGGAGATAAAACGTCGTCGTAACTGTGAAAGTAAGTGAGAAGGAAGCCATTGTTGCGTGTCCAAGTGGTAAACATAGTGAATGGCGAATACCTAATGACGCCGTGTAGTAGCGATGCTTATAATTCAATCAAACTTGCTCTGGATGATGAATGAGAAATATTATAGTATATCAATTCACGCTTAAATATTTCTTGTAAATAGAAAGCTAGACTAATATATCAATAAGTCGTTGAATTTTATATAAATTTTAAGTAGAATTGGTAGTAGAATACAAATGCAATAAATCAATAAAAAACGATGAAAAATGGCTCGACCTTCCCTCCCAGATTTTATAGTGATATCGAAAACAAAAAATACCAAATTTTTGTAATTATTTATCTGATTTCCCTTACGAAGCACCCTGCGGGTGTTATGGAGGTTCAACGACCTAACTAGTTAGATCTTGGAGCAGGTGTTCGACTTGGACATCTCGTTTTGTTCCATCGAGTCGCTTTAGATCAAATGAAAAGGCTTTATAATCTGCTTTCATGTAATGCATTTATAAAGGTTTCACTTCTCATGGCATTGATATCATTTATAACTATCGATCCTCGTTACTTAAAATCTCGAAGAGTCATTTTTGTGACCGCAAAAGATGTTATAGTCTTAATTAAAAGATTAGATCTTTATTATATTAAATAATATTTTAGAATAAAAAGAATAAATGTGATGTTGAGTCAATACAAAATGTGTTCCAATATATGATGTTTGTTAGTTAAAGCAGTAAAAGGTATTACAGCGCTAATGAAAACGTATTGAGAATATTGAACAACGTTTCCATTGAAAACAATCATTCGGAGAGTAAACGTGCACTGTAAACGAATGAGGAACCTTAATGAATGGCTAATAAAGAACACCCGGTGGGCGGCGAGTTCAAAGCAAGGTGGGGTGGTACGGACACACAGCAGCCGGGTATGCGCGGGCGCATCAGCCAGAGGCGATCAAAGCGCCGCCATTATCAGCCACTTCAACTATCATGGATGGTTCTCATTTTAAGGTAGCTACCGATGTACACTGTTATCTTTATAATCAATATTCGATATTCGTTTTGAGTTTTTAAGCGCATTCTCACGAGGGGTAGGTGTAGGTTTTTATTGGTAGCTACCGCGTAATGTAAATTGTGTAGATGGTATTTTTATGCTTCCAAATATGGTAAAGGTTAGTGTTGGACATGTTTTTATAATAAAGGTCTTTGTTTCGGATTAATTTTAAAGATGTACGAGAATAAGACATGAACCTCATTACAAGGGACTATTACCCTTGTAATTAGGTTTTAAGTTTTGGTATTTGCTAAAGAATATCAAACATTTTTTTTAAATTATATTTATGAAATATATTTTACTTTATAAAACTGTTTATAAACAATGTACATATAAACTACAAATTTTGTTATTTAAACCCCTAACAAAGTTCCATACGAAACAGTATCGTTTGAAACGACCAATTGTGTTATTTAGGTGATTCTAGGTAACGTAAAATAAAACCGAATTAATTTAAAGACCGGCCAATTTGGACACACGAAATTACTGTTCAACTAGAAACGGTTGGAGATTAGAACGGGCACGCAATCCTCGTTCCCATGGTCGTTAATATTTAAATACTTAGAAACAGGAGCCGAAATAGCTCAATAAATCGGGAACACAATGAGATCGATAATTCCATAGACAGGTAACGGGTAAAACGGTAGCTAAGTAACTAAAGAACAATGTCTTTATTCCATAATGCATTGTGCAGAGATATCTGACTATTGTTGTCAATGGAGACAAACGGGTTGGCGTCTGGACCACTTTAGGCATAAACATTGGTTTATCTCCGCCCGACAAGATGTAACGCATTGTGGAGATGACCTAAGGTGACTAAAATCGACCTCTGGACCAAATTTGGGAACAGCTTCTGTTGTTCCTCGCACATTGTGTGTTACAATGGATAGAAAAGATGGGATCACAGAGGGGCGAAGCTGCTAAGTATTACACGAACAATAGACACAAAGACTGGTGTATGTTTACCCATGAATGTGGAATATAATGCACAATAGCCAGTGCTATGCTAATAAGTTCGTACAACAGGTTCATACAACTTTTCTCAAGATAAGTCTACGTGTATAACGAATCCGCGTTTCAAGTTAAATCGTGCATATTTAGGGAGAGAAGATCTCTTGTAATCCCGTTTTTAAATGGTCTATTTAGACGTTTGCTAACTGTAATAGTTGGCTTTGTTAGGCAAATTAACGAAATTACGTTTCTTTTCGCTATTTTCTATTATGAATACTTTTATAATGTAAAGTGGTTAATGAGTTCGCTACGTGTGGAATGATTAATATTAACATGAGTATTATTATTGATCCCTTCAAGTCTAGGTGATTTTAAAGCAGATGTTGGTTTTTCGTAAGCTTTTGCTCATTCAGAACGCAAATGTCGACATTTGGTAGATGCAGGTATTTAAGCAATTATAATCGGTGTAGTGGTTTAGAAGTCCGGGCCACGGCATCTGCGGGCACATCTGGCGCGGATTAGCAACTCTCTCCGCGTATTGAGTTGCATCGCGCCGGTACTCGAGTTACTAGCTCAGTTCCATCATGCTAGGTTTACGGACGTGGAATTAAAAGCGGTTCACTTAATGGTCTCTTGACATCGCCTTTAAAATGCATAAGTGCTAAAGATTACGCTTATCTTAAGTGGCGAGGAAAGCTTGCAATATCTGGTGTAAGTGCCGGTGATTTTTTCTATTATGGACGCGTATTACCGCTTTGATCTCATTTAGAATTTTTTATCAGGTCTCCAAAAAGGTTCCATTTTTAACATGTAATTTTTTATCATTCCACGAGGGCGCTGATTGCTTCACTAAGCCCTGGAGTCCATTAAAAGGCAATAAAAATTTGTTATTTTTTTGTTACTGAATGCGTTTTATAATATTTAGTAGTCAGGACACAGTTCATTGGAACGGCAATAAAAAAAAAGTTTAATCGGAGCAGATATAATGGGCGTTAGCAAGCAACGCCAGGACCACCCGGTAGGTGTGTTCTATTTCCTCAAAACCTGTCTTCGTCACGATTTTTGATTGAGTTTTAAAGTCGCATTGTGCTAATAATTGACACCTTTCAACGTTTACCCTCTGTCTGAGAACCTAAATTAGAATCGCCAGTAAAAAACGAATGAAACTATAAAATCTTAACCGTACAAAGCATTTCGTCGACTATATAACTTTTCATAAATATAATTTTTACGACATTATTATGCGAGGTGCATACGGATTTTGAAATTGTTTTTTTAGTGACGAGTATTTACGAGTTGACCGCTCGTTTCGACATATTCTACATTTTAAAACGTGTGAAAGCAAAACATTGAAGGGTTTGACACCAGTCATAAAATTACTATGCATTCTGACCAGGCGGGGTCGCATAGTTAAAACGATTGGTCAAGCATTGACGGATCAAAGTAATGATTATTTAAGAAAAGGACGTATGAATATGGGTCAGCGACGGTCTTGGGAAAGGAAATGGTGTACTAAAGTAGTTACGAGTTTGTTTGTTATGCGTTATGAATAATCGAATAGGAACTTGCGCAATGGGACCCATGCGATTTGTATGCCATGTTGATTTTAAATACCGGATAGAAAACATATTGACGCGTTACTGAAATTATCTAATAATCAATATTATTCAATAATCAACTGAAGGAAAAGACGGGTTTATTATTGGTTTTGTTAAAGAAAAAATATATTGAATTGTTTTCGTAATGTAATTTGAATGACAAATTAAGATTTTTTTATGTTGTTTATTTTTTTATATTAGGTCTAACTTCAGAGTAGTAAAAGCTACGAAGGTTACCAAGAGGTAACTGTATTTACCTACATCTAGACCTTTACGGTACGCTCGCCCTGCACGTGTGTTGAAACATAATGAATGTAACGGTACGAAATGTTTGTAATAGATTCGAATACGAACCTTTCACAGCTCAGTTGGTAAACAAAAGATGTACTGTAGCTACTTAAATCTATCGCCAATATAAACCTTCGAAGCATAAATGTTTTTTTTTTAAATAGCAATTGCTACCATCAATATTTTACAGATAATATAAAATATTTTGATAGAAGTGAAAAAAGTATTTAAAAAATGTTTTAATTAATGCACGTGTGATATTAGACAATTTAGATATTTATCAAATTCGTGTTGTGACCCGTGGGAATATCGGGCCGCTGAAAACTGAACGGACCTGTTTGCGCATGCGCATATATGCAAATATCGTGTGATTCAAAATTTACACTGGCCCTATAAACTGGATCTTATCCGATTTAATATATCCTAACACTCTTTTATTTACTTTCGTTTCGGCTTCACTTTAATCAGCCTCCGACCTTTTTCATTTTAATAAAAGTAAAATACTTTTATATTAAAACTTTAACATTTATCAAAAAAAAGTAAAGAAAAAAAAAACAAAGGTTGTTATTTTTTTAACTTTGCCATTCCCACAGACTGCAGTAACAATTTTCGCATACATTAATATAGTTAAATGCTAACCGTTTATAAATATCAAAACACAACGAACCGCAATAATTAAACAATCAAGAAAGACTAGCTCTTATTGCGTTAAGACTACAGATTAAAATTGTATATCCAAATATTTTTTTCAATACCCCGCGGAGTAACGTACAATGCAGAAAGAGTTCATTCCGTCTCAATAATTTAGAGTAATTGCTAGAATACATTTATAATTATTTTGTATCGAATTTGCATAAAACAATAGCGAAGACGTGAACGTTGAGACGTTTTAAATTATACGTGTATTATTATAGTGTTGTGGAGTGTAGCAATTAGGGTTTATAACGCCAATGGGGATATAAATTTTATTGTTTTCGAAAGTCAAATAAATTCCTTGTTTTGATAGGCTTTTGTAATTAATGTAAATGTATTTATTGTTTTATTACTGGTTGTTAGCGACTTGAAACGTGGATAACAATTTTGGAAAGTCAGTTTGAATTTTTATAAAAAGTTTAAGCTTTGGACAAGGTTATAAAATTAATTATTCTGTAACTTATCGACGGTAATAGTAACGGGAGCCGAATATAGACAATAAATCCTTTCACTATTGATATGAAAAACAAACAAGTGTAAAAAAAATGTTATCATAAAAATAGATCAATTTTTATTATGTAATATAATAAAAATTGATCTCGTAGAATAAATTTATTTTCTAGTAATATTAAATATCCATTTTTATTAGGAAATTGTTGTTCTTATTTGCAAGTACATATTTTTTCTGTATTTTAAAGTATTACGATTACTTAGTTTACGTTTTGTCGTTTACGATCTTTTCCGATGGCTGATAACGGTTGCCGTAACAGCCGTGCAATGGGTAAAATAATTCATTTGCACGCCCATTTTTTCGACTATACAGTTAACAGAATATAATTGTGACTTTTACTTTGAAGTTCTAGTTAACTATGATTACTTCACGTCAGTATTTTCTAGCAAAAAGTTCTTTGTATATATTTTTTTATGTTTGCAACAATAGCAATGGACATTGGTGCCTCTTTTAATAGATGAATAAAAAAAAAATTGTTTATGATTTACTTATAAATTAATATTACATTGAAACAGATGTTCATACAGTTTTTTTTTCAAATTTTGTTTTATTTCCCTTTTGATAATCATAATATTTGTGTTGAACATTGAGTTTTTTTCGTGTAGTAATTACACCATATGGAATACGGTTATTTTAATCGGATACATGGAAAATAAACACACAATGTCATATAGAATCACTGACCGTAAGTTCCCACAAATTATGGTGCCGAATTTTTTTTATTGTGAAGGGTGCAAGTGCTTTAATTAAAATAGGCAAAATAATAGACGGTATTAGTATGGGAACTGATTTTACTTTCAATGGAATTTTATGGTGTTTTAAGTGGCGCGTTTATTTGTAATTGTGTCAAATTACAAGGCTATTTTAACATACTTATAATTTATATAATACTTTATATATAAATTGGTTAATTGCTTATTGTTCCAGAAGGTTCTTTATAGTGAGAAAAGTAAATTCGTAAACTGTTTAAAAAAATTCTACAATTTTTACAATGATCTCTAAATTCGACCTCAATGTCGGATCACGGGTTTAATGTATAATTAACTATACACTAAGAGTTCTCATACATTTCCACTGTTTGTTGTTTCTGTGCAAACTTGTAACAATGAATTCCCGCCCACATCTCACACATGACAGATAACGTAAACAAATGAAAACGTTGCACATTGCGTATGCGCGGGCAATGTTTTACGAAGCATGCACTTTATTGTAAACAGCCTAATCTAACACGGTTTTTAGTGATTAATCATACCATAAAGTATTTATTAAAAAGGTCATACAGGTTACTTAAAAATAGTTGTGATATTGGATACATATTGTGTGCTTATTTCAGAACAAACCAGACGTTCAGTCGCCGCTAAAATATGCAAACAGTAGAGATACAATGTATATTAATTATAGTGCAAACAGTGAACTACAATTTTATCAATTTAAATATACATACATAAAATATGTAACAGATATGTCATATAACGACTCGTTCAGATAAAGAAATCTGATAAAATTTGTTTCATCTCTTTCACTCTTAAAAATAAATCGCATTTTAAAGATTTATAAATATAAAAACTATTTTAAAAATCTTTTTTAACTTGTTATTCTATTCACTACTATATTATCGTAATGTATTTTATTACAATAGTATAGTAACAATCGAGAGTGAGAGGTACTAGGGTAACAGTAACAAAGAAGAGATCTTTGACCCTTTGGCCCGATTCCCTACTGAATGTCATGTGGGTCTTGCGAAATGCTTTGTCAGACCTGTTAGGTACAATTTGAGCAATAAAAGTCAATTACCTTTGTTAGGCTTAATGGCTGATGCGAGTGACAATGGTTGACGTATAAAAAACTGCGCGCCTTTTTTGACATTTCGTTTTTTACTGTAATACTGTATTTGATAAAAGTTTCGATATGTATAAAATTATTTTGTATTATTTTTTTGAATGAAACGAAAGTGAACATAAAAAATAACATAGTATTTTAAAGACGTCCTTTAAAGAAAGTAAGAACGACTGTTGAAATTTTTAAACGCTTGAAATGTACTTTTTCTTTCATTCCCATTCACTCGATCATTAGTACAGATTACAGGAGACAATGTCTTTTGTCTGCTCGTAACAACCCTTCTACGTGCGTTTTGTTTAAAACCTTTTACGTTTTACCGACAATTTTATGAAATGTTACAGCACATTACACTTACATTGTAAAAAACACGTAGACATAATTTTTTATTTATACTAATAAATAAAATTGAAGTGTCTGTTTGTAATTTCAAATTAACAGCATTTACCTAAATGCCTATGAAAGTATACACGGTCATATCAAAAACACAATATTTTATATTTGTCTGCCTGTTTGTTTCGGCTAATCTCTCTAATGATATAAATATAATTTTACTCAAATTAACACAGGTAAATCCGCGGGGCTAAATCTAGTTAGTGATAAATAATTATATTTTTACAGTAATGGTAACCGTTACGTTCTTAAAAAGAAAATAATTGGTGTCATACAAAAGTGAGAGAAAACGCCGAGTCACCGTAATTATCGCGCCCTACACCAGCGAATCCATCATCCCGTACATTATAAACTCAATTAAATCTCATTACCATACAGCGATAGAGGGTATGCTATTTTCTAAGACATGTCACCACCTTTGTCCCTGCGTCCACTCATAGACAACTTAGGATCACAATAGCCACAGTTTGACCCTCAATGACCATGGGAGCGGGCCCTATTTGTGTATTTTGAGCAATAAACAGTGCATTTTATGATTATGTTTTTTTTTTCAAATTTAAATTTGAATGGATGAATGCACATTGTCCGTTGCGCGAGCTCGTGGATGCAGTGTGCAGGTACCGTAGATGCATAATCATTAGAAATTATCGAAGCAGGACTGCGCTATATTGCATGGGAATTGCATTGCGTTTGGCGGGAAAGGTGACGTTTCGTTTTGTGTTATTATTTTTTATCTGTATCAAACGATCATGTTTTATAACTAGAGATATTCCCGCATGAATTTTGCCATGCAAAATGTCATCCACTTTTGGAAGAACGAACGAATATTCGTAGTTTTTAAACGTAAATAAGAATGGACGTATTTATCATACGCAATAAGATAAAATTATACTATTATGTATATTATGTAATTAAACGCTGTATTCATTTGATTTTATTGTATTTTTGTTTTGTTGTAGATTTGTATCAGTTTATCTTCTGTTTCTCATCACGTCATTCGGACTTCCAAAAATTTTTATGACTGTTTGGACTCCTTCTCTTCTCCAACATACGTGACATTGGCAGAATATTATGCGCACAAGTAGCGCGGATGCACGCCATATTATAAACAAAAAAAGTATAGTATGGACGTAAAATACATTTTTACGTCCATACTATAGTGTTTTAAAATATCATTGGTTATAATATAGTGTGCTACAAATTTAATGTTTTACGTAATTGATTGGTTGAATCGTTCGTGACTAAATTAATTCCTATTTGATAAATGAATCAATGTAAATCTGACCTCTGTTATGTTTAAACTATTTAAATAGGTATTCGACCTATTTTCATTTCGATTGAATGGAGACGTGTCAGCTCGTTGGGAACTCGAATAAGAAACAGAATTGCTTTAATCCCTGTATTATGGACGATCGTTTCGGTTCCTTTAAGTTTGAAGTATAAAGGCTTTATTTCGTTTGAAAGACTTTTAAGATTAACGTTTGACATTGTTAAAACTAATATAAATATATTCTGAAGAAGAAAAAACCTTTTGATATTATATTTACCTTCAAAATCGTTCAAAGGGTAACATGCTACGCTAAACAATAAAATACATCTCAGTGTTAGACATACACACACCCCCACCCATCTATACAAACGTACACAAGGATAACAAATAATAATACAATAATTTTCATTCCTTTTCGGTGCGTACGCGCATGCTACCCGTTGCGATCGTTGTAGTGCTGTCCTGCTCGCAAGGTCACTGACCGCGCATCTCCGACGAGATTGCATCTAGTGACCAGGCAGCTTCCCCCAGATAGAACCAATTTCTGACCAATTAAAAGATAATAATGTAATCTTAAATGCTGGACAGATATTGGCTATTACTGACGGTTTTACCTCTTACGTTTTTTGTAAAAAAAAATAGTAACAGATTCCGAAGCACTCTTGCAAAATATAGATTATCTGTGACCCAGTTAGCTGAGATAAGAGCAGAAAAACAACGCAATACAGCACAATGAGCATGAGCGTTAAGTGACCGTTGGATCGGGATCGAATTACTATAAAAAATACGTCCCGTAGCCTTTTATTTATGGCGTAGTAGAAAATATCAAAAAAGATAAGCGTCCTATAAAAAAAAAGCAAAACAGCTTTTTGTTGCACCGAAATCTTTTACGAGCGCTCTCGAATAGTAAACGAGTGAGAGGTCCTTTCTATCCCTTTCTAACAGGAGTAAAATAACCTGATCCTTGAGCATTAATAGTTCTTTGTAGGTTTCTAGGAACACGGTGCGTTGCGTGATCTCTCATCTTGGATTATTTCAAGTTCATAAAAATGGAACACTTGATTTTGATATTATTTTAAACCATACATTTTAAGGAAAATCGAACTTCTGACCCAGTCTTAAAAATCTTTAATATATATTGTAAAGTTATATCTTTAATTAATTCGGTATAAATCGGTATAGACCATCGGTATAAACCAATTTATTTGTTCGTGTCTTTATTACTTATCAATTAACATGCAATACAATATCAAAGTAAAATTAAATACAAGGATTATTACATTTAATTAATTCTTGAATAAATTTTTATCTGACACGAATTCTTTAATTAATTTGATGTTGAAAACTAGTACGTAAAATATAATATTGTTAAACAACTTTCAATGTACAAGAAGTATTGGGTAAAAACCGCCGTTTTTTATATATTTCAAATTAAAAATAGCAAGTTTTTATTAAAATGTCTAGCAATCGATACAATGCAAATAATCGTCACCTAATTTTTTACGTATCCTTATCTGTTGTAGGTTAGTAGAACAAAAAGTAACAAAGGTCGCTTCTAATAGAAATAATGATGTAAAAGTCAATTTTGATAACCCTTTACACTTCAGATAAAGATCTGAGACAAAGACAAAAAAAAAATGCTTACTGTTATTTTTTTAATAATTTCAAAATAAGAATAACAAATATCTGAGTTCCAGTTAGAAACTGAACTAATCCAGTTATAGCTGGGCCCTTGAGGTTAGTAAGTCTAGGTCAATACCGCGGCCTGAACTAGGTAAATACGATAACATTCATATGTTATGCACATTAAAAATAACCTAGGGCAGTTTCATTAAAAAAAAACAAAGATAACTCTATGAGTTGTGGAATTTGCCACTTAAGCTATGTCGTTTAAAATGCATTTATCGACTCAAGTGGATGCACTTGACCTAAAAATTTGTTAGACATATAATATTACGAGTATGTGCTGCTTTCACACACACTCACTTATAATACCTTAAGGTATACATACAGCTTAAAAACAAAATGGTACAATTTATTTCACTAGCAACACCAAAGTAATACTTTATTGGACGATTAACTTCAGAACGTTTAGTTGAAATTAAAATATTCCAAATTCCTAAATGTAATTTCCCAAACTTGAAGGAGGTAAGAGCGGTTATAAATTACAGTATTTACAAAGATCGGGCGATTAAGAATCGTAACAAATTATAGATCACCACGAATAAATTTTAGTTAGACAATTTTATTCAAATTATCCGACAATTTTGGGTACATAAGTGCTGGATGTATTAGAGCTTCATGTGGAATTTTTAAGACCGACAATCCTAAGGTCTGTCAATATTTTTGGATTATTTCCTAACTGGGTAAATGAATTATGATATAATTTTAGAAAGTATTTTTAATGATCTTTAAACATGTAATGTTCTACATCGACGATGTAGCCAACTAAACCAGTTTTGGTAACTACCAACACATTTAACACTATGGTCACTTAAGTTTTTCATCACATATAAACGATTATAGAATAACTTTTTTTCCTCAAAGCATTCAGGGTACGTGCTACAATTGCGACGACGAATAAACTCTTATTAAAATAATCATCTAGCCGTATGCCCAAGACTGCCGTAATCAAGATTGAGTAGATTTCTAATTCAACCGGTTTTGCCTATGTACGTACGTGAATAAAGATTTGTCCGTCTGTATTTATATTTAAAACTTAGCTTCAACACGCGGTTTCGTTCGCGTGATGAAGATTTTTTTTTTAACTAATCCGCATATATACATAAAATATAGCCTATCACTATCTAGAATAATAAACCAAACAAATGGTATCATCATTTTTAAAATAGGTTCAGTGATTCTGGTTTTATTAGTATAAATCAAGTGCAGTATATTTCGTAATAAAAAAGTTGTTTAAGTCCTGGTTACTAATTATAAATAGCGTGTTCAATGTCATCGGAATAACTTGATCAATAAATTACTGTTTTATTCATAATTCGAAATAATTATCGATTATAAACGAGCGAAACCAATCATTTTAGATGTTTTATTTTAAATGGCAACACAAATTAACATTTGTGGAGACATGACCATAAGTTTGAGAATGATTTATGCAATGTTTTTACAGTCGTAAACACTACGGCGAAAAAAAAAACTTAGTTGAAAGATTAAAAATATACGATGCAAGGTAGGTGTTGCAATTTTTTATATATTTTTTTCATTGATCAGCCTTTGAATATTTAATGACATGATTTCGTATGGCAATCAATGTAAAAATAAGTTTTATTTTTCTTAATTTATTATCGAATGTTATGCAGCTTTTATTATGACTTGATTATTAACTTGAATACATATAATTTTTTTTTTTTTTATTAGAGATGTCATTTATTAAATTTTTATTTTATAATTTCGATATAAAATTATTTACTTTGCGATATGTTTACTATGAATATATACTGTAATGAATTGTTTTTAACACAAAAGTTAATACGAAAATCATATCAGAAAATACTGAAAGAAGTTTTAAATTACATTTAGTTTATTTAAAAAAAAAAGCAAAAAAACTACACATTTGTGAATACATAAATATGTTACATGTTTAAATATCAGTGTGCGAAGTTAATTAAAAATCCAGTTAATAATAATGAAACTTGCATTTCTCATAATAATTGCAACTAATGACCTCGAGTGGAGGAAAAAACTTTCAATAGTTTTACAACAGTGTCATTGATTTCAATCAAGTCGTTATATGATTAATTTCTTTCATCTATAATGGGAAATAATTGCTTTTCGTAGTTATAAAATGGTGGCTATTTTCTTAGTCTGTATTATTTTAACGCTTCTATGTTGCCGTATGGAATAATTAAGTATCAAATTTAGAAAGGCATTACATTTTACTATTATAAATGCAATTATTAAAGTATAAGATAATGACCGAATAATTGGATAAGTCGTTTTTGTTATATATAACATTATATCAAAATAATTTGCTATTTAACGGTGTCAAATATTATCGCGGAGTGAATGTAAATTATTCATGAAAATTTTATTGCAATTTTCACCGTAAATTGCTAAAAGTTGAATAACCTTACGATCGACGTCCTCCAGCGCAACCGTTTGTGCTATCCCTCTCCTTTCTACCCGGAAAGAGAGAGACGCAACGACGTTTGTTTGTAAACTAACTTGTAACCAAATCTAGTTGCTACCATATTTCTATTAAATATTTAGATTTATAATATTAATAAATAAATACACACGTGGGCGATATTTATTTAGGTGCACATATTGCTGATAAGGTTTTATATCACAATGATTCTTTCATATTTTATCTGTGGTAAGCTGCGATTAGGCGGGAAATTGATATCTTTTAATGCAATTTTAATGCGTTTATATAAATAGACTTAAGTATATACTTAGTGTGGAGTTCAATCACCTTTTCGCCTACGTTTTGAGGATAAAACTAGCGTTCCAAATTGCTATTCGGTTTCCGGTGTGCGCGTGCGCATTTGGATAACGTACTGTGACAGAAATTTGCCTTAATTTTAAAGCCTAGGGAATAAAATCGACAGCTGGTCTATCTAGTCTGAAATTATAATGATTGACGTAAATCTTTAAAACCACTGTAAAAAAATATGTAGGCACATCATTAAATCAGGATCTTATAAACAACAGATGTTCTCTTTAAAACATTTTGGGAATCCAAACGTTTTAATTACTTTTAGTAAAGAAAAAAAAATTAAATCTTTAATCGTAATGAAATCCTAGTTAAATGCGTAATATCTGTTTTTTCAAAAAAGTTATAATAAATGTATATTAAATAACTCAAAACATAACATTATTTACAAACAAGAATTTTGTTTACGTCGACGAGGTGCGTACGCGCATTATTTGAATTTGGAATAAGGCCTCGCGAAAGGCGTTGTCATAGTACCGTTAATTGAGCTACCGTCATATTAGGTCGTAGCTACACTGACGTGTTTGTTGTGAATGTCGTTAGTGTTGCGAAAGTTGTCACGAGTATTGTATACAATGTCGTAACTTGGGATTTATGAGTACAATTGGTTCTGCCACTAGTGACTACATTACGAAATACTTAATACAAATATTGCTTTTGTTTATATTTATAAATTAAAAAAAATGTTATTTGTTTTATTGCCTATAACTCATAAAATTATTGTAAGTTAGCAGTTCAAAATTCGATATTTTTTTCATGTTTTTTTTTTTTTTTTAACTTTTGTTTTTTTTCTTTCGTCAGTGTTATGTGTGCTTTAGTTGCGTACGTTCAATAACACGAGCGTCGCCAGTTCGTCGACCTCATGCGCAGGCGCCGCAAAGACAGTGGTCGGCGACACTGCGAATCTAACATTAGCGATTTTATTGTTACAATTATTACTGTAAATCTGTTATTGTAACTAGAAGAGTCAAAAGTAAAATATAATTTATTATGAACAAAGAAATATCTTTATCCATTTTTTTTTCTTTACGTTTGTTGATTTCTAGTGTTTGTTTACGTGACGCTTGAGGCTTTTGTGATATATTATATAAAATATTATTGCGTAAATACAAGTGATTTCCACTACAAATCCTTTTATGGACGCGTATCTGATACAGTTGTACATAGGACGTATTGTGGTCATTTTTATACCGTTATAAAGGTTTATGGTAACCCGAAGGGCCTCTTGGTTAACGGCTCTTAGTTACTCGTATATAATCTGGTTTGGCATACTCGACCGTCTTAGGTTTTTTTTTTAAACTATGAACAAGGAATGTAACGAAAGGTATTCGAGTTAGAAAGTTAGATATACAACGAGGCATTTAATGTTATAAAATATTTGGAATTAATTCGTTCCTGATTGTGTATACATAATTAATGAGGTAATTAAGTTTTAAAGTTTGTTTTTTTTTGTTCATACGAAACAAACTTTTATTTTGATTTATTATAAGTGCCTATTAAGGAAAACAATTTATTTTATAATCCTTTTTTTCAATACTATTTTTAGTTATTTTAATATACACATTTTTAAAACTATTTGATCATAAATGAAATAAAACGCTACTATTGTTGATATATAAAAATTCATAATCCTAATTAATTCAAATAAAACTTTTTCCAGAACGATTATATTTCAACATTGTTATTCCTAATAATACGATAGCCAATTCCCAACCCCTTATGAAATAATTTCTATAATACGATACAATCTTAATCAATATTCATTTTTATTAATGCCCGTTCACACACAATTAGTTGTATTATACAATTCTATTCACAAATAACTTATAAAATTCAAATTGTAACCCTATACTCTAACTTATCTCAAAGAACGAAATGAAATATTAATATTTTCTTGTACAATACTCTATTTTTATTATCGTGGTTTCTTAGTTTTTTTTAAGGACATTTCAAGAAACGCCTGTCACCTCCAGGAATGCTTTATGGCCGTTCTTATCAATCATCGGTGTCATTTGAAGGGTCAAAGGGTTGGTTTAGCCCTATTGAAGTTCCGAGTCCATGTTTGCTTTTGCACTTATATAAAATTTCTTTACGATAATTTCATATTTATGTACGTAACGAACGTACGTAACGAACGGTCAAAACGATTCGACTGCGGTCATTGAATCCTTCTTTGTTTTAGTTGCGTAGAAAAAATTGTTAATATTTTAGTTAGAAGAACCTTCGTAAATGATGTTTTTTTTTTAAGATTTGAATCATTCGATGGAACAATAACAATGAAAACAGGTAAACAAATGTGTGAAACTTGAATAGATGATTACTATTTATTCAGTTGTAGACGCACTCGACTCGATAATTATAACGAATTAACATTTCAATTCGATATTACCATAAATATCCATTCATCGGATTCTATCCATCATTTCGAGGGAACTTTTCAAGATGTCCCCGACATTTGTGACAGTTGAATTGTCACGGAGAATGTAATACATTCAGAATAGAGTATTGTCCAAGAGTTAAAGTTCACACGTGTTATATGTCTATGGTACTGGGGTGGCATAAGATAAAGACTAATCAAATTAAAAAAAAAAAAAACATAATTTATCAATTTAAATTCGAACGCAATATTTTAATTATATCTTCAATGTAATATCATTTCAGTTGTAGCTTGAAGAGAAAGTTGTCAGGTGAACACACTCTAGAAAATTCGACAATAAATTATCTACCAACCTACGCACTTAAGCCTGTAGTTATTTGAGATCACGTACACTGGAGTTTCTTGTACAAATAATCTAAGGCAAACACTTTGACCTTAAAGGGCTTGTCGATGTGCTGAACATATTTACTTATTTAATTTGGAATTAGTTTTACTACTTACTAGGGATTTTAAGACGGATTTCTCAGGGTCGTGTCAAAGGACGGTTACTATTCTTACTCCATTAAACATAATTTAATGCAGCGTCGACATCTATCCATCACCGTTTCACTCCATTTCATCAAATACAATACATTTTAGGAATAACAATAAAAAAAATACATTAGAATGTATGAATCGAGGAGACTAATCCGACCGCGTCTCGAGTGGACGATTGTCCTTTTTCAATTGATGTGGAGATATCAGAATAAGTAATGTGTTGGTGTCGTTTGATTTATAAATATAACCCTGGACATTTGTATTGAACGCATAATGAAGCTATACATCACGGTTTTCACGCCCTTTCCTTTAGTGACAACACTCGGAGACGATTAACATAATGATGGAAATATTTAACGGGGCCCTGTCTGTAAAAATGACCATTAGAATCTATAAGACATGCGGAATTACATGCAAATGATATTGTCTCACTGCAAACTGTGCTTGCAGAACTAGATTTGTGGTTACACGTCTCAATTTCTCGTTTCCACTGATATCGATGAATATAAAATTACATCTTTCGACTGCGGTTCGCGGTGTAATAAATACGGCATGCGAATGAGGTCCTATTAGACGTAACGCTTCGGTAACCTCGTGTGAAGATATCATCAAGGAAATAGAACTGTCATTAAAGGACCAAAATGCACCTTACCATTATCTTGCATTCCTAGCAAAGTACGGGTGTAATTATTATGGGTTCCCACGAATGTGTCGTTAGTGTGACTTCCGAGTCGTGTACCATAGTTGACAGTGGACCAATAACGCGTCCATAGACATTAATGTGGGCGTAGAATCGTAAATACCACAGACAAGCTAACGTTAAGTCTGAAGCGGCACTAAAACAATGGGTAGTTACGACTTAGTTTTTTTTTTGTAACGGACAAATTGTAAGTCCGAAAGTCGAACGACCGTTACATTTTAGACTAAAAGTTGACTCCCCTCTAGTGATCTGCGCGGGCGCACAACGCGGAACATTACCGTTTTTATTTTAATTCCAAAACACAAAAACCACTTAAACAATAACTTTGGCACGTCAATATGTTTTTTTTATCCGCGCGATCGTGTGATATATTGACAATGTGGTTTTTTCTCCGTGCATTTATTCTGTCCGGACAGCTGTCAAGCCAAAATATAAATCCGGCGCGTAACTAAATTGATATTGACGCGTTCCATTTAAAACAATAACGGAGCGAGCCGTAAATTGAAAATAATGAAATGTGATTGATGAAATATGTCGAAAATTATGAATTGCGTTAACAAAAATTTTGGGGTGTGAGCTTTTTTATCGGTTTTCGGATCTTGTTGTTTTTAAATCAATTTCAATCTTATGTGATTAGATTAACGTCTATTGATTTACATCGTGTTTTTTCTATTGTAAACAAATCTATTTATTGGAAACTTAATTTGTTTGTGTGTTTTCTAAAAGCAAATAATAAAATTAATCATCAAGAACAGGAACATCCGTTCCAATATGCCATTAATTAAGGGATGAATCGTAAATTAAACCTACCAACCAAAACACATCACGCTAAACATTTCCATCACACGTGCGTTCCCATTGATCCATGGGAAACGTTTAACAAGGGTGATATATTACTGATAGCCAATTATCTACCTCGGGAACACCATTGAACCGTTATTGGTAAATTATAGATATCGCTCTAAAACACTGATCAAATAAAAGGAGATACCATGGGAAACAAGCATTATGCTCTTTAAATACTAATTTATTTGTTGGACAGTTCATATTATCGCTTATTTAATTGAAAGGGAACGTTTAGAACTGGCTATTTGTTTTACCTTTATGCATGCTTGCACGCTAATTTTATCAATACTACCAAAAACTATACTGCTACATTTTTAAATTCAATGTATTATAACAGTATAAGAATTGTTTTACTTAAAACTAATTAAATTATGTAATAGATTAAAACTTTTTACGATCAAATAAAAACACCCAATCATTGCTTTTATGATTTCATCGTAAGATAAGATAGAAGAGTTATCCCGTAATAATACAATGTTTCGTCGAAAGCAAAAGTCTTGAGCACTTTCACTAGTCTTCCAAACAGGAATATAATGGTTCACATTTTACGGTCGAAGTGGAGATTCCCATAGAAAAACGTGAAGACCCACCGTCCGTGACAAAATTCTGTTTATTGGTTCTTCGTAACGAGGTGTGATTGCCGAAATCGGGTAGAAATGTGCAAACCTGTTCTTAATTTAGGTGTTAATTCTTATCGTAAGATCAATACTTATTTTGGCCTTACTTTTTATTAAGATTTGCGTTTGATTGCGATTGATTTTGTTTGTATTTTTGCATTGGATGTATTTAAACCAAGACGTTTATAGAGGTGTCTGTGAGAAGTTTATAAGAATAAAATGTGTTATAATTCTTGCAAACATAAAGACAATATAAAAAGTTTATATACAGTATTAATTGTATGTTTAGTCATTGTATTATTAACAATGATATCTAGGTCTTATATAAATTTACATATTGTTTATTTTATATTTATTTAATTACTTATTTATTAAATAAAATGCATTTATTTTACGTAAAGATAACTCGAGACAGGTAATGGTTATTATATTTTAAAATATTCTAATTAGCATATATAAATATAAAATAAAAATTAGTGTTTTATATTCGTCATATGGCTGATATAAATGAAATAGCAAATATATTATGTCCAAATATGTATGTTTCGAAGCATATGCATAACAATAGACATGGCGTGCGCGTGGGAATCGACTTTCCTCTCATTGTAATGTTAGAAAGTGCGTCAACTAAACGGCGAACATGCATAAGCCTCGTACTGTTTTAAATGTGAATATAACTGGAAATATTTACAATTCTTTTCTATTACTCGACGCTGTCGTGTCGCCTTTTGTTGTCTTGCTCAAAATATTATATGCTTATAAGATTCGTGTAGCTATTACTTATCAGAACGTATGACTTACATTTTAATGTATCATCGATTGAAAAAAAATTGTAATGATTTTATGGTATAACCTAAGTGGTATTCCTAAAATATAGTGACAGACATAGGTTAAAAAGGCCGAGACTTTGTTACAGAATAAAGTTATGCTGGTAATTTCTTTTTCAGTTCTGTCGTTTAGTTCAATATTTCTTTGTACAAATATAGCTTTATTAAAACCATAGTGTACAGTAAATCGTTAATAATTTATGACAAGACGGTCAACAGCATTCTGAACTGAGACAAAGATATCTGCGAATGGTTGGTTTTTATCGTTAGTAGTCGTTGGGATCGCTGAACCATATCTTACACTGCTTCCTTAGGGTTTGTGCACGTGAGGCCCTGCGTGAGAACTTAACGTAATGCATTAAGTCATTTCCACCTGGTCAAATGCATTTTGCATTAACGTACGTCGGTTTGGCATAATTAGGTTTTTTTTTTTTTAATTTAACGCTTGCTTATTAACGTTGATGAGCGGGCTACGTTAGAATTGAATATTTCTTGGTTTTGACGATTCAAAAGTGCTCTCAAGTTTTGGTTATTTTTGTTGTGATGATGTGAAGTTTGATGAGTATTGTCGAGGGATGCAGTCGATTTAAATAATGTTAGTTATTTAAAACAGAATTGCGTGCTATCCCGCATTGAAATCGATCTGTAAACAGATGATGCCTCCCTCCGGTCACCCGATGCAGAATGTATGGAGGGTGCTATAAATACGGTAATGCGCGGGGGTTGGCAGATGCCGCTTTGGCCGTTACTATTCCCCTATCTGACGAAAATTTTTCGAAATTCGAACATGTGTGTTGACAGCGTTTTTCTAAAATTTTTGAATTTCGAACATGTGTGCTAACAGAGTTTTTCTAATCACCCGCATAGTTCCGATTTCGCGACTGCGTGTTGTGTTTCGGATGTGATAAATGTTGCCAAATACCGACCGATCCCAGTAACCTAGTTACTGACACGAGATTGATATTATCGGACGATCTTTTAGATATCTTTTACTATCTTTAGTGTTTTTTCCCATAAAATATTTTTCATTACATAATCAAGATAGTTTGAAAATAATAACAATATTTTTGTTACTATGACAGGAAATTATAATGAGTAGCCGGGGTATAGTGACAGTTAAAAAATCAATATAACCGTTAGAGTCAGTGTCCGCGAGGGTGCAACACAAAGGGTGCGCACGCGCACGAGCCGCTTTGTGCATTACGAATCACAATGCAATAATAAGATTTACGAGTGCAACGCATTTACTTTCGCTAATAAAATTGATTGAAGCTCCCACTAAATGTGAATGTACATCTGCTGCGATCTAAATATATATATATATAGGTAGTTTGTTTGATTGAATGCGTTAATATTAGGTCTATCGGTTCGATTTGAAAAAATAGTTTTAAATTAATAAAGTAAGCAAAGTAGTAATAAATGATGCGTTAAGATGTGGTAAAATATTGTATGAATATAAATAAAAATCAATTGACGGCTGCACTTACTTGATATTTGGCTAATTCTGTTTTGTTTGTGTACTCGTGAAGACAAGGTTTGTATGAAAGGAAACGTTTGAAGAATTATACGAAAATTTGATAAATCTCTCTAGTAGACACACCCGTGCGAAGCTGAGGCTGGCAGCTAGTTTGTAATAAACGTAACGTGGAATGCAATTCGATAGCCATACCCAATACAAGAGGTCTTATTATACAATTGTAACATTAAATATTTTCTAAAGCATACAATTTCAGGGACCCCGCAGTTACGTCCACTTAAGTACGCGAAGAAGAAAACATTAAAGTTCATCGACACTAGAAAAGGTGTAATTACGAGTAATAGAAGGGATCTTAGAATATGGGTGACCCGGTTATTTCTTAGACCCCCTACATGGTCTGTACGGTTGGTCAGTTTTAGACAATGCAATTTGTGACCCTTCTCTAGTTTACTCTACGATTAGAATTTACATCTGCGGGTAATGATATGCTGTGATTTTATGTTCAGTTCCGGATGTACGATTTCAGTTAAAATGACCACACATTAAAGTAATAAGATTAAATATATTTAAGTTATTATTGTTACCTAACTACCTAAATGTTACTTATAAATGTTTTTATAACAGTAGTTTTATGTTCATCAAATGATATTACAAATATTAAAATCAATATACGTACAAAAAGTTTTATGTACTTACTATAAATAATTAATTTTCAATTAGGTATTCATAAAAAAATATTATTTGAATATCCTTTATTATCAGCACAAAAGACAATGTTATTTTTTTTTTCGACGCCGTAATACAATAGTAGCCGCCATTTTGCAATGAAGATTGCGCATGCGTAGTAGGTGGCAAAATGACGCGTCTGCGCTGTATCAATGTGGGTGTGACAAGGACGGAGATACAACGTAATTCGGAAGCTATTTGAAAAAACTTTTCAATGATTTTACGTTTTTTCATTACTATCGAATCGAATTGTAAGTAAAGATAATCAGTAGATAAAATTATATTTTTATATATTTATATTTGAATGTTTATATTAATTCTTTATGTCGAATCGTTTGGTGATTACGCAAATGATAGCCAAAGTACGCGATTGTTTACATAGTAATTTTATTAATATCTCGTTTCTAGTTTGCCACACATGTGTAATCTAAAATGGAACAAATGTGGGAGCCGGGAGGCTCGTACTCGCTGCGTAATGTCAAAACAAACAGTACAATCTAGGTCACTGTGAACAATAGTTTAAAAACCATTCAACTAATTGAGAATAATAACATTTTAATAAGTACCTTAACAATTTTTTGCAGAACTTCGCCCCTTCTGAGATTACAGAGTAAAAATGTTCATTAAAAATTAACTTAACAAGATTCCATTGAAGCTTAATTTTTAATTACGCGTTACGAAATTATTTAATAATGCGTCCCGTCTTATGAACTTTTTGACACCTAAGTGGACAAAAAATTGCAAGTCCGTCTTTCTATAGAATATTAAGGCGTTCCTCTTGGGGTTGGCAGAATAACAAGGAAGTAAATGTGTTAAATAAAAAATGTTATAATAAGGATTGAATTATAAATCTTATTTTAATTTACTGTATCAAACTGTAAAAAAAAAATTTAAATTACTGTATCAAATTCATATTTAGTTTGAATATTAATTTAGGCATCAAATCAAATCATTTGTAATAAATGTAATGAATTTGGTTACTTTTTCATTTATTGTCATAACGGATGGTACAGTTATTTCTTGTCTCTATATTTCAATATTCAAGAACGCTTTGAAGTTTAATATCAAAACAAATACGAATATCTAGGCGACTGTAGTTTTTAGACGCCATTTAGTCTAACCAAACCGAACTGTGATGTAAGGTATTGTGCAATAGCAACAACATAGTGAAATATGTAACGTAATATTTACATAAGTATTTTTAACTATTATGTGTTTTATATAAAAAGGTTTTGTTACATTTTTTTAAATTTTTATGTAACACTGCATAATATCAAAACATGGCTCAAAAAAGTTGTCAAAGATTCAAAACGACTCGAACCCAAGGCCGTAAAACAAAATAATAAAAAAAAATAGAGTTGTCAATCATAGTAAAACTTGCGCTCATTTAGGATACGTCATCATTACTACTCGTTTTATATAATGATTTTATCCTATACTATGACTCACGTGGTTGTGTTGATGACTGGATTTTAAATAAACATTTTAGCTTCATTTAAAAGATGATATTATTACGCTTGTAAAGGTTATTATTGTTAAATAGCTAGCAATGTTGCAGATTGCGTGAACTATAGATAACTATGTTTACAGTAATAATTAGCTTGTCAGGTTATCGGGGAGATAGCTGTGTTCAATATAGGATTGTAGATGAACGTGTTAAATAAAGGTACTGACCTGTTATTCTCTTTTGCGTTTTGCTGCTTTCCGGACTCGATACTTTGCTCTCTTGCACGGGTGCAGTAGGCTTTGGCGAT
This sequence comes from Hypolimnas misippus, assembly GCA_037950945.1. Taxonomy (NCBI): domain Eukaryota; kingdom Metazoa; phylum Arthropoda; class Insecta; order Lepidoptera; family Nymphalidae; genus Hypolimnas; species Hypolimnas misippus. The sequence goes on from JBBEEQ010000014.1 coordinate 8,611,169, forward strand.
GTTATCGTAATGGGTGACCTTCTCAAAGCGACGGGGATAGTCGACGCCGGTACGAGTTGCCAGGCGAACCTCTGCGTACCAGGTAGAGGCTTCTCGTTCGCGAAATCGAAACCCCATCTTTGGCTGTCCAGTTCTAACTGCCTCGCTAGTTCCCTTTCAACAAATCGTCTGTTTTCCTCTCGATCCGTGCATCCGAACAAGTTCCTTCTCACACCGTCGAGTGTGGTCACTCCGCGAACTCGCAACGACCTCGTATCCAGCACCGTGGTGGCCTGCAGGCCGGGTGCCCTCACACTCAACGCGGACATTTTCAACCTCTTAACAGTCCACGAACGACGCACTTTGATAGCATCCGCGACGCTACCCTATCGGAGAATAATCGAATCAGTTTATATTGTAGAGTTCACTTAAATATATAACGTTTGTATCATAACGCACCAATAAGAATTCTGATAGTTTCGATTGTAAACAACTAAACGATATGACGCGACGCACGCGATATTTGACGCGACACGTCCACACAGACGACGATCGTACATCGACTGAATGCCGCGTTTGCGCGTGAGCCGTAAGCGTTCGCCTCTTCTCGATTCTCGCTGCGTGCGCGGTGCCCGATCGGACGCGTCGCCCCACGCGTGTAGTTCCACCACTCGATACAGTGTGGCGCTACTATCGCATTATTTCCTCACGACCTATTTTTTGTGGTTTTATTTGGTTTTGTTTTCATCATATTTAATATTAACTCGTTGAGGATTATTATTTGATAAACTATGCAATTGGTTGATTTGTTTTGTCTGTATTTCTTTTAAAACGTACTTTGAAATACATTAGGTTCTTAATGTATTTCAAAGTATATTCTAATATAAATAAGTATGCAATAATGGATTTAAATTGTATTTTAATATACTTCAATCGATATTTAAAATAAAAAAATAAATCATTATTAATTTATTATTGTAAATTAAAAAATGTTATTTATTTATTTGACTACTAATTTATTACAACACATGTTTATGTCATCAAGCAATTTCATATAATTTTGTATGTAGGTATTGATCTTTCACATGCAAATACTTTTTAGTTTTTATATATACAATTACATTTGCGTTACTGCGCTTTGTTTTGGTTTTAGTTATTGCAATGTAAAATTATTTTCCATAAATTCCGTAAGAATCTAAAAAAAAATTTTTTTTTTAATTTAATTTTTAAACAAACATATATGTAGAACCTGTGTTTATCTAATAGCATACATAACGCTTCAAAATATATAGAACTTATACTAAAATAAAAAATAAATTAAAAATGTTTAGACGCCTTCCATATAAAAAAGAGTAAAATCTTATTGCATACAAATCACTATTACTTATTAGCCGCAGAGCTGTGTACTTTTCCTTATAAGAGTAATTATTATTCATATAAGACATCGATAGCAATAAAGTCCCTATAATATGGGAACAATAAACCATAATCATGGCAACACAACAATGGAGCTTGTTTACGAAGAACGAAGACGTGTCTAGTTACGTGTGCAGCATACTTTAAAACTTCTTATCAGAAATATAGCTGTCCCTATCACTCCCGCACACTGTTGCGTTGCTCGAAAAAAGACGAGAGATATATTAATAGCACATAACATCGCCGCCATTTTGCTTAACGAAGACTAGAATTTTAGGGTACGATTAAATACGATGATTGTCAAATGCATTACAGATACACAAATAATTGCATAAAAATTGCGAAAATTATACATTTTAGAAAAGTATTATTTTAAATTTAGCTTTATTTTTGTTAGCATCATTTCTGATACGGCCATTCGGAATTAAAATGTATAATTAAAATTAAATGGAACGAAATCAATGCAAAAGTGAGTTAAAAATGGATTAAACTGTACTTATTTTTGTAAATAAACATAGGTATGGACTTACTGCGTTAGTTTTATATCGATAAAACACGGAAAATCTTCAATTTACCGTCGGGGTTCACTGCACTGGCGTACTATTTTTCGAGGTATGACAATGACGCGATGGCGAGAGCGCGGGCTCGACGCTGATTGGTTGAAAATGGCGGCCATTGTTCCCATTGGCCGGGCGATTTTAGGCGGCAAATTTCGGTTGGTCGAGACGCCGGATGGCGGGAAATAAATGCGACTTTCCGGTGCGCACGAGTTTTGTTACGGAAAATTGTGTTTGGCGCGTTTTGCTTTTGCTTTGTTTACTTTTTATTTTGGTAACGCTTTCAAGACTGTATGTGTAGGTGGTTAGGTGCCGCGTGTATGTAGATTCAGATTTTTTTGTAACAAATCGATTTATGTTTTAATTTTAGGTTATTTTTTGCTAATTAATTAATTATGTTGCAAAAATAAGTTAATAAATTAATGATGCATTTATTGGTATTACTAAATTATTTACATTTTTATAAGGAGAGATAAAAATGTATGAAGATTTAGTAACTAATTTTCTTTGGCTAAGTTGTTACTTCTTATCTATTTACATTATATTTACCAGACATTTTATTTTAAAACCAATTTCAATTTAATTTAAGTCTTGTTTTTATAAATATTTATAGTATAAGTTGTTTTTAAACGAATTTATTTGACTTGAACTAATTGTAACGTTATTTTAAAGATCCTTATTTTTTATATATTTCGAACCTCTCCACGATTTCTAATTTAATAATTATTTTTTTGTATCTATGTATGTATTACGAGAAATAGATATTTTGTTTGTATTTTACATTGAAATTGGAAGATTTAGAGGTTTGAATACGAATAGTAATAAAATAATTGGATAGACATAATACAATGATAAGGATGGCTTGGATTGTTATATTTTTATTAAATGTATATAATTTTTTTTGTACTTGCGTTATTGTAATAGGCAAAAATTTGTTCTTTTCAGTTTTTTGTTATAGCAGAATTGAAAAATAAAAAATCTTCGATGCGAAAGGTGGTATAAGTTTAAAGCTTTTGCCTGTGTGTATGTAAGTGGTTTTGACGTTTTTGAATATTCATTTTATAATGCGATTTTAAAGTGTGTTTAATTTAAAGTGGTTTTAGTCGTATTTGATATAAATTGGTAGAGCATAGCTGTAGCCCACAGAGAACAGCTCGAATACGGGCTGGCTCACCCGGGGCAGTACCTCACTTTCACAGAAGGTGTGAAGTAGCCAATATAGCATCGTTTCGTACGCCGAGTAGGAGAGCCAGAGGCCTAACCCTCTCCTCAATTTATTTTCTCACATATGTCCATGGGCGGTGGTAATCACTTAACATCAGGTTCAACGAAATCGGTTCAGTAAATTGGTTTTAAAATTAAAATAACTTTAATAAGTATGTCATACAAGTAAAGGAAATTATGTATTTTGCGGTTTAAATATTTCTTCAATTTTTGTGGTCGAAATGTTTTCGTTATTTTTTGTATCCCCCGTCATTCTTATCGTATTCACTGCGATCTATATCTTATTTTCTTATGAACTATTTTATGGATTATACGGTAGCTACAGTCTCCGCAGACTATCGGCATCTTGTCCGTCGACAGTTTCGTGTGATGATATGGGAACTGCGAACATTATTATTATTTAGAGCCGTATGAAGACCTACACGATTGCTTTTAAACTAAACAGTAGGCCAACTATCGGCCACCTAATTCAGGACATGGTTCTTTCAGTTAAACTGATCAACTTATTTTCGACTAAATTATCGGCCGATAGTAAGTTTAAAATCTATGACTTTTACTTTACTCATGGTTTAAGCATGAAAACGTAATAAACAAATAGATAGACTTACGTAAATAATTCGCGTGAATGTGGATTATATAGATTTTTTTTATTTAATATATTTGGAACTCATAAATTTATGTACCTATTGTAAAACTTTTTAAAAAAGTAACTATCGAGTTTCTTGCCGCTTCTTCTCGGTAGAATCAACATTCCGAACCGGTGGTAAATTCATTAAATTATTTTTTTTGTTTTATTGTTTGTTTCTGTATTGACGATTTGCTTGTAAAAGCCTACTTGGATAAAGTATATTTTGATTTTGATTTTTAAAAGTAATTAAATTAATATTATAAATTTTGTATTTCTTTATATTGTAACAACGGATGGATCATATTGAAATTCTGAATGTAGATAATTCACACCCTGCATAGCTTTATACATTATCCGAGGAAAACTGCAGGGCTCAGCTAGTTATTAAAAATATCTCCTCATTAATTCTTCTCGGGTTAGTTTAAACCGTTAGAACGTTAGTGACATTTTGACCTACATTCAACGGAAACCAGAGTATTTTGCGGTAAACAAAAAAATCGTTTCCGTTCAACGCAGATGTTGGAATACCTAAAAAAATGCTTTCTCTGCAGGTGCATTGAAATGAGGAGCGATGTTGTCAGATTTTTAAACAGTTTTTTTATTACGGTTTAAAGGAAAACAGCTTTAACAGTGAGGTTTAGTTAATACTAGTAGACAGTAGAGTATTGATTAGAGTATGAGCAGGATTTTTTAAGACTTTAGATTTATACTTATAATTTAGGTAATTTATATGCATATAAATAATAGCGTATGTAATGTATTGATGTATTAAGCTATAATACTAAGTGTCACTAAAATAATTTTTGCGAAAACTAGAGGAATTTCGAAAAACTCCGAACCAATGTTTGAGGATGTATGAATGATACATCCTCAAAGCTGGGTTCGGAATTTTATTGAAAGGCGGCAATTTTTACGAGATTTTGAGTTCAAGGAAGACAGGGGTTTTCGCATGATTATTTTATTATTTATTATATTATTTTTTTATGTTATCTAGGAGGATAATAGTCCATTTAACTCAATTGTCCTCTCTGGTCTAGTAACAACTTAATTAGAATACAAATACGTTTATAAAATATTTCTAACTATATGATAATTATAATATAATTTTTTTTTATATTGTTTTAAAGTCAGTAAAATAATAAATTTGTTTAATGACCCCAATTGAAATAATTTCGCATTTAAATTTGTAATAAAATAATTAATTAACTATTTTCCCTATAATGTAACACATATTAAGATAATTTTAAGAATCCAGATGTATTTGCATATTATTATTATAATATAAATCTTGTTGCTTGGCATTATTACTAACTTTATCTTCTTTATTTACATATTGTTATATGTATGTATGTGTGATTGATGTACACGTGACGTCAGTTGCCTAGAAGCGGGCTGACGATGTCAAGAACTCTCTTCTATCTATGTCACTGAACTCTAAACGACTGGACACATTTTGATGACATTTTTGTGCATGTCGCTGGTTTGCAAGAATATTGTAGTAACTCAAAATTCTAACAAATAGTACTAAGTATGTCAAAAGACCATAAATATCTGTTGTTTTATCATGAAAAGAGTTGTAATAATGAATTTTCTTTTAATCAATAAAGTTATAACATCAAGGGATCGTTTAAATTTTGCAGCTATGCACCGACACATTAATAAAGACATTTAAAAACCCTATTCCTTAAAATTCATCAGTTTTAGTTGCATCGATAATCTTGAACAGCAGCGATGTGTTTGAGTGGGTCTCAAGATGGTTCAGATTCACAATTGGACCAGGTCGCCTCAATTTTGTACGTTTTCCAGCGATTGTAGTTATGTGTAGACTTTCAAAGTAATTCAATTAAGTTACTGTAAAGCGAGAATTACACTTATAAGTTTTGCTCTCAGACTTTCATAAGGATTTACGTAAGTTGTTTGTCATTGCTTTACACCTAATAGAATTTATTGTCAGTTTTTACTTTTGACATTCACAGCTTTCGTAACTGTTTACAAAATTACATTACATTGCGTTTCAAAATTACAGAATTGTTTCATATCAGTTACGAGAGTAAGACTTACCAATGTGATTCTCGTCTAACATTATACACCTGCGAATGACATGTAGTCAATAAACTCTGGTAAAAAATCTTCCAGCCTCCCATTTCACGCTTATCCCGAGATGATTGATCTAAAACACATTTTTGCGTTACACAAAAACTCCCAACCGACACCTGGTAACGGACGCGCATTTCCGACGGAGTTATGCTATTTTTGGTAATAATTTTGTTTAAAGATTTTTATTTTAAATTGTTAAATAGAAAAGCGTATGGTTTTGGTGGCTTTGTTAACTTCAGAAGCAATATACGGATTTTCGAATACTTGGATGACATTTTTATTTTAATTATTTTTACTAAATCGATTTTGATGATTAGTCTCAAACTGAAACAATAACCTTTGAAAAAATATCCAAATTATAGAAAATACATTATTTACGAATTGAGAAACTCCTCGTTTTTTTGAATTCAGTTGAAATAATAATTTAAATAACGAAAATGTATACGAATATAATAAAAAAATGTTTGTAACTTTGTACGTAAAGAGTAATCTCTGAAACTACTGATCTGATTTAAAAATTCTTTTAGCTTTGGATAGATTGTTTATCTTTCGCTTTGTGAAAAGCGTATTCTCGATCAAGATTTGATCTGAGTAAAGCCCCTCTCTAACAAACGTCCTGGAACGCCTCTGTGTGTGTGCGTTTCGATTTCCATGTCTTACTTGGTTCTTGGCAGAAGTAACTCGACTTAAGGGTTAATTCGAGGTACTTCTGCCATTGTAACTATCATTTTTGTTTACGCAGGGAAAATCTTCGAAAAGATTCCTGTGGGAGAGATCGGATCGGGTTATGTCGAGATTTATAACCACTAAAACCCTTGCGATGGCCTTCCCCATCCGATGCCCCTCCCATCGTTACTATTCTAGGTATCTTTCAAAATCCTATCTTTGAAAGCAGTTTCAGGGTATAGTAATAACATAATCTTTAAGTCAAAATATCAAGTATAGTTGAACATGGTCAATAACATCGAATAAAAAAGATCTTCGATATAAATCTCTATCAAATATTGAATTGCATTTGCCAATGGATAGAACTGAAATAAATTTGTTTAGATGTAATCACCAAGCACTAATCCAATCACCAATAAAGTATTTTGTCAAGCCATTATAAGCCATATATTATTATTTTAAGTGCTATAATCGCGTAACGATATATTCTTAGATAAAACGAAATATCGTTTTTTGCACGTTGGCAAATAGCGACGAACCAAGGTCAGCGAATATTGCTGAAAGATGTATTAACTAGATTTGGGTTTAGTTCGAGATAATATTTTGTCGATGTCGTTTTTAAAACTATACTCGTAAATAAAGAAACATTTTTTTAATGCGAGTAATGTAAGCAATTTGGGAAGATTCTTGTAAAATAATTAAGTAGGTGTTTTATGGCTAATGTGATTGTATTTATAATAGACTAGCAGTTTCCCGCCGCTTCACCCGTATACTTATTTATGAATTTGATATCTAACAAACTTTCAACCTTCTTTTTAACCCCTTAAGGGATACTTATTCAAAAATCATTTCTTAGTACACACGACATTTAACATTTGTGCAAAATTACATGTGTCGAGAACCAGCGGTTTAGACTCTGTGTTGATCGATCAGTCAGTCAATAGGTCAAGCAGTCATATATTTTTTTTTATTTGTTATAGCTTTATTGTTTTTTCTCAGTCTTCTCAAATATAATATATTCTGAAAGTAGATTTGAGATTTTTTTACTAAGACGACGCATTTAATTGTAGACACAATTAACCATAGAGAGTTATTTTGATTTCGTCAACTGACTGTAGCAAGTAGGCTAGTAGTCCGTGTAGTCTTCTGCAACAATTACTAATGACTTTTCTTGTTTTGAAAAAGTGTTAGATAGTAAAATATACGATAATTAAAGACTAGAGAGTAGTGGACATATATTTATTTAAATTAGTTAATGAAAGTTATTAATAATTTACTTTTATTCTTTGCATGAAACCACAGCAATAGAATTAATAATTTTGATTGATCAATCTTTTATAATTATACAGATACACAATGAGTCATAGTTTTAAAATCTTCACAGATAAAATATAATCACAGACAATATATTTTTTTCTACCTCAATTAAAACACACGTAAATCGGTCGATGTGTGTGTAATTAAAAGCAAAGCGTGTCTGAGCAAGCAATCAAATCTTTGAAGAGACCACTGTTAGTTCGCCATGCCAAATCACCGTGTAATCGCGGGTCGAACTCTAGGACAGTCGCTAACAGAATTAATACAAAATTTTTCGAAATTAATTATATTTGAAGATACATATTTGTATATATTTTAGGTAAATATACGATTTAGTAAAAAATATAAATGTTTTTAATATGGAAATATAATAAATATTGTATTGTGTAAATATAGTATAGAAAGTGTAAAGGTTTTCACAGTTGTTACTGCAACTGACTGATGCGCTAACGGTTCGATCCACGCTCACGGGAAACATCTGTATTGGCCATATGGATTTTTGGCTGGGTTAGTCTGGGTGTTTGTGTTTTGTGTGTCAGACCTCCGACACAGGATCATGAGATCTTAATAGGACCGTTGAGTGTTAAGCGTTTTATTTCTTATTTTTTTTATATATATTATATGTAGTAAGTCATAAATTATAGCCCTTAATATATCTATAAAGAAATACTTGTGTGTATATACCTTCATTTTATGGGGAAAATATCTGATAATGATTGTTATTCTTACTAAAAAAAAAATCTTAAATAAGGTTATTAGAATGTTCTCAAAGTCTACGAATGACAAATGACAATTGCTTAGTTTAAAAGTAATTAAAAAAATTAAAATCCCGATTGTATAAGAATCCTTCTAACTGTCTAAAAAAACCTCGAAAGATCACTTCAATATCGGTCAGTGTTTAAGCTACAAGAGGTTACAATGGTTACCTAGTTTTGATGGCTTACGTCCACCATTTTGATTTTTACTGACGTCACATATTGTATCTCTGGGAAAGAATACTACACTAATGAGACTTTATTATCACACAGAAACGGACATACATACCCAAAAAACATTATCCTCCTTCTGGATCAGTCGAATAAAAACACTAATCACAAACAAAAAGCGGGATAATTGGTAAGCAAGAGAATAAACTTCGTCAGCCTAAAAAGTATGCATACTTACGAAAAATCTATTTTTTTTTTAAATTTGGCAGATGTTTTTTCATATTGAGTAAATGTAAAAATTTCGTGCAACCGATCGTCCGGATAATTCGTCGATTGCATTTCGAATGATAATTTACATACAATTACATGCTTAGTTGCATCCGAAAGGATACAATAATGTGATTCCGTCTTGCCGACTTCGATTTGTAGCGGTAAATATTATTATGTAAGTATTACGTGCCTACTATTTTATTTGTTTTAAAATATTTATTTTTACATTATTTTAACGGCTTTATTATTATATAGGTGCTTGGACGTATGTACATATATGAGGGGTCCCCTTTTAGTATACGACTTACTTATCGTTAGTACACTGAAAGAATGGCAATGACAGTGGTTCATATTATTTCTAAATAACTGAAATTAGCATTTAGAATTATACCATCGTCTTTGTACATTTTGGACTTAAAATTCCTTCCAGACCTTCCCTTTTACAACTCACATATGAAAGCGATTGTTACGTCCGTGTATAGATGATATTTTTACAGAGTATAAAACTATATCGCTTGCTGCCGTCTGTACGCTTAGATCTTTAAACCTACGCAACGGATTATAATGCGGTTTTCGTGAATGAATCAAGTGATTTAAGAGGATGATTTATATGTATAATACATGCATATTATCGCCGTGATAAATCGAGAATTTCAAAGAGTTATAATGTGATGTAGTAAAAAACTACATTGCACCCGTGCGAAGTTGGGGTGAGCCGCTAGTTATGTATTAAACAATAAAATATTCAGCTCATTATAATTTATAACTCCGTGAGTTATTATATTTTAGTATAATAGATAAAAATTTAGAATTATCTTTAATATGGGACATATTTTATTTTATATGATTGTTCATATATTTTATAGATGATACTTTATAATATTTTCTTTCAGGTGTATTGCCTATATTTACACCAGTTAAACGTAAATAAAAATATACAATGCGAAAATGATTTTACATGTAATTTTAGGAATTAAAATTTAAGTTCGTTGCTCTCGTTCGTCTGTCCTGAATTACACGGAAATGTGTAATGTAATCTTTTGTTTCACGATGCTCGCCGGATGTGCCGCATGCAGATATCGCTGACAATTACACGATGCTATAATTATGCAACGATTAACGCTTTAAAATAGGACAATTTTATTAAAACTTAATTGTAGTAAACTAAATGGTTTTAGAGACTTCATCGGCGTACAAAATGTCATCGCTTATTTAAACCTCTTGAAGTTTTATTTTTGCGATAAAAGTGGTCTATGTTCTTCTCCAATGTCGAATCTTTATTTGTACAAAAAATTATCAAAATTGGTTTAGGTGTGAAAACGTTACAAACAGACAGAGTTTTAAATTTATAAATACATAAGAAGAAATATAAATATGGAAAAAATATGTTATTAATTGTATACATAATGAAAATACAAAAACAGATTTATACAATTTTAAGCCCTATTATACATTAAGACAAAATTTATGGTGCTTCTGTTTGTACATTATTTTTAATTTTAGAGAATTCGTTAACGATATCCATATGTATGTAGTGAAACAACTTTTTTTTGTATTTAATGTTTTTCTTGTTTTGAATTTCTCTCTCCTCAGACAAGGTAATATTTTTTTATATAAAAGTTTGAACTTTGGCTTCTAAATAATAAATCATAACAAAGATATTTTGATTAATTTAAGGTTTGATTTAGTTGTCAAGTTCCTTATATATTGCTAATGGGAAGTCCCAGCCATACGGCTAGTATATAATATAATAACATGCTGCCAATAATATAAATAATCAAAACAAATAATTCTTGCGGTTTCTAATCAAAGCATCACTGTGTGTCTATTTTATTGAACAAGGAAATATAAAATAATAGTTGAAAAGTATACAATATTAATATATATATACTATATTTAAAGTCTATGTAAAGGAAAATAACAATAGATATTAGTTAAAACTCTAGCTATACATAATACTGCTAATAGTATAGCCCAGAAAATGTTTATTATTTATGTATTAGTTAGAAATATAATATGAAGGATTAACAACTTCATTATGATATTTAAAATAAAAAAAATAAAACAGAAAAAAAATAAGAAAATTAAATAATAACCATTTCACAAAAATATTCTGAAAAGATAGTAATAATTTTACATTATTAAAAAAAATAAAAAACTCAATTAGATTATTTCTATTAGAAAGTTTTCGACCCGACTGTACCAAGGACTCGAAGTATGTTCACGGGGTGATCGATTTAACCCCAAAATCTCGCAGGACCAAAGTTTAGACACGCGCATGTGCGGTCATTACGACCATGCATTGTTAAGGGTTGGCAGAGACGGATTTTAAGGGTTTAAGGCCTTGGAGCAACAAAAAGAGACCAGAATAGTTTTAGAAGGCAGCTAATTTTTTTTTATTTAACTGTATAATACTTAATATAAGGCGAGAATTGCACTTATATGTTTTGTTGTCAGACTTTCATAAAGATTTAGATAATTCGTTTGGTAGGTTATTGATACTAATTTCTTTCAGGTGTAAAGCAATGTCCATCAACTTCTAAAAATCTTTATAATAGTCTGAGAGCAAATCTTATAAGTGTAATTCTCGCCTTACGGCTAAATAGATTTGAAAAATATTCGGAACGGAGACTGTTTATATCCTAGATTAGTATATTACGAGCTGTTTTTTATGGATGCTAATTATTTGAAACAGAATCTATCATGTCTGACAGCCATTTAATTTATACTGAATTAGCTCGCGGCTTTCCTTGCGGCTTCGCTTGCGTTAATGTAGATAATATTGTAAAATAATAATCACGGACAGATAAAATATAGCTTGTGATCACTTGGAATAATGTATTTTTGGTTATACTATAATTTAAAAAATAGCTTCAGTGGTTGTCAAATTTACTTTGCATATCGTCGGTCTAGATGTGATAGCTCGTACATGCAAACTGCCGAATTTTATAAGAGAGACGAAACCCTTCTTTTAAAGCTAATTGCAATAAATATGTTTACATTTTAAAATTATTTTGGCCTTAAGACGTTGTAAGAAATATTCTCTTTCTTTTTTTTCCTTATTCATTACATTTTTAAATATATTTACAAATAAAATATAAAAACATTTAAAAATATAAAAAATTGAAATCAACCGGCAGCAGAGTAAGTTCCAGGCCGCCAGCAGCTAGGGTTCCAGGCTGAGAAACCTCCTCACGATGCGTGCCGTCTCGCAACACTGCAACACTGCCTTCTGTATCCAACCCTTGATCCAACTGCCTAGTGAGAGTTTCTTAAGATATCGATCGAAACTAAGAAATATTATTATTATAAAAGTATATATATAATTATTTGAATACCGTTTTCACTGAGAAAAACCATGATTACCAAAATTGTTAATTACGAGGTATCACATATAGAGCGAGGATAAACAAAATTCGTTATTTCTTAATTGTATTATTATAGATACTAGATGTGCTATGAAATTATAATAATTATTCCATAATGCAAACTTTAGATTGATCAGGATTTTATTTAAAAACAAATTATCTGGTCCCTTTTATGGAGCCGCCTTAAAACACCAACTTACTATAAGTCCGGCCCTGGTTTGCGGCATATATTTTAAAAACTGACTGCAATACCACAAAAGATGAAACAAAACCATGTTCGACACTAGTCTAGCTACACACTGCCTTACTACAAAAGATTTAAACAGACGTTAAACGCGCGTCTAAGACAGTTTTGAGTTAAACATGCTTTAGACATAGATTAATATACGTTTAAGTGAGTTTAATAGATGTTTAAAACCTATTTTTGCTGTCAAATGTAACGTATAACATTTTATCAATAAGTTTTTTTATGGGTTTATTCGCTGGTAAGCAATTAAGATAATATTTTAAGCAATGTTTAAATCTTAAACACTGTTTAGCTTGACACGTGTTCAACATGGTTTTAATGCGTCTTCTGTAGTATGACAGACAGTGTTTAAAAATTCATCGACGCTAAAAATCTAGTCTAAAAAGCCTATATGCGAATAAAATCATGAAAACTTATGAATATTATGTCACACGTTATATTTTCGTTAAGTATAAGACATCTACTGCCTTACTACAAAATATTTAAACAGATGTTAAACGCGTGCTTAAAAAAATCCGTACAAATCCGCGTCTAAAGACAGTTTTGAGTTAAAGATTAGATATAGATTAATATACGTTTAAGTGAGTTTAATAGATGTTTAAAACCGATTTTAGCTGTCAAATGTAACGTATAACTTTTTATTAATAAGTTTTTTATTCGCTGTTAAGGAATTTAGATGATACTTTAAGCAATGTTTAATTTTTAAACACTGTTTAGCTAGACACGTGTTGAACATGGCTTTAATGCGTCTTTTATAGTATGACAGCCTTAGTTTTAAACTCACTTAAGCGTTGTTTCTACATAACTAATTGTCCCTTGCGAAATCACTCGTATTTATGGTTCTTGCTTTGCTTCTATGAGTAGTAGCGTGTCGTAATAAAGCCTATAGCCTTCCTTAATAAATAAACTATCTAACACAAAAAGATTTTTTCAATTCGGGCCAGCGGTTCCTGAGACAAACAAACTCTTCAGCTTTATAATATTAGTATAGATTAAACTACGTCTAAAGGACGTTCAGCTCAAAACTATCGTTAAACTCGGATTTGTAGTGTGAATTTTTATAAACACGCGTTTAACGTATGTTTAATTCTTTTGTAATAAGGTAGTTAAAATTGTAATAGTTAAAAAAAATAGTTGAATTCTATCGCATTAGTGTTAATTATATTATAACGCTTATCGGAATGCTTGTTATGGTTTTACATTATCAACGCTAATTTATTACTACATTGTGTAAATCAAAGGACCCTGAGCGCGTCCGTTTGTGTGTTCAGCTTAATCTCGGAAAATAGTAAATTATATTTCATTACGGCTTCAATTATAGAATTTGTTTCAATACTTGATAAATATTTAGTAGGTATATAATATAATTACTATTTACAAATATTTAAAAAAAATGATTTACTTAAAATAATTTGTAAATGTAATCGTCCTAGGTAACAGAATTGACAATACGGTTTCATTTCACGCTCGACTGATTGCTTTGTGAAGAAATTACAATTCGATATATCGATTTGATATCGACATCCCACAGTATTGGATTGACTATAGAATATTATTGATGTAGGTATTATTATATTTTTTATTAATATTTTTTTAATAAGTTATTTAACAACAATTAATAATCAATTATACAGAGCCGAGATGGCCTAGTGGTTAGAACACGTCGATCTCAACCGATGATCGCGGGTACAAACCCCGGCTAGCATCACTGATTTTTCAAGTGCTAAACTTGTGTTCAATTTCATCTTGAGCTCGGTGGTGAAAGAAAACATCGTGAGGAAACCTGCATCTGTCAGGAGAAATTCTGACACATGTATGTCCGCCAATTCGCAGGGGTGCAGCGTGGTGGATTAAGCTCCAAACCTTCTCCTTAATGGGAGAGGAGGCCTTTGTGGGCAGTGGGATGTTAACAGGCTGTTACTTTACTTTTTAACTTAATAATCAATTGTGCTTTGTGATTGTATTATATTAAGGGCAATCTGGCGTAGGCGTAGGGATGTCACCTGATGTTAAATATTCATAGTACTTCTAACAACATTTGCAGAATTAGAGGATCCATAAATGCTTGGACGAAATAAAACAAAATGAAGCAGCATAGTTTAAGAGCAAAGTGGTGGATTAAGCTCTAAACCTTCTCCTTAATAGATATAAAGAGTAATAGGAAGTAAGGGAGTTGGGCTTCCGGTTCACTCATTCGCCGTATAAGAAAAGCAGCTATATCAGCAACTTAACGCCGAGTTTCTGTCAAAGTGTGGTACTACCCTGATATACGAGCTGTATTTAGACTGTATAGAGACTCTATCTCAATAAAAAAGGGACTTTACCTATAAATAAAATTGATAATAAATATTAAGCAGATAATGTAGGTTATAATCATTATCGACAAACACAAAAAATTGAATATTACCATCATTAAGAAAGTTTTTATAAAAATATTGTCTTTTATAAAAAAAAAAAAAAGTAAAAATTGTCTTTGCCGTCTCGCAAATGTTATTACCATAGCTATAAATAGCTACTTTTTTATTTAAAAATACTAGTGAATACTCTGAAAGTAAATCCATTATTACTCGCGCTTAATGTTTAAAAAATAAAAGATTTTTAAGATTAAATATCACTCTCGCTTCTTTGAAATCGCCATTAGTCCCGCTCCGAGACTTTAATGTAATTGTCTATGAATGGTAAAAACTCCTTGAGTAAGGTCAGTGGATGAAATAAACCGTTGATGTTAAAAATGATGTATATCTTTCCTTGTCACACGTATGCTCGATAATTTTGTCTCTTTCTAGTATTTGTAATGAAAATGAAATTGTCACAGAAATAAAAGGATCTATATAATTTCATGGAGCGAGACTGTTTCTTTTATTTGTCCGAGTACAGCGTAGCTAAAAGTATACATTTTACAGTGTAGTTTTACTTTACTAGCTACCCCTCGCGGTTTCATTCGCGTTTATGGTTATTGCTTCGCCTATGACTCGTAGCGTGATGTAATAAAGCCTATACTTTTCTCAATAAACGGGCTATCCAACGCAAATTTTTCGTATCGGGTCAGTAGTTTCAGAGAGTCTTTATGTACAAAACTACAAATCAATTTAATTTCTTTATAATAATATGCTTTATATGTGTATTTAAAACAAATGTCTTGAAATACAAAACTTGGTGTCTATAAAACCCTGTACTACAAATCCGTGTCTAAAGACAATTTCGTTTCTAACATATCCTTAAAACCTATTTTAGCTGTCAAACATGACGTGTGAAATTTTATTTCTTTATAATTTTACACGCAGTGTGGCCATTTTGACAACATTTTAAACGATGTTTAATTTTCAAACACTGTTTAGATAGACACGTGCTGAACATGGTTTTATTTGGACGCTGATAAGCAATAATGAGTCAAGCCACAAGTACTTTTTAGAAAATGGCGTCTAAAGATGTCAAACCCATTCTTAACAAATATGTTTGAAGAAGTATATATCCATCTTTTTATTTCTATTTTGATAAAAAGTATAATAAAGAATAAGCAGATTGATATATTTAATATATTGTTTAATAAAGAGTTTTTCAAATATTTAAGATTATTGTATAAATTGCTAAATATGGAACGTACTTGGAAATCGAAACATTTAACTTTTTGTGGGTTGACACATTATTGTTTATCAGCATCCATTTCATCTTTTAGTAGTAAAGCAGTAACTTAAAAAAAAAGAATTCCAATAATATTTATTCCTGACAATCATATTCCTGAAATAAAATATAATAATTAGAAACGAAGGTTATGGTTAGGTCAGGCACTCTTTCCTGTTCAATTTCTGTATTCAAGTTACTCATCGAATCCTGACAATACGATAAGGCCGGAAGCTGACACACAATAACGATAATGCACCTAGATCAAAATACTACATTTATTGCTTACAATTTTTATTAGACAAGAATTACGCTTGGATTCTAATAAGCAATATTATGTCAAGCCACATGGAATTCATTTTGAGATAATGGCGTCTAAAGATTGCAAGACTATTCTTGATAAATTTGTTTGAAAATAAAAGATGAATATATACTTTATATATTCATCTTTTATTTTCTATTCAAGTTTTTCAAATATGTTTGATTATTGTGTAAATTGTAAAATATGGAACGCACTTAAAATTCGAAACATTAAATTAAGAAACTTTTTTCCCTACTTAATTTAGATGACTTGTAATATTTTTGAATAATGTTAAATAGGTGATGCAGTATCCAAATACATCAATATCTCCGAATTCGACTTTTTGTGGGGTTGTCACATTATTGCATATCGGTATCCACTTGTAAGCCTCGTAACTGATATAAGCAACACTGTAACCCGTTAACAGTTAACAACTGGTTTCAATATATCAGCAACTAAAAATGATGAATTTTACGGAATGGGGTTTTTGCATAGCTGCCAAATTTAAACGATCCTTTGATGTTATAACTTTATTGATTTCAAGAAAATTCATCATCGTAACTCTTTTCATGATAAAACATCATAGATTTATGGTCTTTTGACATATTTAGTTTTATTTGTTAGAATTTTGAACTAGTACGATATTCTTGCAAACCAGCGATATGTGTCCTTGACAGTAGTTTATTTTATATATGAAAGCAGTGATAAACGATTTATGTAAATCTTGTATATGTAAATTCGTAAGCAACTAACTAACTTACAAGTGTAATTCCAGCTTTAGGAATACATTAATATACATATTCACAAAATATCAAACTTATTTAAAAATTAGTTGATCTCTGCGACTTCATCTGCGTAGAATATTATTTCTTTCAGATGTGACGCGTATTTCATACAATATTTCATCCCCTATGTCGCTTTAAATTTTATTTTCGCGACAAAAAGTAGCGTTAGTCCTACTACGGGAAGGAATGTTTTTGGAAGTCGGTCAAAATATGTTAAACTACGGCACGTTATGGATTGACTAATTTATTTGGGGTATCCTCTTTTACTACTCGTGTACCACACTAGGTTGTATCAGTTTATATTTTTTAATACAGAATAAATTAAATATATATAATGTATATTGTATTATTAAAAAAGTTTTTGGTAAACAAAAAAATTACGATATATTTTCACAATCACTAAAATTAAAGATATCATAAGCTTAGTAGTATTTTCACAATTTCGAATGGTTAGCTATCCCTCGCGTCTTTACTCGCATGGTTACTGTTCATTTCTGCGAATCATAACCTGATGAAATATAGCCTATAGCCTTCCCCAATAAACTATCCAACGCAAAAATTAATTTCAAATCAGATCAATAGTTTCAGATATTACAATCTCTATAAAAACTTTAATAACAAATTTTACCTTTATAATATTAGTATAGATTAATCTATATCATTGTATAAAAATCAAAATTGATTCGATGACACATTCACTGATCGATTAACGCAGAGCCTAAACCGCTGGGTCTAGAAACATGAAATTTCGCACAAACGTTCCTTACATTTCGTAAATGCGTATGAAGAAAAGATTTTTGAAAAAACATTCCCTAAGGGGATTAAAAAGAGGGTTTAAAGTTTGTTGGGTATTAAATTCCTAAGTACTCGCGGACGAAGTTGCGGGGAAAGGCTAGTTTGTAAATATTACTGCGCATTTCATTTGTAGGCTGTTTCGTATGGTAATTAGTCTCGATTGTGCATTCTGCAGTTGGTATTAGTGGAATTGTCCTTGTCGTGGTATATGTAACGAGGCAATGCGATCGTGCTCGCCCGGCGTGTCGGAGGTTGACAGGTGCCAATCTTATACGTGCGCGCGCAGTCACGTGCACACGGAAGGAAAATTTAGTTCAGGAACGATTTCGAGTCTTTTTATTTTATTTATATGTAAAGTGACAGAGGCTGTTCGATCGTAATTAATTGAAAAGAGTATTGTGACGTAAATAAGTTACACTATTTCAATCTTTCTTTTATATATTTGCTACGCTATATGTAATTAAATGCTTTGGGTTTTCACGTTAAAAATTTATAGTAAAGCTCGTAAATTATCTTTTTGACCTAACGACACTCTCCCTTGTTATACTAAGTCTATAGCTGGTTGCTGGGTCGTCCAAATCTATGAGCTTATATTATTGGGTTAATGGCTTTTAATGGTGCCATATGCGTAAAATATTTCGCCAATAGATGTAGGACAGATACATAAAATGTCTTACATTTAAATGTCAATAATATTCGAGACCCCACTTGGTGACGATTATCACGAACATAGCCAAATGCAGATTAATGATCTATTTTAAACAGGAAGAGAATAGTGTCAATTTTGTCTGTTTTTAATGAAAAAACTCATCAAAATCTTGTACGAGACTGACAAAAACATGGAGCAGACAGCCAAAAGTAATTATGTAGAAATCTGCATATTTTTCAATCGAAAATTTCCTACTCTTTTGAAGTCGATTGAAATTTTATCATAGGGCTAACAATTAGCCCTCATATGAGTGATATTCGGTAGAATGTAATTCGTAATTGTCTCCCGATTCGCTCCGTGTGGTAACGCACGTAAGTGAGTTCACGCGTCACAGACCCTCGCAGTGATTGTCGAGGATGCCGACTATTAAAGGACCCCTCATTCCTGCTCCCGATGACCGAGCCAACTCATCCAGGTATGTGAAACTTGGAATTCGTGTTAAATATTTTGTGAGGTACATTGGTGAGAGTTTCAATTGACGGAGAATTGGACGCTGATAAGCAATACTATGTACCATTAGAAATTCATTTTGAGAAAATAGCGTGTAAACATGTCAAACCTATTCTTAACAAATTTGTTTGCAGATGTGTATATCTATCTTCTCTTTTATTTTTCTATGAAAGGTATAATTAATTAAAAGCTGGTTGATATAATGAAAAGTTTCATCTAACAATATGTTTTACGATAAATTAGATTAATGCATACTACAGTATTTTGAGCGCACGTTAATATTTGAAACATTAAATTCAGAAACTTTTTCCGTTTATTTAGATTAAATGACATGAAATTTTTTTCGAATAATGTTAAATACATGTCGCCTTATCAGAATACCTCAGTATCTCCAAATTCAACTTTTTGTGGGTTGATACATTATTGCTTATCAGCATCGAATTACACTTTTGCTCTCAGACTTTCATAAAGATTTGAATAAATTAATTCTCACTGTTTAATACCTAAAAGAATTTACTATAGTTGCCTTATTTCGACAGACACGTTGGCGCAGTGGTCACTGCAACTGACTCAAGCGCTAACGGTCGCGGGTTCGATACCCGCTCACGGCAAACGTCTGTATTGGCCATATACATAGATGTTTGTCGTGGTCTGGGTGTTTGTGTTAGTGTTGTGAGTGTTTCCGGACCCCCGACATAAGGTCACAAGATCTTAATGGGGGTCGTTGAGTGTGATGCGTTTATTTATTTATTTTTGACCGCCATAGATTTTGTTACGATTCACGCTGTACCTTTTGCTTGGATACAGAGATGTTTTATATCACTCTCGAAAGTAAAACTTACAAATGTTTTTCACCTACGAATAACGTTTTTTGTTTGATCTCTTGTACAACACTCGTAGTGTGAAGTGATTTAATTATAACTCGTACTTATGTTTTAAAACCTAAATATCAATAGTAGATACGACTAGTTACGACAAGATTTTAATGTCCATAATTAAAATGAAATTAGCAATCGATTTTCAAAAAAGATCGGTGAACAATTAGATGTTACAATAGGCCTAATAAATTTTCCAGATTTTTGGATAAATCTTATTTATATTATGTATAACGTAAGGGACGTAGCCTATCGCAGTTTTTTTAATAATAATAAATAATAAATAACGCATTACACTCAACGGCCCCCATTAAGATCTCAGGACCTTGTGTCGGGGGGTCCGGAAACACTCACAACACTAACACAAACACCCAGACCACGACAAACATCTGTATGGCCAATACACACGTTTGCCGTGAGCGGGGATCGAACCCGCGACCGTTAGCGCTTTAGTCAGTTGCATTGCGCCAACGCGTCTGTCAAGTTTGACTCATGCTTGCGTTAACTGCTTTGCTTCTACTAGTCGTAGCGTGATGTAATATAACCTTGCTCAACGGGCTATCCAACACGAACATAACTTTTTAATCGGATCAGTAGTTTCAGAGATTACCCCTCACATACAAACAAATTTTACTTCTGTATAATATTAGCATCGATGTACTTGTAACGTCATGTCGTATGTCATTTTTGTCATTCATAACATCTTTTTTGCTTGTACATTATTTATAAACAGTAGACAGTGTGACATCACAGACAACAATCTTAATAATACATGTTGTTGTAATGACATGAACATTAACTCATAAAAGTTAATTAAGCATTCTTTATATCTGACCGTTTACAACTCGTCGCCATAACTTTACATTTTTTCAAAATCAAGGGGCTAATTACTATAAACTCTCACTATTAATATATAGCTGGTTGCTAAGCAACGTCGGCAAACAAAGCGAATAACGTATCTATAGTTACTAGTGAGTCGAAATTTGACCATAATTAATTTAAATTATAGTTGTGTGCATTATTAAGGTTCTGTTCATAATCTATTCTCGATTCGACTACAGACTTTAACAATAAATAAAAGTATATATGAGTGGGTGTGTAATTTTTTTTATTGATTAAATTAAATTGTTTTTTTTTATGCATAATTAATATTCATATATAAGTGTGCGAAATTTCATACTCCTCTCTCCGCGCACTGTTCGTGAAAAGGGGTACAAAGTTTTGTTTATGTATTAATGTATAGATGGATGCTGATAAGCAATAATGTGTCAACCCACAAAAAGTCAAACTCTGAGATATTGATGTATTTTGATACTGCATCACCTATTTAACATTATTAAAAAAAAAATGAAGGTCACATAAACTAAAAAAGTACGGAAAAAGTTTCCTCTTTAATTGTTTCGAGTTTCAAGTGCCTTCCATATTTTGCATTTTATACAGTAATCTTAAATATATGAAAACTTTTTTTTAGACAAAATATTAAATATATCAATCTGCTTTTAATTCATTATACCTTTTATCAAAACAGAAAAGAAAAGGTGGATATATACTTCTTCAAACATATTTGTTAAGAATAGGTTTGACATCTTTAGACGCCACTTTCTCAAAATGAAGTCTGTGTGGCTTGACACAGTATTGCATATCAGCGTCCAGATATAGTATTATTGTTGCATCGACTTTGATTCGCATTAGTTGATATCACCGGACGTAGGAAAATGTCAATTCGAGATGTCATTATATTTGAACAAGGCGTTGGATCATATTTTTTCATATTAAGTGATCACCACCGATATTAAGTGAAGATACCCATGGATATTTGCACCAGAGGAACCACGAATGCGTTGCCAGCTTAAATAGAAATAAGGGTAGAAAGCGAAAACGGAATTAAAGAGCCCGTATATGAGCTGTATTCAGTGGTCTACATCTAGGCTTAATATGTCAAGTCATTTTTAATTAAATCTCGTATGTAATGTTTTTTTATTAGTAAGTACTGTGGGACGCGAAGGTCCTCTTGACTTTTACTTTTTATCCACGATGTGACCGTGGATAATTTGAGAAAAAAAAACAGCGGCTTCACAGAGACCACAAAATGGAGTATCATCTTTACTTTCCCTGTCGTTAGATGAAAGGGAAGATGAAATTATAATGCATTGTCTTTTCATAGTAGTGAATGTTCTTTTTTCGTCCTGTGGTTTGTATGTATGAAGTTTCTTATCAACCGACTTAAAAAAAGAGGTTATCAATTCGTGGTTTTTTTTTAAAAGTTTGTTGCATCAGAATTCAGTCCGTTCTTGACCGATTTCGAAGTTTATCTAATTAAAGGGTATACTTTCTTAATTATGTTATCGATGCTGTTTAATCGAATTTACATTGTGAATCTGTAGCAAATTTATCTAAAATAGTATTTTGAATGTAAGTTGACACAAACGTACTGGCAGCAAAGAGTTTTTTATATTGTTTACGCAGGGGAAATCTCCGAAAAGATGCCCTATTCCTGAGGGTATGAACGGGTTTTATCGCGAATTATACCCACCAAAACCTCTGCGATGGCCTTACACAGCACGAGAAATGGTGAAGCCGCGCGATCAAACCAAAGAGCATGCAATAACTACGCCAGTAGCGTTTAACGTAATTATCAATATGAACTACAATAAATGCAGACATACTTGGCAAATTTAATTTTTTATTTTTTCGTTAGCAGCACTGTTCAATTGGTCATACAAAATGCAGAACCTCAGTCATATTGAATAATCATAAGCTTACATTGTAACAGACACGTAAAATGAGTTTTTGAAAGTGCTCAAAATGATTGAATTGAGTAGTGAAGTTACCTACTTCCGGAATAGGAATATGAATTACATTTAAACCTATTACTTCGATACAGCACAAAACAAATTTCTATAAAATATAGAAATATACAAATGTAACTTCTTCATATTAATCATAATCATAATCATTTATTTCATAAAGAATAAAGGTTGTTACATGAAATCCTTAAAAGTAAATGTTACATGATATACTATATATTCTTCATACAATATGCTAGAATTTTTGACATTATTGGAAACCAATATTTTATATTATTGGTGTAGATTTAGTCTTTAATACATTAAGACGTTAAAGCAAGGTTATTTAGTGGTTTATTACTATGTGAATCGACGCATGAATCGTTTTTGATTTTCATTCATCGTTTGATTACAATTTATTCTTCATCGATTTTCAACAAAATGCGTTGATAATTGAGTATAATATCACGTTTCGTACGAGGTAATGTATTGTGTAAAAAATAAGGTAAAAACCTCAGGAAATTATATCGGGCAGTCGGGTTGGGGTTGGTTTTGAGTAAAAAAGGGTGGACACGAAAGAGGTTCTTGACCGCATTAGATTTTGGTTGATGAGAAAAAGATTAGGTAACTGGTAGTAAACCACATCACGATTGGATTACTGGAAATTGGTTTTTGACGGAGAACTGTATGAGGATACTTTTTAACGATTTTTGCGGTCACCAGTAAAATAATTGTGCAAGTACGTACATACTATGTGTAGTTTAGAACTTTTTAAAGAATTTGCTTTTCATTGTCGGTGATGTTGAATTAATAATGACTTGACAGAAAAATTATGTTACTCTTATCTTACATATTTATGTTTTGTATCGTATTTTGCTAAGTTACATTACATTGTGTTTATAACTAACTATAATAACATGATAATAATGAAAGGAAAACGTTTTTCATATATTTCATATTATTCAGGCTTACTGTTTTTGTAAATATACATTTTTAAACTTAACTTTTCACTATTCTTTACACTTTTCCATTTTTTTTTTCACAATAACCTTGTCCTGGCAAGTACCCTATATGTGCTTACATATATACATTCGGGAATTGATTTTTATTTATAAAGAAGATCACTTTTTTTTCGAACAGACTATAAAAGCAAAGAATAAAGTAAACAGTTGATAAAATGATTAAAAAAGTGAAAAAGCTCAAATCTCTCCTTCGTTTAACTTAAAACTGATAAAACAACGATGTACTCTCAAAAATATTCGTTAAGCAAAATAAATAATATTTTAAAATGCAATTGCATTAAACTCTGCGCAAACAAAGATACAATCAAACAAAATCAAACCTTTAGGACTTAGAATAAAGTCGTAAATTGTTTAAAGGGAAAGCAATTTCATTTATAAAGGGTTAAAGGCGTAATAATTAAATTTTGTAAAAACATTAAGGTATAAAATCAATGAATTTGTTTAATCGGCTGTTAAATTTGGTAATTGATATTTTTATTCCTGACCTACCCGACTGTGATGCAGCTAGAAGGGTTATGCGTACACTGTTTGTTTGTATGAGCACATAGTTTAGTAGTTTTAAAGGTTTATTGACCCGGGAAAATTCTGAAGTATTGCTTAATGTTTAATATGCCGGACGATGGCGCTTTTAAAACCGGTTTGTTGGTTTTCGTATATCTACGAAATGTTTTGTTGTCGGAATGTTGTCATTACTTTGAACATTTTTTTCTTGAATAGGATGTCCATTGTTTTCAGTTAAATTTCTTTAATATTAGGGCCATGCTATTGCCTATCTACAGCTGTGTGTAGGCAGTACCATACTCTCACAGAAATAATCAGCGTGAAATGTAGACAAAATCTAGAGACGGAAGCCTAAGTCCCCCTTCTCCCTTAATTTCCCTACTTCCTATTCCCCTTTATCCCTTATTCCTGTTTAAGCTGGCAAAGCATTTTTGATTCCTCTGGTGCTGTAAACATCGGCGTAATACTTCATGTTATAATTTATATAATCCAGCTCAGCAGTGAGAGATCTCCACCTACAATCGCCACCAGAGCAAGGGCGGATCCAGGGGGAGGTCATGGGGGTCATGACCCCCCATTAGTCCAAGACCTAGGTAGAGCACTAATTATAATTAAAGTTAAAAAGTCACTAATAGCTAAAGCATATTACTCTATACAAGATTACGTTGACGATAAAGATGCGTGGGCTTAGTGTATGCTGAATTTCGTACAGGATAAATAATTAATTTGAAATCATAAACTGTGTTGTATTTACAATATTTTAAAAGAGTAACTATCGAGTTTCTTGCTGGTTCTTCTCGGTAGAATCTGCGTTCCGAACCGGTGGTAGATTCATTATTTATATATTTTTTTTGTTATTTTCATGTATGACGATTCAAAAGTGCTCGTAAGAGCCTACTTGAATAAAGTATTTTTTGATTTTGATTTTGATTTTTGATAATTGTTAAACATGATGATGATTAACATGATTTTTATATGTTTTGTCACAATAGTGATTTTATGTAAGTACCTTTAATATTTAATTAATTTAATATAATTTGTATGATTGAAGAACGTTTAACTAGATAGGCACTTCTCCACGTCCATAAAAACGTACCCATCGAAGTAGAAGAAGTGATAACTTTTTACCTGAATCGATTATTATCGAACTTAAATTATTACTTCTTGTGACTTGACCAAAACTAGATGACACCCCCGTGGCGGCGAAGCTGGATCCACCCTTGCACCAGGGCCTGGCGCTGGGGTCCACCTGCGGCACACTCTTCCAGGATGTGACGGGTCTGTAATTGGCGGCGGTGATCACTTAACATTAGATGACCCGCTAGCTCATTTTCCAGCTACAGAGTGTCAATTGGGCATGTGTTAGACATTTTAGCAGAGTGTTTAGTTTAGCTTAGTGTTAGCAGAATCGTTATTTAAAAATAAAAAACTAAATTATTATTATTTTTTTCAATTAAAAAAAAGATGTAATTGAAACGTTGGTAGCTTGTAAATTATGTCATAAATTTTTCAGAATTCAATGCGATTTTACCCTTTTTTTAAATATATCTTTTTTTAAATAACTTAGGTACTAAAAAAACCTCACCACCTATCACCAGAAGGGAGGGAAGGTCTAAGAAGTTGCTAAAAAAATCACGTGATTAATGGATTTGAAGACTTCAATCTTCAATAATTAAAGACTAGTTGTCCCTCGCGGTTTCACTCGCGTTTATGGTTACTGCTTCGCTCCTGAGAGACGTAGCGTGATGTAATATAACGTATAACCTCCCCCAAACAGGCTATCTAACACAAAAATAATTTTCCAAATCGGATCAGTAGTTTCAGAGATTACTTAATATATACAAACAAATTTTATCTCTTTTCTATAACTAAATAATATATATATAAGTTTAAATTATTTTATGTAATAATATTTGAATCGTAATTTAAAACATACTCACTTATATACAGAGCTAACACTCATGTTTGCAAGGACTATAATTTTTAGACGGACAGACGATGCAACGGACCGTGTTGATTGAAATAAAAAACAACTCTGTCTGTGTGTTGACCGATGAGGACGGGGTAATTCGAGTGTCATCTACAGTAACTTCTTGTGACACATTAATTACATTACAAGTATTATTTTGTTATATAATTTCAGTTGGTTAACAAAGGATAATAAGCGAGAACTCAATTAGGAGCAATTTTATTATATTTTTAAAATTTGCTTGTCTTTCATGTCCGTATATTTGGAATAGTTGAAAGGAAAAAACATTATAAACGTTTCCATTTCAATAAGAAACCACAGGGTGTCAATTGGGCATGTATATATATATGTCCACATTATAACTAACCAACGATTGATGTATTTGACACATTCCAATTGACAATCAAATTTTTAATCTGTTCAAGTATGACATAAGATCTTCTTCTTTATAAAAAAACACAAAAGGCGAGCATTCCTTCAGTTTGACAACGAAAGATAACAATGTCAAGGCAGACAATTTATATAGTTAGTTTAGTATATAATGTAGAACGTGACAATGTTGAATAGAGCTAAATCAGAGGGTTAGGTATTGTTCCGTAACAAGTGCAGTCTTGTAAGAGGGTCACACGGTTTAGGGTACGAATAGGGAATGGTGTGGAGGTACAAAATTGTTTGTACAGAAAAATATAGATTTTTTAAATTATTCTTTGAGAAATATTGACTGTACATTGAGGTGATATATATGTTGTTTATAATTATGTGAAAATTAAATAACTCTGTTGGCAATTTATTTTTATATAAATATTGATTTTTTTTACAACGATCAAAATGTCTTATTAAAATCTTAGCACAAAAAACACATTTTTTCAATAATATCATTATTAAATAATAAATAGCTATATTTTATTTTTAATAATAGTGTAACATTTATTTAATACGATCTCGTAATTCTTGCACGCATAAACAAAAAAAAAATCACCACTCCATTCATTACACTGTTATATCATCATCCTTGCCCTCCTCACGAAATTTAGAGCTTAGAAAGGATATTAAAAAGCACAAAGCTTTGGACAAAGGAAGCTTTGCACGTGTGAGTACACGTGGTGCTGGGTCAACGCACTGTCAAAAACAATATGTACTCATTAGGCCGGTTGATTGCATTAGAAAAAAAAAAGATTTCACTATAGTTAGGATGTGAATGGGTCTATATTTGGGAATTGTCTTTTGTTTTTATGCAGCTGCACCATTACGTTCTAGTGGTCAATAGATTATCGTTAAAAGTCTTTTGAATTCCTTTGAATTATTAATAATGAATTTTTCGTTGACAATCGTTTGAGTGTGATCATTTTAGAAGTACGTTTCTCATTTTATATTAAGATGTAACATTTAGAAGTGTTTTAGTTCTTGTCTGTAATTTAGTTGAAACTATGATTACTGTTCCTTTAGGAGTGGAGTTAAGGAATAACAAGTTATCCAATGTGGTAGGCTTGACGTTATTTCGTAGTGTATTTGATGATACTAGTGGTCGCCTAGCGGTCGGAATTCGACCGTAGTTCATTAAATTTTCAACTGATTTTAAGATTGACAACAGGTAATCTTTCCAATTCAATCTCATACTTTAATAATAAGCAAAAGAGTATGTGTGCGTATGTGTATTAAATATGTAAAGAATAGTGTGTGTAATGTTTTTATTGATTTAATGTGTTTTTATGCATTATAAAATATGTATTAGCACTCCTCTCTACTTAAGCTATATATAAACTAAGTGTGAAATTTCATATTACTTCGTTTGCGCAATTTTCGTAAAAAGGGTTATAAAATTTTTGCTTCACGTATTAATATATAGATTTAATAACAATAGATATGTTACGTTAATAAATCCTTAATTATATATATTTTCTATATAATATACCTCAACGGCGATGATGTCATTAAACATTACATTAAAATGCACAATAATTTTAACTATTAAAATCCAGAAATGATAGATTGTTTTGTGATAAAACTAACGATCATATGGAAACATAAAATGAATTATAATGATGATAATAAATGTAATTTTGTTAAAAAACCGCAAAAATTTGAAAATCGTTTGTAAGTTTGTATTAATGATAGTAATCCCTAAAGCTATTAATCCAATTTTAAAAATTATTTTTAAATTGGTTAATCTATTTATTGCGAAAGCTTATATAGGCTATATTACATCTCTATGACTCATAGGAGCGAAACAGTAACCGAAGTGGAACTTCCAGGTGCAGCTAGTAGGTTTATAAAAAGATTTATATTGTACACTAACGAATCCAGGAGGAAGAGGAAAGACGGTTGAGACACCCGAAGAACTCAAGTTAAAATGTTGTGTACTTTTCATGGGATTTGGTGACATGATATCGAGGCCAATGTTCTAAATTTATTTAAAAATCTCTTATAAGATAGGTAGCCTTTTTATTATAAATGGTTATAGGTTATATTACATCACGCTACGATATGTAGGAGCCTCGACTCTTGCGAATATAATCTTATAATCGCCCTTGAATTTTTCACCTGATTTCAAGTGTAATGAACTGATAAAAATCGCTTTAATAAATAACTAGGTTTTATTATGATATGATTTTTAATTTAATTAGGGTAAGGATACACGCATTAGATAAAATTTTAGCAATTTATTTTTAAATGAAGTGACTTCAAAAACTCATTTTATAAAATACAAATGAACTAAAAGTTAAAAAATAAATATTTTCTACAACTTTTTAAAGTCGATGATAAGAAAATATTTACAGACACTTCAAAATGTTGTTTTTTTTCGTTATACATTCAGATTGGTTCCTTAGAATTTTCATCAAAATTGGTATAGTAGTTTGGTTTTAAAATCATAATAACTGGAATCAATATTTCATTCAAATAAACGAAATGATATATTTCGAATTTTTAATGAATTTTAAAACGTCTTTTTATTAATAATATTCTTGATACGCCATTTTGCACG
The DNA here is from genome assembly GCA_037950945.1 of Hypolimnas misippus. Classification (NCBI taxonomy): domain Eukaryota; kingdom Metazoa; phylum Arthropoda; class Insecta; order Lepidoptera; family Nymphalidae; genus Hypolimnas; species Hypolimnas misippus. Next base: position 8,640,661 of record JBBEEQ010000014.1, read on the forward strand.
GAAACCATTTTTAAAGAAAAAAAAAAATCATTCTACTCCCTTATATATGAAAACATTAGTAAATATCAATCACGTGTCATTCCCAAGGTTGGTTAGATATCTGATGGAATGAGGTCAGCGACGTCAAGTACACCTTGTAGTTACAGGTGGATTAACCAAATAATTGTGGCCTTTAAAAGACAATTGTCAATACGAAACTTGTAAAGTATAATTCATGGGTATCATTGCCATCATTTTACTTGGAATGATGTAATTTATTTTCAAAGAGTGTAAACTGAATGTCCTAATTAAGTGTTGTATAATTATGCCCACTAGATCCATTTTCCCACCTGACCCAGACGAAAATAACGTTTTTGCGAAAATGTAGTTTAATCTATTGTGACCTCCTGCAGCCTACAAGGCTTTTTATATGAATAAAAAACAGTTGGCAAACGAGCGGGCGGGAACATCAGGCATGTTAAGTGATCACCGCCGCCTATGAACATTTACAGCACCAGCTCCAAATGCGTTGCCAACTGAAAAAGGAATAAAGAATGAAATATAATATGAATTAAGAATGGTGCAGGGGTTCTGTGTGAGTGAGGTACTGCTTCGGTCCAGCCCCTAGACCAGCTGTAGTCAGTAGGGCTTCAAATGATAAATACTCTGGTATGCTCTACTTTAATCAAACTCCTGGTTCTCTGCGACGGAATTTCCAATAACAGTATAGTAAGATAGATGATAAAATGGTTAATGGATTTCTTCATTACCGTGTGTTATCATTATCATTACCATCATCGGCACAGGAATGTTAATGTTTTAACGTTTCGAAAAGTTATTGTTTTTTCTATTTGTAATGTATTTATAAATTAAAACTATTGTATTGATTAAATGATATTCTTTATTGCATACGTAAGAGAAATATATATCAAATATTAATTAAGATAAAATCACTAATCGACTTTGATAATGAAATTTCTTAGTTATCAAATTTAAATTGAAATTTTCTTTTGTAAAAGTAATTTTTTTTTTTACAAATTAAGAATCTTGTTTAACTATGTGACGTTGTAATGTATATAATATTAAATTAAATATATGATTGATTCATAATGTTGTCCGTGTGAAATTAATTCTAATTTTTACTTATGCACTGTTTTTTGTAGAATTTCACCATTGAAATCATTTTTAAAGAAGGTATTTATCTAATATTATCTTATAAAGAGCGATGCTTGTATGTATGTATGTATATATATATAACCAGAATCTCAGAAACCACTTCAACGATTTTCATGAAATTCAGCATATAGGGAGGGGGTTTCGGGGCGATAATTCGATCACTTTTTTTAAAATGAAACCTAGGTAATGAAAAACTACTACTATTTATTTTATTTACTTCAAAAAATCTAAATATCCAAAAAACACGATATATCAAAAAAATAGCGAGCAAAGGTTAAGTAAATTACTACTTAAAAAATAAATAAAAAAAAATGGGTAGAAAGAAAAATAAATTGGAGAACTTCTTGGTGGTAAATTGTATCGTTTAATGGGGTACCAGTTTCAAGGTTTATAGGAAAAGGTCAATAGCATTATGGTAAGTAAACACCTTTAGTACGGGTATTTCGAATCGTAATTTGGAAGGGAGCACCTGACGTATTGCGTAAGTTTTGGGAATTTATTCATGACGAAATCAAATATTAGATATTGGAGTAATAACTTATTTTACACATTTCGTTTGAATATTGTTTTAATATGAAAGGGATAAATTGTATTTTCTTATTATTCTACTCTGCTCCACTATAATATGAAAAATGAAAAAATAAAAAATGAAAAAATGTTTATTAACAAAAAACAACATTATACAATGAAATGTCCGGTGGAACCCACACTAGGTATTTCTGTGTCGTGGGTACCAATTGATAGTTTTACAGTACATGTTTATTGTAGTCGCTCGGCTTAGAATATAAATTACATAATTGTTTAATAATTTAAGTAGAATTAATTTACAGATAGTCTCATGCTAATGAATAGTAGTACTATACTAAGTACAAGAAAAGTTTTTCGGTGGTATCAAAGGTCAATGAGGAGAGCCAAGAAATAATTTTTGTTTTGGCTTGCTTAACCGGAGCAATGTTTAATATCACAAGCGTTGGCTACTTTATTGTAAATAAACGACTCAATGAAAGGACTGAAGCGTCTAGCAAAAGATGTCTTAATTTTGGGCAAGGGAAGCCTAAAGTCCCGACGTTTGAGTAAAATAGTGTAATAGCCTGTCAATGTCCCAATTTTGGGCAAATTTATCTATGTATCTCCCACTAAGGAGAAGGAGGGTTGACAGTTGGCACATTATCACATTATAAATAAAAACTATAAGAATCGTGTAAAAATTTATCGTCAGCGAATTTATAGCACTAGTATTATTTTCTTAATTGTTGGTTTTTCGTAAAACTATATTATTTACCCTTCTCAGAACATTAAAAGATTAAAATTAGATTTTCAGTTCAGTTTTAATTTGAAAAAAGTTTTTTGAATGGAAATTTTCTGTATTTATGTATCAATAGCTATTAACTTTTGTATTCCAATTTACAAGCATTATATACAAACAAAGACACGAAGCCTTAAACAACATTTTCTTTGACTAATATATTTCATTTAAAGGGCAATGCCTCAGACAGCTGCCTATTCCAGGGCCATTTAAGTACTGATTAAAGATAAAAAGGTGATTGACATTCAAACATTTGATTTCGGATATTAGTATATAATTATTGTACAATTAAATTATGTAATTAGAAATAAATAATCAAGGTTAAATATTAATGTATATTGGCCCTGGTAAATATTATACGTTTTTTTAATTCGAATATTTTAAATTTGTTGAGATTCACCTGGCAATTACATCGTCAATGTTTTTAATATTTAAGAAAACGTTGAATGCGATTTTCATTTCTATTGATTTTATTTCTAAAATGTGTTTTTAACCACAGACCAAAAAAAAGTGTTATAAGTTTGACGTGTGTATCTATCTGTGGTATCGTAGCTGCCTAATTAAGGACCAATGGCATAGATGATTATTCATTCTGCAGCCTCTCAACAGCAGCACACGCAACTCCTCATCAACTTAAACAGAAATATTGTTAAAGTTTTGTTGAAATGGTGTGAATATATCTCACTGCATTCTGCATCAAAATTAATGATTGATAAGCAATTTTGAAGATCATTTTTCGTCATTACGAAAATTTACTTTAATGATGATTAAATATCTTAAAATTAATCTCTTAATTAAATAGTGCAGATTGATATTATTACGTTAGTGATGTAGAACTGAAATTTCGCAGAGTATTATAATATTATTTTTGCAATAATCTTATTTTAATTATATTTTAAGTCATACAATGAAATGAGTAAAGAACGTGAATACATTGTGCTTTTACATAATACTCGTCATATTAATATGGGTTATTTTTTTAGTTGTCCACGTGTTTCTAACTTAGATTAATTAATTTGATTCTACAGTTCACTGACTTCAGTTACACACCTTTTGATAAAGTTACTCCTATCAGATACATATTTAACTATTATACTTGAACTTGAGGACAGATGTAATAATTGAGTCACTGGTGGTCACAAAATTTTTCCCGCGGTTTTGAAATTAGTATGTCCATAGACTTCTATGTATTCTATTTTTTTTTTAATTTTCAATATATAAGTATAAATATAAAATAAATAACACGTAATAAATTATTATCATTTGGAAAGAAAGAAAAGAAATATTTATTGGCAAATACACAGACACATAAAAAATATCCAAACAAAAATACTAGAAATACGAAAAAACTAAATAAAGAATATTGTATTAAAAAAATAAGATATTAAAAAAAATATATATATAAACCTCGTGTGCTGTCAAAAGACGCTCCGACTGAGATTGTATGAACCTCTGTTGATTTTCAGCTGTCTCCAGTCTCGCATGGCCACGTATTGAAAGTGTAAATTAATAGATAAAAAAATACACGAGCATTATTTATTTATTTTTTAATATTTCTAACATACATAATACTTACAAGATTGGTTCTCTTTGATTCTCGACCCCATCGATCAATCTCCATCGTGTTTTCTACATTCTACGTGACATTGGCGAAATAACATGTGTCTAATTAGTATAATTAAAAGCTATAAAGCAAAGAATTGAATTGAATACTTACAAGATTGTATACACAATAATGTACATACTAAAAATGACAGCGCAATATAACAATGTTACGTAACACATCTACAATTATAATTCCCGACCGAAGTCATAAAATATTGTTGCACGTAATATAAACAATGTATATAATAAGTAACAACCACATTAATAAAATACGTTAAATAACTTTGTGTTTGTGTAAAATGTTTTGTTACATAACCTAGACACGCTTAAAAGTAAACTTTGAAGCTTAAAACCTATAAAAATCCCTATGAAAATTGCTGAAATATCCTTATGCTGAATAAATACAATGCTCTTTTCAGAGTCCACGTCGATCTGAAATAACTTTATTTGAATTATTAAATGATTAAGGGTTGTTATTAAATATTATTTGGAGTTAATTATAATTAACTTTACTGTTAAATTATAGACTAAGTTATATAACGTTTATAATTGGACGCTGTTGAGCAATACTGTGTCAACCCACACGGACTTCATTTTGAGAAAATAGCGCATAAAGAAGCATACATCCATCGATTTTGATAAAAAGTTTAATGAATTAAAAGCAGATTGTTTAGTAAAGAGTCTTATCTAATAATAGGTTTTTCAAATATGTGGGATTATTGCATAATCCAAAATATGGAACACACTTCAAAGTCCAAAATGTATTAAGTTAAATTAATTTTTGTCCGGGCATTATGCTTTAAGATGATATGATTCTAAATACTAATCTCAGTTATTTAGAAATTATATAAATCATTGTCATTACCATTCGTTCAATGTAATAAGTATAAATAAGTCATATGCTAAGGGGGGGTCCAGACCCCTTAAACCCCTCCTATTCTATACATCCATACTCTCAAGAGTAAAACTTACAAATGTACGCTGATAATCAATACTGCGTCAAGCCATACGGACTTTATTTTGAGAAAATGGCGTCTAATTATGTCAAATCTATTCATAATAAATCCATTTGAAGAAGTTTTTACCCATCTTTTCTTTTTTATTTTGTTAAAAATATAATGAATTAAGAGCACATTAACTAATAAAGAGTTATATCTAATAACAAGTGATTTTTGCATAATCCAAAATAAAGAACACACTTCAATATTCTAAAGATTAAATTAAGAAACTTTTTTCCGAACTCTTTTAGTTCAGATCACTTGAAAAATTATTGAATAACATTAATGATCATCAATACGTAATGTATCGTCAGAATACATCAATATCTCTAAATTTGTTCTTTTGTGGGTTGACATACTATTGGTTATCAGCATTCAAATATAAATCTCATCATAGAGTAAGTACCTTGTTAAAACCCCTAACCCCGGCGTGCAGTCATCTATTTATCAAAGGTACTATTTAATGGGCCGAGGCGATTTGTTCGTAAACTTTACTTTTTTTGATAAGACTATCATAAAAAGACAAGTGTGAGTCCGCTCTCACGTGTTTTGTGTGCCCGAATCCTAGTGCGTTGACCTTTAGATCTCTTCCCATAAATCCTTTGTAGATCGTTCCAGAATGTTTGTGTATTGTTTTGTACAGAGTTTGAGTGATGCTACCGTTTTTTTGTTTATGTTTTAGAATTACTCAATCAAATTTACTCTGCTTTTTTGTTGTATTAAATTCTAACAAAGATATTATTTTCGTATATAATTCGTTTTTTTGTAAATTTTAGTTGATAAATAATTTTAGGTATTAATAGAAATATCACATTGACTATCTCTTAATTTCATTCGACTACTTTCAGCGTAACAAATAGTTGTATGTATGTATAGTTTTTTATAAAAATAAATGTTTTTTTATAAAAAATACAGCAGATAAATATGGCGTACTTTTAACCACACGTTACAGTTAAAGATGAGAAATTATCTATCGAATAATTGAACTGAAATGTTTTTCATAATGAAAGATGATAATGAAAATTATTTTTCGAAAATTCGTGATTTTCGTTCCAGATATTGTTACCAAATAGGTCAAGTAAAGAAAGATAGACTATAAGAAATGGAACGGGAGAGAGAGTTAGGCTTCCAGTTCTCTGACTCATCGTACAATACGCAGCCATATTAGCTATTTTACGCCGATCTTCTGTGAGAATGAGTTCCTGCCAGTCGAGTAAGACCATATACGAGTAGTGAGCGGGATGTATGCATTTATGTTTGCACATATGTCGCCATAGCATGTGATCATATTTAGCACTACCTACTGTAATATCCATTTGTACTGCTTCTTTCACATCGCAATCATCCTTTATATTGATCGCGCTTATACAATTTGGTTTTTTATTTTCTTAATTTTGTAAATCAAATGTGAACGCTAAGAAGCAATACTGTGTCAAGCCGCACGGAGTTCATTTTGAGAAAATGCCATCTAAAGGTGCCAAACCTATTTTTAATACATTTGTTTGAAGAAGTATCTAGCAATCTTTTCTTTTTTATTTTGATAAGTGTAGAGTGAATTAAAAACTGATTGGTACCATAAAAACTTTTATCTAATAATAAGTCTTCAAATATATGAGATTATTGCATAAATTGCAAAATATGGAACCCACTTGAAATTTGAAATATTAAATTAGGTTTTTTTTTCTGTACTTATTTAGTTAAGATGACTAGATGTTTTTTTGAAAAACGTTAAATAGGTAATATAATTATATATATAATTACCATTATACATCAATATCTCCGGTTTTAACTTTTTGTGAGTTGACACATTATTGCATATCAGCATCCATGTAATCCTGTGTTATTCACATTTGACACGGATATTAAATCTCAGTAATTTCATTAAATAGTAAAGGGGTTAATTTCATATATTCATAGGTTATAAGTTTATTTATAAATTGTCTACATTATTGTTGTGACCACTTTGGCTATTATCTATACATTATGGCTATGGTACCTTAAGGTTATCGGATCATTTGGAGACTCGCACGGTGGTCCTAAGCTGACTAAGATTAATGGTAAAATTGGACTTCGCGCACAGAACAAAATATTATATAGAAGTGTCATCTGTAACTTGACATTAAATTGCATGTTATGTGACAAGAAGAGCGTTAGATATAGAAGCTTCACTGTATCTATAAATAAGACACGTTTGGTCGTAATACTATATTATTTTCCTTCTTTACAGTTTCATCTCACAACACACAATGCCCTTCTTTTTTCATTCTTGATAATTGTTCCACTCTCAATTATTGGTTCTCCATTTTCTTTTTATATCACCTGCTAGCACTAATAGATATGTATGTAACGTACGTACAAAGGATATGTCGGTCGAGTTAGACCAAAGAAGCGGTAGATTCGAACGAACGAAAAAAAACGAACGGGTTACAAATTTTAATTTAATTTTAATACAACTTTACAACATTCATGCCCCGATTCGGCCAGTACGTATGAAGCATCTACCAGCACCCTGGCTTACTGATGATATTAAAACTCTTCAATATAAAAAATGCATGGCAAAGGCTAAATATAGGGCTAACCCGAGTGATGCAAACCATGAGAAATATAAGAAATTTAGGAATCGCTGCAATACTCGTTGTAGAGATAAACAACGACGCCATATTCATAACCGCCTAACCGAAGAAGATGATCCTTCTAAGGTATGGAAATTTCTACAAACACTTGGAGTTGGAAAAGCACGTGTTGACATCAATTCAAATAAATTAGACCTTAATCAGCTTAACCAGCATTTCTCGTCTTCTGTTACCATTGATGGTGCAACTAAATTAAATACTATTAATCAAGTTTCAGCTTCATCTGCTCCAAGTTTTCCTGCTTTCACTTTTAGTCAGTTCACTGTATGTGATGTTAAGAAGAATATATTAGACATCAGTTCTGATGCCGTTGGTTCTGACTGCATTAGCCGGAAAATGATCATACCGATTATTGACCTTATATCTCCCATTATCACATCTCTCTTTAACTTTTCCATAGAATCCTCTACATTCCCTTCTGTGTGGAAGGATGCTCAAATAATCCCATTACCTAAAAAGTCAAATCCTTCTAGCTTCTCCGATTTTCGTCCAATATCTATACTACCATTTCTATCAAAAGTATTTGAGCGTCTTATTTATCAACAAATGACTCCTTTTCTTTCAAAAAATAATCTCTTTAATCCTTTCCAGTCCGGCTTTCGCCATGGTTATAGCACGACTACTGCTTTAGTCAATATAACGGACGACATCAGACTAGGTATGGACAATCATCTTGTCACGGTCTTAATCTTATTAGATTTCTCTAATGCCTTTAATACTGTTGACTTTGATATTTTAATTGCCATACTTAGCTCTCTTAACATATCTCCTGAGGTGACTGGCTGGTTTCTATGTTACTTGCAAGGTCGCCGGCAAAGAATATACGTTGAAGGTCATTCCTCTGACTGGTGTATGATTAAAGCTGGCGTTCCGCAAGGTGGCGTGTTGTCTCCTCTTTTGTTTTCTGTTTTCATTTCCTCGGTCACTAAGTACATCTCTTCTCTCTACCACTTGTATGCGGACGATCTCCAAATATACTCACAATCGCACCTGAACGACCTTCCGGGATGCATTACTTCACTGAACAATGATCTTATGGTTATACAAAGGTGGAGTAACTCATATGGACTAAGAGTTAATCCTACAAAAACACAGGCTATTATCATCGGTAGTCAGAGGTTCATTTCACGCATTGACTGGTCGCAACTACCACCGATTATATTTGATGGAATATGTATACCAATATCAGACAAAGTTAAAAATCTTGGTATAATTTTTGATAAACATCTTTCTTGGGTGCCTCAAGTAAATGATGTGAGTAGGAGGTTGTTTGTCATAATGGGATCGCTAAGAAGGTTAAGTTACTTTCTGCCCATACCTACTAAAATTATGCTGGCACAGTCTCTGCTTTTACCAATTCTTGACTATGCTGACACATGTTATGTTAATCTAAATGAGGACCAATTAAATAAACTTGAGCGCTTACAAAATCTCTGTATACGGTTTATATTTGGACTTCGCAAATATGACCACGTTTCTGAATTTCGCAAAAACCTCAAGTGGCTTCCTATTCGCCTTCGCAGGAATACTCACATTTTATCTCTTCTCTACTCTGTTTTATTTAATCCTTCTACTCCTTCTTATCTTAAAAATAGATTCGAGTTTCTTAGTGATACTCATGAACGGCCTCTCCGTTCAAATGATAACCTAATTTTAAAAATACCCTCCCACTCCTCATCATTTTATTCTAAATCATTTACAGTCGAAGCTTGTCGCCTTTGGAATACCCTCCCTTTGTCCATAAAACGCGCTAAATCCCTGACTACATTTAAAAAACTTGTCAAAGAAATGTATTTATCACCTTAACTATGCTTACCATTCTTGTTAATTATTTTATTTTCCGAGTATATATAATATATATTACGTATGTATGTATATGTATGTATGTGTGTATGTATGTATGTATTTATGTTTATATGTAAGTGAAATAGTCTTATTTATTTTAATTTATAAATATTTTTATTATATCTTACAATAATCGAATTTAATATTGCGCCCCTTCCTAACATTCTATTACTAGTCCTCTGCCCAAAGGTTGCCTGGAAGAGATCGCTGTTTTAGCGATAAGGCCGCCTGTTGCACCTAACGCAACCTTCAACGTTTAGTTTAACTCTTTGTACTTTATACTGTATTGTGTTGGTGTGCAATAAAGAATAAAATAAATAAATAAATAAATAAATAGATTCCATCTAAATCTTCTTTGTTGTGTGAAAGATGATAGGCGAGAATCGACGAGATGGACATGTTGCCGACCACACAGGAAAAGAGCAGAGAGAAGAATATCTCTTTCCACTAAATATTGAGAAAATTCTAAATAACACATTCTTGTCGTAATTTATAATGTTTCTGATAATCGTCGCCAATCCAATATTTGATGACAATTAGAGTGAAAAATTGCTGTTACTTAACTACGTGCTGAGTCTTTGTATTAAGGAGTCTTATGAAGGTTTACACAGACTGACACAAATACAGACATTAAACCTATAACACCTCTTTCTTTTGGTCGGTGCTTAAAAATAATAATAATTCAAAGTAAAAAAAAATGTTAAGTAATTATTTTTATTATAAACGTTATGTTTTTTGACTTCTTGATAACATTTCTAACGTAATTTCTGTTTTAAGTCCACAGCCCATATACCTATAGACGGAAGTGAACCCGATCGTTTGTTTTTATTCGAGTCTTAACATTTTGTTCTTAAGATGGTTTTAATAAAACATGTCAAAACATTTCAGTCTTCATAGACTTGTTGATTTTTTCCAAGCTTTTTGTTTTTTTAAAAGAATATTTCTTAATGATCAATACTAATATTATTAAAAAGTATTTGTTTATAAGTTTGTATGAACGAGGTAATTTCTTAAACTACTGATTCAGTTTGAAAAAATATTTTTGCGTTGAATAGCCCTGTTATTGAGGTAGGTTTTAGGCTGTATTACATCACGCTACAACTCACAGGCAGCTAATATTTTATTTACCCAATGAAATAAAATAGATATCTTAAAACAAATATAAATTATAATACATTTTTTTTTTATTTCTGTTTTTTTTTCAGCATTATTAGTTATTATATTTATTTTATATACTATATTTTTATTTATTATATTTTCATAATATAATTACATGTCCGTTGTAAGAATACTTTGCGCAATAAATTTAATAAGCATTAATTAACTTTCTAGATTGGTAGGAGTGTCTCAGTTTCGTAGACTCATGGCGTGAATTTGAAAATGGCAGACCATAACAAAACTTGGAAACATATTTAAACCACTTTATTTTTGATGGCATCGTCGAATGATTGTAGGTTTTACCAAACACTATTGTTGTATGGAATTATTATCATCAGACATTCAGGTATCTTGTAAACAATGAGAATGATCGCAGAATACAAATGATGGTATGAATACGAGCAGGCGGTACACCTGAAGTAGGTAATCACGCCCGCTCATGGACATTTGCAGCAACAGAGGCGTCACAAATGCGTTACTAGCGTAAAAAGGATTATGAAAGGTAATAAGAAGTAAGGCAAGGAATACCGAAACCCCAAAATTACAATTTTACAGTAGAGCACTTTTAATCCGTTTTAGTTTGAAAAAAGACGTATTTTGTTGTAACTTTCCTTGAAAAAAAAAAAGATTTTTGGTATTTTTTCACTTTGAATGCATTAAGCAATGCAAATTCGTGTAGTATTCAGTAAAAACGCTAACGGCATTTTTGTGGCTTACAATAACTTACGTGGGAGGTATCGATATGTACTAGTATTATGAAGAGGTAAAATTTATTTGTAAGTTTTTATGTAGAGGATAATCTGTAATTCTAGTGATCCGATTTTAAAAAATCTTGGATATATTTGGACGCGGTGGATAGCCAGTTTATCGAGTAAGGTTTAGACTATATATTTTATCTATATATCGTAACGTGATATACGTTACGATTCATAGGATCGAAGCAGTAACCATAAACGCGAGTGACAACGCAACGGGCAGCTAGTCTCACATAATTTTTTATTTGTAATTCAAGTGAAAATAAACAAATAACGATCAATCATAATATTGTGAGCCAAGATGGCCTAGTGACTTGGAACTCGTTCTCAAACCATGATCGCGGGTTTAAACCCTAGCACTTGGAAACTCAATGGTACTACATTGAGTTTCCAAGTGCTTTTGTGTTTAAATTCATCTCGTGTTCGGCGGTGAGGGAAAACATTGTGAGGCAATCTGAATGTGCCGGGAAATGCATAAAAATATATGTCGGAGAAACACCATCCTAATCGACATCATCAGTAATTAGCATAGTTCTAGTGGGCGTCAGAAGGGTTAATGCGAAAAAAAATAAATAACTTTAAAATTATTTTTAACAAATTGTGTTTTTAGTAAATAATAAATAACTCTCGATATAATTAAAAAAAAATTATCAACTTGACGTCTTCCTCCGACGATATTTGCCCCGCAGTGGAACAGCATGGTGGATTAAACTATAAACGTTTTCCTTAATAAGAGAAAGCCTTTGCCTAGCAGTGGGACTGACTTTACTAATTATCTTCCTCCATAATTCTTTAAAAATCAAGAACTTCATCAACCTATCATGACCAAACAATTTCATAATTACATATGCAGTCGACCTCCCCTTACGTAACAGACACATTGTGTACTGTTTTAAAAAGCAAGCATTCCGTTATTAAGTTATTAACATGGGCTTAATAACAGTTTAACAAGTTTACAAGCTAGTAGTTACTCTGATGGCATCTTAATTGCTTAAATGTAACAACGGTTTAATGCTATTGTACTGTGTGAATTAAACAATAATTAATTGATGGTTTATTTTAAAATTTAGAATTTATAAACAATAGTATTTTATAACTATAGATTGCCTTTATACTAGTTGACGTTATCTAAATCCAACTTTGACAAGCTCGTCAATTTGACGCTGATAAGCAATACCGTGTCAAGCCACACAAACTTAATTTTGAGAAACTGGCGTCTAAAGATATCAAACCTATCTTTAATACATTTGTTTGAATGAGTATTTATCTATATTTTATTTTCTTTTTTGAAAAAAGGCATACTGAATTAAAAGCAAGTTGATATATGCAATATGTTATCTAATAAAAAGTTTTTTTTAATATATGAGCTTATTGTATAAATAACAAAATATGGAACAACCTTGAAATTTACAAACAATTAATTAAGAATCTTTTTTTCGTACTTATTTAGATGATATGTCTTTATTTTTTATTGAATACTGTTAAATAGGTGATGCACTATCAAAATACATCAATATTTCCGAATTTCATTTTTGTGTGTTGACACAATATTGCTTATCAGCGTCCTTGTCTTGTTGGCCCGTAATGCTCTCGCGTGTTATACCCAGTTGAAAGTGTTTGCCATTCTCGGTGCTAAAATCCATGCGCTTATAACATATTTGTATTCAGATAAGCAATAATGTCTCAACCCACAAAAAGTAAAATTTGGAGATATTGATGTATTCTGATAATAGTGACGTTACGTATATAATATTACTTAAATAAAATTTAAGTGGTCTAAACTAAATGCGGAATTAGATCTTTGTTTAATGTTTCTAATATTAAGTATATTTCATATTTTGTTATATAAAATAATTTTATATATTTTATAAATTTTATATAATTAATAAGATAGGCGAAACACCTGCTAAAAATTATGTTCGGTTAATGTTCTTGCAACAGTACTTTTGACGTTTTCTTAAACGACTAATTTTTCTTTAAATCCTGCGTTCAAAGGCGTAGTAACTATACCATCTGAGGCCCGTGGCAAATTCTTTGAATGAGGCCTTCAAGTAAAAATCGTCATGTTATAACTTAATTTTAATGAACCACTTAAGTAGTTACCCAAAATCATTTATAATATTGTGTGCAATTTAGTTAAATATCTGATAAGTTTTATTTTCAAGAGCATAGGTTTGTACATATTTATAATAATAAAAAGAAACGCATCACAATCAACGGCTCCCATTAAGATCTCATGGTCTTGTGTCGGGAGTCCGGAAACATACACAACACTAACACAGACACCTAGACCACGACAAACATCCATATGGCCAATACAGACGTTTGCAATGAGCGACCACTGCGCTAACGTGTCTGTCAATATTTAAAATGAAATAACATTTTTTTTATTAATAAAATTCTTTTAGGCAGGGGTCCTCTCGGGTCCGCTGCCCGTGGCTTTTTGCCAGTTCTGCCACCCTATAGTTACTCCCCTGCCTGCGTCGAAACTACTTTGTCTGATTTTGCCAGTCAAAAGTACCATTGACCGGTTAAAAATTTCGACTGTAGCATATGCGTAATTACGTATAGTATTTACATTTTCACAAGGAATTGGACTAAAACGAATTTAAGTAACGTTATAAGCGTGTTTAATTTGGATGGAAACGATGAAGAATAAGATTTCGCTTTATTAATTACACTGTTGCCTGTATCATTTTATAGTAGAAGTGTTTTATGTGTGTTGAAGATATTAAATATATCTCAGATCTATGTTCGGGCGTGGCTTAGCTTTATCCAAAAGAATATTACTGGGTTTGATTATTCATAAGGCGAAAATTACACTTGTAAGTTTTACTCGTAATCGATATTAAGCAATTCGGTAACCTAGTAAAAGCTACGTAGGTAACCTTACGAAAGCTGTGGAGCGAACATAAATTGCGATGTTCTGTCGTAAAAATCTACGACGTGAAAATCTCGGCATGATGTCGCATCGTGGTACGATGATATAATTATTCATTTAAAATGCACCAAAAAATGCCAACGTCGGAACATTTCACAACGTCATAACTTGCCGTCATGTTTATAAGTTTTAGCCGAAACTTTAAGTTACTACTGTAATTAATTTACAAGAAATAAATAAAAAATATATATTGATTCTCGTTACTTAATTGTACAATGTACATAAAAGTGCATGGACCTTTGTTGATAAGGGCGCGTTGACCTCACTGATAGGTCAGTGACTATCGCGTATTTGTTTATGTTATGCGTTTTAATGTTTTTCATCTTATTTGTAAAATGGCACGTTTACACATTCGCCGAGTTTAGACGAATGTGCAAGTGCATGTAAACAATTTATTCGTGTGTGTTCGCTACTCGTCGCAAATGTTCGTCGATTATACAGAAGATGTTAGTTTATTTAGTGTGATCGATTTTGTTTCAATCAGATGTGTTAGTAGGGAGAAATCTAAAGCTATCTGAGTTAGAGAACTTTGTTGAAAGGAACCATATGACCGATTTTATATTAAGGAAAAAATGTATTATAGTATTTAATGGAAAACTAAACGGCTCGGTAATCAAATTTGGTAACTTATCAAAATTTTTGTTCTTACTTTGTTACTTCGTGTTGTGAATATTGACTAGGTTCTGAAGAATGAATGTTAGCATGTTAGAAATTAGTTTTAAGTCTTTTTTTATTTTCATATATTTGCTATAATTATGTGTATTCTGGCACACAATAGACTTTTCTATGTGTATTTATCGTGACTAAAAACGGGCTGGGAAGTGAAAATGGGAACATAAACGGGGCATATTCTCGACCGAATTATCCGGCAAGTTATTCGTGCCAGTATATAAACGAAACATTATAGAAATTAGACGGATCTATTGTACAATTTTTATCAATTAATGTCATTATATTGTTATCAATGTTATTATTTTATTACTAACGTTGTTTATTGTATTCGTAATATAATATTAAAATCAATCTGAACGTGATTGTGTTGATGATTTATGTATAATATAGATTTGACCCTTATTTTGTGCTTTATACATTGTTTTTTAAAAATAATATAATTATTTTTTATATTTCTGTAAGGCCATTCGCGTCGTCTATTGGAAGTCAATTATGTACCATTGTTTGTATATGCCTATATCAATGAATGTATATGTCTTGCAAATGCAACCAAAAACTTGATAAAGTTTACACTAACATGAACAGCGTGATACTAAGTTACGAAAAAATCAAATATCGGTTTTTATATATTCGATTAATGCTTTATTTGACCTTTAAATAATAATATAGTGTTGCAATTGGTGAATTTCGGCGAATTAAGCCGTTACGGTTCGCGCGCGACAACAATGCGTGGGATACATCTTAACTCATAATTGACTTGAAATGATTTGTGTGTAAAATTGCATATAACACAAAGCATATGATTCAGACTACATTAATATAGATACATATATATTTATGTATGTTGAATACGTCAATTTATTGTTGTGTCAGTTTTTTGTTTCAGGTTTAGAAATTCCTTCCTCACTATTTAAAACTATTTACTATTTAAAAATTTTTAAAATATAAATCAAAAAGCCTTTTAGTGTAAAGTAGTTTTTCTTTATACTCACAAAAGTATTTTAGGTTTTTTTCTTTGTTTTTGAAGTTTAGTATCAAATACTTAAATACATTTAAAGGCTTTTCACAGTTTTGTTATCAAAATTTCCACCTATAACTTTTGTTCTTAGACTTTCATAAAGATTTACATATGGTGTATGTCATTGCTGTAGGTGAGATTATAATTTATAAGTTTTACTCTTGAGAGCGATATAAACAACTCTGTAACCTGGTAACAGATACGTCGTAAGTAGTTACGAAAGCTGTGAATATCTAAAATAAGGCACTGACAGTAAATTCTTTAGGTGTAAAGCAAAGAGAAGAACTTTTGTGAAAGTCAAGAACAAAAGTTATAAGTGTAATTCTTGCCTAAAAAATTTATTGTCTGTGCCTTTATTTTTGACAGTAACAGCATTTGTAAGGTTATGTAGGTAACTGTTACTATGTTACATAGTTTTATATCAATTACGAGAGTCAAACTTACAAATGTAATTCTCGCGTGCCACTTGCGAAAAGCTTTTGTAATCGTGATTAAAATTGAGCATAACATACGTAGTTTTTCAAAAACAGAGATACTTATTGAAAGATTTGGCTTTCAAAATTTTAATGCAAAGCGAATGATTGAAAGCAAAAAGAATTGCTTGTTTATCTAAATGTATAAAATAGTTACGTATTGTTTGACGGAACACTTATCGTCAAATGCTTTTTATTTAGCTATTTAGTTTATTTTTATTAAATTATTTTCATTTATAATTAGTTTATTTTGCCAGTTTGCATTTATGAATTTATCAGTATCAACTTATGATGACTCATAGCATGAGTCACAACATTGAAATGATATTCGAGTCGATATATAGGGTAAGTAAATGTTTCTATAAATAGAATTATCTTAGGTACATAATATATGATAACTGGCGGATGGTAACAAGAGAGATGAGAATTTCTTTTCTTATATCGATAATTGGTTGTGAACATTGAACCTAATTCAAAGTGGTATTCATAACTTATTAATTATCATTGTAAATATGTGTATTTTACTGTTTATCTTTTAACTAGCCTCCAAATCAATTGCATTAACTCGTAAAGACTGCACTTGTTTGGCTATTCTTTGTTGCGTTTGTAATTGTCATAAAAACGAAGAAAATGTTTAAAAATATTTTTCGGAAAATTAAAACAAAAATTGTATTATGAAGTATTCATATCAAAAAGTGATATTTAATAATTATAATAAATTGCTGTAATATTTCCTATATTTAATCTTTAACAATAAAAATGTGATTAGCTATGGCTCAATAAAATAACTTTGTCTTTACGTAACTTTAGCATGAAAGGATTGAAAAGCTTGAAGTTATCTCGACACTAATGTCACGGATTACGTCGCATGGTTTGTGGTACGACGATATGATTTTTCATTTAATATTAAACAAGAAATCACGATGCACGTCATAGATTTTAACGACACGACGTCGTAACGTTACACGACATCGTAACGTGCCAAAGCGCGACTTCGCATGGTGATTATTTTGCAGTGACCGAATTCAAAATCTATTTGAAACGAGTTAGCTAAGTTAGTAATTAAAATTTAGTTTCATATATTTCTGTGGTTCATAATCTATGATTTTGAAAAATGAAATTATTCTGACAACATTAAAATTGTAAAAGATTTTAATATTTTAACATATCATGTAATGTGTTTTCGCAGGTACATATTACGTTATTACTAAATTAGGCAATGATTTCGAATGCGCTTTTTTATGGTCTACTTATCAGAGTAAGTATTTTGGAAGTTCAGTCATTGTGGAAGCGATTGAAATGATACGGTTTAGATTTATTTCCAAGATTAAAGATATCACTGACGAAATTTAAATTTAAAAGAAAGGTTTCATTTGGTTCAAGACATTTTGTGTTCCGGTAATTTTGAAACAATAAATAATGAGTCCTTAGCTTTGTTTGCGGAAACATTAAATGTAAACACAGTCTTTGAATGTTTTTTGGAAAAGTTAGTTTCATGATACAATTTCGTATGTTGATCCAAGATTTTAAGTATAGCCTTGTTTATTTTTGTTAAAATCTGTTTAGTGCTTTTCATGTATGTATGGGGACTAGGCTTCGTAGTTCTGTAATAGTAGATATTTAAAGCATAATTTTAGATTTTGGATTTTAACTTTGTATGAAATTAACTTCAAGACCTTTTTAAAAATAGGATACCGACTTCGAATTCGAAATGCGTAATTGTACTTATTTAAATGACATATTTATTCCAGTTATATCCATTTTAAAACCAAATTACTACGCCGATTTTGATAAAAATTCTATGGAATCACCCCGTTTAAACAAAAAATTTATTCAAGCTAGCCGTTCTCGAGTAATCAGAAAATATACATGAAACAAATTCCCAACGAGTTGATTACTCCTCCTTTTTGGGAGTAGGTTAAAAATATACCCGCAAAGAGGAGAGATGGTGTTGAGTTAAAGCATACTATTAATACAACTAAGAAGGTAATAAAACAAATATAGCTACACCAAGATTGTGTTATCAGGTCAGAGCGCATTTAGCTGGGGAAGGAGCAGGCTGCCTTGACCCAGATCCTTAATAGGAAGATGAGGCCCTTTAAGTAGATGAAATGGACGTGTTGATGGACTCATGACGTGTCTGCGGTCTTGTGGTAATAGATTCAAGAATGAGGACATTATTTTTTGTATAACTTTATATTATATTCGGTAATACACGATTAAGTGTTTTTGGTAATTTTGGTTTAAAAAGTAGAATGTTTCATGTTACTCTTGCCAAAAAATAGTATGCATTTATAGATAAAACTAGCAGTTCTCCGCAGCTTCGCCCTCGTTTACTTAGGAATTTGATACCTTTTTTTTTTTTTTTTTTTTTTTTTTTGTTTCCGATGGGGAATGCATTTACGCATACCCGCGAGTCCGGGGGGACTCCGCGGGTTATGTGGGACTCGGCAGAAAAGGCCCATACCCACTAAACCCCACCGGCGCTCCGTCTTCGCCTGACTGACAGGAGGCTGGGAATCCGGTTTGCATCCAGCCCCCCGTCGGCGACCGCCCGCCCTATGGCAGACCCCTCACACCCCCTCCGAACGGGGGGGGCGGGCACTGTGATGGCCGGAGCGCACGACCATCACCAGTCGTGGCAGGTGTGCGTTGTGACGCGGGCGGCGGCGCCCCCGCGCCGCCTGCCCGCCGCACACCCCCAGGGGCGGGTGAAGGTGGACGCTGTGTGCGCCGCCTTCCGCCCCTTTTTCTTCTGCGGAGCTGTGGCGCGAGGGGATCGTTCTCGCGCTCACGCTCCGCCGCCTCCTTCTGTGACATTACGTCTTCACAAAAGGAGGCGACGGCAGCCCACGACTCCTCGCTCCCCAGCATGGCAACGATCACACCGGGGAGCGAGAGGTCGCTTCCGATGGCAGCCACCAGCTCACGGCGGCGCTCGGCCCACGATGGACACACCTCCAGGGTGTGCTCTGCCGAGTCCATCGCGGCCCCACACTGATGGCACGACGGGGTCTCCTCCCTCCCGATCCGGTGCAGGTACGACCCGAAGCAGCCGTGCCCGGACAGCACCTGGACCAGACGGAAGGAGAGGGAGCCGTGCGACCGATCGAGCCAATCTCTGAGCACGGGCCCGATCGCGTCCAGGGTCCTTCGGCCGAACGTGGCGGAGGCGAGGTCCGCCGTCCAATGCTGGACGACCGCGACCCTCGCCTCCCGACGAACGGCCTCCCGCTTTGCCCCGTCGAGGCACCGGCCGAGCGCTCGCTGCTCCGCTGTCCACTCGTAGACTCTGGCGAGCACCCACGCCTCGAGCTCCCAAGGAGGAGTGCCCGCCAGAGTGCACGCCGCCGCGAGGCTTACCGTGCGGTAAGCTCTCGCCACCCGCTGGGCAATGGCCCTTTGGGCCCTTCGGAGGGCTGCCGCATTCTCCCTCCTATGGAGCGCGTCTGCCCATATCGGAGCCCCGTAAAGGGCCATGCTTTTCAATATGCCGGCATATAGTCGCCGGCATCGATCCCCGGGTCCCTCGAGGTTTGGCAGGAGCCAGGAGAGGGCTCCCGCGGTCTGCAACAGGCGCGTCGACAGCCCACTGAAGTGAGGGCCGAAGCGCCACCTGTTGTCGAGGATCAGGCCCAGGTATTTCATGTGGGCCTGCACCACAATGGGGACGCCCGCCACGTGTATGTGGGCGTCCGGCGGCTGGCGTTGCCGAGGTCCGTGAAAGAAGACGGCCTCGGTCTTGGGCAACGCCACCGTCAACCCTAGGCGGGAGATCCTGTCCGCCACCAAGGATCCTCCCGCCGAGGCCAGGCTGGCCGACTCCTCGAAGTTTCTCCCCCGAGCAGTCAGAAGAGTGTCATCTGCATAACAGATGACCGACGTGCCTCGGG
Organism: Hypolimnas misippus; assembly: GCA_037950945.1. NCBI lineage: Eukaryota > Metazoa > Arthropoda > Insecta > Lepidoptera > Nymphalidae > Hypolimnas > Hypolimnas misippus. The sequence goes on from JBBEEQ010000014.1 coordinate 8,661,113, forward strand.
GGAGGCGTCCTCTCAGGAGCCAGTCGAACCCGATGTTCCACAGAATCGGTCCTAGGACGGAACCCTGTGGCACACCGGACTCGACGCCATACCGCCGTAGGCGGCCCGTCTTGTCGACGACGAGGACGGAACGGTCCTTGAGGTAGTCGGCCACGAGGCCCCGCAAATAAGGGGGCACTCCGTGGAAACGGAGGGCCTCCAGGATGGTGGGGTGGGGGACAGAGTTGAAAGCGTTGGCTATGTCAAAAGACACAGCCAAAAGCCCGTCCCCCGCCTCCATCGCCTCTCTCACCTGCCCTCTCAGACGGGACAGGGCGTCGACCGTCGAACGCTCAGCCCGAAAGCCGAACTGAGCGTCCGACAGGTCCGGGCCAATCCCCCGGAGATGCCTCTTGAGGCGGGCGGCGAGTATCCTCTCGAACATCTTACCGACCTCATCAAGCAAGACGATGGGTCGGTATGCCGAGGGGGAGTCCACCGGCCGCCCTTCCTTCCGTAGGAGGCACAATTGGCCCTCCTTCCACGGTTTCGGGAACCTCTCGGACGCCAGACACGCTCCGAAAAGGTCCCGGAACCTGGCTCCCATCTGTGAGGCTGCGATGGCCACCACCTTTGCGGGGACGCCGTCCGGTCCTGGGGCCGTCTTCTTCCTGCGGAGGCAGAGGACCGCTTCTTCCAGCTCTTCCTCCGTAACTGGGGGGACCTCCTCCACCGTCGGAGCCGTACCGCGCGGGGGGCTCATTGCCGGAGGGGTGAAACTGTCCCGGGGGGGGAACAAGGACTGTACCACCCCGTCCAGCAGAGTCGGCTCGAGGGTCTCGGCAACTGGGGGACCATACGGCCGCAGCTTGTTCCGCGCCGCCTTGTACGGCCTCCCGAAAGGATCGTTGTCGAGATCCTCCAACATCTCCGACCTCGCGCGGTCTGGGGCGGCGGCGAGTTTCGCCTTGAAGACGGACTTCGCCTCTACGTATGATGCGTAGAGGCGGTCTTCGTTGGCGAGATCGCGAGGGCGCCGCCGCCGGCTCCTGGTGTACTTTCTCCTGGCCGCCACGCAGGCGGCCCGGAGAGTCGCCAACTCCTCGGACCACCAGTACACGGCTCGTCGAGGGGGCGGGCGGTGGGACCGAGGCATGCTGGAATTGCACACCTCGGTCAATGAGTCCCTCAGCTGGGCCGCCGCGGCATCGACGCCACGGATGTCGACAGGCGGCGTGAGCCAATCCTGGACGAAGGCCGCCTCTCCTGCGGCCTCCTGGTCCAAGCGGGTGAGCGCCCATCGCGGGAAGGGTGATTGGCCCCCAGTACGAGCCCCACGGGGGCCCTGGATGGAGACGTCGAACCGCACATATCGGTGGTCCGAGAGAGTCTCCACCAGCTCCACCCGCCAGTCCACAACGTGGGTCGCCAGAGAAGGAGCGGCAAAGGCGAGGTCCACGATCGAGCCCCCCTCCCGCCGAACGCAGGTGTGCACTGTCCCTCTATTCAGAAGGGACAGGCCCGACGCCACCGACCACGACTCCACCTCGCGGCCCCTCGCGTCAGTGGATGGGTTACCCCAGACCACTGACTTGGCGTTGAAGTCGCCCACCACCAGGACCCAGCGTTGCGCCGCTCTGCCGGCTACCATAGCGAGGACTCCGAGAAAACTCTCAAAGTCCACGAGGGGACGGTTGGGGGAGAAATACACCCCGATGAGTGCTATGTCCCCCCACGCGGCGGCCACATATCCCGGCCCCTTCTCTATTAGCGAGATGGGAGGGGAGTCTGTGGAAGACCGCGCAACCAACGCCACCGAGCTGTCCTCGTCTCCCAGCCAGTTGCGTGGGACTGAGTAAGGCTCGGCGACAACCGCCACGTCAACCAACCACTCGGCAAAGGTTTGGACCAGCAAGTCCTGGGCCACCTTGCAGTGGTTGGTATTCGTCTGGAGAATGCGATGGAGCCTGGTCATCATGTGATCATCGCACTCTCTCCCTCGGTAGCCGGCGCTGGACCTGGAGTCGCAGTGACGGCGGCAGCGGCAGGTCGAGTTGGCACCTGCGCTTGTCCCTTCCTTGGGGGAGGATTACATTTTTTCCCCCCCATTACGTGGCCGGCTGGTCGGCCACTGGCAGTGCACACCGCGCAGCGCGGCGTGGCAGCACTGCACTCTGGCGCCTTGTGTCCCGCTTCCCCGCAGCGGCAGCAGAGCTCTGACCTGTCGACTCGGGATGGGCACAGAGCTCTGGTGTGTCCTATTCCGAAGCACCTGAAGCAACGGAAAGGTCGGTCCTCAAGTGCTCGGACCACGGCCACACCAAACCCTACCGGGAGCCGCCTCTTGGCCAGTACGGCCTTTGCCGCGACAATCGGGCATTCCAGCCTAATAGCCCCCAGACCACCGCGGCCAGGCTTGATCGCTCCGCCCTGTATTGCCGCAACGTCGCAGCCACCCGCAGAAGCTACCGCAGCCAACACCTCCTCTTTTGTGACCGAGTCGTCCAAGTCGGTCAACTCCAACGTCACGGTCTTTGTTGGCCTGGCAATCTTGGCCACGTCCGCTATGACCTCCTGCAACTTGTTTGCGAAGAGGTCGGCATTGGCGCCGCCCTGGGCCCCCGGAAACTCGAAGAGTCGAGCTCCAGTTTGGGTTCGGCGGCACTTTACTAAACCCATGCCCAGTGTGGCCGGGTTAGCATTCGTACGAGCCCGTTTCAGGACAGACTCGTACGTTTCGCCCTTCTCCTTAGCGTCCGTAGTGAGCGTCACTACGACGGCCGCGGTTTTGGGAGGGATAAGTTTCCTCCTATTCGGCTTAGGGGCTGTTTTCTCCCCCTTGCTCGTTCCTTTAGACGAGCCGGAAGGAACATTGGCGGAGGCAGCGGGCAGCACTGACTTTTTGGCGCCTCTCTTCTTCTTCTTCTTCCTCCCAACCACCTCAGTCCACTCGTTGGACGGAGTGCTGGCGGGAAGGAAGGCATCTTCCGTCTGGGACGAGGGTGCAGCTACTTCGGTCGTATCCGGTCGACCCACAGTCTTTTTCCCCTTTCCTTTGCCCTTCGCGGGTTTAGGGGCCGGGGGAGGAGGAGGAGCCATCACGTCCGGGGGAGCGGCAGGGGCTGACACAGTCCTGTCCGCTGCCAGCGGCGGCCTGACACGCTTTTCAGGCAGGAGCCTGTCCTCAATACCTGCGATGCAGGCCCGCGTGAATGCCCTCTCCTCCATCATAATCCTGCGGATGGTTTCCTCAAGACTGGAGGAGGAGAGCTCTACCGCCATTGCCGAAGGCGGGGCCTGGGCAGGCCGTCCCACAGCTTCAGCGAGTTTCCTGTGGAGATCGCTGACCTCCTTCGTTAGGCAGTCCACCCTCTTTTGGAGCTGCCTTACCTCTTCGGTCGTTGTGCGGTGCACCAACTCCCCGATTATGCCACGAAGGCTGGCAGCTCGGCATTTCAGGGCCTTTTGGAAAGTCCCCTTTAGATTTGAGGACTTGGAGGCTACCCTGGCAATCTCCTCTTGGTCCTCTTCGGCCATCTTCTCCAGTTCCGCTAAGGAGTGATCCGTGTACGAGACATTTGGCGTACCATAGTCCGCCTTGGCTCGGCGCACGCGTGCCTGGGCCTCCTTAGCGGCAACCTCCTCTTCCAACTCCTGTTGGATACGTGCCCTGTTCGCCACGCTTAGGTAGCTTGGGGCGTCCAGCAGACCCGCCTCATGGGTGATGGTAGGGTTTAAAGCCTTGGTCCTCTTTTTTGGGTTACTCTTGGCTGAATCCGAGGAACACGCCGAACTCTGCCTCAAGTAAGCCCGCTTTTTCGCCTGACGATCGGCCTGCTCCGCCGCAAAGGCGTCAGTGTCGGATCCCGACATGTCCGCATCCCTGCTGGCCAGACTCGCCGCAGATGGTGGACGGCTATCCTCCAACGCCAAAGCGTTTTCGGGGGTGGCCCTGAGAAGGGCCGTTTTGGGTTGGCCCTGAGAAGGGCCTTTTGGTTGGCCCTGAGAAGGGCCTTTGGGTTGGCCCTGAGAAGGGCCTTTTGGTTGGCCCTGAGAAGGGCCTTTTGGTTGGCCCTGAGAAGGGCCTTTTGGGAGGAAACGCCCGGAGGCGTCCCGCAAGGGTTTCGACATTGTCAAAATAGACAACACAGACAGGGTGGTACCCGCTCGACCTCAACCTGGGGACCAGGGAGAGAGCTGGGCAACCGCAAAGATAGTACTCCAACAAGTCGTATACTATCGCACAGCGCACTTTAGCCACCCGTCTCTGCCACTGCGTTACCGTGGACAGAGCGGGGCCCAGGGGACACGACGAGGACGTATGCACTGTGGGGGGTCCCCCAGGAATTTGATACCTATCCTATCCTAATTCAACCCCCTTTTAAAATACATCCTATTTTAAAAAATCCTGTAGTATGCGTAAGCGGTCCCGTGGCGCTTAGAACAATGAATTTAATGATGAACGCAATTAGGACAATGAGGTCACCGCTGGGTTTTAGTGGGTACTCTGGGGCAGTCACCAGGAGTCCCACATACCCGCCTGAATTTACATCGGGCGGGATGCGGAAATGCATTTTCCAGCAAGCAAAAAAAGGGTTTCGCGAATGTTCTAAAATTGGGTATATTCAAAAATGCATTACAGTATGTTGGGGAGTGAAAATAACATCGCAAATTTATTTATTTATTTTATTTATTTATTTATTTGGTAATCCAACAGTTTTTATACATAAGTTTCTATATTAACTATTATATTACATAAACTTAAAACACAGGTAACTTAAACATATTAGTCACTAGAAGACGGTAGCATAAAAGTGAAACTTATAGTATAAAAGTAATATAAAGGTAAAACTGTTTACGGGTGGGAATACAATAGGTGCGTGTTTGCATGTTTGTGTGAGTGTGTGTGTATGTGTGTGTGTGCTATTATGTATTTTTATCTTTTTTAATTATAGCTTTTTTAAAAGCTACTTTTGACATGCTGAACAAATCAATTTCTGAGTGTTTTGAATTATATGTGTGGACCATGCGATTAAGGACAGAGTATATATATTTATACATCTTATGAGACGGCCACTGGAGCGATTCGGAATCGATCCAAGGGGTCATTAAGACTGATCAGAATGGTGGTGAATTCTATTTCTGAACCCATTATAAAACCCATGGCGTTTTATGCTTACTATATAGGAAGTTCATTGTATTTATTTGGTTTTGTATTCGTCATGTATGCGTACCGAAACTGTTGATCGGATTTTGATGAAACTTTGATAGGATATTGTGTGGACGAACATAAGTGTTTCTGGCTAAAATATGCAGACTATAGGCGGTACTGCAATGCATGTCAGTTACAGCTATCTATACAAAAAAATGAAATTGAAGTGTCTGAAAATTGAAAATTTGAAATTAACAGATTTTAACTAAATGCATATGAAAATATATACGGTACTTAATTCAAAAATACATTTTTTATTTAATTTTTTTGTCTGTCTGTCTGTTTGTTCCAGTTATGTAACGGCTGAATCGATTTTCACGGGACTTTCACTTAAAGATAGCTAAGCTTAAAAAAATATATATCTTAAAAACTGTTAATAAATATACAAAAGAGGGTTACGTGAATACAAAATTGAAACCAATGAAATAATGAACAATGTCCGATTCAAGTAGGGAAGGTACGCATTATATAAATATAATTTTTCTGTAAATTAACGCGGGTTAAACGAACAGGCGGGAAACCTGATGTTAAGCTTTCAAAGGGAGTCATAAATGCGATTTCAGGTAAAAAGGAACGACGGATGAACTGACGGATGAATTGACGGATGAATCTGGTTAAGCTTCCGGTTCTCTTACTTATTTTACGAAATTAGCTTTTTCGGTATTAGCTATTTAACACTGTTTTTCTATGTGTGTGGTACTGCCCCACTAGCCATCTAGTACAAACGCTGTAATTAGTAGACTCTAACAAACTCTATACACCAAACGCGGCAGATTAATTGACAAACAAATTAAAATCAATTTAATATCTATATCGCAAATATATAAAAACAATTGATGTGTCTATGATTTCTGTTATTTCTAGGTTATCAGAGATAATAATATATATTAATTGGGTGTTCGATAAGGCTTATCATAAGTCTGGAATTACATATGTAATAAAATCGTTCAAAAATCGGTAAATAGTCTTCGGAGTAGGCCTCGAAGGGTTCCGTACTGGCGTACAAGATATAACACTATGTACTATGTCGTCCCTTAGCTAACAACACCGCTCAAGTCGAAAATTGGCTGTTTTTACATTTGAATGCCATTGGATAAAGCTGCGTATTGCGCGTCGAACCATTGGTCTCATGAAATAGATTTCAATAAATCAGAAGCTGTAATTCAAAAAATAGTAACAGCGCTCAAGTCGGTTGGCGTCGCAACACCGCACAAGTCGTTAGTTTGTCATACTTTTCGCGCGAAAATACTTCGCGCTCCGTGATTATTCCATTTGTATGTGAATTTTATCGCTGAAAGGTCTATGCAAGAAGTTTTAATAGAAGATTAATAGGTAAGCTATAGAATAAAGTAATGTTCATTGATTCACGCGTATTAATTTAGAAATAAATGATACAAGAATATCTTCACTTAGGCGGTGTTTAGGACTGATGTCAAAACATAAACGGCGTAAACAAAGTCGCAAAGAAGATAAAAAAAGAATTAAACTAGGTTAGTAGTATGGGTTTGTTTTGAGGTCCGCATTTATTTTTTTTGATATTTATGTTTTAAATGCAATAATTCCTACTATTTGTTTTAGATTTGAATCAAAAAGATAACACTAGTTCTGACTGACACCAAAGCATGCAGTTTTCCTACTAAATATGAAACTTTTGCAACACCAATAAATGATCAAAACTTCGGGGAGTTCATAAAAAGTATTATAAGTAGCCAGGATAATGTGAACACAATATTCGACCAGAATATAGACTTGGATAATATTGAAAACATTAACATTCACAATTTACAAGTTGTAGAAAAAGTTGGTAACGACTTCTTTGATTTGCAATATAATATGTTATATTATACCACCCGAATGGTATTACATAACATATACCATTAATTGCCATTCTTTTTATGATAACCTTACGTACAACGTTTGGATATGAAACTTCAGTGGAACTCCCATTTGTTATCTCTTACGGGAAGACTCAGCATCGCATCGTACGCGGTTAGAAAAGTTCGTCAACTAAACGATGTTGATACAGCTCGATTAGTATATTTTGGTTATTTTCATAGTATCATGTCTTATGGATTGATGCTATGGGGTAGTGCTACAGATATTAATACTGTGTTTATCTTACAAAAAAGAACTGTTCGTGGTATTTATAATCTAGGAGCTCGACACTCCCTTCGGGATATTTTTAGTAAAGTAGGTATACTTACTGTTGCGTCACAGTACATTTATAACAATATAGTATACATTCATAAAAATATTCATTATTTTGAAAGAAATAGAGATAAACATAATATTAACACGAGAAAGAAAGATAAACTTATAACACCTTGTTTTCGACTTCACAAAGTAAATGTTTCCTTTCTGGGGCAAGGTATTCGTTTTTATAATAATATACCACAGAAATGTTTGCAGTTTTCGATGAATAGATTTAAATCATATGTTAAAAAGTCACTAATAGCTAAAGCATATTACTCTATACAAGATTACGTTGACGATGAAGATGCGTGGGCTTGGTATATGCTGAATTTCGTACAGGATATATAATCAATTTGTAATCATAAACTGTGTTGTATTGACAATATTTTAAAAGAGTAACTATCGAGTTTCTTGCCGGTTCTTTTCGGTAGAATCTACGTTCCGAACCTGTGAATGAAGCTATCATTATTGATGTAATTTTTTTTATTTTTTCGTGTATTGACGACTCAGAAGTGTTCGTGAGAGCCTACTTGAATAAAGTATTTTTTGGTTTTGACAGCAATCACTAAAACTGCAACTTAACTAAAGACTAGAGATATCGAGTATTCTTTATTATTTCTATTATTTTATTAATACTATTATATCTTATTTCTTTTGGATTTACATTTAAAATATTTACGTAAAAAAAAATATTATTTTATTTACGTTCTAACTAGAGGTGTGTGTTACCAAATAACTTCAAGCAATTGATCTCAACAATGTGATTCTTAAGATTTAAGTTTTAGATACCTGTGTTATAAAGAACGTTAATTTTCTTAAAATATTTCTCAATAAATGCTTTTATTTGCAAATCATTTTTAATACCATAATCCCTAACATTTCCACAAACAACACCGCCTAAATCTAATAAAATATCAGTCAACACCGCTCAAGTCATAAAATAAAAGTTAAAATAAAAAAAATCGACGAAATAAGTATAAATAATTATTTCTTAACCGCTAACTAGAATATGTATTAAGTAGCAATAGAACAAAACCACAGATATTTTAAAATAGACAGTTTTTTTTTGTCTCCTGTAAAGTTGGTAATAATGACTTAAGCGGTGTTGTAAGCTAAGGGACGATGTGCCCAGGCTGTTCGTCTGTGGAATTCCTAACAAGTTCGCATAAGGCGTGCACAGACTATAGGTATTTTTTAAAATCGTGTGAAAGCACATTCTTATCTCTATAAATACTTGTAAATATGTGATTAATATGCATATTATTCATTTTTTTCTTTTTAAATATAAATTTTATTTAAAGAAACAAAACTGGCGGAATAACTTAATGTCAAAAGTAAACTTCGACTCGTCATTTTTTTTATATTTTTCATAACTAGCTTAATGTTTACGTAAACCAATCCCGATTTAACTTGACTGGTTTTTATTATCTGTTGTTATAGTGACAATAGGCACTCTGAAAATTTCAACTTTCTACCTAATACGGTTTATAAGATAAAGGCCTTACAGACGGACGGACAGTGGAGGTATAATAACAGGGTCCCGCCTATGGACATTTGCAGCACTAGAGAAGTCACAAATGCTTTGCCTGCATAAAAAGGAAACAAGAAGTAAGAAAAGGAAAAGAGATGGCTCAGGTTCTCTAACTCACCGTACGATGCTCAGCTATATTACTTACTTCATGCCGATCCTTTCTGAGAGTGAGACACTGCTCCAGTCAAGCCAGCCATAGGAGCTGTAGACAGCTGGCTACAGCTAGGCTTCACCTCAGTCAAGATTAAGCAATCGACATTAGTTTATGTATTAATTATATTGTATTTAAAATCAAAATTTCTCAGCGGATATCAAAGTTTTTAACATTATAAACATTTTTCGAAGAAGGATTACATATATCTAAAATTCAAAGGTTTCAAGTATGCCGGTAAAAATTAGTTATCCTATTGATTTTTATTTTATCGTAAACGAAAATTTTACATGTTACGAAACTGCTAATTAAATAAAGAGAGAGAGTGATTTTTTTTATAAAAAAAAATTGCTGCGAAACGAACAGACGGTACACCTGATGTTAAGTGATCACCGTTGCCCACAAAGCGAACAGGATGTAAGGAAAGGAATGAGGAAGGTGATCAGGCTTTCGGCTCTATCACTTACTGTAAGAATTGCTGCTACCTTCGTTACGCCGATCTTGTGAGAGGGAGGTACTGCCCTGGTTGAACCAGTCCGTATACGATCTCTATACAGTAAGCTTCAGTTCAGCTCTACCTTAGTTAAACCATAACCGCGAGTGAAACCACAAAACGCAACTTGTATTTTATATAGCGAGGTCCCATCGCAAACTTCCGTGTCCATCTGTTATTTATTCAAAATACAAATTTTATGTTATACAATATTTTTATTAATACTTTTACATTTAAATTGTAGAAGACAAATTACTTACCAAGCAAACGAAAACAAAACGTTAGACAAACATTGAATCGAATTACAGTAAATGTAAATGTGACACCTCAACCTCTTTAAAACGATTCCTGGATGCTCTTTCATACATAAGCTTAAGACTCTTTCACTCCTTGTAACAAAGTAATAGAGTTCAAAATTGTTTGTCATATAGCTAGATAAAGATGACAATGTAAATGAGACTTTATGTGTGAAACAATAAGGTTTATATTCATTTTCTGATAAACTAAGTACATCAAAATCAGCTGCTGTAATTCGTTTAGATCTGTCAGTTGTGGCGCGAACTCTGCGCGCGCTTCATGGACGCATGGATTTTCCGCCATTTTGAATTTTGACGCGCGTAGTTACGTTTGAAAATACGAAATATTCTGCCTAAATTCGAAAGAAGTTTTTATATTCAATAAAATAATTTGGTAAGTTTTTTGTTGTTTATAATAAAAATATCTGATATGTAGTTAATTATGTAGATTAATTTTATATGTTTGTTAAATCTGTTTGTTAACAATTGACATATTCTTTGCATAGATTCAAGGTTATTTCATTTGTTTATGTATTATTTAAGGGCAAGTTAAATTAACCATTAATTCCGTTGCAAAATAAGGAGCAAATATATTAGAAAAATATGGATTTTTTATACATTATACATATATAATATCTATCTGATACCATTACAAAAATATGCTACGATTTTATAGGGCACACTAAGTTTAGTTTATACATAATGACGCATATTATAGAACAAAAGAAAATTATATAAATATCTCGTAATTGACATCAAACAAAGTGATTTAAGTAATTTCCATTACAGTCTTCTTTTAGCCCCCCTGGCTTTAAGTAATAACAAAAATTACTTGGCCGTACAGTTTAAGATCATTGCCTATTTCGAAATAAAGAAAAAACAAACATGCCATAAAAACCATGTCTGTTTTCTTGACCAAGAACCATGAACCCTAATCTTCCTATTAGGGTCAAGGCGGTGATCATGTACATTCCATGACAACAATGGGACTGCCCCATTGACATAGTTTAGAAATACGTACCTTAAATGTTATATAAAAACTTTATTTATTTTAAGAAATTTATTTATTTATTATATATAAGAATAATTGGAATTATGGGCTTTGTTTCTTGGTACGTTAGGGTTTATCATTTCTCTCTTTTTACGTTATTTTTTTTTTCGAGACGTTAACATAATTCTTAATGACAACATGCATATCACATGCTAAGATTAAAAAAAATTACAATTTTAAGCAGAAAAAAAATCTAATTTTTAATTCTTAACTTAGCTAATTCGTTTTATATAGATTTTGAATTCGCTCATTTGAATACTAAGCCTGCGATATGAAGTTTAAAAAAAGTTTTCTTATTAGATGTCTACGTTATAATGAGTATTCTTCTTACTATTATTCCCGTAGAATTTTAACATAAATCGGTTTATTAGTTTTGTTTTAAAATCAAAATCATTAATATATTAAATCTTGATTTGTGTTTTCGAAATTTTTTCTTTTCATTTTAATATTTATGTATAATATTTATATATATATATATATATATATATATATATATATATATATATATATATATATATATATATATATATATATATATATAGTAAAAACTTAGTTATGAGTAACTTATTAAGTATATTCTTCTTTATTACAATCAAAGAAGCCACTTTAAAAAATTACCAAAGACAATTTTTTTTTCTTCAATAGTGTTTTCACCCAAAAAATACTCGTTTCTATCAACGCATAGTTTTTCATATCATTACAATAAGAGTAACCGGAAACTTTGACATCTGGTAAGTCGAGATAGGGTCAACGGCCCTGTTCGGCTTAGAACTTTACCGAGATGCGCTTGCGCAACCGCATGGATGCGTTTTCTTAGAAACCGTGATTATATCTCATCATCACAGCTGTAACGGCATTGGAATTACAATATTACCAAGGGTTTGTGTCGTAACGAAAATGTAAACATTCACATCACATGTTTCTGTTTGTTTTGATTTCATGAAATAACATTTGAAGTAATAAAGTTGCTACGGAGTTTTGTAATAATGTAATTTCATAAATTCACTAGAGAAAAACCGACTTACAAATAAGGTGATGTGTATTTTCTGTTTTATTGTTGATATAAGGCGATTCAAATTGAAAACTTTTCAAAATTTTAATGTTAAAAATAATCTTTAAAATCGGGGTGTGTGATTTTGATTTATGTGTTAGCCCATATAAAAAAAACCTAATTTATCTTACATGTCAATTATTAACTATAAAGAATATATGTACAAAGTGTTTCTAAGGAAACGTTGAATCTTGTAGGCTTGTATGTATGTACGTATAGGCTTAACATTTGTAAAAAATAATTTTAAAAAAGTTTAGTTAATTTTTCATTTTCAACCGAATTCAAAAAGGAGGCTCTTAATTCGTAACGAAGGTTTTTTTTATGTTACTTACATGAGAGCTACGTCGTTTCTCAACCGATTTTGAAAATTATTTTTTTATTCAGAATGGTATACTTTCTTATAGATTTTTATCAAAATCGGTTCTGTAGATTGTTTTTTGAATCAAAATAACTAGAATAAGTTTATCACCCAAGTTAATAAAATTATGTTTTTTTTGCGTTTCAAGTAAGTTACTTTTTCTTAAAAGTTTCATTCAGAAACTTGTTCTAAGTAAATCTATTATATAAGTCAATTTTAAAATGGTGATAAATTAAATTTCCCGCAACAAAAATAGATGTTACGGTACATTGTAGAACTGTATGTTAATTCTAAAACAATAAGTGATGCAACAATGAACCTCATAGAAAACGGTTCAGTGATTCTTTTGTTCCGAAATGTTCATACATTAACTTTGTTTAGGCTTGTTTCCTGTTGCAATTGATAAACTGATGGTTAACGAAATCTATGATAGGATACGTTAACCTTTAATGATAGAAAGTTACAGATAAGGGCATAGGTTTAAACATTCTGTATACCTCGATTCACATCAATCTGTTGGTCTGAATACGAGACGAGTCTTAACTCGCGAATGGTAGGTTACATTCGACTAAACAAGACATAAAACATATATCATTTTTTAAAGTCTTGTTTAGTCTGTAATATTGTTAGAAAATTATTGAATATTTTCAAGCGTTATAAGACCTTTATAATATATTTATCTTTACTTATTTATTAATTAAACACACAACGGAACGAAAATCGCGAATTTTCGAACAATTACAATGATCCAATATTAATGTTGTTTACTATCTATTTAAGAAACTAAAAACTGTTAAAAAATTAATTTATGATTGAAACAAATTAATTTGACGTAATTATATAAGTATTTAATAATTAAAATTAAAGAAATATTTAAACTATTATCCTAGTGCTCTACGCAGCGTATTACAGGTAGTTCAGACGGCATAATTACGTGAATCGAGGTATAAGTATTCGTACAACACACAAGTAGGTATTACTATCAGAGAATTGCTATTAAAAGTCTCAGCTTTTGTAATGTTACATAAGTAGCTGATACCAGGTAACATTGTTATTTAATATCACATACGAGACTAAAACTTACAAATGTAATTCTCGCTATACACGAAGAGGCATTTCCTCCGACACATAATCAATATGTTTCATTTTTATATTTTTTTAATTTTTTTATTGTTGCATAATATGTATATAAATTGTGTTTGGAAAAGCAAGAGTGGATACGTTGGTACACAGGTTTTTCTTAATTTAGGTTATTAGGTAATTGTAATCTGACGAATATTGTTGCTAACAATAAATTTCATTTAATTTAATACATAAAATCAATTAAAAAAAAGGATAAATATGTATAAGTTATACCATTAAAATACACAAAATGTCTCTAAATAAGTAAGTATACAACTTAATTATAACCTTATCTGTTCATAATATTATTTCGATGACGTTGTTATGATTAATATGTGAGGTCAAAAACCCTTTTGTCTGATCTGTATGATTGTCTGTCGATTGAATAATTTCGTTTGATGATATATGCATTCGTATATTTTGAGTTCAATTTTTGTTTTTCTTAATGTTAGTAATCTTTTTTCCAGGGAAGTTAGTTTTTTCATGTTATAGAACCTGAAACGTCATATTTACACCTAACATATATGCCACCTAAACACAATGCCATTAAAAATTCAGTTAATATAAATTTAAGATAATTTGCTAAAATAAGTTACATAGAAAATTAAGATACTGGCTAGTGTATTGTACATGAAAAAATAAATAAAATTAGTGGGTAAGCCAAAAGGTATAAACACTTCATTTTGACGAAATAAATATAGCATTTTAATATGAAATTTTAAACAAAATAAAAAACATTCTTAACCAATATCGATTCCACAGACTAAATCTAAATCGATTTTTACCAACACAATTGTCAATTCTTGTCATATTTGATGCTTTATAATCGTCCATTGTTGTTAAGTCATTGGCCATTGATTGTTGTTACTTTAGCCATTGTCGATTGAATAGCCTATTCAACTGATCTATTAAACGTAAACAAATACCAGTTACAATTTTTGTATTTGCTTATGACGTAATTAAATTCTGTACGTGTGGACGTTTAAACATTTTGATAGTGTATGGTAGAAGTGGAGTACTGTATTTCCTTAGGGCGAGCACGCCGTCGTATGATCTATTATCACATAAAAATCAAGTTTTCGTTTTGTATCTCATTGTTTTAATTTCCCAAAAAATATAAACGCTTCATAATCAAAGTAAAAGGAAACAATAAAAATCAAACGTCAATTTTTAAATCCTCCAAAAAAATTACATACAACCGAACATAAAACCTCCTCCCTGTTTGCAGTCGGTTAATAAAATCATATTTTAAACGACAGAAAAGGCTGCTGAATTATGTAAAAATAGTTTTTGATCGATAGTAAAAAGAAGTAATTATTTGGCTCAATACATCGATAATATTGTTCTTAACACTGGCAACTCTCTCACAGTTTTGCTAATAATTATGCATGTAAATTTTACTTATACATTTACATAAATTCTTTATCGTTTTACATCTTAAATAAATAATGTTTTGTTTCGCGAATTGACACTTACGTACGGTCACCTAGGTAACTGTTGACAGGTAATAATTTACGAAAGTAAAGTATAAAAATTTAATGTTACATATTTTAAAAATTAATAAAATTTTATTATCTATATGTGACGCAAAAACTTTGTACCTAATTTTACGAAAATTGTCCCGACGGAGTGTGAAATTTCGTACACTTATAGTTTATATAGAGAATGAGTACAGAATATAATATAATTATTCATCAAAATACATTAAATTAATATAAAAAATACTCACACAACCATGTATTTCACTACCACACGCATTAATCTTTTAGATAAGTTACAGTAGCCTAACGTCAACTGCTTATCGCCATTAACAATATATTGTTTATCCCGCTGTTAATTGTTGAGGAGTTATCCTGGTGTTGCACCACCAGCTCTACTATATCATAAATTGCGATGAGCATAAATTGCTTATCCATCTTAACGAAGTAATTGAATCGCAAGCCGTAAAAACTTGTTATGGAATAGTTCTGGTGGTCTCCGTCACCAGTTCCACTTCACCAAATGTGACTTTTCAAGAGGAAATGCAAGAGCTACTATGAAAAATACCTAAATCGGTATAGGTGTGTCTATAATATATAAGAGTCCCTTCGATTTCTCCAGGATCCTAGCATCAGATCCTGACTTAATGACAATGGGACTGTCGACACGAAAAAAAAATCGAAATCGGTCTAAAATCGGCGAAGTAATCGGTAAACATTCATAAAAAAAGTCCCCGACGAATTGAACACCTCCTCCTTTTTTGGAAGTCGGTTAAATAATATAAAATGATCGTTACTGCACGCCTGTCGCTACACATGATGCATTTTTTCAACGAAACAGGATCTCTATTCTGCTTTAAGAAATTGAAAGTGTGTAACTTAATGTAAAAACTTAACAACGGAATGCGACCGTCTTGAAACGGGTTACGAGTCTACCGACCATTTACAGTTTTATCATAATGATTATATAGCTTTTTTCGTTACTTACAAAGTGGATGTTGTTTTTGGGTAGGAGACAAATTGCTTTAGGTAATGAGGCTGCCTTTGAAAGATTATGTTTTATTTTTAACCCCCGACGCATAACAGTGGAGTATTTTATGCTTACCTTGTGCATATATGTAACTTCGTAGCTCACAAACGAATCGACTAATTTTGATGAGATCTTTTCTGTTTGATTAAGTCGGTTCTTAGCTATAATTTATGATGAGCTGTTCAGCGTTTGAAGTCATCATTTTCTAGTTGTTGAATGGATGAACAGATCTGACCGATTTGAAATTTAATTTTCTGTGATTCAATTCAATTCAATTCTTTGGTTTATGGCTTTTAGTTGTGCCAATTAGACACATGTTATTTCGCCAATGTCACGTGGAATGGAGAAAACACGATGGAGATTGATCGGTGGGGTCGAGAATCCAACCTTCTGTGATTTTAATGACTTCAAACTACTATAGAGTAACATTGATTTGATATGGCATTATTTCAAAACAGCTGGTTACTTAACTCTTTGCCAATTTATAGTAAACCTATTTTAAAAATTATGGTACCATGTGAAAGATTATTTTAGATAATCGTAGGCTATATTTTATGTATGGGTTATTATTTTAAAACGACAACTATATTCATGCGAGGTAAGCTGCGACTTAAGGCTATTTTATAATATTGAAGTCTACTTGAGCATACAGCCTTAGGGATTGGTGATTGGTATGATCATACAGCCTTAGGGAATGCGAAATTTTATCGAAACGTTCACTTTCTTTTTATAACGTTAATCTGTTTTATCGATAGATAGTGAAATTTCTGATAACCTCACCTTATCCGTCTTGTATCTAGTTATATAAATGATAACCTTTCTTCGACCTTTTATATCTTTTATAAGATTGAGTTTATTTTGAAATTTATTACAGAGATACCTTTTTGACATTTTGGTGCATAATGACTTTATTTTTGTTGTTGACTGTGTTTCTTTTTTGGTAAACAATGAAAGTATATTTGTAATATATTGTGATTTATCAAATGACGAAACGAATTTTTTTTAACTGACAAATGGGCGGGTCACCTGATGTTAAGTGATCACTGCCACCCATGGACATTTGCAGCACCAGGAGAGCCTCAAATATATAGTTTAAAATGGAATAAAGGATTAAGGAGAATAGGATGTAAGGAAATAAATGCATAGGAGGGTTAACTTCCGACTCACTGTACGAAACACAACTATTTACGTGAAGCTAAAATAGAAGATCTTATGTGTCAGCTATCAGCGCAGTGTCTTCTCGTAATAATGTTAAAAAAAATTTGCTAGCTCGAAACTTAATTACAATATACTTAAAATTAAAACGGTAAAAAAAGTAAAGTAACAGCCTGTAAATGTCCCATTGGCTGGGTAAAGGCCTTCTCTTCCATTAAGAACAATATTTAGCGTTCAATCCCCCACGCTGCTCCACTGCGGGTTGGCGGATATAGGTACATGTGTCAGAAATTCTCCCGGCACATGCAGGTTTCATCACGATATTTTCCTTCACCGCCGAGCACGAGATGAAATTAAACACAAGAAAAACAGAGCAAAAACAACGGAACTATTAAATAAAAAATAACCGTCGTTCTTCGGTATATGTATATCTACGTGTCTTATCGACAAGGTGAACACAACCTTGACTATTGTAACGATAACGCTCTATGCACGTGTCTAACCAACAATGAACAATATCCATTAGCAGTTTAAACCGTTCATATTCGAATAAATATACTCCTAAAGGTAATTTATCACCCTCAGTGGCTATTAGGATACCATGATCCTGTCGGGGTTCATAAACACACATAAAACAAACACTCAGACCAAGAGAAATATCCGTATGGCATTAGACGTAAGCGAGGAGCGAACCCGCGACCGTTAGCGCTTCCGTCAGTCGCAGTGACCACTGCGCCAACCTATATAAACTTATGACTAGCAGCCCAATGTGTGGTTAAATAGAATCGATAATAATGAAATTCAGAAAGGAAGTAGTTTAAATTGGGGAAAGACATACGCTATTTAAAACAAAATGAAATTCTATAAACCTATATAATATGTCGCTTGTAATATGACTTCAAAAAAGAAGGTGCTCAATTCGAAGTGTATTTTTTATGTTTGTTTCTTCAGAACTCAGTCATTTATTAACCGATTTAAAAAATTTTTTGTTTATTTAAAAGGATATATTTGCAAAAAAGTGTTTATCAAAATCGATAGAGTACATTTGTTTCTTATATCAAAATAACTGTGTATATAAACCAAGTAAGATGTACCCAGTATGTATGTTTGTTGGTTTGTACCTTTGTCGCACTATTTGGGCCAAACATGTGAGCTGATTTTGATAAATTCAGTTATTTGTTTCGAAATGACGCCGACAATGTCATAGAAAGCATAAAAAATTAGAAAAATCAAAATGGCTAATTTTCGACGCCATCATATGAGAAAGAAAAAAATAAATAAAATAAGTACTTTAGTTTCTATATCAAAATAACTGTGACAAGTAGAAACCAAGTAAGAAAACTGCGTGACGAAGGTATTCTGCCTATTATATCGAAAATAAGAAGAGTTTAGAGCTTCATCCACCTCGCTGTAAGTTAACTTTCGCAATATATATTCTATTCATATTTAATATAACGGGTCTTATCGCGATAACTAATGGTAGTAATACCTTTTTATTGCCCGACGTTTCGACTAAATTACATTCGTCGTGACACGAGCTGACTGATTATATTAAATATGAAAAGGATATATATATACATGTGTCAAAATATCTCCCGACACGTGCAGGTTTCCTTACGATATCTTAAAAAAAATTATTGTTATTCTTTTACTTTTAAGCCTAAGCTAAACTATAGGTGATACAGCGTATGATAACATAACCTACATGACCTACATGTATGTTTTTCCGTTACAACATAATCAATTACCGCAGTTCTCACTTTCATCTGCGCTCCCGTGACGTGGTCGCAATGAGATTTGTACCGTGACTGCTATTATCGTCACTTTCTCTGTACGCGGTCATCGCTTTTATTAATAGACATATATACAGCTCACTCTTACATTATAAAGTTGCATAAAATTGAGACTTTTGGTTTTAGTCGAGCGATTAATTAAATAAGAAGACTTAAAAAAAAAAGGACAGACTTTAAAAGTAAAATACGAAATATTTTACTTGATTTAAAATTCAAATTACTGAATCGATTTCGATTAAATTTTAATGAGACCAATCTGAATGTATATAGTTTCAAACAAAACATAAAAGAATTTTTAAAACCAGTTAATTAGTAATAGTGTTAGTTAACAAACATTAAAAAAACTCTCCTCCTTTTTCGATGTCGGTTGAAAAGTAGGTAATATATTGCAGTTATTGTTTTCATATTGCAGTTATTTCTTATATTTTTTATACCTATATACTATCTGGCATATGTTGGATAATATGAATACTTAAAAGATTTAAAGATATTAACACTAAAAAGAAACAATAATATAAGTTACATACAGATAAAAAGTAAATACAAAGACAATAAAAGATAGATATATTTATAATAATTTTTCATATACTTTTATTTCAAACGAACTGACTTTCACACTTGAAGTCGTTGGCAAACTTCTATGTATTCCAGGATATTTATATTTCTCCTTATATTATATACCGTTAGTCTTTGACCTTTCGTTGTCATCATTTACATTGAATGAAGTTCAGATTGTATTGACTTGTGCCATTATTAAAGGTATTCGTTTCATAAGATTTCCACGATATTTCTTATTAAGATTAATTGGAAAATCATAAAAAACAATAAAACTCGAACTACTATCCATTAACACAGACGGTTCCTGTATTAGCATGTGTGTAACGGTAGTTTTTGATTTTATTCGGTCTTATGCAATCTTTATTATTGTCTATTAACATGAAAGAATGAAAGAAGTAAATGTCTACGGTTGTATAATTAAGGTGAAGAGTTCGATTGTTTGCTTGTTTGTGTGAATGTACTTTCACTACCAGTTAGATTAAACAAAAATCTTTTTGCGTTTGAAAGCCCATTTCTTAAAACAAATAGACTATAAAACTCAACTCATACGAGCGATGCATTAATCATAAACATCAACCAATCAAGGTCCTGATTCTCTATTACGAAAATCGTAACAAAACGCGTTACTTCATAACAGTAACGAAGTTACAACACTTTTCATAAAGCATACAGAAAACACGAAACCCATGAAATGTAAATTCGTTTACGTGATAATTGATAGAATAAACGCTCCGTTAAGTAACAAAACGCGAGTAAAACCATATGGTATCTAGTTAAGAATATTTCCAAATAGGTACATCAACATTGTAAACGACTTTCTTTAAAACAAAACAGTGTAAATAAAAATACATTTATAATATTTACTGATTAAACAATACGTTGCACAAATGCATTAAAATGACGACATTTATGAGATATCGTGATAAGGTAGGATTACTGCAGGTTGAAGTAATATGTATAATTTAGTAAAAAATACATATATATATATATATATATATATATATATATATATATATATATATATATATATATATATATATATATATATATATATATATATATAAAATATTATCCATTTTTCTATTAAAATTGCGACTAGAGGAGGTGCTCCTAAAACCAGTTGAGCTGATTTTAATTTGACGTAGAGTTAATGGGACGGGCCGTTGATGTAAGAAGTGTAGGATAATTCATTTTAGCCACCCCAAAGTATAAACCCTAAGGGGGATAATTGGGATCGAGTGTACGTATGGTCACTCTGTCGGGGTGGATAAACGGAATTTCATTTAGATTGCTCTTCCGAACTCAACACAATGCAAATCTCAGTTATTTAGAAATTATATAAATCATTATCATTCGTTCAATATTCTTAGTATAAATAATCGTATACTAAGGGGAGTCAGAACCCCCTAACCCTTTCCCCATCCATAGGCGAAACTAAACAATGTCATTTTAAAGCTTTAAAACATAAATAAGAAGAAAAATGTTAACATTTTATCAATATCAGAGCATACATAAAGTGACTATTACTGTCAGTTCGCCAGATAACCGGTCGTTTACATGCATACGGGAAAACATTAATCTTAGTTTTAGACACTAATTGGGTCGAATGGTAATAGTTATGATTATGTAATTACAAGTACCTACATTGAGACACGATATAAGGCCTAAAACACAGTCACGATGCGATGTCGTGTGTACGATACGATGTCGTGAAACATTAGGACATGCATCGTGGACATTTACGATATAAAATATGTAAGATTCTTTTAGAAGAAGGAACCGACTTTTAAAGCAAAATTGTTTACTTGGCGGACTAGCTTTTACCAGTTATTTCGAATATAAAACTAAATTACCAAGCCAATTTTGATTAAATTTCGATGGAAGCAAGTTAAATGTATATTCTTTTAACAAGAAAAAATCGGTTCACCAATGACGGAGTTACGAGATAGAATAGAAAAGAATACTCTATGAATTATTATATATACCTTTATTTGAAGTCTCTTGAAAAATTATTGATTATTTTTTTTTGGTTGTGAATTTTAGCTCCCAGAATGCTGATCACTTTGGACGATGTTGCCTAGCAATCAACTAGTTATTTAATGTAAAAAAATAAATACGATTGAACAACTACAGATAAAGAAAAAAAAATATTTTTATGCATTTTCATTGCACTTAAACAATGTTAACGGAAAGTGCATTGTGTATCATATCACTTAAAAATATACCTGTACATTATCTAGTATGAGACAAGTGGAAAAATTTCTATTACAACAATGCGCATGTGCAAGAAGCGACGCATGCGTGGCATACTAACCACAGACTAAATATAACCATCGAATTGACATTTCACTGTTCCACAAAGGTTTTATATAATTTCAATTATTTTAATTTTCTATTTATAATGTAAAAAGCAATATTTGTTTGTACGTATCTTAGCACTGAATGGTTTACCTGTTTGCGATAAAATTTTGTCAACCCATTGAGACATAGTACAATTAACTTATAATAGGTGGCGTCCGTGTCGTACTAATCAACCAGAAAAATAAGTTTCAGTTTTTATGGCATAAAATCTACAATATTTAGAGCGAAGCCACGAAGTTATTCTTTATTATTATTGCAATTTGTCAGTTGTCATGGTTATATTATTATCTCCCCTCCCCTTCGCACTCATAAATCAATATATCGATTAAATCTTCCGTCACTTTCACTCGCTGTCATTCTATGACAATCGTTACAATAAGCAACGCATTTCGTTCTATTTACACGAATTTGTTAAATATTATTAATGTGATTTGTGAGTGCATTTTTATCTTTGGATTTATCTTTTGTGGTGAGTTACTATTTTATAGATATGTAGATAAAAGATAGATTTTGTCGGTTTGTCTGGTTTTATAAAGAATGCAATAAGCCGTCTTATATTGTTTGTTTTGGTAAAAGAAAATTTATTTCAATTGTTGATAAGTATAGTCTTGTATATCTTATACGTCTTGAATATGTTTTTAAGTGTTTAGACACGATACTTTTAAAATAAACTTTAAGGTGAATAAGCTAACTGGAATTTTTGTTTGTAAAAATCCATTGAACAATACTTTAATATTTACATTTTACAATTTCTCGGTAGAAACGATTTAAATCGTTTTACTTCTAAAACATTTAGGTATATCCAGTAAGGACACGTTGAAAATATGATAGAAAAGTTACCATTGAATACCCTAGCTGCTCGCCCCAGGTTCGCACGGATGTCCTAATTAAGACTTACACAATTTTTAAGCGGAGTTTTTAACCCAAATATTTCATACAAACCTTGACAATCAGGAATTAGCCAAAAAGGTGCAGTCGTTCTGAAGTGATGCTTACGCTTAGGGGCTATCCATTAATCACGTGAAGCCTAAAGGAGGAGGAGGTCTGGGAAAAAATCACCAAGTATTAGAAGAGTCTTTTCTAAAATATCACGTGTAGTTGTTTTTGAAACTTTTGTAACCTATATATATAAGGTGCATAATTTTTCAGAATTCAATGCGATTATACCTGTTTTTATGTATAAAAAAATACACGTAATCTTAGGTGGGGGGAGGGGTCGTACAAAACCTCACCTCGTATCACCAGGGGGAAGGGGATCTGAAAAGTTGCTAAAAACATCACGTGATTAATGGACGGCCCCTTACATGCATTTGGCATTTGATTTTTTTACAAAGAAATCTTTTTAAAACACATTTTTTATAAACATACATTAAGCAAACCAAACTGGTTTAGTGTTAGTTCAGTTTAGGAAATGTCTTAAACATATGAATTGATAACGATGTGCCATGAAAGAAGTGGCTTCTTAGTACACCCCGACAGGTGCAATGCATGCGCGTGCGCAATATTTATCGAACGAACACCTGCTATGGGGTTTATTTATAGCTTATGTTATGGTAGTCCGATGGTGAAGCAGCGAGTATCCGGAAAGAGAGGTTACTAAGTTCGTAATTGATTTAAAGACTTTGATTGTATGGTCTATTTCTTTTTACTTGCCTTATTTAGCAGATAAATATGTACTTCTAACCCACCCAAAAATTACAGATGGCAAATAATCGATAAAATGATTGAACTGAATTATTTTATTATAATGCAAAAATTATGTTTGAAAATTCGTGATTTTCGTTCCGAGTATTATTACTAAATAAACAAGTAAAGAAAAATAAACTATAAATTACTTCTTATTGATTTTAAATGTGTAGAATAAATGAACATTAAAAAAAGGTTTGCTAGAAGTATGATGATCTTAGAAATATATTAGAGCAAAGAATATAATATAAAATTTAAAATAAAAAATTCATCTTGACCATTTCTCCAAACCCCAATACGATATGTTGATTTCAGATGATGTTGGACCATCAGGTCAAGTTTACGTAACTATGTTACTTTAATTTTAATTCACGTTATAAACCTCAGTTAAAAAAAAACCGCCAACCATTAACACACAAATAAATAGATACAGCCCTAATATTTATAACTTCCTTTTTTCGGGTGACTCCTGACCAATTTGGGTTAGGTTAGCCTAAAGCCGTTTAAACGTTGCGACGTTGCGTAATGGCTCGCTCCTTGAAAAGTTAAGACATGCATCCTAAACGTGTCGACGTAACCTGGAATCGTGATTTTTTTGTTTGATTATAAATTAAAAAAATCATATTATCGTACCTCGTAGTGACATCGGGACATGATTTTTTACGATGCACGTCGTAGATTTTTACAACATGACGCCTGGACTTTTCACGGTGTCAGAACGAGTTACGGCGCGACGTCGAAACGTGTCGTGCCGTGTTTTAGCCCAAAGCACCATGATGAAACAGCCTCTTAATACATATTCCTTTTCTTTTCGTTATCAGTATCCTATCGAATCAATATGACAAAAATCTATTACAATATTAATCAATAATAGTAATTAGAATCATTACAAACAGCAGATATGCGTCCTTGACAACTGTCACGCGTTATAAACACTGATATAAATCTTACTTTTTACTCGAATGTCACATTTTCTCACGGCCTTAATCGTTGGGCGAAATAGCGGTTGGGTGATTTTGAGTTATCATCAATCTGCGACGTTTTTCGAAAAATAAATCAAGATATAATCAGAAAAAAAACGAAAAAGAAGGTAATTTTATTTTAAATAGGGTCAAACACACGACCACGTCGCTACGTTTGCTGTGACACGTTACGATATCGTGAAACGTGTCAAAGTCGTGTTTGCATAATCTACGATTTTTATCGTTAAAAATTACGACGTGATATCGCGTCGTGGTACGATGAAATAAATTCTAATTTGAAAGCAAACGATGGAAATTTTTTACGATTACGTAACAGCTTTAAAGTTTCTTAAAGTAAGGACCAATATTTCATGGTGAAACATGTGGTTATTCTCTGTGGTAGAGTCTTATATACTACTCTTATAGTCTATATTTCTAAACATGTCTTTGTAATAATACCGGGAACGAAAACGAATTTTCGAACTTTATTTTTGATTATAACTTTTCATCATAAAAATGATTCAGGTTTGATGTACGCCTTATGTGTCTGATAAATAAGACAAGTAGAAAAAAGACTTTCAGTGCATAAGTGGGCGATCTTACAAAAGTATGAATTACAACGCTAAAAAGATGAACTAATCTTGACCATTTCTGAACGGAGCTGTTTGTTGTTGTCGGTTCGAAATTTGACCGGAAACTCTACCTAGAAAGATTTTAATCTGTCACAGTATCTAAGGTCACTAACTGATTACGTCTAGGATAGAAACATCCATCTACGGAGAGCAAACATGTGGCTGTGTTCACATCCGCCGTGCAACAATGTGATAAGAAAATGTAATTCGTCCGAAAACTTAAAAGCTTGGTTTTCTTCGTTTTTTTTATTATTTTTTTTTTGTTTATGTAAATTCATACTAAATTTGTAAGGTTTGCGTGTAGGGGATTATCTTTGAAAGTACTGATCAGATTGGACAAATAATTTTTGCGTCGGATAGCCCGTTGAAATAAATCAATGAAATAAAAAATCCAATTTTGTAGATATTTTGACCCCAAACTACATTATGTGCTTTTATGACTAGCACGCCTAGTGTGAGCAACTTACTTCTTCATACTTCTTAATTACAAAATTCTGCTTCTATTTCAGATTGTTACTGCAAAAGGAGAACTCTAACTCTGTAAGTATATTGAAACAAAATATTTTGTTTTTAAAACACGTAATTGTATCAGTAGATTATTTTTATCACACAATGGTAAATAAATCGCGATTTACGTTATTTTGACTGAAAATAAAGCTTGACGTAACAGACAAAACATTCAACGGAAGTGAGACATCGTCGACGATATTTCAAAGCGAAGGGAAGCGAGGGCTGCCACCCTCACCCCTCACCCTCGACAGAAATAGCGCAGGATATCGTAAACAGTCTGCGGAACCCTTGTGATGTCTCAGATGTACTAAAACTATAAATAGAGTAAAGTGTATCCTTGAGCAATGTTTTTTTTACTTAAAACGTTTAACTTCTAACTAGTGTTGCCCAAATTCAGTCTTGGTCTTGCAGTCTTGGTCTTGTTCTTGCGTTTTTGCAAGACCAAGACCAAGAACAAGACCGCGTATTTTTAGCAAGACCAAGACCAAGACTGACCGTGCAAGACTTGAGCGAGAACAAGACATAGCCTGCAAGACTCTTGCGTCTTGCAGCTAGGACTTAGCGCTATTTCACTGAGTAGTTAGGTGTAACAGTTCGGTGTATAGGTAGGTACGCTTAGGAATTCTATGAGACGCAAAAAACTGTATCAAAAAATATGAAAAACTGGACCTATGCGCATTACGACTAATACCATAAACATATCTATTAAAATATCTATTAAAATCAAACTGAGTGCATGCATAGTTATGTTTTAACCATCGGCACTTTGATAATGCGGCATCAAAGGTTTTGTACTTACTTCTCAAAGAAATTTGCCGCTTTTCGGAAGTACATGGTTATGATACACGCGCCGGCGGCTTCTTTTGAAATCTAAAACAATCGTTGCCGCCACGCCGAAATCATAACATTTGACACTATTTGATTGCCGCCATAGGGCGTAGGTATACTCATGCAAAATAATTTCGAATTTTAAGAGTACCTACAGGTGTTCCAAAGAATAAATAAGTTTCAGAGTGCTTAGAATGAAAATGAATACATTATACTGATCACGCAAGTAGTATTATGATTAGGATAAAATGGTAAGGATAGGTAGTAGATGTCATATTAATTCATTCTAGTAAGTATATATTATAATATTGATTACTTATATGGTTTTAAACTAATTACTTAGGTACTATTATTGTACATTTAGTCATTATATTTCTTAAGTTTTTAAAAGAAAAAATAGCAAAAAAGTGTTCAAATATCACCCGTTTAATAAATATTGTAGCCGCTTTTAAATATACTTGAAACGTGTAAAAAAATTCTACAAAACTAATAAAATAATATAAAAAGCGTAGGTACTTATCTACTAATAAAATAAAAAGCCTGCGATAAGAGTTTTGTATTACTTATCAGCCCGAATATCTCTGAGAGAGATGATGAGAGTAAGTATTTACTAGCTGTGCCCGCGACTTCGTCCACGAGGAATAGTAACTTTGGAGGTATAGTGACGTTCAGAACTTATTTATTTATTTTAAAACTTCTGTCATCAAACATACAAACGAACTCTTTAGCTTTATAATATTAGTATAGATGTACGCCAAAACATTCACTTATATGTAAAGAATAGTGATTGGCACTAATTCTTTACATATATTTTATTCACGCGTCGCGTCTGTACAAGTAGGTAATATTTAGTGTGTGTTTGTACGCCGCACGCGGCATTGTTTCATTTGCGGCGGCATCCTTTTCATAGAGCCGGCACGTGGCGAGGCGGCGCGGTAGAAAGCAAGGAAACGTACTATAAATAAAGGAATTATTTTAATTCCAGTCATTTCCAATTGAGCTGTGCTTCGAGTCTAACTTAATAATTGTTTTTACTAATTCTCGTTGTTTTCTAAAAACGTATCACGTGTACAATTTAATATGAGTGACGAAGATTCAAATTATTCTAGTCCGAGTAACGAGAGTTTGAGTCACAGATCTAAAAGACCCAAACGCAAATTTGAAGAGTTTTTCGAAATAATTCATGCATCCCAAACTGCCTTCTGTAAATTGTGCCAACATAAAAAGATTGAAATAAAAATGAAAAACAGAAACACTTCAGGCTTAAGGAAACATCTAATATCTTTCCACAAAAAGGAATCAGAAATATTTCTTCCTGTTAAACCAAAATTAAGTGGAGATATCACAAGCTTTTTAGTAACCGCTGGAAGAAGTGGACAGGTAAGAATATTTTTTTAACAGTTAAAAGAATTTTAACTCCGCGTAGCTATTCATGCGATACTTTCAAAAACGCCATTAACTTACGTAAGTATTTTTGAGTTAGTGGTGTTTTCATCTAGGGGTGCGACATATTAAGTATGTAATTATCGTCTAAAATATTTTTTAGACGATAATTACATACTTAATATGTCGCAACGATGAAAGATGAAGTTTCTAGATGAAAACACCACTAACACCCATATTTTCATTGAATCGGCCAGTAACAACTAAGTACTTTATTTTGGTAAATTACAGTACAGTGCAACCTTAATATAACAAATATCAATTTAACGATTTTCTCGATTTAACAACAACATACCTCCTCCTCTTATACGCTCAAACCTAGTATGTTTTAAATAATAACACAAGATTTCTTGTTTTGTTTCAGTCGGAAAACAGCAGTGACAACATCACGACAGCTACAGTTGATTGGGTGGTGAAAAAATATCTTCCCTTCTCATTTTTCGATGACGAAGCTACACAAGTATATTTTCGACGTATTTGCCCTAATATGGTGTTTCCTAAAAGGTCTACACTTAGAAGGAAAGTCAAAGAGCGATTTGAAGAGCTCCAATTGAATCTCAAGGAACGACTTCAACAATTATCATCTAAAATGTCTTTTACCATTGATGGGTGGACGTCAATTGCTGGTAGGAGTTACTACGGGGTTACTATTCATTATATAGACAACGAATGGAAGTATCAATCTGTAGTTCTTGATTTTATACCATCACGCGGTCGACATACTGGGGAAGATATTGCAACGATTTTCCATGAATGTTTATTGGAATATGGCATAATTGATAAAATACAAGGTATCACGGTCGACAACGCAACTGCAAATACCAAATTTATGTATGAACTGAGCAAACTGCTGCCGCAACACTTTGATTCAGACAATCAACATTTCCGGTGCTTTGCTCACATTTTAAACCTTGGTGTACAAGATTTATTAAAGACCTTAGCATTACACTGTGAGTCTGACACTAACGCGCAAGATCAGCAGTACGAAGACTATGCAGACGAAACTGAGGATGAGGAAGATGAAGAATCTGCACCAAATATTGCTGACTCGCGTACATCTGTAACAAAGTTACGCAGCATTTCCAGTAAAATAAAAAGAAGTGAGATAGTGAAGAAGAAGTTTCAGTCTGCTTGTGAAGCAGCTGGCGTGCCATCAAATCTAAATGCCATTCTTGACTGTCCAACGAGATGGAATTCCACACATGATATGATTGGATTTGGTTTAAAAGTGAGAGCGGGCATTGACATATTGTGCAGTTCTGTCACCGAATTAAATGATTTTCAAATCACAGCTAATGAATGGCAGGTACTCGAAAAAACTCTTGCTAGATAAAATTGAATCCATGGTAAAACAGTTAGATGAGAAACCTAATCGATCTGAAGTGGATGAAAGGCTCATTCTAGCTTTCCAAGCAGCTCGAGACAAAATGCTTAAACATTACAAGAAGAGCAACTGGATTTATTGTACTTCTTTAATTTTAGACCCAAGGCATAAGGCTCAGACTTTTGACCTGACAATGTGGGGGAAGCAACTTAAAACAGAAAGTCTGCGCAAGTTCAATAAACTTTATGAAGAATATAAAAGTCTACACTCACTGAACAAATCTCTGGAATTACCAGAAAAAGAAAATAAAGTATGTGATGAAGATGAAGACGTAATAGACTTTGATAAACTCTATGAATGTCCCTCGACGTCATCTGGATCTTGTCTTCAAGGCTTAGTGATAGACGAGTTGGAGGAGTACCTGAGAAAACCAAGAACTGCCAGCTCGGAAGACATTTTAGATTGGTGGAGGACGCATGAGACAGAGTATCCGATTTTATCGAAAATGGCTCGTGATTTTCTCTCAATACCGGCAACTTCAGTACCTGCTGAGAGATTATTTTCTAACGCATCATTAGTAATTAGAAAACATAGAAATAGGTTAAGTGATAAGTCAGCCAGATGGTTACTTTGTATTAATTCTTGGTCAAAAAAATTGATATAAAGTATCATAACCTAATGATAAAGCTGTTGATTTGTGTTGTATTTTATTTTTTATTCAAATAAATGATAAATCGTAAAACTCTTTTATTAAATTTCTTATAAGTTGAGGGTTCAATCTCTTTCTAGACAGATAAGTATTGTTCTTTAAAATACAGTCAAGTTATTGTAATTAATTTTTTTTTTTTTACATGTTGTAGCAAATGTAAGCTTATAAATCATAAATGTTTATTAAGAAACAGTTACTTCCATGAAAACGACATATAGGTCAGTTGATTTTTCGAATTTCTTATCAAATCTTCAGTTATTTATTAATCTGCTTGATCTTTACTATGGCTATGTTAATTCAAGCTCACAATGTTCCAAGTTCCAATTCTAATACGTTTTTCTAACATTTAAAGTAAACTTTAATAAATAGTAATAGACTAATAGGTAATTGCAAGACTTGCAAGACTCTTGCTGCAAGACCAAGACCAAGACCAAGACCGGGAGCGCAAGACCAAGACCAAGACCAAGACCAGGTGTATGGGCGCAAGACCAAGACCAAGACTGGCTAAGTCTCGTCTTGTTCTTGCATTTGGGCAACACTACTTCTAACGGTCTGGATGTGATAG
Organism: Hypolimnas misippus; assembly: GCA_037950945.1. Classification (NCBI taxonomy): domain Eukaryota; kingdom Metazoa; phylum Arthropoda; class Insecta; order Lepidoptera; family Nymphalidae; genus Hypolimnas; species Hypolimnas misippus. The sequence continues at coordinate 8,691,584 of JBBEEQ010000014.1, forward strand.
CTCGTACATACAAACTGCCGAAATTTATAGGAGAGACCAAACTTTTTTAAATCTAACTGTAGTAAATATGTTTACATTTTTTAAATAATTTAGACTTAAGATATTGTATAAAAGTAAGTTATTTGAATACGGTTTTGAGAAAATCCATTTTTATCGAAATTGTTAGTTACGAAGTATCACTTATTGAGCGACGATATATAAAATCAATATTTGTATGTGTCCTCTATGCGTTATGAAAACCTTGATCGGATTGTGGTGGAACTTACCTATTCTGCTTACGAATGTTTTACGCCTAAAATATAATATATATGTTATTATACATTTTAGGTGGCATTACGACATGCCTAGTGATGATATTATAAATCACGAAGAATTTGGCGATTGTGCCCGAAAAGTGAACTTTTGAACCGTAGATTTATGCGTTATGCGTGAAATTTTCTTTCTTTAGCCGATGCCTACGTCATAACAACTATTTGAGTACCACAACCAATCAGTCGTTCAATAATTTGAGTCGTGAGTTGATAAATCAGTTAGTACGCTTGCTCTTTATAGTAGATGGTGCCCGGAACTTCGTCTGCGCAGGATTATTCACCTTTATTTACTTTTATAATTATTTTATTTATATTTCAAGTCCTAACAGATTTTTTTCGCATTAAAGCTTATGTCCTTTCTTGGGCTCTAAACTATCTCTGTATCAAATTTCTTTTAAATCAAAAGTAACTCGAAGATAGTTACATTCGCATTTATAATATAAATAAGAACGAGTAAGGAAGATTATTGAACGAAAATTAGGTGCGTTCTTAATTAAAACAAACTATTGCAATTTGAAACGTTAAATCACAAGTCAAATAAATCAGAATCAATGATTAGATTGTTGTAAAGTGACTTCTGCCTGCCTACCTATTGTAAATACCTGAATAATAAGTCGAGGCCCATTTAATGATACGAGTAGGTTATTTATATTAATTATGTAAACAGTAATTTGCATGCATATATCAAACCAATGAGCAGTTATTCCAGTTTCCTATTTCATTTTAATGTATAATTACGACGATTAATTCCGTCTGTGGGGTCTACTCGCAATTAAGAGCATAGTGTTACAGATTTAATTTGTTAAACTAATTTTAAAAAATGAATAGACTTTCAATAGTGTATTTTTTTAATTATTTATTTTTAATCTTTGTTACCGTACAGTTCCGTATTTTTTTAACGGATTGTAAAGTTTTTTTTTTCTTGGTGGTAAGCAATATATTATAAGCTGTATATGATACACATTCAGATCCGTTCAGTAATTTGGTTAAATATTTAAGAAACTTAAAATTAAATTATCTAATTAAGTAAAATTGTGTCGTCTAAATAAACAAGATTGTGTATTTCGGTATTAAAGTTAATTTTATTTTATAATCTCATTCATTAGTTCATTTATTAACTATAATATTCTTAATGCTTCGATATTGCAGACGGTTTTACCCGACAGACAGAATAAGGTTCCCTAAAAATATTATATTGATTACTATCGTTAAACATAAAACATGTGAAATTAAACACCAGAAAATTATATTTAAGTTTGACGCGTGTCATACCAAATTCAATACGCATTTCATAAAATTTCCCTGCGCATGCGCATGCGTTCCCAATCCGTATTACGAGGGTGTTAGCACCAGATGTGAAGGGGCGAAGTAAAGACAATATCGATCTTTGAGCCCTGTATTGATTTTAACATTCAGTGTGGGGTTACCGAGGGGTTGTAATGATTTTTGGGGTTGATGTTTAGTAGTGAATAGTAATAATGATGTAGTGAAAGTGAGTGAAATTATTATTATAAGCTAGCACTAGGTCAGAGCTTTATTTGCCTTAGTTATAGAATATGGGTGTTTTTGTTTGGTCATAGGTTATTATATACGAAATCATAATAGCAAATGTAATTAGTAATTTAAAGAATAGCTGTATCCATAATTAATCAAAATTGGTAAGAAAATGATTCAATTCAAATTAATTCTTTGGTTAAAATTAAGAAAAAAATAATGGCAAGTAAAACACAGAGATAGCGTGTAAAAAAAATTCGACAGTCACAATAAAAACACTATAATTAAAGTTAAGCATATCTCGTTGTCTTAGATTTTCGCGATTATTATTCATTGAAATAAAACAATTTTAAACGGATTTAAATCGCGGGTCTACCCGTGACCACGAACGCTGCAAAGTGCTCGAAACGTCGGGATGATAAAAATAATTAATATACGCGATTCAAATCCGTTTAAAATAGTTTTATTTTAAGCGTAACTTTTTTTATTTCTGAATAAATTACGTTTTCATGACTATATAATGCGTATTGTCTAAGTACGAGTACTCCGTGCATACGTTACAGTTCAAAGTTTTTATAAATTAATAGATTATGTATATTTACCAGATAAATAAACAATAAATAATACAATTTATTGTAAAATATCGCTTGACATTGACACACTTCCCGACAATCTAACAGCAGTGAATAATAAACGCTATCAATGTATACCTCGCTTATTGCGGTTAATACATAATGCAGAGTTGCTTTTGTATAATTAATTGTGAATAGCTGAGATTGCTTAAACTGCATTTATTAATAATATTAGATATATAACTATAGATGTGTTATAAGCTTATGGATTTTGGTACTCAGAATGTCGAACATTTTAGACGGCGTTGCCTAACAACCAGCTAGCGACTGAGTATGACAGGCGAGAGTATTTTCGGTCAAACTAGTCAATTGACGAGCTTGTCAAAGTTGGAAATGGGTACAGTTTTTTAACATAAAATAGTATGAACGTACCATCTAAAGTTGTAAAATATCGTTGGAATGTATACATTTTCAAAATGAATAAATGTTCTTATTTTTAGGGTTCCGTACCTTTTTTTATAAATGATTCTTGTACTGTGCGAGCTTATAAGATCGAACGTTTCGATTATTTTTTGTAATTGAAAAAAAAATCAGTTTTTTTACTTTTAAATGTCGATTCTAATTCTGTTTTTGTTTATTATCAGTCTGTCATCATCATCAGAAAATGTTTTGAGATTGAAGTCTACGTGAATATTTACCACTACACACGTCTCATTCAGTTTAGATGTTATTTATTAAAAAGTTACCAAAAAAGCTTACATTTATGAAACAGACATAAACAAAGAATTAATTATATATGTATACATTGTTAACCATGACTTTATTTGCTTAATGTTCAAAATAGATTGTAAATTTAATTTGAAATGAAATATTTTGATATAAATATTAATAAAAAATGAAACAACAAACTTTTTTTTTTGAGAAATAAAGTATCTTTAACCATATACAACAAGAAAATAATTATTATTGATAATTACAAAAAAATGAGGTAATTATTAAATTAATAAGTTAAATTCAGTACTACAAACGTAAACGATTTAAAAATCTTTTGAAAAAAGCAGCACCTATGCTTTAAAACTATTAAAAGCAAATGCAAAATTTATATAATCCAGATAAAAAATAAATAAAAATCCGTTGAGTATCTATTTTCAAAATTTAAATGATGGAACAAAATGGCTAGTGATTTTCTTTATCACGGCCGTTGAGTGTACAGAGCGTCACGCGATTTGACTATAATGTCATCCGTGACTCGATTCAAACGGGTGAGAGCAGGGTTACGAGTGACGGATACGTAACCCTACGAGCGCATTGCGGGACTTTCCGCGGAGGACTTAAATCTGTCAAACATTACAAAACATATTTAAAAAAAAGGGGACTCCAAAAGCAAATAAAATCCGTAATTTTGTTAATAACAGTTTGATTTTAAAACCTACTGAACCAATTTTGATGATGAGTAAAATTGAAAAATAAAAAAAACATTGGACAAGCATTCATTGTGACCATTTTAACGAGCACCAACATGATACCTCTGCTGAAAGTTGATGAGGAGTTGTGAATCCTGCTGATCCTGGATGCGGCATCAGACCAGGAATTCCATAATTTGCATAGTTATGTTGTATGCATAGGTATTTCAAATTGTAGGTCGCACATTTGTTTCAAAGTAAATCAAATACTTATTGTGCATCAAGATTCCTAGCGCAGCTAATAAGAAAAGAGTTCATAATCTTAAAATATCTGAACCGATTTTGGTACAACATATCTAAGAACCACTGGAAAACCTTTTTTCAAATAAAAAAAATCGCATCCAAATCAGTTTACCCGTTTAGGAGCTACGATGCCACAGACACATAGACTTACATAGCGGTAAAATTTATAACACCCCTCTTTTTGCGTCCGGGTTTAAACATTCGCTCTCTATATTAATATAATTAACCAATGCATCGAACCCGGAACGAAATTACGTCAATATTATCACGTATTATGTCAGTTACGCGGTTTAAGTGTAACGCCACGGTGTGGGAGGCAATAAATAAGCACTTATCAATGTTTCTGCAAGGACGAGCTGAGGGGCAATTGCATGAATTATGCTTGAAACATTCAATTTCTTTTGTGTTCCGTATAAATATGGAAAAGCTTATTGATTGTCGGTTATATTAGAGTATCATTTTGATGTACATATTGCAGAATATAAAATTATGTTTAAATTTTTACAACTGATTAAAAAAAACGAAAAAGTTCTTAATTAGTAGTGTTGTTTTTAATGTTTGTTATCTCATAATTTCCGTTATTTAAACTGATTTTGATTTTTTTTAAACAACATGTTTTTTCAATCGAAATTTCATCGAAATGGGTTCTGTTATTTGGTTATAAAATCGAAATAATTGGTAAAATCGTGTCGTCTAAGTAAATGAAATTACGTGTTTTGCTTTAAAAGTCAGTTGCTTTTTTTATTGTTATTTATTATTAACTTCTGAGTAGATAAAATAGAGAAATAAAGGATTTTTTTTTTGTGATGAATTATATTTTAGGGAAGTTTCAATCAAACACTTAATTGTGTGCCTTTCACATAATATTAGTGTAATTTTTATAATTGAAAAACCATTACGAAAAAAACAAGGAAATAAAATAAATTGTTACTTTATTTATTATAAAATATTTGGCCCAGTTTAAAACTGATTAAACTCCCAAATAAGAAATTTAAACTATCTTTTTAATATATGATTTTTACACACATCCATGTAAATATTTATGGTCACATTTAACATAGGAAACCGCTTAGGTTTTAGTATTTCTCGTATTTTATTTTTTTATATGTAATGTAATTAAGCTGTATGTTTCCAATAAAATAAATAAATAAATGACCTCCAAAAATAATTTCTTATGTTCCATTTTGTTGAAAGGAAGGAGGTAAAAAATCAACGTCAAGTCAACGAGGAACCCTGAAATGGTAATACACATCGCACTCGCAACGGTCACCGCAAATTGGTCGTTACGTGCGCGTGCGCATTTACTACGTGCGATGGCGCGTCCATCGGATACTTTATCGCCTTTCTTTGCTACCTTAGAATTATTATTGTAATGATTATATTTAACGTGTGCTTTATGAATTTCATTTATACTACTTGGATTTTATTATAAAAATTTCTATATTTTGCCCTATTTTGCAGACGCCATTTTGTGTTTTACTTAATGATCGTAATATATGAGCTCAGTGTAGGAGGAATTGTTTAATATTACCTAAATTTTACATGCATTCAACAATATCATGATATATGCGACGAGAAATAGCTTGAAATTTTATTTTTATGTACTTAAACATAACTTATAATTTGCTTTTAGGGCAAACCGAGTTATCGTTTTGAGATTTAAAGTACTCACGTAATATATTCCAACTTTTTCCATATAGACACAATAAGTATTTAAGTTAATACAAATAAATAAAATAAAAAATGTTAATAAGTGTCTGTTTGTAGTTTAAAATTATTAGCTTTTTACTAAATGCATATAAAAGTATATACGAGACTTACGTCAAAATATCAATTTTTAAAATTTTGTCTTTTTGTCTGTTTGTTCCGGCTAATTTCTGAAATTTTGGCTACTTTTATTTATGAAATTATACTTTTTTTAATGAGGTTGTCATAAAGTTATATTTATAATAAGATAAAGGTGAAGAAAATAAGCTATTCGTAATACTAATCCTGCGCAGACAAAGTTGCAGGCATCACCTAGTAAAAATATAAAAGATAAACTAAAAATACTCGTATTACATTCAGAAGTTAAAATAAAGAGAACGAAGTTATACGAATAGAGCAATTATTCACACTTCACATTTTACTCGCACAATATGTAAGAGTCGTTTTGCTATAATCAAAACTGATTATTAATGGATTAAAGGCGTGCATACACTATTACAGCAAATCGCGCCAAAAAAAAATTCGAGATGCTTACGTAAAGTTTTTTAATGTGACTGTGTGTCTTAAATTGATAAAATTCAACCTACATACTTTATTCATATAGGCTTTTATCTATTTACAAGTTTAATATATCAGTTCCATGTAAAGCTAACACAGATTTCATCGTTGTGACAAAATAAATACTGTTTTTAAATGATTTTTCTATTGTACGTACAATTAGTGATTAAAAAACATGACACATTTTAACCAGATGATGTTTCTAATATAGAGCAGTCAACTCTAGATTTTTATTTTAGATGAAAAATAACTAGAGAAAACTCTTAACGACTCAAAAAGACCGAATATCTTCCTGAATTGTTGTTTTTTTTCTAAAAGTGACTACTGATTCCAATTTTCCACTCCTCACTTGCAAATAATGCATTCTTTAAAATAACATTTATATAATAAAAAATAGACACTCAATAATAAATGACACTTGATTGTATGAAAGTAAAAACTGAGTTCTATCTAGGTTGGTATGTCCCTAGAAAAATGTGTTACTAGTAAAAGTGATACAAGAATAACTTTAATGTGCCTTACTGACTAAAGCGATTATGATATGGCGAATCATCTACCATTGACTATGGCAGACGTCTTTACCACCGGGTGGCCTATTTTTTATGTGTCTGTGTGTCTTATCAAAACGTTACGCATCGCAATGCAATGTAGTACTCAGTTTATATCTCGCAGAATCTTGCGATTTTTTATTTGTAAAAAACGCACCGGATCGTCGTGTATTGTGCACCTAGCTTAATGTTTCGCGGAATGCGTGCGAGATGAATTAAGTGTTGATAATGAAGCTATTTCCTCTTCAAGCAGCGCGTGGATTGTTATATAAAGACTGCCTGTGCGCAGATTGTTTTCATTTGTTTTCGTGTTAACGCGTGACGGATAGATGGATACGTTTTTATTTTTAGATATCGAATTTTATATGATTATGTCGTGCATGAATCTTTATTTGGTGTTAAATTGAAACTATCTGTATTCTTTAATATTATATTATTGTGTAAATGGTATTATTGTCTTTATACTAAACTAGCGGCCCCTTGCGGTTTCACTCGCGCATTTCATGCAACGTCCCACCCCCGTATTACCCCCGTAGGGGTCGAATTATACAACATTCCATCTCAGTGAGCACCTACGTCCTAAAACTCCTAGCACCAATACTTTCTGAGATTTCGTGATGAGTTAGTGAGTGACTTTTCGCTTTTATCTATTGAAAATGCATCTTTATTTATTATGCTCAAAAGGTTGAGCCATCGATTGGGCCATGTATATATATCATTATTCAAAAAAAATCAAGTCATATAAATTAAATAAGTACTAAAATACGTCTCCTAATTTAATATTTCGAATATTGAAATGTGCTGAATATTTCACAATATACATACAATAATCTAATATATTTGAAAAACTTAGTATTTAATCAACCTTTTTATTACACCAATGTGCTTTTAATTCATTATTCATTTTATCAAAATAGAAAAGTGAAGATGAAACAAACAAATTTGTTAAGAATAAGCTTGACATCTTTAGGCGCCATTTTCTTAAAATGAAGCCCGCGTGGCTTGACACAGTATTGCTTATCAGCGTCCATCTATGAATTTGTGCGATTTTATGTTTTTATACGTTAAGATTTAATATAAAGAAAATAAACCTTCAAAATTACATTTCACTGAAATTAACCTACATAATAGTTCTTTCCAGGCAATCAAAATGTCCGTAGCCATTGTCTCAAATAACGACTTAACATCCTGCACCGATTGTTCCGAGCTATTCGAGCGTTAACCGGGAATCGAACTGACGGGCGTAGAGGATGTGTCGATCCGGTCGATCACCTCAATGGGACATTGTATCAGTTCAAATGTTAACGTACAAAAAAAAACCGGCTATTTGGAGCGTGAAAATCGGAACTTAGTTTTGTTATGATCAGACGCGGATCCAAGAGGTAAAATTTCAGAAAAAAAATACCAATACGTATCGCGGGGGGAGGGGGTAATAGATACTACGCCGAGTATTATTTTCGGTTATAAACCAGTGGAGGGGGGGGAAGTTGCCCCTTTTGCCACCACCACCTGGTCTGCGCCTGGTTAAGATAGTTTTAAAATAAAGGCAAGTCATTACTAAGGTAGAGCCTATTACTTTTACGGGTTGACTCGTCCGTGTCAGTACCTCTCTTTCACAGAAGATCAGCATGAACTAGCTAATAGAGTTGCGTTTCTTTCGCTGAGTAAATGAGCAGAAAGCCCAATTCTCTCCCCCATTCCATTCTTAACTTCTTATTCCCCTTCATTCCTTATTTTTTTTTAAGCTGGCAACACATTTGTAGCTCATTATATAGATATAGAAAGACATTACCGTCACACATGGACAATTCATAGGAATCACCGTTCGGTTTACAATTGGTAAATTTGTTTTTAAATTCATCTCGTCTTCGGCGGTGAAGGAATTCATAGTGAGCCTGCATTACTTAGGAAAATCTTTCACATATTTGTTTCCACGAAATCGATTTGAACCAGAGCGATTACATATTTTCTTTATTCTGAAAAGGAAGAAAAAGTAAACTTCCTACGATTTAAAATAAATCTCTATCATTATTTATATATCAATATCGTATTGAGGGTAATCTCTGATAACCATACACAATAATATTGTTTCCACGATAACAGTAAACTTAGAATGCTGGGTCACTTGAAAATTATTCCATTAATTCCTTGGATTATAACTAATCTATACCACTAATACAGTGGAAAAATTTGTTCGTAATTATGTAGGTTGTAATCGCTCAAACTAATAATCCGATTTGAAAATTCTTTTACCTTGGTTAGCCTGTTTGTTGAGGAAGGTTATAGGCTATATTACGCTACGACTTGTAGGTGCGAAGCAGTAACCGCAGTGAAACCGAGGGGTAGCTAGGTAAGAATGAAGTAGGCAAACGAGTAGGCAAACAGCCCATGAACATAACATTTGTCACACCAAAAGAGCCATGAATTTACCATGAATAGGTAAATGGGGAAGTAAGGTATAATGGTAGAAAATAAGGGTAAAGGGTAAGTATACCTTACTTTCCGGCTCTTTCACTCAGTTAAGTTACCCTAATTTTCTATGAAAGTGTGGTACTGCCTCGATCGAGCCAGCCGTTATAAGAGGTATAGTCAGTTGGCTAGAGGTCTACAGCTAAGTTGTACCAAAGTAATAAAATATTATTAAACACACCAATGGAAATCATAAAGCAATAATAATATGTCATTTTCAAAAATATCTTTCTTTTTAGTGTTTGATTTACAAAAAGAAAACACCTCGAGTTTTCGAATTGAATAAAAAATACAACTAAAGTAAGGAAAAATCGCTCGTTTTGTAAAGCGGGTGAAATTGATAGTGTCGTGCTTAGCTGCGCGCGCGCCGTTTCTTCACGGCTCGGTACGTGTAAACAATCAACGTCGAACAATAGTGTCGCATCCCTATTGTCTCTAACTCTTCGGTTCTTATACTTTATGCTCTATGGTTATGCAGACTTGCTTTTATTAGATACTGTTATAATTGTATGATTCCTGGTCGTAAGTGCAGGATTCAGACCTATGCACTACTGGGTTTTATACTTTTATAAGTCTTATAATTATATATAATAGATTATAAATCGAATTTTATTATTATAAAACACAATTTAAATCGTAAACAGCAATGCTTTTCCTCTGTTTTAGAATGTTTACACACCCGACGTGTTTTGTGTGCGTTAAGTATTATTGTGTTTTTATGATCGTATCTAACACTAAAATGCACGCTTTACGATATTTCAATAAATACTATTCATATTTAATATAACGGGTCTTATTGCGATAACTAATGGTAGTAATACCTTTTTTATTGCCCGACGTTTCGACGAAGTTGCATCCGTCGTGGTCACGAGCTGACTTTAGTAAATAGGTTAGTAAAGTCAACAATCTGAGGTCTAATTGTAGACAATTGTCGCTAACAAAACATGCCACATTCTGATATTTTTGTAGAAAAATGCCTTCTTTAATTGTCAAGGTTATGTTTTGATAGAGAAAGTCTTAAATAATAAGTTTCCTGATGATTTGATGTGAATAAAGATAATAAAAGATCGAGCGGTCTATATAGATTTAAATCTCATTTCGTAATATGACTATATTACGAAATGTGAATAATTCTCAAATCGAAACTTAAATTAGTGGTTTAAACTTACAATACGAGTATGAACGAATAAAATGTTTATAGCGTAGTATTTTAACATATAAGCATATAAACCCGATTACTGAGAAAGCGCTCATACTAGTAGCTATGTGTTTGTACTCTATATGGTCTAAGTCTTAAACTTTTGTTGATCACGTTTTAATTTTTTTTTGTGATAAATTAATACATTTCAAGCTTTAATTCAAGGTTAAAATATTAAAGAAAAAAATTATTGAAGTTTCTCAAATATCAATTTTAAATTTTCACTACCGGTTTACTGTACGTAAATAAATTCAAATTTAGAATTTGATAAAAAAATTAATAACTTCAACTATCTAACTATAAGAAACAATACTTTTTAGTTTTTTTTACAAATTATATTATTATACATATATTTGTGTTATACAAATAATAAGCATGAAACAATAACTAACTTTATTCTTAGTCAATTTTTGAAAACAATGAAGCATTCCAAGGAAAAAAAAATGTACATACACATCCACATCTACTAGAAGTATAAGTGACCAGAGTATAAACAAAATTCACGACCTCGCTTTATTTTGGTTGTCCGCTTCACGTGAAATGCCTCATATATCACTCAACTCAACATCCAATGATAGCAATTGCGACTCATCAGTGTCAAAAAACGCATCGAAAACGTCGCGTGTGTGAATGCCCTTAAAGATTAAAATCTATTGAATTGATGGTTACGACATGATTACATATAAACTAATTGAATGAATTGAAAAGACATTGTGACCTCAGTCGTTGTAATGACGATAAACGAAAAGTGTTCGAAAGAGTTGTATGATTAAATAATATGTATACGTACGCGTTTTAACAATTTAACATTTTTTTAAATAAAAAAAAACTTTATTTTTTAATTTTAAACGTTCCATCGACAATATGATCGTTATCAGTCAAAATAGATAACTACGTTCCGATGCATGCATCTTAAGAAATCGCGATGTGTCGTGGCATTAATTTAGTGCTTGATTTTAAATAAAAAATCATGTAAGAGATAATTGGATGCTGATAAGCAATAATGTGTCAGCCAATAAAAAGTCAAGTTTCGAGTTATTGATGTATTTTGATGATGCGTCACCTATTCATAAAATTATTAAAAAATTCAAGTCATCTAAACTTAATAAGTACGGAAAGAGTTTTCTTCATGTAATGTTTCGAATTTCAAGTGCGTTCCATATTTTGCTATTTATATAATAATTTTATATATTGTAAAATAAAAATATATTATTAGGTAAAACTTTTTATTATACCTATCTGCTTTTAATTCATCATTTTACAAGATGAATACATATTTCGTTGAACAAATTTGTAAAAAATAGGATTGACATCTTTAATGGCAGTTTTTTCAAAATGGGTGGCTTGACACAGTATTGCGTATCAGCGTCCTAAGTCTTCCTCATACTTTCATATAGATTGAAATAAGTTAAATCAAATTTTTATAAATGAAAGCCTTTGTAATTTTCTTATGTATAAGCTATATTAATGTAAAGTACCATTAAAATCTATTCTGTAATTTTAGCGTGAAACAGTATCATCGATACATACTTACGAACTTCCCCTTTTGTAATATTAGTAAGGATATAGACAAGTAATGTCCATAATAAGATGTCACGCCATAAGGTAGTCTTCCTTCCTTTAAAAAAATATAATCGGACGAGACTCGACTTAGCCCGGATGGGCGCGGAGCCGCTCCCGTCCTGTCTAGGGTTACGTCTCATGTTACGTGGTCGGTAGGTAGCCTGTTGCCTGGGCTATAGGGTTTCATGGTCAGTACTAGCTTTCTATGGGAATAGATCTAGTTTGCAACTATTTTTTGCACATGACTTTGCTCATCTTTGATCTGTATTTTGTTTCGCAAAATGCGTGATGTGATGGAAGGACGGACAAATTTTGTCTCTCTTATATATCGTATTATATATATCATTACATATGTAAAGTTAATATATGTTAATAAAAATAACATAAGCATTTTACGACGCATAGAAATTAAATATAACAAGATTCATTTAGTTCCAAAATTTGACGGAGAGATGGCGTGATTTGTACATTGAATCGCGCTATCGTTTATATATTTAAGCTTTATGCAGTCCCTAAGTGTACATTATTCCCAGAATAAAATTAGTCAGTAGTTCGGTACACAGTGCGGCATTAAACATAACCTAATTAAAAATACTTATTGGTATTAATTCGCGAGCGAAGGTAATTTTAATTTATGTACCTAATATGACATGCACGACACCCACTGGAAGTAAATTGTACTATTTTAACCTTTTTGCAAGTGTAAACAATACAAACAAAGTTTTATCTCAAATGAATGAAACGATATTCTTATATATTATACGAGAACTATATTTGTAACTTTTACTCTCGAGAGCGATATAAAACAATCTGTAACCTAGTAACAGGTACGTCGTAAGTAGTTACGAAACCAGTGAATATGAAAAATAAGGAACTGACAGTAAATTCTTTCAGGCGTAAATCAATGGGACATAACATATATTAATAGTTAAGAAAGTCTGAGAGCTAAACTTGCGTGTCATTCTCGCCTTAGATTATCAACATTACTAAGTATATACTAAAATTAAAAATAATTAATGTTTTTTTTCAAGTCACCACATGAAAGAGTTCGTAGGTCAGATTTTAATGTACCATTAAGTAGCACGTTGGATCAATAACTCACTCTAAACCCCATAAAAATGTTTTTGATTTGTTTTAGTGCACTTATATCATAATAAACATCTTTCATGTCGTCCATGATGGTAACTCATTAACACGGTGCTTCGTTTGAACGTTCTAGTTGCTGCATTAATTTATGAAAAATTGTTAAACGTAATTGTTTAAAAAAAATAGATTTTTTTTGTAATAAATTGGTGTCAATTTTATTAAGTGTAGGTCTTTATTATTTAATAGCTGTATCAAATGTGATGAAATAAATATTTCACTGCAAAAATATATGTTATGAATGATAATACTATTTTTTACACATTTCAAATATATTTTTATTTTCAAATACACGCGTGGATATCTAATTTTGCTCACATATTCAAGTAAAAAAAAAATCGTTGTTGGTATCGGACAGTAAGTACATTAGCTATGTAATTTATTATATAGATATTTAAGTTTATTTTTCTTCAAGTGTAATAAATGTTAAAATAAATTACAGATATCCAAAACTAATACGAGGATATAATTATTTCATACACATATATTATTTAATATAATCATAATTTCTATTCCAAAACTTTATTTGTTGATAGTAACCAACCTAAAGGCCTCATTAAATTTTCAATACCAAAAAAAAAAATTAAATATGAGTTCCAGTCACTCGTCTGATAACTCTACCGCATGTGAACGAGGCATAAGAGGTTGCCCTTCACACAAGGATGTGGGATGCATCCGCAGCTTCCGTTCGTCTAGGGGAGTGACTGTGAGAATGTTTGAGCTATTTTTGGCTCATTCGGTTATATTTCTTAGACACAATTATTACATTAAAAAAAAAAGTCAAAACTTTTTCATTTTAAAATCTCTGTAATAAATTGAGGTATGTGAGAATATTTAAGTTATTTTCGGCTCACACGTTTGTATTTCTTAGACACTATTAGGTTTAAAAAATATAATTTTAAAAACTTGACGACTGACAATTTTTAACTGGTACAATTATATTCAGTTATGTACAGATTATAGAAACAGTTTTCTATCGTTCCTTTCTTCGGGACATACTATGGTTCAGATATTGACAAGTTACTAACTTTTACTCAAAGCGATTGCCTTCTGATCGCAACCCTTGAACGCAAGCCAGTACAACTAGAGTAATTTCCCTATTACATAACGATCATTATCAGGTAATTGTGATAACAACCGGGCACTGATAACTTTACGAGCTCTTCGACAAATACCTACACCTAGGTACAAATAAATTGAATATATATACGAATAAATTGATACGCGAAGCAAAACTTTGGTCACTTTTTACGAAAATTGCGAGGATGGAGGTTTATGAAATTATGCACACTTATAATTTACATTAAATGCATTAAAAATATATTATATACACTAACATATGGACGGTGATAAGCAATACTGTGTCAAGCCACACGGACTTCGTTTTGTGAAAATGGCTTCTAAACCTATTCTTAATAAATCTGTTTGAAGACGTATATGTATATTCATCTTTTCTTTTCTATTTTGATAAAATGTATATTGAATCAAAAGCAGATAGATTTATTTAATATATTATCTACTAAGAAGTTTTTAAATATTTGAGATTATTTTATAAACTGCAAAATACTTTTTTCCATACTTATTTAGTTTAGATGACATGAATTTTTTTTAATAATGTTAAATAATGACGCAGTATCAAAATACATCAACATCTCCAAATTTGACTTTTTGTGGGTTGACACATTATTGCTTATCAGCGTCCATATATTTTATACTCTTTTGTTTATTGCTAAAGTATATAGTAAAATTGAGAATAGATTATCTGTGGTCAGTTTTAAAAACGGTTGAAAATTTAATGAACTACCGTCGGATTTCAACCGGCAGGCACTCGTACAAATAAATATATCAAGTATGGATCGAACCGGCGACTGTCGGCGTTAAAAGTACATCCATTACATACACCAGCGCGACCACAGATTACAAAAACAGTGACTTGCTAAAATACAATTTAATCTTCGTCCCAGGCTGTCATATGTAAATTGGTTAGTTTCGAGAGGGATGCTGGATGCGGGCGATAATTTCGAGATAGTTTCAGATCGAGTTGTAGTTACAAATTGCTCACCAATTTATCTGTTAGCTGTTATTTGCTGTACGATTCGTCTATTGCTTTTCGGCAGTGTCTTAGATTAATGGGACGCTGGTAAGCAGTACTGTGTCAAACCACACGATAGCGAAAAGTTTTTCATATATTTAAGTTATTGTATAAATTGCAAAATATGGAACGCACTTGAAATTCGAAACTTTAAATTAAGAATTTTTTTTCCGTATTTATTTAGTTTAGATGACTTAAACATTTTTGATTAATGTTAAATAGTTGACGCAGTCGCAAAATACGTCGATATCTTTTTATTTGTGGTTAGACACATTATTGCTTTTAAGCATCCAATCAAGTTTTACTGACGTCGTGTCGTATTTGTTTGATCCTAGTGTATACATTCCCTATAATCCAGGATTCTGGTCAAAACTAATGACGTTTCGAATAAAGTTTTTCTACATCTAAGGCGAGATTTGCACTAGTAAGTTTTACCCTCGTAGTTGATATAAAACAACTTGGTAACTGTTATCCAGTTAATCTTAAGACGTGTGTGTTACAAATAAAGCAGTGATAGTAAATAATTTGATGAAATGACAAACAACTTACAATTTTACAATTACATTACCAAGTGGACTACACTGCGTTGGATTGTCTACCCAGAGTGCGTTTCGTAATAAAATCCGATCAGTTTTATCATCAAGTACCTGGCATAGAAACCGAAGACTGTTTAAAGGTAGAATAATTTCAATTCGAGATCTCAGCGGTACTAGCCGGTGCCTGAACCGGCGATTATCGGTTGGGATGGCCGTATAATATACCAATACGCCATCTCGGCTCTACAAATACAAGAGACACGAAAGTATTGACAAAATGAAATTTTATTTTCAATAATTTTTTTCTATAAATAAAATTGAACTGTACTTTGTGTACCTATTATTAATTAATTTAATGGATACAAATGATGGGTTGATGTATAGATTTATCGATGGCTCCGTGTAATGAAATGTGGTAGTAATAGGTTTTATATAATCTGCGTAAAAACTTCTCCTGGAAACCGTTATTTAAATGAGCATTTCCTGCGAAAATGCCGTTGCAAGCTTGTTATAATATGTCTTGTATAAAGTGATTCGTATACGGAGTTCGTTGGTAGAAATGGTTAATTTTTCTTCTGTAGTCTGTGTTAAAATAATTAATACTATGATGTCTGCGACGTTCTGTTTAAAAACTTTCATCCCCTATTTAACCTACTTGGAATTTTATTTTCACGACAAAAAGTAGTCCACATCCTTCTTCAGAGTCTATTTATATTTTTTGCCAAAATTCATCATAATTGGTTAAGCGATATAGGCATGTACCAGCTGTTGACTACACAATTTATTTACTTTCGATATAATCTACAATTTTTTATACCAAAATCCGTTAATATAAAGAAATTCGCTGTAAACAATTTTAATACCCATTCATAAATGGACGCTGATAAGCAATACTGTGTCAAGCCACACGGACTTCGTTTTGAGAAAATGGCGTCTAAACATGTCGAAAAGACGTTTGAATACGTATATATCCATCTTTTCTTTTCTATTTTGATAAAATGAATAATGAATTAAAAGCAGATCGATGTATTTAATGTGTTACCTAATAATAAGTTTTTTTAATGTTTCAGTATATTTTATAAATTGCAAAATGTGGAAACTTTTTTCCGTACTTATTCAGTTTATATGACTTCAAATTTATTTGAATAATGTTAAATAGGTGATGGAGTATCCAAGTACATCAATATCTCCGAATTCGACTTTTTGTGGGTTGACACATTATTGCTAATCACCATCCAAATATCAACAAATAATCAAATACATATCGTTTTAGTTAAAAGAAACAGTCCACTCGGAATAGCTTATTTTAGTAATATTCCTCCCATGGACTTGACCCGGAGAATTGGGCGTTGCTAAATCTGTCCTCGGTCGCTCCCACAAGCGCCCGCTTTCGGTTGGCTATTTATGACAATCTCCCGCCGTGTGACGATTCTGAAGTTAGAATATTGTACCTACTAACATTAAGAAGTTGCGCAAGTTTTCGAAAAAAAAAAATAGACGTACGTGCTTATTCGAAAAAAATAAACGCATTTTTTTAAATTATTAATAATCCTTCATTTGAGTTGATTTTTCAGTTATGATCTGTTAATTTCATTCTAATTTAGCGAATCTATATGTCTATACTAATATTATAAAGCTGAAGAGTTTGTTTGTTTGAAAGCGCTAAACTTAGGAACTACTGGTTTGAATTGAAAACCTATTTTTGTGTTACATAGTTTTTTAGTTTTTATTAAGAAAGCGAAGTAGTAACCATAAACGCGAATGAGACCGCGCGGGACGGCGAGTATATCATATTTGTAGCTAATAAATACTGGATATTTTTACTTGTTAACTTATATTTAATTATTTAATTAATGAATCTTAAAATAAAATGATTTATGACTGATAAATTTGAATGTATTTCACTTATACGACTTTTATAAAACAAAAAAAAAAAAACATTCAAAAGTGACGACAATTATAATTAATAACATACACCCATATTATTTTTTTAATTTTATTACGTTTTTTAATATTTTTTTTACAACATTATTTATCTTTTAAAGCTTATCAGTTCCATTCCGCACGAGCTTATCTAAATCGACTATTACAGACACGATAAGCTCGTCCAGTCAAAACAAGTACTCTTTCAAAAGGTAATCAAGAAATGACTTACGGCTCTCGGACTGACTTTTATGTTTACGTCACAGATTTTGTATCGTTCATTCATCCGATCTCATTCAGAAATGGTTTTATGTACTTATAAAAATTATTCAGTAAAAACGTAACGAATGCATTCAAATTTGTAAATGGGGTAGATTTTCGTTTCGTTATTTTTTAAAGCGACCATTACACTTGTAAGTTTTAGTCTTGTAATTTACATAAAACCATTTTGTAACCTAGTAACAGTTACCTCGATAACCTTACAAAAACTGTTGGTGTCAAATATAAAGGCACTGACGGTAAATTTTTTCAAGTGTAAAGCAATGAGTCTTTGTATAAAACATTTTGAAAGTCTGTGAATAAAATTTATAAGTGCAATTGCCTAAGCCTAAATCGAAGTCAGAAATTGTAACGTAAATTGTTTTTGTTCTGTGGTTAATCATTAACGAATGAGATACGATAGGGCCGGTATATGCATACAGATATGTAAAAACATTTTTTCTTTTTTGAAAATTCTGGTAGTAGTTTAGAATTAATTATTCATAAAGACACTCATACAATGATATAATAGATCTTTCAAATTTGTTTTCTATAAGTATATAATTTTTTTTATTCATGATATCATATAGCTATACACAATAAATCTGACGTTTAGGCATTTACTCACTGAACTGATAACACTAACATGACGGGTGTGTAACAATTTTACGAAGCTCTTAGTGCCTAAAATTTGAAATTAAAATTGACCTTTTCGCCAAAGGAAGAATCCATTCAAACGTCTACATCCTACATCTGTCAGCGTGTCGCGGAAGCGTTCCAAATACGAAAACGGGGGCGCGGGAGTGCCTAATTGCGCTGCGCACGCGCCGATGCAAAATGGCGGCCCAACGAACCTCTTCCGCTGTGAACTCGAACAAGTGCATGTGATATTGATATATGACAGATACGTAATAGGATACAGGGTGTACGGTTGCAGTGTGGATGTCTTAACGGCTAAGCGTGTCGTGTTGAACGTACAAGCACTTTTGTATGACTTCGTCTGGATGAGTTTTTGTGTCTATTCTAATCTATATACATAAATAAACATTGCCGAAAATCGCGACACTTTAGAACGACTGATCCTATTTGATGAATTTTTGTTTTTACAAATCGATATTTAAATTTGTGAGTTTAACTCTCGTAACTGATAAAAACTAACTGTAATCTGGTAACAGATAGGTAGTATTTAAGTAGTTTCGATGGGTGTGAATGTCAAAAATAAGGCATTGATAGTAAATTCTTTCAGGTGTAATACACAACTTTTGTAAATCTTTGTGAAAGTCTGAGAGTAAAGCTTTTAAGTGTAATTCTCGCCTAATTGTCCGGACATAGTTTGTATAAAAAAAAATCTTTTAAAAAATCATACGTTAAAATTTTAGATTAAAAAATTTCTATACAAAAATGTAAGTTAGTTTTAATATAATGGTAAAAAGGAAATAATTTTAAAGCTTTAATTTGTCTTAGGAAAGAAAACAAACGATTATTTCACTGATATATTAAATACGTGCCTTATTTTATAAAGAAAATAAAGTGCAAGAAAGGTCATTAGTCCTTAATAATTATAATAAAATAAATTTTAATATCACAATCAGTCAAGGAAGAGTCCCCTTAAAGTCTGCAGACTGTAACGTTAAGAATTAGGTTTTTTTTAAGTCTCCCTTAAAATTATATTCATTCTTATTGATAATTAAGTAAGCGTGAACGAAATTGAGATATGTATCGATTTCGTATGCAGGGAATATATAATCAGACTACGCAGAATTATTTAAATAGAAATTTTTGCACGCACTTTTTTAATATAGTAAGTTTATGTGTATTGTGCCATACAGGATCTTCTACGTATGTATATACGTTAAAGGAACCTTTTTCTATTAATATACCTTAAATAATAAAACAAAACCATATTATATTGTCGGTCTAGATGTTATAGCTCGTAGAAGCAACCTGCCGAATTTTACAGGACAAAAAACTTCTTTAAAAACTAACTGTAATAAATATAATACTTTTAAATGATTAAGACTTAAGATATTGTAAGAAATAAATTATTTGAATACCGTTTTCACTGAGAAAATCCATGTTTAAATTTGTTAGTTACGAGGTATATAGAGCGACGATGTTTTTATTAACACATAATTTTGTAAGACAAAGGAATTTGATACGAGGAATAAAGATTTATAATAATACTTGTTAATCCTCATGTAAACAAGTGATCAGTTAGTAAATAGTTCTTAATACATTCTCAAACTGTGGTAATACTATTTATTATCTGTGAACTTATTATGAAAGGAGTAATTGAGAACTTGACATGCTATAATCCTCATTTCCACAACAGGATGCTGGTCGGAACCAGTCAGAACCAGTTAATTCCAGTTATCTATGTTATCCGTTATTTCCTGTGACTCGTAAATGTTTTCTATGGAAATAATACTACGTTCAGCACTTTACATTTGGACGCTGATAAGCAATAATTATAAGCAATAAATTAAGAAACTTTTTCCGTACTTATATAGTTTAGATAACTTGAAATTATATTTCATATTTTTAAATAGGTGATGCGTTATCAAAATACATCAATATATCCGAATTTTACTTTTTGTGGGTTGACACATTATTGATTATCAGCATTCATTTATACTAATAAAAAAACGCGAATTTTGTAGTGGAAAGTAAACTTTGGAATCATTGAATCATTTTATCAAAATAAAAAAAAGATAGATATACTACATTTCTTCAAACAAATAATAATAATAATAATAAACAGCTATATTGCACACAGAAAATAAACATAATACAAGAAAAAAGCTTAAAATCAAAATCACTACAAAAGTATGCAAAGGGCGGCCTTATCACTAAGTAGTGATCTCTTCCAGGCAACCCTACCGAAAGAGACAAAACATAGTGGGCTAGTGCATTAACAAATTAAAAATATACATACATACAAAATACAATAGGCAATACAACAGATAGGTGCGAGCATACTTAGCTGCTAGTAGTGAAAGAGTTAGAGGAGGTTTAATTTATTGACAGGTAATGCAATTTAACACGGGTTTTGAATAACTGAAGTGTTGGAGACGTACGGACTTGAGTTGGTAGTGCATTCCACAATCTAACCGCCTTTGCCGTGAACGAATTCATGTATGAATGGGAGTTACAAGAAGGTATGCTTAATTTATTATCACTCTGAGAGCGAAGATTAAGGTGAAGAGTAGGGTTACCAAGGAAGGAAAAACGTTCTTTCAAATAGGACGGGGAGCAAGGATGAAATAGTGTGGAATAAAGGATGAAATAGTGCGGAACAAATTTTATTAATTACTAGCAAATCCTTGCGACTTCGTCTGTGATATTTGATGCCTACGTCATAGTAGCATTATGTATGCAAAGTCTTAGCCCAATCGGTTTAAAATTGACAAAGGTTCATACAAACATTCATCCCCTCTTTTATGGCCCTGGGGGTAGAATTAATCAAAATCCTTTCTTAGCGAAAGCCTACGTCATAACATCTACCTGCATGCCAAATTGCAGCCCGAGCCGTCCAGTGGAGTGGCTTGGGCTGTGCGTGGATGTATCACTATGTCAGTCAGTCCTTTGAGTTATATATATTTTAATATTTTCGACATCTTTAGACGCCATTTAATCGAAATAAAGCTTATGTGGTTTGACATAGTATTGTCTATCAGTGTTCTTATATCCTTATCATCTAATATAAAAATAGAAGAAAAAACTCTTTTTTACGCTCAGCATGTGATCGGAGTGTGCTAAGCGTAAAGATTGACATTTCGATATCAATTTTATGGACCCTCGAAGTACGTAACGTGAACTTATGAGTATTCGGTTATGTACTTAAGTGTATAGAGTTATTGTTTTTTATTTTAAATGATTCAATGTTTAATTTATCTTATCATAGATGATTATGTAATATTAATTTGCATTTTAGTAATAATAATTAAAAATGGAAAGCTACTCATTGAGACCATTTCAATGAGCCCCATCATGATACTCTTGTTGGTGAGGAGTTGTGTGTCTTTCTGACTACAGATGACGCTGCAGCATCAGGTCTATGTTACGTAACTATGTTATTTTAATATCGTTCACAGTGTACTTAATTTCGAGCCGATTAGACCAGAAGAAGTTGTTCAGATCCTTTCAACAATTATAAAAGAGCTGATAACCTTCAAAGCGTCTGAACTGATCTTCATAAATTATAGCTAATAACCATCTCGATTACGTAAGCCTTTAAAAAGCCGCATCAAAATCTGTCTATTCATTATGTAGTTACGATGCCACAGACAGACACGTAGATACACAAACATAAAACACCTCTTTTTTTTCGGGGATTAAAAAGTAAGCACCTAAAAAAAATTTTTGATTTTGTATAAATTAATTATTATAACCTAGTAATTGTACACGGCATGTGTTGTAATGTCACCTGAAGTATATAGATTTTGTGTTTTCCCAAAACAGCCTACCAAAGTTTCATCACAATCCTATGCGAGTTTAAATGTCTGGAATGCATAGAGGATATAAAACAAACATTGATTTTCATTTATAAACATTAATTTTAATCTAATTTTTATGTCATAAAAAGTACTTTGTACATTATTTTTATTTAAGTAAAGATCCTATTTCCTTTTAAAAGATAAAAATATCGTGGGCTTCGAAAATGAAAATACATTTTTCTTTTTAAAACAACTATAATTGGAAATTAGTTTTACACTTCTTGAACCAGATAATGTATGCGTAACGCACGTTACGACCGCCTCGTAGACTAGTTATAATGACAGGGTTTTAGCATATCGTTGTAACAGTAATGTACTCTGTTTGTTTAATTTTGAACCGGCTTCATTGAAATTCCGATCTGGGGACTAATAGGACACTGACAAGCAATATTGTGTCAAGCCATACGGACATTCATTTTGAGAAAATGGCGTCTAAAGATTGAAGAAGAAATTTGTTTGAAGATATATATATCCATCTTCTCTTTTTTATTTTGATAAACTGTATAATGAATTGAAAGCAGATTAGTTTTTTTAAAAAGTTTTATCTAATAATAAGTTCTTAAAATATATTAAATTATTGCATATTGCAAATATTAGGCACACTTCAATATTTTGCTTAAATGTAACTTTAATAGTTTTCGAATAATGTTAAATACATGACCCATTATCAGAATACATATCTCCGAATTCGATCTTTTTGTGGGTTGACACATTATTGATTATCAGCAGCCAAGTAGGCGTAATAACGTACACTATTTTATTATTAAGTACGAACGCAACCCTAGGTACATAGTATCTGAAACGATACATTATTTTCGTGAGTACGAGGAAGTTAGTGATTAGTGTATGTGTAACGGTCGTTTAACCGTTCTTTTGTTTTGACAGATCTCGCTAACTATTGCCGACGTACTGTGTAACAGGGTTTTGTTAAATGGTCAGTGTAGATCTTTCTCCTTTGCACGTTAACGTAATGAAACAGTTCAGTGGAGGTAATAGGCCATTGTATTGTTAAAACTTGCGTAAAAGGCTTGCGTTGTTTTCGAATATTTGTAAAATTTTTTTCACATCGTTATATATAATCGTTTGCGTGTATAAACATTGCTTCTTCTAAATATTTGATTATAATTTAATTATGCGTGAAACAGTAATGATCTTTACATTTACTAGGGGAAACAGTTTTAGTGATACTAGCTATATAGATGTTGAGGACGAAAAATTGAAATTACTGAGTTATCAGCAAAAAGTCAGATATTCTAAATGTTAGTATAATGTTCTGTTAATATTTTATTTTCAAAATTTAATTCACATTATCCATACGAATAAATAATCTTGAAGTGTATGTGTGCTGTTAAAGCTTACTAAATCCATATAAAAGTATAAAAGTATTACATCAAGAAATCAATTTATAAAATTCTGTTTGTCTGTCTGTTTATTCCGGATAATCTTTAAAACGGACCGATTATGACGGGACTTTCATTCACACATAGCAAATATTAGAAGGACCTATCCTACTTTTATTTTAGATTTTTTATTTATTCGGAAACGAAATCGAAACCTTGTTTTTATTAAAATAACATCAAACATCATACCAAAATGGCCACGTGAATGACTTTGAACGACGTCAAGTTCAAATCATCCATTTCGTTCACGGCCCGTGTTTACATTTTGGTGTCGTCCATCACCATGAGCTTCATAGTGTGCTGTACACTCCCTGCCTTGTAAGTAACTAGCGACGTATTTGCTAAACATCCGACGGGAAACCGCCAATACGACATTGATTAGACCTTCAAGAAGGAATTTCATAATAGATTTTCTGAAGATACCTAACGTATTTTATATTGAATTCATTGGAGCCCGCAAATTCAATTTTTAATTCAAAATTTCTAAAATAAAAATAGTCTAAGTTATTCCTTATTACATTAGATATCTGCGAGTATAATTCCTGTCAAAATTGGTCCAGCCGTTTCAGAGATTAGCCGGAACAAGCAGATGAAAATTTTAAAAATTATTTTTTTTTTTATGCGAGTACTGTATATACTTTCATATGCATTTAGTGAAAAGCTATTAATATGATATTACAAACAGACACTTCATTTATTTGTACAGATAGAGTAATTTTTTACCCAATCAGCTAAGGAGGGCAATATGTTCAATGTATGTATGTCTGATTTTTTGTAACTTTATGTAGCCTTATAGACTTGATAGTATTTAAATTCTTATGAGGATTATATTTTCGGTTAGCCTACATGTAATAAATAAAAAACAAAATAAAAATGAAAGTATGAAATAATATTGAGTGGATAATACCTTCAACGCATAACTCATGCTTGGTGGGAGATAATTAGATCGAATATCAAGAATTGATGTTTACATAACGAGTCATTTTTCAGTCTCATTCTTAGCATTTGTTTATACCTCAATCTATCAACAAAGTCTCGATGACATCACGATGCTTATAAACTCGATGTAAGATGAGACGTCCAATCGATAACAGGTATCGATTCAATTCGTTTAGACGGAATTGGCTTTCAATTGCTTCCTAATGACTGTAAGTTAATTTGATTGATGTAGTGTAATCATATTAAGATAATCGAATTGATGATTGAGTTTTTTATTATGTTTATTGGTGTTTAAAATTGTATAAACACGATATTTAAATTTGGACGCTGATAAGCAATACTGTGTCAAGCCACACGGAGTTAATTTTGAGAAAATGGCGTCTAAAGATGTCAAACCCATTTTTAACAAATTTGCTAGAAGAAGTATATATCTATCCTTTCTTTTATTTTTTGATAAAAGGTATATTATAATTAAATTCAGACCAAAATATTTAATATATTATCTAATAAAAAGTTTTTCAAATATTTGAGATTATTGTATAAATTGCAAATTATGGAACGCACTTAAAATTCGAACCAATTAATTAAGAAACTTTTTTCCGTACTTATTTAGTTTATATGACTTCAATTTTTTTTAATAATGTTAAATAGGTGATGCAGTATCAAAATACATCAATATCTCCGAATTTGACATTTTGTGGGTTGACACATTATTGCTTATCAGCATCCATTTGTAAGTGACGAAAAATAAATCTGTAACTTGGTAATATTAACTTAGGTAGCCTTACGAATGCTGTACATCCGATTAATGATACATTGGTGATAACTTAATCCTTCGTAACTTTTGCTATTACGTCTAACTTTGAACAAATTATTATAGTATGTCCTCATCAAGTAGCATTTAAATAGTTTGTTTTATATTAATTTCTCGTTTCTTTCTTTACAGACTACCTCACCACACCAAAGATGCTTAGACTTTCAAACAACACACGAGTCAGGAGACGGCTCTTTGAACCCGACGAATTAACCGACCAAGCTAAGATAGACAACTTAGCCAACATCCTTCAAGAGTCAATAACGACTGATAGAATCGTAAAATCCGAAAAATGGAACTTTGATTTTGAAAACGAAGTGCCTTTAGAAGGACCTTATCAATGGTATTCGTGCACCGAAACAGCTGATTGGATTGGTGTTAAAACTGAAAATGTTAATGAAAAATCGTGTCTTGCGATGAAGACTGAAAATGAAGCTACACCGAGAACGAGAGATGGCGACAGTTTACCAATAATACGGAAGAGGAGAAGGGATAAAGATGTGTTACCAGATACAACAGTCAGGCGGAGAATTAGCTTCGATTAGTCAGATTGTCTTGATTCGCTAAATGATAACCCGATGCTAATTGAAAGGAAAGCGATGCTAATTAAAAGGAGCGTATGGATCATACTTTTGAAAATTTGATATTATTAGAAATTCGACTCTTAACACTTTTCATTTGTTCTATAAATTTTTTTATGAAAATATCTATACCAAACACTATTTCCTATTCCATATCACCATTATAAGCACTGTTTATTGCTATTTTAGTTACAAATTAATCGTTATTTGCAATTAATAAGCATCGGCTTACAATAACTTTTTGCAAATGTACGAGTATATTGCTGTTACATAAGTTATATATTATTTATTTTCTCTTACTAGTGCCAGTACAAATTTAAATAAAGATAGACCTTGTGGACTATTAAGTGCAATTACTAAGTCGGTTTTGAACATTTACAATGTGCCAGAATTTGATATAATTTCTAGTTTTTAAATGTATTTATAGTATAGTTAAGATATTTTTATTTTAGTCATTTCGTTTCGATCTGTATATTTATTCTAAAAGACTGTTCGGTTTAAAATTTTTAGTCGTATGTATTTTCTTTAGATTAAGTTTTTTATACCATTCCACTACATAAAACACAATAAGATAACCCGCATCACTTTAAAAGTCACTGATAGTAAATTAAGTAACATACTAACATTGTCTTATTCAACTAAAACGTGAATTCTAAAATTTTGATCTCTTGTCAATTTTTGTAGTTTTATTATTTTTGTAAAGGACGAATATGATCACCGATTGATTATATTTAAAAATTTAAGTCATATTGTAGTGTGATTTAGTCGTTACGTTTCGCTAGGTGTTGAACAGTTTCGTCTGTTCTAGCTTTAATTAAATTGATTTTAACGAAATTATGTACTGATTTAAAATTAATTTTATCGTTTAGTATTTAAATTGATTTTGTTTCTTCTATTGCGATTAAATTTTAATCAACATTATAATTTGTATAATTGTTGAATTTTGTATGATGTAAATTATTTTCATGTACATTATTGTTTTGGACCAAGTTAAAATATAATTGAAAGAAAGGAAATATTTACATTATTCATTAAATCCTTTAAGCCATAGCAACTAGAATAATACTTCAAATTCACCGATAAATCAATTTAAAAAGTAACATCTCCAAGAAATATAAACTACTAATTTTTGTTAACTTCCGTTTTGGATAAAAATAATTAACATCTTATTATTATGTAAGTAATATCCACGCAGCTGTATCCAAAGTCCACACTTGTAGAATTTATAAGGATGCATATAAATAGTCCATTTTTCTTTACTTGTATTTTTTGGTAACAATATCCGAACGAAAATCACG
The DNA here is from genome assembly GCA_037950945.1 of Hypolimnas misippus. Classification (NCBI taxonomy): domain Eukaryota; kingdom Metazoa; phylum Arthropoda; class Insecta; order Lepidoptera; family Nymphalidae; genus Hypolimnas; species Hypolimnas misippus. The sequence goes on from JBBEEQ010000014.1 coordinate 8,719,190, forward strand.
AATCTCCGAACATTATTTTTCGATATAAAAAATAATTCAGTTCAATAATTCGATTGATAATTGGATGCTGATATGCAATACTGTGTCAAGCCACGCGAACTTCATTTTGAGAAAATGGCGTCTAAAGATTTCGAACCTATTCTTAACACATCTGTTTGAAGAAACATATATCCATCTTTTCTTTTCTATTTTGATAAAAAGTATAATTAATTTATAGCAGATAGGCTAATAATGATTTTAATCTAATAAAATGTTTTTCAAATATATTAAATTATTGCATAATCCAAAATATGGAACTTACTTCAATATTCTAAGCATATGATTAAGAAACTTTTTTCCGTACTTATTTAGTTCAAATGACTTGATTTTTTTTTTGTATAATGTTAAATACAAAATGCACTATCAGAATACATCAATATCTTTAAATTTCACTTTTTGTTGGTTGACACATTATTGCTTATCAGCATCCAATTTCTCATCTCTAACTCTTGTGTAGTTCGTCGTAATTGTCTGCTATATATGACAAGTAAGAAAAAATATAAACTATATTTAGATAATTTTAATCTACTTTTCACAAGACCTTATCCATAATTGTCACGAGTGACTATTTTAATAGCCGATATTTTAGATTGAATATTTTTAGCTTCTTCGTACGAAATGAAATAAATCGATACCTCCCACGTGAGTTATTGTAAGCCACAAAATTGCCGTTAGCGATTTTACTGAATACTACACGAATTTGCATTGCTTAATGCATTCAAAGTGAAAAAATACCAAAAATCTTTTTTTTTTTTCAAGGAAAGTTACAACAAAATACGCCTGAAAAAAGGCGTATTTTGTTGTAACTTTCAAACTAAAACGGATTAAAAGTGCTCTACTGTAAAATTGTAATTCTGGGGTTACAACAACTTACGTGGGAGGTATCGAAATATTTTAATAGCGAAAGATTTGTTTATGAATACTTTAAGTAAATATATATCAGATAACTCAATAAGAATTATCCATAAAACATTCAAATTTTGTATTCGAAATTGTTTTAATATTTTGCATCTCGCTTTTGATGAACTTATGAAGCAGTCAGAGTTCGTCATCTTATTAATATTCTTATATGAAAACAGATACATCTTATATAAGGCATTGTATGTTTGTTAGGCCATAGAATAAAACTAAATTGGACTTAAAAACGTCCTACCTTCGCTCAAGTCTGAAACTCTTTAAACTTTAGTTAACTAGTCCATTTTGAAAATCGAGGTTTTGTGGAAATTAGATTATAATAATAAAATTGTATTTTTCATATTTACTTGTACTTATTCCCACGATGGAGTAAAAAAATAAAATTACGTGTATTACTGATATATTAATGGCGTCGTTTTGTATAGTCTTCTTTAATTTAGACGTATTTATAATTTAATAATAAATTTATTTATTGTAATTGGTTTTATAATTAAATTATTGGTATTGATAATTTTGTTTTTTCTTTTCCTATTTTTTAAATGATGTGTAAAAATCATTATTATTTAATTTTTCCCGTTTCGATTTTATTATTCGAATACAATGATTGCAAGTCAATTCAAATTATATATTTCGTAATTAGTTACGGAATAATGACTGTTATTTTTTTAATAGAACATTAGTTTTGAGATATTTACTTTATTATCGTAATAATAGAAAAAAATGCGTTCAAAATGCCGTATCAAGTATTAATGTTGATGGAGTATTAAGGCAGATATTTCATGCAGACAAAAACACCTTTGAAAACTTATATAATATGCATGAATATATATATATTAAAATCAGTTTAATAGTCTAATAATAAATAAAGATAGTTAATTGTGTGTTTATTATATTATATACAATCAATTTATTAGTGTGTGCAAATTTAATAGAAATACATTCCTCTTTCAAATCGATTTATTTCTGAAATAATTAAATATTCCGTACAACAATGGCAACAATGCAAACATAGATTGTAAAGGTTATACTTATTATAAGTTACAAGTATGGAACTGCTTAGACTGACCGTACACTGTAAAGACGTCTATTCTAAAATTTATAAGAGACTAGATTAGGAAAGGGGCTAAATTTAAAGGTTAAACAATTGTCAATTGTCCTATCATACTATGTGAATCGTCAAGTTACAGGTCCATTGGTTATAGATTTTTTTAAATTTATTTATTTATTTGCAGAAACATTTGTACATAAGATGGTAAATTAGATACAAAGAACAGGTAAAGAGCTGAAATTTAAGCTATCAACGCTTCAGAATGTAGTCTCTACCGAGAAGAACTGGCAAGAAACTCTATAGGTACTCTTTATAATCATTCATACATAACGGATTTTTATTACAATTTATTCTATATATCTTGTTAGAAAATCCACGCACATTAGATCTGCACCTCCTTATCTTGCAAATAATCTCGTATAGTATAATATACTTTAAACTTATTAAGTGGCTAGTGTAAAATTATAATAATATAATACTTTGTGACTTAAAACTCAGTAGTTTTTGAAGCCGCAATCATCGGTCAAGATCTGTTGTAATCACTATGTCATCTGAATTTACACTATCCACTTTGACAGCATTTAGTATAAAATGTAATTTCTTACAATGTGCGGCCTGTCTTAAAGGCAGGTGTTCTTGTAAGTGCAATCAGTAGCATAGATACGATCGTTGCTAGGATACCTTGTGCATAATACTGTTATCATCTTCCTGGAATAGAATTCCTTGAATATATCAATTGTTTATACTTTTAACCGACTTCAGAATAGAACATTTTAATTGGATTCGTATGTATGTATATACATATGACTTGTATATATATGACTTGTATGTATGAATTGTGAATCGCATAAGATGACGTTTACATTGTTATGAGATTGTTTGAAGGATTTTTTTTGTACGAAGTAGTCATCTCATAAAATAGTAAATGGCTTATGGCAAGAATTATATTTGTAAGTTTGACTCCCGAGAGCGATATAAACCAACCCTGTATTTTAGTAACAAATACGTCTTAAGTAGTTACGAAAGCTGTCAATGTCAAAAATAAGGCACTGACTGAGTAAATTCTGTTCTTTGTGTACCAGTGCGAAATAACTTACGTAAATCTTTATGATAGTTTGAGAACAAAACTTATAAGTGCAAATCTCGCCTTAGTATGACTATTACCAACCTAAAGCAAGAATTATACTTGTAAGTTTTGTACAGACTTTTATCAGATTTACATAAATTGTGTATCATTGCTTTTACAACCCAAAATAATTGACAGTCGGTGATTTAAAAAAAATCAGCTTACATACGATTTAATTAGGTAGCTGTTACCAGGTTACAGAAATGTTTTGCATCAGTTACGAAACTAAACCTTACAAATGTACTTCTTACCTAAGTCTTATTAATATTATGTTTCGGGTTGATATGATTTGGGTTATTTAACCCAAGGGCGTCAACAGGAGTGTATTACTAAGCCTATTAGTTTTAATAAGCTGCGTAGTAGTAACTTCTTAGTTAAAGGTACTGATTGGTTAAAAAATATATTTCTGAGGGTGTCCCTTACATTACACTTCTGTTTTGCTCAGTTACTTAAAATGAGATTTATATAAATTATCATGTATGAAACTTATAGTATACTTAAGGTTTCCTAGGTAAATGTGAATAATGTATAAATAGGATGCGCATGCGCAAGCTTAGCATTAGTTACGAGGGTAAAACTCCCAATTTTTAAAACTTCAAATTTAATTACCACTAGCTAATAAGCTTAGGTTAAATCACGATTCTGCCTGCGAACGTCAACGTCATCGTAGCAAAAAAATCAAATAACATTCTAACACGAAATGTTTGTATTTCACTTCCATCTCATATCCGGCACCTAACCCCTGTTTCGAACGCGTCAATTGCGCCTAATAAAATATTAATATAATAAATTGTGTCTATTTCCCCCACGGGTCAAGGACTCTAGGAAGCGATTTACGAGCTATGATGGAACAAAACGATTTGTTTGTGTGTATAATTATAATATCTTGCATAATTATGTTATATTTAGTGAGTGTTTATTTGCATGTTATCGTTAATCTTAACAACTAACGATTTTGTTAATTTTTTTTTGGGTCTTGTCTTTCACGGTCCGAAAGTTTTTTCATATTTTTAACCGTTTTGTATGATATTTTATGGATCATTAAAATTGACAGATTTTTATCAAAAACTTATTATTTTTCCTGTTTCACTATGATTGAATTTTCAGATGAGTAACAAAATGGTTTTTATGTCCAATGGCTACATAACATAAAAAATTTAAAACCTTCGACATAAAAGTCTTTAAAATGTAGAAAAAAGAGCTCATGATCATGAAATGGCTGGACTTATTTTTAATCATGATGTTTCTTAGCTGATGAAGATCCATTCCGACGTTTGTAGGTTATTAACATTTTTCTAGTTGTTTAAAGGATCTGAGCAACTTCTAACATTAAAATAATTTAATTGCGTAAATTTGATCCTACAGCATTATTGGTATCAGGAAGATTTATTATTCCTTGCCAACTTATAGCAGAATCGTGATGGGGCTCGCTGAAATGCTCTCAATGAGAAGTTGTCGGGGTTTTTTAAATTATCAATTTTATTTAATCATACTATTTTGTGTTTGTAATTGTCTGACCAAGGTTTATAATTTTTCTGTGAAAAAAAAAAATGTTTGGAAAATCGTACGGAAAATTGTAAAATTTAAGTTAAAAAGGCTCTATATAAAAAGTAAAAAATAAATATTTTCTACAACATTTTATAGTTGTTCTTCTCCTTTTTCGAAGTCGCTTAAAAAAGGTTAATAAATCTTAAGTAGTAAGCACGTAAGTAAGTCTTAATTAGTACCCGCGCAAAGCAAGAGTGGGTTGTTGACTAAAATTATATATCTCCTCTCACCGTGTTTTCACTCTAGGACTTTTATACAAACTTCCAAACCCCGTTTTACCCCCTTAGGGTTCAAATTTTGCAAAGTCCCGTCTTAGTGAGCACTCAAGGCTTAAAAAGAACCCTAATGAAAAATTTGAAACTCGTAGCACTTGTAGTTTCTGAAATTTTGTGATGAGTGAGTGAGTGACCTTTCGGATATATTTTTTCATACATTATTATTCGCCGTGAGATATTGCTGGTGTGACTAACAATCGGTCACAATGAATATGTATCAACACAGACGGAAACATTAATAAACAACAGTTAAATCTGTCCCGTGGGAACAGGACCGAACCCGCACACCGGCGATGCAATCTGAGCGTCACGGCCACTGGGCAAGTGGTGCACTCCTGGCTCCTGTCTGCGAATTTGAATAAGGTTATTCGAACTTGCTTCCATCTGATAAAATGGTACGTTACTTTACCACTGGCCTAGTCTTCACTTTCAAGAATTAATTCAATTTCTTGCGAGTTCATTTTTATGTACATATGTACTAGCTGTGCCTCGCGATAATTTGATGAAAAATTATATTTATATGATGTTAACCTTCTCTACTTGGATCGGATATTGTTAATTATTTCATTGGTTTTTATTTTGTTTTCGCCTAACCCCGTTTTTATTTATTAATAAAATATATTTTTTAAATAAAAGTAGCTTAAGTTACTTCTAATAACATTAACTAGGGGTCCAGACAAAAAAAAATAAAATTGAGTTTTCGGTGTAAGTACCGCATGTACATAGATATACAGATACTATTGGTATCTTTTGACATAACAGATATTTATTTTCGAAGCGTATAATGGCACATAAAAACGAAATAAAAGTATTATATTGCTAGTATTAACTCGCGATTTTGTTTTAAAATAATACACATAAATGATTAGCTAGAATGTACTTGTGAGGAATGTGAATACTTCTTATATTTTATAGTAGTATTTTTATTATATATGAATATATTTTTTAATAAAATAATTATTTTGGTCGGCTATGTTTTCTTCATTAAAACGAAAAAGGTTCTTCAAAATGGTGTATCAAACATTCTGACGCAGGCCAATGGAGATATAATATAACGGTGCAAAATATTCGCACCCAGTCAACAAAAATTGGAGAAAAAATTAAATAGGATTCCAAATTCAAATCGAAAAAATAAAAGAAACACAAAAATCGAACGAATATCGACGATTCACCCTCATTTCACCCACTTCCTTACATCAAACGGGGAGTGATGCATCACAATACCACGAAAACTCGAATCTCATGAATATTAATGAAGAGGAAATCCTGGCCACGCTCCGATACCCGGGACAAATCTTTCGATAAAATGATACAAAAATGCTAACGATTTTTTTCGCTGAGGGTGCAGTTCGAGACAGGTAGATGGATTGAATGGACACCCCTCCTTGTGAATGAAACGATCTTTAAAAAATAAACTGTATAGTAACAATACGTGTTGTGTTTAATGTGTTTTAAGTTTAACTAGCGACCCCTTGTGGTTTAACTCGCGTTTGACATAGGACTTTCATATTCTTCCACACCCCGTTTTACCCCCTTAGGGGTCGAACTTTGCAAAATCCCGTCTTAGTGAGCACCCATATCCTAAAAAGAATCCCCATGCAACATTTTAAACTGACCTTTCGCTTTAATAATAGATGTTTAAATTTGTCAAAGTCTTGATTGAAGTTTTAAAATAAATCTTTTACAACAAAGATTATATCACTATATTTATAATGAAAAAGAAAACCTCATTGATTATCGTAAAAATATTTATATTAAAATAAAACAATCTTTTTGTCTTATTTAACATAAACCATTAAAAATTGTATTAGTTAATGAATTATAAATATTTGGGTTATTTTTTGTTTTGTTTATACTATATTAATGTAATTGTAATATACATAAATACTTATTTATAATATAAACATAATTTTCTTGGCAAAAAGAGAATGTAAATTCCTATTTCTAATAAAAATATTTTGATTTTGATTAGAAATGCTTGAATTTTTGAAGACCCTAAGGAAGTTTAACATACATTAAATTCAACTCAAAGCATTAAAGTAAAGGATGCATTTAAAAGACCATCATCTACTTTTTAATTAATAAGTAATTAATTGAAAAAATCAAAAACCTGACTGCGTAACTAGAATATAGATAATCATTACTAACCAACTTTAAATTGTTATAGATTCTTAACGGTGATTCGAATTGAAAAAAGATATAAGAAACCTCAAAATGATTTTCAAATACCTATTCAACGATACCCTACATATCACGGTTCGTCGATTTTTTTATGCACATAATGGTGTCCATAATCGGGTATTTTGATTTTTCAAAATTATTATACTTTCTATGACATTTGTACCGTTATGACGAATCAAACGTTGTGTCATATATAAAAATTGGCCTTCGCGTTTTATCTAAATAGTGCCACAAAGGAACAAACACACATACATACACACATACATACACACATCTAGTCTATTATTCTTCACTTGTCTTTATTTGGTAACAATACCTCGAACGAAAATCACGAATTATCTGAGATTTTTTTTCTTTATAATTTTGACATTACAAATAATGATTCAGTTCAATCATTCAATCGATAATTTCTTATCTTATGTGTGGCTAGAAATACGCCATTTGTCTGGTAAATAAGAGAAGTAAAGAAATATAGACTATACATAGACTGATAAATACCTTTTCGTCGCGCAGTCGCGTAAAAAGCAGTAAAACAAAAACCGCAACCAATACAGTAATGGCAGCGGACGTCCGCAGCTTCCTCCCTCCTAAGGTTTTAAACATGTGCACATAAAACTTAACTTGATATCGAGGAAGTAACCTTTCTCTATGTAGCTTCTTTCCTTTTAGAGAAATTTGATATTTATAATATATGAATGCTGATAAGCAAGAATGTGTCAACCCACAAAAAGTCAGATTCTGATATATTGATGTGTTCTGATAATTCATTACATCAGAATCAAAATCGAAATATTTTTATTCAAAATAGGAATTTACATTCTCTTTTTGAACGTCAAGAAAATGAATGTACCACGGTTTCGCAAAAGTATAACCTCAGGCCTGAGAAGAAACCGCGAAAGAAAGATATTACATATTTAACATTATTCATAAAATTTTCAAGTCATCTCAACTAAATAAGTTAGGAAAAATGTTTCTCAATCTAATATTGCGAATATTAAGTGTGTAATATATTTTGGATTATGCAATAAATATTTGAAAAACGAATTATTAGGTAAAACTCTTTATTATGCCAATCTGCTTTTAATTTATTATACATTTTATCAAAATAGTATAGAGAAAATGGATATATACGTCTTCGAACAAATTTGTTACGAATAGGTTTGATATCATTTGACAGACGCGTTGGCGCAATGGTCACTGCAACTGACTAAAGCTAACGGTCGCGGGTTCGATCCCCGCTCACGGCAAACGTGTGTATTGGCCATACAGGTGTTTGTCGTGGTCTGGGTGTTTGTGTTAGTGTTGTGAGTGTTTCCGGACCCCCGACACAAGGTCACGAGATCTTAATGGGGGCCGTTGAGTGTGATGCGTTGCGTTACATTAGACGCCATTTTCTCAAAATGAAGTCAGTGTGGCTTAACACAGTAATGCGTCCATATATAGTTTTAGTTACTTTATTACGGGATTATAAAAAAATGTAACCCACAAAACACGTAATTTCTTTTACTTGAATGACATATGGGATGTTTTGGTTTTTAAAACAGGTTTTGATGAACATCCCACGCGATCAATCTGAATGTTATACCGATTTTGACAAAAGAATTATCTAAATTGGTCAAGTGTTTCGAGTAATCGGTGAAAATTTACGTAAAAAAAGTCCCTACGAAATGAGAACTTCCTCATTTTTTGGAAATTCGGTTAAAAATGCGAATAATTTAAAATAATGTTAATTTGGTATTATTATTTTTAATTATATGCATTTTTATATAGTCGAGAATACATTTATTTATATTCTATTGTCTAATTTATAAAAATTAAAATTTGTTCATCCAATTTCGATAAACGTTGTAAGTTTATTGTTTGTGTTTTTGTCAAACATCGTTTAAATCTTAATATAACTTAAATACAATACATTCTAATATAAACAAATGATTCTATTAAAAATAAAAAGATGAAATTAAAAGTAACTATATTAAGCCTAAGTAACTATCGATGTCACAGAGAGGCAAGGTGCCCAAAACACTGGCGGCATTTGAAGGGCCAGACTGATATGCTGGCCAAGGTAGCCGCCAGCCCTTCGGTCACCTGTAGTTTCGACGAGGCGGGAGGACAGCTCTTCGAAAAACTATTTTATAATAAAAATAAGGAATGAAATACATCAGTAACATTTAGACAAATATTCATTTTAGTATTCATTCGCACTAACTTAAATTGTGTCGCTGGTGTATGTTATAAATAAAATAAACGCTTCACGCATAATAGCCCTATTACGATCTCATGATCCTGTCTAGAAAGTCAGGCACACATAACCCAAACCACGACAAACATTCGTATACAGATCGAACCTAGATCGCTTTAGTCAGCCATGGTACCACTGCGCCAAACTTGTCAAATTATGTTAAATTAATTAAAGGAAAATTAAACAAAGATTTTTAGCTAAATCCTATACAAAATGAAGGGATATCGTTATCAATTCATCCCGCCCTAAATCAATTGAAACAGACTCAAACTATTGCAGGGGTTCTAATTGAATATTTTATACCGGGACACGGCCAATGTAAAACGAATAAAAATTTATTTTATGGACCATTTCGCTGACTACTTGATTACTTTCGATGCTGGTTTAAGCTACGATCAACGATCAATTTAATCTTTGCTTTGAACTAAACTTTTTAACGAGTGACCTTTAGCTATACTAGTGGTCGCGGTTCGACCGTTAATGAATTTTCAACCGATTTCAAGATTTACTACAAACTTAAAAAATTTACAAAAGAGTATAATTATATGCGTGTGTATCAAATCTTTGGGTGTGTGTGTAATGTTTTGTTATTGATTTTTTATGCATAATTAAAATATATTACCATTCCTTCTCTGTATATGTTATAAGTGTGCGAAATTTCATACTCCTCCGTTCGTTTCCATTTACTTAATGTATAATACATGAGTATCTACATTATATTTATATAGGTAATAGGTAATTATATAATAAAGGGAGAGCGAATTTTATATATGGCTATTAAACCCCGGAACCATTACACATACCTTGAAAAATATGACAACATTCGAAACGTTTATTATTCTAGAAAGTCGTAGGTTATGTTTTAATTAAATTACACATATACGAATTATTTTAAAATAAAATTTGCGCGAGAAGCATCGACAAAAAACTAGTAATTCATAAATCATTTTTAATTACATGATATTCCTCAAAAGATATCGTTCTTTGTATCTCGATAGTAGGTAAAAAAATAACGAACATTTTATAGGTTAACCAAAAGATACGCTATTAATAATGCTATCGTGAAATCGATATTCGTTAAAAAAAATCAAATCGATTAAGATCATTCGAGAGCCAATTAACCCTAAGACCACGTCAAATCGATTTGGTCCTTACTACCCTTCGAGCACGATAGGGTAACTTAAGGGAAGCCATGACAAAAATAGATGGTCAAAGATGCCGATGGTGGGCGATAAATATTTACCCCATTGCATCAAAAAGAATAGTAATGAAATACAATATTTTACCTCCAACCCGAAAAGAGGGGTGTTACAAATTTGACGTGTGTATGTGTTTGGATGATATCAAAATACCACAGTAGCATAACCTTGACCTGATGCTGCGACATCATTTTTAATAAAAAAAATTTCAAAATCAATAAAATACTTTATTCAAGTAGGCTCTCACGAGCACTTTTGAATCGTCACACATGAAAAAAACAAAAAAAAATTACATGAATAATGAAGCTACCACCGGTTCGGATCGCAGATTCTACCGAGAAGAACCAGCAAAAAACTCGATAATCAACGTGACATACTCCTCACCAACGCCTTACCAACATACGGAAGAAGTATTTTGACCCGTTGGAATGGCCTTAAGGAGTAGATTTCGGGGTCTTTATTTAATTATCTATTTTATCATATATATTCTTATATGTACTACGTTTATAATCTCAAACTTATTTCCTATACATCTTATAATTATAATTAAATATAAATAAGAGCCGAGATGGGCACTAGCCCACTAGGTTAAAACACGTCAATCTCAACCGATGAGCGTGGGTTCAAACCCCGGCTAGCACCGCTGATTTTTCAAGTGCTAAATTTGTGTTTAAATTCATCTCGAGCTCGGCGGTGAAGAACAACATCGTGAGGAAACCTGCATGTGTCGGGAGAAATTCTGACACATATATATCCGCTAACCCGCAGTGGAGCAGCGTGGTGGATTAAGCTCTAAACCTTCTCCTTAATAGGAGAGGAGCCTTAGCCCAGCAGTGGGATATTTAAAGGCTTTTACTTTACTTTTACTTTTATAAACACAATACACTTTTAATTTTACCTTAATTGTTACTCTATTATATAATTTGTAATTTAATTGTTAATGCGTGCTTAGTTTTCTAAGCTTTCTTTCTTTCTTTGCTTTTTAGAAAAATAATATCAAACACGAAATTGCCAATGTGTAAAAGCATTTTGGTATTTTATTTCAAAAATAATAATTTCTTTGTGCTAATACAAAATTTCACAAGCACGTGATTACCGTGAACGCTGAATTGTAAGTATTTATTAACTTATTTTTTGTTTCCGCAGGGGAAATCTTCGAAAAGATACCCGATTCCTGGGGGGGAGATCGGGTTCTGTGGTGATTTATACCCACTAAAACCCCTGCGAATGGCCTTCCTTAGCACAGAAATGGAGAGGCCTCGGGTTCGTTGCGCATGCGCATCTACTTCCGAAGTATTTATTAACTTAAGTCTGTAATGTGTAGTTTACAAAAATACAACATAAAAGTTCTCGTTTGTAATTGATGATATATAAAAAAGATTTCTGTCTTAACTAAAGTTGCGCTGTTACTAAAAATTGCATTTTAACAAATATTTACATTAATGTCACATGCGGTTTGCGTACACAACCCAGATGTGATGCAACCTGACACCGTGGTCCGTGGCAGGTTTTTGTGAAGGTTTTTGTGGAACCATTTGGTTTTCGCCATGATTTATGTGACCATGGATTGAGGCGGGCTACGTTTTTTATATTCGCGTCATGATAAGTATGTGTTGATTAAAAAAAAAAGAAATAAATAGAAAATTATCTTTAAGAATCTTTAAGAATTTTTCGTACCTACTTTATCCTTACTAATATTGTAAACGCGAAAGTTTATATTAATTTATTTAGCAATACTATGTCAAGCCACAGGGACTTCAATTTTGAGAAAATGGCCTCTGAATATTAAGAATTGCTAAGTATAAAGAATATTTCAATTTTCGAAACATTACATATAGGTGGTAGCTTCATTATTTATGTTTTTTTTTTGTTATTTTCATGTATGACGATTCAAATGTGCTCGTAAGAGCCTAATTGAATGAAGTATTTTTTGATTTTATAAAAAAGTAACCAAGAGCTGGCAGCTCGGTCAAAGGATCAGCTTGGCCATCCAACGGGGTAATGCTACCAGTATTTTGGGAACTTTATCCAGATGCAGTGGCTTAGATGAGGTCTACAATCTTTTACACGTTACGTACTTACTTACTTTTAAAATCGCTAAAAAGTCTTGTAACTATAGCAAAGAATTGTGTATTAAATTTTCGACAATTAATACATTTTTGTTCTAGCCTATAAAATATTTACCATAGTTATACATTACTATATAGGCTAAGGATAGGACAATGTTCATTATTATACTTTAGGATAAAATATAAAACATTGTTCCAGGTTGAGACTAAGCTAGCGACATCTAGTATCGAATAGACATACAGTCAAAGTAATGAATAAACTACGAACAAATAATGGAATAAAATTAATATAATAACATTTAATTAAAATTAGTATTCATATAATGCGGAAATAATAATTTTCGAACGAACTTTTTAAAATGCAATTTTATACTATCGTTACTAAAAATAAGAAGGTATTCTTTTTACAAAATGAATTCTTCGGATGCATCAACCAGATTCGATGTAACTTTTAAATTACATAGTCGAAATTACTGTAAAGGTAATATTTAATTGACAAAGGGAAGATTAGTTAGTATTAAAAATTTTGCTCGTCTTCAGATCCAAGATTCGGAGATCTCAATAAGATGTTAATTTTAAATTAATCTCAGCATCGAATTCTAATGGAAGCTGAAACCGTTATTATTGCGTCAAAGCTATTCTAGCAATAAGTTTTTTTTACCCCTATATAACACTATTAAGAATATAGTTAAATTATCACAGAATACACCCGTATTTTGTGAAGATAGTAAGGGGGTTTTGCGGTTATACTTGGTTAAAAAAAGGGCTGGCGAGATTTTTATTGATTAAACTAATATATTTGAGATAAACCACGCGGGCATGTGGGCACTTGTCCGTAACCCCATGTCTTTAAAGTTCTATGGTGCTCGAAGCCGTTCTCACGATGTTCGAGTGGTCAAAGTTCATTGGTTCAAATATTAATAAAAAAAACAACTTAAAATATTTAGTCGTTACGTAACTGAAAATTAAAATTGGAATGTTAAAACAAAAAACTACTTAATTTAAAAAAATGAGAGCGAAGTTCGTTTAACAGTTAAAATATTTTAATATTCGCTATATTGAATTTCTGATGAACATTTAACATTAAAAATATATTAAATGGATAAGTATTTTTATGATGAAAATAAATTATTTTATGTACACTTCTTAAGATAAAAACATTTGCAACTACATATTGCTGGCTTAGTATTAAAGTTACGGAATTCAAAAATTCACATTTAAAAGCACTAAACGCAAAAAAACGTTTGAAAATTTAGGGAATTCGGTCGTTTATTTATACTTTAATGTAATGTAAATAATCACAAATTTATATGAATATAAGTTTTAATTACTGACCTTACTTGTTTTACGTTAAAAAATCTTTAATAAATAAAGCATATTATACCATACAAGAATATTTTGACGACAAAGAGGCGTGGATTTGATAAGCGTTGATTTTCTATCCGGATAACATAATTGAAATGTAATAAAAATACATTATGTATAAATGATTTTAAAAGAGTTACTATCGAGTTTCTTGCCGGTTCTTCTCGGTAGAGACTACATTCCGAACCGGTGGTAGCTTTATAAAAATTAAAAATTAAAATATGACATGTAACTTGACGATTCGAAAGTGCTGTTAAAGCCCATTTGAATAAAGTATATTTTGAGTTTGAGTTTGAGTTTGAGTTTTACTCAGGTTTTGATATATATAGTTTTGATATATATATATATAATTTTATTAATTCTCAAAGGTATTTTCTTGTCGGTATAGAAAGATCTCCCACAATATTGCATCAAAAATAGCATTATCGCTCCAAGGACGAAAATTAAATACGTAGTATATACATTTCAAAATTATTTTTTTCATAAATAATTACTGCTCGTAAAGTAACAGCCTGTAAATGTTCCACTGCTGTGGAAAGGTCTCCTCTCCTATTAAGGAGAAGGTTTAGAGCTTCATTCACCCCGCTGATCCACTGTGCGTTGGCGGATATATGTTTCAGAATTTCTCTCGGCACATAAAATTTTCCTAACGATGTTCCTAACGACCTTTCAAGATGAATTTAAACACAAATTTAACACTTGAAAACGCAGCTGTGCTAGCCGGGGTTTGAACCCCCGATCATCGGTTGAGATCAACGTGTTATAACCACTAGGTCATCTCGGCACCACCCTGTTTTAAAAATATTACGTAACTAATTACTAGCAGTTCTAAGTACTCGCACAATCATGTGTGTTATTGTACTATTTTTGAGTATATTTTATGAATATAGATGCGTGTATCGACGTAGCAACAATACTTTTCCATAACCCCTTATCACGCTAATCAATAGCCATGTGTTTTACGCCATGAGTAATGGCTTTTTAAGCTGCATCATTAATATCAATAGTCATGCGATCGTTATTGTTGAAAAACAATAAAATGAGACTTCCCGCGACGCAGAAATATTACGAACACTTAAGATTCTGTTTAGTGCATTAAATTGTTTGTTAACGTTATAAGAATCGCGGTGGTCTAGTAGATTTAATTAGCTATACAATCATTAGGTTAATACAACACTTTACTAATAATAAATAATTGTTGTTTTGTAAAAATGGAATTAAATGTAATATTGGTATATAATAACTTAAAAAAAAATTAGTGAAAGCTTTTTTGTTTATATTTCATTTATGAAGTTAGTAAAACTGTTTGTTTAATTTAAAAAAATAAGGGCCTTTTTCACTGGTTACATATTAATTAACCTAATAAACTGCAATTTTGGGTTTAAAAGGTCTCGATTAAAAATATAACATGAATACATTTTAAACTAAGATAAATTAGAATCGTGAATTGAAACGTTTAAAGGCGACTTTGCCGTTCTGTCAAATTATAAATATCAAATTAATTTATTTATAAGTTAATTTAACTGGGAGGTCTTATTGTCGGTTATCGTTAAATGTCGATAACTATTTAAAACTACCTAAATAATTAAATAATAAAGGAGCACAGATATACTGCCGAAAGAAAACTAAATGGAGCATAGCTCATATTTCCTTTGTTAAAGTACATTATATATTTTTTGAATTTCAATTAATTTTTTACATAAATTCTGTTCGAAATGCAATGACTCTATAAAATCAAAAAATATATATTATCTTTTTATCAATTATAACTGTATGATCCGCTAATCTGACATACCTATTGAAAGAAAAGATCATGTTTTTTCATTTAACATATTTTTAGGGTTCCGTACCTTAAAAGGAAAAACGGAACCTTTATAGGATCACTTTGTTGTCCGTCTGTCTGTCTGTCGGGCTTTCAAGACTTTTTTTTTAAATTTTACATATTTACTTTATATTGATTAATACACAATTTTAAGATATTTACAAACTAGCCAGTATAAATATTATGATTCGAATGCCATCATAATAATTGTTTGTAACGTTCAATCTAATAATGTAGCTATGACTATTATTACCGCGGTACGCTTTTATCTTTAAACGAAATAGTTAAAATTGAAACAACGTAGACAATTAGTAGTAATTCCGTTATCTATCTCATGGGGGTGCGCGGCAGATGCGCGATGTTATCAGCGCCCACTACATGCGTGATGCGCACGCGCCGAATGTCAATATTGAATTAAGGTGACGCTGTACCTTATTTTTCAACCGATTTCAAAAAAAGGAAAATTCAATTCGTAGTTATTTTCATTTTTGTTACTACATAACTTCGATATTTAGTTTCATTGTTTTTTTTATTTGAAAAGATATTCTATCAGACTGATCCTATAGAATTTCAACACTATAAATACAATGTGTACTGAAAAATGCCCATAAGGCCTTTTTTTCATTCTTTATTTAAAGAGTCATTCTATGCATTCTCTTAAAATAGGCATTTCTATTCTCAAACCGAGCCTCTGAAGTTGTTTACAAGTTATATATAGGCCAAGACACTGTTTACTCCACCGACTATTATACTATGGAGCATTAAGACTTCATAACGGAAATTTTCATCACGAATACTTTCCATTAAAATGTACATACATAAGCCCTTATTATTATTTAGATTTTGCATATTCGTTAGCTTTATATTTTAAAATATTACTAACCACCTCATTGTTACAATGTGACAGTAATCAACCCGTAGAGGCCATGACGTTCATTTTAAACATAACATAATACAGCATACATAATTTTTATATGTTTAAATACTTTGTTAACAACAAATTAACAAATTGATGAATAACAAAAACTAAAACGGATAATTGGACGCTGATAAGCATACTATGGCAAGCCGCACGGACTTAATTTTGAGAAAATGGCGTCTAAAGATGTCAAACATATTCCTTACAAATTTCATTGAAGACGTATATATCCATCTTTTCTTTTCTATTTCGACAATTATTTATTAAATGCAGATTGATACAATAAAAAGTTTTAAATCATAATAAGTTTTTTAGATATATGGTATTATTGGATATCGCAAAAAATGCAACTTACTATTTTTTAACTTAACGTCAAGACACTTTTTTCCGTACTTATTTAGTTTAAATGGCTTGACATTATACGCATTGTACATCAATATCCCCGAATTTGACTTTTTGTGGGTTGACTGACGCATTAATGCTTATCAGCACCCAACTCTGAGTAATATGCAAAGAAAAATAAGTTTCAATATTATTTTTATTATTAGTAATAATGAAACTACCCCTTAAAAAATAGTACGTGCTCAAAGTTTGACATGTTGACGGTATCCCGCGGAGGTGGAGGTGTCGCTTTATAACAACGGTTCTAATTTATGCACAGACAGACATTATTACAGTAGATAACACACGCAGGGCAACGGTATACGAATTGTTTAGTTGATAACAAAACAACTAGCGAACGAATATAAAGATGATATTATATAAATTGAATTTACATATTTTGTATGTTTCTCATTGAGAACTTAGCTGCACAAATAAATACAAATGTGTGCGAATACTATTTATTTATTATAGTAAAAGAAATAGTTTTTAAACGGTTTTATTATTAATAAAACTGAAAAAAAATCAATACATCAGTAGCGTAATCTGGTGTCGAGTGGCGAAATTACGAATAAGGCTGTGATGTTCAATTCTTTTGTGTATTAAGTAAACTATTTTTTTTACAAAGATTTAATGTTACATAAAAAATGGTAAAGCAATTTGGTGGATTTTTTACTGAGTTTACTAAATATCAATTTGTCAACACGTAGTGAAAATTTACGATGTGAACCATAAAAAATCACAACGCGACGTCGAATCGTGGTGCGATGGTATAATTTGTCATTTAAAATAAAAAAATCACAATTCACGTCATGACGTTTACGACGTAAACATTGATTTTTATGACGTGGCGTCACGACTAACGTCTTGGCAAGTTACCACGTCCAACCTGACGTCGCAAGTTGCTGTATTTATGCGATATACCAACCCAAAAACTATTCTGGGATAATCAAAATTAATAGATAGATAAAAACTTTGTTGAACATTTAACAGAAGATAATAATACAATAAAAATGAAAACCAACAAAGGAATACGGAGCACAAAGGCGGTCTGATTGCTATAAGCAATCTACTTTCGTGAAAGAAATTATGTCAATACGTATAGTGAATAAGCTGATGTGAATAAACTGTTAATATTAACGAAATCTGAAGATTTTGTTACTCAATTTTCGCTATAACAATTTTTCTTTTCAAACGAAGTTATAAAATCTTTAACAAATGCTTTTTATACTGGACAAAGTCAAATAATATTTAACGTATTATATATTCATATATTAATTATAGTTAATTTTCATGGTAGTCATTTGAAATATCGTATCGAGTAAATTGAGGTCATTGTATGCAGATGCGGCGCGTGCGCACCGTGTAATTTAGCCTTTTTACTTTCATAGAAAATGTTAATTTCTTCATTTCTATTTGATTATGTTGAGTCAATTTGGGGGAACATCGTATTTGACAAATGTCCAAAACTTATTGTAAAAATACTAGTTTATTACGCGGTTTTGTCTGTATGTTACGATTTGAAAGTAAAAAATATTATAGATTTTTTTTTTAAATTTCCAATGTTATTTAAATACATTATAAAGTATTAGCAATCTTACTAGTAATTGTAATAAAAAACGTTTTCTTAAGAAGTCGCTACTTCGTATATCTATACCTTACTACATATACATACATTTTTTAAATTATTATAATTATTCCGTAAAATATGCTGTAAAATAGTTTAATTTAAATACGCCCAAAAGATTATTTTTATTCCAAAAATAAGTTAATTTTATGATAATGATTAATATTAAAAGTACTAATGCTTATGACTCAACATAAATAAAGCCGAAATCGTCAGTGGCTTTAGCTTAAAAGAAAATATAAATAAAAGATGTTTGCATTATACTTGTTATATCTACAACAAAAATCCAAGTAAAAGTTCTAATGTTTCAATGAAAAATACTTTTATATCTTTCTCCATATCTCGCCTTGAATATAATTATAATTTCACAGTAATCAAGTAAACGATCAAAAGGGGAAGAATTCACTACCCTGCATACCTTAAAGGCACATTAGACCATCTGGGCCAATGCAATGTCATGCTAATTAAAAATAACTTCTTAATTACAACCGTTAAGGGTGACGAATTATTTTTGGTTTGATACGGTTTAAAGTCTCTTAGGAGATGTCTTATATGTTTTTATTAAATAATCTTAGTGTTCATATGTATTTACATATATAAATAAAAATTTATTGGCAAATGTATGTACGTGCATTACTTTACGCACGGCTTCATCTATTTCGCTCATCCTTTTTTTGGTTCTAATTTACATTACAAAGAAATTAAAAAAAAATCGTATATATCTGTAAAACGTAACTTAAAAAAAATCACCAATAATTTTTAAATTTTATCAGCGGATCTTTGTCCAAGCATTTTGTTGTTCAATTTGATTCTAAAACATAAACGATTTAACAAATTATATTACATTTTATTAGCATTATCATAAATAGTACATGTAAATAAAGTATTTATTTATGTATCCGTAAGAAACACCGTCGGCATACACACTATCCCCTTTTTAAATACACAGTTCAGTATTCCTATTCTGTGAGGTATACCAATACAGGCGTAAAAATAAATCAATTTAATTACCTTTGACACTTCGTACTGAACGAATTTGTATAAAACTCGGAATAAATGTACTTAGTTTATATCTTATATCTCTTTATAATAGAATTGAAGGCGCAGTTAATAATATTTGTTTCAAATATATTAAATATTTCATAACAATATAAAAATATTGTGTATAATGTTACCATTCATTATAGTATGCATAGAACATTTAAATATGCGCGCGTGCCCAGTCAATACTGTACTAATTAATTCAGAACCCGCCAGGTGGCGCGGCAGATGGACGGACCACAGATAATGTAAATGTTAACATACCACGATGACATGCGGTTAAAATAATCGGGGTTATTTCGTTAAATTATATAGATTAAGGTGATTTATTCCAGCGTTAAACGAAGCTCAACGATTAACTCTGACGCTAAAAATTGTGTGCATATTACATATGTTGGTATATATAACTTAAATATTTTTAATCTCATAAAGAAACCGCTAATAGAGGATTAAATAAGTAACGAAATATAACATTTTAATAAACTAAAGTAATTTAATACAAATAATAAAAAAGGATAATTTTTTACAAAAGATTGTAGGCCTCATCTAACTTAAATTGAAAACATACTATATGTTGATTGACTACATTAATATAACCCTAACGTGTTTTCGCTATCGTTTACGATATGTTACGTCTAAGTCTTCTAATTACTGAAACAGTAGAAAAATATTTGAAAAGAAGATCTGCAAGGTCCCATAGTCATGTCATAATAGATCTTTGTGATTTCTTATAAGTCTTTTCAACTACAATGCAGGTCACACTAAAACTTTGAATCAAATTGTACAAGATACTAGCTGCCTCTCGCTGTTTCACTCGCCTTTGTGGTCTCTGTTTCGTTCCCATGAGTCGTTGCGTAATGTAATATAGCCTATAACATTCCTCAATAAACGGGCTATGTAACGCAAAAATGATTTTTCAAATAAGATCTCTAGTTTGAAAGATTCAGCCATTGTGTGAATAGTATATAAATAAATGTCTGACATTTATTATTTTATAGAAATTTCTGTCGTAGTCTAAATCTACCATTACTCAGACTAAAGAGATACAACGTGGTATGGTAGCTTAATTACACACCTTTTTAATTTGAAAATATGAGCACTGCAACTTCCGAGAGAGTTGTCCAAATTGTATTTCCGCTAAAACCAAAATTCATAATTAATAAAATTACCCGGTAACGTACCAGCGCTGTGCATAAAATTGACCGTAATATCTTTATCTTGCATCTAAGACAATGGGGTCACACCCCACCCAGGTGCATACTTTACTGGTAGTTAGCCATATGGTGGAGAGCTATGAAGAAACAGAACTGACACTTAAATAATTGATAAAATTGTTAATTTTTAGAAATCCACGACAATCTACTCATTGAGATAATTTTAACGATTGAGTAATTGTATATCCTGCTGATTTCAGATGATGATGCAGCATGTGGTGGTTACGTAACTATGTTATTTGGATATTCATAACACACAGGGGCGTAACTATAGGATGGCAGGGCTCGCAAAAATCCACAAGCCCCTGACCCGAGAGGGCCCCGACCTAGAAGAATTTTATTAATAAAAATCTTATTGAAAGTAAATTGTACAACTAGAAAAGAGATCTTCATAAAATACTTTCTTAATTCATTTTTAAATTTCCTTTGTAACATACAAAAATAAATTATATAATTTCGTTTCGAACCACGCTAGGAAGAATAATGAATACGTTTGTGTGTACAAACGTTTTACAAAATGTGACAATAGTTGGAAAATGTCGTTTTAATCCCATTATTTTATTTCCTGTTTTTTAGTCACATATTTTTATGTTATTTATTTGTATTATAGTAATATGATGTAATTTTTGTTAAAATCACTTAAAAAATAAACTTAAGTTATTTTTAAGACCGCCTAATTATTTTTTTAACTCTGTGGCAAGGTTTCTTCATACGGAAGACGCAAGGGTTGTATAAAATTAGTTTTTTATACCAATTAACTATCCACCTGGATCGTGCCTTACCAAGACGTTTGGGGTTGAAATTTATGACTCTAACGAACCTCCCCACACCTTGAGGGATGATAGTTCAGACATAAATTAAGATTAAAAGATTATAATTATATTAATTATTAGCTGTATTTTCTTGTTAACAGTCTATATTTATGTGTATGGAAAATTGCGTAGGTTTTTTGTATGTAATATGGGTTCTTAGTAGAAGATTCTACCCGCAGCTGTGTTTGTATGGTTGGCCAAGAAAAAAATTGTAGTAATATTCTGAAAATTACTTTTTAGAGCCAAGGCTCATCGAGATGTCCTAGTGGTTGGAACACGTCGATCTTAACCGACGATCGTGGGTTTAAACCTGCGATCGTCGGTTTTAAAGTACCGCTGAGTTTTCAAGTAGTAAATTTATGTTTAATTTCATTTTGAGCTCGGCGGTGAAGGAAAACATCGTGAAGAAACCTGCATGTGCCGGGAGAAATTCTGACACATGTATATCCGCCAACCCTCAGTGGAGCAGCGTGGTAGATTAAGCTCTAAACCTTCTCCTTAATAGGACGCCTTTGCCCAGCAGTGATACATTTACAGGCTTTTCTTATTTTATAAAAAAAATATATAACTTATTATATTTAATTTAATACGTAACAATAAATAAAAACCATCAACTGGAATCACATTAAAAATAAAGCAAATACAAAATTAATAAATATAACGATAATCCTCAAAATTATTACTACTTAGTATGACTGTTTGAAAGTTTTATACAAATTTATTTTAATCGATTTAATAATTTACTGATATTATAATCAATTACGACAAAATCATGTTCGTTTAGTCAGTAACAGCCCTAAAAATGTCCCACTGCTAAGTGCACTTTACTTTAATATAACTTTTTTATATTTCAAAATTTTAAGTTTCAAAACAACGGTGTCTCTATTTCACTATTTTGGGGCTAATAATATATTCATACTAAGTTTTATTACCATATTTTATAAAATTTACAAAAAATTTCGTCAATCTATTCTTTGGACTATTGTAACAAGTTCTAACATGATACTTCTGCTGTAAGTACTTGTGTATACTGTTGATTCCAGACAATGCTGCAGTATCAGTTCGTAGGCTAGTATGCGATTTTATCATTCATAGTATAATACATTTCGAGTCGAGAACACTGAAACAACCAGAAACGAGCTCATAACCTTAAAACGTCTGAACAAATCTTCATACATTATAGTTAAGAACCACATCGATTACAAAAAACAAAAAAAATACAATACTATAATTGTTTACTTTTGTTAGGAAGCTAAGATGCCACAGACCGATAAACAGATACATACGTCAAACATAACACCTATATTTTTTGGTCTAGGTTAAGTATATTACGATTTTTCTAAGTTTTTTTTCCGATTCGGTAATTAATTTTGAACAGTCGAAGAGATGTTTTTAATATTTGATGATGCAGATTTTCACATTAACATTTCATTTAAATAAAACTTTTTAAAATGCACAAATGCCATCACTCGTGTAGCGATGCGAATAATTTATACGCGACGCTGCAAATTAGTTATTTTTTTTATTTATTTATAAAAGGATGCCCGGATGTCCGCTCGTAATGGTCTACAAATGAGGTTATATATACTTTATTGAGTAGCTGTTGGATGGTGCTTTCTTTATTTATTATTACAATAATAAAGATGAAAATAAATAAAAAAAACAAAAATGTATTTATAAGTTTTATTTTAAAAAGATACCTAATACGTGTATTTACCTAAAAATAATTACATAAACAAAAAATATATTTATTATCAGGTCACCTTTATATACTGGGCCGAGATGGCCTAGTGGTTAAAACACGACGATCTCAACCGATGATCACGGTTCAAACCCCCGCTAGCACCGCTGTATTTTCAAGTGCTTTGTGTTTAAATTCATCTCGAGCTCGGCGGTGAAGGAAACCATCGTGAGGAAACCTGCATATGCCGATAGAAATTCTGACACATGTATATCTGCCAACCCGCAGTGGAGTAGCGTGGTAGATTAAGCTCTAAACCTCCTCCTTAATAGGAGAGGAGGCCTTTGCCCAGCAGTGGGACATTTACAGGCTGTTACTTTACTTTACTTTACACCCCTACATAAAAAAATATATATATACATATAAGCAAACGCTTCGTAGATCAGCTCTAACTCGATAAAGCTTAACCGTTTCTCTATCGAAATTTTACAGGGAAATAGAGAATCTTATAGGAATTATTATCGACTACTCCTTTCACATGAAATATTGTAGTTTCAACAAATTAAAATTCATTAAATAAAGGGACCGTTTTGACTTTCCATCTGGCAAAGCAGCTAAAATATTAAACTAGTATTTAATAAAATAATATTTAAGATCCACAATATACCAGATGCACACAAGCTGCACCAGACAATAGCCAATCAGAAAAGATGTGCCGCGCATGCGCTCATCACTCATACACATAACCCCACGTTTTGATAGTACTTAATTAAATGTTTTTGTACAGATGAAAAGACTTCCAAAATTAATTTCCAGTTTGAAATATACGTATTTCGATATGCAGTTTTGCCTGTTTTAAAATTAGAACACCTTTCAGAGAAGCCACGAAAATAATATTTATTATCTATAATATCTATATGTTTCTTAAAAATATATTGCCGTGTGTTTGTCCTCCAAACATTCAAAAATGGTTCGATTAATTTTAGTACATTTTTGTTGTGTTCGCTTCAATACAATGTTTGCAATTTTTAATTTATCCAATTATATGTCTAGATCATATTTAATACACAAGTTTTAACTTATCTATCTACATAAATAAAAAATCAATACAAATATGTTCATCGTATATGCATTCCGAAACTATTAATTGGATTGTAATGAATATAGATAGAGTGTTCTGAGGACGCTTACGAGCGTTTCTGGCCGTAAAACTTCTTTAGGTGGCATTGCAACGCATGCCTGGTACAGATAGTAAAAGATAATTTTGTAATTTTTTAGCATAATCAAGACATTTTAGTCACTTTAGCTTAATCATTTGACAAGACATAAAAAATAATTTTTTTATTAAAAAAAAACATCTTTATGTTTATAACATCCAAACCACACAAACGAAAATACCTTCAGAATACGGGTTTCCATAAATCATTGAATTCATCAACAATGGAGCAAGTGTATGTCATGGTCCTAAAGTGTCAATTTTATATGTTTTGCATATAAATGCGTTAAAAATAACTCTTAATTGGGCAATTGTTGAACTTTTTGCTATATTTTACGTGGCACGAGGCCCTTTGTCGAGTAAAAAACTTGATTTATAACCCCCGTTGTATGCAGAAATCTTTTAATGACGTGATTTGAAAGAAAATTTCGGATTATTGTTACGCAATTTATTTTATTTGTTTATTTCGAGAATAATTAATAGTATTTTTAAAATAAATAGTACTATTTTTCTTGTTGTGTTGTAAATGATTATTTTAATGTTATTGTTGAATACAAAACTTTGTTTTTATTTGAATTTGTTCTTTATACACATTTCAATATGTATACATAATACAAATAATTAAAATAAAGTGTCAGTTTATAATATTAAATTTGCAGTTTTTTATCTAAATGTATATAAAATCAATCAGGATACTTACATAGAAAATACAATTTTTAAATGTTTGTCTGTCTGTCTGTTTGTTCCGGCTTATCTTTTCAACGGCTGGACCGATTTTGATGGCATTTCATTCACAGACAACTAATGTTATAAAAGTATCTTGGGCTAAACAATTAAAAATATGCGACAGTAAAATTGAAACCGATGAAATAGTGAACAGTATCCAATTCAAGTAGCGAAGGTAAACTTTATATTAATACAATTATTCCTAAAATTAACGCGGATGAAGCCGCGGAGCACAGCTAGTAATAAATAAAAATATAATACTTGTTTATGCAATTCAAAAACAGGATCTGAAATGCATAAATTAGTACTTTTAGTGTGCACGAACATCGTGAGATCAATATGCCTGTATTATGGTTTTACGGTAATCCGACAGGGGGTGACGTCTCCCTAACAACACCCTTTCGATACTTGTTGCTGTACCAATATAACAAATGTTGGCCAAACTGTTGAATACTGTAGTTGGTGTTGAGTATGTATATAACCAACATTGGCGAAACTGTTGGTCAAAGTGGAAACATATTTTGGCGTCACGGCGAGATACTTGATGTGATATTTGTAGCGCTCGAGCATCCATAAAAATGGGCCAGCTAAAAAAGGATAAGGAATGATATGAAAGGGAAGTAATGGTTAATCAGGAGGAGGAGGGGATTAGGCTTCTGCCTCCCTCTCTCACCGTGCGAAACTTAGCGATATTAGATACGTCACGTCGATTTTCTGTACGATTGAAGTAACGCTACTGTCGAGCCAGCCCGTAGTCAGTGGGCTTCAGTTAGGCTCTATCTGAGAAACTGTTGATAAAAAATGGTTGTTCTAATATATAATTCCCTATATATTTGCCATAAAATTAAACGAATATAAGAGCTGCCGCAATAAAGTACTTTATTATCATATTACAGCTGTATACACTGTATATATTATTCTTATGTATATAATATAATATAATTAACAGTTCTTTTAATTTTTGTTCTTTGTTTTAAGTTAGCAATTTATTAATTTTACGTTTCTTCATTTCTATTTATAAAATGTTAATTATTTATATGAGCAAGCTGTGGTCTCTTATAATTGAAGGGACACACATATTGTGTTAAAGTAACATTGTTCTTATTTTTAATTTTTTGGTGTGTATCTTTTGTTGGAGATCCTAAAATAAAATGAAATAAAATAAAATATATCACAATTACCGTTTAGAATCTAAAACGATATACAGTTGGTTAGTACCGATTCTCACTTACAGGCGTTTAGACAGAACTGATATATGTAGATACGGTATTGCTGACTGTAAAAGCCTATATTAAAATATAAAGAAAATTTAAAATCTCATTTAAAGACCAAACAAATATTATATTTTTTTACTATTTTTATATAACAATAGATAAAGCATATTTATTATACTATACAAGAATATTTTGACGACAAAGAGGCGTGGATTTATACGCATTGATTTTCTATCAGGAGAAAGTAATTAAGTAGAGTAGAGACTACATTCCGCCCCGGTGGTAGCTTTATAAAAATTTAAAAATATATATGACATGTAACATGACGATTCGAAAGTGCTTTAAAAGCCCATTTGAATAAAGTATATTTTGAGCTGGAATTTGAGTTTGTATTCATTGTCAGTTTTAATTGTTGATTTTTTAAATTTAATTACCTTCTTCATATTAATAATGGTACAGTTGTTCAAATCAATAAAACGTATGTAATTATGATGATTGGTAAACATAATCACAATGTCCTAGACATACGTCCAACTTGTATTACCAATCCCAATGTTTGCTCCAACATGAGGTGGCTTTATTGATTGATGCGCGTAAAATATGCGCGGTACCAGGCCTATAAAAGCTGCCCGGGGCCTGGAGCTCACCACACAACCCCGCGTCGTGCTAACAAGATATTTTGTTCGTACTATTAATTAACTACATTCTTCGTATAAAGCATTAATCTTTAGTCAAAGCTGAAGGAAATTGAAAGGTAATATTTTAATGATTTTATATTTATTTATTAAAATATTTTTTTATAATATATGTATGTGAATTTTTTTTATTGGTCTGTCCATCAATGTAGTCGAGTTTTAATTTTAATTTTGTTTATTAGATGTCATTTCACCATTTTACTATTTTATAAATTTTTAATCATTGTTTTTTTTTTCAGAAACCAATCTCTAAGAAGAATAGAGTTCAAGACGAAACTTTCTTAAAGAATGAGGTTTTCTGTGAGGAAATAACAAAGAAAAAACATGGTTTCTTGTAAATCGACTTAATTCAATCACAATTATTTATTGAGATATTCAACGGTTTTGTTGTTAAGACGAACAATAAAACGAACCTAATCACTTATTATTGTTTCATTTCATTACCCTTTTTAATTGTTATAACATTCTTATAAATTTAAAAACTTAAAAGTCTATAAAATATAACATGCACTATATAGAACGGAATATTTTTCTCATGGTTTGTAAAAATATATTTTAATAACTTAGATGGTTAGACAGAGTGCGTAAATTTTTAAAATATGCTTTGCGAGTGTTTGTAAGCGCCTCACAATTTTTTATAACTTTAAGATTGTTGATGTCTTTGCTATAATCCCTAAAGCGGCGCTGAAGTTTGTTTAGTTTTACGTTTAAACCAGTGCTGAATTTTCAAGTTTTAATTTGGGTTTAAGTTCATTTCGTGATTTGCGGTAAAAGTAAACATCGTGAGGAAACCTACATATGCCAGGAGAAATTTTCACGCATGATTACTTAATATGTTTCATTTAATACATATTTATAAGGTAAAAACCATCAATTGGCATCAGATAAATAAATAAAGCAAAAACAAAATAAATAAATATAACGATAATCCTCAAAAATATTACTTTTTAGTATGTTTGTTTGAAAACTTTATTTTAAAGTAAATTTAATTGTAATTGCTTTAATAATTTGCGGGTATTGTGATCAATTACGACAAATTCATGTTTGTTTAGCCGCAACCGCATTTAAAAGAAATTCTTCTTATCATGAGCTACGTGATTGCTAAGATGTTTTGTACAGGCGTTTCACTTTTAATATGTACTAGTAATCTTGCAAGTATTATTTTATAGTTTATATAAACAAGCTGTAGTAACTATCTATTATTATAAACAACTGAATTTCTTAATTTTATTTTGTAATCGATTTACCGTACCGATTTCCCTCTACTTCTGGTCCAAAATTTGCGATTAATCATACTAAGTAACTGATATAAGATTAAGAAATTGAATAAAATATAAAGAACCCATTTTATTATAAAGCATTGAAACTACTACTTATTTTAAGTATAATTTTAATATTATTTACTAAATGACTCGGTAACTCTTCAAATTACCAATTTTGATTTTCTTAAACCATCCCAATTTTACAAGCAGTACAAAACAGTATTAAATTTAAAGTTGTTTGAGGATTTAATGAAACTATAAAATCAATTACCAATAAATATTGTAGTGAAACTATAAGTAAAAAAAAAACACATTTTATATAAAATAACTCCTTGGCTGTGAATTTTGGATGGCGTATCCCTAACTTATGTTATGAGTCATTGGGAACGGAATCCCTCTTCACATCATGAGTCACTCGTTCCCGCTAAAAGATTTGTTTTTTTTTCTCTTAATTCGTACCTTGACAAAGACAACGGTATTGTGCAATATATTGCCTTTCATTCAAAGGTTGTAATATGAGAGTTAGAATTAAGTACGTCTTTTATTGTCTTATTCTTTTTTTGTTTTTTTTATTGCTTCTGTAAATATCTACTAATGAAGAAAAAAAATTTGGGAAACATACAATATTGAAATCATTATTAATTAGAATTAAATTTCTAAAGATTTTTTGTTATATTAATGTTTATTAAACTGCAAAGGTAAAATAAAACAAACGCATACAATTTATTAAAAAAAAAGATTTATTATTTTTAAAAAGCGTATAACAACATTCAGTTGTTTCATATGAAATGTTATTTATTATACTTTATTCAATTAAGATTTGGTAGACATTTTGCCTTATAGAGTGACATTTAGTTATTTTAGAGCTATGTGGTATAAAACTGACCTATAGAAACCACAAACAACTTTGAGTCAAGAGATCTTTTTTGTCTGATTACTGGCAACATGAAAAAAATTATCTCAATATTTTTTTATGAAGTGGTAGCCCCATAACAAAACAAGATTAGCAAAATTCCACTTCTCTATAAAGAAAATATTCGGTGGTTTACTGCCTAAGGCACATTACGGTGGATCATTACATATTTTAAAGTAATAAAATATATTAAATGATAATTAATTATTATTATAACAAAAAACAAATGAAACAAATTCTATTTCATCTTGATTTAATATTACATTAAGTTGTCACAGATAATGTAAATATTTTTATCTGTGATTGAATTATTTAAAAAAAAAACTTATTAAAAAACTAACTTACATCTAGGAATATTATTAGGAAGCTTTAATATGTTTTCATAGGTTTATTTTTGACAGCGAGCGCAAGAATCCCATAAATAACAATTTTACAAAAATTACAAATTGATCGTAGCTATATCCTAAATATGTTTCCATCGCCATCTTTGTCACTGGTGATACATTTGGAAAGTTAATATTACGCCATTTTGAATCGAAAAATCATATTTGATTCCTAACCGATTTCAGTAAAAATGTTTGTTTGGTCATTTTTGCGCTCGCGGTCATATTATTTCTTACACCTATGTTTAATGCGAAGTTAAAAAAATATTATTGCAGAGATCACAGACTAGATTCTACATAAATGAAACTAAATTATTGTTCTAGTTCTAATGGACATTTTTTTATAACTCTTGTATTTTTTGTTAACATTGTAATACCATAAATTAAATTAACATCTTAAACTTTTTATGTTTTTCCATATTCCAAAATTAGTACAATGTTAGCCTCTAAACTATAAAGGTTAGTGTTTTAAGCCTAATATTTTTGAAATGCAAACTCTTTACGTTTATTTATTACTTTAATGATATTTTTCTTCGAATTAAATAATCTTTTTAAATATATTTAATAGTGTATAGTTGTATACTAATGTGAAATTCATTTATATGTTAGTTCAAAGACTTTCAACTTCGTATTTTTGTATATTTTAACAAAATGCACGTTTTTTGTTAAAAATCATTTAAGACCTAAACTACACTTATTATATTAAATATTTAATAAATTGGTTCTCTCTAATAATTTAGAACATGATATGTCTTATATGCTATGTATTTTTAGGATATTATTTTTTTTTATTAAATTAATTTTCTTTGTCACTCGACGCTGAATCTGCATGTTTTCTTAACGTCCAGTAATCTGAAAATAAAAAATATATATTGTAATCAATTTGATTAAAAAAGGATTGAAATAACAATACAAAAGAGTATAAAAAATATTTTTTTTAATTTTTGTACGTATTTACTATTGTTGTTAGCTGTGTAACACATTCATTTTGATTCTGTATATTATAAAATTAATCAGGAAAAAATATTGTATATGGTGTAGATATTTTTGTAATATATATATTGGTATGTATATATGTTTTCTAATGAATTTTATATTTTTGTTTACTTCTTAAAGACTAATCATTATCCCAAATAAGATGTATTTTTTTATTTTTAAATTTTACAATCGTATAAATATTCATAAATGTCAATAAAAGTCGTAAAATTTTACAACCATGATCGCAATCTTTGGTCGATTAATTGCTTATATATTTGACATTTTATTTTTAGAGTTCCGTAATATAAATATTTAAATAAAATGGTAAATGCATTACTTAGAAACTTAATTTTATATTGACTAGAGAACCCTGCATGTCTTGCAATTAATTTCATCAAATTATGTATTCAATGCCCTTTATAGATGTTATTATAGATAATTTTGTTAATTGTGTCTTTAGATGATTTTAAAGGTAAATAAAAAGTGTCTGGTTAATTATGTTTTTCTTGTTATTGCAAAAGAATTTGAGAATTCCTAAAAGTAACATTAAAATGTTTGCGTCGTATTTTAAGTTTGTTTGTAATTTTGTACGGACATAACGCTACGATTCTTAGGAGAGAAGCAGTAACAGTCAGCTAGTATATTATTAGACAAATAGACTAAAATACTAATTTATAAAAGAGTTTTAATCCAAAAAGGTCATAGACTAAGTTTAAGAATAAACATAGTCTATAGTTTATAAGCTTATTAGATTATTACGATGTAATGAGCTCTAATATATTGAATTTACTATTTCTTCTAAATCAAAATGAAATCCGAACTGGGAAAACCATGGACTGGAAGGTAGCCTATCTATTATATTAAAACAATATTTAATACAGTAAAAGTCCTTTTTCCAAACACACACACACACAAAATATTTCTCGTCCATTTTAATAAACTGTAAATAACTATTTACTTTACCAACTAAGTTAATATTGCAATTTATTGTACACTATAACATATGCGATAACATTTCATACCAAATCATATTTTCTACTTTCCTTAGAATCTAGCTCTTATGTGTAAGGTATAAAGTTGAAATTAGTATAACGTGTAAATAGTAAGTGCTTAAATAACGTGGTTAGGTCTGTAATGCAAGGATGCGTAAGCTTCGAGTATTCACTTTGATTCGCCGCTTGTTTTGTATCTATCTTATCGAAATCAACGCGTTTGATTCGCACGTTTTGTTATGTGATCCATCGTGGGTATGGTGTGAATGTAATAATATATTTTAATACAATACATGGCTTTTTGTTGTGAGAAATGTTGTGTTCTTTACGGCGCTTAGTTAAGTAGCTTTTTATATCTTTTTTGCATTAAAATCTCGTTTTGTTTTATTCTATTTATTAGCATAGCCGTAGGTAGCCAAAATCTATTTTCGTGCTAATTTATTTTAATATTATAAAGAGAGTGAATTTCTATGTTCGAAGTAATCCCGCAGCCATTGAATGCGTTTTAAAAATTATGATACCTTTTTAAAAATACTTTCTGGAATCTCATTGATTACATGTTATATTTTATCGTAACTTCACTTACGGTAATGTAGATTTTTTTTTAATAATCTATATTATTATTATAAAGATGAAAAATTTGTTTATTTGTTTGAACGAGCTAATCTAAGAAACTATTGGTTCCAATTAAAAAAATATTTTTGTGTTCGATAGTTTATTTATTGGTTATAGGCTATATTATATCACGTTAGGACTCATAGGAGTTAAGCAGTAAAACATAAACGCGAATGAGACCGCAAGGGCAGCTATAGGCATATATACATAAAATATTATCTACAATAATGTATCTTTCAAATGGTACAATAATTTTAAAAATCGGTACAGAAATTCCATAGTTTACTTTCTACATACAAAATTCGCTATCTCTTTATTATATTAGTATATAGAGAGACTTGCAAAGAAAACAATTACAATCTTCTATTTGATTACACGAATAAATAAACTATCTAACCCGGCCAGAGCGAGACAGCACGAAACCCGTTTTCAACTCCGGTGTCTGACATGGCGTAAAAAAGAAAAAAAAATATTAAGATACATGAACGTATTTTATTGAGCCCCGCTACCTGAGTTACGCGGTAACATTGTTGGTAGAAATAAGGTTTTTTTAAGACACAATGTGGTTTACCGGTGGTTTTATTTGTATTTCGAAATTGAATTTCGTTCGTTCTACATATTTGGGAATGTTAATATTGTTGCGTTATAAAAAACCTTTCGAGTTCTCTATAATTAATTTTTTAATAAAGAATTTGTAAGAGCATTTTTTTTTCTTGCCAGTGTTAAGTACAATATTTAAAATGAAATTTTTGTGATTTTAAATAGCTGATTATTGTTCAAGCCCTGGTAAAAATATTATGTTAGTCTTCCACATTAATTTATGACTATAAAATCACACGTACTTTCACTGAATTT
Organism: Hypolimnas misippus; assembly: GCA_037950945.1. Classification (NCBI taxonomy): domain Eukaryota; kingdom Metazoa; phylum Arthropoda; class Insecta; order Lepidoptera; family Nymphalidae; genus Hypolimnas; species Hypolimnas misippus. The sequence continues at coordinate 8,752,540 of JBBEEQ010000014.1, forward strand.
CAACACGAAGCAAAGTGAAGTGTCAATAATTCACTGAGAAACCTAATAATATTCAGAATAAATATTATCTTTATTCTAAATTATGTATAATATTCAGAGACTAAATGCTTATTACAATCTAAAAACTTTACACACACATATAAGGCTGTAAAATGTAGGCTCTTTGTTTTCCATCTATGGGATATAAAAAAAAACATTTAAAAACAAACAATGTTTCAAAAAGCCTTTTCTTAACACATAAATCTCGACCACAGATTAAAATAAATTTTGTTTAATTCGAGTATGACATTACATTTAATTTGGAGTAAGTTAGATTCTCCGAAGGGCCCAGTCTTCCGAGAATCGCTTTGAGCGATGTTGAACATAAATAATTTTATGAATTACGATTGTGATTTAATGAGGGCCTTAAGATTGCTGCTACTCATGCTATCGTATTTGCATGTTAGCTTTATTTATGACACGAGAAACGAAAGAGTAATGCTCCCAAAAACATATATTTCCCTCTCATTTTATTTTTAACTACATTTTGATCATGGTTTTACACGTGTTTCTCTAGACTTTGATTTAAAATAATACACTTTTAATAATGATTTTTATGGTAAAAAAAAATTATTTTCGAGTTATTGCTTGACGAATATAATGAATTGTCGAAATATTTTAGATACTTTACTTCGCAAGATAAAATTGTAAGGAATTCATGAATCAGTCGACTTTACAATTATATATACACAGTTTTTGTACTATTCGTGTATTCTCATAAATCCTATTAGTTTTCTAGAAACACAGCTAACAAAATGATAAAGTACATACTAAAATGTAAAGTCACGGGAAGCTGCTATTCGGATATAAATAAGGATTTATATTTAAACAGAAACCATAAAATATTTTATACTCTCGCCTTAAAAACTTTTTTTTCGATATTACACGGCCACGTGTGAAACCTTAACAAGATTAAACTTTTTCCTTTTTGGATATACCTAAGTTTATAGCTCGTTTCTGAACGATGAAAATAAAAACTTTATGTTTGAAAAAACGTTCAAAGTTTAAATCACGTTCTTTGTGAATAAATGATTATTTTTAAAAAAGTAATCGAAAAATAATTTTGTTCTTTATTTATTTTTAAAATGTGTATATAAAGTATTCGTTATAGTGTTATATCTTAAGCACATTTGTTTCAATATAAATTAAAAATACGAATAACTTGGCTGTACGGTGTAATACATTTATCTTTTCCTTGTGTGGACAGAATAAAATGAAAAGAAAATACCAAATTCGAATCTGCCAAATTAAAAAAAAAAAACTTCAAAAAAGGAATTTTTTATTTCAAGAATCTAGAATTAAAAATTTCATCTAAAAATCTAGAACTTGTATACAAATTTTCAGTTTAATCTAAATAGAAAAAAAAGCGTCAAAAATAAAAATAAAGAATAAGTTTAATTATTTTGTTTTTAACGAAAGCAAAGTAAAGATTTGTTTACCAACAGTGCTCAGAGTGTACCGTTATAGGTTAAGGAACTCGCGAAATTAAAGAATGTAAATAGATTTGTACATACATACATATGTGTGTACGATTGGCGATTCTGTGTGTACGCGTAGATATTTTTATTATTAGCAATCTAGTTCAGCTTGTACTTTTGAATATTTCATTAATTTTCGATTAGTTTTTGTTCCATTATGTAAAGATATCGTTAAAAATGTTTTTAGATGTAAGGCATTTTTGTATGAGAAGGAATAAATTGACTATTGTATAGTAAAATATATAATATATAGGGATAAATAGTATGTTAGTGTTAGCACTGGCTGGCATGTGCCAAAAAATAAAATTATAATCATAAAGAGAAATCCAAAATGGTGGACAAAATACGCCATATTGTATGAATTTCTTAATACTTTTTTTTAAATTATAATTTAAATTTGGTATACTATAAAAGAATAGGCTTTACAGAAAAAAATATTTCGTCATCAGCATGTGAAGTGATGAATATATAGGTACAGATACTGTTACATATCAGATTATTTACGAAATATGATACACAATTAGGCCTATATATGATTTTATTTGCATAATTTAATATATTATGATTTAAAAACTTAAATAGTGGCCTTAATAATTATTTTTATATCAAAAGCCTTGAGATTAAGATTTAAATTTATAATTCTCTTAGATATTTATATTCAATATAAGTAAATTAGATTACAAAAGATTTTAATTCCCTATTTGTTTGTTACCGCTAATAAACAATAAAAGTTAAGAGATAAAATGATTTAATTATATTTTTTTATTAATGTTGTAGTTTTATAATATCAAAAATAGCAAATCTAACATGTACAAAGTCGCAGGAATTATATTAGTATTGAAATGTCAACATGTTTTCAACTCAGATCTTTGTTTTAATGGCTGTCAAGATTTTTTTTTCGATGTACCGCATACTGGTCGTCGCTTGACGAAATGTCAGGCAACATTAAATTTAAATTTGTAGATGAATAATTATTTCCCTTGTCACTCTTTCAACAGAATATAAAAAAAAATGTCATCTTTATCACCAGTAAAATAAAATCTTTTTATCTGTAATTACAGAATTAGGCTTTATATCACAAATAAAACATTGTATAAATATTTGTTTATTTTATTTTAAAGAACTTTAAGTTATATTAATTTATAAAGTTATGTAAGAAAAATCTTTTACAAGTAATTAAGTAAACCGTTCTATCATGTGACTTGCGAATGCGTGTATGTAAGTAGATAAAATGTTTTGCCAAGTTTAATAAAATATTAAATGATTATAAATATAGAGATTTTATCACGTAAATATACTTTTCATCAATCAATCTGTGCGTCAAACCTACACAGGAAAATATGCACATAAGCTGTTATCGGATAAGCCTAAAGCAGGCGTTATCAGGGCACGGGCGGTCATTCACCGCTCATTGCATTGCACACCGAGAAGAACTTGCAAAATGCACATTTTATGTCATTTGCAGAAAAAAAAAATAATGTCAACGTCACAAAACATTTCAACTTCGCATAATTAAATCAACATAATTTACAACAAAAGTGCAATAGTTAATTAAAATTGTTTTTTATTCATTACAATTGTCTTAGTTTTCTTATTTAATATTAATAAACTGAATAATAATTTATTTATACATCCAAATTATTTTTTTTTGTTATATTTTATTAACATATATACGTTAAATAGGTACAATACAAATTAAAATACAATGCATTTAGCATTCTTTTACAAAACCAGTGTTTTAATTTAAAACTTTTCAATAAAGGCGCTGGCGAATTTCATATCAAAAGTTGAAACCACACGTAAGCTGGCAAATGCAATACTTCAATCTCTCCGATTATATTTATTTGGTTTATAATCAGCTTTTCATTGCTTTCTTTATAAGGCATGACACGCAACTTATCAGTCAACAGAAGGTAATGAATGGCGATCTGTCAGATGAAACAAAATGGCTGACAATGCTACTACATTATTCCGCGTATCATAATGAAACCCCTTTATATGATTTCAATCTGTGCCAATTTCGACTCTATAGTTAATAAATGAAGGTTTAAATTGCAATACCATTAAAATGCCTTAAAAGGTTTTGCGTGAAAGTATTTTCAAAATTGGAATATTTCGAATTTTATTCCAGTTCGTGATAGATTAGTAAAAAATTTCGGAGAATTTTTACAATTTGAATTTCAGAACGTTTCCGGTGTTTTGCTTTTTTATTAATCGAAAAGAACTTTTAAGAGTATTATCCGCATCGGATGTCGACATTTAAATTTAGAATACATTACAATTCTATACGCTGTGTGCAACAAAGTTGGCAAAACGTGTTTTGAAAAAAAAAAATAAAGTCGAATTGAAAGGTCAATCCTCTTTAACCCAGGACGGAGGTTCGCCATTAAAGAGGTGTCAAATGATCAGTTAGTGCATGCATCCTTGTTACGTTGATTAAAAAATAATTTTAAAACCTAAAAAAACGCAATTTAAATATATCACGCGTTATCCACGAGTTTTGTAACTTTCTTCATTTAATTAAAAAATTCAAGTCGATTATTGATATCATAAATGCGAATATATTAATTTGAATGTTTTGTTTTTGACTTTTTAAAATGCGACCCTTTATTGTGATAAATTGGATGAAATTTTGAGGACCAATTTGTAATACCATATAATAGAAAAAACCCCACCTAGTTAACATTAAAATATTTCTCAAAATGGCTAAAATATAAAAGATCAGAAACTACAAAATTGGTTCATTCAAAATTCTTCCCATAGACCACGGCGGGCGCCCTAACGTCACGGCCCTTGGTCGTTCCGGATGACGTCACAACGAATTTTAATTATTTTCATTCCACGTCGGTTACGTACCGTTGCATTTAGTATTTAAAGTACGTAAAACTGGCTTATTTTGTTTATATTTACATAAAACATTAATAAGTCACAAAAATAGTGATTAGTTTCATTTTTTTTCGACTCTTTAAGAAAGAGGATAAAATTAAAAAAAATTAAAAGTATAAATGATTTAATTACTTAACACATAAAATGTCTTGAGATTGGTTTTTAATTATAGGAGTAACATAGGGTTATATAGGTATTATACAATTTATGTGTAAAACAAGAATTACAGTTGTAATTTTTACTCTTGTAATTAATAAACAAAAAGAAACTGTAACCTGGTAACTGATACATAATGAGCAGTAACGAAAGCTGTGAATGTCAAAAATAGCGCACCGACAGTAAATTCTTTCAGATGTTAAGTTATGTATTATTACAAACACCTTATGTAAAAATCCTAATGAAAGTCAGAGAAGAAAACTTATAAGTGGATGTTGATAAGCAATAATGTGTCAACCCTCAAAAAGTCATATTCGGAGAAATTTATCCTGATAACGTGTCACGTATTAACCGTAATTAAAAAAATTCAAGACATCTAAACTAAATAAGTAAGGAAAAAAGTCTCTTTACTTAAAGTTTAGAATTTCAAGTGCGTTCCATATTTAGCAATTTATACTTATATTAATTACTTTACTTTTTATCAAATTGCAAAATAAAAGATAGATATATACATATACTTCTTCAAACAAACTTATCAAGAATAGGTTTGACATTTTTAGACGCCATTTTCTTAAAATGAAGTCCGTGTGGCTTGACACAGTATTGCTTATCAGCGTCCAAGTTTAATGCTCGCCTAATATAATTATATGGCAGCCACGAATAAAGTATTTTTTTTTTAAATATTTTTATTTTAGGCTGTCGGGTTTTTTGTTTTCGTTGAATAAGCCAATCTTTGGCATAAACAAACTTGAAATTTTATATCAATAGATTTTTGTAGTATAAAATGACCACGAACTGGTATTGAGGAAACAATAGAACAATACAAGGAAGCGGCCGTCTGTCCGTCTGTCTGTCTTTTTTATTAGGTTTAGGGATTATTGACCTCATTCATGAGTAAAATCGAAAATTTTAAAGTATATCTAAAACGCTACGTATTTTTGTCCTGAATTGTATCAAAAAACTAAACTATTGTTGGACGCTGATAAGCAATACTATGTCAAGCCACATGGACTTCATTTTATCAGAAAAAAAACACATAATAAACCCTTCTCAACAAATTTGTTTGAAAAAGTATACATAAACAGTAAATTAAAACAAGATTGATATAATTAAAAGTTTTATCTAATAATATTTTTTTGAAATATATGAGATTATTGTATAAATGTGGCATATGAAAGTCGAAACTTTAAATAAGAAAACTTCTTGCGTACGTATTTAGTTTAGGTGACGTGAAATTATTTTCGAAAAATGTAAAATATATGAGGCATTAGAATACACCAATGTCTCCGAATTTGACTTTATGCGGGTTGACACATAATTGCTAATCAGCGTCCAGTTAACGAGACTGAATTACACGCGACTTGGAGAGTTGCCTAGCAACGAGTTGTTGATGTCAAGAGTATGTCACTATATACTATGTATGTTATTATTACAAAAGTTGAAAAACAAAGACGTTCGACTATGAATATAATTGTTACTAATATTAGAGATGCGAAACTAACTCTGTGTGTTACGCAACCACGCGTAAACTACTGAACCAATTTAAATGAAATTTGGTACAGAGATAGCCTAGAGACTAAAAAAAGATGTAGGCTATTTTTTATTCCGAAAAAATGCACGGTCCCCGTGGGAATGCGATGTAAACGGGAGCGCGATATAAACGAATTCTACGCGGATGAAGTCGCGGGCGCAATGCTAGTTACTTATATATTGATATTGTCTGATTGTGAGTTTAGTGAAAATAATTCATAATTACAATTTGTTTAATAAAGTAAAAAAAGTAAAGTAACAGCCTGTAAATATCCCACTGCTGGGCAAAGGCCTCTTCTCCTATTTAGGAGCAGGTTTAGAGCTTAATCCACTGCGCTGCTCCACTGCGGGTTGGCGGATATACATGTGTCAAAATTTCTCCCGGCACATGCAGGTTTCCTCACGATGTTTTCCTTCACCGCCGAGCTCGAAATGAATTTAAATACAATTTCAGCACTTGATAACTCAGCGGTGCTAGCCGGGGTTTGAAACCTTAATCATCGGTTGAGATCGACGTGTTTTAACCACCAGTCCACATCGGCTCAAATTTGTTTAGTAGATCAAGTTAACTTGTAACTAAAACGTATGTACATTTAGTACGCGAATCACTTTTCCAGCTTATGTTATAACTTAAAATACAACACAAACATTGCTTATTATTCTGTACGCTCTGTGAGCGAATTCAAATGTGATTCACTGTTATCTAAATAGCTATATTACATAAGACCTTATGACTATTACACGGACCATATAAATTAAGAAAGGAAATGGTTTAGTACAACTGGATGCTGATAAGCAATAGTGTGTCAAGCCACAAGGACTACATTTTGACAAAATGGCGTCTAAAGATGTTAAACGTATTCTTAATAAATTTGTTTGAAGAAGTGTGTTTCTATCTATTCTTATCTTTTCTTTATAAAAGGGATAATGAATTAAAAGCAGATTGATATATTTAATATATTGTCCAATGAAAATTTTTTTAATATTTTAGACTATTGTATAAATTGCAAAATATGAAAGTACTTGGAAATCGAAACAATTAATAAAGAAACTTTTTTCCATACTTATTTACTTTATATGGCATGATTTTTTTTGGAATAATGTTAAATAGGTGATGCAGTATCAAAATACATCAATATCTCCGAATTTGTCTTCTTGTAGGTTGACATATTATTGCTTATCAGCATCCAACTGGCCACATGAATTAAATTATGCAAGCAAATGATTTAGTACACTTGATGCTTTTTTCGGTTTTCAAATTCGATTGAATCCGCAAAGGACAGATTTAGCCACGTTAGTCTGAATCTTCGTCATAAAGGGAATAAAATGTTCGATAAAAAACTGACAAACGTACAATATATATTACGTCACTTATTCGTAATGACCACTGACCACACCTTGACCGTCATGACTCATGTACACACGCAAGATCGAACCTGCACCTCGATGAATCATATGAGTTTTTGTTAAAAATATTTTTGTCTACATACATAAATATTGTATTTGAAAAATAGTGTTGTTTATACAAGTGTACTCGTATGTTATCTACCTATCCAACCAATAGATGCTAATAAGCAATAATGCGTCAACCCACAAAAGTCATATTCGGAGAAATTTATGTATTCTGATAACGCGTCACGTATTAACCATTATTCAAAAAAATTCAAGTCATCTAAACTAATTAAGTTCGGAAAAAAGTTTCTTAATTTAATTTTTTGGATATTAAAGTTTGCTTAATATTTTAAAATATTCTATAATAAAATATATTTAAAAAAAATATAATGAGATTAAACTTTTTATTATATAAAAATAGAAAAAAAAGATGGATATACATCTTCAAACTAATCGGTAAGAACACGTTTAACATCTTTATACGCCATTTTCTCAAAATGAAGTCCGTGTGGCTTAACACAGTACTGCTTATCAGCGTCGAAATAAAAAAAAAAGTACAAATATATGAAAGGTACATTATTCTAGATATATATATTCTTGATATTTTATGTATTATTTTGAAACAAAATATATAAGGTAGTGAAATATGAAAATTATCAAACATTTACTGTCATACTACAAAAGACGCATTAAAACCATGTTGAACGCGTGTCTAGCTAAACAGTGTTTAAAAATTAAACATTGCTTAAAATACTATATAAATTGTTTAACAGCGAATAAACTCATAGAAAAACTTATTGATAAAATGTTATGCGTTACATTTGACAGCAAAAATAGGTTCTAAACATGTATTAAACTCACTTAAACGTATGTTAATCTATATCTAAAGCATGTTTAATTAAAACTGTCCTTAGACGCGGATTTGTAGTATGGATTTTTTAAACACGCGTTTAACGTCTGTTTAAATCTTTTGTTGTAAGGCAGTTAATATTCAATTTATCGTGCAATAGATTAAAAATATGATTTAATAAAAAAAAAAACATAATCAACATGTACTAATAATGTTCTATTTCAGCAAGGTGATCGGTGTCAAGTGGCCCCGCCTTTATTTGCATCCATCGGAATGCAACCCACAATCCTTATCTATCAAATATTAGTTTAGCCCCACGACCAATGAGTATACTATTGGCAGTAAGGGCGACTATAATTTTAAATTTTAATTTGGACTATTCTAATTATTTATTTTAATAATATTTGTACGAATGAAATGCAAAGTTAGGTAAATCGTTATAATATTTTGTACTGCGAATTAACTGTGTCAGTAACGTGTTACATGTATATAACTAAAACGATTTAAATTAAGTTTTATTCGAAACTCAGTGAAAGGATTTTAAATTAAAAATAGGGTATAATGATAATAAAATCGTAACTTAAAAATGATTTTTTTTTTTCAATTCTTTTTGTAGTAAACTTATCATATAAAAAGTAGTTAGAATACTATTTAAATACGTTATTCTAAGATTAAGATTTTATTTAATTAAATAGTATTTTTTTCAACCTCTAACAAAAGTGTACGTAATTGTGACGTTTACACTTTTAACAGCCATTTTGGATTTACCAAAAAATGTTACGACAAGTTAATAAAAATGAACCGGGTGTGTTGTTAAAGGGCAAAATTGTTTTTAATAAATAAACATTATGGTTACTTTAGTACCCCGTCGTCTTGTTGTCTAGATTTTATCGGAATGTAGGTTATAAATGTAAAGATAAGTATAGCTGTCCTAATTTTGATATACTGAACAAATATTTTCATGTTGTAAAAATATTTTGTACATTATTATGATCGATTTTTTTAATCTCGTTTTATTTACATTTACTTGATAGTAGGTAGATAGGCAAAGGTAAAAAAATTGTACACCCTAAAATAAAAGTAGAAGCATAAATTTCATAAAACTCGAAACTGTTCTTATTTGTTTTTATCTACATAGCAAATACATTTCTGAATGCTGTAAAATTATTTTGCACAATAATATGATCAAAATATTTTTTTTATTAACTTCACGGCTAAGTCAGGCAAAAGTAAAAACTTATACAGTCTAAAATAAAAAACATATAATGTTAATATGAATATTTTTGGAATGAAGTTTACATGATTGATATATTTTATCTCGTTTTTTTGCTAAGCCAAGCTTAGGTTAAAAATTATACAGCTTAAAATGAAAATAAAATGCTAATTTTGATTCGTGAAATATATTATGGTATTTCTGTACCTCTAATGGTATTATTTTTAATACCTTAAATAAAACTCGCTGTAATTTAGTGACGTCAATAAAACAGCCCGTCGTAATTAGCTCTGTTTATTGAAATTGTAACATTCGGTCACTGAACTCTTAAAAATTAAGTCTCTTATAAGTTCAGTCTTAAAATAGCTGTAATAAAATCACATTTTATTGCAATCCCTTTTATTCGAGTATTATATTGAAAGCGAATTTTAAAAAGAGATTAAACATTTTTATATATGACAATTGCAAAAATAACTCTATTGTCTTTGGAACGTTTTTATGGTGTTAATTTCAAACTTTAACGATAATTAAAAAAAATAAACAATTCACTTTAAATTAAAGAATTCAAATTAAAATGTAATTACATATATTTGAGTGATTATCAGTTAATTCGATTTAAAAACGAAACTACATAATTGATTTTGAAAAAAAAATTTCAAAATTAATCTGATATAAAAGAAAAATGTTTTACCGGTTAAGAAATGACGTAATTATGAAGTAACAAATATAAAAAATACAGTATTACAAAAAAAAAATTTAAAATATCCTGCTTTTTTTAAGTCTGTTGAAAACAATAAATAAAAATTTTAATCAAACATATCCACGGTAACTTTTTCACACGATATTTCACTGGTCGCAGTCACGTAGTAAATTGCTTTCGACGATATGATCTCGTTACTACTGAAGATCGAAGTCAAATTGAACGTTGAAATATAATAAACAACATATTCCATTGCGTATAGTAATAAATACGATCTAATATTATAAAATATAGTGTCTATTTGTATGTTCGTATCTTATGTGCCATAGTATTTATTCGATTGAGATAAACCTAAGTTGACTTATTGTTTTTCACTTAAAGTAAAGTAAAGTAACAGCCTGTTAATATCCCATTGCTGGGCAAAGGCCTCCTCTTCTACTAAGGAGAAAGTTTAGAGCTTAATATACCACGCTGCTCCAGTGCAGGTTGGCGGATATACATGTGTCAGAATTTCTCCTGGCACTTGCAAGTTTCCTCACGATGTTTTCCTTCATCGCCGAGCTCGAGATGAATTAAAACAAAAATTTAGCACTTGAAACTTCAGTGGTGGTAGCCGGGGTTTGAACCCGCGATCATCGGTTGAGATCGACGTGTTCTAACCACTAGGCTATCTCAGCTCACAGGCCATCTCGGCTCACCGTTTTTCAAATATATAGTACAATTAACTTCCAATAGGTAATGGTGAATCCGCCAATCTGAAGTGGAGCAGCGTGGTGTATTAAGCTCTAAATCTTCTCCTTAATGAGAGAGAAGGTCTTTGTCCAGCAGTGGGACTTTTACAGGCTACTAAGTAAATTGTGAGGAAAATAACTTTAAGATGGTCATAAAGTATAATAAAACCTTCATTAACGAGAGTAAAGCCGCAAGAAAAAGAGATACATTTTAATTTATACTCTGTTTATTTACCAAAATCATTGCAAAACTTTACGAAACGGGTTCAATGAACGAATGAAAAATAGTATACCAACTAAAAATATAGATACATATAATTACATTCTAAAATTTAAAAATATTTATGATGCCAATTATCCGTATACGGTAGCAATGCTATTATGTTTAATAGCATTTTAATATTATATTATAATCTTATAATTTAATAGCGAAATTGAGGCAGTTGTTCTGGTAATGGAAGCTATAAAAGTCTGGATTTATTATAATTAAACTATGGCAGAATGGACAAATTTTATAGTATGTGCTTATTATTATTATTAGTCAAAAAAATTCAATTCAAAATCAAATCTTAGTCTTTACATAGGATGAAATTTTCTTACTGTTTTAAAGCCCGTAGTTTAAACTGCAGACATAACAAACATGTCATTTAGAACACCTAAATAAAAAGCTAATTCTGCATAAATTAATTTCAAAACTTAAAGACCTAACAAAAAAATTTGCTATAAATATTCAAGTGCTAAGTTATCTATAAGCTATAACTTGGTACAGCTTAAGTTAGACCTAAGATACAAGCGGGCATGCCGCATTCGTCTCGCTCCGTCCAACGACCTCGATGCGCGCTCTCAAATCACTTGTAAATAGTCTATTATATAACATTATTTACGCTGCAATGGAACTAGGAAACGAGCACGATGATATTTAAAATATTCTTTCGTGTTTGGTGAGAGAAATAAAAGAGAATAGATTATTTGGACGTAAATTATTGTGATTTAAGTTTGGAATCAGGAGAAATATTTAAAATTGTTATTTTTTTTAATATTAATTTAGGAATTATGTAAAGTTGTTTTCTTTAATATTATAGATATTTTATTTATTATATTAACAAATAAATCTTAGTTCATTAAAATGTTTCTTTCACAATGATATCACGGCTTGTTTATCAACAACTAATAACTTAAATGCATAATGAAACCATAAAAGTTGGAAATGAATAAGGATTTCAAAATTATATCTCGTTTATAATCAAATAAGCCATATATTTTGAGAACTAAAATATTTTTAATTTAAACTTCTATTTTCTAAAATACGAATAATATAATAACTTGTTTGCTAATTACTCTTTCAAACAAGTCTAAGGCGAGAATTATATTTGTAAGTTTTATTCTCGAGAGCGTTATAAAACGATTCTGTTACACAGTAACAGATACGTCGTAAGTAGTTACGAAAGCTGACCGTGAATTGTTTAGGTGTAAAGCAATGAGATACATGATATGTAAATCTTTATGAAAGCCTGAGAGTAAAACTTATAAGTGTAATTCTCGCCTAATAGCAATGAACGTAAAATCTCCTACGCGAGGTCATTACCCCGCCATAACACCAGGAATCTGTTCTATCATTAAACTCAAATAATGATACCCTTATGATCTATGGGACTTTTTGTCGCTCAACACTCAACAAATATTAAAATGCGGTCCAGTAACTAGAAAGTTGTCCGTAATCGAAGTAATTAAAGCGTTGAACGATAAAAAAAATTGTTTAGCAGATGTAAGAGATGTTGGGGAATTAGAAGGTGGAGCAAAAAACGTAATGGTGTCGACTAAAATGACGTAACGGAGCGATGACCCTTAGCCATGAGACGGATTTCGACGGTCATGGCTCGAATATCAAATACACAAATGTATTTAAATAAACCTATAGAAATTAAGGAAGAGCTACTTCCTTCCTGCCAAAGTTAAATGGATACCATTTCTTTTATCGATTTTCTAATATAGTATTTTTAGATTGCCGTAATGGATATAATCTCCATTACGTCTAGGTCTTTTTGAAGAGATTTCTTGTGTCCTATGTATGAGTTTTTCAAGTAAATTATTGTGTATTTTATTCGATACATAAATAAATAGCTACAACAAATAAATAATTTAGATTTCTGACCAGACAATGTAAACTAGTTTGATTAAAAAGTTGAAAATAGTTTCGATAATCTTGCTTACTAATGAATGCAAGAGACGTTGCCACTTATACCCATTAAAATAGTCGTAAATTTTGATTTGCTTCCAAATATACATATTACATTATACTTTTTGAATATATTGTATTGTTGATATAATCCGAACAGCGAAGAAAGCGATCATGAACATAAAGTTAAAAGATTATTATCATTATTTACGCAAAGTTTACTCAGTTCACTTGCACTTGCGCAAACAGCAGGTAACTGAGTCCTTAGATTTATTTAAATGCTAGCCACAGATGCATATCTGTCTGAGATCATTGAACCTGACGCTTGATATCCGTATTATGTGCTAGATTTAGATTGAGTCTGAGGTAATTCGTATACTAGATGTAGAATCGAGATTTGATGTTTTGTTTTTTAAACATATCATAGCTAATGGAATGGATAAAACTAGTCCATCCAAATATAATGTGTTTTTAATTTTTATTCGATTATAATGGTAGTCAAAAGCGTTATGTATTAAAGCCAATGGGCCTATTGAATAAATTAAGACGTTGATGCGTTTTATTATATAAATATTCGTTAGAATTATGGTAATTTCAATACTAATAACATTATCTTAAATTCGATATTTTAACACAAAATTTTAATATAAAATATTCGGTCATAAAAAACGTGTAGTGTAGGTGTAGTCATTTGTTCCATGTTTAATAAAAATACCATGTTCCAAAGCCAGCACATTCTGTTTTTCTCATTCAGCTAAGCGTAAAGTTTCGTTTCTTTACGGTTAGCTGGCTGGGGGAGTCGAACCTTTGACCCTGACAATTTGTTCAATTACTTTTTAAATAACTACATTTTCCCAAATAACTCCAACAATATTGATAAGATGAGTAACGCTATTGATAAAGCATTTTTATCTGTGGTTAAGTAATTAGCTAAAAATACGACTACAGTCTCCTGATCATCTCGGTTGATTGTTATACAATCGATAATGATATATTAAATCAAACAAGTTACAACAGGCATGCTTAACCTAATATGACCTCATAAACTGACAATAGGCCGATCAGCTCCGAGATATACGAATACGCCTATATGAATACTAATGAAGCCAAGTCAACCGCGGGAACTTAATGTCCATCTGCGTTTATTTTATCCGGGTATTTACTATTTGCGTTTTATGTTATCTGTATTATATGTGAAAATGTATTGTTATGAAAATAAGTCTAGGAAAGTGACCAAAAATGTATTGGAAGAATGATACATTATTAAATGAAATAAATATATAAAAATAAAAAAGTAAGATTTAGCTCAGTTGAAAAAATAGCTTTGCTAAGGCAACGCGTGTCATAATAACCAAGTACTGAATCTGAAAATAATATGTATATTTTAGCGTCGGTACTGACCTGTCATTTGCAATTGTCTTCTAGACGCCGGTGTGCGAGGGGTCCTCGGAGTCCTTGCTGCGCGAGGAGTCTTCGGAGTTCTAGGAGTCCTCGACGGAGTTCTAGGCGAACTTCCTGCACTGCGTCTCGAAGGCGATCCTAGCATCCGCAGATCTGTATTTTCAACACACGCTAACGCCTCAGCCCCCGTCCTAGGACTACCATTTTCCTTATCCTCCTCACAAAACTTAACTGGCGAGTCCAATTTGCTGTCCTTATAAGCGCATTCTGTTTCAACATCAAAGTTGAATCTCCTGATGAAACGCTTCCTATCCCTCGCATACTGTTCCGCCATGAGACGCCTCGTCTCATCCCTATCCGGAGCCCCGAATAAACACTTGCAGCTCCCGCGTCTCCTCCTAGGAGTATTCACAGTTCTCAGTGCCATACTTGAAGACATCTCGAACCTCCGTTGCTTGGGTGTACGTCCGCCAGCCGCCATAGTACCGCGTCAGGTGAGCACCGACTGGTTCACAGAAACATCTGACTAATAATCTCCCGAGAGAAAACAGCTGTCAGGTAGCGAGAGAGGGACGGAGCGCGGCGTGCGAGCGGGGGCGGCGAGTGCACCTGGCCAGCGAAATCGCGCCAATTCTAACCTAAAACGCGGTGGCGTGCGCACGCGCTTGCCGACTTCGTACGACTGACGCTTCGTTTCCCGCGCATCGCCGCGTGCGCCGATTTTGGCAGCCACTTGGCGCGCAAACCCTCGAATCGACAATAGTCCCAAGGACGCTTTTTATACGTCTCGGGATACAGGTGTACTTCTTAAGAGGGGCGAAAATTAAATTTTGTGTATCAATGACGTTGTAGGATCCTTGAGTAAATGATTTACAAATTGTCATCTCGCAGTGACGTCGTTATCGTTTTAGCGATAACTTAAAACATTAGGTATTAGTTGTTGCGTAACATTGAAATTAATGTATCGGTCATTGTTCGGAAATTATTTCAAGTTCAAATTTTAATTCAATAATAAATTTAACTTTGTAGTTTTATTCATTCAATTATTTCTATATGATTTTATTTCGATATGTCTTAATTAAAGAATCCGTGAGGAATTTTCTTTGTGATCCAGGAATTGACACAAAGGTTAATTAAATCAATATTTGTTAGTATTATTAAAGAAAACTTTTAATACATAATTACAAAATAAAAAATTCTAATTTTCATCAAAATTCATCTTTTTAATTTAGCAACTTTTTAGCAATTAAACTGATTCTACTCATTCGGATGGGTCAGTAGCGAGAAATTTCAAACTATGAAACTTAGAGAAATTTGTTAAAAGGAACCAAGTCAAAAAAAATTGCATTCAAAGATTTACAAAAAACTACACGGTTTGGGAATCGAACTTGGTAATTTATGGAAAAAATACAATGTTTATCTTTACATTTAGCCCTTACCCATTCATAAATATAAGACGTAAAGTAAAGTTTCTGTGAATCTGTGAATATATTTTTTTAAGTTTTTCTTAATTGCATAATCGGTGACATTGTTACTTTCAACGACTTTTGTAGTTTCAGATTTCTCGCTACTGAATGATTCACTCTGTATAGTGATGATGAATTTTATAGAGAAGTCAATTGTATGTAATTGATTTAGACAATCTCGTAATTAATATTTCAATTCATTTTAAAAGCTCTTTCGAATCAACAATTTACAAGTTTGTCATGTTAGTTTCACGTTAAGTTACCAATTGCTTTAGTCATTTTTTTGTCTTTTTAGACTTGAACTTGACTTAAATCTACCTTTAAATACCTTCAGACGAGCAATTCTTGTATGTAGTCTGAATCTCGGAGACGGCCCCAACGATTTTCATGAATTTTAATATGGAGGTGGTTTCGGGGGTGATAAATCGATCTAGCTAGGTTTCATTATTATAAAACGTCGTTTTGTCCGTGTTTTCAGGCAATGAAAAACTGCTACTATTTTTTATTTACCACATAAATCTAAATATAACTTCTAAAAACCCAAATTACCAAAAAAGAATCCAAACAAAGCTCGGTGATCCAGGTACTGAATCAAATAACCCTTAAACTTTTATTGTTCATTAGAAGGTTTTTTATCAGTTAAAACTTAAACAGACTATTGAAAAAAAGTTATTTAAAAATATCTTCCCTTTTCCGAATTAACGACAATAATTTATTTAAAAAATCTAAATTTAAAGTTAATAATTACAA
The DNA here is from genome assembly GCA_037950945.1 of Hypolimnas misippus. NCBI lineage: Eukaryota > Metazoa > Arthropoda > Insecta > Lepidoptera > Nymphalidae > Hypolimnas > Hypolimnas misippus. The sequence goes on from JBBEEQ010000014.1 coordinate 8,769,308, forward strand.
TTTATTCGCAATATAAAAACCTTGAAATGCATAAAATACCTGTTTATGAAATAAAACTGCGATAGATGAGGATTAAATCACGTTTTTTACGATTAAAACAATTTAATGACAGCAATACATTTAATTGCATTCCGATCACGTAATAAAATAAAAATCTCATACATATACATATTTATATATTAATATCATAAATGTGAAAGTAGCTCTATCTGTTCGTTTGTTACATTTTTACTTCTATATCCCTGAATCAATATTGATGATTTTTTTGCATAGATATAGATTAAACCTTAGAGAAGGGAGTGGCTTTTTAAAACAATTATTCTATGCAGACAAATCCTCGGATGCTAACCAGTAAGATATAATGTTGAATTTATTTATTTAAACGCACTTATCGATGCGAAAAAATATTTTCGCGTTGAATAATTGATGCGTTTATTAAGAAAGGTTACAGGTTTGTATTACGTCACGCAGGCTATATTACATTACTCTATAACTTATAGCAGGTAAGCAGTAACCATAAACATCACGGAACGGTCAACCCAAATTCTACACGTGAAAACGGCGGAACCCAGCTAGTTTCGTATATTTAAAAATTTCAAACCATCAATAAATTCATGGCGATAAAATTTTTAACGTATGTTATTTAATATTTTTTCGATGCATTATTTTAATTCGTAACCGGATTCTGTTCGAGTTTAAACTTGCATTTGATCTTGTATATGTAAAATTGTTGTTTACGTTCCATCATTTTGTCTGGCTCTGACATCATCTATACATCTTATTGGAAAAGAAAATAAAAACACCTCTACAAAATCTAAACTTTATATTATAACGAAGACATCGTTTCTTTGTTTAGTTGGTTGAACGAGCTCATGTTAAAAACTACTGGGTCGAAATGAAGAACTATTTTTGTGATGAAATAGTCCATTTATCGAGAGCCTATAACCTTAGGCTATATAACATCACGTTATGCTAAAAATGTTGCAAAAACGGGATGATTCCTTTTGAGAGCTTCCATTGCGTGCGTAAACGGTCAAAATATGGAATATAATTTACTAGGCTTTTTCCTAGAACGGCGAAACCGCAGGGTATAATTGAAATTTAAATAAAGGAAATTAGTTTAATATAATCTATTTTTCTTTACTTGTGTAAAGTATGTCTTATTTGGTAACATAATACGGAACGATAATCATAAATTTTAGAATATTATTTATCATTATATAATTTTTTTTTTTTTTCAAAAAATTAAACCGACTTCAAAAGCGAACTTAAGAGATACAAATAAACTAAAAGGCATAAAATAAATGTTTTCTACAACATTATGAAGTCGGTGCCTAGTAAAACATTCGAAGTCGGCGTCAAGTAAGACCTTTTTCGTGTTCTAACTTTTATGTGTGGTTAGAAAATACGCCATATTTGTCAATAATTTTGGACAAGTTAAGAGTGTTGTAAGCTATTATGGTTTTAGTCCTAAGGGAGTGCCAATATATATGTAAAATTGCGCAAAATCGAAAGTTTTCCAAATTTAAAATATCTAAAAAGTTGAAAAAAGAAAAAGTTTTTATGTAACAGTATTTATGGGGTAGGTAGTTACGAAATCTGTGTTTGTCAAGAATAAGACACTAACAAGTAACAGTTAATTCTCACCGAGCAATCTACATCGTGTTTTCTCCACTCCACGTGACATTGGCGAAATAATATGTGCACAATTGGTACAACTAAAGGCTACAAAACAAAATAAAGAAAAAGACGGTTACTAATTCTTTTAAGTGTAAAGCAATGACAAAACTAAAAGTTATTAACCAAAGACTTATGATGTACTCTGTAAATGTTGAATGTTTGTTGAGTCTTGCGTTTAGTCCTTTTTGTTCATTTATATGTAAATATATTAATAGAAATGAAATTAAACTGTAAATAGTGTCAATGTAAATTAAATATATTTTACTAACATTGTATATATCTACTAAGATTGTATATGTTTGTGTTGTTATAGGTAATGGATTAACAAAGAATTTCCTACTATTTTACCTGTTTTCAAAATTTATGACTTTGTACAACCTCCTCCTTCTCCTCCTCCAGTGTTTACTCCATCCGACGTGACATTGGCGAAATAATCCGTGCTCATATAGCACGACTAAAGGCCATTAAACCTAAAAATTGAATTGAACTGAAGACCAAGTGACAGTTAATTCATTGGATTGAAAGCAATGAGAAACAACTTGAGCATGTAAATGTTTATAAAGGTCTTTTTTTTACCAAAGAATTGAATTGAAAATTGAAGTCTTTTTTTTTTCTTGTTTACGCGGGGAAAATCTTCGAAAAGATACCCGATTCCTGGGGTAGGGAGATTGGGTTATGTGGCGATTTATACCCACTAAAACCCATGCGATGACCTTCCTCAGCACGTAAATGGAAATCAATCGGGATCGCTTCCGCATGCGCATCCGATGCCCCTCCCGTGCGACGCTCCGCTCGTGGCTGGCGGTGCTCGTGTCAAGAATTTATGAAAGTCTAAGGGCAAAACTTATAAATGTAATTCTCTCTTTACACAATTTAGCCTCAGTTTCTAGCACAAGTCAGTTTAAAATATAAACAGCAATCATCATTAACGCAAAGTGCTTCGAGAACCTTCAATTATCTCGCGCGTAGAAATTAGCATCATAGTAAACACACGTTGCTTTGTTATGTAATTTATCTTTGAATTATTTTAATGAGATCTTGTAAGTTGTTGAAGTTAGTTACAGGAATTTAGGAAAAAATATGTTTATATCAATTGATTATGTATTAAAAGTATATTGGTATAATAAAAAGTTTATCCAATAATAAGTTTTTCAAATATATACTATTGCATAATAAAAAAAATATCAAAATCAAAATATGCTTTTTTCAAGTAGGCTTTTACAAGCACTTTTGAATCGTCAATACAAAAACAAAAGAAAACTAAACACTAATTAATTAATTAATATACCACCGGTTCGGAATGCAGATTCTACCGAGAAGAACCGGCAAGAAACTCGATAGTTACTCTTTTTAAAAGTTTTACGATGGGTACATACATTTATGAGTTACAAATATATTAAATACCCTGTGTGAATCCAGCTTATACTAAATCCAAGCATGCTTATCATCTATATAATCTTGAACAGAATAATATGTTTTAGCTACTAAAGATTTTTTAATATGTACTTTAAATTTCTTTTTTGTAAACTGTAACACTTTCTGCGGAATTTTATTATAAAAACGAATACCTTGCCCCAAGAAGGTAACATTGACTTTGCGGAGTCAAAACTTCGGCGTTATAAGTTTATCTTTTCTTCTCGTGTTAATACAATGCCTGTTACTGTTTTTATCAAAATAATCAATGTTGTTGTGAATATACATAATATTGTTGTAAATGTACTGCGATGCAACCGTAAGTATACCAACTTTATTAAAAACATCTCGAAGGGAATCTCGAGCTCCTAGATTATAAATACCACGAACAGCTCTCTTTTGCAAAATGAATACAGTATTAATATCTGTAGCGTTACCCCATAACATCAATCCATAAGACATGAGGCTATGTAAATAACCAAAATATACCAATCGAGCTGTATCAACGTCGGTTAGTTGACGACGTTGAGTTTAGTTGTAATATGGAACGCATTTCAATATTTAAAACTTTTGTCAGTACTTTTTTTTGTTTAGATGACTTGGAAATTTTTTGATGCACTATCAGAATACATCAATATCTCCGAATTCGATTTTTATTGGGTTGATACGTTATTGCTCATCTGCATCCATTTATGGCTTCTGTTTCACTCTTATGAGTTGTTGTTTTTGTCCACTAACGCAAAAAGAGAAGTGTGCGTGTCTACGGGTGAACAGTTCTAGATGCGAATTTATTTGAAACAGTGTGTACTAGTGACGGTTCATAGACATGTTATACCAAAATCGATATAGCCTTAATGAAAAGATTTTTGAGGGATTTTTTTTTATTTTAGTCAATTACATGACCTACAACAATTTATATTATCTATAATAAAAAGAGAGAGAGTAAATTTTGTATGTGTGAAGTAAACATCGGTAACGCTGAACGTAACCTTTAACGGATTTGCCATCATTTGAAAGGCACATTATTCAACGTAATACGCGTGTAACGTAATGTTTAATAATCTACATTAACGAGAGTGAAACCGAGAATAAAAGCTAGTTCACAATAAACTGGCTACTTTAATTAATGCAAAATTATTTTTCTAAATTGGGCTGGTAATTTTTAGAGGTGACGGGCTAAAATTAAAAAAAAAAACTACTTTTGTAGTATTTTAACTTTCTAGTAATTTATATTATAAATTAAAATACTATTAACAACCTACGATGTTACTCCTAAAAAATAACGCACATAAGTAATTGTGTGCCAAACGTTAAAAATTTAATTTTAGAAAAATTTAATTTAAAAATATAACTGACATTATTTAAAAAAAGAACGTTTTAACAGTAAAAAACAGCAGTCTCTAATTGCTTAGACAAAGCTGACGTAATGTGCTACCCGCTGTAAGCTCACCGATGTACAATCACGCACAACATCTTAAAAACTAAAAAAAAAATATTTTTCAAGTTATTCGTGGCATGTGTAATTATATTGTACATTGTAGTTATATTAGCATTTTATTTTAAATATGTTTGAGCTAAATGAAATTATATAAATAGGTCTTTGGTGTTTTGTTGAAGAATTTACTCATATCTCGGTGCAATGAGACACCACGGGATTCGTGTAGTTTTTATTTTTGTATATTATAAGTAGAAATAAAATATTTTATTCTGTTTAACTAAATAGAAATACCAATATTATTTTAACAATAAAAAATTTTAAACGCATTTTTTGACTTACCGACGCGAATGTATATAGAGATTCTGTGAAATAGAAATATCGCTTCCATTAATTAAGTATTAGAACGAAATAAGGAAAACTAGATAATCTGTTTTTAATTTCGAATTTTGAATAATTTGTTATCAAAATATCTATATAATAGTTTGGCCTCCTGATTCGTGATCGTGGCGTTGACGCTATTGCGCTCCTAATAGCGTGATGTTATATAGCCTATAATCTTCCTTGATTCATGACCAATTGAACAATTACTTCTTAAAATTAACGCCTTTAAACAAATTATTCATGTTTATGTATGTTGTTAAAAGTAGTCCATGTATTATTCAAAACTTTCTATACCTACTATAATAAATTTGTTATACATGACTAATTCTATTAATTGGTTAATGACTTTTATTTCTACCAATTATATTAAAATCAAAATATACTTTATTCAAGTAGGGTCTCACGAGCGCTTTTGAATCGTCAATACATAAAAAAAAAATTACGTCAATAATGAAGGCTACCACCGGTTCGGAATGTAGATTCTACCGAGAAGAACTGGCAATAAACTCGATAGTTAGATAGATATATAGTATACATATTATTTTGCCAGTGCCACGTAGAATGGATAATGTATGATTTAATAGCCTGTAACTAAAAGAAATTTAATAATTTATAAAATTAAAATATATTTATTTATTAAAAATTCTAAACTTACTGACGCGAATGTTAATAGCGATTCTGTGAAATAGAAATATCGATTCCAATTATTTTTTCATTTTTTTTTCTTTCTCATTACTTTAATTATTATATTTTTTATTCTGTAAACTTTGTCTTTAATTGTTTTTATATCATGTTGTAGATACCTATAATTAGAGGTTCAATTAATTTTCTTTATATCGTATTAAGATACTTTGGCTTTTGTTATTGTTACCTCTGTGGGTATTTTTAAATAAATAAATAATAGATATTTTATGTACATAATATATGCCGTTAAATATCCATTTCCAATTCTGACAAGCTCGTCAATAGTTCCAAGATATTCTCGGCTGACATCTCAGTGGCAAGCACTCAGCCTAGGCGCCAAAATCCATGGGCTTATAACATTTCTATATCTAATCGATATCCAAGCTCAACCTAATAAATAAAATTGAAGTATCTTTTCGTAATTTCAAATTACAGCTTTTCACTAAATGCTTATGAAAGTATATAAGGTAGTTACATAAAAAATAATAAAAAAATATTTGTCTGTTTGTTTGTTGCGGCTAATAATTTAAACGGTTATACCTTTCTGACGGAACTTTCACTCGCAGATAGGTTTTCTTATAATACGTAGGCAACTTTTTTAGACATTTTTTTTTGTAATTTTTCGTAGACGAAGCCACGGGCACCAGCTAGTAATAATAAATGAATATACACAGATACAAATATAGACTATAAAAGTAAAGATTATACGCATCAAGAGATTCTCAGGACGTCAAAAAATTTGTGTGGTCTTTAAAAGGTTAAAAAACGGGAATACTTAGCGTATCTGCTTAAGTTCCCATCGCTCAGCGGTGAGCTCACGGCGAGATATTCCGGAATCCGGATGTTTCAGAAAGTATCGCTACCTTAAATATTCACGACGTAAATGTTTCGCGTTACTTCATTTCTTTTCGTAACTGTTTTAACCCGTGTGTTTTTTTGTAGGTTTCGTAACAATAGTCTGTAATTTTATATGTAGTATTATTATATCGTTATTGTCTGTTTGTACGAATATAACGCATAAACTACTTGATTGATTTTAATAAAAGTTTTATTATTAAGGGCATATCATTTTATTTTATTGACTTGAAGTGACTTACTTGTTATTAAAGAAAGTTAAAATACATCCCAAATTGAAGTCTAATCTTTACCTTTGAAATACAATTATAATCATCAAAACGGTTCAGTAGTTTTTGTATATTGCTCTAACAATATCTATTAGTTTTATAATATTATTACTTGAGCTAAAAATGTCCCTTAAAAATATAAGAAAAGAAAAAAAAACAAGATATTATTCCCAAGTCGCATTAATATTTCAAAAAGTTCCCAAGACAGTTAAGTACGTGTCAGTCGCTTTAAGCTAGGTTCTCAGCACGAAAAACGCATCTATATGCGTTGATCCGAGAAATTCATTGAATACAATATGTTAATTTGTAGTTACTGTATTCTTAAAAGTATTCCTGGGAAGTGTTGTGGTAACTTTGGTTTAAGACGCAATGTAATACTTTAACTTGATACAATTCTTAATAGATTACAAATATATTAGGTATATATTTATTGGTTATTCATATCAAAATTTGAAAAATTCATTTAGGTACCTTTAATTATATGTTGGTTTCTTCATACATTTGTATTTAAAATATTTATTTCTAACTGGTAATTTAATGTACGAATTAAGGAAATGAGTAATAAATCCAATTTTGTATCAATCTTTATATTGTCTTCGCTCATTTACTTTTTTATAGGGAATTTTTTGTTAACAAATTTTTTGTGTTAACAAATTTTATAATTTTTTTATGTACGATTTTTCAAAAAATTTCTTTCTTACCAAAAATTATCCTTACAATTGTGTAGAAAGCAAAAAAGTATCGACGTAACTGCAGTCGTTCTGCAGTGATGCGTTTACAAACATTAACAATTTTTTTTATTAAAAAAAATATTTTTTACATAATATTTTTCTCTGCGATTATACTAAAGGTACACAGAAAACGTATATGAGTGTGTTTGTTCAAATAATGACTTAAGTCCACGTCAGCCAGACACAAAACAAAACTAGACCAAATGATTTACGTCTAAACACATATTCCCACATATCTATGTAACTCTGACAAACAAATTGAAAAGGATGTTTATAGAGCACATTAAATAATCGGCTGAGGTTTTTAGGCTACTTGTATTAGAAAAAAAATAACATAGACACTGGTTATTTAGTATACCATTTTTAAAAACATTGTGTTTTAAATGAAAGGCATTTTCATTTTCCTTAATATAATAAAGGTGAGAGTTTGTATGTACAGAACAGATTTTGATAAAACTTTTCAGTACGATAGCTTATACACCAGCTTATAAGCTTTAATTTCGATACCTCCCACGTAAGTTGTTGTAACCCCAAAATTACAATTTTACAGTAGAGCACTTTTAATCCGTTTTAGTTTGAAAGTTACAACAAAATACGCCTTTTTTCAGGCGTATTTTGTTGTAACTTTCCTTGAAAAAAAAAAGATTTTTGGTATTTTTTCACTTTGAATGCATTAAGCAATGCAAATTCGTGTAGTATTCAGTAAAAACGTTAACGGCAATTTTGTGGCTTACAATAACATACGTGGGAGGTATCGATTTAGTAAAGGGACGTAATTATAATAATTCTGAAAGAAACAATTAAAATCTCGGTAGATAATGCAATAATTCACCTAGATTACCAATATAGTTCTTACATATTAAATATTATGAAGAAATTATTTATTTCTTAAAGTTTGGACAGTTAAAAAATATGTCTGGCATGTACGAAGTTTAACACGAGTAGAACGGTAGATCGCAGCTAGTTACGTAAATTTAAGGGAAGTCAATCTAACAATTTATTGAATACCATAATAATTATATAATTATTATAATATGATAAAGATAGCGTTGTAATAATACGTAAATCTAAATCCACGCTTCCGTAATCTCTTTTATGTTTATTATTTTACATGCTTTACAATCAAAAGTTATGTAATATGATTTAGCAGGGATATTTTATCTTTATATTAACACGTGAAACAAAAACTTTCTAACCCTTTTTAAGAAACTTGCGCGTGCCTCCGCAGTATGAAATTTCGCAGACTTATGTATAAATTATATAGAGAAGGAGTGCAGAATGCTAATACCTTTTTTAAACACATATATACTCTTGTGTGTTGTTGAAGTGTGTGGAGAAATTGAGAATTGATTACAATCTGTGATCAATCTTAAAATTGGTTAATCTGTTGTAATTTAGTAAATATAGATATGTTATTAATGATGAATTTTGGCACTCAAAATATCTTCCGCTTTTGGAAGACCCGGTAAAGTTCAGTTGTGAAATAGGAAATAAACACCAATTTTTAACTTCAAGTAGTATGGACATAACTTATTTATGAATGAATTAATCCACTGCTATTATAAAACTAGACATAGATTATAAGCCCATGGATTTTATTATCCAGAATGGCGACTACTTTAGACGACGCTCCCTAGCAACCAGATAGCGACTGAGTATGGCAGGCAAAAGAATCTTTGGAACAACAAGTCGATTTAGGAGCTTGTTAACGTTGAAAATTGATATAGATTTTTTAACAAAATTGGATGATGATCAGAAACATTGTGTCAACCCACAAAAAGTCAAATTTAGAGATATTGATGTTTTCTGGTAATGAATTACGAATTTAACATTATTCAAAAAATTTTAAGGTCTACATAAGTACGGCAAAAAGTTTTTTAATCCAATGTTTAGTAAATTGAAGCGCATTCCATATTTTGGATTATTATATAATCTCATATATTTCAAAATCTTATTATTAGATAAAACCTCTTTTTTTGCCAATCTGCTTTAAATTCATTAAACATCAAAATAGAAAAGAAAAGTGGGATATATATTTTTTCAAACAGATTAATTAAGAATAATGTTGACATATTTAGACGCCATTTTCTCAAAACGAAGTCCTTGTGCACAGTATGAGCCTCCAATTATAAAACAACATTGGATTAAACATAGAAACTATTATCAAAATTAATTTTTTTTTAGTAATTGTAATTATATTATTAACACTGTAAAAAGAAAAAAAAACAATAAAAATATTAAAAGAAGAAGTAAACAAAGAAACATTAAACTATATAAATAAAACCTACAAATCTGTCGATGTCATTGCAGTGAGGCAAAGTGCCCAAAACACTGGCGGCATTGCCCCTTTGAATGTACAGTGTTAATTATATAATTAGAATTACTAAAAAAAAATCATTTACAGAATAATTCTAAAATAAAATACACAAAAAAAAAACTCGTTCCATATTAGAAAGTAATTTCCGAATCGCGGCATCTGTTACATTAATTTAGCACGTGGTAGTTATTACTACCCTATTCAGAAATCGCCGTCAAATTAACTATAATCAATAGTTCTACCGGTAAAGCACGGAACACGCACTTTCGAAATTAAATGTTTGACTTTTAATTTTCCTGTACCTGTAGGTAATTTTAGGTACCTAAATAAAAAGTTGGCATTTATAGTTAATGTTTCGCTCCAATGAGTCTTAGTGTAATATAGTTTGTAAACATCCTTAATGAACGGGCTACCCAACGTAAAATATTTTTTCTAATAGCATCAGTAGTTTCAGAGGTTATCCCCTAGATACACTAACTAACTTACATACATGCAAAGAAATTTTACTTCTTTTATAATATTAGTATAGAAACATTTAGTACACATACAGGAAAGACGAATTTACACGACATATCATACAGATGTTGAAATCCACGAAAATGTTTGAACTATATAATGTACATAGTGTACCGAAATAGTACATACATGCACACAATCGAAAAACATTACTCTCTTTCTTGGTTATTTGGGTAAAAAAGTCACAAAAAGCAGTCCTTATATGTACTATATAAAGTAAACATAAATATACCAATAAAATGGGAATAAAATACATTATACCATAAAATAGTAAAAGTAAAGTAAAGTAACAGCCTGTATATATCCCACTGCTGGGCAAAGGCCTCCTCTCCTATTAAGGTGAAGGTTTAGAGCTTAAACCACCACGCTGCTCCACTGCGGGTTGGCGGACATACGTGTGTCAGAATTTCTCCCGGCACATGCAGGTTTCGTCACGATGTTTTCCTTCACCGCTGAGCTCGAGATGAAACACAAATTTAGCACTTGAAAAATCAGCGGTGCTAGCCGGGGTTTGAACCCGCGATCATCGGTAAAGATCGACGTGTTCTAACCACTAAGCCATCTCGGTTCCTTTATACCATAAGTGGTAATTAAAAGGAATAATTACATAAATACATATACCATGCTTATATGGCTTGCACGCGACTGTCGTAATGAAATTTAAATGTTTTAGAAAGAATTATAGCCTGTAAATAAAGCAATTTATTAAATTGCTAGCTAATTAATTACCTTACACCATTAAAACATCTTTAAAAGTTTACTTACTTTTAATATTGTGTAACGACGTTAGAATATCACAGTATTGATGGGATTTTTTAATGAAAGTTTTGTATCATAACTCGTCTAAGAATGCTGTCATGATTATGTTAAAATTAAGTAAACCCTATGTACAGATTATTATTATTATTGACGTTTAAGTGTATTTTTTTATTAAAAGGAAAAAAGGACATAAGTCATACATATATAAGGTGAGAATTAGATTTATAAGTTCTCTCGTGAGCAATATAAAACAACTATTTTTTTTGTTTACGCAGGGGAAATCTTCGAAAAGATGTGGAGATTATGTGGAGATTTATACCCACTAAAACCCCTGCGATGGCCTTTTTCAGCACGGAAATGGAGAGGCCTCGGGATCGCTTGCGCATGCGCATCCGCTATCATATAAAACAACTTAGTGACCTAGTAACAGATACGTCGTATGTAGTTACGAAAGCCGTGAATATCAAAAATAAGGAACTGACAGTAAATTCTTTCAGATGGAAAGCAATGAGAAATAACTTATGTAAATCTTTATAAAATCTTTGAGCAAAAATTATAAGTTTAATTCTCGCCTAAAAGGAAACGTAATTAAGAATATCTATCGTTTATCGTATTATCTAAATACCAGCCACTAACAAAATAAACAGATAAAAAAATATATTATCAATGCACAAAATTGCTATCAAATAAAGGGAGAAATTGTTACCTATTAATTTTTAAAATAATTATATCGGAAATAATTACGAGAAAAAATTAATAATTGAAAAATGGAAACCAATGTTTGGGGTCACTAGGCGTGAAATTAGGGACTTGTGCTGTTAACTTGAAATATGAGGAAGTTGGATGAATTTTTGACCTTATTGCTTTAGGTTTAAGATTTAAATTACTTGGAAGGCCAATATTAACAAGCAATTACGTTTCATAACAGTATGTTACAGTATGAATATGAAATTTACAATTGTGATCACAGGCAGGTATGGTTTCATCTCAGTAAATCGGCTTTTTCGAAAGATCAAAAAGAATGAATTTGTACCTTTATATGTACATACGATCAGAAATATAGAAACACAATAAGTGTATATTATAGTTATTGTAATATTTAATATATTAGCTTTGTGCGACTGTGTTTCTACCTGTGTGTATTACTATTGATTATTATAACCGACTTGAAAAAAGAAAAGGTTCAGAATTTTCAGAAATTGTAGCTCATATATTTTTTATCAAAATCTGTCATTTGTCGTCTTGTGTCGTTTGTGTTGTCGTTTATGAAGTGTTCATATTTTATTATTTTTTTTAATTTATTCAGCGTAGTTTTAAAATCAAAATAGCTGAAATAACTAAGTCATTCAAGTAAAAGTTATTTCGAATATTGCTTTTAAAAGAAAGGTAACTGGTTCAAACGACTGTTTCTATGCACCATAAACATAATTATCAATAATATTTTGCAACATGGAGTGCAGTAGGGCACCGCGTTCCCATTCATCTGCGCTTGCGACATAAAAATGGCGGAAATGGCCACAATAAGTACTCACACCGTGCCGGCTTCCGGTACTGTCGGGAACAGAAGACATTAGGAATACACCTGTCTCTATAAAGTAATTTTAGTTATATGTGCTTACTTGTAATTGGACGCTGATAAGCAATACTGTGTCAAGCCACACGGACTTCATTTTGAGAAAATATCGTTTAATGATATCAAACCTATTCTTAATAAATTTGTTTTAAGACGTAGATTTTTAAGACGTTTATTTTCTATTTTGAAAAAATGTATATTGAATCAAAAGCTGATAGATTTATTTAATATGTTGTCTAATAATAATTTTTTAAATATTTCAGATTATTTTATAAATTGCAAAATATGTAACGCACCTAAAATTCGAAACGTTGAGTTCAGAAAATATTTTCCAAACTTATTTAGTTTAGATGACTTGAATTTTTTTTTTGAATTATGTTAAATAGGTGACGTAGTTTAAAAATACATCAATATCTCCAAATTTGACTTTTTGTGGGTTGACACATTATTGCTTATCATCATCCAATTAGTAGTAGTAGTAGAAGTACTAATAGTTAATCTAGTTATTAGTTCTTGTATATAACAGTGCATATCTGTTATGTTTACACAGCGAAAACGTTGAAGAAACATTATTATAAATAAGGAAATAGCTGGAACCAATATATTATATGAATTATATAAAGCATATCGATTCTTCTTAAACAATATTCCTTGTCACTGAATTCTTTACATCCCCCAAATATTTTTAATTTATTATTTTTGAATTAGTTTTTTTATTATTTATGTTTGCATATTTGGCGCCAAAAATGGAAATTAATCAGCCACATCCTCAGAAGAGCTTCAAATGACATCCTAAAATGGACTAAAAAAAACGAATACTTAATAATTTTATTATTATAAAATATTACCGATTTCGAGTACACTTGGAGACTCTCAATGACAGCGGAACTTTAGACTATTGAATTACAATCTAACACATTTCGCGTTTGAAGTCTTAGCTAAAATGCGAGATTATCTTCTTGGTGCGACTGCAATATAAGTAAATCTTATTTTTTATATTAATTTAAAAATTGACATTTCCTTTAAGGTAAACACTTTTCTCCCCGACTCTCTCCGCCTCTACCTGCGGCTCTCGGAAGTGGACGAGTATTGTCTCACGCCCTTGTGACTCGAACACTAATGCGATTTTTTTTTTGTTATTTTGCGCTTTTATTGCTGTATCCTATCGCTTTGTGCCCAGTTCGCGCGTATTGCACCATCCGTCCCGTTGTCTTCGATAGGTAAATAGTAGGTAGTAGTAAAAATTGCATATCTAAGATAGAATGAAAATTTGATACGATTTATTATTACAAAATATATAAGTCTTGAAAGGTGTATAAGAAAAAATAGTGGTTAGAATTACTTCGAATAGTATTTACGTATAGTTGTAGATATTTAAATCTGAATTTAATTTTGTTTTTGAACCAATAATGAATCAGCGTGCTGCTAAGTGATCATTCTTAAAGCCACCTCTTTTTTCACGAGATGCACTGAATTGCAACCCAACGTCGTTGTCAGATGCGATTTACATTTGTAATTATATTCTAGTAATTGACATAAAATAAATCCTGGTTACATTTACCGAAGTAATGAAGGCTGTGGCTGTCGAATTAATTCTTTCAGGTGTAAAGCGATGACAAGTAACTTATAAAAATCTTTATGAAAGTTTGAGAGCAAAACGTATAAGTGCAATTTTCGACTTGCAAATTAAATCAAGATCAAAGTTTTTTTTTTAATTTACATACAATTTTTGAACGTCAAAAAATGAATTTATCGCGTAAACAATATTGATTCGAGATATATAAGTCCTGGCATTGCCCATTGCACATTGTTGTTTTATTATATTTCGGAACACACCCCATTCAAGAGCTTTGAAAAATAACCTGTAAATTAAATATATAGTTAAAAAATTATTTAAGAAAATGGTGTCTGATATAGTATTATCTTGATTCGTTTTCGGACCTTAACTGAAGGGATTTCGATTTTTTTGTAGTAACGTGAAATCAACTTGTCGGCATCGTCTATAAAAACTCATCTTTGAAGGAGACACAAGAATTCGAACTTTTTGCGCCTCGTTAAAAACTGTATAACGTTTTTGTTGTAAGGCTGTGAACATATTATCGTGTTAGAGTCTTTTTTTTATTTCTTATAAAATAAATAAAATTGTTAAATAATATAATTTTGGTAAAGACTAAAACGGTTATAAGGACTATAAGAGTTTGCAAAATAAAAAATGTGATAAAAAATGAATTAATTGAATTTATCAGAAAGTACAAAAAAAGCCATTAAATAGCTCATATCAACGAATCACAAAAGTGAGTTTTTATCTACATAAAAACTCATGACAAAAACGTTATGACAGTATGTACATATCAATATTTAACTAAATTAGAATATAATTATATTCAAATTTAAACTAATTTAAACCACGTTTATTTTTTTTTTATTTCCAACACTTTTGACTTTTTTATAGTTATTTGTAACAAATGATAAAATTCTTTTTAATTATATAATTTTAGAAGTCCTTATTTAATAATATTATATAATGATAAAATTAGCTTTACAAACCATGTTTACAAACCGCAGCCTCTAAATAAATAGATAATAATAATATTAAACAAAAAGCCTTTATAAAAAATAACCTAAAACCACGTATTGCATAATATCACACGTGTACTAGCCGCCAACATCTTTGTCCATTTGGTAAATTATTAAAAAGTCCATGTGTTATACTCATATATAAGCAATATTATTGTAAAGTTTCAACCAAATCTGTTCAATACTTTTCACGTAAATGAGCGACAAACATCCATTCATCCTCACAAATTTTTTTCTAAATATTATTAAGATAAATACAGACAATTTCACATATAAATATAAACCAAAACTCACATGTCTTTTTTATTGAAATAATAATACTTACAGACGAGTAAAACAAACTACTGCTTAAATTATTTCACAATTATAATACTCTATAGGGCTAAACTCACCTATCAAAACTTATACGATATTTCTCGTTACATCTGATTCTAAATCGGCTAAAAAATAGTATTTAAATACTTTGACCTTTTTTTGTTGAATCACTTATTACTTAAAGAAAGATACATAAAAAAATAATACGTATTCGGTATAATAATGAACAATCAAAACGATCAGTTTATGTTGAGCGGTGTGTCTAACCTCAGCCTAAGTGCGTCGCTCGACAGATGTGCGGATACTGAGTTCCGTTCTCACTCACCGACGGGTCTAGCTCACCTTAATTAAGACATATCTTTGCGTTTCACTGGAACCATGTTTATCGTTCATTGTTCAAATGTAAGCTTATTGTGTAAGTCTAGAATTGCATTCGTTTTACTCTCGTGAGCGAGGTAAAATAACTCTGTAACCTAGTAACAGATACGTCGTAAGTAGTTACGAAAGCTGTGAATGACAATATAAAAGAACTGAGAGTAAATTTTTTCAAGTGTAGAAATAACTTATGTAAATCTTTATGAAAGTTTGAGAGTAAAACTAATAAGTGTAATTATCGCCTAAATAAAACTATATCAAATCATGCTCTATTGTAAAAGTTGATTTTTGTATGAAAATGGTTCCTTTAAATGTCAAAAATCGGAAATCAACTGTCAGGTAATTTCTATTTTATTAGCTTCCTTTTTTTCTATTAATTCTTTAAATATTACTGTATAAAAATATTTAATTCAATTTTAAATACTATTTAAAATTAAGTCAAGTATTTTTATAGAATAATATTTAGAGAATTCGAAGTCTTAACATTATGTTTTTCGGGATGATACTTCTAAATATTTTATTCATAAAATGTTGCTTCTCTGTGATACTTCATAATATATTTTTTTAGTTTTTTTTATCCGAATACTTCTATAAAATATTTTAGTTCTGCTGCTTATAACCGAGTAATTTTTCTTTTAAAATTTCATTGGAAATTAATTATTAAACATTCATAATATATATATAAACGTTTAATATAAATATTTTGACGAAAATTGAGACTCTAGTGGAACCGAGCAATAGATTTTTCTTCTGCGTGATTAATACTGTGTTATATAAGCAATAAAATATAATTTTCTACGAAACACGTGAATCATTTATAGCTTAAAACAATAAATCTATCAGGACTGATGGAAAACATCACGAATCAGAGAAAACGTCACAGACAAGATAAACGAGATATAGCAAACGAGAAGACGGACAAATAAAAGGGATATAGGACCTATTACCTACTAGTAAAGCCCTAATAAATAATGTCAATGCCACTTTTTATAAAGGAAAAAAAAATCTATTGTGTCGTAAGTATCTTTAAAAAAACACTGACGTGAACACCGCATGACTTCCGTGTTCGAAATTTAGGAAAATAAAAGAAAAAAAAAAAGTCAGATGAAGTGTTCCTTTTTTGAAATTGATTGCATTCGATGAGGTTGCGCGACTTGATTCAAATTGATAGGACGATATTAAATTGAATGAAATTATTTAAGACCGGAGCTAATTATTTAACATATATAAACAGTCAATTTTCAGTATTCAGTTACATTTATACGTGATAGCTAAAACATATTATTACTAACACATAATTTTATTACATAGTTGGTACAATTTAAAATATTGTCACGTTGTGATAAAATAAATTGCACGGAAAAAAATTTCGGTAACCTTTTACATCATATTAAAAATAATATGTATAACAAAATTACCCGTTTTAAATATCTATTTTAATGTGTATTCTTTCTAGATCACTGAAATAAAAGAATGCGTTGTAAAAAATGATTGAAAGTACTACGTAAGTATTTCATATAACAAAAACTCCTAACCACAAACTGTCTCACTACAAAAGATTTATACATACGTTAAACGCGGGTTTTAAAAATCCGTACTACAAATCCGCGTCTAAGCACAGTTTTGATTTTAACGTGCTTTAGAAGTAGCTTATACGCTAATTTAGTTCAATTCTTTGGTTAATGGCTTTTAGTTGTGCCAATTAGACACATGTTATTTCGCCAATATCACGTGAAATCGAGAAGACACGATGGAGATGGATCGGTGGGGTCAAGAATCCAACCTTAACTAAATTTTGAAAACACTCTGAAATAGTGTGAATTTCATTATTAATCCTTAACCTAGAACAACATAAAAATATTAATATACGCTAACAAAATGTTTAAAACCTATTTTAGCTGTCAAATGTAATGTGTGACATTATATAAATAAGTTTTTCATGATTTTATTATCTTTTAAGCAATTTAGACGAGATTTTAAGCAATGTTTAATTTTTAAACACTGTTAAGCTAGACACGTGTTCAACATGGTTTTATTGCGTCTTTTGTAGTATAGCAGAAAATGTTTATTTATTTTAAGTAGTACTGTTATAATTTTTTAAATTAAGTACGAAATTTCGAATACTATTTGATCTCTGAACTTAAATTTTGTCGGATAGGTAGTTCATAGATCGACGGAGATTATCTAAGAACGGATTCTTGTATATAGAACCTCTAAAAGGATTTAAGGGGGCTAAAAATTTGCATGGAAAAATGAAATTTGGCGCAAAGGAAGCCTTTTCCAAAAGCTAGTAACTTATATTACTTGCCCACTTTTTAAAATTGTAAACATCTAGAACAATAGAGCACCTCACTCGAAGATTTTTTCTGTAATTTTGTGCAAGAATTTCACGACAGTTTTTTTTATTCCATTTTACAATTTATGTCTTTACCACTATACTACAGTCTACTTGAAACTAATTAAGTCATTCGGTTTTCATTGTCTCATTGTTTGCTTCTAAACAATGGTCTCACGCCGGACATGGCGACAGCGTGGTGGTTATATTATAATTATTTGTCTCTCTTTTGACTCTAGTTACCTGGTTTAATGAGTATGTTAAGTGGATAAAATTGTAGTTAGTTAATAGCGTAATAAATGTAATAGATTTTTTGATGTGTATAATTTTTTTGTATTTTCTGCACACTTACAACGTTATGACCGTTTATTTATAACATTTAATCACTTTTAAAATATTAAGATTTTATGTGTATTATAAACTAGCGACACCTCGTGGTTTTACTCGTTTAACGTAGGACTTTCATACAAAATTTCAACCCCAGTCTTATCCCCTTAGGGGTTGAATTATGCAAAATCTCATCTTAGTAACCTACCACCATCAGATAATATCACAGTTGGAGTTCTATTATGTACAGTATTCAAATAAAAATATTTAAACAGTTACGTATCTAATAATAAAAGAAATTCGATTTTTTTTTGTATTAACTATTAACAAAAGAATACGCAAAATCTTTGTCTTCCGTATGCCAATTTGTATTAGTATTACCGTTAAAAAGTATTTAGTAGGTGTGGCATTGTCTCACAATTAAAAAAAAAAATGAAAGTTACAACTTCCTATCTCACACCCCCGCCCGGTGACAGGTACCTTATTTTACGAGATTCGAGATAAATTCAAAATTGAGACATGCTATATGAATAGTGAAATTTGAAATTGATTTTGAGATTGATGACAATCTATGTAGTAATTATATTAGTTAAGTAATTTTTAAATTAAATAAATATATATGTAGTAATTGTTTTGTGGTATATATTATATTATATAGATATGTATATTCAAACATTGACTTTTGTTTTATTTGTAAAGACAACTTTAAAATGATTTTCATTTTTTTTTTATTTGTAGGAAAACCTATATTAAAAGTAAATAATGGTATTTTGATATTATCATAGTATCCGTGTGACGCTAGAGCGGTTCGCTAGTTAATTAATAAATATTTAATTATTGTTTACATAATTATATAGATATCTACTCAATTAATAATATATTACGTTTAAAATATTTATTTAATTAATAATATGTATGTATACACAATACATATATATTAGTTTATTGTATAATACAGATTTGTATCGCACGTATTAGTATGTACTTAATATAATATATGCTTATCTATTCTCCATCTACCTATCCAATATCTTCTATGCGAATTTCTAATCTTAAGTTTGTCTGGAAGATGTCGGTATTATACGATAAAGCCTTATTGAATCATGTTTCTTAATGTGTTGTATTTTTTTCTTCTACTTTTTTTATATGTGTGGTGTGCAATAAAATAATTTATTTATTTCCGAAAGCTGGTAAACTGACAATCACTGTACAAGACCGTTATAGAGGCCTAAAAAAATGTTCCTAAAACCATAAATCTCTCCAAATACGCTCTCGACAGACAAAGCAACTCACTTACGTAAAATTGCATTTTACTACCGGAAATATTTTTTATGAACGTATTCCCTAAGTTATAATTGTAAGCATTTATATAATGTAAACATTCTTATTAAAATAATGTAGGATAACCATATTGTTAGAATATTAGGACATAGTGTAAACGAATTTGTACCTAATTTATAAGTTTATTTATTTGGTAATAAATAAAAATTGTAACTTATTCGATATTCGAATGAATAGAAAAATCGTTTAAAATAATTAGGTACTCATTTCAACTGTCACCAATCGTTCCGCCATTTTTTTTGTTTCATTTTTTCGAAACATGACTTGAGTAGACATCGTTCAGCCAAAAGAGTTACACTATGTTTTAACTTTTTGATTTATTACAGTGATTATTAGAAAAATAGATCCAATCAATTGTGTATCGAGTTCCGTAGGTGTCCGTCACAATATACGAGCTGAATAACGTACGGAACACGGACTAATAAAAGTATCTACCTCTTTTACAAAACTATTATAAAAATATTTTGTAAGTAATTTTCAATGTACATTTTATATCTTAATTGTTTAGTGTTAACTTGTAAAGGCTAATTAGATGTGACAGTTTTTAGTTTGACTTCGTGAAATATTGGTATTGTTACTGTGAATTTACATACCTAACCTAAGCTGGGGATTTTATGGTTATAGACGCAATCAAACCAACCAATTATTAATTTATTTAAGAATTTAATATTCACCGAGACACACTTTTAAGATATCGTTGAAGAAAGAGAGAGTAACGGTGTTCAGTATAGATTAAAAAAATAATTCTTACCATAGATAATATTAATCACAACATCGTACGGTCATGGCTAAACTATAAGGCTTCTTATTTGACTGCGGCACCCTAATATAAATCAAAACTTTCCAACGAATTTCAAATAACGTTCACCCTTCAAAGTATCAAGCCCAGATGTACAGGACACCTTGCGAAAGGTGTGTTATGAATAAATCGGCGTCTGTTTATAGTTTATGCTCTTAAAGGATTCATTGCCATTCAAGAGCCGAAAGCGGACATGGCCTAATACGGTACAAGGTGGTTAGAGAATCTATAAGTATCGGTGTGAAGAATTTGCAACGAAAGCTTCGATTATTATTACGAATGTTGCACGTGTTTTATTTTTATGAATTTGTTTACTTATCCTATGTAATAAATGAACGCTAATAAGCAATACTGTGTTAAGCCACACGGACTTCATTTTGAGAAAATGGCTTATAAAGATTCTTAAAGATTTTCAAACATTTTCTTAATCAATTTGTTTGAAGGCGTATATATTCATCTTTTATTTTCTGATTTGATAAACGTTATAATGAATGAAAAGCAGATTGTTATATTTAATGTGTTATCTAATAATAGGTTTTTTTTTTGTATTTGAGATTATTGTATAAATTGTAAAATATGGAACGCACTTAAAATTCGAGACATTAAATTAAGAAACTTTTTCCGTACTTATTTAATTTAGATAACTTGAAATTATATTTCATAATGTTAAATAGGTGACGTATTATCAAAATATACCAATATCTCTAAATTTGACTTTTTGTGGGTTGACACATTATTGCTTATCAGCATCCAAATGTGGTATTGTATTTAGTTGGAAAAAAATTCGTTTTTCTGGTTTCAAGTTAGTATATTATAATTGGTTTTACATTTGCTTCTGTTCTGTCTGAATATAATATTATATCTTAAATTATAATAAAACAAAACAGTCTTGATCTTTCCAGGAAGTTGGTAAATATTGGCATAGAAATGAAAAAAAATACTCTTCGTTTTTGGAATCTGTTTAAAAAGTGTACATTCACAATTTTACATTCTATAATATTTTTTGTATTATACACTAAATAAGAAGTACCCATATAGATATTTGTTTTTTTGAGTGTAATTTTTTTAAAACAATGAAAACAATTAGTGATCATAAAAAATATAGTACAATTTTATTTATACTCGTATGATTATTTATTTCGAACTTGATTAAAAACAATTATTATAAATAATTAAACATTATAACTTTATTTGCAAAATTGCAAGAATTCCTCTTCAGAATAGCATACTAATAATATTTCTTTTATAACCTTGCTCAGATTATGAAATAAATTATTATATCAGAAAGCAAACAAAAGTAACACTAAAATAAATTAAAACTTACCATTTACAATATTTAAAAACACGTATTTATCATGGTCTTTTCCAAATTCAGGTAAAGAAATCTCAGACTTGAGATGAACCGACGAAAAAAATTATGCGGTCAAATTGACACTTTATAAATTGACTGAATCGGAACTAAAGTGAGGTAAGATGTTATAAAAACCGGTCAAGTGCGAATCGAACTTGCACATCAAGGGCTCCGTACCATAAGATATACATAATGTACTTTTTAATACTTTTAAAGAAAGAGAAGCGCTCTAGTAATATGTGAAAAAAAATATTCCGACTCGCACTTTACCAGTTTTTATTATTCGTTGTAACTGTTTGAGAAAATTTCAACTTTTATCTATTACGGTTCATGTGATACAGTCCGCCAAGAGACAAACAGACGGACAACGAAGTGACAAACTTCGGCTACAGAACCCTGATAATAGACATCTAACAATATTAACGTACGTTTAAAAACCCTTTATTTTTTTATTTACACTTTGCAGGTGTCAGAAAACATTTGTCACTGGCATTTCATAAATAAATTAAACCGCACGTCACGTTGCTGTTACTTAACTCCGCTGGACAGTTTCAAAACAACGTAACTGACAAATATTTAAGACCTGCGATATTTCATTTTAAGTTATAACTTAACATCATTAGTAAAATTATACGTTTTAATCTTTCGACTGCTATTGTTTTTTTTACGACTGCTCTGGTATAGTGGTGCTGAATGTACCTCTAACATCGACGGTTGCGGGTTCGATCACCGCTTGGGAGAGATATTTATATTCGTATAAATATTTGCTTCTAGGTCTGGGTGTTTGTCCTTGTGGGTTTCTTCACCGTGCCTCTGAGAGCACGTGAAGCTGTCGGTCCCACTTGTTATCACAATCACCTGATAATGATCGTTACTCTTAGTAGGGATATTACTCTAGTATAAATGGTTACTGACTTGCCTTCAGAGGCTGCGGAGATCAGATGGCAATCGCGCTGTGAATAATGCTAGGTATATGAGATAATTGCTATTATTTTTAGGATGTATTGATACTTCATGTCAAACATCATCAACTATGGAAGAATATAACTATTCTAAATAGTACATGATTTTATTCTTTAATAACGTATGTTTTAATAAAACTTTAACTTAAGTTGTTTAAAGTTCACATTAAGTTTTTGATCTAAATTAAAATGAACTTATATTTTAAGTAATTTATAATTGTGTTGGGCCTAAATTATTGTAAATAAAATAAGTACTTTTTGGTTAAAATTTTGGATTGCTTTTTTTTTACGAAAGAAAAGGAATTTAAAAATGGTAGTTAGTAGGTTTTTAAATAAGTTAAAACCGTTGAAGCATATTATTAGTAAAAGTGACAAATAGTTTTAGTTATTTATAATAATAGTTTTCATATAACAGGAAACGTGGTCATTACCGGGCCTCTTTATTGCGTCACGCGATAATATTAATTTCACATGCGTGTAATGACACTGCGCACGCGTCGGTGTAATTGTAGGTCAGTGTAATAAAAAGTGAAAATTTAGTTTTTTTATTTTTTTATTTAGAGGACAATTTGTACTTTATTTTATAGAATGGTGAATATTTTAGGTAAATTAGCCACGTCTATAGTTAATGCACTTTAAGATATTATTCGAAAAACACAAACAATAGTTTAATGACAATTTAATATTTGACAGACGCGTTGGTGCAATGGTAACTGCAACTGACTAAAGCGCTAACGGTCGCGGGTTCGATCCCCGCTCACGGCAAACGTGTGTATTGGTCATACAGATGTTTGTCGTGGTCTGGGTGTTTGTGTTAGTGTTGTGTGTGTTTCCGGACCCCCGTCACAAGGTCATGAGATCTTAATGGGGGCCGTTGAGTGTGATGCGTTATGTACGTTATGTAATAGCTTTTACGAACAATAACCCTTTGTTAATACTACATTTTCTAAATATTTATTTTTCACTTATAATTCTTAATTACCTTAAAGTAAATAGTGAAAAAATTAATCCGCTTACAGAGGAGTAATTATATAAATTTATAATTTTAATTTTGTATCTCGTTTTTGCGTTATGGTAGATATGGTTTTGATAACCAATAATATGTCAACCCACACGTATGTACGTGACGTATTATGAGACATTGATGTCTGATAATGCGTTACGTATGTAACATTATTCAAAAAAAAAAATAAGCCATCTAAACGAAATAAGTACGAAAAAAAGTTTCTTAATATAAAGTTCCAAATATTGAAGTGTGTTTCATATTTTGCAATATGTAACAATCTATATCTGAAAAACATAATTTTATATAAAACTGTTTATTATACCAGTCTACTTTTAATTAATTATACCCTTTATTATAATAGAACAAAAAAGATGCATATATACGTCTTTAAACAAATTTATCAAGAATGGGTTTAACATTTTTAGACGCCATTTTCTCAAAATTAAGTCCTTGTGGCTTGGAATAGTATTGCTTAACAGCGTCGACATATCCAAATGGGATAGTCAAAATGAATATGGCAATGGTCAAGTTCACATTAACGTGTACTCATTATTTTTCGTAATAACCATACTTCGTATACTGTACTTGATATCCATAATTTCAAAAGTTACATTATATTATACTGCCTCTCGTCTATGAGTCGTAGCGTGATGTAATACCTATAACCTTCCTCAATAAATGGGCTATCCAACGCAAAAAGAATTTTTCAAATCGGATCAATAGTTAAAGTTTAGTAGATTATCCCCTACATACAAACTAACAAACAAATTGTACCTCTTTATAATATTAGTATGGATTATTAGAAGCATTAGAAATACCGGATAGAGTAGCAAACATAATTATATGGTATTGTCACCCATCACCAGGTGTTAAAAGATGCATTTCATGGTCACGTGTCATAAATACATAAAAATGTTAAAATGTGTTCCTTTGATCGTACAAATAATTGTGATTTTTATATTTACCAAATAGTTTATTTAGGACTTAAATGCTTTTATCAATTAAGACAATGCGGCATGTATTGTCACGTGCTTTAGGACGTCATCCCAAATCCACATGACGAATGGTAGGGCCCTAATGTTTACTTACATTATATTATAAATGTGAAACTAACTGTGTGTTTTGCAATCACAAACTATTGAGCTTATTTAAATTAAATTTGGTACAGTGAGAAAGGACATAGAAATAAGGACTGTAAGGGATGGAAACAGTGGTAAAACAATAATAATAATAAATATGGGCAAATAATCCTACACAGGCGAAGTCGCGGACACCATCTAATCTTTAATATTATAAATACAAAAGTAACTTCTACCTGCTACGTTCTCTCATCTATATAAAAAAAAAAACTGTTTGAAAACAAGAATAAGTGACAAATACTTTCAATATATCTATTGAAAACGGATATTACATACTTCTACACAATAAGCTATCTTTCTTTCTTAGCTTTCCATAATCTATTATAAATGTGAAAGTAACTATAAATATAAATTAACCACGAGCTTAGTTATTGATTTCATGTGAGAGGTTAAGTCCAAAGTGTACAAAGATAAAATAGTTAAAAACCCCGGCAGTACGCAGAAAGATGGAATGATACTAAACGCTAAACTCATTCATTTAGACACTATATAATGCCATTCGTACTATGTATTAAGTACATATAAGTAAGTCGGATACTAAGAGGGGAAGTTCAGATCCTCTAAGCCCCTTGTATACGTTCATATTTTGACCTTGGAGAAGGTTGATGTAGTTGATGAAAATTAGTGATGAATATCCATAATTCCTTAAATATATATGCTATAAAATAAATTATTTTACACTAACGAAGTCGCCAGGAACTAGCAAGTACTTATAGGTAGATAATAGTTACCACGCAAAAGAAAAAACGGTTTGAAATTTCTCCGAAAATATTTACAAAGCCCTCAACGCATGCATATCATGCATACATGTAGCATGGCGAGAAATACACAGAGACAACCCCTTGAGCAGATGTAGGCCATCATGCGAATACCGCTTGTTTCGCCTTTTACGTATTCTTGCATTGGCGGTAGCTAAATATAGATGTGACTGTTTTATTTATAGTTTTGTCTGGTTATGTTTTTTTAATTAAATTTAAGAGTTTTAATTCTTCGCACAATCTTTATCTTACCTATGCCTTGATCCTCTAAAGTACTTATTACGTACACGACTAATTTAGATTATCTGTCTAAACCTATTGAGTTTAATGTTTTTTTTTATGAGTTTCGTTTGTCTGTAAGCCTCTGTTAGCTATTGTCTGTGTCGATTTGACTTCGTTACTTTTATAAACTGGCGCATTTTCGTTTGTTACGATTTTTGTAATAGAGAATAACGACCCAGGTGGTGCTTGGCTATCCTTGAGTGTGAACACGCGATTATATCCGTGAGGACATTAAAAATTAACATTACCTTGGACAGTGTGTAATTTTACATAATTTTGGTAAGATCTTAAAATATGTCATTTAGTTAAATCTATACTTGTTTTCAAGTTTTAATGGGCATGGTTGCGAGTTTATTTCTCGAATAGTAAATATTTGTATTCTTACTAATATTTGTACCTAGGTATGTTTGTATATGTTATAAATTTATTTGTTATGTTTTCGATAGCTAAAGTAATAAAACAAAAACGTTACACATATAAACGACGCTGTAGATTAAAATTTTGAAATGAAAATTTGTTTACTTATATGGCATTTACTAGTTTTGTGTGAACTTAAACTAAAGACTATAATGAAGCGGAAACAGACACAACACAAACACCCAGATCACGATAAACATCCGTATGACCAATGTTTGCTATGAGCGGGGATCGAACCCCTGATCGTTGTATTAAAACTAAGCTTCTCAAAGGGTATGTCCACATTGTGTATATCTATAACAGTTTGACAACAGGTGGTCCAGCGAGCGCTCGCATTTTATCTGCATTGTTTCATTTCCTTGTAAGTATACTATACTTTTCTTAATACGTTTTGTATATAATTATCTTAAGTACCTATGTAGCATATAATATGTATGTATTTATAAACAGAAATTACATTTGAAAAGGTTATAGATGAGAAATATTTCAAAAATAAAAAAAAACTAAATCAACAGGGCAATTATGCGTTATCATTTCTGAGTTTTATACTGAAATGTGATAGCTTAGCTCACCGTAATAATCTGTAAGGAATATATCACTACTGTATTTTGTCTATGGTAGCTCTTTGATCAGTTATTATTATATATCGGCAGTACTCTCCCTCTCTCTAGGATAGATCGCTCGTCTTCACTCTCACAAATATATACATAATTACAAGTAAACTAGTGACTAGAAGCCCAGAGATAACAAAACCGTGAAAGTATTGCTCCTATAAGACTAAGTCATAGTGATTTTTTATTAGAAACTAAATTTTGTTCGCGGTTTTACGATTGTTTAAAACTTAATTTTTAGTCTTGCCGGAACGACTCGCACGCTACCTGCTGGATGTTAATTACACTATGCTATATTTGGACGCTGATATGCAATACTATCTCAAGCCACGTGGTCTTCATTTTGAGAAATTGGTATCCAAAAATGTCAAACCTATTCTTAATACATTTATTTGAAGACGTATATATCCAACTTTTCTTTCTATTTTGATAAAAATAATTCTATCAACATTTTGTGACGTTAAAGTATAAATAAATGACAGAAGCCCCATGTCAAAACGCGTTTTTGTATTCGCTCACTTTAACACTAAGCTTGCGATATGTACACCTTTATATATCTACACGAAAACTGTGCTGCTACATTCCAATAAAACAATGACTACGAAAACAATCAAAATTCTAAGAATGAATTGTATTTCGTGACATCACGATCTTTTTGACACCTACCGCTTATCACGATACGGGTAAAAGCACTTTATCAGTATTTCTTCTATACATTTATCTATTTAACCGATTTCAAAAAAGGGAGGTTCTATATTTGACTTAAAGATGTAGGTAAGTTCCTATATTCACGATTTTTTCAAAAAATACTGATCTTATTTGGGGTTTTCCTTATTTATAATAGACATTTGATCTCTAAAGTTGTTTAGTAACTGAATTCTGATGTTTTCGATTCGTTTTTATTATCTTTATAATAAATTGTCGAAATCGATTTCTTTTAACATTACATGTAAAAAGTCATATGCTGCCGGAAATACAACACAAACACCAAAACCACTTATAATTTGATTATTTGAGATGTAATTAATTAATACACTCTTTATATTTTTGTAACACGTTTTTATTATCTTTCTTAAACTTAAAAAAAAAAAACAAAACACTCTTTACCATAGACAATGCTGACCCCTGATACACGCTCTTTATTTTTTTAAATATATATAACTACCACGACTATACATTTTAATCGAAGTAGAGTTTAGCTGTACATTACTAACAGCTTGTATACAGATTTGCTCGGCGGAGGCAATACCCCACTCCTAAAGAAGATCAGCGTGAAGTAGCGAATCTTGCGGTTCGTATGCTGAGTAAGAGAGCCGGAAGCCTAAACCCCATTCCTTTCTTTCTATTCCCTGTTACCCTTTGTTCTTTTTAAGCTGACTACGCATTTGTAGCTCCTCTGGTGCTGGAAGTGTCCATGGATGGTGATCACTTAACATCAGGTATCTTCCCCTGCTCGATTGCCAATCTTTTGTATAAGGACTATACTGAATACAGATATTTGCCATAAGTGAAATCGAACCCGCGCCAGTTATACATATGTTTGTTATTTTTTATGTATATGTATGTATTACATAGATTTTATTTTATTAATAATTTTTATATTCGCCGTAAGACATCAACAGTATCACCCGATATAGCTATTATTGAGGTAACCGTAGTGAGTATTGTGACTTAACTTATTATTTTGAATTTTATAATCTATATCTTGACCAGATTTTAATTGTGCTGTAATTAATGATATTAAAATTTAGTAAAAAAAACTTAACGAGTTCCTTGCAGGTTCTTTTCGGTAGAACCTAGTCAGAACCAATGGTCATTTTATATATAAAATACTTATTTGCAAATTGCAAATTCAAAAGTACTTTTAAAGCCTTGTTTAATAAAGTATATTTTGAATTAGAAGAACACATTTCATTTGTGTGGATGACGTATTATTTAATGAGGTACATTCTTGTTAGGTATAAATATATATGAACTTTTGTTATATAACACGTCCACCTTATTTAAGATCACTGTATCGTATATAATCTATTTTTCTTTACAGAGAAACTGAGCGGTCACGCTTCAGATAATAAGTAGCAAATAAATAATTACATCACTAATGTGTTTTTAGAGGTAAGAAAATACTTATATTTCTCAATGCAAAACAAATTGTACATTATGACAGACACGTTGGCGCAGTGGTCACTGCAACTGACTGAAGGCAAACATCTGCATTAGCTATACGGATGTTTGTCGTGGTCTGGGTGTTTGTGTTAGTGTTGTGTGTATTTCCGGACCCCCAACACAAGGTCATGAGATCTTTATGAGGGCCGTTGAGTGTGATGCGTTTATTTATCAATTTATTTTATTTATATAGTCTATTTTTCTTTACTTGACTTATTTTGGTAAAAATACTCGGAACGAAAACGTTATTTTTCATTGTAAAAAATTTATCAGTTCTGTATCTGTCTGCTAACTTGTCTTAAGTGCAGAAAAATATAGAATAACATTGTCTTGTCTTTATGGAAATGAAAAATTGCAAGCTTAGTATTAAAGTGAGTGAATTGGAAAATTCAATTTCAACAACACAAAAAAAAGATTCTACATATAAAATAAAATATTTTCAGTTTTTTACATATTGTGAAAATAATAATATCAATATTCAGTTTTCTGCATGTTACTTGCATAAACTAATTATATGAACGCTGATAAGCAATACTATGTCAAGCTACACTAAACATGTCAAACCTTACTATTCTTCTTCTAAATTTATTTGAAGACAAAAGGATATATCCTTTTTCTCTTTTCTATTTTGATAAAAGATATAGTGAATTAAAAACAGATTACAGATATAATTTTTTTTCCAATATTTTTCAAAAATATGAAGATTATTGTTTATTGCAAAATATAGACCACACTTCAATATTCGAAACATTAAATAAACTTTTTTCCGTGTTTATTTAGTTTAGATGACTTGAAATTATATAATCTATTTTTCTTTACTCGATGCATTTGGTAACAACTCCCTGAACGAAAAATCACGAGTTTTTGAAAATTATTTTTCATTTAAAAAATATTTTTTTCGTATTTGTCTACTAAATAAGACAATTAAAGAAAAATAGGTTATATATGATACAATGATCTTAAATAAGGTGGACGTGTTATATAACAAAAGTTCATATATGTTTTAATTGTGCTATAATATATACCTAACAAGAATGTACCTTATTAATAATACATCATCCACACTAATGATATGTGTTCTGCCTTCCTCGATAAATGGGTTATCTAACACTGAAAGAATTTTTCAAATCGGACCAGTAGTTCCTGAGATTAGCGCGTTCAAGCAAACAATCAAACAAACAAATAAACTCTTCAGCTTTATAATATTAGTATAGATAACAAGGATGTATAAAAATCAAACAACACATTGTGTAAAAGATTTATTGTCATTTTGAACGTCGAGCAAATAATATATGGCTAATAAACACTATACAATTTACTATTAGAATTATAGAAAGTAATTATATATATAGATGTATTATCTAGGTTTTTTTTCATATTGACTATGTACCAAGTTGATAGGGAAGTAAGAATTGTCAAACCTTTGGTAATCAATTATACGTTTAGTATTGAAGAAACCTTATCCAAAATCTGTGTGACACGAGATAGCTCAGTTAGTAATTAAAACTCAATTTCATAAAATTCTGTGTATCATAATCTTCGATTAAAAAAAATATTCTATCAACATTTTTGCGTTTTGTAAACGTGCGATATAAATCACACCAATTAATATTTTATTTTGATATAATCAATATGAAACAATCACTCCCTGCGCAGACGCCACTATTTGTGTATAGTAAGTATATTTTCTTTAATTGTCTTTATTTGGTAACTTATTGTTAATCCTGAATGAAAATCACGAATTTTCGAACAATTATTTTTCATTATAATTTTGCATAAAAAATTATTCAGTTCAATCATTAGATCGATAATTTCTTATCTAACTCTTATGTGGCTAGAAATATGATATATTCGTCTGCTAAATAAGACAAGTGAAGAAATAAAAGAATAAAATAGACTATACAGTGAAACACATAATTTATCTATTCTAACTATTCGATTGCGAAGTAAACATGGATTTGTATGGGATTGAATCAGCGCCATCTAGTGTTGCCCAGGAGAAACACAATGAGAACAGCGAGCGAAAGTGATTGGCGGATTAAAATAAAGGCGCGTGAAATTGATTCTTATATATTTTGTAAATGTGAGTTGATAAGTTTTATAGTTAACGTTAGTTATTTGCATGTGTATACAAAAACTTGCACTAGGCACCCAGTTGATTCTAGTTGACACAAACGGATTACGAAGCAAAACGTTTGTAGGCAACTGAGGATTTAGTGAGTACATTAGTCAATCTTTGGTTAGACATTCACTATATAATTTCTTTTAAAAAAATTAATATTTATTTGTCAATATAAAGGATCCTGTTACGCTAGGTGACGCCACTATCACTCACATAGATAATAGATAATATTTTTTTATAACCGTAATTGAACAGATAACAAATTCTTAATGAAAAATATATTCGAATAAACTAATGACATATTTATTTACATAAATACAGAGTATCAAAAATTACATAATAAAAAAAAAAACAAAAACTAAATACAATTGTACTAACTAATTACAATAGAAATAAGTAGTTAAATATATTGTTTATTAAAATTTTATCACAAACACTATACATAATAATTCTATATACTTTAAACAGCACCTATTTGAATAATCGGCAAAGTCAATTGGAATGCATTTTCTATATATTTCGAACTATTTCCGGCCTGAAAAGAAAAAAACTTTATTACTATTTCACTTTTTTCGTAAATAAAGGAAGATATGTATACTGATAAGCAATAACGTGTCAACCCACAAAAAATTCTAATTTGAGATATTGATGTATTCTGATAATGTGTTTCGTAATTAACGTTATACGAAATAATTTCAAGTCATCTAAACTAAATAAACACGGAAAAAAGTTTCTTTATTTAATGTTTCGAATATTGAAGTGTGGTCTATATTTAGCAATAAACAATAATCTTCATATTTTTGAAAAATATTGGAAAAAAATTATGTCTGTAATCTGTTTTTAATTCACTATATCTTTTATCAAAATAGAAAAGAGAAAAGGATATATCCTTTTGTCTTCAAATAAATTTAGAAGAAGAATAGTAAGGTTTGACATGTTTAGTGTAGCTTGACATAGTATTGCTTATCAGCGTTCATATAATTAGTTTATGCAAGTAACATGCAGAAAACTGAATATTGATAATATTATTTTCACAATATGTAAAAAACTTTGAAAATATTTTATTTTATATGTAGAATCTTTTTTTGTGTTGTTGAAATTGAATTTTCCAATTCACTCACTTTAATATTAAGCTTGCAATATTTTCATTTCCATAAAGACAAGACAATGTTATTCTATATTTTTCTGCACTTAAGACAAGTTAGCAGACAGATACAGAACTGATAAATTTTTTACAATGAAAAATAACGTTTTCGTTCCGAGTATTTTTACCAAAATAAGTCAAGTAAAGAAAAATAGACTATATAAATAAAATAAATTAATAAATAAACGCATTTACACTCAACGGCCCCCATTAAGATCTCATGACCTTGTGTTAGGGGTCCGGTAGCACTCACAATATAAGTATTTTCTTACCTCTAAAAACACATTAGTGATGTAATTATTTATTTGCTCCTTATTATCTGAAGCGTGACCGCTCAGTTTCTCTGTAAACTGTGTCGCTAGTTCGCTTATGTGCCTTGTTAAGACTACCGTCATTCTGAAATGAATATTATATTTACTTATATATTATTTAATATTATATTTAATTACGATTTTGTCCTTAAAATTCGAAGTATTCATTAAATGGACTTGACATTTTAACACCACGTCACATTATAGTAGCAGAGTATTTTATCCAATCAAAAACATAAATGTGAAATGAGAGCCAAGTTCAATATTATGATAAATGCCTTGGTTGTTGACTTCAACGATAAAAGAAGTGAGATCTAAATGAGTGGTCAATGGTCAGTCCTGAAATTTATTTATAAGTAACAATATAACATATCATATCTTCTTATAACATAAGATAATGATTGTAGCCTAACGTCTGTCTTGGCTAGTTTTCATAAACCTACCAACGAATTATTATGTTCGGTCGCTAGTTTCTACCAACAATCTAGGCGAGATACATATGGGTTCTAAATTTCATAAGCCTATCTCAAACGGTTATTTAGATATTAATGTCCAAATATTAAATGTATAATCAAAAGCAGATAGATTTATTAAATATGTTATCTAATAAAAGCTTTTTAAATATTTAAGATAATTTTATAAATTGGAAAATATGGAACGCACCTGAAATTCGAAGCACTGAGTTAAGAAACATTTTTTTATACTTGATATATATATAGATAATTGATTTTTTTTTTAATAATGTTAAATAGGTGACGTAGTATCAAAATACATCAATATCTCCAAATTTTACTTTTTGTGGGTTGACACAATATTGCTTATCAGCATACATATAACCTATAGCCTTCCTCGATAAATGGGCTATCTAACACTGAAAGAATTTGTTAAATCGGACCAGTAGTTCCTGAGATTAGCGCGTTCAAGCAAACAATCAAACAAACAAACAAACTCTTCAGCTTTATAATATTAGTATAGATACAGCACTGATATTCTGGTAAGTATATAATTAAAATATAATATAAAACACTTCCAAGATTGCGTTTATTCTAGAATGTAAAAAAAAATAACGTTGAATTTTGTTACATTTCAATATACATTTGATAGAAATGCAGTGAAAGTTTTTCCAATGGAAATTTATTTATTTATTTATTCGTAAGATCACCATAAAACACATTTCAGCATTCTTATTATGTGTTCTATACCATTACTAGCGTATATAACACTAAATAAATAATTGTTTTTCCATGTTTTGAGTTAATTTTGAAGAAAAAATTATTGAGATATTTTCAAAATTCTTTTTAGCAAATGTATGTTTAATAAATTAAAACATAACTCACTGAGTCAGAGCATCGGCTTCGTCTGCTGTGGATCGTCTATTCTTCACTAGTAACATTTCAGCACTTTTGTGGTACAGTTCCACCGATAACGCTGTAGTTTGTGCGAGACCGCTTACCGCTTTCTTATATATTGTCTTTTCTGTTATATCTGGTTCCGTACCATCTAACCATGTTACGATTTCTGTGTATTGTCTGAAATAAAGATCAGAAACTACGATTTTAAGGTTTTTACTTGTAAAGTATATAGATTATTGATTAACCGAACGAAATTTTGATTATTAAACCATCTAACAAGAAAATATGAGCATGATTTATGGTAGCGAATTCATACATCTTATTGCAATTATAACCTAAACATACATAACTATAAAGAATAAATGGATTAAAACATATGTTAAACGCGTGTCTATAAAATCAAATGTAACTTATGATATCTTATAAATAAGTTTTTCACAATTTTACTTACAGTAAATAATTTAGACAAGATTTTAAACAATGTTTAATTTTTAAACACAATTTAGTTAGACATATGTTGAGCATGGTTTTATTTTATGTTTTATAGTAAATTATTAGATGTAAAAATTTAGCACTTTATTAATTTAATCTCCTGAATGGATTTTATAATAATCTAAACCGCTAAATGATAAATATAGATGAGGAATTTAATTTTATGATTATTTATAGACATATGTTTTTCACTTTACTTTACTATATATATATATATATATTTTTTAACTTTCGCGATTTATACTATTCATATTTAATATAACGGGTCATATCGCGATACCCAATGGTAGTAATACCTTTTGATTGCCTGACGTTTTGACGAAGTTGCATTCGTCGTGGTCACGAGCTGACCGTCAGCCGTTATATTAAATATAAATATTTATAGATATTCTAGAAACATTGATTATGAAAATATTCACTGTATTAATATATACAATATTACCTGATATTAATTACAAAAGGATTTTCATGACTTCTACATTTCTAATGTAAACACTTACTTTATTAATGGTTGGAATTGTAATTTCAAGCCAATATCTCTTGTAGCCTTTTGCAGGCGTTCATGGAATGCATCTGGCTTCGACATGCCTTCTGATGTTTCTTCCTCGTCATCTTCATCTTCTTCGTCGGGCATTTCACAGAGTTCTGGAAGATTATTAAAGAGGAATGTATAATTAAAAAAATATTATTAGCATTGTCACTCTGAACAGTAATTTATAGAAATATTATACAGAGGTACAATTTGTTTGTAAGTTTGATTGTAGGGGAAATCACGGAATAATCACGGAAACTACTTACGACTGATTATTCAGGAAGGTTTTAGATTATATAACATCACGCCTACACACACTACGCCTCACAGAAGCGAAATAGAACAAAAAACTCGAGTGAACCCGCGAGGGGCAATAGTAAAGTTTAAAAATTCATTTTTAGTTAGATATTTTATTTATTGATGTAGGCTTTATTACATCACGCTACGACTCATAAGTAGTAATATTTCTCTGTATTTCCATTTAACACCACGTTGCCCGTTGTTTGATCTCATCACTCATCCCATAAACTAAATGGAAGAGATCTCTTCTAGAAATAAGTCCACCTTTGCCTTTGTATTTATTTTATAATTTTCTATAATTATTATCGAAAATCAAAAAAAATAGTTTATTAGACGCAAAAACAAAATAAAACATAAAAAAAACTTAAATATTAACACCACTTGAGATAATATATTTTTTTTTTATTATTTGCTGAAACGATTACATGACATGTTTACACTAAGCTAGCTTGTATCGTGGATACCTTTATTTCAATTGACTAAATAGACGATTCACCTTCAGTTAACGGTGTGACTTTAATATCATATTAAGAAATATATATTACGAATTAAAATGAAACTAATAAAAATATTGTATTTCCAATTCAATAGTTATAGTTATAGCTGGTTATTTGCATATCATATAATAGTTGTAGTAAATAATTTAAATGCTTTTAATAACTTATTACTAATTTTTATTCATTTATATTAATTTTATTATAAAGCATTACTACAATTTTCACTCTTATTTTAATGAAAACGAAATTGACGCGCAATTATTTTTCTCCTTTTTCTTTCATATGACATTGAGCAAGATAATAATGCATTCTGCCCAATAATGCTAAATATAAATAATATATCATTAAATGTTATGAACAAATATTAAAATAAAATACTTTATTAATATACACCATATTTACCTGACCACAGAAAAAGGTGGGTTATAACTTATAATGAAATGAAGTATGCAATATTATTTTATTTAAAAAAATATTAATTTTGAACTAGTATACAATTACCCATTTCTGTTACAAAATTTACTAATGGATTAGCCTAGTTTGTTAATTTAAAAATTGATATAACACACAATTTTAAAAACTCGCTTTTTTTCCCCATTCGCATCAAATAAATGCGAATGTTATGCGAATGCGAATGTACATGTCAAATATCTCACTAGTCGGCGCTCCTGCTAGTCCATCAAGAGAATTTAATGTATATCACTCACATAACTATTTACTCACCATTTTTTAAATATAATATTATAATTTGCTAAGTTCTAATAAAATTGTGATTTTGGTTTAATGTAAAATGTTATATTAACCTAAGTATAATAAAAATGATGATCAAAGATTTATTTAATTGTTTTCTGTATATTTTCTTACTATTCGCATTCACACATTCGCTTCCGCATTCGCATTCGCGCATGTGTAAATTACGACATTCGTAACACCCCTAACGCAGACTAACCTGCGACTTGCTGCAATGTTTCCTTGATGTCTTGTCGCTTGTCTGCTGCCGCATTTCTTAGACGTTCATCGATTCGCATGCTCACTTGCTTCGATAGCATTTCTAGTGCTTCTAAGTGGACTAGACCTGGAAAGCGAAGTAATGTAAGGTAAAGTAAGTAGCCTGTAATTGTTTAATTGCTTGTCAAAGGCCTTTAGGAGGTTTCAGAGCTTAATCCATCACGCTGCTTGATATGGGCGGATATACATGTGTCAAAATTTCTTCCGCATCATGAAGGTTTCCTCACGATGTTTTCCTACACCATCGAGTACTAGATACATTTAAATACAAATTTAAAAAATAAGATTTATATAAAAATTAATTTATTGGAGTTTTTTTGGTATCATTTAATTAATTAATTATACTGTATTTTGTAGTATACTTCTTTGATAGTGAAAATTGCTATAAGTGACAATTCAGTTGACCTTCGGTAATCCGGCACTTGTCTTGTCCTTTCACCTTGTGATTGAAAATGCATATAACAAAAAGTCAAGACTTTAAGTTCTGTACTACAGGGGTTGGTTCATCGGATTGCCAGTATTCTAAAATCCGACGTCTTGCAAAACGTTCATCTAATTCAAATGTAGCTACATTGCAAGCCAAATGTATGATGAATGTATTGAGTTATAATAATTTTATTCTCTTAAAAATATTGGAGTAAATAATTCAGTTATTTGGCTAAAAAATATTATCAGTCTGTTTACTTTTTGGTGGATATAATAAAACGAAATAAAAATAAATAATTTAACATTAAAATCGTAATTTATGACTGCAAGAAATTGATCAACTTTGGTGTTAAAATAGACCTAGTATTTTATAATTTTAAGCTATGGTATTATAGCATACATTGGTCAAAATAATAAATGAAATTTAAAATAAATAAAAAAAAAAACGATTATTAGTAAAAAAAAAATCTTGAATTGGTTGTGATATAGCTTGTCACAAGTTTTAACACAATATAAGTCTAAATTAGGATTTTTATAAGAAAGCAAATAAATGCAAAATTCTTAATCATAAACAAGACAATTTTCAACCAATAATATACTATTTTTAAAAATCAACCAATTAGATTTATTATTAAGTGATAATTATATTTAAAATAACTAATCCGCCGTTGGATTTAGGATGACGTCACACACCATACCATGCACTTTTACCCAAACTAAATGTGTATAAAAAATTTCAACTAAATCAGTGAAAGATATCTGTTTTAAAATCGAGTAATAGTTACATACATAAATAAAAATTTGCATTGAAAGTTAAATAAACGCTTGTAAAAATTTCAACAATACCTTCAAAATCATCAAAAAGTGTTTCATAATGTATTTCCTTTGCCTCTCTCTTAGCTTCCCTCATCAGATCCTCTTCATCAGCCTTGGCCTTCGCCTCCCTCAACACTTGAGATAACACCGGTTTATCACCAGCGTCCAAACCCAGCATGGCTCTCTTCTTAGCGAGTCCAGGGTCACCATCTTGTAGTACTTCCATGGTTTTCTTACCAATTGTCTCTAAAGTGTCTAGACCACCGGCTATTACTTTTGTACCTGAAATTACAGGAAATAAAATCAGTTTTAATTAATTTTTTTACCTAATTCAAAGATGGATGTTCTCAATTCATAAAGTCTGTTTTTGTTTCTTAACCTATTTTTTAAAAAATCTTTTTTTTTTTAATAATAAATATTGTAATTAAAATGTCATCCGAGCAAACGAAAATTTTGAACATTTTTAAGGTTAGATTATCAATAAATCTATTCTCAATTTGACCATTAACAAAAATTAAAGACATGTGTCCAAAACATGGTAGTGTGGATAATGTTTTTCTTTCATTCAGCATTCTTTGCTCCTTTTCTATATAAATAAACCATGTGCAAATAGTCATACTTTTTTGTCACATATAAATATATAGTTATCTAGTAGAAGTAAATAATTGACATGCAACATACCAGTACTTTCCACAAACTTAGTGACGCCAGACAATAAGCTACCAAGTTGAAAAGTGTTCTCGTTCACATTTTGTTCTGGTTTTGGTTCCACTCTTTCTGTTTGTTCATTTTCAGTACTTCTTGGTTTATTTTCATTGTTTTTTACAGACTTTCTTGCTAATTCCTCGGGATCTGGTGCACCAATGCCTGTTTCAAGAACTGTTGATATACCCTGCAATTGTGTTTAAAATAATTTTGTTATTTAATATAATCTGTATATGCCAATACATTTAGATAGAAAGTTCTAGAACTACATTTTAAATTTATGAAATTCTGGAACCTGATAATCTTAATATATAGTATTTTATTTATTTTTATCTTATACATGTACCTAAATTCACACAAATGATATCTCCAAGAAATAAGATATTATATTATAAAAATTAACGTGAAAAATATTAAAATCGATAAAGCTGGTTGGATTATTTGGTAAAGAATGTTAGGTTATAGTAGACGCATTGCATTCAGAAGCGTCCATTAGAATATTATAATTCTGTGATAGTGGTCCAGAAACACACTCTATAAACAACTGTGTTTGTTGTGATCTAGACAAACATACATATGACCAATATGGACGGTAGCTGTGAGCGGGGAGCGAAACCACGACCATTAGCGCTTCAGTCAGTTGCAGTGACCACTGCACCGACCTGTCTATCAATAAGGTCATGATTTAAGAATTTCAATACTTATTAAGTTGATAACATAGATTATACTACAACAACACAAATGTGTGAAGCAATGAACTTATTAACTGAAACAAATTTAAACTTAGATAATAGGTTATTATCTGAGCAATAATAGTAAACATTTAATTAACTTTTTTTCTTTATTACCTGCGATACTTGTGTGGTTAAGGTACTGATACCAGCTGTGGCGGTACTGAGAAGAGAATCTACACCCCAGCCCCAGCCCCATCCTTCATTCTTTGACGAGTTTGACGTTTCAGGAGCTGGACTATCTTTTACAGTTGATTGTTCTCTTTGTTGAGGTTTCTTGGTTTCCTGAAGTACATAGAACAGGAAATTCATTAAAACCAATGAAGAAAAGATTAGTGGCTTTAAATGAGTATTAACTTTGGTATTTTTAATTATTTTGAGTTCAATTTCATGTAAATATCATTTAATATATGTTTTTGTATGTTAAACATATAACCTTCTTTCATTAATATAAAATTTTACAAACAAAATGCATAAAACAAAGAGGTATACTGTAATAATTAAATAAAAAAATATAGCAATTTAAGATACATATGTACAACTTACAGAGCCTTATCAATTAAAAAACTACTGTTATTAGGTTTTAAATTGAACCTTGTTTATTTGTGATGAAGTTGAGAATTTCCTTTGAATATGTACATATAAGTAAATATTTCAACATGTACATACTAAGACACAATCTAATAAAAATAATTTAACACAAAACGCAAAGTTATTATAAAGTAGAATTTAACTCATTAATAATAGCAATAACTATAGTGTTATTTTTATATAATTATAGTATTATTATAAGCGCATGGATTTTGGTATCCAGAATCTCATCCAATTTCTCATCCTCTGTGTTACTTAGTAACATTACTTTTGAGCCAACAAATGAAATGATGATTTGCAATTAATACTGATTTTTAATGTAAAAAAGTATTAATGTAATTTTAAAAAGTTATTATCTATAGTTATAAAATATTACTGAATTACAGATAGAAGTAAACTACCTGAGGTGTGTCATTGCTATTGTTATCGCCCCAATCATCAAAATCATCCCAGCCTGATTGGGATTCCTCTGCTATAGTTTTTGAAGCTGGTTTTTCTTTTTCAGGTACAGTTTTACTTGTCTCTATTGGTTCTTCCTCAATGTCAAAATCATCCCAACCATCTCCCGCCTAAAAGAGTTTTTAATAAAAAAAAAATATTTATTTTTTTGTCCTAGATGAATCAGCCCATCTCTGAGTTGTAAACAGTGGGTTACAATAACGCTTCACCACAAATTATGCACACTTAATATTGACTAAACATACAAATAAAATACCTTTAAATTGGAAATAAAACAGTTTGGTGTAATATGTTGTACTGATTTGCATCCTGAGTTAAATTTTGATTAACTTCTTAATTATTTCCTTAAATTATTTATTATATTTTAAACGTATACGTCCACTGACAGGATAATTATTTTACACTTTTTTAACTAACCTGTTTTAAGCTCGCTTCTTTTGGTTTAGTTGAATGGTGATCTTGTGGTTTCAGGGGTTCATGGTCTGATTCCAAGTTATCACTATAGTTTGACGAGGATAACCGCTTCTTCCGCTCTCTTTTGTTAGGGCTGGTGTGGCCTTCATCCGCACTTTCAAAGTCGTCACTGTCGCTAGAAGGCATTTTTGAAAAATATCGTAAAATTAATCCTGAACCTTGGTGTCTTCTGTCTACGTTTACGTGTTTGACATATCGACGTTACGTTTTTGCAATATCCATTGGACAATAAATGACATGCACGATATATGTCAAAAACGAATTTATATATATTTTTTTTCTCTTTTAAATTTAAAATAGAAAAATAATAAACTTATAATATTAATATAAAGTAATTTTTACTACATTAAAAAGGCATACAAATAAAAATTTGTAGTGAAAATAAGAAAGACATTACTTAAACTCATTATATGTTTGTTCCGATTTTGACGTACGTGTATCGGAACGTAAAAATTATGAATTCCAAATCTTTGAATATGAATTTGTTGTCAGTTAAATCAATTAATTTTTTCTTTATGTAATTAAAAACAAATACAATTTGTTGTTTTTATAATAGCTTTAAATTATTAATAAAATCTAATTCTATTTATATTTTTTTTATTTTATTGTGCTAAAAAGTGGGTGAATTACTCAAAAATAAACTCGGAATTAGCTATCTCTTGTTATCGGAGGTAAAACTTGATATAATTATTAAGCCATTTAAAAATTTTCTTCGTGTTATATATTATACAAAATGAGTTTAATTCTCAGTTGTATAGTATATTAAAATGCCAATATATATATACACCTATCTATAACTAAATAAGAATATTCATATAAGTTTTATTAATTGAAATTCAATTTTACTTGTAATAAAATATCATAGTTTTCAAAATTACATTCAAAACGTAATCCTCGATATAATTAACAGTTGAGACACTATTAGAAGTTATCGTACTTTCGTCGTAATTAATTATTTCCAATTATAAACAGTTTCTTATAAGATCTTGTTATACACCTGAATTCGAGACGCTATTTTTACTCAATTAATCTCGATTTTTGAAATATTGGATAAAATTGACTATAAACTATATTTATTTTGTTAATCGCAAAACAAGCAAATATTCCTTATCTAATAAATTACAGGTATCTTTATCTAAGTAAATGCAAATCTTGTTAATTTACTTATTTTAGAACAGCAATATAAATTGCCTTGCATGCAGTATTACAATAATATCAATCCATAGTTTTACTCAATAATATATCATGGGTAACTCAAAATCGTGACTATGCTTGTAAAAAAATATGATTTTGTCCTATATGTTACGTTTATACTGTTTGATGTTTAAAATTTGTACCAATTTTCAACTGTGACAAGTTCGTCAAATGGTTTGTTGGCCTAAAGATACTCTCGTCTCTCATATTCGATCGCTGCTAGGCAACAACATTCAAATGGCATTCTGGGTGCCAAAATCCATTCGACTTGCTTATAACATATAAACATAATTATTGTTATACAATATCATTGCCTATATGAAACGGCATTCAAATCAGCAAAGGTTTTATAAAATAAAAGAGATATATAAATCTTTTTATATATTACTTTCATTCGTACTAGAATTATTATTTTTTGTGTCTAGTCTATTTTATTTAACACAACATGCTATAAAATCTTAGTGTCAATAGTAATTTCCTACAATTCACTTTATACATAACAGACCCACTTCATAGTGCAATAACTAGTCTATATTATTCCTAAATATATATAAAAGAGCCCTGAAAGTTTAATGTATTCTATTATACACCAACGTCATCTAATCCAAGCTGTAACAGCAACAGATCGAATGAATGCAAATGCAAATTGACTTCACAAACTCGACGACGACGGTTCTAAAGTATCACGATCTAATATAGTCAGATACGTAGGTATCTGTAATGTATGTATGTCTACATACGCTGTGGAATGCGCGCCATACCCATACAGCTATAAGTAGGTACGTACAGAGGAATCGTAAATAGATTGAATGGATATGTACCTACTTACTTTTTGCCTACATGTATGTTTATTTTGCAGTATTGCGGCATACAAAGCTTAGTCAGTAGGTACTAGATCATCGGTGTGTGTGCCAGGGCATCGCATGTAATGTAAACATTGTGGTCAGAAGGAATGCATTTAGACAGTAGGTGCTTGAGGATATTATCATGAACGGTGATAACGTGGCGGCGAGTCCGCGCGCCTCAGTCAGCGACGCGGGTTCGCGTAGAGCGGTCGCGTGTAACGTTAGTGTCGGTCGAGTGACGTGCGGAACTCTGTGTTCGCGCTCGCGTACGCGCCGCATTCCATCGTGGGGGCCCTTCGCCGCCATTGGCCGATCCCGCGTGACGTCACTCCTCGTAATGAGGTATTCAACATGGCCGTGTAGCTAGTTCGCGAGTGTGCTTCGTTATTCGTTTGAATGGATTTAATCAGTGAAATATGCCAAGGAGACGAAACGGTGAGATACCCTTGCCCGACGGATGGGATTATGCGAGGGACTTCGATGGAAAATTGTATTTCATCGACCACAACAGTAGAAAAACGACGTGGATCGACCCGCGAGACAGGTAAGTTTTCCGAAGAGAAGTGTTAACCCGTAAGAGCCCCATGTCAAAACTTCACATTCCATTGTGATTTTTAGTGTTTTCTGATTGAATTTGTGAACTGTGGACTGTGCGTTTAAAAGTGCATGTTATATTCTTTATTATGAGCGTGTTACAAAAAGTAAACATATTTCTAAAATCTAATAAATCGTGAAAAACAAACTATTCTCGCCGCGATGCTGTCGCTGTCTATCGGGAAATATGCGCAACTGTCTCGATTTCACA
The DNA here is from genome assembly GCA_037950945.1 of Hypolimnas misippus. Classification (NCBI taxonomy): domain Eukaryota; kingdom Metazoa; phylum Arthropoda; class Insecta; order Lepidoptera; family Nymphalidae; genus Hypolimnas; species Hypolimnas misippus. The sequence goes on from JBBEEQ010000014.1 coordinate 8,813,489, forward strand.
CGACATTCCACAATTGACTAACAACAAATGACCTAAACACAAATTATGGTTATCATTTTGTTATCCTTTGGTATGCGAGTTTTGTTAGATTTGTCTCGTTTTGGTAAGGGGTCGGATTATTTGGTGAGTGGCGATGGAACGAGAGTAATGAGGCCACAGAACTGGTTCATAGTAATCTTAGGCGCTGAACTGGCGCAGAAATAATTCGATGGAGCATTTGTATTGAGCATGAATGTGGGCCTGTTGTCTTGATGGTTCGCTCTACTGTTTCGTAAGGTGCGCGTGTGTACGTAGAGCGCGATGCGTGGAGAGCGGTGGGAGACGGTATGCAATGCATAGGCAAGTTGTGCGGTGTGAATGACAGGCCGTAGAATGCGGCCCGGGCCTGCGGCGATGGTCGCGCCTTTCTAAAGCGGCGCACGGCCCCCCCTCGCACCCCGCGCATTGCCGCTCTACCATCGCACCACCTCATCCAAGTGCAGGTGCTCCACAACACATCCCTATTAAATACCGATCATGTCTAGCCGTATCTATTTACCATAGTTAAACCGGCACCTGCGGCATTGTCTTAAAAAGTTGACCTTAAAATTCCACCTGCACTAAAAATGCGTTCATGTCACTGTTAAAATGTATTGATGAATTGATAGCAATGTAAAAACGGGTATAAATTATACTGACATGTTGTGGGGAGGTTAAGCATTAACAAGCATTACGGTAAATTCTAGTTGTTCTTCTTCTATACGTTAAATAAATGTAATGCTCGAGACTCGTTCATAAAATGACATTAAGGTCAGAGTACATTTCCTACTCACTAGTCATTTAAAGCTAAATTTTGATGATACGACATGGTCATTAAAATTGTTGTTATTGTGAATTCCTCCAACTGTTTTGGAACATTTTGATAAATTAATGTACCTCATTGCGAAAATACGACACGACAGTTTTTACGACTGCAGACTAAATTGATTAATCCTAAGGAGTCACATTCAAAAGATCTGGTTCTAGTGTAATGACGCCACGATAAAATTGACCGGTGAAACGGAAAACATTAAATTTGAATTTTATTGTACCTTTCAGTAAAAGACATTACCAAGAAATATTATTTAAATATGAATAAATATATTAATGATATGTTATATAACAGAAATACTTACACATTTAGATTATACATACTTTATCTATACTAAATATGTTTTGGATGTTGAAAAAATTAAACTGTCATTATAATTGTGTTATTTTTCTACAGTCAGTAAAATGAATGCAGTAGTAGGTATGATTTGTGTTGTTCCAGTACTAACATCTACTGTAAAACGCACACAATAAACCGAGTCACTAAGCCAATTTATGAATGCTAAAAATAACCGCCATGTCTCCAGCGCATTTGATGATATTAACCATTTAAGAGAACCTAAACATAAAAGTGCTAATTAAAGAAGAGTTCAAGCGCACAAATTGTCTGTAGACGGATCGCACTTATTAAAAATATTAATAACATTAAATAATACAGAGTAATAAATAATTTTTAATACATATGCATTTAGATGTTACGTGTAAATAGGGATTTTGCGGTTTTAGTGGGTAATATAAACGACACTAGAACGGGCTGCTTACAAGCTGGAACAAAAACACAAGCGTTAAACAGCTACGCACTTAAATTGAGGAAAACCGTTCATTGTCTCGTTAAGCTAGGAATCGGGGAAGACAATGATACCGTCGATTTACAACCCAGTGGGAATATATACGTGATGTTTGCCCTCTATTATTTTAATTATATCATTCGAGTACGTTTTCACTCAGTACTTTGTTCGACTTGCACACTCGCGTATAACTTTAATGCATAATTCTATGGTACGAGTGAAATTCACTTTGAATACCTCTGCGTACCCTAAGTACATTATAACATGTGGGAATCGGAGTCCTTACAGCGATGGAATGTATCAATACAAATTTGCATGTTCATGAGCCATAACATTTCTTGTTTAATATTTATCAGTTATCTACTTGAATTTTAATTTGATGCTATAATATATTGCTTATGATCGAATTTGCAACTCCTCTCTGGACTGATTCATATTTTATAAGTAATATTGATTGTAATGTAGCTGTCTTGAAGATTGTGTAACCCAAGTATGTGTAAAGCATCTTGTGGGCACTTCCCACGCACCACGCGCGCCTTCAACCGTAACGCTAAAGGGGCTGGGTGTTTTACAGCGTTTCTTGACTGTAATCGAATGGGAGCCCGATCGCTTTGTAATTTAAAATTCTCACTCCTCGATTGTTTCGTTCGTTTGCATTCAAGTAATTAACATACCGAAACGTTATTCGGTAACTGACATTAGTTTTGATGGATAGTCGGTAATTGAATAGGTAAATAGTGAACGTTGAGTAAATAATTGGTCCACAGGGCGCGGCGAGCGAATGCGAAGTATAATGTACAGCAATGTTTACTTTACACATTCCTCTCAGATAAAGATGTCCTTGGCGGTTTTTTATTCAGACGCACATCAACTCCGTAACTATATGTGCCAATTTATTTTGATTTTTATGTTAATGAATGCATGCAAATTGTCATTTCGTCTATAACGATATAGCGAACCTTGGAATGCCGAGAAATAAAAAGGCATGCTGTTCAAAACTTGATAATGAATGTAAAAAATTGTAATGGAACGTGTGACTTGATGCTTTTTACATTTGAGCAAAGTTTGGTATGATACACTTTATTTGCGTAATATTCGATGAATTTTATTGCAACGAATAAAAATTTATGACGTTCAAACGTGAATGCGTACATAATTACGCATATTTCAATTTTATCTATGCAATTATACGATAACAACAACGTACTCCACTCCCGTTTCTAATCGAAAGAAACATTCCTCTCTTATCTGTTTGTCGTCACATAGCTATTTTTATTTAACCGTTACATGTTTTTTCATTAGCATTTATGTTACGTTTATGCTTTAAAAACATACGCATTTATGTAAAGAAAAATATTTTTATTTACTACTGGTACTAATGAATAACTAAATATTTTCCACAGTTTTTATGCGAGAAAACACGAAATGATGACGCTTGGGTTTTAATGACGGAATTTTTGCGTGTTTGCTTACTAGGTTTCACCAAAACATGGATCTGCGATAAATCTTAGAGCGATAGAGGCCATAAAACTTATTTACTTAATTTGCATAAGCTCAGAATTGTAGAGGCCAAACAAACTTGGTCAAGTGAAGAATGTTGCCCATACCCGTTTCCTCTTCAAATTTGGACGTTACCTATTTCACTTGACTATCATCTTTATCCTAATAAACATAAGGTTGGATTTCCTATTGCAAGTATTAAGGAGGTCTAATAAAAATTAAACTAATTTGTGCACTGGTGTCGAAAACGTTATTTTTGATTGGAAAGCAATTAACGAGGTACTTAATTAGGTAAATCTGTAATGGTTCATACAAGATAGATGTATTTTTAGGAGAGATGTATCAAACTTGTTTTGTTATTTGCATTATGTTATGTAGCGTTTTAAATACTAACGAATAATTAAGAATAATTAAACCAATTAAACGAGTTAAGTTTAAACCTAAAGCTTAAGTTTCTATTTTATTGTTGCTGATGTTATTTTGTTTTATTCAAGAGCCGCAAAGCAATAGGTCAATAATTATAATTCTAATCCTTAGTTTTGAATAAATCATCGATGTATTTCAACGTGGGCGAAATATGCGACCATAACTGGATAACATTCTAATGTCTACCTTGTTCCATAAATGTACTTCGGTATTTGAGATTGTAGTGTTAAAATTGTGTAGGTACCACGATTGTAATCGTTTTGGTATGCAAACACCTGTACGATAAGATGATAGTGGTTAAGCCGGATTTTATTTTACTATTAAATTTTCGTTATAAAGCAGTCTGCAATCCCCTACTATAAGGCGATATTAATTATCAAGATGATATTAATCATCCATTTAATTAAATTGTGCAAACGACACGATTATACAGGACAAATGGAATTTTTTACAGTAAAGACTATCGTTTGCCAAACAATGGACGTCAGGAATTTCGCACCTCAACAAACATTGATATCGTTCGGTCCCATTCAATCGATATTCACTGATGCTGTTTTCTTTAGTTCGTGTTTAACTACTTCTTCCGGGTCCCTACTGTTGCTCTAATAACATCGCTACATGAATGAAACTACCTAATACCAAACCTAATGTTTAACTTTCTATTGCTGAGAAAGTATCATTTGTAGAGCCGCGATGGTGTGGATAAACATTGTTATCAACTATTAGACGCATTTGTGTTTGAACTTAAGGCCCGAGTTTTGAAAGGCGCAATATTTTAATGCGGCTGTAGTGTTGAATGGCATATCGCGGTATTAATTTCACTTGTCATATTAATTTCACCGGGCAATTGTTGCGTTTAGGCAGGTTCAGGCGAGACATTCTATGAATGTTATTTTGTTAGAAATTCAATTTGAATATTAAGTTTGTAATTGGACTTGATTATGTATTGAAAGAATCTTAATACAAAAAGGAAAGTATTCGTGGTTTGATAAGTATGTCTACTGATTTCTTTGTCTTTAAATTTTATAAAACATTATATTGAATGATCGAAATTTGTTAAAATCGTGATCCACACAATATTGTGTCGCATGCGTCCGCTGCCGGCGTGACAAAGTCGGCTGGAATGCATCGTGATTCAGACAGAAACCTTATATATTCGATGCAATGTTTATGTAATCTACTACCCGTCTGTCCGTCACTTTACAGATAGCTTTTAATGTTTAACATTACAAATTCAATTAACACTAAAATGGAAATGAGAATGGTCTAAGATTGACAAGACAATTGACTGTGAGGAATTCTGAACTTTGTGATTAGATTTAAAATTATATTTAAATCTTTGAGTACCCAAATTGGAGACCTTGGTACATTAACGTGACGCGCGTTTCAAGTCAACACCACACATTTGTTCTCACTTGACTTTGGAATGTCGTTTGTCAATGATCGAATAACGTATGACGTCATAGCATCACATTAGCTGCCATCGCGCATACCATCGCACATAATATAGCTTTCCAGCGATTGCTGGGTCAATTTGGGGTATAAATTCGGTGATCAGTCATGACGTAAGGCGTTAAGAATGTTTATAACTGTGTGGTTACTTTAATGTACGCTTCGGTTCAAATACGTATTTTTATAACCACGTATTTGATCATCCGGTTGGCATGCTTCGTCGAACTGATTGCAACTCGTGTTTAATTTGATTATAACTGCGCTGTTCGGTTTGTGTCAGCGATTTGGAATGCGAGAGGAAATCACGTTGACCCCTAACACGCTTCCTTTTTTGGAACGGAAAGTCTGTGATATTCCTGTCCCTGGGCTTTGTTTAAAGTGCTAGCAGAATACACATTACCATTAATAAGAGTGTGACATCGCATATTTTAAATATACAAATTGTGCCAAAGTTAACAAAGGTTCTGAAATAATAAAATTAAATTAAGATTTTTTCAGAAACCGAATGGAATGTGCATTAACCAAGCTATGCGGATTAAAATATTTCCCGGGCGATATTAATAGAATATAAGTAGGTGTGAGTGTCCGTCTGTCGGTCGTTCGATATGTGTGAGACAGCGTGGCACCGCCTCCGACCAGACGGGATCCAAGTTTTGTCGTAATCCTGGATTTGGTAAGAGGTGTTTTGAAATTTTTGTGACGAGCGAAGGAGTGGTGTTTATACGTTTAAAATATGTATAAATACGTAATATTTACGCTTTTATGAATTTTACATATTCAAATTACTTTGTGATTTAGATAAAATTACAGTTACACAATTAGTCTCTGATTTGTAGAATTTCCTTAGGTTTCGTAATTACTTATCGCAAAAATTCCACTCGTTATTTAGTAAGTTATAAAATGTATAGAAATACTTGGTGAAATAATCCAAAGCGGGTAGCAAGTTTCGCTTCTATTTGCGGATTGTAGCCGTACGTTGGCCTTCTTCGCGTCATATTCCAAAGACTGAAAGACTTCTACTAACAGAAGTAAACCCACTTACATTTAAATTTTTATTGTATCTGTGGTCGTATTAACAGGAATATTATGTTTATATAATAACAGTTAAATAATTTCATCGCTTTAAACTTTAATGTTTTTGTTTTTTATAACCTGCAATCAAAATTTTTTTACACCTTCTAAATGAAACCGAATAAAAATATTGAGATTTCTCCGTATATAAAAAGACGCTTAGAAAAGGTTAATTTTTAATAGATTCTGCATCAATATTATACCTGTTATTTCATTTTAACTTATTATATTGTCATTTAGCATCATACATAACTATATTATTAATAAAAAAAGAGCGCTGAATTGAAACTTTCATTTAATTATATAAAAGTGCAAGATACAAAAATTAATCGATGTAATAACATTGAATCGGTTTCAACTCATGCATTCTATTGTTCACTGAAAATATATGTCAAGTTTCGGCTTCGGTTGGTTAAAATCATCGAAATAGTATACGTAACCGCAGGAGTGTGTGTGAAAGTTTGTATGTGTGCGATTAGGGATTCCGTGACACGGGTCACCGTTTCCAAGAACGCGACTCGTCTTGATGTCCCGCTGACAGGACTGGTTTTGCCGTTCTACCACGACACAGCAACATTGTAAAATGCCGCCGTCTCTCTTACTCCTATTTAAAGTATACATCCGTCTCTTTCTATGCAATGGATGCGCATACGCACGCGCCCTCTATACCCTCGCTCCGATAAGAGCGGTTTGTAATGTAATGGAAGCCGAACTTTCGGTAGCTGCGCGGAAGGAGTAACGAATTTCCATTGAAGATTTGCCGGGTATTGATTTAACTGGCTACCATTGTATATATTGGTCTTACTTTACTTATCCTTTAACTTTATCAGTTTCTCAATTAAGTAAGTCTTATTGGTAAAATGTGTATAACAAATATTATTAGTTAATATAATTTTAAAGATAGGGTAATAGAAAATTAATAGTAGTTTAAAATTTAAGGGTATGACTAATAATAGAATAATGATCCAACAACGCAATGTTAAACGAGCAGTCATTTATCGACGGTTAAAGTATATAAGTTATCATTTAACCTCCATACTGGAGTCCATTACTCACAAAACAGAAGATAAATGGAACACAGTCGTCACGAGATCGTAACAATTTCAACAGACATGGAAAAACAGGTGCCCAATTAACTGGGGATTCTAGATAATTGACTACCACCGTAAAAACGCCGATTTTAGAGACCGTTAAATGGATTGATGTATTTCGTCATACGATAGTCGAACTTCACTTTTTAAAGCCGACGTTGAATCATTCTCAAAACTTGTATCAAGTAGAGCAAGTTGCTGGCGCCTGCGCACCACGCCCAGCAAGCTCCCGGGCATCCAGTACCGGCTATCATTAATTGCTCTTGCTATTATCTGCACCTAGCTAGACCACATACTTGTAGTTCAAGAACGCCCTTTAATTTATCGTTGCAAGAATACACCTTCAGCTTTCTATGGCTGCGAAATTGCCTGTTTGTTTTAGATTCATAAATGGGTTTTTATGTAGATAATTTATTCGTGTATTCACAAGTTAAATGAGATTCACTAGTGCGGAAATTATCGTCTTCAATATGCAATTAAAATAATGAAGTAATAGCAATATTAAGCTGTGATGATCATCATAGGATGAAGTAATTTCTTATATGAATGGATAACGATTAACTCCTAGACGTTTTGATTTGTTTGCTTGAATACATTTAGCATGAAAAGGGACTGTAAAATTAGATAATCAAATATGATAAACAAATACAGGTATAAATGGACTCCAAGTCGCGCTCGCTATATATCATTAAATAACTAGTCAAAATTATCCGGCCAAAACTCGAAATAATTACGGAGCTCGTTATTTTTATTTTGCTTTAATGATAGTAATAGGAGCAGTTTTAATAGGTTCGCCCCTTGATTTCGTGGGAAGTAATCACGTTTCAACTTCAACCCATGGGAAATATTTAGGATATAATAAGTTTTATGGTAGATAATTTGAAAATATGTTCGAACAGACAAAAATCGTAAAAAGTGGTTCGCCAATTTTTATAAAAAGAAAATAAGTGAAGTTTTGTGTTGGTGGCTGATTGCGCGGACTTTTTATCGTTAACGTTATGTAAAATCGTATTGTACATTTTCATTTTGAAGAAATTTTGTTGCATAAAATCCGAGTTAATCATGTACAAAACGAGTTTGCTTCGTATCATTTCAATTGAACGATTCTCAGTAGTGACAAGAAATAATCATTGTTTCAGATACACAAAGCCCCAAACATTCGCGGACTGCATTGGCAATGAGCTGCCTCTGGGCTGGGAGGAGGCATACGATCCTCAGATCGGCCCATATTACATCAATCATGTCAATCGTGAGTATCATTTTTATCAACAATTCCCTTCGAATCTCTTCGTGTGCTGTTTCGAAAAATTGTTTCCTTGAATAGTTGATTTCTCAATACAGGAAGTAAGTTTACGCGTAGGATGGTATTTGGAAAGTTATGAGTGTGCTTGGTTAGAACTTCTAAAAAGGGCAGCTAAAATTTTAGGTCTATTACTAGCGTTCCAGGCATTTTTTTTGGAAAGTGATACCTTGACATCCAAAGCGTATTACTCTTAAAAATTGGTATTTTTTTTGTAATAGCTAAGAATGTCAGGAGTTGAAAATTAAGATTACGCAAAACTGGACGCGGTGGACAAGTGACTGTAAACTCGACGCTGACTTTAACCTTGATAATTATCTTAAGCTCACCAGCGAATGAATTATATCGACGAAGAATTTTTAAATACTTTTGATATGATTAATTTCAGTTGTATGATTAATACGATACGCGGTATAAGTTGTAAATAAAAGTAAATTGCATGTTTCCAATATAATCTTAACTCAGTAACAACAAGAAGTCTACTGGGTGCAACGAGTCTTATTTATGTGTCTTGGATTATTCAGTACGTTGGGTGAAAAATGTTCGACGCGGGGGGCTCATGAAGGTCCTTGGTGCTTTAGTTATTCCATATGAATTATGGAACAGTTTGATTTATGTCTAGCTTATAGAATTTTAGAAGCCTCACCGTGAATTCAGGGTTCGAAGTTAAGTGCCGTTTTAGTGGTGTCTTGGTAACAACAGATGGCGTTGTACTCTACTTTTTTCTTCATCGATATACTTTAAGATTGATCTGGATTAATATAGTGAGCCATTTCTATTTGTGATTGGATTATAATTGTATGCAATAAATGCAAATACTTGCAATGTTTTGGTGTTTAAACTTTTACAATATAAAAAATTAAAATGCGAATATTAAATGAACAGCGTTGTTTGTGAAATCAGGTCTAATTATGCAAAATAAAAAAAAATCCGACTGGTAGGGTTGCACATATCTCGAATGACAGGTGTTTTGTATGAGTAATATATTACATATATTTATGTATGACCGCATGATATCGTCGATTTATGTAATAACGCGACGTTACTTTCGAATGCTCTTTCCAATGTACATTATCCGTACATCGGGCGAAAATAACGTTCACTTGTTTTGTAAAATCGTGCATAACATCAACAAAAAAGCGTTGTTGACTTTTTGTTGGTCAACGAAAAATAAACTACCGATGTCATACGTTTTATGTCATTATTATGTATTCCATTACTCTTAAGATGACACACAGGTTTACATGGTATAACATAGAATAAGCAAAACAGAAGTGATAAAACTTATAATAAAACCTAAGTTTTATTGATACGTTATATTCTTAGTCGGTAATTCACTTTACTTGTCGGAAACGCATTGGCACTGAATGAAATAGGAATCAAAGTGTTTATCATTCGAATAAACCCTAAAGTATTCTCAGTTTGGCATGTTCACTAGATAAACTTGATGCCATTTCTAATATACAATTCTGTGTTTATAACGGTCGCACACAGAACATTTCGCACGAAACGCACGCGCATTCCTATGCATTATTTATAAGCGCGGGAGCTTTTCCGCCATTTTCTGGATTTTTTAAATGACCACCCAACATATCACCGGGGGTTCTTGTTAACTTATATTGATGAACTGTTGTTTTACTCACTGTGTTTGATTTTTTTTTATTTTTATCTGTTCCAATTTAAAATTATATATATTTTTTTATTTACGGCCAATTAGATAATGTAACTAAATACGAAGCAAGAAGCATAGTCTTACTAGAAAAAATATATTTCTATTTTAATATCATATTGAAATAAAAATATATCTATATAAATGACTAAAGGAAATGACTATTATCAACACAAACTAAGACTTGACTAAAAATAACAAACATGTATAAATAAATACGAGTATATACAATTAGTAGACGAAGTGAATAAATACGCTTAAGATTTTAAATCGAAACATGTTGGCGTAAATTGAGTCCTTATTTACGGTGTTGTCGCTGAGAGCACTACTCTCATAATTTAGACTTGTACATGCGTGTGCGCAGATTTCATTTGTATTTGTTGTATAGTCTGACCAACAGCTAACCAAATTACATTTTGTTAAATCTTATCTCGGACTTGAGAATCTACTCAAATAAACACAACAATGATTTATTTTTAAGATATTTATAAACGCGAAACTATTTTGTTTTGAAGTTTTATGTTTGGAATTTTAGATAGCCAAAGCAAGTGTTATAAATTGTCTATTATTGTTTCGTCTTAATTATTTGAAAGATGTCTATCATGTTTCTGTGATCTATATTAATATTATAAAGAGGTAAGTTAGTATGTAGTGGGTAATTTCTGAAACAGCAGATGCGATTTGAATAATTCTTTTTGCGTTGGATAGCCCTTTTGTTGAGGAACGCTATAGGCTATATTACATCATGCTACGACACTAAACGCGTGTGCAACCGCGAGTAGCAGCTAGTCGTTAATAATAGTGTGATGCGGAAACACGTACGCTGTTTCATTTCGTTAAGATTTACGATAGTAGCAAAAATACCAATTGAGTAACGGGACTCGCCTGCCTTGAAGAGGTCCGGGTCAGGCGCTATCTTTTCTATTTTTGCTTAACTCTTAAATCGCTATGGAATTTTAATGTAATGACTACATTCTTATATTTTGCAATTTTATACCACCTTAATATTATCTAATTGTATTCTAATCTTACTTGCGATCGTCTGGAATGATCACTGTTATATTTATCTATTAAACATTTTTTATTAATGATTCAATAGCATGTTATGTTTTTATCGTCGCCATCGGTATGTCTTTAGTCAATATCTTTTGATAATCGAATGCTCAACAGCATAGCTGGTTACGTAGTGATCTTGTAAAATAAAATTATTAATACTGAATAATCTGTTTCTAGCATAAAATACAACGTTTATTGTGTACGCGTGTTAAATTTGTTTAATTATTTCAATTCGGTGTTAGTTTTTGTAGGTACTTGAAACAATAATAACTGTTTTTCATTTCCACTCAAAGTTTGGTAAGTTGTTTCTTTTTTCAATAGTTATTTTGATTCTTGTATGTCTGATTGTTATTTCTTATCTTTTTGTTTACTATTTTATTGTATAGTTTTTTAATGACAGAATTTTGATAATGACGTAATTAGCTTATAAATAATTGCTACTAGTAGTAATACTTTTAATATTTAAACCATATTATGTTTTGTAATGTATCATATTTGGTTGTAATCTCTTTTTCTATAATGGAATACCTCCAATCTAAATTATATAGAGCTAGCTATATTGTTTCTTTGTGTACAATTATAACTAGAATGGATACTTTAATAACACAGAGTCATTTTTATAGCCACTAATAAGATATCAAGATTCTATACTAGATTCTACTATTTTAAGAACCAGTTGTTTAGTGATGGCTCATTACTTACATTAATGCAACTGCTCGTTAGTGTAATTATGAGACCCTATCTTACAGTTAACCCATTTTGCCTCGAGCGAATTTTTTGCATAAATACTCGGATGTAATAAGCTTTACACTTAATTCTCATAGCATTCAGATAACATCTTGATAGTGCTCTTACAAATAATACCTCTTTGAATGCTTCGTTACCAGCCTCTGCTCCTGGAGCGTTTAAAAATAATTAGTGGCTTTTGCTCGTGGTTTTGCTTACGTTAATATAGTTTTTTTTTTTTATTATTTTAAAACAATACGGATAAATACATATTCTATAGCTTATGACCATAAAACAACCTTTCAAATGTTACCATTATTAAAAATAAAATATTTTTTTAAATTTTATTTAGTGGTCTTGGACTTTACTTCACACATACAAAATCCACTCTGAATTTAATATATTAGTAGAATTTAATATATTTTGGGCACTTTACCTCACTGCAATGACATCGACAGATTTGGAGGTTTTATATAGTTTAATTTTTCTTTGTTTAATTCTTCTTTTAATATTTTTATTATTTTAATTGATTTGTCTATAGATTAAATGATTTAATAAAAAGTTTTTTAGTGTCAAAAAATATATTTAGTATACGTCGTATATATTAAAAATTCGGCAGTTTCACAGCTTATGTTATTATAAAGATACTTACATTATATTTTAACATATAATTTTAAATAATATAAAATCCTCGAAGTTAATTTTTTTTAAAAGATTTTCTTTATTATTTTTATGCACCGAAATAAGCATATTTAAAACGAAATCTACTATAATTTATTGTATCTAGGTGTTGCTCGCGTGATCGTTTAATTCTTTTTCAAAAAAAATAATAATAATATAATTTACAATTTTAACATCGACTATATGTCAACATACGCGGAACCAAATAAACAAACATACAGACAAATAAAAATTTAAAAAATTAGTTTTTTTTACACTCAAAACACTTTGTAAACATACAATTATAAATATTTAATATAACGCTTTACCATTCATTTTAAAAGCATATTTTAATTTTATATATCCACGTAAATTATACGTTATATTTACATGTATTAAACGTTCAACATATAAATAGAACGGTAAAGAAAATAACTCAAAAGGAATTTAAATTTTAAACGCAGACTGTATCGATAGGAATTCCATTTCGTACATTAAAATACTTTATGCGACCGCTCTGAATAAACTTGACAGACGAAACGCGAGCAGTGTTTGACATTTATATTGGCATAGCAAATTTAAAATCTATTTCTTCATCAGCCGATATGTATGTAAATTAGCACCTGACTCAATAAACTTAAAAAACTTCCAATATTATAAAGTATATTGGTTGTAGCGAGTGTGTGAATACCAGCGAACGTAAATTTCTATTAATACCGTTTTGCATACTTAGTTTACTGCCTCGTGGTCTGTTATCGGGCTATGCAATCTCCCCCATACCTATTTTCTGCATACGCTTGCAATATTTATGTGCTGCATCTTCCTAGCTTTTATTTTTACGTGATTTAAACGAACGTTCATAAAACATAGGTTTGAATTCCTGAAATTCGTTTTTTTTAAATAGCTTGCAAACGAGCAAACGGGAATCCTGACGTTAAATCATCACCGCCACCCATGGACGTTTGCAGTACCCAAAACTACAAAAGCGTTGCCAATTTGAAAACGATGAAGGAAATAGGGGACAAGTAAAGGAATAATAGAGGAGTTTAGGCTTCCTGCTCTCACTCACTCACTGTACTAAATGCAGCTATGTTAGTTACTTCACGTTAATTTTTTGTAAGAGTGAGGCACTGCCCCGGTCGAGGGAGACTGTAGTCAGTACGCTACAGGTTCTACATCAGTTAAAAAATTACCATCCGATTATTCGTGGCGTTAATTCTGCGTTTCATTTTAAATTATCTCATAACACATTAGGTTCAATTAACACGTGCCTCTTTAAATCAGGTCGTAGTTGATCACTTTACATGTTACCAAAATGGGTCAATGCGGTTTTAATGTTAATGATCATTTTACATTGAGGATCCGATACTAAAAATCTAATTTCGTACTATTAGGGTAAAAATCTATTAAATTCTTGGTGTTAATGTAAATAGAAAAATATTTGTTTTTTTTTTTTTTAATGCTATCTGTGTGTGGTCGTATTTTAATAACTTGACCAAATACAGAACTCTTTGTTCGACATCGTTAAATAAAATGCGTCTCACGTTCGGTTTTACTTTGATATCACTGTAATTTATTGTTTGTTTTTATGGATAGTTCGATTCTTTTGGAATAGCTAAATAGTTCGTGCTCTAGTCGCACGTTTGAATTTAAATTCAAATTTTTAAATCCTTTTATTAATGAAGAACGTGAAAGCATCTTGTCAACTTTTAAAATTCTAATAACGGTAGAACATTCGTTTTTAGAATAATATCTACTCGAACGTAACAATTTTTGGTTATTTTCATAATTTAGATATCCTCAAGTATAAGTCTATATTTAATAACAAGTTGATAAAGTCTTACACAATTTCGTTATTAACGATAATAATGTAGATATTTGTTAACACACAGCATTTTAATAATTAATAGAAACACAATATTATTTCGTTAATTTCTTATTTATTTCGAAATATAAAATGATAATCACTTAAGAAATCTCGTTTATAAAAAACGGTTGATTTATATTATTGGAAAGAGTAAATAATGATGTATTCTTGTGACATTTTGTTTCAGCAATTAATTAATTTGCATCCTTGTCATTAGTGACGATGATTCATCTTGCATTTATTAGCGAGTAACGGAAGCTCGCTCGTCGAATTAAATTCTTTGGTATTAGAATAAGGTGATTCATTTGTTGTTTTATATTATGATCTATTTTAGTATCCTTTTATGTTGATTTAACTTCTTTAGCATCTTTCTCGGTATTTTAATTCAGCGTTGCATCATTAACGTTTTATTTAACATTTTAATTAACACAAATAAATTCCGTAGACAAATTCTAAGAACATTTATCTATTTTGTCTGAGAAATTCAAAAGGCATTCATTGTCCTTATTGGAAACGATGCAAGCAATTTACGCTTCGGTTAGAAAATTATCAGCGAGGTATGTTATCAAAGCAAAGCCTTTTTCAGCTATTCCATCATCTCGAACGTTTAATCTTCTAATCTCATCGTCTAGAGGAATGTGTATTGCATTTCTATAAATTCCGTGACCGTTTTCGATGGTAAGATACTCAATTGCCATTGTCTCTAATCTGATTTGAGTAGCAATCAGTTAGCCCCGGCCTTGTGTTCAGAATTGAGCATTATAATTGAAAGATCGTCCGCGCACTTTGGATGTCACGAGGATGCTGAATGGTTGTGGAATGCAAGTATCATTCCGTAAGTGATTTTTATTGCTCTTGTAGTTATAAAACGTACATTGTTTGTACGAACATTTTCACTTATCAGGGACTGTGATTTAATGTTGCTCTTTTAAGTGTCAATAGCGTTGATTGCCGGTTTTATCAATCGTATGTTTTTCGATTTGATAATATTATGATTCTTAATTAGAATTCGTATCGTTGTTCGTAATAAATATTTTGTTGTAACAGATTTTATGAATTAGTTTGTTTTGTAAGATTGGAGTTTTGTTTGTTTCCTTTTGATATGATTTTTTGTTTTGTTCTGTTTATCTCACCTACGCGAATAGTGGTAAAATATGTAGATAGACTGGTTGAAACAGGTTTGCGATTGTATATACATACATATGTGCCGAATTATAATTAGCTATTTTGATATATTCTTTATTTCAATGTTTTATTTTGTAAACATTAGAGAATTTTAACTTAAAATTGCTTACGATACGTATTAACATAATAATACATTATAATATTGGAGCGTCTCTAATATATTTACATAGTATCTTCTACCAACTTCGCATGTCTTGATTGTGTGTATTAGTATAGCGAGTACCTAACTAAAATTATTTAAAATAAATTGTGAAAGCGGTACAATTTTTTTAACTTTACAGATCATTGATACTATAGATGCCATTTATCCCCGTCAATAATTTTGGTTGGGCAGTTTTTGGCTAGATTTTGTTACGAAAACGTCAAAATAAAAAAAAATGTATAGACAAAAAAATACTGACATTAATAATATTAATAAACACATTTATACATAATTATATATTTTGATTTGATCTCAGCAGTCTATTCGAAGCTTGTGTGCGCAATTATTCATATTAACTCATTGTTATTGATGAATAATAAATAATAGACCAATTAATTTTATAGTAATGACATTCCTTTGTATTTGTTATCTGGTGACGTTTTTACGCAGCACTACGATACCACTACCAGTAAGTCACAATAAAATTGATTATTTCTTTAATAAATCTTTATTAGTTGAAATACATGCTGGAAAGAAAGAAATATCTTTATTTACAACTAAACATTTCTGTAAACAACAGTAATATGTATAAAATAATTAAACTAAATATTCAAAAAACAAATATTCTGTCTACTTAGTAGTGTGATATCACAAATAGGAAAGCCAATTTTTATTATTGTGTTAGGACTCTCAAATAAGAAAAGTCTATCAAACCTCTTATTATACCTGAGCTCATTTATTTTATTGTATATACCCTATTTATTTTGAGAAAAATTCTTTTATTTTAATGAACAAATTAATAAAAGCAGACATCGCGACTGTATCTGTTTTAAGAAATTCTGAGACCCGTATATCCATTAATCTATTATGAGACCTTCTTTTTAGATTTGCGACGTTTAGAGTTTTCTGTTATAAAATAATTCAATGATTGAATTTGTAACCCCTCGATATTATATTAAGGCCTTAATTCAGGCGTGGAGATAATGTCCAATGGGTAACCACTGCCTAAATAATATTCCACCCAGGGCCGGATTTACACTAGGGCACAGTGAAAAGTGCCACCACTTCACCTAAATCAATTCCTATGTAAATGATTCTTTTAAAATAAAGAAATACGTTTCGTAGAGTATAATAAATTTTAATTGAAAATCTTAAAGAAAATCTTTCACATCTCGAGTTTTGTTGCTCTGACCACTGGCCCCTAGTGTCTCTATAGCTGTGCTGATTCTACCAGCAGTGCAGACACCTAGCAGTGCTTATTCTACCAGTGTTTAATCCCCCTAATCTTATACTCCACGCAGCGTTTTATCAGTCGTTATTGTTCAGTAGCCGATCGTAATGATTGGGCTATGCTTTCACGATGACTGCGATACGGTTTATCATTGTCAATAAGTATAATAAAATACTAATGGAATTTATTTATTACAATCTAATTCTTAGAGATCAATGCGATAATATAGCAGGACCGGATCGTGTGGCGTAATTCTTTTAAGAAATAATAATTTATAACGTTGGTGTAGCTTGTAATAATTTAAGTATTATAATTTTTGGTATATGCGATTTGGAATCGATATCAGCTCGAGGTAGATATAGTTATTGTATTTTGTATGTGTATAAATATATGTTCCTAGGGCTGAATGTGTCCTTGTGGATCCCACTGTGCCGGAGAGCACGCAAAGATTTCGGTCCCGGTTATCACAATCACTTGATAATGGTCGTTACTCCTAACAGGTAGATTATTATAGTCTTAATTTTCAATGGTTACCCTCAATGGTTGCGTAGTTTAAACGGCAATCGCGTGTAGAAATTAGTAATCTGGACTAAAATAATAAGTAGACCCTGGTATAACCAGGAAAAATGCAGGTGATAATGTAAGATGTAATATAGGCTATAGCCTTCTTTAATAAATAAACTATCGATCACAAAAATATTTTTTTAATTAGAACCAGTAGTTCCTGAGATAAGCGCGTTTAAACAATCAAACAAACTCTTCAGCTTTTTAATATTAAGTATAGAAGTATTACACGACCTACATACTTAAAAATGCTAAAACGAGAAAAAAGTGGTAATTGCTTTGACATTTCTCAATCAAATTTTTATGCATAAGTTTCGAAAGTAAATAGACAATTTGTCGATATTTTGATCAATATCTGTACAATTTAAACCATTAAACATTGCAATAAAAATATGAATTTAAAATAAATATGTATCAAAGATTATTTATACATACATATAATTAGAATACTTTCGATTTATTAATTTAGTAAAAACTCGAGACTATCCTTGTTTCTCCAATATAATCATCGATGTTTACACAATTATGTATATAGTTTTATGTATATTTTTCATATATCAAAATTTTAACTCAAAGGTGACTGACTGACTGAAATAGTGATCTATCAACGCACAGTCCAAACCGCTGGACGGATCGAGCTGAAATTTGGCATGCAGATGTTATGATGTAGGATTTTGATTAATTCTACCCCCAAGAAGTTAAAATAGAGGATGATACTTTGTCAATTTTAAACTGATCGAGCTGAGACTTTGCATGCATAAAGCTACTATGACGTAGGCATTACAGACATCGCAGCCTAGTGTGTTTCACAAAAAATACTGATGGTTGTGAAGTTTCGTCAATGACTACAAAAATATGGACCCTTTCAGAATTCCTGCCTTAATATTAATATTTACATACGTAAGTTTCTAACGAAGATTTACTTTTAAAATTTAATTTACACATCTTAAGCCACACGAAAATGTCTATAAAAATTTTAAAGTGCCAATTAAAAAAAATTAAATTCAAAGGATTATAGTAAATGAATATTAGCCTGAAAGCTTAAATTCTTGTATGCTCATTTGATTTGTGATTGTGAAATTATGTGTACGTAATTCATGTTATGAATGTCTAGTTGATGTGTTATTAACGCACATTCATATTCGCCTGGTAATGGATTACATTTTTCTTTGAAATTACGTCAGCGTTACATTAGATAATGTATTTGAGAGATTTATCCGAAAAATGATAAGCAAACGGAAGACGCATACGATTTAAATACGAATTTTAAAGTTAAATTATTATTGAAATCACGAGCGAATATAATATATAAAATGTCTTTTTTTTTTCTTCTAAAGATTGGTGTTGAAAATTCCTTTCGAACATATATCAAATTTTTAATCGTCTAACTTAAATTTACTGTCTTATATTGAAGTTAATATAGTGATAATAAAATTTAAGTAAAAACGTTTTCGCATTTCATTTGCAGAGGTGACGCAGCTAGAAGATCCGAGGTTAGAATGGCTGAGCATCCAGGAAGCGATGCTGAGGGATTACCTCCACACTGCTCAGGAGGCTCTCGAGGTAAGTTACTAAAAAATTACATAAATTTGTTGAAATTTTAGGGCTGGATATAATTTGTTACGTGCTTTTTTAAAAAATAGATGAATAGAAAGAAAAAAGAATGTATTTAAAACAGGCGGCACTTCTTGATGATGGATATCAATATTTGACTATTTTATTAGCTATTGACGATTATTTAATCTATTAATTATGGTCATTAAGAATCGTATCGGATGACCTGATTGCGACTTGCATTACATAATCTCGTATTTATTAATATATGGAAAATTTACAGTTCGATGTTTATTTTGTACGCTTTGCGAGTGTTTTGAAAATAAAATGAAACGTATCTTTGGTATTTTATTATAATCGCCTTACTATGTTTCTTATTTTCCATTTCAAGCGTTCCATAATTTATTAACCGGGCACCCGTTATTTCTTAATGATAAACAAAATATATAGCTCCAGCGAGACTCGAATAAGATTCAATTAATAGTCAACGTAATTTTTCTACCCATCCTTATCTGAATCTTGGACGTTCGAAACCCGTTCCACTGCTCAATGAATCTTGGAAAGCAATTGACTTTTAGCGAAGCTGACATCATTTTCTCGTTTAGGTAGGCGACTGTCATTCGATATTCTTCTAAATTCATCCAACGGTCTGTGATAATTAAAAATAGATAATATCAAATTAATTGCAAGCTATCTTTAAAGCGTACTCAAAACCGCATTAGGTGATTCTCTCTTGTGGAGATAATGGAGGAATGCGATGGCTCTGATAACATAAGATAAGATAATGCTGTATTGTTTCCAATTGAGTACGCAAGGAGATATGAAAATCATGTGCGAGTATCGTTTAAAATAAGGATGCTAAATTGGTAACGAAATTGACTTTAATACCAAAATTTTGCAATTAGTATTTCTTGAAGATTTCAATTTCATATGAATTAGCATAAAATATAAGACAACTAAGTTGAAATCATGTATTTGTATGACAATATAATTACATTTACTCGACTGTATCTGTCCGTGATAATATCGGATATTTTGCTCGAATTCTTCGAATCGTAATGCTCAAGAAGTTCGCTAAATACATCACGTCTGACGCTCGCTCCAAGAATCCCGTTATCAAATAACATATCTGCATTATTTTAGAAGTATACGTGATCAAGCTTTATATTAATCTAGATTGTTACAGCTAATAACTTTATAGTACGAATTTTAATAAGGAAAGTTATCGTAAATGAAATTAAAATGCAGGACTATTGTGTTCCAAGTTTTTATTCCATGTTTATCAAAAGTCACCAATTCACAAGGTATTCTTATTTCAATTCTATAGGTATTTAAATCTTGATTTTTTGACAGGAGAATAAGTGGTACAAATATTTTTAGTATGGTTTATCTTAATCTATTGACCTAAGCTCTAAAATAACACTTTAAACGTTCACCTTTTACACACCCAAAGACGGATAGATTTTTCAAAAAGATGATTTATATCAAAACTGACGTTGACATGTGACCTGACCCGATGCAGACTTATGATAACCTGACTGACGTCAAATGATTGATAGGAATGCAAGTAAACAAAAAGATTTCAAATCAAATGTGTTTTCACCTTAGACCCCACTTTGTCCAGATAACTTCGGAATGTGATCTCTCGACCTAAGTCCTTTTATCAGGATTTATCTAATCTGAGTGTATTTGTAAACTATATTAAGTGATTTAAGTGTGTACTTTAAACTTCGGCGATTTATATTATTTACACAGATAAATTTAACGTTCTATGTGATTAAAATCCCATAATTTCGATAGAGGTTAACTGTTGTGATATTGATTGACATATAAATAATAAATTTATAGGACTTATTCTGGTAATAGCTTTGTACTAACACCTCAAGGAAGTAGATGTTATAATATTGCAGATTTGATCTGGATCTCTACCTATTGTTATACGAGTGTTTTAAATAACCTTAGCTGTAGTTGATAATAATGAAACATGAATGTGTAAAATATTTATGACTAAACTAATCAATCGCTAAAAAACTTAACTTTTTAGACAGGCCTTTCCTAGTTTTTAACATGTTCAGTAAACTGTAGGTAGGTTTTACTGCGTGATAATTCGATATTTAAGACAGTTCGAACGAGAAATTTTAGCATCCAAACATTTCAATTTTTAGGTAATAGTATATAATATTAGTTATTAATTCAACTGCTTCTGTAAATTTTTCCACAAGGTTATTAACTTTTTCTTAAATTTTACCGTCAGATACTACGAAATACCTATGAAATAATTGTAACAAGTAAATTTAACGAGATTCATAACATTTTCACCGAGAAAATATTTCTTGATTAGGTACGACAGAATTATGTTTAAATATAAAATTTTGTATACATACGTGTATCTAAAAACAGTTGAAGTTTCATGCAAATATTTATTCAGACACTTATTGCGAAGCATTCTTGTATTTAACGTTATACAAAAGTGATCTTTATAGTCCTAAATTTAAGGACGATATTGGAATACATGACATTAGGTAATGTTACCAAAATTGTGCGTACTAGATATGATAGGAATTTGCTGGATTTCGACCGGAAAAGCTTTGCATACCAACCTTATTTTTTCCGCATCGTTGGTTTACAGTTAGTTTTACAATACTGTGAATCACATACTGTATGGGAAAATAATGCAAGTAGGTATCTGTATTTATACACGTGGAATAAACCGTTTTAGAATTTTTCAAGTGATTATATTTTCTATTTATCTCTTGTTGCCTGTGGAATAAAATATTGTGAGGAAACCAATATATGTATAGAAGGAAGAAATTGTAAGCATAAAAATCCGTGTTGATGGTTCCAATCCTTTTTCAAGGCACAACAAAAGATAATTGTAACCAGTGAACGCTTTATACACTTTATGCAAAGAAACTAAATTAACGGTAATATATAAAGAAATATTAAGTCTATAATAACTATTTAGTTTTAATGCGAACAAAAACGAACGACTCTTTGATAAAGAGATTATAAACAATGATTTTTTTATATAAAAGAAGCTCTCGCTTATGCAATAATGTTTGAATATAAAACTTAATATAAACATTGGTTGAGCGCTGTTGACCTTCGGTAGGATTAAAAGTTGTCGCACTACAAACTTGTAACCCGTTTACAAATGATCTTGTTATTACAATTTGCACTGTCAATAATGCAGGTGAAGTCGCTTAGTCTGACAACAAATGTGCTAATGAAAGCGCAGTCCCCCGAAGTTTCAGTATTAGACACTTGAAAAGATTTTATCTGTTCCTTTAAACCGTTTCTCAATTCAATATCTCAAGTGTGATGGAATTCCTCTACAACGTTTGTTATAATAGTTGCGTTAGATAGATCATTATGAAATTCCACTGCGTTTAAAAATTTCACTCAGTCATTAAGTTCTCCTTTCTACACAGCATAGTACTCCTTCCTTATCTATCTTTTATGGCCGCAAACTGAATTCCTTCGACCATTTTAACTAGTTTGTAAACTTCTGGTCGGATATTGCGTTCCGTTGCGTGATTCAATCACTCGATAGCCGCTCCAGTTCGCCGTAGTGTGGATTCCGCGAATAGACGCCGCGTCTGCGCGAGCGCACATATCTGCAGACAGGCTTGACGGATTAATCCGTATTTATTTTAAACGAACTGCGCCTGCGACTTTATTCGGTAGATGAAGGTACATGTTTGAGAATTCTGTTATCCTAAAAGAGCCTGAAAATATGCGCTATTATCAAGAAGAGTTTTATTAAAATTAATCGATCAACTTCCGTGTGATTAATACACAGAAAGGCAAACATATCTTATGCGACTGTCGCAGATGAATAGATAGATAAAGTTTAATATGTAAAATTTTAATTTTGCTCCATTAAAAAACTCTTTAATACTTTAAGGTGCAATATGAAGTGAATTTTCTTAAAATATATGATAAATATGTAAAACTTATAATGGCTCTGTATATACGTACGAATATGAGGACTAAAATTTTCATGGCAACAAACAATTATTTTAGATCGCCAAAATCAACGAAAGCGACAACGTTACATAAAACGAAGTGCCGAAATCTAAAAAGGAAATGTAACTGATATTTTATCTTCATTTAAAATCATTATGATTACTTTTGCTTAATACAAAAATATTACTTTTTTTTTCTTAACATAAATAATTTGTGCTATTTTTATTAAATATTTGTATGTTCTGTTTATGTTGTAATATGGTCGGCTCGAGTACTATATTTTAATTTAAAATACCTTTTACAAAAGGTTGCCTGGTAGATTACTTATTAAGAGTACGCGTACTTCCTAGAATTTGTAATTTCAATATCCCCTTTTTTATGAGGAGCATATATGGATGCTGATAAGCAATAATGAGTCAACCCACTAAAAGTCAAATTTGGAGAAATTGATGTAGTTTGATACTATGTCACCTATATAACATTATTAAAAAAAATCAAGTCATCTAAACTAAATACGTACGGAAAAAAGTTTCTTAACTCAATGTTTAGAATTTCAGGTGGGTTTCATATTTTGCAATTGATAAAATAATCTCAAATATTTAAAAACTTATTATTAGATAACATATTAAGTAAACCTATCTACTTTTGATTCATTATACATTTTATCAAAATAGAAAAGAAAAAATGAATAAAAACGTCTTCAAACAAATTTAAGAATAGGTTTGACATCTTTAGAGCCATTTTCTCAGCGTCCATATAATAATGTTTTTATCTATCCAATTTTGGTTAGCGTTTGACAGGATTAAATTAGCTTCGACCCTAAGTGATATCATTTAACGAATGCGAATGGAATAATTTAGTTTGTTTATTGTTATGTAATCACGATTGCGCTGGGTACTGACCTGGCCAATAAAACTGAAGTAATAGCCTATTACTGCTCCGCAGAGCAAAGGCCTCTCGACGGAGTTACTTGCTAAGTGACTCAAATCTCCCGAGTTTATTTTTTGTACTTTCATGTCTCATCTCGAATGACTTAAAATTACTTTCAGTAATCGTTGACGGGCGTTTATAAAGGTTTATCTAATTAAATCGTATATACGAATAAGGAATTTTTTATGAACATATTAAATAAATGGACGCTGATAAGCAATAATGTGTCAACCCACAAAAAGTAAAATTTGGATATGTTGATGTATTCTAATAATTCGTTACGTGTTTAACATTATTCAAAAAATTTCAAGTCATTTAAACAAAATAAGTACGGAAAATCGTGTCTTAATTTAATGATTTTGAGATATTCGATAATATCATGTATCTGAAAAACTTATTATTAGATAAAATATTAAATAAATCTATCTGCTTTTGATTCAATATACACTTTATCAAAATAGAAAATAAAAGATGAATATATACGTCTTCAAACTAATTTATTAAGAATAGGTTTGACATCTTTAGACGCCATTTTCTCAAAATGGAGTTCTTGTGGGTTGACACAGTATTGCCTATCAGCGTCCAAAAACGATAAATTTACGCTTTGTATTGATTTTAAGGCATACTAACCTTCTAAATTCGTGATTCGTTTCCTAATTGAATACTCTTGCATTTATCTAATATAAAAGCTTCTTTTTGTCTACATTGCACGGAGGTTGCATAAAGATCCGTCATAAGCCACTTAATATGCTGTGAGCATGTAAAAATTCACCGGGTTATCTTTCCCTGAGTCTAGTACATAGCTGCACGGTGGTACCACATCAGACTACGTGGAGTTATGCATACAGAACAATTTTATATCACACACAGCTTGATTTAAATTCAAGCAATAATGATCCTTATTACATTGGTGTAAGATACGCGATTTCCAAGTCCGGTTTAGTCGAAATGGTGTTAAGCCTGGTGCGTTGGTTTTACTTGCGCAAGGAAGATGTGACATGGTCCTTGTAATAGTATATTTGGCAATGGTGACATTCGTGAGTGAAATAGTTTTAAGAATATGAAATTATGTACGCTATATCAACGTACATATGTCACAATCATATATAAATGACACTACATAAATTGTGCTGTGTATTGCGAAATGTAGAATCATGGTGCATTTTGATGCGTTATGAAATGTCATGGTGTTCTTCGTAAAACAAATTTTCCTCCTAATTCGGTGAATTTGGTAAATTTTTTAAAGTTGATTCATCTACATTTCATCGAATTTCTTTTTCAAAAGTTTTTATAAAAGTTTTCATAGGCATAGAGACGAATGATTTCGCGGAAGGTCCCACCATCTTTTCTCGTTTCTACGAAAGTGTGCGCGTGCGCATCAATATCAAATGACGTGACTACTATCCGCTTACAGCTACTGCACATTGCAAATTTATTAACTGTCGATAATCGAGTTGGATTACTAAAGAATACGAGATTATTTTTAATAATGACGATAATGAAAATAATTGTCTTAAAACAGATATAATTCAAAATGTATTTTCTATATTCAATGAAGGTGTATGTAAAAATGTATATACTATAGCTTTTAAAGTTGAACTTTACCAATAATACGAGTAACATTAGCAGTTACTATATCTTATACAAGTAATTGCTTGAACTGTCGCTCAATAAAAATATCGTTTACAGAGGACAATCAAGTGTTACGAAATCTAGAATTGTAAAGGGACAACAAACAAATACTCAGAAATACTTTCGTATTTATAATATTGCTATTAATAGATAAAAAGAGAATAGACAGAAAATTAATCTTCAAAATATCCACTCAAGGAGGGTTCTTTATGGATATTTTTTTCATACATTTAGTATGTTACAATTATATTTTTACGGTGTTTTAATTTACCGCCTAACGGAATTTGTCATTTCGTATTTCGAATTTTAATATCATGACATTTTTAATTTAGCTGCCAGGGATTTTATGAAAGTTTTATTGCAGTTTTAAGTTTGTGTTATTCTTAATACGGACGGATCTTCGGGTTAATTACGATTTACCGATTGAAGATCGCGATTTCAAGATTTAAACATAAAATAATACTTAATTGTTAAACAGGAATCTTATTAAGGATACAAAGTTATAAGAGTGAGGCTGTTATATCCCATTATTATGTACTTATTTTTTTTTATAAATGTATTTATTTATGAGGACAATAATTTAATTGTATCTAACAGTTTTATCAACAGACGTCGCCTTTATGCTTCATAAATAATGGATTCATGATTTAATATTTATCTGCAAATTAACTGAAACAATAATAAAATCAATAAAAAATAATTGCCAATTCTAATAAAAAGTTCGTACACCAACCTGACTTAACTTACCTCAAAGTTATTAATTTATAATTATCTTTAAGTAATAAAAATTTAAAGAGGTAATAACAAAATTATTAACAATCTTTTAGGTAACTGTATGAGACTACATATTAATAACCTCATTATATTATATAACTGTAGATAAGTTACGAGTATATGATTATGGATTTTGGCACCCAGGAGTTACAAGTGCAAAATGATCGCTCTGTGCCTAGTTGCTTAGAAACCAGCTCATTTTTCTTCACTCGTCTTTAGCAGATAAATATGGCGTATTTCTAGCCACACACAAGAGTTAGATAAGAAATTATCGATTGAATAATTGATGCAAAATCATAATAAAAAAAAATTGTTTTAAAATTCGTGATTTTCTTTTGGGGGTATTGTTACCAAATAAAGATAATTAAAGTAAAATAGACTATACAGTATGATAGGCGAGCCTTTGCCCAAAAAGTCAACTGATGAGCGTGTCGAATTTGAAAATGGAAACAGATGTTTATCGTCAAATAATATGAACGTAATTTATATATAGTTGGACGTTGATAAGCAATACTATGTCAAGCAACATGGACTTCTTTTTGAGAAAATACCATCTAAATATGTCAAAGCTTTTTATAATTTACTAATATTTTTTTCATCTTTTATTTTATGTTTGGATAAAAAGTAAAGTGAATTAAAAACAGATTTGTAGAATTAACAGTTTTATCTAAAAATATATATTTTTAATGTATGAAATAAATTGCAAAATATTGAATGCACTTGAAATTCGAAACATTAAGTTAAAAAACCTTTTTCCGCACTTTTTTAGGTTAAATGACTAATTTTTTTTTGAATAATCTTAAATATGTATCGCATTATCAGAATACATCAATATCTCCATATTTTACTTTTCGTGGGTTGACACATTGTTGCTTATCAGCATCCATTTATAAAACAGCATTGGATATCATAAAGAAGCGATTCTAATCGAATATGGTATGGGTTGTATTACGATTCCAATTTGTAATTCGATCGTGTTCACTTTCGGGCTAATGTTGACATAATGATGTCACTCTTATTTCACTAACGTACAATCGAGCCTATATTTATTTTTTTTTTATCTCATCCCGGATGGTATGTAATTAAAATATTCGGCGCAGTACTGTCGTGAATGCTTGTGTGTTGAAACTATCGCATAAATTATGTCATATATATGGGATCGCATTACTACGAATTTTAGTTACACTTATGACTAGTTGGCTGACGCGACTGCATAGAGTAATTGTTTTTTATGAAAATATTTATTATGTATTGTGCATATAAACATTTAACCTTCTCTATTAATAAACTCTTACACGTTATATTTGAAAGCTAAATTATGTTTAAGACATCTATTAAACTTAAATTAAAAAAATGTTTAACTTAAAACTGTCCGTAGACGCGGATTTGTAGTACGGATTGTTATAAACACGCGTTTTACGTATGTTTAAATCTTTTGTGGTAAGGCATTTTATGTTTACAGATGTAATTAGTTTTTGTATTTGTATTTTTTCTTAGTTACAAGCTTCCTTATACTAATACTAGCTGTCCGTTGCGGTATCTCTCGCGTGTATAGCTACTACTTCGCTCCTATGAGTCGTAGCGTGATGTAATATAGCATATAACCTTCCTCAATAAATAAACTATTTAACACAAAAATATTTTTTTAATTCGAACCAGTAAACGTTGAGTTTTACAACGGTTAAGTATTAAAAAAAAAGTTGAGTTAGATCACTATTAAAAAAATGTCAAAATATAAATGCCTCTAAATGAAATGCGTTATTATCAAAAATTAAGTAAAAATGTTTCGACGTCGTGAATCATTGATAATGTTGATAATAGAAAGTAATAGAAATTGTTGATAACATATTGTTTCAAAATGTGTTTTGGTGATAAGTTATTTTTTTTATATCAATGAATTTGTTTGTTAACAAAATTTCTACATGTTAGGGAAAATAATAACTTACATAATAATTAATATTTAAGATAGTGACATTATTTTAGTACTTGTTTAAATCTATTTTATGACTCCTATATATATATTTGTTTCCTAAGTAAATCGATTATTACTTAAAGCTTGCATAATAATTATTTGATATGAACTTTGATTTTAACAGCATACTAAAAACTGATGTAGATACGGTAAGACACATACTATATAGAAACACTTTATGCCGTAACGTTAAAACGTTATCGTTATATCCCGAATAAGTCGCTTGGAATGCTCGTTTTATGTTTATCGGAACGAAAAATAAATCGCATATTTAAGAATTAAAGAAGTTTAGCCAACATAGAAAAATTAAACAAGGATGTGACCTTATTCTGATGTTTTCGTGTAATGGGAATTAAACACGTTCGTGTACAGTTATTTAGCGGATGCGTCGCGAAAATCAACACGTGTGATTTCGATGCAAATCCATGCTTTGGGACGCGTTGAAAACTTCGTGTCCTTGCTTTAAAGATGCAATTATTCAAATAGCCGCCTCAAGAAATGCTAATACATATTTGATTGCGCACACCCTGAATATTTAGAGCGGATAACGACTGCTCGTCTATACGGCTTGTTGTTGTATTTTATTATTGTAATTGTACTTAGTAAAGTATCTAAAGTTTTTTTTGTAAGTAACGTAGTATGGGCAAGTTATTAAGTATGCAAAAGTCTAGCCAAACGTTCTATTTTATCAACACCTACGTATTTACTGTCATTAAGATGCATATCTTTATCAAAACCTGACTGGTTGGTATTGAAATATTTTCTTAACATATATTAGTACATATTTTCAAGTTAGTGTTTAAAATGTTTAAGAATTATGTTTGTTTTTTCAACAATAGTAATATATGGATCTTATAATAAATTAAAAAATGCAATAAAATTAAACATATACTAACATTATAAGATAAGTTATTATATTTACATAACTAAAAAACTTAACGAAATAAATATTTACATATGTGAATTAGGTGCTTAGTGATTATATAATCAAACGAGTAAATAAAAATACCTACATCATATTTTATGTTCTTTTCTTACGCATATTAAAAAGAAGGGAATTTTATTACAATGCTAGCAGTGCCCCGCCACTTTGCCCGTGTGTCTTTTTAACCCTTTAGGGGATGGATTTTAAAAATAATATTTCTCAGTGCACTTACGACGTTTATGGAACGTTTGAGCAAAATTTCATGTTTCTAGACCCAGTGGTATCAGCTCTGCGTTGATCGATGAGTTTGTGAATATGTCAGCCAGTCAGTTTTGATTTTTATATATTACGATATCTGAAACATTCCATTTATACAAAGGCATAGACCTAATCGAAGCAACGGCATCAAAGTATAGTTCCAAAACACAGACAGCATAAAATTAAAATCTTGTACCCAACGTGTTTGATACAACAGCAGGAGTACAGGAGTACCAAAAATGATAGTAATTTAGATTTTGGTGCTTTTTGTTGGTTAGTCATTAATTGTTGGGTGTTGGCTGTGCTCTTTGTACCCTCGGGCTGGACATATGAGAGGGCGGAGTCGGTTCTGAGGTTTTGTTTTTTAAAGAATATTGAAGACAGTGAACAGTGGCGATGATAAATTTAAATTTTAATTATATATAAAATTCTCGTGTCATAATATTAGTTACCTTAGTCCTCCGAAATGGCTTTACTGATTTTTACCAAGTTTTATATGCATATTCAGTATATCTGAGAATTGGCTACTATTTATTCATATCCTTAAGTGATAAGTGTTGTTCACGCTTACATTTTTTTTTTAATTTTTGAAGAAAAAAATGTGTTTATATTTTTCTATAGTGTTGGCATTAAAATACACACAACCCTAAATTTTTATTCTTTTAACATCAACCTTTATTTTGTAATAACCATTTTATTAATTTAATCATTTTTCATCCCGCTCAATAACTGATCAACGGGTCAGCTAGCACAAATGTAAAATTGGTTAAACTTACAATTGCTATTTAGAATTGATTAAGTAAATATTAAAGAAATTCTGACGCATAATTTCTTAAATGGTATGTGTAACCACAGTTGTTATTAATTAATTTATTCCAATTATATTCAAAATATTACATTTCTAAATTCGATTCTGCCTTTTGTTTTCGTATATTTAAGTCGTAGTTTTAGGAAGTCGAGTCATTTTAACCATTTTAATCGTTAAATTCAAAATGTATTTTATGGATATAAAACAATTTTAATGATATCCCTCTTCTCGGGTCTGCTGAAAAGGTAGCAATTTGTGTTTTTTCCTTTTTTGTTCGCTTGATCCTAATTGTTGGGGTCGGGATTTTGAGATCGCTTCGCCTTGGGCCAGCTGTGTGATGAAGCGAATGAAGCTTCTGTCATTTATAAACGGTTGAATATAATTCAATGTTTTAAAACGTTTTCTTTTACCTTTTGGTTCTGCATCTCTAACTTTTTGATTATATGCACTATTAGTGATAAAGTTAACAACTGTGGATCTCTATTTAAATTACTCTTATCTATCTACTTATCACTTAATTGTAAAATCGTAAAGTAATTTTTAAGGGTTATAAATATCCTTATTCCTCCATTAGATCGAAACAAAACCTATAATAGCCTTTTCTGGAAGACGTTAAATCGTATTCGTAATAGTTTTTTCCTTCGCCGCCACCTCGGATCTTTCTCGGAAACTTTGATTACGGTCATTATACGCAAACGTACAAATGTCACCAGATGCTGGTATCGAGTCAAGGTTGTGTTACATTGTTCTCATGCCGATGTAATTGGTCACTTTTATTACTGTCATTATTACCATTACTTGCAAGTTTACCGACGGGAAAATTAATCTAGATTCCTAACATTGTTGAGAAAATGAGCATTTTACTAAGCAACTTATTTCTTATTGCAATTTTAAAATTAATATTTTATTCAGCAATTTATTAAAGAAATAAGTCTCTGAAGAAACTATGAGCGATGAGTCTTGATTTCATTTACAATAAAAAACTGAAGACTTGAATTGTGATAAAAAAGATGGTTTTACAAGACCAATGATATGAGATATTGTATTGCAAGCCAAGGTGAAATGGCGACTGCAACAATGTAAAGAATATACACGGGGGAAACATATGTTTCAGTAAATTTAAAACAAATTGGTAATAATTATTTGTTACGACCCAACCACTGGGTTACGTTGTGAAATGGAGACGATACTCCGAGATATATGATTTTAAAATGTTTTAGTCTGAGAAATTAATTTTGTTTTCAACTTTATTTTACTATCGAACTACGTTTATATATTCGATTTTAATGTGATTGTTATAATCTTAAATATTCAGAAAACGAATAAAACCAGACTGCTAATTTAGATCGTAAACCGGATATTATGAACAACTGTCATAACTTTTGATATTTTTTTGCATATTCAAAAAATTCAAACTACATCAGAGTTGTTTTTTCTTTACTTTTAAATGATCTCTTTGTTTTAATTCAATGACATCATTAAGAGGAAGTCCGTCTGTATGTCTCAAAATTTTAAACATGGCAATACCAGGAATAATGATTTAGTTTGAACCAATGTTATGTTTTAATACATGAAATATAACGTTACATTTAGTTATGTTGGCTTTCATAAATAGATGATAAAGTAATTGAGAGAATTTAAATAAAATGATATTTGAATGAGTAATATATAAAGAATAAAGTCTATATTGAGGTGTTGAAATAATATTAAAGTTTAATCCAAAGTAGACTAGGATACCCCGAAGCAATATGGCTCTAGGTCTGTATCACAATTTACGATTAAATTTTCTTTACAACAAACATTGTTAGCGTATATCATTTAAGCAATTAGATATAATTATATATAATAACCGCGCCAGCCGAAATATAATTTATCCGTAAATATCTCGAAATTCGTTACATTATAACGCCCATACGCCGGGTGCGATGTACGGCGACCGCATTCCATGTGAATCTACAATACGATAAATAACTCGGCCCATTTATCATTGGCATTGTTTTGTCTGAATCATTATCGGTGTAATTTGTATCGGTTCACCGTTTTACCTCACAAATCTTATATGTTTCAAATGGAATTTCAGAACGCGTTTAAATAATGGCATCTACGAATGCCATTGCTGGATTGAGGGACCGTTTAAACTTTTACGCTGCGATTAGTAAAATGTTTGGTATTTTAGCTCGATGTTATGTAATTCATATTGCGTTACGTTGAAGCTGAGTTCTTGCGTTACGTTACATCGAAAACTGTCGTTATTAAAACATACAATATTCTGACAGTTGATTTCTGATTTTTTTGCTACTTTTTTGTAGCTGTGGCGAGATACTTTGGTAATGGTAGTTTTCGACAATAACACTGTCCGTTTACAAGCATTACGTTGAATATGTTTTCAAATTAAATTGTATCACGTCATTATTTGTCAGTTTATAATTGAACGTATAACGAGTATTACATATCTTGTTTTGTTATAAAATGCAATAATTAGAAAACAATGTATCATTGTTACTATAATTGAATAATAGTATTTTCCATTGTTCTACAAAATAATCTATTATATAGCTGTAGTGTGTAATCAGCTTTTGTGGAAACAATAGATTTCTGTTTTTTTTCTAACACATATCGTTATTTGTGCTGCTTTCGACGGATTAACGCGGAAGCGTGTGTCTAGTCCCCTATCATAACTAGTTTGAATGTACCCACCGAGTCCACGATGATAGTTATTATATGTGAAAGGTAAACATGCATTTTGAATTTAATGCCTTTTCTCAACACACCGGATAATCTAACTCAGCCATAAATTATGGGGAACGCTGAGACCCATAAAACCATTGAACGGCTACCTCTAACGTTACCAAAGTTTATGAATTCTATAAGAGCCTATTATAGATAAGCTAAAACGTTAAGATATTATACATTGTACAAATGACAAGAACGAATAGTGTGACATCAATCAAGGATTGAACTTTGCTGAGTATTCTAATTACAATTAAACAATTTTTTTTTTAATAAAAGCTGTTTTATATTCGATAATTTCTTTTATTCTTAATATGGGTAACTAGCTGCGGAGTTTAACTCGTGTTTATGGTTACTACTTCGATCCTATGACTCGTAGCGTAATGTAATATGGCCTATATAACCTTCCTTAGTAAACGGGCTATCCAACGCAAAAATATTTTTTCGAATAGGGTCAATAGTTTTAGAGATTAGTCCCTACATACAAGCTTACAAAAAAAATTACCTTGTATACTATCAGGTTAGAAGTATAGATTAATGATTAGGGATTTATATATTTTTGTTCTTTCATATATTTTAAAGTGATACCTGAAATGTAACTCAATTTAATTTTTTATATATTCTACTAAAATTACTATATATTTTACATTATAATTTATCAAGTTATTTATCTGTGTAAAACAGGTTTTGTGTTACTCTAGAAACGAACAATGTAATTTGTTTACTTCTAGATAAATTTTACAATTTTATGAGGCAACAATTGCAACTTAACGAAGAAAATAATGTGTAAAATTATCAAAGAATTTCATGGGAACAGAGTAGCAGACTAAAACTAGCTATGAATATAAACGAGTCGATCAAACGCATTAACATAATATAATCGATACAAAACACATGCGCACGCGCATTCGTCATTAGAATCGTCTATACATCGTCGTCTGGATGCGTTCGTACGACGTTGGCAAATTTAAATATTTGATTATAATCTTTATGATTAATACGGTCTCATTTTTAGGGTTCCCTATTACATAAGTCAACGCCCTCTGTCCTATATATAAATGCCTATTTATTTTTAATTATACGTAATGTGATTATAGTACCTAAGCTGCTCATCGCGGTTTCACTCGCGTTTATTGTTTCTGCTTCTCTCCAATGATCACCATTCGTAGTGTGATCGAATATAGCCTATAAGCTTCCTCAATAAATGGGATAACAAACGCAAAAAATATATGAGTATATTCAATGCAAACAAACAAATATTCGAATATTTCGATCAATTATATTTTTACAAATAATTAATATAACAATATACGATAAAATGAGATTGGGGTATATACATACGAGAGAAGTTTTATTAAGTTTTTTGTTCAGTTCTATCTTAAAAACCGTCGTATATACGATCCTTAAACTTATACAGTGATTATAGTTTAAATTTTAAAATAAAATATTAAGGACGAAAAAGATTTTATGAACAACAAGCGTCGAAACTAAGTCGTATGTGAGTACAGGACCCTCGTTACGTGCATCCAAATCGCGCTTAGTAATTTTTTCTTATAAATTAAAACGTATTTTTTATTCATGATCGCTTTTGATTTTCCCGCCAGTAAATTGATTTAAACTTTGCGTTTATTATTGATCCGCTTACTGATCGCCGTAAAATGTATAATTTAAACATCATGTAAACGAGAATTTATATTTATTTTTAACATAAATTAATAAGCGCATACATACAACTTGGATCTATGCATTTTATCACAAAAATTCATATTTTATATAACTAATCGTAATAATACATTTTTAATATCTGACGTTTCGACGAAGTTGCATCCGTCGTAGTCAGGAGCTGACTGAAGACAAATATGCATACACAATATTTAAAAACAATTTCACGTTTAAAAATCTTTGACCATTTGAGTAGTGAAGTATCAGGTTGAATGCGCTTATAATAATAAACACAACCCTTCATATTCGAATACCGTTTTAGATAAGGTGACATATAAACTTGCGACTTAATTTCATTTATGACTAGCTCGCGGTTTCACTCGCGTTTATGGTAACTACTTCGTTCCCGTGAGTCGTAGCGTGATGTAATATAGCCTATAACCGTCCTCATTAAACGGACTATCCAACGCAAAAAGATGATTTCGAATCGGTTCAGTAATTTCAGAGATTCGTAATATTATAATATCCTCATATGAGTGTAGGAATCAATAAACGCGAGTGAAACCAAAAGAGGTAGCTAAATGTACATAATTGTTTTTATTGTGTGCTACCAATAACTACAAGATTGTCGCTCATGTGTGCGCAGCCTATCACAGTTCAGGCCACGCGTGTCATGGCTCATACCTTCGGAATGTCTATAGATATTACACGCATTCTTCGTAGAAGAATAACGTTATTGCTCTTAATTCCTCTATTCCACTCTTAAGACACGTGACTCATACACGAGGCATGCAAGTTGTACCGGGTTTTAACTTAAGGGTCTATCACACTGCGCCATAGATTCCCAACCAGTTAGGCGCGTCCCCTTGGGTGTCGTTGGTTGATTTAAGGAGGTGGACATGGTTAGGGATGTGAATGAAAAACATTAATAAATGACATGACATTTCGCAACACGGATTCACTTGGTTCAATTAGTTGATCAATTGCATCCATAGTGCTCTCAGTAATTGTATCTTTTACATTATTTTTTCCTGTTACTTGTCATAAGATTAAAAATAAATACGTCCATTTTATTCGTTTGTTTCATTTTTTTTTCGACTGGCTTCGGGGGGAAGAATTTTTTAGCTTAACGTTGTTTGTGGTGCCTAGTTCAAAAGGTTGGGAAACCCTGCACGCGGTATACAGGTCCTGTTAAAAAGGTAGGCGTTGATAGAGCGTCGTTTAGTAAACTGGGGACCGTTACTCTTTAACTTACATTACAGCATTCTAGACCGTAGGCGAGAATTATCCATATAAATTTCATTCTCAGACTTTCCTGAAAATTTACATAAGTTGTTTGTCACTTTGCACCTGAAAGAATTTACTGTCAGTGCCTTTATTTTTGACAGTTACAGTTCTTGTAATGTTACCTGAGTAACTGTTACCAGGTTACAGAGTTGTTTTATATCAATTGCGAGGTGGAACTTATAAATTTATTTTATTTTATTGTACAAAAATATTTTTAAAAGAGTAACTACTGAGTTTCTCGCCGGCTCTTCTCAGTAGAGTCCACATTCCGAGCCGGTGGTAGCTTCACGTGGAACTGACATCACAAATTTGTAAATTGACGATTCGAAAGAGCTTGTAAAGGCCTATTTGAATAAAGTATATTTTGAGTTTGAGTTTGAAATGTAAGTCTAGCTGGTGCGATAGTTTAAACTTTGAGTAAAAATCAAGTAGATCTACTCTAATTACTAGTTATGGTAATTTTTAATATCATATTTCTTTGAGAAATTATGAGAGTTTCTATGGAGAAACTGTGAAGGTGATATACACTTATTTTAATTACTTTATGTTTTAGTTACGTGACAAAAAATAGTCTGTTACCATCTCCGAACAATTTTACCAAATTTCATCAAAATTAGTTCGCGGTACGTTATAAGTGTGAAAAGGACGAATAGAGTTGCATTTTTTTTATATTAAATAGGAATAGACAGACAAAATCACGATCGAAGTTTAAATAAAATCAATCAACTTTATTTCACCATTTAAAAATAAAACCGTTTAAAAAAATAAACGTATTTAACAATTTTAAATAATAATCGAAATACAGCCACACATTATTAACAGATTACAATCGAACGAAGAGGTATACGATATTTTCATTTTTAAAATCTCAATAAAAGT
This sequence comes from Hypolimnas misippus, assembly GCA_037950945.1. Lineage (NCBI taxonomy): Eukaryota > Metazoa > Arthropoda > Insecta > Lepidoptera > Nymphalidae > Hypolimnas > Hypolimnas misippus. Next base: position 8,850,446 of record JBBEEQ010000014.1, read on the forward strand.
CATCATTATCGACTAACAAATCGAATCTTTGTTTATAATAAAAGACATTATCGCCTCAGGCAGTACCTTCATACCGTATTGGAATTTTAAGAACATTAATACAACGTCAAACTCCGCCCGGTAGCGTTTTAAAATGCCGCTTTATAACCAGGAATGAATATTTTAAACATCCTTAAATTGATCATGTTTAATAATGCACTTTTATGGTCTTTTTAAACAAAAAGTCCAGTACAGGTTTGATTTTATTTTATGTATGAAGTATTATATATATCTATAGATATCTTTGATGTATTCTATTTTTTCTTAAGTTAGTAAATGTTATAACAAACCCGTTTTCGACGATTTTTTTTTAAATCAAATTCCACCTTTGCCTAAAAATTGAAAAAAAAAGAAAATGTTTATCCAATTTCTACCAAACTTTACAGGATGTCGTATTTTCTTAAATTTATATCTATAGATATTCTTGATGTATTGATCGTTATTCGTCGTATTATTAAGTTAGTAAATGTTATAACAAACCAGTTTTCGACGTTTTTTTTAAATCACATTCCACCCTTGCCTAAAAATTGAAAAAAAAAAGTGTTGATCCAATTTCTACCAAATTTTACAGGATGTCCCGCTGGGCTTTCTAAAGATTAAAGAAGTAAATGTTTTGACTCCATAGTGCAAATAAATTTAAATTCAAATTCTAAAAGAAAAAGTAGTATCTGCGAAAGGATATATATACTTTAATTTCCGCTTTTGAGTGATATGTTAATTTGAAATCACAAACAGACAGTTCAATTTTATTAATTAGTATATATAGATAGATAAGATAGAATATTACATTATTACCATATGCTGCATAAAATCTGTATCGTAAATGCGAAGTTATATTCTCAGTAGCCATTATCGACGAAAAGGTCACAATCACAGAATACATAGAAACGTTATAAAATTTCATAAAGTATGTTACACAATTTTTACTACTTCTCCGAACACCAATTCATAATTAGACGTATGTGTTTCGTAATTTGTTTGAAATATTTAGTAGAAAACGAACGATATTTTATAAATTTAGATACGTTTATAAGTATATTAATTGACATTAACCCTATAGATATCCAACATTGACTAACTCGTCGGTCGGTATACTTCTAAGTTGGTCCGATAGTCACAAAATCAGGATTTGATGTTAGGATCCTGGAGAAATCGAGGAAGCTCTTTAAACATTATAGGAACACATATACCGATTTAGGATTTTTTTAGTAATTCGTGCATAGTGCCAGTAAATAGCAGGTAAAATGTTTTACTTCGCAACGACTTCGAAATTTGGATGATTCCGTTTACCCACCCCAAAGTATCGACCTAAGGGTGGAAAAATGTTTTGCGCGTTTGTATCTATCGTGATTAGGGGTTGATTGTAATCAATAAATCGTTGTCATGGACACCGAAAAACAATACATCATTGTTGTCAAGAAATAATAACGTTGAAATAAAACAAAAGACGATTTAATGTTTTATTTGGCTCATAATGTAATAAAATGTATAAGACGTTTGTATAATATGTAGTGTATGCACTAAGATATTGCTAATAAAAATAATAATGTTTTCGTTAAAAGTATAATCGACTTAATAGTTTTATTAATTTAAAGAGCCTTTATTAATTAATTAAAATTCTAATTTAAAACCTCCTTTTTTAAAGGTGGTTAATTATAAATGTGATAACTTTTATCTGAAACTTAGTTTTGAAGAATGTCTCTTTTTGAAAGAAAAATTTTGACTAAGCATTACAAAGAAATAAAAAGTTTAGACACATCTCGTTTTCGTATTCTTTGATTCAAATTAAAGGTATTTTAAATAATTACAACGTACAGACGGACATTGCTACTGTTGATAAATTATACACCGCGAATGACTGATTGTGGATATGTGGACGAAATTGTTCGACTAATTGACCGTTTTGACGGTCCCGGTGAGAATACGAGTTACATTGAAATTTAAACACGGACATGTTTTCGAAAGCGTTTTTTTTTTGTTAAAAAAATATCGTTGAAATTTATATTAGTTGTACGTAAGTGCTATACAGACGAATAAAATAAAGTGTGTGTTTGTAAAACCAAATCAAATGCTTTTAACTAAATATAATTCATACGCGGTACTTATACCAAAAACACACTTTTTAAAATTCAAATTAACTTCTTTTAACCAAATGCATATAAGTGTATACACGGTGTTTACATCAAAAACACAATTTTTAAAATTTTTTGTCTGTCTGTCTTTTTGTTCTGGCTCATCTTTGGAACGGCTGGACCGATTTTGACGAGACTTACACTAGCATATAACTAATGTTATAATCGAGGCAGCTAATTTCGAAAATATAGCACATTCTGTTTTATTGCACGATCTAATAGTGTCATGTATAAAGATCAAATTCTGGGAAGTAATTGTATTCCCCAAGATAAAGGAAACTAAAATTTTTTTACAAAATGCGAATAAAATGCTGCTTTCTTGAGAGGCACCAAAGGCGTACAGCCTTGCTCTGTATGAAAGCTACCATCCTCTAGTGCATGCGATCGAAGTCGCGGGCATAGGTAGTAATATATAAAGAAACAAACATAGAAACTGATTAAAACCTTAACTTGATTAGATTTTATCTGTACCTGTCATTATAGCTAGTTAGCTACTGCCATTACAATGACACAGATAAAGAAAAACAAACGACTCAATTAAAATTCTAAATTTAAATTTAGAACAAAATAATACACCCACAACCATCCGAATTAATTTGAAAAATAAAGCCAGTTACAGAAATACGTGAAATTAGATCGGTCGAGAGGCAATTAAAATTTTATTCATAAAACGTCTCGCATATTTGAGCGGGCACAGTTTCCTGCGTGCCTCGGATGCTTTTTGAGAACATGTGGACACCGCATTACACGGATTTTACGACTTTTTGCCTTACTCGTACCGTCAGCATGTAATACCGTGTCATATTAAATTATACGAAAAATCGTCACTTAATTTTTAATATTCATTCTATTACATTTTAATGAGATGTGGTTTTAACTTCGTTGATTACATTTTTATATATTTATTTTGAATGTTTTGTATTATTTACATTTAATAGTAGATATAGATAGATAGATTGCGTTTTAAAAGCATTAAGTGCGTATTTTATATAAGTTACTGCATCTAGAATTGCCGTTTTTATAAGAGCTTTTAATTATTTTTTTTTGGTTATACAAATAACCATAAAGCCACCTCCAAACGGAAATCTTACAACAGTTTAATTTTTAAAATAGTCTTAAGAAGCTATTTCTATTCAATTACGATGGGAAAAATAGATAATTAATTGACAGTAATAAAACTCGAACCATCTTATGGTTAAATGAGATGGGTTATAGGTTAGATGTGTTGACCCTACTCCGCTCGTAAACCATGGAATTACGAATAATAAACATTCCTTGTTTCATCTCATACCACATTGACTAGTTTATGCTCGTCGTCCGTGATTTTGTTTGACATGTTTTTAATAAACCCTTAAGTCTCATGTAATTCGAAACGATCATACTTAGATCGTTTGTCAACAGAATGATTGAAAATATGACATTACTAGCGGCCCTTCGTGGCTTCATTCGCACTTAACATAGGACTTTCACAAAAACTTCTAACCCCCGTTTTATCCCCTTAAGGGTTGATTTTTGCAAAACCTGTCGTAGTAAGGATTTACGTCTAAAAAAGAACACTCATGAAAAATTTAAAATTCCTAGAACTTGTAGTTTCTCAGATTTCGTGATGAGTGAGTGTGTGACCTTTTGCTTTTATTATATATGGATTTGGGGAACGCTGAAAATCAGTATCGAAGCATTGTAAACGCTTCTTCTTATACGTAATGGATCTTCATTTGGTGGTGATACACTGCAGTGGAATTTTAGAATAGTAATAGTGTTTCTTTGTTTTAAAGTTAAACTAGCTGGGGCTCCCGACTTCGTCTGCGATATATATGATGTCTACGTCATAGTAGCTATATGCATGCAAAGGTCTCAGCCCGATCGGTTTAAAATTGACAAAGTTTCATACAAACTTTCATCCCCTATTTTATCCCCTTTATTTTATAGTATCGCTTTATAATGTCTGTCACGGTTTCACTCTCGTGTATGCTTACTACGTCGCTGATATTAGTCGAAACGTGATGTATTATAGCCTAGAAGTTTCCGCAATAAACGGGCTAACCAAAAAGGATTTTTCAAATCGTTTTAATAGTTTCAGGGCCCATTTAATGCAGAAAACAAATAATTTAATATTTCCTTTTTATAATATTGGTGTAGATGAAGTCTTGTCTAATCCTTTTAATATCGGTCTTTGATAAGTTACATTTGAATATTTCCCAATCAAAGAACCTAAATTAAACAAACCGATGCATAAAATAATAGTACACAATGTACATGCAATTTTCCTTCTCACTCCGTCTGACGTAAATTTCTGGGAGCTATTCTATTTTAATACATTCATCGATGTTGTTTATTTTATAACAATATATCAAAATCTTAGTATTAATATTGCCAGTACTAGAAATTTAAAGTCTACAATTTATGGGAACCTTTCATAGTTATAAATAAGTAAGGAATGTCACCCAGACGGGAGCCAGGTTATTTGTTAAGCTACAGTGCGTCCCAGGTATTAAACCATCAAATGTGGTTCTTATCACAATCAGAATAAGGTCTAGTTGATTTTCGTATGCTGTTCTCTGTACAAGGACAATGGGACAGCTTCTGTGCTACGCAGAGATTAGATAGGTGTTGTCACGGCTGATGGACATACATTCGGAGTAATTAACGGGGTTGTCTATGTGAATTAATGTACCTTCGGTTGCATTCCAGTTTCGAATGACCATAGATTAAATAAATAATAAAAAGTTTTACTTTGATTTTTTTCGAATGTTAATGAAATGTACAAAATGGATAAGTATAAAATTATAATATCTCGTAACAGCGTGATGGTGGTGAGATCTATTGTTATAATTGTTTAGGTAAAAAAATACAAAATATAACTTAAATAAGCCACTAATGATGTCTTAAATACCACGCTATAACGTTAATGTTGAAATAAAAAGAAATATTTAGGCAAACGTTTATACTTTGTCTAAAACTGCACACACGCAATGACTTGCTAAAATTTTGGAATATAAAAATCTAAACAAAATAGACCATGAAGATTATGTTCTCATTTAATCCACGTGCCTACAAATGTTTCAATTTCAACAGTATTTTAATTTGTTCCATTAAAGAACAACGATAATCTCAATACTAATATTTAAAGTGACACAACATAACAACCACTAATTTCAGAACGCTCGAAATAAAAGTATCGCTTTTAGATAAAGGTAAAAAACCTTCGAAGAATGTCACTTAACAAAGGCCGTGTCAGTTGTCAACAATTTATGATCGTGAAAGTCACATTCCGTGCCTCGGAATCCTATCCTCATGAATTCAAAAGGGAAAAAAATGAAAAGAACGCATAACAAAATGATCTGTATTATGTACTCGCAAATATCATAATCGCGTGACGAATGCCCGGTGTGGTACGGTAGGAGATGCGTGACGTTTTTGAGTGATTGCCCGTACCGGGTATTAAGGGATTATTCTTGGGTGACTCGAAATTCGTGAGGTCAAGCGTTATGTTTTAAAGTGCTCGTGATTGTGAGTTCATTTCATATTTCGAATGTTTTCATCATTGGTATTTAAATTTAGAAGGTAATGGTCAATTGTTACAGCTTACAGTTCTGTATTCTGTGACTTTACCTATTAGCGATAGTGTTTTAGATTAAAAACCATATAACTTATGACAAAATTCAATAGCTTGCATTAAAGAGCTGATAAATTGATTATTGAGAGTAACTATCAAAATAGAAACACCATAGACATTTGATACTAAAATCAGTAATTTTAAGCCATCAAATATGATTCAACGAGATTCGACACTGGTATTTTCCAATTGTGCATTTGTTATGGACTGTACGAAAGTTAATGGTTTTCTGTGGCGAAGGCTTTACGGGCGTGAAGGGGGAGGGGGGGGGGGGAGGAAGGACGGGGTGCGCGTCCTCGACCCGCGCGGCCTCGGCGTGTGCGCATTGTTTCAGCTTGTGTTACTCATAAAAACGTTAGGGTCTCCACGCATTATTTCTTACTAGCTGCCCCTCGAGATTTCACTCATCTTTATGGTTACTGTTTCGATCCTGTTAATCGTAGCGTGATGTAATATAGCCCATAATCTTCCTGAAAAGCAGACTATCCAACGCGAAATTTTTCAAATTGGATCGGTAGTTTCAGAGATTACCTCCTACATATAAACATACAAACAAATTTTTACTATTATATTATTTTTCTATTATAATTTATTTTTACTATTATTATATTTTTTGATTCGGTAATATTATTTTCAATTTGAAAAAAAAAATAGATGTATTATATTATTTTGAAGACGTTACTGGCTCAATGGGAAAGTGTTGGTGCCTCATTTCTTTTACAATGGAGTTGATTTATAAGGATTTTGCCTTTATTTTCTTTTTAAGTGTTCTTTAATTCACATGAAAATCTTACTTTCAGTGATTGTGTCGGTGCAATGCACGTCGAATTTAATTATCAGGTTATAAGAATAACGCATTTAAACAAAAGTCGCCTAATATAATATTAATTTAGTTGGATGCTGATAAGCAATAATGTATCAACCCACATGGAGTCGAATTCGGTAATTGATGTATCATTATAGCGCGTATATTTAAGATTGTTTGATAAATTTTCAAGTTATCTAAAAGTAAATAAATACGGAAAAAAGTTTTTTAATTAAATATTTCGAATATAAGTGTGCCACATTTTGTAATATAAAATAATCTCATGTATTAGAAAAACTTATTATTTGATAAAACTTTTCATTAGACTAATCCGTTTTTATTTCATTATACACTTTAACAAAAATAGAAAAGAAAATATTGACACATATTGCTTATCAGCGTCCAGTCATAAGGGGATTTTTAATTTTTTTTTTCACACGCTGATGATCTCTCATAGCGTCCGGTTTCGTACGATGTATCTACAGAAAGATATTATTTATCACTTGCTTCCATAACTCATAAAACTTGTGATAATCTTTTATCGATTACCAGAGTGAAGTTGGAAATAAATGTTGCTAGTTTAGAAAAATATTTAATCTATGCTTAATATTAGAAACAGGTAAATTTTGTTTGTACGACTGTATATCCCCTACATAATCTTCAGAAATCTAATAATCGGATTTGAAAAATTCTTTTTGCGTTGGATAGCCCGTTTATTAAAGTTAAAGCTATATTACAGCATGCTACGAGTCATAGGAGCGAAAGGGTAACCATTAACGGGAAACAAAATACTAAATTTAAAGATGGTATTTAAAATCTAATATATATACTTACGCGAAGGTTATAGGCGAATTATGTTATGGGATCTCTATTGCTTATGTATAGTTTAAGTCAGTGTCCCCAAAAACCCTTCAACATACTGACCCTACGCGGTAACCCGAGATTGTTTTTACAGTGTGACGTGCGCGTGCGCAGGCGATGTCGAACGACCTCCGATACGGGCCTTGAAACAAACGCACTTGGATTATGTGATTCCATAACAATAACTACATACCTGCACTATATGTTATAACTTATAGTGTAATCCCTTTTAAAGGGATTTAAAATTTTAGTCTTAAAAATTAATAATCTGAAGATTGTCTAAAATTACATCAAAATGGCTCTAGCCGTTTTGGAAACATATAATTTATAATTCAATATTTAATTATAAGTAAGATATAAGTCTTGAAAAAATATTTAGTTTAGTATACAATTGCGTAGTTTTAGTATACAATTAATAAATTAATATTTCTATATTAATATTATAATGCAGTTTAATTTGTTTGTAAGTTTGTATGTACGGGGAATCTCTGGAGGTTTTGGTTCAATTGAAAAAATCCTTTTGTGTTAGATAGCCTGTTCATTGAGGGAGGTTTTAGGCTATATTACATCACGTTATGATTCAGTAGCGAAACAGTAACAGGGCCAGCGAGTGCGTTAATAGAAGTCAACTATCTATAAAAAATATTCAAGTGAAATCGCGTATAATATCTTGTCATAATATTAAGTGCATTCTTTGACAGGCACACCCATCATTTATCAAGCTATGCGTGGGCGCAGTAAAGTTAAATGTGTAGCTAATTGTTATAAATGGTCTAATAATTAATTTAGTCATGGACCCTAATGGAAATACCATTTTGGCGTTTTAAAATAAGATACGTAAGAGGAGATATTAATTTAAAGATATTTTTGTCTATATATACGCTTCTTGGAGCTTCATTAAAGTGTTGCTATCTTTGAGGCTATGGAAATTCTATATCATCAATATTTCTTGCTTAACGTCTGAAGACAATATGAATTTCTTTACAAAATTGGTTTATTGGAGTCACTAAAATATATTATTAAAATTACATTAAAGCGATAAATTAATTAATACGATTTTTTGTGTTTGAAAAGAATTATATATTCTAGTTTCTGTATGGTCTATGTATACAAATGTATAAAATTTGCAGAGTTTGAACGTGCTATCCGTTATTAATAACCATTCGATTTAAAAAAATATTTTCGCCTTATATGGCCTATGACAAGAAAAATATACATTAAAATGTCACCCAATAACTCATAGTAAATGATCTGTAGCTATACATCACAAGACCGAGCAAGTATTGAATTTAATGAAGGTAAAACAGCGAGAAATTGCCAGTTTAACATCCTACCGTGACAATGTAATGTTGTTTCCATTAAATTGACAATAAATAATATTCACATTGACTTATTCAATTTACCACAGCAGCTGGTGGACGTGGATATATTCACAAAAGTAAAGCCTGAAGGGATACGATTATTAACGCGTCTTGTTAGAATATAACGGGCAGTTACTTTCTTAGTTAGTTATTGATATCTGGACGACATACCATTTCAAGACACACGGACTTCATTTTGATAAAATGGCGTCTAGAGATGTCAAATTTATTCTTCTTAATAAATTAGTTTGAAGAAGTATTTATCCATATTTTCTTTTTTATTTTAATAAAAAGTATAATTAATTAAATGCAGATTGGTGTAACAAAAAGTTATATCTAATAATAAATTATTCAAATATTCTAATCATTAGATCGATAATTTTTTTTCGTACTTATTTAGTTTAGATGACTTTCATTTTTTTGAATAATGTTTAACATTATTCAAAAAATGAAAGTGTGACGCATTATAAGAATACTGTGGGTTGACACATTATTGCTTATCAGCGTTCAATTTTACTTGTATGATAATGTAATATAGAAAGGGCGGATTTTGTATGCGCTAAGTAAATTCGGAAACGACAGATCTATTATAAAAGTTATGGTACCAATTGAAAGTTACATTATTTTAGAGGTTAGGCTACATTGATGTATATATATAAAACATTCATTAACTCCAGCGAAGCGGCGAGCAAAAGCTAGTCTAGATTATAATTTAGTTGGGTATTGCTAAATCATAATCGTTTCAATATTTTAATAGGTCCTAACTGTGAGTTAAAAGTTGAAACTTAAAAAATATTAATAGAGACAAATAAAAAAAAAGTTTTTTTTTTTAATTTTATAGCAAAATCGCTGGAATGTAATTCGAAAAAAAAAACAAACTAACCGTTAAAGAATTACCTTATTCCGTACAATAGACTATTATGAGGTCCCAAACAAAAGACCGGCTGGCACGCGAATTCCTAGAAGCAGAGATTCCCAACATGATCATAGAATAGTTTTTTTATTTTATTCTCACGAGGGTATTTCCTTTTTTTCATCGCATTCCTGAGATACTTGTAGAAGGCAGGTAGAGCTTTAGGATGGAATCATACAACGAGATTTAAAAAAAGGAACCGATTTCATACGTAATTTCGTTTACTTGTATGACATTGGGTTATTTTAAAATCAAACTGCTTGACCGATTTTGATGAAAATTCTATGGGACCAATCTGAAAGTATACCCTTTCAAATAAAGAAAATGATTAATCAAAAAAGCAAAACTGTGTCAAGCCAAACGTAATTAATTTTGAAAAAATGACGTCTAAGGATGTCAAACCTGTTTTTAATAGATTTGTTTGAAGAAATATATGTATATCATGTAATTAATTAAAAGTAGAATGGTATACTGAAAAGTTTTAAACTAATAATAAGTTTTTCAAATATGTGAGATTATTGCATAATCCAAAATATGGAACGCGCTTCAATATTCTAAACATAAGATTAAGAAACTTTTTTTAGTACTTATTTAATTCAAATGACTTTATTTTTTGAATAATATTAAATACATAATGCATTGTTAATATATCACATTAATATCTCTAAATTTTACTTTTTGTGGGTTGACACATTATTGCTTATCAGCATCCATATAAGTCACGCTTCTTTAATAAATAGCCTATAAAAGGCAAAAATAATCTTTCAAATCTATCGGTAGAGCCTAAGAATGTGGCGTACAAACAAATTCTTCAGCTTTATATATTAGTATAGAGTATAGATTTCTGTATAATTATATGCTATTTAAGATACTAGGGAATTTATGGCTCTTATTATTTCGCTGATGCGATAAGACAAGGCGCTCACTTGCTATTTTTTAATTCGATATTCCTTTGGAATTTTAAACGTTTGATTTCATCGTAATTTTATATATTCACGAAGTAATTTTTATCGAAAGACTGGTATTATTAACATATTCCAATAATAGCAAAAAAAATCCACATACCTTCGCTTTTTTTATGAACGTTACACCGAAATAGAATTAATAGATTCGTACGATAAAACAGATGTAGGAGAATGTTTTACTATTTCGTAAGGTTTCCGTTTAAAATAAAGTTGATATATTTTATAATTTATAAACGATTATATTAATAAATGACTTCTCAATATATTTTCTAATTGCAAGTATCGAACGGTGTCATTTCATAAAGTTTAAAACGCAATTATCTAGTAATGGCCGTTCAGAATTTGATAAATATTTTAAATGATAGCTTGATTGCTATAAAATATTTATGGAATTTGATAACTGTCCGAGATTCGAAGTTAATTTGTTATACGTCTACGGAACCAGCAGTCGAGTTCATTACACGCTAGACGTTTATAAAATATTTTTAATAAGATTGTAAGAAAAACATTAACAACCACGACTAATCCTTACTAATCTCATATTTATGGGTTCAGACTAACCGAAATATTCAATTAAAAAAAACGTTAAACGTTAAACTCTTATTAGTTATTTAAAATTCACGAATATATTAAACTCGACACTATTTTTTACAATGTATTCAATTACGAAGTCAATTACCACAGCTGTCGTGCGAACTATAAAATACAAGCGCGGTAATAATATGTGCCGCGTCTGTCCATAGCGTATTCTATGGCGCATTCTTTCTCCGTAACACCGGGAGCGCTCGTCGGCTTAATAATAATATGAACGAAAAAAAAAAAACGTCAGAGCGAACGTTTCGTGCGCCCGCGCCTCACCCGCCCCGGCCTTCTGTCATATTTTTTTTCTCTCAACTTTTTTTTTCTTTTTTTATCTTTTTACCATTGCTCGATGCTTCGGAGGATAATCATGTGTAACGCTAGACTGCATTCGGGAGTTTATTAATATGAAAATCGTTTGTATATCCTTTTGTTGAGCGATAGATAGAATGTGTAGCAAATTGAATTCGGTCGGAATACGGTTGTTATTTTCGTTATAAGGTGATAACGCCAGATGGTGTTATCGTTGGCGCGTTGGATTTACACGCGTAGGTTACGGGTTCGATCCCGCATGGTTCCACAGACGATGCACTTTTAATAGTTGTTGTCTTCTAAGAACATGCGATATTAATATTTGCGTTCGCATTTAGATTGTTTCTTCAATAGAAATTAATCTTCGAATGCATGTTACAGTTTTTTAACAGTTCTGTTTTTATTTAATGACGATTGTAGAGCTGTTCGATTGTCATGTATTCTACCTAGAGATAAATAGTTTTCTTGCTAATATTATAGCCGTGAGTCGGTTTTAGATTAATTTTGAAAAAAATAAGTTTTGAATACGGAAATCGTAGCAACTTAAAAATGTATAACCCTAAATAACTTAGTTTTTAAATTATTTCAATTCATAAATAATATTTAATTTTTATTACTATTTAGTTCACAATCATATCTTTTATTTATTTATTTTTTCTAACAAACAATACGATAAATTATTTATAAAATTTTTAATTTATCTTCGTTCTAATATATTTTTTAAACAATTTCAACTACTATAAAACAGTGATACCTACCATTAATTGTTGATGATTGTAATTAACTGCGTACATTTAGGCAGGTCTAACAGTGTAACGGGGGCCTAAGGGCCGGCAACCGTGAGGCCAGTGAGGAATTTTAATCGCATCCAACCTGGCCGATGCCGGGGGCAATAAAAAAACAACCGGCAAGCTGCATTTTGGATATGAAACAACAGCTAGTTATGTATACTTGAAATTGTTTTACATAGGATGTCTTGAGGAAACATTTTTTCTTATCTACTTAATACTTTAGCCATTCGCAGACGCAATGTAGTTTTTACGATTCTACAAATCTTTGAAATTTTTAGGTTTTCTTTACTATATTGGGCATTATACCTACATATATATCTTACTCGCGAATCACTTAGTGTATTGAACAAAACCGCGTTAAAATCCGTTGTATAGTTTCAAAGATCTAAGCGCACAAACGGCGGAAAGCGATTTCGTTTTATACTATGCAAAGATATAGAAATTTATATTTATTCCAATCTTGTTTGCTACAGACCGTTGAATCAATTGCGATATAACTTTGTCAACTTATTGTTTGGTCATGCGAGAAGGTAAAGGTATAGAATAATTAACTTCGAGTAGGTGGCGCGTGTGTCGTAAAGGCTTATTTTTCGTCGTCCAGCATAAGAAAACCTAAAGTGACGGCAATAGCTTTTTAATCTCTTTTCAAGATTTTCGAGAATATTGTGTATCCTATAGCTTTAAACCTGAATTAATATTTTGTAGACAGTTAAAATATAGATATTTTTTTTATACTAATGCCATTGCCATAAATGAAATTATATTATTAAATACAAATAATATAGTTAAGTTATCCTCAAATAACTTAATTAATATATTTTAATCTCGACTTCTAAGTTTAGATTGTATCCATAAGAATGTAATGTACATTTTGAAATATCCGTAAATTCTTTAAATTACTTACATGTGTTCAATATTCAATTACAAATGTACGTCAGACATAATTGTTTATGTATTTACATAAAATAATATGAAATTCCAAGCATCGTTTTGTACATATGTTTATAGTATGGAATATTTATGACAGCAATGGTGCTTATGTAATATAAAATTATAAGTAAATACTTATGGTGATAATTTATTGCATGGTTTCACGATAAATTTATTGGATTATTTTATATATTATGTTCAGATTCTTTGGGTACTATATGTGTATATATACCGCTTTGTAAATCATTGCTTAAAGAAATAATTATATTTTAGCCGATTGTATATATGTACACACGTATTATATTATATAATTGAATGTGTTTTGACTCCTGCGTTTATATCAATAAATTAATTTAGACTCTTGCGTTTACATCCTGCATCGATGAAATAGTTTACGTCCTTTAGGATAATTTTTAATTCAATATATTTTATTCGAAGGTAAATGTAAAAGTAACGATATTCGATGTTCATTAATATGACATTTTAATGTTAAATATGTTCCAACTCGTAACATTAAGATTCGGACTAACATAATATTTTTATAATACAAGACATAAATAATGTAACTATTAGCTACTGGAGAAAATCTCTACTCATTGCTAGTAGATAGGCAAAGGAGAAAAAAAAACTAAAATTAGTTCCGTGGGGCTATGGGAGTGAAAGAGTGAGCGATATTAGGCAAGCCTTTGGTGTTAAAAAGGGATGGAAGATACCCAGTCGAAATGTAACCGGTCCAGGGGAGGCAGATGTGTCTTAAAACCCCTAAGGCATTACAGATTCCAACAATAAGAAAATTGTGTTAAAAACAACCATGTTTGGACGAGCTATCCGCGGGTTTATGTTCATTACGCTTCTGATTATGCTGACATACCTAACAAACCAAATTTTTTTTTTTTACAAAATTAGTGTACGTAAGTGTAATTAAATAAATTCAAGTTTTCATCAAAAATAATTTAATGGCAAGCGTGATCATTTTATAAGGTCGAGCTGTTCGTATTAGTGTTTCACACAGAAAAAATAATATATATAAAATATTTACAGTAAATTGTTATATTTTTATACGCGTTGTTCAAATTCCTAGCGAGTCAGGAAAGCTGTCGATCGCAGATGTATATAGCATTATTTTCTCTTCACGTGAACTTCTGTCGGCGTTGCTAGTGAAAAAAAAATAGCTATTAGTCGAACATACCGTGGCACCGGGCCAAATTACCTGTCCGTCTGTACAAACTCGTTAAAGATGAATGTTATGAATTAAATTTACCTTACAAGTCGACTCACAGTTTCGTTCTTGCGACCAACGTTCTCGAACTCCGACTTGAAACGTTTTAAACTTAAAAATATGTAATGCAAGAATATGTCGAGTTGTATAACTTGGCATTTTAAGAAGTCCTATAAAGTAAGATAATCATTGGTAAAATCTTGAACGCAACGTGCGCTACTTAGGTATGTAAAAAAACATTCTTGGGTATAGCTCAAGAATTATGCGGCTAGTTAGACAAAAATATAATTCTATTTCGCTGTTTTTTTTAGGTCCTAAACTGATTATATGAATTTGAGGATCTTTAAAGAAAGTCTACGCGGTAAAGATTTTGATAGACTAAGAAATATTTTGTTATGTGTAATTTTTAAAATACCGTTCGATTTTTCGTTATAACGAGTAGCAGAGCACAGAATTGGCCCAGGACGGGATTGCAAATGCGTGTAAAGGAATTCCGGAACAAAAATGCGCGCGTCTACCTGCAGACGCACCCGCCAGATGTGCTCGCATCCCGCGCATACCAACATTAAGCCATGTAAATTGTTTACGTGGAAAATCTGAGAAAATCGCCCGCTAACTGCGCGTAACCGCCTCATTGCGACGCGCCGCCATATGTGAAATTGTCAGCTTTTTTGCATTCCGAGCCGCTGTCCTGTCGCCGACGTCCAGGACGCGATTACGACGATTGTTCGCTGACCGGTAATTAGTCGCATCGCAAAAACCGACGGGCATTCGTTTTATTTAATATCGGGGCCTAAAATTAAATTGTGCAGGAATTCGTGAGGTGGTGAATGATTCGCGTGCGGAGGACACGGGACGAGGTCACGGGGGTCCGTTACGGCGTCGGCCGGGCCGGGCCTCGGCGGGCTCGCGTTTCGTCGAACTTATTACGACAGATGGCCGCGGCCCGGGAGGCGGGAGCGGGCGCGGACGCCGGCCCTTCGGAGAGATCGACCTCCGAAATGCGCCCGAGATTGCATTCTTTCGGCGGCGCGGGCGCATTCCACAGCGCGCCATCCGAGCTCCGCGCGCCCGCGCCAGTCGACGCGCGCCCTTTTGGGGGTTAAGATGTGTCCGTTGCGGCGGGCGCTCACTATGTGGTCCCAGCCGCCGCCTCCCGAGCCGGAGCTCGAACCTACCTTCCGCGCCCGTGCCGCTTCCGTCGACACGCACACCTGGTGCAGAGGATGTTTCGGCGCGCGTCATATCGCGAGAATGGTGCGCAACGAGCCCCGAGAGTACGGAGTCTGCGTGGACCCTACCTCCGTCCGTCCTCCCGGTCTGTGTGTGCGCGACGAGCCCCAGTATCAGAACCTGGATGAACTGCGCAAGCGTCCCGAGTACGCTAACTTAGACGAGATCAGTCGCGAATATGGCTACCGCCTCTGTCCCGAAGGTCAGAACCTCGAGGACGAGGCGATCTATGAAAACATTCTATCAGTGCGTCAAATTCGTTCCGCGGAAGTGCGTTTAGTGCCGGTGTCCGAGGTTCCATACTACGAAGGTCAAGGTTACGTGGCGACGCAAGTTCTCAGCAGGAACGGAACCTTCCCGCAGTGCCCGCCGCACACTTGGAGCCGGCTGCAGCACGCCGGCAGGATGACGGGGTCCCTGAGGCTGTTCACTGTAAATATAGTCGTAGCAAATAACTTATTTATTTCATAAATCGAATATAACATCGAATTCCCCGACACGAATTCGAGCCGTTATATGAGATCTTTATGTACTCCTATAGACCGGTGCCTGTATAAAATTTTGATTTCTTTAGGCAAAACCGGATATGTGTACGAGTGATGAGGTTACTTTTTATGCGCATTCCGAGCAAAAAGTTGTTGCTCAGTATGTATAATACCGTATTTATGTCGATCGCAAAAAATAACCAATGGAATTTTGCTCTAATGATTCGTTAATTTTAGTGGTGACTCGATGAATTTCGTACTTACCCGTGAAGTATCGTGACCCGAGGTTTTAATACGTATTACCGCAATTCGTGTTTGTTTGTAACTAACTAATAAACACTAAAATTATACGATCTGTATTTTCGAACATTCACATGTCTTGCAGAAAAATCAACATTTTTTTTTCTTATTACAATATTTGGTATACATAAAAATTTTCATTGAATAGTGTATGTACTATCTACAATATTTTTTATTTGGTTTCAATTAATATTTGTTTTACGCGCGATTTACAAGTGACGATTATTCTATTTACTTTAGCGTCTGTATGATGTTTATTTTTTTTTATCTTTAACAAAATAATTTAATAACAAGCGAATTTTTGTTTATACATTAAAAAGTTTCGGAAGTAATAAATACATAATTATATAAATTTAGCAAATATTTCATAATTTAATGAGAAACATTAGCTATAATTATTCACTAGGTTTCTTGAATTCTCACATTTTTTTATATAAAATTTAGTAGACTTTTAATAAAATACCTATACAAAACACGTTTCTAAATAACATTTCTCAATAATGTTGTTGAATTTAGGCAATTGAAATGATATTTACATGAATTAATTATTTAACGTATGTTTAAATTATAAATTTATGTTAATATTCACTTTGCTACATTTTTTTCTGTTCAACACGCGTAGTTGCCGCAGATTATTTTGCGGAGTTTTTCAATAAGGATATTTTTTACTATCCACTGATACTTTTTTACAATCTATTTTTTAATTAAAGTATCGAATAAGTAGTTTAATAAACCATAATTAAGTTAAGACTACGTAATACATATTCATAATTAACACGAGAAATAATTAAAGATAGAAGTATCTATCTATATACTTCTAAGAAAGCGAACTTAAGAAAGATTATGTAACAAAATATATAAAAATATTTCAATTAATCTACTTAAAATGTTCACGTGTTTATTTGAATGTTAATTTCCGTACATTCTGACTTAACAAATATAATAAGATATTTATATTCTTCTATATGTAAAGACTAGTTGTTGCTCCCGGCTTTGCTCGCTTTAATTTACATTTTGTTTTAAAATAATACGCATATGTACAAAAAATCACGTTACGAATGGTACCATAATATTTAAAATATTATATTCAGTGGTTCCGAAATTAACAAATCACATCTTTTTATTATTATATACCCATATGTTTATTTATATATTTCATCATATTATTCATATGAAAACATATACACGTTAATATTATACATATGCATAATTATTTACTATTGTCTATTAAACATACTCGTATATAGTTAATTATAATATATACTACTACTTATACTAAAATAAATATTAATTATATTTATTGAATACTAGCAGTTGCTCCCAGCTACGCCCGCGTATATTTTGGAATTTCAGCTAAATAAATCTACCAGCGAAATTGTGAATTCTGGGATTAAGGATAATCGGCCAAAAAATATGGTTTTTCCATACAAACTTTACTACCCTCTTGCACCCCATTGTAAAATAAAAGTACCCCCGTTTTCTATTTTATATTTCATTACAATCACCCAGAAGTATGTGTATTAAGTTTTAAGTTAATACGACCACGAAATAAAATTTTGCATACAAACGTTTTTACCCCTTTTCACCCTCTTAGGGGCGAATAATCAAAAAACCCTTTCTTAATGGGTGCCTGCAACCTAAAAGCCAACTACTGCCAACTAAACTACTTTCAAGTTCGTAGCCCTAGTGGTTTACGCTCTGCGTTGATGAATCAGTCAGGATAAGTGATTTTATATATATAGATAAGCGGTATAATACCACAGTATTAGTGTTAGTAGATTCACAGTAGCAGAAGAAGTAGTGAAGTAAATATTTTCTATGAATAAATATTAAATATATTTTACATTGTCAACAGGCAAAGCGGGAGATGTACGATGTGAAGAAGCAAAGGCTGTGTCTAGCTCAAGATGAATACAAGCATCTTAATAACGCGCTGTCCACCCTCGCCGCGTCTCGGACAAGCTGTGAGTACTTTAGACATAGATTCTAGAAATTTCTATTGTAAATCTATATACGTAATGGATATTTCGTAAATATGTTGTGATGTTATGAAAATTTAGATTTAGATATGTACAATTGTACCCATTATCTTTAGTGAGTATACATTTATATATATTATTTTTGTATTGTCTTAAATTTGTTTCTGTTTATAATAATGTCTGATAGAGGAACTATATAAAATTTTAATAAATGCGCAGATTTTTTTTATAATTTGCATATTGACATATCATGAAAAATCTTAAAAAGTATATGTGAATTTTAAAGCAAAAAACCTTATCCCTCTTGTGATATTTGGTGATTTTTTTTCAAAGCCACCCTCCCCCCTTTAGATCTCACGTGATTAATGGAAGCCCTTTAAAAAAAACATGCCAAATATATAAAAAAAAACTATAATTTATAAAATGTAACAAAAATATCACCAAAGCTAGACACAGGATTTATTTGAACATACATAAATTTCAAGTGGAACCGTGGAAGGCATTGTTTAAGTTAAGTTACGAATCAAGCGTTTGGTCCCCCACACAATTCTCAATGGCAGCATTCAAGTCCTTATACAATTCTATACAATACAACCAGCACAATAGGATATGCGATTATCCATGTTCAAAAGGTCATTTATACGGAGCCTCGAAGTGTTTGAATTGAAAAACAGCTTTATTTTTTTTTGCCGAGATTTTTTCTATCGAAATCATTATAAAAAATGTTTTGGTGCACTTCAACAATTGAGGATTCATGTAGAGTTTAGCGTGTAGAGAATAATATTATTTTATAATTAATATACTTATTATATATTAAAACGATTAATATTAAATTTGCAAAGAATTGGCGCAGTGGTTGATGTAATTTATTTATCTTTCATCCGTTTTTATTTTTAAATGGCCAAGATTTTTAGATCTAATAATAACTAAAATAATAAATATTTTATACAGTGTGTTCATCAACAACGTCAGTGACCACGACGTCAACGACATCTCGTCATGATCCGGAACAGCTCCGAGCGGAAGTGACGCAAGCTCGCGGTAGAGTAGCTCAACTGAGGAAGGAGCTGAGGCAAGCTAGAGCAGAAGTGGCGAGTGCGAGACGAGGGGTCGACACTCTCGCTGAGTAAGTTGAATTTTATAGGCCTATTGATGTAAAAGTCAAGTTGATGAAATCCATTGTGATACCGAAATAATTTATAATAAACTAAATTTCAACAATCGTAAGGAATGTCGCGAGTTTCCAAATTGTTAAAGAAATTCTTTCAAAAATAGTTTTTAGCTTTTCTCATGGTGTCTAGAGGTAAATTTGTCAAAAAACCAACACCATAATGTTTCATGAATGATACATCGTTCTCAATTAGGCCCATAAATCTTATTACCTTCAAAATTTTGATAACAAATACATATATTTTATTATATAGCAGTTTCTGTTTTGATATCACCAATAAATTATTGCTAAAATAATACCTTGCTACGATTCATGGAAAACTCGTGTCGTGTCCAAGCTATCCCGATATCTACTCGTTGGTGCATGATTTATTCGAGTGGCCTCAGGTCAATGGGTCAATTATGATTGATGATGACGAGGTGTCCGATTTTATTTCTGTTCTCCATTGTGTGTTATTGATAGACATATACGAACTGTTTCACCGTTACAAATATTTCTTATACTTTTTCTTTACAGAGTGGAGCAAAAGTTAAACTCACAGCAAGGATGTTATAATATAACCGAAGCTCAAGCGATAATGACCGAATTAAAAAACGTCCAGAAATCTCTGACCTCAGGAGAGAAAGAGAGAGCAGATCTAATGCAATCGTTAGCCAAGTTAAAAGATGATTTAACGAGGCTACAATTAGCAGACGCTTCGCCAGATCTTTCAACATTGAGCTTACCACAGGAAAAATTGAGTACTGCCTCCCAAACTGACTTGTGTGCGGACTTAGTCCCAATTGGCACAAGACTAGCTGAAATGGCGCGGGTTCGCCTACAATACGACGAGGCTAGAAAACGGATACAGCAAATCCAGCAACAATTAGCGGACCTGGAGGACAAAGTCCAACCAGGTCAAGCGGAATCTGATAAAGATCGATTACTTCTATTTCAAGAGAAGGAACAACTCTTGCGGGAATTGAGGAGTATAACTCCAAGAACTAGGTCGAAGCAGGAAATGAGCGACATCCAATCAGAATGCAAGAGATTAGAGCAGGACTTGAAAAATGCATTCGAGATGTCGAATAAATGCATAGCGGATAGATTGAGGCTACACGAAGAGAAACAGTTATTGTTACAGCAGTTAAAGGATGCTTTAACGTCGATGACGACATTGGAAGGGCAATTGAAAACGTTGTCAGCTTCTACATTGTCCGTGTCGAGTAGTTCAAGCTTAGGGTCCCTTTCTACAGCGAGTAGTAAAGGGTCTCTGAGTTCGGGGATTAGTTTTACAGACATTTATGGTGGACCGCAGATAGCCAGTACGTTTCAAGCGGACAAACCTATTGACATGGTGGATCTGCATAGACGAGTCGAAAGGTAATACTTTTATGTGAATATGTTATTGATAAATTACAAATTTATATCTTTTTTTTATTCAAGGAACTGATTTTTTTGTTTCTACGATGCTAAATTATTTGTTTGTTTTTAAAAATAAATCATTTCTATATTATGTTTTATATTAAGGATTTGTATTTAAAATTCCTTGAACTAAGGGAATTTTTCTTTCAGATTGCTTCGTGGAACGAGCTTCCCAGATAGTGCTACTCCAGGCACGAGTAGTTCACCATCTCAACCATCTCTATCACCAAGGAGCAGTTTATCATCAGCTAGTCCTCCTCCGCCACCACCGTCTTATAATCAGGTTAGTCTTATTTAAAAAAATGTTTAATTGACATATCGTCAGTGACGTTCTAACAGCGAGAGAGAGAAGTCAGAGTAGGCAGATATAAGGTAGAGTAAAAAAACTGCATAATTTTACACAGATAAATCAAGATCAATTCTAATTTTAAGTAAGCGAAGTATAAAATATAATATTTAAAATGATTTGTTGATTCTAAATTGTCCGTATGAAAAACTATGTTACTACGTTCTACTTATAAACTGCTTATTTGCTGACTTAGGCGGACTTGTTTAATGAATTAGGGGAGGAAATTTAATAGAAAAATTTATATTAACAGGTGGAAAGACAGAGGCGACAGCAAAGAGAATTAGAAGAGAAACTCGCTGAAATGAGGATAGGCATCGCAACGGGATCGAACGAAGTCATTGGGCTATCTACTAGTAAGTAAAAGTTACTAATTTTGTTGATTTATCATAAATAAGAGGTGTAGCATAACCCAAATCTTATGGAAAGTATAAGAAGACTGTAGTCAAATCTATTGCAATATTTTTTTATCAAAAATTTGTTGTTTAATTAAGTGAGTTATCATTGTGAGCTTTTTTAATTGTTATGCATCAAACAGTCAACTAATTTTTAAAAAAGATTTCAAGCAGAGAAAAACACTCATAAGTTTTGCTCTCAGACTTTTATAAAGATTTATATAAGCTTGTCATTGCTTTACAACTGAAATAATTAATGTCAGTGCCTTTTGCCAGTAACAGCTTTCGTAAATTTATCAAGATAACTGTTACCAGGTAACGGAGTTATTCTTTTCATATTTAATATAACGGGTCTTATCGCGATAACTAATAGTAGTAATACCTTTTTATTGCCCGACGTTTCGACGAAGTTACATTCGCCGTGGTCACGAGCTGACTGGTGCACCGCGCGCCCTCCGGCGACGAGTGCGCGAGTTTTCTTCGCCTACCCTCACAATATTAATATTGTCTTTACCGTTATTATAATGCTGGGAGCACACCACACTAACACAATCGGTTCGCGCGAACATTGTTCGAGGTACTTCACTTTTGTTAAATTTGGAGTTATTCTTGTCTAATAGTAATATTTTCTTTCCAGTCCCGGTTCAACTTCAAGGTCCTGGACGACCCTGTGAACCATTATCACCGATATCAGAAACACCACCACCACCACTCTCACCAAGAACTCCATCATCTAGTGGTAAGGAATTTTATAGGTGTCTTTTCCTTTTGAATTACCTTTTTTTAAGGACTCCTAAATTTGTAGCGTGGTTTTTAATGCATTTTACCTAATAGCTCCATTATTTTTAACCGATTTTGAAAACTATATTTGAAATAATTTATACAAAATTGGTATCTTTTTTTTGAAGTTGGTTTCTGTTCTATGAGTTTAGTCTCAGTTATGAAAATTTTACCAAATATAGTTAAGGTGCTTACGAAAGCTATAATTATTGATAAAATTTTATTGTCCTTAGGAAGTAATTTTTGAACTCGATGTATAAATTTAAAAAACAAGTTTAAAATTCTAAAAAAAAAAAAACCAATCAATATGAAGGCACTTAAGGTATCTAAGAATTGACAGACGAACGTTCAATTTCGAAATTTCCATTATTACAAACATTAATAATATTTTTAAGAATATACTTAATAATTTATAATAATAATTTCCAGGTACAAACACTAGATCAGTATCGGCAGCAGTTAGTGATGAGTCGGTGGCGGGAGACTCTGGTGTGTTTGAAGCCGCACAAGCCGGAGACGCTTCTAACGCTGGTGAGTTAAATTTAACTTTAAAAAAAACACATGCTATTGAGGTAAACGATGTGGAAATATTGGGGTAGATGAGTGACAAAATTCTAATTCACTATTAACTATACTTAACACACAACACATACTCTTAAGGGTTATAAATGGGATTCATAATATAAAGTGCTATTCGATATTAATATTTCAAGAAGCATTTAATCATTTCGTTTTTTTGCAATGTTCTGCTAGCTTGGTATCTAAATTTAAGTGACAATTTTATTGAGATTGTGTTATATTCATTTTTTGTTTCGTCTCATTTATGTATTGTTCGTCAAAGAACAATTTTATTTTAGCGATTGCATTCTCAAAAATTAGGTAGACAATTATAATTAAATATAAGCTTAGCGTTTCATATTTTTATTGCATCAATGCTTTGCAATTTTAAATCTTTTAATTCTTTACTAATTGTCTTTTTCATTTGTTACAGTGAACAGTGCACAAATTGAAATCAAATTTCGCTACTGTTCTGACGAGAGCGCTCTAGAAATCGGTATCTTGAGGGCTAGGAATCTTCACGCTTTGTACATCGATATGGGAACTGAAGTGTAAGTTATCTACAACATTTTATGTATGTTGTCATATTTGTTACAATTTATAAAAAAACTAAATTTGATAGTGTTACTTTCCTATTCATCTCTGGAAAAATTACAAGCTAGTAGTACATAGTACCCAAAATGCTTTAATGTTGTCAAAGTTAAAACAATAGATTTGGTCTCTTTTAACGATACGAATTTTGGAGTTCTACTTGGTATGATAGTAGAGCCAATATTATTTATTTGATTCACAGTTGACTTTTTAAAAGGATGCTTAATTTAGATGACATTATTTATTATTAAAACCATTTAACAGTCTAAATGCATTTATTATACCAATATCTGTTCCAATGTAAATGAAATACAATACCGATAATTTATTAATTATTAATCAAAACAATGAACTTTTCAGGGCAGTTCGTGGTGCACTAGTAGAAGGCGGTGGACGTGGTATTGCGTTCAGTACTACAGCTTTAGCCTGGCGCGGTACTACTTTACTATGGAGGAAGAACCAGAGAGCATCTTTAGGAATAAGGGCATTAAGGGCTGCAACGTTACAGTTGAACGTAGCGGCTGGAGCTGAATGCTTGGTAAGTAACTTAGATTACCAATTAGCTAATTTTAATATACTTTTTGATATCCTATTCAAGATACGTCTTGCTATTAAAATTAAATTATTTTGAATTAAAATTAAGAATGTTTAAATTTATGAAAAGCTACAACTGGTAATATAGATCGTAATATAGATTCTACCGT
This sequence comes from Hypolimnas misippus, assembly GCA_037950945.1. Lineage (NCBI taxonomy): Eukaryota > Metazoa > Arthropoda > Insecta > Lepidoptera > Nymphalidae > Hypolimnas > Hypolimnas misippus. The sequence goes on from JBBEEQ010000014.1 coordinate 8,874,915, forward strand.
GATGAAACGGTAAAAAACACAGTAACTTAATGAGCCTTTAATAATATTATCTAATATATCGAAATATCGATTGAGATGCACTGTAATCATGATCTAAGTAAAGATTGTTTCAAATGATGATATTAGCCAAATTCGAGTATTCGGCTACCAGCCTTGAGTGCCATGTGAAAAATAACGAGGCGAGAGCGATATACCAACTGATTCTACTATACAATATAAATTAATTCCACCAGTAATACTAGAAAAGTAACACTAAATTCATTTTCAGGGTTGCACGCAAATCAGTTTAGCGGATTTCGACCCGGATACTGTGTCTCAGAAGTGGTATAATGTGTTAAGCTTCAGAAGTATAAGACGGGACGAGAGTTCTGACGAATCCACGGTTATCAGTTCACAGACGTCCACTCTCACTAGGAATAGAGGTAATACTTTAATTTCCCTGGTAATCATTTTTTTACAACCAATTTTATACAAAATATCTGGCAAACGAGAATTCAAGATACTTGATTTTAAGTGATCACCAACGCGCTTAAAAAGGTATTAAATATGGAAGAGAATAGGAAATAAGGAAAGGTTTTAGAGACGGGGTTAGGTTTTAGGCACTCTCACTCACCTTACGAAAAGTGATATTTTTGTGAGAATGAGATACTGCCATGGTCGGGCCCGCTTCTATAGAAGATGTAGTTATTAGGCTACAGTCAGACTCAATCTCAATAAAAGTACCAAATTTTAATGCTGCTCGCAATTTCGAGCAGTTTCCATTTATTTGCAGCTGCCAACGCTGGAATTTAAATTGTCTTTTACTCATTCGTCTAAACCTTATTCGTTAGATATTATTATAAAAAAATGATTAGTTACTACCGATTTTATTAATGGCCGCAAAGATTTAAAAAAGGTTTCAGATTAATATTTAAATATTTTGGAAATAAATCAGACTATTAACGTTTCACCATTCCATAAAGGATGTACCTAATGTAGTAATTTATTTTGAATCAGGTCCAGAGAGTATGACTGGTGCGGAATGTAACGTGGATTGTGAAAACTCCGCCTCGGAAGACGAAGAGTCAAGGGAACCTTTAAATCAGGTACATAATGAATTGTATATAATATTAATTTTGTGAATGAAACAATTTTACTATTATATTTTAAGCTATTACTTTACGTATGTACCAGTACATTTAGTATGAAATGAATTATGCTATACAATCATAATGTATAAACAAGTTAAATTCTGCAGATATATGAAGCCAAAATATTGGTAAATTGCTTGTAGCCGAATCTAAATTCATTTTTACAGATTTTTGTGTATTCTGCTATAATTATCACTGTTATATGAATGTATTTATCTAATAAATAATTTCTCCAACAGATAGTAGAAGAAGATTCATTCGAAGATTACATTCCCGAAGAGGATATAACGTTAGAAGACGAGTACTTACACCCTTCTACCGCTGAAAAGGAAACCAATACTGAATGCAACTTCTGTCCGGAGGGAGCGAGACAGCTTCATAGACGGTATGTACTCTTCATGTCATACTTCCATCAAAAATAAACCAATCAGACCACGTTACGGAAAAATCTTGCTTAAATTCAATCAATCAGACGTTGCAAACGAATTTGACCATTTGGATGTTCTGAGATAGATAAATATTAAGTATCCTATATAACTTTCTCTTTATTTCTATTTCAATACATTATATCCTGGAATACACGTATTATATAACAATGCTATATAATTATTAAGAAACATTGTGAATTCATTTTTGCATATTATAGTAGGCCATATAATTTTCATTATAATTTCAGATCACTATTATGTCATTGAAATTGCCTTAAACCTTCTATATTCCATAAGCTCTGGACTTAATTCTTTACGATTTAAATTCTTTTATTTTCTAATAACTCTTTGAGTTTTCTTATGATCCTATTTAAACCTAATTGGTGGTGCTTATATCTAGAGCATGTGATCCTTTATTTTATACAGAATAGAAGAATAATGATCACATTTGGTATTTAGGTCCCGATAGTGAAAAATGTACGAAAATAGGTATTTTCGGGTGCCTAGAAAATATATTTAATCTTCCTTCAGATACTTATTGAGGCGGGAAGCCGATGGAAAGCCTCACGAGGATGTGGCCCTAGAGAAATAGTTATATACCGTCCAATCATACATATATGTAAATATTGTAACGTAGGTATGTTTGCATTGTGTCTGATAAGTGCTTTGATTGGTGTGCACACTTATGAGTTATGCTAAGATTTGAAAATAACATCCCAAAAAATAGTTTAAAATTTTGGTCGCCGTTTTGATGTTGTGTTTGATTTTTGTTTGAATAAGTTTTATTTAATAAAAATATAGTATCTACATTTTGGTACGGAATAATGGAAAATAAATCGTTTCGAGTATGGAAAAAAAGTTGTTCAGTTTTAATTTTTATTAACGTCATAATCAAGGATTTGAAGTTAAAATAATAATTAAAACTATATTGCATGGAAAGCGAGTGTTGCATGGCATGAAACGTGGCACAATGTGAATGTATCTATTCGTTTAGTATTACCCACTAAACCTAACTTAACGCATGGTTTTAAATTCTAATCTAATGATGAAGTTTAAAAAAAAAACCATACTACTTCATTACGTCTCGAATTTAATTCGATTATCGATTATAAGATATTTTTTGTAATAATGATAAATTATTCTAGATTTTCCCTCTTACTAATGTTTAAGTATCATATGACCTCCAAAACACTCGTCATGTTGCTCGTAATCACAGTGTTTTTTGATGATTTTTAATTTATCTTTATTTTGTTTTACAGCAAAAGTCAACAAGTTAGCTCAAACCCAGAAGAGTCGCTAGCGACTATAAAACGATCTCAAACGTTCTCGCCGCAACCTCAAAGCATTAGCAAAGGCCAGTACATTTGCAGGTAAGGTTTTATATTCCTCCAAACATAATGTAACTATATTTTCATCAATTTTAATCAATAATCATGTGTAATGAAATTTATTGTCTGTCATTGCTTTACGTCTGAAGGAATTATTGTCAGTGCTTTATTTTTGACAGGCTCACAGATTTCTTAGGAGACCTTAGGGTCACCTAAATATTTGTTACCTGGCTACCGAGTTGTTTAATATCACCTACTATGTGAATAAAACTCAAATATGATTCTCACCTAAACTCAATTGGTGTCAATGTCTTACCGATGACGAAATTTTGTCATTTTTACTTTTATTTTATTATATTTAATATACCTTGTTACAGATTAAACAGATCAGAATCTGATTCGTCCATGGCGCAGTACGCACGAAGAGTCACACTACAACCACCGCCTGTTGGCATTCCGTTTGATAGAAGCGTTCGGGAAAGGAGGTCTCTGAGGTATGTTTTGTCATTTTTCTTCAAAATTGAGACAAATTAGAACAATGTTTCCCATACATGTTGGTCTGAATTATTCGCATTACGCTGCGCAGGCACCATAATAGTCGTATATTCATTTCTTAAATTTTAATTACTTAATACTACTACTATACTTGTAGTCGCCCAGTCTAGACGGTCGGAATTCGACCGTATCTCTTACTCGACTGTACCATACGCGAGTTCGAGCTCGCCTCATATTCAGATTAACCATACGTAAATCAACTCAAATAAACCATAGTCCAAGTCCCAGAACTCGTCACTATAAAAGGAGCTGCATTTCAGATGGGGTCGCAGTCGTGGTGGCGCGCGCCGCGGGGCAGCACGCAGCCGCTCAGCGCGCACGTCTCTCGACCTGTCGCTAGACCTGCACGCACAGCACTCGCGTCTATCCGACCTGCGGCACGAGATCGCCCACCTCACTCAGCTTAAGAAGAGGTATGTTACCTGAAGTACCCAAAAAAAATAACAGCCTGAAAATATCCCATTACTGGGCCTTCTCTCCTATTAAAGAGAAGTTATAGAGCTTAACCTTCTACATTGGTCCTTCGAGCCGGATATACATGTGTCAAAATTTTACTTGTACTTTATTTAGTACTAGCTGCCTGTCGCGTTTATGGTTAAGTACTTCGCTCCTGTGCGTTGTAGCGTGATGTAATATAGCCTATAATCTACCTCAGTAAACGGGCTATCTATCGCAAAATATAATATTTCAAATCGGGTAACTGGTTTTAGAGAGTTACCTCCACAAACAAGTTTTATCTCTTTATAATATTGGTATAGATAAAGCTAACGTAAAACTTTCTCTTAACAGATTAGAAGAAGCTTGCGCTCGCGGCGACCCAGCAGTAGCCGCTTGGGTGGCTGAAGACGAAACTCTTCGAAGGCTGATCTCTGCACCAGTGGAATCTGGTGACAGAGTATCGAGGCTGTTCCACCGCACCTGCAGGGAGATATACCGGTTGAGGAAGTCTAGGCAAGGTGGAAGGAAACCAGATCTGGTGACCTTCAAGTGAGTACCGACTATTTTGACATCTATATATAAAAGAAATGTTGAATAAATCTATTTTATATTATTTTATCCTGCTTAGGCCTTTTATTTTTGTTTGATTTTTTAAAAATGTTTCTTTCTTCTTCACTATTTTTCACAACACATGAGTTTATTAATATTATTATTTATATGGTAAAAGAGTTTTAGTTTTAAAATGCAAACTTTCCTTCATTACAGAGAAAAGATGGCATTCTTCACGCGTACTAAATCAACCGTACCAGTTCTACCAGACGAGGAAGGTGATCTATCTGAAGACGATTGGGAAGAACTAGAAGAAAGACGAACCCCAGACGGAAGGTCATCTAAAACCTCATACGAACTACGCAGGGAACCAGCCAGCAACCAAACGGATAATCAAGACCAAACCCAGGTTATCGAATGCAAGAACCCGTGTATAACTGAGCCGTTTAACTTGACGATAACTGAGGATAATGAGGAAAAAAACGAAGCCAAGACTGAGGATGTAAGGTATGATTTTGTCGTTGACAGAGTCTTAGGTGTTCAAGTTTGAGTGGACCAGTTGGACCATATAGGACAATAATTAAAAAGTATTTTAGGCCCTTATGGTTGCTAAAATTTATAAAATGGAAACAATTGTCAAAGGAATTCTGTGAATTAATTTTTATGGTTATAAAATTGCTTCTAATTTGTATTTTTCTTTCTGTATCTGTTGGAATGTAGTTTCTTATCGCGCGTTTGGTGAATGGAGTTATATGGGAAAGTGTACGATCGACGCTTTTGCTTTTAGAAAGAGCTAGAGAGATGAATAAAAGAGATGGTAAACGAAAGATAGAAAGAGACTGCTCCTTTAGATTCGTTTACTATCTTATAGCTTGTTTATCAATTTTTTGTTTGAATATAAAGCGAAAGAAACTTCGTTTCTATCAAATCTACAACACATCTTGTTTTCTTTGAATTATTTGGTAAAATATGATTTTCAATTCAACTTATTTAAAACTACCCTGATTTTTTTATGTAACTTTATTTCAAATTTAGTTTCCATGTCCAACTGGTCATTGTCTGTTATTTGATTAGATGTAAGATTAGTTTAGAGGAAAGATCAGTATGAACTGTGGCTGCAGGTGTGAGGTTACGTTAGATATCTTAGTGGTCTGTTACTTAGGACATTCGATTTGTTAAGATACACCTTTTTGTGGTATTTAAAATAATGTAATATTTGACGAGACTCGATTAACACTGACATGATGAAAAATTTTGACTTTATTACCAAATTTTTTGGTCACATTGTAACATTAACTTTTAATACAAAAATACGTATAAATTGAATCGTAAGTTATTTAAAAGGTAGTTTATCATTTTACCTCTAAAATATTTTGATACATTTAGAATTTATAATTTTAAATATCACAATAAGGTCCAGTGAAAGGATCGTAATATACGGCACCATAAAAAATTCACTTATTTACTGTGATTGCTATTGCCTTTTGAGATTTCTAGATTGAAGACTGAAATGTAATAATTATGTATCTATATATGTTATAATCATGTACGTACATGCAAATGGGGTGCCATAATGAAATCAGTAGAAAATCGATCGGATAATAACGTTTTTTTTTATATTATTATATACCTTTTTATATATTATTATTGTACAAAAAAGTGCCTTAAATTTCGCTGCCTTGTGCGTTCGGCAAACTGCGTGCCATAATGGGCAAAAAACATCGGTGTACAAAATAGTGTATGGGAGAGTCACAAAAAAAATGCCAAACTTTTTTTTAATAGTAGTGGAAATGTAAATAGATACGTAAAGACCCACCGGGCTATATCGGTTGTATATAAAGATTTGTAGGTTCCACCGAATAAGTTGACATGATAGGCCAAAAAGTTCGCTTTTGTATATACGGCATCGAATGGTGTGTTGTTTTGTGGGTCACACGAGATGACGAGAATTATTAATGTAGTTTGTATTTTTTCTATAAAATCAGACACGAAAAACTGAGATTCGAACTGTCAATTTGACATTGACATAACAGATTAAATATAGAAGAAAATATTTGACGCAAAATGCTATTTTAAAATTAAGAGATTAAAAGTGTGGCCGACTTATACCTGCCATAAGTCCATTCCTAGGACCAATATTGGACCCAACGCTCCAATTCTTTTATTTTTACCAATTTTGTCCAAATATTGGTAATTGGGGCCATGTTGTTGTATTGGATTTTTTTGTTATAATTCCATGAAATTGTGTGAACATTTGATCTGAAATTGTACTGATGGCAGACATCTCAATATTTCGACCTCGTACGTAAGATGTGAATTAGTTTAATTGTAAATGTTGTAATATAAATGTAAATAAGCCGAGATTATAATATGCATTCTGATTTTTACAATTATTAGATGTATTTTAAGTATTTTATGACGAAGCGAGAGCTCCGTAGTTACTAGCTGTAATAATTAATGTTGCATTATTGTAAAAAATGTATATTTTATATAAACATTTATGTGAAGTTTATATATAGTTTTTTTTTTTGTAATTGTTAAAGGTGAACATCGATTTGCCAAATTAATTTAATGTTTTAATTCTTCCATTAAAGAAAGGGATTATATTTTGTAAAGATGCCAACAACGATAGGAGATTGATATTAATAAAAAGTGAAAATAAAAATAATAAATGAATAAATGCTTTGTTTGATTTCATAACCTCTACATTATTATACCGTGGAATTTGCTTCATAAGAACGTAGATATATTTCCTATTATATAATAATAAAAATGTTATAAAGTAGTGCCCATACAAAAATATATTTTTAAAGCATTAGCAATACATTATGTTGTATTACATGAAATTGATTTCAAAATTTTTTTCTGTATTGTGTATGGATTCTACTTTAGATATTCTTTATCTGGGAGAGCGATGGTATCATAATACAATACTAACAATTAATATACATATAAAGATTTTCATTCTATTTCATCCATATTTCATCTATATTTCTTCTATATTTTATTTTTGAAAAATACTCATTATTAATAATTACAAATTAACTACCATACCAACATTTCTGCTGCGAAAAAGCAAATATTTTTTAAGAGGAATCGTTTTGAATACTGTAATATTCGAAACATTAAACTAAGAAACTTTTTTCTGTAGGTACGTATTTAGTTTGGATGACTTAATTTTTTTAAAATACGTAACATATTATCAGAATACGTTAGTACCTTGACTTTTGTGGATTGACACATTATTAAGCAATAATGTGTCAATCCGCATCTATATATAATTTTAGGCTATTTCAGTTTAATGTCTGGGTGAGGTTGTCGAGATAGATTTTGCTTTAAACAATAGATGGCGCTGATTCAATACGGAGTTTACACTCGACGCTAAATTACGATTCTCAACAATAATTTAATCTATGTTTCTATCCTAAGTATCTTTACAAATAAAACTTTATTATGAATAATAATAATCCTCATTGTTAGAAAACTATGTTTTCTGTTATCTGTTTCCACGCTGTCTTTTCGACTGCGTTACTTTTGCGAACCAATTCGGCATGTATTGATCGTGCGCTAAGAAACAATTAAAAAGAAACGGCTTTACTACAAAAGATGAAATAAAACCATATACAACACGATTCTAGCTACACAGTGTTTAAAAATTAAACATTGTTTAAAATATTGTCTAAATTGCTATATTACGCGTAAAATTATATAGAAACATTTAATAAAATATCACACGTTATATTTGATGGTTAATGTAGCTTTTAAGCATATATTAAAAACACCTAAGTAAACATACAGTTTATATATAATTAAACTATGTCTAAACCATGTTTAACTCAAAACTGATTTTAGACGCGTAGGATTTTATAGATACGCGTTTAATGTATTTTTAAAATATTTGTAGTAAGGCACAAAGATTTTTTTCCTTTTAGGTATGAAGAGTAAAAGTGCCTCGGAATATATTTCTGAACATAGGTTTCTTAGCATTTCCTATACCGATCATGAAATGATTTAGATTAGAAGGTAGGCTTTGAAAATCAAATAAGCAATTATAAACTTTGAATCATGGGGAGGTTGAAGACACGATTATTAGTTCCACCCAATGATATAATATCTTTTACTTAATATATATTGCATTTGTGTTTGAAATTTATCTAAATTTATTTAATAATAAACAAATAATATATAATAAACGCATCACACTCAACGACCCCCATTAAGATCGCGTGACCTTGTGTCGGGGGTCCGGAAACAGTCACAACACTAACACAAACACCCAGACCACGACAAACATCCGTATGACCAATACAGACGTTTGCCATGAGCGGGGATCGAACCCGCGACCGTTAGCGCTTGAGTCAGTTGCAGTGACCACTGCGCCAACATGTCTGTCAAATTATTTACTTTATAATTATTATTATATTATTATTTATTTACTTAATCTATATCTTTTCTTCTACTCAATTTGACAGATATCTCTTTTGTATCCGTAATTTTTGTACATTTACGTATATTTTATATATTCTGTAAAGTAAAATAAAGTAACAGCCTGTATATGTCCCACTGCTGGGCTAAGGCCTCCTCTCCTATCAAGGAGAAGGTTTAGAGCTTAATCCACCACGTTGCTCCAATGCGGGTTGGCGGATATACATGTGTCAGAATTTCTCCCGACATATGCAAGTTTTCTCACGATGTTTTCCTTCACCGCCGAGCTTGAGATGAATTTGAACACAAATTTAGCACTTGAAAAATCAGCGGTGCTAGCCGTGGTTAGAAACTGTGATCATCGGTAAAGACCGACGTGTTCTAACCTAGATGGCCTAGTCATCTCGGCTCATTCTGTAGGTTTACGTCAATTGTAATATATCCCCCATTAACGTAAAATGGCAAATGTATAATATTTAAACTTTAATTTATTAACTATTATCTGGAAGTGATGTATAGTTTAAGGAATTGGTCAGAGATCTTATTAAAAAAATACAATTATTTGTATATAATTAGGTACATTAACCGTTTGACGTTATTCCAATTTTCGATCATATTTTCAATAGAGCAACGATTTTTTTTAAACTCTATTTATCTTCAGTATTTATGATTTTAACCAGGTCATGGTTTCTTATACAAGTTATTAAAACAAAAGTCATAATCTATTACGCAACAGCAAAATCGATACAGCCATGTAATTAGTCTTTTATGCAATCGTTGCGTGTATATCACGTAAAAAACTTTAAAACACGGAATTTAAATGACAAAGTTTAAAAATATTACAAGAAAATGCATTGCAGACATTAAAATTCCATTTGTACAGTAGCAAAAAGGTTTTTATATTTCATTTATGTGAAGCAGCAAAAAGTGTCCAAGTTTGAGTAGTTTAAAATAGGATTCCGTAGCAAAATTATATAATATGTTGCTAGTGTTGGGTATTGTATAAGTTATAAATAAATAAATAAACGATTTCTTAAAATAAAAGAGTACTATGTATTTTTTTATTAATCATTTTTGCTGATAAATTAAAAAAAAAACAAATGAATGAAAAAAAAACTATCTGATTCTCCTTATCTTGTAAAAATGCTACAAATATTAAAATAATAATAATCGAATAATCGAATCGAAGTGATGGAAATTAGACGTGATCTTATTTCAGACGTAAATGTGTTTTAGAAATACATAGAAAAATACATTTGCGAGACTTACGTTATTTTTCTTGAACGGGGAACGAACCTATAACTAATAGCTCAGCAAACAATTGCAATGACAACTGCAAAAATTGAGATATCATTAGCTTTGTCCAGAATAGTGCAGGCTAATTATCGTGAGCTATTGTATCACGACATTTTGACAAATGATTTTTGTAGTAAAACGAAACGAACCCAATGTCAAAATAGATAGCGATATGATAGCGATAATTCCTCATAATAATTTCTCCTAGATAGTATTTCAGACCACACCCACAAACTACAAACTAAAAAAATGAGTATTCCTTATATTGATATAGATAGCTTAATATGTACAATAAACGATAAACTTTAATATTTCATAATCATAATCATTTCGCAAGAAACATTTCCCGTTTGAATCGCAAGTCTCACCCCATCACCAGTGGAGACAACATGAAATATCTTTTAGGAAATTTAAAATAATAATTAATATTTTATTTAATGATTTGGTTTTTCAATTCGTCTTTAAGCTATACTTCGCGCGTTTCACGCGCGTTTATGGTAACTGCTTTACCTATATCACTTTTCTCAATAAACGGGATATCCATCGCAAAAAAATCTAATCTAATCATTAGTATTATAATACGGAATCCTAAATACAATATATCATATAAGCGTTTTCGTTAAGGCATACCCACAGTCAAATTTCTTACACAAGGCGTTATACAATGCTAATGGCGGCGGCCTCACGCGAAGGGCCAATCTTAATCTACGAACGTGTAGATTACACCTACTGCCTAAACTCTGAGGATTTACTGCTCTATGGTGCATCCATTGTAGATCTATTTTCGAATTATCTTCAATCGTATTCAAGGTATTATCGGAATGTTTAAATACTTTAAGCTATACTTTTACGAATATATGACATTAAGACTAGTAAAATAAAGAAAATTTGATCGTAAGTTTGTATGTAGGGGATGATTTCTGAAACTACGGATACAATTACGTATCGGTCTTTATTAGGGAAGGTTATAGGTTATGTTACATCGCGCTATGGCTCACAGTAGCGAAGCTGTAATCATAAACGCGAAGTTACATATAAATCGAGGTGTGTTTGTGTGGATGATCCGAGTGGAATCCAAAACGACTGGAGCGATTTAATCGATTTTTTTTTGCAATTTTTAAATTAGTGAAGCGGGTAATCCTGTGAAGCTTATTAGCGATCGAATCGACAGATTTTTTTAGCAAGTTTTATAAAGGCGAGACTATTATTAGATTAACTTTAAATTATTTATCAAAATGTGGGTAATGTACATAAATAATAGATAAATAATAACCCGATATAAAAAAACCTAGTACGATAGCAAACACCATTTTACACATTTGAAACCGCCTAACAATTAGTTTTGTCTTAAAAAAAAACCGTTTAAGATTATTCTTATCAATATTTTAGTAAATATTTCAAATATCGCTCCTAAGTTTAGCGACTCGGCTGTAACAATAACCTGACGGTAGTTAAGCGTTCACGCACAGGATATGCTTAAATATAACCTAGATTGTAAACTTTGGTTTAGTTATTTTTTATTTCATTCATTCCGAGAAAAAGGGGAAAGTGATTTGACCATATCGTTAATCTTGCCCGTTAAAATTAGGGTGAATTTAATTAAAAGGTCATTGAAAAAACTACATTAATATGTTAATCAAATTTAGTCTAGTATGAAAACAATATGGCCGTAAATAAATGATCTATTTTTCGTACAATGTTTTACTCCCTATTTCACCCCCTACAAGTTTTGTTTGCGCGACAAAAAAAGGCCTATTTCCTTTCCAAGATCCAAACAATAAAAACAGTAAAAAAATTATCAAAATTGGAGGAATAATTCAGGCATAAAACGTAAAAACCTGGATATAATATTACGATTTTGCAAGCCATGTATAAACGTGGTTGGTGAATTAAATTATGTATACTTCTTCGTTTCGTCTACGATCTGTGGCCAGCAGTGAAACAAAACGTCTTTCTCGATGATCGATCAACGCAGATCTAAATCGATGGGTCTAGAAACATGAAATTTTTGCGCATTTTGTGCACTAGGAAAGGATTTTTGAAAATCCATCCCATAATGGGTTAAAAAGAGGGTTGAAATTTTGTTAGGTTTCAAATTCTTAAGTATACACAACAAAGCTGCGGGAAACTGCTAGTACTCTCATGAAATCAATCTATTTTCTACACTCATTAAATATACGTGACTTTGACATTTACTTCATATAATTGAAGTAAGCCACTGATGATTAGTGATTGATGTCAATGCCGTGAATAGGGCGGTGTCAGAAATGACCAGAAGTAGCAGTATAAATATAATACCTATTATTTTCGTTGGAATGGGTGTATAAAGTTTCTTACGACACTGATTGATGTGCTTAAAAATTTATTGACGTTATTATTCAATTTAGTTATTGGAAAATACAGATATAGTCTAATATTCTAGAATGATGAATGAATGAATGATGAATTTCTCTTCGGCACATGCAAATTTCTTTACGCTGCTATCCTTCAGTGCCGAGCACGAGATGAAATTAAACACAGCTTAGCACTTGAAAACATATATACAATAATATATAAATGTAGAATAAAATGGCTGTGTAATATTAATTATCTATTCTTTGAAATTTATATAACTTGAATGTTATATGTTTATTTACTAGCACGAATGAAGTGATAAATTAATTAAGTATAAATTATTCTTAATTACAAGATGTTAGATTAAATAAAATATATTTAAATTAATTTCATATCATGACGTGTGTCACTTTATCCTAAACATATTGATGATCAAATTTAGTTTTCTAAAAGATTTTTTTTTACATAAATTTGGCAAACAAATACTGTACTGTACAGTTTAAAGAAAAGAAAAACACAAAAGACTGTTAAAAAAATATTTCCATGTTTCGGAATGTTCGTAGGTTTAAATTCTTTTTTAGTGTTTTATAGCGGTCTGAATTGTAGGCGTTTAGGATAGGTTAAGCATTGGTGCAATCGAAATTGATAACGAGTGATTTTTTCGTATTTTAACTAAAATATTTATTAATTATTCTACAAAAATATATATTCAATATTTTAACTATCGTTATCAATAAAATTAAATATTAATTTAAACTACCTACAGGTTATTTTTTACTATTATATACATTTTTAAATTTTAAATTTTTAATTTATTACAAGAAACAGCGTATGAAATATATACTTACGAGAACTAAATTGATTCGAAATTTGGACTATTTGTGGTAGTCGTAAAATATATATATATGTAGGATAATGTTCAACTTAAGTGATAGGTTAAGCAATGTAAGATTATTTCCGATCGCAAATATCGTCGTAGCATTATATCTACTATTTTCACATTTATTAATACTATTATAAATGAGATAATTTATGAGTATGGATGGTTGTTGCTCTTTCAAGTAAAAACTATCATAAGGTTTTAATAAAATTTTAATATAATATCGCTTAAAAATCTTTATAATACATAGGCTACAATAAATTATGTATTATTATAATTACAAACAATCAATTTATAAGAAAATTGTAAGTAAGTTAGCCATATACTACTCATATGCAAATGAATTCTTTATCGCAGTATTTTTCTACTTACACAGATATTTTCTAAAATAAACAAAATAGATCAGATTAAAAAAATATCGTTAATTAAAAATATATTAGCAGCAATAAGATCATTAACATTAAATCGCTACCGCTTATAACTGGGACCACACACTCGCGTGACTGGCTACCGTCACGCGCCGCTTCGCCCGGAAATGTCCGGGTGAGGGGGCCAGGGGGAGAGGGCGTGCAATATACTCACTATTGGTATTATGGAAATGCTTTACTGACCGACAGTATGGTATTATGTTTATGGTTTGTTATGAAATAATGGCGAATAATTTTAAAATACACTATTCAAAAATACAATTACATTTTAAATACATTTTTATTGTTCGTAATTCGACTTTTATATCGTAATAATGACGTTAACTTAGGCTAATATTTTCGTAATAACTGTTTTTAAAACATCCACTAAGGTTAAATGCACTTACATAGATATTAATCTTAAGCATTATTGTGTATATTTAGGCCTTTTATACTTTATGACGTAGCTTCAGTTCGTTTTAATAACTTACTTTTGCTATAAAACTTAAAATAATAGAAGGAAATGTGTAAATAATTCTATGCTGCTCTGGATTTGCTATAGGTGCACTAGAGGCCAGTGGCTAGGGCGGTAAAATTCCTAGGTTAACATAATTTGGGGTGTGAGAGATATTTTTTTAAAATAAATTTTGAAATTAAAATTTATTAAACTACTAAACTTTTTTCTCTACCTTTGATGAGTGTTTTTTCTACTATTAAATTTACATAAGTAATAATTTACTTACATGGGTAAAGGGGGGAATTTTTCACTGTGCCAGGGCGGCCCTTAGGGTAAATCTGGCCCTGTTTCTATGTAACAATATTTAGGCAAATTTAAAAACATGAATATTAAGGCTTTTCGTTGAGTGATCCGCACTTTGATTGATAATCCATTTGGGTCAAGTGGACACAAATAGAGTGGTTGATATCATATTGATTATGTGAAAATGGAATTTTGTCTCGTGTTTTGTATCCGACACGCAACACAAAAGTGTCACCATTTGAGCAACGCTTTAAAATGTGTGTTTTGTTACATGTAATTAGTGGGTTTTATGAATCCATACCTGAGACAAACAAATAAGAATACATATAATCCCATAAAATATAAAGGTTCCTGTACCCTTAAGCTGTCTAACTATAGAATATCGAAAATTCCGAATTCGTTTACAAATCGAAAAGCAAAGAAATGACACAAGACGAATCATCTAAAATCATTATCATACATTTAGTCTATAAGCTAATTCGTCAATTGCTATATAATTTTATCTAAGCCCTTTACGTATTCAACATTCAAGCGGTCAACGAACTCGCGAAGTCACGCAGCCTTTTTCTTTTAAAATAGCAAAAGAAAGTGAAAATTAATGGAAAACATGATTTGTCCGTCGTTTTCCCGTGTAGCTGACAACAATGCCCTAGTGTCACAATGGTAGTCAGGTATGTCATTTAACTCATGCGCGGACGGGCCCTGAATACCGACCTCCGTCGACGCCACCTGAGTTGCGGTCGTACTTATAGCGAGAAAACTTATTTATTTATGTCTACACATTACATCTAACATCACAGAACAGCCATTGCTGTTATCGATTAAAAATACATATTTACAATCATATACATTTCGTACGGTGAATGAGAGATTCGGATGTCAACCCCTCTCCTAAATCCTATTCTAGACACCCCATTCTCTTTCATCTGTTTTTCATTTATTTATCAGTTAGTTAGCGGCGGTGATCACTTACCATCACAGATCATTGTTTGCTTGTTAGTTCCAAAAATTCATCATTCATCATTGTTACATTCATCATCCATATTTTTGTGCGAAATAATACTATTAAAAAGTCCTATTTAATGAATTGTTGATTGTGATTTGGATCACAATGCGTTGGAATAGTAATATATGTATATGTTCCACTGCCGGGCAAAAGATGGCTTTTAGGAGAGAGAAGGGAAAGGAAGTCGAGCCAATCCGTTCCATTGATCCACTGCCTATTGGCGAATAAAAGTCTCACAATTTCTTCCTAGACTTCCAGGTTTCCTCACGATATTTTCGACAAAGTTCAGCACTGTATAGTAATTTAATTAAAATAATATCAATACAATATAATCCAATTATTTATTATCAGATGTAATTATGACATTCGATGACATGTCCTTAATTGGCGAAAACCGTTATATTGGACCATGAGAACGAAAATAGAAACTTATTTTTTTAAAATAATTTTACTTTTTGTTTTATGTTTGTAATTATCTACTCGGTCGAGTGTCGAGCAAAAAGTATTGAAATATTTAGTGACTATTTTTTGTTAAAAAGCTTACGGTAAGATTACAATTACATATCAATTTCATTTCGCTATGATGACACGTGCTAAAAATATTATTATAATAATATACAAATTAAAACATGAAAATTTAAAGTTGGTTGAAACTGTTTGATGGAAAGGATAAGTTAGAAATAAAAAAAGTTATAAGAAATGATCAATAAATTTATTATATTACAATTACTTAAAATCATCTTACACGGATTGAAACATAAAAATACGATCCCATGTTGACATGTTTCTATATTTATTTACACCGGTTTTAGCGATAAATATAATCTATAATTAACAAGTTTACAAGTGTGTCAGTAAATATAATTAATGTTGCGATTAAAAAAGTTGAATAATTACGATATATTTAGGTGTGTTATTATGGCTATGAGAAACGTTGTATGTGTTATAAACACTGTATACTAAGCCATATTATTTTTTCTTTTGAACAATTAAAAAAAAGATAGAAATAAGATCAATATTATGTTATTCTATTCTTTTTGAATTGTATGAAAAATAACAAAGTTACTTTGCTTGTTTTCCATGTGAGATTATGATTCTGTTCCTGTCGAGTCAGCTTGTATAAAATCTGTTTTAATCTACCTCAGGTTTATATAAATATATCATTTTCCTACTGATTAACTTAGCTAAGGGAAGTCGAATAAAACTAATATTATTGTTAACAAGATGACCCGATACAGTTCGTATCTACTACATATATTTGAGTAAAATGTGGTCAAAACTTGACAAAAATTTTAAATACAAATTTTATCCACATTAAATACAACACATTTTTTTTATTTTTGAAAAGGCAAAAACATCACATGTTTTCAAGCTAGAAACAGTTTATATTGTAAAATTAAATAGGCGTTTTTAGTAGTTTCCTTTAGTTATTGTTTGTGTTTTACCCCGCTTAAGCCTACTACTTAAATACTTCAAAATCAAAATTAGCAAAATTAGATCACACATTCTCGACTTTTAGCGAGACAAACGAACAGTAATCAATTTTTAGATATAAAGATTCATCGATCGATTGCTCCGCCTATGAATACACGCTAGCACTACGACCACACAACGCGCGGATTTTAGTAAGAAACAAACGATACTAATTCTTATGCGAGACATTATACTCTAGCGCATGCGATAGCGTTTTATCGACGATTTCTTCCTATTGTATGCATATTTTACTCGTTGCTTGTGAGAATTTTAGTCTTAGTTTTAATAATAGCCATATACAAATATTCATTATGAAAAATGTTTAAAAATTTCTGTTAGAAAATTTCTTGTACAAATTAAACGGAACAACGAAAGCTGTGATGAGATTTAGTTATTTTTATTACGAGTATAAATATTATTACCAATTGTATGTTCATTTGTTTATTTATTTACATGTTTATACAATATGGCATGTGATTGCAATGAAACGAAAATAGGTATAAAGAAAAAATTATAATAAATATATATTTTTAAATGTTTGTGCACAATAAAACCAGGCAAGCGTGAATCGGGTATCATTGGCAGAAATGCCTCGATTCGAGAGTTTTACTCAAAATTTATAGATAAGTTTGGAAGGTTTTTTAAAAAGGTATATATATCGTAAATTTTGTAAGACTCTGTTAAATAAGCAGTCAATATTAAAATTTACAGATTATAACTAAATAAGTTTTAGTCTATTTTCCTTTCATTGTCTTATTTAGAAAACAATATGCGTACTTCAAACAACATTTGAACATTGATAAGCAATACTGTGTCAAGCCACACGGATTCCATTTTGAGAAAATGGCGTCTAAAGATAACATACGTATTCTTAATAAATTGGTTTAAAGACGTATATATCCATTTCTCTTTACTATTTTGATAAAAGGTATAATGAATTAATTGCAGATTAGTACAATAAAAAGTATTATATACTAATAAGTTTTTCAGATATATGATTTTCATGAATAACTCAAAAAATGTAACACACTTCAATAGTCTAATCATTAAATTAAGACACTTTTTTCCGTCTTTATTTTGTTTAAAGGACTTGAATTTTTTTTGAATAATATTAAACATGTAACACATTAACCCATTAAGCGCCGTCGTACTCGTTTGAGTACAGACTTTTAAAACTACCCATATTAGGAAATCCTCTTTTATTTTGTATTTAAATATGTCACAAATTATTTAAAAAAAAAGATTTGGATTTAAACTGCTGCTAGAGTCATATTGGCGCTTAATGGGTTAACAGAATACATCAATATCTCCGAATTTGACTTTTTGTGGGTTGACACATTATTGCTTATCAGCATCCATTTAAGAGTTTGAGATGAGAAATTGAATTGAATAATTTTTATTATGAAAAATAATGTCAGAAAATTTATAATATTGTTACCAAATAAGACCAGTAAAGAAAAACAGGCTATACGTATTCACACAATATTAACAACTTCACTTATTTAAAAATTTGTATCTATCTTTAATCGAATATCTTTATCATTATTTCTAACAACAGCTCTTTACAAAGTTGATTAATTCCTTCAACGTTGGTTCCTAGTTTCATGGTGCATACATGGGCCTTTGAACCGGCTGGTACAATAATAATTTCAGCCGAAGGCAAGGTTTGAAATGACTTGCTGAAATACACAATGAGAATATACGTCGATATGTTAGGGTTAGATTTATGTTTTAAGCTTTTCCCTCGTGGTTTCACTGGCGTTGGTTACTGCTTCATAAGTGGTAGTGAAATATAGCATATATATATAAATTTCTTTTTGCGTTAGTCTATAAACAGACTAACGAAAAAGAAATTTTCAAACTGGATCAGTAGATTCAGAGATTACCTCTTTATAAAATTAGTTGGTCGTTTGTCAGATGTTTTTATATAAAAAAGTGTAATTCTCGGCTAACCACGAATTAAATATTTTTTTATCGTAAAAACGGTGCAAACGAGGTTATAGTTCAACCTGATGTTAAGTAGTTACTATCACTTATATCTGCAACATCTGGGAAGTTGCGAGTGCGTTGCCGTCTGGTGGAAAGGTCTACACTAGATAGCTTAAAAACCCCTAAATTATAGCCCACAGGAAAACCTCAGAAGCAAAATAATTCCACAGAAATATCAACAGTATTATTCTAAAGCTCAAAGAATTTAAATTTCAACTCTCCCAATAATTTCCCGTAGTCTCTAATATCGCTCTAGTTTCTATAAATAATAAATCCAATCAAAAACATAAATGTGAAATGAGAGCCAAGTTCAATGGTCAGTCCTGAAATTTATTTATAAGTAACAGTATATCATATCATATCTTCTTATAAAATAATATAATGTATTGTAGTCTAAGGTCTGTCTTGGCTAGTTTTTATAAACCTACCAACGAATTATTACGTTCGATCGCTAGTTTCTACCAACAATCCAAATTTTCGGAATTATAAAATAAGAACCGACAAATACTTGTAGGCTTAGAACTTGCGAAGGCTATAATTCATATATGAAAACTAGCTACGGCCGTGAGATCAAACCTGCGACCGTTAGCGCTTCAGTCAGTTGCAGTGACCACTGCGCCAACCTGTCTGTCTATTATAATAATAATAAATAACAAGTGCAGTCATGGCTCGCTGGAGACAGCTGGTACAGCACCTGTCGCGGCACGTGCCTAGTCCTCTTTGAAGGGGAGGGGTCAAATAATAATACAAAAACCATTCCCGACAGGTTGAAGTTGTTAAGGTTATCGAATTGAGTTAAAGTAATAATGCATGTTTTTGTTGCTCTGTATTATTGTCTAAATCGATTTGAATGTTAAGGTTTTTCTAAATGCTTGTGTAATTTTTATACATAAGCTGATCCGGCGTACTTCGTACCGCTTAACAGTCGATTCTTTATTTTTATTTTTTAATATTTATTCTGCTTTTCCGGACACTGGGTCAGCTAGTAAGATAAAAAAATAAAAACGGAAGTTAGTAAGTCAACAATTATGTCAAAAAATAAAAAATATAAAACAATTAAAATTATTTTAATTTTTATTACGAATCTTCTGTATGGGAATAAAGAAAAGTGTTGTTTTTAGCATTTTTCAGACAAGATATTAAAATTTTTCTCGCCGTAAGATCCTTGTACGTTAAGGAATATTATAAAAAAGAATTAGCGAAATCGGTTATGCTGCCCTCGAGGTTTCCACTAAGCAACACATTTAGCGATTAATTTTTATTTATTTATATAGTAAATAATAGGAAATTATGCTTAAGATATTTATGCAAGAATAAAATGTAAGGCGAGAATTACACTTATAAGTGTTACTCTTAGCGTTCATAAAGAATTACATAAGTTACTTCTCATTACTTTACACTTGAAAGAATTTACTGTTAGGTCCTTGTTTCTGACATTCGTAGTTCCCATTATTATGTGATACTATGTATCTGTTATTAGGTTATAGAGTTTTTTATATCGATACCAAAGTAAGACTTCTCAACATAACATTCTAACTATTGGTGTAGATAAACATATTTTATTGTGGTAGAAGCTGTAGCCCGCTGACTACAAGTTGTATACAGACTGCCTCAGTCGGGACAGTACCACATTCTTCCAAAAAATTGGAGTGTGAAGCATAGGTATTCGTCTCGTGAGCGAAGAAGTCGGTAGCCTCTTCTGTTCCTTTTCATTTATTTTTTTTACCTATTCATTTTTCTCCTTTACTCCTTTTAAAGACAACAACAATTAAAAATTATCCAAATAACACAGTCATTCTAGTTCTGCTATAAAATATGTAATTTCGTGAATTAATTTTTTTTTAATTGAGAAAAATTGACAATTAACCTTCACTACATATATACATACGTACACACTAATGCACACACACAACCCAGTATACAATTATTGTGTGTACACAATACATAACGCACACATTTAAATATCAGTACATATTTTGCTTGTGTCACTAAAATAATGCCTGTTTCGACGGAACTCGTAACGCCAACTCCGAAATAACACGATCATTATATGGTCTGACGGTCTATCTGTAGCGGAGCGTGACAACTACGGATGTTGGGAAACTATGGCTCTGATTTATATCTACATTACACATCTCACTTATATACATACATAGAGATCTCACTCATATACATAGAGATAGCTCGTTTTTAAAAGATACTTACATATGTAAGATAATGTTTTAAAGCAGTGGTTCCCAAAGTTGACTGGACCGTGACCCACCTTACAGAGACCAAATTTAAGACTCACTTTTTGGTTTATTGAACAAAAAAGCGACATAGTTATATGAACAGACGTCTGTTCAAATAAAAAAATAGGTAGTTAAATGCAAGGAGTGATGTTTAAGAAGCTTTCAGGGCCTATTTGGGTTTATTTATAGTGGATCGCGACGCATCTTTGGGAAACGCTGTTTTAAAGAAATAGTACTGTTTATTTACTTATAAATAAAATTATGTTGTATTAAAAATTATGTAGGACTTTTTAGTATGTATATTATTATGATTTGAATAATATATTTTTTATTAAATAAAAATTTAGAAACGGTCTATTTAGTTATTGACAAGAGTTTAATTTACATAATATGAAAGAAGAAAATAGTAATTCTTTATTACTGCAAATATTTTGAATGGGAATTTTAATGATATGCACAATGTGACTTGTCTACATTTTCTTTATTTTACTTTTATGTATCCGATTCCTTGCAAATAATTTTAAGTGAATTAAATAATTTATATTTTCGAAAAAAAAAAATCGCTAAAAATAAATCGATTATAGTAATCAATGATTTTGCTTCGCATTGAAACAAAACTAATATTTATAAAATGAGTTCATTAAGAATTAGTTTTACTTTCGCATAGATTTTTTCTAAATTATATTATTACTAGGCGTTAACATCGATTCGTATAAAAAGTATTGTAGGTTAACGTGATTTTAAACGCGTCGAGATTATGAGACAAATTGGTAATCACAGATGAGATTTGAAAGCAATAGCTTTCTTAAGCTAGTTGCTATAATTTGGTGAGAAGAAAAAATATATACGCAATTTTAAATCTACGAAATGTTAGCGTTAAGAATAACACAATTTTCTTATCTAATTTACATTACAAAATTAGTTGTGTGATATTAATTTCATGACATTATATTCAATAATATTATGATGTATTTCCCCGAGCCGAAATGGCCTACTGGTTGGCATAGTATAAAATGAAGTAAACAGTTTTTTTTGTTGTAATTGTCATTGATACACATAAAACTATTTAAGAAAATAATTTAAAAAATCTTAGTTTTCCTGAAAACTTATGTTTTTTATATTTTCTTCTAAAAACAGATAGTGTTGCAAGTAGATAAAAATATTAAACCACGTCATTTTTGCAATTTTTTAAACAAAATATTTTTTCAACATTCATGTATACCAGGGCATACAGTCAAATTTAGGGTTAACTGATGTTAGCGGGTTCCAACCCCGACATACGCCGCTTAGTTTTTAAATTGTGTTTGAATTCATCTCGGGTTCGGCGGTGAAGGAAAACATCGTGAGGAATCCTGCATATGCCTTTTTTCCTTAATAGAATAGGAGACCTTAGCCGAGTTATGGGACATTTACAGGCTGTTACTTACGACTTTACTTATGATGTATCATACATTGTAAAACTACATAATTAAAAGTAAATTATTATTTAATTAATTATTATAATTATATTACACTAATTTCGTAACGTAAATTAGAGTTAACGTTATTTAAAGCATTCAAGAAATATTTAAAAGAATGACACATATGAAATCACCTCGATGTCTGTCACAGGCAGTGTTCACTAGACTTGCAAGTTGCATTTAAATATATCTAGTAGTCGAAAAATAAAATAACAATACATACATATGGATGCTGATAAGCAATAATGTGTCAACCCACAAAAAGTTAAATTTGGGGATATTGATGTATTCTGATACTACATCATCTATTTAACATTATTCAAAAAAATTTCAAGTCATCTAAACTGAATAAGTGTGGAAAAAAGTTTCTTAATTCAATGTTTCGAATTTCAGGTGCATTCCATAGTTTGAAATTTATTAAATAATCTCAAATATTTAAAAACATATTATTATATAATATATTAAACAAATCTATATGCTTTTGATTCAATATAAATTTTATCAAAATAGAAAAGAAAAGATGAATGTATACGTCTTCAAACAAATTTATTAAGAATAGCTTTGACATCTTAAAACGCCATTTTCTCAAAATGAAGTCTGTGTGGGTTGACACAGTATTGCTTATCAGCGTCCATATATTATCACGTCTATTTATAAATTTAACCAGCAAAACTAAATATAATTAAAACATTTTTTTTATATAAATAATTGAATTCATGAGAAATTAAAAGTAAATCAGAATCATTAAAAGCCTATATTTTAACGTAAACGATCAACAATTTCGTAATATTAAATAAATCACGGTGTATATTTTGTGAATTTTAATAGAAATGACCATTACACGTTATCGTCGGGCGAGATCTGATCGCGTGGGGGTTGAGGTTTCGAGAAAACTGGCTCGCGTGGAAAGAATTCTCTAATGGCTGTGATTATTGTGTTCCATGTTTGACTTAATAATAATTTATTATTAAAATAACGTGCTATAATTTTATTAGTGCATTTATTTTTAATTAAATTTTCGTTTTGTATCTTTTAATTCGGTAGTACCCGGATGTCCGAGCTTTGGTTAGTATTTCTTTAGTAAATCGTGGCTTTTGGAAATTATATTTAGATTTAGTAGTAAAAAAAATAGTAGCAGTTTTTCGTTGCGTGAAAACACGAATAAAACGACGTTTTCTAAGAATTAAACCTAGCTAGATCGAGTCATAGTTCCTGAGACCCCTTGCATACTAAATTTCATGAAAATAGTTGGAGCCGTTTTCGAATTCAGATTATATAGGTATAAGGTACACATATACAAGAATTATTTAAAGGTATTACATAGATTAATATTGGCTTCATAATCTATACTATAAATATAATTATAGATTTCGGTTTTTGTATTATATGCGAAATAAATTCACGAATCAAGGAAACCTGTTTTAAAAATTATGATACTATTTGAAAGATACTTTGTTTTAGATGGTCATAGATTATATTTTATGCATATATGTATGTAATTTTAAAACAAAATCTATATAAAATCGAGAGAAACCGCAAAAGGTAGCAATACATAACGCTGAAAATTTTATTGGTTTGTTTATGCTGATCTTAGAAACTATTGGAACAATTTAAAAAAAATGTTTTCATTAGATAGCCTGTTTCTTGAAGAAGTTCATAGGCTATATAACATCACTTTAGAACCCATAAAAGTGGAGTTGTAATGATAAATGTTATGGCACATGTGCACCTTTAAGCGGGTGAACCAGCAAGGCAAATCTAGTGCTAAAATAATTGTACATTTACCCACGACGGAATGGAAATGGCAAATGTGTTTGTGTAGGAGGCTTGTGAATGTACGCCTTTTACCAATTCCGTTAATAGCTCTTGGATTGATTTCAAGGATTTTTTCTTTTCTAAGATGTTTACGTTCTCACTAACCTCCTTAATAGGAGAGGAGGCCTTTGTCCAGCAGTGGGACATTAACTTTACTTTAAGATTAACATTAGTTTTATAATTATAACTAGCTACCCGTCCCGACTTCGGTCGTGTGTAATTTAGAACGACTTGTTTGCAAGATTATTTTTTTCTATTTACAAAAATCCGTGATATTGTATCTAAATAATGGTAAAAATCGCATCAAAATTGGTTGCGCGATTTTATAATATGTAGAGATTCAGCAAGAAGGGCTAAGTCTTTCTAATGTATTACTACTTATACTAATCATTTTTAACGAACTTTCAAAAAAGGAAGATCTCAATTCGTCGCGAAGTTTTTCTTGTTCGCCAATTACTCGAATACTTGACCAATTTGGTTAATTCTTTCTTGTTTAAAATGGTATACTCTCCAAATCATCTCATAGAATTTTCATCAAAATCTATCTAGTAATTTAAAATCAAAACAACTGAAATGAGTTTGTCATTTAAGTACCTTAACAAAATTACGTACTTAATTTGCTATTAAAATCGTTTTAACATTTTTGATTTTTTAAATGTATCATATATATCGTGTATCAACGGCCCGCATTAAGAT
Source organism: Hypolimnas misippus (assembly GCA_037950945.1). Lineage (NCBI taxonomy): Eukaryota > Metazoa > Arthropoda > Insecta > Lepidoptera > Nymphalidae > Hypolimnas > Hypolimnas misippus. Next base: position 8,900,115 of record JBBEEQ010000014.1, read on the forward strand.
TAAGGCCTTGTGTTGGGGGTCTGGAAACACACAGCACAAACACAAACACCCAGACCACAATAAACATCCGTATGGCCAATATAGACGTTTGTCGAGAACGGGGATCGAACCCGCGATCGTTTTCGATCACTGTACAAACGGGTCTGTCAATTTTAATAGTTAATAATTTTAAACAATTTCTCTCATACTAAAAAAGATGCATTAAAACCATGTTGAACACCTGTTTAGCTAAACAGTGTTTAAGAATTAAACATTGCTTAAAATATTACATAAATAGCTTAACAGCGAATAAACTCATATAAAAAGTTATTGATAAAATGTTATACGTTACATTTGGCAGTTAAAATAGGTTCTAAACATGTATTAAACTCACTTAAACGTATGGTAATCTATATCTAAAGCATGTTTAACTCAAAACTATCTTTAGACGCGGATTTGTAGTATGGATTTTTTTAAACACGCGTTTAATGTCTGTTTAAATCTTTTGTAGTAAGGCAGTTTATGTTTAACCATGATAGCACAAAAACATTCATAGTCATTTATTGTATAGGCCTCTCTTAGTACCATACACATCATATTGAACGCCCACGAAACTTATATATAACAATAGTTTGTCTTAGTGTTCCAGTTTCAAAGGTGAAAGGGTCAAAGTAATTACAGCCACAATAGACATAAAATATAAACGATTTTTTTAAGGTTCTTCTATTCGTCTGCTTTCTACTGATTTAAAAACATTATTTAATATATCATTTATATGAATAAAGCTTATATAATATATAAAATGAAAATCAAAAAATACTTTATTCAATATACATGAAAAAAAACAAACAAAAATTACATCACTAATGAAGCTACCACCGGTTCGGAACGCAGATTCTACCGACAAGAAGAAGACTCAAGAAGACGGCAAGAAACTCGATAGTTATATATTTCCTACTATTTCTACTAGCTGCTTAGTAAAGTGTTAAAGTACTCTTAAAAGTTAGTGTTTGAAAATATTTTATATATTCCACTGGTAGAGCCTAGCGGGCTGTAGCCCACTGACTTTATTTTATACGCGGATCCATAATTTTGTTCAGAGGGGCATTTTTTGTGGATATTAGGCTTTTTTTTGGTAAATTAATAAAAAAAAAACATTATCATTTCGTGTCGCAGGGGGAGGTGAGGTAGCTTCACCTGGGTAGAACCTCATAAGCACAAAAGATCCGCTTGAAAAGCTTATACACCTGAGTTTCGTACGGTGAGTGAGAGAGAGCCGGAAGCCTAACCTCCCCCATTCCTTTCCTTACTTCCTATTCCATACCCTTTTTTAGCTGGCAACGCATTTGTGGCTCTTCTTGGTTGCAAATGTCTAAGGGCAGCGGTGATCACTTAAGGTCAGGTATCTCACCTGCTAATAGTATATATAGTATTAGTGTTAGTAATTTTTTAAACAAAATATTGCGGTTATAAAGGTTTTAAGATATAAATTAAGATTATACGTTTTAATTAATTTCCATAGGATTTTAAGGGTTTAAATTTAGACATGTTTTTACACTAAAGATCACTGATACTGTACTAAATTTATATAAATAATAGTTTAGTAGTTAAACTTTAAAAATATAGCCAAACAGCAGAATGATTTATACATCTATACCAAAATTATAAGTTCTTAAGTTTGTTGTAAGAGGTAATCGCTAAAACTACAGATAAGATTTGAAAAAATATTTTTGCGTTAGATAGCCCGCTTATTAAAGAACGTTATAGGCTATATTACACTACGCTACGACTCATAGGAATTCAGTAATAATCATAACCACAAGTAAATCCGCGAGGGTCAAAATTTATAATATGAGTATAAATCAACTAAATATACCCACGCTATAAGATAAAAATTTACAAAAATATTATTCATTAAGAAACAATATATGCTGACATTTGTACTTTCAAATTACATAATTAATAATGATTAAATATCATTGCTTGGCTAATTTATTACATATTGTTCATCATTCATCAACACGCACAGAAGTCCATTATGTATCTTATCTGGATCTATATATATATTGTATGTACTCTTAACAAAATTTTGTTTATATATTTTGAACCTTATTACGATTAACATTGGTTCTTTTTTCCGTGGGAAATGATTTATTGTATTTATTTTTTAACGCATTAAACAAGTTTTTGATTAATCGATGATTGGGTTTACAAAGTGGTAGAAACAATATTATATAATGTATTGTGTTTTAATAAATATACCAATTGTTAAAAACGAAAATTACAGTCTTACAGTTAATAACATTTTTATATATTATTAAAAATTCTTAATAATTACTAAATATATTCGCCTATAGTAGTGAACGAAATATCAACAGCATGTCGTGTAAGAACATAGTAAGTACCTAAGTTACAATAGCTTAACGTCAACTGCGTATCGCCATTAACAAAATATTGATTTTCTCGATGCAGGGCTGTTAATTGTAGAGGAGTTCTCATTTCTTTAGCTAACAAATTGAAGTAGTCGAATCGCAATCCGTGAAACACTTGTTATTGAGTAATTCCCGTGGCTATCTGTGGTCTTTATTATCAGTTCCACATCACCAAATGTGGCTTTTCGAGTGCAAATTAAAAATACCTAAATAACACCTTTAGTGTGTCTATAATATCTGAAGAGTTCCCTCGATTTCTCCAGGATCCCAGCATCAGATCCTGATCTAATGACAATGGGATTATCTTGGAAGTATATCTCTTTTAAACGAAAAATAAAATCGAAATCGGTCCACAATCAGTGAACATCAATAAAAAAGTACCAGTCGTGTTGAGAAATTCCTCCTTTTTTGGAAGTCGGTATAAAAATGTAAAATTTACTCCTTTATAAAGAAATATAAATCAGCAAAAAATCAGCCTCTCGTTTGCCTATGAGCAATATTCCGGACAATGGCATTATCCTACTAATAATATTAATGTGAAAGTTTGTATGTGTGGATGGATGGTTGAATGGATGTTTGTTACTCTTTTACGCGAAAACTACTAAACCGATTTGGCTGAAATTTTAAATGAAGATGCCTTATATTTTGGATTAACACATAGGCTACGTTTTATCCCGAAAAAATTTAAGTTCACACAGGAATAATTTAAACAGTACTTTTTACTTTTTCACGCAAGAACAACTGATTTATATTATAAACCTATTTGATTATTTGAAATGAAGATAGCTTACATCTTGGATTTACATTTATTATTTCACGCTGACGAAGTCGCTTGTGAAAGCTAGTTATGCATAAAAATAAATTAAATCAATAAAAACAAACATTACACACACTACCATTTATTTGACTAACACACACATATATACTATTTTTGAGGGACGTAACTATATGGTGGCAGGGCTGGCAGAAAGCCACGGGCCCCAGACCCGAGAAGGCCCCGGCCTAAAAGTTAATTAATAAATATCGAATAATTAAAAATAAATTGTTATTTCATTATAAATTTGTATAAACCGATGCTCTTGAAAATAAAACTTATCAGATATTTAACTAAAATACACACAATATTATTAATAGTTTTGGGTAAATTCTTATGTGGTTCATTAAAATTAAGTTATATCGTGACGACTTTTACTTGGAGGCCCCATCCAAGAAATTGCCACGGGCCCCAGATGGTATAGTTACGCCTCTGCTCTTTTCTATAAATTCTCTGTGGTCAACCACTAGTCATTATAATTTGGTTAATTTACTCAATATATTTATTAATAGTCTATGTTTAAATATTCTAATGTTTAAATAACAAAACTAATAATAATTAAAATACGTTCAGTTGTGTGTGAAATATTAACACACATTCCTATTCAGAAACTTTCACATTCACATTTAGAAGGATGTTAAAACATCATGATTAATGTAATCGTAAGATAATAATAATTAAGTCTTCAATTCCAGTAGCAATATTCATACACATAATAAAACCCACAGCGCCGTGATTCTAAATGATATATATTATAACAGGTGGATCATATTACTAATAGGATAGAAAAAATATAATTCGTAGAAATATTATCTGTCTGTACGTTTATTTACGACTAAATGATACGTTATTAAAATGTACGACGTGCATAGTAAATAACTTAGCCTCAAAGTAGCGGACTTCAGAAGCAAATTACATAATTTCGCTTATTTTTTATAATTAAAACTATCTGTTCCCCGCGGTTTCGCCCACTTTAATTTGAGGTAAAATATACTAATAATGTTTACCTTCCCTACAAGAATCTGATATTGTTTTGATTTTATTTTTGCGTACCTCCTAATCGGAAGTAGTGGTTAAAACACGGTGTTCTCAACCGATGACCGCGGGTTTTAACCCCGGCTAGAACCGCTGAGCTTTGTAGTGCTAAATTTATGTTTAAATTCATCTCGCGCTCAGCGGTGTAGGAAAACATCGAGAGGAAACAGCGTGGAGCAGCGTGATGGATTTAGCTCTAAACCTTTTCCTTAATAGGAGAGGAGTCCTTTGCCTAGCAGTGGGACATTTACAGGCTGTTACTTTATTTTTATAAAATTATATTATACTTTTTGAGAAATACCATGTTTGTTTCTAGGAAAATAAAAATCTTTTAAACAAGTGAAGACGCGGACACAGCTTGTCTCATGTATTTTTATTTCTCAATGTAGGCTTCGCATCCGGTATTACGCGTAGTTCAAGCATACCGTTTTGATATTTATTAAATAGAAATAAAGGCCATTATTGAATACGGCGTTTTATAATTTTAACATTGTGAGATTAATTCACTGATTTTGATTACTTGATACAGAACTAAATTAGAACCGGTCAGGTGCGTTTATTTCGTGTTTCTATTATTTACTGCTGTCAAAATATTAGGTGGTATTTCATGATGTTGTACACCTATCATTTTTAAAGGATTTATATATAAATCAAAACTGACTGGTTGACATATTCACTGACTGATCGATCAACGTAGAGCTGAAACTGCTGGTTCTAGAAACGTGAAATTTTGCACAACCGTTCCTTAAATATTGTTAGTATGCACTAAGAAAGGATTTTCGAAAATCCACCCCCTAAGGGGTTACAAAGAGCGTTGACAGTTTGTTCCGTATCAAATTTCTAATTATACGCAGGCGAAGCTGTGAGGAGTTGCTTTATAATATATTATTCTAATATATTTAAAAAATAAACATTCTAATAGTTAAACATATATATTATAAATTATTTATTAGATACTTTTTGGTACAAATAACGTCTTTATATGTCAGTTCTCTTCACCAATATCTTAGAATGAGATACCTAATTGAGTTGTTCGAGGTTTACCTACCTTAATAGGAAATACATCTATTGTAAGGAAATGGAAACTTTGCATGTATTGGTGTTAGTTGCTGCAGATGAATCTTATACAAAAAAAAAATGTACGATTTTGATACCAAAACGGCGTCTATCAATTACCTCCTCATGTTTACAACATACGATTGCTTTTAAAGCTTTGTTTTCCTGGGATTACGTTGGCTGTTGGCTGGTTTATATCTTCAGGTGTCAGTTAAACGATTTGTATTAATATATGCTGATAAGCAATAATGTGTCAACCAATAAAAAGTCAAATCCATATATAAAAATAAAAACTGACATACTGACAAATTCGATGACTGATCGATAAACGCAGAGCTGAAACCACTGGGTCTAGAAACATGAAATTTTGCACAAACGTCCCTTACACATCATAAGGGTGCTTTAAGAAAAGATTTTTTAAAGTCCGTCCCGTAAGGGTTTAAGAAGAGGGTTGAAAGTTTGTTAGATATCAATTCCCAAGTATTCACAGGCAAAGCTGCAGTGAATTGCTAGTATATACATAAAATATAGCCATATGAAGATCATGATGAATTTAAAACCATGACCTTACTGTGTCATGGGGTTTTACTCGCGTTAAAATTCGGTAATTTCCAGATTGCTTATCGTTTATGGTCACCCCGTGCTAACAAGACCTACGATTTTATAGCCTATAATCTTCTGCTCAGCTAGTAATTATTAAAAAGCGGGTAGAGTCACGGAATTCCACTAGACTACAATGAGAGGTGAATGCACTGTTTAGGTGTGTGGCGGTTCTATACTCGGGTTGAGTCATCAAACAATACGCGTCCCACTCACGCGAGATTCGTTAATAACTAAGACTTTTTTATCTTACTGTGTTTTAAACAAAACGCCGACGCCAAATAGTAAAATTTAATAGGGGAAAAATTTAACGTCATGTATATAAACTTATGTATACCTTAAGGGTTAAAGAGTATCGTTGTTATGTTAGTAAATTTAAAACAACTGCAGTATAACAAAAAAAAATGAACAGTGAAAAATAATAACTTCATCTTATAAATATAGAATAATATAATTTCATTATAATTTTGTCTAATTATTTAATTTGTTAGGTTTGAAATTATGAACACAAGGTTTGTATGAAAGAAAATGTTTTAAAAATTGTACCGAAAAGTGAAAAAGTTGGATTTATAATCGTCATTTAAAAAGCGAGCTAAGGCGTGACTTACATTCATAAGTGTTACTTTCGTAATTGGAATAAAACGACTCTGTAACCTGGAGACAGTTACTTGAATAACCTTACGAAAGTTAGGATTGTCAAAATAAGGCACCGACTATAAATTCTTTCAGGTGTATATACAACTTATGTATATTAAAATCAATCAAAAATCAAAATAAAAAAAAATACTTTATTCTAGTAGAGTCTCACGAGCACTTTTGAATCGTCAATACCAAAAAAAATTACATCATAAATCGTGAAAGTCCGCGAGCAAATCTTACAAATTTAATTCGTTATTCGCCTCATTTAGCGAAGCCACCATGCGAAGCCGGGTAGGGTATATAGTTTAATGTGACTATATCGATTAGACAGTGTTGTACATTACATAGGACGGATGTTGTCGTAAGAAATAATAAGCCTACATAAACTTAAGTAGAAGTTATATTTTTACTTGCAGGTTATGAACTTAATCATGGACGTATATAAGAAGGGAAGGGTACCATCGTAACCTCGTGTCCGTTTCTACCCCCCTCTCCCCCTCTTTGTATACTTGTACGTAGTACATTAAACGAATGACAATGACGATGGTTTATATAATTTACAATCATACCATCTTACTGCCTGATACCCGGATAAAAACTAGTTTAGCTTTGTAAATTTTGACCTTACAACCCCCCCTCCGCCACTTTGTACCCTTCCTTTGGCGGCGTACCCCGCCCTTATTAAGGCTATAGCTACGCCTGTGGATTAAATTAACTTAAATACTACGCTCTACTGTGTTGAATGTTGACCTGACACAGATGACAAAATTTTCTACACCTTTTCAATCGACTTCAAAAAACGGGGATGTTCTCAATTCGTGGCGTATGTTTTTTTAATGTTTGTCTTCAACTTCAGAACTCTGTCTTTTCATTTCATAATCGATTTTAATTATTTTTATAACTCTTAGATCTCGTAGAAATTTTATCAAAATCGGTTCAGTATTTTGGTTTTGAAATCGCAAATTAATAAAATTTATACTAAAAAAAATTATTACTTTCGATCACTAGGCGCTTTCTAGTTAACAATTAGGAAAGATTGTGATTATGAAATTTACCGTACTATTTATACATATTTATTTAGGCTTTTATTAAAATCAAAATATTAGATCATTTCATATTAACCTACAACGGTATAACATCCTCCTTTTAATAAGCTGTTAATCTAGATATTATTAAATTAATCTACAAGCAAAAATAGTCCTTATTAACGAACGTTAAATACTAAATTAGTTTTAAGTATTTAGTATTATGTAATTTGTACGGTATATTGTAATGAACTATAAAGGAAAAACATTTAAGACAGGAAATTGAACTTTATATAGGTTAAATTTAACCGTTGAAGTTAATATGTTGTTTAGTTCTCATGGCTATTGTTTTTTTTTTATTTTGGCTCCAAGGCTGTAAGACGAAGCGTAATTTTGTCTAAGGCGAGAATTAATTAGTACTCTTGCAATTGTCATAAAATAATTCTGTAAATCAGTATCTTACGAAAGCTATAACTGTCAAAAATGAAGGCGATGACAGTAAGTTTCAGATGTTACAACAATGTGTCAACCCACAAAAAGTCAAAGTCGGAGATATTTATGTATTCTGATAATCCATCACCCATTTAACATTATTAAAAAAATTCAAGTCAAGATTAGGTTTGACATCTTTAGACGCCATTTACATAAAAACGTTCATGTGGCTTGACACAGTATTGCTTATCAGCATCCATTTATACGCAAACCTTACAAGTGTTATTTTCGTCATAAAATTGATTAAGTAATGGAATTATTTACATGATCTATATTAGTGAGGAATTATACCAATAAGGAGAAGTCCATTTAGGACAAATTGGCGCAGTGATCACTGAAACTGACTGAAGCGCTAACGGTCGCGGGTTCCTGGCATGGTTCATGGCAAACTCCTGTACTTGCCATATGGAATCAAAGCCTACATTAAAAAACCTTTAATAAATAAAGCATATTATATCATACAAGAATATTTTGACGACAAAGAGGCGTGGATTTGATACGCGTTGTGTATCCGGATAACATAATTAAAATGTAATAAAAATAGATTATGTATAAATGATTTTAAAAGAGTCACCATAGAGTTTCTTGCCGGTTCTTCGCGGTAGAACCTACAATCCAAACCGGTAGCTTTATAAAAATCTAAAATGAAAATATGACATTAACTTGACGATTCGAAAGTGCTTTAAAAGACCATTTAAATAAAGTATATTTTGAGTTTGAGTTGATGTTTGTTGCGGTCTGGGTTTATCGGGTTTGTGTTGTGTGATTCAGGACCCCCAACACAGTATCATGAGATCCTAATGGGAGCCGTTGAGTGTATAGCGTTTATTATTACTTATATCGCACTATTGAGCAAACCTAACAGCTTTATATCGCGGTTTTGCTCGCGTAATGTAGATATATTTTAAAAAACATACGCACATATACATGTAATATAGTTTATGACCATCTTAAATGATGTACCATTCAAATCGTACCATAATTTTTAAAATATCCTAAAAAATTAAAATACAAAATATAAGTTTATACAATAAATTTTGAAATGTACTTTTAATGGCTTTACTAGCGTTGAACTCTTGTGTGTTTTAATTAGAGTCAATTGATAGAAATAGGAGATTATATAAATAAAATAGTTTTTTTTACTTTTAAATATCGAATCTGCTTACGCCTGTCAAATGTCCAACACATGCCCAGTTACATTCTATATAATAGATAACTATTTAAAATACATATATGTATGAAATGTATACAGAACTCTACGATACAGTCGTAGATTTGTCAATGTTGCACCACCACAGTTATTGTTTAACTAAAATATAAAGCTGTCGACACCATAACCGCTACTATGAGTTTGTATTTGCTATTGTTTTTTACAATGACAGGTGCGATGCGTGCGCCTGCGCCAGTTGCCTACCAACGTGCGCGGGAGTCGCTCGCGCGTTCGTTCCGTGTGAGAAATATCTTTCGTGTATCGGAAAATTGTGCACGTGATTTTAACACAGTGTTTTTTTGCTGTGCTTTTGTGTTCTGTGTGTGCTGTGTCTGGGATTTTCGTTGTACGGCGTGTTTTTTTATTAATTCGGTGAGTAATTTCTTTAATAGTTCACATATTTTGTTATGACTTAACGTTTCCTAGCACATGATAATATCTAAATTTGCCTCAATTTGTTTCAAGGCCAAGGTTTTTCATAACAATGTTGAATTGAAGCCTCTTTATAATTACTTATGTTATACATACATGTTATTTTTTTCTTTATTTTTTATACTTAATAATAATTTTCTTGGCGTAAGTATGTCTATTAAGTATGTTTATGAATGTTCTTTCGGAAAATCTTATTTAAATAGTTATTGTGCTGCTCGAACAAACATAAAATTTACTGTTTCAAACTTTATTGTATAAGGAAATAATTAATTGTATAATTGAGTTGTAGAAACTTTTGAATAAAACATAGATATAAAAATAAATATAATTTGTACATATTTTTATACGAAAAAATTAAATTGGAAACATAAGAAACATTAATAATATCTTATCTGTTATTCAGATATATAATCTACATTATTGCAAGGTTTCATCAAAATCCGTTCAGTAGATAAATAAGATCAACAATCCATCCATCCTCACACACTCATTTATAATAGTAGTAAGTAAATAAGACATTAGTTGTCTTTACACTATCATTTGTATCTCAAATACATAATTTTCCTAAGGTTTATTTACATATTTTCCAACGTCTACTTAATTGCATTTTTATTACACGTGTTTACGTTAACATATAAAACATACAATGTTAACAAAAAAACATTATGCTAATACCGGCTATTGATTTAATTCTACATAACACAATGCAAGACATTTTAAAAACAACATTTAGCACTTTAAAAAATTTTAGTGTTACTTAAAGTACTTTAAAACTTAAGTTAAGTAACTTACTTCAAAAGCAAAATACGAATTTTGTTTACTTAACTAATATACTTATTCCGATTATTTGGATTTTAAAAACAAACTACTGAACCGATTTTGATCAAAATTAGATGAAACCCAATCTGGAAGTATACCCTTTCAAACAAAAAAAGAATTAACAAAAGTCGGTCCAATGGTTTTTGAGTAATCTGTGAATATATGTAAAAAAAATTTGGTCGGTTAAATAGTCAATGGTAGCTCAGTGGTTAAAAGGTTAAAATGGCGAAGAGTATTGGTAACGAGTTCAATATTTTTTATATTAGACTAGTGATAAATACTGCGACTTCCTTGTACTGAATTGGTCATGTGATTTTTTACGTAAACTATCACGTTTGCTTTATTTAATTTGCACGTTATGTTGTATGTTACATATGAAAATAATACTTCAGAAAAGAAATTTTTGTCGTATAAAGTTTCACCCAATAGATTCCCTATTTTTGTTATTTATTATAGAAACTTTATACACAGACGTGTCTGCACTAGATTCTACAAGATTATATGTATCTAGACAGTAATTATGTATCTGTTTTATACATAGAATACTTGCAGACATATAGTTCATTTTTAAACTTGTAATATTGAATTTAAGTGGCAACTTCCTTATAGTATAAACTACTAAGTAGGAATAAGATTAAAGAAAGTTAAAAAAATCTGACGTCTTAACATCTCGCATTTAAAAATTTATTGAATTGTTTTTGCTACGCGACGCTAATGATAACAGTTCGCCAGTTTCGAAAATTTACGCCTACCATTTTCATTATTGCTGGCGTCCGTAAACTATGACCGTCTGGGGATGAATGTGATTTTAATGATACCTTACTCTTCAAAATTGGTCAAGTTGTTTAGGTTATAGGACGTTATAATGGAATGGGCATATATACATACATACGCGCGAAAAACATTACTCTTCTTCCCCAGAAGATCCATCCCATCAGTAGAGTAAAAAACGAAATATTTTTAAGAACTCAGGTTACTTGTGGAAAACGTTGATCTCAACTAAAGTTTTCAAGTACTTTAAGTGTCACTAAGTTTTTTAAAGTGCTTAATGGTGTAAAAATTCCAACATGAAACATGCAAAACATCGTGAGAAAATTAACTCGAACTTGTTTCGAAGAGATTTTGTAGTAAAACTGCACGATTTTTTTCATAACAAAATAGCAAACGAGCATAAAACTTATAAGATTTGTTATTGAGTGATAACCAACATCCATGGACATTTGCTGCATCAGAGGAGCCTTAAATGCGTTGCCAGCTTAAAAAAAAATAAGATTTGAAAGAAATAGGAGATACGAGTAAGAAATTGTACGAAACGCTGATCTTTTGTGAGATTGAGGTACTAGGCCCCGGTTCGAGTTGGTCCTTTGCCCTGTCAGTTGGCTACAGGCTCTATCTCATGTAAAATATTTCCTTAAAAGAATAAATAGTGGCCTCAGTGGGTTTGGGATATATACTTCTGATGTATGTAACACGTTCTTTTTACTTTCTATCTCAAGATTAAATTATACTCGTCATAATTATATAGAGAAAAAATTTACAGCTATTAAAAACGCGTAAAAAAACAAGCTTTATTTATGAATTCAACAACTTACAAAAGTTGAAACGATTTATCAAATTATCAAGTTATTAAGTACATAAGATTTTTTTTTATGATTATTTTCTCACGATTATATTCGTTCTAGATTTTAAGACGATCTTGCTCATATACAGGGGAGTTATAAATTGTATGGTATAAGTACCTCGACTGATCGACAGGTTTACTGATGATTGGGGTTGCCATGGTTTATTATGTAAAATGGGATAGGAATAGAAAATAAAAATTATTAAGAATATTTTTTAATATTGTAGAAGAAAGACAATAATTTAAAAAACGTATTATTATTGTTTATGATATAAGAAAAACATCGTGATATAGAAAAGATTAAATTATTTTTAATTTGTCTTTTTCACTTTTCTAATTCAGCGTTTTAAAGTTATTACTAAAAATTTGTTCAATAATTTTTACAAAATGTATTTTTCAATTTTAATATAATTGTAACGTTTATAGATATAGATAAATAACTAATTGTTCAAATTTTCAGTATCAATAATAAAAAATATTTCAAAGCCAAAGTGAAAGAAAAAATGAAAGATTTTTGTGGTATATTTTGTAAAGATTCGAAGTAAAAACTAGACTTCAAATTGAACTTGGTAAGTTGTTTTTTATACATTATATTTTATTGATCAATTTAAACATCTCTTCGTCGAGTAGAACGGGGTAATATTGCACATGCATTTAAAGAATAAATCTTTAGGTACAGCGCTGTTTTTGCGCCTATTGTGAGCCTAATTGCGTTCTATTAAAGTCTGAATTATGTCATGTTATGTATATGTCAATGCTTCGCAATTTAAATTATCTTTTACTAGTGTTTGTTAAAATTTTGTATTAAAACATTTCTAAATCAATCCAAAGCTTAAAAATAAAATTAGTACACGTTCCAAGTAAAACAGAACACATTGCGACCCTGATTATAAATTGCTAATCACTTAAGAAAAACTTATCGTCTAGATTCGAACTCGCACTTCCTGCGTCATGTACGAGCTACAACCCACTATACTCGCGTACAATGCGACAAACAAACTAGTTTGTAGATTAAGTAACGTTATATTGAATTAATATTTCAATTAATTTCGATAAATATGTTGTTTTAATATTCCCATGATTAATTTGTTATGTAAATTTCTAAGTAAAGATTTTCTGTATCTGTGCTCATACAGTCGTCTAAAAATTTGCTGTTAGCTAAATAACATGTTATTTAATAACATTTTTCTTGAACTATTTAAAGTTAATACTATGGTATACCTTGAAAAAATATATTTAGTGAGTAACGATAAAACTTGAAAATGATAAAACTTCATCAACTTATAGTTTGCAATTGCGCGAAGTTATAGGTATTAAACAATTAATTGAGTTGCACGCATGTCATAACCTTTAATTAAAGAAAAATAAGTTCTAAAAGGTCACCGTTCAGCATAAAAAAATGTATAGTAATGCGAACAAAACCGCGAGCAAAGACTAGGTTTGTTTGTTCCGTATTTTTCTTATGTATATTACATTACTTTTTTCATTCCTTATTAAAGTTGGTTAAAACTGTCAAAATATAAAAAAAATATAAATCACACGCTGTTTTACTATGATAGCTAATATTATTTTAAGTTTATAATTTTTTGTCTAGGTAATTGTAAGTTTTTGTCCACAAATATTATGATATAAGTTTTTATAAGCAAGAAAATACCTTAGTGTATTAATTAACAGTGTGAACGCATTCCCATTGTTCCAATAATTGGAAATATTTAATTATACAAACGTCCTTAGCATAAACTAAACCGTTTCTAGTTAATGGTTTAAATATTTAGTTCAAATGCAATTACTTTTGAGAATGCATTGAGGATCTCGACTGAGGGAACTGTTTTTAATTCATATAACTATATTAAAACGAAATTGCTTATTTTTACATGGATTATATTGTAAATTTTGAACTACCATTGTATGTGAAACAAGATTCTTGTATTTATGTATATAATCTGAAACGGCTTCAACGATTTTCATGAGTTTTGAAGTGGTGAGGTTTCGGGGGTGATAAATCGATCTAGCTAGGTTTCTTTTTTAGAAAACGTCGTTTTATCCGTGTTTTCAGGTAATGAAAGACAACTATTTTTTTTATTTACTACTAAATTGATCAAAAAGATATATAGTGAATAACGCTCAGACATACATATATTATTTATTAAATGTGTTTTTTTTTGCCGGTATAAAATATATACCTTAATATAATTAGAAAAGTTTATAAAGTCGTTAATTTTTTTTAAAATTCTCTGCATAAGTTAATTTTTTTTTGTCATAAGAACCTTCTACGAAGTATTATAATACTAAAAAAAAGAACAAAATCGGTAAAGTCATTCTAAAGTTACGGCATGACCGAGGGAAATAGGGATTCATTTTAATATAATTACATAGATCGGTATTAGTTACAGAGTGAGATAAGGCAAAAGATTGTCTTAATAGACAATCATAAAAAAATTATTAAATAAATAAACATACCGAGACTAATTTCCGTATTGTGTTTGTGGTTCTGGGATTCAATCGACTATACGTGAGTATTTTTAGGTCCACTGAGCATTAACGCCAAACGTTAAAACTGTACCTCTACAATACTTTATGAGCCTTATCGCTATCTCAGAACGCTATATTCTGAGATGAGAATAACATTTTTTTTTAATTTCACATAAGTTATTTCTCATTGCTTTGCAGTGCTTTATTTTTGACATTTACAGCTTTCGTAACTACTTACTACGTATCTGTTACTAGATTATAGAGTTGTTTTTGCTTTCAAAAGTAAGACTTACAAAAGTAATTCTCGCCTTCACTGCAACTAAATGAAGCGCTAACGGTCGCGGGTTCGATCACCGCTCATGACAAATGTATTGGCCATACGGATGTTTCAATTCGAATTCAATTAAAATAAACGCATCACACTCAACGGCTGCCATTAAGATCTCATGGTCTTTTGTCGGGAGTCCGGAAACACACACCACTAGCACAACTAGCAGCCAGACCACGACAAACATTCGTATGGCCAATACAGATATTTGCCGTGAGCGGTTATCGAACCCGCAATCATGAGCTCTTCAGTCAGTTGCAGCGACCACAGCGCCAACGTGTCTGTTTATAGGTGCTTTGAATGCTGATAAGCAATAATATGTTAACCCACAAAAAGTCAAATTCGGATCTATCGTCACCTATTTAACATTATTAAAAAAAATTGAAGTCATCTAAACTAAATTTAAACGGAAAAAAATATCTTAATTTTATGTTTCGAATTTCGAGTGCGTTCCATATTTTGCAATTTATACAATAATTTTAAATATTAAAAAAAAACTTATAACTGGATAACACAATAAATGTATTCATCAGCTTTCAATTCATTATACCTTTTATTAAAATAGAAAAGAAAAGATGGTTATATACGTCTTCAAACACATTGATTAAGAATAGGTTTGACATCTTTAGACGCCATTTTCTCAAAATTAAGTCCGTGTGGCTTGACACAGTATTGCTTATCAGCGTCCATGTATGAATTTAATAATTGTGTAGATTTATCCTTTAGCATTATTTAATGCTAATTTTAATTACACTTTGTATTACACTCTTATGAAACCGGGTCACTTATGTACGAACTTGACCAATTTACCAAAGAATAAAAATATACTTTAACTGGGGCCAATTAACTGTTTTAACAATACAAAGTGAGAAAAAATTATTATGCATATTACTCGTAATAGCATGCGAATACATCTATACTAATATTATAAAGCTGAAGAATTTCTTTGTTTGTTTGAATGCGCTAATCTCAGGAACTACTGGTTTGAATTGAAAAATTATTTTTGTGTTGGATAGTTTATTTATCGAGGAAGGATATAGGCTATATTACATCACGCCGCGACTCATAGGCCAATATCAGTAACGATAAACGCGAGTGAAACCACAAGGAATAGCTAGTTATGCATATAATTCCCAATCGCATGCAAATAAATTTTACATATTTACGATTCTAATCTATTTTTATCAAAGCAATAAAAGTTGTTTTAATATCACCTTTTAAAACTGTGACGTCTATTATTTGGAATTTTTAACCGATTTAAAAAAAGGAGGACATTTTCAATTCGTAGTTTTTTTTTTAAATCTACTTCAGAAATCATAACTTCGTCATTATACAATTGAGTTTGAAAATTAATTTTATTTAAAAGAACAACAACAACAACAATATTTGCTCAATTTTCAGCAAATCAGTTTAGCAGATTTTGCGTGAAACGCTAACAAACATACACCCATCCAAACAACAAAAATTACAAGTTGTTGCATTATAATAAGACTATATGATCCCAGTTGCACTTCTATAAGGAATACAGATTATTTGTAAGACCTACCTTGTAAGTTAGCATGTAGGGAGTAATCTCTGAGATAACTGATCCGATTTGACAAATTATATTAATTTTTTACGTTAAATAGCCCGTCTATTGACGAAGGGTATAGGCTATATTACATTACGCTAGAACTTACAAGAGCGAAGCAGTAACCATATACGCGAGCGAAACCGCGATGGGTTTTCAATAAAAGAGCTACCACTGGATTTAGTTTAAATAGTGAACGCGTTGACAGACGCGTTGGCGCAATGGTCACTGCAACTGACTGAAGCGCTAATAGTCGCGGGTTCGATCCCCGCTCACGGCAAACCTATGTATTGGCTATATAGATGTTTGTCGTGGTCTGGGTGTTTGTGTTAGTGTTGTGAATGTTTCCGGACCCCCGACACAAGGTCATGAGATCTTAAAGGGGCCGTTGAGTGTGATGCGTTATTTATAGTGAAAGAGTTATATACATAAGTTCCAGTGTTCTGATTTGTATGTAAAAGTGTCACTATTAGTCGCTTTTTCAAGTACCCACGGTTTTCTTGCGTTAAATTTGTGACACTTTTTTTCCGTTGGAACGAAAAGTGCCAAATTTTACGGTGATCGGTTAAGGCGTTGAGATGTGAAAGCAGAACAAGCAAACAGACTGACTTTCACGTTTATATCGATATTAATTGTACTAACCGTTGCTATAGCTTTAATAGACTTTGATACATGAGATATCTTATACATTATATACAAATATTAAATTTGGTTGATGTAAGCCATTTATTATATAAAGTGTATACATAAGTTTTATTTTAACTTGTGAAATTTACATATAATATACTAGCTACTATACGTAGCTACATGTTATATGGATGCTGATAAGCAATAATGTGACAACCCACAAAAAGTGAAATTCGGAGATGTTGATGTGTTTTGATACTGCATCAACTATTCAACATTATTCAAAAAAATCAAGTAATATAAACTAAATAAGTACGGAAAAAATTGTCTTAATAATTGTTTCGTATTTCAAGTGCGTTCCATATTTTGCAATTTATAGAATAATCTGAAATAATTGAAAAACTTTAATAGATAATATATTAAATATATCAATCTACTTTTAATTCATTATACCTTTTATCAAAAAATAAAAGAAAAGATGGATATATACTTCTTCAAACATATTTGTTATGAATAGGTTTGACATCTTTAGACGCCATTTTCTCAAAATGAAGTCCGTGTGGGTTGACACATTATTGCATATCAGCGTCCATATAAAATTCTTAAATGTAATTTATCTATACAAATATTATAAAGAGATTTATAAGTGGTTATATAGAGGGTAATCTCTTAAACTACTAATCCAATTTGGAAAATTCTTTTTGTGTTGGATAGCCCGTGGAGGAAGGTTATAGCCTACATTTTATCAAAATACGACTCATACGAGCGAAGCAATAACCATAAACGCGAGAAAAAGAAGAACAAATGCATGCTGATAAACAATAATGTGTCAACCCACAAAAAGTCAAATTCGGAGATATTGATGTATTCTGATACTGCATCACCTACTTAACATTATTCAAAAAAATTGTAGTCATATAAATTAAATTAGTACGGAAAAAACTTTGTTAATTAATTGGTTCCAATTTCAAGTGCGTTCCATTTTTTGCAATTTATACAATAATCCCAAATATTTCAATAACTATTTATTAGATAAAATGTTAAATGTATTAATCTGATTTAAATTCATTATACCTTTTATTAAAAAATAAAATAAAATATGGATATATACTTCTTCAAACATATTTGTTAAAAATAGGTTTGACATCTTTAGACGCCATTTTCTTAAAATGAAGTCCGTGTGGCTTGACACAGTATTGCCTATCAGCATCCAAATATGAGACAAGAGAAACGTGAGGGGCAGCTTTAGCCAGGTGAACATTCTCGAACATGTCACAAACGTCTCAGAGATTATATATCTGGTAATATTTATTTCATTTTGAGAAAATGGCGTCTAAAGATGTTGAACCTATTTATAATAATTATTTTATGAAGTATATCCATCTTTTATTTTCTATTTTGATAAACGCTGTATGGAATAAAAACAGATTAATTTAATAAAAAATTTTATTTAATAAGTTTCTCAATTCTATGAGAATATTGTATATTGCAAAATAATAACACATTTCATTATCCGAAGCATTAGATTAAAAAACATATAGATGACTTGATTTTTTTTTATAGTATTAAGTATCTCCGAATTTGACTTTTTGTGGGTTGACACATTGCTTATCAGCATATACGGACGCTGATAAGCAATACTGTGTTAAGCCACACGAGCTTCATTTTGAGAAATGGCGTAAAAAGATGTCAAACCCATTCTTAACAATTGTTTAAAGACGTACATATCAATCTTTCTTTTATAACTTGATAAAAGGTGAATTAAAAGCAGATTGGTATAAGTTTTTTAAGTACATTAGATTATTACATATTGTAAAATATTGACCGCACTACAATATTAGCTGCATTCAATTAAAAAACTTTTTTACCTACTTATTTAGTTAAGATTACTTAATTATTTTTGAATAATGTTAAATACATGACGTATTTAACAATATCTCAGAATTCGACGTTTTGTGGGTTAACTCATTGCTTATCAGTATCTGTGTTCCCAATTTACCCGAGTGAAGTCGCAAACGAAGTCTGTCTATGACAAGATGTGACATTCGAGACTCGTTCTTAAACTGACCTACCGCACCTTAAAACGTATATTTTTATTTTAAAACAAATACAAACATATAATGAATATCAACTTTTTGCGACACGAGCCGGCCGCTAAAAGAGCATGCATTTTAATGATATTACCTGAATTTTGTTATTTTATATCCAACTAACGATCTGCCCCGGTTTCGGACGCAATTTATTGGTAAGAAAAATGAGAAGTACGCTTAGGAAGAGCATATATTTTCTTTTGTTATTGTTGTAAATGGTCTTGACAGCAGAATTATATTATTTTTCTTGAGATTTTGATACATAATTATTATTTAAATGGACGTTTCTAATGGACTTTTCAAAAAAAAATATTTCATATAAACTTTGTGTATTTTAATGACACAATTTAAAAAAAATTGTATTAATTTTACTTTCTTTAATAATCTTATATATTAAGTATTTTGTATATAATTTAAATGGAAAATATTGATGTACATAGAATTACGTTTAAAAACATTAAAACTTTAATTTATAAGCTGTATTAATAATCATAATATAAAAGTAAATTTCTAACCAAATTTAAATGTAGCAATTGATTTTATTTATACAGATGGTAGAATTATGTAAAAAAAGTATACAACGTTATTTATCACAAGACCTTTCAAATATTGATATTTCATACCTTTATATAAAATGACTTAAGTTGCGAGATTTTGGGTATTTTTACGCGTTTTAAACGTCAATCCCTTTGTATAAATATCGGGATAATTTAAAAATCGATAGCTGATCGTGACTTTGAAAGACGCAAAGCGATATAAATTTATGTCTTTATTGTTTTTCTTGTGTTTCCAACCGTTGTGACCTCGTCGTAAATAATTTGAATCATTTATATTATTTTATACAGTTGTTTGTTATTGCGAATCCGAAATATTTTAAAATTTTTGAAAACAAATTTTGTCTGGTATTATAAACACGTAGACGATACATATAATAAGACTTAAAATGAACTGACTTTAAGAGTGCTAGTTAAGGCATATCTAATTTTACTGAACTAATTTTAATGAAAATTGTATCGAATTATTTGGGAATAAACTTTAAATAACGCATCACACTCAACGGCCCCCCATTAAGATCTCATGACCTTGTGTCGGGGGTCCGGAAACACTCACAACACTAACACAAACACCCAGACCACGACAAACATCTGTATGGCCAATACACACGTTTGCCGTGAGCGGGGATCGAACCCGCGACCGTTAGCGCTTTAGTCAGTTGCAGTGACCATTGCGCCAACGCGTCTGTCAAAACAAAAAAGATAGAGAGTTAACGAAATCAGTCAAGCCGTCTTCGAATAATTGAGAAAACATACTTAAAAAACTCTCCGAGAACCTTCTTACTTTTTGAAATCTGTTAAAACTTAGTTTTTTTTTGTAATATATTAATTGTGATTAATAAACACATAATACTACATCTAAATATAACGATAAACAATATACAAACGGAAATCGAATCCGCTGCTATCGGTGTTAAAACAAGTTCCCTAACCACTGCGCTTAACCGTCGGTAATTGATCAGACGATATGAAACAAGATTGCATCGAGATAAAATCTAATTAGTATGCAATTAATTTAAGTAGACTTTAATGGTAATTGATTTTAAATTTATTCTAGTTTTTAATGTTTTTTTCTGAATATTTGTTTTATTTAATACATATTTAATGATATTTTTTAATAGAGAGAAAACGAGTCCGTCCATGGGCGCCTAAATAAATAAAGCCTAGCTGTAGCCTTGTGACTACAGCTCGTATACTGCTGGCTGGTCGGCTGGCTCGACCGGGGCAGTATCACATTCTCGCAGAAACTTGGCGTGAAATAGCTAATATAACAGCGTTTCGTACGGTGAGTGAGATTCGGAAGCCTAACCCTCTCTTCTATTCCTTTCCTTATTTTCTATTCCCTTGCTATAGAAAATTTGCTATGGAAAGTCGTCATGTCTATAATTGAAACATCGATTAGTCTAATTCAATATTCCTAACGAAATATCAATACTACTTTTTTTTATTAAATATAATTATAAAACATAATTATACTTCTTAGGTGAAAATTTCATTTGTTAGTTTTTACTACGAGTTTTAATATAATTGACATAAAACAACTCTGTAACTTAGGTAATCTTATGAAAGCATTGCTTTACAAAAATAAAGGTACTGACAATAAATTCTTTTAGGTGTCTTTTAGGTGATAGTCTGAGAGCAAATCTTATCTTATAAGTTTAAGCTTAGAAGTGTAATTCTCGCCTAACATATATAGTTTTACACTTAAAATTGCTTCAAACATATACTTCAAAAATTTAATGTAGCAAAAGTAACACGAATACTAAGCAAGTAATAAAACTGTTACTTAAAATAACTATTTGTTGAACTTGAAAACATAACCAGTGGTACGTGTGTTCGACACAACGAAAATAAAACTTTCGGCGGACGCGAGTTTATTTGACTTATCTAAGTTTAAAGTCAGCTTACATTGCTTAAGCGAACGCGGAAAAGATAGCGGATAGCGATTTTTACACACTTATACGTGTGACGTTTTTGGGAATTAGAGTAGAATGCTTTATATTAATGGTATTTTAGATTAATGAAAATCCATATAAGATTGTCCAATTTTAAAGTTAGGTAATTATTTTTATGACAACATTTTTTTTTGTATTTATTATTATTGGTACTAATAATCACTTTGTAAATATGTTTAGTTTTAGTTTCTTTTATAGTTTATTTGTTAGGAATTGTAATTATTTATTGTAATAATTAATGTCTGCATTTGTCAGCTATGTTGCAAATAAACTTATTCTCTTTCTTATTTTAAAAGTATTTATATGTTTCCAGTATTTTATACCTCGTGTTTTCGACTCATGGTAACAATAATTTTGCTTTTTTGGTATAAAATGACGTTATATGGTGTTTAAGTTAACAATAAAATAGATGGTTTTCGACATCAAAAAGTCGAATAGTTTTCTTTACGACTTACGTCACATTGCGTCCACTATTGGCTGCTCGTTATTCTCATCCGAATTAAAATTGATTCATCAATAAAATTAGCCAGATTTTTTGTTATGCTATATAGTATTCTGTTAATGGTAATATTTATACTATACCGGAAACATTATACTATGTCATAACAACAAACGCCTACATTTTCAATCTATTTTATAATATAATAAATTTATATTTGTTATACTACACTGTTAAAGCTTGGTCCTTATTTATGTTATTTATTGATATGAACATAATATTTTAGTGACAGTTTTATGATGGCTATAAATATTGTCTAATAAGTTACATAAGTTATTAAAGAATTCTTCTCGTGTTAAAGACATGCAGTTACAATGTAGTGTCGCAGCTGTAATTTTATCTAACAATGACATTTTTGTACCACAAGAAACTAAACATAAAAACAAATGAAATTATATTTAAATTCATGATTATAATTTAAAATTTATTTAAAAAAAATAAGTATTTAAGTGAGTTGAATATTGGGCCTCTTACTTACTGCAAAAACCACAAGAAAATAGATGAAATCTGTGACCATACACAAAATTATGTCATGTTTTATTCCTTGATTAGTGGCTTTTAGTTGTATGAATTATACACATGTTATTTCGCCAATGTCGCGGTCACGTTTAACGGATTTATTTTTAAATGTCATATAGGAAATGACTTAAGCTGATCACGCGACTAAATTAATGCTTCATCACGAGCTGATTTTTAAAATAAAAATACGATTACTAAAATAATTTTTGCTATTATATTCTATAAATGTAATAAATAAAATATAATATTCATTATTTCTATACAATTAACATTTAATATTCGCGTGTCATCTTCACCCTTTAAAAATCAAATCAAAAATTGTACACAGATGTTATTGTGATTACATATATATAAAAAACGATAGTATAAGATGAATCAAGTTATAAACTTGTCGTGTAAAGTAGACATATTTTATTCTATTTAGCGTTTTTGCGGTTCGCCGCTTTCGCTTATCTCTAAGTACAGGTTTAATCAGTCAAGCGTGAGTTATTCATAGCTGGTCGTTCGTAGGAGTCGCGGCGGTGGACGCGTGCGCAGAATTATAAATATTTGTCATTCAAAGCTTGTATCTAACGTGCTTTACGAGGTAAGCTTTAAGCGTCGCGTGCTGTTACGATGAAAGAGATACTAAACATCTTGATACGTTTCGTCTGTAATGGTTAAGATGTATTTTAAAAAATACATCTTAAATAGTGTTGCCAGATAAAAGTTCATTTCTGGCATAATTTTTGGGTGAAAAATTCGGGTGAAAGTAACATGCAAACGTAAAAGCATAAATAAAAAAAATTGCTTGACAATTTAGGAATTTTCGAAAGCAGTCTATATATCAGAAGAATAGAGCTCGTGTTCTTGAAATTATTGGACAGATTTTAATTGTCTAGTCAAGAAATGCTTTTTGAGTAACTGTTTTTAGGGAAGTCCGATTTTTTTTAATCATTTTTTCTTTAAATAATCTACATGCTATTGCGAATAAAATAACACATCGCTAATATTTTTTGTGAAAATTTAGTTGGTATTCGCAATAACAGTAAAGTCTAATTTCTGGCCGCGGGATAAGACGCATAATTCTGGGATTTCCGTCTGTCTTGCAACCCTCATGTATAATGTGAATTGTTTAGGCTTTATATATCGAGACTAACACCAATTCACTTCATGAAATTATCACTTATGATATTTTTTCGTTGTCATTAACCAACTCTCAAAAAGGAGGAGGTAAATTCATCGGGGACTTTTTTTGTATGTTTACTGATTAGTTAAAAGCCGCTGGACGTATTTTGATTTTTTTTATTTGAATCTCTCCGATTAGTTCCAAAAAAAATTGATTAAAAGCCTGTTAATAAGTTTGGTTTTTAAATCAAAATTGGTCCATTCGTTAGGGAGCTATTTTGCCACAGATAGACACAGAAACACACGTCAACCTTATAACACTCCTCTGTTTCGGGGATTAATTATATTTGTAATGCAAATTTCCTTACATTAACAAATATTACGTAAATTACTGTGAACCAGAGTTAATTTCAAAGTTCGCTTTCTCGATAACAATCAGGCATTCAGTTCACATGCAAACGTATGTAGATTTATAAGTAAAACTTATTCATGCGCATCGATTAAAAAAAAATGGCTGTTTAAGATTGTTCACAAGAAATTGCACCTGCAGCAAACATTCAGAGGTCAGCCACTGCCTTAAATGCGAATGTTTATACTCCTATTGTCCTTGTGAATGCAGAAATATATACTGTTGCTAGGTTCTGGTCGATTGCTAGGAATCTCCTTAAGTGTCTCTCAAAGGCTACTTAATTTTAAGTTGCCATTTAGTTAAATTTGATAGCGACTGTAAGAGTTAAAGTTAAAATTAGGTGGCTATTAAGAGTATGGATTGAAACCTACTGAATGAACAATTCAAATTGATTATTTTTACGACTATCTTTTTTCATTAATTATCTATATAAATAAAAATCAACGTCTGTGTTTATGCTCTATGCGTTCCGAAATCATTGATCCGATTATGATGAAACTTTGTTAGGCAAAACAATATTCTACGCCATTTTGTTTTCCAGTAAAACATTCGAAGTCCAGGAAAACCTTTTTAAAACGTCTTATTAAAAAGAAATTAAAATAGATCAGTGAAGTGACAATGACATGAACTTGAGTGAGGGAGCCGAAAGCGTACCCCTTCCCCATCCTTTTTATTACGTCCTCTTCCCTTTCCCTGTAGAACCGAGATGGCCTAGTGGTTAAATCGCGTTGATCTCAACCGATGATCGTTGGCTAAAACTCCGGCTAGAACCGCTGAAGTTACAAGTGCTAAATTTGTATTTAATTCATCTCGACCTCGGAGGCGAAGGAAAACATGAGGAAACATGCATATGCAAATTCTGACACATGTATATTCACCAGCTCGAAGTGGCGCAGCGTGGTGGATTAAGCTCTAAAGTTTGTCCTAAATAGAATAAGAACTGGGACATTTACAGCCTGCTACTTCACTTTATTCCATTTCACCCTTCATTCCTTTTAAAGCTGTTCACATGACTTAAGTAAATGTTTCGTTTCTGGGGCAAGGTATTCGTTTTTATAATAAAATCCCCTAGAAATGTTTGCATTTTTCGATGAATAGATTTAAATCATATGTTATAAAGTCTCTAATAGTCTCTAAAGCATATTACTCTATACAAGATTACGTTGACGATAAAGATGCGTGGGCTTAGTATATGCTGAATTTCGTACAGGATAAATAATTTATTTGTAATCATAAACTGTGTTGTATTAATAATATTTTAAAAGAGTAACTATCGAGTTTCTTGCCGGTTCTTCTCGATAGAATCTGCGTTCCGAACCAGTGGTAGCTTCATTATTGATGTAATTTTTTTTTCATGTATGACGATTCAAAAGTGCTCGTGAGAGCCTACTTGAATAAAGTATTTTTTGATTTTTTTTTGCCGGCTATGCATTTGTGGTTCCTATATATCCACAGCGGAAAAAAATCCATCACTCAACATCACATCACCTACTCGTTAGCCAACTATTTTTATAAAAAAAAAACTGGGCTTAGATTTGGAATCGAAGTTTAGGGGCCGTTTCCATATCGTTAGTCGAAACTATTCCTTAAAAATAAATCCACAGACTAAACATATTCTTGGAATTTGCATAATTTCTGCCTAATCACCGAGCGGCGAGTTCTAACGTTTCGTATCTTGAAAAAAGACTTTTAAAATTAAAAGACTTTTAATCTTTAATGACTTTAACGCAAACATTTCATACTTCATGTTCCGTTGGAGATGAAAAGTGTTCTGTCATTTAAACTAGCATTATCGCTTGCTTGTAATACTTTAATGTGAAAAACGTTATTTTTATGTGCAATAACACAGAACGGTTGTATTTTGGAAGTTCTATACGTGTTTTTTAATCCCGTTACATCCTTTTTTATAAAGGTGTTCTTTCATTTTTGTTATAAATAAAATTAAGCGTTTTTAAGTCTATTAATATACATTTCTTTCTGTTCCGAATCGACGGTAACTTTATATATTTTAAAGACAATTTTGTAAAATAACGATTAAAAAGTGATTTCAAAGTGTACCTGAAAAGAGTATTAATTTAAAAATTCTATAAAAAAAGTTACAATAAGTATTTGTTTTGACAGATAAAACAAAAAAAAGTATCTAAAGTTGTATTTGAATAAACCTATTTATTTTATTTCGTGACTGTAATAATGATATTATTTAAATACTAGCTACTCTTCGCGACTTTACTCGCGTTTGTGGTTATTGCTTCGCTCTATGAGTAACGTAATGTAATATGTGATAAAATATTTTTCTTACATAGTATCAGTAGATTCAGATATCAATCCCTACACACAAACTCATAAACAAACTTTACCTCTTTATAATTTAATCCCATATTCGAGGATGTTTGTCCGTTTATCAAACAGTTTATTTCTCCTAAATCCCGTAAACGACGGTCGACACTTAGCGGTACCCAAAGGAAATTTATTTTCACTCACAATATCCGTTTTGTGATTGGAAACAACTTAGTTGCAGTCAATTTGGTATGCGGCTTTAAAATTGATTTTAAAATCGCAGACCTTGTACAATACATATAAATGATTTTAAAAGAGTTACTATCGAGTTTCTTGCCGGTTCTACTCGGTAGAGACTACATTCCGAACCGGTGGTAGCTTTATTTAAAATCTAAAATGAAAATATGACATGTAACTTGACGATTCGAAAGTGCTATAAGAGCCCATTTGAATAAAGTATATTTTGAGTTTGAGTCTGATATGTTTTACGTGGTTTTAAGTTCTTACGATCGAGAGGATGTCATAATATTTTGGTAATCGTAGTGATCCGTATTGCAGCGATCGTATTTAAAATAGATTTTAATGATCGTTAAATGTTATAATATCATGAGATTAGGTATCTTACTAACTTTAAAAGAAATAGGGATATGAATTATTTTTTCTTATAATATATATTTATGATGAAAACAAATTTGTTTCAATTAATGTGGGTGAGTAGTTTTGGAATTGATTTTATAATCGAATATTTTGAGAGAACGTCATAAAGTTTTGGCGGGTGATGATATTGTTGTGAATGTATTTAAAACTAACTGCTCTATGAGTCGTAGCGTGAATTATTATAGCCTAACAGCCTTCCTCTATAAATAAATTATCTAACACAAAAATATTTTTACAATTCAAATCAGTAGTTCCTGAGATTAGCGCTCTTCAGCTTTATAATATTAGTATAGATTTTAATGATCGTTTAATATCACGAGATTAGTGATTGTACTAACTTCGAAAGGAAAAATATTTTTAATTTACAATATACATTCGTGATTGTGAAATCAAAGAGTTTTTACAGTTTTACAGTAGGAACTGGTCTTTATACTGCTACAATCTTGCCAGGATCGATCGTGAATGTCATTATAAAATGATAGGTGGTGGTTGCAGTTAAGTCTTATCATATGTAGTCATGATTAAAATCGATAAATGACCTTACGATTTTAATGAAACGATCATAGCATACATTAATTGGATGCTGATAAGCAATAATGTGTCAACCCACAAAAGTCAAACTCGGAGATATTGATATAGTCTGATAATGCGTTACATATGTATTATTATTAAAAAATAATTCAAGTGACATAAACTAAATAAATACGGAAAAAAGTGTCTTAACTAAATGTTTAGAATATTAATTCGTGGTACATTTTTTGCGATATACAATAGTGTCGTATATTTGAAAAGCTTATTATTAGATACAACTTTTCATTATAGCAATCTGCTTCTAATTCATTGTACCTTTTATCAAAATAGAAAAGAAAAGATGGATCAAAAGTCTTCAAACAAATTTATTAAAAATACGTTTGACATCTTTAGACGCCATTTTCTCAAAATGAAGTCCGTGTGGCTTGACACAGTATTGCTTATCAGCGTCCAATTATCGGTATATTGACTATAAAGTTATCTGTTAAATTGTTTAATTCTAGAATCGACATAAATTGTAGAATAAAGAATATTTATTGACAATTAAAGTCTGAAACACGTTTAGAAAAAAATCGCTAGCTAAAACAGTGTACAATATAAACTATTTAATGGAACGCTTACTTGTAAAAAATTTCGAACAAAAAAAATTAAATGTAGTTCCAATTTTGAACCCTGAAATACAAAAATAAAAAACTTTCAATTGCCAAATGCCTTTTGCCATTTTCAATTTTTGGGAATTTTGTGTTGATTGAAATTGCGTCAACATACCATAATTTGAATGAATTGACATTATGTTTGGTCCTCGATTTTGGATTGGCAAATTGTAATTGGACCCCAGGTGGTCCGTCACCTTATTTGCTCGATTTTAATATTGTGATTTTTTTTACAAAAAATGTAATGGTAATGCCTGACATATAGCTAATTTAAATAAAAATAATTTGCAATATATTTAAGTTTTCGATTGTAAATTCGTTTGTTTTGACAAAAAAATTTAAAGGTTGGTAAAAAGTTACATTTTTGTTTTAAAATAATACGAAATTGTCAAAGATTAGCCTTACGTTAAGTAATATATTAATAAGTATATATTTTACAAAATCATACATTTTGATGAAGATACAAATTATAAATAAGTTTAATAATTATAAGCGAAATAATCAAAGTCAGAGTCGAAATAACTTAGTGGTTAGAACACAGCAATCTCAAGCGATGGTCGCGGCTTCAAACTCGGCTGTTAGCCGCTGAGTTTTCAAGAGCTATAGCAGCGCGGCGGATTAAGCTCTTAACTTTCTCCTTATTGGTAAAGGAGGCCTTTGTTCAGTGAGATATTTACAGACTGCTTCTTACTTAATTAAAGTCAATTTAAATTTATAATTTATCCTATAATAATAAAATAACACTTCTACAAAATTCACGATAAATAAAAAAAAAGTACAAATGTTTTGACAGTTGATTAAATAAAGCATCTTGTTATCAAAAGTAATATGTCAAAGTTTGATAATTTGTTGTTTGAGACGTCAATTAATTACGTATTGCGAAAACGTGCTTTTTAAAATTATCTCATATTATTGACATGTTTAATTTTTTATCTTTGAAACGAATTTTAATATTAGTGCTAACTCGCACTGCGGTTAATCGCCGACGTTTTTCATTCTTACGTGATTGACACATAGTTTTACAAGTGACTAGCACTGAAGGTTTTTATCGCGACTGATTTTGAATTCTTAACTTTTTCACTTTTAACCGAAAAACATATTCCTTTTATGGCTCTCAGTAATGAGAAATATAAACTGTCTTAGTGAAAATAAATATACTTTATATGAACAATATTCTGTAATAATTAAGGTGGTTTGTAATAGTAGAACGTCTTTAGTGTTTCTCATCCAATATTTATACAACGATTCTCACTTCGTAGAGTATTTTTACAATATTTGTTATTTCATAACTCTCAACATTCATAAACCGATTTTGATTTGATTTTGTCTCTGAAAAGATATGCTTTCAGATAAGATAGAAATTTTATCAAAATCGGTTCAGGTTTTTGGTTTAAATTAAGTGCGTGGTCTAAGTAAATAAAATTACGTATTTTGCTTTTTATATCGGATTTATTTTTAATCTTAGTTATTAGCTACAATTATCCGCGACATAAAACTGTAGTGTGATGCGACACTTATACCGTATCACGTCTTTACACACCGTGGGCGGAGTGACTCATTGTGTATGTTCACAAAGGTGAAAGTTCTATTATAATGTGTTATTGCTCACTAGTGGCCCGCCCTGGTGCTACTATGGTATTGTTGAAATGTTGCTTGTGAGAGTTTAAGATCTCAAAAACAATTTAAAATTTGATATGGACCTTTCTATTAATAGGCAACAAAGATACGTTAAGAGTTCTAAGTAGAATAGTTTAACTAGATTGTTATCAGTAGGTAAATGATTTTTTTAGTTATGCTGAATACGAGTATGTTCAATTGTTGATAGAAAACAGCCGGTAAAACAACGAGGCAGAGGTTAGCTGATGACTTGGTTAGCTGATGAGCTGATGACAACAGCTCAAAATTTTACTGGCTCAACCGCGGCAGTACCTCATTCTCACTAAAGATCGGCGTGAATCCCATACCTTACGATGCTTACTGTTCCCTTCCATCATCTTCATCATTATTCGATTTTAAGCTGACAACGCATTTGAGGCTCCTCTGGTCTTCAAATGTCTGGGGCGGCGCTGATCATTCGACATTCGATCCCGCCTATTCGTTTGGCCTTTATTTTTATATAATGAAATTCACTAAGATCATTTTCATCATGAATAACGTAAATTTTGAAAAACCGCATTGGTAAATTTCAGTATGTGGAATCGAACCCAGGATCCAAGGCTAACAGCTGTGGTCTATCTACTAGGACATCTCGACGGTTTTATCTCGACTAATTGCAATTATAGTATCATTTAGATAAACTTATCTTTAATAACGTACTAAGGTTTTAGAGTTCTGTAGGTATATAATAAACCCTCGTAATTGCGTCATAGATCACTAGATATGTAAGGTTTTCGTTAAATTAAATTTTCGTACACTTTATATAGTATTTTTCTTTCTTATAAAAAACTTATTCTTTATTTTTTTTTAATAATATACTATTGTAAATTATTATTAAAATAGTAATAAATAATAAGATATAGCCGTTAAACGATCAAAGAATCTTTAATGGATAAGTTACATATTATGAATTGTTATTATTTCATTAATTACCAAAATTTATTTTGACATATAAAACATATACAAATTCTGGTATCTACAAGTAAAATCACCTGCAGTTTAAGTTAACTATTTTTTTTACTTTTAACAGTAACTACCACTAAGTATTTCTTATCTAAAATTTAATTTAATATTCTACGGAACATTATTTTATTTTAAGCCAATCAATTGACCGGTTTCTATACATATCAAATTGTATCAATAGTCTTTATCGAGATTATTCTCGCTACCGTGGTTTCCAGTCAAAACAAGTTTCGTTCGTACGTTCCTAATTAACATGCGAGTTATATCATAGAAATTAATTATGTTTTATGTTCATTATGTACTGTTATCCATCATAATCAGAATATGTTATAATACGAGTTGTTTGTTACCATTTGGTAACATTAACTTATGAACGTTATACGTGACTTAGGAGGTTGTTTGATGCGATGTGTTATTTGCTTTTTACCCGACTGCGCGACGCAAAGGAGTATAATGAGCTTACTGTAATTGTAGTATTGTTCAGATGCCTTTGTATGTATGTGGGTTTGTATCATTGTGGATTTATTAAGTCGTTTGATTGATCATGACAGCGTGAATGTCATAGAAAACATAAAAATTTGGAAAAATCAAAATGGCCGACTTTGGACGTCATCTTGTGAAAAATAAAGAAAATTAACATCGACATGTCTGTGACTATGTCAAGTGGGGAATCGTTGAATGGAGAGTAAAGATTGGTGTTGCCATTCTCGCTCCCTGTCTATTGCCTACGATAGCTCGAGGTCATCCCGCATATCATCCTCATTGAGAAGCGACGTACGACTTACTTCTCTTTATTTTGGTAACAATACCAAAACGAAAATCATGAACTTCGAACATTTTTTTTTTATAAAAAACGGTTCAGTTCAATCATTCAGTCGATAATTTCTTATCTAACTCTTATCTGTGGCTAGAAATACGCCATATCTGTCTGCAAAATAAGACAAAGAAAAAAAATAGATAAAGAAAATTAGTCTATAGACTTAGTAATACCATTGGCTTTTGGGCATAAACACTAAAAAAGAGTAAAAACTATCCATAAAATTCGAAATTCAAAAACTAGACGACTCGTTTTGAATGGATAGACAGTTTTTATATCTAGTATTTATTTATATATATAAAATCACTTGTCCTGACTGATTCAACAACGCAAAGCCTAAACCGCTGGGGCTACGAACTTGAAATTTTGGCAGTAGGTGGCTTTTAGGTTGTAGGCATCTACTAGGGTTTTTAGATTATTCACCCCTAAGAGGGTGAAAATGGGTAAAATCGTTTGTAAAATGCAAAATCTTATTCGGTGGTCGTATTCACTTAAAACTTAATACACATACTTCTGTGTGATAGTAATGAAATATAAAATAGAAAACGGGGTACTATTATTCCACACTGGTGTGCAAGGGGGTAGTAAAGTTTGTATGGAGAAAATGTTTTCTTGATCGATTATCCTTAAATTCAGCACAAATATTGCTTGGGGAGAATAATTAAATATGTATATGTATTCCAGAATTTCAAAATCATCCCTTAAAATGACGCTAGGGGGTGATAAATCCTGGAAAGGTCACAATTTCTTTGGTAGATATATTTAGCTGAAATTCCAAAATATACGCGGGCGTAGCCGCGAGAAACTGCTATATAAAATAGCATAGGAGTAATAAATCCGAGATTATTCAACTTTTGCATTTTTTGTTTCGCTTTAATTAATTTGATTCATTACTACAAAGAGACGATCTTAAGTCACCATTTTACGTACATATATCTTTGCTTATTTTTAAAAATAATTTATGAATACTTCTTTATCTAGAAACAATAAATCTTTTTTAAATAAGCTTATTGGATTTTTATATCACTTAGATTAAGTATTAGTCTTTTTTTGTTTTATTATCTGCTCGCCCCAACTTCGCACGGGTGTGTTTAATTAAGACTTACTGATTCTTTATACGGATTTTTAATCCAATTTTTTTATTTGTCGTACGATTTAACAACCTTTTTTTTCATGTACGTTCTCCTTTTGACAATTATAAACAAAAAAAAACATAAGTAAAAAAATAGATGAATTCGTGAAGTGATGCCCTTAAATACGTTAGCAAATAAATTTTATTTACACAGATTAAAAGCGAAAAAGAGTCAAAATAAATTAAAATGTACTCTATTCATTGCCATTACGTATATTTTTGAATCGTTAGAAATATATGTTATTTAAGTTAATGGGCAGTTACATGTAATAACATGTTACATGTTTAGAGACGAGAAAGAAAGATAAATTAAAACACCTTGTTTTCGACTTCACAAAGTAAATGTTCTTTTCTGGGGCAAGGTATTCGTTTTTATAATAAAATCCCCCAGAAATGTTTGCAGTTTTCGATGAATAGATTTAAATCATATGTTAAACAGTCTCTAATAGCTAAAGCATATTACTATTATTAATTCTTTCGATTGCAATATTTTCATTATTATTCTTCGTTAGCTCATTAGAGATTAAGTATTTTTAATCAAACATTAAACCCTTATATTCATAACACATTTTGACAACAATAATACATATTACGTAACACAAAAATCAATAAATCTTTTTCACGTTCTAAATTTGAAAGAAGAAGAAAAAACAATTACGGCCAGTTACAACGATTTTACACATTTAATAAATCCTATTTAAATATATAAATTGATCCTAACAATTATGTACATTTTTAAATACATTGATTCATATTATACCTACTCGTATATAGTTACTGTAACAAATTCAATAGTCAGTCTAAATGTGGTCAAAGAATAGAACATGAGTTTTTTTGTTGACATTACAAAAAAGTAGTTTTAGTTTAAGAGTATTTTCAACAGGTGCGTTTTGATCTACTTACAGCGAAAGCGCTGTACTTCTGAGATTCCGCTTAAAGAAAATATTTATAAGAGAAAATCAGAACAAGAGGTACACATTGTAGGTTTATCTCGGTTTGGTGATACGCCTTTTTTAGCTTCGATGGACTGAATTGAAAATTGACTTTGAATGTATTGAAAGTCTTAACCCTTAATCTGCACAGAAAAGGAACAATTTTGAGCATCCTTTTTTTACCAAATTCAAAAAGGAGGATCTCGATTCGTGGTTTTTTTTTTACTTTTGTTACCTCGTAACACCGTTATTTATGAATCGATTTTGAAGTATCGTGTTTCGGTAATTTGGATCTTACCGCTATCGTAGGAAACTTAAGCCATTTTTATATTTGAATATTTTTTAAAAGGAGGGATTGTTTGGGCTGAAATAGAATAGCTAACTTTTGTGTACAGGTACTAGTACAATAGTATATAAGTTGTTTTGATAATTTTAATTTAAAATTTGACAAAAGCGACGACTCAGGGCTCCGTCGTGTTTTATTTATTTATTTTTTTATAAAAAGTAAAGTTTCGTTTTAAAATAACTGGAATAAGTATATCCACCAAGTAAACGAAATTACATACTTTGTTTAAGAAATCGGTTGTTTTTTAAAAAAGAGCATTAATTATTAAAACGCGAAGCCCTGGCCGGAAGCTAATTTTAAATATTACAGTACTGACGATTAAACTTGTATTTTTTTTAACCTCATAATCTTCAATTTTATATCACAGGAAATCCTGGACGCGTTTGATGGTTATGATAGGTAGATTTTAAGCACGATCGGTAATCATTTGACAACATAACTGCATCGGTTATGAATCACGTGAGATTTACGAGCAGGCGGTAATCAAAGCGGTTGAAATTTCACCGACACCTGGAGGTATGCTCCTCAATTAGACAAGAAATCGGTTTATTCCGTACTCATCTGAATATTTATATCTTAACTGTAAATATAACTGTAATCTGTATTGTGTTTATTGATTGTCACAGTAGAATATCAACCTAAACTTTTGTAATGAAATTTGTTTGGAAAGTATTGCTAATTCAATGTTAACAATTCCTTATTTCCGGTTCTTATTGGTTGCAGACTTAGAAGTAAAAAATTGTAAATTTGTTTTTATATAAATATATACGAGAAAGTATATAGTACTACCTGATGTTAAGTGGTCATTATCGCCCGTAGACATCGAAAACATCACGGGCGTTGCGGGTACGTTGACGGCCTTTGACGGAAAGGTTTCTATATAATTGACGCTTGAAAACCCCCAAATTATAACGCCCTGGGAAAACCTCAGAAGGTAGATCATCCCATCAAAAAAGCTCGTGAAGCCCGCACATCGCATCCAGGCATCAGGAATTCATCCCGATGGTGTGGATGATATTAAGTCCAGAGGCGAAGAGTGTGATGATAAAAGCGTTTTATTCAGAGTACCTACTTGTAAAGTCAACACGAATACTGTAATTTTTTAATAAAGCAATATGGATATAAAATATATTATCACAGAAAAATGATAGTTTCTTTAATATAAATTTTAAAACATAGAACAAAATTTGTAAGTAACTAAAGAAAATAATATAATTATTTGTAAATTACTTGCTTGCTTAAGTGAAACTTAATTAAATTAGTCAGATTTAATAATTTATCAATCGATTTATATCGGTCTCGGATTTACAAGTAATGGCCATGAGTCATTTTATTGTGTATCAAATTATTTTCACAAATTAAAATTAAAGTTGAGACTGAAAAAGGAGGTTCTCTATTCGTAGTGTTTATTTAACGTTTGTTACTCCATAACACCGTCATTAATTTAAAAATATAAGCTTTCAGATTAATTGAAAAATATTTTCATCAAAGTAAATTCAATAGTTAGTTTCAAAAAACAAAATAACTGGAATACGTGTAGCTAAGTACAAAAATAGCGTGTTTTGCAATTTTTAAGTCGGTTTCTTTCTTATTAAAAAAAAAAAAAAAACATAAAAAACAGTCGAGTGTGGTATACACTGAATGCGTGTGTCAACAATAAATATCACGGATGATGTTCTTAATATTTGAGAGTTGCTCGCAGCATCGTGAAGCATATGTAATGACGTGTGTTGATTTAATGTGCTGTATACTATCTGTTGCTTTTAAAAATGCCGTTCTCTTTAATGACTTTCGTTCAATAATTAACAAAGAAATAGATATGACACCTCAAACAAATTATTACATTGTCTAAAAAGTTTATGTAAATAATAATATATTTATTTTTATCATGTTTTATTTGTTATACTTTAGTATGCATGTTTATATTAAATGAATAAAATTGATATTTGCGTATTAAAAATGTGGCAGTATCCTATCCTTGCTTGGTAATGTTTAACATTTTAATTTAGACACGTTCGTTTTAAAGTATTATAAACTTTAAGCTACTATTATTACGCGACTGATTCGCGTATGTATGTATCTATTTGGGCATGTATGTATTAATATCCA
The DNA here is from genome assembly GCA_037950945.1 of Hypolimnas misippus. Lineage (NCBI taxonomy): Eukaryota > Metazoa > Arthropoda > Insecta > Lepidoptera > Nymphalidae > Hypolimnas > Hypolimnas misippus. The sequence goes on from JBBEEQ010000014.1 coordinate 8,936,472, forward strand.
TTCCATTGTGACCTATAGCCTAAATTGCATGACTGATCTTGAAGTCTTAAGGTGTCTTTAAATTCGTATTGTCCCTGTATTGTCATAGACTATGTGACGTCAGCAAAAATCAACATGGAGAACTGTCAAAACTGGAGACCGTTGTAAACTCTTGTAGTGTAAACAATTTGACCGATATTCAAGCGCGATGTTTTTAGTCCGTAAAAGTTAAAACTGTTTAAATGACTTAAGCGTTGTTATTATACAAAACCTTCATATTGAGCACAAATAATAAGTGAAACAATTAATATAACAATAATTAAACAATTCGATTAATTAATTCATTGAATTAATCATTTATTACGCCCTTGAGTAATTACAGAAGTTGACTGTTACTATGTTTAAACTGGTAACTTAACAAATGAAAGTTAAATTAACGATCAGGCCTTGGACAAAGTTGTAATGGCTATGAAGAACATTGAGATTTTGTATCTATAATTACATACATACTAGCTATTTCTGCGGTTTTGCTTGCGTTAATGCGATTAGTTTTGATTAACATTCTTATGTCAGGCAATAGTTTGAAAGTTATTTTATTAAACGGTTTTATTTAGCTCACCCCGTTTGTTTTATTTATTATTTTTTTGTTTTATTAATAAGTATATCCCTCATCAGATATCAGTGTTTTTTTCTTAATAAAAGGTACCTTAGATATCTATGTAAATTTTTGTGATGATTAGCTGAGACGAGGAAGCGTATTAAGCAAATTACAATGTGAGATTTTGACAAATGACGAGCTTCTTGAGCAAAGTTAGAAATTGTTACAGATTTTTAATGCTACATGGCATGAAAATCTCATATCTATAGCTATATAAATATAATTGCGTTTATATAACAGATTATAGTACGTATGTGAAAAAATAATTTTCTTTGTAATAAAAACTATTACATCTATAATAGTAAACTATAATAGTTTCCTATACAGATTAATAAGGGATTAGGGCTTTTTTAATGGTTTTAGTTTTTAAAAAATCTCAAAAAGTTATCTGATAATTACACCTGTAAGTTTTAGGTAGTATTCTAACAACTCTGTAACCTGGTAATAATAAATAAGACAGTTCTTTCAGACGTAAACATAAAAGTTTATGTAAGTCCGTGAACAAAACTTAGAACCAAAATTCTTGCTTTAATTTTAATGTTGATACATTTAATTGTAATATAAAAATACCAAGTTAGAATTACCTTTTTAACGGGTTAATTCACAAACGGTCATAGTGCATAATTATAACATTAAAATCTGAAAGTCTTTTTTACTGCTTATCTATGTATTATAGTGATAGAATAGAGACATGGCGTCTTATTTTTTCAATCGAAACCCTGAGCAAAATTTAGTATTACATAAATAAATTGATGACATCAAAAAGTTAAAAAAGAATCAGAGTTCGTAACCGAATAGGCAGTAAAGTAATACGAAAAATGTTTTACTCTTTGACCCAGGTCAGTAGGTCGCCGGCCCTCGTGTTCATATGTTTCTCTATCTCTTCCTTAAATCTTTAAGGGGTTGGATAATTTGACTCGACCATGCAAAGGCGATATTTTGAGACTTTTTATTTTCATATTTTATACAGCTTTTATTTCGGATTTATTTTGTTTTTAAATTATACAGCCTTTTTCGTTTTTTGATAAGAAGTGATTGTAGAAAGAGCTAATATTTTATCTATATTTTTTTTTATTTTGTGATTATTTTGTAATCGATTTTTTTATAACTTTGTCACTGTATTTTTAAGGCTGAAAAATATTTTTTTTATCGAATATTAAGTAAAAAGATTAAGGTAGTATCTGAATACGATAGCTTTTTGATACTATAATTTTATTGATACATTGATCATAATCAGCTTAGGATCTATATCATACTCATACATACACAGGATAAATTAATTACGTTTCATGGCTATGTCGTTGGGTAATAAACTGTCCTCATACATTTCATTTCATTACGACAGACCAATCTTAACGACCCACATATTTATCTTGCATCAGTCGGAAAAACCTATAATTACTAGAATTAAATATTTACACGGCAACTAAAGAATTTGCTGTAATGAGTCGTATCCTGGTTGTAATTTTTTTTTCTACTTATTTGCTATGTCTGTATTTTATCAAATCTTTGATTTATTTTTTTAAGTATGATTTTATTGCTTATAATTTTTAATGACTTAACTTTACTGTACTTAAATGAAATACTGTTATGGAACTGTTTAGCTGCATAGTTTGAAAATATTTTTTTATTACTTAATATGTGTGTTTTTAGCATTTATTGCCACTTAATCTTTATAAATAAAATAAACTGCAATTTGATAGATAAACTTATAACGATAATATCATGAAGTAATTTTGATTAAAATATGATTATATTATTTTTTCATTAACTGATAGAAATGATGATTTTCTAAGCATTTCTACGTTTAAGGACATTTTTTAAATCTGATAGCTATATCTATTTCCTTTTCTTTTTGTACTTTGTAAAGTTTTTAGCTACGTTTATTAATATTAGCTTGGATTTAAGGCGAGAATTACATTTGTAAGTTTTACTCTCGTAAGCCGTAACTGATATAAAGCAACTCACCCGATACCACCACAAATCTCTGACAGCAAATTCTTTCCGGTGTAAAGCAATGACAAACAACTTATGTAAATATTTATGAAAGACTGAGAGCAATAATTATAAGTGTAATTCTCTCCTAACTGATTTTTTTCACAGGAACAAACTTTAAGAGCCTCCATTAGACTAGATTAGACACAAATTCATTTTTAACAAATAAAAATTCTATAGTCAGTCTGTAAACGCATTAGAATCCAATATCGCTTTTCTGAAGTCAGTCAGTCAGTCAATCATTGCACGAGAGAGTTATAAGGATGAGTCATTTTAATAATCCTACACAATATATACTTATCTCAAGTAAATATAGTGTCGGTACAGGGTTAAAAATTCGGTGACCTGTGACTCACACATGATTGTGTAACCTAGCTTTGATATGGACTCCAATGTATTGTGATCTCTAACAAAGGAGATAATAAGCCTTATTTCATAGAAATTAAGTCTGTAATAGAACGATATTTGCCTATACCACGATCACTTTAAATTGGTGTGTTATAGAGTTGAGTCGTAATATTCAAAATGGCTTAAGTCTTTACTATTAGTATGCTAAACGAAAATGTATTTTATTCCTTAGTAAATAGTATTTAGTTTCGTGTCAGTTGTACCATTATTATGTTGTCCTATACGTATATGGTTTAAAGTAAAATAGATAGCCTTTATGGTGTTAGGAATAAAGGTGACATTTGAATAGAAAATTTTGCATGAAGGCTTGAACGTGTGAAAATATCTCCTACCCTGGTTATTGTTACTTGCCCAATTAGCGAGGATTTTAACGGTTTTTCATAATAATTGCTCATATTTGATGTTTTATTAACTGTGTACAAAACTAATGAATAATAAAAAAGGTTTTACAATCAATAAAAACTGTGTTATCTTTGTTTTATGTTAACGAGTAAAGCATTTCACTGAAAAACATCTAATGTTAATTACTACTCATTCAACTGATATTGTTTATATGTTATTGAGAAAAGTTATGTAGGATTTTTTACGGTCGAAAGACCATATTTTTTACGATGCCATGACGCTTCGTAAAGTTTTACGATGTCGCGTCGTGAAAGTCTACGACGTCCATGTGTACTGATCACGGCGTAACATTACAACGTTATTTTGTTTATTTTTAAATATAAAATCATATAATTGTGTCGTCGCATTGTAACCACGATACATAACCATGTATTTTGTCTTTTTGACTTAATCAGTTAGTACTTATTAAAATAAGTTTTTCTATTTAACCATATTATAAGTTAAATTTAGATTTCGAAAAACAAACAAGGCTTATTTGACTTACAATAATATTTGTCAATTGCTAAACTTGAATCTGCAACCGTTATCATAGAAACCAGTTACAATAACAACTGCACTGATCAAAGTCGAACTATGTATAAGATGGATGTTACACGTTCATTCTTTAAAGTCGTAGCTAACTTATTGTTTGAACTGACGTACATAACAAACTTATACACTTTGCGACGTTGCGTTGTTACACGTTACGACATCGCATGTTACGCTACGGGGCAAGTTACGCGTCGTGGCAAGTTGCGCGCCGTGACACGTTACGCGTCGTGGCACATAATGACGTCGCGTCGTGGCACGTTACGACGCCGCTTTATGGCACGTTATCTCGTCGCATCGTTGCATGTTACACTACATGATGCGTTACGCGTCGTGGCACGGTACGGCATCGCATCGAGAAAAAGGACGTGCTTAATTAAGTGCTTTGTAATTTTTACAAATACGTGACGAAACGTTGCATCGTGTTTGTGTGACCCTGACGCCAGAACGAGCGTGTAAAGGACCTCTTAGTTTTGTATAAATCCTAACGGAATACTAAACACGGAATATCGAGTAATCTCGATAATCTAGACCGATTCACCTAGACACAGTCGTTTTAAATGTATTTACAGTCACGAGTTATATTTACATAAACGGATAGACGTGTGTATAATTTCATATGAATCGATCATACCGTGAATCGAGCGCGGTATGTGTACAGTTATGTTTAAACGGTTTATATTGTTTTAATTTACTTTTTGTATGAGTTTGTTTGCGTTATCGGTAGTTATGACTGTACAGTTTTTTATACGGTCACCTTAATGCCGCACAATAGTTGACTTCATATTATGTAGTTAATTTTGCTGGAGGTATACACTAAAACTGGTAAGACGCGTGTCAGACTAAGGCACTAAACGCGCGATTAAGCTTGGCCATTTTTTAAATAATTTATGATGTACTAGCAGTTCCCCGCATCTTCACCCGCGTATACATATATATAGGAATTTGATTTTGATAATTACAAACTTTCGACCCTCTTTTTAACCCCTTAGGGTATGCATTTTAAACATCCCTTCTTAGTGCACACTTACGATATTTAAGGAAAGTTTGTACACAATTTTATGTTTTTAGACTCAGCGCTTTAAGCTCTGCGTTGCTCGATTGAGTTAGTGAATATGTCAACCAGTCAGTTTAATCCACCACAAACTCTATCACAGTAAGTGGCTTAATTATGTCTGTTGGATTAAGCTAAGATTAAGTAAAAGACTTTTTACTACAATACAGGCTACAATATAGTTACTTACATATAACTTTCCTGTTTGTGAACTAAATTATATAATATAAATAGCTTTGATATTGGTGATATGCTGGATAGCTAAAAATATATATTCGCAGATACAGATATTAGGTGCCAAGATCCTGCGGATACGAATATAGATCTTGACTTTATTGTTGCGAGTATTTTGTATATTACTGTGACACTGGGAATGTATATAAAATTTCAGCTATTTGTTGAAAATTGATAAGTTGAAAGATCTGCCAGAAAAATAACGGAGATCTTTCTTCTTCTTCGGATATCCGCGGATACGGATACGGAAACGCTACATCAATATTTGATATTGGACAAATACCAAAGCGGTAACAATACTGTAGTACCCTTAAGAGAGTAGACGGTTTATCCCGACATGATAGACGAAATTAGGCCCCTTGCCTGTATATGAAAGTTTTAACTTTATACCTACAAAAGTAGTAAAGGACTCTTTAGTGCTCTTTAGGTAGAAAACCATAAATATATTTTATGAAAGACGTATGCAAAAATATGTAATGTACTTAAAAAAATGATTGCGTCAGTAAATTTTATAAGTGTATTTGCTTTTAACATTTGACTTATGTGTGACGTTAAACGCTCCTAGAACGTTTGCAAACACTTACGCTAAAAGTAGGTATTATGTGTGTATCTTTTATTTACCTTTGGCCCAAAAAGAGGGGGTGTTATAAGTTTGACGTGTGTTTGTCTGTGTCATCGTAGGTACCTAACGAATGGACCAATTGTGATGCGGATTTTTTGTTCGCAAGATGATGTAATCGAGAAGGTTCTTAGCTATAATGTATGAAGATCTGTTTAGACGTTTTAAGGATTCGAAGCTCTTTCTTTTCTTCAACTGGTGTGATCGATACGAAATGTCATATTCTGTGACTTCAATAATCCTAAAATATTATAGTTGCCTTGACCTGATACTGCATCAATATCTAGGATACACGGCTCCTTACCAAATTACAGTAAGTATCGTGTTGGGGAACGTTAACAGAGTCTCATGAATAGATTAGATTATAGAATGTCAATTTTTTTTTCTTTTATTTATCCTAGGAGTTTAGTCATCATTTCGACTATGTCACCCCCGTATAAGAAAACACAAAAATAATCTTAATAAAAATACATTTAAAATACTGAATACATTTAACAAATTATTTGGTCGCGTTTATATACCCATTTATAATAATATTTTAGCTTCAGTTCACGACGGCGCGGCCAGCCAGCTATTATATGAATGTTAAAAAAATTAAATACAAAAACCATTAACTTCTTGTTAACAATAAATGTATATATTTCTTTCAACAAATGAATATATTATCACGAAACAAGATAAAAATCTAATCTTAAATACTACATAATACCCAATAAAATCATATAATAATACATATTTAAAAATAGTCATAAAAATTTATGGATGATAGTAAATTTTAATGAATTAATGACGAATAGTCAAAACATTTACCTATATAAGTTTATATATTAATAGCGTCTGTGTGTTTAGTCTTATTTATTACATAATTTAGTATAATAAATTCTTAGTGATAAATTAGCTTTTAAATATAAAAAATAGGTCACTAAATCACGAAATATTGATTAAATATTAATAATTGTTTATATACATGTTTAAGCAAAAACAATGTTTTCTTTTTTACGAAAATGTGCTGACGGAGAATTATGAAATTCCACTTATAGTTTTGTATAGAGAAGGAGAGAGGAATGCGAATATTTTTTTTAATTATGCATATAAAATACATTACATTAATAAAAAGAATACATAACACACACAACTATTTGACACATATAAGCATATATGCTGATTTGTTTATTGTTAAAGTCTGTGGTCAAATTGAGAATAGATTATCTGTGGTCAATCCTCAAATCGGTTGAAAATTTAATGAACTTCGGTCGAATTCCGAACGCCAGGCGACCATTAGTAACTAGCAATTCACAATTTATATCATATTTTGTTTTCAATTTCAATTAAAAAAACGAATGCAATGATTAGCATATGTTTAATTTTTAATGGGTGCTATAAAAATAACTGTATAAGCCGTAACAATAACATCAGTCATATGTTTTTATAAGCGAAAATAAACTATAAAAATCATCGGAAATCTACAATTTGTATAAATTACAGTCCGCTTTAAAAAATATATTACACCTATAATTTTTCATTTAAAATTTATTATCAAAATACTATATCGTAAATAGTTACTGGCTTGCCCTCGGGGCTGGTGGAGATCTTGCCAATAACTGGACTAGAGTAACTATTTATTAACACTTGGAAAGGCATTTATGCATTCTCCCAAGAATTCAGGCGGGTATGTGGGACTCCTGACACTAACAGACGCACCAGACTTCCCACTTAAACTCAGTGACCATCGTCTTAGTTGGGCGTCACGGGATCGCTTACGCATACTATCGTGACGCCCCGATGGTCAGTCAAACTCAGCAAATTCCTTTAACGAAAAGTGCTTACTTAAGAGCTGAAAGCACTCATTTATAATTGGGGAAAATGTTAGATAGATATATATTATCAAAATACTATTGTAAGATACAAACATTTTTACAAAAACTTCTATTAATTTTATAACATATGTAATCTTATTGTAGTTAAATGAAATTTGAAATTGCACCGAGTTGACTATCAAGTATGTGTTAACAAGAAAAAATACATTACGTAAGTTTTTCCAAAGTAAATGATTTAGAAAATTCCATTTTTCTTTCCTTTTTATAAAAATGTTCTATGTGTTTAACTAAAGAATAGATTTGTTCATATTTCAAATGTTTACCGCGTTTTAATATAATAAAAATGGATAAAAAATTATACTTAATATACTTTATAAAGTATTCTCGCGACTGACTGTACATAATTATTAATAATAATAATAATAATTAAAATTGATTATTAATTTAAATTTTTAATATTAAAAGTTCGATGAATAGAGCTAAGAAGAGCATTTTTATTTAAATTTATATATGCATATATATGTTTAAATTAGTGCATACATTAAGCAAATATGATATATATTTTAAATTAATTTATAACAAAAAATAAATCGTTCTTCATAAATTAAGTTTTAATAACTTTTATACAAATTTAGTGTTAATTTTCGTAAACAGATGAACTGATAAAACAATATATACAAGTTTTTTTTTTTAATTTTTGTCGTGGAATGGTGTTTGTGTTTGTGTTGTTCTTCTTGAGATGCTAATGACGCCTTCATTTAGTGTGATGCGTATATGTATTTTAAAAATAAAATTATAACTATATATAACGCATAGATTCCATGTTTAATTACTGTATTATATCTGTAAATTAACATTTTAAGTGCTGTAATAACAGAAAGAAAATTTTGTTATTGTGCGTAGTAAATACATTTAACAACGGATATAATTTCATTAACTATCTATGTCATGGGGTTTCGTTCGTGAAATTAATATTTATTATGCGATAAAAACAAATATTATTCTGTCTATATTTCACACTAAACCTTTTCAAAATTTTACGATGATCATTAATGTAAGGCATTAAATATGAGTAATAATTTAAATAGGCTCTTCTATATTTACATTTAACAATTTCGAATGTCTGTACATAATAATAGGAAACTATGATCGACTGACTGATCTATCACCGTAAGGCTCAAATTCAAATTCAACGTATACTCTATTCAAATAGGTTTTCAAAGCACTTTCGAATCGTCAAATTACATGTTAATAGTTATTTTTTTGTAAAGCTACAGGTAAACCTGAAATGAAATCACTGAATAGTTTGTGTTTAAAAATACATAGAAGTTAAGATGACTTATATAGAATTCAAAGTTAGTATGTAGAAGTCATATAAGAAAGGTTAAAAAAGAAATAAGTAATTTCGTTTATTTTAATGTCCTACTAATTCCTGTTATTTTGATTTTAAAACTAAATTATTAATTCGATTTTGATGAAAATGCCATGAGACCAATCTGGAAGCATATCTATTCAAACAAAAAAGGAATTAACCAAATCGGTCAAGCCGTTTTCGAGTAATCGAAACATATATATATAAAGGCCCCGACAAATTGAAAGCCTCCTCCTTTTTGATAATCGGTAAAAAACATTATCGCGAAAAATGTCGCGGGTAATTTAATGGTTATTGACGAGCTTTAGTGTTATTGATTACAAAATAAATTGGAAACACTTTTTATATACATTTAAAGACAAAACAACAACAGTCTATATTAATATTATAAAGCTGAAGAGTTTGTTTGTTTGTTTGATCGCGCTAATCTCAGGAACTACTTGTTCGAAGTGAAAAAATATTCTTGTGTTAGATACTTTATTAATTGAGGAAAGCTATAGGCTATATTACATCACGCTATGGCTCATAGAGCAAAGCAGTAACCATAAACGCGAATGAAGCCGCAAGGGACATCTAATCATAAAAGAAAATTTAAGATTTTTGATAATGATTATGGTAAAATTTTCGGCCAATGGGCGAACACTAGTATGCTTAAAAAGCTGACAAGATGATTGAAAGTATTCCCTCTTTATAACTTGTTATTTATAAACCCATGAGCATTATATATAATTTTATGACTCAATTTCCATAACATACTATAATATATAACACACTGAAAATTCAAACACAAATATTTAGGCTGTTCTTCCATAGAATAGATAACGCGATATAAATTTATATTTTACCGCCTGAGATTTTTTAAGATTTTAGCAAGTTATTTAATATGGAAAAGTTTAAAGGATTCTTTATATATTTTTTAAATAATAAAATTACTGATGTTAAAATAATCGAAGTAGCTATGTTTTCTACGGTGAGTGGGAGAGTCGGAAGCCTAACCTCATATTCCTTTCCGTACAGGGAGTACGTTGTGTTTCCTTTCATTCTTTATTCCTTTTTAACTGACAACGCATTTGTCGCTGCTCTGGTGCTGCAAATTTCTATGGCTGTGGTATAAGGTGTTCGACTGCTCGTTTGCTAGCTATCTATACTAATAAATAAAATTGAAGTGTGTGTTTGTAATTTCAAATGAACCTTTTTACTAAATACATATGAAACTATTACTGAAACTTAAATCAAAAAATCAATTTTTAAAATTCTAGCATGTCTGTCCGTCTGTTTGTTTTAACAGAACTTACACTAGTAAATGGCTAATGTTATAAGGTGTAACTTTTTTTAGAAATTATAATTTTTTTTTAATTTTTCGCGGACGAATTCGCGGGCACTAGCTGACCATGTGTCAGCCAGAATCAGCTCATGACCACGACGGACGATTAGTTACCGCGATAAGACCCATTACATAAAATATGAATAAATATATTAATAACAATCTTCGACCACAATATCAATACCACAATAATTCGCTCTTGATAGCTTCATATAGCTCTATACATTTAGTGCTCACTCACCTCTATAACCGGATAATTAAAAATCACGACTGCCACATTAATGTCCGATAGGTAGTGTAGATATAAAAATGTTATAAATCACTCAATAATGAATTTTACTTTTTATTGTCGTTTCAGATAATATATCTTTGAGCTGATTATAATTTTATTTTTTGCTCGTTTTATAACTGTATATTTATTTAACTCATGTAAGAGACTGACTGTCTCTTGTGACTTCATTCACTTTCATAGATAATAAATATAATTTTCCACGAATAAAATCTAAATTGACAGACAGTTTTGTGCAGTGGTTACTGCAACTGAGCTCACGGGAAACGTCTATATTAGCCATACTGATCTTTGTCGTGGTCTGCGTGTTTGTGTTTGTGTCGTGTGTTTCCAGACCCCCGACACAGAATCATAATGGGGGCCGTTGTGTGTGATGCGTTTATTTATTTTTTCTTTCTTCTTTTTTTATTTATTATTATTATAAACGTTAAAATATTTTTTCAAAACTGACTTAAAGTTTCTAAGATAAAGGGGTTTAAACAAAAAAATGATTATTTAGATTTGTAAATTAGTATGTAATAAAAAGTTGAATAGTATATATTAATATATTATTTGTAATAGAGTATATGTATATACCTACAGTTCTATAGGTGTTTGATAAAAATGAGATTCTAGTTTCATGTTCCCTACATAGTTAGGGGAAGAATTTAATCTTGAATTTGTTAAGATATGAAGTACTTATTTTTAATAAAAAAAACTTTTTTTATAGAAACTTTCGGATCAAGCGTTATCTCTACGTGATATACAAAAAAAATTCAATTAAATATGAAGTAGACTAGTTTGTGATAATGTAACACCAATAAAGTTCAAAACCGCAAATAATATGAACGTTAATTTTTATACATCAACTTCTTAGACGAGATCAACTTGGATTGAATCTTTGACCTCTCGGTTAATAAAGCTATTATTATGAGACGATTATGAACTTTCTATTACACAAATACTCAAATCATGAAATGCTTACGGCAATATTAAAATGTCAGAAAAAATATATTGTATTATACAAGCAGTGTTTTCCTACACTATGTTATATATTATGATCACATTATTATATATTATTTTACATAATATACCTTCTGGCTGTCCTGCTTTTGCACAGTTTTGCACAATAAATAAAATTGAAAAGCTTTTCACTAAATGCATATTAAAGTATATACAGTACTCTCATAGAAAAATGTATTTTTAAAATTTATGTCCGACCGTCTGTTTGTTGGCCGATGTTATTGTGACTTTCACTTACAGATAGCTAATGAAATAATAAGTTACTAAAGATACTTTTTTCAGAAATTTTATTTATTTTAATTGATAAAAAAATCTATCTTTCTTCAAAGGCATCGTAGACAACAGCTTTACATGAGACACGCTAAGCATCGTATAGTCCACGCATACGAAGTCACGGGCCCAAACTAGTCTATATTTATGTGAAATAGCTGCCATACCATGCGGGATACCTGACGTTAAGTAATCGCCCATCACCCAGGCGTGGTCCGAAGATGTCACACCTATTCTTAAAAAATGTGTTTGAAGTAGTATCTATCCATCTTTTCATTTCTATTAAAAAAAGTATAATGAATTAAAAGCGGATTGATATATGGACGCTGATAAGCAATACTGTGTCAAGCCACACAGACTTCATTTTGAGAAAATGGCGTCTAAAGATGTCAAACCCATTCTTAACAAATTTGTTCTACGACGTATATATCCATCTTTTCTTTTCTATTTTAATAAAATGTGTAATGAATTTAAAGTAGATTGATATATTTAATGTGTTATCTAATAAAAAAATTTTCAAATATTTCAGAGTATTGTATAAAAGACAAAAAATGGACGCACTTGAAATTCGAAACATTAAATTAAGTAACTTTTTTCCCGTACTCATTTAGTTTATATGACTTGACCTTTATTTGAATAATGTTAAATAGGTGACACGGTATCATAATACATTTATATCTCCAAATTTGACTTTTTGTGGATTGACACATTATTGCTTATCAGCGACCATATTTAACTATTATTAAACAGTTATTAAAATATTTCAGATTATTGTATTCGAAACATTACATTAGGAAACTTCTTTTCATACATATTTAGTTTTGATGACTTGAATTATTTTAATAATGTTTAATACGTGACGCATTATCAGTATCATCAACATTTCCGAATTTGACTTTTTGTGGGTTGACTCATTATTGCTTATCAGCATATACAGGATGTCCTTTATATGTTCAAGGAAGTAATAAATAAGGCCTTCAATCGGACCGTCTAGTTGTCGGTCCCTGTTAAAATGCGTATTCTCTAATACGATCGCATTAATCACATGCGATTTGCTATCCGTGTGTCTGTCTTTGAGTTCCGTTCTCCTGTCCGGAAGACATAGATTTTATTCTAAAAACATTAATATATACAAATGATTGTTTGTATCTTTTAGGATGACCGTTAAATCAATGGCGGTAAAACTTTGTCAACTGATTGTTTGCATTTACGGAAGTATTATAGGAATAGTACAAAAACTTCCCATGCAAAGTTTGCATGTTTTACAGACCAGACAAAACAAAATAAGGCGAGAATAACACTTATAAGTGTTGCTCTCAGACTTTCTTAAAGATTTACAAAAGTTGTTATTCATTGCTTTTCACCTGAAGTATTTAACGTCAGTGCCTTTATTTTTGACATGCTTAGCTTTCGTAAGGCTACCTAAGTAACTTACCAGGTCATAGAGTTATAAAACTTCGGCAGCGAATGCGCATACGCCAGCGATCCCGAGGCTTCTCCATTTCCGTGCTGAGGAAGGCCACCGCAGAGGTTTCAAATCTACACATAATCCGATTTCCTCCCCAAGAATCGGGTATCATTTCGAAGATTTCCCCTGCGAAAAAAAAAAAAGAGTTATATCACTAACGACATTAACGCGAGCAAAACTGCGAGCTAAAGCTAGTATTGCATGAAAAAATGACATATGATTTAAGTACTTCCATATAATAAAAGTTATCGAATAAAATAAATAAAACTATAACAATCGATAAATTCTCTCGATTCAATAATATAATCGATTAGTCTTTCTAGGAAGTGAGTTTCTGTAAGGTGTATAATGTCTTCTTACACAGTTTGGAGTATCATTTCGTGTCACAATTGTTATGTGCGTGAACCTTTTTCCATTAGGTAATGTAAGGCCTTGTACATACTGTGCGTTTTTAAATACGTGTAATCATAAGCGCGGGTGGGAATATTTACAGAAGGATTAACAATTTGTCTTCTTATCCATATGCAAGAGAAGTGCAAGGTGCATTATTTCAGATTCCTTGTAATTACAATGGTATATTTTCATCCATGCCAGGGGTGTGCTAGTGCTCTCTCTCTTGTTCCCCCTGACGCGCATAAAAAAATTGACAGTATATCATTTAAATTTGACTCATGCGACATGTGAGCTATGTACATAATTGTATTCGCGTGCTACGGTACGGACAGTGCGTTCCACTGTACGTGTGCTCCAGAACGCGTTTTGTATTCATTACTTAACAATTATTTTTAAGGAACATATTTCAAAAGAAAAAATAAGTAATTTCATTTACTTGGATAGCATACTTATTCTAGTAATTTTTTATTTTAAAACCTTACTACTCAAAAGATTATTAAAATATTAAAGAACCAATGGGAGAATATACTCCTGTAAACAAAAAAAGAATGAACCAAATAGGTTAATTTTTGAGTCATACAAAAGAAGTCACCGAAGAATTGAGAATTCCTTTTTTGGATGTCGGTTAAAACGATTGTCATTCTAATGATGACAACGACATTACACGGTAAGTTTAAGTGTACCACTTAAGTGGCTATCAGAGGAGATTTATGCACCATAACTAATGGTATGTGTTTAAGTGCGTTTGTATTACGGTGTTTGACTTTTGAATAGTGAATGTTTTACGTATATAATTTTGGTTTGTAAGCTTGATTATAATATATCTCTCACTTATACATGAGGATTTTAAGTTACACTTAAAGAAAAGTATGTACCATATACTATATATAATGCTATTATGGGTATTATATTTTAATTGACTTCAAAAAGGAGGCTCTGTATTCTATGCGTATGTACTCATGTATATACAGGATGAATTTTTAAGTCGGCTTGGTAGGCCAAATTTGTAACTATAAGGACTCTTGACTTTAAAGTATTTTTCCATATTCCTTAGAAGTTGAGCAGACAAGATAATCGGAAATAATTTTCCATCAGTGTGTAATATTTTCCATGTGAGCTATACAAAGTTGATAGATTGTGACGTTTATTTTAGTCCTTACTGTGTTACCTCAGCAGGTTTTACTTCAGTTTTATAATAATTTAGAGAAGTATAAGTTATGTAATAATTTAAAGAAGAACATAAATATTTTTTAGAGAAGCAACGAGAAACGAGTCCAATTACGCGCGAAAGATAAGCGAAAAAAAAATCATTTTACAGCTGAAAGTGATGTTAGACATATAGAATATTTATTAAAATAGAACCCTTTATTTGAAGAACCCTTATTCAAAGTCGAACGCTGAACATATATGTATGTATTTATGTTTGTATGTCCTTGAGTTTTCTATGTACTTGTATAATAGATCGGTTTGAAGTTACGTTAAGTGTAAAATGACTATATATTTCTGTAACAACATTTATTACATAATTATGTCATATATACCTATATAATGAGGAGTTGTGTATCCTGCAGATTCTAGATGAGCTAGGTTCCGTAGCTATGTTATTTTAGTAAACATTTCGAGACGATAAGAACGGTAGAATGCTCCTTTCAAGAACTAGAATAGAGCTGATAAACTAAGAACGTCTAAACAAATGTTCATAAATAAGAACACACTCTCTTTTTTCAAGTCATTCAAAATTGGTCAGCATTATAAGACCTCATTGGACTTTACTATGTACCTTTAAATACGTTTATTTACCAACGGCACTTCAGTTTAAATGATTTATGATACAGTAGAGTCCGTTTATAATGACATCGAAAGGAATTGATAAACACGTCATATTAAGCAACCCCTGGGGGCAAGCCAGTAACCATTTAGACTAGAATAATTTCCCTACTAAGAGTAACGATCATTATCAGGTGATTATGATAACAACCGGGACCGACAGCTTTCTGTGCTCTCCGAGGCACGGTGGGGAGACCCACAAGAACAAACACCCAGACCGGAACAAATATTTGTACAAACATAAATATCTGCCCCGAGCGGGGATCGAACCCGCAACCGTCGGTGTCAAAGGTACATTCCAGAGCGGTCGTCGTATTTTTTACTGTAATTAATCTGTAATTTATGCCTGCTTTTGTCTCTTTATTTTATTGTATAACAGTCTCTAATACTATTGTGTATAGAACATAGCTATGTAAAATTATATGTATTACAATATACTAACAAATTACTGTCTACAATAACATAGAGTTCCGTGCCAGCGGTCGCACAAATGTTAACAACGAAGCCAGCTGCTTAACTAAAACGTAAACAACGTTAGATATGAACAGAACCATTTTATGGTAATACACGACCAAACGACTTCTCACTCAGTGACTCATGTGTAATGTAAAGATAGAATCACATTTATTAAGTAGTAAATAATTAACATAATTCCTTTTTATGATGTATGTGCGCAATACTTAATAATTTTGTAATTTATGAAACTTAGCTTTAATATAAATAGGGAATTTTTATAAAAATCTGGAATGTGAAAGGATATTTTTAATTCAAAAAGCTTTTTAATTTCTTTTAATTTTTATAGTATCCAAAACCTTTATCGATTTTGATTCTATTTTAAAAGTTAGGTAGATTTTTTAACCTCACAATTCTTGTATCGCTGTCTTAACCAGTATTTTCTATATTTTATCACTTTAAAAGTATAGTAAAAAGTTAGTGTAATATCATGTTTCTTTGTAACTCACATATCAGTGACTTAAAATGTTATGAATAATAAACTACGCGTAGAGGCTTAAGTGTCGTGATATTTTTAATGTTTTTGTACTAAAATGTAATACTTTTTAACAATATTTTGAATTCTAATGTATTTTAGGTATATATTATGTATAAAATACATATGTATTAGAAATATAGTTATCGTAAAAATCAATAAATGTGATCTATTAGTTATTATATTGTGAATCTATTAGTAGATTTGATAATATATCAAATGGTACCATATTGTCTCATACTGGTTTAATTGTTCCGTAGTTTACTTCACAGATCAAAAAATATATTATCATAGATGTGTTCTAGAAAACTTAATTACTCAAAAACGCTTGCCAATTTATATGCTTTTTTAATTTAAACTATGCTAGCGACTAGTCTTTGCCAAAAACCCAAAAAAATTTCGTTGATTAGAATTAGGTTAATCTGAATATTACCTAAAAATTTAACTCGTGTCGTTTTTTCCTATGCACGTCGTAACGTATTACGTTGCACAGTAGCGAAATTATTCAAAGTTTTGGTAATTTCAAAAAGAACAACAGATTGATAGAATTTTTTATTATCTTCGGTAGTTAGCTCATCATTAAAGTGCTGTTTAAAATTTTTTATAATTGCAGATGTTTTCGTAGTGCGATAAATTCATAAAATTATTTACAAAGTATATTGTTACAGTGTTGTTAAAATTTAAATACTACGTCCTCACGTGTATATTAACACGGAATAATACAAAAAGGTGTAGTTTTAACTTTTTAATGATGCTTGGATGTCCTGACAAAGTTGCCTTGACGTTGATGCTACAAAAACTGGTAAGTGACATCGAACGTAAATATATTTATCGCGGACCAACATCGTAATGAAGTTGTGAGTTTTATGGCGAGAAATACTTTATGTTTATATAGTCCGTTATAGTGACAATCATAGATAAAAGTAATACATGGAAATGGCACTTATTTTGTACTCGCAGATTTTTTTTAAGTAATGTATGTGTAATTCCCGCCTAATACCATCTATACCCGGCTCAAGGGTGTGGCTACTGGGGCCGCGGCCCAGGGCGCTGACGCTTACGGGGCGCCGATGCGTCGACTTAACGTTTACTTTATTTAATTTTAATAACTATCTGTTTCATTTTAATAAATAAATATCATAAATTCAAAAAATAATATTGCATCTTAAAAACAAATAAATATAGCAATAAATAATAAATAAAGTTTTCGAGTAATCGGTGAACATCTATATATATTTCGTGTTTTTTTTCTTTTTCTTGTACGTCACGGAACTTAAACGGCTGCGACGATTTTGATTATAATTTTTGTGTGTTTTAGTATATCACTGGTGGTTATGGGTAGTTACTATCGCCATATCAGATTTAGCTGTATGTCTAATAAAAATAATTTGTTTAAGAGTTACGTAAAAACGTATGAACATACATAGTTCAATAATGAAAAATTTCTCAGATAATTTACATAAATAACACATAAATATAGTCGTACGAGTTAGAATATAAAATCGTAATTGATATTTATAAACGTAACTGTACCTTAAGCTTTTCAAAATGGCTGTCACTTTAGAGCATTCTAGGCAATGAAGTTTGGTTGAATATTGTAAGATGTGAATTTTAAATGTGTTTCGTTTCACATTCAATTATGCAGGGATGCTGTTTATATGTGAATAACACTTAAGTATGAAAATTAATGTAGTAACAAGATTTAAGTAATTTAAGATATTAAAAACCAGTTTCATAGTAATATCGGTTTAAAATCTGTCAAATTATTTAGGCTACTAGAGGTTGCATCGCCATCTTTAATTGCTTTTTTGCTGACGTCATATGATACATACTTAAAATTCCATGTCATTTACAACTAAAAGCCACAAAACATTAAATGAATGAATCTAATGACATCTTACTATTCGAAATCAGTCAGTTAGTTTAAAAGTTAGTTTGAATAAATTGTGAATAGTAAAAAATGATATTCTAACAGATAATAAAAAAATAGCCAAGCTCGAGTCGAGCGTAAGCAATTTTTCCGATTTTATTTTTTTTCCAAACCTTTTTTTAATGTAAATCTTTGAATATGTATATTGTTTTCTCTAAATTGAATCACGAAAACATAAAAATGAATACATGTCTAAAAAACAATTACAACATTACCATACCAAGATTACCTAGCTATCCTACATACTGAACAAGTTAGTTATCAATGCGCATGCGCATTCGATATAACCGTTTACAGTAATTGTTATTACATTACCCGCGGAGGTCTGATCGACTCAGATTACGGAAATTAACTTCTATTCAAAATGAAAAGCGAGATCCGTTCTTTAAGTATTTATATTTCAGGTTAATTGTAATTAATATATAAGGCCCCTCGCGATTTCACTCGCTTTTATGGTTACTGCTTCGTTTTTATGAGTTGTAGATGTAATATGCATGCTGATAAACAATAATGTGTCAACCCACAAGAAGTTGAATTCGGAGATATTGATGTACTCTGATACTGCATCACCTATTTAACATTATAAAAAAAAATTAAAGTCATTTAAACTAAATATGTACAGAAAAAAGATTCTTAATTTCTTGTTTAGAGTATTGAAGTGCGTGAAAATACTCAGACATTTAAAAAACTTTTTAATAGTAAAGAAAAAAATAAAGATAAATAAATAAATAACGCATCACACTCAACGGCCCCCATCAAGATCTCATGACCTTGTGTCGGGGTCCGGAAACACTCACAACACTAACACAAACACCCAGACCACGACAAACTTCTGTATGGCCAATACACACGTTTGCCGTGAGCGGGGATCGAACCCGCGACCGTTAGCGCTTTAGTCAGTTGCAGTGACCATTGCGCCAACGCGTCTGTCGATGAATATATACTTCATTAAACATATTCGTTAAGAATGCGTTTGACAACTTTAGACGTCATTTTCTCAAAATGAAGTCCATGTGGCTTGCGCAGTTTTGCTTGTCGCGTCCATATAGTCTATAACCTTCGTCAATAAAAGGGCTAACGAACGCGAAAGATTATTTTATTGTATTAGTAGTTTCAAAGAAACATACAAGCTTATAAACAAACAAATTTTACATCTTTATAATATTAGTGTAGATTAAATCAAAGAATAGAAACAGAGAAATTATTTTATTATATTTTTTATATTAAAAGTTTAACCGTCCGGTTTAAGCGTCGATGAAATTGTTTATGTTTAATAAGTTTATGGTTAAAATTAAAAACTGTTTACTATTGCTTTTTTAATTTATTATAACGGGATTTGTATATGTAACAACAAAAAAAAATTCACACAATTCTAGTGAAGTCTGCATGTGGTGTTGCTAGTAATAATTTTTTTTTTATATATAATTAAAATAAAACTTGTCTAAAAATTGTGGAATGTACTTTTCTAAGGGTAAACGTTCATTTTAGTGCCTATTTCTTGTCTATTTGGTCTTACGCGACCGTGTCGCCATCTATTATTCGACCACAATATCTAAAACTTTTTACAATGTATCTTTCAACACGAGGTTTTTGATGAATTATTTTAACAACAGATAACAGAAATATTATTTTCTTCATCACAATGACTATAACTTTTATTATCAGTGTATTACATTTTAATTCGGTTTAGTTCTTGTCTAAATTTTTATTAATAGTAGTATTATTTATCGTGTTCATTATTCGAGTTATTGCTTAATTAGACTAGAAAATTCTGATATCGTTAAGTAGGGAGAAAAACTACTCGACCTAATTTTACGCGGTCATTTACTAAGGGTGGCAGTGAGATGACAATCTAATTCAAAATATAATTTATTCAAATTGGCTTTTATAGAGGTTTTATATATTACAATAGTCTAAGGCGAGATTACACTTGTAAGTTTTACACGTGTGACTCATACTTATAAAATAACTCTGTTAGGTTCCTAAAGGTAAGTTATAAATTTCTTATTCTTGTTATTTTTTCTTCTAGTGTTTACACAGTGCCTGTCGCTAAAAATACCTGACATACTGACTCGATTTGAAAAAATATTTTTCCATTGGATAGCCAATTTACCCTATGAATCATAGGAGAAAAGCAGTAACCATAAACGCGAGTGAAGCCGCAAGGGACTTATCTATATATTATCTAATGACTTATCCATCAACACACTGCTAAAACCAAGAAATGGTTTGTGCTTAAGGTTATGTATGGTTACTGTGACGTAGGCATCTGCTAAGAAAGGATTTTCTAAAGGTTACCCCCTAAAGGCATGAAACGGGGATTCGAAATTTGTGTGGATAACTCAAACTAAACACGAGCGAAGCCTCGAGCAATAAGTACTTAAATTATATTTTAACCATTCATTTCAGTATTCTTTGTAAATATTTGTTTACAGAATTTTTATCATAAGCTTCTATTATTTAAATATTTTGAAACTGCCTAGTAAAGTAACAGTCTGTATATATCCGACTGCTGGGCAAAGGCCTCCTCTCCTATTAAGGAGAAGGTTTAGAAATTAATCCACCACGCTGCTCCACTGCGGGTTGGCGGGTATACATGTGTCAGGATTTCCCCCGGCACATGCAGGTTTCCTCACGATGTTTTCCTTCACCGCCGAGCTCGAGATTAATTTAAACACAAATTTAGCACTTGAAAAATCAGCGGTGCTAGCCGGGGTTTGAACCCGCGATTATTGGTAAAGATCGACGTGTTCTTACCATTAGGTCACCTCGGCTCATCAAAATCATTTTTGCCTTTGAATAAAAATATGACGATTAATACGAAGTGTTTTTAGTCTTACAATCAACGTTTTATAGTTTAATTTCATTAAAAAAACTAGTTTTTACAAAATCAATGAATACATTAAACTACTTATAAATGACAAAAAAAAAAATCCCTTTAAAATGTTTAGAGTATATGTTATAATGATATACATTACTAACACATATCAACAATAGGTCAAGCGTGAGTCGGATTCCAGCTGTACAGAACCCTCAGTATGTAAGTCTCACTCGTTTACGAGTTAATTATCATATTTATTACATTAAATCGTATCGCCGTTTAATACTACTATTTAGACTAAGTAAGCTATATCAAATTTACGGTTAATCGTAATGAGTTTTCCTGCGGATTATTATTGTGATTATGATTCTGATAGCTACATTGAAGCTGGTCATTTCAGTTATACAGGATGTTGATAGCTTTAAGCTTAACTCCGCGTTAGGATGTTATGTTTTGATAGTACGTTGCTTTCGTTAAATTTTTAAAGATATTTGAAAGATTTATTTTTTGTTTTCGATTACTTTTTTTATTTAATTTTTATCGATCACTCTGTATCGTAAGACTGTTTTATTATATAGAGGAACTTTGATGCAAAATATTATCTTTACGTAAGTTACATTTTACTCAAGTTAGTTTTACTATATATGTAAGTAAAAGCATCGTTATTAAGATGGTCACTGCGAAACAGTGTATTACTATTGCAGTTATGTTATTAATTGTTTAAGTATACACTAATAAATAAATATTTTTCTATTTACAAATAAACTTAATTAGGTTTGATTATGTTTATACATTTTCAGTGAAAGCTTATTTAAATGATGGTGCATGCGATATCAAAATTCGTTATATGGTTTAGATAAAATGAGCGGATGAACGGAAAGACGGAAAAAGTTATATTATGTCAATAAAAAAAATGATATTATTATTATTATTATTACTATTCTTTATTGCACAAAGATAACAGTGTACAAAGGGCGGACTTAACGCTACTACAGCATTTTCTGCCAGCCAACCCAGAAATGTACAAGAGAAATTTTTAGTAGGCGTGCACATTTAGTGATATATGTAAAATATATTATAAATAAATAACAACAGATACGTAAATTATTTTAAAATAAATAAAAAGATATAATACATATATTACATTAAACTATACATACATAAATATAATTAAACAAATATAAAATAAATTAAATATATACACAATAATAGATAAATAAATTAATATTATATTATATAAGATATTCTGTTAAGAATTTTATTTTAATATAATATTAAAAAGACGACAGATTATAATGTATCTTTAACAATATCAGTTTGAATGTAAACTTCATTTTATTTTATTTAGTAAATTAATTTTTTACTACTCTATATAAATCTACTCTTTTTTCTATATATACTTAAAGTATGCAAAATTTCTCGTTTATCTGTATGCACAATATTCTGAAGTATTTGTATAAAGTTTTTTTCCCTAGAAGGGAATTATTAATAACTTATTAATGAATATAATAAAGACTTGACAAATAAAACACATATTAATATTTTCACATACTTTTACGTAAAAAATCATGTTTTAGTAAAAGTTTATACACATTTGAGCCGAGATGGTGGTTAGACGCGTCGATGTCAACTGATAAACCTAATTTAAGCTCCGGCTAGCACCGCTGAGTTTCAAGTGCTAAATTTGTATTTAAATTCATTTCGAGTTCGGCGGTGAAGGAAAACATCGTGAGGAAACCTGCATGTGTCGGGACAAATTCTGACACATGTATATCTGCCTCGCAGTGGAGCAGCGTGATGAATTAAGCTCTAAACCTTCTCCTTAATAGGAGAGGAGGCCTTTGCCCAGCTGTTGGACATTTACAGGCTTTACTCATGCACATAATGGTGTCGATAATTGCTGACTTCAAAACATTTCAAACCTATTATATTACCCCTATACCCTATAAAAATACATTATATATTTATATGTTAGAAATATTTTCTTATTCAAATCATTTATGATATTACGGATTTTATGTTGTAGTTAAATCTAGAATTACACGCGGAATGTTGAAACTTAAACCGTAACATTTTTGACATTATCCTAGCGGGACCACACGTAAATGTTTCATAATACTATACTAATATAAAACTTGCGTAATGTATCTGTTTGTGTGTATTTGATTTTCTAGGATTATGGCTTGTCAAACTATGTCGTAATATAATGAACGTCTGGATTTTTTTTGTCTTTATGACGTCAAATACGCTTTCTAGAAAAGTTTGTCATACTATTTTCATAGTAAAAGTTTTAGTGATGTTATCTGAAGACATAAAGTGACCGCTAAATAGCAGGCAACGTCATCTTACTATTGCTTTGACCGTAATGGAGCGTACCGTAATATAATAATGTAAATATTATGAAATTCTTAAAAATCTCATTATCGCATCACATAAAAATAGTAATTGGAGTTACGAATACATTAACTGGATGCTGATAATCAATAATGTGTCAACCCACAATAAGTCAAATTCGGATATGATGATGTATTTTAATACAGCATCACCTATTTAACATTAATCAATAAAAAATAAAGTCATATAAACTAAATAAGTACGGAAAAAAAGATTCTTAATTAATTGTTTCGAATTTCAAGGTCTTTCATATTTTGTAATTTATACAATAATCTCGTATATTAAAAAAAATCTTTTTATTAGATAATATATTTAATATATCAATCAGCTTTTAATTAATTATAGCTTTTATCAAAAAAGAAAAGAAAAGATGGATATATACGTTTACATACAGATTTATTAAGAATAGGTTTGACATCTTTAGACGCCATTTTCTCAAAATGAAGTATTGCTTATCAGCGTCCAATTGGACTAAGTATTCTTGATGATTAGTTAAAATTAACAAGATCGTTAGCAACAGAATGTATCAGAGTAACTCCACTTGTGAGCAGAGACGGGAGACCCAACACATTTACATATTAATATACATGAAGCCGAAAATATTAAGGCGTTTTACAGATGGACGTTTTGTGTATTCTATAAAAATAAAAATTGATTTACTTTTAAAAGTTTGAAAGGGGTTTATTAATTTTACATTTCACTGTAAATTGTCTATGTTATTAGTCGAAATATTAATTTTATTTAAGAAATTAAATTTATAATTAGAATTTATAAAATATTATAAAGTATGTGTCCAAACTAATAACCAAAATTTTTGCTTTGCACGACAAAACCGTCGGGAACGTTATTTTATAAATAAATAAATGCATCACACTCAACAGCCTTACAATTAGGGTCATATGATCCTGTGTCGGGGTCTGGGAAACCCACACAACACACACAAACACCCAGACCACGGCAAACATCCGAATGACCAATACAGACGGTTCCCGCGCGGAGATCGATCTCACAACCGCTAGCAGTTCAGTCAGTTGCAATGACCATTGCGCCAACCCGTCTGTCGTTATTGTATCGTATATTAATAATAAATCCTTAATAGTTATTGTATTACCAGAACCACAACAGTAACACGACGGATAAAATATATTTAACAATTATTCTCAAACTGATTGCTTTTATTACGATAATTCTAAGCAAGAATTGAAACTAAAACCTGACCTTTCTACTGCAGTTATATGCTATTTGGGCTTGCAATAAAATAGACATTTAACAATAATTTACAACCGCAAAAGGATAAGTGATCCTCTTATTTATTATACGTACACATAATCTAAATATATATAATTCAAAGGTGACTGACTGACATAGTGATCTATCAACGCACAGCTCAAACCACTGGACGGATTGGGCTAAGATTTGGCATGCAGGTACATGTTATGACATAAGCATTCGCTAAGAAGGGATTTTGAGCAATTATCCCCCGAAGGGTATAAACTAGGGGATGAAAGTTTGTATGAAACTTTGTCAATTTTAAACCGATCGGGCCCACACTTTGCATGCAAAGCTACTAAGACGTAGGCGTCACATTCAAGGAAGTCAGGAAGTCGCGAGCACCAGCTAGTAAGTCTGTTTATGGTGTGTGTCTGTGTATTTTAATAGATCTATCATATTTAAAAGCGAGCAAATATTCGACGGAATTCTCGCTTCTTCGAGGGTGACACGTTCGATCAAAAAACCTCCGATAACACTATATAGTTAATTAAGTCATATATATAGCCGGATTTTGTGAGCATCTTAGCAGGGCAGGGCTACAGTCACGGGGCCTTCACAAGAGATGGAACTCCATAATAGAAAAAAAGTTAAACTTTATTGAAGTGAAAACAACATATGATTCTTAAAATATTTTAAATCTATTTATATCATTAAAATTTTTCCATTTTAGTAGGAAAATAATTAGCGGTAACCTTTGTTTCTGCAAGTCTGCCAGACCTCAAAATTAGGCACTACGCATACATACATCAATCGCTCGTGTTGCGCCTAGTATATATGTTAATGGCAAAATGATCAGCACAATCTTGTAAAACAAAAAAAAAACAAAACGCAAGCAAACACCCTTATTTCCCTATAACCACACAATATTAATCCTATAACTTCAAAGAATTGCCTAAATTTTACATACAATTTTATATATATGTATATATATAAAAAAAAAAACATTTTAACATAACGCATAGTCAGCAGACGCCCTTCCGTGTGAGTATACCATTGTAACATGCACATTTTTACCGTAACGATAATCGACGGGTCACGCCGGCTGCTACAAGCGTAATTGTCGAATATTAACAATTCGTTCCTTATAGAATCGAATCGATAATTTAACGGAGGTTCAACGGTTACGTGAAACTTTTAACGTTTATTATTTAGATTCTTATCTAAAAATCGAGACTAAGGCGAAATTTTAAGGCCGGTTTACATCACGAGCGAATACTCATTTTAAACTGACGAGGCGAGGAATATACTTTTGGATTTTGCTTTCAAACTTTAAATAATTTTTTTGTCATTGATTTTCACCTGAAAAAATTTACTTATCAGTGCCTTATTTTCTATACTCACAGCTTTCGTATCTATCGTAGTTATCAGGTTGCAGAGTTGTTTTATATCAATAACGAGAGTACAACTTACGAATGTAATTCTCGAATTATATTAAATGTTTAGTTTGAGATGTGCTCAATCAGTTGCTGTATATAAGAAACATTTAAAAGCCTATTTTTTATCGTTGTAGTCGATATATATATATAACTATATAGTATATATAAACGATGGATTTATATACCTATATATAAATATATATGTAATGTATGTAGTATGTATGTTTTTGTATGTTATTAAATATGTACACCTCCAAACCTCATTTTAGTGTTAAATGTCCTCTATCCAAAGGTTGTCTAGAAGAAATCGCTCTTTTACCGTTAAGACCTCTTTTAGTGTTCCAGGTTTTTTATTCAGTTGTGTTGGTTTTTGTGTTTTTGTAATTAGTATACAATAAAGTATATTTGTATATATACGTAGGGCAATTTTTCTTTATGTCTGCGTTCACAATTCCATTGAATATTCTAAGAACGCGCGTTCGTCTGATGTAAACGGGACTTGAACGTGCGCATAGTTACAGCTAACGTTCTCACTTGTTCGGACATGCTCAAACGTAATCGTTATCAGGTTAGAGGGATATTTTATATCAGTCACGGGAGTAAAACTTATAAGTGTAATTTTTCTTTCATAGTGTTAGATTTACTTTCGTTGTTAGGATTTTACTTTAACGTGTAGTAACATGTACCTATATATAGAAAATATATATACATGAATACTCATATTTATATCTCGACTAAAGTAAAAAAAATAATAATACTATATTATGTATATTTACTAAATTGAAGATATAGTTTAGGTATTGTTTATTAAAAGTAAAATAATTGACTAAAATTGAAAATTAAAAAAAAACGACACTGTTTTCATTGAGACAACGAGCACCAACTCGGTATCTCTGCTGTAAATTGGTGAGGAGTCGTGTATCCTGCTGTACCTTGTTACAGCATCAGACCAAGAGTTCCATAATTTTGCACAGTTACGTTTTCATGCATAGGTGTTTAAAATTTTAGGTCACACAGTGAAAAATTAATTGTGCATCTAAGATTCTTACCGTAGCTAAGAAAAAAAGAATTCATAATCTTGAAGTGGTATCCGATTTTGATGGAACATGTCTATGAACTATTGTTAGAAAATCCTCTTTCAAATGCAAATCAGTTCACCTGTTTAAGAGGTGTCACAGAGAGACACGCAGACACATATGGCTATCAAACTTATAACACCCTCGTTTGCGTCGTTAATTAAAAAAGCAAAGTGCCTTTTTACCCGACGGTAGCGTAGCCCAAAATGGTTATATGTCTAACTTCTATGTATGCATTTATGTATGTAGGTACGTATTTATATCCGCTCGTAACTACTCAACGGTTTATTAAAGCATAATCTTTATATTAACAGTTTTACTTTCATATCAACAGTCTAGCGGTTTTTACTAATAAAATTTTATGCACAATACATAACGGTCATTCTTCATATTATAAATTAAGTCTTTACGAAAATTTTAAAGGTGTGTGTATGGATTTATGTTTTATATTCTTTCACGATAAAAACTACTGAACGGATATAAATGGAAATTTACAGTCATATTGATGTAGAGGCTCTACAACAATTGTGCTGTATTGCTGTAATATTACTGTTATTGCTACAGCCTAATGACTACAGTTCGTATATGGGCTGGCTCGACTGGGGCTGGACCTCACTCACAGAAGATCGGCGTGAAGTGGCCCACGTGGCGTTTCGTACGGCGAGTGAGAGAACCGGAAGCCTTACCCCCTCCCCCCTATTCCTTTCCTTACTTTTTATTCCAATTTACCCCTTATTCCATGTTTAGTTTAAAACGCATGTCTGTGGGCGCCGGTAAACAAACATCAGACCTACTCCTTCGCCAGCCATTTAATATAAAAAAATATATATACATAGACTAATTTTAATATACATAGTAAATTATTAACTCGTCGCTTGAATTAAAATACACGTGTTTACAATAATTTTACAATTTTATGTTAATAACAGTATCTAATTGGTACTATTAGTATATAAGATCACGATAAGCTGAGTTACATCGAGATATCAAATTAATCTAGACTAGACTAATTAAATTAAACGTCTGGAATTTCCTTTTTACGATGGCCCTTAATTCTAAACATCCTGTTTCATTCACAGGTTCCTAAATTATTATTCAATTAAATATACATAAATTTTCGCAGACGTACAGACGTTCATGTCATTTTTAGCAGCTATTCGCGTTTACACTCGCGTTTATGGTTTCTGCTTGCTAGCGTGATGTAATATAGCCTATAATCTTCCTCATATATGTAGTTTCAGAGATTACTCCCTACATACAAAACTACACACAAATTTCTATAATATAAGTATACATTAGCTACAATTCTAAAATGCAGAATCATGAAACAAATCGATTAAAATATCCAAAAAGAGCCGAGATGGCCTTGTGGTTAGAACACGTCGATTTCAACGATGATCGTGGGTTCAAACCCCGGCTAGCACCGCTGATTTTTTAAGTGCTATATTAGTGTTTAAATTCACCTCGAGCTCAGCGGTGAAGGAAAACATTGTGAGGAAACCTGAATGTGCCGGGAGAAATTCTGACACATGTATATCCGCCAACCCGCAGTGGAGCAGCGTGGTGGATTAAGCTCTAAAACCTTCTCCTTAATAGGAGAGGAGGCCTTTGCCCAGCAGTGGGATATTTACAGGCTGTTACTTACTTTACTATCCAAAAAGAATAATGATTTAAATTGGAAACACATTTATTCTGGAGTAGGTTAAAAATATTTGCTTAATTCTTATTCACGTCCGTCGAAACTATAGCAACAGACGTACAAGAAAATATATAGCAGACCGTGCTCAACTTCGCGAAGTGCTTTGTATGCACAATAAAGTGTTCAAACAAAAGAACGATTTGGCATGGTTTAAAAAAGATTTATAAATAAAAATGATGATTCATTGAATTTGTATTGTTTACGATTATTATTTTTATTTGTTTTTATTGACTAACAAGATCCAAAGTCACTCGTTTTTGACTTTCAAGCAAAATATTTACTTGCACATATATGTAATATGATAGAGTCGATATGTATTTACTGACTACATCTCATAGTAATATGGGCTTGCTTAACTGGGACAGTGTCACACACTTACAGACAATCGACCTGAAGTAGCCAATGTACCTGCGATGTCATACGGTACCGATATCTCAGAAAATATATATATAATTTGAATTATCTTTCAATATAGTCAAGAATACTATAAATTACATTCATACAGTAAATTTCACAAAGATACAATAATAAATGCAGTTTTAAGTCCAATTTCAATCTTTAAAGTGCTCTACTGTAAAATTGCAGTTTTGGGGTTACAACAACTTACGTGGGAGGTATCGATATGTCTGACTTCTATGTATACATTTACGTATGTAGGTATGTATTTATATCTGCTCGTAACTACTCAACGGTTTATTAAAGCATAATCTTTGTATTAACAGTTTTTCTTTCATATCAACAGTATAGCGGTTTTTACTAATAAAATTTTATGCACAATACATAACGGTCATTCTTCATATTATAGATTAAGTCTTTACGAAAATTTTAAAGGTGTGTGTATGGATTTATGTTTTATGTTCTTTCACGATAAAAACTACTGAACGGATATAAATGAAAATTTACAGTCATATTGATGTAGAGGCTCTACAACAATTGTGCTGTATTGCTGTAATATTACTGTTATTACTGAATTTGTAATGTTTACGAGTTTTATTTTTATTTGTTTTTTATTGACTAACAAGATCCCAAGTCACTCGTTTTGACTTTCAAGCAAAATTAATACTTGCACATATATGTATTATGATAAAGTCTATATGTATCATACTGACTACATCTTATAGTTATATGGGCTTGCTTAACTGAGACAGTGTCACACACTTACAGACAATCGGCCTGAAGTAGCTAATGTACCTGCGATGTCATACGGTACGGATAAAGGATTATCACTGTGCATAAAATTAAACTTAATTTTATACACAAACATTTTAAAATCTAAAATATTGTGGGAAAGTTAATTATATCCAAATCACAAGTGAATATTTTATTTCTCTGTTACATATTCCCAATTCTCAGGACACTTAGAACATTAACGTAATTTTTATAAAAAAATAATTAAATGAAACAGCTGCGAATCCTTAAAAACCGTTACGAGGGAGTGATAAAATGATAAATATGGCGTACAGGTTGTTCACGCACCGGCGCGCGCGCATGACGCATGACGTCACTTCCGCGCCCGCTTCCGGCGGACACACAAGCTGCCATTGTGGTGTGGGGCGCGAATGATTAATTATTTTTTTAATTATTTTGACAATATTTGCATAAAATGGGTGTATATTGAAATTTTGATGAGTATTTAAAATTTTTACCCGATTTTCAAATTCTTAATTTTTTATGTATGTATGTTCTTCAAAATTTAACTTGACATATTATTGCTTATCAGCGTCCAAATATTTGCTGTATGTTCTTGTGTTTATATAAAATACAAGTGTTGTTATATATTCGAATTAGCATTTCAACGAGCATGATTGAAACTGTGTTTGGCATCGTGACACTATAGAGTATTGTTCTCTTAAAATTTGTTTTGTTGAAGGACAGTCACGTATACAAACAAGATATCGCGATTTCGTTGATACAATAAGTTTGTTTTGGTTTCTAGAAATCGTAAGTTAGATTCTAAGTTATTTCTAGCTTCATACCATTTATGTTCACCTTTTTAGACGTTATTTTTGGGTTATAAATGATAATAAAAAATGTATAATTAATTGACTAAAAAGTAAAATGAGCTTATATTAGCAACAGCATATTATGGATTTAGCCGTTACACAGATTATTCTGGAACAAGGCATAAAGTTTAAGACACTTCTAACCCAACATAAATAAATTTCGTTAATATAAAATAAAGTTTTGATACAATATATACATAGCCTATATCACCTGGGCCATTATTACGAATCTATTGACATCCCATTTATTAAAGTTCAGCAGTTTAGGCGCTACCGTGGAACATAGAAACATATATACATAGACATGTCAACATCATCACTTTTCCTTTTGGCTTCTCCGTAGTCGATTAAAAAATAGACATATTATTTTTAATGTGTCATTTTTTGGACAAATAACAAAAAATAGTAGAATAAAAATATCTATTTTTAATTAAATTTAATACATAATTAGTTTCTTAATAAACGTACCAAACCCTTATTACAAAAATCAAAATCCCCATAAATATTCTAACGCTAAAGACGTACCGAAATAAAACATAATACCGTGACATTTACAATAGCCGCAAAAATACCGACGAACGATTTATATCGAGTAAAATCGTAATTTACAATGCATTCAAATCGATTCAATACTATCTATTCTTTATCGATACATCGGTACATTACTCGTTTACATTACCGTACAATGTGCTTGCCCGCCAACATTAGTATTCAAATATTTCACCCGCTCTCTCCACGACCCGAAGCCTAAAGGTCTTTAATTGTTGGGAACCGTTGCGGCCCAAGGAATTACTCGGACAATACGTAAATTATGTTACGGAGATGTAGATTGTTGGAGATTTTATCACGATTTTATGATAAACTTACTACTGCCCACGGCTGTGCTCTTGTTCAACTTTATTATAATAATAATAACGATGAATCGAAACAGAGTATCTTTAAATTAAATCTTCGGGATATTAAACAACAAGACTTTGAGAAATGAGGGAATCGAATTCAAAAGCAAGAAACGTAATTTAGTTTACTCGAATGACCAAACTTTTTTTATTTTAAAACCAAACTACTGAACCGATTTTGATGAAATTTCTATAGAGTTAATCTGGAAGTATATATACCCTTTCAAACAAAAAAAAAGAATTAACCAAGTCGGTAAAGCCATTTTAGAGTAATTTACAAATTCATAAAAAAGGGGAAAGAGACAAATTGAGAACCTGTTCGTGTTTGAATGTCTGTTAAATTACGTTACAATTTTAAGACTTAATTGGACGCTGATAAGCAATAATGTGTCAACCCACAAAAAGTCAAATTCGGAGATATTGATGTAATCTGATAATTCGTTAGATGTTAAACATTATTAAAAACAATTCAAGTCATTTAAATAAAAATAGGGACGGAAAAAGTGCCTTAATTTAATGATTAGGCTATTGAAGTGTGTTACATTTTTTGAGATATTCAAGAATATCATGTATCTGAAAAATTAATTGTTAGTTGAACCTTTTTATTATACTAATCTGCAATTCATTCAACGTTCCTCTTATCAAAATAGTAAAGAAAAATGGATATACGTCTCTTAAACCAAATTATTAACTATACGTATGTTATCTTTAGACGCCATTTTCTCAAAATGGAGTCTGTGTGGCTTGACACAGTATTGCATATCAGAGTTATAAGTTTATTGGCACACGGTTACATCAAAGATTTACCTTGCAAACAAACAGACAATTACATCTTCATAGTACTAGCTGTCATTGTGGTGGTGGTGGAAATTACCTCAAGGCGTATAAAGTTATGAAGCGATGAATAAGTTCGTTTGTAGATAAGACAAAACGTATGAAA
Organism: Hypolimnas misippus; assembly: GCA_037950945.1. NCBI lineage: Eukaryota > Metazoa > Arthropoda > Insecta > Lepidoptera > Nymphalidae > Hypolimnas > Hypolimnas misippus. Next base: position 8,969,506 of record JBBEEQ010000014.1, read on the forward strand.
ATTGCCTTCACCGATCAAGTGACTTATTTAATGCTTAGGTGTTAAAATTCATGATCATGATGTGACGTCGCGCCGTGGCACGTTACGGCATCAAAGTCGTCGTTAAACTCACGGGTGTAGCTTTCATATAGGAGGGGTCTGCCCAAGAGAAGAGTCCAAGACTGGGGCTTAAGTCCAAAATGAACAAAGATATACTATTTTATATCCGGGCATTACGTAGGATTCTAAATGCTAATCTCAGTTATTTGAAATTATATAAACTATTGTCATTGCCATTCGTTCAATATACTAAGTATAACTCTGTCAAGTCACACGGACTTCATTTCGAGAAAATGGCGTCTAAAGATTTCAAATCTATTCTTAATAAATATGTTTATATATTTCATATATTCATCCTTTTCTTTTATTTTTTGATAAATGGGTATGATAAATTAAAATTAGATTGATATATTTAACATATTATCTAATAAAAAGTTTTTAAAATTAATGTATCAATTGAAAAATATAGAACGCACTTGAAATTCGAAACAATAAATTAAGAAACTTTTTTCCGTACTTATTTAGTTTCTATGACTTTTATTTTTTTTATAATGTTAAATAGGTGATACAGTATCAAAATACATCAATATCTCCGAATTTGACTTTTTGTGGGTTGACACATTATTGCTTATCAGCATCCAAATAAGTTGTATATTAATGGTTTAACTGTGGACAAATCTAAGTGGGGAGGGTTCTGAACCTACTAAATCGCTACCTTATAATATTCATCCATGGTTAAACCATCTAATACATCATTAATCCAGAGTGACTGGAGAGAATTTTTATGATAGTTGTGTTGAAAAAAAATTATGCCGAATATTCATTTTGTATGGAACGGCTAAATTTGAAACAGCGTAGATTCTAAGGTGGTACGTAAGTCGTCGCGACAGCTAATAATATACATAATAAAACTGATTTCTAAAGTAAAAATATTATATCTCAATAGATGATCTGAATTCAATTCCAATGAGCAATTTTAAACGCCCCAAATAAGTATCTTTACATGCATAAAATGTAATAAAACTAAACAGTCATTGTAACAAAATAAACCATTTTACATAGAACTATTGGCATTTCGTCCTAAAGGTCACAATTACATTCAGATCACCCGGGAACAAAGGCCAGGGTCTTGGTTTGTAGTTTACAATACAATACAATACAAATACTCTTTATTGCACACCAGTCAATTTGCAAAGTACATAGAAGGAAAAAAATAAAGAAAGATGTACAAAGGCGGTCTTATCGCTGAAATAGCGATTTCTTCCAGACAACCTTTGGGCATAGGACAAAATATAGTAAAAGCGGTTTGGAGGTGCACAACTAAAAAGAGAAAAAAAAAACATATTTATATATATATGTGTATATAGTATATAGTTTAGTTTGTTACTTAGATGTAATTTGGTTTTGGTAGTTTATAGACTCTGGGGGCTAATTATGATAAGCTATCGCTAACAAAACATGCATCTTTATGACGGGTAAAGAAGGTTTGGAAGAAATCACGATAGAGGGAGGAAAAGCCTTTCACCAATTTCCTGTGAGAGTGAGGTACTGCCCCGGTCAAGCCCGCTTGTATATGAAGTCAAGAGGCTACAGCTAGGCTTTACCTGAGCATTTGTTTTATTCATATTACTAACAATAAATTAACTTTCTTTCATAACAAGGTATTTAAATATTTTGCTAACAACGAATGCCTTTAGCCTACGGGGTTACAATAGACCCTGACGCTGCGCGTCGTAATTTTCTGCACAACTAAAATGTTATAACAATACAAAATTATATGTTATTCATTTTTATAAATTCACTCTTCATTTTAATTTGAAAAAATATTTTCAAGATCAGTTTCTCAATTTGGTTAAATGTACTGTTTATGTACAAGATGTCTTCGCTATTTCTATATTTAATCCTTTGATGCTAAAATATCCATGGGCAGCAGTAATCACTTAACATCAGGTAACCCCCTTGCGCCTCCATTATTTTGATTAAAAAAAACTAAATCTCTCCCATAAAAGCAAACATTTTGTCAATAATTTTGTTTTGCACAGTACAAGGCTAATTGGTGTCTTGCACTTCAGTTTCATAACCATCTTGCTCAAATAGTTTTACGACCATTACTGTGCTATGAAATACCTCATTAAAACATCAAAATCTTGATCATTTAAGTGTAATTGTGAGTTCTGAGAAAACAACAGTTCTGGTTAGAATCTTCAAGCGAAATAAGTATACAAAGCTAATAATTTTAAAGATGATAATTGCTTGAAACTGGTGTATCTCTTCCGGCTGGTGTACAGTCGAATACAATAGAGTTCTCCGAGTGGTCTCTGTGACTATTCAAATTAGTTTTCACTTGAGCGACTCGGTAGATTATGACAGGAACTGTGGCCATTAAAATAGCATAGAATCGATTTTACTGAATTGAAAGAATCTGTCTGGAATCTGGAAGGAAAAATTAAAGATGATGGTCAGTATATCTCAAAATTGGAAGACAGGATTGAAGATTTGCAAAGAGACAGTCGTAAATGTAACTTTGAAATTAAAAATGTTCCTAAGCAAGAAAATGAAACAAAAGAAGCTTTAACAGAAATGGTTTTATGTTTATCGAAGAACATAGGCTGTGAAATGAACAAATCTGACATTAAAGACGTCTATAGAGTACGTGGAAGAAAGGAAAAATCGCCAAATACCCCTATTATCGTGGAAACAACCTCTACTTCTTTGAAAACAGAATTACTTAAATCGTGTAAGGCATTTAACAAAAAACATAAAAGTAAATTAAATGCAAAACACCTTGGCATTCGAACATCCGAGGATATTCCCGTTTACATGTCGGAACAACTGACTCCGAAGGGAGCTCGCTTATATTTCCTGGCACGAGATCTTACTAAATCGAAGGCATATCGATTCTGTTGGACTGCGTACGGCAAGGTGTATGTGCGTAAGGACGAACGGTCACCAATCATTTTGATAAACAGTGAAATACAAGTGCAACAGTTAATGCAAATATGACTAAGTGGTGAATTATATACTCTTTATCAATATTTCTTAATTATAAAATACTGTCATATTGTAATTTTCAGGATATTAACTTTAAAATTGTCTCTTTATATTTTTTATTTAAAATATGTTAACTGTTTGTATAGAAAGAAACTCACATTCAAAAAAGTACACAAAACAAACTTTACTACTTACTATACTAAAATTATATTATTACACTTACAAATAATATTTACACACTTACACATTAACAAACAACAAATCTACAATGTCTCTCATATACCAGTTTGTATACGTAAATTTGGCGAAGTACTTGTTAAGATAAATATTGTCTCTCTAGTGTCTTCATTACTACTTTTTAATATGTTTAATATTAATATAAACTATGCATATTGCTATTCCTCAATATACGTCATGTTAGTTAGAATTCGTGTTTGTACGCAGTTAATTTTTATTTTTTTGTTATGGATAATTGCTTAAAAAATTTAAATGACATAGATAGCTCACAAATTGCACAGGCTATGCAATGTGATATTGAAGAATTAACAGAACATTTCCAAATGAGTGAGGATGACCTGACAGTAATATCTCAAAACATAAGAAGTATCTACAGCAACATTTATGACTTACAAGCCACACTCGCCCCCCTAAAATTTAACCCCGATATAATGATTTTGACCGAATGTCGTTTATGTCCTAACAAAAGTATTCCTCAAATAGCTCAATACAATTCTTCTTTCACCTTAAATAACTTAAACCAGAATGATGGGGTGGTAGTCTATATAAGAAAATCCATTACAGCTAATATATGTGAAATAAAACTTAGCGACGCATCGTGCTTACAAATTGAATATAATAATAATATAATCATTGGCATATACCGTTCACCTTCAAACGCAAACGCTGAATATTTTATTAATTCTTTAAGTGACCACTTAAATACATTAAAAACACATAAAACCATCATTTTAACTGGTGACATAAACATAAACCTAATACCAAAACTAACAGAGAACTCTAATGAACGTACAAATAGATTAAGCTATCTAAGCATGCTGTCTATGTATGGACTATTACCTGGGCACATATTGCCGACTAGAGATAGTAGCTGCTTAGATCACTTTATTTTAAAAATTAATAAAAAAATAACTACCGCATACATAGCTGTTCTAAATACTAGCGTCACAGACCACTTTATGATCTTTCTTCAATTAAAAAAACTTAAATGTAAAAACTTTACCCCACATACTAAAACATCAATAGACTTTAAGAAAGCCCTAAACAGCCTCAGAAGAAAAAACCTGGCTAGTTTACTTCTTTGTAATAACACAAATAACATTATTAACAAGTTGATTGAAAAAATTAAAGAATCAATACAAGAACATACTACGGTAGTAAAAATTCCTAGAGATAAACGTCCCATCAAACCATGGATTACTCCGGGTATTTTGAGATGCATTAAAAATAGAAATAAAATGCAACAAAGATTGAAGTCTGATCCACATAATGACATATTAAAAACCACATATAAAAAATATCGCAACTTCTGCAATAACCTCATCAAAAAATTAAAAAGAGAATATGATAGAAATCAATTAATAAAGTCCTCTAAAAATTCTAAATTGCTATGGAAAAATATTAAAGAAATAACTAACCTGTCAAATTCGAAGGCTGATAACACTAATTTATTAAATATAAAACATTCCCCTGACGAATCGGTTAATTATATTAATAATTATTTCTCAAATATTGGAAAAAATCTGGCAGAAGAAATAAATTTGAACAATGATAAGCAGCAATATAGCTGCATATTTAAGACACCTCGCTCCCAAACGTCATCATTTGCCTTAATGGAAACCTTTGAAGAAGAAGTAAGCGATGCACTTATGAGCCTCAAGTCTGACAGTGCTCCCGGCTGGGATAATATCACAACAAAATTTTTAAAGTCGGCCAAGGAAGAGGTTGTACCTATAATCTGTCACTTGATAAACCTGTGTTTCTCCAAAGGCATTTTTCCATCTCCACTAAAACGGGCGATTATTACTCCAGTGCACAAGGGTGGGGACAGACATGATGTGAACAACTATAGGCCAATATCAGTACTGCCAGCAATGTCAAAAATTTTTGAAAAATTGATGAATAAAAGGTTGAAAAATTATTTTGACAAATTTGGTATTATATCTAACTCACAATTTGGATTTAGGCATGGTAAATCTACGGAAGATGCTGTAGCTGCCCTTTGTTCATTACTTGTCAATCAATTAGACAAAAAACAAAAATGTCTGTGTGTATTTTTAGACTTAAAAAAGGCGTTTGACACCGTCTCTGTCCCCATCCTTCTTCAAAAATTGGAGATTAATGGCATTAGAGGCACTCCATTAAAACTCTTCACGGATTACCTAACAGATCGTAAACAAACGATAAGGATAGGACAGTACATTAGTAAAGAAACATCCATAACGTACGGCGTACCACAAGGCAGCGTACTAGGACCGACCCTTTTCTTGTTGTACATTAACGATTTATGTGACTTAGAACTACAGAACGGGCGGGTTTTCTGTTATGCTGACGACACAGCCGTGGTATTTACTGGAGATTCTTGGGATGAAGTTAAAAATAGCTGTGAACAGGATCTTGCTAAAATAGCCTATTGGCTAAGAAGTAACTTACTTACATTGAATGCTCACAAAACAAATTATATCTGCTTCTCTATAAAAAACAGCACACAGCCAAAAGCTGATTTTTCTATTAAAATACACTCATGTAGGTTTACAGACACTATGAATTGTTCTTGCCCAAAAATCAATAAGGTCCCTTACATTAAATATCTTGGAATTGCAATTGACCAAAAATTATCCTGGCATTACCAGATTGAACAGGTAGCTGGAAGAGTAAGAAAATTGACTTACATTTTCAAAATCTTGAGACACGTTGCATCGGCTGACATGTTGTCTAAAATATACCTAGCCTTGGCTCAATCAATTATAACATACTGCATAACAATATGGGGAGGAGCATTGAAATCCAAATTTATAGAGATTGAAAGAACGCAACGATATTTATTAAAAGTAATGAACTTTAAGCCATTTAGATTTCCCACAACCCAATTATACAAAATATGTAATGTTTTAACCGTACGACAACTATATATCCTGAACTCAATTTTATCATTACATAAAACAATAAAATTTGTTCCATGTACCTCTAATAAAAGAAGAAATGCATTTACTATTCCAACAGTACCCACAAGAACAGCTTTCGCATATAATCAAAATACAAAACGATCAGTCCATTTGTATAATAAAATAAATAAAAAACTAAATTTCTACCCCTTGAAGCATTACGACTGTAAAAAACTTTTAACTGAATGGTTGAGAGAACTTACATACGATGAGACCGAAGCACTGCTTTTGTAGACACACACACACACACACACACACACACACACACACACACACACACACACACACACACACACACTCCCACACACTCACACATACACTCACACACATGCATGTACACACATACAATTTCTTGTTAGTTTTCTTTTTTCTTTATTTCTATTTTTAGTTAAGTATCTTATTGTTTAGTAAGAGCATAATGTATTATTTGATATGGAAGAGCGAGACCTCCTGACACAGGTATTTTGATACTTACTAGGAGATCTCAAAACCGCTTGTAACTAGCTCATTAAGAAACGAAATAAAGATTATTATTATTATTATTATTATATTATTATTATCTGTGGCAAACCTTTATTACGTTCACTCGTACTTACTTTTTCGTTGTTGTTCTATTAATTCGTTACAGACTACAGATTGCATTGTTAATAATATTTTTGTTTCTTTGAAAGCTTTGGTAAAATTTGTAAAGCTGTGACGTATACAAATAAAACTGGGCTAAGATCTACTCTTTCATTAAGTCGATCACAAAGGATTTTGGTTATTTACAACTCATATCACGTTTCGTTCCTAACAAATTGAGGTTGATCCTAGCTGTACCTGACTACAGTTTGTATAAGAGCTGACTCAACCGAGGCAGTACCTCACTATCACAGAAGATCAGCGTGAAGTAGTTAATATAGCTTTCCTACGGTGATTAAGAGAACTGGAAGCCTAACTCCTTCGAACATTACTTTCCTTTTATCTAGCAACGTACATATTTGTAGTTTCTTTGGTGTTTTGTCAATAGGTCTTTTATATCAAGAGTTCTGTCTGCATTTTGTTTGCCATCTATTTTTATCTATACTAATATTATAAAGGCGAAGACATTTTTGTTTGAACGCAGTAATCTTAGGAACTACTGGTTCGAGTTGAAAATTTACTTTTGTGTTAGATGTTTTATTTATTGCTATAAACTATATTATATCACGCTACGACTCATAAGAGCGAAGCAGTAACCATAAACGCGAGTGAAACTGAAAGGGACAGCTAGTATAAAAAAAAACCTTTAAGAGATGAACTATAAATTTTATCGTCGTCTTACTTTAAAGCAAATGAGTAACATGGTCCTTGTACCCTGGCAATAGTAGGTATAAGCAATTTTTATAAAGTTCGGCGAACCGTGTGACCTAATTGTTAAGTTCCTTTCGCCTGTAATTATACTCCTTCACCCTACATACCATCAATTCTCAGAAAACACCCTGTTTTATAAACAAGACACTTCAAGTTCTCCCAGAAGCGAATGGGATGCACATTCGGCAACGTTGTATGGGTGACAACCAGCAATTTTCGTGGAATTCACAAAAAGACAAGGAAATACCAGATGGTAAGCCACAAATCTCATGGCCTCTGAAGCCATAATGTTCGCAATCAAACCATTCATGCACCATAACAGTGGGAACCATCTTCCAAAAGTTTTAAGGATATTGCAACTCTTATTACAAGGCAATAGCGACTATATTGCTATGATCTTTTTCCATATAGATTAGACAAATGTATTGATGAACCTTATTGTAAAGCAATAGAGTTGAAAATGTAATAAAATTTATGTAAATATATCTTTAGAATGCAATCAGTTTGTTCATAAAGCATATCGAAGGGTTTTCTTGGATTTAAATTTTATGTACATTGAACTGCTTTTTATTGAGTATTTTTTTTATTCAAGTAAGAAATCCATGGTGTATTATACAATTATATATTATTTTTTATGGCGCTTTAAATTAATTATAGATAAGTATATGAGTAGTAGGTTGATGAACACTTTTAGGTAATGCATCACGAATAATTCAAAAAAAAAGTAGGTCAAAATTTTAATTTACTTACCATATAGTATTTTTATGTCTTCTGGTAAAATTAATAATAATTTTACCAGATGACATAAAAATACTATAAATACTTTAGGGCATAAAGGTTCCCAACTTTGTTATTTCGTAAATATTGATTAAAAAGACTTAATTTTATGTTGAAAAAAAAAACTGTTTGTTTTCATTGCGTGGGAACCGAATGCTTAATTCAAATTTTTTAGGTTCAAATTCCGTAATGGGCGTGACAAATCTTACAGATTCAGTAACTCTTTAAGCGTGAAATTTCTATTTGTTTAGTTACTTTAATATATTGTAGCGAATTTTGTATGTGCGAAGTAAACTCCGAAATCACTGAACTTATAGACTATGTTTTATGTATGTATGTGTATTATTATTATTTATATTATATATTCGTCTATAACGCGAGCGAAACCGCGAGTTAAAGCTAGTATTATTATACAGTAAAATTAAAAACACGTTTATTCAATAATGAGATAAACTGGTAAGAATTTTGATAGTTTAGTGAGTAATACAAAACAATTTTTTTTATTTATTGTTTTACAAGGTGTCGAGTGGGCGTGTATTAAACGTTTTAACGGCGTTAGAAAAATCAATATTAAAAGGAAAAATACTGAACTATTTTTTTTGTTTGTTTATAAAAATGTTTTTATTTAAACATTGGATCTTGTAGGTTCATATATTTAGGCACAAGTTATGAAAATTCAATTTATTTACTTTAAGTATCAATTCTGCTAACACTAGTATAATGTCCAACGCATATCCAGTTGACATCCTCAATAGGCCATATCTTTAATTTATATACATTATACATATAATTACATGTATTCTTAACGTATTTTTATGTAAAGTCCAAGCATGTACTCTCACTACTATAATAATACTCTTTATTGCACTAAGAAATTTTACATAGTAATTTTACACATGAAATTATTGTTCACAATGGCTGGCTTATTTCTAAAAGAAATTTCTTCCAGCCAACCCACAGCTGTAAGAGATAGTGATACTTACAGATACTACTATAAATGGAAAGGTTTTTTAGATGTTTGGATAGATGTTCGTCTATCTTTATACTAACACTACAGAACAAATTTGGAGGAAACTTTACACTAATATTTGTATAATTTAGACGTCACCATAACGGCTACTCTTTTTATGCGAATGTTAGTATGACATACATATATGGCAAATAGAGATTTATTTATATAAAAATAGCTAACGAACGAGCAGATGGGACACCTGGTGACCTGATGATAAGTGACAGTAATATTTGTATAACTCATACGTCACCATAACTTTTTTTAACGAATATTAGTATTAATTTTTAATATAAAAATAGCTCGTAAACGAGCAGACGGGATACTTGAGAAGCTACAGATGCATTGTCAATTGAACACGGAATATGGGAGTCAGGGAGTAGGAAGTAAGGAAAGGAATGAGGAACGGCCTTCCAACTCTCTCACTCTCTCACATGCAATACTAGCTACTGCACGCTGATCTTCTGTGCTAGTGAGCTACCGCGCTGGTCCAGATAGCCCGTATACGAGGTGTAGGTACTTAGTGGGCTATAGCAAGGCTCAGAGTAGAATTATGTCTTCATTCTTTATCATGAGAAAAAAAAACTATAGACTAAATGGATGCTGATAAGCAATAATGTGTCAACCCACAAAAAGTGCGGAGATATTGATGTATTCTGATAATGAATCACGTGTTAAATAACATTCAAAAAAATTTTTGGAAGAAAGTATCTTAAGTAATTAAATGTTTGGAATATTGAAGTTCAATGTTTTGCAATATACAATAATTTCATATATTTAAGAAACTAATAATTAGATAAAAACTTTTTATTAAAACATTGCTTTTAACTGATTATACCTTTTATCAAAATAGAAACCAGTAGATTACGTCTACAAGCAAATTTGTTAAGAATCGGTTTGACATGTTTAGACGCAATTTTCTCAAAATGAAGTCCCTGTGGCTTGACATAGTGTTATTAGTTGCTTATCAGTGTCAAAACAACTGACTGTTAAACAGATAGGAAGACAAGAGTGACAATTTTGACGGCGAGGCATAATATACCTAAGTATTAAATGAAACGTCTAAATTTGAAATATGGCATACAAAAAAATGTAGTCTATTCTACTTAAATAAGGCTCTAGGCGAGTGCTATTAATTTAATATGACTTGAAATATTACGTTTTGACAAGGAATTAATGATTCTTAATCTCGTTAATACAGATTATAAAAGCATTCATTCTAAAATATATTAAAGACAAAAAACTAACAGAAATTATAAAAACGTTTTTACGACGTTACGTTTTTAAACGTATTAACGTTTCTGATTTATTTATAATTAAATAAATACACGAGTAAAATAAATAAATACAAAAATAATGATACAGATAATTTTAATTATACAAAATAAATGTCCCAAATCTAGTGCTTTTACTGTATCCATATAAACAGAGATCAATTGTTGAATGTACATATGTAAGAGAATTACATCAGAAACGCTATTAATTTAATTATTTATAAGGCTTAAAAAAGCGACTTTAAAACAACACACAATTTTGTTTACTTACTAATTCTAGTTATTTTTATTAAAAAATGAAATTACTAAACTGATTTTTTTAACCTATAGTACCTAAAAGTATATCCTTTAAAAACAAGATTCTGAAAATTGGTTAACAAATGATGGAGCTCTGTGGTAATAAACATTAAAAAAATATACACTACATATTGAGACCCTCCTTTTTTGAAGTCATTTGAAAAATCTCATAAAAGAAAACACCGATGTTCCCAAAAAAGTGCAGCTACAAAATATCGTCACCCAAATACCCAAAAAAAAATTAATATCATATATTTCGGTTCTCTTAATAAATCGGAACGCCAAGATATCATAACGCGGTACTTAGTACTCGATTCACGGATCGTTAGCACCAAGGGGTGAACGACCTCACGAATCACGCTATGAACTATGGTCCTAGTCACTTGACTTCTGTGGCACTAACTTTACAATATACTAGTCATCGTTCGCGATGCCGTCTGGGAATTTATCACAAAAAATAACATTCTAATAAAAAAAAACCGACTTGAACAGCAAAAAGCGAAATGACGCTTACTCGCTTGACGTACTTATTTCAGTTATTGATTTTTAAACCAAATTACTGAACCGATTTTGATAAAAAATCTATCTTACTTTATTTATGACTTATCTGAAAGTTTTCTTTCGAAGCAAAAAATAATTTTGCCAATCTGTCTATATATGACGGAGTTACGTCCGGACATACATAAAAAAACATGTTAACTTCCTTCTTTTTTGAAGTCGGTTAAAAAGTGTTGTACTCTAATACAATACAATTGTTAGGATCAATTGTTAAAAGGATTGGAATTTCTTATTTTAAACGTAGAAGCTATATTATGCTAGACATAATAAATTGACTTGACTTTTTTTGCATCTGCATACAGATTATTTTTCTACTAAATAATTTTAGTCATTAGATTTTTTATTATAAGATATATATTGTAGTAAGATATCTCTATTAGTACTGCATCCAAATTTATGTTTAATACGTTATTTTGAGTATTATTTTTCGGTGAAATGTAATTATTTTTAAATTATAATTTTTATTAAAAGTTATATTACAGTTTAAAAGTATTACATAACTAATCACTAACGATGCGAAGTATTCGCAAAATTTTAGTTTATAATAATTATTTATAGATGGATGCTGATAAGCAATACTGTGTCAAGCCACACGGGATTCATTTTGAGAAAACGGCGTCTAAAGTTGTCGAACCTATTCTTAACACATCTGTTTGGAGAAGCATATATCCATATTTTCTTTTCTATTTTGATAAAAAGTATAATTAATTAACCGCACATAGGCTAGTAAAGATTTTTATCTAATAATAAGTTTTTCAAATATATGAAATTATTGCATAATCCAAAATATGAAACTCACTACAATATTCTAAACATTTGATTAAGAAACTTTATTCCGTACTTATTTAGTTCAAACGATTTGAAAATTTTTTGTATAATGTTAAGTACGAAATACATTATCAGAATACATCAATATCTCCAAATTTGACTTTTTGTGGGTTGACACATTATTGCTTATCAGCATCCAGATGTGCTTCGAAATTAAACTAGTGACATTTTACATGATAAGCAATAATGTGTCAACACACAAGAAGACAAATTCGGAGATATTTATCTATTCTGATAATGCATCAAGTATTTAACATTATTAAAAAAATAAGTCTTTTAAACAAAATAAGTAACGAAAATGTTTTCTTAATTTAATGTTTCGAATTTTAAGTGTGTCCCATATTTTGCAATTTATACAATAGTCCTACATATTTGAAAAACTTGTTATTAGATAAATGTTCTTATAATACCAATCTGTTTTTAATTCATAATACTTTTTATAAAAATAGAAAAGTCAAGATAGATATATAATTCTTTAAACAAATTTATTAAGAATAGGTTTGACATCTTTAGACGGCATTTTCTCTTTCTTCTTCTTTATTTTGTTTTGTGGCTTTTAGTTGTGCCAAAAGGCATTTTCTCAAAATGAAGTCTGTGTTGCTTGACATAGTATTGTTTATCAACATCTATCAAAAGTTACCGCTTTGGTCTTATGAGTTCTAATATAGCTCAATGAATAAAGCTAACGTATAAATAATTTTCCAAATCGTTTAGATACTCCCTAAAATAGGTTCATAGAAATAATTAAAGTTTAAGACTATACTTTATTAGCGGCCCTTCGAGGTTTCATTCGCGTTTACTTTCTTGGACTTTTATACAAGCAGACCCTCGTTTTACCCCCTTAGGGGTCGAATTTTGCAAATTGCCGTCTTAGTGAGCACCTAGGTCTATAGGTGCAAAATTTGAAACTCCTAGCACTTTTGGTTTCTGAGATTTCGCGATGAATGAGTGAGTGTCCTTTCGCTTTTATATGTATGGAAGATTGAACGGAACAACCGATTTTTCTTGTATTATATATTTTCATGCAACAAAATCTCTACATTAGTCATGGTTTTTATTTAGCTGACAATTTTGACACGTATTCGTAGTAACATTACACCACATTAATAGTCCATACATGTAACTATGGTCTGAATAGCATACACATTACTAAAATCCATAATTTCCTTCAAAACATGCCTAGCAATATTTATGTCTTACATAAATATTCCAAGGCATTCCTTCCTTAATGACAAGCCCTAAAAACTAATTTTGTTTTTTGAAAATGTTTGGTCAAATCATTATCTATGCTAGCAATAATAAAGAAAAAATAATATAAATAAAGAAAGAGAGAAGCTAATTTTAAGCCCATTTACACAGTTATGACACCATTCAAACAATCATAATCAAAATATATTTTATTCAAGTTCACGCACTTTTGAATCGTCAACACAGAATTAAAAAAAATAAATTAATTAAATTTACCAGCGGTTCAGAATGTAGATTCTACCGAGAATATCCGGCAAGATACTCGCTAGTTACTCTTTTTAAAAGTTTTACAATAAGTACGTACATTTAAGAGTTACAAATATATTAAATACCGTGTGAGAATCCAACTTATACTAAATCCAAGCATCTTTATCATCTATATAATATTGAACAGAATAATATGTTTTAACTATTAAGGACTTTTTAATATATCCTTTGAAATGTGCATTAATTTAGATGGTCATACAATGTATTTTATTTAGGTATATTCTTTTTTTAAACAAAAGCTACATTACGCGAGCGACGTTCGCTCTTTCTATCTTATATTATTAACAGCGAGACAGTTTGGCTCAGTGGTCCGGACTGAAGCACTAACGGTCGCGGGTTCAAACCCCACTGACGGCAAACTGTTTTCGCCATAAGGATAGAGGAGAAATATCGTAGTCTAGGTGTTTGTGTTGTGTGTTTCCGGACCCCCGACACAGGAACATGAGATGTGAATGGTGACCGTTAAGTATATACTGTCATACTACAAAAGACGCATTAAAACCATGTTTAACACGTGTCTAGCTAAACAGTGTTTAAAAATTAAACGTTGCTTAAAATATTATCGACATTGCTTAACAGCGAATAAACTCATAAAGAAACTTATTGAGAAAATGTTATACGTTACATTTGACAGCTGAAATAGGTTATAGACATCTATTAAACTCACTTAAACGTATGTTAATCTATATCTAAAGCATGTTTAACTCAAAACTGTGCTTAGACGCGGATCTGTAGTACGGATTTTTTTGAAACACGCGTTTAACGTCTGTTTAAATCTTTTGTAGTAAGGCAGATAGTGTTTATTCATTTATATTAGTATTGATTTAGTTATCAATATTTACGACGATAACTACACAATATTAATCAACACTGTAACACATGTATTTAGTCGAAGACTTATAAGAAGTCATTTATATCATTGATCGTGACTTATAAATGTAATTAGTTGCCTTTTAATAAAGGAAAAAGCAATAAAAAAACACGTTGTTTAATCATAATAGCTCTTCTGTACCAGTAACATACTGCAAGGCCGTTTAAAAATAATTTTAATTACCATAATTACTGTTGGTTTCAAGTTGGTAGGTTAATGAATGGCAGATCAAATAGTTCAGACAATTAAATAAAAGTTAATTATATACATCATCAGCTTACCATGATATTCATAACCATTTTATTATTAAAAATAATTAAACGCAATTGAGTGTGATGCGTTTATTAAAAAAAAAATGTGCGTCATTAAATTTGCAAACGACTAAAAAAAAATAAGAGGATCCTAATTTATTTATTTATTTATTTAAGTTTATCAACAGTTGTTACATTAATATCTTACATTACTATAACATTAAACTAAATATCTAGCGCGAATGTACAACTTATTAAAGATAAACACACATGCTTATTTTAAGAACTTATAGACTAACAATAATTGATTATGTATATTCTAAAATATAATTAAGTTATACGAGCTAGAACAAAAACGAGAAAAAAATGCAAGGAAAACAATTAAATAAAACAAAGATTAAGAGTCAAAGGTTATTTATAGCGTATATTCACTAAAAAGAGCAAAATACACAATTCTATTGAACCGATGTTGATAAAAATGTATTAATTAGAGAGAGAAGAAAACTTCGAATTAAAATAACTTTCATATTGGTTAACAAATGACAAAGGTCCAAGGTAACGAACAAAACACTACGGATTGAGAATCCCCACTTTTTAAGTCGGTTAAAAACGGGCTATATTCATTTACCATTCTTTTTAAAAACGTGAAGATGATTAATAATTACCTAGTTTACTATTAAAGAAAAGACATTTCGTTGTCATTATTATGTTTTGAGGTTATTAATAAATTATTCTTCAATTCAATCCTATGTTTGATGGCTTTTAGATTAATAATTCTTTAATGTTTGTTTTTCAGGTAAGAGTGTTGATCGTTAAAGACAAATACAGTAATATCGGGGTGAGTAAACGAAATTAAAATGTTTTTTTTTGATAACATCAGATAAGTGCTGCTTGAAAATAACTTATGTATTATTATTTTTTAATTATCGTTAATGTACATCTGTTTTTAAAAGGTAGTTAAATCTCTTGTTAGATATTGGAATATTTATAAATTTGATATCTATAATAACGTCATTAAAGCCTTTTTTCCATAAAAACCTTCGCATTCTGAAGAAAAATATAAAAAACTACCTTTCACCCACGACTTCGTCCGCGTGGAATAGTACATGTAAGTCCAAGATATACGCCATCTTCATTTCGAACAATCAAATCGGTTCAGTAGTTTTTGTGTGAAAAAGCAAGAAGTACTGTTTAAATTATTCCTGTGGGAAGTTTAATTTTTTTCGGGATAAAATGTAGCCTATGTGTTATTGTTATATTCCAAGATATAAGCCATCTTCATTTCAAATTTTAGCCAAATCGGTTCAGTAGTTTTTGCGTGAAAGAGTAACAAACATCTATCCATCCATCCATCCATCCATCCACACAAACTTTCACATTTATAATATTAGTAGGATGAAACGTGTAAAAAAAACAACCCAAACTTAGTTGACGAGGTACCTTCCCACTACTTATTTTGCGAACTTTTTTATTTATTCACTTTAATATACAGATCAATTAAAGTATTATTAAATGTTTGAACATGTGTATTTTTTGTTGAAGATCCTTAAAAAGAAATAAAATAAACACAACCTATCACGTCTGAGTCAGTAAAAAACTCTAACAAATACAATTATTATAATTGATTAAAAAGGGAGTATGCATTGTCTTTGGTGAGTTGGTTTATAAGTTTAACTCTCGTAAGATATAGAAAACAACTCTATCTAGTAACAGATTCGTCATAAGTAGTTACGAAAACTTTGGCTGTCAAAAATAAGGCATTAACAGTAAATTATTTCAATTCAATTCTTTGGTTAATGGCTTTTAGTTGTGCTAAGTAAATTATTTTAGGTGTAAATCAATGATTCTCTATGACATTCTCCCTCCTAAAGTCCTTTGTTCTATAAATGTTGATTGTTTATTGCTGCTTGTGTTTAATCCACTGTGTTCTATGTAAATATAATTAATGTAATAAAATTAATTTATAAATAAAATATGTGATTGTAGCATTATTATAAGTTGTATTTTTATACTATATACGTATTATATTTATAACTTGTGTGTTATTTTAGGACTAACACTAAAATTCACTCAATTATAGGGTGTTTTCAAAAATTCGTTAAAGTTGGATTCTCGATCCCACTGATAAATCTGCATCGTGTTTTCTCCATTCCACGTGACATTGGCGAAATAACATGTGTCAAATTGACACAACTAAAATCAATAAACCGATGAATTTAATTTAATTGAAGCAATGATCGCTCTCAGAATTTTATAAGGATTTACATAAGTTGTTTCTCATTGCTTTACGCCTAAAAAAATTTACTGTCAATGTCTTATTTTTGACCTTCACAGCTTTCGTGACTACTTACGACGGATCTGTTACTGGGTTACAGAGTTGTCTTATATCACTTACGAGAGTTTTACTAATGTAATTCTCGTCTGATAGTAAGAATAGTAACAGGACCATTTACGACAGTATGCTACTGGTTTTTATTTAAAACCTGAATCAAAATAGATATTTTAAACACTACCAACACAGAATCAGATGGTATCCTTGAACTCGATGAAAAGTGTTTCGCGCAGACTTAAGACAGTCGTGACTTTGTCTTTCAGTAATATTAATATTAAAATAAATATTAATATTAATTTTTCTATACTTTTCTTATTTAGCCTACAAATGGATGCTGATAAACAATAATGTGTCAACCCGCAAAAAGTCAAATTTAGAGATATTGACGTATTCTGATAATGTATTTCGTATTTAACATTATACAAAAATTGAAGTCATCTGAACTGAATAAGTACTGAAAAAAGTTTCTTAATTTAATGTCTCGAATTTTAAGTGCGTTCCGTATTTTGCAATTTATACAATAATCTAAAATATTTAAAAAAACTTATTATTACATAACACATTAAATATACCAATCTACTTTTCATTCATTATACCTTTTATCAAAATAGAAAAGAAAAGATGGATAAATACGTCCTCAAACAAATTGATTAAGAAAAAAAATTTTTAATAAAATGTTCAGAATATAGAAGTGAGTTCCATCTTTTGGATTATACAATAATTTTATATATTTGAAAAACTTATTATTAGATTCAACTCTTTACTAGCCAATCTGCTATTTATTAATTATACTTTATATCAAAATAGAAAAGAAAAGATGCATGTATGCTTCTTCAAACAGATGTGTTAAAAATGGTTCGACATCTTTAGATGCCATTTTCTCAAAATGAAGTCCGTGTGGCTTGACACTGTATTGCATATCAGCATCCAAATATGGCGTAAGTCTAACCACTCATAATAATTAGAGATGAGCCATTATCGATTGAGCGATTGAACTGATTTTCATTCTTATAATGAAAAATACTGTTCCATTTTGACGACATTTGTACAGTAACCAACTAACGAGTATACTAATATTATAAAGTCGAGAGTTTCTTTGGGCTAACAAGTCGATTGACGAGCTTGTCAGATATGAAAATGGGTACAGACTTTTAACGTCAAAACAGATATGAACGTAAGGAATCTATAAACCTAAAATATCATTAGAATTTTTACTTTTTTGAGTTATAATAACGCATCAAACTCAACACTCAACGGCATTAAGATCTCATGACCTTGTGTCGGGGGTCCGGAAACACTCACAACACTAACACAAACACCCAGACCACGACAAACATCTGTATGGCCAATACACACGTTTGCCGTGAGCGAGGATCGAACCCGCGACTGTTAGCGCTTTAGTCAGTTGCAGCGACCATTGCGCCAACGCGTCTATCAAAGTTAAATAAACTGAAAGTTATAATAAACTGAGCATGTCCGTTTTTATAAAAATATGCCGTCTGCCAAATTTCACGACGATTATTCGAGCGTTGATGCGTGAAAATAGTGAAAAAGAACAAAATTTTCT
This sequence comes from Hypolimnas misippus, assembly GCA_037950945.1. Lineage (NCBI taxonomy): Eukaryota > Metazoa > Arthropoda > Insecta > Lepidoptera > Nymphalidae > Hypolimnas > Hypolimnas misippus. The sequence goes on from JBBEEQ010000014.1 coordinate 8,988,329, forward strand.
GCTAAATATTTTTTATTATGAGTTGTATCTAACATTGTAAAATTATTTTGGCATATTCCTTAAAAACAGAAATTAACGCTGAAATAAAAATATTAAAAGAAGAATTAAACAAAGAAAAGTTAAACTATATAAAACTTACATTCAGTCATTGCAGTGAGGCAAAGTGCCCAAAACACTGGCAGCATTGCCCATTTGAATGGTCAAACGCTGAAATTGGTTTGTAAAAACATTTTAGTTGACAAACGTCCAAGCGCTTTGTAAAAAGTAGCAGCATAAAATTTTAATTTTTTGTTTCGCTGATAACATATTGCTTATAAGTCAGACTAAAGCAACTACTATACTAAAGATACTATGCAATAAACTAACTGTATATAGTCTTAAGTCTTGTTATTTTGTTATAAAAATGTCTCGAAAACGAGCAGGCAAGAAACCTGACCTTAAGTGTTCATCGCCGCCCACGGACATATGCAGCACCAAAAAGTCACAAATGGCAGCTTAAAAATAAATAAAAGATGAAAGGGAACAATAAGTAAGGAAAGGAACTAGGGGGTTCGTTTTTTGGCTCTGTCACTCACCGTACGACTCGTATTAGCTAATCTGTGGAGTTAAGTTACTGCCCCGGTGTAGTCAGTCCCGTATACGAATGTTAGTGGTCTACATCAATTAAGTTACCAATTTATTACTAATAATATTGCGACTGCTATTAAAATAACAATGTCTTAAGACTGTCGTGGCCATAGTACGTCTTGTAATTGTCAATACTAGATAAAAACAAGTACATCACACGACAAAAACCGGCCTTAGCATATAGGACAAGAGGACCCGTTAAGTGCACTTTTTTGATTGGAACCTGTGATCCAGTTCGCGCCTGCCCTTAACATTAATACAAGTTTCGTGAGAACAATAATAATCACAACAATTGGACGCTGATAAGCAATACTGTGTCAAGCCGCAAGGACTTCATTTTGTGAAAATGGCGTTTAAAAATGTCAAATCTATTCTTAATAAATCTATTTGAAGAAGTATATATTTATCTTTTCTATTTTGATAAAAAATTGGACTAATTAAAAGCAAATTGGCTAATAAAGAGTTTTATCTAATTATAAGTTTTTCAAATATATGAGATTATTCTACAATACAAAATATGGAAAACATTTTAACATTCTAAACATTGGTTTAAGAAATTTTTTCCGTACTTATTTAGTTCAGATGACTTGAAAATTTTTCGAATAATATTATATACACCATGCATAGTCAGAATACATAAATATCTCTTAATTTGACACATTATTCCTTATCAGCAACTGATTAAACCATACATGTTTAAAAAATTAAAGTAGCCTGTAAGGGTCCCACTGTTGAGCAAAGTCTTCTACTATTAAGGAGAAGGTTAAGAGCTCAATCCACCATGCAGCTTCACTGCGTGTTGGCAGATATGTCCACTTATATTTAATATAACGGGTGCATTCGTCGTGGTCACCTCGTGAAATTTCGTCGAAACGTCAATAAAAAGTTATTACTACCAATAGTCATCGCGATAAGAGCCGTTACATTAAATATGAATCGCGAAAGTTTAAAATATATGGATATTTCAACGTCGGAATTTCGGCACAAGCAAGTTTCATCACGATGTTTTTCTTCACCGCCGAGTTCGAGACTCATCTAGCCCAGACCTCAACCCTTTAGACTTCAAATTTAGTCAGTTTTAGAGGTCATCGCCTGCTCTAAACGACACGGCGACATTGTCTTAAAACATCTTTGTAGCAAGCAGTGGCGAAATTATCCTTGGAAACAGTGTCTAAATCCATAGAACCGAGGCCAAACAGATTAAAAGCCTGTATAAAAGATTCTGAAAAAAAAAATCCATTGCACTATCCGTTATGGTCTCATATGGATCAACTTTTGGAAATAAATTCTAGGAATACCGTAAAAAAAAAAAGCTTTATTAAATTAAATTCATAATATAATAATTACCTTAAAAAATTGAAATAAGAAATTATACATATACTATGTACAACATTTAAATTATCAAACAAAAAAAATGTAAGAAATAAAAAAAAATATAATTATCGAAAGTCGTCAATAATTACGAACAGTTTATTAAAATCATCAAAAAAAAATTATAAACTTAACAAAGGAATGCGAAGCAACGACTGTAATTTTTGTAACAAAAACTCGGTTCGGTTTAATCCTGTTCATTATAATTAAGGTAAAATCATTATAGTACAACTTTTTCAAGGAACTAAGACCATATTAGGAGTTTCATAAAATACTAAACCGTCTACGACCATCGCGACGTTTTCTTTTATATTTACTCTTGAAATAAATAATTGTCTCTCTTATGACGCTGATTCGAATTTTCTATACTATTAGGCGAAAATTATACTTATAAGTTTTGCTTCCAGACTTTCATCAAGACCTAAAGGTAATTTCTATCATTGTCTTTATTCTTGATAGCAAGTTTTCGTAACAACTTACGACGTATATTTTAGGGTACAGAAATGTTTTACGTCAATTAAGAGGCTACTAAAAAATCACTTTTATCCGACTTGAAAGAAAGAGGAGATTCTCAATTTGAAATAGTGGGTTTTGGAAGTCTGTTTCTTTTTTTAAGTCTTATTAAAGAATATACATTTTTTTTGTTTTTTAATGTTATGGGATTTTTAAAAAATATGATCGTTATTTGTTAAGTTGGATATACCTAACCAACTTTAAATATAAAGGTTTTGATAATATTCATGGTCCTTTTATTTCTACCCTTCGAGGAGGATTATTTTCTTAAAATGTAAATAGAACCAACCTTAAGTATAACAAATTTTATTTAAAAAGCATTATTGAAATGAGTGCAAAATTAGCGAAGATATCACATAACATACACACAAAAAATCTTTCTAATTGTTTCAGTTAAAAAGAGAACATCGCAAATAGCTACTCACGCAATTAAATAATCGAATGTTTCTATCATTTCTATACATTTCGATTTGACTACAACGAAGTCGTCATTACATAACTTCGTCTAAACCTTCTGGAATAATAAAGAAGCATTCAAACGAATGAATGAAATAACGAATAATTTATTCGTTCACACTCAATTCGATTTTTAAATCATGTGAATGAGACTATGTCAAGACTAAAGTGTTGAGTAAATTCCCAAGATATCGACAACGTGTTGCTATGTCCGCGATTTTGATACGTGACCAAATTCGAAATTTAAATTCGTTCCTTTACGTTCAGTATATTTTTTTTATCATTAACTAGCTTAAAGTCGTGTTTCTGTCTGCTTTAATTTTAGAGTTCTCAAAGATATGTTTCTCGTTTACGTGTTAATTAAAGGGTGACGCGGTTAACCACAGGATAGTTCTAAATGATTAAAGAAATTTATCTTAAAAACTTAAACTTTACTATTCACCACGCATTAAAAAAACGTAAACATAGATATTCGCAACAGACGCTGATCCAGGCTTTTGTTCAGGGGGTAATTTTTGTACGATTTAGTAATATAGGTAATATTTAGAAAATTACAAAAGAAATATTTGGGAGAGCGTAGATACTATGCCGAGTTTTGTTTCGGTTATGAGCAAAGGAGGGGGTGAGGTCAGTTATCCCTTATTGCCTCCCTGGTTCCGCGCCTGGATCGGAATACGGGTCCGTGAAGTCTAATTACGGGACACGGGACGAGAGGCATTTCGTAATATCCCGATTTTTCCATCTGCCATCTATTCCATTTGAATGTACCTATTACTTCAAGGAATATGGAAATAATTCCACGCTCATTGTGTATACGAAAAAAAAAATTATGGAGCGTACATAATAAATCTATTGAAGAATAGCTAACGGTACATAAATCTTGTCGCCGTTTACGTAAAATAAAAATATATGAGTTACGGCACGTAAGTTTCGTGAATTGGAGCGAACAAAAAAATTTACAAAAGATAATCGAATTGGATCATAAAATGCGAAAATATCATTCGTTCGAGTTGAATCTTTTTACTCTTTAAAAACGGGAAAATTTTAAGAGGCCAATCGCTAAGGATTCGAACACACGGATAAGCTAAGCTAAGCGAAAGCATATTATAGTTCTATAAATGTGGTCGTAGCGTTAGCGATTAAAAATACTTACAACAATATAAATTGAAAGTTTTAATGGAAATTGTCTTTAAAATACACTTTTATAGATATAATTATACAAGGAATTTTAAAAAAGGGCTAAACTTAGAAGCATAATTATTTATTTCGTTTTGATTATCAGTCATTCTGAAAACTAATTCACTGATTGTAATATAACTTTGTCCAGGTCCGAATAATTTTAGCTGTTGCTTTGTCATATTTCTTAATAGAAGAAAAAGCGTTTGGCCAACTTTAGAAGATTTACAGCCTGTCATTAGCTTTATTATGTGTTCAAACCTTTATATTGGCAATAAAAAAAAAAAACCATATTAGTTATTTTTCATTATACAAGACCGTATCGGTATTTTCGTTTAATACTGCTTTTTATACTTTGAGTCTAGATTATTTTATAATTTAGTCTCAGCCGTGAATCTATACTAATATTATAAAGAGATAAAATTTGTTGGTACGTAGAAGGTTATATCAGAATCTACTGATCCGATTTGAAAAACTCTTTTACATTAGATAGCCCATTTATATAGGAAAGTTATAGGCTATATTACAACACGTAACAACTCAAACGACAAGCAGTAACCATAAACGCGTGTAAAGCCGCGAGGGGCAACTAGTGAACAATAAAGCTATTATTTTCGCCGCGTTCTTGCGTGATCTATTCCATAATTTCAGAACAGCAAGATTTGGAATGTAAATCGTTTATACACCATTATATAAAACGGAATACGAGCACCGCAATAGTATTTTTAACCAGTCGTTTTATGAAACGCCATGACCATTTTTTTACAAAACAGTTTTATAAAAATGTACAATTCATTTCAAATCGCTTTTACAATGGAAAATGTTTTAAGATTCTATTTAAAGTAGCTTTTATTTAGAGCTTAGCCGAATGCCAAAAAAGGAGGTTCTCAATTCGTCGAGCACAATTTTTTTATGTAATATGTTACCCGATTTCTCAAAATAGGCTTAACTTTCATTTTTTCAACGATTTGGTTAAGTCTTTTTTTTTCTTCGAATCGAAACACATATTAAAAGTTTATATTAAAATCGGTTAATAAAAATAGTACCCTGGTTTTAAAATAAAACAGACTGAATTCGATGTGTCATCCAAGTTAATGAAATTACATATTTATATATGCATTGGTTCCATGTTTTCAAAAAAGTCGTTCTATACGTTGATCATTTATCCAAAGGCTACAAAAGTTTAATTTTAGAATAAAAATATTAACACCCAACGGCCTCAAGTCATCAAATTCGCTACATTAATTTCAAAGTATACTTTACTTAGTGTTATACTTTATTTTCCCGATTCAAAAAACTCGGAAAATCATTTACCAATTATTTACCTGAACAGCGATTAATATGACCTTGCGGTACTAATTCCTAACTACAATGGTGTACAAATTATGCCGACAACGGACAGACGGACGGACTATGGGAATAAGGCCTCCAATTTGTCATAGACAACACAATAGGCATTCAACCGCTACTGCATGAATATTCAATACCCATTGTCAATGGTTTAATGTGTGTAGTGTTTAATTTTAGTAGGAATAATATTTCGTATAACGTACGTCGTTGGTATGTTATGAGGGGATGTTAAGAGGAACAAGGTTTGAGTAATTTAAGGAAAGAATATAAATAAATTAAAAAAAAAAAAAACCCAAGCACATCAAGATCCGCTTTCAGCAGTATAAATATCAGTTCTATCTACAAGCCTATGGATAATGAATACCAACTTTAAATCATTATAAATCCTAAACGGTAATTTGATTGAAAAACGATATGAGGAATTTAAAAATGATCTTTAAATACCTTTTCAAAACTCCAACTTACAGACCCCACTTAACATAGTTCGTCGATTTATTTATTTTTTATTTTTTTATATTATGAAGTCCAAAATTTTTCAAGTTATTATGATTTTTCCAATTTTTATGCTTTCTACGAAATTTCCGCCGTCGTGATAAATCAAAAAACGTCTTATTTATCAAAATCGGCATACGCGTTCGGTCTAAATAGTGCCACAAGAGTACGAACCCATATACATACATAAGTTGATAAACACATTAGCCTGCTTTGCGTCGCGCAGTTGGATAAAATCCGGCTCTCTAATAACAAAATCTTGCATTCCAAAATCGTTCAAATTGTTTAGGTCCTGGATTTCACAGCGGTTTGCCAGATTTGACAGTTTACGTCCGCCATGTTGATTTCTTGCTGACGTCACATAGCCTATGACACTCCAGGGAGAATACGAAACTAATGATTTACACTTTAATCTCTCAAAATCGGTAAAACTGTTTAAGCTATAAGAAATCACAGTGGAATACATATTGTAAGGGGACTGATGTACACGTCACTTGGAGAGTTGCGATATATTTTATTATAAGAGAAATAATGCAAACACTCCTAGTTTACCAATCTGTTACTTCAATACACGGACTAATATGTAAAATACATTAGAGTCATTGTTTGTCAGATGTCGAATAAATTGAGTAAACTCACTCACAGCTAAAGTGAGTCAGTTGTCACTCGCTCCCACGCTGTGCCCCATGACGTTGAGGTGTGAACACGGTATCTAATTAAACCGACAAATAATCTAATAACTACTCGCGGTCTGCGTTATAGTGTGGGAAGTAGCTACCGTTCTGTCTTATATGTTTAAAAAATAATAATAAATTTTTGCAACGTGAATTAATCATATTAACATTTTGAATAAGTTTTTTTTTTTAATATTCTTAAAGAGGAGTTGTGAATGTTGTGATGTGGTGGTTTATACTTTAAAGTAGTTTTCGTATATTGTTTTAATATATAGTTTTGTAAACTATTTATTTAAACAAGATTTGAGTAAGCAACAAAAAAATTAATACCCGATTCCCTATATATAGCATATAAAATCCACTATTCGCGTCATCAAAATGAATCTAATGTCGTATCAAAAATGATTAAGACGCAGAAACAGGAACGAACATACTGTATGTATGTTATATCCGTTCTTATATCCGCTTTATAACTACATACATGCTTGTCAAACACAAATCCGTCATTTGGATCTTTGTCGCTACTTGATCGACACTAATATAGGACGGTATGTATACTCCTTGAATTTTTGTCATAAACTTTACTTTATTAATTTTATAAATCTTTTCTATGTATTATCAATAAAAACACATATTATATAGTTTTTGTTTTTCTTATAACTTATTTTATCTAGACCAACTATACCAAAATATAACTAAAAAGACTTCCCAAGCTCTTAGACTACACAGTGCGTAGATTCCCCATTTGTACGCATGTAGACTTCCTAACAAAAGACTTCCTATTTCATTGTTTGAAGGAATTTGATGGAAAAAGTTACAGTACAGACTTTCTTAGCACAATATTTGAAATGCAGTGGACCGGTGAATGGAGTACGCAGAACTAACAAAGAGGCTCAGATTCGAGTTCGGACATTCAAATATTTGTATTTACTGTTTATATCATGTTTATATGTTAGAATTCTGATAAAAAAGGATATTAAGAAAGAAATTCTCACAAGTATATACATATATCCAACAACATTGAGGAAGTATAGAGCATAGGTCATTAAACACGCAGGGGATATCTTCGAAAAGATACCCGATTTCTGGGGAGGAGATTTGGCTATCTGGAGATATATACCCACTTAACCCCGAGATGGCCGTCCTCAGCACTGAAATGGAGAGGCCGCGGGATCGCTTGCGCATGTGCATACGCTGTGGACCGCTACTCTTAAGTATTTATATTAGATTCAGTTTCTATTAAAAATTAACTTGTGACTGGAACCGATAAGCATCTCCTAAATTCACAAGGGTGCAACGTATAGTACTTTTATACGACATTATATTACAAATCTTCGAAATTATCGACTTTACTATAATATGGATGTAACATACATAAAGACGTTCTTCTTGAATCGCTCTGTTTAAAATCCGTTGGATAATTGAAAAGAAAAATAAAATAAAGATCTAAAGCGACTTTATTTTATACTATTAATAATTGACAGACACGTTGGCGCAGTAGTCACTACAACTGACTGAAGCGCTAACGGTGGCGGGTTCGAACGTCTGTATTGGCCATAGGGATGTTTGTCGTGGTCTGGGTGTTTGTGTTAATATTGTGTGTGTTTCTGGACTCCCGAAACAAGACCATGGGATCTTAATGGGAGCCGTTGAGTGTGATGCGTTTATTATTGTTATTATTTTAAAATACATTAAGACAGACCAGCATATTGAATTGTAGTTCATACCGAAAATATCCAAATTTTTTTAAATTACTCAAAATGATCACGCGACAAATCGAATTTTAAAGTCATTTCGACTTGACTACTATATTTGTTACATAACTCTCTCTAGATCCGCGGTTTATCTCGTAGTCTAATAGCCCCTTCAGCATGAATCATCAGATGTAAGATCTCGGCGGGCATTAAGTATTACTGATTTATGTAACGCACGCGAGCCTCCTACAAATTTCACGTAATCGAGATTGTCGTCTGTCACACCGCATCGTAATTTAACAAGACTTCAAAAAAGAAGGAATTGACTATAAAATTAAAATTGTTGTTTACTCGAATGACATATATATTCCAGTTATTTTGATTTAAAAAACTAAACTATTAAACCGATTTGGAAAAAAAATCTATGGGACCGAATGGAAGAGTATCAAACAAAAAAGAAATTACCAAGTCGGTACAGCCATTTTCGAGTCATTCGTGAACATACATAAAAGAAGTCCCTGTTGAATTGAGAACATCCTCATTTTTGGAAGTCGGTTAAATAGAATACAAACATATATAAGGCAAAGAGAAATAACTTTTTACAGGAGATTGTAATTTAATATATTTATAAAAAAAAATTAATATTTAATGGTAAGTGGACTTTTTTGACGTTTGGCATTTTACCACTAACTTTTTTTTAATACCTAAAATGGCTGTTGTCTACCTACACATTCACCTAGCTTTCCTCTCCTGTGTATAATAATAGTTTTTACCTACTGTAGATAATAATTACGCGAATTTAGGGTTTCTGTTCATATTCTAAAAAGTAACTACAAAAATAAAAAAAAAAAGAATTTTTAATTTCAACACAAAATTGTATATCACTATGTACTACAAGTTAATAATTTTAAATCATTGTAAATAAGACAGCTAGAGTTTATTCTGTATTTTAATATAAATACGAATTACTTAAAAAAAGGAGTTTAAAATTATATTATCAAACACCCAAATCTAAGCATCTACATCAGATGAGTCACTGAAGCTAAAATCATAGTGGGCATTGAGTATTACTGATATATCTCAAACACGCAAGCCTCCTACAAACTAAGGTCTACATAATCGGGATATAACCCATGAGACTGCGATCTATCACACCATATAGTAATAATATTCACATTTTATACGCTCATTAATATATAAATATGATAAACGGAGATTCATTCTGATTGTTCTTACAATTTTCCATCCCAGTGTATAGTCAGGTATTTAAAATATTTTAATAGAATTTCGTTAAACTTAATGAACCAAATATTTTTTTATAACGAGCTTAAAATAATACACAAATTGAAAATTTAAATGATTCGTGTTATGACCGTACATAGTGGAAAGGGAGAATCCGAAGAAAATAAATATACGAACTCCGTTTAGCCACCCTGTCAGGGGCCGATTCACACGATTCCGATTATCCATCTTAAGGTGGATAAACAGAATCATCCGTAAAAAGTTAATTAATTAATTAATAGATGTAATTAATGTTATTAATGTAAATTTACAGAAACGTTGGCGCAGTGGTCACTGCAACTGACTGATCCCCGCTCACGGCAAATGTCTGTATTGGCCATACGGATGTTTGTCGTGGTCTAGGTGTTTGTGTTAGTGCTGTGTATGTTTTCGGACCCCCGATACAAGGTCACAAGGTCTTAATGGGGGCCGTTGAGTGTGATGCGTTTATAATTTGTAGAAGGTTTATCGACGATATCAGAAATGGCTGACAACCACGGGTCGACATTGCTTTGGGTGCATCTGATAATTATCAGTGAAACATGAAAAATCTAACATGTCTCTGTTTAAAGAACCAAGATGATCTAGTATTTATAACACGTCAATCTCAATCGATCGCGCCTAGCTTTTTAGCACCGCTGAATTATCAAGTGCTACAGTATTTAAATTTATCCCGTGCTCGGCGAAAGAAAACATCGTGAGGAAATCCACAGGTGTCGGGAGAAATTCTGATATGAGAAATTAATTAATAAAATAAGAGAAGAGGCTTTTGCCCACCGGTGAGATACTTCCAGGCTGTAGACGGGAGTAAAATACAGATGGGTTTAAAACGATAAATACAAATACGATGACGTGACAATTTTGAAGAACATAATTAAGTAATTAAATTAATAAAATTACGCTTCAGTGTAACAGCCTTGTGAATTGATTGTTGAATGCGCTCACACGGTTACAAAATAACAATAAATAAGTGATCAAAACGTCGTGAACGAGTGAAATGATCTTGATTTATGTTTTACAAAGAGTTCGTTCGTTCAAATTTAATATGCACTTTAGGCGGCGGTCCGCAGCAGACAGCTGATAAGATAAAGTCAATTATATACTGCAATTAGAAGTAAATGAGACACGTGTGAATTAAATAACACTAGGATGGATGTAATATGCTGTCTGGAGACTTAAGGGTGTGCTATGTTTTGGTTAACATAACGTCGACGATTAAATTTTGCAAATCATTAATTAGCGTCTATTATATATTATATGGATGCTAATAAGCAATAATGTATCAACCCACAAAAAGTCAAATTCGGAGATATTGATATATTTTGATACTAAATCACCTATTTAAAATTCCAAAAAATTGTAGTCATATAAAATAAATAAGTACGGAAAAAAATTCTCAATTCATTGGTTCGAATTTCAAGTGCGTTCCATGTTTTGCAGTTTATACAATAATCTCAAATATTTAAATAACTTTTTATTAGATAATATATTAAATGTAACAGTCTGATTAAGATTAATTTATACCTTTTATCAAAAAATAAAATAAAAGATGGATATATACTTCTTCAAACATATTTGTTAAGAATAGAATTGACATGTTTAGACGCCATTTTCTCAAAATGAAGCCACAGGTTGACAGTATTGCTTATCGGCGTCCATATGTAATTTATCTGTACTGATATTCTAAAAAGGTAAAATTTGTTTGTAAGTTTGTATATAGGAGTAAAATCTCTAACTGATCCAACTCATAGCGAAACAGTAACCACAAGCGCGAGTGCAACCATGATGGAAAGTTATAAAAATAGCATCTAACTCAAAAGAAGTTGTAAGTGTATATATTTTATAACTCAGTGTAGCGCGCAATCGATCCAATGAGGTCCAACTAAGATGATGGAACCGCTGGGGCTTAGTCGGAAGCCCGGTACACTCGATTGTAAGAGTCCCGAATACACGCTTGATCTCCCTCAGGCGGGAAACATAAATGAATTCCCCAGCGACAAAAAAACTGTAGCATATTATAATCTTGAAAACAGGAGGATAATTATATGTATTGATATTTCAATATTGCCTACTGAAACGATAAACAGATAAAGGCAATGTTATAGTGGACCTACCAATTACGAAGAACGAAATTGGCCAGCTGATCGTCTACTTTATATCTACTACTAGTATATCTAACTATATCTCCCTCGCGGTCATGGTTCGCTCCTATATCTTCGCGCCTGTATCCGTCCTCAAGAAACGGGCTATCCAATTCATAAAGAAATTTTCAAATCAGATCAGTACTTTCAGCGATTACCTATATACAAACTTACCAACAATTTTACTGCTTTATAATATTAGTATAAATATAATTTCAGCCTGGTGACGAAGATTATTTTTAAAAGAAAAAGCAAAGAACTTTTCACTAAAGGCCGGCAACGCACCCGCAACATCCCTGGTGTTGCAGATGTCCAATGGCGATAGTGACCACTTAACATCAGGTGGTACTATCTGCTCGTTTGCCCCCCTATTATATATATAAAAAAAAACATAATTACACAAGATTGACGATCATAAGATCATGTTCTCTATTCGTTATTTATGATAAAACTATCTATAGTTTAAGTTTTATGATAACAGTCTGAGAAACTGCGAACGAATACGAATCATTTAAAAAGGAATATACCTTTGCCTAGTACATTTACGTGCTTTTAAACGATTGCGTAACGCCTCGTTATGTAATGCTTATAAATCAGAGTGTTCTCGGTAAAGTGGCGTTTACATTTGTATTGAATGGTAAAGAGTAATATATTATTATATGAAACTATTGATCTGATTTGAAAATTTATTGTTGCATTGGATAGTTATAGGCTCAATTACATCACGCTACGACTCAAAGTAAAGCCTTTACTATAAACGCGAGTGAAACCGCGAGAGACAGCTAGTACTACATAGTTTACAATGGCACGTATAAGACTTTAGGTTAGAATATGCAGAAGACAACTTTTAATGCTTTTTACTCCTCAGTACCTTAAGCGACCGTCATAAAACATACCTAAGAAAAATTTTAATTACATCGGCTTTCAAACAAAAGAAAATCAAAATCGGTCCATTCGTTCGGAACTACGATACCACAGGCATACATACACACGTCAAACTTACAACACCTCTCTTTTTGGGTCGGTTAGTAAAAAATATTGTTTTGTAATATATTGATGTATATTTTATTTTTGGCCGACCTTTCGTTGCATCTGTCGTGGTCACGACTGCTCAGCTTGTCTCTCTTTGAAATATGAGTTTATTTTTTAATTAATAAATTATTCCGTAAATAACCTTTTAGAAACAATATATTTATTGAATCAGTGTTCGGCGGTGAAGGAAAATATAATGAGGAAACCTGCATGAGCAGGGAGAAATCCTGACACATGTACATCCTCCAACCCGCAGTGAAGCAGCGTGGTGGAATAAGTTTATAAACCTTCTCCTTAAAACGAGAGGAGGCCTTTGCGCAACTGTGGGACATTTACAGGCTGTTCTTGACTATTTTTTCTTTTATGTTGCTAATATCCTTATCACGATGGCAATATGATTGGAAAATTATTTAATTTTTTCATATGAAGCACTATAATTATATATTTTATCAGTCCAGTTATTGCAATAACGCTATGTAATAAAACGTACTAAATAGATTGCTAATAAAATTATCTCAAGCCAAGGCATAAATCGGTTTTAATGTTCATAAAAATCGTATAAAACCAATTCGATTATCAGAAGAAGCATAATTTATCGATTACTCTAATGTAAACGTCGCTTTAAAGGCGAAAATTTGGTTAACATGAGAGTTCTAACATTTTAAATGCAGCGGTATCTTTGGACTTGATGATTTATTGCTAAACTTGAGATATTATAAATTAAAATATGACCAACATTTGAACGTAACTATTTGCTTTGAAATGTGTATAATTACACAAATGCTGTATATAGAAACTGATATCTTCGAGGTTATTTTTTCTTTGACTTATGTTTAGGCTTTAAAAATCATGACGGCATACGTATTCCAGATATTTTGATTGAAAAAAAAAAGTTACACCGATTATGGTAAAAATTAGGTAGAATCAAGCTAAAAGTATATCCTATTAAATAAAAAAGCGTTTTCAATTCAATTCAATTCGGTAAATAAATTACGAAGTTCTGTAACAAACAATAAAAAATACAGTAAATGAATATTTATAGGCGTATTTTATAGCGTATGAAAATTATTTTAGATTATCATAATCGAATATGTACTCTTAACGCATTCACATTTTGCCTTTTCTATTAACGTATTCGTTATTACACTAATTTGTCATGAGAACTCACTTATATTTGAAGCTAAAGTTCATGTCAATATAAACGTTCATATCAAGATAACGTATTAGCAAAAAAAAATCATTGTATACAATCGTATTGATTAAGTATACTCTAGTTTTTGACTGATACAGAAGCAGGTGATGCATTTCGTTCGTATGTATGTATGTAATATACATTAATGTACATATGTGTGTGAATATGATATAATACGAAATACAAGAGACGATCGCTTTTTAATTTTAATTAATTATTTAATCTCGTCCGTCACACGAGCGTAAGGCATAGATAGTTATTTCATTATTCAATTTCAAAATATCAGATAGAACACCTAATTTTAAGTGACGATCACCGCCCATGGACTTTTGCAGAACCAGAGGAGCCACAAATGCGTTGTCAACTTAAAAAATAAATAAATAATGGATGAAAGCGAACACGAAGTAAAGAGAGGAATGGAGAAAGGGCTTCCGGCTCTCTCACTCACCGTCGCTACTTCACGACGATTTTCTGCGAGAATGAGGTACTGCTCCTGCCAAGCAAGCACTGGATGATGATAAGCAATAATGCGTCACCTATTTAACATTATGAAAAATAATTTCAAGTAATCTAAACTAAATAAGTACGGAAAAAAGTTTTTTTAATTTAATGTCTCGAATTTCAAGTACATTCCGTATTTTGTAATTTATAAAATAATCTCAAATATTTAAAAACCTTATTATTAGATAACTCTTGGAATATATCAATCTGCTTTTCATTCATTATACCTTTTATCAAAATAGAAAAGCAAAGATGGATATATACGTCTTCAAACAAATTGATTAAGAAAAGGTCATCTTTAAACTCCATTTTCTTAAAATGAAGTCCGTGTGGCTTGACACAGTGTTGCTTATCAGCGTTCATATATGAGCTGTATTCTATAGGCTATACCTACCTCAATGGAATTGATTTTATACTATGCAAATCAACGGACAGTCGAAAGGTTAAACTCGTATTGATTTAGCATTCCTATGTCCCGGGATTTCCGCAATATCATTAATGTTCTGGGAACTCACACATGCAACTTAAACTATTCAAGGAATAATTATTTCTACGTATTTAGCAATTAGTATATACTTTGTGTAAAAAAAATATACATAAATATGTGTATATTTGGCAGTTACATGCTAATGTGTTTGGTAGTTTTGTGATGGTAGTTTTTGGAAACACTAATAAAAGTAGAAATAATACTACTTGAATATACGCTGGCGGACAAATGGTAGTTTTTTATTATATAAAACTAGGACTTCTTAAGAATTTGATACTCGACAAACTTTCAACCCTCTTTTAATCCTTTAGGGAATGAATTTCGAAAAATCCTTTCTTAGTTCACTCTTACGATATTTAAGGAACGTTAGTGCAAAATTTCATGTTTCTAGATATAGTGATTTCAACTCTACGTTGATCGGTAAGTCAGTTAATATGTCATCCAGTCAATTTTGATTTTTGTATATATAGATGATGAGAGTTGCAGGCATAACTGCTTGTATGGGAAAATAATAATTGTTTTCGTAGAAAAGTATAACCGACTTCAAACAGAACTTGTTGTTCTGTACGTAGACAAACTATCACAGCAATCACTGGTCAATTGGTGTTAGTAATAGAAGAGTTCCTTTGTTTCTCTTTACAGATATATATTCATCAGATCTTAATATATTATATACCAAAAGATTTCTTCAATAATATGCATTTAAATAGCAAACTCCCCATTTTAATCAGATCAATAGTTTATGAGAAAATCGTTCAATCAATACAAACACATATATTCGTAGTCGGCTAAAAACTAAAATTAATTCAAACAATAAATAGTTTTGTTACGTTTAAAAAGCAGAAATATTTAGGTCTACCGTATTCACTTCGTGGTAGTAAATATCTTGTTACGTCGCAGCGCCTTAAATTCTTCAAGATTAGAGAACTCCCACCAATTCCGGTCGAAAATTTATACAACTACAGTACCGATATAAAACTTTCCAATTTTGCAAGAGTTAATAAAACTAATTGTAAGTAAAAAAAAACAATAGAAATTCTGAAGATAAAAATCAATTCAATTTAATTCTGTAGTTTAATACCACGATAAAATCTGTACTTATCTGTACTTTAATAAACTTGTCAATTGACTTGTGGGCACAAAACAATGTCACTTATCGTTAGCTGGTTGCTAGGCAACGACGTCCAAAGTGATATGAGCTTGTAATATTTATAGTTATATAATATCATTGATTAAACTATAAATATTCATATATTTTCCGATAAATTGACATTGACACTGATTAAAATGTAATAAATAAATGTTAATTACGTAATTCATTTGTCTTCATTGAATATTCTGCTATTTGGGTCACGGTGCAATAATTATGCCATTATTAATGAGTTTTCGCGCCATTATATCTGTGTGAAACTGATTGTTACTTTAAAGTAAAATAATTAATTGTTGTTTTGATTGATAAGTTTATTAACATTTTCTTGCTACTTTGCTCGCAGCAGGTTTTTCTTCTTCCTACAAATTGAAACACCCATTTCACCCCTTTAGGGCGTGTATTTCCAAAAAGTATAGTATTTACATAAATTTAATATATCTTCGCTCTGTATGTAATACCTCGTAAGTAACAATTTTGATAAAAATGGATTTTCTCAGTTTTATAAACTCATTTTATAACAATAACATTTCTTACAATATCTTAAGTTTTAATTTAAAATTGTAAACACATTCATTACAGTTAGCTTTAAAAGACGTTTTGTCGCTTCTGTAAAGTTCGATTTGCATGTACGAGCTATCAAATCTAGACCGACGATTTGTTTTGTCATACATATAAACTGCTACGAAACAATTAAACTTAATATTATAACCTCTGATAGGTAGTTTTATATAGCTCGTATTGTCCAAACAAATGTATTCATTGTAATGTCGAGTCACAGATCAATAAATCGATAAACACGTTAACCTTTAAAAGAAAGCTAGATACATTAGGTACAATCATTTTTAATCTAAACGATTTGTATGAAATTTTTATGTCTTTAGTGGGTCTCTGCGTGGTTTAAATTTACAATTAGACCCTTTCGGGCCTGACATTGGACTGAACAGCATCCGTTTGATTTCATTTTTCATACGAATATTTCTCCTGTCCTTGTATATATCACTGAATTCCTGTACTGATTTTTATAATTTATTTGTGTGGATTTGATCCCTAGATGCTTTTGATTCACAATTAAACCCGGTAGGTGACGCTGCTGTTGTCCAGGACAAAATGTGTTGGTTCTACTTGTACTAATACATATGTAAAGCGTAAAGCTAATTAGTTTATTACTTTAATATTATTTGAATGTCTTGTAATCCTACAATTATGGATTAACACAATCAATTAAGTAAAGACACCAGTAGCCCTAGTCTAAGTCCATTTAACGTAAGGTTAAGTATAGCGCGATGTAGTCGACGACTCATTCCATTTTACTTAACTGTATTCTTTTAATCCAAAAATTTATTTTGATATTCTTCGTCCAGCGGAGACATCCAAAAGTGACAAAAGGACTGACGCATTTTCGCACAGAGAATCGGAATTGCAATTCAAAAAGGTAATGCTGCTAGCATTCTTGCCCCCATCGAAGTCTTCGCACCTCCCCTAGGGGAAGAGTGGAGAATCGAGTCGCTGTGGGGTATCCCCACCTGCTCGAGGGATCACATGCCATTCACATCTGAACGCTGATAAGCAATACCGTGTCAACCATCACGACTTCATTTTAAGAAAATGGCGTCTAAAGATATCAAACCTATTCTTACCACATATGCTTAAAGAAGTATATATCCATTTTTTCTTTTATTTTTTTATAAAATGTATAATGAATTAAAATCAGACTGATATATTTAATATATTATCAAATAAAAAGTTTTTCAAATGTTTGAGATTATTGTATAAATTGGAAAATATATAACGCACTTGAAACTCGAACCAATTAATTAAGAATCTTTTTTCCGTACTTATTTTGTTTATATGAATTGAATTACTTTTAAATAATGTTAAATAGATGTTGCAGTATCAAAATACAACAATATCTCCGAATTTGGGTTGACACGTTATTGCTTATCAGCATCCATCTGTGAGATGGGTCACCGGGGTGGCATGATTCCATGGAGTTCATCCAGTTATGGCGATCCCTTTGTGGATCGCAGCGTCAGAGAACACCCATTCCCGAGGTCATGATTTATACTAAGACTATATTATGATTTGTAAATAGTTAATTTTCTTATTTTTATTATATACTAGGTGCACCTCGCGGTTTCGCGTTTATAGTTACTGCTTCCCTCTTGTGAGTCAACGCAAAAATAATTTTTCAAATTAGATCAGTAGTTTTAAAGATTACCTTTTATATAGATTACATACAAACTTACACATAAATGTTAGCTCTTTATTATTTTCTTTTCAATTTTGTTACGATAATAAGAGAAATATTTAATGCGTCTCTAAAAACCTTTGAGAAACAGTGTGTACACGTTCAAGTAATTTTACATGAACTAATAATTTAAATCATTGTTTTGCAATACATGTGTAGTGTTGTTAGTATTGTTATCGTTACGTCAGCGTCACACGTGGCTGCATCCCGGGCGCATCTTGCGCATCTCCGCTTTGAATTACACACGGCTGTTGTAGACTTAATAGTCGATTTTTAAGTCAACTGAAAAAATAAATTGAAAGGAAAAAAAATATGCTTTCTACAATGTTATTTTAAAACTATTTTATGTTAAGTTCGGGTTATTTTACGTTAAAAATCTGTACCGATTTTCCGTTTTCACAAACTCTATTGACTGACCCAAAGATCGCTTGTTACATTCAGTCGCTAGCCCGTTGGTATAGTCTTTTGTTTATACTTGTGTTTATTTGGTAACAATACTCCGAAGGAAGAAAATCACGAATCTTCGAACATTTTTTCTCATTATTATTTAGAATTATAAAAAATGTTACAGTTCAATCATTCAATCGATAATTTCTTATTTAATTCTTATCTGTGGCTAGAAATACGCCATATTTGTTTGCCAAATAAGACAAGGAGAGAAAAATAGAGTATAGACAATGTCGTCTGAAATGGTCTGCATTCGGAGTGCCAAAATCCACTAGGTTAGATTATATACTTATACTAGCTGATGCTCGCGACTTCGTCTGCGATGTCTGACGCCTACGTCATAGTAGCTTTATGCGAGCAACGTCTTAGCAATCAGTTTAAAATTGATAAAGACACTATTGAACACCTTTGAGATATACATATTTAGATAAGATCATTCATTTTAACTTAAACGATGAACCAATTTTGATGAATTTTGATATAGATGTAGAATCTTGGAATCACTTGCACGCGGTAAAATAAGTGATGTAAGTTTATATGGAAAACCCAAAATTTCGAAAAGACTTAATTATTATTTTATCATAGAATTATTTTTATCCAACAAACGCAAAGTCGCAAGAACGAACTGGTAATAAAAAAAAATCAGCCAAGTGCGTGTCGGGCCACGCACAATGTAGGGTTCCGTAGTTGTCAGAATTGTCAAGATCGGTCAAGCAATCTTCGAGTACCTATTTTCGTAAAAAAGTTTACGACGAACTGGGAATTTCCTTTTTTAAGTCAGTTTATACAATATACGTACTTACAATTTTAAACCTTTTATTATTATAAAATTATTTTTAATTTCTCTTTAAGAAGAGAATAAGAGATAGGTATGTACGTAATCCGTATCTTTTATGTTATACCATAAATGCCAAAGTGAATTCGTTTGTTTTATTGTTAACTCGCTCTCGTCGATTATTTATTATTCTAACACTTGTAAAATATACTTAGCGCCGATAATTTTCCTTCCTGATTAGCGCCTATGAAATCTATGGAGATTTGGTTGAAAACTTCATAAGCGCGATTCAGAATCATTCGCGACATGTTTTATTGAGACATTGTTTTATATCTTATTTTATATTTTATTTTAATTAAAACTTATTAAATATTTATTTATTTATTCATTTAAATTCATATATTAATTTAAAATTATTAATATTTACATAGTGTGATGCTTTAAAAAGTGAAATATTTATTTTTACTTAGATCATCTATAACTCGATAACCATAAGAACCCACATAGCCGTGATAATTTTCCTTTTAAATTCATTATATGTACCACTATCGTGAATTTTTTCATATTTTTAGACGCAGCAGTTTAGTGGGTAGAGGGGGGGGGGGGACACTTGACTCTAAGAAAAATTGACACTTCAAAGCTTAATATTTCGGAAACAGTTCGTCGTTCGGAAAAATGGTTTTCCCACACCTATAACATTTTTAAAAGACCTACCTAACGATACCCCACAACATGGGATAAATGAGAAAAAAAAATTTTGGTCTCTCTTAACACATAGGGAAGACACCCTGAAAAAAAAATATTTTTAAGATTTTATTGTACGACTTTCTCGGCGTAATTCATATGTATACTCATACCGAATTACAGCTTTCTGGTATTAAGGGTTTCGGAGCAAAGCCGCGGACAGACAGACAGACAGACAGACGGACAGACAGACAGACAGACGGACATGGCGAAACTATAAGGGTTCCGTTTTTACTACGGAACCCTAATATCATAGACAATGATATGAATGTAAACTTCGTTTAAATATTTACTTTTTTGTTTGTTTGCCCGATAATTGATTCGGAGTAAGAATTTGCGGTTTCATTATTTGGCACACTTTCATTTTTAAGATAAAAATTGTCCTGTACGTTTACCCAGAATAAATGCTATCGTCATGGTGAATTTGATTATAATTTCTCTGTATATTTTACGGCCCATAAAAAATTATATTTTATTTTTTATAACTTAGTAGTTCCAATTACTGAGTAATGCAAAATAAGAAACTTCTTAATTTCTAGTGTCTTTTTAATTATTATAAGGAGATTAGCGCTATGGAATTTTCATCAAAATCGGTATAGTAGTGTGGTTTTAAAAAACAAAATAACTGATATAAATATGTCATCCGAATAAAAAGGCGTTTTTATTCGGATGACATATTTATATAGTTTTGATTATGTAACCGGTTCCTATTTTTAAAGACGTTAAGACTTAAAAAAGAGATATTGGAATGTTCAAACGATGTTTTAATAATAAGTACGGTTTACAGGTAGGCATTTTTGTAAAGCACGTAATATGGCGCAGTGTGTCCCGTTGAAGCTGTCACGCGCTTTTGACAAGTGGAACGACGTCGTTTCCGCCGATTGTAGTGTATATTGTAAAGAAAGTGAAACCCTCAAAGGTACTGACGTTATGTTCCTTGGAAAGTATTTTCCTGCTGCCCTTTATTATTAGTACCTACTGTATTATTTTTAGCTGAAATGTTAAATTTTTTTGTGTAAATTGTGTTATTTTTAGTGTTATAACTTTGACGTATGTATATTATATAATAGCATTTGCTCGTGGCTTCGCCCGCGTAAATTTTGGAATTTGATAGAAGCAATTAAAAAAACGGGTACAACACCATCCTTGAAGGGATTTAATTACTGAACGCGTATATATATTTAATAATAATAATAAATAATATATATATATATTTAATAATAGGAATAAATATTTAATTCAAAGAATTTTTTTTTCTAATATGTAAACTAAACTACCCCATTGCACCTCCGTGGATTGGGGTTGATATTGATACGATGATTTTGTGTTTTATATTTCATTATTAGCATAAAGAAGAATGAGTATTCAGTTTTAAGTATGACCACAGGATAACATTTTGCATACAATCGTTTTTACCCCATTGCACCCGTTTTGGGGTGAAATATCGAAAACCTCCTTTTTAATACATCCCTTTGTCTTGATAGAAATACGCTGTAAAAGTTTCAGCTAAATAAATCTACCGGCGAAATTATTACCGTTCCAGGATTTAATACCCCCTAGCGTCACTATAAGGGATGATTTTGAAATTCTGGGATACATGTATTTAGTTATTCTCCCTCAGTAATGTTTATGCTGAATTTAAGGATAATCGGCCAAAAAAATAAATTTTCTCCATACAAACTTTACAACCCCCTTGCACCCCAGTGTGGAATAATAGTACCCTGTTTTCTATTCAACATTTTATTACTACCATCCAAAAGTATGTGTATTAAGTTTTAAGTTAATACGACTACGGAATAAAATTTTGCATACAAACGTTTTTACCCTTTTTCACCCTCTTAGGGGTGAATAATCAAAAAACCCTTTCTTAGTGGATGCCTACAACCTAAAAGCCACCTATTGCCAAAATTTCGAGTTCGTAGCCCCAGCGGTTTAGGCTCTGCGTTGATGAATCAGTCACCCCAAGTGATTTTATATATATAGATAAATAATAAAGTAATGGGTTAAAGGAAATTAACAATATATTTTTTTATTCTAATATATCACACCATTTTTTATGTCACAATCAAATAGATATAATTTCGACTTGTCAGTTCCCGTGACTCCGTCTGCGTAGAATAATTATTTGAATAACCTATACATTTGAGGAATTATGACTTCTCCATACAAATTTTTGCCATTTTCTCCTTTCACAAAGTCTATTTTATTTTTGCGACTAAATGTATCTATTTACCCAAATTACAATCTATATCTATACTAAAATTGATCAAAATTAGTTAGGCATTTCAGGCGTGATAACAAATACAGACAGAGAGACTTTCACATTTATAATTTTAGTGGATATCAAACGATCAGAAAAATAATCAGCATCGATCCTATATATATATATATATATATATATATTACTTATTCTTACTTGATAACAATACCTCGAATGAAAATCACGAATATTCGAATAATTTTTTTTCATTATAAAAATTATTCAGTTCGATCATTCAATCGATAATTTTGTATCTAACTGGTATCTATGGCTAGAAATACGCCATATTTTTCTGCTAAATAAGACAAGAAAAGAAATGAAGACTATATGTTGATTTATTCTCGCATAATTTATGTACAAAATTAAACTATTTCGAGGCATATTTATATGACTTTAACAAATAACAATCGTCCAAATAATAATTTGAATATGTAGGACAATGCTGATGATTTATGTTTCTCGGAGTTATTACTAAAATATTGTAAATGTTAATTGTTGGGAATTGTGTTACGAGTTTGTAGAAATAATATTATAAATAATTATTATAAATATTTTTATGATTAGAGCTTATCTTTAAATAGTAAAATTTATGTTTAAAATATATACTTGGTGAGTTTTTTAACTGGACGTGGTAGACCAAAGGGTGCCGATTTTGATAAAAAGTAAAACTGTATTATTAGTTTTTTGTAAAAAAAAAAACCACCCTATATATAATATATATTTAAGTTCGTATATTTTGGATGCGTATTTTTAACGTATTCTCCGTAAATCACCGAATGATTGTTACGTTACATAAATTCCAACTAGTCCCTTATCTCGTTAAAAGTTACAAGTTACTAAACGTCACAGTCACCTTTAGAAATGCTTAATTGGTTATATAAACAGATTTTGATTAAAATACATCGTCAAACGCTAGATTATCTCGGTTGCGACAGTCGGCTTCCAGAGATTTATAGCGATAAAGTTCAGTATAAATTGCTTTCGAGCAAAAACTGAACCATCTGTTTGAGTTATTGTCCACTTAAAGCTATAAAAAGTTAGCTATGTATTTATAATAATATTGTAAATGCGAAAATAACTGTGTCTGTTTGTTTGTTTGTATAACAAAACAAAATCGCTGAGTCTTTTGTCAACCGTCTCCGAAATTGGAGGAGATTCTCAATTCGTAGCGTATTTTTTAATTAAATTTTAAATGTTTAATTTTCATCTGTTTGAGACTTCATAATTACTTCATTTGTGAACCGATTTTTAGAATCCATTTTTTGTTTGAAAGACTAAATATTCTACGCATTCGTGATTAATGTTATTCATATATTAGCGTGTCTTATCGTGATAACTAATCGTAATGATACCTTTTTTTATCAATCAACACAAAAGACCCGAGTCCTGACCACGACTGATGAAACTTCGTCGAAATGTCGGACAATAAAAAACACCCGTTATATAAAATATGAAAGAATATATTAGTCCTATAAAAATGTCATCGAAATCTGTTCAATAATTTGGATATAAAAAATAACTGGCGTAAGTGTTGTCTCATGAATTTTGGTATAGATTTAGGTCTATAAGGGGAAGAACTAGTGGATGGAAGTGTCTACGTAAACAATGAATGTTACGTGTGAATTTACGTTAAATAAAAAAAAATTCATATTGATCTGGTGCTCAGAGTGTGCACAGGCTATAGAAGGTGCGATTCGATGTCATTGCTGTTAAAATTAACCGGCACGTTAAATTGCAGTTTGACAACATAAATACCTTAAACCTATCGCTTCGCTTAGCACTAGTTGGCCAACAGGACTCGAGTCACGATCGTAGGATAATACCATAGTGATAGGTATTTGCGTTATCGACGAATAATTTGTGTATTAAAATGCTTTAGATATCTACGCCATAGGCAGTTAGTGTAATGTATCAAAAACTAAAATCGAATCAAATTTGAATATTTAATATTAGGTAATATTTTTATTATAGTTTTATGGGCATTTTTTAAATTTTCAAGTGAACGTTTGGTTAGAATTGTCTATATAATATTAGTAAAATTTAACTAAATATAAAAACCTGATCATCAAAAAAATTTATATTCGAGTAATACATCATTAAGAGGAATGCAAGGACATCTCGTATCGTCTAGGAATAGTGCAATATAACTTTAGCTATAAAGTCCAAATTTGAATCAAATTTTAAAGTACATTACGTATAACGAACAGGGGCGTAATTATAGGAAGACAGGGCCGGCAAAAAGTCACGGGCCCCGGACCAGAGGGGGCCCTGGCCTAATAGAATATTATTAATAAAAATCTTATTACAAGTAAATTGTTATTTCATTATTAATATGTATAAACCTATGCTCCTGAAAAAGAAACTTATCAGATAATTAAAATACAAACAATATTATTAATAGTTTTGGGTAACTACTTAAGTATTTAATTAAAATTGAGTTATAACGTGACTATTTTTACTGGGAGGCCCCATCCAAATAATTTGCCCCGGGCCTCAGATGGTATACTTACACCTCTGATAACGAGGTAAAATAAAAAAAAAAAACAGGGTATTCAATACGTTTTTACGACCCCAACACTATTCATCTGCAGGTTGGTGCAGAGTTATGAATCTACTGATTTCAGATGACGCTGCAACAGGGTTACACAACTGTGCTTTTAATATCATTTAGTTCAATATAAAGTCACAGTTTAGTAAATTTAAATCGATTAAACATGATGCGATTTATTTTGTTTGAAAGCTGATGTAATTGATTATATAATTTAAAATATAACTCATGTAAATGGGTTGGCTTTAAGCTATAATTTATGAAGATCTGTTCAGATTTTTTAAAGTTAACGGCTTTTTTAAGGTCGTTGAAAGGATCTAAGTTACTTCTACTTGTCCCGTCGAATCGAATCGAAATTTAGTATACTAGGAATGATATTAAAATAACATATTTGCGTAACCTTGACCCGATTCTGCAGGGTCGTCTGGAATCAGCAGGATACACAAGTCTTCACCAACTTACAGCAAAAGCATCACGTTGGAGCTCGGTGAAATGGTCTCAATGAATAAATTGTGGGTTTTTTTTTTTAATTTTTAGATTATTTTTAATTACCTGTTCCTTTCGTTTCACTCGCGTTTATGCTTACTGCTTCGCTTCTATGAGATGTAGCGTGATGTAATATAGCCTATAGTCTTCTTCAATGAATAAATCTATCTAACACAAAAAGAACTTTTCATTTCGATACAGAAGTTACTGAGGTTGGCGCGTCCAAACAAACTCTTCATTTTTATAATATTAGTTCAGATTACCACTTTTTCAAGCAAAGCCACGGCTCAATCTATGATGTGATAATTCAAAGTATGTAATTAATTACACATGAATTCATATTTGCTCAACATAATTTGTGTCTTGGCGTGAAATTATAAATATATTCATCGATACTTGTCCGTATGTTCATGAATATCTCATAAGTCCGTTAAGTTATTGATCCGATAACACTATTAACCGCCCACGGTTTTGCTTCTGTTTTCGTTCGATCTATATCTATAATAAAATGATGTAAAGACGTCTGTATGTTAAAAAAAAATATGTTATTGTAGTCATTATTTTTTGTTGTATGTTTTTCGGAAAAAAAAAACTCAACTCAAACTCAAAATATACTTTATTCAAATAGGCCTTTACAAGTTCTTTCGATTCGTCAATGTACAAATTTGTGATGTCAGTATGACGTGAAGCTACCTCCGGCTCGGAGTGTGGACTCTACTGAGAAGAGCCGGCGAGAAACTCAGTAGTTACTCTTTGAAAAATATTTTTGTACAATATTGTTTGATACAATTAGCTACAGTTATCCTGCGAGAATGT
This sequence comes from Hypolimnas misippus, assembly GCA_037950945.1. Classification (NCBI taxonomy): domain Eukaryota; kingdom Metazoa; phylum Arthropoda; class Insecta; order Lepidoptera; family Nymphalidae; genus Hypolimnas; species Hypolimnas misippus. The sequence goes on from JBBEEQ010000014.1 coordinate 9,014,790, forward strand.
CATTACCCTATTATTCCACGCGGCTTTAGAATTTATTAATGTCGTCTTAAGGACAATCTAATTATAAATATAAATTTTAAAAATAGAACATACACAATGTATTGTTTTTTTTTTAATCTGTCAAACATTTAAAATAGAAGATTTTTATAAAACTTAACTTAATAATAGCTTAGAGGTCTAACAATATTGTGGAATATTTATTGCCCGGGAAAAAGAAAGGGCTTTCAAGGATAGTTAACTTATGCATACAATTTCATACTAGTATTGTTTCGACATCACCCGACACGATATCGGTAACTAGCAATACTAGTTGCGATACGATCAATATTATAAATCATTTATTAAATAATTATTTCATAATGTATGAACCCAATAATGTGTCAAGTCACAAAAATTCAAAGTCGGAGATATAGATGTATTTTGACACTGCGTCACCTATTTAACATTATGCAAAAAAAAACAATTCATATAAACTAACTAAGTACGGAAAAGGTATCTTAATTTAATGTTTCAAATTTAAAGTGCATTCCATATTTTCAATTTATACAATAACCTTAAATATTTGAAACTTTTTATCAAATAATAGATACATAAAATATTTCAATCTGCTTTTAATTCATTACAACTTTTATCAAAATAGAAAAGAAAAGATACTTCTTCAAACATATTTATCCAGAATAGACATCTTTAGACGCCATTTTGTCAAAATAAAGTCCGTGTGGCTAGACACAGTATTGCTCATCAGTATACGTATGCTTTTTAAATTCTAACAACACAAGACTTTTTATTAAAGTCTAAATCAAAAGCAAAATACGTCATTATTGGGGTGACATACCTATTCAAATGAAACTAATTCTAATCTATAAGTATAGCCTTTAAACAAAACAAATAATTAAGCATGTGTGTGTCCTCCTTTTTTTGAAATCAATAAATTAACAACACCACAGTTATCAATAGAAAAGAATATTTATTATTGACGATTATTTGTCGTATGTCGGAGTTCGATATCGCATCGGATAGTGTAAAAACGATCTTACATCATTGAATTCGTAATATAACATTATTATTCAGTAGTAATTGCCAGTCATGTCGATTTAAAGTAGACTATTATTTACTCGACAGCTTTCTATATATGTAAATATATACGTAACAACGCCAGCTTATTTATCATATAATATATTGCATTATCGTTTATAAGTGATTATTAATTCTAAAATAAAAATTAATCAACTTTTTATATGGAAAAAACGGGCAAACGGATGATTCCGTTTATCCACCCTATAGTATTCACTCTAAGGAGGATAATTGGAATCGCGTGTCCGTTTATCCACCTTGATCAGGGTGGATAAATGAAATTTGTGTTTTGATTTTCTTCCAATTATCTATTGAGAAGAGCCGGCGAGAAACTCAGTAGTTACTCTTTGAAAAATATTTTTGTACAATATTGTTTGATACAATTAGCTACAGTTATCCTGCGAGAATGTCATTACCCTATTATTCCACGCGGCTTTAGAATTTATTAATGTCGTCTTGAGGACATTCTAATTATAAATATAAATTTTAAAATCTACAGTCAATAACGATTTTTTTATTAGTGTATTTTTGTTTAGTCTCCATGTCTTTCACTTGTGTAGTTTCTGAGATTACTGCATGCAAACTTACAAGCAAATTTTATTTAATAAAAGTTAGTATACATTAAATATTCTCCCAATATATTTAATTTTCTAGTATCTAAATGTTCTCTATATCTTAATGCCAAACTAAAACGTTTAGGATAATCTTACTACATCTATATTAATTAACCCAGTTCATGCACATAAAATAACAGACAAACTTATATATTATGTAAATGTTGGACTTATTGAAAACGAACCTGCCTTTTATCGTTTCATATATAATTGAATGTGGACTATTAATTTTGACGGGTTGCGTTCGTACATAAATACATCTTGTACCATGACACTACGATTATATGGACTTAAAGATTTTGCTTGGATCTCGTTCGCGGCTTCGCTCGCGTAGTATATCGGTATAAAGTAAACGATTTATTATTCTGGTAGATTACAATCTGTAATAACACTATTTGTAACATACAATGTGTAATTTCAATGCGTACCAAAGAGTATGTTCCCTTCGTTCGACATTGTAAACATTAACGACTCGATTGCAGGCGAATGAAAATCGAATTTCGATTGTTACATTATAGGCGAACGCTCGTTAGTCAGTGAGGCAGTAGTACGTTACATGCTCAAATGTATTTTACATTAGATTATATGCAGAGTATTTTCTCGCTTCTTAAATTTAAAAAAAAAATCATATTCAAACATAGGTACAGTTTTATATTTACAGATTTCTAGCACATAGTTAGGTAATCAGGCAGCAGTATAGAATTAGTTATTTACTTAAGAAATTAATATAATATTCTAAAAAGCGTGAAAACAGTTTACGTAGATTTTCTCGCAAGATATTTAAATTTAATTATAAAGTATGGATGTAATACTGAAATGAATTTAGCAAAGCTTGACTTGAAGGTTTTTATTTTTGAGTCCTGGGTTTAATGAGATAGTGAAATATCAGATAAATTGAAAGTCAGTATTTATTATAATGTTTAAATCTATTTTTATTCCAATATTATTTGCACGCTGATAAGCAATACTGCGTCAAGACACACGATAATTTTCGAAAATGTCGTCTAAAGATGTCCCACATATTCTTAATAAATTTGTTTAAAGACAAATATCCATCTTGCTAATATGCTAATATGCTTTTTTATATAATATGTACTCCTAATGTATATATTTATGTATAGTATGTATATATTTTTGTAAGGTATATGTTTATGTATGGTATGTATGTGTTTATGTATGCAAGTAGATTTACTTATACTTATTGGACTTTATATGCATCTACTGAACGCTCTTTCTTGCACGTCTTAAGGTTGGCTGGTAGATAAGGCTATATAGCTTTAAGTCCGCCTTTTGCTCAATGTATTTTTTTTAATTGTTGTGCAATAAAGTGAAATAAATAAATAAATAAATAAAATCTTCTCTTTTCTATGTTGATAAAAATTATAATTAATTAAAAGTAGATTGGTATTATCAAAAATTATATCTAACAATAAGTTTTTCGAATACATTATTGTATGTTGCAAAATATTGAGCACATTAATAATAATAATAACGCATCACACTCAACGGCCCCCATTAAGATCTCATGACCTTGTGTCGGGGGTCCGGAAACACTCACAACACTAACACAAACACCCAGACCACGACAAACATCCGTATGGCCAATATACACGTTTGCCGTGAGCGGGGATCGAACCCGCGACCGTTAGCGCTTTAGTCAGTTGCAGTGACCATTGCGCCAACGCGTCTGTCAAAGAAACTATTTTCCGTACTGTTTTAGTTTAATAATGACTTGATAAATTTTGAATTTTGAATAATGTGAAATACATGACGCATTATTATAATACATTAATATCGTCGACTTTTTAGCCTCCATTTAATGATAACAAATTTATTTTAGTATGACCAATTTAAGATTATAATGTAACAGGGTAATTATGTAGAAATCAATTAACACTTAATTTTCTGATTGATGTTTATTTTTTTTTGTATTTTTTTTTACGAGAAACGTTGGCAAGAACGTATCGTCAATAATGAAGAAAAATGTTATTTATATTTCTTATCAATACAAATTCATAAACTGCTCACCTTTCTATTATACTTAGCGAAAAAAAAAATATTATTAAGTTATAGAAAATGGACAATACATGTTAAAAATCAATTTAAAATATTTTGAAACATTTAAAGTAAACTTAACGTGTCACTTAAAAAATACATACGATTAACATATAAAGTACTCAAAGTATTTCGTTTTATTTATAAAGAATTTTAAAAATAATCAAAAGCCGCCGCGTAAATTACATATTCGCATTAATCAATACAATTTACAATTATTCCTCTTTATTGAAAGTTGGATTAAAATGTTTTTTGTGGATTAAATGTTTACTTAATAAGACAATTTGTAATCAACGAAGGAGAACTTTACCATATATTTAAAATGTGTTTTTTTTTATACATTAAGCATGAATTCCGTACACACTTGATTTATTTATATATTTTTTTCGTTTTTAATCGATTAGAAAAATGTAAATGATCCTTAATTTACTAAAATGTTTTTACACGCTATTTATATTGTCTTTCTTATTTACTATTTAAAACTGGCTGGTATCATGAATTTTTCAAAAAACTAATGATGCAGTTTTAGTTTTACATCAAAATCGGGTCCTTTAAATATTTTTTGTTATTTCTTATACTGTCGGATTTGGACTACCACGCCCAGTTAAAAAATCACTATATATACATATAGACTAGTCCCATTAACAGTAAAGAAAGAATTCAGTCCCTAAATTAAGACACAATATAGTCAATATTAATAAAATATGGTGTTAAATTGTAACATCTTTATCTTAATATCTTCAACAAATCTTCATTATATTTAAAAAAATAACAATCGCAAAAACGAAAAATTCAAATTCAATGTAATACGAAGTTCATCCAGTCAATTCACAACATTATCTTGAGCATGTTTTATTCATAATGCATTTTTATTTTAATCTTACTTCCTATGAAAGGATAAATATAAGAAAATCGTCACAAAAAATACACGTTATCTAATAACGGAACCCTAAAATATGCAAAAGCAACTTAATTTACCAATTTCTATTAAAAAAATAAATGGTCCAAATTTTAAGGTACCTAATTCAAATAAAGATTTTGATTAAAATCTCATTTTATGAATCTGATAGTTGATGCTTTTTGGTATCGCTTATTAAAAAAGGTTTTATTTTTAATCATTATTACTTTACTTTATTTTATATTTTAATCTGTTTTATATATTATTTAATCGTTAATGTTGAAAAATAACTAATTATATCATACGTAGTTAATTTGAAAACCTGTCTAACTTTATAAAAAAAATAACTTAAATAATTCAAAAACTGATACGACGTGATGTTTTCTTTTTAAAACATTGCTAAATATATATGACATATGACAATAAAATTCTCATAAAAATTTTAGGACTCAACATCATTACGTTAAGACATTTCTAAATTAAATTATTCAAATATGGAATCAGTTTGATTTTTTTTTATATGTATCACGACTGCTCTGGTGTAGTGGTGCTGAACATCTAACACCGACGGATGCGGGTTCGTCACTCGGGCCAGATATATTTGTATAAATATTTGTTTCTAGGTCTGTGTGTTTGTTCTTGTGGGTCGTCACACCGTGACTCGTAGAGCACGTCAAACCGTCGGTCCGAGTCGGTATCACTATCACTTGATAATTATTGTTACTCTTAGTAAGAAAATTATTATAGTCTAAACCATTTAGACTAAAATAATTTCCTTGGCTTGCCTTCAGGGGTTGCGGAGGTCAGATGGCAATCGCTCTGTTTAAAAATCAGTAACTGGCCAATATCTGGACTAGAATATAGCTGGTATAACCGGAAAGAATGTTAGGTTAGGATGATGTATCATGAGTGTATACTGAAAGAGTTGCAGCAGTACGCAGCAGCAAGGCTGGTGACAACCTAAAAACAATAGCAATTTCAAAAATAGAACGAAAAGAATAAAGAAAAACACCAATAATGATGATTGATTTTTTATTTTCTTTCGGTCATTAGTCATGTTTTAAATATTCAAGAACATTCGATCCTGATGAGAATTGTTTAAAAATAGAACAACAAAAAGATAGTAACGATATCAAATGACATAGATTTATATATAATTGGATTCTAGAATTGTTTCGAATAAAGGAATCATTTCGAATGTGACAATTATATTTTTTTCTATAGAAAGTAATTTGAACATGGAACTTTGATATCTGATATGGAGTGAATTGTTTGTTTTTTATGGATACAGATTGCTGTGTACATTTTTTTTAAATTATATATTTTTTTTTATGACAAGACTGTAACGTGGCTTGCATTGTATATTCTTGCGTCTGATATAATCTTTCCAGGAGCGAGAGAACACTACATAATTTTACCTAGATATTTTTTTTTTTAATTTATATCAATTTAAAATTCTTAATGTAATAATAAAACTTGTAGAATATTTAATACATGCCTAATATCCGCGGTCAGAAATAATATAAATGAATTGTTTACGTTTAGAACAAAAAATGTACAATACAATATATTTTTTTATTTCTAACAAATCGAACCTTTAAATAAAGATATCTATCTTGTTTCGAATATTAAAAACAAAAAAATAGTAACGTCAAAATTAATCAAACATAATAATAAAAAAAAAAACAGAATTGTCTGCTTTATCTAATAACTGTTTAGGTACACAAAAACTAACTGTATTCTTATATATCAATCGACCGGCTCTATGCCGCAATGCGCTTTTTACTGTTCAAATTGCTAGTGACAAAGTTATGAGGCTCAATATCATGAAAATATTCGAATAATCTAGAAATTTTTCAACTCCATTATTTCTATACATCATACTTTGCGTTGAAATTCTAGAAATAGCATCATATCGATCGCTACGACGAACTATAATAATAAACTACAATGTACAAAGAAAATTTATTTTGTTATTTTTACATACTTTCAGAATATATAATATAGTATGAGGTCAACGTTATAGTTTTTTTTATTTTTTTTTATTTAGAGATTCTCAATAATTTATATCATGCTTATATGAAATTTTTAAAGGTATATTCTTACGAAATTATGAAAAAGGACATTTATTTACAAAAATAATGTAACAATCAGATTTGTGTACATAAATATAAAACCGTGTGTTATACATATAAAACTCAAAAAACTAAGTAACACATCACAAATATTTTTTATTTCTTAAATAAATAAATACAGTTTACGTCTACATATAAAACATTACAGAGATAAGATTAGAAAGATTGATATCATTTAAAACTAAAACAGATGAAACCGCAAGATCAAATTAGTATTTATACAAACACAATTCATGTATTACATAATAAAACAATGATACAGTAATGATACCATACTTATGTACTATATACCATTATTTACTTGATAATCTATTGTTTCAGCTTAAAACCATATATATTTAACATGACACTAGCTGCGGTTCCACTCGCGTTTATTACTTTGCTCCTGTGAATCGTAGCGTGATGTAATATAGCCTTCTTAAATAAACAGCGTAAACATCGCAGAAAGAACGTTCCTTATTCATTCTTATCATATTTTATTTTCGCTGCAAAAAGCCTAGATCTTTCACCGAGGCCCAATCTATGTTTATACTAAAATTCATCAAAATTGGTTTTTCGGTTTTGGCATGAAAACGTAACACACAGAGAGAAAATCAGAATTATGTATTCATACTATTACAGTATAGATGCGGCTTAGACTTTGAAAATTTCGCTGGGATATAGGATATATATTAGTATTAAGGAGTTCAAAAGCGAATAAGCCATACGATACATTATGTATATATCCATTTTGAAAAAATATTGTAATATTATAGCAATATCTCCCTCTTAACATCTAAAACCCATTGCCAACCCTCCCTAAAAGTCACATATATACACCAGTTATTAAAAATAACTATGTCTAATAAATATACGACATAAAAACAGATAATATTGAACAATTTTCCTTCAAAATATTCTATCTTTCTGTCGGTGAAAGAACTTTTGAAATTACCACGCACAATACTAGATTCCTAATGTAACTTCGACTAAAAAAATTAAATATCTGAGTATTGTGGTTTGTAAGTGGTATTGCGTGGATCACTGATAGTCACTAGAACTACCCAAGTGATCCACGAAGCCATCCCAAACATCTATGTTAATAAATAATATTGTCTCTATGGAATAGCAAAAGATTTTTGAAAGATCTATATGTTTAAATCAAAACTAACATATTCACTGACAAATCGATCAACACAGAGCCTAAACCGCTGGGTCTAGAAAAATGAAATTTAGCATAAACGTTCCTTAAATGCGCTGAAAAAGGATTTATTTAAATCCATTTCCTAAGGGGTCTAAAGTTAGTTAGGTATTAAATTCCTAAGTACACGTGGACGATGTAACTTCGACTTAAAAAATAAATTTCTTATAGCTGTGGTTTGTAAGTGGTATTGCGTGGATCACTGATAGTCACTAGAACTACCCAAGTAATCCACGAAGCCATCCCAAACATCTATGTTAATAAATAATATAATTAGTTATTTATAAATAAACAATAAATAGAATATAATTAACACTGTAAAAAGAAAAAAAAAACAATAAAAATATTAAAAGAAGAATTAAACAAAGAAAAATTAAACTATATAAAACCTACAAATCTATCGATGATGATAAATAATATTGTCTCTTTGGAATATGAAAATGAAAGCTTTTTGCTTTATGTAATCTATATAAATCAAAACTGAAATATACACTGACTGATCGATCAACGCAGAGACTAAACCGCTGGGTCTAGAAACATGAAATTTCGCATAAACGTTCCTAAAATGCGCTAAGAAAGGATTTTTAAATCCATTTCCTAGGGAGTTAAAAGAGGGTTTAAAGTTAGTTAGGTATCAAATTCCTAAGTACACGCGGACGATGTAACTTCGACTTTAAAATTAAATTTCTTATAACTGTGGTTTGTAAGTGGTATTGCGTGGATCACTAATAGTCACTAGAACTACCCAAAATTATCCACGAAGCCAACCCAAACATCTATGTTAATAAATAACATTGTCTCTTTGGAATATGAAAATGAAAGCCTTTTGCTGTATGTAATCTATATAAATCAAAACTGAAATATACACTGACTGATCGATCAACGCAGAGACTAAACCGCTGGGTCTAGAAACATGAAATTTCGCATAAACGTTCCTTAAATGCGCTGAGAAAGGATTTTTTAAAATCCATTTCCTAAGGGGTTAAAAGAGGGCTTAAAGTTAGTTAGGTATCAAATGCCTAAGTATACGCGGGCGAAGGGGCGACGAATTACTAGTTATGATTATAAATGTTTCATTTGATGGTATATAACTTGCGAACTTGGTGGTTTATGACTAAATAAAAAATCTTGTTACTTAGTACCTTTAATTAGGATTTAAAAAAAGAGCAACCGACTTCAATGGCAAAATATGTAATTTTGTTTACTTGAATGATGTACTCAATTCAGTTATTTCAATTTTTAAATTAAACTACGAAACCGATTGTAATAAAAATTCTATAAACCCAATCTATAAGACATACACTTACAAAAAAATTTCAAAATCGGTTCCCAAATGACGGAGTTGTCGAGAACCTTTTCCTGTTTTGAAGTCGGTTGAAAATGTTAAAAACCACTACTACTGGTTTCATAATAATACAAGATGGTAACCCTATTTTTATCATTATTATTTTACTCCTAATTCAACTACTTGCAAAAAGCCCATATCCTTTCTTAGACTCTAGATTATCTCTGTACCAAATTTCATTTGATATATATACTTTCCCATCTATACTAATATTATAAAGCTGAAGAATCTGTTTGTTTGAACGCGCTAATCTCAGGAACTACTGGTTCGAATTGAAAAAATATTCTTGTGTTAGATAATTTATTTATTGAGGAAGGCTATAGGTTATATTACATAACGCTACGACTCATAGAAACGAAGCAGTAACCATAAACGCGAGTGAAACCACAAGGGACATAGTTAATAATATCAGTAAGTAGGATTTTAAAGCACTTTTGCATCGTCAAAACTAACAAAGGTATTTAAATTAAAAAAAAAACTACCAATTCAGAATGAAGATTCTACCGAGAAGAATCGGAAAGACACTCGAAAAGTACTCTTTTAAATTTTTGTTAATACATAAATTTAGAAAATACTCAAGAAAAGTACAGGGATATCGATCGAAATGATCGTTCTTGAAAGTCAGGACACATTCAATCAATCATTCTGCGATACATAATTAATACAGTGTACACCGAATCACCCCAGCAATTTGTCCATTGTGAACAGGCCCTTATCAGACTATCATGGAAATAAGGGTAGAAAATAATCAATATTTTGCCACCCCACCCTGCAACGCATGCGTGGTGATACCCACCTGGTGGTGGTGGTAGGATACCGTGGAATGGTGGATCCCATGTTGTAATACCACACACCATTCTGACACAACAGGCCGAGGTGATAGCACCTGATGGACGCCATGGTCGGGAAACCCAGAAATTGGAAGCCACCATGTAAGTTTATTTGAATTTATATAACGGTCTTCCAGATCTTTCTCGAATATTATCGAATTTTGAAAAGGTTACTAAATTGTATGTGTTAATTAAACAGATTTAACCTTTTGAATTCGATCGATTTATAATTATTTATTCAATATTTTTTAATACGTTAAGGTTTTTGCTTTTTTTTTTAATTGTTTATTAATAAATCTTTTTTCGATTTCGCAGAAGTCACCTGCTTTTGGAGTGGCGATCGGTAAGACGCAGATCTTTGAGCACCGCTTATTTTTTTATGTTACAACGCTGTAAATAATTTAAATAAATACATAGTTAAGTGTAAAGTATACCGTCGACGTGTACTAACATTTCTATGTACATAATACTTAAATAAACATGCTTTGTACACACACTATTTGTTTAATGCCTCCATCCATATTACGTTAAGCGGGAGTTCCCTTAATGCGACTGTCTTGCACCCTTTTATTTTTACACCAATTTTTTACGTAAAAATGCTTTATCATGTAGGGGATACATAAGTTAATAAGGTGATAAACATCAATAGTAATATTATTATTACGATTTTATAGGGTTACTTAAATATGATAATTCGCTTACTTAAAATGACTTAAAAATGAGAGTTCGCTTATAAAATTTCATTGGATTTTTTTGTAATTTATAAATCATTTACAAATTTATTTTTACCCTATTAAAGTAATTATTAAATGTATAAATTAAATAATTCAAAAATACACTTTTGGAAAATACTGTACCTATCATATTTTCAAAGTAAAATATATTAAAAAAAAATAAAAATAAATTCTCTTTAATTCACAAAAATCGCTATGTAAAGAACTTTTTATAGTCCGTTGAATAAATAGGGGTCGCCAGTACTAGCAATTTCATTAAGCCCGGCCCTACCTTTGTTTTTGCCCTATTTCCCACTGGGATTATAAAGGGCAAAATTAAATTAATTAAAATGGCATTTACGACACCCTTCGAAATATCCACTATAAAATATTGAATAATTTCGTTCTGATATTATAAGGTTGATAAAAATTTTAATATCGTAATTTTTTATTAAGTAACTACAATTTTATATTCAAAGGTACAAACATAATGAATATGAGTTTTAAAGTTATGTAATCAGTAATCATTCCATTTGGATATAGTTATGTATATTGAAACCTACAAATATTTATAAAAAAAAATTATAAAAATAAGCGAACGATCGGTCTTAATAATTTATAAATATATTTTGAAAACAGTGTTAACGACACTGCACCTTAATTTAGAATCTAAATATTTTTCTTCTTTGTAACGCGATACAAATGAATAAAGTAACTCCCATATTTCGGAAGTTTTTAGATATTTATTTACTTGGCTTTATTAATTACTTGGAAAACTTTGAATCGCCATTACTAACTTTCTTTCGACGTCGGGTTTAATTTCTACTTATATATGTATATATTGTACTGGGTTTTGCCCACGCCTTTACCGACTGATATAAAAAAAGTTACAATACTATTGACCATCTAACAATAGTCCTAGAAACTATATTAGAAGCAAATTTACAAATAAGGCACATAAAAATAATAGACATTAGTGATATCATTACTGTGAAAATGGCTATCATTTCAATTTTTTTATTAATATTTAAAAATTCAACGTTTAAATAAAACATTCTTCATTCACCATTTTTAATTGAGATGGTTTAAGTTATAAAACAATACAAGTTAAAATTTCTTCATACACTTTTGAACCTTAAAAAACATACAGACAAACTTTATAATACATAACAAAAATATTATAATATACACAATTTATTTAAAGATCAAGTGAAGAGTAGCTGCTTGCAGTTTCACCCACATTTATGGTTACAGTTTCGCTCTTGTGAGTCGTAGCGTGATGTATTATAGCCTTAAACTACCTAATAATAATTAATACCATCCTGAATAAATTGACTACCTAATGTAAAAAAAATTGAAATCGGGTCAACAGTTTCTACAAACAAAATTTACCTCTTTATAATATTAGTATAGATAAAAATACAAAGGAAAATTTTTATGGGCAAAACATATTGAATACATAATTATTCATAAAAAAATTAAGTAAATAACAGATATGTATAATTTGCGGCGGCATCTCCGGCTATTACGTTATAACACCATTTATAGAATAACGTAAGCCATAACTTAAAAAAAAATTGTTTATTGTTCATGTTTAGACGAAACAAATTAAATTACTTTTAGTGCTTATACGAATCCAAAATATCTTAAATTGAAATATAAAATAACAATAATAGTAACATTGATTTTCTAACGATAGTCTAGATCGTAAATATTCATAAGGGGGTGTTCATACTGCTGAAAAAACGCAGTATTATAATTAATGTACATGCTTAAAAAGTTACTCACCGTTCATCCAGAATTCTGATTTTATTAACAAACAAGACCCCACCACTTTATCTGTACAGAATTATTAATTTGAATATTCTATGAGAAATTATGAGTCTTGTGCATTAAAGCACCCCGGCTGATGTAAATTTAGGCGCGTATGTGTGACTCCTGGTGACGACTGCCCCAGACCACCCGCTAAAACCCATCGTCCTAATAGGGCGCCACGGGATCGCTTAATATTTCATACCCCATTTCACTCCCTTCATATTTTTTTTACGTGATAAATTTTTTTATATAATGTAGACGGACAGAATTACTTTCAGATAAACAATTTGAGTATAAAGTAATATTTGAGTTGTAATTAAAAAAAAAAAACAATAAAACTAGGCAATTATTGCATTAATTTGCTAATGCAACTATCTTTTTAAAGTTAATTTTTTAATATTACTTATTTGCATAATAATGCATGCGGTACATAATATAAAAAAAAAACAACTACATATTTACTAGTACTTATCATTTCAAACCTACAATTTGACAAACCATATAATTTTAAGTGTAGATTAATTTCATAAAATAATTTAACATTTTAAATTTGCATTTATTTACATTTACCGTCGGTCCCCGTCGTTATCACCTTATAATGATCGTTACTCTTAGTAGGAAAATTACTCTAAATGGTTACTGGCTTCCCCTCAGGAGTTGCGAATGTCAGATGGCAATCGCTCTGTGTAAAAATCACTAACTTGTCAATATCTGGACTAGAATAGAAAGCAGATAATAAAATCAAACCCAGATCCAAAAATACTAGGTAGATAATTAAACAAATGCGTTTAAAACGCCGCGTTTTACATCCCACGTGTAAGCAACTTTAGCGTTTTTTTAGCGTAGGCGTCGCCACACGTGCCGTTTATTGACGGTAAATTGAATTTATGATATATTCTGATTTTGATTTCGTGTTGTGAGCTGCCCACGCGTTCATTAGAGTGCATCCAAGATATCGAGTTATTGATAATTTTTTTCACAAACATTTAAAAACAATTGAATTCAACGTTTTATGGACTGTTAAAACGTATTGTGTACTATTGTATTATTACGAAACTAACTGGTGCTATGTTAAGTATGGAATTGAAAGTTTTTTACTCTCCTATTAACTATATATATCCGGATTTATGAACAACAAAGTCCTATTACTGTAACTAAATTTTTGTCTCATAAATTTTACAGAAATTGTAATGCGAAAGGTTTTAAAAAATCAAACATTATTTACTAATAAAAATTCTAATATATAAATTACTGACTATACAATTAACACACATTCTTTATTATCTTTATATAAAAGACAGATTCCATTTTTTTTTCTAAAATTAATTACAAAAAGCAATTATTATTAATTACCAATTCAATGTTTACTAAATTTAGTTCTTACTAATTGTAGTCTATTCAGAAAATGCACTTGAAAAAGCTACCAGAAGCACGTGCTACTATTTCAGTTCCAAATAACTCGAATACTTCAAATACGTGTTACAATATTAGTTGGGAGAATAAATTATACCAAATATAGCCACTGGAAACCCTTATTAGTAACATAAAGACATACACAATAATTATTGAAAGTTTATTATGTTGCAGTTAAGAATGTTTACGCTTTATCAACTATAGTTTCACTCGCTTTTATGGTTATTGCTTCGCTTATATGAGTTGTAGCGTGATGTAATATAGCCTTTAGCCGTCCTCAATAAACGGGTTATTCAATGGAAAATAATTTTTCTAATCGGATTAGTAGTTTTCGAGATTATCCTCTAAATACAAACTAACAAAAATTTTACCGTTTTATAATATTATAGTTACCTATTTTAGTGTGGACTATACGAAACTTCATGTGGGATTGATAGTTTTACGGGTTTTAATTAAAAAAAAAAAACCATACCTTTTCTAAAATAAAAGTATAACATCATATCTTTCAGTCTCATCAAAATTGGTCCAGTTCTTTTGTATCTTTTCGTTTAAGTAGTTACCGTGTAAACATTCATATTATATTATATTTATATAAGCGTCTCGTAAAGATCTGTTATTTTGAGATTACAAACAGACTCTCAAAATTTGCTCGTATATACCAGCCGCGCTCTGCAATTTGACAGACTAAAGTATAACGTAGCCTATGTTTTAATTTAAGATATGTATTATAAGCAATTTCAAATCTACTTAAATCAGCTGAGCTAGAAACACGTTCACAAGCGTATGGGTTTATAAAAATTAAGCAGAAGAATTTTCACAGTTTTAAGGATTTCTAATTTAAATCCTAAAACGTTTATATGATGACGGTTACCCGACAATTAAATAAAATATTTACTGAAAATAAAATAGTCTTTAACATAATTATTTTTAACGTAATAACTTATACGAAATACTACATTTTTTTATTATATATATTACCAATCTTATGTTAACATTTCTAAGTATTTGTGTCACGATAATCGCTTAAGGCTGTCCTGAACAGGCGACCGTATTTGTAGCAATCCGCCCTTTTACTTTTAAGCCACAAGGCGTTTATGATACTAGCGACACGCCCCGGCTCGCACGGGTACAATGTAGTTTTTTACGACATCACATTAAAAATCTTTGAAATTTTCAACTTTTCTTTACTATCGTTGTCTTTGATTTTCGCGATTATTATTCATTGAAATAAAACTATTTTAAACTGATTTAAATCGCGTATATTAATTATTTTTATCATCCCGACGTTTCGAGCACTTTGCAGCGTTCGTGGTCACGGGTAGACGGGTTTTCTTTACTATAATATGGAAGTATTATACACGTAAACCTGTCTCTGAAATTACTTAGTTTAATTATGAAAACCGCATTAAAATCCGTTGCTTAATTTAAAAGATCTAAGCGTACAGACGGCGGGAAACGACTTTTTTTTATACTATAATAAAAAACACTTACATAATATTGGCACAGTAATTAACATTGTCTAAAAATTGTTATCTATGTGAATTAATTGTATTATGATAGTTACAAAACTATTATTAATCATGCTTGTTATTCTAATATGTCAAAGCTGTTTGCCGAGTTCATATTGTTCCCATTTCGTTCTTGTTATCTCAAGTTGGATCTGATATTTCGCCACGTTGAGAGGTTATCTGAGTATTTCATTTAATTAACCGATTTCATACGAGCTTCTCAATTCATAGTGTGTTTTTTTTTAATGATTGCTACCTCAGAACTACGTCAGTTTTACCACCGACGTAAAATCATCTATAGAAATGTGACATTGATTTCGATATAATTATACCAAATAAAAAGTGCTTAAACATATTACATTTTACCTTTAAAAATAAATATAAAATAGTATAGTATTAAATAAAAAAATAATACTAAACTATGAAAAGGTATTATGAAAAAGGGATAGCAATATATATGTATTCCACTTCAGCAAGTTGCTTCAACACGGTAATGTTTTACCATTTAAATATCCCTCATTCCCACATCATGGATTCCGCTTACCACCACAAAACCGTGATAGTATGCGTTAATTATGCTTCTTACTTAGGATGAGTTACGGAGATCAGGTGGCGTCATATATAGTCTTGAGGAAATAAAAATTCTAGGCTAAACACCTAAGAGTACCCTTAAAGTATTGCTTACGGGTAAAGAACAAGAAAATTGATTTAAAGTAAAAATTGTAGTGATTTAATGACCATTTAGTTTTAATGCATGTACAAACATAAAAATGTTTGGTGTTTATTATCTTTTTAGTAATTACTTTAAAGATATTACTATATTATTATTTAACATAAAGGAGACGAGATAACCTAGTGGTTAGAACACGACGATCTAAACCGATGATTGTGGGTTCGAACCCCGGCTAGCACCGCTGAATTTCCAAGTGATAAATTTGTGTTTATATTCATTTCGTGCTCGTTGGTGAAGGAAAACATCTTTACAAAACCTGCATGTGCAGAGACTAAATCCGGCACATGGCACACGGCATGGCTTAATCCGCCAACCCGCAGTGGAGCTGCTTGGTGGATTAAGCTCTAAACCTTCTCCCTTATGGGAAAGGAATATACAGGCTGTTACATTCCTTTACTTTTTTTTATTATATATTAACAAAAAAAAATTAAATTATAAATTTCTATTCTCTATGTTCAGTCAAGACACACGATTTCACAGACAGACAGAATAAAAATCTTTTCAGGATAATAATTTTTAATCTTTGCACACAGACAAGTTCAATAAAATTTTATTATATATATACTAATGAATGATTAAGATATTTATTCTTTTTTTCTTTTAATTGGCGACAATTTACAAATGAAATCCATCATAAATTGATGTCCGTGACACATAAAAAGATTTATATTTTGGCTTAGTAATTAACCATTTCGTTATATTTTTAAGGTTATATTATATATAAAACCAAAATTTTAATAAAACTTATATAATAACTATATATTATAATAACTATATATATATATATATATATATATATATATATATATATATATATATATATATATATATATATATAACTTTATTAAAATATTATTTTTTAATTTTAAACTTAAAAAATCATCAACTATAAAATTTTCGATGATTTTTTTTTATAATACAATCTGAAAATTAAATTATATTAAATTAAATTTTTAGAAAGCTTACTTCATTTCAACTTAAAAGTTATTCGAAATATATTAAATAAAAATCTTAGATAGAATTTTGCGGAGAAAATCCCGTTAAGAAGTTTATTATTATTCATATAGATATGAAAATAATAAAAAAATAAATAAATGTATATTAAGTAATATTTTATATGAAATTGAAAGCTTTATTAAAAAATAAACACCAAATAATAATAATAATAATATATATATATATTTATATATATTATTAGGTGTATATATATATATATATATATATATATATATTATTGTTATATTGTAACTGAATACATATATTTGTTTATTAGAACGTTCAAGACACATGAAAATTATTTAGCACATACAAAAGACATCAACGCATATATTGACCAAGTGATAATTTGTTGAATATGATATACGCATGATTTATATAACCACATCATTAAATTAATCGTTATATCAAATTGTACATTCATTACACTAATCATGTATTTTAAATATTACTAGAACTATATTGCTCGCGACGTAAATTTTTTTCGGAATTAAAAGTACCCTATGTACTTTCAAATGATTAAAATTACATCTACTTAGAGGTAATTTTTTATCGCAATCAGTGTAGTAATTTTAAGGTTTATTCGTTACCAACGTACATAAATACAAATCTTTTCTCTGTATAATTAGTATAGACTGGCTCTTGCTCGCGGCTTCTTTCGAATGGTTTCAAACTATAATAAATATAAAATTGAAAACCCCATAACAACTGATATCTAAGACATGATTTTTAAGGTCATGAATTAGGTTTTTTTATTATATTATATTATAAGTAAGTAAGAAATTGATAAATAATAAAATTTGTGGTAAAAACAAAATATGTTCTTACTGTAGACGTATATAAGAAGGGGGTTTAGCGGTACGAACCCCTCCCCCTAACACCGACTTACTTATACTTAGTACATTAAACTAATGGTTATGACAATGGTTTATATAATTCTAAATAAATAAGAGCATTCATATTTAATATAACGGGTCTTATCGCGATAACTAATGGTAGTAATAGCTCGTGACCACGACGAATGTAACTTCGTCGAAACGTCGGGCAATAAAAAGGTTTATATTTTGGCTACCATTAGTTATCGCGATAAGATCCGTTATATTAAATATGAATAGTATAAATCGCGAAAGTTTAAAATATATAAATAAGAGCATATACTTACAACATAATGCTCGGGTACAAATTACTTTATCTTTGTACATTTTTGACTTACAAGCCTCCCTTCTGACCTTTTCCTTGGATGGACCCCTCCCATATAAAAGCTATTGCTACCATGGGGGTTCTTAGTCATTATACCATTGTTTTGCAATAAATATTATAGTAAAAATAACAGTTAGATACTTATACTCAGACCTTACAAGACTTGATTAAATACAGAATTAAAACCAGGTATGACATATCAATTGCACTGAAGCACAAACTATACAGAGATCAAGTAAAATTGGTCACCATAACATCATAATTAAGGAAACCTCAATTAAGTTTACACGACGATCTCGCTAATGAGACGTAAATAAGACACATTAGAGACATCTTGTTTAGAAAAAAAAATATTAACGGACATCCTCAAGACTCGATTTTACGCAATCGATGTTAAATCGATACGAGTATATTATAAAATCGCAGTGCTCGCGTGCCTACATCGATTCAGGCCGATTTAGCGTTTCGTAATCGATTTTAATTAGCTTAAATACGATAAAAAATAGCCTGCGAATAGTGCTGGCATTTCTAGTAAAGTGCTGGAGGTAACGTTTATGGTATGGTCAGCAGAAAAAATGTATGTAGTTTTAGTTTTTTTTTGTAGACAATAATTTGTGTTTAAAATAAATTTTACAGATAGTTCACTTTGTTAAATAACAGAATAAGAGAACTTATAAACGAAAATTGGATTTAAAGGATAATAAATTACTTTCATGTTGTACATGATTTTATATGTCATGTTGTATTCGTTATGAATAAGCTCGTTATTCAATACTATATTTACTTCTAAAGGAATTAATATTAAATTAAATTACGTTAGTATACATTTAAGTTTTCGTTCCTTATTACTTAATGCAATCAACATCGCTTATTAATAAACAATAATTGACAAAAATTAAAATAATAAACAATAGTCAAGATTATAAGAAAAAGTATATTTAATCATTATATAAATATAACTATAACAAAATATAATAGATAAGTAAACAAAATGAAGATTATGTAACAATAATTTGGTGTTATCAAAAATAAAAATAATATTGGTAATAATTTTTTTTTGCAATCGGTACACCACGTCTCGATCTAGAATCTAGGTTATGTCCTAACTGAGCACGTTAACTGACGATACCTTAACGGATAACATCCATTCAAATTTATTATCCACCTTCTAACTGGACGCAAATAAATATTAATTAATACAGAAATATAATATTTTAAAATGGTTTGTTTTTCATTTTCACTAGAATTTACGGGATATTTCCAATTTTATAATAAACTAGCTCTCCCTTGCGGTTTCGCTCGCGTTTATCGTTACTGCTTTGCTCCTATGAGTCGTAGCGTGATGTAATATAGCCTATAACCTTCCTCAATAAATATACTATCTAACACTAAAAAATTTTTCAATTCGTACCAGTAGTCCCTGAGATTAGCGCGGTCAAACAAACGAACGAACTCTTCAGCTTTATAATATTAGTATAGATTAAGACTGTAGTTTTTTTTTATATTATATTATACAGCTGTTCGTCGCGTTTATGGCTACCGAGTCGTTTCTGTAACTCAGAATGTCATACAGCCTATAAGCTTCAAACAAAATAATTTTTAAAATTAATCGGCAGTTTCAGTCTTTCAGGAATCAGATCAGTAGTTTCAATTCCCTTTACGTACAAACTTACAACTAATTTGATTTCTTTATAATATTAGCATTAAATTTATAGAACATATCAATATATAAAAATGTATGGTGTTTCTAATAATGCGGTTATTTTTTTTATTACTTTACAACGAATGGAATTTATTTTATCGAGTTCCCATTATCAATAATATTTAACCATTTACATTGAGCACCTAAAAGAACATAATTAAATTCATAAATAGTATTACGAAGCATTTCAAAATTTATTTTTATTTGTTAACAGATCACTCTTGGATGAACAATCGGAAATGATCTCTTAACGGCGCCCGCGCAGCGTTACAAGGTAAGCATTTCAATGTTAACATTTTTAAAGGAGCGTTACTTGTATATAAAAATACAAGTGTATATGTATGGACATAGGCGTATGTAAGGGAGGTTTAGAGGGTCCGGGGACCCGTCTTAGTATATGACTTACTTATATTAAGTACATTGAACGAACGGCAATGACAACGGTTTATATAATTTCTAAATAACCAATAAATACCGTCTTACTGCGTATGGCCTGATAAAAACTTGTTTATCTTTGTACTTTTTGGACTTACAACCATTAAATACTAACATTCCATTAGTAAAAGAAGTTTTTAAATCGTTAGTAGATCGGTATTTCCCGCGTAATTCCGGTTCCCATTGAAATTCAGAAATGTACCCTATGTCAGACAATAGAGACGAATTTAGAGACACATAAGGTGTTAAAATCCGTCAAATGTCAAATTTATAATTTCAACGAGCCCCAATATGAAGCTTCTGCAGTAACCTAGTGAGGAGTTGCGTGTTTCTCATGCTCCAGCATGAGGTCAAGATTATGTAACTATGTAATTTTAATATCATTGAAGTCACAGTATTAAAAAAATCGATACAATAAGACTATTAGATATATAGATAATGGCGAAAAAAAAAACGATTTAGGCCGTTGGAACTTACTTGCTTGCTTGGGTGATTACCGGAATAGCCCTATCTGGTAAACTTAGAAACGCCTGCGTTCGGTAATGCCTTTGTTTGTGCTGTCCACAATACTACGAGTATGACTTTTATGCTATTATGCGAAGCAAGCGAAAAAATGTATAATAATTTTATTCTTCATCTCTTGTTCTACATTTTCATCTGCCCAGATATTTTTATAAATAAGTTTTATACCTACGACATGATCTGAAATAAAACTATCATTATTATAGGAAAACAGTTAAGTATAGGAAAACAATTAAGCAAGAATTATATATTTTGAACTGTCGCGATTTATACTATTCATATTTAATATAACAGTCGTGACCACAACGAATGTAACTTCGTCGAAACGTCAGGCAATAAAAAGGTACTACTACCATTAGTTATCGCGATAACACCCGTTATATTAACCCTTAAATGCATCTTGTTGCCAAATGTATACATACCACGTTGCACGTTATTTTATTGAAGTCATGTGATGTTTCCGAGCGCACTTTGACGACCACAGATAATAAACATAGTGAGTGTTAAAAAAGAGATTTCGGCGGCAAATCTATCTTTTTTACATTTCTATTTGGTGGTCGACAAAGAAGCGTCTCCGTTATTTTGTATTCATTAATATAAGAGTGCTCTTTCTTATAAAAAATATATATTCTGAACTATTATTAGGTAATTACCTAAATACCTACCAGGAAACATTTTTTCCAAGCCGCAATAAAAAACCTTGCATTTAAGGGTTAAATATGAATAATAAGAGAAGTATAAATTAAAGAAGTATAAACTTAGTATACAATATGCTATGTTAATATTTATTTTTTCATCTAATAACCACCTATCCTGTTACCCCACACTCATTTCAAACTTACAATAAAAAGGTGTGCGTTGTAATAAGCACAGGCAAAATGAAAATGATTAATTTTTTGCTCGATATTGCCCGTGGTCAAGTCGAGTCAACCTGTACGATGTTAAGGCAGGGTGGGCGTACAAAAACTTGTTTTAGTACGTCACAAGCTTTATACAGTATGTTTGCGGTTTTTACTTATTTAAATATATATTTTTTATGTTTTTATACAGAATTTTGTTAATATTAAATTGGACTTTTATATTTTATATCCTCGGAATTTTGAACGGTGTTGAGATTTGAAGGTAAATAAACATTTTTAAAATAACGAATTTCAAAATGGCGACTTTCTTTAACAATAAGAACTAAAACCTTATAAATATAAATGGTTAATGCATTTTAGAATTTAACGAATCTATGCAATAATTGATATTAAACCTAAATGATTTTGTAAATTACTATCATAATAAAGTTCGCGTTTATGGGCAGTGATTTGTTATTATTAAAATATTGCTATTATTATAATTCGCTTACTAATCTCTGAAACGGCTGGACCGATTTTGAAGAGACTTTCACTCACAGATAGCTTATGTTATTAGAATTAACTTAGGCTACGCGAAAGCAAAATTGAAACGACGGGTAAAACTGCACAGCTAGTAGATAATATAACCTTAAATGCCTTCGTTCATTGTTATAATCATAATAGGATTATAACTGAACAAGAGTGAGTCACTGTAATCATTTGTTACTTATCCACAACTTAATGACTGAACTAAGAATAAAATCGAAATGAATATAGCCTAAGTCCGATATAATCACTTAAACTATTTACTCACTCATATTAGTTATTTATTGGAAAGTGGACAATAGCTCGGTCTGCTCGGGGTCTGTAAAACTAAGTCAATTTTAATGAATTCTAATATGAAGTTAGTTTAAGTTTAGATATTAGCGAAAGTAATCGTGAAACGGAAGTATAGGAATGCGCACACTGGTACTAGTATAAAGCTGAAAAGTTTGTTTGTTTGTATGTTTTAACGCGCTAATCTCAAGAACCACTGGTTAGAATTGAAAAATTCTTTTTGTGTTAGATAGTTTATTTATTAAGGAAGGCTATAGGCTATATACCGTCACGCTACGACTCATAGGAGCGAAGCAGTAACTATAAACGCGAGTAAAACCGCAAGGGAAAGCTAATATAGAATAAATGATTCCACTTTTCGTTTTATAAGTATTTTGCAATGGCTTTGTTCAATTCAATTCAATTCAATCCTTTGGTTTGCTTTGTTTTGAACATCCTGTATATATTGACATTGATTGAGTGGTCGTCACGTTTCATGAGCCGCTTACAAAGTTCCATTGTAAAGTACAACATGTCTTAATTTAACTTTTTATAATGTTACAATGATATTTCGTTTCAGTACAATTAATTTTCTTTCGTTAATGGTTTTTTTATTTATTTCGCGCGTTAAAAATATTGTATTAACTTTCTCTAATAAATGTTAAAGTAAACTTATTTGTTTATACCTTTTTTAACTGACTTACAAAAATAGAGGAGGTTCTCAATTCGTCGGAGACTTTTTTTAATGTCTCAATCGTTGTCATTATGAAGTATAATATAAAAATTTTATATTAAACTGCGCTAATTACGGTAGGCTACCGCAATCACAACGCGATACATTTTTAACAGTTGCTTTCTGATTTTTGTACTAAAACAAATCATGTCAACTGACAAATTACACGTTACGATAGCGACAGTTCCGCATAATAACCCTCCTAAAAGCCGAATATGAGTTCATACCTACTCAATCAAGCAATAAAATACTAGCTTTTGCGAGCGGCTTGGATAACTTATAATTTTGTTATAAAATAATACTATTATATTGGTTTTCTTAATATAGGTTAAATTGTTCCGGAGTTTATTATGCATATACAAAATTCGCTCTCTCTTTCTCTCTAAATTATATTAGTATTAATTAGATTTTTAAGATGTATGATTGATTGAATGTAAAAATATTAGTTTCCCTTATGATTTTACTACTCAGAAATACTTAAAATCTGACTCTTACTCTTAGTTTGGCTATCAGATTGCTCAAAAAGCTCCACCTTATCCCAAAGTATCACGAGTACTATTATACATAATTAAAATAGACCGGGATAACTCATTAGCCCCTCAGACCGAAACAAAACACTAAAAATATTTTTACTTCGTATTTAATGAGTAGGAGAGTTAAAACAACTGCTAGTCAGCTGCTGTCTATCTCAAGCTATGAACGCACTGTGCGTTCTTGGGTACGCTTACTCCGTCACGTTGAACTCATTTAAATACGCGTGGTACTTGAATGCGTATTACAATCGTCAAGCTTGTGGACATGTTTCAAAAATAGTAATATATTTAT
The DNA here is from genome assembly GCA_037950945.1 of Hypolimnas misippus. Taxonomy (NCBI): domain Eukaryota; kingdom Metazoa; phylum Arthropoda; class Insecta; order Lepidoptera; family Nymphalidae; genus Hypolimnas; species Hypolimnas misippus. Next base: position 9,039,171 of record JBBEEQ010000014.1, read on the forward strand.
TTATTTACCAAATAAAATACCTGCAGTTTAAAGTATATATGCAATAATTATACTTATGATAACTTATCTCTTACAAGACATCCCTGCCAATAGACGTAATAGAGATTATTTATACGAAATATGGTGTAGGTATAATATCAATCACTATATTAACTTAATATGTAAATTAAAATAAACGTAATAGCTTAAAATATCATTTTCCTACATCTAACACATGCGTTTCAACGTGCGTGAGTACTGCGACGGTACAGAACGCGCGGGATTTCGAATGCGTGGCTGCAAGTACGAACAGCGTGTTTCAGTGAATGCGTGCCCAACAACGCGCGCATGAAACGCACAGTCTGTAATTGGCTTTTCGTTTAACTTGTCGCTATGCCGATAAAAACTTTAAATGCACATACATACATACACATGAGAATTTGACCCTTTTTAAATGTTAATGTCGAAACATTCCTTGTTTTTGTTTTCATTATTTCCGTATAAATTCTTAACTATGTATTTAATTGACGTAATGTTAAGTCTATGCTATGAGTTGTTTTAAAATCGATGGCATTTTTAGGATTCCGTAGCCATGGGTGCCAACAAAACCCTATTACTCAGCCGTTCTAGCTTAAAAATGTCCATCGCTTGAATCGTAATCACACAATTAACAAAATATAATATTATTTTGGTGGACATTCCAATAAATAATAAAAAACTGTGTTGTCAGATCTTTCTCGATTATATTTAAATAAAAAACACTTAAATAACTACAGTAAGTCTCATTAATTATAAAGCCAAATGACCTTGTAAGTTATAATAGAAACTGTGAATGTCAAACACAAGGAACTGAAAAAAAATCTTTCAGGTGTTAAGCAATAACAATAACGTAAATTTTTATGGAATACTAAGAGTAAAATATATAAGTATAATTCTAATGCTTTTCAATAAGAATATCATTGTGACGTCAATCCAAAATGGCGACGCCAAATGAGCGACCACCAAACGCTACCAACCGCTTGGGAGGTATATATTAGAATAAATCCTCAAACGAACGTTTATCATTAAAACATACAAGCAAGGAATGAAATGAATGGTGAACGGATGAGCGAAGAATGCAATTAAGTAAATAATCGTACAATTTACCATTAATTACGTCATTGTGCTGGTATCCAACGAATTACGCGGTGCGTCGTTCGTTTTCTTTGAAAAAAAAAAATTACGAGTTTTTCGCTTAAAATATTTCTTTTGAATATATTATATAGATATTGTGTAAGATCGTGCATGCAATTGTTACATTTCGACTTGACAATGTAATCATTATACCTCATTACGTGCATTGTTCAGTGTAGGTTACTTTATTTTAATTATCGAAATACCTTTTCGTTTATATATAATCAAGATAACAAAATACAATAATTTTCTCTGTTTGTTCAGTCTTCGAAACATGTTAATGATTTTTCGGTTATCTGCACTCCTTTTTTACATGAACTATAAGTATACGAAATTTCATACTCCTCCCCCCGCGCAATTTTCATAAAAAGCAATACAAAATTTTATACTTTATATTCTATTTTTCGTTACTTGTATTATTTGGTAACGTTATGCGGAACGAAAATCACAAGTTTTCGAATATTATTTTTCATTATAAAAATGATTCAGTTAAATTATTCGATCGATAATTTCTCACCTCTATCTCTTATGTGTGGTTAGAGAACACACCAAATCTGTTTGTTATAATATATATAAATATATATTATAGATAAACAACAGTTTATTTGCGACAGTATGCTATTTATACCTTACAATATTTAACATCATGTCATAACATAACTCAATGAAAATTTACAACGGTGTTCCATAAAATCGATTCTTAATTTAGTTATCTCTGAATCGTAACTCCGGTGTCGATTTTAAATCGATATTTACGAAATACGATTTATTCGAAAACGTAACCGTTCGCGAAACCTTGAAAGTAATCACTTGACAGATTATAAATAAACATTGCGTTAGCAGGTGTGACAACTCGTCAAAGTACATAACAAATAATTGAATAAAAAATATTTCTTCCCGCAAATAACGCACTTATGTTTAAAAGAATAAATAATATAATCCTATAAACGAAACGTTGATTAGTCTTGTATTTGTAGAAAACAGCTGGTTTTATTTCTAATAACTATTATGCAAGTAAATACATCATTTGCTGTATCGATCAATATTAATGTTTTTTTCCGTAAAAGTATAATCGACTTTAAACGAACTTTAGCCGCTGTCATATAAAATGAGTATCCTTGACTATAGTCTATTTTTCTGTAATTGTCTTTATTTGGTAAGAATACCCTGAACGACAATCACGAATTTTCGAACAATTTCTTTGCATTTAAAAATGATTCAGTTCAATTTATTATCTAACTCTTTGGTGTGGCAAGAAATACGCCATATTTTTCTGCTAAATAAGACAAATGAAGAAAAATAGACTATACGATTCAATTATGTTCTATAACTACACGTAGCTGCGTTCATACTATTTGACGTTAAAAATCTGTATCCCAACTTTGACAAGCTCGTCACTTGACTTAGCGCAGAGATAGTCTCGACTATGATGCTCAGTCGCTAACTGGTTGGTGACAAAGCCAAAATACATATGCTTATAACATATCTGGACGCTGATAAGCAATACTGTGTCAAGCCACACGGACTTCATTTTGAGAAAATGGCGTCTAAACATGTCAAATCTATTCTTAATAAATATGTTTGAAGAAGTATGTATATATCCATCTTTTCCTTTAATTCTTGATTAAAGCTATAATGAATTAAAATCAGAAATATTTGAGATTATTGTATAAATTGCAAAATACGGAACGCACTTGAAATTCGAAACAATTAAGAAACTTTTGTCGGTACTTATTTAGTTTATATGACTTCGAATTTTTTTAATACTGTTAAATAGGTGAAGCATGTATCAAAATACATCAATATCTCCAAATTAGACTTTTTGTGGGTTGACACATTATTACTTATCAGCATCTTTATATAGCTACATGTATACTATATATAGTTATATAATACTGTAAATGAAAATGCACTTCGAAAATAATAATTTTAATTATAATAAAGCGAACCCTCTTCCAAAATGTCATAAAAATCTGAACAAGAATTTAAGGATGAACTTTTTGTTAAAAGTCAAAAAATTAACTTTAACACGAGATTAAATGAGATAATAATTCACTTTATTGTCGCTCGTAAAATTTTAACTAAATAATAAAAATTTAATTGTGGTCACTGTCCGAAGGAATTGGTTTTCTTTTTATAACTCACATAAAATCATTATTAATATATTGTGTATAAGTATAAAATAATATAAAGACAAGACTTTTAAAAAAAGGGGAACTGACTTCAAAAGCTAAATAAAGCTGTTATTTCAATAAAAAATACCAAATATGTGTACACACTAAAAATTGAAAAATCTTCTAAATATCTATTCATTGAGTCCTTTTCAACGATCTTGATAAATTAATTCCCATTATATAAGCATTTATATAATACAAAACCGCATGAAATGGGCCCATTCATTAGGTATTTGTATGTGGTATTTTACCACAGAATATTCAAGTTTTTAATGAATAAATTTAAATTATTCTGTCTAGGTCATATAGATGATCATAAAAACCTAATTGAAAAAAAAATATTTTGATTTTGATTTTTTGATAACTACGATACCACAGATACACATGAATGCTGATAAGCAATAATGTGTCAACCCACAAAAAGCCAAATTTGGAGATATTTATGTATTTTGATACATGCTTCACCTATTTAACAGTATTTAAAAAAAATCATGTCATATAAACTTAATAAGTAGGGAAAAAAGTCTCTTAATTATTTGTTTCGATTTACAAGTGCATTCCATATTTTGCAATTTTTTATTAGATAATATATTAAATATATCAATCTGCTTTTAATTAATTATACCTGTTATTCAAAAAGAAAAGAAATGATGGATATATATTTTTTCAAACATATTTGTTAAGAATAAGTTTGGTATCTTTAGACGCCATTTTCTCAAAATGAAGTCCGTGTGGCTTGACACAGTATTGCTCATCACCATCCACATGTCAAACCTGTAACACCCCTCTTTTAAGTCGGGGATTAAAAATATTAGTAAATAAATAATTCGTCAAGTGACATATAAGGCAGTATTCTAGGTATCTCGTTCAAGTAGCAATCGTATATCGTGTTGATAACGCATTTTTAAAGGCGGCATAATTTAATAATGCACCTGTCGTTTAAAGCCAGTTCTACATTCAACACTTTCAACCGACTTCAAAATAGGTGGAGGTTCTTAGTGTTAAGAGTTTTTACTGTAACATATACACATAATTATTGATAAAGCATTAACTATAATGTGTATTGGATATATATTTTTAGATGCGACAGACGCTTTTATTAAATTAATATTAAATGAAACTAGATCAAAGATATAAGCACTTAGGTCAAACCATAAAGTATTATGTAGGCACAATTTTTTGGTAATATGGAAACTATGACACCAAAGTATTCAGTAAATGTCCCACTTCTTGGCAAAGGCCTCCTCTCCTATTAAGGATAAGGTTTAGAGCGTAATCCATTACATCGCTCCATTGCGAGGCGGGTATACATGTCTCCGAATTTCTCCCGGCATATGCAGGTTTCCTCATGATGTTTTCCTTCACCGCCGAGCTCGAGATGAATTTAAACACAAATTTAGCACTTGAAAACACAGCAGTGCTAGCCGGGATTTAAACCCGTGATTATCGGTTGAGATCGTCATGTTCTACCCACTGGTCTATCTCGGCTATGTAACAAAGCAGATTATTAATGTTGTTAGTGTGTTACCGGCCTTACAACAAAAATGCCCATGAAATGACACGCGGAAAAAAATTATGACAAAGGTTAATTGTTTATTGATAAATTATCTGAATAAGTAAAAAAGGAATATATTCAAAGTATTATAATTACACTAATAAGTATTATAATTACACTAATAAATATTAATGTTTATTATTATAAAATGTAATTGTTGTATTGTTAATTACCATTATTGATTAAGTATAAACATTTTGAGCTGAGATGGCCTAGTGGTTAGAACACGTCGATCTCAACCGATGATCGCGGGCTCAAACTCCGGATAGCACTGCTGAGGTTTCAAATGCATTTTGAGCTCAGCGGTGAAAGAAAACATCGCGAGGAACCCTTCATGTGCCGCAGAAATTCTGACACTTGTTTATCCGCCAACCCGCAGTGGCGCAGCTTGGTGGATTAAGCTCTATAACTTCTCTTAAATAGGAGAAGAAGCCTTTACCCAGCTGTGGGACATTTATGGGCTGACTTTATTTTCCTTTTTTTACTTTGAACGAGAACGTGTTGTGAAAACTTATAAGGTTATAATAAATAGGAACTAAGCAAAGGTCAAAATAAGCAGATATGCTTTCTTATCTGTATATATAAATAGATAGGTGTATGTACGAGTATGTATATATAAGAACTCCAAAACGGCTGGAGCGATTTTGTTGAAATTAAAAATTAAACCACGGCTCGCCGTTTCCACAAGAAAGCTAAATATGAATCTTTATTTATAAAATAACTGTAAGCATTTAGAAGATAATTATCAACAGAATAGCAGAATAAAATAAAATGGCATGTTCGTAAGCAATTGTTGTGTTTGTGTACAATACAGTAAAATTAAAACAATACATGTTGAAATAAATGTGGCTAAAATTATAGATGAATTTTCATATTAACTGGATCGGGACGAATGAATTAATAATTTGATAAATATGTGGTATATTGCAATCTATTTTGGAATACCTTAATAATATTATTATAATTTAGTGGCATTTTTTATATAAAAAAATGAATTATAGTATTTAATTTTTCATTAAAAATTCGATTGAATAAAATTTAAACAAAACTGAAGAAAACTTTCTAAAATGAAACTAAATATTCGGGAATGTATTATCAAAATTTTATTTTCGATTTATACTAATAATTAATATCTGCGTCATAATAAAATATACATAAAATATTTATCTCAGCACCTCTCCCAGCAACCCTTATACATTTTATAAACTCTACGTCTTTTAAATGTATATTTCTTTCACTGCACCATTCCAGTCCATTGTTTATGAAAAGTCCCGTAATCACTATAATTACGTCTGATTGTTTTCAAATTACCTCACAATTCTACCCTAGTATTAGCGGATATAAGTATTGCCTTGATCTTTCAAAAATACCAGTATATTTCAACGTCTTGTTAAGATTAAAATTGATCTAAAACGTACAATGTCTGTTTTAAGTCATTCAGGTGGACCCGATTCAGTTTGACATGACGTTAATCAATTGGCTAGTGGACAGTATGATAAAATTATTATTATAAACATTAATTTAAATATAAGTTAAATATTCTAAATATGTAGGTATATTAAATGTAATAGTCTATTTAAATTTCAAATTAATATCAATATTGTTGTAAGTCAATATGGATTTTACAGAAATTTTCAAGTATGATCAACATCAGAAATGGTCTATAAACCTACTAATTATACTAATTATAGTGATAGCTTTCGGTTAAGTTTGTCATCATCAATCCTCTACGAAAATATAAAACCAAATGAATCTAGCGTGACCCTTTAAAAGCAGATTTCGCAATGGATCGATAATTTAAAATTTTATATGTATCTTTAAATCAATTTAATAATTAGGTATATATTTGCACATAGAAAAATAACTATTTTCAATGTTCATAATAACAGTAGGTAAAACAGTTGGTAAGTTGTAAATGTTTCTAGAAAATAACAAAATCAATAACGTACCACACGCGATCTGCATTGCTGAAAAACAAAATGGCTGCCTCGTAACTCCCACGGTAACAAGTCACGTAAATTTTTGTCATAAAATGTAAATTATAATATTTTCACAAAAACATTTTTTTACATGTTATATATTTTTTGAGGTTTACCTTTAGTGCGTCAGAAATTGCTTATATTTAATATCTGATTAACAAAATTGAAAGTCAAAGCAAATTACAATGTATTTTGATACATAGCGAAATTTATTGTTATGATACTCGGATCGGATTGAAAATCGGATTGTAATGAAAATTTGGTATGTATGTATTTGGTATGTTCTGGGGTTGCCCCCGAGGGTTTCTGGTCCTAAAAATCTATATACTTTAGGTAGTATTGCAACTCATTCTGGGAACAGTTAGTGTTATATAAATATTCAAAATCGTCAAAATGATTGAGTAAAATTATTTTCTTCCTATTCCTGATATCGATGATAGTCAAGAATTCTAGAATACATATAGAATATAGTTATCATATAATTTAAAAAGTCCGGTCCATAATTTTTCAAGATACTGATGCTGTGTATGACTCTTGGATTGTTCGAGAAATGATCCTAGGGTTAAAAGTGGAGTCAATACAATCATAATAATAATAAGTCAAGTTTTACTAGAATCAATACATTTGCAATGGGTCTTGGAAAAAGTTCATATTATCTATTTCTTCTAAGCAAAAAAGTTTTAGCATTAAAAGATAATGTTTTGTTGTTTGTTTAAATGATATAAAAAGTTCAAATTTGGTATATACTTAAAAATTCTTAATTTTTTTCATTTCATGTAAATTGCGCACAATCCTGTTTTAAATTCTTAATTATATTAATTAATAGGAATTTAATTTTTCAATAAGAACGAAAATGCAACACATAATTTTCGCTGTTCTCATTGTAAACAATTTTCCAGAAAAGTCCAATAAAAATATTAATTTTCACACAGGACTTAGTCATATACATATGTAGTTATTTATGTTTTTTTACGGCGTAGTAGATGGGGCGATAAAGGTCGGACATTTTATTTTAATTAACCGAGGGTTAGCTGGGAAAATATAACGGTTCATTCTACGAATTTACTTCTCATGTTTTTAAAAACACGAGAATTACTTTAGTGAAATTATTACCAGTTTTATTGTTACTTTTTAAGTAATTTGTATTTAGAATACCTCCTCTTTAATTACATTAAAATAACGCTTTTTGTAATAGAATTTTTATTTAAATAAATGAAGGTAATTCAACTCAAATTTCAAATTCAATTCAAAAATACTCAAGGTTTTTATTACATGTTTTTTTTTTTTAACACGAGAATTATTTTACTGGAATTATTATCAGTTTTTAGTGGACATTTTCGTCATTTGAGTATAGAATACCTAACTTTTAAAAATTTTTAGGATATTTGTTAATACGATTTTTGCGTAATATTACTTAGATGATTCATTTGAAATAAAATATGCATGACACTAAGATTTGTACGAAAATAACGTCTTCCATCAGTAAACACTTTCTTTACGGATTAAGAACCTCCTCCATTTTTGAAAGTCCCTTAAAAATTGGTTTTGTTGGTTTCAGCATGAAAACGCAACCAGCAGATATACTGAGAGAACTATTTTTGCATTTCTAATATTAGTAATAATTGGATGCTGATAAGCAATAATGTGTCAACCCACAAAAAGTCAAATTTAGAGATATTGATGTATTCTGATAATGAATGCATTTTGTATTTAACATTATACAAAAAATTTTCAAGTCATCTTAACCAAATAAGTATGGAAAAAAGTTTCTTAATCTAATGTTTAGAATATTGAAGTGTGTTCCATATTTTGGATTATACAATATATTCATATTTGAAAATCCTATTATTGATAAAACTCTTTACTGGCCTATCTGCTATTAATTAATTATATTTTTTATCAAAATATAAAAGAAAAGATGGATATATGCTTCTTCAAACAGATGTGTTAAGAATAGGTTTGACATTAGACGCCATTTTCTCAAAATAAAGTCCGTGTGGCTTGACACAGTATTGCATATCTGCGTCCAATTAATGTAACCATTTAGCTACGTCTATTTAATTTTTGACTTATTTGATTACAATACCAGGGAAGAAAATCACGAATTTTCGAACATTTGTTTTCATCATAGAAAATGATTCAGTTTCCATTCGATCGATAATTTCACCGTCTCTAACTCACAAGTGTGATTAGAAGTACGTCATATATGTCTACTAAATAAGTAAAAAAAAGATAGCCTATATTTCTTTTCTAACTCCACTAGTCACCACCTTGACTACACAAGCAAACCAAGAATAGACTGACCTGGATAAAAACCCGAATCAAAACAGGGGACAGGGTTCGAGTGACCTAGTTAACGGGTCACCTACCACACCCAGGGTGTTAACCTATCGAAAGGGGGAGGTTACTTTTATGGTGTTTTCATGATTTTTAACACGCAATCGCGAGTTTAGCGTTCGGATTTATGGTGAAAGAGTTTTTGTATGATTAATGGGTGTTATATATCGTGATGGTATCTAACTGAGTTGAAAGAGTGAGGTTATGTAAATTTATTTTATTATTAGTAAGGTGTGGTTGTTGTTTGCGAAATGAGTGTTTAGGAGTAAAATTGTTAAGTGTATACAAATAAATTTAGTCGAACTATATTGATGGTGTTTTACTTTATTTTTTGTTTTCTTGTAACGTTATATGATAACGCTAACGCTATTAATTAAAAATGAAATCTTGTCCAATTGTAAATAAAACTCAAAAAATATCTGAAAAGATCTTCGTATATTGTGTAGCGAAAAACCTTTTCGGTTTCATCAGCTTTCCAACAAAAAAAAAACTGTATCAAAATTGGTCTATTCGTTAAGAAGCTACGAAGTCACGGACAGACAGATACACATGTCAAACTGATAAAAACCTTCTTGCAATTAACCAAATTGAATTGATTTAACAACTTTCTTTTTTGGTCGGGGTATAGAAAAAGATATTACCACTAATAAGTAATTAATACGTATTATAATGCATGTTTGTCAGACTAATAAAAAAAAGTAAAAACTTGAACATACAACAAAATATAAAGTGTCATGATATATTACGAAAAATAAATCAGTTTCATTCATATCAATCTAAAAACACATTAACACTTCTATAAATTCATATCATTCATTCAATCATTCAAATCATTCGGTAATTAAAAACACTTCACTCAAAACGTATACAATTTAATGGCGGGAAGATTTTAATAAAACGTTTCGCATTTCTCAGGATCATAAAAACAAGTTTAAATGTTCTACATTATGTAACAATGAGTGATTTTATGAGATAATTGATTTAATTATGTGACATGTAGTTCGCAGAGGCTGATACAGAGATTGTCCACACGCGATCGTTCGTTTTAATAAACATCTTCTATACAGGGTGCAACTGGGCGCGTATTGGACATTTTACGTAGCAGAATCGATATTTAAAAGTAAAAATACATAAAGATCTTGATTCTATTAATATCTGTACATCAACAATTCCCAAATGATACCATTAAACACGATTACGAAATAACAATCCTATACATAATTCATAATCGAGCAAATGATAATTACACGTACAAAACAAGATAAAATATGTGCCCTAGAAAAGGCGACGGTTAGATTAACGAGCTCGTACCGACGTCCTACATTGAAAACGGCCTAATATGGACCCCACTGCATCAAAGCACTCATTATTATAGAATGTTCATTACGCCGAAATTCGACCAGAAATGGTCACATAGAATCTAATTTTTAACTGATTGTGGAAGCGTAAAATTGATAATGCGTTTGATTTATGTCAATGTAATCAGCGCTGGATTTGCTATAGGGACACTAAGGGCCACTGGCTATGGCGGCAAAATTTGGTATGGTAGAGATTTTTTTATGTAATATTGGTGTTAAAATAATGTATAAATAAGTAACTAAGTAGTCAGTGTTATTTCAATGTAATACAGAACTTATAACCAAAAAATAATATTTGTTTGTTACTAACTAACGTTACAAAAAGTACTTGAGAAACTCTTCCTTTTTTCGAGGTCGGTTGAAAATAAAGAGGACGTATGTTATTTTGATATTTATATACATGCGTCGTGTTTTTGTAATGTATGTTATTTAGTTTCCGTTAACAAACTAAGGATAATAGACTCGTGAACTACCCGCCAGAGGCGCTTCGAATGTACTTCTCGTTAAAGTAAACGTGTTAGTTTGCGTTAAAACTTATAATATAAATAAATATACATTAGTGGAGCCCACAGATAATGTAACCAATACAACGCCATCTACCGGATCCAATTGTAGATCAAAACCAATCAGTGAACTTTAAACGATATAAATAATGTCATCAAAATCACTCCAACCAATGAGAAGGAATTCAGTGTGTCGTAGTTAGATTAAATTTAACGAGCTCATCCTTGAAATTAAACTAATAATTCTAACATTATTCATGTGAAATAACAAGCACGGCAGTCCAAACATAGTTGACATGTTTCATTAATGTCCGTTTAAAAAAAACACGTTGCCATAGCAACGGGGGTAACAACACTTCGAACATTGGCATTGAGAAATCAACCTTATTCGCTGACAATTGAGTAGGAATTAATTTGAAAGGCCATGTAATAACCTCGCCATGTACAAGAATGTAAGGAATTATTAAAACGTAGAAAATGTCGTGCCATTAGAAAATCTTGTTTTTTTTTGCTGTCCCGTTTTTAGGCATTCAATAGTTTTTTGCCCCTGGATTTACCAAGTTGAAGTGTTTATGGGTAAAAATTTTGAGCTGTTTTTGTTAACTGACCACAATGTTGTTTTAATTATAATTTAAACTTTTCTTAAAAGCACAATACTTAAACGACGTTGACCATTGATTTCGAATTTAAACTACTGAACCGATTTTGATAACATTCTATGGGAATGAATTGCTTGAATACATTCAAAATTTAGGAAAGAGGCCGTGACAGAGGAATGGAACAACATATATAGACTGTTATCTTACTTTTTTTTTACTTTTAAGGTAACACTGCGCAATAGAAACTGCTCATAATGCCTTATTATTATAAATGTTTGGTTCAAATTTAGACATTATAAGAAAAGCTAGATACACGGTTTTGCAGTATATACGAAGATTTATGTGTCAAAATTAACTTAAACACGAGCGTAGTCGCGTGCAGAAGTTAACGATTATTTTATACTAGGTTACCCGGTTTCACTCGTGTTTATGGTTACTGCTTTTCTACTATGAGTCGTAGCATGATGTAATATAGCCTATAGCCTTCTTCAATAAATGAACTATCTAACACAAAAATAATTTTATGAGATTAGCGCGTTCAAGCAAACAAACTCTTCAGCTTTATAATATTAGTATACATAAATGTGTTATACATATGCTTAAGTGCGTAATTGAGTTTTTTTTCTTGTTTCAGATTTTATTAAATGAACGCTTCGTATGATTTATGAGGTGAGTAAAATCGATATCAAGGTTTTTTGTTATAAACGTTTAACGAAGCCATTATAACAATAAACGGTATATTTTAAACGATTCTTCAAGGTAAGGATTGAGGAAATAGAATCTTACCTTAACCTAAATTCAAATAAATCAAAAATCAAAATTAAAATTAAAATATTTTTATTCAAAATAGGAATTTACATTCTCTTTTTGAACGTCAAGAAAATGAATCTACCGCGGTTTCGGAAAAGTATAACCTCAGGCCTGAGAAGAAATCGCGAAAGAAACTCAGCGGGACTTTTTTTTTGTTAGTTTTTTTTAACAACGTCAAGATTGGTTACAATACGTAAAATATATTGAGAGAGCCTGGAAGCGATCGCATTATTCCCAAGTTGTGTCATCATCTATGAAATCTTTAATATTATAGTAACCTCTAACACACAAACGTTTCTTTACAATTTTTTGAACTTTGCTATAGAAGCATTTTGAACGTTTTTTGGGATCTTGGAGAAAAAGAAAGAAAACTTCTTTTTGAACTACAATTTTTTCTATGATAATAGCGGTCAAATGTGCGAACGTTTCATCTGATGTAAGGTGATCAACCGCTTATGAACATGCACCAAAGGAGCCACAAAAGGGTTCCCAGCTTAAAAATAAATATGGCAAGGAAGGAGGTAAGAGTGGCGAGGGAAGGCTTCAGGCTTCCAGCTCTCCCTCTCCACTATATATAAGAAACACTTATAATAAACTACAAAACGACAATTTTCTGTGAGAGTACGGTTGCCGCAGGCGAGTCAGTCCGTTACGTCCGTACGAGTTGTAGGTACCTATCACAATAACGAGGCAATATTAGATTTTTTTATAGAAATTAGAATCGATATATGGACGCTGATAAGCAATTTTGTATCAATACACACGGTATTTTTGAAAAAATGGCGTCTAAAGATGTCATACCTATTCTTAATACATTTGTTTGAAGAAGTATATATCCATCTTTTCACTTCTATTTTGATAAAAGGTATAATGAATTAAAGGCAGATTGGTGTAATGAAGATTTTTCTTCTAATAATAAGTTTTATATAACTTAAAAAGTTTTTGTATAATGTTTAATACACAGCGCATTATCAGAACACATCAATATCTCTAAATTTGACTTCTTGTGGGTTAACACATTATTGCTTATCAGCATCCATATAAAAAACATTTTACGCTTGACAGAACCAAACATGACTTGACAAATTGTCGGCACAGAGTATATATGAAGAGCCGTAATCACGATGATACGGAAATTTGCGGTTTACCATTTGATATTATGGTGGTAAAAACTTTAAACGCCGCGTTATTCTCACCGGTTTTTTGTGGTGACCGACCGGTAAAAATTTTTGCCGGTATTACGGTTTTTGGCGGTACAGTTTAATATTTTTTTTTAATTTCACAGACTGTGGTAAAAATATTAGCTGTATTAAATTAGTTACAAAAATGTTTATGATATCTGATTATTTAAAAATATAAGAATATAATGAAATAATTAAAATGATATCTATTTTAGTTTTAGAATTGTAAATAGTAAAGTATACTTATTAATAAGGTAAAGTTTAGAATTATTATTAAGTTCTTTTAATTTTAGTTGCAATGTAAACAATTGTTATCGACCATTATTTTAATAAAACATCATATAAATAAAAAAAAGTTCTAAAAATGTGTATTAAATTGGTCTCAACTACAAAATCGTAGACAACAGAAAGTGAACTCTCTAAGTATATATTTGTCAAATTATTTTCAAGAAGAAATCAAGAAGGAATAGAAGAAAGAAGTCAAAAGAAGAATACAGTCACCACGCTGAGTCTTGGCACTGGGAGAATTCACAGGAGTTATATAATTACCCGTGAATTTCCTGATGCCTTAGCGCAGTGTGGTCGCTATCATCAGAGAAGAAAGAAGACAGAATATAGAAGAAAATTAAAGAAGATTAGACTTTAATTAGAAGTAAATTTAACACAGAAAAACCGACTCAATTCATCCACTTTACTTTACCAAACAACTAGAAAAATAACTGAAGATCTTTTAAATAAATAAACCACACTCAACGACAACGGATTTCATGAGCCTGTGTCGGGGGTCCGGAAATATATACAACACAAATATAAACACCCAGACTACACTTTCTGGTTATTCTTTCGGTACTACACTTTCATAAAAAATCGAAGTAAAATAGCTATGTTAATATAGTTTTTAGTACGGAGAGCTGAAACCCTAATTACCATCACTTCCCATACATCAAATGTCTCATTACTGTTCTTACTTTTTAAAATGAAAACACATTTGTGGCTCCACTGGTGCTCCGATTCAAAGGCGGTAGTCTTCACTTAACATTAGATGTACACTCGTCTAGATAAAAAAATTTATATATAAGTAGTCAATTTTTAGGTCTGGACTGCCGGGAAACAATTTTCAGTGTACTTTATATCCGTTGATATAAACCGTTTAAAACTGTATCCCATAATGCAAAACGAGGGAGTAAAGTACCTACAAAAATCCTCCAAACAGCGGTTTTATTCGACTTTGAAAATGATTTAAGTACTCCCTGACAAAACTCACTAATCAGCGCAGGCCAATAAAAGATTCAAGATCCACTGAGTACAAGTTGAATCGACATTATTGCTATAAAAAGATAAATAGTCGCGATGTAACGTTACGAATGAGGTTTGATTGATGTTTCGAGAATTTAAGTCCTCCGCGGATAAAAGGCTCTGCGCGATTAATCGACTCATCGTACTGAGTTTAAGTTGAATCGATATTATTGCTATAAAAAGACAATTAGCCGCGATGCACGATGTAGGGTTACAATGTGTTGTGTGACGACGCTGCCCCGTGTCACCATTGTCAAGTTTAATGGTGTTTGTTCCGTAATAACACATACGGTGCTGTAAAATGTTTACATCAAGATTAAATTATAAAATGAAAAATATAAAAATAATATTAGTAATAATTATCTCCAAGGATTTATTATCTTTATTTATTACACTTATATTAACGTAAAATTCAAACTGAACAATATAATAAATACCCCGGCGTTCTTCTCCTATATGCCTATAATATTTTAATTAATTATAATTTGTAATAGTAAAGACGCCAGCTCATTTCAACAATTTCTTTTTAATACAAGTTTTCATTCGCGGTTTCGCCCGCTTAATATATTGATAAACATAATAAATCTATTAAGTCGTTTTTGCTTGAATGATGTACAAACATCCATTCATCCTCACATATGTATGTATATAATAATACTGTTTTTTACTTAAGGATAAATTTCTAAAAACTCGTTTTTTAAAAAATATAATTATTTTGAGGGCCACATAAAACATAATAGGTTTATATATAAAGAATGGTTATGGTAATTGTTATAGCTTACTTAGCCGTGAAAATAACTGCTTATCTAACATTCAAACAGTCTACGCGCGGCGGTTATCAAATAAATCCAAATTTAAATAATTTTAAAATACAATAAAATTCTATAAAAGATAATTCTTTGGTTGTTCTGTTAAATATTTATATAACTATCAACTTTTTTAGGACATTGCAAAAGTAAGTAGTATAAAAGTTTAAATGAAATACGTCTTTAGCTCTGGAATAAAAATTAAAAACTTTTTTATTTTGTAACAGACTAAAAATTAAAGCGAAAAATACCGCATTAGTTCATCATTCGATTTCAACCGATTTTAATCGCTCGAATGCTGTTATTACAATTAACTTTGGTATACATTCTCGATTTCCAAATAAAGATTGTTGTTACGAAATACGTCTGTGTGTATCAATCGCCATATATATGGATAAAAGCTTCCCGTCTCATTGTTTCATGGTAAAGAAACGGATAAATCTCAATATGGTACAAGTATTAGAAGAACCACGATTAAATTACGTATAATATATAAAATAATAAATAATAAAAATAAGTTAAAAGTACATATTAAAAAGTCCTTAGTAGCTAAAGCATTTTATTCTGTTCAAGATTATATAGATGATAAAGATGCTTGGATTTAGTATAAGCTGGATTCACACAGTGTATTTAATATATTTGTAATTCATAAATGTATGTACCTACTGTTATATTTTTAAAAGAGTTTCTTGCCGGTTCTTTTCGGTAGAATTTACTTTCCAAACCGGTGGTATATTAATTAATTAATTAGTTTTGTTTCTTTTTTGTTTCATTATTAATGATTTCAAAGTGCTTGTAAGAGCCTACTTGAATAAAGCATATTTTGATTTAGATTTAGATCTTAAACTCTGTTCTCTGTGTTCCTGGATAAGATGTTTAATTTGTTTTAATGATGGTAATGGTGAAAATCTAAACCATTTATGCCTGGTACTAGTCGTAATAAAATAATGCAATAAGAATTTATGAATAATATATTATGAATTTCTAAATGTTGTTCCGTTTAAATATTTAATTTTCATCCAGCTTAGTCTTTCTTTGTATTAAGTCCGAAACCAATCAGCCAACAGGGACAAAAATAAAAGTTACTATGGGTCGTAGCGTGATGTAATATAGCCTATAACCTACATCTATAAACGGGCTAACGCAATTTTTAATCGAATAAATAGTTTTGGTAATTACTAACACTAACAAACAAATTTTACCTCTTTACTAAATTTGTGAGAGACAAGACCAGCGATCTATCCTAGAGAGACGGAGGGTGCGTACTGCCGATGTATAACAGTAACTAGCTACAATGGACAAAATACAGTATCATAAACTTTAATGATATATTCCTAATAATAATATTAGTATAGATAAAACGCTAATCGCTTATAACATAAAACTCCTCAACGTTTAAGCCGACAGTTATCTCTATAGTATTCTGATAAAACAATACTATTTTAATCCATATGTAATGAGTGAAGCATCATTACATAATACGAGTACCGTTGAAGCCGTTGTTCCCGACGCTGTCTTAGGTATTATCTTGAGACGGTTCTTGGGGATGATGCAATGTTTTTTGTTTTTTTTTTTTATTGACTTATTATGTAATAATTGGAAAGAATTATAAAAGTATAAGATTTAATACAGTTTGATAAATGAGATTCGAAAAAGAAGGAGATTCTCAATTCGTTGAGTTTTTTATGTTTGTTATCTTAACAGTCATTCATTTACGTATCGTAGAAGTTTCATCAAAACCATTTATGTTTGACTTCAAAATCAATTTTTAAAATCTTAGTTAATAATTATATAAACAATATTTATATAAATTCAGAATAATATTTAACCCATTAAGCGCCAATATGACACTAGCAGCATAGAAAAACCCAAATCCCTTACTTTTTTAATTATTAGTGACATATTTAAAAACAAAAGAAAAAAATGTTTTCCTATTATGGATAGTTTTAGAAGGGTGTACTCGCACGAGTACAGCGGTCACAAACTTACTGACATCTTCCGTATGTAAAAGTTAAATTACAAAATGTAACTGTACTCAAATGAGTACGACGGCGCTAAATGGGTTAATATAATAAGTGAAAAGAAAATACATAAAAATAACAATAACACAAAGTTCGTACAGAAATTAAATTTGAGACCAATCAATATGCCATTTATACCTAGATTTAAACACATTAATTTGACAAATATCATACAATCATTTATTAATAATAATAAAACAAATTTCTGAACGACTGTCCTGGTGCCCGAAAATGTATTTTCAGCCGAAAACGAAAACTTATGTTCGGTTGGTCATCACTACTTTTGTGTTCTGCGCAGCGTCATGTGCATTGTTCAGATCAACACACTTACCTGAAACGAGGTATACCTCGAACTTTTATATCATCACCACCGATTTTCTGTAGCTGTCAACTAAATCAGCTGAAAACAAATAATTGTATTTTATTACGAAATCTACTATTAGTATACTCGTAAAAACTATTGTGATTGCACAAATTTATGAAAATCTATTAAATAATGTAGGCCAAATCGTTTTAAACACAACCCATCAAGAATTACACAACGCATTTGCATATAACTTTACAAATATGGAAATTATTCTAACCATTCAAATTGTAAACAAAACAATTAAATGATACTAATTGTGTCTCGTGTCTTCACATAGTTTTCCAGTTGGTGGTCGTTTATGTGCCTTATGAGCCTTGCAATAAATCTATATTAATATTGAAAAGAGGTAAAATTTGATAGCAAGCTTTTAAGCTTGTTATGTAAGTAATCTCTGAAATTACTGATTCGATTTGAAAAATTCTTTCTGTATTGAAAAGCCCGTTTATTGAGGAAGGTGATAGGCTATAATACATCATGCTACGTCTCCAAGGATCGAAGTTGTAACCACAAACGTGAGTACAACCGCAAGGGGCAGCTAGTATAGTTTAATGAAATATTTCAATCTGTACTTATAAAGTTAGAGTTAGAAAATCAAAATACACATTATTTAAGGGTTTACAAGCATTTTTGAATCGTCAAAACAAATAAAAAATATTTAAATTAACGAAAAATACCACCGATTCGGAATGTAGATTCTATCGAGAAGAACCGGCAAACTCGATATCAGTACTCTTTTAAAATAATTGTTAAAACATACATTTATAAATTACAAATATACATTAAACATCCTACAAAAAATTGTGTTTAAATTTATCTGAGGGCTCAGAAAAATATCACGCGAAAATTAGTATGTGCGTCTATACGTGTCGGGTGTAATTTGGATGATGATGAGAAATTCGGAAGAGTAGAAGTAGTGGATCTAATTGTTCAGTAGTTTCAGAGATTAGTCCCTACTGTTAAGTTATCTCTGGGGCTCTAGACACTAGTTTACTTGTAATTATGTGTGTTAATTACATTTGTGAGAGTGAAGACGAGCAATCTATCCTAGAGAGAGGGAGCGTACTGCCGATATATAATAATAACTGATCAACGAGCTACCATAGACAAAATACAGTATTATTAACTTTTATGACATATTCCTAACCTACATACAGTTTTACAAACAAATTTTACATCTTAATAATATTAATATAGATATTTAAACGTTACTTGTCGCTATTTCGCAAGGCATGTTACATGTTGCATTCACTGATGCGCAGAATATGTTTCGTGATTAATATAATAGAAAAAATATTGCGTGTAAGACACACGTACACGCCACGGATATATGGTGCCCTATAAACGTTTATGTATTATGCTTTTATGTGGACGCTGATAAGCAATACTGTGTCAAGCCACAGAAACTTCATTTTGAGAAAATGGCGTCCAAACATGTCAAACCTATTCTTGATAAATATGTTTGAAGAAGTATATATTAATCTTTTCTTTTCTTTCTTGATAAAACGTTTTATTAAGTAAATGCAGATTGATGTATTTCATATATTATCTAATAAAAAGTTTTTCAAATATTTGAAATTATTGTATAAATTTCAAAATATGCAACGAACTTGAAATTCTAAATAATTATTTAAAAAAACTTTCTTCCGCACTTACTTAGTTTATATGACTGGATTTTTTTAATTATGTTAAATAGGTGATGTAGTATCAAAATACATCAATATCTCAAAATTTGACTTTTTGTTGGTTCACACATTAATGTTTATCACCATTCATGTATAAGTCGTATTGTATATTTCAGTGTCAAACACTAGGATGAAGTGATTAAAAAATCACTCGTCTATAAGACAACTATATCATAACCAAAAAAATTTTTCGATTGAATTTAGTTTAAGGTATCTATGATTTCAAAAAGCGGTATTAAATTTAATTGATTAGACGATTTGCTTAGTAAAAATCTTTTATGGGGTTACGCATATCTAGATATATTAATTTTATAAAGAGAATTGTGTGTTTGCATTGAGTAGGCTCCAAAACTATTTCACACATTTGAAAAATTCGCTTTGCGTCGGTTAACCCATTTATTGAAGAAGGTTATAAGCCTATATTTCATCACACAAAAATTATTAATTATTCGAAATCAATTAAAGTAATTTAAACTAAACTACAGATAAAATTGTCTTAATTTAATGTTCAGAATATTGAAGTGAGTTCAATAATTTGGAATAAGACATAATCTCATATTTAGCAAAATATTATTATTAGATAAAAATTTCTTTTATACCGAACTGCTTTTAATTCATTATGCCATTTATTAAAATAGAAAAGAAAAGATATATACGTTTTCAAAGAAAGTTATTAAGAATAGGTTTTATATTTTGGACGCCATTTTCTTCAAATGAAGTCCGTGTGGCTTGATATAATAGTATTGCTTATCAACGTCCATATATAGTTATTAACAGCAAAACAGTTTAAGAACCTTAAAATCATAATAGAACTATACAATGAACTTAAACGGTAATAATTCAAATCAACATTATTTATCAAATATCCAAAGTCCCAAAGTCGTAGACGTGTACTCACACAATTGTTCTCGACTCCCATCAAACGATGACAAAAACTCGTTAAACTAAGGTTAATGACATTGTCTTGTTGGTGTTTTACACACTGGGCGTGTTTGAAGCGTATATGGACGCTGATAAGCAATACTGTGTAACGCCACAAGGACTTCATTTTAAGAAAATGGCGTCTAAAGATGCCAGAATATTCTTAATAAATTTGTTTGAAGGAGTACATTTTCTCTGTCCTTTTCTATTTTGATAAAAGGTATAATTAATTAAAAGAAGATCGGTATAATAAAAAGTTTTATCTAATGTTGTTTTCAAATATATGAGATTTTTGTGTAAATTACAAAATGTAGAATGCACTTGAAATTTTGAAATTTTTAAAGTTAAATCAAGAAACTTTTTCCTTATTTAGTTTAGATGACTTGAATTTTTTTTAATAATGTTAATACCTGACGCATTATCAAAATATGTCAAAACCTGCGAATTTGACTTTTAGTGGGTTGACACATTATTCTCATCAGCATCCACATAGGTTTGTACTTTGACACGCGTATATGTACTTATAAATGCTTGTATGTATGAGTTAGCGTTTAGTATTGAGAGGAAGGCTGCCTTTCTATCAGAGATTTGTGTTATAAGAAACTTTATTGAATATTCTTTCAATAGAGCTAAGCGAAACTATAAAATCAACAGATCCTATTGGTGGGTTTTACACACAGCCCTAGTATATCAACGTCACACATCTGTAAGTTGTAAGTTATAAATTTTATTGCCAGATTTTCATAAAAAATGACATAAGTTGTTTGACATTGCTTTACACAAAAAAAAAATACTGTCAGTGTCAAACTTTCGTAACGTTGACGTTGAGTTACCTAAACTTTCTAAAAGCCACAAAACAAAATAAAGAAGAAGAAGAAAAAGACTAGGTAACTGTTACCAGGTAAAATAATGATTTTTATATCAATTACGAAGGTAAAACTTGCAAATGTAATTTTCGTCTTAACATATATAAGCATAACGTACACGTACGAAAACGAGCATACGAATTTACGACAATCTTCTTTTGCGTCGAAAACACGCCAAGTGCGTAAACGCTTTTAAGAATCAAGCTATGACTCGACTGTTATTCTTTACGAGTGTTACTATACTAGCGATGTGAAAGATAGGAAAATTGTTGATTTTAACATGACAGAGTGTATATACAATTATTTTGTCATTGATATGCGTCATTGTGATATGGATGGGAATGTTCGTGCACATGTAGCAAGAACTGCTGGTAGCCATATCTGCACCCGTGTGCAAAACTAAATATGTCGCCCCCTACCCTTTTGTAACTGACACGTCGTTTAATTTGTCATATCAGCGCGAATGTCGGAAAAAGCATAACATTTTCGATATATCAAAGTGGCCAATTTTGGACGCCATATTGTTAAAAAATCAAAAATGAAAATCAACAAATTATGTTATATGAGGTATCGTTGACTAGGTATTTAAATATTATTTTTAGGTTTCACATATCGTTTTTCAATCAGAGTTACCGTTTAGGATCTTTAACGATTTAAAGTTGTTTAGTATCGATTCTCACTTAGATATAGGCTTATAGGTAGAACTGATATTGACACAGTTCTGCTGACTGCAGATGATCTTTTTAGACAGTCGGATTTTTGAGTTTTTAAATTATTAAGACTACAAGTCCAGTCAGATTATGCGTTCTACTTCTAGCATAGTCTACAAAAACTATAAGATTATAATTAGATATTAAAAATTACTAGTGAGTAGTGACGCCATATTAAAAAAGTCTGAAAAACATGAAATTAAAACAGACACATTTATTTGGAATTAAAACATATTAGACCAGTGGGTGATCCGATGAAAATTGGTTGTGATCAGATCAACTGATTTTTTCGATTTTTTTAAAAATGGCGGATCGCTATTGTAGCATGTTTCTAAGATATAATTGTGTTCATGTATATAAACATACTTTTTTTTAATAATAATAATTAATAATTGTTTTAATAAATAAAAATATTTAGACATTCGGTTTCTAAATAAAGCAGAATTCTTCAAATGATTTCTAATATAAAGTTAGGTAAGAAATAAACATAACCTACAAAGATTGATTGTTTCATACAAAGCTACTAATTTTAGGTTTCTCGACTGAAATCGATCGTTCTTGGAAGAAGATAATAGAGGCGAAATGTTGGCCCGTGCCACAGAGTATGTAATTTATTTAACGCCAATTTGGTTCTAAGAAAACGTTCGAAATTAATTCATTTATACATTCAGGTGCGGTGTGTGGGGGCTTTAAAGTAGTGTCTCTACATAGAAGAAAACAAAATCGTTTTTCGCGTCTGTTTATCCGGTATCTTCAACGTACATAACGGAAGATGGCAACGGATTTTAATGTGACTTTACCTTAATTTTTTTAGAGGAAACATATAATAAAAACATAATAAGTTTTATTGTAAGTGGAAAAAGACGATATTTTTCGACCAAGTCACATTAAATCACACCCTTCGGTCGGCGGGGGCGAGTCGCTAATCTATACTTCTATACTAATATTATTAAGAGGTAAAGTTTGTTTGTATGATCCGAGCGAAGCGGAAACCATAAACACAAGTAAAACCGCAAGGCGCAGCTAGGAGAAAATAAAATAAAATTTTTCTATAAAAATCAATTCATACAATTTGACTGATTGTGATGACCTATATTAAAAATGACCCAAGGTTAATTTACACACAAGCTATGGTATATATACCAGGTACTGGCATGCGTTATACTGCCTTAAGATTATACATTATTTGGGCTTTAAACCCTCGTGGGTGTCTCAAGCTACCAAGGTTTCATCAAAAACCGATCAATGGTTTCGAAACGCATATAAGACAAACACAAATATAGATTTTTATTTATATACAAATATAAACACAATATATCTGAATATATAAACAAAGATATATGTATATATAGACGTAAATTCGTTAAAAAATCACAAAATTATCTAAATTTCCCCATACATTGTATTGTAAAAACTAAATTAGGTATTGTTGGTGGTCTTTTGATTTTTTTTTTCTTAATCGATCCCATCGACCGGATGCGAGCTAGTGCTTGAACCGAACGCGATGATTAAAAACTGTGCAATCTTTGTTTACAGACATCATATTTATTTTTGTTTTGAACGTACAGACGTAGTGATTAGCGAGCACTTGTTTTAATATCCAACGAACGAGATTTTCTACCAATTGTAATCGAGGGTAAAGTTTACGCAGATTTTAATAGGATTGAATGAGCGCCATCTCGTGTTAAGAACGAGAAAAAAATCAGCGAGTAAAGTGATTGGTTGATTAAAATAAAAGTGCGTGTGATTGGTCAATTTATATTTTGTGAGTTCGTGCGGAAAAAATGATACGTCGAATAGTTAACATTAGTAAATTTTACGCAAAATTCCATAGAGTATTTATCGAAAACCTCGCACTTGGTACGTTGATATTAAGTGATCACCACCGCTCGATATTTGCAGTACTAAAAAAGCCACAAATGCGTTGCCTGGTGAGAAAGAATTACTTTTCCTTTCTCCTTTATACTCCTTAATCATTCCCATGATTAAATAAAAGATAATAAGAATAAAAGAAAAAGGCTGAAAAATGAAAAGTTATATATTCTGTTACGTAACTGTATATCTCCAAAATTTTGAGTGCTCGCTCAAAATGTTAAAGATATTAAAACATATAGCTTTATGGCGGAAATACCCGATCGTCTTAGCTGTGGGGTGTAAGTTTAAGTTAAGCAAAGTGACTAGGTTGTATTTCACAATAGATGCCGCTGTATTTTATACAGTTGGCGAACACATACTAAACCCTCAGGTTCGTGTGAATGGCTACATTCTACTTCAGTCGCATTCAATACCGTTCGATATTCGCCACTCGTCCAAGCCGTGAGTCACGGGTAATTCTCTACGTCCTTGCGTGCCAACAGTCGGCGCTGTTGCTTATAATTACGCCTGCGAGCGAGGGCTACCGATAATTCGCCTGTTACGATACTAGTGATGTTATTTTTTTATCGATATACGGAAACTTCGTGATTAATACGATTTGGTAGCCATTTTAATAATGGGCTTGTAAAGAACTAAATTTGATATGGTTTTTAATTGTTGGCAAGTGTTTTTTTTTAGTTCCCTTCGTGCAAGGACATGATGATATCGTTAATTATTGTTTGCGTATTGTCAGTTTCGAACAGTAATTCCTATTATATTTTTATTACGTATTTATTCAAACGACTTCCAACGAGGAGGTGGTTCATATTCGGAATGTATGTTATTTTTCGTTTTATCTACTTTTTAATGTTTCTTTTTTTTACCTCAGAACTCCGTCATATACTAACTTATATTTTGACCGTATTCATTCCATAGAGTTTTCATCAAAGGAGATACAGTACTTTTGTTAAATCATTTGACAATTTTGCTTTTTATTGTACTGGATCGATAGAAAATAATTTTCTTACAATGTATAAAGCGTATACTTAAGCGTACCATATATTTACGGGTAAAATTAGACAAAAAAAAAATTAACATTTAATTTTTAATTTATCAACAGATATTTTATTTATAATATAATATGGCTTTTTCCTTTTTAGAAATGTATTTTATTAAAAACTTTTCCTATTTAGAAATGTATGTCATTTTATAGTATCGATATTACAAATTGATAAAATATATGCACATCACTTCAGCTACTGTGAAGTAATCAGGCTGCAGGCGTAGAACACTTCATAGAAACTGGATCGTACGCACTTCATGTCTTTACTGTGGCTGTCAAACATCTGGTCAGGATATGGCAAACACCTGTATTATAGCTTCTGTATGAGTTACAGGAATATAGGAATCAATACTTTTTTAAAGTTGGTCATTCTTATTTTTTTCAAAACTTGATTGTAAGTTTGTTTATTGAGGAAGGTAGGCTATATTACATCACGCTACGACTCATAGTGTCGAGTGAGACCGCGAGTTGCATCGGCAGCTTATTTTGTTAAAAAGTTAAAATAATAAATGCGTTAAATAGTAATACTTTATAATGGCTTATTAATTTTTTTTATTGCAATGATTTGAAATTTTAAACAATGTTTAAATTTTTTCGGAATTATTCGATAGCGAAAGCACTAAGAGAATTAATTAAAATTGTTAAGTTTTCTGGTAAGAGACGGTAAATTTAGATTAATAGTATTTAATAACATCCAAACTTTGTACATTTTCCCAGTTAATATTTAATCGACAAATATAAAGAGATTTAACTAAATACGTAATAGAAACGTGTTTCAATGTATTCGCAATGCAGCATTTATCTTTTTACTGAACCATTTAAGTGATAAACGTTGCTAATTAGAAAACTACACGCTTCTGGTCGAGCGGTATGTTCTCTAAATATAGCTTAAAAATCGATACTTTCGTTCTGTTACAACAATGTTACAAAAACGTTTAGAATAATAAGTATCTTTTACTTTGTAACGTTATACTGTTACCTATCTCAGTGGTTCCCAAAGTGGCATGCGTACCTTCAGAGGTACACGAGGTTATATCAAGGGGTAGGCAGCAATCTCTTGACTAAGATAATTAAAACAATTAAAATAGCAGTTGATATAATATTTTTAATCGATCAATGTCTCGATCAAATGGTATATGCGTTTAACAAAGCTTGGCTTGACTTTGACTTAACAAAACTGACGCTGCCTACATTAAAGTCATGATGAACTCTGTTTTATATTATATTGTATATAGTGCCTGCGAAAAGGGTGCGTATTTATCATGCTTGTGAGGGGTATGCGAAATTGAGGTCTTTTTCAATAAATGTAGTAGGTAATACTTCAACGTATGTAAGTAGGGAAATGTAATTGGGAACCACTATTCTATATGCTATTTCATATTCAAACTATCTTATAATCGCGGCTTCCTTCGCTCTCATTTGTTATGCAGGACGACCAACTCAAACTTATTTTTTGACCGGTATGACACGAACGCCACCTACTTGAAGTTAAGTTCCTATAAACTTCTGCCTAGTACAAAGAATAAGATGACAAAATTTTATCACAATCGGATAAACGGAGCAGAAAATAAATGTAACACATAATTTACTTTCTCACACAAAATATTGTACAATAACTAAAACCTTTTCGGTATTACATTAATACAAACATTTGGGCGTGCCCTTAATGTCAAGGGGGTGGGGTGGCTAGTGGAAGGGGTGATGGAAACGACTAATGGTGACTAGTCACGAATCGAGCACTCAAATTACAGCCGCCATGTTAATGTTGAATGCCATGGATTTATTATTACACATTTTACTTCGCTTATCGTATCGCTGGACGTTGATAAAGATTTTTTAATCTGTGCGGTAAAATAAAAAAGGTGTTATAGGAAGCTATGATATTATCAATGATTAAATACACCTATTTGATTATTATAGATATGATTGGTTCATACTATTTTACGTTAAAAGTCTGTGGCCACTTTCAACTTTGACAAGTTTAATAAGACTAATCAATTGACTTGTTAGCGCAAAGATACTCTCTCTTGTAAAACTCTTAAGTCACAAGCTGGTTGCTAGGCAACGTCGTACAAAGTCGTTCGCATTTTGGATAAAATAAATGAGGTTATAACATCTGTATCTACTAATATAATATCATTGAATTATAAACCATTGATTTTGACAGATTGATGATTAAGATTTCCAGGTTCATATTGACTCTATATTTTGTCTATTTGAAAACAACAAAAAAAGACATTTCGTCTGGAATCCACCTCACCTATGCGTAGACTTTATCTCTACGATTCCTCCTTCCATAGTATTATTTTAAAGGTAAAATAAACTCTGTCTATCTGTTTGTAGCCTTTTCATGCCTCAGCCTTTGTAACAGTTTTTATAAATATTGGACTTAATGTAGATTGGACCTTCGAAACGTTTGTATGGACAAAACCCATCACTTCTCAAAAAAATAAAAAATCAAAATAATTGATCTACACAGACGAGTCGCGGATACCAATTTGAAATATTTTCTCAATTACTCATATTGAACTTACTAATTTGAATATACATGTATAACAAATTACACAGACTCGATCTTGTATCAAGTATAGATTAAAAAACGCATTGCGGCAAACCTCTTTTCTATTTTTAAATTTTCATGCATTATCTGCATTCAAATTTCTGCAACTTCCTGCAATAGAGGGCCGTTATGGTAATCGCCACCCTGTCAGTGCCTGGCGCGGGGCAACCCCGTACTTATGCAATACACGTGGTGATGTGTTTGGGTATCGGTTGCCATAGCAACGATTGCGGGTAGGCATACATAAAATCGTTGAAATGCTCATTAGTTCCGAGTAATCCGTACTACAAAATCGTTTCACAGAAATATGATAATTAAGAATAAATAATATTGAGTTTAGTTTAAAAATATGGCAACTTTAAAATATTAAAAGGTTTATTACTAACTTAATGTATAATTTTAATGCCTAATTACATAAATCTTCAAAACCTACTACTTTTAAAATGTTGGTATAATTCGGATGTTATCGTCAAGCGCTGGCCGCCATATTTGTTATAATAATAATAAATAAATAATTAATAATGTTTATATATCTACATAATATATAGCGGAACTTCGTTACGACCGGGTGTTCCACGAAACCTTTAGTTGTTTCTTTTTCTACTTCCCAAACTTGATTTAATTTCATTTAAGACTGTAAATGAATAAGATTTTAAGAGTGCACTGAAATGTTATCGTAACAAAAAAGAGGATTAGCCCAGTTTTTTTATAAGGCGAGAATTACACTTATAACTTTTGCTCTCAGACTTTCATAAAGATTTATATAAGATTGTTATTGCTTCGCACCTGAGAGAATTTACTATCGTTTCATTATTTTTGACACTCACAGAACGCAATTGCGTATCTCTTACTACTCACGATTGATTTATATGAATTACGAGAATAAAACTTACAAATGGAATTCTACCATATTAATTAGTCGTCTGCCAATAGTCATTATAATATACGACTGTCTCAAGTTTTTATACCACTAACACGTAATTACTTTATTGATCGTTTTCGAACTATGTTGTTGTCAGTAGGCAACACTCACTCACCCCTCTGATAACACCTACTAGTCGCAGAACTAAGGGGGCAAGCTTGGGGGGCTTGCTAAAACAATCATAGTAATAGATTTTGACAAAATTTAAAAATGGACTAGTTTTTTATTGTAGACATAAGCTAAAATGCTATTGGAAATAACTAGTGGCGGATTTACAGTAGACTGAATAGGCTGGAGCCTAGGGCGGCAAATTTGAGACCCGTTTATGTTTTTAAAATATCCTTATTCCAAAAATATTTATGATTACATAAACAAACGTTATTAGGTCCGCATAAATAATTTATGATGCAATATGTTTCACCACGTATATTTATTTTTTACAATTTCCATGATTAGTCGCGTTTGGTTTTGGGAATATGATTATGAACTAGAGGGTCGAATTGTAACGGTCGGTAGGAGCGGCAAAATTTAAATAAAGGCGAATGTGTAAATCCGACATTGGATCTAACCATGACGTCATCCAGATCTATAATTTAGATTTATCCTGTATAAATTAATAAGAATTATCCTGTGTTTTGTCTTGTCGCTAAAGGTACATCTTCTAAAAGACCATTTAAATCGTTTTTAAGAAATAGCAAGTAATTTTCGCTAGTTAATGTAGAAGTACATAAATTCAAACGGACCAATTATTTGACCATTTAATATACCAGTCCACAAATTTACCTATAGACATATGGTACCTTCTGTAATCAATTATCAATATCTTTTTTTTTTCAATGATTCAATGTGGTATTTTTTTAGCATCTTGAATTCTACA
Organism: Hypolimnas misippus; assembly: GCA_037950945.1. NCBI lineage: Eukaryota > Metazoa > Arthropoda > Insecta > Lepidoptera > Nymphalidae > Hypolimnas > Hypolimnas misippus. The sequence goes on from JBBEEQ010000014.1 coordinate 9,068,764, forward strand.
TTAAATGCGCCAATTTTTTAGATAACTTGCAGATTCTGTGTAGTACATTTTTTTTAGTGTGAGTTCTCAAACTATCGCGATGCAAAAGACAAAAACCTTTAAATTCCAATTCAAGTGACTTTTTTTCGCACATGATACACTTAGAGCCTTGAAATTTTATTTATTTGATAAATACATTATTTAACTATAAGAAACAGTAACAACGATTGAGAAAGGTTAAAATTTGTAGCCATGGCGGTCAAAAAACCTACTAGAGAAGTCATTTTTCGTATTTTTCACATAATGGCTCCTATCTCAGAAACCAAGGGACTTTTACAAAAACGATTTTTTGTCTACAGACTCGTTATGACCTGGCCTATATCCCATTTCAATTTGATCGTTGACTTTCGGAACACCCTGTATAATACTAAATAAACTGTCATCTGAACTATAATTACAGATTTACTAATTAATTATGTAAACTAAATCATTTAAGTGAACTACTTGCTTTTAATCTAAATATATATAACTCAAAGGTGACTGACTGACATAGTAATTTATCAACACACCGCCCAAACCACTGCACGGATCGGGCTGAATTTGGCATGCATGTAGACGTTATGATGTAGGCATCCGCTGTTAGGAATATATCATTAATAAATATAGACCGTATTTTGTCTATGAAAACTCTTTGATTGGTTAGTAACTATATATTGTCAGTATGCACACTCCCTCTCTCTAGGATAGATCGCTTGTCTTCACTCTCATAAATATATACATAATTATAAGTAAAGTAGTGACATGAACCCTGGAGATAACCTAACACCGCTAACAAGGGGTTTTGATTAATTTTACGCCCAAGGGGATAAAATAGCGTATGAAATAGGACAGCATACATCTTTTATGTGTAAGCTATTATCATCAAAACTAATCCTGCGCAAACGAAGTCGCGAGCACCAGCTAGTGAGAAATAAACTCAAATGGTTTATATTTCAGGTGTCATGGAGGCGTCATCATCAGATTACAGCGATGAAGAGGTGGGCGTCTTGGCTCGAGGTCAAAAGCTGTGGGTCAGAGGTGTCCGCTCGCATACTACCTGCGCTGACATCGTCCGCGCTTTGCAAAGCGCGCCGGAAGGTACACTATCTCTATTTTTTTTTTTCAGAAATTTATTTTCGTAACTAAATCGCTAAAAGCACCAAAAACTAAAGTTCATGTGTTTCAAAATAATTTTCAAATTAAAATTCATTCAATAATTTTATACTATAAACTATTTACGGACGCTGATAAGGAATACTGTTTCAAGCAACACGAATTTCTTTTATACGTGTATCTTTTAGAGATTAAGGTGTCTGCCAATATAACCTGATAATTTTTTTTCAGCAGCAGGAGGCTTAAGCGATCATGGTGAATGGGTATTAGCGGAACGATGGCGAGGGGTTGAACGACCGTTGCCACCAGATGTACCAGTTTTACACGTCTTAGCAGCTTGGGGGGATGCTAGACATGAGGTATTATTTGATTTATTTCGAGTATTCATACAGTCCATTATAGGTTTAATATTCCCGATAAATCTACACATCGCAAGCTTCGTATTAAAGTGACCGAATTCAAAATCTGTGAGAAACTAGTTAGCTAAGTAAATAATTTTTGGTTTCATTTAAGTTTGTGGTACTATTCTACCAATAATATGGCATTAAAGTCTTAATTAACGGCAGAATAACCAAGTGTAAAACCTTTTCTGTCCAAAAATTTAACTTTAATACTTACTAAGCGTACATGTAGTAGGTAACCATTATTTAATGTAATATTCTAGAAATACAAGCTATTGTTTTTACTGCAAGATCTTTGTTCTCATTGTCTAACCGACATTTTAGCTTGATTATTGAAATCTACATATTATGTAGCTATTGAAGTTTGGTATTAAATGACTTCCTTTTCGTAAATTAGTCGTGATAATCTTTAGGTTCGTTTATCCCTGCGCCGATTGTCAAGCGGTGGAGAAGATGATTCAGGTCGAGACAGTGATGGCGGCAGCCGAGCTAGATCTAGAAGGAGGAGGAAAGGCGTACGCGCCGCCACTCCACCGCCAAGATCAAAAAGTGAAGATCCTGCAGCAAAACTGGTGTCCGTCATACAGCATCAGAGCAGAACCATACATCAACAACTTGACAAACTTAGGTAAACAATTAATATTTTGCTGAAAAATTTTGTATCGTCTATTTTTATAAGATCCTGAATATTAGTATTTACTGGTAAGAGTATTATTATAATAAATACACAAATGTTTTGATTTTTGTAATGATCCTTTTTTATTTATTTTATGATAGTATTAACGATCTATAAAGTAATTTTATTTCATTTGTGATTTTGGAGGCAATTTTATGACATATATAAATTTGTTAACATATACGTTTTACAGGGAACAGGAAAAACTCATCGATCATCTAGAAGACCAAACACATAAAAATCGAATGGAAAAACACGGAACCAACTATCTCCTCGAATCCTATCTCCGGGATTTAGGAAGATCCAGTGAACTAAATGACAGCCAAGCGGGTAACAGCGACAGCGGTGTCGGAGTCGGCAGCGGAACACCTCCAAGACGACACACCAAACACAAGTCCAGACGAGAACGACACCTCATGAGAGAGCATTATTTTACAAAAGAACTGACGGATATCTGCCAAGTTAATTCGGAACGACTCATGCAAACGTCAAACGACACAGATTCAGACGCATCCGCCGACGAATTATCACGGATAAGAGAAGAAATCGAGCTATTAGAGAAACTAGCCATCATAAACAAAAGATTACATCGCGAAGAGGAACTCGTTGTACGACTCACGGCTAAAGTGAAACGATACGTCGACGAAAACAAAGCGAACAGCTGCGAAAACGTTACCCAAGTTACGATGCTCATGAATAAAATAGAGGAAGACTTAGCAAAAACGACGAAAGAGATGCAAGATAATACAATGGAGATAGAAAAAGCGGATAAAGAAATTGAATTTAGAATGAAATTGCTGGACGAATTGACGATAGAATTGGAAAAAGAGGAACTGCAGAATACAATATTAGAGAGACAGTTGCACGAGGCGTCGAGTCGACAACCAATAATTTTACAAGAGAGCTACATACCAGTCCTAGATCAAACGACTACTAACCAATCAAATTTCAGCTACAGCGGCAATGGTTACGTTTTGGACACCCTAGTATGATATAGAATTAATATTTCTCAATCAGCCCAAAGATACCCTTTGAAATTACCATAAATAGCTTCCAATAATAGAAGAGTGATCACTTCCCAAAATAAAATCGTCCCAAAATTTTATTAATATTAAGTTACGTTAAGTTTATATTGAAATGGTGCTAAGTTTTTATATAGATAGTATATGTATATATTATAATAGATTTAGATATTTATATATCGATTCCGATGCCAAAAATGTACAACAAAACCACCAATCACAACATGTGTAAATTAATTAACACTAGTCAATTCGAGGATCTTTGCGATTTCTTCACGAAATTAAACATGTCACAAAATCATCAGAGATTTACCGTAATCATTTTAATTTTTTGCATAAAATATGTAATTTATGGTTTGTATAAATAAATTCGGTTTGAATTGTAAATCCACAAGGCCCATATTTGTGCTTTGGGTTGACGTTTCATAAATCTTAATGTATTTAAAAATGGCAATATTCAAGGATCTCATGGTATAAAATTATATTACTAGAAACACTAGCGATCCGCCCTATTCTTATTATTTAAGTTTTTTTTTTATTTGAAAGAATTTTAAAAATTATACTCGAGTTTATGAAAGACAAAAAATTGTATTATAAATCTATTTTGTAAAGAATTGAAGTTAATATCAAAACTATTTTAAATGATAACTGAATTACGAAACCTTAGTTAGTAGAAGTATAATTCAGCAATTTTTTTTTTAACAAAAAAAAAATATATCCAAAAAACCTTTGTATAAAGTAATTGATAATTTTAACAGGTATGTTTATTTTATAGATGTACAGAATAAATAAATGAATATTATAAAGATACACGTGTTTTAATCTGTTTACAAAAAAAAAAAACGAAGATAATACATAAAACTGAAACAACGCCATAGACAATTTTTTTTTTCTGTTCGCCTTGGCCAGTGCTTAAATCGCCAAATTGCTACAAATAAAACTCTTTGAAAATATTGATTTAGTAAAAAATTTAGCAATCCGAAACAAAGAATAATACAGATTATACATAACAAGTAGCAAAAAATAAACTAAGTTAATTGTTGAATCTGACTGACCATTTGAAATGTGAATTATTTTTTATACAAGAATCACCACCTTTATCAAAATATTACAAAAAAATATAATTTAATAAATACTTCCCAGTTTGTCATGTCATATTTTACAAAAAGCAAAATAAAAAGAAAAATCACCCATACACTATAATTTTCTCAGAATTTAAAATAACGCTAAAAAGGTAATTACTTTTTTTTAAGCCGTAGGTAGCTATTTTAGCACTTTTTAGTTATTCAAGTATATTCTAATTCTAAATTTGGGTTTCATTTATACAATAGAGGTCAATTTAAACACTGGCCAAGGCAGACCTTTAGTAATGTTAAAAAGGAAAGGTAAAACGACACTATACAGATGCACGTAAACACAAACAGACGTCGAGAATTGTGTCTTAATTTCTTCATCTATTATCTTGTTAAGCCCATCTGCGTTTTCCTGTAAGCGATCTGTGTCTACTCCGTGTCCATCGCCACCTGAAATGATAAATTTTACTATTAAAATGATCAAAATATTTCAAATATATGCATTCCATCCATCCTTTTGACCTTGGATTCGCCTAAATGTTTTTGGGTATAAGTGAGCGAAACCAGGACTCGAATCAAATAGCTTGTAAAATATAACATATAAAAAAATATACCTTAAGGTAGTAGGTAGTATACACCATAAGGTTTGTAAAATATAACACATAATAACTTTTAGGTACTAGAAAAAACTAGTTAAGAATTCTAGAAAAATTATTCCGTCATTTGAACGATTTTTTATGGATGAAATATCTCCGAAAGCTTTGAGTAATAGTAATTTTATATATTTCGACACGATATTTGTACAAATTTTACGATTAAAATAGTTATATGAAAAAACAAATTATAAATATTAAATAAAAAAAAATTCAAAGTCAAATATTAAAATAAAATAAAAAAAACTTTTCTATGGTAAAAATTAAAGTCAAAGACAATTTTGTGTCTGAAAAAAAAATTGAAAAAGAAATAAAATTTCTTTATAACAATTATGGATTTGTAATGTACTATAAATTATCGTAAGCTTGGACATAAAATTAATTTAAAAGAGTTCTAATAAAAAGCCTTTCAACATTAAAAACGACCAGTTTTCGCTTACAACGGTTTTCTAGTGATTAAATGTTTAGGCATAATTATTTAAACATAAAATAAAATAAGACTTGTTTTATAATTAAATAAAATATTTACGAGTATTATTTTTTTTAATTTCCTAAAAAATATATACACAAAATATAAAAAATAAGATATGACCCCGACGTGATTTGAACACGCAACCTTCTGATCTGGAGTCAGACGCGCTACCGTTGCGCCACGGAGTCGATGCGTTATCAATTGTAAATAAGATAGTATTACTAAGCGAATTTAACACAGAACTAATTTAAATCTCTTTAATCCAGAACATGGATGCTGATAAGCAATACTGTTGTGGTTCGAATTTCAAGTGCGTTCCGTATTTTGCAATTTATACAATAGTGTCAAACATTTTAAAAAGTTTTTTTAGATAATATATTAAATATATCAGTCTGATTTTAATTCACCACACCTTTTATCAAAAAATAAAAGAAAAGATGGATATATACTTCTTCGAACAAAATTGTCAAGAATAGCTTTGACATCTATGGACGCCATTTTCTCAAAATTAAGTCCGTGTGGCTTGACACAATATTGCTTATCAGCATCCGATTACACAAAAAAAGTTTTGCTCTTAGACTTTCAAAACCATAAATAAATTATTTCTTATTGCTTTATACCTAAAATAATTGAATGTTATGCCTTTTTTTTGATATTCGCAGCTTTTGTAACTACTTACTACGTGCCTGTTACAAGGTTACAGGGTTGTTTTTTATCGCTTACGAGAGCAAAACTTACAGATGTAATTCCCGTCTTAGATTTCATTAAGGTTTGTCTTATTGAGTTTGACACCTAAAAGAATTTACGGTCAATGGCTCTATTTTTGTGAGCTTTTTTAAGGTTACCTAGGTAACTGTTTGGTTGTTAGTATTTGGTTGTTAATTACGAGTACAAAACTCACAATTCGTCATTGAAGTTTTAACTGCGCGTTAGTCAAAATTAACAGGTAAAAGAAAAAGAAAAACTACATAATTTTACACACACTACGGATTAATAATAAAACTTGTGTTAAGTACACGAAAAAAAAAGTATCAAGAACGTCATATTATCGATACGAAAATGGCGTCTATGAAAAATTATACAGTTTTTTCACTCCCCTTTAGAGCTGCTTATTTTGACTGTTAAAACGACCAAACTGACGAAATGTATTTCATCGCTTTAAAATATTTTTAGATCAATCTCATTATAATAAATACTAATCCACATTAAACCCACGCTTCCTTTTTCTGTACTTTTTTCAAGTATTCTTATTTTTTTTTTACTATCGCCAAAAGATATTTTTTTGGCACATAGCCAGTTGTGATAATAAGTTATAAATATAACAAATAAATAATTAACGTAGATAGTGGAACAAAACAACGCTTAGTGATTAACTCGCATCGAAGGACCAACAGTTTATCACAATAAACTCATGAACGGGATCGAATTATCTTTTATCAAGAGCTAAGGGTCAACAGTCACTCGTGATTATAAAAGTATCCGGCTATCATTCGTAAACGGTACGCCGTGAGATCACATCGCAAGATGGAACTACTATACGTTCTCTTCGTTTTTGTAAACTTACTTACGTTCGGAATCACTTTGAACCTAGAATACTTGGACCCGGTGAAATTGCAAACGAAATCGTCACCTAAGAAGCAGCAAGAAACCGCATTTGGCATCATACGATCATACTTAAGCAATTTTCAAGTGGAGATCGATCCCATCATGTTCAATGATCATAAAGACGTGTTCTCACTACGTACTGTAAATGGAGAACTACATATCAGAGCCAGTACTGGTGTTGCCGCGGTTTGGGGTTTTAATTATTATATTAAAAAATACTGCAAGAGTCAGATCGCGTGGCAAGTTAAAAGAGTGGTCATTCCGCAACCATTACCGGAGGTAGACGAAGTCGTAGTAGCCAACGATAGATTTCGTTACTATCAGAATGTGTGCACTGCATCTTACAGTTTCGTGTGGTGGAAGGCTGACCTCGAGTGGTATGACCACGTAGTATGGATGGCTTTAAATGGAATCAATTTAGCGCTGGCTCCCGTTGCACAAGAAGCTGCGTGGACCAAAATATATAAGCAATTGGGTATGTCCGAAGATGATATTAATGATCATTTCACTGGCCCGGGTTTTCTCGCTTGGCTTCGAATGGGAAACGTCCATGGTTGGGGCGGACCCTTACCGAGATCATGGCATGAACGGCAGAAACAGGTTCAGGATACAGTTCTCGATATGATGTTCTCACTTGGAATGGTGCCAGTTTTCCCAGCATTCAATGGACACGTGCCGAGAGCTTTTAAAGACATATTCCCGAATATGAGTTTTTACGAGGTCGGTACATGGAATAAGTTCAATAGCGACTACTGTTGCAATTTATTCATTGATCCAAAGGAGCCGGAGTTTAAAACAATCGGTAAAATGTTCTTAAGAGAAATCACAGCGGGAACTGGTACTGGAAACATTTATACGGCCGATCCCTTTAATGAAGTTGATGTTCAACCGTGGTCAACGTCTCTGGTGGAAGAAACTGCTAAATCAATATTCTCCACCATATCAGAAATCGACAAAGATGCAGTATGGCTTCTTCAGAATTGGATGTTTGTTCACAATCCTGTGTTATGGCCTTTAAAACGAGTCCAAACTTTCCTGACATCTGTACCAAATGGTCGAATGTTAATACTGGACTTGCAATCGGAACAATGGCCACAATATGATTTATATGAAATGTATTACGGACAGCCCTTCATCTGGTGCATGTTACATAATTTCGGAGGGACGTTGGGAATGTTTGGCAACATGCAAACAATTAATGAGGACGTCTACAAGGTAAGAGATCGTGTTAACAGCACAATGATTGGTATTGGACTCACTCCAGAGGGCATTAATCAAAACTATGTAGTTTACGATTTGATGCTTGAAGCAGCTTGGCGCACAGGTCCCGTTAAAAATTTAAGCAATTGGGTCAGTGAGTATGCCGAAAGACGATACGGATGCAGTGAAACTGCCACGGCTTGGAAACATTTATTAAAAAGCGTATACAGTTTTAGTGGTCTCAATAGAATTAGGGGTAAATACGTTATAACGCGCCGGCCAAGTTTCAGAATAAGACCCTGGGCTTGGTACAGGAGCCACGATTTATTTGAGGCTTTTAAAGGTTTCATTTCTGTTAATAATAACTATTGCAATTCACCTGGCTTCCTACACGACTTAGTCGATGTAACAAGGCAAGCTTTGCAATACAGAACCGAACAAATTTATGTAAATTTACTAAGAGATCAATCCTCTAATACTTTAATATTTAATTTCACAATAAACCGATTCCTAGATGCAATGAATGACATGGAGAGTATATTGGCAACAAATAATGATTTTAGAGCCACTACCTGGCTAAATTCCGCCAGACAAGTAGCGTTTACTTCATCAGAAACATATTTATATGAATTAAACGCACGTAACCAAATCACTCTATGGGGACCGAAAGGAGAAATAACAGACTACGCTTGCAAACAATGGGCCGAACTTTTCCGTTACTATTATACCCCAAGATGGGCGAGATTTTTACAAATGGCTTTAGATGCGAAAATTAAAAATGAAATATTTGATGAGAGAGGCGCCCAGGCGGTCGTGAGATATTCAGTTGAAGAAAAATTCTTAGTAGTGGACATTGCAGACATTAATATAACACCCTGGATTGAATCAAGAGGTTTAGCCGTGAAGTTATATCAGAAATGGGCTTTTGCATCTGATCTCGAGGATTTACCTTTTAATGTTATTAAAAAGAGCTCAGGAAGGAGAACCACACTAGCTGATACTGATATAGATGGTGATGATGTCGAGAATAGTCCGTCGGTAGTAATGTTGCACTCTACGACGCCTACTAACTGATGTTACCCATATGCTTTTTGATAATTAATTTCAAGACACAGTATTTAAATATGTAAAGATTCAGTATGCTTTCTCATTATAATTTCTGTAAATTTATCTAAATAAACTCCCAAGAGTATGTTTCATTTTAATATTTAGTTGAATTAGTTTAATATTTCAATTTACGATTTGATTTTAAGATTTGCTCTCGTAACCTGTAAACGGTTACCTACCTAGGAAACCTTACGATTAATGATTAGCTAACATACCGCTGGTTTCAATAAATAAGTCACGAAAAATAACTTATTTCAGGTGTAAAGAGAATGATAAACAATTATTGTATATCGTTTAAATCCGTAAGCAAAACTTACGAGTGTAATTCTCACCATAAATAGACACATAAGCAATACTATGTCAAGTCACACGAACTTTATTTTGAGAAAATGGCGTCGAAATATGTATGTCAAATCTATTCTTAATAAATTTATTTGTAGGAGTATATATATCCATCTTTTATGTTTTAATAAAAGATATAATTAATTAAAAACAGATTAGTATAATAAATAGATTTATCTAGTAATCATTTTTTTTTTCAAATATATTAGATTATTAAATATTGCAAAATATAGAACAGACTTCAATATTCGAAACATTAAATTAAGAATCTTTTTTCCGTATTTATTTAATTTTGATGAATTGCAAAATTTTGGAATAATGTTAAATAGATGTTGCTTTATTAGAATACATCAATATTTCCGAATTTGACTTTTTGTGTGTTGACATTTACGGCTTATCAGCATCCAAATAATCATCATGCATTAATGTTAACAAAAAAAAACATTGAAAGTATAACACTAAAACATTTTTATTTTAGTTCTCTCGTAACTTCACTAACTTATTTACCTAATACTGGGAAAAACAGCCAAAATACAGTTTAATAATATTTAGATAAAATGTAAAGTAAAGTAACAAAGTAGAATATTACATGAAGTAACAAGCCGCCTCTCCTATTCAAGAGAAGGTTTAGAGCTTAATCCACCACGCTGCTCCAATGCCGATTGCAGGATAATGGGATATACATGTGTCAGACTTTCTCCCGGTACATGCAAGTTTCCTCACAATGTTTTCTTTCACCGCTGATCTCGAGATTAATTTAAACACAAATTAAGCACTTGAAAACTTAGTGGTGCAAGCCAGGATTTAAACCCACGATCATTGGTTGAGATCGACGTGTATAACCACTAGGCCATATCGGCTCTAATCTCTAAAATATATAGATATTTGGATATTTAAATTAAAAAAAAGATATTAAAAAATCAAGAAAAATAATACTGGATGTGATTGTACCTCTAATTTTTAGAAGAATGCTTAATTTTTTTTATTGAAATCGTTTAACACTGTGATGCATCCTACTATAAAATTATAATAGCGATTTTTTTCAAAATAGATGGATTTTTGTCTTTCACACAAAATCTACTAAACCGATTTTGAGGAAAATTTACAGTTATATAGTTTATACATCAGAATAACATATTCTACTTCACTAACATACCATGCAGGCGAAGCAAATGTTAGTGAATAATTATTTCATCATTACTATTAAAAGTTTATCCAACAATTAACAAATACTGAGTATAAAATTACCCGACTGAGCATAAAATCCGCCATATTGATGTTTTAAAGAATTTTATGTACCCAATGAAACCTGCCGCATCGAGACAAATCTAAAGACGTATTATTTATCTAAATTGGTTAAGCGGTTAAGTAGTTAAGATCACACAGAGATGAACATACATGTAAGTAAAACATCCATACTATTTTGACCATGGCGACAGTCGAGTAATAATTAAGCTACATATTCACCTGAGGCTGTGGGTCTCTCTCGTCCCCCGCATCCGGAGCTGGTCCGGCATCTCCGGTGGCAGCTGCTCCCCCTCCACGTCTCTCCTCACCTTCGACGAGGGTCAGGTATCTGGTCAATTCGGCCTCATCACACACGTGCAACGGTGTCTTCGGACCCACAATCACGATTGAGACATTCTGTAAATGCATAGTATATTTAAATTTCGTATACAATGATAATATAATAATGACGACAACTCTGGTGTAGTCGTGCTGAATGTACCTCTAACGCCGACGGTTACGGGTTCGATCCTCGCTCGGGGCAGATATTTATAGCAGATGCAGATGGGCAGATATACCTAGGTCTAGGTGTTTGTCCTTGTGGGTCTCCTCACTGTGCCTCAGAGAGCATGTAAAGCTGTCGGTCCCGGTTGTTATCACAATCACCTGATAATGATTGTTACTCGTGGTAGGGAAATTATTCTAGTCTAAATGGTTACTGGCTCTACCTCTAGGGGTTGCAGAGGTCAGATGGCAGTCGCTCTGTGTAAAAATCAGTAATTCGTCAATATCTGGACTAGAATAGAAAGCAGACCCTGGTATAAACGGTAAGTGCTAGGTACATGAGATGATGAATGATAATTTAATAATGATTTAACTAAACTAGTTAAACTGAGGTAGAGCCTAGCTGTAGAATACTGACTACAACTTGTGTATGGGCTGTCTCAACACATAGATCGCTCAAAGTAACTAATATACTCTCTCTCCTATTCCTTTCCTTACTTTCGATCCCTTTTCATTTATTTCTTTTTGAAGTGAAAATGCATTTGACGCTTGTTTGGTGCTGCAAATATCCATGTGTAGGTGATATCTGTAGTAGTATGTTTTCTGTTATCTATAATAATATATGTAATAATACATATATAACTACTTATCTGACTGCCTAACTGATTCATCAACACAAAGCCTAAATAGAAATAAAAAGGCTTTATGCTTGATAATTTCATTATAAATACATTTATGTTGTAAGCAACTTATTTAATATTTGAAAATTTCACCCCTAAGGTGGTAAAATAAAAGATGAACAGTTGTATTTGATTGATTGTATGAAAGACCATCATTAAAGTAAGAAACTCAAAATTTAATATAGTTACTTCCGGTTGGAAATAAATGCAAAAATCTAAGAAAATACTTTAAAAGTAACTAAGTTATTACCTTTGTATTAAGATCAACTTCGTTAGGCAGTGTATCCCTCAGAGCCCTTAAGCCATGAGCGACCAGATCATTCAGATCACAATCAAGGAAAACGTTGAAATGTTTCTCTAAATATGTACGGGCCGATTGTGACCTAGCCCCGATTGCCATCGCTCTACAATCAAAGAAATTCGCAGAAGGGCACGTCTGGTAGATATGTGGGCCTTGATCCTGAAAAGAAAATTTTTTGAAAGAAGAGTTTGTTTTTAAAGACAATTATTGTAGAAAGAGTTTTGAATTTATTTTTCGAATTTTAGTTAGTCCGTGGTGGGTACTCATGACATGATTAAATTTTAAACTTAAATAATTAAGAAAAAATGGTTTATTTAAATAATGTAAACATTAATTATATTGCACTTACATCATAACCAGCCACTAATAGACCAACACCGAGAGGCCTCTTGTCGTATCTCTGGGTACAGATTTGCATCTTATTGCCAACTAAGCCAATGAGTCTGCCGACTGGCATAGGAGCATCATGAGCATAGCGATGATTCAAACATTCAGTGCGCATGAAACGGCTGTAAATTTTTAATGTACAATTAATATGTTTTACCAGTTTAATTACATCTCATGCTTATGCATGCGGTGAAGGTACACATCACGCAAAAATCTGCATGTGCCAGGAGAAAGTCTCACGTATATCCACCAATTTGCAGTGGAGAAGCGTTGTAGATTATGCTTTATCTTCTCCTTAATAGGAGACGAGGTTTTTGCCTAGCAGTGGGACATTTACAGGTTACTTTATCTATATATTATAAAACTGTATTTTGGCTTTTTGAAATATTTTAATGATAAGAGAGGGTGTCAACCTTCAATAGTCTGTCAAAATACAATACAAGACATTCTAACAAAACGTTCATCGGATCAGAGCAGTCTAGTGAGTAAAATGTATTCAAGTCTTATTACAATGTCCGATAATTTATATTACCTTAACATTCTAGCATCTGCTGTTAATCCTGAGATTGAAATGCCAATATGCTCATCGATTGGTATGATTTTCTTTTGGTAAGCAGACAATTCGCTGACTGCCCTCTTAAGAGCTATGAGAACGGCAAATTGCTTGTTTTTCAAGCCTACTGTAGCTGATCCCAATTTGACCGCTTCCATAGCATATTCGACCTGGTGGAGACGACCTTGGGGACTCCATACCGTGACGTCACTGTCATACTGATTACGGAACTGTAAAATGAAAACGTTAGTTATTTACAGTTAGTAAAGTAGTATAAGTAAAGTTTATTTTAAGACATAAAATGTGGTAGTATCATATAGGTTTATTAGTTTCCTTTTTAGCGTATAATATGATAGATTAATAAACAATTATTTAAATTATAAATAAACAACTAAGGTTAGCTTTCTCGTTACAACTTCCATTTATTTAGTTATAAATTGGAAGAGTGGAAATGACACATATTTTACACGATAGAAGAAGAAGAAGATACATTATAAGTACAATGATATTGTTCAAAATAGTTTTTCTAAAGTCATGTTATTAATTGTAACCAAAATGACATTGCATATTTGAAATATTTGGAACTTTTGTTCTACTATTAAAATAATGTACTCAATATTTTTTCACCTATTGTGGTATATTTTATATACTTACCATTTTTAAATATTTGTTAAAAGAAAAGTTTTAAGTTATTTATCACCGATCCGGCACTTTGAAATATAGTTTTAAGAATAGACAAAAGCGAGACGCTACAAAGATGACTATTCAGATGTCAAATTGACATTTTTGGCTATGATATAGAGATTTTTATTGTCTCTCGCCACTCGTCTAAAAACCAATATAAAAACTATCGATATTCAAATATTAGGATTATTACTTATATGTTTTATTTTCTTTTCAAGAAGTGTGACTAATACTAATACTTTTATTTATAGTTTAATACTACAATAACATAATATTTGATAAAATAGTGCTTTTATAGAAAATATATTTCTTATGTTGGTAATGATAACATCCATAAAAAATGGCGCCAATTTTTAAAACTATTACTATTTAAATTGAATTAATTAGACGTATCATTCTAAAACAAATGTTCCTAAAACATTTTATACATAACTCTTTTGTTAATTTAAGTTATATGAAAAATGCATGTTACAGATGACCACTAAAATTTTAGGAAAATATAAAAACTTTTTAATACCGATTTCATGTTCTAAATAAACTGGGTAAGCCGATTTTAAAACAGATCAGTCGCCTGTAGTTAATACTGATTCTGTTAAGTTAATTAAACTCAGAATAAGATTAGTCCAATACCAAGGCTGTTTCCTCGCAGATTATTCTATTACTAAATTCTTTTATTATTAATTTGATTAAAACGAAATTAATTATTTCCACTACAACGTTTGCAACAAAACAAATACGTTGTGTAAAATTGTACAAATCATAATCATCCCCTTTGTGGGCGCCGAACAGATGTATTTATAAAATATTTTTACAAGACCACTAAAAAAGTAAATCTTTAGGTACACGAAAAAAAGTCTATGCAGGAAAGTTACATAACTTTTATCCTTAGACGAGAATTAGGTACATTTGTAAGTTTTACACTCGTGCTTGACAAAAAACAACCCTGTAACCTGGTAACTGACTAGAAAAAAAATAATGATGCAGTTTCATTAAAATCTCAAAGACTCCTTAAAGCATTTTTATAGGTTCTATAAAGAAATATTCTCATTTCTTTAAAATAGGTTTTACTATTCAGAATACATCAATAATATAGTCTGGGAGCTAATCGCGTTTGTCGGTTTTATCCGTCTACTCGCAATTACGGGCGCTACAATATAGTAACTACAATGTATATATACCTATTACGGCTCTGTAATAGACGATTAAATTCGACAAATAGAATTAGCCTTCCCCACACTATGTCAAAATATATTGTCATATTATCGTCAAACAATGAATTTCAAATCTATTTTATCAGAGTCAAGGGCGTAGAGTTAAAAAAAAGAATTTGGGTTACTTCGTAATAAAATACAAATTATTACATTCATACGAGATTTAAATTGGCTCTCAAACCTAGTCGAGTGTGGTGCAACTATGTACATACATAAGAAGACTTTTTTAATAAAAAATGAGCTGCTATAACCCTGAGCTAGAAGAGTTCATTCGCTGTTTATAAACTGGATTTATTCTGGTGTAGCGTAACCTACCTTTAACGTTTGCAGGTTCGATTCCCACTCACGAATAATTGTAGACTTTTAATATTAGAGTTATATATTAGAGTTCAAAAGTAAATAATAATAAGACATTCAATTTATCCACGTCTTTATATTCCAACTCTTGTTATAATATTGGCCATGTTGTCTCACTCGATTTCAACAGGCTGTTGCTACATAACTTTCTAATTCATGTGTACATTAACTCCATTCACAATACGCAATATCTGGATGCTGATAAGCAATAATATGTCAACCCACAAAAAGTCAAATTCGGAAATATTGATGTTATGGAAAAAGGTTTCTTAATTTAATGTTTTGAATAATTGTGTTCTGAATTTTGCAATATGCTATAATCTCATATTTAAAAACCTTATTATTAGATAAAACTTTTTATTGTAATGATCTGCTTTTAATTCATTATACCTTTTATCAAAATAAAAAGAAATTATGGATATATATACCTTCAAACTAATTTATTAAGACATCGTTAGACGCCATTTTCTCAAAATGAAGTCCGTGTGACTTGACACAGTATTGCTTATCAACATCCATATATATCAATACATTTGTACAATCATTTGCCATGATGTTTATCCTTGTCAATAGCTCACCTGTGCCTTGAAGCTGTATTTTTCAGTTTGTTAAGCCGAATACCTCGATTTATAATTACAGATACATTTAACAGTATTATAAATACTGCGACGAGGTTGAAAACAAGATGAAGCGATCGACGAGTCATTTTTGGCGCCAGAAACATATAATGTAGAAGATAATTATATAAAACTATCGCTATCAAATCGTGGTGTATTCTGACTGTTGATTTTCATAATCAGCCACCTAGACCCTCATTTAACGATAACCAACAATTGGATGCTGATAAGCAATAACGTGTCAACCCACAAAAAGTCAAATTTGAAAACATTGATGTATTTTGATACTACGTAACCTATTGATATTATTAAAAATATATATATAAAATAAATAAGTACGGAAAAAAGTTTCTTAATTTAATGTATCGAATTTCAAGTGCATTTAGCAATTTATAAAATAATCTCAAATATTAGAAAAACTTTTATCAAATAATACAATTCATATATCAATCTGTTAAATAAATCAATTTTTAATTCATTACACTTTATATCAAAATAGTAATGAAAAGATGAAAAAAACTTCTTCAAACAAATTTATCCAGAATAGGTTTGACATTTTTAGGCGGCATTCTCTCAAAGTAAAGTCGGTGTGGCCTGACACAATATTGCTTATCAGCGTCAATTTAAGGTTTGTTTTTGTATTCTTTCTGTTTCGACCTCCCTGTTAAATTAACTTATAAATAAATTAATTTGGCATTGCAAATTTGACGGAACGGCAACGTCTCCTTTAAACGTTTCATTACACGATTCAAATTAATATTTGTTTAAAAATGTAACTATGTATTTTTTTTGTTATACCTTTAAAACCCAAATTCCCGTTTATTAGGTGGATAATGTCAGATTAAACTACTGTCAACTTTAGCCATACCCTGTGTAACAGGCCCTTAATCTTAAAACGCTAACGTTACGGTATAGAGTTTACAAACTCACACTAGACCCTCTGATTAAAAATGTAACACGCGAAACCTTACGCTTATCCAGTTAGGAATGGATTACTAAAAATCTTATTCAAAAACCCATACCACCATATAGACGATATATTCCAAGTGAAATTAATTCAGAACACAAAAGGTTCAGCTTCGCCTCTGAATCATACTCACCTATTCACTCCACTGACATATGCCGTAATCTGACAATATCATTATGTCTCAGAATCCTGAGCAATGATGTTCATATTACCACACGCAGGTCACGTATAACCGTGTCTACGTACAATTGAAACGTTAGCTTGAAAAAGGTTTAACCCGTGATATATAGTTTCATTGACAACACCATTTCATGTTTTATTTCAATATTCTTAATTCTTATAGACGGAACCCGTGTGAATACTTTGCACCGTTAGTAATTTGTCACGTAATCATTTTATTGTTTAATTTTTCAATTAAAACATTAATAATGACGCAGTATAAACAAAAACACCTCTGAGAAATATTTACAATATTTATTATGTACATAGATGTAGAAAGAATACTTTTATTTTGACGGTTACTCCCACAACTTAACTTATTAATAAATTATCACAATTAACTTCTAACTACTATATTGCAAAATTATATATAAAAATTTTATTAAATTGACAAAATAATTAATCCTATTTGAAAATAAAAACGTTTTGCTTTGGGTGGCTAGTTTTTTAAGGAAAGTTTACATCACGCTACGTCAGAAGCGTAACCGTAACCACAAACACGAATAAAACCGCGAGGGGCAACTAGTATTTAAGAAATATAATACTTTCTCTATATCAATTACAAGACAAGACATTAATATAAAGACAGAAGCGGATTTCCCTGTTTTTGCTTTACGCATCGATGAAAAAATTAGATAAATATATCTATTTATTTATTTATTTATTTATTTAACAGTTTATTAAACAGCCATAAATAGTATACAGATACATATGCCATAGGAAAGTTAAGTTTAAAAGGCGTACTTATCCCTATAAGAGATTTCTTCCAGTACGCCTATGAAAGAAGAAGTGTAGACAGTAAAGATAATAAAGGTAGACAGGCACAGTCGTACAAAATAAAATAGTCAAACAATTTAACAGAATTACAAAAACAAAATATTATGTAGGTGATATATTTCTAAAATACTTACATATATATATATATATACATATAAAATATATAAACCAATATATCTATATCTGAATAGAGAAGAAAGATTTTTCTTTGTCCTTTGTCATACTTGATTTCTGTTCGATAGCTCATTAGAGATTAAGTATTTTTAATTAAACGTTAAATAAACAGAAAAACTTTATATTCATAAATCATTTTTACAAAAACCATATATATTGCGCAACACAAAAATCAATACATCTCTTCACGTTCTAAATTTGAAAGAAAAAGAAAAAACAATTACGGCCAGTTATAAAACGAAATTAATTACACATTTCATAAATCCTATTTAAATATATAACGATATAATAAATATGGAATAATAATAAAATATATAATTGATCTTAACAATTTCATAAAATCGATTAGTCGGTTTATGTAAATGTAATAACAGACAGAAAACTTTACTCCTTTAATACATACAATAATAAAGCTCAATTAAATCGCTCTGTATTTTAACTATTTAAAATTCGTATTCAGTAACCGACTGCAATAACGTTTGTGTTTTGATTAACAACATATGTCGTGTTTTGTATCATTTTAACATTAATTTCGATGTACATTGTTAACGCGTAAATTGTTAATGTTAGAATAATCACACATTGGATAATGTTTATTTATTTTTGTATTAAATAAACGATATAAATACTAAGTATTTATTTAACATTGTAACAAATACATCTCTACAAAGCAACCTTTTTTTAAAACTAAAAATGTAGTCTATTATTATAAAGAATAAAGTTCAAAATGATATGGGTTTGGTAAATGCATCTTGAAGTTTTTTATCCGAAAAAGTATCATGTTGAGAATGTTGAGTAACGCGTTGAAATGGTCTCAATAGGTTTTTTTTAAATTTTCAATTTTATATTATTATCATTTCATTTAATCAAACTACTCGTTCCGATACTATTTTATACAAAAAAAAAAAAAAAAAACGAAACCGACCAACGAAAAGATTTATCAACATTTTTGGAATAACAAATGAACATTTTTGCCTGAATAAAAAAAAAAAAACAAGCAAATCTCGTTTCCAAAATCAGAACACAAATCACTTAACCGTGTTGCATATAAAATGAGTCTTCAAAGACACCAAGCAATAACATGGCGACAGAAATAATTACTTTAGTAAATAGTAGTTCTCGAGTTAATAACCACTCGCGATATTCAACGCTGATATATGACCACGGTCATCAGTGTCATAGTTTATTTTATATCTAAACGAAGCCCGCGACTTCGTCTGCACAGGATTATTTATCCTATTTTTTATTATTATCATTAAATTTAACCCCATTAAAAGGCCTGTCCTTTCTCAAGTTTATTCGGTACATAGATAATCTGTCTATCTGAATTTCTTTTGAATCGGTTTAGTTTTGGCGTGATTGTGTAACCCATAGTTCCTTTCGCATTTATAATTTAAAAAAGATTATTATATAAAGAAGAATTTTGTGTTTTTTTTACGGACGATGAAATTGTTATTTTTTTGTAGTCATACATAGGTACATAAGGAACGTCATAAAGAGATGGTCATACAATTTTTGGATTATTTTTTTGGTATGTTTTATATTCCCTGAGGTAAAGCCTAGAAGTAGTTCACTGACTACAGCTCGTACTGCTCGGATGAATCGACTTTGATAGTACAACACTCTCACACAAGATCGGCGTGAAGTAGTTGAGTAAGTGAGAAAGCCGGAAGCCCGATCCGAGGAGTGGTTGGTTGGGTGAGATACTACCAAGTCAAACTAGGATACGAGTTGTATATAATTAGCTAACTTGGTGCGTTTCGGTAAGTGAGAGAGCCCGAACCCTGACCTCCTTTCTTTACTCCCAGTTCCCTTTTCGCCTATATTTCTTTTAAATTCTGGCAACACTTATGATTCCTCTGATTCTGCAATATGTCCATTAGCGACAGAGAATACTTAACTTCAGCTGTCGCACATCTACATTTGTCAGCTATTTTTTATATTAAAAAAATGTTTTTTTTTTTCAAAAGTTAAATAAAGTAAAACAAATGTAAAATATGTTATATAATTATGACCTATCTATTCAAATAAATAAAATTGAAGTGTCTGTTTTTAATTTCAAATAAACAGCTTTTAACTAAATGCATTTGAAATTATATACGGTAGTTACATCGAAAACATAAACTTTGACATTTTTGTTTGTCTGTCTTTTCTGGCTCTGAAACGGCTGAACCGATTTTGGCGGAAATTTCACTCACAGATAGCTTATTAGGCTACTTGTATTAAAAAAATTCAGTAAATAAAAAAAAGGTATGAAGTATTATTAAATATTTTTATCTCAAATTAACACGTGAGAAACCCCGGGGCACAGTTAGTACGATATAATAATCTTGGTCTGTAGTGTGCCCAAGTCTTACCTTTTACGTCATTAGTTTACATCGAGATGGAATGGGTAACGATTGTTTCATTATGCGCAAAGTAGACACAGTTGTAGTGTTTTTTCAAACAGGAAATTATGCCATAGAATATTGAATATGTTACAAGTGGTATCTACAAAAAAATGGTCTTCTTTTTTTAAAAAAAAACCATAATTATCTACTAGCTTTTGGTCACGCCGTCTTAATTTTTAAGGCTTAGTGGTTCCGGAGTTTTTCGTATATACATAATTCGCTCTCTATTTATTACATTAGTATAGATATAACTCCCGAATGACTCCTCATATGTGAAAACACATCAAATTCTAAACAAACTACAGAAAAAGATTGATACAGAATCAAAATTACTTTTCTTTTTGGGTATGTAAAATGATATTTTAAATAACTGTAGGTATGTTACGTCATAAGCATGACGAGCAAAAGTATCTTTGCGTCAATAAGTCAATTGCCGAGCTTGTCAAAGTTGGAAAAGGGTACAGATTTTTAACGTCAAACATACCCAGTATTATTATATAAGTATATATGGACGCTGATGAGCAATATTGTGTCAATTTGACAGACACGTTGGCGCAGTGGTCACTGCAACTGACACAAGCGCTAACGTTCGCGGGTTCGATCCCCGCTCATGGCAAACGTCTGTATTGGCCATACGGATGTTTGTCGTGGTCTGGGTGTTTGTGTTAGTGTTGTGAGTGTTTCCGGACCCCCGACACAAGGTCACGCGATCTTAATGGGGGCCGTTGAGTGTGATGCGTTTATTATTATTTATTATTATAAGCCACACCGACTTTATTTTGAGAAAATGGCGTTTAAAGATGTCAAACCAATTCTTAATACATTTATTTCAAGACGTATATATCCGTCTTTTCTTTTCTATTTTTATAAAAGATATAATTGATTGAAAGCGAATTGGTATAATAAATTGCAAAATATGGAACACAACTTGAATTTTAAAACATTCAATGAAGATATTTTTTTCGGTACTTATTTAGTTTAGATAACTTGATTTTAATTTTTGAATAACGTTAAATAATGATAACGTTAAAAAATAATGTGTAACCCACACATTATCAAAATACATCAATATCTCCGAAATTGACTTTTTGTGCGTTGACACATTAATGCTTATCTCGTAATATATCACCCCATCTAATTTTATAATTATATTGATGTTATCACTCACCTCCATAGGTTGACTGGAAGAGATCTCTTTTAGAGATAAGTCCACCTTTGCCTATATACATAATTAATGTAGGTCACTAATTTATTGTGCAATAAAGAATATATATATATATTGTGGGTAATGCTAAATTTGATAGACAGATGTCACCACTGCTGTACTTATTGCTCCGATCGGCATGTAAATAATCACTTGTTTTTAGCCAAATTCTATGCAATAAATGTTAACAGAACTATCCGTTAAGAGATCTTAGGAAAGGCTTTGAAATATTTAGGGTGCTTAGCAAGGGCGTATCCAGGGGGAAGATCAAAGACCTAGGTGGAGCATTAATTATAATTTAAACGTGATGATGCTTAACATGATTTTTATCTTTTTTGTATTGTAGATTTTATGAAGTAGCTTTAACATTTAATTAATTTAATATAATTACTTTACACTACTTCGTTCGTTAAATTTTCGTAAAAAGGAGTATTAAGTTTTTGCTTCAGGTATATAGATAATTCATATCACTCGACGTCAAGCGCACGCTAACAAGATAATAGACCACAGTGCGCACCAAAAGTACGCGTGCTGTGTAATCACCCTAAATCTTAAAATAATTATCTATTAAGGAATCTTAGTGACCGATCTGAAAACTTTATATAAATGAGTGGGATGTTATTAATTCATTCGAATCTTTGCTTCATTCCACCTTCAACCAAATTGGCTACTTAATTGCTTCTTACTGGGTTTATATAAAAGATAATACTGACGTATTGTTCTTATCTGGAATTTCTTTGCGAAAACAATGTCATTTGTAACGAAAAAATTTATGTAATCCAAAGAAATTGGTGTTATTACTGTTGTACTAGGTTGACTAACTTTTTCTTATAATTTCACTTTGTTTTATTACGCAGGGGAAATCTTCGAAAAGATACCCGATTCTTGGGGGGAGATCGGGTTATGTGGCGATTTATACCCACTAAAACCACTGTGATTGCCTTCCTCAGCACGGAAATGGAGAGGCCTCGCGATTATAATTTCACTTGTATTAAGATCTTAGCCAGAACCCTGATTCTCTGTGACAAAAATCTTAACGAGCGAAAAAGCGCGTCTTCATAACATAGTAACGAAGTTAAAACAACATTTTCTACGTTTTCCCAACTAACAGTACCTCTGTTACAGAAACCATGACATTCATGTGTTAGCGCTGGCAGGTGACTTAAAAAGAAAATGATGGAAAACAAATATTTAAAATGAAGACAGTTGTCAAGAATGAAAAAAGAGGGGCATTATGTTGGGAGAGATGAGATTGTAACGCAGTAAAGTTAATATAATATTGATCATGTGGGTTTTATTGGTAAACTAGTGGAGCTTTTACATGAAATAAAACGAAAACTGCACGGGGAAAGCAATGAATACAGAATTGAGTAAAATCCTCGTAGTTCACTGTAATAGTTTAATTTCTATGTGTCATCCATCTTAGAAAACAGGAAATTAGACTATTTTCAATAATAATTAAAATATAAAACGAAAATATATTTATAAGTAAAAAATATGTTTATATAGTAATGACTTGTTTCAATATTTATATAAAAGGACATAAAATGGAAGAAATACAGAATAGGAAAACTTAAAAAATGCTTTTTCTCATACTAATCTTTTTTTGACATTCCTTGTTTTTCCCTTGAAGCCTTCAAATATAAAATTCATGTACACTCTCGTTTAAATGATAATAGTCATAGAGAATCAGTAACCCTAGAACGAATTTTAATATCTTTCCATTATAGAATTTTCGTTTGTTATGTGTACCGGTAGCCTGCGTTATGGTTCTAGCTTTGCTTCTGTCATAGTGTGGTGTAATATAGCCTATAATCTTCCGGAATAAACGGGCTATCCAACGTAAAAAGATTAAAAAGAAATCGAATCAATAGTTACAGAGATAAAACTAAAACAAAACTAATCCTAACTAATCCTATCTATTAAAAATAAAAAGAAATATAAATTAAAAATAACTATATTAAACCTAAGTAACTATCGATGTCACAGTGAGGCAAGGTGCCCAAAACACTGGCAGCATTACCTCTATATATCTTCTTAGAATTATTTGTTTAAATACAATAATTAATCTTCAATAAATTGTATACTATTACAAAAAATATATTAACCTTTATCCTATCGAAAACTTACAAACATACAAACAAATTTCACCTCTTTATAATTTTAGTATTGATTTATCCAGAAGATGTTGAAATAGGATTTTCGTATATTACTTAAATCAATGATGCAATAAATATAAAAATAAAGTACATTTGTTGTCTGATCGTGCATAAAAGTTTATAAAATAACCTTTCCTCAGAACAAGTCTGGGATAAGTTTCTCTAGAATTTTCTATAAGTTGACTCATATTTGACGCAATACCTAGTCGGTATATTATGGAATTTCAGCATTATATTTCATTGTTGTCATAAAACATAATTGCGTGAATCTTAGTAGGTATATATAGGTACTAAAATCATAATGCTGTGTCTGTCTATAAAATAAAAATATGACTAACAAAATTAACTAATCATTAACGTAATCATTGACGTAATTAAGTGTAATCTACTTATTTTAAATGAAGTAAAAAAAACTCTGTAAAGTCTTTGAAATTAATTACAAAAAAATCATTAAAAAAAGCTATCATATACACAAAACAATAATGATTTGAATTTTAATTTATAGAAACGTTATGTTTAGAAAAGATCTTTCTAAGCTAACATAGATAACCTAATTTCAGAAAATCGTGTATGAAATAACAAGCAAATCCGCAGACTGTGGCTAGTATAAATACGTAAATAAATTATTAGTAATACACTTGTAAAAGTGAAATGTTGGAAGCGGTCCAGATCGTAGTTTGACATGAATGAAACTCCCACGCGTTGACTCAGCTTGTGTATAAGATGTTTCACACTGAACGAAAAACGCTGCGTTTTGTAAACGTCAATTTTTTTTTACCCAATTGAAAAATTTCTCAGTTCCTCAGGGAATTTTTTTATATGTTCCCCGTCGATTTAGTTTATTCTTTTTTCGTTTCAAAGTATACCTGTACTTTTGGATTGGTCTCATAGAGTTTTCATCACAATCAGATCAGTAATTTGGGTTAAATAAATACAAGGTGTAACATGATGATATCGTACTACATATGTGTGGTCTTTCACACACACATGCAATCTCTCTCGGGCCCTCGCAACGATACGTCATAAATAAGGCCTGCGTGGACGTTATAATGTTACTTAGCTAGCGACCTTGCCCAGATCGATAGCCACTGCAGTCCTCTGGTCAAGTTGATGGTTTAAGGAGTGCGGCAGCCCCCTGTACCCAACTCCTGTACCAGTTGAGGTAACGAGTGCGATAGCCATCTGCAGTCCACTCTTCCACCTCAAGCATAGGAAAAACTATGTATTTATGTTGCATGCTAAATAAGTTAATAATATACGAGCAAGTTTATAATTCCTAATTGGCTTTTACCCTCCTACAAAGGTAAAAAAAAATCAAATAAGTATATATGGCATTTAAGTAAACGAATTTATAGATTTTGTTTTTTAAGTCGGTACTTTCATTTTGAGTCTTGTAATAGTTATTTTATAGCCAAAAGCTTTAATTATTCCAATGTACATATGTTCAATGTGCATATTTTTTATAAAAATTGCGGGAAAATGTAGGAGACTCGTCTTATATTAAGTTACCACCACTGCTTATAAGAAACACTACGGTAGAAGATGAATAGGAAGTAAACTAAGGAATGGATAAAATGGTTAGTGGTTGGTGGTGTTCAAAGAACCGCAGCTATATTAGCTACTTCACATTAGTACACAAGTGCGATCACATTAGTACATATTTATATTTAAAAAATGTTCATAGATTTTCGATGTTTATACTAGGTTGTTTACTCACGCTTAAGGTCTTTGTTAGTTCAATAAATGGTATAATTATATAGACCTGCTATGTATGTATGTAACTAGAATAATTAGAAATAAACTCTTGTAGATTTCTTGTTTTTTTTTTATATGAATTTTCAACCCTTTTCAAAAATGATGATGTTCTCAATCGTAATGTATAGTTTTTGTTATGTTTTTTACTTCAAAACAATGCCATTTCATAACCGATTTTTTAAATCTTTTTTATGTATCCAAGTATACAATGATGATTTTGCTATTTTAATGTTTTCTTATAGTTCCATTTAATCCGCACTGTTCTATATAACCGTGTGAAGACACCTTTAATTTCTCATAAATGCGTAGCGTAGTCAAAACATGACGTCGTTCTTTCGATTCTGATATTTAATAAAAATATACGATATTTTATCTGTGATTAAATAAAATGGATAATAATTAATGGTTAAAAGAGACAAGTACCTACGCAGTATGCTTTGAGGGTATTATAAAATAATATATCTAATATAAATGTCATTACAAGAGGAACTAACTTCAAAGTAAAATACGTAATTACGTTCTTCTTTAATGACATTCTTATTCCAGTCATTTAGATTTTAAAACCACACTCTTGAATCGATTTTGATGATAATTGTATGGGACTGATATTAAAGTATAAAACAAAGAAAGAATTAAATCGATCGAGCGGATTTCGAGTAATCGGTGAACTTACAAAAAAATCCCCGACGAATTGATTACCTCACACTTTTTTAGAAGACGGTTAAAAAATGAATTCTTTCAACAACTTTCGAGTTATACGGCAAACCGGTAAGTTCGAGACGGCTTCGCACACAAAAGGTTCCGTACGACCGTAAAAGATATACATAAATTTATTTTTGTAAGTGCATGTATACTAATTTTATAAAAAGGTACAATTTGTTTGTAAGTTTTGTAAGTAGAGGGCAATCTCTGATTTGAAAAATTATTACATAAGAAGGCATATTTGTAATATATTACATCACGCTACGACTCACAGGAGCGAAACATTAAGCATAAAAGCGAGGAGCAGCTAGTATTCAATAAATATAATTGCTGGAAATAGTCTCTATACATAAAAGATCATTCAGTTTCATTCGTCGATTAATAAATAATTTTTTGGCAACATTTAGGATCTGTTAAGCTAACTTTTTAGTTTGACCTATTTCGTTAATCGTGTAAACGCAGTACAGCTTAAAAGTAAACCATAGCTAGTAATCTATTTAAGAAAATTTATTTCGAACATGGAAAAAAGTTTTAAGTGCTTATTTCGTATTACAGTAGAATTTTATTCGAATCGGAAACTTTGTTCATCTTCTTTTGCAGTGTTTTAAAAGCGACTGATGTAGTGTTATAGTATATTTATTTATATACTATCCCTTGCGTTTTCACTCCTTTCTTAGCGTGATGTAATATAGCCTATAATATCACTCAATAAAAATCTAACTCAAAAATAATTTTTCTAATCGTTTAGTTTAAGAGATTATAACATTAGTACAGACGACGAAGCTAACAAACATTGTTGGCTTATTATAAAATGTATATGAAATATTTTTTTCGTTTTCTTTTTTTATATTAATTTAAACTTAAAAATATTTTTATAGAATATTATATACGTATAAATCGGGATTTTGTTTAATATATATAATGTAATACTAGCTGCCCGTAGTGTGATGTAATATAGCCTATATTCTTCCTCAATTAATGAGCTAACCAATGCAAAAAGAATTTTTCAAATCGATCTACTAGTTTCGATGCCTATTCACTTGAAACAAATAAAGAATCAAATCCTTCCACTTTATAGTATAAGTGTAGACAACATGATCGTGTAAATGTCCACATCTTTAAATATGCAGACAGATATATAAAATTAACTAAAAAATACATTATTCAGCTCTTTCATGATATTAATATCTATAAACGGAAGCTTAATTTGCCATGAACGGTATTATTGACATAAATAATTTAATTAAGAGTCTTCAAATAACTGGAAAAAATATGTCGTCTAAATAAATGAAATTACGTATTTGATCTGAAGTCTTTTGTAAGTAATTTTTTAAGAGTATTTTCGTGAGATCGTGTGCGATTTCGTGTGTCAAAACAAAAAGAAAGAAATCGCAATCTATATATATGTATTCATCTATACTAATATTATAAAGAGGAAAGATTTGTTTGTATGTTTGTAATGAATAGGCTCCGAAACTATTGGACCGATTTCAAAAATTCTTTCACTTTTGGAAAGCTACATTATCCCCGAGTAACATAGGCTATATTATATTAAAAAAAAAATTAGGGATCCTTACTAAAACTCTAATAATGTAACCCAAGGTGTAAAAAAATGACCTGTAAAATTCATTACGTCGCGTGCGCTGCAAAAGCTATTGATGATAGAACAAAATCATTTACTACGACTTTGCAGAACTCATCATTATCTACAAAAAGTGTCGCGACAGCATATGTCTAAATATTATAGTTATGTCTCAGTAAGCAGTTTTTTTGTTCTAAAAATTTAATTTATATGCCGCCGCTTGAAAAGGCTCTTTATTTGTACCTTGGTATTAATCCTTATCAAAATAAATAAATTACTTTATATTCAGGACGGCTTCAATACCTTTTTATAACTTTTTGAATTATTCAATTCGGACATTTCATTCGGAAGATATCATGAGTTTAAAAATGCAAGTATTAGAAAAAAGTCGCGTGGTTGCCGCTCACCGCGCTCAGCTAGCCAGCATGCGATATAGGCTCCATGTAAGCGTCACTGGGGCACGGGGGGGAGTCAATGTAATAAAATAAAGTGCCGCGAGTACATTAATAAAAACTATGAATAAAAAAATGCATTAAAAAAAATTCAAACTTCCTTTATAATTTTACTTTTTTTGAAACCCGACGCGAAATAGAAAGCAGACCCCAGGGTCTGCTTTCTATTCTAGTCCAGTATAACCGGGAAAAATGCTAGGTAGATGATAAACCATAAAAATCGGCTGGGAGAGAATAAGTATTTTAAAAATTCTTATGAAAAAAAAGGACTAAGTGCTCACTCCTTTTTGTAAATAACAATACGTTCTAAATTTTTCATTTTGAGACACAATGAGTATGCTTTTTCCTCTCTGTGAAAAATAAATTTACTTTCACGTTACCCTCGCCCGTCGACAGTTTTTAAAATTGCATTACGATCCTGATTACATATACACGCAAAACAAGATTTCGGTCAGCTTAAAATGAGCTCTAGGAATTAAGGTATTAATTATGAAAAAGGATGCTATTACATATAAAATATTTTGTTAGAAACAAAAGATAAAATGCCTTATATTTTTATGATTATTTTTATCGTCGCATGTTGTAATTTATTAGCAATTAAAATCATATATTTTAAAAATTAATTATCTTCAATATCATAATAAAATTACTACTTAATTTTACGTCTTAGGCGATAATTACACTATTATATTTACATAAGTTGTTTGTCATTGTTTTACATCTGAAAAAAATTACTGTTGTGTTTAATTTCATGTCAGGTCATTATGACGTTCACAGCATTCGTATCTACTTACGACGCATTACTTATGTTACTAGGTTACAAAGTTGTTTTATATCGCTTAAGAGTGTATAATTTATAAAAGTAATTCTCGTCTTAGATTTGAAAATAAGTTTTTTTATTACGAAGAAAAAAAGTTCATAAACAAAATTAATTGTTTAAAAATATCTACAATATATGGATGCTGATAAGCAATAATGTGTCAACCCACAAAAAGTCAAATTCGGAGATATTGATGTATTTTGATACTGCATCACCTATTTAACATTATTAAAAAAAATGAAGTCATATAAACTAAAGAAGTACGGAAAAAAGTTTCGTAATGAATTGGTTCGAATTTCAAGTGCGTTCCATATTTTGCAATTTATACAATAACCTGAAATATTTGAAAAACTATTTATTAGATAATGTATTAAATATATTAGTCAGAATTTGATTAATTATACCTTTTATCATAAAATAAAAGAAAAGATGGATATACATTTACTTCTTCAAACAAATTTGTTAAAAATGGGTTTGACATCTTTAGACGCCATTTTTTCAAAATGAAGTCCGTGTGGCTTGACACGGTATTGCTTATCAGCGTCCATATATTTGTTATTAATTTAAACAAAATACCTAAGTAAAAAAAAAACGCAAAAGTAATCAATTAACAATAAAATTAATAACTGTCCTGTACCTACTGCACGGATGTTTTCTGACTTTCTTTTTCGCTAAAATCACTGAACGGATTTTAATGAAGTTAGCTTATAAATCTAGCGTCAAAATAACTCATAGGTTCCTTTTTATCGACGCACGTCATGGGTGAAGTCACGGCACTAGTCATACATACTATAACATTTTGTATCAAAAATAACCTACACCATTTTATAACAAATAAATATACATATTGTGTATATTGAACGTATTCTATATAAATATTTATATATGTATATTGTACGTAGTTTAGTTACATTTAATTTAGGACAGTTTACATCATCGTTTCATAAAGTCTGATTAATTGTTCATAAGGTTGCTCTCGTCTTGCAGTATAAAGTGTAATAAAAAATCAGTAGTCACTCTTACCAACTCTATATAAAATACGTTGAATGTATTATATTTTAAAGTTAATTTTAACCACAAATTTTTTGTAAGCAAAATATTGATTCTTCATTTCTCTTTATGGATTGAATTTTCAACAACGATATAAATATAATTTAATAAACATCTTTATGTCAAACGCCTAATGGCAACGATTAGTAAATACTTCGGATCCGACGCCTTAAGGGTGCGCGTAAAAAAATCTTCAAGTACAATTCAGAATGATATATAGAAATAGAGCTATGAAATAGAGTTTCAATCTAGGATACTAGTTTTGAGAAATGGTCATTTTTTATGACATGGCAAAAAGTCAAGGACATGGTAGTAATGAGATCCGTCCGTTAGCTTGATTACTTAAATATTATTATTTATTTCATATTCTAAATTTGAAACGTAGGCGCCGATTTCTTTCTTGCTTCGAGTATCGCGTCGATATATACGAATATTTAATTCGGCACAAGTTTGAGTCGCTTATTAATTAATCATTGTATTGTGTATCTATTAAATATCTGCGGTATTGTAGCTCCTTAATAAATTGACCAATTTTAATGAAAGATCGAGTTTTTATCTATAATTTATGAAGATTTGTTCATACACTTTTAGGTTATCGTTATTCCTTTTCAAGTAGTTTAAAGAATCTGAGCAACTTCGATAGCATATCGTATAAACGAATCGAAACTAAAATAACATTAGTTGTGTAACCTTGACCTCATGCTTCAGCATCAACAAATCAACAGATTACCCAACTCCTCACCAACTTACCATAGAAGTGTCGTACTGGGACTTATTGAAATTATATCAATTAATAGATTGCCGGAGATTATTTCTAATTTTTAATTTTATATTATTACTAGCGGACCCTTACGGTTTTACACGCGTTTATTGGTTACTGCTTCGCTCCTATGAGTTGTAGCGTGATGTAAGCCTATAGCATTCCTTAATAACTAACACAAAAAGAATTCTTCAATTCGAACCAGTACTTCCTGACACGTTCAAACAAACAAACAATTCAGCTTTACAATACTAGTATAGGTAAGTATTGATAAGTTCAAAATCATTTAACAATTATACGAATATCATCATTAGTTTAAATGTTATTCGGACGTATCTAGGAGACTTGCTAGCGTTAACATACCGTGACATGCAAAAACATGCAGATGCAACGAAGCGACAAAGCAAGTCCCCATTAAAAAGCAGTCATGTTTCGGACTGGCGATAGTGAACGTTAATATGCGCTCAGCTTAATTGCAAAAGTTAATAC
This sequence comes from Hypolimnas misippus, assembly GCA_037950945.1. NCBI lineage: Eukaryota > Metazoa > Arthropoda > Insecta > Lepidoptera > Nymphalidae > Hypolimnas > Hypolimnas misippus. The sequence continues at coordinate 9,100,467 of JBBEEQ010000014.1, forward strand.
AACTTGTATTTTTGAAAATTTAAAACAGCTTTTTAATTTACCTTTTTATTTTGTTTAGAAACATTGTTTATTATCGTAGTTTTAAACGGAAGCATTATATTGGAATGTATATTTTGTTTGCCTTTAAAGTAACAGCCTGGTAATGTCCTACTGCTGGGCAAAGGCCTCGTCTTCTGTGATGAAGAGGGTTTACTATCATACTACAAAAGACGCATTAAACCATGTTGAACACGTGTCTAGCTAAACAGTGTTTAAAAATTAAACATTGCTTAAAATACTATATACATAAGTTGCTTAACAGCGAATAAACTCATAAAAAAAACTTATTGATAAAATGTTATTCGTTACATTTGACAGCTGAAATAGGTTATAGACATCTATTAAACTCACTTAAACGTATGTTAATCTATATCTAAAGCATGTTTAACTCAAAACTGTGCTTAGACGCGGATTTGTAGTACGGATTTTTATAAACACGCGTTAAACGTCTGTTTTAATCTTTTGTAGTAAGGCAGTTAGAGTTTAATTCACCACGCTGGTTTATTGCGGGGTGAATATACACGTCAGAAAGAGTCATGGCATATGTGAGCTTCCTCACGATGTTTTCCTTCACCGCCGAGATCGAAATAAATGGTGGATAAAAAAACACAAAGTTAGCACTTGAAAACTCAGTGGTGCTAGCAGAGGTTTGAACCCGCGACCATAGCTTGAATCGACATATACTAACTACTAGATCATCTCAGCTCATAGCAAAGTTTGCCTTTACGCTACTTTTTTTACTGACTTCTAAAAAAGGAGGGGTGTATTTTCAAAAAAATCGTTGGATTTTTTTTTGTTATGTTTATTTACTTATAACTCGAAAACGGCTAAGCCAATTTGCTACATTCTTTTTTGTTGAAAGGATTGTTTTCATCAAAATCGTTCCAGTGGTCTGGTTTTAAAATCAAAAGAACTGGAATAAATATGCCATTCAAGTGAACGAAATTACATATTTTGTTTTGTTTTAAAATCAGTTGCCCTTTTTTTAAAAAGTCTCGTCATACAAGGTCAAAAATTCAATAAAATTTACTTACCTACTTTAGATGTTCGTTGAAGTCTTTTACAAGAAATTAATCTTCAGATTTTTTGTCTAATATTTAAAAAAAATAATGTTTGTTTATATGTTAGTATTTTGCGTCGCCATAGTGCTCATCTAATTGAGATAAAACTTTGTCCACTCATTGCTTAAACATACGAGAAGTTTACATTATACTATTAAATTCCCATAGCTGGTGCGCGTGTCTTTTCAACCAGTCAGAAAAATAAGTTAGATTATGCGAGTTAATTAGGAAGCTAAGTTCCAGCCTACAATGGATATAATATAGGCCTCGTTTTCTAAGATGGAAAAGATTTAGAACTAAATCCACCACTTTGCTCCGGGTTGGTGTTTATATATTTCGAAATTTAATGTAATGTTTATAATAAATTTATATATGTATATAACAATGTAATGTAGACATAATCAATTTTATTTAATGTATTAAAGCCCTTATAAAAAAAAAATCAACTGACTTCAACAAAAAATAGTAATTTCGTTAACTCAGGTGACATATGGACGCTGATAAGCAATACTATGTCAAGCCATACGAACTTCATTTTGAAAAAATGGCGTCTAAAGATGTCAAGCCTATTCTTACTAAATCTGTTTGAAGCCATATTTTCTTTTCTATTCTGATAAAATGTATATTGAATTGAAAACAGGTTGGCGTAATTAAAAGTTTTATCTAATTATATGCTATTTAAATATATGAGATTATTGTATAAACTGCAAAATAGGGAAGGCACTTGAAATTCGGCACATTAAATAAAGAAACATTTTTCGTACTTATTAAGTTTAGATGACTTAAAACATTTTTGAATAATCTTAAATAGTTAATGCATTATCAGAACACATCAATATCTTCGAATTTGACATTTTGTGGGTTGGCACATTATTGCTTATCATCCATATTTAGATTTCGATACACATAGACACTTGAAACATTTACCTCTATAGTTCAATTACTTGATGTAAGTGTCTAGACTTTAGAATTACGTAGTGTATTCTGACTCTATTTATTAATTAGGTGAAGAGAGCTGTCACAGCCATCAGCTTCTCGCGGGACCTAAGTGTTCATTCTAAAGCACTTTCGACGACACTACCTTCATTATTATATTTGTTTGTTGAGTAAGAGATACAATAGGAAATGAAACTATCAACTTATGGGATTATTTTACTCGTAATAGTTATATTTTTTATTTCGTTAGACAATAATTACAATTGTAAGCTCCTCTCCCCATTGTTTTTCTTACTTCCTATTTCCTTTGCCTCACTCATGTCCATGGGCGGCGGTGATCACTTAACATCAAGTGTAACGCCTGCTCGTTTGCCAGCTAATGTGTATGGATGCTGATAAGCAATAATATGTCAACCCACAAAAAGTTAAATTCGGAGATACTAACGTATTCAAAAATGTATCACATTTTTAATATTATTCAAAAAAAAATTTAACTCATTTAAATACTAATGAAAAATAGATTCTTAATTTAACGTTTCAAATATGGAAATGTGTTTAATATTTTGATATATACAATAGTTTCATATATTTATTTAAAATACTGATTAATAGATAAAACTCTTTATTATATCATTCCGCTTTAAATTAATTACACCTTGTATCAAAATAGCTAAGGAATGACTGATATATGGACGCTGATAAGCAATACTGTGTCAAGCCACGCGGATTTCATTTTGAGAAAATGGCGTCTAAAGATGTCAAACCTATTCTTAACAAATATGTTTGAAGACGTATGTATAGATCCATCTTTTCTTTTCTATTTTGATAAAATGTAAAATGAATTAAAAGCAGATTGATATATTTTATATATAATCTAATAATAAGTTTTTCAAATATTTGAGATTATTGTATAAAAATCAAAACAAGGAACGCAGTTGAAATTATCGAAACAATTAATTATGAAACTTTTTTCGGTACTTATTTAGTTTATATGACTTCGATTTTTTTTGAATAATGTAAAATAGGTGATGCTGTATCAAAATACATCAATATCTCCAAATTAGACTTTTTGTGGGTTGACACATTATTGCTTATCAGCATTCATATATGTTACCGGCCAAACCCGATTTAAGGACAAATTAGTTTTGCATAAGCTAAACTAGTCTACCATCTATTTATTTTGACTTTCTTGATATAATTTTATGTTTAGACTAGGCCATACCAGTTTATCCTAGAGTGTGCGTATCTATGTCAGGATAAACTAATTTGGCCTAGTCCAAAAGGGTCTATCCTATCGGGCTTAGGACAAAGTAGTTTGGACTAGGCTATACTGGTTAATCGTATCGCATTTAGGAAGAACTAGTTGAGCCTAGACAAAAGTTTATCCTTAAATCGGGTTTGGCCGGTAACATATACATGGATGCTGATAAGCAATAATGTGTCAACCCACAAAAAGTCAAATTCGGAGATATTGATGTATTTTGATAGTGTGCTATCTATTTAACAATATTAAAAATAATTTTAAGTTATATAAACTAAATATGTACGGGAAAAGCATCTTAATTTAATGTCTTGAGTTTTATGTGCCTTCAATATTTTGCAATTTATACAATAACCTAAAATATATAAAAAACTTATTATTAAATATGACGTTAAACTTATCAATCTGCTTTTAATTCATTACACCTTTCATCAAAATAGAAAAGAAAAGATGGATATATACGTCTTCAAACAAATTGATTAAGAATAGGTTTGAAATCTTTAGACACCATTTTCTCAAAATAAAGTTCGTGTGGCTTGACACAGTATTGCATATCAGCTCCCACATATTCAAAAAAAATTATTAAGAATAGGTTTGACATCCTTTGACGTTATTTCCTTGAATGAATTCCGTGTAGCTTAACACAGTATTGTTTATCAGCGTGCATGTATAGTTAAAACATAAGTGCGTTTAATGACTAATGTATTGATATTCGCACCAAAGATAATAAATATACTTATCACTCAAATCTTTACGCAGAATTTATGTACGAACTACAAGTCTTTTTATATTAATTAAATGTAATATAAGTCAGGAAATTAATTTTAATATAAAATGAGATTTTTTATATAGTTTCTACACCAAAAAACTATAAATATGTTATTATTTTACAGTAAGCTTTAAATAGTAGAATTAATTGTAAATTTATATAACTTATATATGGATGATGATAAGCAATAATGTGTCAACCCACAAAAAGTCAAATTTAGAGATATTGATGTATTCTGATAATGCATTACGTATATAACATAATACAAAACATTTCAAATCATTTGAACTAAATAAGTACGGAAAAAAGTTTCTTGATCAAATGTTAGAATTTTTAAGTGAGTTCCATATTTTGAATTATGCAATAATTTCATAAATTTGAAACACTTATTATTAGATAAAAATCTTGACTAGCCTATCTGCTATTAATTAATTATACATTTTATCAAAATAGAAAAGAAAAGATGGATATATGCTTCTTCAAACAGATGTGTTAAGAATAGGTTCGACATCTTTAGACGCCATCAAATGAAGTTCGTGCGGCTTGACACAGTATTGCATATCAGCATCCATATATTGACAGACGCGTTGGCGCAATGGTCACTGCAACTGACTAAAGCGCTAACGGTCGCAGGTTCGATCCCCGCTCACGGCAAAACGTGTGTATTGACCATACGGATGTTTGTCGTGGTCTGGGTGTTTGTGTTAGTGTTGTGAGTGTTTCCGGACCCCCGACACAAGGTCATGAGATCTTAATGGGGGCCGTCGAGTGTGATGCGTTATTTATTTATTTATTATTTATTAATATATAGTAAGTTGTATATAAACAGATATTCATTATTGTTTTTTTTTAAATAGTTTAAGGCTATGACGTTGAAATATTCTGATATAAATATCAACATCCAATGAACTATATTCAATTGATTACAAGCAAATTACTTCTTATTACGAGAACTTTAGATCTCTATAAAGCCTACAATTATGGAGTAATAACATTTTATAGGACGTCTATATTCACTGATGGCGTTATTTAATATACACTATTGGGTTATAATGTTTAATTAAAATTTATATGTTGTCTAGGAAAAATATTATTTTGTAAATCTATTAATTATAAATAGAACAGTTACTTAATAATGTGTTTGTATTCAAATGCGCTTTAATTACGTTATTTATGTAATTTATTACGGATAATAATACTTTGTGTTTTCATTTGTCTGTCTGTAGCATCGTAGCTTCTTTTTACCTTGATTAATTTGATAATAGATTACATGTTATCGTATTGTATTCTAAATTTAAATTATATAAATTTCTGTTTTTCTTTTTTAGTTTAAATTACGAAACACAGTACAATGCAAGTTGAAACGGTAAAAACATAGTTTCGGCTTGCTACGACGGCGCTACGAAGCTACGATGCACAAATACGTAAATAGTAACTACAATATTGTAGGTATTTTTAAAATAACTATAAATTAAATTTAAAAATTACATTAATATTGTAAAAATATTCTAAATGATTTACCTTTAAAAAAAATAAATTAAAGAAGAACAATAATTTTATACGTCTACTTGAAACAAAAAAAAATTGATATCTAAAAAAATAATATCACTTACTATAATTGTTTCAAAGCTTTTAACATAACCTTCTTTTTTTCGCAGTGAGTGCCAACGAAATTTCTGAAACTTTAATATTTTATTTTTTTAGGATTTACGTTTTCGTTAAAAAGGATCTACACAGAACTGGAAAAAAGATGAAAGAGAATGGATTGAAAATGTCAAAGTTTACGAAAAACATTAAAATAAAAACGCGTTCACGCATTTGAAATTATTTACAACCCCTTTACACTACCCTAATTGAATAAAACATCTCGAACTAATTGTAACTTTAACCTATTTATTTTTAATATTAACTTTTTATTCCTTTTAAAAATTATAGTAACTTATAATTCTTGATCAAAAACGTTGTGACTTATAAATTAATTATACCATTAGAATACATAGTATTTAATAAATTTAGTAAAACCTTCTCGAGATCACATAACTCAGAACTAGTCAATAATTAGCATAACAACCTTACTCGAATTCTATAGATAATGCCAGCAAACTATCCTAGACCCATCTATTTCACCCCATAAATCGTAGAAAACGCACAATAAGTGTAACTTTACACCAGTACACCATCCCACGTCGGTGACGTCACGCCATGGCCGCAACATAAAAGCTCCGAGCTTGCGGTACAGCTTTCAAAACGGTGGTGAACTCTAAGAGTACAGGACCTACGTGTGATACGGACGAACACGTGAGTTAAAGTTTTTATATATATTTATTAATTATTAATATTATTTAAGATGAAAGTATTAATAAATAGAGATTTTAAATATCGTTTGTATAGGCTAAGTTTTGTATATTTTTTCGGTAAAGTATCGGTAAAAAAAGTTTTAAACAATTATTTAAAATATAAAAACACTTTCATAATTAATTAAAAAAAATTGTGATTAAATCTAGATCTATAGAATATAAAATTTTCACGAAATGAAATAACACTGATTTTTTTTCCTTTTATAATTAAAATCACTAAATTAATACGAAAAAATATATTACATAAAAACATTATGGTTATTTTTCTAATATCGAAGTATTTTAGAAAAGTTTTACAACATTACTAAGAGAACATATCATTACATAAACAAAAACATTTTAATAACATAATTTAAATACTTATTGAGTTATATCAAGAATAAATATTTATTTTCAAATACATTAAAGTGATAAAATTATAACACGTTGTTAACTACACTTTTTAATTTACTATTAAACACCGTTATAGCAAACTAGCTGACTCTCGCTGTTTCACTCGCGTTTATAATTAAAGCTTCGGTCTTTTAACGTAGTGTAATGTAATATAACTTATAACCTCCTCAATAAATGAACTATTTAACTCAAAAATATATTTTTTTAATCGTATCAGTAGAGTCAGAGATTGCCCCCTACATACAAACTTACGAATAATTTTACATATTTGTAATATTAGTATATCTTAACTATGATCTAAGCATATATATTAATAATTTATATTATTCTTAAACAACATCTGTATGTTTGTACATTATCATATGGTTTTTATCTAAATAAGCAAAAGTTAATAATATGCAAGCGGTAGAAAAACTATGCCGTAGCAAATTATCATAATTCTTTAATTTTTTTGATAAATTTAATTAATTAATATAAAACTGATATATTTAATATATTATTTAATAAAAAGTTTTTCAAATATTTGAGATTAGTGTATAAATCGCAAAATATGGAACGCACTTGAAATTCGAACCAATGATTAAGAAACTTTTTTTTCGTAGTCATTTAGTTTATATGACTTCAATTTTTTTAATAATGTTAAATAGGTGATGCAGTATCAAAATACATCAATATCTCTGAATTTAACTTTTTGTGGGTTGATACATTATTGCTTATAACAGCATCCAAATATGAATAGTATAATTCACGAAAGTTCAAAATATATACTGATAATCCATATATATTTAACTTTACCTTTGATGAAACAATTTTACCTTGCTTAAATGTTAACATTTTCAAATTAAAAGTCACAGTTATAACTCTTTATAATTACAAAGTGCAAGCTGCACGTTAAATCTATATTAATAAAAATGTCTGTAAGTTTGTCCGTTCTGAAACGATTGATTGCGATAAACCTAGGAGGGTCTTCTGGAGACGTACATGAGGGAACATAGTCCAAAAAATTTATAAACTTAAACAGTTACTTTTTAATAGTGATTGTTCAAACGTTAAAAGATTAATCTGGACGAAAATAGGCAGAAAACAATATAAAAGTGGTTTCGGGTTTGTTATCGCTAATATCTTTATCACTGTTATTTAAAATTTTAAACGTACCTTAATTTTATATACTTCATACATATACTTAATTCTTTAAATTGTTTTTTTTAATTAATTTGCTTACATTTATTAGTTTTATAACAATACTAGCTGTCCCTTGCTGTTTCACTCGCGTTTATGGTTACTGCTTCGCTCCTGAGTCGTCGCGTGATGTAATATAGCCTACAGCCTTCCTCAATAAATAAACTATCTAACACAATAAGAATTTTTAAATTCGAACCAGTAGTTCCTAAAATTAGCGCGTTCAAATGCATTGCATTCACCTTAATTTAATAAAAGTATTCATAATAGAAAACTATGAATAAAACTTAATTTATTAAAGCAATTAAAAACTCTCAATTAAATTATATTTTTAGACAATTGAATAGCAAAATTTAGCACAAAAACACAATCAATTAATTTGCTCTATGCAATTTCAGGTGTTTAAAATAAAAAATTGATTTTATACAGGATATAAATATATTTTTTAACTAAGCTATTGATTTAAAATTAACAATGAAGGTTTATTAATAGAAACAAGACACAAATACAAAGAGATTGCGGCTTTTTATATAGTAATTATATTATTTTTAACATATTAATTAAATGGAATATCAAATTTCTAAATTTTCGGAATTTTATCTGTACTAATAATAGAAAGATGTAATTTTTTTTCTTATTTTGCTTTTTATAATTTAATAGGCTATATTAAATCACACTACACTCATAGATGGGAAGCGAAACCATAAACAGAAATGATATCGATAGTGGAAAGTCGGATAATCGAAAACTCTAATAATTGAAATCTCTATAACGCTAACCATGTCACATATCAATAAATTATAGTGACGGTTATAACATAAGGTTAAATGTATTTATTTTAATAATAGAATAAAAATTAAACATATTAAAATCAGCACAAAGCCCAAAGAGATTCGAGATAAATTTTTGTTAGATTTTGGTTGGCTATTATTTATACTAAACATATTGGCCGAAAATTACATTCAAAGGTTTTATTCTCGTAATTTATGTAAAACAACTGTGTAACCTAGTAATTGTTACCTATATAATCTTACGAAAGTTGTAAGTTTGTAAAAAGTAAGGTAACTTTTACTTACAAATCTATAGCCTGGTACAGTGACAGTAAATTCTTATAGGTTTTACACCTGCAAAGACAAACAACTTACGAGTATGTAAATCTTTATAAAATCTGAGAGCAAAACTTATAAGTGTATTTCTCGCCTTATTCTTAATGTAGTTTATTTATTATATTTTACGAACAGGCCAGAGGAATCTTCATAAAGAAGTAGACAACAAACTGACCAGTTAGTGAGTTATCTTATCAACGCCACTTTTCCCGTAGACTAATACGGTCTGCACTTACTTTTGTGATATCGTCTCTCTATAAGTGATACCTCGTGACTAACAATTTTGGTAAAAATTGATTTCCTCAGATAAAACGGTACTCAAATAATTTACTGTTATAATAATAATATTTCTTACAATATCTTAAGACTAAATCATTTAAAAATGTAATGATATTTATTTGGTTAGCTTTAAAAGAAAGAAGTTTTTCTTCTCCCGTAAAGTTCGATAGTTGCAAGTACTCGCCATCGCTATATGAGCGACGATATTACATTCCTGACAATATTAAACGGTATGATATTAGCAACTGGTTATCTTTATTTATATATTTTAATCTTTCGCGATTTATATTATTCATATTTAATATAACGGATCTTATCGCGGTAACTAATGGTAATGGTAAATGGTAACCTTTTTCCTGAGCGGAATCAGCTCGTGACCACGACGGATGCTTCGTCAAAACGGCGGACGATAAAAAGGTATTACTACCATTAATTTTTGCGAGAAGATCCGTTATATTAAATATGAATGGTAATCCGTATGTCCGAATAATCGAATCACTGTAGCTTATCTAACAAACAAGGCAGATACACATTATTGACCTGTATGAAAGCTACGCCCGTGACTATTCAGTAATAAAACAAATTCAAGCTGCCCCTAACGGTTTTACTCGCGTTGATGGTTAATGCACCACTCCTATAAGTCGTAACGTGATAATCTAGCATATAACCTTTCCACAATAAATGAGTTAACCAACGCAAAAAGAACTTTACAAATCGGTCTAGAAGTTTCGGAGCGTACTCAATGCAAACAATGTAAAAATATTTATTACAGTTATCATTGAAGTTTTGTCTCCTGTAAAACCTGCCCGGCTATCACATCTAGACCGATGATATTATTCCTAGCAATAAACGGTAGATATCTGTAACTGCTAATACGTTAGTCCGAATAATCGAAAAACTAGTTTATCTAACAAACAATACAGATATACATTATTTGGACGCTGATAAGCAATAATGTGTCAAGCCACACGGACTTCGTTTTTAGAAAATGGCGTCTAAAGATGTCTTAATAAATTTGTTTGAAGTCGTATATATTAATTTTTTATTTTCTATTTTGATAAAATGTATAATGAATCAAAAGTAGTTAGGTTTATTTAATATGTTATCTAATAATAAGTTTTTAAGTACTTGATATTATTTTATAAATTGCAAAATATGGAACGCATCTGAAATTCGAAATTGACACATTATTGCTTATCAGCATCCATTTAACCCCGATAACCGTTAAAACAATAGAATTAATCCATATAATAGGAAACCGCAACCCGGTTTCACAAAACACAAAATTTGCTGATCATTAATACACCGTTATCATGGTATCTGGCTTATATCCTTTGAAGTAAGCGTACAAAGCTTTACATACATTTATATCAGTAATGTTTCATTTGATCTTTGTTGAATTTTAGGTTATATTTTAAACGACGAATATGAAGCCGTGAATGTTTTTATTTAAGATATGTGTATTCATTTGTTGTTAAAATATTAGTCGGTTTCTTAGCTTCGTTAACTTTTGGAATTTCATTTTGTTACATCTTGTAGCGATATGAATACAATAGAGCCGAGATGGCCTAGTGGTTAGAACACGTCGATTTCAATCGATGATCGCGGATTCAAATCTGGGCAAGCACCGCTGAAGTTTCAAGTGCTAAATTTGTATTTAAATTCATTTCAAGCTTGCATGTGCGGGAGAAATTCTGACACATGTATATCCGCTAACCCACAGAGGAGCAGCGTGGTAGAATAGGCTCTAAACTTTCTCCTTAGTACGAGAGCAGGCCTTTGCCAATTACAGGCTGTTACTTTACTTTTACGTTATTATAAAAATATGTAATTATATATAACGTAATAATTACTGAAATATAAAAAATTCACAGTTCGTCTTTATAGGGTCCACAATTTATTTTATAAAGACAGTTTGTCCATCTCATGAAAATTTGCAAGAAAACAAAGAAGTAAAAATATAAACAGAGATATGAAAAATACATCATAATTATTTCCTGTTTGGCTTAAATGTAACGCATATTAAAACCAACCAGACCTAAAATAATCTTAAGGAAAAGCACACACAATTCATCTATACTGCTCATTTTTATAACAACCTATTTTAAAATTGTAAAAAGGTAATATATTTTGTAAATGTGTATGTATAATTAGACAGACGCGTTGGCGCAGTGGTCAGTGCAACCGACTCAAGCGCTAACGGTCGCGGGTTCGATCCCCGCTCACGGCAAATGTCTGTATTGGTCATACGGATGTTTGCCGTGGTCTGGGTGTTTGTGTTTGTGTTGTGAGTGTTTCCGGATCCTCGACACAAGATCACGCGATCTTAATGGGGGCCGTTGAGTGTTATGCGTTTATTTATTATTATAATATCTAAAACTACCGATAGAATTTGAAACAATATTTTGAGTTAGATAGCCTATTTATTAAGAAAGGATATAGGCTATCAAGCTAAGAATCAAACGAATGAAGCGGTAACCAAAAACGCGAGATCTTCTTAATAGTATTTTTAGTAAGTTAACAAAAGAACACGGTGATGTTCTGATCTTTAAAAGAAAATGTAACAAGTTAAGTCGAATACGGATTAGAAGATTTGTTTCGAAAAAGCACCCGAAGGTTACATAATGTGATCTTAAAATAGTGGAACTCCAGGACCGTGAAATAATTATGCAAATTCGTTCCAATGAGACGGAAGTTCTTTAATTAAGAGGCTCTACCCTCTTTCTGTTAAACTTAGTTTATTTTTAGCTCAATACGTTACTATAGTTTAGACTGGGTAAAGAACCCCAAACTAATTCTTATTTTTATCAGCACTTTATACTAATATCTATACATATAAAATCACTTGTCCTGACTGATTCATCAACGCAGAGCCTAAACCGCTGGGGCTACAAACTTGAAATTTTGACAGTAGGTGGCTTTTAGGTTGTAGGCATCCACAAAGAAAGGGTTTTTTGATTATTCACCCCTAAGAGAGTGAAAAGAGATAAAAACGTTTGTATGCAAAATCTTATTCCGAGGTCGTATTAACTTAAAACTTAATACACATACTTCTGGGTGATAGTAATAAAATATAAAATAGAAAATGGGATACTATTATTCCACACTGGGGTGCAAGGGGGTAGTAAAGTTTGTATGCAGAAAACATATTTTTCTAGCCGATTATCCTTAAATTCGGTACAAACATTACTCAGGGAGAATAATTAATGTACATATGTATGTAACCCAGAATTTCAAAATCACCCTGGAAATAAATCCTGGAAAGATCACAATTTCTTTGGTAGATTTATTTAGCTGAAATTCCAAAATATACGCGGGCGTAGCCGCTAGCAACTGCTAATATGTAATGAAGACGTATCGAAGTTTTGTATATGCGAAGTTAATTCAGAACCACCGAAAATATTTTTAAAATTATAGCACCGTTTAAAAGGAACATTATTCTAGATGGTCATTGGCTATATTTTATGCATATATACGTATTATTTTAAAACACAATCTACAGTAACGCGAGCGAAGCAGCGAACAAAAGCTAGTCATATCCATATAGATATTACACTATGGGACTGAACTCCATTTTTTCATTTGGGAACATCTTTAAACATCTTTCGCATCACGTACTTTATTGTTTCCCTTCAGAGAGTCGTGTATTTCAATTCAGTATTTCCCTATGCAAATAGTTTATATCATATAAAATAATAAGATGTTCTTTTGATATTAGAATTTCGTATATTTTTTTACATCTATACTAATATTATAAAGCTGACGTTTGTTTGTTTGGTTGAACGCGTTCATCTCAGGAACCAGAAAATTCATCCTGTTTTGGATATTCCATTTATTGAGGAAGGTCAGAGGCACTATACGAGCGGAGCACCAACGAAAAATGTTGTAAATACGGGAATAAATATTCCTTTCGAAAGCTACCACTGTATGCGTTGCGTAAACGGTCAAAGGTACAGAATATATTTAGTAAGCTTTTTTCTCAAACTAACGCGGGATAAATCGCGGGGTACATGTAGTTTAATATAAATACCTATATATTTACTATTTTATCGTGTAATTATATACAGGATGATTTATGACGAAGGGTCAGTATAGAGAAATGAAAAATATGAGTGTTAGAGTTCGTTTTAAGGAACTATTACCGATTTTAAAGAAACTAAGTTTTAGTGATATCCGATTTGGACTAAATGTCTTGTACTACACCCGACTAATACCTGGCTGGCATTTCAGTTATTTGTTTCTTTAGAACTTGCACCATAATAACATAATGATAAAGTTTGTGCTTGTTAACGCTTTAGCGATAGAACAAAAACAAAACACCAAGATGTTTCAGATTACTGTTTTTATTAATCTAAGCTACTAGCGGACCCCTCGCGGTGTCACGTGATGTAATATAGCCTATAAGCTTCCTCAATAAAAAGGCTACGCAGCGCAAAAACAATTATTCAAATCGAATCAACACTTTCCGAGATTACCCCCTACATACAAACTTACAAATAAATTTTACCTCTTTATAATATTAGGAGATGAAATTCAACCGAATCAATAACGGTTCAAAAGATACAGCTCTTTAAAGGCTAGACAGACAGATGGAGAGATGCGTGGGTTTAATGCTGTTGACAGTTAAAATAATTAGTTAGTTCCAGCCTAAATTTTAACTCAAAATCATCAGTGAAGATGTATTAAATCCTAAAGTATCTCGGCTTCTTAACTTCTAAAGTATGAAGTAATTTATTCAAGAGTATAATAAATAATTTAAATTAGCAATTTGCAAGTGAAACTCGAGCAAATAGGATAGGAAATAAAAGTACGATATATTTTATGCTTGTAAAATGCTTTCATAAAACAGTTGTTTTAATAACATTTTTATTATTTGCAACATGACTTATAAATTCTATTTTACAGCTTATAAAAATGTTTTGTATCAGAAATTAATGTGATGAAAATAAAACAGTTATTATTTTTTAAGTAATTAAATATATTATTTCATGACATTCGTATTCGAATGTTAAAGGAAATATTTTTTTGTTTTAACAATGCGTCTTTACAAATATCAAATTTAAACCTACAGTAGCAAACATAATTTTTATAGATATGGAAATAATATACTCACAGTTTGCTAAATTTTATTACATTTCATAAAAATTCCCACAAAGTTTATGAAATGTAATAAAACTTGAAATGTGAATAGACAAAACTATTCCTTACATTTATATATATAGGTATTTTCAAGTATTCAATTATGTGTTTTAAAAAAAATTGTAATTTTTTTTACAATAATCAATTTCCTGGAAGTACAATTTGTATATTATATTATTATATTAAATAAAACAACACAATTCATTCACCGTTCAAAAGTAGTAGAACATTATTTATAGCCTGTGGCAATTTTATTTACACGGCCACAATCTTTGTGACAACCACGCACAAAATATATAAGTATTTTAAAGCTGGCCACAAATGATGGTTATCGTAAAAAACAATTGTCTTTCAACTTTGATTATTCGAAACAATAGGCCCGTATGATATAAATAACGAGATAATTGGTTATGTCCCTAAAAGCTTTGTTACGACATTAATTATATCCAAGGGCGGAAAAGGGGTACTTCTAAGTATCAAACATTATTTGATAATAATTAAAGTTTTTTTTTCTTTTCTTTAATAAGTTCTAAGAAATTGATATAATTGAAATGTTAAATTTTAATTACTTATAAATATAATTCCTTTCGTTATTTTATTTCTATTACGGCTCTTTAACGACTTCAAAAAAGATGGTTTCTATGTACATCTCTGTTTTTTTGGGTACATAATTATGAGTACCGATATAGAATACAGACTTTTAAAGGTTATTACTCGTATTTGCAATGACATACATTCCTATTGCTCAAGTACAATTTTCACCAATTAGGATCTGATGATGGAATTTTAAAGAAATCGAAAGAAATCCTCAAAAATATTTTTTTAAAATGGTACAGATAAAGAAGCTTCATTTTTAAGTTAAAAAAAGGAAATTACAAAATTAATATTTGTCAACTCTGTTAAATTGTTGTTTGCTTTTCTAAAAGTCAGGCATTAAAAATCAAACTCAAAACACACTAAATTCAAATAGGCTTATTAAAGCACTTTCCAATAGTCATGTTACAAGACAATTTAGATTTTTATAAAGCCACCGGTTCGGAAGTAGTCTCTACCGAAAAGAAACTCGATACTCTTTTAAAATAATTCGTACATAATGTAGTTTTATAAGTTTACTTTGGATATCCTGTCAGAAATTTAACACATAGTAGATCCTTCAAAGTATTCTTTATTGCATTACAAATGCGAATATAAAGCCACAAACGATACACAGACCTTAACAATTAATTTCCAGAAGGGGCATGCGTTTCGTACCAACATAAAACATAAAAAAAGTTTACGATAGTCGTCCGGCATAACAAAAACTACATGACCGCGAGCAAAGCCGCAAGTATCTATGCAGTTAGATATGAATTTATGAAAAGTAATCATATTGTTACATGAAACAATGGTCTCCACGGATCTTCGTAACGAGATAAGCACATTTCATCTAAATTATGTCGAAATATATTACAATTAGGTCCGTGAAGCGTTTTTTACTGTGACATTTGTGTGTGGGGGCTAAAAGCGTAAACCATACAATTTTATTGCCAGAAACGGTTACATTACGATAACTAACTTGACAATGGATATTTGAATAAAATACATATCGATTTTATAATATAACTGGCTACCTCTCGCGGTTTCACTTACATTTGGATGCTGATAAGCAATAATGTGTCAACCCACAAAAATGTCAAATTTGTAGATATTGATGTATTTTGATACTACGTCACCTATTTAACATTATTCAAAAAAAATTCAAGTCATCTAAACTAAATAAGTATGGAAAAAAGTTTCTTAACTCAATGTTTCGAATTTCAGATACGTTCCATATTTTGCAATTTATAAAATAATATCAAATATTTAAAAACTTATTATTAGATAACATATTAAATAAACCTAACTACTTTTGATTCATTAGACATTTTATCAAAATAGAAAAGAAAAAATGAATATATACGACTTCAAACAAATTTATTAAGAATAGGTTTGACATATTTAGACGCCATTTTGTCAAAACGAAGTCCGTGTGGCTTGACACATTATTGCTTATCAGCGTCCATTTATGGTTGCTATTTTGCTCGTATAACTTGTAATGTGATGTAAGATAGCATTTTACCTTTCTCAATAAACAGGCTATCCAATACTAAAATATTTTTTAAATCCGATAAAAACTTACAAATAAATTTTACTTTTTTATAATATTAGTATAACAAAGACTAACTTTTGTTCGCGCCTTTGCCCGCACTAATACAGATTTTGTTATAAAACAATACTCATATGTAATATAGCTTATGATAAAATATAACTTATACCATTTAGAATATAATATTCTAAATGGTATTATATTGTTATAAACACTCGAATTATTTATTTATTGTTGGCAAGCTATTCTATTTTTAAAACACTTTTTTTTATTTTTTTAAATCAGCATGCGTTAATAAAAAAAAAACAAACTTTAATGACATTCAGTATTCTTAATTTAAATTAGGACCAATGATTCATTATTTTATACATACTTTTTTTTACTAACGATTACAGGTATGAATAATACATCCCAAAAATATTTTATAGAATAAATAAATTTCTAAAACACAAAACTTGCTTAATGTATAAAATAGGTGTATATTCAGTCATTGACAGCTATATCGAGGAAAATTAACGAACCGTATTTATAATGTACTTAAAAGGTTAATCGTTTATGTCATAAACATGCAGGGTCATACAGAAATTGTATACTTTCATTATGAGTTCAAGAAATTCAATTCATCGACGTAACGGCGGT
The DNA here is from genome assembly GCA_037950945.1 of Hypolimnas misippus. NCBI lineage: Eukaryota > Metazoa > Arthropoda > Insecta > Lepidoptera > Nymphalidae > Hypolimnas > Hypolimnas misippus. Next base: position 9,117,750 of record JBBEEQ010000014.1, read on the forward strand.
AAAAAGGGGATTTTAAACTTTAAATTGTGTATAGTTTTATTGTTATAAAGTAGTATAACATAGTTTAGTTTTTTTTTTTATTTTAAGTACCTACTTAAATATATAAAAACATATATTTTGTGGTTTGCGATTTATACTATTCATTTTTATATAATGGGTCTAATTGCGATAATGGTTGTAATACTTTTTACTGCTGATCGTCGACAGCTGAAGTCAGCTCGTGACCACCACGGATGCAACTTAGTCGAAACGTCGGGCAATAAAAAGGTTTTAGTTACGATTCGTTATCGCGATATGATCTGTTATATAAAATATGAATATAGAAATATTAATAAAAATTTAACACAACTTTTCAAAATTTATTAAAAATAGTATTACAATTCATTATTGTACAAATCGTGTCTACGTGGAATGGTTGAACAATAAAGTATAATTTCTGACAGGAATTTAGAAACTTCAAAAGCAATAATATAAATATATATTCGTTTATACGGATAACATATTTGTTCCATTCATATTTAATATAACGGGTCTTATCGCGATAACTAATGGTAGTAATACCTTTTTATTGCCCGACGCTTCGACGAAGTTACATTCGTCGTGGTCATGAACTGACTCAGTCAGAGGTCAGAACCGTTATATTAAATATGAATAGTATAAATCGCGAAAGTTTAAAATATATAATATTTGTAGTTTTTCTTTGTATAGGACTTTTTTGGATTTTGTATTGTACAGGACCACCTGAAACGCATATGCTTTTAAATAAAAATATAATTAATCAATTCTATCTAGGTGTATTGTATATTCTCCAAATACTCGATATTCAGAGGATATACCTTATGTAAAAAAAAATGTCAAATTCGGAGATATTAATGTATTTTGATAATGCGTCATGCGATTTTCTATTCTAGTTAAACTAAATAAATACAGGCAAAAGTTTCTTAATTTAACGTTTTGATTATTAAAGTGTGTTCCATATTTGCAATTTACAATAATCTCATGTGTTTGAAAAACTTATCATTAAACCAATCTGCTTTTAATTCATTATACCTTTTATCAAAATAAAAAAGAAAATGTTGATATATAAATCTTCAGTCATTTGCTAAGTTTCACATCTTTAGACGCTATTTTCTCAAAATTTCAAGTGTGGCTTAATATAGTATTACTTATTAGCGTACATTTCTTCTTATAAACATGTTAAAAAACTGCTCTTCGTGCTTCTAATTAACAAGTCTCAATTTAGTATACACTCGCTCTCAGTGATTACCAAAAGACTATTAGACTGTCAGAAATTCGTGACGAATATGCTAGGAATCGCTGAATTCAAGTAAATTGCTTCATTAAAAACTATTTCGAGATATAAAGAAAGTATTTTGACATTTATTAATTAAAAAATAACTGGGGTAAGTGTCAATATCGCAATAACAATGTTCAATTTTCGAAAATACTTAAGTTTCAATAATGTTATATAACTATAAAAATGTTGTCTAGCAATCAGAGGGGTAACTTGGGGCCCGTGGCAAATTCTTTGGATGGGGCCTCCAAATAAAAATTGTCACGTTATAACTTAATTTTAATAAACCACTTAAGTAGACACCCAAAGTTATAAATAATATTGTGTGCATTTTAGTTATATATCTGATAAGTTTTATTTTCAAGGGCATAGGTTTATACATATTTAAAATGAAATAACAATTTATTTTTAATAAGATTTTTATGAAATAAAAAAAATGTTATGCCGGGACTTTCTTGGGTCCAGAAGCCGTGGCTTTTTGCAAGCCCTACCACCCTATAGCTACGCTGCTAGCAACCAACTAGATATTAAGTATGAGAGACGAAAGTTTCTTTGGACTAACAAGTCAAAAAACGAAACCGTCAAAGTTAAAAAATGATACAGATTGTTAAGCGTGAACGTTACATCTCGATAGTTACAAAATATAATTGTTAATTATTAATAAATTTAAATGTCAATAACTCAATGTCAAGCCAATGAAGGTAGCAAGTTCAATCCCCACTCATAACAATCTTAGTCGTATTCAATTTGAAAGCAACAAGTGTATAGAAAAGTACGACTAGTGATGATAGCTGGAGTCCAGTGACTTACAGAAAAAATTTTATAATGATAAAGGTCTGCATACTATATTGACAATGTATTACAAACTTTAAAAACAAAATAGTTCAATAACACGGCGATGAAATACATTTAACATAAGCTCCTATACTACCCGAATCATCAAAATCTCTTTACAACATACATAAACAAAATACGAATCCGTTTTAAAATCCTTATTGAAATCCCATCAAACGTAGATGTACACTAATTCAGTCGGGTCTTAAAGCCCGTGCTTAAAACGGTATATTCTCTTTGAGGTACCTTCGTTAATAAAAAAAATTTTACTCAGCGGAACATGATCGGTGGGACCGACTTTGAGTTGTTTCTCTTACTTTGTACAATTTAGATGAGATTATTTTCGACAAAGTTCAAAAAGTAGCAGATTCTGTTTGTAGTGTATGTTTTTTTTTTAATTTTTTTACGTCATAATTATATAAATCGAATTTGAAAATTCTTTACCGATCAATCTCCATTGTGATTTCCAATTCCGCGCGACATATGCGACAACATTTGGCACAACTGAAAGCCATTAACCAAAAAAATTGATTGAATTGAATTGAAATTGAAAACTCTCTTTTTTTTAATTATCAAAATCGGATTAGTAGTTTGGTTTTTATATCAAAATTACTGCTATAAGTTGGTCATCAAAATTGTCGCAATTGGGACGACATAGAAAATGGCGTACCAAACATTAATTTTAATGCAGTATTAGGAAGACATTTCATTCCAACCAAAATATAAATAGCAATAATGCGAGACAATTATTTCTACTGCTTCTAAAATGGCAACAGGTGTTGAGCGGATTCTCTATAAAACAAACCTTTATAATAATGATTAATGACAAATAAACTAAATTTCATCTGAAGGGATAGAATTCAGAGCTATGCCTATTTTACTTTTTACTTCCAATTACATATCTGTATCTATACTATAAATATAATTGAAATGTCTGTTTGTAATTTCTTATTAACATATTTTAAGTAAATGCATATGAAAGTATATACGATACTGAAATCAAAAATTAATTCAAAAAAATATTTGACTGTCTCTCTGTCGTCTGTTTGTTCCGGCCAATCTCTGAAACGGTAGAACCAATTTTGACGGGACTTTGACTCACAGATAGCCAATGTTATAAAACGAGCGCAATGCATTAATTCGGGGAGGTGGTCATTTGATCGATATAATTTTTTCCAACTAATGTAACCAATAATGCAATTTCAAGTAAAAATTTTTGATGAAAACAGAGTTTCTTTTTCATTTATTACAAAACTAGCTGTTGCTCGCGACTTCGTCTGCGATGTCTGTGATGCGTACCTCATAGGAACTTCATGCAAAGTCTCATATCAATCGGTTTAAAATTGACAAAGTTTCATACAAACTTTCATCCCCTATTTTATCCTCTTGTGGGTAGAATTAATCAAAATCCTTTCTTAGTGAATGCCTACGTCATATACCTGCATGTCAAATTTCAGCCCGATCCGTGCAGTGGTTTGGGCTGTACGTTGATAGATCACTATGTCAGTCAGTCAAAAAGTCTTTGAAATATTATAGTATTATATATATATATATATATATATATATATATATATATATATATATATATAGCAGCCGATTAAAACTATGGCATCACTTTTGCGTAGTGACAGAGTATTAAAAAGCATATTTACGTAAAGTATATATTGAATTTTGTTTAATACGTTTTTAGACGACAAATAAAACAACGAATTCCCGTAATTCTACTGTCGTAGAATACAACCTCAAGGATAATATCGCATTTCTAGTTGTTATTCAACGATACATTATTCAAGACATGCGGACGCATCTAACAGAATTATTACTCATACGTAATAAATCCACTTTATGGTACACGACGGATAAACTTTTGAATTTATTACCGATAAAATAACATCTAGACTCAATTTCGTTGAGAAATTCGCAATAATTTAGTCATTTTTCATCTACCTTTCTATACATATAAAATTATTTGTCGTGACTAATTCATCAACGCAGACCCTAAACCGCTGGGGTTACAAAATTGAAATTTTGACTGTAGGTGGCTTTTAGGGTGTAAGCGTCCACTGAGAAAGGGTTTTTTGATTTTCCTCCCCTATGTGGGTTAAAAGGGGTAAAAACATTTGTATGGAACATCTTATTCCGTGGTCATATTAACTTAAAATTTAATATACATACGTATGATAATAATGAAATGTGAACCATAAAACGCACGAATATCATCCCCTATTGAACTGCAAGGGGGTCGTTAAGTTTGTATGAACAAAATTTATTTTGTTGGCCGATTATCCTTAAACTTAACATAAATATTCCATAGGGTGAATAAATAAATCTAAATCGCGATAAAAATATTTTTCAAAGTAATATCATCCTTATTAAAATTAAAGGATTCATTAACCTCAAGAGGTATTTAAAAAAGTAATTGACTTCAGCAAGTATTTTCTAACCTTTTTTATTATACTTAATTGCAATTTCTACGTTATTTGAACTGGGACTTTAGACTAGCTTTTGCTCGCGGCTTCGCTCAGATATAGATTTTCTTACTCACGACCGCTTAAAACTAAACAAGCAATAAATATACCAATCGAAATAGCAAAGTATTGTCAAAGAATTCATTGTAAGGCGACGATTGCACTAGTAAGTTTTACTCTCGTAATTGATATAAAACTACTCTGTAACCTGGTAACAGATACGTCGTAAGTAGTTACGAAAGCTGTGAATGTCAATAATAAGGCACTGCCAGTTAATTCTTTCAAGTGTAAAGTAATTTCAAATAACTTATGTAAATGTTTATGAAAGTCGGAGAGGGAAACTTTTTGTGCATTACTCATTAAAACGACTTATTTAAAACTCCACGGTCAGTTTAGACCGAATAAAATCATGTTAAGAATTTTGATATTGTAAATATGCGCCCCATATTGGCACCTGGCACGGTAAACAGGAAGGTGTGGATTCTATTCCCGTTGCGTCACAATAATCGATGATTACAGTTAAACGTCTAAACTTGAAACTTTTCGCTAATTACTCTAAAGCCGCTAGAACGATTTGGTTGATTCTAATTTTGTTTGAAACAGTATACTCTTCCAATGATCCCATGTAATATTTATTAAATTCACTTTTATTTTAAAATCAAAATAATTTAAATAAGTATGTCATTCAAGTCAATGAAATTACGTATTCTTCTTTGACATAAGTTTTCCCTTTTTTAAACTAACACGAATTAAAAAAATTCCAGCCAGTAAATCCAAATAGTTATTTGGCATATCTACCAACTTTCTCCACACTCCACTTCCACAAAGAACACAAGCCAAACAGATAGAATCCATTAAAACAAAAGATTTCATTAAACATTGTTTTACGGGAATTAAAATATGATAACTCTATATTCTATCATTTTCATATCACAAAGGGCGTCACGGGCATTGTCTCGGCGCGGATGCTGACGTCTGCGGTAATAATATTCTAGATATTGTTGACAGACGTGACCTGACTCCATATAGGTATTGATATCACATTATGTTTCCCATAAATTGTTTTTTTTTTACGTTTATACAATGTGTATTCATAACTGAAACGACTCTATTCTAACTGAATTGTTATTGTATTTGGGAGTTTTGAAAAGCAGTTAAGTACGAGCACGCGAAAGGTAAGTATCGTATAAGACTAGCTGGCTCTCGTGGTTTCACTCGCTATTATGGTTATTGCAATGCTGCATTAGTGGAAGTGTGATGTAATGTAGCCTATACTTTAATAAACGGTCTATCCATTGCAAAAAGAATTTTTCAAATCGAATCAGTAATGTTTAGGTTCCGACAATGCGTTCAAGGTCTAAGCTATAAAAATAATTCTTATTTTCTTTTTTATAAGTATTTTATGTTATTTTCAACCGCATTAATGATAGAAGAAGCTTTTAATTCGTAGAGTATTTTACGTCACAACTCCGTCATGATTTATTAATCGATTTGTAAATATTTTTTTGTTGTCAAGAATATACCTACTTTCAGATTTGTCCTATTTCATCGAAACTGATTCTGTAATTTGGTTTTAAAATCGAAATAACTACCTTATCTAAGTAAGCTTTTGCTAGTATTTTATGAGCTTGCTGTTACTAATTGAAGCGTTCCTTTATTTATCTCCGAAGATATTTATCAGATACTAATATACTATATACAAAAACTTTTCTTGAAACATATACATTTTAATAACGAAAACCCCATCCAAATCGGATCAGTAGTTTTTGAGACAATCACGAAACGTCTAACATACACACGAGTCGAATTCAGAAACAAAAATTTTAGAATCGGTAAAAAAAAATTTAATATAGAATTTTTTAATCAGAATTTTCGATTCCTCGTTGAGTGTGACCCGTCGTTATATCTACAAGTAGTTAACCTTTTTTAAAAGGTTTACGTATGTACATCCCCGCTCCTATTTTAACTGTCATGTCATTTTAAAATTCTGATTTCAGCGGATATTTCGTGGGCCGTAATTAAGTTCACACGGAGAGAGCACTCTTTAATCCTAGCTAAATTATAAAACAGTGGCTCTCGATGCAAATTAACGCGATTTTTTTGAATCTGGGCAACTTTAATACATATTTTAGATTCCAATTCAAAATAAGTACGTTAATCAAATAGTCTTTTCAAAATCGGTATTATTGTTGTTAATTTATAAAAGAATGTTACATTTTTTGTAAATATACAAAAAGACATTCTTACGTAAATTTTCTATTTCTTGTTTATATTTTTATTTAAAAAATGTATTTTCTAAGATTTTTGCGATTACTACACAATGAAATAAAATTATATTCCATTATCAAAACAAAATTGCTGTAATGTCTTCGTAACTTTAAATAAATCCGTTTGAAATAGTTTTATTTCTTTAAAAAAATATACTTGTAAATAACAGCGTGAATATGAATAAATTTAAAATAAAAATAAATAAATAGTTTTGTAGAAATTTATAATTCTTCGCTGTTAGATTACGAAATCAAAAAGCTTTAGAGTAAAATATTTATAACGGATGAAAACACTGCGCTTCAAAATTCCTTAATATACTAACTGCAGATGTGCGTAATTTTGTAGACTTCTTGCATTTCTTTCCTGCATTTTAAGTGACAAGGACTGATTATTGAAAAAAAAATTGGATCAATAAAGAAAAACTATATTATATACTTTTAAAAAGTTTATTTAAGACATTAAATTCATAGCCCATGCCTTTATTTTCCTATTCTTATTATAATAATATATCGCGATGTTCTCTCTCAATGCTAGGCAACTATCTAAATCATATTTGGATGCTGATAAGCAATAATGTGTCAACCCACAAAAAGTCAAATTTAGAGAAATTGATGTATTCTGATAGTGCATTTCGTATTTAACGTTATACAAAAATTTTTCAAGTCATTTGAACTAAATAAGAGCGGAAAAAAGTTTCTTAAACAAATGCTTAGAACATTGAAGTAAGTTCCATATTTTGGATTATGCAATAATTTAATATATTTGAAAAACTTATTATTACATAAAAATATTTATTAGCCTATCTGCTATAAATTAATAATACTTTTTATCAAAATAGAAAAGAAAAGATGGATATATGCTTCTTCAAACAGATGTGTTAAGAATAGGTTCGAAATCTTTAGACGCCATTTTCTCAAAATCAAATCCGTGTGGCTTGACACAGTATTGCATATCAGCATCCATTTAAACTGTCTATTAACAATACATAACTAAAAAACTCCTTTCTATTAACAAGGATTATTAACTTTAAGTTTTTATAGTTTTCTTTATCAAACTTAATTAATTCTCGAATTAACTATCCGGATAACTTTATTAAACTATTCACGAGTTCGCAAGTAACAAATAGACGGTTCAAAGTTTATAGAAGTAGTCGCTTAAACTATAGTCAATCTCCACTTTTCGACTTAGCGTTCAACTTGCAAATGTTATGACTTTATATTCAAATTGTTACAAGTATTTTCCATTCCAAGAACTGTTGACGCTTCGTTCGATGTGGAAAATAATGAACTGTTGAATGAGCGAATTGAATGTTTTTGATTTATTAGTTGTACGAGATTTTTCAATTTTATGAAGACTGTTGAAGTTTTCTTTAACAATATAGACAATAATTGCCTCGTTATAAAGAGTGAATAAGGGAATGAAATTGATATAAGGCGTGAATTACATTTGTCAGTTTTACACTAGTAATTGGTATTAAACAATTCTGTAACTTGCTAATAATTACTACGATCAACTTACGAAAAGAAATCTTTCAGGTGTAAAGCAATGACAAGAAACTTATGTAAATCTTTATGAAAGTCTGAGAGCAAAATTTATAAGTATAATTCTCAGCTATGAAATGGTTGTTTAGGATATTACATAATAAGGATAATCCCGTATAATTATAGTTTAATCTTATACGGTAAGTAATTACACAGTTAACGAACGTATGAGCCGAGACTGCCTTGTGGTTAGAACACGTTAATGTCAACTGATGATCGCGGGTTCAAATTCCGGCTAACACCGCTGACTTTTCAAGTGCTTAATTTGTGTTTAAATTCATCTCGAGCTCGACGGTAAAGGAAAACATCGTGAGGATACTTGCATGTGAATTCTGACACGTGTATCTGCAACCCACAGTGGAGCAGCGTGGTGGATTAAGCTCTAAAACCTTCTTCTTAATAGGAGAGAAGGCCTTTGCCCAGCAGTGGGATATTTACAGTTACTTTAACGAACGAATGGATTAAATGTAGCTATTAATATTAAGAGTCATAACAATAATAAGTTAAATGTATTATTTGATATTATAAAGATAGACCGAATATTATATTTTCGAAGTAAACTCTGGAACCACTGAACCTAATATATCAAATTTATTAATTTTTTAGTAACGTCGTCGGCGTATTTCCAATTTTTGTAAAATGCTAAAAATGTAGTTAATAACTTTGATTAATCATTAGCTTTCCGTATCATATTTGGCAAACGGAACATCCACCCACACCCACTCTCCGGAATTAATCTGTCACATCTTCCAGTAGACAGATATAATGCAAGAATTATGCTCGTATGTTTTGTTCAAAGACTTTCACAAGATGTACATAAATTGTGTTTTGTGGTGTAAGTACCGTATATACTTTCATATGCATTTAGTTAGAAGCTGTATAATTAAAATTACAAACACACACTTTTCTTTATTTGTAGACGGTAACTTCGAATATATGTTTATAACATTTAATTCAATAGAAACTAATTCACACGTGTTTGTTGGTAAACTTAGGAGTTCGTTTGGTGACTTCGAAGCTTCGAAACATAAATTAGTCGAATAAACCAAGACTTACGTTAAACCCCTCCAATCAGAGGTGATTGATTAACAAAGCTTGACTACCTTTGCTATTTCGTAGTTTGATAATCTAGATAGACATATAAATAAACTGACTGACTGACATATTCACTGACTGGTCGATAAACGCAGAGCTAAAACCGTTCGGTCTAAAAAATATAAAATTTTTTGCATAAACGTCCCTTAAATATCGAAATATCGAAAGTGAGCACTAAGAAAGGATTTTTGGAAATCCATCCCGTAAATTTCTATATTCACTATATTCCTATATATAATTCAAAGGTAACTGACTCACATAGAGATCTATCAACGCACTAACCAAACCACTGGACGAAATCTGGCTAATATTTGGCATTACATAGACATACGCTAATAAAGGATTTTGATCAATTTTACCCCCAAGGGGATAGATTAGGGGATGAAAGTTTGTATGAAACATTGTCAATTTTAAACCAATCGGGCTGAGACCTTTCATGCATAAAGCTACTATGACGTAGGCATTCCCCAAGAAAGTATTTTGATAAATTCCAGTGAATTGTACAGCTATTATCGTCAAAACTAATCCTGCGCAGACGAAGTCGTAAGTACCAACTAGTATTATATAAAAGCGAAATACCGTTACTATTTCACGATAGCGCAGAAAAAATAACACCTACAAACTTATAATTTGGCTGGTGATTTCCTTATAGGGTGTAGTATCAACTAAGGACGGATTCGGATCGACTTTACGAAACTCCTAAAACGGGGTTTGAAAGTCTGTATGAAGGCTTATCTTTTTGAAGGAAGAGACTTGAAATGCAAAATGTAAGATGGCGTAGAGGCATGCTTATAATGTATCTTTAGTAATTTAAGCCCCTTTCAGCTTAAAACAGGACATTAGTTTGATATATGAACGCTGATAAGTAATAATGTGTCAACCCACAAAACGTTAAAGAGATATTGATGTATTCTGATTATGCATAACGTATTATATTTGTATCATATTAACCTTCCTTGAATCGAATTTTGTTCACTATTTCTTTAGTTTAAATTATGTATATAGACGAGAATTATTATAAACAAATTTTGCATTAATTTCTGTCACAATCGAAAGCTTGTTAAGTAAAACTGGAATGAAAAAATATAGAATCTATTGAAAGTCGAGTGTAGTATTAAAACAACTGAGCGAGTATAAAAGACTCAGGGCATATTTATTTAGTATGTTTGCCTACACTCGCACTTTTCGCCTTCACATTAATATTTACAGAAGTTTTTATGTAAGTTGGTATGTGTGAAAGAAATAGAACGATGAATTAATCATATTCACACTTACAATTTTCTTACGCACGAAATGTAACATTTTGTATAACCTTTCGGCATCCAGAATGCATTAATTATATATATACGCCAAAATATTATAACTATTTGCTTGTAATAAGCTCATGTATTTTGGCATTCTGAATGCTGACCACTTTGGACGACGTTGCCTAGCAACCAGCTAGCTACTCAGTATGACACGCGCAAGTATCTTTGAACCAATAAGTCAATTGACGATCTTCAAATAGTTGAACGTACCATACATATCTATGGTTATGAAATAACACTGTATTTTATACTTCAGAATATGTATTTTAATCTAATAATCTTCATTCAACATGGGTATAGTTTTTTATTACGATTGAATTAATAGCCAACGACTTTTAAACCCTACATTGAGAAGTATGATTTTTCAGCTTTCATTTCTGCATCGGATCTCGGTTAAATTGAAATTATATCTCATTTCAAATTCAATATTGATTTCGGTATCTTACTAGCAATAAGACATTTCGATTTGTTTTATTAAATAAATGAAACAACGAAATGCTTTTAACAAATCAAAGTCAGACAAAAGATGTCAAGTCATTTAACGTTTCTAAAAATTTAACGATAGTATCTTCGAATATATTTTAAGCGAGTGGGATGTTTTATGTCGACCACTTACAACCCCCGTACATTATAGATATTCTTATGAGAGAATTACACTTATAAGTTTTGCTCTCAGACTTTCGTAATGATTTACATAAGTTATTTCTCATTGCTAATATTCACAGTATTCGTAACTACCTAAGAGTTGTTTTATATTGCTTTCGAGAGTAATACTTATAAATGTATATATGGATACTGATAAGCAATAATGTGTTAAGCCACAAAAAGTCAAATTCGGAGATATTGATGTATTCTGATAATACATTACATATATAACATAATAAAAAACAATTAAGTCATATAAACTAAATAAGAGCGGAAAAAAGTTTCTTGATTAATTGTTTCGAATTTCAAGTGCGTACCATATTTTGCAATTTATACAATAATCTCATGTATGTGGAAAACTTTTTATGAGATAATATATTAAACATATCAATTTACTTTTAATTCATTATATTTTATATCCAAATAGTAAATAAAAAATGGTTATACACATGTTTAAATAAATTTTTAAGAATGGGTTTGACATCTTTAGACGCTTTTAAATTTCCTCAAAATAAAGTCCCTGTGGCTTGACACAGTATTGCTTATCAGCGTCCATATACGCTCGTCTTACGGCCTGTAGTTTAGTCGGCAAGGTAATTGGAAAATATTCTATATTATTAGCTATGAAAATATGAAAGATGCCAATTAAAGGTGGTAAAGGTCATTTTTATTTTAATTATTATAACTCGAATTAAGATAAGTCATATCCACTTAAAATCCATTGATTAATTTATTATTATATTAGGAACTCAACAAAATACTTTTACCAAATTTTCAAATTTAATTAAAATCAACCATCTTTCCTTCTTAAAATATTTTGGCTTAAGCCAAAATAATTTAGGTTAAAAAAAATATTGACGGAATTTTTTTAAAGTGAAAACTCCTTTAGGCGCACCTTGCTAAACATCGAATAGATTAACACTTTAAAAAATAAAAAATATATCAAAAGGCGCAAAAAAGAATTTTTTTTTCTTTTAAAAGTTTTTCTACCAACTTATAACGTCATTACACAATTTACATGGCATAGAAGACTTAACAAGAGGTTTAAGAACTCGTATTTACTTAGTTTGAAAATTTCAAAGATTAATCTTTGTATAAATCAAATAGACTAAGTTATTTAATTTACTACATCTACATAGATAAATCTCTAAACAGTGAAGTAGGTAGGTAGCTAGGCTCTGCCTCTATTGAAAGTCTATTTACCATATACAAATCGTGCGCCGCGATTCGCCTCGTACTTCTTTCCAGATTCTGCTATATAAGACGTAGCGTGATGTTTTATAACCTAAATACTTCCTCAAAAACCAAGGTCATCTGATATAAAAATAATATTTCAAATCTATTTTCAAAGATAATAAACAAACTCCAGTTTTCTTATTACAGATTAATAATAACCTAAAACTTTACAATCAATAACCGAATTCATAGACAATTTCATGCGTTCTTATAATCAATATCGTAAACAAAAGTACTTAGAAGCTACAGCCTTTTACGATGCCATTGTAGACGGAAAGACGACAAATTCGTTCTTTATGCCTTCTATTATCACGATTAAATCTTTATTATGCTTTTCAAGCGATAATAGACACTACTGGTATGTCTTTAAAAACATTATTGACTGAACTGTCTGAGAAACTATATTGTAAATGTAGTCAAACATGCTTCTGTTGGTTTAACAATTAATCAATGCAATTAAACATGTTAATTTCATTGATAAATCTATTGTGTAGTTCCACTAACATTATAAACGCTAAAGTTCTGATTAGTTAGGAGATTATTTCTCAGTTACTGAATGAAATTCATTAGCTGTTTTGGAGGGAAAAATTCGATCTCTAATAACGTATTGCAGGTTTTAAAGACTTTTTTAAACATTATAAGATTTCAAGAATTTCATATATCATCAACATCAATAGCTTTTAGTATAATAGCATGCGATTCTTAAAAAAAAAAATAAAACATTTTTCTTCCGAGATTAATCATTATCTTAAATATTCAGGACAATTGCAAATTTAATACGATTGGCAGTTGTAATAAGAAGAAAATTTTTAATTAATATTATAGACAATGCTCAACCAGATTTTAACGTTCCACAGAGTAGAGTAAAAAATAATAAAATATAGATTAAAAATATATTTTAAAAAGATAAAAAATAACACTCTAACATTGACAACCGAATTCCATAATAACTAAAAATATGTAGATAAAATAAAATAAGTTACATCACTTTATAAATAAATACGATTACATTATTCAACTTCTTGAATCAAACTTGTGTTTTAAACGTTGTCCCGAAGGAATTGATTTAGATATTTTTATTGACAGTAGACAAAAGAAGATAAGCGTATAAACTTAAGAGACATGAGTCAATTCAGCCAATACAGATAAGCATTTAGTTTTAGTACAAAAATCAGAAATAAAAAAATTGCATTTTGTAATAACCATATTTTACTATAATTCGCCTGCTGAGCTGTCATAATTAACCATTTGTATTATACAATCTTTCGTAGCATAACTAGCTATATTTCCTTCGCTATAATTAATGGGTTTTCATGAATGTTTATGGTTTGCTACTTTTCTTTAATGGGTACTCACGTTTATAATGGTGTTCGACATAGGATTTGCATTGGTTATGGGTGGGAGAGCTTGACCTGTGGTGTATCCTAGGATTTTAGTTTAGGGTGGGAACTTGATCGATGTCAATTCTAATATAATTATTAATTTCAGATTTTTCTCGGGTAAATTCATTATTTGAGTAAAAGCCTTGAGTCCCTCGGTTCTTTCCCCCTGGATCCGCCAGTGGTTCATACCATATAACCATCCTCATTAAACAGGCTATCGAAATGAAAAAGACGAGTGAAAACACTAACTCAATTAAGTTTTATCCCTAAACCTATTTGCCAATTTACGACACAACATTCTTACTATATTTTAATCAGAGTCCATTTTATCTTGTTCGTATCTAAACTTCGACTACTTTCAGATTTAAAAATTCTCGAACAAACTGTTTCTAAAAATTTACAAGTCAAAGTGATTATTAAAAACGATTTACACGAAAAGTACGCATTGCGCTAACAATTTCAATATTACGGTCACTTGTTCTTATTTTCGTTCAACTCGGTAACCGTCCGGCGCCGATATGTCTGTTAAGATGACCTTCCTTCTGTTCGCGACCTTTATATCGTAGGTATCAGGAAATTCTGGTTCGTTTTATGGTAAAGTTGAAATGTTTTAAAATTTCGTTTGTAGGTTAACTTTGACGCATGCGAAACTTAGTTTTAAGGATGCTATTCAATTTCTCTTCGAAAAATATTATCTACGGACGAGTTTCGTGTGGAGTTATTTTTCTTTGTTATATTTTTACAAGGACTTTATACAGGACGTTACTTATATAGGAACTTTATTTGTTCTATTCGAGTACATGATTTATTTAAGTTGTTTAAAATTATGTCTGAATTTTTTGATAATTAACAATTAAATAATCACAGTTGATGTAGTGTTTGTTATGACAATAATATTTCCATAAAGATTCATAGCATATTCCGAAGATTCAGTGACTAGGGCGAATTCCGTTTAGTTCGTTTTATATATGTACATTACTTATCATAATTTTTTTGATATCATAGACTTTTGATGGACGTCCAACATGAAAGTCCATGATCGATTAAACTTGCAGATGTATTAGGATGGTTAAAAATTCTGATGGTAATATAAAAGTTAAGTAACAGCTTGTAAATGTCGCACTGCTGGGCAAAGGCCTCCTCTTCTATTCAGAAGTAGGTTTAGAGCTTAATTCACCACGTTGCTCCACTGTGGGTTGGCGGATAAACCAAGTTGTGTCAGCCAGCAATACATACATATGCGGATATACACGAGTCAGAATTTCTCCCGACACATGCAGGTTTCCTCACAATGTTTTCTTTCACCGCCGAGCTCGAGATGAATTTAAACACAAATTTACCACTTGAATACACAGCGGTGCTAGCTGGAGTTTGAACCCGCGATCATCGTTTAAAATCGACGTGTTCAAACCACTTGGCTATCACGGCTCGGACGGTAATATAAATGTGTAAAAAGATGAATTAGTAACTGAAACTGGATGACTTTGGCGATTGTTTTAAGTAGTGTTTATTAATATAAACATACATATTAATACATACCACTAATCTAAAGTTAAATTTGCCTCAATTTTCATTTATTTTAAGCAATGTTTTCTTTTCAGACTACAAGCAGAAGCCATGATAAGCAACAGGAGTATTATGTTGGTGGTACTCATCTGCATCATCGCTGGCGTCTTAGCCAATCCTGTCAGACGTTCTCCAGACCTTGAAGCGAGGCGCAGAAGTGCTATTGACAGAAGTATGATAAGGTGAGAGAAACAAATGTATTGATTAAGACGTTGAAATGTATACTTATGTATAATGATTCTGATTCAAGTATAGTTTTTAACTTTTGGAATAATCGTTTCCCAGAATTGTAGCGACGGAAAATTATTTTTTTTAAATATATATTTTTAGTTACATTTCAAAGTTTACTTCTTCTTTCTAACAGGTTGGTAGTTATTAATTATTTGGGTTTTTATTATAAGAATCTAACACACACACAAGAAAACTTGTTCTATTTAAAATTTCAATGTTTCTAAATACAGGGATTGTTCTTCTCTTAGGTTTGGAAGGTCCTACCCACCAGAACCTTCAGCGAGTGACCTCCGAGACGCATTCCAGCGACCAACACGCAGAGGCAACAGTTTCCTCCGCTTCGGCAGATCCCAGCCCCTCTCATTCACCACCGACGACCTCATATCCTTACTCAGGACCTACGAAGACGAATACGATAGCCCCGTCTCCAAGCGAGTTTCCAACTTCGTAAGGCTGGGTCGCGACCCGAAATTCATTCGTCTTGGAAGGTCAACTGAAGAAGACAAACCTGGTTACGAACAAGGATCAGACTTGGTCGTGAGTGGATATCCTCAAAGGAAAAGCAGGGCCAGGGACCATTTTATCAGGCTTGGGAGGAACAGCGAGGAACTGACTTTGGATAATGATTTAGATGATTCTTCGGATAGGCAGAAAAGGGCGATCGACTGCCATGATTGCGAATCCTAATTTATTTGTGATACTTTCAAAGCAAGACGTGATCTCTGAAAATGTTTTTGTGCCAAAGTTTTATCTTATTCTTAATGTCTTATATTAGATAGAAACCCATGCATTGTTTTGTTTATTTTTTTTTATTGTTATGTTGTTTTTTATATGATTTAAGTAAGGGAATTAATGTGTTAATTTTTTTTATAATGTTTTAGTGAAAATAACAGATTTTTGATTTAGTTACCATTTTGAAGTCAATTACTCTTAAGAATACCCAATTTGAATATTGATTTGAAGAAACTTTAAAAACTTTTTTTTATATTTCTTAACAGTATTTTAATATAAATTATTTTATAAAAATACAACACAAATTATTAGTTTAGAAAAATCTTATCAATGTTTATATAAAAAGATTATTATAAGAAATTTTTAAATAAAGTAAAAAAAACATATGAAAATCGATGTTCATTCTTCGTATAAATTGAAGCAAAATACGCTTTTCTCCTTTAAAAAAATCAATTTTAACTTTCAAAAAATCGTTTCTACTTCTGTGATATATTTTACGCTATTATTTCTTTACATGTATTAGTTCTTTAACAAGATTATTTTAATAAAAGTCTTGACAGCCAGACAGACAGACAGACGGACAACAAAGTGATCCTATAAGGGTTTCGTTTTCCTTTTAAGGTACGGAACCTCAAAACACCTGGCTATTATTATAGATAACATGTTTTTCTCTCTATTTTATATTCGTAGACGCCATTTCAATACTCAAACCCAAAATTTAGTTAAATGTACCAACACTTTGAGTGTTTAGATCATGATGGATTTTAATTTTTTTAGACTGTAGAATATGCCAAAGATAAAGACATACATAGATATAGTCAGTCTAATAAAAATTACCTTCTTTTTAATGTTGGGAATAATGTCATTTTAACTGTCAATTTCTTATTAACTTTTTTGTGGCTTTTATATAATATAGTAAGACATTATATAAAATTACATATGTTGATCTCTGTCTGTTAATTACTTAGTACTAGTATCCGAATTTTAAGGCTGGGCTAAGGATGCGAGTACTAAAAACTAAAAAAATAATATAGTACTTTTTCCGTGTTAAGAATCAATGTCAAATATAGGATAAATAAAATTGTTAATATATAATAATAAATGGCATAAATGTATAACATTTTTATTGGTTTTATTTTAAAAATAAAGTAATTATATTTAAATTACACATTTATTATATTGATTTTCTTCAATTATTCCCTACAATTTAGAAAAAAAATACTGTATTCTGTATTTAGAAAACATTACTACAATTAGAATTTTAAGAAAAAAAAAATGTTTTAGCAAAACAAAATCTAGAGTCAATCGTAATTTGCGTCATTACAAATAAAAGTCACGCTACACAAGTACATAAATAACGATGGTTCTCAATCTGAAATAATTATAATAACCCTTCTACACACTCCTAAGAGGTTAAAAATACACTCCTTTTTTCCGGAGGTTGGCGACGCCCTCGCAACTTCCCTAATGTTGCAGATGAGTGACAGTAACCACTAAACATAAGGTGGAACTGTCTATTCGTTTGCCACTTTATGCAAAAAAAAATATAAACAAGACATTAAATTACCATACTACAAAAGACGCAATAAACCATGTTCATGTCTACCTAAACAGTGTTTAAAAATTAATCATTGCTTAAAATATTATCTAAATTGCTTAACAGCGAGTAAAATCATAAAAAAATATTAATAAAATAATACACGTTACGTTTGCCAGTTAAAATAGGTTTTAGACATCTATTAAAGTCTCTTTAACGTATGTTAATCAATATCTAAAGCATGTTTAACTCAAAACTGTCCATAGACATTTTTATAAACACGCTTTGTCGTACACATTTTTATAAACACGCGTTTAACGTGTTTAAATCTTTTATAGTAAGTCATTAAATGTTTATTGCTAAGTTTCCATAGATACTTTTACTAACAGCTCTCAAGAATTACGTTTTAACCGATCTATATAAATATGTATCATTTCGTATAATAAAGAATACAAATTTTGTATGTACAAAAAAATTCTAGAACCACTGGACCTCAAAAATTATAGTACCATTTGATAGGTACATTATTCCGGCTATCTATATTAATATTATAAAGCTGAAGAATTTGTTTGTTGAACGCGCTTATCTCTGGACTACTGGTTCGAATTGAAAAAATATTTTTGTGTTAGATAGGTTATTTATTGAAAAAGGCTATATGCTATATTAAATCACGCTACGAGTCAAAGGAGCGAAACAGTAACCATAAACGCGAGTAAAACCGCAAGGGACAGCTTTTTTATATATTTATGGAAACTATTTTTTTTTAAATCTACGTTAATGCGAATGAAGATGCGAGCAAAAGCAAGCATAATATAAAATAATATAAACCTCCTTTATCGTTATAAATAGTAGCAGGCTCGCGTGGCGTCGGCGTAAGGCGTCGTTTACACCATCTTTTAATTGGTCATTGAAAGCTATTAGGTTCGACTTACAATGCAGTCGGTAACGTGATCCCTAATGGCTTACTTTTCTTCCAACGATATAACAATGAAGAATACGCTTTAAACTTATTAGGGTTCTTTATTATAATTAAAAAGTCGTATAATTAAACGACTACAAAAAACAGTTTCTGTATTTAACCAGCGTGTACAAATTTAAATGTCAATGAGAACTGCTGGTCCGATTTGGATTGGATTTTCGTTATATAAATGCATATTTTTCAAAAAAGGTTTTAGTGTAATTATATTATAAGGATCTCATCATGTCAGTCACCTATTCAACATAGTTAGTTGATTAAATCTAGAATTTTAACGAAATAGTCTAATTTTATTTATATAGGTTACCTCCTATATAAATACTCAATAGGTTAAAGACGGCCCTGACTACGTTAGCTACTTTTGTACGGTACTGCCCCGTATTCGGGAGCTTAATCTAGGTTCTACCAGAATAAAATCTTCATTATATATTTTAAACTTTCGCGATATACTATTTATATTTAATATAACGGGTCTTATCGCGATAACTAATGGTAGTAATACATTTTTATTACCCGACGTTTCGACAAAGTCGCATTCGTTGTGGTCACGAGCTGACTGGTGTACCGCGCGTCCTCCGAAGGCGAGTGCGCGAATTTTCTTCGCCTGGACGGAGAAAACTCGAGCACGTAAAAAAGTATTACTACAAATCTTTATGTATAATATATGCGAAGAATTTAGTAGAACATTTTTCGACATTTTTGACTAAAACATATAGCATATTTGGACGCTTATAAGCAATAGTACATCAAATCATACGCACATTATTTTTGGAAAATGGCAAACCTATTCTTTCGTAATTTGTTTAAAAAGTTTATCCATCTTTTTTTATTATGGTAAAAGATATAATTAATTCAAATCAGATAATAAAAAGTCTATCTAATAATAAGTTTTTCAAATATATTAAACCATTGCAAATCGCAAAAAATGTAACATGCTTTAATATTATTAACATTAAATAAAGGCAATTTTTTTATTACATCTTTAATTTAAATTACATAAAAAAATGTAACACGTTATCAGAATACATAAATATCTACAAATTTGACTATTTGTAGACACATTATTGCTCATAAGCATTCATTTACGATTATAATAGGTAATATTCTCACATAATCATAGCGAATCGCGAACGAAATGTACAAAATGATTTCACCATATAGATTATATGAACCACTTTACGTCAATTTTGTTGACATGAATATGAAATATTCTTTTTAATCCTCTCACGTATGTCCCTACTGTACAACTGTACGTAAAATGAAGACGTGTACATACATTTTCAAACGTTATACAATTTGTCAAAGTTATGTCAAAAGAAAGTTTCGCTAACCAATTGCTAGGATAACGGTGGCGTTACATAGCGGACGTTTTTCAGGCTGAGGCCTATTTGGATGCTGATCAGCAATGCTGTGTCCAGCCACACGGACTTCATTTTGAGAAAATGGCGTCTAAAGATGTCAAACCTATTCTTAATAATGTTTTTAAAGAATTATATATCCATCTTTTCTTTCTATTTTGATAAAAGGTATAACGAATTAAAAGCAGATTAAATCAGAAGTATTAAATGATGAAACCTTTTTTTCTTACTTATTTATTTTATATGACTTGCATATTATTTGAGTAATATTAAATAGGTGACTCAATTTTAAAATACATCAAAATCTCGAAATTTGACTTGTTGTAGGTTGACACATTATTGCTTATCAACATCCATTTAACTTTGCGATATCAAAAAAACAGTAGGAAACCAACAGTACAGTAGCATAATACAGTACAATAATATTATTTTAATGTCTTTCGACGTTAAATACAAAGCGACCGCTAAATGTCATTCAACGCCATCTTATAAAATGCGAGCTTTATAAATTGTTTATACAATGTAATTTTAAAAAGTATTAACATTAAATTTCAAATGATTCTCCTTACTAAACCAAGGTTTTTTTAAATAAAATAATTAGCCATAATTACGTTCTATCACTATATATTAAAGTTTCAATAAAAAAAATTGTATCAATTATGCATCTAGACGAATTTCGGCTCCATTTAATTAACGTGCTTTAGGCACAAAGGTGTCGTGTATTTATAGAAAATAGGATCCTATTTTCAATGCAATATGCAATCTTCAGGTGTTACGGAGTTACGTTGTAATTACACATACAGACACGTCTCACAGCTGAGCCGTCCTGTCACTGTAGCTTGCAAACACAAAGGTAATTCTAAGACAATGTCTCAATTCTAAATATAGACATTTAATTACCATTTAATCAAAACAAATATTTTTAACAATACATAGTCATAGCCGAAAATCCATTTACTTTAACGTTATTTATTTTTTTAATAAATAACGATTGATTTTCGAAGAAGCGTAACCAAGAAAGACAGCAACATCTATAGATAAACAAACACAAATATTTGCCTCGTCCAGGCACCGAACCCGCAACTGTAGGCATTAGATGTACAATCAATACTGCTACACCAGAACACGAACTCTTTCTGAGAAATTAATACAAACATTAAAAATCATCATTATACCATTTAGACGGGCTGATGCTTTAATACATAATATAAACATTTCTAACCGACTTGCAAAAAAAAGTGAAGGCTCTTAATACGTCGGGACTTTTTCATATATGTTCACCAATTACTTAAAAACATTGCAATCAATTTTATTAATTCTTATTTTGTTTGAAAGGGTCTCTCCCGTTGGTCCCGTAGTTTGTTTTTAAAAATAAAAAAAAAAATAGAATAAGTACTTAATATAATTAAAGTGAACGAAATTATGTATTTAGCTTTGAAGTCGATTTCTTTTTTTTTTTAAAGTCTTGTTAATCAAGAAAATGATTACATTCTTATTAACAGGAGGTAACATGTAAAATAATATTATATGTATCTAGATACTTTTAGTAACAGCCTGTATATGTCCCACTGCTGGGCTAAGGCCTCCTCTCATATTAAGGAGAAGGTTTTAGAGCTTAATCCACCACGCTGCTCCACTGCGGGGTAGCGGATATAGTGTCAGAATTTCTCCCGACACATGCAGGTTTCCTCACAATGTTTTCCTTCACCGCCGAGCTCGAGATGAATTTAAACACAAAATTAGCACATGTAAAATCAGCGTTGTTAGCCGGGGTTTGAACCCGCGATCATCGGTAAAGATCGACGTGTTCTAACCGCTAGGCCATCTCGGCTCATACATTAAGATACATTTTGTTTCTTTCCCATTATATATAACCAACATTGTAGCAAGCGTTTGGTTCCGTTTTACATCCTTTCAACGATGACAACAATATCCGCATTTATAAATGAATGATGCGTATAAAAACTAAACAGTCATTTCATATTTAAAAATAGAATGAAAATGTTTAACGGCAATAGTACAAATTGAAAAAAAAAGAAATTTAAAAATAGAAACCATCTATGCTGTATAATCTATACTAATATTACAAAGAGGGAAAGTTTGTGAGTTTGTATTGTTTTTGTCATTTGTGTTGTAGTGGGTAATCTCCAAAACTATTGATCCGATTTAAAAAAATCTTTTTACGTTGGATAGCCCGTTTATTGAGGGAGGTTATAAGTTACATTTCATTACGCTACAACTATAATTTGTTTCTGAATTTATTTTCATTTTGCTTAGTTTAGATTTGTTAAATAGTTTTCGTTTTCATTGTTTTGTAATTATTAGTTTTAGGTTTTTTTCTTTTTATTTTTGTTTCTTAACTTTTGTTTTAGAGTTCAATACTGTATAAGTGCATGTTGTGTTCTCCTATAATTGGAGGTACATTTAAAATGTTATTGTCTAAACTTGTATTTCTTTGTATTACATATGTACCTGTGTTGGAGTTCCATATTAAATAAATAAATAAATAAACTCACAAAGGCGAAGAAGTAATCATACGTTTAGCAAGCACGTTAAACAAACAAACATACTCTTCAACTTTATAATATTAGTATACATACAATATTATTTTTAATTTGGAGGTGCGAAATCGTCGTATAAAATCGGATATACGGGATTTAATGACACTATATACTTTATAACACATGGAGGTGTTAATACGCATTGACGCCTTACCTACCAAAATAAAAACTACCAGCTGCCCTGCTACTTAATAATTCAAAGACGTAAAATTAAGAACTTATATAATATATATTTTTAATAACATGCTGATAAGCAACACTATGTCAAGCCAGGCGGTTTTCAATTTTAGAAAATGGCGTTCAAAGAAGTCAAACCTATCTAAATATATATAACTCAAAGGTGACTGACTGATTGGACCACTTGACTAATCAGGATGAAATTTGGCTTGAGGCAGATGGTATGACGTAGGCATCAGCTAAGAAAGGTTTTTCATTCATTCTACCCCCAAAGGGATAAAATAGGGGATGAAAGTCAATTTTAAACCGATCGGGCTGAGACTTTGCACCATAGACATCGCGGGCGAAGTCGCGAGCACCAGCTAGTTCTAGATAAATTTCTTTGATGAAGTATACATATATCCATCTTTTCTTTGCTATTTTGATAGAGGGTATTTTGATAAGGGGAATAATGAATTTAAAGCAGATTGGCATGATAAAAAGTTTTATCTAATAGATACCTATGAGATTTTTTAAATACTAGCGGCCCCTCGCGGTTTTCCCTGGCGATTAACATAGGACCTTCATACAAAGTTCCAACCCCCGTTTTACCTCCTCAGGGGTAAAATTTTGCAAAATCCCTTTTAGTGAGCCTACGCCCTAAAAAGAACCCCAATACAAAATTTGAATTAAATGAGTAAATGACCTTTCCCTTTTATATATGTATGTATTACATAGTACAGGTTGCAAAATACGAAACATACTTCAATATACAATTCATTAAATCAAGAAACTTTCTTCCGTACTTATTTAGTTTAGATGTCTTCTAAAATTGTTGAATAATGTTAAATACATGAAATTTGTGTTGACACATTATTGCTTATCAGGGTCCAGCTATTGGGTGCTTTAATATAGCGTATAAATGATTGCTATTACTCAACAACAGACCGCCAACAGAAGTTGTTATTCATCGCAAAGCAACAATGACGAGAGCGATGATGACAAACAAACTTCAAAGCGAATACCGCAACCAACTTCTCAATAGGCTGGTTCCGAGAACAATATTACTATTGCAAACCATTTGGCATAGTGGCTTTCAAATTAGTAAACTTAGATTCAATTCCTTCTTATTTGTATATAAGACCTTTTTTACCACCGACATCTATATCAAATAATCTTAAAAAAAAATAAACCGACCGAAAATTTTGAAGTCGGCGACTAAGATGGGTATAATAAAAAGATTCATCTCATTAATAATTTTTAAATACATGGTATTATTGTATAAATTATAAAGTCCTATACACACTTAAAATTAGGACGGTCGCTTTTGTAGGACGCTACTTGTAGACACATTAGCCTCGTCTCATGTTAGGGCAACGGCGTTAAGGGTGGAAGCCGCGGAAAAAGCTGAATCAACACAACGTCAGAAATATTCGTCACTAATTCCAAATTACATTTTTGTGCCGTTTGCAGTCGAAACACTATTATTGCACTACTACTCAAAGGTCCAAACCTTTGAGTAGTAGTGCAATAAATTTTCTAAAACATAGTACTCCTCGTCTTACCGCCTCCACTGGTGACAGCAGAACGCATTTTTCGCCCAGAGAACCGAAATTGTGTCTCAAAGGAGAAATGCTGCTAGCATTCTTACCACCATTCCGCGTGAACACGATTTATACAGTAATTTTAAAAATTTATAAATAGTTAATAAAAGGGAACTTTTTGTATATATTATATTTTAATTTATTAAAAAAAAAAGCTTAAAATTCAAAACATTAAATTAAAAAACTTTTTCGGTACTAATTTAGTTTAGATGTCTGGACTTTTTAAAATACTATTTATACGTGATTCATTATCAGAATACATAAATATTTCCGAATATGTTTTTTGTGGGTTGACACATTATTGCTTATCAGCATCCATTTATAACAATAATTTGATACTTACACCGTGTGATATTGTTACTATTTCAACACTATAATGAATACATTACTTAATTAATGGTTTACATTAAACTAATGCAGAATTAACCGCAGACTATATACTATACACTGTCGAAAAAACGTTTTGTGTAATTAATGAATTAATTAACCAATTTGGTATATTAATTACAGGAAACATTTTAATAGAATTTTGTAAAGTGATATACATATATTAATTAAATTATGATTTGATAGGATTAAAATGTTCTTAAAATAATAGAAAATATTTTATTACCCGACAAGGGCAAATCACAAAAGGAAGGTTACGTATTTGATATGTACGTAGGTATGTACCTACATGTATTCTCGATCCTGTATCCGCTCGTAACTCGTAACTTTTAATAAATGATACGCACAAGACTCACTTTGACGGCGCGAGTATCACTAGACACACAAAATTATTGAAAAAATCAAAATGTGCATTTGTGCTTTACGGTGTGAGCTTAAAAGCATATTTTAAGACTCTCAAGTAGATTTTCAAAATTACTGCGTTTACCTAGACAATGCGTTTCCCAGTTATTTTATTTTTAAACTAAACCGTTTTTAAACAAAAAAAATCAAAATTGGTCAAGAAATGACTGAGTTATGAGGTAACAAAGATTAAACTAAACACGCTACGAATTGAGTCTCCTCCTTTATTGAAGTCGGTTGAAAAAAAAACTAATCAGCTACTGGGTGTGCTATATTGTTCAGAGAGTTGGAAAATAGAAATGTGCACAATAAATCTCATGTTGTATTATTATTCCCTTTTGAACTCTTTAACAGTACGCATATTTAATATTCATAATGCTTTTATAGTTTTATATCCATATTTTAATGCTAATACCGTTAGTTTTAATGTGTAGCGAGAATTACATTTGTCAGTTTTATTCTCGTGAGCGATATAAAATAACTCTGTAACCAGAAGCGTAGGTATATCTAAGGCCCGTGGAAAATCCTTTGAATGACGCCTTCCAGTAAAAATTATTTATTTGGGACATAAACACATTTAAAATTAAAAAGTAACCATTAAAGATACGACAAAAAAAAAGAATAATAATAACAATAAAGAAGCAGAAACAAGACCAAGCGAAATAAACAAAAATATACCTAACACGGATTCAGACGTAACAAACTTATGTCCCAGAAAGGTATGCCCTCAGCAGGATGAGTATAATACCAAGAGTATAAATTGTCATGTTATAACTTAATTTTAATGAACCACTTAAGTAGTTAAAAGTATTAATAATATAGTGTACATTTTAATTAAATTTCGGATAAGTTTTTTTTTTTATCAAGAGCATAGGCTTATAGATTTTTATAATGAAATAATAATTAACATTTAATATGATTTTTATTAATAAATTTCTTTTAGGCCGAGGCCCTCTCGGGTCAGAGGCCCGTGGCTTTTTGCTAGCCCTGCCACCCAATAGTTACGCCCCTGTCTGTAACCCAGTAACAGATCCGTCGCAAATCGTTATATCTGTGAATATCAGAAATAACGCATTGACAGTAAATTCTTTCAGGTGTAAAGTAACGAAAAATAACTTTTGTAAATCTTTATGAAAGACCTAGCTGGTGCTCGCGACTTCGTCTCCAATGTCTGTGATGCCTGCGTAGTCATAGTAGCTTTATGCACGCAAAGTCTCAGCCCGATAGGTTTAAAATAGGCAAAGTTTTATACAAACTTTCATCCACTATTTTATCCCCTTGGGGGTAGAATTAATAAAAATCTTGTCTTAGCGGATGCCTGCATCATAATATCTACCTGCATGCTAAATTTCAACTCGATACGTCCAATGGTTTGGACTGTGCGTTGATAGATCACTATGTCAGTCAGTCACCTTTGAGTTATATATATTTAGATGAAAGGTAAACTTATAAGTGGATGCTGATAAGCAATAATGTGTCAAGCCACAAGAAATCAAATTCTGAGATATTAATGTATTCTGATACTGCATCACCTATTTAACATTATTTAAAAATTTTCAAGTCATCTAAACTTAATAAGTACAGAAAAAAGTTGCTTAATGTAATGATTCGAATTTCAATCCATTATTTGCAATTTATAAATGAATCTCAATATTTGAAAAATTTATTATTAGATAACACATTAAATATATCATCTGTATTTATTCACAATACCGTTTATCAAAATAGAAAAGGAACGATTGATATATACATCTTTAAACAATTTTATTAAGAATACGTTTGACATTGTGGCGGACACTAATTCGAAGACAAACACGCGGCGCAAGCATTGTATTGCGTCGTGAGGCAAGCGGGCGTCGTGTTGACAGCGCGCGCCTCGGCGTACTATAGATATTGTAAATTTCATATTGTCATATAAAAATTTTCGTTATTTCATCTATGTAAAATAATTAATTAATTTATGTAAAATTTGTAAATATATCTTGTAAATAACTAAAGGTTATTATCATTGATCCACATTACTAACGATCCCCCGCAACATCATTAGATGCCATTTTCTTAAAATGAAGTCCGTGGGGCTTGACACAGTATTGCTTATCAGCGTCCAAGTGTAAGTTTTGATCTCGTAAGCGATGAAAACATATCGATACCTCCCACGTAAGTTGTTGTAACCCCAAAATTATAATTTTACAGTAGAGCACTTTTAATCCGTTTTAGTTTGAAAGTTACAACAAAATACGCCTTTTTTCAGGCGTATTTTGTTGTAACTTTCCTTGAAAAAAAAAAAGATTTTTGGTATTTTTTCACTTTGAATGCATTAAGCAATGTAAATTCGTGTAGTATTCAGTAAAAACGCTAACGGCAATTTTGTGGCTTACAATAACTTACGTGGGAGGTATCGATATGTATCTGTAACCTAATAACAGATATTTCGTTGTTACGAAAGCTTTGAAGATGAAAAATAAGACACAGATAGTAAATCTTTACGTAAGTCTGAGAGGAAAACTTATAATACATTTATTCTCTCATAAAACGTGGGAGTTTA
This sequence comes from Hypolimnas misippus, assembly GCA_037950945.1. Lineage (NCBI taxonomy): Eukaryota > Metazoa > Arthropoda > Insecta > Lepidoptera > Nymphalidae > Hypolimnas > Hypolimnas misippus. Next base: position 9,145,875 of record JBBEEQ010000014.1, read on the forward strand.
GTGGATATTTTAATAATGCCGCTATCATGGGTACATTAATCTGGCTATCAATCTTTGGTTGTAACTATTTGTCACCCCTCTGGGTCACTACACAATAACATGAGGGCCTTTTCACGGTGAATGAGTTTTTTATATAATACTTAAAGGTTATTGTGTGTCTATATTAGCCTATTTTAATTTCGTTATGTTGTATGCTGAAGAATTGTGAATTAGATTAAAACTTAGGGCTCTTTTTTGTTATAATTTTATTATTGTTACCTCCTTTTGGCGTAAATATTTGAAAAGTAACATTTAGAAATATCGATTAAAACATGGAAGTATTTCTTTGTTAAAGATATAAATAAGTACTTAATTTTTTTTTTAAATAAACAGAAAACAACTTCGCGTTTATAACTTTAAAATATGTTTAATAAAAGCATTATTTTAGATTCTGTTTTTGTTATTTGAAAAAAGCATTTTTAAAAACCTAAATCCGAATCACTCTTGAATAATTGAACTAAATTTAAAAGAAATATCTTGATCTATTCGTTCCGAATGAAGTCACTTTTGAGCGATGGCCAGTCTGGGCGTAGCTTTAGAAAATTCCTGATCATTTGTCAAATATTCGTATCAAAACAAATCGAGTGTGTCATGATAAACGATTGTCACTAGTTTATATGAAAACAACTAATTTGTCAAAGTGAGTGCTATTAATAAAATTAATATCACTGTTTTTGGTCGATTTATGTTCTTAGTATACTAATTTTCATTGTCTTGTCTTTCTTAATAATTCCTTGAGACATCTAAATATATTTGACTCAAAGGTGACTTACTGACTGACTGACATAGTGATCTATTAACGCACAGCCCAAACCACTGGACAGATCGAGCTGAAATTTGGCATGCAGGTAGATGTTATGACGTAGGCATTCGCTAAGAATTTTGATTTAATTCTATCCCCAAGGAGACAAAATAGGAGATGAAAGTTCGTATGAATCTTTGTCAATTTTAAGCCGATCGAGCTGAGACTTTCATTTATAAAGCTACTATAAGGTAGGCATCACAAACGTCACGGATAAAGTCGCGAGCACCAGCTAGTCTTAAATATATCTAAAGATGAGATATTGAGCTGTCCTTCAGTAGCTTGAAACTTTATATTTATCATGATATAGTTCGTATGCAGGCGTATTGACTACACCTCGTATATGGACTAGTTCCACCGAAGCAATACCATAATATAAGAAACTGATATAGCGTTTTGTACAATGAGTTGCAGCAGCTTTCTTTTAGGAAATTCTGGCAAACAAACGTCTGAACCCCTGATGTTAAGTGATCACTGCGGCCCAGAGAATCAATGCTTTGACAATTTAAAAAGGAATAAAGGATGTAAAGGAATAGGAAGTAAGAAAAGGAATTAGGAAGTGGGGAAGCATCTCTCTCTCACTCACCGTGCGAAACGCAGTTAGAGTAGGAGGTAAATAATTTATGTAAATCTTTATGAAAGTCCATGAGCAAAACTTAAAAGTGTAATTCTCCTTACGACGAAGGGTCGCGTCTATAAAATTAATGTAAAAATGACACTCCCAAAAACTCAGATCACCCATACCTTATGCGAAGTCAATTTAATGGGATGTTCAACTCTTGACGCTCGGCCTAATCAAACAATATCGCCGAACGTTGTTCTTATACACTTTTGATGTGGTTTTACATTGGATAATATTATTTTACGATATATTTCGCTTATGTCATTTTGTTGACTTTATTGTAAAATAATTAAGACACTTAAAAAAATAGCGAACGAAATAAAGCGAAATAAAGCGACTTTAAAATCAATAAATGCAATATCATTTGCTGGGACGACATACTAAACCCTATCTATACGATATTCTAGTATGGGATTAATTCGAAAGTATTGCCCTTTGAAATAAAAAAATAATTTTCAAAATCGGTTTAGAAATGTCAGAGTTTTGAGGTATTAAACAAGGTAAAAATATGTACTCTACGAATTGAAAACGTAGGTAATAAAATTTAGTACAATAGTCAAGTTCAGATATGTTTTGAAAAAAAGTTGATTAATGTTTTGAGAAGTACTAAGTAGGCGATGAAGACCAACATAAACGTCACATGCTATCAACTTAGAATCTTTCTTTGGAACAAATACACATACATTAAAGAAGTAATTTTAAAGATATATATTTAATAGATTTCTAATTGTATTCTTCAATTTATTCCGCTTCGCTACTTTTACGATTAGGAGGTAACTAGCATTTTGAGGCAACCCATAACCAATTATTCGAAGTAAAGTTTTTTTTTTTTTGTAAACATAACTCGACTCGACTATTGTATCCTTCGCATTTAGCGCTATATCATATCAGCCCTAGGAAGTCTACTGGACATAGACCTCCCCTAAAGATCTCTAAAGGTACCGGTCGGCAGAAGGAAAAAAACTACATATAAGGAAAATGGGCAGCAATGTCCTCCGAACTGAAGATCACCCATAACGGCTCTCATTTGTCAAATGACACTATCAGCTGGTGTAATAATATAAGATGAGATAATTTTTTCAAAATTAACTGGTTTAATTAGTCAGGAAAACTATTTAAAAAAAACTATTAATGCAGTTTTTAACCAAAATCGCCCACAAGACTCCTTTGAGTATTTTTCGCCATTCCTTATAGTTTCGGATTTGTCCATCCAAACCTAATAATATTTTTACTGTGTATAAAACTATATTAGAATAGAATAAAAATATATCATTTATACATTAAAAAAAGACTTCTATCGGATAATAGATCGGAGAAATGTCCAATTTTCAATATCCCGGCATTGTGTATGTGCGTTGTACCGTATTTTTAATATTAAATATTATCGTCAATCTTTGCATATTATATTTCGAAGAAAGAGAATACAAATGATATTACAAATTATTTTTTATCCTTTTTACGTCATAATTTCGTATAGACCTTTTTAGGTTCAATGGTCAAGTTAGGAACTGGTTTTGGATTCCATCTCTTGTCTCTATAAATATCTATACTAATATTATAAAGAAGTAAAATTTGTTTGGAAGTTTGTATGTAGGTGGTAATCTCTGAATCTATTGATTTAATTCGAAAAATTATTTTTGTTTTGGATAGCCTGTTTATTCAGGAACTTATGGGCTATATTACATTATGCTACATCTCACGGGAACGAAGCAATAACCATAAACGCGAATTAAACCGTGAGGGGCAAACATACAGACTACCTCTTTATAATATTAATATAGATTATTACAACATATTTTAATTTTATCACCAAAGTTTTTTCACTAATGCACATGTGTAGAAAAAAGTTATGCGCATAATTCATTAAAGTGTTGAGTACATTGCCTGAAATTTGACAATATTTGTTGATGTTGTCGGATAAAATCATGGCGAATGAAAAGGGTAAAAACATATAACATAACTAAGTTCAGACGTCGCGCCATGACACATAACGACGTCATGAGACGTTACGGTATCGCCACGTAAAAATCTACAGGACATAGTGAAAAATCACAACGCGACATCGCCGCGTGGTACGATAACAAGGATTTTCATTTAATATCATACACGATGACACAATGATTGTTTTACGATGCACGTCGTAAATTTTCGTACCGTAACTCTTCACGACGTCGAAACGTGCCACGGTGCTACGTCAGCGTGATTATGTGTTTTGACCATTTATCAGCGATCGCCCGAGAAAACGAAATTGTAGTAGTGTATGTAACACTAACGCAAGCGATGTCGAGGTCAGAAGCTAGTAGATAAATTAATTAAACCATAAAGTTATGCAAGATCAATAACCACGATAATATTTATATATTTTAACAGACATTCGCTTTTTATGAATGAAACGGAATAAAGTAATTTATAAACAAAGGTGTAAATTAGAATACCTCATGGGGATTCGTGTAATTAAGTGAATCATAGTAACATGAAATGTATTTATTTATTTTCTTTATGGTTTGTAAGCTGTTATTCGATAATTCATTGACACAGCGCTCAAAAGCAATGAAACTGTCGCTAGTTCGATCCCTTCTCATAACTTTTGTAATCTGCTAATAAGTGATCAGCATCTCCATGGCTGAGGAGGATGGCAGAGAAGATGGCACTGTCGTACGCACAAGCGAAGGTTCCAGAGAGGGTAAGAGCACATTTGACCGGCTTTTATTCGTTATTATTTTAGCGGCCATAGAAAACACATTCTATGAAATTTTGTCTCTCCTATTACGGGCCAAGAGATACAGCCAGTTGACAGACGGACGGTGAAGGTTTAGTAGTAAGGTTAAAAAACTATACCTATCCGAGATATGTTGATCGCGGTCACGGGTAGAGTAAGGTAACATGTTAAAAGTTAAGCTACCCTTGCAACGATCATTGTGAAGTATACGAGGCGTCTGGATGATGAAAGTAAATAATATACGCAATTGAAATGCATTTAAAATTATTTTATTTTAATTTGTAGTAGTATATCTATATAAATATACGTGAAGCAAAAACATAGCACTCCTTCTTACAAAAATTGCACGGACGGAGAAGTATAAAATTTCGCACACTTACAGTTTATATAGAGAAGGAGAGAGGAATAGTAATATTATTCTTAAATTATGCATAAATATATATATAATCAATAAAAAAAGACTACGCACAATAGCGTGTATTTGCCACACACACACGCGCAAATATATATATACATACATTTATACATATATATTTTGTTTATTGCTACAGTCTGTGGTCAAATTAAGAATAGACTAAAACTAATTGAATTGAAGCCGAATTTCGACCACTAGTTCATTATAAATAGGTCCTGTTTGCATCGTTTGGGTACAGAACCCTAAAAGCCTACATGTGTCTTACTTTGTTGGCTAACAGTAATAAAATTAGTTCACAAGTGTAGATAAACCACGTAAGTTAATGTTTTAAGTTGAACTATAATCACGCATCAGTGAAAATGGATACAACCGTATAACATGTTAATCTTATTACGAAGAATCATTGCATTTATATAAGTACGACGTAAGTTAATTACAATGGACAGTGTTTCTCAAACTTAGGCGAGAATTACACTTATAAGTTTTGCTCTCAGACTTTATAAAGATTTACATAAGTTCATTTTTTTCAGTGTCTTTTTTTGACAGCCACGTCTTTTGTAAGACTAGTTAACTGTTACTATATCACGGAATTGTTTCATATCCATTGCGAGAGTAAAACTTACAAATGTTAACCTTGCCTGAAACAAATATAAAAATATAACAACACGGAGAAATTAGACAAATATATTGATACCACCGGTTCAGATAATATATGAAAACAAAAACTTAAAAAATTCAAATAAAAAATTGTAAGATAAAAAAATGCAATTTTTGTAATACCGTAAAAGTCAATTTCATACATACATTTTTTTTACCAGTTTGAGAACCGCTGACCAATGTCAGCGACAGAGGCAGCCCTCGCCTTGGCCCATGCAGGTTGCACTTCATACCAACATAATTGTTCTACATTCAGACCTGAACTCCTAATTTGAACTCTAACCCTAAGAATTAGAGTTCAAACACTAAAAGCACCAATCAAGGAAAAGCCGTCCGATACTTATATAGGATTATTGGAATAGTTTTATGGTCAATGGCAATAGGTCTTAAATCTGAAGTAGTTCGCGTGTATTGTAATTATGAATCGACTAGCTGAGCACCGTGACCTCATCTCCGAGTCAGATTGTATGACAATATGACATATGGACGCTGATACAATACTGTGTCAAGCCACACGGTCTTCGTTTTGAGACAATGGCGTCTAATAGGGTTGACATCTTAAGACGCCATTTTCTCAAACTGAAGTGTGGGATGACATAGTATTGCTTATCAGGATTCATATAATGTATATAATTATGCGTCATACATGTTCGAAGTGTAGCCAAACGATGCAGTTTATGCAAATAGCATAATTATGAGCTTTTGATTCATAGAGATATCACAGTTATAAATCACTCTTATTTCTCAACTTCAGATTAGTTTTACAATAATTACGGTGCGAAAAAAATTAAAGAAAACTTTTTAAAATCAACTAAGAAGATTTCTATATTGACTACTACTTATTAAAAAATGTAATAAGACATAAAAAAAAAAACTTGAAAAGCACAATACACAATTTTGTATACTTAACTACATACTTATATCAATAATTTCGTTTTTTAAACCAAATTAATGAAACGATTTCGTTAATATTTCTATAAGATCAACCGGTCTGATCTAGTGGTGCTGAATGTACCTCTGACGCCGACGGTTGCGGATTCGATTCCCGCTCGGGGCAGATATTTATATTTGTATCAATATTTGTTCCGGTCTGGGTGTTTGTTCTTGTAGATCTCCCCGCCGTACCTCGGAGAGCACATAAAGCTGTCGGTCCCGTTTGTTATCACAATCACCTGATAATGAACGTTACTCTTAGTAGCGATATTATTCTAGTCTAAATGGTTACTGGCTTGCCCTCAGTTGCGGAGGTCAGATGGCAGTCGCTCTGTGTAAAAATTAGTAACTCGTCAATATCTGGATTAGAATAGTAAGCAGACCCGGGTATATCCGGTAAAATACTGGGAAAATAATGATTCTATAAGATCAATCTGAAAGCATATCCTATTAAACAAAAAAGAATATTCCAAATCGGTTAAGAAATGACGTAGCTAGGAGGTAGCAAACATTAAAAATTACGCTACGAATTGCTACTAAATACGCTTTTGCTTTTTAAGAGAATTCAAAAGAACAGAGAGTTGAGGTACATATATGGTTAGTTAACTTGCGTTATGTATCATCGCAAGTTAAACGCTAGGATAGAGCACATAAGTCACACGAGGTCAAAACACCTAAGACTGTAAGTTTTATTCATGACAAATTATTTTGAAAAAAGTTTAACTCACTAGTCGTAAACGGCTTCGCAAATAGTAGAAGTAGTAGTAGAAATACATATCGATACCTCCCACGTAAGTTGTTGTAACCCCAAAATTACAATTTTACAGTAGAGCACTTTTAATCCGTTTTAGTTTGAAAGTTACAACAAAATACGCCTTTTTTCAGGCATATTTTGTTGTAACTTTCCTTGAAAAAAAAAGATTTTTGGTATTTTTTCACTTTGAATGCATTAAGCAATGCAAATTCGTGTAGTATTCAGTAAAAACGCTAACGGCAATTTTGTGGCTTACAATAACTTACGTGGGAGGTATCGATATAATCATAGAATAAGTATACATAATTTGATTTATTATTTCTAAACAAAGACATGAGTGTATTACTAGATCCTGTCATTGTTGCTGGAGTTAGTAATCTTACATTATCATAAATAAGTTAATCATTGCCGAAATAAAATATAGAATATATTATTTGTGTCAATGCTGAACCGATACGCAGAAATTAAACATATTGATATGTTGGAAAGCGACGGACTTACATTAATAGCATTAGCGGGCTAGCGGGCTAGTGTTGTGTGTAATTATTATTATCGATAAAAAAATTACCGAAAATAATAGTAATAAAGAAATGTCTTTAGCGATATATAAATATGAACAAAAACAGGCACTAGTGATAAAAAAGTCGTCATTATAATAGTAGCGAAATTTATTTAAATTATGGTATGTTTGGTTATAATATTTTTATCGATATTGAGTTTCGGGCTTTTTAGTTACGTTACTCCAGAAACTGAGTTTTGCTGTAAGTTTCGATTATTATAATAAACATATTAAAGTAACGGCTTATAAATATCCCATGACTAGTCAAAAACCTCCTCTGCTATTAAGGTGACGGTTTAAAGGTTAATCCACTACGTTAATCCACTGTGGGTTGGCGGATATACTTGTTTCAGAATTTCACCCGCCATATGCAGTTCTTCTTATGAATGAATGAATTTAAACACAAACAATTAATTTTTAGTCATTTCTAGCTACCCGCCTTGACATCGTAAAACGTAAAAATATTTTTCAAATTGTGGACTAGCTCCCAAAGTTAGCGCCTTCACACATACAAACTCTTATTTCTAATAATAAATATATATTAAATACTTAAATTCTATCCGACATCTCAAATTTTATAAAAATGTATCATAGCATAATATTTTTATTTATTTTACGTTATCTAAAATAACTTTTTCTAGCTCGTTATCAAAAAGGAGAAAAATAATGATCAAACTACAAAATAAATCAAAATCGTAAACTCCATACCACATAAATGGTATAAAAGCAGGAAAGCGATACTAAATGAAAAACGATAAACATATGTATACATTTTATATACATATTATAACTAAAATATCTTTTATATTACCCGACCCGTTTTTTAAAAACAAATAAATCGCGACAATTTAAAAAATTTCGAAAATCTATTTTAACATATTTTTTTACTTTATCGATAAAATACGCATCACTAGTACCAGTGGCGAACCACTTTGAAAATTCGATTAACGTATTCACTTAGCATATTGTTGGCCAGTGTCCCGTAGGACAAGTTCTGGTGCGGTTTCGCTCGCGAACATTTTTTGTGCTTTATCATGAATTAGTGCCTATATTTCGGTAAGTATTTTTGGCAATAGAGTATTATACTGTGTTCTGAAATACAATCCACCATGACTAGAAGGCTAATTACGGTGAGCCAACGCAATCGCAATGTGTTAATCCTTAACAGTTCTAATTTTTGTACTAAAACGGAACAAATTATCTGTCAAAATATATCGCGTTGTGATAGCGATAGCTCCCCGTTATTACCCCTTAAATCATATCTTGAAGTGAAATTTTGATACGTTCAATGACAACGTCAACATTTCAGCGACAAAATGTCTTTAAAACTTACGAGCCCGTAGGATTTTATTTTCACCAATTTTTATTACGCATAATTTGTATTAACTATAATGTAGTATAAATTGTGTTTGCAGCTTTGCCCTTTGTAGGTTTCATAGATTTCGCATTGCTTGTTACTAAGTTGTAATATGTCTTATAATATACAATATATAATACAATAGTATATAGCTTATAATATTCCGAAAGAGTGCGGGTTTCAAAAACAAATCAATCGTTCTAGAGATTACTTTTTCAAACGAACAAACACGTGTTTATAAATATATTAAATAAAATATATTAAGACCGTAACACTATCATATAAGAACATAATTTTTACGACTCCATACATTTATGTAAGTCATTACATAAATTAGTCGTAAAAACATAATTGTCGAAAAAATTACCAAATTTTTTTTTTAAATAACCGTTGAATAGGTTTAAAATTAGCCTAGGAATTGTATAGGCTATGCCTATATCTCTGATATGGGAGTTTTATCCCAGAATAAGTAAAGAAATAGTCAAACATTGTTAGACTTTTCCAATGTACAAACGAGCAACGTCGGGTAGCATAGCCTAGCGACTTATAACAGAAAATAAATTATTTCCTAATGTATTTCTTGCAGAATTTAAATAAGAAATTCGATTTTAAGTTCGTTTAGTTTTTCAGTATGTACGATTATCATTGAAATAATTTATACAGTATTGAATTGTACAGATTGTTTTAAGTATATATAGATTTTTTGAGCCCGGCACTGTCATGTGCGTCCAAAACATCCTACCAAAGTTTCATCACAATTCGATCAATGATTTTTATTTATTTAGATAATAATACTTCATTTTGACAATTCATATAAACGCGAAAAGAACTCCACCTGTCTGTCTGTTTTTCTTTTATACATTTCCACGTCTAGACCGCTGTACCAATTTTGATAAAATTGGGTATAGATATAATTTAGACCCCAGAAAAGCATAAGTGGTATTTTTTCCGAAAAATAACGTGAAGAGATGATATAGAGATTAAATTTTTACACAGACCGACCCTAAGAGATGAGCCGTGGTAATTCGAATTTTACCAATTCAAACTATAGCACAATTAGTTAATTACATAATTATTTATATTATGTACATACAATATCCCACATTGTCAAAATCTTACAGTATTGGATTAATAATTTAATACACTTACTTACGGCCAAAACACATGACCACGTTGCAATGACAAAACATAACACATGTAACCTGCCCCGGCATGACTTCGCAACGTTTCACGTCAATGTAACGTGCCACGGTGCAACGTCGCAATGTTCTACGGCGTCATAACGTGCCACGGTGCAACGTTGCAACGTTTCAAGCCGTCGTAACGTGACACGTTGCAACGTCACAATGTTGTTATGTCTTTTGGTCCTTATTGATGATTATTGATTTGAAAAATAATTTTACTTCAAAATTCAAAAAGAACCAGCTAAAATTCAATAGCTCTTTGTTTTATAATGGTCACGAACATGATAGTAAACAACATCGTTAAGTAATTTTACGTATGAACTGCAGTGAATGAATCATTGAATTCGCGTGATATTCTTTTGATTATTATTTTATATAGTTAAAGGATATTGAATATAATGGTAATACTTTTATAGTATTCCTAGAAACGGTCAGATTGTTTGACGTTTATATGATGATAACCTCTTATCAGACGTAGCGTGAATTTTTATTGCCTATAATCTTTCTTAATAGGCTCTCTAATGAAAATATATGTTTTCGAATTATTTTGATTTTAAAACCAAACTAAACTAAACCGATTTTGATACAAATTCAATGGGACCAATCTGAAAGTATATCCTTACAAAAAAAAAAGACAAATGCGTGAACAATAAACATCTAAAGTCAGTTAAACGTAAACAAACAAACTCTTCGTATTTATATATTAATAGGTACATAGAAATAGATTATATTGCACGGTTACTATTAAAATGACAAATTCAAAAACTGTTTGACACGAGTTATCTAAGTTAGTAATTAAAATTTAGTTTCATATAATTCTGTGATTAATAACTATTCTACCAAAATTAAACAGCCGTACTCCCAAGTGTAAAACTATTTCGTCTTGTGGAAAAAAATGTGTATTTTTATTTCGGTCACTTTAATACTAAACATGCGATATAACGATCAACTGTTTGTTTTAAATCCGTCGGTATAGATGAGGGTCAATTCGATTAGCGTTAATGCATGATAGCAACATCGTATCCGATATCATGGAACAATGTCATAGTAACAGATGTGTGCCTCATAGTACAGGTACACGTGTTATCGATGTATGAAGATTTAATTTTATTAAAACACATCGATATAATATCGACGACCGCTCTGGTGTAGTGGTGCTGAATTGACCTCTAACACCAAGGGTTGCGGTTTCTAAATTTGTTCCTAGGTCTGGGTGTTTGTCCTTGTGGTTCTCCCTACCGTGCCTCGGAGAGCACGTAAAGCTATCGGTCCCGGTTGTTATCACAATCGCCCGATAATGATCGTTACTCTTAGTAGGGAGATTATTCTAGTCTAAATGGTTACTGGCTTACCTTCAGAGGTTGCGAAGGTCAGATGGTAATCGCTCTGTGTAAAAATCAGTAACTCGTCAATATCTGGACAAGAATAGAAAGCTGACCCTGGTATAACCGGGAATGCTAGGTAGATGATGACATCGATATAATATCGATACTGTTTTATTATCTATTAATTTATGGTCTTTTGTTTTCAAGGTTTTAGAAATCGATGAAAACTTTAATTAGAAGAATAAATACTTATATTTTGATAACATTGAAAAACGTAGTAAATTAAGAATTTATTTTCATTATAAACTATTCTTTGTACATTTATATTCTGTAAAATAATCGAAAGAAAAGTAGTCGATTGATTTGAAATCACTAAGAATAAAATATTTTTCGCAGATCTCTTGATAATGTTTTGTTATGTTTGCTATTTCTTTTTAGTTCTTGACATAATTTATGTTGTGATTTATGTAAAACGTGATTTAAGGCAAAAGAAAAAAAAATGTGAAAATATTTAATGTGTATATTTTCTTATTAAAAAAGACTGCTGAAATGTTATGCTTCTCCAGCGTATGTATATGTATGTACATTTCATTGGCACGCTTTGCAGACTAAACCACGTGACGGATTTTAACACAATCATTCAATTTTCAAAATTCTTTTAACTTGTTGGAGTGGCATAGGGCATATTATTTTCTGGTATTACCATAGGAACGGGAATTATACGGAAATTTTCCCAATACCACTCATCTGATTTCGAAACTTCTTTCACCAGTAGAAAGATACATACTAAGACATTTTTATTCAACTGTTTGGCAGGTTTTTATCTACCAGGAGAACTCCTCAATAATTAACAGTTATACATCGGTAAAAACTATATTTTGTATATGGTAATAAGTAGTTGACATTAATTTCATGTCCTTTGCCCAAAGGTTGTCTGGAAGAGATCGCTGTTTTAGCGATAAGACCGCCTTTTGTACATTCTTTTTTCTCCTTCTTCTTTGTTTGTTTTTGTATATATATACATATATATGTTGTTTGGTGTACAATAAAGCATATTTGTATTTGTATTAAGTCATTGTAACTTAGGTAAATCTGTCTTTTATTGCGTTACCATGTTCTTATCTAAGCTTGTAAATAACGTGTAATTTTTTTTACTTGGCACTCACTTCAAAATGTTGTAGATTTTTTTAGCTTTTTAGTTTACTTGTATTAAATTGATTTTTGAAGTTGATTTATATATTATATATACTAGCTGTCCCTTGCGGTTTCATTCACGTTTATGGTTACTTCTTCGCTCTTATGAGTCGTAGCGTGATGTAATATATCCTATAGCCTTCCTCAATAAATAAACTATCTAACACAAAAATAATTTTCCAAATCGAACCAGTAGTTCTAGAGATTAGAGCGTTCAAACAAACAACCTCTTCAGCTTTATAATATTATTAGTATACATTTTAATCTTTTATATTACATGCTAATTATATTAATACTTGTTTTCTTTGTAACTAATCAAAACACACAACAATATTGCTAATGTTTGTAAACTATCAATCTTCATACAACCGATTCTATTCCACGGTAAAAATAGACTCACCTTGAGTTCCAATCTCATTACAGCAAAGCAAATCTCTTATAGTCGTCGCGTACACATTATGACTGGCACGTTTTATTTTCTAATTCCTTGCAAGGACTTTTTTATAGTACATTAGACGCCCCTTGTGGTTTCAATCGCGTTTGTATTTACTGCTTATTATCAGTCATAGCGTGATGTAATATAGCCTATAACGTTCCTCAATAAACAGGCTATCTAATGCAAAATGGATTTTTTAAATCGTATCAGATATTTCATAGATTACCACGTACATACAAACTTACAAACGAATACCTTTTATAATATTAGTATAGACTATCTGACCGTCGCTGTTCGCGTTTATGTTTACTTCTTCGCTCTTAAATTGTCGTAGCGTGATGAAATATAGCCTACGACCTTCGTTAAAAAACAGGCTATCCAACCCAAAAATAATTTTTCTAAGCGAAATAGAAGTTTCAAAGCTACTTACAAACTAACAAACAAATTTTACATATTTATAATATTAGTATAGATTAAGTACTAACTGGCTCGACAGATGTTTTGTTAAAATTTAAGAATTAGGCATATTTATTTTTATAACTCTCAGAATAAATACGTTTTTTCTGGATTAAGGGCACCCCTATCCCCCTTTCTATGTATACAAACAAACTTACATTCACTATTATAATATTAGTTACGTCCTCTCGTGTTTTACGTCGTAGGGTGATGTAATATAGCCTTATTAACTAAACGGGTTATCTAACGCTAAATTAAATTGTCGAATTTTCTTGGTAACAATTGGCATGTTGCAAACAAACAGAAATTCACCTTTGTATATTAGTGTGGATGTATTAATTGTATAACTGTTAAATAAAATAATTCAAAATAAAAACTTTTTGAAAAAAAAACAAACCGATTTCGAAACTAAAACAAGTATACTAAAAAGTAAAAAAAAAATATTTTCTACTATATTTTAAAGTCGGTGCTAACAAAGACGTTCGAAGTCGGCACCAAATATAAAGCTTTTACGTGTAATTTACTGGAACCTGCTCCTTTTTTTAAGTCGGTTAGTAATATAATTCACTAGCGGCCCTTTAACATAGGACTTTCATAAAAACTTCTAATCCCCGTTTTATCGCCTCAGGGGTCAACTTTTACAAAATCCCGTCTTATTGAACACCTACCTCCTAAAAGGAACCCCCATGCAAATTTTAATCTCCTAGCATTGGTAGCTTCTGAGATTCGGTGATGACTGAGTGAGTGACCTTTCGCTTTTATATATATAGATTGACAGCGAAAATTATTTTTAGTATTTGTAAACATTTTGTGAACTAAATTTTATTTCATTTTATTTTCATAGGAAAAATATATCATAAATGTTTATCTCATAGCTGAAATATTCTTAGTGGTAATGTTTTAGCCGACCACGAGTCAAAGGTTAGTAGCCACTGAATATACTCAGCGATAACATGAATAGTTTTAGCGCTAACGTATTTTTGAATAAGGAACTCACACAGTGCCACTATCCGATAATATTCGAAAATTATCAACACAACAAAATTTTTCCTTTTTTTAAAAAAAATATCTGGCAAATCAAAACACAGTTCACCTGATTTAAATTGATCAAAACGCCCATGAACATTTGCAGCACCAGATTAGCCAAAAATATATTGTGACTTAAAAAAGAAAAACAGATGAGGGCGAAAAGTATCTAAAGAGATTTGGGCGGGAAAATAAGTTAAGACCTACAAGTCACAGGCTATATCTTAAACTGTCATTATCGTTTCTACAAACTGGGACAGTTCTTGTAAAAACACACATTGTTGATACTGAATCGAAGAACGGAATGTCGGCAAGATTCAGGTTTTTGTACTTTAAGGTACATAATCAGGTTTAAAACACTATAAATGTAGCATAATTTTAAAATTTACCGCCATATATTAAAAAAGCAAAGTCAGCCTGTCAATGTCCCAATATTGGGCGAAGGCCTTCTCTCCTATTATGGAGAAGATTTTAGAGATAGATTTCATCCACCACGCTACTCTACTGCGGGTTGGCAGTAGAGCAGCGTGGTGGATGAAAACATACGTGGCATACATGTGTTAAAATTTCTTCCGGCACATGCAGATTGCATATGTATCCTAACGATGTTAATTTAAAGACAAATTTAATTAAGGGATTTGAACCCGCGATCATCGGTTGAGTTCGAAGCGTTCTAACCGCTAGGTCATTTCTGCTTATATGTTGGTCGCCTGAAAATGTAACACAACGCTACGTTTTGCTATATACTCGTATCTGTTTACTGGATGACTCACATTATTATGATAGAAATAATTTTAGAATCATGATACGTCTGTTCATGATTGATGTGTGATACTGAGATTAACTTGATTCCGGGATGAGCGACTAAACACTATGGTAATATTCTATAAATACACGACCAGTATTCAACTGATGTATATTCCGGAACACTTATTACTCAACGATCATTCGACCTTACAAAGTAACAGCAATGTCTTTAACAACCGATAATATCTCGAATTATAACCATATATCTTCGTAGAATTAATCGTTATGATAATCGATACCATTTTCTTCTATTAACGATGGAAAGTCAGAAATCAAATAAGCAAACATCAGATAGCAATGTAGCAATGATTATTTTCGATAATATTATTATATTGTTTATCTTTTATTAAACAAATATATACCACTAATACGAATTTTGATAATACCCTTATTAAACATAGGTTCCTTCTTCCTCCTTTCCTAATTTTACCGCCTGTAAGGTTAGTTTCACTAGAGACGTTGCTAGTTAATGTATAGAAGAATGCCGATCGAAAATTACGTTATTCGTAATAAAACTGGATCAGCACCAGGAGACGAGAAATTAAAAGGCTAAAGTTAGAGGCACTATCATTCCCCTTGAAATTCATTCCCCTTGAAATTCGTTAAATCAAAGCGTTGTATACCATTATACAACAACAACTATCGATATAAATCTATATCTCAAAACAAAAAAAAAATTGAAAATCGGTCCACAAACGGCGGAGTAATCGGCGAACGAACATAAAATATATTCCATTCTTCTACATTAGACTCTCTTCCCTTCTCTTCTAGAATATTATCTAAACCTTGTCGCAGTGTAATAATAAAATTCTTCTTAAATCGCGTTCTGATTGAGAATACTTGAAAGTCATCATAAAGTCCATAAGAGTTTAGTCCATAAATTTTATACTCCTGAACAGTCGACAAAATGTACTGTCCGATATAAAGCGGGTTTAATTTTATATAACATACGTCTACTATTAAATAAATTCTTTTTGACCTTTTAACCCTAAGTTTTATTTTGTTCAAAAAAGAGGAGGTTCTCAATTTTCAAAGTACTTTTTGAATGTTTGTTACCCCATAACTCCATGATTTCTTAATTGATTTTGATTTTTTTTTTTGTGAATAGATTTGAATTTCAGATTGGTCTTATCGAATTTCAAGGAAATCCGTCTAGTATTTTGGTTTAAAAATCGAAATAACTGGTATAAGTGTGTCGTTCAAGTAAACAAAATTGCGTATTTTGTTTTTAAAGTCGGTTTCTTTAAAAAAAAATAGTGCAAGTAAAATTTTTTCGTTTACTTGAATGACATACTTAATCCAGTTATGATGATTTTAAAACTAAATTACTAAACTGATCCAATCTGAAAGTATATCTTTAAAAACAACTACAAAAAAAAAACAAATCTCTCAAGTTTTCATTACATAAAAAGGTTAGGTTTAAACGTTCCTTTTTTGGAAATTAAGTTTTATATTAATTCTTAGAATATGGTACAATTTTAGATTTTTTACACAGCTTACACTAAACGGTCTAAAACCCGCTCACATTCAGACAAGCTACTCAGAGCATGGTATTTCTACTTTGTAAACATGCATTAATCGACTCACTTCGATCAAAGGGGAAAACGCCATATGCGATAGCTCGTATAACAACTGTATTGTCTTTCGTGATCATCTTTTGTTAAACATAGCGTATAGCGATTAATGAGCTTTGAGAGACAATACAATTGATTTGTGTTTTAAATGTAAAGAAATCACTCAAAAAGGTTGCAAAAATAACAGTAAAGATAAGCAGGTTTTGATTAATTGGATGTTGATAAGAAATAATGTGTTAACCCGCAAAAAGTCGAATTCAGAGATCTTGCAGTATTTTGTTAATGCGCCACGTATGTTACGTTATAACAAAATGTTTCATGTCATGTAAACTAAATAAGTACGGAAAAAGTAATGACTGTCAAGTGTGTAAGTGAGTTCATCAGCTCGTGACCACGACGAATGCAACTTCGTCGAAACGTCGGGCAATAAAAAATATATTACTACCATTAGTTATCGCGATAAGACCCGTTATATTAAATATGAATTTCTAAAAATAAAGTCCGTATAGCTTAATATAGTATTACTTATCTGCGTCCAATTGTGACCACAACCTTTTTTTGTTTAAAGAGTTACCACTTTTTTCAATTGTTTTAGTTTTAATAATATAGCTTACTAGTGATAGAATTATGAGAAAGTCTTGATATGAATATCACAAAATCCATTACAAGTTATTCGAGAATTACATTATTTTGTAAGTTTTACTCACATCGTTATAAAACAACTCTGTAGCCTGGTACAGTGAACGTAAACTCTTTCAGGTGTAAAGCAATAACAAACAATTTATGTAAAACTTTATGAAAATCTGAGAACAAAACTTATTTTATATGTTTTTATCGGCTAAGGGTTCTAGAGATACTTAACATATTTCAACTGATAGATAGACCTCGAAACTCTACCTGCGAGCTACTAAATGGACGTTGAAAAGCAATACTGTGTCAAGCCACACGGACTTTTTTATGTGAAAATGGCGTCTAAAGATGTCAAACCTATTCTTAATAAATTTGTTTGAAGAAGTATACATATATCCACCTTTTTTCGATTTTGATAGAAAGTGTAATTAAATTAAAGCAGATTGGTATAATGAATATATTATTTAATAAAAAGATTTTTTTATATATTTTAGATTATTGTATAAGTTGCAAAATATAGAACGCATTTGAAATTCGAAACATTAAATCAAGAAACTTTTTTCCGCACTTATTTAGTTCGTATGGCTTGTAATTTTTTTCAATAATGTTAAATTAGTAACTCAATATCAATATACATCAAATTTGAATTTTTGTGCATTGACACATTATTGCTTATCAGCATCCAAATAACCTATGTGGTAATCAAGGATATAAACAATTTATGATCTGAATTTTACCAAAACCCAATGAGTTGTAGTTGTATGAGTTATGTCGTTATATTATAGGATGTAAAAGTACTGTATACAAACCCACATAACATTGGACATTAATACATAGATCGTGTAATATTCACACTCCATTTTTAGACCTTAAAGATAGCTATTGGCAAAAAATTCTGTTTGACAGACAAAAATCATTCATTTGAATATAAACCTTGCTATTTGATGTAGGTTAAAATTTAAAAATAGGAATCATAAAATGATTCAATACAACTCGTAACAAAGATAATCCTTACACAATTTAAAACATCTTATTTATCAAAACAAAGTGGTTTAGACGGTGAGTCATGTTAAACATAATTTCCATGTAATCTGAACAAATAAATTTAATAGAAGCGTCAGTTTGTAATCTCAAAATAAAAGCTTTTTCCTATATTCATGCATTCATATTTTGGTGTTTAAATTAATCTCAAGGTCGGCGGTGAAGAAAACATCGTGAGGAAACCTCCATGTGCCAGAAGAAATTCTGACACATGTATCCGCCAACCCGCAGTGGATCAGCGTGGTGGGTTACGCTCTAAACCTTCTCCTTAATAGGAGAGGAGGCCTTTGCCCAGCAGGCTGTTACTTTACTTTTATTTTACTATGCTATCATATGTACATGCTACTTATTCCAAATAAATACTTTTTTTTTAATTTCTATGTCACTATCTCTCTCTCTCTCTCTGTATTCCAGCTAATTTTCGAAATGGCTACACTGATTTTACGAGACTTTACTGAATATATGTATCTGATATCATAGGTTGCAACTCAGAGGTACTTTTATTTTAGAAAGAGAATTAGTGTTCCACTTAAAAAAATTGAAAGCCATGAAATTATTAGAAGCTGAAGAAGTCGCGAGTCGCAGTTAGTAACGAGTATTTCAGAGATTGCTCTCTAACCAGTCAAGTACGAAATGAAATCAGTAATGCGCGGGAGTCGATGGAACACGTTCATGGAGAAAATCGATTATATTTGTAGTGTATAACGATTAGTCGATTTATTATTTAATCGAATCGAAAATTTTACAAGAATGCGTTAGTTTTTTGTTACGTGAATTGTTTTTTTGTATGTGAAAATGTAGACTTAATATTATTACGGTTAAAAATGAAGTTTTTTGAGTGAAGTGGTTTATATTTTGGAATGAGTTAGTTTGTTAATTCAAAATGAAGAAACGGAAAAAGAATAAAAAGCCGCGCATCAGATTCGACATGAATAATGCGGTAATATTTTAATTAAAAAAGTTTTCAAGTGTGTAAAAAATTGCCAACATTTTTAGCGCCGAAATTTTGTTTTACCAGTTATACTATTTTTTACTTCGTTTTGGAAGAATACCAGGTATAACATGAACTACATCTTTAAGGATATGAATTTCCAACCGACTTCAAAAATACTTCTCAATTCGTAACTTTTTTTAATGTCTGTTACCTTATAAGTTTATCTACCGATTTTGAAAATTCTTCGCTTAAAAGATACGCTTCAAGATTGGTTCCGTAAAATTTTATCGAAATCGGTTTTGTAATTTAGTTTCAAAATTGAAATAACTAAAATACGTAATTTATTTTAAATCAGTTCCCCTTTTTAAAAAAATCTTGTAATTAGACTAGAACACAATATTATTGTCAAATCTTGCGATCGTTTTTTTTTAAAACACCCATAAACATTCACTTCTATACAAAATATAATATAAATACGCTTTTCTTTTTTGTCTGTCTATTCGCTGACTCCTCCTAAACTACGCCACATTTTTATGTGATTTATACAAGCGTTTAGATAATTTTTGACAGAAGGTTTATTATATATATAAAAAAGAAAAATGTACAGGTAGATTTTATGAACATAAATATGTGCTTTCTTTTGTTTCATGTCTAAAAAAATCTTTCGCTTATATTCGTATCCAAATTTTTAAAACATTTTTAGATACGCATATTTTTGTATTTTTGAATAAACTTTATGTACGATATTTTTTAAAGAGTTATTGCGAACTAAAACTACTAGCGTAAATGATTAAAATCGGACCAATGTACATGTAAACAATTTAAAAATAATATAAACTACAAGTTTTTGAGTAATTAAATTGATTTAAAACTAGAGCTCTCCAGAAATTATTTTTGGCTATAAAGTTTTTATGACAGATGAAAAAAAAATCTATTTTTTTACACGTAGATATTTTGACCCCCAACAATAATATATGCTTTTATAACCCCTTCATCATTCCCGTTCTTCATATTCGTATCCAAAAAATATTTTTGTGGGCTGTGTGCCGAATTCAGGGTCATATTCATTTATTATTAAATATGAATATTCATTTAAGTAAACGAAATAACGCTTTGAAGTCGGTTCCACTTTTTTTATAAAATCTTGTAATGAATAATACTATCTAGGGCTTAACATACTCAGCTTAACGCTCCATGAGCTTACCCTGCTCCATTAAGCATTGAAAAACATAATATCCTTAGAAATTCTTTAACAATATTCCTTTTTCTCTCTTTATTAAAGTTAAAAAAAGCCAAGTAAAGTAACAGCCTGTAAATGTCCCACTTCTGGGCGAGTTTTACAGTTTAATCCACTACGTTGGTGTACTACGAGTTGGCATATATACAAGAATCAGAATTTCTCCCTGCACATGCAGGTCACGATGTTTACCTTCACCCCCGAGCTCGAGATGAATTTAAGCACAAATTTAACGCTTCAAACCTCAGCGCTGCTAGCGAGGGTTTGAACTCGTGATCATCAGTTCACATCGGCGTGTTTTAACCACTAGGCCATCTCGGCACATCAATTGTATTTTCGACACATCAATTTTTTTTAAAGACAAAACCTAAGCCGTTTAATATCAATATTGTAAATTGTCAGTATTGACAGATACGTTGGCGCAGTGGTCACTGCAACTGATTCAAGCGCTAACGGTCGCGGCTTCGATCCCCGCTCACGGCAAATGTCTGTATTGGCCATACGGATGTTTGTCGTGGTCTGGGTGTTTGTGTTAGTGTTGTGAGTGTTTCCGGACCCCCGAAACAAGGTCACGCGATCTTAATGGGGGCCGTTGAGTGTGATGCGTTTATTTATTTATTGTACAGCAGAACATACAAGGTTTAGGTGGCAAAGAAAATGAAATCGAACTTTTTCTTACACGTTTTAATGTACATGTATTTTGTGTTACAGTAAATTGGCTAAAAATGTATGAGTCGTTAAATATTGAAAACTATGCTTTGTTAAGTTCGTTCGTCAAAGTGAACGCTATCCGGGGAAGCTCATTGATGTTAGTACGTATTGACATTGTTTGTAAACCACGCGAAGATATAATGTCTCTCTATCGAACGTACTATTGAAGTGTCCTGCGTAGAATTCCAACGATACATTATAGTTTGCGTATACCGTACATCGCTAGGAGAATTTAATTTATTCGAATTCACTATGGAAGCCATCTTGAAAAAAATTTGTTTAAACTAAAACTGTTATTTTGTGTGGTGACTTTAATGTGGATATATTACAAGTACGTCCAGAGTGAGATTAATTTATTTAAAGCTTTTAATTTAGTACATTTATTCACTGAACTCTTCTCAGTAGAGTCCACATTCCGAGCCGGTGGTAGCTTCACGTGGAACTGACATCACAAATTTGTAAATTGACGATTCAAAAGAGCTTGTAAATGCCTATTTGAATAAAGTATATTTTGAGATTTGAGCAACGCAATAACCTATATAACATACATAAAAGAAAGCAATAAATATTATTTTATTTGCAAAAGAAATCTAAATAAGCTTCATTACTGTCAAAAGCGCCAAATGAGGATTTGTTTGTTTATCGTTACGTCGTATTTACTGCAGAACTACGCACAAAAACGTCCAGTTATAGTTTTTTCTAACAATGGTCACACGTGTCAGGTTAGTTGTTTTTTACTAGTAAATTAATTATTATGTGAAATGATTTGTTTATTTTTAATCAAAAGCGTATATGTTAAATGTACATAGTTTTGATTAATACAAAAATATAGCCATAAATAATACATTTCTAAAGTAATTAAATATAGTATTTATTTAACAAAACAGTTTTTTAAAAGAAAGAGAGAATGATCACAAAATTGATAAAAAATTATTTAATATTGTTCAGTGTTGTAGGTGATTCATAAGACGAGAATTACATTTGTAAGTTTCAGTCTCCAGTTACCAAGGTAACTTTACGAACGCTGTTTAGGTAAATATAAAGGCACTGACGTTAAATTCTTCCAGGTGTAAAGTAATAAACAACTTATGTAAATTTTTGTAAGAGTCTCAGAGCAAAACATGTACGTATAACTAGCTGTGCCCGCGACTTCGTTCGCGTGGACTACTGAATGCTTGGCATGTCTCCTGCGAAGCAAGGTTATAATAGTCTGCAGTGCTGCTCAAGAAAGGAGCTTTTTACTTTGAATCTGGGAACTTTCTAGTTGTATTTATAAGCAGACACTAACTCAGATATGGTATTCCTCCACGGTTTTCACTATAAATGTTGTTGTTGTTTTGTGGTAGTCTTTAAAATATCGACTGCAAAACATTAAGTTCGCACCTAGGTTCTACTTGTATTATATATCGGGTGATTTTTTCTACTGGGCTTAATAGACCAAATCCGGAACTATAAGGAATCGCGAAAGATACTTAATGGAGTCTCGTGTCCGATTTTGAAAAATCTAAAACTGCATCATAATTTTTTTTATTTCATGATTTTCCTGGCCAGAAATAGAACCCACTAATTAAAAAAATACATTCTGTATTATTGCACCACCTAATAGTGTCACTGGTATCAACCTATGTAATCAACTTTTGGAAAGTAATAGTAAGCGGCAAATTAAAGGAAAAGGTTTTTTTTTACAAATAACATTAAATCTATACATAAATTAAGTTAAGTATTCGATTCTACATAGACATAATCAAATATGTGGGTTAAATCATGGTTTCCGGTAAGTTTAGAAAAAAATGTGCGTTTCTTCGAACGATTTCTTTATAAATTGCATCAAAATGCTAGTCACCTACTAAAGTGAGGAAGAATGTGAACAATATCACGAAAATATAAAAAATGAATTACTTACAGTAACTTCTTTTGTTTAAATCGGAAAATGTTCACTATTTTATTGGTTTCTCTAATATTTTGTTATCATCTAATTCTCTTTTTTACTTATTGATTAAAATAAATATATATTTTGTAATTTAAGTAGCCTAATTTAATCCTTATAATATTAGCTATAGGGGCTGCTGTAATGTTTTTAAGAACTTTTTAGACTTTGTGATATTTTGTGATTGTTTTCTTCCATTCCCACTCCCTTCTCTGGGCCTCACGTGATTAATGGACATCCTCTAACTGCGAGTGAAAGTCCCATCAACTTTGATTCAGCTGTTTCAGAGATTAGTCGTAAGAAACAGAGTGACAGTACTTGATGTAAGTACTTTCATGCATTTAGTGAAAATCACAAAATAATGTTCGACGTGACCCCATAACTTGACATATCTTTTTTAGCGGGCACAAACGCACAGATAAACAGACAAAAATTCTAACAAATTTTGTTTTGGGTTCTATTGTGTAGGTAAAGCCTCCAATATTTTTTTTTCATATATCTTACATGTACAGACAGCGACCCGTTAGATTTTTTTTTTCATATATATAGATTTAAAAATATCTAAAATAGAAGTAACCCCAAGTCACTCCTTATAACATATGATAACTGCAAAAAGTACCATCAGAACCGGTTAAGTCGTTTCAGAGATTAGTCGGAACAAACAGATAGACAGACTGACTGACAGACAAAATTTTTAAAAATGTATTTTTATATGTAAGTACTGTATATACTTTCACGTATTTAGTTATAAACACAAAAAAATGTTCAACGTGATTCCTTAAATTGACATAACTTTTTTATTTATGGACCGATTGACATGAAACAAAACCTAAATGTTAAGTGAAGCTTACTACAATATATTAGTGATAACCGCATCTAAATCGGATAAGCCGTTTCTGAGATTAGCGTGCACAAACGCACAGATAAACAGACAAACAGACAAACAGATAAGAATTCTAAAAATCATTGTTTTGGGTTCTATTGCTTTGGTAAAGGCATGGGGCCTTATATTATTATATATATATATATATATATATATATATATATATATATATATATAATAATAGGCCCTATATATATATATATATATATATATATATATATATATATATATATATAGGGCCTATAATATTTTTTTTCAAATATCTTCCATGTACAGACAGCGACCCGCTAGAATTTTATTATTAGTATAGATTATGTCCTAATGATGTTTATGGGGAAATCTGTAACTTTGAGAGTTGGTTGAAAAGAACGATATCACCGACTTTGATGTTTGCCTGCATTCAAAGATTTGCAGAAAAAATATACACGTGTTCAAGAATCGAATTTGGTAGTTTTAAAAAAATGTATTTTTATTTTGTTATTTCTTGTTGCAGAATATAATAGAGTAGATTGTGGGAACTAAATTTCAGATTGACACCTTCAGTATATCATAAGTAATGGGTGACATAGGTCCTTTTAAAGAATATCTCTTGCTCTCAATGTTTGGAATTTCACCATAATGTCTTTCTCTTTATGAATCAGTCTGTGAATTAAAAGAAATTGTAAATTAAATGAAAACAAACATAGGCTGAAAACATAAGTAGAAAAACGTGGTTGTCGTCTTTTTACGTGTGCTCATTATATCTAAATTACCAATGATAAACAAAATACATAAGACTTTTTATTTACTTTCATAATATGAAGGAATATAGATACATACAGGCCTCGATCTATATTCCGAATCAGTGGTAACCAGAACTTGAATTACCATGCTAAACAGTAAACAATAATGCCTTTTTAAAGAATATTTTATTAAGAAGACGCCTTCTTGCTTTATGATAATAAAGATACTAAATGACCCACGATTATTTTTGTCAAAACAAAGCATACAAATAGGGGGTTAAATATGTAAAACTATCGTTATCACACTCCTCACTTTGACAATTAAATGAGGCATTTTGAAAAGTCAGAAATCAAGTGTCAGAATACAGCATATTTTGATAACAATGGTTTTACAAAATTAGTGCTTTATAGTTATGTAATGTATTCCATCAAACTCCATCATCAGATCAGTTCGATGGTATCTTAATATCGCATTGTCACTAATATAGATCCCATGATCAAATAACATCCAATAGTTGAAATAATAAAGCCTATAATGATGATCTCAAATTGTTTGAACTTGTGGTCGAAATTCGATCATAATTAATATATATTAGTTTGAATATTATTAAGTTACTTTTTGTGCTTAAAATTGGTACTTAACTAAAGGTATCTTATGTTAAATACATTTTTTAACGTGATTATTTATATTTCAGTTCAAAATGAACCGCGGCTCAAGAGAAGAACTGCTTGGTAGCTCGCACGAAGCTGTACGGAACAGCCAGGTGGACCTGTACAGCTTCCAGGAGAAGCCGCTGACGAAGGAGGAGAAATCGTTCCTCCTTAACGCCGACAGGGGAGACTATGTTACTGTTAAGAGGTAAGAAAGATTCACTTACTATAAAAAGAAGAGGAAACCAATTAAGGACGTAGATTGTTTATTCTTGTTCCAAGTTTGACGTAAAAGTAGAAATCCTCTCTTCCTAATATGGATGGATGAGACTATGTTACTGTTAAGAGGTGAAACAAATTCATTTACTATAGGGCAAAGGAGAAACAAATCTAGAAAACCGATTGTTTATTATTGCTTATGTAGAAGAAGGAGAAATCCTTTCCTCTTAATGTGAATAGGGGAGACTATTTTAATGTTAAGAAGTGAGAAAGAGTCATTTACTATAGGGTAAAGGGGAAACAAATTAAATGAGTCAATTATTTATTATTGTTCCCTACTAAGAAGGAGAAATTCTTCCATCTTCCATCAGGAGACAAACCCACCTGTAGCCTGAATACATCTCATATACGGCATATTTGAGATGTAATGTCGAATCAGTTTTCGCCCGGGGACCATTCCCTTGCATAAAATCATACTCCCTCTAATCCCTTCTATTACTTTCTCATTCATCCTATCTTCCTTTTTAAGTCGGCAATACTTTTGATACTCATTTCATTATTGATAAAAATCTCATTAAAATCTGTTGTGTAGTTTAAAAGATCTTACCGTACAGACAGCGCGTAATTAATTTGTTAAATAAAAAATGCTGCTTTTAGTACATAAAACGACTTAAAGCATCAAAATATTACAAACTTTAATAGCGATGGTTAATTACTCCGAAATAACTGCAATATAAAACACTACTGTTAGTAGTTAAATAGTTAGCAGACTAATTCACAATTTAATAGTCAAAAGTTACCAAATAAAGGTAATGGAACAACCTTTTCATTTAAATAAAAAACTCGTAAACTCTTTACTAACCGCGTTACCACACTTAAAATGATGGAGATTTTGAATTGGTTTTGTGTTTGCTTAATGTTTTGTTACCGTCATTTACTAAATATTATATTTGAAAGGGGGTCGCATAGAATATATAATATAATAGTTTGGGTTTTAAATAAAAAAAACTGGAACAAGTGTGTTATTCAAATAAACGACATTACGAAGTTTCTTTTTGAATTTTTCTTTTTAACCAACATTCATAAAAAGAATATATTCACCGATTACTCGAAAACTGCTGGATCGATTTGGTTAATCTTTTTTGGTTTAAAAGAATATACTTCCAGTATAATTCCATACATTTTTATCAAAATCGGTTTCGTAATTTAATTTTGAAATCAAAATAACTGGAATTAGTTTGTCTTTCAAATAAATAAAGTTACGTATTTTGCTTTTGAAGTAGTTTGTCCTTTTTTAAAAAGTCTTGATTAAAAAGTCTAGGCTTAGTTAAGTATATTTATTAAAAATAGTTTCTTTCTTTGCAGTAATAAATCAGTACTTAGAGAATTATTTATTTACAAAACCAAAAAACCTCCTAAATTAAAAGACTTAAAAAGTAATCAGTAATCCACGTACGATATTTAATATAAAAAAAGTCATTTAAAAAACGATAAACCTCAAAATACTAGACAATTAGATTTGTACAATAAAACAAAATTGAACGAACTTCTTACGAAACCTTTTATATCAAATCAACAAATACCTTACCTAAGCCAATCATCCATGAAAGTATAGCACGATATAGCGTAACATATCTTTATATATTAACATCTATCTAGTTTAACATTTCGTCGATACAAGTGTAGCATGAGTGTCGTAGGTATAATAGCGTCGTGTAGCGCTGTATAGCGTTATATGTCTAGTGGAGGGTGGGCTTTATAATTCGGCAGTCGCTAAGTCCTCGCAAGAATCACTACAAAAGCTAATCCCGTTTATTGGACTAAAGAACCTTTGTCGGTTAAGTCAAAGGAGGTCAAATTCGATTATTTTATTTTTTCTGCGTATATCTGATTTAAATTGTAAAAATAAAAAAAAATGCGATGTTATTAAAGATGGATGCTGATAAGCAATAATGTGTCAACCCACAAAAAGTCTAGAGGTATTGATGGATTTTGATAGTGCATTACGTAGTAAGTAAAGTAAAAGAGGTTTCAAATCATGAAAACTAAATAGGTGCAGAAGAAAGTTTTTTAATTTAATGTTTCGAATATTGAAATAAGTTCCATATTTTGAAATATGATATATCATTTCATATATTTGAAAAACTTATATATCTATTTCTATAATTTATTTATTTTTATAAATCTATTATTATATTACTAAGTATATCTTTATTATACCAATCAGCTTTTAATTTATTATACCTTTTATCAAAATAGAAAGGAAATATACTACTTCAAACAGATTAAGAATAGATTTGACATCTTTCGACGCCATTTTTTCAAAATGAAGTCCGTGTGGCTTGACTCTGTATTGCTTATCAACGTCCTGATATTGACGAAATTACATATTTCTTGTTAATTATTAACCAACGTGTAGAAGAAGGATGTACTCGATTCGTCGGAGACTTTTTTTGTGTGTGTTCACCGATCACTCGAAATTGGTTTGACTGATTTGGTTTATTCTTCTTGGTCCCATATTATTTATATCAAAATCGGTCCAGTTGTTTAGTTTATGTCATTCAAGTAAACGAAATATGTATTGTAATTTGCTTTGAAGTCGGTTATCCGTTTTCTAAAGATGTCTTTTTTTAAATAAAACTATTGTAAACGGATTTAAATCGCGTATATTAATTATTTTTATCATCCCGACGTTTCGAGCACTTTACAGCGTTCGTGGTCACGGGTAGTTATTATACGCGATTTAAATCCATTTAAAATAGTTTTATTTCATTGAGTAATAATCACGAAAATCTAAGACAACGTTATGTCTTGTTTTTAAATAACATTTCTAGGTGTACAATTAACTCAATCAAATATCATTTTGTATTTAATTTTATTTGATAAGAAAACTAGACACCTGCTAAAATTAGTTTTATTATAATATAATTTTCTTCAAGATCTTTATTTATTTTTTGTATAAGCCATTCTTTAATTAAATTAAAATAACGTATACTACATTGGCCATTCAACGGCGTAATGCTGCCAGTATTTTGGGAACTTTACCCAGATGCAGTGGCTTAGATGAGGTCTACAATGTTTTGTAAAAAAATATTCTTTATTATTTTTTTTTTGTATTAATTTACTTTAGTTTATTAAAATGTAAAAGTTAATGGATTCAATTTAGAAACGTATACTACAATTATGTACAACTTAGGTCTAACTATTCGAAACTGGAACTTTCTTATGTTTACAGCGTAAAATCAAAACATAAATCTATTAAAAACATTATTATTCATTAAATATCTTATTGTTGTTTATAAAATAAACTTTTGCTCGCGACCTCGCTTGCGTCAAAATTCCTATGACATATAAATATATAAAACTCAAAGGTGACTGACTGACTTAGTGATCTATCAACGCACAGCCCAAACCACTGGACGGATCGGGTTGAAATTTGACATGCTACCTGCATGATGTTATGACGTAGGCATCCGCTAAGACAGGATTTTTATTAATTCTACCCCCAAGGGGATAGAATAGGATATATATGATAGAATAGATGAAACTTTGTCAATTTTAAGTTCCTGCCATTCCAGTGCAGCGCGAGCACCAGCTAGTACATAATGTATCATTTCTACCATAATCTATACAAGTAATTAATTAAAAATATCAAAAACCCGATTGCCTAACAAGACCATCTGCAATCAGCAATTTCGTATCAATATCAGTTCTGTATAATCTATAAGCGAGGATCTTCAATCAATTCACGAATCAACTATAAATCGTTATAGATCCTAAACGTTAATTCTGAACGAAAAAGGAGAGGAGAAACCTAAAAATGACATTTTAATATCTATTTAACGATACCTCACTTGACATAGTTCAAAAATTTCCTTATTCGTCTTTTTCACATTATGGCGTTCAAAATCGGCCATTTTGATTTTTCCAAATTTTTATGTTTTCTATAGTCGCGCCGTCGTAACCCATCAAACTACGTGTAAATATATTAATATCGGCTTACGCGTTTAGTCTTAATAGTGCCGCAAAGGTACAAACCCACGTATATACATACACAAATAGGCTGATAAACACATTACCCCCTTTTATATCGCGCAGTTGAGTAAAAATAGGTTCAATGGTTCCGGAGCTTACTTCGCATATACAAAATTCGCTCTCGCTCTTTATTATATAAAAGTAGTAAAATAGTTTTTTAAGTTAACTTTTACTTGACTTTACTCTGAAATGTAAAAATACAAAAACGTTGTTGCATTTAATGTAATTATAAAAATACTTAGTTGAGTGTTCACTTCAAATTATTCATAAAAATTTCGGTACTGAAATTATAAATTCAAATTCAAAAGATCCATTCAATGAATACAACCCACATTTATGAAAGAAAATTATATTTTGTACTAAAACAACTTATACAAAATTTAATTATAATTTCTATGCTTATTTTGAATCAATAGAAATTAATATAATTAAAGTTATATAAGAAAAAAAGTAGTCGCCAAGTGGTCGAAATTTGACAGAAAAAAATTCATTAAATTCAAAATGTTAGGCGAAAATTACACTTATAAGTTTTGCTCTCAGACTTTCATAAAGATTTACATAATTTATTTGTCATTGCTTTACACCTGAAAGAATTTACTGGCAGTGCCTTATTTTTGATATATATAAATTTTGTAAGGTCACATAAATAATAACAGTTACCAGGTTACTGAGATATTTTATATCTATTATGAGAGTAAAAATGACAAGTGCAATTCTCGCCTTATTGAGTTAGAAAACGTGTATTATTATTATATAAACAGACAGACACGTTGACGCAGTGGTCACTGCAACTGACTGTAGCGCTAACGGTCGCGAGTTCGATCCCCGCTCACGGCAAATGTCTGTATTGGCCATACGGATGTTTGTCGTGGTCTGGGTGTTTGTGTTAGTGTTGTGTATGTTTCTAGACCCCCGACACGCGGTCACAAGATCTTAATGGGGGCCGTTGAGTGTGATGTGTTTATTTATGTGTATTTATTTATTTATATAAACGCTTCTGATAGCATGACTTATAAAATAAACAGTAGTAACTTTAATGATTATAATTAATACTTATTAAAAAAGAAATGAAATTCAAAAGTAAAATAAGACTTATTAACATACACTATTACAAAACCAAATAATTATCACTATTCGAGGCTTTATTTTTGAGGGTTTGAGGGTTTTAGGGAGGTATGTAAAAAGAAAAAACAGTAACGATCCGGTGAACTCAAACTCAAACTCAAAATATACATAATTATATATACATATGTATAAATGGACTTTTAAAGCACTTTCGAATCGTCAAGTTACATATAATTTTTTTATTACATTTTTATAAAGCTACCACCGCGGCACCGGTTCAAAATGTATAGTCTCTACCGAGAAGAACCGGCAAGAAACTCGATAGTAACTCTTAAAAATCATTAATATCTACTGTATTTTTATTACATTTTAATTATGTTATCCTGATAGAAAATAAACGAGTATCAAATCCTCGCCTCTTTGTCATCAAAATATACTTGTATGATATAATTTGCTTTATCTATTCTTCTATTATCAACATATTTTTGTGAAAATATGGTAAAAACTAAATACAACACTTTTATCTACAATATTTGCAACACACATTTTTATTTCTGAAACAAAACTGTTTTGTATTTCAAAAATACAGACCAAAGAGGTCGGACCTCATACTACGGCTATGAAATTTTTTAATGCACTTATAAATATTTGACCATCAAGTGACAAAACGGTTTATATTCGAAAATTAAATTGTCGTGTTTTAGTCTTTTCGATAACTTGTTATTTAGGTTTCTCAACGTTTAAACCTTCCCTGAACATTCACAAATATTTTTAAATCAAAATTAACTAAATTGATTTAACCATTCACGAGTTTTAGCCAGACAAACAAATAGCAAATTATTTATAGATATAGATATAGATAGACAGGACTATTTAAAGGTTCGTACCCAAAGGATATCTACGTCATCTTTCTGTCACTCTGTCCGTCAACTGTCAATCCGTCGTCCATCCTTCCATTTGCCAGTTCAAAGGTTATAGGACTATATTTTTTAACCGTACCTAAGATATTCACTTGATATTTTCACATTAAATTAAATAAATGAATTTGTGATTGTTATATCTATCCCCGAGACAATATACAAATATATATATGTTTTTTATTTCTGATCTTTATACTTAAACCAATTTTGATTTT
The DNA here is from genome assembly GCA_037950945.1 of Hypolimnas misippus. Taxonomy (NCBI): domain Eukaryota; kingdom Metazoa; phylum Arthropoda; class Insecta; order Lepidoptera; family Nymphalidae; genus Hypolimnas; species Hypolimnas misippus. Next base: position 9,177,924 of record JBBEEQ010000014.1, read on the forward strand.
GGCACCCAGAATGTCGACGACAACCACTTGGTCGACGTTGCCTAGCAACGCGCTAGGCACTATGTCAAGCCACATGGACTTCATTATGAGAAAATAGCGTCTATAGGTGTCATAGCTATTCTTGATTAATTCGTTTTTCTTTCTTTTCTTTTCCATTTTGATGAAAAGTATTATGAAATAAAATCAGATTTTAATGATTAACTGTCATACTACAAAAGACGCATTAAAACCATGTTCAACACGTGTCTAGCTAAACAGTGTTTAAAAATTAAACATTGCTTAAAATATTATCTAAATTGCTTAACAGCGAATAAACTCATGAAAAAACTTATTGATAAAAAGTTATACGTTACATTTGACAGCTAAAATATGTTTTAAACATCTATTAAACTCACTTAAACGTATATTAATCTATATCTAAAGCATGTTTAACTCATAACTGTCTTTAGACGCGGATTTGTATGGATTTTTTTAAACACGCGTTCAACATCTGTTTACATCTTTTGTAGTAAGGCAGTAAAAGTTTTACTCAAGAACAAGTTTTCAAATATTTGAGACTATTGTATAAATTTCAAAATATGGAACGCCTTTGAAATTCGAAACATTAGATTAAGAAACTGTTTTCCGTACTTATTTAATTTAGATGGCTTGAAATTGTTTTTAATATTGTTAAATAGTTGTCGCAGTATTAGAATACATCAATATCTCCGAATTTGACTTTTTATGGGTCCAACTGCCAAAATGTAGCACGTTTTGTTGGTGATAGTTTAATTAGCCACATGATTATTTTCCAGGCTTATAGACGTATACGCTACGCAGCCGGAGATCCTCGACATAAACTGCGTGGACCCTCTCAATAGATCAGCCCTCATCGCGGCTATCGAGAATGAGAACATCGAACTCATAAAACTCTTGCTCGGTTCTGGGATAAAAGTGAAGGTAAGTTCGACTGAAATTGATGTAGGAATGAACCAACCAAATCAAGAACATGTATCTTCTTGTATACAAAGCGAAATACCACTTTCAAATTAATGACGAAATATCCGAAACTATATCACCTACAAATTTAAAATTTGCCAGGTAGGTTCCATAAACGGCGTAGACATCTGCTAAGAACGGCTTTACGGCACCCCTAAGGGTGTAAACGGGGTTTGGAAGTTAGAATGAAAGTCCCATGTTTTTGAAGTAAGAGACGAGTTTTAAAATGTTTGCTTTATAGATGGTGTGAAAGCGTATAGACTATTTTTCTTTACTCGTCCTCTATGGTACCCGGACCGAAAATCACGAATTTTCTAACTTTATTTTTCTAATTTATTTTTATAATTTTGATGTGTGCTCCATATTGTGAAGTAACATTGTCCTTTTTTAAATTTTTTTGGTGTGTATCTTTTGTTGGAGAAACTAAAATAAAATAAAAAAAAATAATTTTTCATTATAAAAAATGATTCGGTTTAATCATTCAACCAATAATTTCTAATTATACAAAAAATATAACCTTATTTCTGTTAAATAAGACAGGGTCTAATAATATATCTTTAGTAATCATCCCAACTTTTCTTGTAATGCTATGTCGTAAAAAACTACATTGTACTCCTGCAAAGCCGGAGCGGATCACTGGTGCGTTTATAAAGTTTTTTTTTTTATCATTTACAATAAATAAATATTTTATTTTAAAAGGTACATCAACATCACACATATTATGCACTTATAAATAACAGATAAAATTTAAAACAAAATTCTAGGACCTGATATGAGTGGCACAACAATTATAAATATTGGATTTATTATTTTATTCCGGCACAAAACATGCAAGATTTAGACATACATTCATAACGCTTGTGGCATGACGCAGCTGTAAAGCAACAAGGTTAGAACCAATGCACACCAAATAATAGTCTTAGGGATCAATTCTTGAGGGAATGAATATGCCCAAATGATCCCGCGGCCTCTCCATCACAAGGGTTTTAGTGGGTACTAGTCTCGATATTACCTGATCTCCCCTTCAGGAATTAGGTATCGTTAAGACATTTCATTGGATCTTGGTCTATATCTGAGACAAACTCTCAGATATAGACCAAGATCCAATGAAAAAAACTCGCTTTATGTACTCTACAAACAAATTATAACAAGAAACGACAGTTCAATGGAAGTCGTTCGTGATGTTAATTAAAAAGAATATGTTGGAAGTTATACTATATAGAAATTATGGACCAAGAACAGCGGCACATTTCCTAAGATCATTAATAGGTTAGTCTCATTCATCACCGCGTCACACTGCTTTCAGTGTGTGCAAGTTCTTCGACTGCAAATAGCTTATATAAATATCTGTATTCGTCCTAGCATTAAGGAGAATTTGTTTATTATTTTAAATCAGATCTGAGAAATTACTAATAGTTGCACTACATTCGATTCTGATTTCCGCCATCTTTATGAACGTATCAATGGCCAATGATCTAACATTTTATGGTTATGGATATTACGAAATTATTCGTGGTCTAGTAACTTATAAGCATAATAAATATATACAGAAATAACACGTGTGAAGAAGATAGCCAGCTATGTATATGTCAAACTATTTTACGCGAGAATTACACTTGTAAATTTTATTATCGTAATTGATATGAAACAATTCTATAACCTGGTAACACTTAGATAGGGAAACTTACAAAATCTGTGAAATGTCAAAAAAATCATACACTGACAGTAAATTCTTTTAGATGTAAAACAATGACAAACAACTTACGTAAATATTTATGAAAATCTGAGAGCATAATTTATACGTGTAATTCTCGACTTAGTTTAGGCTGAACAGCCTAGAACATTTTGAATCGTAAGTCTTCGTAATTATAGGATGTACGTAAATAATATCTCTATGGCGTAAAACATTGAACGAATATCAACATCAAAGTCGGTCCAGTCGTTACAAAAATTAGTCGGAACCAACCGAAGAAAATTAAAAAAAAAAATTTTTTTTTAATGTATGTTTATCGTTATATACTTGCATATGTGTTAAAAGCTGTTAATTTGAAATTAAAAACAGACACTAAAATTTTATTTATTAGTATGGATATTTAATATTTTTAGCTTTCGACTTCGCAAAGTAAATGTTTCCTTTCTGGGGCAAGGTGTCCGTTTTTATAACAAAATACAAAAGAAATTTTTGCAGTTGTCAATCAATAAGTTTAAATTGTATATTAAAAATTCTTTAATAGCTAAAGCATATTATTCTGTACAAGATTATATAGATGATAATAATGCATGGATTTAGTATAGATGAATTTCATACAGGATATTTAATATAAACATTTGTAATTTTTAAAATGTATATACTTAATAACACAATTTTAAAAGAGTACCTATCGAGTTTCTTGCCGGTTCTTCTCGGTAGAATCTACATTCCGAACCGGTGGTAGCTTTTCCTTAATTTAAGTACTTTTTGTTTATTTTGACGATTCAAAAGTGCTTTTAAAAGCCTACTTGAATAAAGTATTTTTTGATTGATTGATTGATAACACTTTCTTTGGGCAGTCGAGTTTTTTTATTTTTTATGTTACTAAAGTCTTGTATTTTTTAAACTTCTACATAAAATGTAAAATAGTAGCAGAATGTTTCGATTATTATTACATCGGAACAATCAAAATCACTATAATTTTATCATTTTCGTATGTTGTTTTGCGACTCGTTCGTTACACTAATTGTGTAAACACGGACACTTTACGATAGTTTGTTTTAAATTACATCAATTGAACCTGTTTTATGTAGACTAAATAAACTTAATTGGTATACAAACATCTAAATATACATACAAATGTTACGTTAACTAAACACATCCGAACGATTTGTTTTTAATTTATATACAAAGCCTTTAAACATGTCTATACATATATTTAACATGTATTCCTTTGTAAAAAAAAAATATATACATATAAAAATCAACTGACTGACACATTCACTGACTCACTGATCGATCAACGCATGACTGCTGGGTCTAGAAACATGAAATTTTGCACAAACGTTCCTTACATAACGTACATATATGTAGTGTACATTTTTCATTCTTAAAGGTTTTTTTGAAAATTCATCTCCTAAAAGGTCAAAAAGAGGGTTGAAGGTTTGTTAGGTATATAGGTATATATATATATATATATATATATATATATATATATATATATATATATATATATATATATATATATATATATATATATATATATATATATATATATATATATATATATATATATATATATATGCTAGTAATATGAATAAACTCAAAGAGGTTATTCAGTATTGAAAGAAAACTATTTTAAACGGATTTAAAACGCGTATATTAATTATTTTTATCATCCCGACGTTTCGAACATTTTGCAGCGTTCGTGGTCACGGCTAGACTAAGGTGACATTTATCTATTTGAAGTTTTAGAAAATATTATTTACAATTACCGCCAACGGTTTCTTAGATGGTATCTTGAATAAAGTTCCGGTTGCACGCAGAAGGCACTAACTGTATCTTTGGGTCTTGCAGACTGTTGGACTTGGGATTTTAAATTTTTAATAAGTGGATCCCAGGTGTTCGAAAGTCTCCAACCATCTTCTCTATTGAAGTGGTTAGGTTTATCCAAACTGCAGACTTGTGAACATGCTTTGGATAAACCTAACCATTTTATTCGATTTGATAAACCACAGATCTTCGCTAGAGAAAACAGATTCATTCCTAAAATGATACGCGAGGCTATTGAAATTCAAAAATACCCGAATTTCATTTAAAACTATCTAAGCATATATATTGACTTATTTCGCTATAAAACATCGAATTACTCCCTATGGGAAAGTATTAAAACTTGTGTAAAGTGACAAGCAATACCGTCGTTAATATACAAGTACCATTGTCAAGTTGTACTACCTACAACAGGAATATATGACATGAATATTTGTTTGTATACTGTTAGTACGGCGAGTTTCGTATGACTTGGGAAATAAAACTTGTTACCACTCTTGGATAAGATGCATTTATTTCCAAGTATACTACATATACGGTACGTATATCTTTTAAGTAACTCCCAAACTCTTCAATGTCTCAGACATTTTATTATACAAATAAAAAAAACTGTGATCGCATCTCTCAAATTCCAAACTTTGCGCGGGCGACGTCGTGAGCAATTGCTAGTGTTGTATAAAAGAGACCTTTACATTTTTTAATGACGAATGCAAAACACAATTTCCACAAGTGTCGAAAATATTTTTTTATTGTCCTTTTTTTATACGTAACGATGTATTGTCGTAAAATTTTAATTTAAAACTTCCTAAATTGGCAACTTTCATGTATTAAAAAAATAACTTCTATGGGAGCCAATCGTTCAAGTTATTGTACTGAGTTATACTCGTTCATTATTGTAATTTTAATCCTCCATCCATCCATCATTACAAACTCGCAATTATATTGGTAGTAAGATTTTGAAGTAATCTAGAAGATTACAAAAGGAAAAGTAAAAAAAAAGTAGACTAAAAGTCACTCGATCTTTCTTTCTCAATAATCGAGGTCAATGCCTTCGTGATAATAATTCAATTCAATACGCAAAAATATCTACAAATTTTTACGTAAAACAAAATCATATTTATTGCCTATTGAGATTTACAGCCAGACTCATAGGATGGTGGTTATGGAAATTTATGGGGAGGCACTGATGTAAACTATTGGAGGAGTAATTTCCCGAAGGACGTAGACGCGTTACATTGATAGATTTTGTTCTTTTTCTCAAAAACTTTTCGAAGTAAAAGTCACCGAGTTCGACTACATTCGAATAACTTTGAAGTCACTTTAAGGAAAATTGTCTATAATATTATAATTTAACTTAAGTGATATTACCAAAAGAGACATGTTCACAAACGCCCACATTTATAATGTTTCATCCAACTAACCTAGAAGGAGGGTAATGTTTTTCATATGAACGTCGTTTTTTTATGATTGACTTTACTAAACCTATATATGGTCGCTGAAAAGCAATACTGTGTCAAACCACACGGACTTCGTTTTGAGAAAATGGCGTCGAAATAAGTCAAACCTATTCTTAACAAATATGTTTGAAAAAGTATATATCCATCTTTAATTTTATTTTTTGATACAAGGTATAATGAATTTAAATCAGACTGATACATTTAATTTATTGTCTATTAAAAAGTTTTTCAAAGATTTGAGATTATTCAATAAATCGCAAAAAATGGAACGCACCTGAAATTCGAACCAATTAATTAAGAAACTTTTTTCCTTACTTATTTAATTTATATGACTGCAATTTTTTTTAATAATATTAAATAGATGATGCAGTATCAAAATACATCAATATCTCCGAATTTGACTTTTTGTGGCTTGACACATTATTGCTTATCAGCATCCATATATCCTATATGAAAATCATTGTATACTGAATCCACGCATCAACATAATCTTGTATAAATAAAATATGCTTTAGCTATTTGGGACTTATTAACACATAATTTACGCGTAAATGTATTTAATGAAAACTGAAAAAAACTTTATTATCAGGGGTACTGCAAAACCTGTCTAAATTTGAACCAAATGTTAAATTTAATTATTGATAAAAAATAAGACCTTAAACGCGTTTAACATTACACTGTGTATAGTAGTGTCATTTATATTTATACTTATTTCAAAAGCTAGTTACGCGGTTTTGCACTATCCCCGTCAATATGTTAAATGACGTCAGTAAAAAATCAACGTCGGACGTAAACGGTCAAACTTAGCGAACCGTGGAGATCACTTGTAGCCACAAACTGTTTGACAGATTTGTATGGGCAAACAAGTTTTTAATTTAAAGTGTTGACCGTTATTATAAAATTACTCTGTAGGTGTTTGAATACTGATGAAATAATAAATATAATTCAAAGTAGACACTTTTATTACATTTTTGACCCCTAACAATCATATCGTGCAATTATGTAGAGACTTACCAATAATTATAAGATAATTCATGTAAAAATTTAAATTAATGTAATTAATTTTATGAAACGAATATTCCCAAAAGGTTGTAGGTACGCCTATTAACCAACAGTGGGTCACGGTACAAATATATTATTAAGCGAATATGACTTTTGACAGTTGTGTCTTTTTATTTAACTAATCGAAGAAAAGTATTGGTGTTTTCGTATCACGTACAATGTTTCCTTCATCGAGTGTAAAATAGATTTTAATTTAATTAATGAAGTAAAGATAATATCTATACATATAAAATTACTTGTCCTGACTGATTCGTCAACGCAGAGCCTAAACCGCTGGGGTTACAAAATTGAAATTTTGGCTGTAAGTGCCTTTTAGTATTAGTAAATTAAATTTTAAGTATTAACTTAAAATTTAATACAAACGTATGTCTGGATGATAGTAATGAAATGTGAACCATAAAACGCACGAATATCATCCCCTATTGAACTGCAAGGGGATGGTGATGTTTGTATCCACAAAATTTATTTTTTGACCGATTACCGGTCAATAAATAAATATCTATAACTCCGAATTAAAAAATCAACCCTTATAGTTGTGCTGGGGGTATGAAAGTATACGCAGGCAACGCTGCGAGAAACTGTTAGTATAATATATAATAATAATATTAGAGAGTATATCTTTTCGATCGATAGAAATTAATTATATTTTTAAACATAAAAAAAATCTAATGTCATTTAACTGGTAAGTTACTAATTTTTGAAAATTTTCGCTCTAAAAAAAGCAATATATTGTCAGTTTAAATAATTCTTTGTACTGAAACGTTGTGAGTATCTAAATCTAATACTAATATTTTAAAGAGGTAAAATTTGTTTGTGAGTTTGTATGTACGTTTGTGTCGTACGTTTTTATGTTCGTTACTAGGGAATCCATTTAAAACATTCTTTATGCGTTAGATAACCCGTTATACTATCTATTAAAATTCATTATTGATAAAACTAAGCCCACGTGGGTATTTTCCATTATGCTGTGTATTTATTTGTAGTGTATCCGACGAAGTGTCAAAATTTATTTATGTTAAATATTAATTATACAAATATCGATTACATCATTTTTAGAAAGTTTTTTTTATCAATAATGGCAATTTTACATTTGATTCAAAAATGAACTTTATTACAAAAGCTACTTACGTGGTTTTGCATTTTCTCTGACGATATAGGCTACTACACTTATACAATGCGCATGTAATATTTATGTACGGAGTCTTAACAACATACTAAAATCATTTTTAATCTATGCAACGTTTAAAAATTACTACAAGTACATCAATCGCTAATTTGATTAAAACTACATCTTATCATGAAAATGATCTACGTTAGTAGGTTATTACGAAATGTCCATTACTGAATATGTTTCATAAAGTTCAGTCTAGATGACCTCGGTCTAGTAATTTGTTAATAGTGCTTAAACTGATTCGTCTAGAAACCGATGTTAGGCGTTGCACAGACGAGGGCACTTTTTTATTTCACTTGGCTACAGCGGACACTTTTTGATCGGTTATCCGTCTGTGTCAAGTGGAAGCACGTACATTTTAGAAGGGATGATTGACTTCATATCCACACTTCATACTGATAAATAAAATTGAAGTGTATATTTGTAATTTTAATTTGCCAACATTTTATAAATGAATACGAAAGTATACGTTAGTAGTATACGATACATTGAAAAATCAATTTATAAAATGTTTTTCTGTCTGTATGAACGATTTTGATACTCGCAGGTAGCTTATGTTATAAGGAGTATCTTAGGCTACTTTTATTTTAAAAAATTTATTTACATTTTTCGCAAGACGAAGTCGCGGACACCAGCTAGTCGATTGTATGAAAATATTGGCTGGTGGCTTGTACCCGACACGCGACACAAAAGTGTCTCCTTTTGCGAAGCGCCTTATAATTTTGAACGTTTAAGTTGCGCATTCTGACAACAACGATATGATCTGAATCTACTAGAAGATCTTTGATCTGCGCCTGCAGGCTGTGCCGAAACTTACCGCTGTCAAAGAGTGCAACATTTTGACAATCAAAGGAAGCGCTTCAGTACAAAAACAATTCAAACTGTTAGTATATTGCTTGGTTAATAGCAACAGTTCTTAACAAATACTTTCAGGGGGCTAATTGGACGCTGATAAGCAATACTGTGTCAAGCCACACGGACTTCATTTTGAGAAAATGGCGTCTAAAGATGTCAAACCTATTCTTAAAAAATATGTTTGAAGATGTATCTATCTTTTCTTTTCTTTTTTGATAAAACGCGTTATGAATTAAAAACAGGTTGATATATTTAATATATAATCCAATAAAAAGTTCTTCAAAGTTGAGATCATTGTATAAATAGCAAAATATAGGACGCACTTGAAATTCGAAACAATTACTTAATTTATATGACTTGATTTTTTTTTAATAATGTTCAATTCAATTCTTTGGTTAATGGCTTTTAATAATGTTAAATAGGTGATATAGTATCAAAATACACCAATATCTTCGAATTTGACTTTTTGTGGGTTGACACATTATTGCTTATCACCATGTAATAAAGCCTATAACTTTCCTTAGTAAACGAACACAAAAAAATAAACAAAATTCTAATTAGTCTAGTAGTTTCGGAGCCTATCCAATGCAAACAAAGAAACAATGAAATTTTGAATATTTTCTGAAAGTTTGAATATTTTCTAAATTTTGTATTTCTATTTTTTATCGCGACATTTTTAAAGGGCAGTTTATTGGAACGGATGTTAGTGCATTACCGCAGGATGTTTTTTTCCTGTTCCGTTACTAGTAACTAGAACGCATTAAAGCATCGATGCAAGCCTAATTCGATACTCGTCGCGAAAATGAAAGACTTTTCATATTGTATGGAAATTATAACCAATTAGCTGTACCCGGTATGCGTTATATATAATACTACCTAAAGTATATAGATTTTTTTGACCATTGAGTTCCATCACAATCCGATCAATGGTTGCTGAACACATAGAGGATAAACATATGTACAAACATTGTTTTTATTTACGTAGATAATAATATTAATAATTATTTGTTAAAACATTAAAAATGAACTGTAATTGAAAATATATTCTGTATAAATTTATTTTAAAAGAGTATACCTATCAAGTATTTTGCCGGTTTTTTCGATAGAATCTATTTTCTGAACCGGTAGCTCCATATTTAAACATATAATTTATAATTTGACGATACAAAAGTGCTTTAAAAACTTAGTGGAATAAAGTATATTTTCAATTTGAATTCGTTATATATTATGATAGTGCAGCACTAAATTTTGTTTATAGTTCAATTCTGTGGTCAAATTGAGAATAGATTGGTCAATCTTGAAATCGTTTGAATATTTTATGAACAAATGAATATTTATTTAAACTACGGTTGAATTACGATCGCAAGGGGACCACTAGTTTTAATAAAATCGTTAAATAATAATTTATATTTTATGTATCTTCATTGCAATTATCTGTGCCAAAAGGCAAACTTCAAAATTTTTTTTAATACAAAAGTAAAATCTACGTTCAATTTTTATACCTATTACGTACTTTGACTAAACAATTTAATAATATTAAGAACAAAAAGCAATTGAATAATCATATTGTCATAATCTTCGCTTACAGAATTATGAAATTTATTTTAGGAAATATAGTTGTTTAAAACTCCATCTGATATGAGATGACGCTACACAGGTACACCTTCCAGCATCCTTTAAAGAGGTTTTATTAGAGCCTAGAGCTTGTCTATAATTGCGTTACAGCGAGCTGGGTCACAGTAATCGGGTTATCTCGTAGGTGTGCATAGCTTTTTTTATAATATTTAAACGCGAAGTTTTACATTTTTAAACGTTTTAAAATTAGCATGTTCTTTAAAATATTTTGCTATTTTTATATGTTTAATAGTCGACAAGTCTATTATGGCATAATATTTTTATTAAAAAATATGTATTCAAAAATATTTTTTGTAATTGTCAACTGGTTGCTCAGCTGGTCGTAAGATTGATCTCGAAGTGAAGTGACGAAGATTGCATAATAATAAATTTTATTACAAATATATTACCTATCTTTAAAAATAAAAGAACACTTATCAAACAAAACACTTTTTACTATTTTTTCAACCGATTTCAAAGAGAAACAAAGGACCATTTGTCATGGTTTGTTTAAATGTATTTGTTATGTCAAAACTCGACTATTAACTAATTTGAGACATTATTTTTTTTATTTACCCTCAGATTTGACTTTGATTTTTATGCTTTTTAGTTTACTTATAGTATTCATTTTTTTAATCAATTTGTTTTTAAAAGTTCTAATTATAATATAAAGCTTATAAATAAAGGTAATTCGTAAATTAGAAGTAGGCGTTTCGTCACAATTGTCGAATCGTATTTTGGTGAGAATTTCGTGGTATTGATTTCGGATGCAATATTGAAGTGTAAATCATCGAAATGACACGTGCCTTGCCATTTATTTGATACCAAAGATAGATAGGTTTAGATATGAAGATCCGGGATAACTCAGTGGATAGGATATGTAGACCTTAATCGATAGTCATGTTTTCAAATCAAGACTCTGATTTTTTTTTAATATTGAAGATTATTAAAGTAGGCGGCGAAAGAAAACATCGCAACAACTAACCCGACTGACTGCGCAACAAGACCATCTGTAGTCAGCAGAACTGTATCAATGTCATTTCTGTCTTAAAGTCTATAAATGGGAATCGTCACTAACCAACTTTAAATCGTTATAGATCTTAAACGGTAATTACATTTAGAAACGCTAGGAAAACTCTAAAAATAATTCTATAAATATCTATTCAATGATACCACGCTTGACGCAGTTCGTCAATTTTCATTTTTACTTATTCACTTAATGGCGTACAAAATCGGTCGTTTTGATTTTATGCTTTCTTTGACATTCGCTTCGTCGTTCGTCGCAATAGTGCCACCAAGGTACAACAATACATACATAAACACCCACCTTTTTCGGGTAAAAAGTAAAAACATTATAAAACAACAATCTGAGAACCTCCGACTTTTTAAACTCGGTTGAAAACACTTAGAAGATCATCAAGTTAACTATTCGTAAACACGTTTCGGTCTCAGATTACCTTATGTATATAGTTTCGGCAACACTATTAATTAGGGTAAGAGCTGTTTTACAGGTGCGTTTCAGTGTAACATAATTACCAATTTTCGAAGCTTTGACAGAGGTTTTGTAATGTTCGCCATTTGAATGTGTACTATTTTCAGGGTTTCGTAACCAAGAATTTTAAAGCTCGTGTAACTAAGCCTATGGCATCTGTTTGTTGGGATTTAAAACTGTTTATTTTGACCAATAATAGGCTTCAGATCGGTATTTAAAAAAAATATGTTATGGCGGTCAACCTAATATATACCTAATAGATAACTTACAAGCATGTGTCAGGTGACTCTGGTGTGATCTTTTTTCAAAATAAAGGGGGCAAACGAGCTGACATTTCCACCTGAGGTTTAGAGTTTACTGTCGCCCGGACATCTGCAACATTAGGGAAGTCACAGATGCGTCCCTGGCCTTTTAAAAACAAAATTTCTATACGACTCGACGCTTGAAAATCTCATAATTCCTTCTTACGATGAATTCGACTAGAATTAATAATTTTTTAGATTTAATACTGGCGGTCGAAGTTCGACCATAATTCGTTAAATTTTCAACCGATTATAAGATTGACCACGGATAATCTATTCTTTATTGTCTAATAACACACAGACTTTAACAATTAAAAAGATAAATACATAGTAGTGTGTAATAATTTTTTATTTAATTGAATCAGGCGTTACTTTGCGGTGATTTTTATTGATTTAAATTATTTTTAACGCATAATTAAAAATATATGTAAGCATTAATATCTCCTTCTCTATATAAACAATTTAAATGTTTTGGTTCATGGGTGTTCATCCTTCGTCTGCGCAATTTTCGTGAAAAGTGGTACAAAGTTTTTTCTTCACATTTATAGATTAAATCACAAGTACTGGCAATAAACTCAATAGTTACTTTACAAAAAAAGATGTTATCGTCCATTGTAATCGTTTATATGTGCAGTGCAAGAAACTATTTAAATTTCAACCGTGTGGATCCTCTTTTTGAAATATCAAAAAGTTGTCAAAGTGAACAACTACAATAGCTACAGGCTCAAAAGGGCTTGAACCCAGGGCCGTAAATCAAGTTAATAAAAAAAATACTTTAAGAAATTTCCGTACCTATATATGTACATATACAGGATGAAATTCTAATATTTATTTATCACATAATAGTTACAAAATAATGGATTTTTTAAATTACCAAATTCGATTCCCGAGTCACGTTTAGTTTTTCTGCAAATCGTACAGAGCGGTTTCTTAACTATACTACTAACTACAGTAACCCTATTCCTTTCAACAATCTCTAGCTCTCATCAGAGGCGTAATTACCAAGTAACGTCACGTTATAAACTTAATTTTAATGAACCCTTAAGAAGTTACCCAAAACTATTCATTATATTGTCTGTATTTTAGTTAAATATATGATAAATTATATTTTCAAGAGTTTATACAAATTTATTATGAAATAACAATTTACTTTTAATTATTAGATTTTTATAAATAAAATTATTTTAGGCCGGCCCTCTTGGGTCCAGTGCCCGTGGCTTTTTGCCAGCCCTGCCGTTATAGTTCAGACTCTCTACCATCCCATCTGAATGAATCACCTTCTAAATGCGGAAATTATATGAATGAATATGTACGTATGAATAGTAATAATTTATAAGGCATATTCATCTAACCGACTAACATACCAATCCACATATAAAGATGAAATCAGAAATTCAGACTTTAAATAGAACTAGAAATGCGAATACCGACGTAGGAATTCGCGAGAATTCAACACGAAAATGCTCTCACAAGCGACATGGTAATGATTTTACAATAAAACTACTTCGTCTATAAAATTCATGTTCAATAACGGTAAGTTTTTTCGTTTTGTCAAAGATAAAATGACTCCATCTTATTTATTCGCTCTATCTATGTCTAACACGTTACTAAAAAGGGTCCAACGATTATTATGACATCAGCAGGTATGCGAGTTTCGGTTGGTTTCATTTTTAGTGAGCATCGCTTTATCCGTGTTTAAATCTAAATATAATTTCCAAAAAATACGATATGTGTATGCTTTTTTACATTATGTTATAGGTTTTATTGTGTTGTTTCAATTCATTTACTTAGTATTATCTTAATAATTTTGTTTTTGTTTTTTTTTTTTTGTATAAATTGTTACCGCTATCAGTATTGCACTAAGATTAGGAGGACACTGAAAATCAGTGTAAGAACCATATTTTTTCTGTGTATACTAAGTGAAACTCCTTTTGGTGATATTACACTGCACACCTTTTTTTTATATAGATGCTTTCTCTTTTATCTAAGGTGATTTCTAGTTTAATATTTTGTGCAGTTTTTGATATAATTAGGGATATTTTTGTCTTATTTTTTTTATCTTGTAGTGTGTGATAGTAGCTTAATTTAATTACCAATAAAAAGTTTTTATTATTGTTATTATAATTTACCAAAAAAATAAATAAAAAATATAAAGCAAAGTTCGGCCATCCAGGTATTGATACTTCTTAGTACAAGAAGGGTTTCAAAATAGATATAAGACCGGTCTTACACTATTACACAACCGAAATGTCTTTTACAATTCATATTCAGAATATCATTGAAGTCAGGTTTTCTAAGCGTAGGATAATTAATTTAATTTTACATTGTATTCAATCTAAAGTAACGAAACGTTAAATGGAGCATATATTTCGCGCGGAATTCAATTTTTTATAAAACAACGGTGTTCGTTAAAAATGTAATGGAAACAATTAGTCGAACATTTCCTTAAAAATTATGAATCAGTAACAAACACGAGACTTTAAAAAAAAGGCGAACCGACCTGAAAATCCAAATACGTAATTTCGTTGACTAGAACGACACACCTATTTATTTTAGTTATTTTGATTTGAACTATTAAACCGATTTTAATGAAAATTCTATGGGATCAAAGCAAGATTTTTTTTTTAAAGAATGACCGAAAAAAAGGATTTATTTTAGACGTTTCCTTAACTATGGATGCCTATAGCCTTCCTCAATAAATAAACTATCTAACACAAAAATAATTTTTCAATTCGAACCAGTAGTTCCTGAGATTAGCGCGTCAGCTTTATATAGCAGCATATATATATATATATATATATGTATGTAACGTACTAGCAAAACCAGTATAATGTATGATGCAATGGTACTGTAAGGATTATTAAGAAATAATTTTTCCAAAGCTAAAAAATTTTAATACCTACACTATTTTGAAAATTTAAAATTAAAGAAAATAAATTTCATTCATTATATTAAGACTAAACTTCAATGTAAGATTATGTATGCGCATAAATTAGCAACGGTAGTTTTATGCCCTTTATTAAGGGTTTTAATTTAGTGAAGCTTGTACCTTTGATGTATTGTATAATTTTATTATATGGAAAACGGTTTATGTTTTGCTTGATTACTTTAATCGATCATGAATAATGTGAAATAATTATGTGCTAATTATCATTCTTTTTTGAATGTAAGCTGAAGTTTATTATATAAAATCACAGTTATTTTTTATTTTAATCAATGGAATAAAGATATTAACCAGATTACTAAGGTATAAACGTAATAAATCAAATCAATTCATAGATTATTTTAAGAATTTTACGAAACATATTGAACCTGAATTTTTATTTATAAAAATTTATAATGCTCTGAGGTACTATGTATATTGGAAACTTGTAAGCACGATAACGACGATTTACTTATAAGTATTTTAAAACAAAAGAGAGACAATGAAAAAAGGTACTCTTGTTTTGTTTATAGTTCAACTAGCGATCCACCCCGGCTTCGCACTGATCCGATGTAGTTTTTTACGACATCATATTACAAATCTTTGATATTCTCGGCTTCTCTAAGGTTTATATGTATGATATGCATATATTATGCATATAAACCTTCCTCTTAAATCACTGTGTTTATTGAAGAAAACAACATTAAAATCCATTGCGTAGTTTAACAGAATCGTACATAAAACGAAAAGCAACTTCATAAAATCACTTGACAAATATATATAAATATTATAATATATTATTTGATTACTAACAATTTTTAGACTTAAATTAATATATTATCAAAATAATATACATAAAAAAGAAAAACTTAAATCTTTATAAATCGTAATAATTACTGTATAAATCATGTCCGCGCGGAATGAAGGTAAGAATGCTAGCAGCTTTTCCCATTTGAATCGCAATTCCGATTCTCTGGGCGAAAAATGCGCATCCTGTCACCAGTGAACAGTGATGGCAATACGATGAAAAGTAAATCTTTTAATTTTTTTTTTTTGTATTTTTAATAATTGGTTATATTCGTTAGTGATTTTTATTTTAATTTTTTATATAATTATGTTTTTTTTTAATCATTTTTATTGAAATACTGTTTGTCTTGGAGGGGGCGTTGATAACTGCGACACAGTGATAATTTTTGCAGTATCATCGTTTTTCAGTAAACTTCGAAAACTTTATAAATGTTTATACTATAAATAAATAAATCTACGATTGGCTATAACCCAAAAGAAAAATCTTCAATTCTTCTGCAATTTAGGGTTTCGATCGTTCGATCTTCTATGAGTATTTTGGTTACAGGATGCACTTCTGCACGCTATTAAAGAAGAATACGTGGAGGCTGTTGAATTGCTACTGCAGTGGGAAGAGGAACACCATGTCCCCGGCGAGCCTTATGTATGTTAAAATACATAGAGTTAATTATTTATACACATTATTTGTCAATCCATTGAACATTGCACCATTCAAAATTTTTCACTTCGATATTTTCCACAGTTCTTTCTTTGCTTTTTCCTAATTTATTCGGGCACAGATAAGCAATACTGTGTACACACGAACTACATTTTGAGAAAATGACTTCTGAAGATGTCAAACCTGTTCTTAATAAGTTGTTTGAATAAGTATTTATCGATATTTACTTTTCTCTTTTGATATAATGAATTAAAAGCAGATGATATATTTAATATATTATCTAATAAAAAGTTTTTAAAATTATGAGATTATTGTATAAATTACACAATAAGGAACGACCTTGAAATTCGTAACATTTAATAAGAAAACTTTTTTCCGTATTTAGTTAGTTTATATGAATTAATTGTTTATTGAATAATGCCAAATAGGTGATGTCGTAGCAAAATTCATCAATATCTCCGAATTATACTTGTGGGTTGACACATTATTGCTTATCAGTATCCATTTTTTTCTTACCACACTAGTATTGCTTATCATCAATACGTGTATATTATTGTATTGCTAAATACAATACAAGTAAAACTTCATGACAAGTCGCAATGTTTGGCTATGATTTAAATGATATATTAGAAAAAAATATACTTCCAGACGGAGTGCATACAAGAAATAAATAAATAACGCATCACACTCAACAAAAAAAAATAGCATAGATACAAAAATAGCTTCAAATTAAATAATTTTCACTATGTTAACAGTGCCCACAGATTTAATATAACTGTCTTATCGCGATAGCTAATGGTAACAATACCTTTTTACTGCACGACGTTTCGAAGTCGAAGTTGCATCCTGCACTCAGTTGAATAATATAAATCGCGAAAGTTAAGAATATATACAATTTATGTAAATATATATAATTTAAAGGTGACTGACTGACTTAGTGATCTATCAACGCACAGCGTAAACCACTGGACGAATCGGGCTAAAATTAGGCATGCAGGTAGATGTTGTGTCATAGACATCCGCTGAGAAAGGAGTTTGATTATTTCTACTCCCAAGGGGATAAAATAGGGGAAAGTTGGTATGAAACTCTGTCAATTTTAAACCGATCGGTCTGAGACTTTGAATGAACAAAGCTACTATTACGTAGGCATCACAGACGACGTCGCGAGCTCCAGCTAATTTAATTATATATTTCAATTATATGTCAGAGCTGGGAGTCAGTGGACCCAGCAGCGGCAACCTTCACACCGGACATCACACCTCTTATCTTAGCAGCTCATCGGAACCACTACGAAATCCTCAAGCTGCTGCTCGACAGAGGCGCCACGCTGCCCGTGCCCCACGACGTCAAGTAGGTACAGGACTTCATGGCTAAATAATATAAACGACGAGACAGACAGACTAAATGTGACTAAATAAATATTCCTTTTTTCGAAGTACGGAAAACTGAAAAAAAAATTAACGAAATACCTTCAATGGAACAAATTTTTTAATCATTCTACCTTGTCATATAAAAAATTGTAATTAAATATGAAGACAATAAAACCATATATTATGTATATATGTATATTGTTATATTAAAAACTTAAATTAAATCTCATTTTCGTTTCATATTTGTCTATACTACTATATTTTCTTAAACAGAGATAAGTGAAATGACGTGAAAGAATTACTTAAAGCGATTGTAATTTAAAGGAAAAATACTATTTAGCATACTCTGTAGAAATTATTCGTATGATAACTGGCCTGAATTGTAAATATTTATTTAGTTAAACATAATAAATTAATTTTAATCACTAATATTACCATAATCCTTTAAAAAAACCAGATGTGGATGCGACGAATGCGTGAAATCATCTGAAGAGGACTCACTGAGACACTCCCAAGCGCGTATCAACGCGTACCGGGCGCTCAGCTCTCCCTCTCTCATCGCCCTCTCATCCGCCGACCCTCTACTCACCGCCTTCGAACTCTCCTGGGAACTGGGTAGACTTAGCCGAATGGAAACCGAGTTTAGAATAGAGTATAAGGTAAGGAATAGCCTGTAAATGTCCCACTGCTATAACCTTTTTTTATTTCACGCGTACCGCTCTTAACTCTCTCATCGCCCTTTTATCCACCGATACTTTACTCACCGTCCTTTCCTGGGAACTGAATAATGTCGAATGGAAACCAAGTTTAAAATAGTATATAAGGTGAGAAACAGTCTGCAAGTGAACCTGAACTTGAGCTTTCTTTTTCGTGTCAGGGAGAATGATTAGATCCTACAACATTTACCGCGCCCTTAGCTCTCCGTTTCTCTTGGCTCTTTCGTCTGCCTCACTTCACTCACCGCCCTTGAAGTCTCCTGATAACCAAGGAGACTTAACCATATATAAACTAAGTTTATAATAGTCTAATAAATACATATAAGAGACAGTCTCAGGGCTAGACCGGATTTTTTCTTGAGAAGGGAATGGATTCTACTCTGTCACGTTGCTCCAATGCATATTACATCGACAGACACGTTGGCGCAGTGGTCACTGCAACTGATTTATTTATTTATATTAATAGATATCCTTGTCTCAATTAATTGAGAACTACCATCTTCTCAAACATTTCCATAGAACGGATAAGGGGTATTATATAAATACTATCACCTAAATATTTTTGTAGTTTTTAAGGGTGTAAAATTTTTTAAAGTTAAAAAGTCAGACCTTTAAGATACATGCTACTTATCAATTATTGTATATTTCTCTTCCCTATTTTCTATTTTACCTTCATATTAGTTGAAGCAATCGCACAGTTTACCTCAAATGATTGGAATTTCCGATATTTGTTAGCGGCCGGATGTTAGTACAATAAAATATCATAAAAGTCAGACATGATTCCTATAAATGCAATTTAACCAGAAACACCATTAAAAATTGAAATATTATTTATACAAATTTTTTTATCGTTTTTACATGATTCAGTATAAACGCTACCAACTATCTAATAATAAAACCGCAACAGAGCTATGTCTGTACCCTTAATAGTTATCAAGAAGAGTTCAGATGTTGCTGCAGGCTTCGGTCCTATGTTCCGTCGATTTTCGGATCATTACTTGTAACGGTCATAGGGAAGAAAGAGTTCAAATAAGATTTTAGCATATGTGTACGAGAAAGGAAAAACGGCTATAGTATATATGTGTGT
Organism: Hypolimnas misippus; assembly: GCA_037950945.1. Lineage (NCBI taxonomy): Eukaryota > Metazoa > Arthropoda > Insecta > Lepidoptera > Nymphalidae > Hypolimnas > Hypolimnas misippus. The sequence goes on from JBBEEQ010000014.1 coordinate 9,197,937, forward strand.
ATATATCTCCACACCAGATTCAACATTAGGACGTTGTCCACATTCCGAGCCGGTAGTAATTTTCGTGGAACTGACATCACATTAAATTGACGATTCGAAAGAGCTTGTAAAGGCCTATTTGAATAAAGTATATGTTGAGTTTGAGTTTGAGTTTGTTTTTCTATTCCTACTGTATCTAGGAAACATTTCACGTTTATAGTAACAGCCGGGATATTAGTCTCCATCTTACATCTAAATCAGATTATACCGCGGAAGAACTCTTTAAAAAATGAAAAGTTTGACGGAGACTTAAAAAAACAGTTTTATGTGTATATTTAAAATTTTATTTTTTATTAATAAAAATATTTATTAATATAATTAAAATTAACATTTGGATCTAAAATGAAGTACTAAATTGTTTTTTTTTTTACTTTTCGACATTAAATTATTGGATGGCTTGATAAAAAAAAGCTATTTGTAGTCGTATATCAGATTTGAGTTCGATTTTTTCAAACTTAATTTAGCAATATTTACATAAATTTTATTTTACTCTGCAATCCTGCTCATTAGTGTTTTAATATAAATATGCCAGTACCTTCGCAGAACACGGAGCACACTGTGAGTATAACTAATCTAAATAATGATGGCAAGAACTCTTAAGAACTTAATAAAAATCCTTATAATACATATTTTAACTAAACAAAAAAATCACGCAGCTTTTTTTGCTTTCGGCTATTCTTTTTATTCCACCACACAGAACTCCATAATTATATACAACATAAGCGCATTCTTTGATAGAATCTTCGTCATCAATGCCAAGAATTCGCTACCTCTCTTTTGGATCACACGAGGACGTCTCAGGAGCTGGAGATCATGCTGAACTACAACCCCTGGGACCTCGACAGCTGGGAGCCTGGTGAACGGCAGACGCTTGGAAGATTAAAGTTGGCTATCAAGTATAAGCAGAAAATGGTATGTGACATTATATACTTCTGAATTAAAATATTTTCTAATTTGTCAAATAGATACTTTTTATAAAAGAGAACTTTTTAAATACGTTTATGTAACGAGACGTTAAAAGCATTTGATTATCTGTTAATTTATTCCACTTCTGAACGATTTTTTCTACCAAAACTTTTCAACTTCAGACGCGATGTCTACATATTTCATGATCCGAAGTCTTGTTCGTGAAAATAGATCTTAGGGATTTTTATCATAATCTGTGTGTTTTTATTATATGTTGAATCTGAAACAGTATATAGGATATAGTAAGAACGTTTAAATGTAAAACTTAGCAGGCCTCAAGTTTCATTTTTCCATACAAACTTTGATCCCTCCTTATCCCCTTAGACTTAGAGGGTGAATTTTGATAAATGCTTTCAATGATGTGGGCAACATCATAAAAACTGTCTACGAACCTCAGCTGAATCCGTTAAGTAGTTTGAGCTATGTTTTGATAAATCTGTCCATGGGCGTAGCTATAGCTTTCATATTTGAGGGGAACGTCCAAGGGGAAGGTCTGAAGGGGGGTTGTAAATACTCCCGTTTACGGTTATTGCTTCGCTCCTATGAGTCGAAGCGTGATGTAATATAGCCTATAGCCTTTCTCAATATATAAACTATCTAAAACAAACTTTTTCAATTCGAACCAGTACTTCCTGAGATTAGTGCGTTCAAACAAACAAACAAACTCTTCAACTTTATAATATTAGTATAAATTATAGTAACCATTTATCATTGCCATTCGTTCAATGCACTAAGTATAAGTAAGTCGTATACTAATGGGGGGATTAGGACCACTTAAACCCCCTTCCTTATATACGTCCATGGGTCAGTCTGTCAGCAAAGGTTGCCTTTTATATATACAAATAAGTAGATCCCTTAAGCAAAGTATTACTAATTGACTTTAATAACATTTATGACTTTATCAAAGTAAGAATTTAACGTAGACATCATTGTAATAGTACTAAAAGTATTTTAAAGTGCAGACATTGTTTACATTATGTAAAATTTATGTCACAAATGGGACATGCAGTCTTGTTACGCTAGAAAGCTTTTCTATTCAAATGAATGTCTATGTGCAACTGTTGCTTAAAAATATTCATGTAAAATGTAAGTTAAGCTTTACACGTTCCGAGTTGCTTCCACGTGTAGACACGAAAATTTTTCAACGACTTTTTTGGTCCATGCCTTACAATTAAATTCGCTAGAGATCTCACTTTGCTTTTCACTAGATTTTCATATTCATAACAAAATTTTATCTGCTTCAAAAAACTATATAAAATTAGACTTGATTTTATGTTTTATGATAACACTAACTGTGCCCCGTGGTTTTATCCGCCGTTATTTGAGGAAAATTATGTTTATATAATGTTTATCTTCCTTTGAATCGGATATTGTTTACTATTTCATTGATTTTTACTTTTGTTTTCGCGTAACTCACTTTTTATTTATTTTTTTAAAATAAAAGTAGCCTAAAGTTACCTCGTACAATATAAGCTATCTGTGAGTAAAAGTCCCGTTAAAATCGGTCGAGGCGTTTCGAAGAATAGCCGGAACACATAGACAGACAGACAAAAAAATTTAAAATACAGATACACATTACAAACAGACACTTCAATTTCATTTTTTTATGTATAAATAATCTAAGACCCGTTATATTAAATATGAATTGAAGAGATTGTCAAAATTGAAAATGGATACAGATTTTTAACGTTAAATAGTATGTACGTTCATACTATCGTTACAAAATATTTATGCCGTGAGCAATTACGACCATTAGGAAAAATCCTAATTAACAAAACTGATTTTGTTATAAAAACTTTCTTTTTCAAAAATTGCATTTTTCGATCGCTTATTTCACTATTAATTGTCTCTTTATTTATTTATCTATACTAATATTATAAAGCTGAAGAGTTTGTTTTAACGCGCTAATCTCAGAAACTACTGGTATTAATTGATTTTTTTTTTGTGTTGGATAGGCTGTTTATCGAAGAAGGCTATAGGCTAAATAACATCACGCTATGACCAATAGGAGCGGAGCATTGATGAAAAATGATTGTATTTTTCCTCAATTTAGCGCGGGTGTAACCGTAGAGGATAGCTAGTTTTTAATATACTAAACATTCTACTTAACAACTCCATTATTATATGTAAACAGTACATAATTACATTTAATTACCCCATCCCCAGTTAATATCTGCGCCTTTACAGCTCGTAACGACGCGTTGTTATTTTTTATCTAACTTGTAAATTGTATCCTAAAATTATATATGACCTAGATTAAAAATAGACCAGGGTTAGAAAAATAGCCACAGAGCGTAATCTCATTTAGTAAACTAAGGATTCAGCGACTCTTGTAGAACTATAATTGACTGTTAGCTTGTTTACATGTTTTAATGTCATTTAAACCGTCTGTTAAGAAAGAAAGAGGTTCTCAATTCGTCGGATTTTTTTCGTATGTTAACTGATTTCTCAAACATGATCTGACCTATTTGGTTTATTTTTTTGTTTGAAAAGGTATATCTCTTCCATAGTACTAGAGAATTTTCATCAAAATCGATTCAGCAGTTAAAAAACAAAATAAGTGGAATAAAAATGTCATTAAAGTAAACGAAATTTCGTATATTCCTTTGAAGCCGGTTTCTTTTTTCATATAGTCATGTATTGAAATGCAATGTTTTATAGCGTAAAATATTTTCTATAATTAATTATAATATTTTCGGTAACTATTGGTCACGTAATTTTAATGTATATACATTAAATGACTTTAGCAAAGTATATAAAATTTAAAAATTTGAATAATAAATAATTATTAAATCACCAAAAAAAAAATTCTATCAGGTATTTTTTTTGTATAGTTTACGTAACATATGCTTGTATAAAAAATATTATTATTATTTTGTCAATAGTAATGTAACACTTCATTACAGTTTGTAGCACATCCGAATGTTCAACAATTGCTCGGGTCTATTTGGTACGAAGGTTTGCCCGGATTCAAAAGGAAGAGCATAGTCGGTCAATGCGTACAGGTGAGTTCGCGCGGTCACGCGCAAACGTTTACTCGTGCAAACCTGTTTGCACAATCATACGAATCGAGTTACTATAGCATTAGTTAAATTGTGTTAGTAACTGACTTACGAAAGGAGGAGGCTCAATTAGTCAGAGACTTTTTTAACCGATTGGAATTTTTGTATGAATGTGTATACTCTTCCATTGATATTATAGAATTTCCCTAAAAGTAGGTTTTAAAACGAAAATAACTGGAATAAATATATAATAGAAGTTAACGTATTAACGTATTTTTCTTTTTATGTCGGTTTCTCCTTTTCTAAAAAGTCTTGTTAACACAGTGTAGCAAAATGTAAATTTCTTTTTATTTATGCCAGGTACTATTTCAGAGCATATCGACTTGTTTGTACGAATAACCGATACTATTGACTCAAGTCAGAAATCTCACTTTTAAACTACTATCATTATATTCATCATTATACTAGGTATAATAGGTACTCCAATGTACATAAAAACTATTATTAAAAATTTCCTTTATAATAAATATTCATTTTGCAATTAATAATGATTTTGTGTAATAAAGTTGATCAATTAATGATAAATGTAATCAAATTGAACAGGTGGCTAAGCTCGGCGCGATGTTTCCCGTGTACTGCACGATATACATGCTGGCCCCCGAGTCCGAATACGGCCAGTTCATGAAGAAACCCTTCGTCAAATTCATCAGTCACAGTTCCTCATACATGATGTTTCTAAGTACGTATTAATTTAGATAATATTTATTATTATTAGACTAGGCACTTTTGTCGTTTTGTATGGCACATTCAAGAAAATAAAATCAACAAAATTACCCTAAACTTGAGAAGGTTACCAATAAACTTTGAAGAGTTCCATTTTTCACTTTCTGACTTCATCATCAGACGAGTTGAAATTGCCATAATATTTGTTCATGGGAACTCAATGCGTATAGTAAATTTCATAAAAATCGATTTATTAGTAGTAGTCGAAAAACTGTCGCGAGATTTGAAACAAATAAACGGTACCACGATTGATAAAACTATTTAAAAACCTGGTGATTTTTCCGCGTTTACATAAGCAAACTGTATTAATGAATAATTCGTACGGAATTCATAACTTACTGTTTATTAGAAGAAGCAATTTTATTTTGTTTAGCTTCATAGTTTTTTTTGAACAATACTAATATTCATTTATATGAAAATCTATACTTATATTATAAAAAGGTAAGTTTGTATATAGGTGCTAATCTTTGAATCTAATGATCCGACTTACAAAAAGTAGTAAGGATACAGACTATATTATCATAAGCACGCAACCACGAGGAGCAACTAGTTAATAAAGAAAGAAAACACATTTGTAGTTGGATGCTAATAAGCAATAATGTGTCAACCTACAAAAACTCAAACTCGGAGATATTAGTGTATTATGATAATGCGTCACGTATTTAACATTATTAAAAAAATTCAAGTCATCTAAACTCAAAAAGGACGGAATAAAGTTTCTTAATTTAATTTTTTCCATATATAATAAACAGATATATTTAAACAACTTATTATTAGATAACTATTTATTATACCAATCTGCTTTTATTTCATTAAAACTTTTATCAAAATAGATAAGAAAAGATGGATATATACTTCTTCAAACTAATTTATTAAGAATAGGTTTGATATCTTTAGACGGCATTTTCTCAAAATGAAGATCGTATGGCTTTACATAGTATTGCTTATCAACGTTCAGTTATGAATGATGTTAAAAATATCTTCAAACGAAAATAATGTCGGCCTTAGCATTTTCACACAGCTATTTGTAAGTATAAAGCTAAGTGGATGATCGTTATTTAAAATAATAACCCATAAATCTTTGCAAATTTTTCATTTTTTAACTTGCTTAAAATTTAATCATATGCCGACGTTTAATAATCGTTTTGAAAGGAAGATTACTTTGACTTTCATGTTTTAATAAGTTTTTTGGTTATAAATTTTTATTAAACTCTCTCGGTTAGGTCTATTATTACTACGTTCTACATTTTTAATGGTAGTTAGGTTCAGATTACTATGTTCCAGTGCGAAGGATGATTTACTGTAATTACTGATAAAAGGCGCGTACTAAATATTTACCATATTGTTAGGTTAATTTTATTTTTCATAATTTTTAAGAAAGTATTGTAATCGCGTTACATTTTGGACTTCAGCAATATCCATTTTGAATCATTTTAGTGCTTCTCTCTCTGGCGTCTCAACGAGCTGAATACCTAGTTCTGGAATGGTCTGGCATATCCTGGTTACAAGAATTGGTCGAGTTCTGGAAATCCCGCGAACGAGGCTCCTTACCTGGCTTAATAGAATCCACCGTCATCCTCTTCATAGCAAGTAAATTTGAAATTTTGGCATGTCTTTTACATCTTCATATATGTTTGATATTAGAATTAAATTTTTTAACCGTTCATTATCATAGATGTTTATTATGAACAGTTTTGGGTTCCCGAATAAAATTTCCACTTATAAATATTTTTTATGATGCTGATAATAATGAATGATTACGATTTATAATCTTCTAAAATTTGGCCAGTTTTATTCTATTTTCGAATATACAACTAAATACAAGGTACAAATGGTTTTAGCCTTATTTTAATCTTTGAGTTTCGTGAATCCTAAATTAATTTCGGAAAAATATCTTTATATCCTTTAGAATTACTGTAAAAATGTATTTATTTCAGGTTTAGTATGGGGAGAAATAAGATCACTTTGGGAAAACGGACTCTTGGAGTATTTAAGTGATTTATGGAATATCGTCGACTTTATCACGAACGTGTTTTACATAGCTTGGATAAGTTTGCGCTTCTCTTCGTGGTACATTGTGCAGGTAAGCGGAAATATTTATACGACTAATATACTTTCAGAAATTACTAGACCTATTTGAAAATGTTTATTAGGGTTCGATAAAACGTTAATTGAGAAAAACATTATGGCGATAATATTTGGAGCTACTGTTCAGTTTCTACGAGAAAAAGAGTACCCCAAATGTAAATCAATTTACCACATACCGACAAAACGCGCTAAAGAAACGTAAAATTCATACGCAGCATCCCAAAGATTAATAAAATCCTCGTTAAACTGTATGTATGACCATTTTCATATCCGCTCGTAACTACTTAAAAATAAATCAAAATTGATGTTACGAACTTTAATGTTTACAGTGGGGCTTTTAATTTTTAAAACACTGAAATCTTGTTTAAACATTTGATGCCTCGGACTTTGTTTCAAAATATGGTTTTTTCCTTGGTACAATGTTTTTATTCATTTTAACAAACACGCAAGAAATACTTAAAACATACTTAGCACTTAAAATACATACCATGTTAAGAACTTTAAGTTAGGACCTACGTGTTCTGTCTACAAGTTTATAGTGGCTGTTTTTATTTTACGTAAATTCGTTTAGACCTGTGCGACCAAGCTTCGCTCAGAGAATTTTGAGTTTGTCGTAGAAACTTGATACCTTCGCGCGACAGTTTTTCTCAAAGCTGAAACTTGTCTAAATAAACTTGGAAAGTAAAATTCAATCATTTGTCTCAAATGTTAGAACCATTTCATAGAAAAACTAATTATGTATAAACAAGAAGAGCCGCCTATAGAATAAATTATGTTAGTTTAAATGGTTACCTTGCCCTCTGCGGATACGTAGAACAATTACTAATCACTCTGTGTAAAAGTCAATAACCTGAGAGAATAATTGCAGAGTAGACTAATCAACAGACCCTTTTTTTGCTCGCTGAGGAATGCATTAATGCATCTCGCCCGAGGTTATTTGAGGCGGGTATGTGGGACTCTTGGAACGGATAATACATACCCACTAAAACCCAGCGATGCTCACATCGTCATCATCGTCGTAACAGGGTCACAGATCAATCACGCTTACTACCGTGAGGCCTTAACAGTTATCCCGAAGCATAGTTTGACAATAGTTATCTAAGAACTTTCTTAAAGTATTGAGATTATGATTGAAATATTAAGTTTCAAAAATTTGTCCACAGCGGGATTTTCAAAGCGGCAAGGATCCTTGGTACCCAAGAGAACGCTGGGACTCATTCGATCCGATGCTGCTCTCGGAAGGCGCTTTCGCTGCCGGCATGATCTTCTCCTTCCTCAAGCTGGTGCACATCTTCTCCATCAATCCCTACCTTGGGCCGCTTCAAGTGTCTCTCGGCAGGATGATCATCGATATTATCAAGTTCTTCTTCGTTTACATGCTCGTACTATTTGCCTTTGCGTGCGGTAAATATTTTGTCGTAAAGTACCTAAAAATTAAGTCGTTTTATAATTAAATAGTGTTAACTAAAAATTTTAAGGTTTTTCTTTATTTATTTATTTTATAATAAGTCTTAAATACAGCCCTTATTATTATAGATTCCACAATAAAAGTTAAAGTGTATGACCACATACATATATATAATCCATTTCTTAAAATGAAGATATTTTCGGAGATTTACTTTGTCATTAGTCTCATAGTGATTCCATACAATTTTTTTTTTAATAAATATTATGTTATTAGGTCTGAACCAACTGATGTGGTACTACGCCGAGTTGGAGAAGCATAAGTGTTACCACCATCCATCGGGTGTGGCTGACTTCGACACTCAAGAAAGGGCTTGTAGTATTTGGAGACGATTTGCAAAGTAAGAATAAATGGAACTAAATTTGCCTCAATAGTTCAATAAAAAAAAAATTCCCCTAATTTTTTGGAAAGATTTTCAATACTAATCTTTTTCTTTATATATGGTTAAAGACATTCTATTTTAAAATTTAATATAAATAAAACTAAAAATTGCTCTTCTGTAAGTTTCTAATAAATTGTCTTTGCAACATTCTCACTAAATACTCATAGATATAAGAATAAAAATTTATCCTTTAAATCGTTTTGTCGAAAAACTACTGATATAATTCTTAATCTGCAGCTTATTCGAAACATCTCAATCACTCTTCTGGGCCTCTTTCGGTCTGGTCGACCTTACTACCTTCGAGCTGACTGGCATCAAGAGCTTCACCAGATTCTGGGCACTGCTGACCTTCGGATCGTACTCCGTGATCAACATCATCGTGCTCCTGAACATGCTTATCGCTATGATGTCTAATTCATATCAGATAATTTCCGTAAGTTTTACAACTATATAATGTAGTAACTGAAATTCAATTTAAAGTTTTTTTACCACAAATTAAAATAGTACCTTTATTTTTATTACGGTTAGGTTGTTAATCTGACATCTGTTATTATTTCGAATTTCTACAATAAACGGCAATTTTTAACTACAAAATATAATTGCAAAATGGTGATGTTAGCCAAAATTATAATTCTTTTAAAATATTTCGATTTATATATAGGAAAGGTCAGATGTGGAATGGAAATTTGCTCGCAGCAACCTCTGGATGTCCTACTTCGAAGACGGTGACACTGTTCCACCCCCCTTTAACATCATCCCCACTCCTAAACATGTAAACGGCTGGATACAAAAGATCCTCCATAACAAAGAACGTGGGTCAATTATTGTAAGTATTTTATTATAGGCTTAAACTATCTTAAAAACACTGATTCATTTCTACACCGTCAATAACAGCCTCTCGCAATACAATAAAGCAAATAAACTGTTTATGCAGTATGAACATCACAGTTCAGATGTTGAGATATTATAAAGTTAGAAAATCTAACAATTTAAACTCTTTTTGTGAAATATGAAGTGTCAAATCTAAAAATCAAAGAGCAAAAATTAATATAATCCCATATATAAGAACTAAACTAATTAAAAGTTTATTCACAGAACAAATCACGTGAAAAAGCTCGTCAGCAACATGAAGCAGTAATGCGTATCCTTATCAGACGTTACGTGACAGCGGAACAGCGTGACAGAGATGAAGAGGGAGTGACAGAGGACGACGTTATGGAGATCAGACAGGACATATCGACATTACGCTATGAGCTGATAGATATTCTGCGTAACAATGGCATGAAGACGCCGAGGATTAACATTCAGGATACTACAAGTAATTTATTATTTAACCAAAATAATACAACCAAAATAAAATGTTTTATTTCATACGTTAAATCAATTTAAAATTTTGATATCAAAAATCTAGTCCAAAAACAGTTTTTTTAGATAATGATGATACATTAAAAGTAACATTTTAATTATTCCTAAAACAGTTGCGGGCAAGAAAGGCAAGGTGATGGAGAGAAGAATCCTGAAGGACTTCCAAATTGGCATCGTGGAAGGAATTATAAAAGACGTGATATCCAAGGAGAGTAAGCCAAAGGACGTCTTCAGTCAGATCGCTAAAGCTATAGTGAGACGAGGAAGCGAAAATGACAAGTTAGTGGCAATAAAAATAATTTTACTTAATTGTTTGCTGATTATATCTCTATCTCAAACACTTATTCTGAAAGCATTTATTAAAAAAGTATTACATTATATCTATTGCAATAATCTTACAAGATTAAAAAAAGTATTTGAAGCTAATAAGGCTAAATATATGTATAAAATTCATATTACGTAAATTTAATTTAATATTAACCAGATAAAGCACCATTTTACCACCACTAACATGACTATGATATCGATGCAATAAATAAGGTTAAAAAGGAGTCATGAAAATGAAGACAAGCTTTATTGGTATATGCCATTATTTTTTTCTCACAGGAAGAAAGACTGGAACGCCCAAGTGCGCAGGAGTACCATACGGAGGGACCCCATCGGATCAACCGCTGAAGCTAATACCAAGCGCAGCAGACAGTCTCTCAGAGCTCACATATTGGACAACGTATCTGCTAGGACGATTGATCCTCAGAAACTCTTGCGTAAGATTTTGAATATTCGCGACAGTTTTTATCTGATTATCTTAACCACATTTTGTTTCCAAAACTTACAATGGGTAACTCTAACAAATAGAGATAAATTTATTTTTGATTTTGAAAATTGAGGTTAGTATATATTTTTTTAATTAAAGAAAATTATATTTAAAAGACTTTTTAAGAAAGAAAGAATTGAAGAAATAAAAACATACAATGTTATTATAGTAATTGCTAATTATTATGACGTGTGTAAAAATGTGGGTCTTCCAAAACAGATTCATAATTAATTTATCAAAACTATTTTGAACTTCTAGAATTCAATCCGAACTTGTCTGCGGTGACACCGACTGCTCGGGTCGCGTACGCTAAGTTCATGAGAAGCAAGATCAAGTCTGACTTCACTGAGTCTGAAGGACAGGAAGGCGGGGAAGCTCCTGAGGGTAAAGAGTCAGGGTCCACGGAACCTGCTTCTAAGGAAGGTAAGATGTGTAAAGTCTTAGTGAATGACGAATTGTAAATAGAATGAAAGAGGGACTGTAACATTTGTTAGTCCGGAAGTTAGAAGTGAATAAAAAGTGTAGTGCATTTACGTGATGAAAAAAATTGATACCTAAATTAGTTTCAAAAAGTTTTTCGAGTTTTAAAATATTTTACATGGTCGTGACAGAAAATATATTGAGAAAAATGTTCTTTTAGAAGATATAATTGTACGTGCATGCCGAACATATTATGTATCTGCGTATTGAAAAAAAAAAACTAAAATCTAAATTGTTTAAGTCATTTCTTATGTTTTTACCACCGACGATAAAGATTGATAATAACTAGCTTTGCTGTAAGATCTAATTTTGTACGACATATTTGGTTCAAAGTTAAATCTTAATCCAAAATTGCAACACCGTTGACGATATGTGGCGTTACTTCATAAAAATGTTCTATTTTTTTGTTGAAAATGTTCTCTTTTTTTTATTTTTTAAAAGATTTCTTTCGAGTACTGGTTATAAAAAAAACCTATTAATAGTTCGTCAATCGTAACATAAGTATGTCTAGATCCACTGTTTTCATATTATCAGTGAACCAAATTCGTTGTTAATTGATAATGGAGTTCTTGTTTACATCATACATCATATCACAATAATGGTAAACTAATTTAGTAATTGAAATGTTAACAAGAAACACTGGCAGTGATTACTTAATAATTAATTCATTTGAAACTATTCCTCACGTTTCATAAACTATAAATAAATAATTCCTTTTATTTATCTGACCATTATATTTGTACTAGTGCTCGCTTAACGGAATTAGACCGTAGTTAGTAACCGTAGTAGTATTGACAACAGAAAATCTATTCTCAAATTGACCAAAGACATTAATAATATACAAGAGAGTAGAATATATAATGTATTTTTATTTAAAAAAAATAGCATTCCTCGAATCTTCCAGTAAGTCAATGTGTTTGTATATGTATATATATATAAATTATAAGTGTGTGAAATATCATATAACTACGTCCGCGCAGTTTTTGTAAAAATGGGTCCAAGTTTTTGCTTTACGTATTAATATATAGATAATCACCTGCTGAATATTTAAAATATATCGATGATAGTTTTATATATGGACGCTAATATGCAATACTGTGTCAAGCCACACGGACTTCATTCTGAGAAAATGGCGTCTAAAGATGTCAAACCTATTCTTAACAAATATGTTTGAAGAAGTATTTATCCACATTTTATTTTATTTTTTCATGAAAGGTATAATTTATTAAAAGCAGATTGACATATTTCATATAATATCTAATAAGATTTTTTTCAAATATTTGAGGTTATTTTATAAATTGCAAATTAATTAGGAAACTTTTTTTCGTACTTTTTGTGGGTTGACACATTATTGCTTATCAGCATCCATATAAGCTAATATATGTTATTTTAAGTTTCGTATATACTATTGTGTATTTATTATAGAAGTGTATCAACAAACGCAACTCTTCTCCATTCGTCATCCGTACGGAATCGTCCCACTCAAAGTCTGCACATACTGCCCGTGCTTTTGTTAATCTATTATTAAACGTTAACCTTTTATCTTTAATATATATTTTTTCTTTAATTTTCACTAATTTATTAAAGGTTCTATGTTTTATAGCTTTACATTTATCTATAAGCCTTTTATCCATCGTTAGTTCCATGCCTCTCTGGCATACACACAATTTGTTTTCAATTTTTTGTGTGAATGACCAGGTCTGGCAGCCTTAGTAGAGTTGCGGATGGTTACAGGTTTTGTATATTTTAATTTTTCTGAAAATGGTGTTATTTTATTTTTCAAATCAAAACCTTTGGCAGCTGGTTTTTAATCTACTTCTCCGCTTTATCTACTTTTTGTCGTTATTTTTTTATTGTTAGTATTTTATTGCTAAATATTTATTTTTACATATGTATGTATTTGTTAACTTATTACATTTATTTCAATTTCGATAATTACTTTGTATTTTTCGTTAAGTATCAATTTAGTCTTATTTTTATTCTTTGACAGTACTGCAGGGCAATTATGTGTGCGCTATTGCTATCATAACGCGATACATTTTGACAGTTGATTTCTAATTGTTCTACTAAAACGAAATAATCAACTGTCAGAATGTATCGCAGTGCGATAGCAATAGCTTACCGTAATACCCTCCTGGTTTCTTATTTTACGATGCTAATTATTATTTTATTTTTAATTTATTAGAAGTATAATTTCAAATATTTAAAAAAATATATGTTTAAGGATATCTATTTCATATCTCAATAGTACATTTAAAAATAGACTCATTATAGAGTTAAACATACCAATAGTATTAGACTTACCAAATAGACTATCAAGAATTTTACAATTTTTTTGATAATGATATTAAAAATACGACCAAGCACAACAAGAACACAAAACAGAAACTCATAGAAATATAAATTGCCAATTTATTAATCAACCTTGATAAAACTACAACAAAGGAAGCTGGCACGAATAAACTTCGTAATACTACTTTGTTTTCAAATGACATACATTTTTTCAAAGATTGTTTTAGTTAACATAAGTTATCTACGAAATTAAATTGTAAATGGCAGCTTCATAGTTTTGCAATGTTTGTGCAAATGTTTTCAATTTACCGTGCAAATGCGTTATTTGCATGATCGCGCTGTACTCTATTTCCATTTAAAATGCTTTCGATATAATATTTTAAAACATACCACCGCTTAAACAGAATTTTAACTTGATATTATAATTCGTTGTTTAATTTTTTATTTTTTTTATTGTTCTTTTTTTACGCTAGTTATTATTTTATTTACTTTTAATCAATTTTGGTAATAACTTTATGATCATTCCTAAAAAACGTCTCACGTAACTAATTTTTTTTGGTAAATCGAATGTATTTTTAAATATCGTCGAACTAGCCAATTAACAAACGTATTTTATGAATGATCATTTTGTTTGTGTAAAATCATATTAAATTATTGTTAAAATTTTTGTAAATTTAAATAAAAAGTGCGTAAGTTTAAATTTTAACAAATCCTCTGTTTCCAGATGGTCCATCCCTCCGCCCGAAAACACCAATACCAGAGAAACCAGAGGGCGAAAATAAAGATGCAAATAAAATAAAAGTAGAAGCTGACATCGAAAGCAAAGGTCAAGATATTATTTTTAAAAAGACTTTATTAATTTTCTATTACAAACTTTAATTTATCTTCAGTTAAAATACTAACAAAAAATTTCAATATTCAGGTTCTGGGGCTAAAACCGAAGAAGCTAAACAATCGAAGGCACCAACTCAAGAAGCTTCTGGATCCACTTCAACAACTGCTAAACCAGAAAAAGAAACTACACCTCAGAAAAAACCGGAATCCAAAGACCACGTAATTCAAATAGAAGAACCTGAATCCCCATCTAGCAGCTTATACATAACGAAGGAAGAAGACAAGAACCTGCAGAAACCGATCTCACCCACACCAACACCGACACCAAGCGGTCCATCAGAACAAATTCTATCAGCGTCTACTCTCGAATCCGATCAGCAAAAAGAATCAAAAGATAAAACTATTACAATAACAGTTGAAGAACCTAAGGATAAACCTGCAGAGCCAAAGGAACCTAAGAAAAAAGAACCTAAACCCAAAGAAAGTCCAGGACCCTCCAGACTAAGTCCATCACCAGCTCCGCCAAAACCTGGCATAGTTACAGATAAAGGGAAATCGAAAGTAACAGGCAAAATAGTCTCTGGGTGGCTTTAGGTTAAAATTGATAAATAATCTTATGTTAACTTTATATGTATATTGAACTTTCACAGACATAGAAGTTTAAATATTCTTAACTTTTTTGTGTCTTGTTACAGTTAAAGAAATATCTTTAAACTTAGCTAAGTGCCTTAACTACGAATTTTAACAGTTACAGAGTACACGAATCATATCGCATATCAATCTAATGTTTTTCATGTTTGAAAATTCAATAAATAAAAGACAAGTCTTAGATATAATATGGGTGTTGATAAGCAATACGATGTCAAGCCACACGGACTTTATTTTAAGAAAATGGCGTTGAAAGATGTAAACCTTTTTTTTTAATTTGTTTAAGACGTATGATATGATTTATCATATCAATAAAAAAAATGTATCTAAGTATAATCAAGTTAGGTTTTTTTTTAAATATAATAAATTGCATATTGCATAATATTGAGCACAGTTCAATATTCGAAACATTAAATAAAGAAAATTTTTTCAGTATTTAGTTAAGATGACTTAATTTTTGGATACAAGACGCATTATCAGAATACATCAATATCTCCAAATTTCTCCTTTTTGTAGGTTGACACATTATAGCTTATCAGCATCCATATATTTCATTACTGATTAAAACATAACAGAGTTATCAAAATATAGTGATTCACGGTATCGATATTAAAATAGGATTGTATTGTGTATCTAAATTAAACGGAAATTAAACTATACCAAACACTACAAAGTCACTATAATTAAACCATCTTTGATAGTTACATCTAGTAGGTCACTGATGGCTTTATCAAAACTGTTCTCGACTTCAATTAAATATATTACAAGTAAAAATCTGTAGATGTGTTACAAGCACTCCATAGACGGCACGTTCGAGTGAAGCTAATTGGAACAATTCGCCTCAGTATCGCCTCACGCACACTACAACGAAATGCACACCAATACTGCAATAAATGCTTGTTTCTTTTTCTCTCCCACTAATTAATTTATTCTATCAATTTTCAGCTTCTTGATGAAGAGTCTATTGTAATTTAGCATTACAATATTATTTATGTGTGCGTTTGAGTGCCATTTTTAATTTGGATTCCCTTATAGGTATCTACACATTTCATTTATAATACCATTAACTTCAATGTTTTTATAATTTTTATGAAAAAATCATTAGATGATATGCTCGATGAATTGACACGAACGATAAAACAAGGAATGACCAAATACTGACGTATTAGTGAGATAATAAATAAATATATTTATAGCAATAATTAGAATAATGTTTAGAAATCTATTATATTTGTGCGGTTAAATATTAAGTAGACTTGTAGTATCTTACAAGAGAAAAATATTTGAAGCTTTCTAGTTTTTACCATAATAAAAAAAATCATTTCTTTTTCATAAGTCATTGTCATCATTCGTCATCACTGTTTCGTCTAACTAATTTTAAAATTTTGTATAATTTCAACCACGGTACTTCGTATATTTTTTACAAAGTGACTAGCACAGCCTCTAACGAAAATTTTGCTAATACCATAAGATTACCAATTAAAAATAAGATTATCAAAAACTATGAAACTCGTAACAAGGGTATATCTGAGATTATTTTTGTGGTTTATTTCAACAACAAAACACCTTATCAATTAAAAATAGAAAAATCTAGAAACATTAGAAAAAAAAATAATAATATTATTAGGAAATTACACTTTCGATTACGTTCTATTGATTCAAGTTAATAATTAGTATTTGAAGAAAATGCTTCATTGTATTAGTACGAATGATTACTTATTTATAAAATCGCATTTCTTAAGATTAGGTTCTTATTTATAAGATCTATCTAATGTAAATTTTTGTAAAAAAAAACGTAACTCGCTTCACAATTGAACGCTTTATCCAAAAACCGCTGTAATATTGCATTTTTAATTACTTTGTAGAAATGTAGTGACCATTATTAGATAATATCAATGACAATATTACCATAGTCAAGTATAGAAGCGTTAAAGAAAAACACATTAAAATATTTTTCCCATATTGGACATTGTAATGCAATTCATAATATTATGTTACACATTGACGAGTAGAATCTAAAATAAAATATGATTTATTGATTAAACATTAGACGTAGCTAGATTTAGTCATTCTGTGTTAAAGTATTTTTATTGCACTTAATTCATAATTTCCTAATTTTTCAAACTGTTGTAAGTTTTTTGTGCTTTTTAATAAATGGAATTTAAACTGCTCTATTAATGAAAATGAAGTTATTTACCAAATATTAATTTTACCGTCATAATGTTAAGTACATATTATTTTACTGTGTAATTCAGTTATTTATAGCGAAGGCTGTATCGGTGTTGTATTTTAATTGTTTTAGTGTAGATTAAAATATTTCTATTAGAGCTAAATAAATTTTTGTTTTGTACCTGTGTTCTTATTTTACCACACTAAACAATTAAGTCAACATTTATTGTAAAGGTAAATTCATATAGGAATAATATTTCGGTCTCATTTTTAATCGACTACCAACATAGAAGGAGATTCTCAATTTGTCGGGAACTTTTGTTTTTTTTTGTAACACGATTCCTCAAAAGCAGCTGAACCAATTTTGTTGTAATTATACTACTAAATAATAGGATATATAGTTTGAACAGTTTATTTAATACGACAGATGGAAAAGGAATGACAACACAATAAATATCAAATATAGAACAACGGTACAAAGGAGGTTTAAATACATATTAAAGATAGCCAGTGTCACAAGTGGATCGTGTACTAAATAATTATGTTTACTTTCTTTCAACATCCTCCCTTAAACATAATTCCATCTTGGACTAACAGTAAACCAGCTTTTAGTGCGAGGTTGCTTTTGTAAGGGCATCCGCGATTATCTGATCCGTTTGAATATAACGCACATCAATAGCTCCTCCAAGTACCTTGTCCCGAAAACTGATGTCTTACATCAATGGGTTTTCTTCTAAAAAATAGCCTTCAGGACTTAAAAGTTTTATCGAACTCTGTTTTTGTGAACATCTGTGATAACAAATTGTGCCTTCGACAAAGTCTCTTTGACAGTCAGTGGATTAGAAATCTGAACACACGTAAAATTATGTCCTGGCTCCATTTGTCTTTTATAAGACCTTAGAGATTTTAAAGTGATGTTTTTCTCTAAACTGTCGTTATTGTTATTATCACTCGTACTAGGATAATAAACTTCATCATCATCCAATCTATTCACCACACAGCTATCAAAAGACGAATCAGCATTCGAGGGTGATGATGGTACTGTGACATCTCGTATTTCATTTTGAGTGTCTACATCAACTAATGTAATCACCTTATTTTCCTGGGTACTATTCTGTGAATCTAAGCAAGAATTATTAAAATTTGTAATGGGAATTGAAATAAACTGTGGAACTGGCCTGGATGATTCAGGTTTCTGTATAATACTATCCTTACTCTTAATATTTTCAATAAATATTACATCTCTGCTAACCACCATACGTTTACTTACAGGATTATATAATCTGTAACCCTTGGTGCTCTCACAGTATCCTACGAAAATTAATTCTTGTGACTTACGATCCCATTTCAAACGATTTTGCTTCGGAATATGTACCATGACCTTCGAACCAAAAATCTTTAAGTGTGAAATATTTGGTTTCTTATTTGACCATTTTTCAAAAGGTGTTACTCCAGCCAATACTTGTGATGGTGATCTATTAACGACATAAGCTGCAGTAGCAACTGCCTCAGCCCAATAAATTTTCTGCAGTTTTGCTTCAAATAACATGCATTTTGCACGTTCCACTAACGTCCTATTCATTCTCTCTGCAAGCCCATTCTGCTCGGGAGTATAAGGAGTACTAGTCTGGTGTTTTATACCGGAAGCTGCTAGAAAATTTAAAAATTCTTTATTACAATATTCTTTTCCATTATCACTTCTGAGTATTTTAATTTTTCTGTCCAACTCATTTTCTACCTCTTCTTTAAAATTCCTAAATACCGATTTAATATCCAATTTGTTCTTTAGAAAATATACATATACTTTACGGGAATAGTCATCTATGAAAGTTATGAAGTACTTAGCACCGCCAGCAGACGGAGTCTCCATCGGACCACAAAGATCAGAATGAACTATTTCTAGTAATGTATTCGCTCTTGAACCACAATTTGGAAACGGTAATCTTGTTTGTTTGGCCTCACAACATGGTATACATACGGTATCAACTTCCTTGTTGATGATAGTTATACCCTCAGCACATGTCTCTAACCTCTTAACATCAGTCATATTTAAATGTCCCATTCTCTTGTGCCATGTAATAATATCTGCCTTACTCTCAGGTGAAACAGCACATGCAATTCCAGCAGTAACAATATTAAGTCTATACATGTTATTTATAAGTTCTGCTGTTGCTATCAGAATATTATTAGCAGTATAAATATTACAGCCCAAATTATTGAACTCTACTTTACAACCATTTTTAGTCAATTGACTGACCGATAATAAGTTTGCGCTCAGCTCAGGAATAAATAAAACATTTCTCACCTGAATAGGATGATTATCTTTGCAAAAATTGGTATAGATGTTTACTTTACCCATCTTCTGTACGGAGATTGCATCATTATTAGCCACCATTATTTTTTCAATCGGAGATGCTTGCAGATCATACATCCAGTCTAAATGTCTTGTCATGTGCATCGTTGCACCGGAGTCAATATACCAGTCATCCTGATTTATTGAGCTATGAGCTGAAAAAGTTGCTGAAAAACTATTATCTTTAGTAGGCTCGTCGGTTTTAGTAGGCTTCTTTAATGTACATTGATTTTTAAAATGTCCATATTTATTGCATTTATAACAACGTGGGATTTTTCCTTTTGGCTTTTGATTATTAAGAGACTTCTTGTGCTTAGTGAAAAATGCAGAAGATTCGGACGTAGAAGACTCGGTAACTTTCACTTCCTGTAAAAGTTTTGTTTTAACAAAATCTGATGAAATTTTTATGCCAGAACTTTCCAGACCCATGATCATAGGTTTATAATTTTCCGGTAAACCCGCTAGCATGAGTGTTCCCAGCCGTTCATCCCCGACTTCAAATCCGATGTTACGTAATTTATATGCAGCACTCATAATTTTATTTACGTAATCTTCTATACTAGGACAGCTATCTAGCGATGTATTGATTAAATCTCTTAATAAGCCGACTTTCCTTGACAGCCCGGAGTCCTCGAAAGCATTTTGTAGGTTGGTCCAAACTTCTTTAGAAGATGCCGCATTTTCAATATGAACATAGTTCAACGGCTCTACCAACAAAATGATTTTTGACTTAGCTTTTATGTCCTTCTTCGGATCGACTTCAATACCCGGATCAATACATTCCCATAAATCTTCGAGTTCTAGATATGACCTAACTGCAAACTTCCAAGTAGTATAATTTTCTCGACCGACTAATTTCTCAATTTGGAAATTATTAGACGTAGTCATTTTTTATTATAGCTCTGGGCCCATAACCTGTTGTAATTATACTACTAAATAATAGGATATATAGTTTGAACAGTTTATTTAATACGACAGATGGAAAAGGAATGACAACACAATAAATATCAAATATAGAACAACGGTACAAAGGAGGTTTAAATACATATTAAAGATAGCCAGTGTCACAAGTGGATCGTGTACTAAATAATTATGTTTACTTTCTTTCAACAAATTTGATACAATTATTTTTTTTGTTTGAAGAGTTGTAAAAGTTGTTCCAGATTATAAGAGTCTTATAGAATTTTCTACTTATTCGGTTCATTAGTTTCGTTTAAAAACCAAAATAACTAGAATAAGTATGTCATTTAAGTAAAGGAAATTACGTATTCGCTTTTGAAACTTTTTTGTTAGTTGACTTTTGAGGGTACTAACGAACAGCTTTTGCAGAGAATTATATCTACACTTTAATATAGATTTTTAACAATTAAAGTGTAACATATACATTTGCCTTATACAATACTATCTTAACTTTATTTCATGTTGGAGATTATTCAACGTTCGAATTAGTTTAATAGATAAAAAGCGTAATTGACTAGAGAAAGAAACCTTTGAAAAATATGGGTTTACTTGTATGCAGTTTCACTAACATGAATTTCTATTTATCCCAGTACAAGAAATAGTCAGTTTATTTAAAATTTATTTAATTGTATGTTTAACTTATTTAAGATTTAATCAAAACACATCTGAATTCGACTATTATACCCACGTGTATTTTGAAGTATAATATATTTAGAATATAGTCTTCTAATTTCAAATTTTCGCTTTTGAGTTTTGATAATTCAATTTTTTTTTAATTTTATTTTTATTTAGGAATTGACTATTTATGGTTTATATATTATGTATGAATAATTTAGAATCGTGAAAAATAAGCCTTTTTAGTTGACCGTATACCTTTACTGCTCGTAATTTGATCCTTCTAAGTTTCACTATCAAATTATGAAATAATACAGGTTTCCCTTTGTTTTTAAAATCAACGGATTCAATTCCTATTATTTTTGCTTAGAAAAATGAATGTTTCAAAACCCTAATTGATCAGTTTTAGTTTTAATTTAAATCGGGCCAAAGACTCCTTGAAGTGTTTTTTGCTATTCATTAATGTTTTGGATTTGGCAATCTACGGCCATTAAAAATAATCACTCTGTATAATATAGAACAAATAATGTTTTAATAATTGAAAAAAACTTTAATGTAGTGGATATAGGAAAGAAAGAAATAAAATTAAATTTATTGGGTGTCGTTTTATTGTTTATAAATACAAAATTACAATATCGAAATAAATAATTATTATCTAAATATTAAGAAACTATTAAATACAATTACTCACGATAAATAATAATAAGCAATTAACTAAGCAGAAAAAAAAACGATAGAATTATTTAAAATTGTAAATTCTCATATTATAAAACTAAATTAACTCGCACGATTATTATTAAAGTAACTGAATACACATACATACAATAAACAAATATTCATTTTTGGGAAATCGCAAAAACGTTTCGCACTTGACTTTAATATTACAAGATCTTGATGGAACCACAAAATTATCTGAAACTAGACTAGACGTATAGCAGTTTAAGTCATTTCAGACACATTTTTATTTCAGTCACTTTAATACTGAACCTGCGTAATTTGCTCTATAGTTTAATATATTTATCATAACTACAAATTTTAAAAGTATTACTTAGTATTTCAATTAAGTACATAAAAAAAACTATGTATCTGCTATATAATAGAGGTCTATGTCAAAAATAAATAATAAAGGTCCTAAAATCATACATCTCAGCCAAGGGTCTATCGGTCTGAGCTCGAATTCGACCCTTTCAAACTAGCCCTTAACATAAGTATTTCAAAGTTGATACCATATCATTTATCTTTATCGTTATTTACATATTATTATTTTTTATCTATATTAATATTTCTTAACAAAAACTTCGCTAATTAAAAAAAAATAAAACTTTAAAAAAACATGAACACACGCAATCTATTTAAAAATCAAAATATAACAATAGTAATAATCTTATAAAAATATCAAATAAAAAAATACATACCTATACAATTAGTCAATATCAATAGCTGACGTAGTTCATCCCGTTTATGTCAAAACGTGCGTTCTGATTGGCTGAAAGCGATGGCCGTGAATATTTTGACATTTCCCGTCATCTATACGTGTGGAGATAATACTGGTAGTGTAATTTTGCTCGTAAAGCCAAAGAGTCTATCGGATATAAAATCTTTCGAAACTACTCCATCTGCTTTACTAATGATTCACTTATTATTTTCATTTATAATTAAATATTACAATGTAAAATTATTATTATTACTGGCAACTAACTATTACATAGATTATAATAATTAAGCAAACAGATAAAATATAAAATTATATTCTGTAACATTTATTAAATTTTGTATATTAAAAGTTTATATGTTATATTAAAAGTGGTATTGCTAGTTAATATTAATTAAAACGGACGGATAGACAAGGCAATTTCTCTTTGAAAAGTTATACATTAATTAACTATATAAAATTTACATAAATAAAATATTTACATTTCACCCTAAATTAAAAGTTTAAATAAAACTCTAGTAAAAATAATGCAATAAATAATATCTAATTATACAAAATTAAATAAAAGACATATTTATTTCATTATGGCAGCTATTAAAATCATTGTACATATTACATGGCAGGAGCCAGGGACGGATTTAAATGAAAATAATAATACTTTCAAAATAAATGAATTAACTTTTTTTAAAAGCCATCTATTTACCTAGATATTCGTTTAAATATTGTTAGTATGGTCTATTTTTCTTTACTCGGCTTATTTGTCAAAAATCAATTTTCGAACATTATATTTATTTCATTACAAAAACTGATCATTTTATTTATTATATCAATTAACATTGTGAAAAGAAGAAAAAACAATAAAAATATTAAAAGATGAATTAAACAAAGAAAAATTAAACTATATAAAACCTAGAAATCTGTCGATGTCATTGCAGTGAAGCAAAGTGGCCAAAACACTGACGGCATTGCCCCTTTGAATGGCCAACTGATTAAATTCAATCATTTTATCGATAATTTCTCTTTCAAGCTCTTATGTGTGGTTAAAAGTACACCATATTCGTCTGCTAAATAAGACAACTTTTTGACACCAGTATCAATGTTTTACGGATTTAAATGTATAAGTTTATAATTTGGGAGTCCCTATCCCTTCCATTAAATCCGGCCCTGGCCGAACAAGAAAGAAACTATATAAGCTTTAAACCCTTCAACGATCTACAATAATCTATAGCCACCCTGTTTTCGGTTGTCGCTTTATGGTGTTGACGTCGTCGATCTTCTTCCCCGGGGGGAGGGTCGTGGGGGAGGGGGGGATGAGTAACTCAGTACTAGATGCTGTGAGAAGACGTGATGAAGACGCGTTGGTTGTGTTCTGTAAATAACATATGCACTGTAATCATGTTTATATAATATGTATTCATGTATATATATACCTGTATGTAAATTGCTTGCTTAATTGGACGCTGATATGCAATACCGTGTTAAGCCACACGAACTCCATTTTGAGAAAATGGCGTCTAAAGATGTCAAACCTATTCTTAGTAAGTTTGTTTGAATAAGTATTTATCCATATATTTTTTTCTTTTTTTATTAAAGCTGTAATGAATTAAAAGAAGGTTGATATATCTATTATATTATCCAATAAAAAGTTTTTAAAGATATACGATTATTGTATAAATTACAAAATAAGGAACGACCTGGAATTTCGAAACAATTAATTAAGAAACTTTTTTCAGTACTTATTTAGTTTTTATGACTTTATTTTTTATTGAATAATTTTAAATAGGTGCAATATCAAAATACACCAACATCTCCGAATTTTACTTTTTGTGGGTTGACACATTATTGCATATCAGCTTCCAATTGTACATACAGGATTTATTCAGGTGGGCCATTAGGGACAAATCTAAGATTTTGAGAGTTAGAGAAAATTTTTTGAAGGAAACCGATTTTGAACCAGCCAACCAGGTTAAATTACTAACCTGATTTCATTAATTGACGAATATAAAGCATTGCAGCAATCAATCGAAATCAAAATATACTTTATTCAAGTAGGCTTTTAAAAACACTTTTGAATTGTCAAAATAACAAATACTTAAATTAAGGAAAAGCTACAACCGGTTCGAAATGTAGATTCTACCGAGAACCAGCAAGAAACTCGATACATCAATAATAAAACACAATACTTTTGTCCTGATTGTAAAACGTCAGACAAAACATTATGGGCTAATTTTTAATTCAGAATAAGGGCACTAAGTATAAGAAGGGTTTTAATCTAAGTGATAAAAAGATTATTTGCGTTTTAGCGAACGCAAGGAGGTTCTTTACGATCTTTCGTAACGGAATGGCTAATAAAAAATAAATAAAATTTAATTCCTTTATAAAAAAAAACGACATCGGTCAGTATTTACTTTTCATTTGACTTTGAAAAATTCTTCAAATAGAAGAAGAATTTTGAAGAAAAGATTGTATCTGAGAAAGAGTTAAAGAATAAAAATTTTATATCTTTTTACGTAATTAATAAAAAGCGACTTCAATTTAGTGTTCTATCATTAACAAATGTGAAATTTAATTTAATAAAAAATAAAAAAATAAAAAATAAATTTATAATAATTCGAAATCTAATATTACAGTCTCTGCGTACTGGACATTTGTCTTTAAATTCACCTCGAGCTCGGCGATGAAGAAAAACATCGCGAGAAACCCGGCACGTGCCGGAAAATTCTGACACCTTGGTCCTTCGAGTCGGATATGTATATCCGAAGGACCTGCGTGGTGAATTAAGCACTAAACCTTCTCCTCAATAGGAGAGTATTTGCCCAGCCGTGGGCCATTTACGGGCTGTTACTTTATTACTTGTGCATAATAATCTATTTAACGCTATTTACATTATCTTACCACCATTGGCGCTGGTGTCGGCGATGGTGACCTGGATCTTGGTTTTGGAATCGGATGTTTATTTGATGTATTCGGACCTGCTTCCGTTGTAGACTGAAAAAAAAGTCCTATTAGCCTCAAACAATTTATACATATGAATGCTAATAAGCAATAATGCGTCAACCCACAAAAAGTCAAATTCAGAAATATTGATTTGTATTTTGATATTGCGTCACCTATTTAACAACTAACTCAACAAATCGCAGTATTTTATCAGTTTTCTGAAACGCCTCTATCAAATTCGAAAATATATACAAGGGCGGGGCGATGAACTGCTAGTGATACATTACATAATATATAGATATGTTATAAACCCCTTTATTATGTCAATCAGAACATTTTGCACGACACTGCAACTGTGTATGACAGGTGAGATAGAAGAGAAGATAAGAAGACCAGTCAAAACTTGTCAAAATTAATAAGGTACATATTTTTAACGTCAAAGAGCATGAACGTCACATATCTATGGTTATTCAGATCAATTTTTTTTAAATGGGCATGCAAGGATTTTCGAAAAATACTTAAAGAAGTTTCGGATTCGACTTTGAGACAGGCTAAAATTTCATCATAAATTAATATTCCAGGAATCGAAATTTAAGCATTTTCGCTACTTCTAATAGTTTCGGTTTTGGTCTACCACGCTCAGTAAAAAAATCAGCCTGTATAATATAATTTTATACTCCCATGAATAAAGAACCTTTCTCTTACCTTCGATTTGGTGTATGGTGGTGGGGGAGGGAGAGCATCTTTAACCGGTTTAATGTCAAGAGCGACCGGTCGAGCTACAGCTATCGCTTCATTGGGACATCTGCCATCTGCCACCTATTCATAATAGTGCACTACATTAATAGTCCATTTTTCTTTACTTGGCTTATTTGGTAACAACACTCGAAACGAAAAACACAAATTTTCGAACATTATTTCTTATTATAACAAATGATTCAGTCCAATCATTCGATCGATAATTTTCTCATCAACCCTTACGTTAGGAGTACGTATATACGTACAGAAGTACGTGTGTATGTACATACCATATGTGTCTACTAAATGAGACTAGTAAATAAAAATAGACTATTAGTCAATTTAATATTTTGTTATTTCAGAGTTTCCAAGAAAAGGTACACATTATTCGTTAACCAATAAAAAAATATGCCATAACAATGTGTGTGCTGTTACAATTATGAAAGACAGTTTGGTCATTTGAAATGTGACTAAATAAAAAAATAACCAAGAAACCAACTTTAAAAGCAATTACAGTTATTTTGTTTTTAAAACTAAATGTTTTTGATAAAAACCTTTAAGAGACTATTTTTAAAATAGGTTAAAAAGGGACCAATGGGCTCTCCCATTTATATGTTTTAAATAAATAATAGAATTTAATAAATTGATCGAGATGGTTTCGAATAATATTTATCACATAAAAAACATAGTCTCATACTAATTGAGGTCTTCCTCATTTTTGGAAATAGATTTTAAAAAGTCTAAATTTGTAACAAAATATTGGTTTGCTAGGTCTATCAAGATAGACAAGTAACTCCTAGACAAGTCCTTCTAAATCGACCATTTAGGAGGGCTATTTTATTTTATTTAAAAATCTCACATTATCTGTGGGTTGTGGGGGCGCGGGTGGTTTCTTCTTCACAACCCTCGGCGGCGATCCTCCTCCAGGAACACGCTGAGCTTTTAACGGACTCGGTTCTAGAAATAATATCATATGTATCAATGATTTATATTGATATTATTATCAATGATTAACTGCCCTTCGCGGTATTATTTGCGTTTATGGTTAATGCTTCACTCCTATGAGTCGTCGCGTGATGTAATATAGCCTATGATCTTTCTCCATAAACAGGCCAAAAGACACAAAAGGAAGGAAGGAAGGAAGAATTTTCAAATCGGGACAGTAGTGTTAGAGGTTACCTTCTACATATAAAAAATTACCTCTTTACAATATTAGTATAGATTACTGCAGTGACTAACAGTTAAAAAATTGCTAAATTAGAAAAAAGAGTAAAGTAGCAGCCTGTTAATATCACACTGCTGCAACGGCAAAGGCTACATTTCCTGTTAAAGAGAAGGTTTTAAAATTAAATTTACCACACTGATCCTTCGAGCCGGATATACATGAGTCAGAATTTCTCCGGGTTTCCTCACGATGTTTTCCTAAACCTAGCACGTTAGTTTAAATACTTAAACACTTGAAAACTCAGCTAGCCGGGATTTGAGCCCACAATAATCCATTGAGATCGACGAGCTCTGCGTGATTCTAACCACTACGCCTTTTTTTACTACAGTTTCATTAAAGTTTCTTTAAAATATTACCTGGTTGCAATCTATCACTCCCGCTGGGACTGACAGGCCTTGGGCCTGGACTTGAACATCTATCTTGAACTGACACACTCGTAGTAGACACCTGGATAATTTAATAAGATATAAGCCAGAAATATACTATTTACTGCCAAATAGAATGCAGAAGAATTAATTTTCGTATGCCATGGCTAGCAGTGATGACAAAAATTTTACTAGTATGAAAATAACTTGCTACAAATTTTTGAGGCAGGTATATCTCGGATTATATATTTAGGAAATAATATTATTACGAATTTGGAGAACACAAAAATATCTACTCTAGGCCATAACAATATATGACATTAATATTATCAAGTAAAAATTCCATAAAATACCTAACAAGGAATTGTATACGCTGAGTACGATTTAGGAACGCACAACAGTCTGTAGAATTGAGCTTAGAGGAGCTTCTTAACTATCAGTATCAGGTACATAAAGCCTTAACACCTTTGCTTCCAAACTGTCAGTATCAGGTACAAAGAGCTTTAATATCTTAGATTCTAAAGTATCAGTATGAGGTACAGAGAGCTTTAATACCTTAGATGGAGTTGGACTAGACCCTCTAGGGATAGGCGAGATAGATCTGCTCTGGATGCCATTCGGAGTCAGAAGTCTTACTGTAGGCACCACTCCACTTGGACCTAAAAAAATAGTAATTTACACAACTATATTTACATAGACTTTAATATAAATAGCTTCTGCTAAAGATTAGGCTAAATTTAAATATGTTCCACAACATAATCCAGCAAGCTGATCAGTTTTAATTATAAGGTGTAATGACACCAAATATATTCGACGAATTAGAACTTAAATTCCTATTGGTTTATATTTCAGAACGTATCTACATTAATATTATAAAGAGTAAAATTTGTTTGCAAGTTTGTATGTCCCCTACATTATCGCTGAAACTAGTGATCCGATTTGAAGAATTATTTTGTCTTTGGATCTATATTATTCTAATAACTGTTATTATATTATTCAATCATATCAAGTAAAATAAAAAATACTTTATTCAAGAAGGCTTTTAAAAGTACTTTTGAATCGTCAAAACCAACAAAAAGTACTTAAATTAAGGAAAAGCTACCACCGGTTCGGAATGTAGATTCTACCGAGAAGAACCGACAAGAAACTCGACAGGTGCTCTTTTAAAATTGTGTTATTAAGTATATACATTTAAAAATTACAAACATCCTTTATGAAATTCAGCCATACTAAATCCATGCATTATTATCATCTATATATTCTTGTACTGAATTATATGCTTTAGCTATTAAAGACTTTTTAATATACAATTTAAACGTATTCATTGAAAACTGCAAACATTTCTGTGGTATTTTGTTATAAAAACGGACACCTTGCCCCAGAAAGGAAACTTTTACTTTGAAAGCTATACCTGGTTCTTTCCACGGCGACCTTGGCATGCTTGCGCTGGAGTAGTTCTGTTCTTTAATTTCGGTGGAAATATCCTTGATCAGCTCGAGGATGGTGTGGCCAGGAGTCACTGGCATTTCTATTGGAGACGCTGCCCTTGATCCTGGTTATAAGGACCATAATATTTAGACTGAATAATACCATTAATCATTTAATGATTTATAATATACTAAAATTATTAAATCACTCTGTGTAAATGGAGAAGAAAAAATAATAGAGAAGACTTTTTTTGGAACATAAAGATAAAATAGTTGTAGCTGTAAATGGAGCCAGTTCGATAATTAAAACTAAAATTAATGTATGATATCACTTCAAGAATCTTTAAATAAACTTTAAATAAGTTAAATTCTCCAACGTAAGGATGTATTCAAATTCAAAATATATTTGAATCGCTAAGTGATTGGTCATTTGGTTTTAGAATTTTTTAAGCTACCACTATTTCAGAATATAGTCTCTACAGCGAAGAACCGACAGGAAAGTAAATAGGTATTTAAAATCATTCATATATAATTTATTACAGTTTATTTTTGATATCCTGTTAGAAAATTAAACAATATTATAGATAATCTGCATCTAATTGTTTCAATTTTCTTAATTCTCAAGGTTAAACTTTATCAAAGATTCAATTTGATATCTCACCGGGCATGGGTGAATGCAGGACCAACTTCCTAGCTTCCTCTATGGCGCGCTGCAAGTTCTGCTGTTTCTTGAATGATTGACGAGTACGACAGCGACCGATTTGAGATCTAAAAAGCAATTGAAATAACGAACTAAGAATTCAAAAATATGATTTGATGTGAACAGGAAAGCTCTTAGTCCAAGGTTTTAAAGGAACTTTCCTAACTTGAAAAGCTGTAACAATCAAAACGAAGAAATCAATTACATTTTTAATGCGCATCATTTTAGGACTGTTCTAGGACGTTTAAAGTTCAGGAATCAGGGTTCATTTTACTTAGACAGTTAGAAATTTACAATATGTCCAATACTCACGATATCCCAGTCGCAGCCAGGGTCTGGTCCCACTTGGAGCCGGAAGCAGCAGCTGCAGCCATCTTGGCGATCCTCCTGAACCTCGCCAGGCTGTCTTCGTGGACTGGTCTACCATCATCCTCCACGGAAACTGGAGTCACTTGGAAGTCCTTCATCAGACGACGCTCCCATATCTTCATGCGTTTGGCAAGTACCGCTGGGTAAACGAAATAAAATGAAATGAATTTGTCTTTTCAGATTAAAGAAATTGCCAGATGGCATCTTATAGCAAAGAGTACCTACAGGTTTTATTAGCCGACTGCATGAAAAGGAGTGTTATGTCATTATCAACCTGTGTATGTATGTGCGTATATACGTATGTGTGGGGTATGTATGTATGTATGGATATGTCGTTACGTCGTCACATTCGTAATGTCGTAGTAAGCATAAAAATATCGAAAAATAAAAATGGCAGATATTGTATGCCATAGTGTAAAATTAAAATAAAAATTGACGAACTATGTCAAGTGGAACATCGTTGAACAGGTATTAAAAAATAATTTTTAAATTTCGCATTACATTTTTAAATCACAATTATCTTTCAAAATCTTTAACGAATTAAAGTTGGTTAGTAACTATCCCCACTTATGGGATTTTAGACAAAACTGATTACAACACTGTTAACTGCAAATAGTCTTGTTACGATGTCAGTCATAACAATCTATCATAAGTGTCAAAAGTGTCATAAACAATTTTATCTGCAAAACTTTTTCCATAAACAAAATATAATGTACGTTTATTTTTATGATACCTAGCAGAACAATGGACCATCTAATATCTATTATTATAAGGCACCATATCTATCACCATATTATTTAATTATTCTTAAATGCCTTCACTTGCAAAATAAGAAATCCCAAGCTAAGTCAGAATATTATACCCAATTATCAGAATCCCCAAGATCTCAAAATTTAACTTACTCTTTTCCTTCCTATCAGTGAAAGACACATCCATTCCATTCTTCTCGAATACATCTAGAAGCTCGTATCTCAGAGCTGATACATCTCCCTTCAGCTCGTTGATATCATCTTCTGTTACTGGATCGTCGTCCATCCTTCTATGCATGGCAGACACATATCGCCATACAAGAGCACGCATAACTGCGGTGTATCGTACATCGTCTTTTTCTTTCTGTTCCTGTTAAATAAATACTAATATGGATGCCGATAAGCAAAAATATGTCAACCCACAAAAAGAGTTCGGAGATATAGTTGTTTCTGAAAACTTATAATTAGAAAAAGTTTTTTATTATATCAATCTTCAAAGAGGTTGTTTTGCAATAGGTTTTACATCTATAGACGCCATTTTCTCAAAATGATGTCTGTGTGGCTTGACATAGTATTGCTTATCAGCGTCTATATAAATTTGAAGAGTTTGTTGAACGAAGGAATCTGAGGAAATATGAGTCCTATTTAACAAAAATTTGGGCTCAATTGACAACTTAAAGGCTATATATTATCACACTATGACTTATAATAGCGGAGTACTATAATTATCCACACGTTACGGCAATACTAGTGGAAATGAATTCAGAAATTGTAATTATTTCGAGTTACATAATTCATGTAAATAATATATTGAAATATTTTAAACCTAAAATTGAGATCAGATGGCTTTATACTGCACGTTTTTTATAAGATAAATCTTATTGAATAGGTGATACATATTTTATATATAGAATCATTCACACAATAGGCGCGAGTTACATTATTACATTATTTGGAAATATAAATCTCGAGAACGATAAAAACAACTCTGTAACCTAGTATAATAGATACGTCAAAAGTAGTTTCGAAAGCTATGAATGTCCAAAATAAGGCACTGACCGTAAATACTATTATATTCGTATTTTTGAATGCGACAAAAAAACGTGCAGGAGAATGCCGTGTGAATCCAGCCTAAGTGTAATAAGTACAATGTTTTAGATGCCAGTGTTATTTATTATTAAATTTAATCTTGTAATATTTCAAAAACCGCACGCGTGCTGCGCTTTAAACTCATTCATATATCACGGGGTTGCTTTATCACTTTAATTAAATCATAATATAAAATTAGAAATTAAAGTCCCTTTAAGAGGTTTTTAAACATTCGTTTTCTTAATTTCTATCAACTACCTGCCCCTTGCGGTTTTAGTCGCGTTTATGGGTACTGCTTCGCTCTTGTAGTGTAGGGTGATGTAATATAGCCTTTAAGTTTCCCTAATAAGCGGCTATCCTACATATTTTTTTTTCTTAACTGACCAATCATTTTAGCGTATTACCTCTACGTACAAAGTTACAAAACAAAAATTACCTCTTTATAATATTAATATAGATGTATTTATCTCGACGTAAAACGACGACCATTTTGAAATGTGATGCCAAAAATATTTTTTTATGACATAGAATAATGCATTATTGGTCATTTGTTTTAGAAAAAAGTGACTAAAATAAAATAACCTAATTTACCTGTAATGTCTTCGATTGTTCCTTCTTCCTTAAACCAAATAGCTTCATCACGATCTTCGGCGTCGGGAAAATATTGAAAGGAGGTGGTAAAGTTGCACTTTCTTCGAAATAACTCATCCAAAGTCGGGTCCGCGCGAACTTCCATTCAACGTCCGAATGTTCCTAAGATTATTTCGAGAAACAACTATTTAAGTAAATAATATCTACAAAATAAATAATAATAAACGCATAACACTCGACGGCTTCCATTAAGATCTTATTAATCTGTAGTTGGGGTTCAGAAATACAAACAACACAAACACGAATACCCAGATCACGACAAACACGTATTAGCCAATACAGATGTTGCCGTAAGCGGGGGTTGAACCCGCGACCGTTAGCGCTTCAGTCAGTTGCTGTGACCATTGTGCCAATCTGTCTGCTAAAAGTAAAACAAGATCCCAAGTTCACCAAGTACTTATATTCTGAGACACAAACTTTGTCCGTTTGAATAGTTCTTAAAAGATATTTTTATTTTCTTCCTTGTCTTGAGACAAAATATTTAATACAATTCAATAATTTGTACAATTAAATAAATGTTTTAGCTATGTCGTGTGGTTCCTTTGTAGGTTTGAGAGTAATATGAACTGTTGGTAGTCTAAATTGATAAATTGAATTAAATGAAGCCCTTATAAGAGACACGTGTTCCGTGGAGGAAGACTAATTTACGTCGATTCTTTATAAATATATAGGCGAGTGTAGAATTATATTTTATGATAAATATTATCTAAAACTAGCACGTAATGCTATTTAAACATTGAACGGAATAGTCAAAAATTATAACAAACCAATCAGTTTTGAGTTTGAGAAATAGAAAAACGAACTCTATTTACATCTTTCTCGTTTCGCATATTGTACTTAATATATTTTTAGATGCAAACTACAATATAATCTATAGAAGGGAAATGTGATATTAATAATATATTTACCTAATAATATACTAGACTTACATAAATAACTACCGAAGATTAATTACAGAATATGTACATTCCCAATAAAACATACCATTAAGACGTTTATAATAAATCCCAATACTTACATCAATCATGGCATAAGAGTTAGACATCATAGCGATGAGTAGATTGAGGAGGACGATCACATTGATCACGGAGTACGATCCGAACATGAGAAGACCCCAGAAGCGAGTGTAACTCTTGATACCGGCCAGTTCAAAGTTCTCAAGACCGACCATTCCGAAGGAAGCCCAGAAAAGTGACTGAGATGCTTCGAAAACGCTAAAGAAGAAAAACATGATGAAAACACGAAATAATTAAATTTCATTAGGTATATAGATCATATACATAAGTGGTTTTAATTGGAATTACACGAATTAGATATTTCACAGATTAAAGATTCTCCCGATGCAAACCAAAAAGCATTTATACAAATAAGTCGACTAAGTAAATATTAATATTATCTAAGCTATGAAATAAGGTGTTTATATTTTTTGAATACCAATTCAAAAATTAATAGAAAATAACAATTACGGGACAATGAAAACAAATTATTTCCAATTTATATTTATTTCATCTGTGAAATTTTAGGAGATGCAATACTAAGAAGTTTTTAATTATTTTCTAAACGTGACTACAATATTAATTAGCATCCTATATAAATTACAACATTTTTAATACGCGTGATAATCCATAGTGGTACGCAACGTCATACAATCTACTTCATCTATTTTCAACGTATTCATTTTCACATTGATATCCTCTTCCAATTGAATTTGAGTCTGCAGCAAATAGCGTAACGCAGCGTTCGCTTCGTGCAGCATCTGTTGAAGCTGCTCCGTGCTGTGACGTAACATTTCACACTCATAATACAACGCCTGTCCAGGAGGATCCTTGACCAGCTCCGCGCCAATACGTTGAGCTCGTCTTCCGAGCCTCGTATGAGCTAATCCAACATTCCCTTCTTTAGCCGACAAAGCCTTCTGGAGTTCTAATATATTATTTTGCATATCAGCTATCTTTTGAGTTGTTTCACGATGCATATCTTCGAGTTTTGCTTTAGCTCGTTTCGTGTCTTCGATTCGCTCTTTGAATTCGTGATTGCATTTATTGTACGCATCCCAAAGGTCATCGATAACTTGTTTTAGCAAAGTATCGATGAATACTCGTATAGGACGCGCACTGGTCACCTCTCTAGCAGCTGATTGGATATTTTTAGCGGAATAAGCGTTGTACTCATCGGCGGATATGTTTGCTGGGTCGAGATTTGTATAGCCTTCGTAAATG
The DNA here is from genome assembly GCA_037950945.1 of Hypolimnas misippus. Taxonomy (NCBI): domain Eukaryota; kingdom Metazoa; phylum Arthropoda; class Insecta; order Lepidoptera; family Nymphalidae; genus Hypolimnas; species Hypolimnas misippus. The sequence continues at coordinate 9,233,093 of JBBEEQ010000014.1, forward strand.
GAAAGACACAAGTCAGTCGGTTTAAGGGATAGAGAGCCTTTATCCAAGTCAATAGCTGCTTGCTTATATTGAAGATCACGGTCAAGAAGGTATCTAGTGGAACGGAGTCGTCGCATTTGTTCATTCAATTGCTCCAAAGCCCGTTTCAACAGACTCTGCCCTCCAAGTATCGTTGTAATCTCTTGTTGTAACGCATGTTCAACTTCATCGACAACTAAATCAATACCGATTCGCCCATCCCTAAGCATTAAGCACTTTCGACAAATATTCAATGCGTTCGTTTGTAGCGATGCGAGACAATCTTGTAATCGAGTTTTGTACACACTTAGAGCTTCGAGTTCGTAGCATATTTCTTTTCTTTGCAACTGTAGTTCCTTCTTATTAAATTCAATATCTCCTATTCTTTCTTCGATTCGTCTATCAGACGTGGCTTTCATGATGGCAGCTCGTTCTGCTGTTTCTTCTCGAACTCTCTCGCATTCTCCTATAACACGATCTGCTAATTGTTGCTGATCTTCAGTATTTCTGCATCTCTGTTCGTTGCTCATTCTCCATTCGGCTAAAGTAAACTTAGCTGATCGAGGTGGTATACAAACAATAGCTTGTTCCGCCAGCCTCGTTGTAGCCACCGGGGCTCCAATCACATGACGTACACCGAATTGTGCTTCACCCATTTTGTATAAATAACTTTAATAATTTCACGAAAATAAATCTATTTGACTGGTACTAAAAATGTGACTTCGAAAATGATAAAACAAAGACGGTCGCTATGGCGACGTATTATCGTGACGTTCAGTGATGTTCGATCAAGTAAATTAGATTTTTACGGTTTCCCAGATTATTTGTGAAACCGAGTAAATTTTAATACTAATAAAGTTTTCATATTAAATTATGGTATCAGCGATATTGGAAGAACTATATTTGTATAGTGATGAATAAACATTTTTAGAACAAATAAAAGAAAAATAAATAAAATCAATTAATAAATTAAAATAAACGAGAAGCTTCCGAATGAATATTCAAAATCAAAATATTTACTTGGAATAAAGAAAATGCTTTTTCCATAATTTCTTTCATTAGCCTGATTTTGAACAAGCAAACATCAAATTTAACAAAATAAACATACATAGTTATAATACAAATTCGATTACTAAAACAATAAAAAATTTTAGCAGTGTTTTAAAATACCTTTTGCATACTCTTTGATACTCCGTCATTGATTACTCACCTTATTGATGATTTAATTCTTTACTAAAAGTGCACAGTACCAAGTTCAACAAAAGGTCTTTTGATTATTAAAAAATCAATTAACTTTATTAAAAGATATATTTTTATCTACAAATTCAATGATATTATATAACTATAGATGTTATAAGCTCGTGAATTTTGCCATCCAGTATATCGACCATTTTGGATGACATTGCCTAGCAACGAGCTAGCTACTGAGAGTGACAGGCGGAGTAACATATGTCTAATTGGCACAACTGAAAGCCATTAACCAAATAATTGAATTGAATAATTGACGAGCCCAAATACTATGAACGTAACAATAATTATATATAACACACATACATAGTTTTGGCCATATGGTTTTAATATTAGTTTTTATATGAATAAATAATAAGTAAAACTAGCTTTATTACCAAATACTATATTTTATCTAACACATTCTAGCTTGATAAATATTGAAGTCACTCACTTCCCAAAACTACGCCACTTCATACACGAATCCCCCGCATTGTCCCAGTCGGGTAAACCGCCGGGTAATACGTAACATTTGCGCTTTTCCAAATCAGCGAAGTACCATAGTAATTGGTTAAGACCTATTTTTTTTTTAATTATTAAAATATTTGGTTTAAATTATCGAGAAGTTATATCAAAACCATAGTTTTTTAATATTGTTATAAGTTATTCATATACAATTTGATTATTAAAGTAAAATAAAAAATGTTTATTTATAACTTCATTCATAATAAGGAGATAAATAATATTGTCACTGGCCAATAATGTCATGATTTAGTTGTTTAATATATTACGATTTTAATATGACGATTTAATACACAGAGTGTCATCTGGGTATTTTAACAGCGTTACCAGAATTGATATTTAAAAGTAAAAAAAATAAATTAAAATCTTTTAAATTAGTTTTCATAAGCGATGCCTATACTGTTCGAGCCTACGAGATCCAACGTTTCAATTAAAAAAATATATTTTAATTTAAAAAATTCGTTTTTTTACTTTTAAATATCGTTCCTAATGTTGTTAAACATCCATGACATAAAATTTTAAATAATAATAAAAATAAATTCAGCAATAATAATTTGAAATTATTAAAAAAAATTAAACTAAAAACATTTATACAATAATAAACAACCCTCAAATTATCAAGGGTGCACATTTAACCCATAAAAAGTATTTATGTACCAAAACAAAAAAAATACAAAGAATAACATTAATGGAGAAAAATGACTCACCACAGGCGAAAGCGAAGAGGACCAAACTGTAGATGAAGAAGAACTTGACGATGTCTATCACCATGCGGCCCAGCGAGATCTGCAGCGGGCCCAGGTGCGGGTTGATGGAGAACAGGTGGACCAGTTTCAGGGCACTGGGTTAAGGATTTTATCATTTTAATAACTGCCCTATTCACGAAGTAGATACAATAGTGAGAGACGGTGAGTGAAAGAGTCAGAAGCTTAACCCTCTTCCCCCCTATTCCTTTCCTAACTTCCTATTCCCTTTTACATATTCCTTTTTTAGCTGGCAACACATTTGTGGCTCCTCTGGGTTACAAATGTCCATAGACGGCTCGTTTGTCAGTTTTTTTCTATTCGAAATATTCATACATTGGACAGTGACAGCGTTACTATCTATATTAAAATTATAAAGCTGAAGAGTTTGTTTGTTTGAACACTCTAATCTCAGGAACTACTAGTTCGAATTAAAAAATTTAGCGTTAGGTAGTTTTTTTATTAAGGAAGGCTATATGATATATTACACTACGACTTATAGTAGCTAAGCAGTAACCATAAATGCGAGTGATACCGCAAGGAATAACAAGTCAGTGATATTCTATAACTATAGATAGATTCCATTCATACTATTTCACGATAAAAATCTGTTACGATTGCCAACTTTGACCAGCAACTGTCTTGGTGGCCCAAAGATACTATTAAAACTCAGTCGTTACCTCGTTGCTAGGCAACGTCCTCAAACAAAGTCAAAGTTTTCGGCAATCGGCGTGTCAAAATCCGTGAGTGTATATATCTATAGGTTATATAATATTAATTTTATATACAACTTTTAACTTTACTTTTGGTTGAAATTGGTAAAATATGCTAATAAACTGTATTGAATACATTTAATAGTTGAGCTTCAGTGATTCATTTGTGAATATAGTATTTTTATAATTATCAATTAAAGTAACTAAAATCTTATTTATGTGTTATTAAATATATATTGTTTATGTTATTAAATATTTCTATTTTCTTAAATCTTTGATTAAATTCTTACTAGTATACTAAAAGAAAACTTATTTCGTACTACCAATAAACATCAAAAAACATTTCAATCAGAGCGCTAAGAAACAATTAAACTGAATCAAATAAATCTAACCTAAGATATTCGACGCCGCGAACAAATCTTCTATCTGCTGAGGATCAAATATTCTCTCAAATTCATTCCATTTTATATGCTTTTGAATTATATTAATAGTTTAATTTTCACAAGCACACAATTTCTTACAAACCTACTGAAAAAAGTCACCGCCTCCTTACTTCTAATTAGCATCAATAACCAAAATCTTTTTGTAAAATCAATCAACCTCAAAAGCAAAACAGGCAATTTTAAATAAATAAATGATGGGATTATGAGGCAAAAAACACCTACGAATTAACCGCCTTTTTTGAAGTCGGTAAAAAGGCACTTCAATTACACCAAAAATTCTTACAAAGTAATTAAATCTTTAAGACAAAGAAACTAACCTAAAGATATTCGCCGCTGCGAACAAACCCTCCGCTATCAGCTGAGGGTCAAAAGCGTCCCAGTTCTCCCGCGGTATGTACACCGTTTGCGGATTCCGCTGTATCTCCGCACTCTGCTGCAAGTACGCCGCGAAACGTAATAAAGCGACCGCCACATAGAGCGAATTCCGAGTGAAGTCGATGAAATTCCACATGTTACGGAGATAGCAGCGAATGCCTTGGACGTATATCTCGTGTGTCTCTTCCCAGATGAAACCTGGATAAAATGTAAGGTAGCAATGTTATAAATTTAAAATATTTTATTTAACTCAATAATAAAATTTTAATTTTATACCACATATATCTTATACAAATGCTACATATTTTTTAAACTTTCGCGATTTATACTATTCATATTTAATATAACGGCTCTTATCGCGATAACTAATAGTAATAATACCTTTTTATTGCCCGACGTTTCGACGAAGTTGCATTCATCGTTGTCGCGAGCCGACTGAGAGAGTTAAAGGTATTACTACCATTAGTTATCGCGATAAGACCCGCTATATTAAATATGTATACAAATGCTTTCAATTAGAAATGATTATTTCACATTGTGTTTGCTTTCCTTATAATTTGATTTTTATAATGACAGACGCGTTGGCGCAATGGTCACTGCAACGAACTAAAGCGCTAACGGTCGCGGGTTCGATCCCCGCTCACGGCAAGCGTGTGTATTGGCCATACAGATGTTTGACGTGGTCTGGGTGTTTGTGTTAGTGTTGTGAGTGTTGCCGGACCCCCGACACAAGGTCATGAGATCTTAATGGGGGCCGTTGAGTGTGATGCGTTATTTATTTATTTAATTTTATTATAACGGTTAAATACTAACCCAAAACATAGATACAGACGAGCAACTCCAAATACGTCGGTCCATTCCCTCTCTGTTTCAACAACTCTTTCTCCATGTTCTTTATCATCGACTCCGTACCAAACATCTCCACTATCTTTACTTCTGCCCTTTGCGACACCAGAATCAAAATCACTGCAAAAATATTAAAATGATTATATTTGTCCAAACATACGTAACAAAGGGTTAAAGAATTGGTGTATAATGATTAGAAATTGTTATGTTACCAAGTTATATTACGTTTTAACTAATGGCTAAAAAATATTATTTTTATATCAAACGCGGGCAGAGTTGGGAAGATCGTAATAGATGATGTTTTAGGCTTTTATATAATACGAAAAAATGATAAAAATCTATTTTGATGTTTAAAATTGATAGCGTTTTAAACCCCCGACAACATACTCATTAAGACAATTTCATCGAGCCCAAACACGATATTTCTGCTGGAAGCTGATGATTTTCAAGTACCTGTACAGATCTACATAAATTATAGCCAAAAACCTCGACTACATCAGCTTCCAGACACAAAGTGCATTAAAATCGACCAATGTCACAGTCACAATACCTTGATGTCACAGACACAAAAAAATTAGTAAAAGCAAATAAAACTTACACAAAAAGAACAGATAACTCGATGCATGTATCAGGAATTTCATGAAGGGTTTCCTCATCAGCTTCCCCATGGAGCAGTTCGGAGCCACCATGTACATGGTGCAGTAGAACGGAAACAGGAGCGCCACTCGCACGATTATCATGAGCTTCTCGAAGGTGGTCTTCCGGCGGAAACCGGGAACACCTTCGTACCAGATCGTAGCCAACAGTTGTTGGATGTTCGGGTGAGCGACAAACTAGAAGTAAATTTAGTTTTAATAAATTATTTTACCAGGCTTAAATTAGCTCGAGCCCATTACAGCTCATATACCCAGTGACTCGACCTTGGCAGTAGCTCACTTTCACAGAATACCAGACTGAAGTACCTAACATAACTGCGTTTTATACGTTGAGTGAGTGATTTGGAAGCCCATTACTTCCCCATTTCTTTCCTTACTTCCTACTCCCCTATAATTAGGGTTATAATATTTCAATATTTCATATCATTTGATCGTGTGTTCTGATAAGGATTCTTAAATTAACTCACTCTCATAGAAGATCAGAGTGATGTAGCCAATATAGCTGAGTACTGTGAGTGAACGAATCAGAAGCCTAACACCTTTTCCCATTTTCTTTCCTAATTTCCTATTCCCTTTCATCCCTTCATTAACCTATTCACACCCATTCCTACCATTCCTTTTTAAGCTAGCATTTGTGTCTTTTGCTAATTCTGGAAATGGCCATGTGTGGATGATCAATTAATATCAGGTATCTTTCTGGCTTACTTAGTAGCTATGTTTATAAAAAATATATATTTACATATTTTTATATCTATGTGTAGTAATTGCGAAAATCTAATTACTTGGTAATATGATTATACATGACTAATTGCATGTAATTACATCAAAAGTCAAAATAGTGAATGAACGTTAATATAATAGAGACACTTAGTTGAGCGTGAACAAAGTTTTGATAAACATATTTATGTTGAGTAATTTAAGCGATATTCATTTTACATGACATTTGTTTTGACTATTACAAATGAAAGTCATTTATGGAAGTGTAATTATATAATAAAAAAGATCTGAAAGTCAAAATCCAATTGATAAATGATAAAAAAAATGTCAAATTATATTTCGTTTCATCTAAATTCACATAAATATTACGATATTAAAATTCTAATTATATTTTACACAAAACTGTGCAAGTATAGAACCTAGCTATACATCTCGTATACGGGCTGGTTCGTTTGTGGCAGCACCTCACTCTCGCAGAAAATCGTTGTAAAGTATGCTTTAGCTGGATTTCTTATTATCGATTCCGGAAACTTAACTCCCGTACCTATTCCTTCCTTTACCTCCTACCCCCGTTGTTATCTTATTCCTTTTTAAGCTGGCAACGCATTTATGGCTCTTCCGGTGCTGGAAATGTCTATGGGCGGCGTTGATCACTTAATATCAGATACCTGCTTGTTCGTCCACTGTATTCGTGAAAAATTTTAGAAAGAAAATCTCATTATTAGTATACCTTTTTCTGCTTAAAGTCAATAGCCAGTTCCAGTCTCGCCAGCTTCATATGCTCTCCGTCCTCAAAGGGCGGTTCTTCAGGATCATGGTTCAAGATGATGGCCAGTTCATGTGAGCTACGAGATTGATCTAGAAGATCCACTGCAAATTTTTGGGCTTGACGACGAAGTTCTAGATATTCTGCTTTACTTTCCTACACAAAGAGAAGGATAGACCATTTAAGCATTTTAAAATTAGGAGAACTAGCTAGCCTTGGTTCTAGTACAGCCATAAAAACATAAACTAGTGGTTATTAAAGCAAAGAATGTCGTACATTGTACCAAAACATACAATGAACGTATTGCAATTTGTCAATGCACGCAAAAAATATGGTACAGCTGTGCATTTTTGTTCGACTTGGCGGGGCACTACCGTGCTTTCAGATATATTTACCTGTTCAGCAAACGCCAAGTTCCTCAATTCCCAAGATAATTGGAAAGCAGTTAAAATGGGGTCAGTAGCAGACAAAGCAATGAGAGATGGTGATGCCAATGCTTTGTAAGCGTTGAGACGAGCCATTGAATGACGGAGAGAATCCTCATTTGAATCTTGTATACATTCATCACAACCACACCTATGGACAAGATATTATTAATTTTAAAATTTGACCTTGAAACATACAATTGGATAATTATATAAGAATTAGTGTTGAAAATTTCGTTGATCGCATATAATTTAAAAATCAATTAAATTTTAAAATATTATAATTATGAGGGTAAGCTAAAAAAGAACGCTATAATCTGAGACGTTCAAATACTTTAAGAAATTAAGTATTAACCTCAAATGTAATAAAATGACATAGTTTCAAAGATCTTCATACGATGGGTATATGGAATTTAAGAAATTTTAGAATATGTTTTTTTTATTATTTCAATACCTTTACGATAGATACAATCAATAGAAAAATTTGATTAACGTTTTTATGATAGGTACCTTATATCATGTGGATCGGGTAACGTAGCTCCTCGGTCGAGTAGAATTTTAATTATTTCATAGTTGTTTTTATGCGCCGCCAACATCAGAGGTGTTATATCCGGTGTGAACATAGCTGTGTTTGGATCCACTTTCTGCCAACTCTGATTATAAAAAAAAATTAAATAGATAACAATATATCATTCGAAAAAGACAAATATAGAAGACTAATTCATCTCTATATACAATACCAAAACTAAAGATAACTCATAGAAGCAATTTGACAAGTAGAACACTATTTAAAAATAAACTGAAAATCTAAAACATTTAGAGATAACACAATAGCTACAAAAAACGTCGTCATATATATTTGAATACTGAATTACATTAATGTCCACTTGATCGTAGCATTTTAAGCAAATAAATATGAAAAAAAATATATAAAAACTCACGTAAGGTTCAGGATGCTTGTGAATCAGCTCTTCGTGTTCGAGTAATAGCTCGACAGCCTCCACAAACTCAGCATTAATCGCTTGCAATAAAGCATCTCTCGTCGCCACTCCCATCACCACCAGCAGTTCCACCATTTCCAAGTTCTCCCCATCAATAGCCAGGGTCAAAGCACCACGACCAAGAGCATCCACGCAGTTAATGTCTATGTTCTTCTTACGATGAGCGCTTTGAAGCATCCTAGGATTTATTGTTTGTTAATATATTTATTAAGTTGTTTCATTTGTTTTATTGCAAAGTAAAGAATATAATGAATACATATCAACAATATAGCTAGTGTTATTAATTTTTATTTAAAACCTACATGAAACGTTATAAATATTAATCTTTACTTAATGAAGGAATAAAATAGAACAAACAAATATCCATACTAATATAAATAAATTTAAAAATAGATTAACATTAAAAAAAGAATTCAATAAAATATTTCAAGTTTTTGGACTTTGCATTTACTCTCCTTTTACTTCGTCGCAATGAATTCTATCAAAAAATAAACAAATCCTATACATAAACAAAATGAATTAATAAAACTAATATGTATATTAATTTTCAAAGGTATCTTATCATTATTTACCATATGTATAAGTAAAATATCGACCTCAATACTGCATCAAAATTAATATATGCTTCGGCATTTTGAAGATCATTTTTCGCTGCAAAGTCGAGAATTACTTAATATCTCAAAAAAAAAATACAGTTAAAACAAAAAGTAAATGTAAGAGCCTGTAAATATCCCACTGCTGGGCAAAGGCCTCCTCTCCTATTAAGGTGAAGGTTTAGAAGCTAAATCCAACATTCTGCTCCATTGAGGTTTGGCGGATTTACATGTATCAGAATGTTTCCCGACACAGGCAGGTTTCCTCACTACATTTCCTTCAAGTCGAGTACGAGATGAATTTAAACACAAATTTAGCACTTAAAAACTCAGTGCTTTGAACCCGAAAGTTAAAATTATTTCGTAACTAATAACTATTAGTTCGAACTATTCGCACAGGTCTACTATTGTTAGGGTCAATTTATATATTTTTATTATTATTTCACATTTATTATAAAGTTATATATTTAAATAGGATTTATGAAATCTGTAATTTATTTCGTTGTATAACTGGCCGTAATTGTATTTTTCTTCTCCTTTCAAATTTAGAACGTGAAAAAAATGTATTGATTTTTGTGGCGTAATATGTATAGTTGTCGTAAAAATGAGTCATGAATATAAAGTTTTTCTGTTTACTTAATGTTTAATTAAAAATACTTATTTTCTAATGAGCTATCGAACAACTATCATGATTAATTATTGCAATCCACGTAATTGAACTAGGATTAACGAGTCTCGTTTTCGATATAGACTCACACAGAGTACAAATCGGATTAGTAGAATTGTAACAAACAGGTCTGTAAGCATTATCTCGTTATAAATGCAATTTGCATCCAATCAACGCTTAGAATTTAAACAGGACATTAAAAATTTAACACTGAATGTGTTGAACTATTAGAACTTCTGTTTAAATTTAAGCTGTGACCACGTAAGTTTCGTAGAAAAAATTAACATTAAAAAATATATTTGAGTTCCGAGCCCTTTTAACCCAATCGATTATAAAAAATAGGGCCACTGACTGACTGATGATCGCGGGTTCAAAGCCCGGTTAACACCATTAAAAATTCAAATGAAGGAAAACATCGTTACAAAATCTGCCTGTGTCGGGAGACATTCTGACACATGTAAATCCGCCAACCCTTAATGGAGTAGTATTGTGGATTAAGCTTCTAAATCTTTTCCTTAATAGAAGAAGAGGCCCTTGCCTAGCAGTAGGACTTTTACAGGTAAGCAGGCAAGCAGACAAACTTACAGCTATTACACTATCTTAATAAAAATCCCCAGAACTATTTTGTCAAACTTAAATATGTTTTTTTTTCAAATAATTAATAATAATGTACACTTCACATATAATTTTAAACGTTAGAATAAAGCTAAGCAATTTATTAAATAGATTTTAAAAAGCGTTTTTGAATAGGAATATTGTAGGCGTGTGAGATAGATTATTTTAAAAACTGGTTAAAATCAATGACGCGTTGAACAAATAAATCTCATGAGTCTATGCAGTCGAGATAATCCAATTTTATGATGATCACTATTTTAAAAATTCTAATAAAATACTAAAACAGTGACTCAATATAAATTCCGTATTATTTCCAAACCAATAATAAAAAACACCCTAAACAATTGACTTAAGTAAGCATTTTTGAAAAGTTATTTTCTAGAAAATGACATTTGTAAACTTTACTCTCGGCATTGGTGTAAAACAACTCTGTAACCTGGCAACAGTTACCTAAATAACCTTATGAATGCTGTTCCTGTCCAAAATAAAAGTCCTGACGGTAAATTCTTTCAGGTGTAAAGCAATGACAATATCCCTATGTAAATCTTTACGAAAGTCTCAGAACATATAAGTGTAATTCTCACCGAAGATAAGATATCACCGCTTCTATCAGCAGACCGCATTGACAAAATCCGATAAAAAAATTGATTTTATAATAACTAAACAACATATTGATGAAACAGTTTTAGATCAATAAATTCAATTAAATTTGAAAATTGACTCGAAACCGCACCTCTCAGCTAACACAATCGAGAGCTCTACTATTGTATGTATATACATAGTCCGCGTACGCTCTGTCAGTTTCAATACATCAATCATATTATAGAAGCAGATATCTATACATGTAAAATCACTTGTCCTGACTGATTCATCACAGAGCCTAAACCACTGGGGCTACAAACTTGAAATTTTGGCAGTAGGTTCCTTTTAGGTTGTAAACATCCACTAAGAAAGGGTTTTTCGATATTCTAACACTAAGATGGTGAAAAGTGGTAGAAATGTTTATATTAAAAATCTTTTTCCGTGGTCGTATTAACATAAAACTTAGTACACATAAATCTGGATTACAGTTATGAGATGTGAAATACAAAACGTATCAATATTATCCCCTGTTAGGGTTCAAAGGGGTTGTAATGTCGGTATGAAGAAAATTCCCTTCTATCAACTTCCAAATCACACGCGGGCGAAACCACGAGTAACTGCTAGTACATTATAAGCTTATGGATTTCGGAACCCAGAATGCCAACCACATTGGACTGCGTTGCCTAGCAACCAGCTATTGAGCACGACAGACAAGAGTATCTTTGTGCCACAATTGACGAGCTTGTCAAAGTTGAAAATGAGTACAGATTTTTAACGTCAAATTGTATAAACGACTTTATCTTTAGATATAAAATCTCGTTGAGATAAATGGATAAATCTTGATAACTATGATTCCTTTTTTTTGTTTTATAGCAGCATCGAAATTCTTTATAACAAAAAAGAACCGACTTCAAAAGCAAAATACGTTTACTTGGATGACATACTTTTTACTGTTAGGAATTTTAATTTTAAAAACGAACTACCCTTCCGATTTAGATGAGATTTAAAATCAACCTGAAAGTATACCAAAAAAATAAACCAAATCTGTCAAGCCGTCCAGAGAACTCCATTCTTTGAAGTCATTTATCTTGTGTAGATTACATTAATTTTAATGTTAATTAAAAAATAAAACACACTATTCAAAACCGTTGTTTTCGAAACTCATTAACCATATTATAAGTCAGTCTTGAATTCTGTCTTTTATCCAAATTACATACCTTCTAACATTCGCCATGTCTCCTCGTTCCACGGCTAGAAGATACTTCTTTTCTTCAAGGGTTAAGGCTTTGGGCAGCGTCGGCAACTTGACTGACTGCCGACGAGTCATGCCGGGATCACCCTATATAGAATTATTACTTTAAAATTGGAAAATAACCAATTATTCGTGTAGTTTACCTCACTCTCTTTCATGTTTATACTCTTTATCCTTTCCACTTTAAAAAATCAAACTATGCAGTGGGACAACTCATTGTACTGTTAGTTCCAAGCCTGGATACCAAAGGTTTTAAGACGTTTTAACCGACATGGTAAAAAACCAGCTTACGCTAAATTCGTTAAATAAATTTAATTTAATATGAAGTATTATAAGTAAGAAATTCAATAAAGAAAGTACATAACTATTATAAGTAACAATTTAAACAAAGTAATTACATAACGGTAAGCACCAATGGCAGACAAATTTTGCTACCCCTACTGACCCCCACAATTCGATACCCTGGTTCACAATCATACTACTATAATGCATAACATTCGTTTTCCTCTTCGCAACCAAACGCAATTTGTAAAAAAATATGTGGCCACACATTAGCACACTTTGAAGTGAGAATTTCTGTAAGACAAAAAACGGTCCCAAATTTGCTGCTCCTAAAATCTGCCGCCTTAGGCTCTAGCCTACTCAGCCTACTGTGTAAATCCATCATTTGTAAGCACTGTCATTTGTTTTCTTGTAAAAGGACACAAGGGAAAGCCAATAGTACGAAAACGACGTTAAAGACAGAGCCACGTAAAAATAGGAATAGTTGGATGCTAATAAGCAACAATGTATCAATAATATTTCACAAAAAGTGAAATTCGGAGATATTGATGTATTTTGATAGGGCATCGTTTATTTAATATTATTCAATACAAAATAAACTAAGTACGGAAAAAAGTTTCTTAATTAATTGTTTAGAATTTCAAGGTCGATATTTACTAATTTATACAATAATCTCATATATTAAAAAAAAACTTTTTATGAGATAAAATATTAAATATATCAACCAGCTTTTAATTAATTATACTTTGTATAAAAAAGAAAACAAAATATAGATAAATACTTATTCAAACAAATTAATTAATCATAGCTTTGGCGTCTATAGACGCCATATTTTAAAAAATAAAGTTCGTGTGGCTTGATTGCTTGTCAGCGTCCAGTTGTGCTAGGAAGTCACGCGAACAACACATAATATTTTATACCGTTTATTTTGAAACTAAAATATTATATCATTATCAACTACGAATGTCTTAATTAAATATAAAAACATCTTTCTAAGAATAGATTAATGAAATTAAACCTTGATGTCACGTGTGCGCTGATTATTGTCGCACTTGAGATTAACTTGTAAAAAGGACAGACTTCATACTTTTATTGCATTATGAAGTCAATGAGATTACAAACACACATTACACGTGACGATACAACCGCATTATTGTCACAGGGATGGCTGAAAATTGTTGTACCTTTTACATTTTAAAATCCAGACTTCGGCATTTTGAATACGCATGTAATGTAAATGTAGTCGGCATTTTTTCACATCGTCATAATTGGACGCTGATAAGCAAAACTATGTCAAGCCACAAAGACTTCGTTTTAAGAAAATAACGTTTAAAGATGTCAAACCTATTCTTAATACATTTTTTGAAGACACTTATATCGATCTTCTCTTTTCTATGTGGATAAAAGGTATTATGAATTAAAAGCAAATTAATATATTGAAAATATTATCTGATAAAAAGTTTTTTTTTTAATATTTGAGATTATTGTATAAACTGTAAATTTTGAAACGCACTCGAAATTCGAAACAATTAATTAAGGAGCTTTTATCCGTACTTTTTTAGTTTATATGAATTGAATTTTTTTAATAATGTTAATTAGGTTATTCAGTATTCAAATACATCAATATCTCCGAATTTGACATTTTGTGGGTTGACACATTATTGCTTATCAGCATAACTTAGGAAATTGTGTCACACTTACGCCTTCCAAATCCTTTTTATCCCCCATTGTGATTGTTGAAGTTGAGTTGATGAAGGGCTGTGCGTCCCCGCAGGCGAAACCTATCAGTAGTAAACATGTTTTTTTTTATTTATAATAAAAAAAATGTAGATAATGTAGACTATATAGTCTAAAAAATAAAAAAAAATTGACCGCATTCGAATGCTCTTTTTGGTTAAAAAGGATGAAAGGAGGGTGAGCAAACCTAGTGCTTTTCCAAAAAAAAAATCTTATTATTTTCCTTTTATTATATATAAATTGTTTAATTCGTGAGAAATGATAGCCATGATCGATATGATAGGCATGGTTATTTTGCCCCGTAAGTTATTCAGAAGTGATGGTACTTGCCATCAATCCGCGTGGAAATGAGATGATACTTTAATTATTATGAATTCGAAGCTATACGCGAAATCGTCTGCGCATAACACACGCTTAGTATTAAAGTAACTAAATTCAAAAACTCTCTGAAACGAGTTGGCTAAGATTAAAAATTAAGTTTCCAAAAATGTTTCATAATTCGATTTAGAAAATTAAAAATATTCTATTTACATTTTGTGACATTAAAGTCTAAATAAACGATCGAATCCTGAGCGTTATACGATTATTTGCGTTTTGTGGCCTAAATTTTTTTTTTTGATTCAGTCATTTTTATTTTAAGCTTGAGATATGATTATATCCTATATAGAGTATATCTGTATAATTTGTGTGATAATATTTATAATTTATATATTTAGTTCGAATTGAAAAATTATTTTGTGTTAGTTTATTTATTGAGGAAGGCTATAGGCTATATTACATCACGCTACGACTCATAGGAGCGAAGCGGTAACCATAAACGCGAATGAAATCGCTAGTAAGGTATATAGGTAATACTTTGTATACAAGAAATAAATAAATAAAGACAACCTGAAGCCACATTGTTACAATAACACTCCGATAATCCCCGATCACAACTGTCGTCGACATGTAATTGGATTACAGGTATACAGTCAAAATGCCTGCGCCAGCAATTATTTTGCTCATCGTGTCAGGCGTATGGACGACCTAATTTTAGGTCAAGAGGTCATGAAACATATGTCAAATATGATAATAAGCAATAATGTGTCAACCTATAAAGTCAAATTCGGAGATATTGATGTATTCTGATAATGCGTCACGTATATATTATTTCAACATTTTTAAATTCATCTAATCTAAATAAGTACGGAAGAATGTTTCTTAATTTAATGTTTAGAATATTGATGGGTGCTCAGTATTTTTCAATATGCAATAATCTAATATATTTGAAAAATTTTATTATTCGTTATAACTTTTTATTTTACCAGTCTGATTTTAATTCATTTAATTATATATCTTCAAACAAATTTGTTAAGAATAGACTTGACATTTTTAGACACCATTTTCTCAAAATGGTCCATGTTGATTGACACACTATTGCTTATCAGCATCAATATATAACTAAAACAAAATAATGACAGTGTCACCCGGTCGCGTGTCTGTATATTTGATACGGCTTCTAAAGTTGACGGATTTTGGATGTCGATAGTTTCGTAAGAAATATTTGAGCTGCGAATATATTTGTTTTCATTTATGTTTTTTCATACGCTTATGAAAAGATAGTATAAATGTAGATGTTTTCAAAACAGAAATAAATTGTAAAACGGAAAACCTTTTCATATATGAAAAGGGCAACAGAAAAATTAGAGTGGAGCCACTGCTATTGAAATAAAATAAATTATATGTCTGATTTGTTTATAAGAAACACTAAAAAGAAATAAAGACGGTTACAGAGTAGTTTGTTTTATATAATATTATATTTCGAAGGCCAGTATAATATTAACATTTAAAAAATATAAATATGTACTTCATACTTCTGAAGTGTATTACAATAACCAAAATATAATACGTTTACTTAATAGCTCAAACGTGTAATTATTGGAGTTAATAATACAAACCTAGGTTTATTTTAGAAATCTGTATAAATGAACATTTATTAAACTGTTTAACTCCATGATTTTTTTTATTCTTTTAGCAAAATTCACACATCCGTCTTACTTTTGGCGCTATTAGCATTTTTGCAAATGGCGACATAAAACAAAGAAAATAATTTATTCAGCCAAAAATAGTTGTCATTCTTAATTTAATCGAATTTTCCATTTAATCTTAAGTACGTTTTAATAATAATATTTATAGATAAAAAATAAACTATTTCTTAACATGTCGAATATAATATAAAACTTAAGACTGTATAATAAATAATTATATAATATTTTAATAATCAAAATACTCCTTAAAAGCAAGATATAAAAAAAAAACCAACAAAATATAATTGTCAGTACTTTTCAACGGTTTTTAGTAGAATGTATGAAGAAAATTGCTAGTTTAAAATTAAGTGCACAATTCGATTATACAAAAAATAAGTATATTTATTTAATATCATTTGTATAGCAGTTTTTAGGTATATTCAACTTGGGTCAGATTAAGTTAGATCTAGAAACTTCCGAACCTTTACGTTTTTAAATAATATAGTATCAATAACCTCTTCGCATACAGCACTAACCAAAGGTCTTTTTTATACTTTAATTGATTTTATTTGTCATACTATCTTTATTATTAACTTTATTTTTGAGTTTATTAGTGTATCGCTAACCAAATGTACATATACATTTTTTTTTAACTAATATGAAAAAGAAAAACCAAGTGAATTGTAATTTAACAAAACAATGACTATAACCTATTTAAAAGCAAATAAAAATTAATCACACAAATAATAATTAAATAAATGATTGTCAAATTGTAAATTTTGTTGGGAAAATTTTCGAACTTATTTAAAATTTGGAAATAATAAAAAACAAATATAAAACCTAGTACTCACTATACGCTGTGGCTGACGCGACACACTCCAGCACAGCGCGAAGAACCCACCCTTATATACAACCCCCAGTAATCCTATTAGGGGGTCATAGCGGATTGCTGTTCACACATTATTCACGTTCCATGACGTAGAATATAGCTTTGAAATAACGTGATGCTGGCCAAATCACGTTTTACTTTAAGGGTTGGAAGATCTTTGTAAAAAAAAACAAACAATATATAAAAATAAAAATTTAATATATTGTTTAAGATTATTTTTATTTATTCGTCGCTCACTTTAACGTAAATAAGACTTTAAAAAAGACAACCGTCGTTAAAAGCAAAATAAGTAGTTTCGTTTACATATTTATTCCAGTTATTTTATTTTAAAAACCAAAAATACTGAACCGCTTTTAGTGAAAATAATATGGGGTCAATGGAAGTATACCCTTTCAAACAAAATCTGTCAAGCAATTCTAGATTTTCCGAGATAATATTCGCAACTTCGTTTGCTTAAAAGCTTTCAACCCCTAAATTCACCCCCTTTTACTTTCAGGGCACAAAATAGACTATACCCTTCTCTAAGGGCCAATCTATACCTACCTCAAAATTTGTCAAAATTGTAACGGTTTATCCGTAAAAACATAAGAAACAGACGGACAGAGCATCTCATTTACAATATTAGTATGGATGATAACGGTTTTTGTGTTCCATCCGTCTGGTCATTCGTCTGTCTGTCAGCAGACTGTATCTCATGAACCAAAAAAGATAAAGTCAATACTTTCACAGAAAGTGTATTTCTATTGCAGCTACACTAAAAAATATTGAAATAATGAAAAACATACAAAAATTTGTATTTTATTAAAGATTATCCTAAATAGGTACTTAAATATTGTACAATCCAGAATCATGTAATTGTTATGAATATTTTAAAGTTAAGAACTTTGTTTTAATATTTAAGTACGTATTTGTCATTTTTTTTGTCTATGGATGGACGAATAAAAAAACAGATTAAAAATGTAAAACTTTATTCCAACATCAATATTACTGTACACACGAGGCTACTCCACTAAACTTGACTAGCTTACAGATATGTCACATTTCCACAGAATATGAAAATTAATTGCAAATTAAATATTACTAATAATAGCGTAAGTAAAGGCTTAACGCGAAAATTACCCTTATAAGTTTTACTCTCAGACTTTCATAAGGATTTACATAAGTTGTCATTGCTTTACACATGAAAGAATTTTGTATCGGTGACTTATTTTTGACATGCACAGCTTTTGTAATTATTTACTGGGTAATGGTTTTTAAGTTACAGGGTTATTTTCTATCAATTACGAAAGTAAAACTTACAAGTACATTTTTGCGTTATAAGACCTTGCTATGTTTATGATAAATAAATCAGTGATTATTCCGGAAGAAAAAAGAATACAACATTTATAGGTAGGTAATTAAAGATTATTTAATTATTCGTAAATTTTACGCAAATCATTCTAAAAATACAGTAGAATCTTATGGCCTGTACACATTGACGACGACAAGGCAAAGTTTTCCTTTATTCAACGTAAACTCATTCGGTACTCGGTAACACGGCTCAAATTCTAATTTTAAAAAGAGCGCTGGATTCGCTATAGGAGCATTAGAAGCCAGTGGCGAGGGCGGTAAAATTTCTAGGGCGGCTAAATTTGGAGATGTAAGATTTTTTAATTTCAAAGTAAAATTTATTGTACTTTAATAATATATTTCTTTACTTTTAAAGAGTGCTTTTTTTACTACTTAATTTAGATAGGTTATGATTTAGGGAAAGGGGCGGCATTTTTCACTGTGCCCCAGGGCGGCACTTGGGGTAAATCCGGCCCTGGTCAAGAAAACAAATGAATAACGTCTGATGCAGCTGATTTGTTTTCTGTATACATACGTTTTACATTTGAATTTTTGATGGCATAGAATAAAATACTTTACCGTGCTACCTCCAGTCCACGCAAGTCATTTTTAATCTCGACTAGAAGAGTACGTTTTTAAAAAAAATGTTGTCAAATTTCCTATACGCCAGAACATACCAGTTTGACACACGTCTGTTCTAAAAAAGCAGCCTAAAAATTATGTCCAGGCAATAGAAGAACGAAATAAAAAAACTCTACTGCAATAATATAAATCGTGACTTCAGGTTTTGTATCCTCGTTTATCCGAACCAATAAGTTTTTTATTCATCACAGACCCATAAAATTAATCACACAGTAACCATGGCCTTACTACATTTTCTATAAACAAATATTCAAACATAAATAACCCTAAGTTTTTTTCTACAAGACCACTAGGTCACACCGATTCAACCTACTTATAATACCCTAAAATCCTCATTACGTTTTACATAGATTACTAATGTTATGTAGATTACAAACACCAATGATTTTACGATTAATAATATTTTTTCTTATTTCTATATTTTTTTATTAAATATGTGCGTTATCACCATTTATTTATATTTTACTTTTGAAATGAAAATGAAACGTTTTTTTAACAAATTTAACTTTTTTTAACTCAGTTAAACAAAGACAAGTGAATACAAATTTTGTTCTGCCTAAAGACTGTTTTTAACTTTGATGTTATTTTATTTACAAATATAATTAAATACATACACCCGAATTAAATTTGTTAAAAAAGTGTTTTTACATTAATTCAACATGTGTCTTTGAAAGTACTTATTCAATTACGAATCTAACAAGAATTTCACATATATTGCAATGAAACTAAAACTAATTTTTTAATAAAAAAAAAGGTATCTTAAGCTTAATAAAACTCTACTTTGGTAATATAATGCATACTGTATGTCCATGATTATTAAATTCACATTTCTATTTTTTCTAGGTTATTTTTTTTGTCTAATCCGGATATCAAAATCTACTAAAATCGTTGTTTTCGAGGTAAGCAGTATTGATATCATAACTATTATCAAAATTTGACACACTTCAGGAAAAACTAAATAATATATAAATCTCTGCTACAAGAGTCTATTAAAAACTTGACAGTAAATTGTAAAATTATTAAAATATAAATATTACATATTTAAACGGAATAACTCTTTTCAGAATGTCAATACTAAAGACGCGATATCGTAGTTTTAAAGAGATTGAAAGACCTGTGCAAATATGTTTGCACAATACGTGCAGTGTTTATGATGATTGTGTACGGTGCAATATTGATTCGTACAAGAATAAAAACGGACTAGTAGTCATTGATGCTAATAATAGAAATAAATACATATAATTTATCTAATACAAATATCCCTTTTATAGTTAAAATATGTAAAAAGAAATTCATAACTATAAAAATAGTTTCTAAGGTGAGAGTTACCCGTGTAAGTTTATTATTGCTTTTACACGCATTATTGTGAAAGAACTAACAATTCTTTTAATTCTTTCAATTTATTGACAGTTTTAAGGTAACTGTTACCAGGTTACAGAATTGTTTTATGTCAGTTACGAGAGTAAAACTTAAGAATGTTATTGCCGCCTAATAGTATACGGGTAATAGTTGACTTACAGTGTAATAATAAATACTACATCTTGCCAAGCAATCATACAATATTTAGTAAAAATTACAAAACGAATAAAAATAATTATAAAAAAAGAAAACCTAAATTAATAAAATAATCTTAATCATATACCGAGAAAACTTTATTAAACCAATATATATAATAAAATATAACAATAATTTAAAAAAAAAAAAAAACATTATATTCTATCAACCAAAATAAAAAAAAACAATATATTTAAAAAAAAAATTACTAACTTATAAAACAATCAAAATGGCACTCAAATTTTTTGAAATATTTCTAAAAACTATATTAAAATTCGTCTTTACGAACAAACTCTGTCTGAAAAGATTTTACCACCTACCATATAGTCACCGTTTTTTTATACCAAACGAATAGTCTCTTAATATTTTTACGACTTTTTTTGTTTTACTGCCATTTTATGCGGAATCAACTTTTTTACTTTGACTGAAAAACAATAAATTACGACCAAAACACAATTATTATATATATTTGTATATTGCAACGTCATGCCGTGCCACGTCAAGTCATGACAAGGCAGCATGTGACACTTACCATCTCATTCTACTATTAATAATAATAAAAAAAAAACAAAAACTTGTCTAAACGTTATCTCCATAGGTATACAGCCATTATTTTTTTTAACTTTGCAACTTAAATACAATAAATAAACTAGTTTATTGTTTCGAAACTAGTTTCGTGGATTTGCTGGAGTTTTAAATAATACTGACTAAATTTAAACAAAAAAATATATTTTACAACTGACGACCAAAAAAATATTATAATTTTTTTCAGTTCAATTTAAAACACAATCCTTTGAATTTACTTATTTATGCGCGGCTATTAAATGCAAATCTCTAAATATGTTTAAAAATGCGACAAAGTCATTTTAATTATTTTTGCAAACAATATGGACGGACCTACGAAAAATGTTGTTAAACAACATTCAATTTCAATTCCAATTTACACAATTATTTACCATAGCCTTTAACTCAAAATATATATTTTTTATAAAGCTAAAAGTTTTTTTACACATAAATTAGGTTTTTAATATCATATATACAAACAAATACATATTAACATATTATGTCTAATAAAATTTTTAGAAATTTTTAGAACTTCATTATTTACTTAAAATTTGAAAACACAATAAATCAAAACTTTAAAAAAATTGTACTACTTTCACAATGTATTTATACTCTATTAAAAAAAGTATTAAGAACTTGAATAAAGACGATATAAATTATTTTAAAGAAAATAAGGAGCATGATTTTTTCTAAATGGAGAAATATTGAGTGTTTATGAGGGTTAATATTACACATTTCTTCGATATTCCCATTTCGAAAAAAAATTTAAGATATTATTATTACTTACTAATTTTAAAAATATCAATAATGTTACATACATTTGAATGAGTGCTTAAAATTGTGATTTAATTAAGTAATTTAATTTTTTTTATGTGCGTATTACTTGTTTATTTTTATTTAAAGTATTAATTTGAATCACTAAATCACAAAAAATATTCCAACAAATAGTATAATACATTATTACAATTTCAAAATCGTGTTGCAAGTTTTAATTACATATTATCGCGCCATTTTTTATTATTTTGACAATGTCAGTTTTAATCCGTTAACGGATAACCAGTTCTAATTATGAATTATAAGTATTAATAAGAAATAAATAATCACGAAGCTCCTGATTGTATACACTCACTCTACTGTCTTTGTACAAACATTTAAACTATTTCCTAAAATTCCTCACTTTAAATCCTCCTCTTCTTCCTCAACGTAAAGCAAGTCCTCCATTTTAGTCATAAATTTGTTATTTAGCATCTGTTCTTCTGGTACGGGTTTCTGTAATAAATTAAAAATATAATAACATAATTTGACATTTTTTTAACTGACATTACAAAAGGAGAAGCTTTTTAATTAATTCCTTTAAACGTTTGATTTATTGTGTGTTTAAATTAAATTACAAATTAATATTAATTTACTTATACGTAATATCCTATCTCTAGGACAATTAAATTATTTTATTTGCTTAAAAAAGATTGTATGCCAATAAAAAATTGTAAAAGTGTAGCTACCATAAAAAGTAATATTTTAATTTTCTCCTTTTAGGTAATAAAATTAAACTTAAGAATCATACGATCATTACGGATCTAAACTCCGTTCTTGTTTAAATTTTATCGTGATATGTGAAAATTATTAATGTTACCATAAAAAAACAATAACATGCTTACCTTAACCGCGTTACGAATAGGCATTATTTATAAGACCTACACAAGGTTATTTAAAACATGCAATATGTACATAACATATCCAGAGTTTAAATGCAAAAACAGATTCTTTTTGTGTTCATATTATACGAGCTTCTAGAGATTGAAAGACAGCCCCATGTATAAACGATTAAAATACATTATATGGGGAGGGAGCGTTCATAAACATTAAAAAAAAATGAAATGTCATGTATGTCCATAATTAGGCAGACTGTGACAATGATTCTACATTAACTTGAATATTTTGGTAATTCAACTTTAAAAAAAAAATAGCCGGCAAACGAGCAGGCGTGTCACCTGATGTTAAGCGATATCACCGCCACCCACGGGCATTTGCAGCACCAGAAAAGCCAAGAATGAGAAGTCTGCTTAAAAAGAAAGGGATGAAATACCAGTGGGCTATAGCTAGGCTGTATCACAATACGTAAAATTACTAGGCATCATTCATTGAAATTCATCAACAGAAATAAGTAATTAGGAAAGATTTTTAGTTCAATTAATATGATATTCGCAATGAAATTTATTTGAAGTAAAAAAAAATTAAAACAATTGATTTAGTTTTTGAAATAAACAAGCAAGATATCTGCTCATTATTACATTTTTTTAAAATATCGGACGTAAAAAAAACACTTATTAATTTTGGAATATTTATTGCAAAACAATGTGAATAATTATATGAGACAAAAAAGTGTGAATTTTTATCAAAATCAAAATGTAACATTTATATTAAACTTTTGTATAGTGGAATATAAAAATGCTTTTATTAATAGTAATTAATACTAATAATTATTTTGGCGTAGTCTAACACAGTATTATTCTTTCTACGAACGACTGATTATTTTAATATACCAATAAATATTATTTGAAATGAAACCATTAAAAAAAATAAGTTTTTATTTTCGAAATAACGAGGAATACGCATAAATTAAAAATTCTGATAATTCCTTTTTTTTCTATAATGTCATGTAAGCTAGAACTTTCTTTAGAACGAATATAATCAAATAAAATACTAAGATTTACGAGTAGTCAGTTTCAACAATTTATTTATCCGACTTTTGACAAAAGCGATAGGAATTTGACACTATTTGTAAGAAATTTATGTCACGTTTACCACTTAATAGTTACATTTTAACTTGACAATTAATAACCAATAATAATTAATAAGTAATCAAAATTATATTACAACAAAACATGCAATGAGAAATATTAAAATAACATTACAAATACATTAACATGCACGGCAGTGTTAGGGTCAAGTTTAGAAATAAAGCGAGAATACAGAAACGAACATGTATCACATTATAAGCAAAACACACATCATACATTACAAAACTTAGTTCACATGCAGTTAAGCCGAAGCTACATTACGAAAATTAGTAGCATGAAAATTAATTCATAACGTTAATTTCACTAACAATTTCACATGTAAATATGAAGTCTTACAATGAATGCATTAATGCATATAAACGCAACGCGAGAAATACATTTGTAAGTTTTTCTCTCCTAATTGATATAAAAAAATATCTAATCTGATAACAGCTATATAGCCTTACAAATGCTGTATCTGTCAAAAATTAGGCAGTGACAGTAAATTCTTTCAGGCGTAAAGCAACGACAAATAACTTATATAAATGATATGAAAATTAGACAACAAAACTTTTAAGTGTAATTCTCGCCTAGTATTATAGAATCGCGAAAGTATTCTGCGTTGTAAGATAACGTGGATGGCGCCATAATGACAGCGATACTGTTACTGATTTTAGACAGTATCATTTTCACGAAACAAGTTACACACTTACAATATTTTATTAAGTGAAATTAAATCTATCTGATATCTAATTTACGACACTAATTTCGTAATGTAAAACCGGCTTTTTTAGAAACATCATCATCATCAACACATTGAAATATTTAGTCAGTCATAAGCACATTGCTAATAAGAAAATGACTTGTTTTTAGTCAAATTATTATTTATGTTAGTGTTATAAACGTAAACTTGATATTATATGTTTATGAAATTATGATATCAATAAACTTTATCAAAATGAAAACACATTATAATAACAATAACACACGAGAGCTTGAAACTTATGTATGTTGTTGATTTTACTAACATTATTTATACAAAATAGATTATTTATAAAAAATAAAAAATAATCAACGACGATTTTGTATATGACTTATTACTTGTCTAATAATGTTATTAATTTCATTTAATTGAAATACGTACAATTTTTGGTATCGAAACAGGAAAAAAACTTCGCCATATTATGTTTTTAACAAAAATTTAATAAAAATTATTTAATAAAAACTATCAACTCTGAATTCAATTTAATAAGATCAGCCACACAATAATGTTAAATACGTTAAGAAATTATAAACAAGTTATGATGTTATATTTTCGTTTTAGTTTTTCGATATAAATAAAAAAAATCAATGAAGAAAGAATTCAATTGTATATTTTTTGGATTTATGGCGAAGTTTTCAAATTTAAACTTGTGCGTAAATTAAACCTAATTAGGGGAACCGCCTTGAAGGCATTGTCCAATACTGGTTCGGACGTTGTATATCGAGACATTGGAATGGTGACTGTGGAAAAAGAAAGACATGTAAAAAGATAGATAGATAACCTAAATTAGTCTTGTTCACAAAATAGATGTGAAAGATAAGAAATGAGTTATTGAAATTATTAATGATGTAATAAACAATACCTCTTTTAGTGTTGTTTACTGATTATTCTTGTTAGTTACAAAGGATTTAATACAAGACAAACAAAAACATGGATACATAAAGTAGACTTTAAGCATTAAGTGTTACAATATGCACAAAACATACAGAAACATGCAAATCGAACAAAGAAACAAATTAATCACATATGTAAACATGCAAACTTACCAACAACATTTAAATAAAAAATAATTTTGTAAATTTGAGGATTATTCATAGAACACGTCACGCAATTTGTATTTTGACAGATGACTCTATATTCTTAAATATTTTATATGAATTAAAATGAATTGCTACATAGCATCATGAAAAGATATATCCTCACCCATCTGTTTGCGCATGTATTTTATGGACGACCCTTTTAGGGAATTTACAATCTGGGTATAGTTTTCATTACCGAATTCAAATTTTAACATACAACGTATATATACACATATAAATTAAACTGAAAGTTAAATAATACGCTAGAACAATAAACATGTGTCGTCAAAAACATTTGAAGTCACTGAAAATAACACCAGTTCGTAAACGCCCTATTTATCCTTTCTTTTTTAAATCATAACAGTGGAAATATTAAAATCAACTTACCACCATATCTGGCCTCGGGAATGGCGATAAGCATACAATAACTACGGTCATATTATCACAACCTAAGCCCCCTGTGGCGCAGTTCGGAGCTAGGCAGAGTTGCATCAAAGCTTCACAAACGGCAGCGGGTTCCCATCCGCTTAGTAACCTCACTCGACAGAATGATAACACCTCCTAGTATCATAATATGAAAATAAACATTATAAATGTCCCATTGCTGGATAAAGGCCTCTACCTCTGTTAAGGAGAATACGAAGCTTAATCCCCATGCCATTCCACATTATATTATATATATCTTAGAATTTATAAACACAGATATATTCGTAAAAAAATACACAATTGAAATAATTATTATTACCTCATTAGACAACACCTCCCAAATTCCATCGCAAGCAATTACAACAAATTCCCAGTCATCATTTAGTTGCCTAACTTGGACATCCGGATATGCTGAAAATTAATTAAGAATTTACATTTCAACGATTACCGTTATTATTTTACGTATTTAGAAAGAATCATAAAGATTATTTCTATAGAAATAAGCTTTCTTCATTTCTCTCTCATTTTAATTCAGACTTCTAAATATTATTTTCTGAATTGACCCATTTTGGTTGTCTAAAATAAATCTACACAAATAAATAAAACTGAAGTGTCTGTAATATCAAACTAACAGCTTTCAACTAAATTCATATAAAAGTATATACGGTACTTCCATCGAAAATACAATTTTCAAAATTATTGTCTGTCTGTCTATCTATTTGTTCCGGCTAATCTTCGAAAGGACTGGACCGATTTTGGCGGGACTTTCTTTATTAAGAAATTTATTTATTTTAATTATTAAATAAAAAAGGGTCACGAGAAAACAAAATTGAAATAATTGAAATAGTGAACCACATCAGATTCAAGTAGGGAAGGTAACCATTATATAAATATAACTTTTCCGCAAATTAACGCGAGTAAAACCACGAGGTACGGCTATTAAATAAATATACCCTCCTGCCATACTTTCAGTAAAACACTTACCCGTCACAATTTGATCTCTAGGCGACAATCGATAGTTACGCTTGAAGATATAATCGCCCAAAGCGCGAGATAGAGCTAAATTGCCGTTAACACGATTCAACTGTACCCAGCCTCCACCTGCTGTGATTCTACGAAGTTCCTCTTCGTTGTACGGTTTATGATCATATGAGAGTACTTCCACCTATAATAACATTACTTACTTATAATATATAATAGAAAACGCACAACTTAAACCAGTGGATTTAGAAGTATGTAAATTTGCACAAAAATGTCATATGCAATGCAGATGAAGCAACAAAACAGTTTTTTTTTATTAAATTCATCACCTAACGGGATAAAAAATTTCATACCTTTATTTTGAGATATCTTAATAGAAAATAAAAAGAATACAGTTTTATTTTATTTACAAATAATTAAATATTACACTTAACTTTGCTTTTGCACAACTGTGCTTATAATATTGTTATTTCTTTAACCTTATTCTTAAATTTAAACGATTTTTAATTTCATCTCATTGATGGTTTCATTTCTAACATTACATAAAAAACATTTATGTTAAATACAAAATATAATTAATCTTATACAGATACAGATACATAATTAAGTTGGCAATTAGCAAAAATTAATAAATTATTAACTATAATGGCCTCAAGTCTGTGTAGAAATTTTTAAATTACCTGCAATCAGTGATGAATCGAGAGAGATTTAAGATTTAATAATATTACTTACAGCACCCTTCACACTGGCTATAGCCCTCGAGTCACCAACATTAGCACAATATAGAGTGTTGTCTTTAATAAGCACGACCACTGCTGTGCTTCCCGCTACTTTCTCTTGCATGTCTTCTTCCAACATTGCCTGGTCGAGGTCCAGAAAACCCTTAAAATTTTACATATTTGTATAATTTGATAGTTAAAATCCATTTATATAAAAAAAAATTAATGCGTCAAAACCATATTTCTAAAAACCTTAATTATAATCTATATGTATTTATTTGACTTATTTAATTAATAAACATTTCCCGTGTCAAAAATTACGACTCCTTGAACAATTACACTTGTTTAGTATTATTGTTTTTAAATATTTTAAGTTTACACATTCAATATGAATGCAACTAAAAACTGCTTAAACAATAAAATTTAACAAAAATTATTTAAGCACATTTATAAGACACATATAATTATATAAGAAGTATTTAATAATTAAAATGAAAGAAATGTCTAAACGACTGTCCAGGTCCAATTTAGTTTTCAGTGCAGCATCATGAGAACAGTTCAGACTGACACACTTACGTGAATCATAGTATACATTATACTAGACTTTTGTTGAGCAACCAAACTTGGAAATGAAACATCCTGCACTTTATAAAATAAAAGAATAAACTGAATTTCGAAATAAGATAGAATGTCAATCACGAAATGTATTCTGAAGCGAGAATTACACATATAAGTCTCGGACTTAGATAAAAATTTACATAAGTTGTTTATCATTGCTTTACAACTGAAAGAATTCACTTGCCGTGCCTTTATTTTAACCATCAACAGTTTTATAAGGTTACCTTAATTACTGTTACCAATTATTTATACTATTAAAATATAAAACAATTTCAATTTTTTTTTTTTTTAGCACCTTATACTATATTTACGAATAATGTTAATTAACATGCCACTAACCTGTTTTAAAGCTTCCTCAATGTTTCCAAGGTGATATTCAGGTCTAGCCATTATGAATTTGTGTAGATGCTTCCCGGCATACTCGGCTATGTTTGACCCTGAAATTACAATATTTAAAATATTATATTGTAATCTTCGCTTATATAAATATTTGAATTACCATAAATATTTATGTTAACTGTTATAAAATATTTTAAATTATTAAAGTAATCCATGAACAATTTTATAGGTAAGTCTTGACTTAATAAAAGCAGGTCTTTTAATATAAAAAAAATATATATATTTGATTCTTTCTTTCATCATTTTTGTCAATTTTCATAGTATTATACAACTGTTGTGCAATGTTCATAATAATGTATGAATGTAAATGAATTGTAACAAATATTATTTTCTATTAAAATATTATTAATATTATATAATTTTATATATACTTTATATAATGATATTTGAAAACTAAAAATCAGTTTTAGTTATACACAAAATAAAATGATAATGTCTATCATTCTACCTCCATGTCCATCATAAACAGCAAAGAATGCCGTGCCAGGATCATCAGGTAGCGACAGTATTTGTGTATGGGAATCATCCATTGACACTCGCCAGCCTTGCATGCACGATGATCCCACGAGATACCTGGAGTCCTGGCATGTTGACGACTGCTTCTCAGTCACTGGCTCTGATAGGGTTTGCCCCATAACTCTGTAATAAGAAAAAGTAATTAACATATTAAGATATATGTAGTATTCATATAAATATTATATACAAAAATATGTCTGTCTGTCAATTTGGTTGTTAGATTTTATTACCTAGACCTCTAAATGACTTTTGCTGAATTTTGGTATAAAAATAGATTGAACCTTGCAAAAGGATATAAGCTACTTCAAGAAAACTGTCATCCAAGACATGTGATGGTAAAAGAAAATTATGGGGACCATTTAGTAAGTAATAAGTTTATAAATAGCACTGTTTGAAAGAGGCCTATGTCCAGCAATGGTTTAAGAAACCTGTCAATGTTGCCAACGCTGGGCAAAGGAATTTTTTAAGAATAATAATTAATTGTCTGCCTATAAATATAATTAGAACTCTTCTTACAGGCTTTAATAATATACACTATTAAAATCAATTAAATAACTTAAAATATATACTTAAATATCAAAGTATCAAACACAATCAACCAATGTTTTTATTGTTGGGTATAAATGATAAACACGCATTTTTACATAATCTAAATTCTGAAATATCACTGCTATTAGCAAATTTTGGATTTTTCACGAAACTTAAAGTAATAATTTATAATTTACCTTTTATGCTGTTAAATCACACAAGACAATTATAGGTATAAAAATGAAGATAAGGTGTCTGAATGTAAATCAAATAGCACAATTACAAGTCACTGATATAGAAAGCCGATGCTTTCTATGAAATGCAACACCGAACTCTTCAACCGTCATACATGACTAAGGTCTGATGTCATTGATGCTTAAGACATGATTTAATTTTCCCTAAAAGCCCAGTTTTAATTTTACAACGAAACTTTATAGCTTATATTTATACTTTATATATACTTTATACCTTAAGTACAATAAGATAGCTCGCTACTCACTGATAATAAAGCGAAAACAAAACATAAGATAAGTGTAAGTTATCTATTTAAAAATATAAAGATAAAATTCACACTAAACACTTTTCTTCACAATATAGCTTAAAGAATTTATTGCTATACTTACAAAGATATTAGGAATTTGAGTAAAATACTATACTGGTCGTATTTATTGTTTAATACTGTACAAATTCTAAATAATATCTCTAAGTGCGTAGGTAAATATCAACTAAATGTGTCTATGATATAGAAACGTCAAAGATATAAAAACAAATGGAATAATCATAGACAACTTTTATAACCTTTAGATTGTATCTATTAACCTTAGTTGCTACTAATTTAAAGCAATAGCTCTCGGAAGATTTATTTTTGAATGAATATAAATATGTACAATAAATAATATAACGTTACATAATATATTAAAAGAATAGTTCTGTCATACCTTATTACTCTTGATGCCGCAAGCATAACTTACAATAATTTTCAATATTTAAATCGAATGTGAGCAATATTTCACGAAATTATTTTAATTTAAAAGTAAGTAATTCAACAATAAATACTTTAGAGAAGTACTAAAATTTCTTGTTTACGTCATGCTGTTTATAATTTTCTTAAAAAAGCAAATTTTCTTGTGTGCTAGTTATTAAAATGTTTTTAATTGGGTTAAAGAGTAAAAACTCCTTATTATTTACTATATGTTATTAGCTTACGTCCCCTGAATAAGCATGATATGTACGATTATTAGGTACGATTTTGTGAAAAAAAATTTTAAACGCTATATATCATAAATCACATTCAATTAAAGAAAATGTAATAAATTACATACTGGACTATTAGCTTTATTGAAATTTTCATAAAATGAGTATCGTAAAGACAACGTAAGTGTAACTTTAGCATAACAATAAGTTACACATTATTAATTTTTATTTATTTTTACAATATGTTATATTGCATAATTATGCTTTCAAACATTTTTTTTAATCGATTAATAAATGAGGACCTCCTTCTATTTTTAATACAATTGAAAACAAATAATTTATTGAAAAAATCAATCAATCGGGTTGAGTAAAAAGACCATAGAGAATCGTTACTAACCAACTTTAAATTATTATAGATTTTAAACGGTAATTCTGATTGAAAAACGATATGAGATACCTAAAAGCGTTTTTTTAATACCTATACTCCACTTAACACAGTTCGTCGATATTAATTTTTTTTTACATTATGGCGTCCAAAATCGATCTACGCGATTGGTCCAAATAACACACAGATACAAACATACATAGACTGATTAACACATTAGCCTCACTTGCGTCGCGCAGTCGGGTAAAAAAAATATACGAGTAGAACATAGAAACCTCTGGAAATCAACTGACACCGACGCGATATCCAATATATTTTTATTCAAAACAAAAGATTGCAACGGCGATTTATTTTGATGGGAAATAGTTTGTTTTGTATTTTTCCCATATTCAACGTTCATCAATCGAAAGGTCAAGTCATTCATCAAGTCAGTCAGTCGTTGAAAAACAATTTATGAAAATCTTATTTGTTTTTAGAAATATGACTATATGGGTGGTAATATAATACGAGCGGCCTTTAATAAATATTAGCATACCTAATTAGATGCTGATAAGCAATAATGTGGCAATCCACTAAAAGTAGAATTCTGAGATATTGTATTCTGATAATGCGTCAAATATCTAACATTATTAAAAAACTATTTAAGTCATATGAATGAAATAAGTATGGAAAAAAGTTTTTTAATTTAATGTTTCGAATATCGAAATGTGTTTCACATTTTGAAATATGCAATAAGCTCATATATAAAAAAAAACCTTAGTATCAGATAAAAAAATTGTATACCAATCTGCTTTTAATGAATTATACCTTTTATAAAAATAGAAAAGAAAAAATTATATAAGTAGACTTCTACAAACTTTATTATGAATAGTTTTGACAACTTTAGACGCCATTTTTTCAAAATGTAGTCCGTGTGGCTTGACATAGTATTGGTTATCAGCGTCCAATTATAGCTTAAGTTAATAAACTTAACAGATAGGTACCTTCACTTAAAGAAAAACATCACGGTAACGGATCATTAGGGTAGTGTGGATTTTCTAAACTGGAACTAAAGAAGGTTTTAGATAAAAATATATACAAAATACAGCGTGGCCGATTATTTTTCTTAATAATTTTCTTTGCTTTAAACTTTTGCGATTTATAGTATTCATATTTAATAAAACGGGTCTTATCGCGATAACTAATGGTAGTAAAACCTTTTTAGTGCCCGACGCTTCGTCGAAGTTACATTCGTCGTGGTCAGCTCGTGCCCGTTATATTACATATGAATTTTCTTTGAGTTTATTTTTCTTTTTTTAGTTCTTTGGGTCACGAGTGTTCATAGGAAAGGTGGTACACATTCCAAACTATGTATGTAGAAACTGATAGTCTTTGAATAAACGTCGAAAAAGCGATTAGCTATAGAAGCATATTTTTAATTTACGAATACATATGACAAAAATATGCTAACAAGAATCAAGAAATTATGACATCACATTCAAGGCTGAGGCAATTCCAGTTAAGCTTGCATTAGACGGTGATAGAATTATATAACTGTCAGAACTAATTAGACCAACATACCGAAGCAAATTAATAAAAAACAAGTATGATTAAATTTTCAATTTAATTTCTTCATCCAAAAATTCAAAACATACATTTACTGTCGATATAGTAATCTGTAGTTTAAATTGTATTTTTGACAGAATGCGACAGTATAAGATTTAAGGATTTGTGTCATTTATTTACAGTATTACATAGCCAAACAAGACTTAAGTAATAAACTAAATTAAAAAAAAAACGGCTGCCTAATTAAAGCGCGTAAAATACAAAAGACTTGGCTGTACGGTGTAATATCTTTGCCTTTAGTCCTGGGAAAGAATAAAGTGGACAAAAATAAAAGGTGTAAAATCTGCTATTTTACTTTTTAAAAATTCAAGACGAATGATGATGATGATGTGATTCGTCTTGAGTTTTATCATCGAGCAGACATGGGAACAAGCATTCACATATTTCGAAGATATTCATCAGATCCTAGTATATCATATACTAAAAATATTTTTGAAACATATGTTTTTAAATAGCAAAAAGCCCGTCCACATCAGATCAGTAGTTTTTGAGAAATGCGCGGACATAAAACGTATATTCATAAATACGGGTTGAATACAGAACCTACTTTTTAAGTCGATTAAAAAAGACTTACGACCCCCATTTGCTAGCAACGGTTCGATCTCCATTTTCGACCAATAGTTACATAAATAATCTATAGACTTTTTGAGACCTGGATGTCAGTGTTTAACTTCTGTATACTTCCTATACAGATTCAAAATTAAGTAGTATTTAATGAATGAAAGTGTTTTCACTTTATTATACACAAAAACATATATATAAAAATTTACAGACCTACCTCAATAAAAGACTTTAATAGCATGCACTTGTTCTAAGTAAATATTACCATAAGTACTGTCAATATAATTGTTATGAACAAATCTAATTATTCTTCTCAGAATTATCTGTAATCTTTTCCTATAAGAATTTATAACGGATAAAACCAGAATAGGTTTATGATTGAATGAGAATTTATCTATCCAGATGTCGCATAGTTTCTTTCTCATTTCAGTTGCTTATTAAACCATCTAAATAAAAAAAATATACATAAAACTTAATAGGGGGATAGAAACTGAGGATTATTACTACTACTAAATTTTAAACTTTAGAAGTCCGTTTCAAATATATTAGTAGTAATATTAATTCGTTGGGGACTTCTTTTTCTTTTTCTTATATGGACGTTGATAAGTAATACTGCGTCAAGCCACACGGACTTCGTTTTGAGAAAATGGCGTCTAAAGATGTCAAACCTATCCTTGATAAATCTCTTTGAAGAAATATATATTACGCATATTCTCTTTTCTATTTAGATAAAAATATAATGAGTTAATAGCAGATAAGCTAGTAAAGAGTTTTATCTCATAATAAAATTTTCAAATACCTACATGAGATTAATGCATATCCAAAATATGAAACGCGGATCAATATTCTAAACGTTAGATTAAGAATTGTTTCCTTACTTATTTCGTTAAGATGACTTAAAATGTTTTTGAATAATGTTAAATACGAAATACATTTTCAGAATACGTCAATATCTCTAAACTTTACTTTTTGTGGGTTGACACATTATTGCTTGTCAGCATCTATATATGATTCCCGATAACGGCTTTACAGATTTTGGTTAATTTTTTTCTTTTCAGCCTTTTTTTGGCCTCAAGAATTTCCACAGAATTTCCATCAAAATCAGTTTGGGTTTAAAATCAAAATAATTAATTATAGAAATCAGTAAATAATATTCTGCTTTAAATAAAAAAAAATATAAATCAAAAAATGTTAAACAAGTGACAACCAAAAACCTACTTTTAGAAGGTGAGAATAAGGTTTTTAAAAAAATTTCCGCTTGTACTGAGAATTAACGAATTTTAATGAGTGTTATTGTATTATGTTGTTCTTTAATAAGCACTGGCAGGTAGACACTTGAACGATTTTTTAACAGGTTACTAAACTTGATAACAAAAAGCGTATTTATTTATTGGTGCTGTTTTTTAAGATGTCATGGAACTTTTTAAAAAGTTTTTTATTAAATTAATCGGTCTCTTTGTATATCAACATGTAATGGAATTTTTTTATCCTACATCCAGAGACGTTAATTTGGAATTTAAAACTATAATAACAATATCAAGAAATCAGATCAAAACCAAAAGAACTTTCATGAAAATATAGTAGGTATATTAACTTTTACAATATAGTTACTAGAGACCCTCCCGCGCCTCGGCGCCCCCGGTTTCGTATGGCTGGAATGTAGGTACTTTTTTATGACATCGTATTACGTACAATTTTTTTTAATTGTCGGCTTCTCTCGTATATTATAGTTATTATGCATATATTATTCATATAAATCCTCGTTTTAAATCACTTGATTTATTACTTTAATGAAAACCGCATTAAAAATCCTTTGCGTAGTTTAAAAGATCTAACCGTATAAGTAGTCGAGAAGCGACAATGTTTTAAACTACGTAAAGAAGGTTCCAAACAACTAGTCATCTTATTTCGCTTCCAAATACTAGTTAAGTGTAAAGATTTTTTTTTTATTAAGGTACAAAGTGCCCAAATAAGTACGTTCAGATCAAATAATTTACTTCCGTCATCAACATTTTTATACTATTTAGAAATCGAATGATCAATGATGTAGTATGACATGTTTTAATTATACATACGTTTGTTTTTTATTAGATAAATTTGTTATGTTACTTCATTTTTAAAACATCTCAATACGAAAACAAATTTAATCTTCACACAAGTTGATCATAATATATGAAATGTATAAAAACAACTAGTTTGCGGAATAAAGAAACGTTTCGTTTTCGTTAAATTTTACCAGTAAACCATTTTATAAGCGTGTTATAAGGCTGATGAAATCGGCGTCGAAAACTGATGCATACACATCACTATTGGAGTATTAAAACACTCTAGTTTCGAATCAAATCGCGCCGAGTTTGCGCGTGTGCTGTGTTGTGTAGTGCCGCGTGTTTTCGATTTTGGAACGTTTTCTGAGTTTTTTTTTTAAATAATGGCCTGTCCTATGAGGTGAGCGAATGAATGTTCTTATAATAATTATTATTATTTGTTGACAATTTTAATAAAATTATAATGTTATTATTGCTGAACGCTCTTATCAGATTATGAGCGAAAAGTTCTTGTTTCTTATTTGCAAAACAGAAGCACATGCGTTTTACGATTATTATTACCAAAGCTATCTCAATCGCAATATTATTATAAAACTATAGATATTTTATAAGCTCGTGGATTTTAGTATCCAGAACTTTGACCTCTTTGTACGACGTTGCCGAGCAACCGGCTGACGACTGAGTATGAGGAGTCAAGTGACGAACTTATCAAACATGTAAAATGAGTGAAAAGTTTTAGCGTTAAATAGTATGAACGTAATACAAAAATTAATCTATAGATATAAAATATCATTGCTCAATCTATATTAAATTAATTATTACTATTTATACTTTTTTAAGATTTACCGCTAAAAGATTTTTATATTTTCCGGTTTTAAAAAAGTCTTTCTTATTATTTTTTATGATAAACTAATATTAAGTATATCATTTCTATACAAATATTTACATTTAGTTTAATTGAAATAATATTCAAATTGTGTCATTTGTAATTGTTATTATCCATGTTATTAAACTTAGGTGATAAAAATATCTCTCTCTAGTAGGTACATACATTTTAATCAGTTTTGCGGTTTACCTACACTTAGCGGTTTAGAAAGCTGCGGTATTAAATCGGCTGTTTTTATTAAGTATTTTATTGATACCTATTAAGAGTTTTACACCTTCCAGCTATCTTAAAAAAAAGATTACAATTTCATTAATTCATATAGCTCACGACAAATATATGTATAGAAATTATTTTTACACAAATATGAATAAACTAAAATAATAATAACACTAACGTACTAAGGCATATTCCATTTTTAATATCAATTTTTAAGTTGGCAAAACTTATATAAAATCAAACATATGATATCATATTATATGTCCCGTTAGCACACTTCGAGTACGAAACTCTAAAAAAATACCAACTTCAAAAACAAAATACATAAT
This sequence comes from Hypolimnas misippus, assembly GCA_037950945.1. NCBI lineage: Eukaryota > Metazoa > Arthropoda > Insecta > Lepidoptera > Nymphalidae > Hypolimnas > Hypolimnas misippus. Next base: position 9,270,287 of record JBBEEQ010000014.1, read on the forward strand.
GTCGTTAAAAAAACATACCTATCATAAGAAATGAGAACCTCTTCCTTTTTTGGAATTGGTTGAAAATGATAACAAAAATACAATGATATTTTCATTAATTCGTCTTAGCTAAAGCTTTGGTTTCTTAGGATGACGTTGCCTACCATTTAGCGGCCGCTTTATGTCTTCAAAACACTTACTGCCCTACTACAAAGGATTTAAACAGACGTTAAACGCGTGTTTAAAAAAATCCGTACTACAAATCCGCGTCTAAGCACAGTTTTGAGTTAAACATGCTTTAGATATAGATTAACTTACGTTTAAGTGAGTTTAATAGATGTCTAAAACCTATTTCAGCTGTCGAATGTAACGTATAACATTTTATCAATAAGTTTTTTTATGAGTTTATTCGCTGTTAAGCAATTTAGATAATATTTTAAGCAATGTTTAATTTTTAAACACTGTTTAGCTAGACACGTGTTGAACATGGTTTTAATGCGTCTTTTGTAATATGACAGTCAAACTTTTATTATCGAAATACTATGGCATAGTTTCCTAAAAAGCGTATGTAAACACCGTTAAGTCAAAGAATTTTTTGGACGCACATAATATTGCGCTCATAATTTGACGGACCGCATCCTAGGAAAAAATTCATTCAACAAAGCATTGCGTTGCTTCTATTAAGAGCAATGCTAACAAAATTGCACGCGATACCGTTAAGAACAGCTAAGTTACTTATTCGTAATACTTAGTGGTAACTGTTGTTTTATTAAGCATTTAAAATTCTAAATAAAGTTCTTAAATCCAATTAAATTAAATTACAATTAGATACTAAGTTCATGATTGTGTTATTACTAACAAACAGGGCGAAGATGTCGGAATAAATAAAGTTTATTATTATTACACTAAATGATAAATATATTTTTATTACACACTAGTGATGTGTTGGATCGTTAAATATCTATTCTCGCGGATACGGATCCGAATACGGATATTTAGTGTGAACATCGCGGATACGGATTTTATCTTTCTTACTTAAAAACTTACTACTAATTAAACTTTTTTACTTGAAACGATAGTTGACGTCACTTGACACTGCGTGATAGTCAGGGCATATTACGATTTGCATTGTGTCTTTCTTTGTTAATAATTTAGTATGACATTTGGGATAGATTTATTAAAATTTTAATCTATTAATTGAAAATTAATAAGGCAAAAGATCCGCCAAAAAGTTGCGGATACGGATAAGCATGTTTCTACCCTCTGGAACATCCGCGGATCCGAATAGGGGTACGGCTATCCGGCACATCACTAATACAAACACATGCATAATTACGTACGTTTTTTATACACGACGGTGTCAACGACCGTCGGTACTAATATTCGCTGAAACCTCTAACGCCTACAGTTACTGGTTCAAACCCCGCACAGAGCAGTTAGATTTGTATAAATACTTATTCATAGATCTTAGTATTTGTTCTTATAGCCCCACCGTGCCTCGGAGAGTACGTAAAGATTTTAATCTTAGTTGTTATCACGATCACCTGATAATGATCGTTACTCTTAGTACGGAGATTATTCTAGTCTAAATGGTTACTGTCTTGCCCTCAGAGGTTGCGAAACTCAGATAGCAATCGCTTTAAAAGTCAATAACTTGTCAATAATAATAAATCTGGAGTAGAGCAATAAGCGGATCTTGATATAACCGGGAAAAATACTTAGTAGATTGATTAAAACGCCGATATTTTGCTGTAGTATCAACATCACCTTCCAAACTTAAATTTAAGTTAAATAAACAATAACAATATACTTGTAAAAAAAACTTAAGTAAATGTATATAAATCCGATTGCCGAAAATATATTTTAGTCCGCACTGAAGCGTATAAAATCCGCCATTTTTATTTTGGAAGAATTTCATATACCGTCACTTATATAGAGCTTTATATATATCTTACGCCATCTACGCGCCTCTAATAGTAAAGCCGTTGTATAAGTTACAAGAGGACATATCAACGACAGGTACATACACAAAATAAAAAATCGATATTTGTATACCTAATTAAAGTAGATTTTTAAGCACTTTTATATCAACATCAAAAATATTTAAACCTACCACCCAGATACCTACATACATAAGTACATACAGGTCAAACTTCGCCGCAGTCGGTTTAAAACACACACGTTACTATCTTCGTCTTTGCCTAAATAAAGTGTTTGTCAATTATCACACACTAGATATTTTTACATAACACAAAAAACCCGTTTTTGTGAACTGATCGAACACGTTTTAAAAAATGCTTTGGTTAACTGATTCAGTTTAAGTCAAACGAGGAATGTATCGCTCACATTATTTAAAAACCGGTCAAGTGTGAGTCGGCCTCGCACACACAAGGTTCCTACCATTGTACGAGATCCAATACTATGTAAATATTTGGGTTTCGTAACTTAGTACATTTTATGTATAGTATTTTGTAGCCAATCTTGACGTTGTTAAAAAAGATTAACAAAAAAAAAGTCCTGCTGAGTTTCTTCTCAGGTCTTAGGTTATACTTTTCCGAAACCGCGGTAGATTCATTTTCTTGACGTTCAAAAAGAGAATGTAAGTTCCTATTTGGAATAAAAAAATTTTGATTTTTAATTTAGTGTGCTGATGTTACTCTAGTATTAAGCTTTCCATGTAAATCTATCAGTCTGTGTAAGTAACGTCTTTACAAAACCTTTATATTTTATTATTTTTATATTATAGAGACAATGGATATACACATCCTCTGAAAATTTAAACATATTTTTTGTATTTTTAAACGAAATCGTGAACTGAAATTTGAAATTTACCTTTATTTAACACGAGCTTTTTTTGCTTCAACAAAACAATAGAATTTAAAATATAACAATGCAAAGTTAAATAAAAGTTATAATTAAAAATTTTAAACTGTACCTATTATATTATTAGAACCTACTTTTTTATCAACACAGAAAACAAAGTACGAATTTAATGTTACATTTTAGATGCCGAGATGATTGCCTATATGTAAAAAGAAAAACTCATCAGAAGATAATATATTAGGTATATAGATACTCTTAATACATATTAAGAGCATTTAATTCATAACAAATGCTATAAAATTTAAAGAGAATATTATATAGTTTTTTTGGCTAGTAGATCAGGTCAAAAAAACATGTTTGAGATATCAAATCACAATGTCAATTTACTGTACAAAAAAAACGTTAGCAAAGTATTTTTTCGTATTGTGCATATATTTGGATGCTTATAAGCAAATATGTGTCCACCAACAAAAATCAAATTAAGCAATATTGATGTATTCTGATAATGCATTTCGTATTTAACATTATACATTATATTTTTTCGTATTGTGCATATATTTGGATGCTTATAAGCAAATATGTGTCCACCAACAAAAATCAAATTAAGCAATATTGATGTATTCTGATAATGCATTTCGTATTTAACATTATACAAACATTTTTCAAGTCATCTGAACTAAATAAGTATGAAAAAAAGCTTCTTAATCTAATGTTTCGAACATTGAAGTGTCTTCCATCTTTTGGATTATGCAATAATTTTATATAATTGAAAAAATTATTATTAGATAAAACTCTTTACTAGCCTATCTGCTATTAGTTTATTATACTTTTTACCAAAATAGAAAAGACAGAGTGATATATACTTCTTCTAATAGATTTGTTAGGAATACTTCTGACTTGTTTAGACGCCATTTTCTCAAAATGAAGTCCGTATGGCTTGACATACGGACTTCATTTTGAGAAAATGGCGTCCATTTGTAATTGGTATTACAATAAACACACTTATATTAAGAAAATAACGACTTTCTTGCTGAGATGCCAAAATAAATATCTGTTGATACAAATGCTACCAAACCCAGGATCGCTCTTTGGAATATAAAGATTGCCTTACATCAAAACCTCTCCAGCCACTTTTGTATCAATACGGTACATACAAACACAAACACACGTTTTATTATATGGACGCTGATAAGCAATACTGTGTCAAGCCACTCGAATTTCATTTTGAGAAAATGGTGTCTAAAGATGTCAAACCTATTCGTAATCAATTTGTTTCAATAAGTATTTATCCATATTTTCTTTTTTTTTTTATAAAAGGTATAATTCATTAAAAGCATGATATATTTAATATATTATCTCATAAAAAGTTTTTTAAGTATATGACTTTGTTGTATAAATTACAAATTATGGAACAACCTTGAAATTCGAAACAATAAATTAAGAAACATTTTTCCGCATATATTTAGTTTATATGACTTTATTTTTTATTGAATAATGATATATAACTGATACAGTATCAAAATACGTCAATATCTCCGAATTTCACTTTTTGTGGGTTGGCACGTTATTGCTTATCAGCGTCCATATATAAAGACTAAGATTTTCTAACTTCTATTTTTTCTTATTTACTAGATCGATAATAGATGAAGCAGGGCAAGAAGGCAACCACCTCGGCAACGAGGCGGGTATGCTCTATGGAGAGTACCTGATGCTCGACAAATTGCTCTCTGCTCAGAGGATGCTCAGCGCTGAGTCATCGAAACCTGTGCACGATGAGCATCTGTTTATAGTAACACATCAAGGTGAGGATTTAGTAATTTAATTGTATTATTTATTTAATTCTTTCAAAAAGTTTTGCTTTTTAAGATATATTTGCAATATAAGACGTCTATTAGCGCTTTTAGATGGGACTAAAGACGTGTTGATAGCAAGACGCACCTTTTGGCCAGTATCTTTTACCTTTATTTAATTTCTTTAAAAATGTAGATATAAAAGATAACTTGCAATTGCCACCCATTATACGATAACTGGCTTTTTAAACTTTTGTTGACTGAAAGTTTTTAAGATATCTCTAAATCAAGTACGATAGTGTTTTTTTTGTTAAGTATGCTGTGACACTTTAAATAAGGTTCTTTTACATTATTACAATTAGTATAATAAAAGAGCGCAGTTTAGGTTGATATTTTTGGAAGGGAACTTTTTCTTCAGTTTTTCTTTTCTCTTTTGTTTTATCTATGGTGAACGGTGAATAAAAAAAATCATTTTTTGTTAAAAAAAAAACTAGTAACTTTAGCAAATCGTATTATACATTTCAGCCTACGAGCTATGGTTTAAGCAGATAATCTTTGAAGTGGACTCCGTGAGATCGTTACTGGATGTAGAGGGGTTAGACGAGAGCCACACCATGGAGATACTGAAGAGGCTAAACAGAATAGTCTTAATATTAAAGGTATGGTCTTAACGGATATGTAGGGTTCTGAGTGTTATATAATGTAGTGTTTATTTATATAATTTTACTACTTCTCAGAAATGCATGCGGTAAGTTAACTGGTGTTATTTAACCATTGCTTAACAACAATACATTAAATGTGTCAAAATTAGCTCCTTCATTAATATTCACTTAATTTAATTTTAAAGATCAAAGTAAATCTAGTAAAAATTTTTGTAAACTAAAAAAATTATGTAAAGTAGAGCAATTTAAGATTTCATTTATCACCTAATCAATGGTCTTAAAAATATTATAGTTAATTGAATACTTTTAAGTATAGGTTTAAAGCCAAAATTAACACAGAATAAAAATTGGCCAATAGCCAAATTGATTTTAAAAGTAATTGATAACCAGTTAATGACTGTCGCGTGTGATCAAAAATTTTTGGCATGCCACTTCCACCACCGTTGTCTCACGTGGCATGCCGATACCAATATTTTATTTATTTATTCTTAACTAATGGTCGCCTAGCGTTCGGAATTCGAATTTAATTTATTAAATTTTTAACCGATTTCAAGATTGACCACAGATAATCTTTTCATACGTGTGTGTACCAAATACCTGGTAGTGTGTATAATGTTTTTTTTATTGATTTAATGTATTTTTATATATAATTAAAAATATCTACCTATATATCACCATTCCTCTTTCCTTCTCTATATAAACTGTAAGTGTGCAAAATTTTATACTCCTCCGTCTGCGCAATTTTCGTAAAAATGAGTACAAAGTTTTTGCTTTATAATTTATAATAAAGATTGCACAAAAATGTACAAAAAGTGGGTTTACGCTACTGCGCTCTCTACCAGCCAATACCAAGATGTACAAGGAAGTTTATACAAAAAATATCTCATTCAATTAATATACCAGTGATACCATGCTTGAAGATATCACGGTATGAGATATCTGGTTTTATAAAAACAAAACAATCATATTACAGTACATTGGCCGGGTAACTTTTTAAATACTATAAATGTTGGATTTAACCGTGTTGAATTAAAAAGTAGTTCCCTTTCCCGTTTAAAGTATACAACAGCGTCAGTAGCAGTTGTACAATATATAGGAGTTTCTTTATAAATTATTATATTGTTTACGTATCAAATTACGCATAGGCCTGATAATTCAACGCTTAGAGCCCTGACATTCGACCCGGCACGTTGAGGCGCATCACTTTTTATCGATAAACCGGTCGGAACTAGTGACGTCCTGATTGTCATTAGCGATTATCGTGACGATGATGAAATTAATGATCAATTAAAATTACTATAATTTTAATATGCTTAGAATTTAAGTGATTAATTTTTGCTGATCATACAATTTACAATTTTATCATGTCATGTATTATAATTCCATTTGAGTTTTGTTTTCAATTCCTTATAATTGTAATAAATTAAGTTTATCGGTTGTTAAATGTTTTTCGAGTTTTATCTTAATGTTAATGAAGATATATGATATTTAACATAAGATAATTATTTTATGAATATTAATTATTGTACAAATACTGTCCACGTGGAATAGTATTTAAAATGTTAGCAGCTTTTCCCCTTTAATCGATTTCTGATTCTTTGAGTGAATAATGTTCCAACTCTCCGCTCTCGAGGAGCAAAATCTTTTAAATTTTTTGCACCATTCTAAAATATGAGTACTTGTAGTACACCAAAATACAATAGGATGGTATTTTAAGTGGATGGTTAAACCTCAACTGCAGTTTTAGTTTTCATTAAATTTGGCCCCAAAACACCTATAAATATTTTTCGTTGTTGTCAGTTTCTAATTACCTTAAAAACCCTTTATTTACCTTAATAATTACACTAACAAAATAGTTTCTGTAGATGATTTTATATGTTTACAGCTTCTAGTAGATCAAGTGATGATTTTAGAAACAATGACTCCATTGGACTTCATGGACTTCAGGCACTACTTACGACCAGCATCTGGATTCCAGAGTCTACAATTTCGCCTTCTAGAAAATAAGGTACAGGATTTCATTGTAAAACGACTTATGTATATCCGAATTAATTACTATATGGGTACAATATATTTGGGATGCAATTGTCATCATACCCATTATGCCTTTAATATACATAACACCAAAACATTTATTAGGAATTGAGATCAAACGACTAAAGCGATTACAGGCCAATTTTTGGGACCACCTTATCATCAGTTAACATCCTTATATATGGAATGTTCTAAAATGCATACCCGCTAACTAATTTGTTTAAATATCTCACGAAATTTGTTTTCTCTTTCAGTTGGGCTTAAAACAAGCTCTCCGTGTTAAATACAATCAGAACTACCAAACCGTCTTCGGTGATGATCCTGAAGCTATGGAGTCCTTGCTTAAGTATGACTTATTGTGGCATTTTTTAATTTTAAATTATCTATAATTCAACAGATTAAAATGACCATCGAAATCGGACAAACTTAATAAAATCAAGTTTCCATGTCTAATTCACCATCTTTCAATCATAAACAACAACTGGAGCTAAAATTAAATTTTTTAATCTTCTATTTTAGATCAGAAGAAGAGCCAGCGCTGCTAGCTCTCATAGAACGGTGGTTAGAACGCACTCCTGGCCTCAATACTTACGGATTCAATTTCTGGGGCAAGTTCCAGGCGGCTGTTGACAAGATGATCAAAGAGGATATTGAAGAAGCCATGGTATAGCGATTAAATATCCAGCGACTAAACTTAATTTTAAGTCTATTAAATGTCATGCTATCTCATAAGGCGTTAAAGTTACTTAAAAATAAACAAAGTTTGAATATTTCTCGTTAAATGATTGTATGGTAAAATAATTTAAAGGTAAAGTCATCTTAAAGGAAAACATCGTGAGTCGGTAATATTTCTGAGGCATGAATCCTCTTTAACATGTAGATGATAGATACATTTATTTTCTGATAATCGAGAAAAAATCAACTGACTGAATTGGAGAAAAAAGCTTTTGCGGTAAATAAGCAAATAGCAAAAGCTCCATAAATTAAGAAGTTCCTAATAATATCGAAAAACATTATTTTATTAATAATTAATTTGGTACATTTAATGAGCCTAGTGGTAATCCAACTGACTACAACTCGTATACGGCCAGGCTCGATTGGGGCAGTACCTTATTCTCAAAGAAGATCGACGTGAAGTAGCCACTATAGATGCGTTTCGTGCGATGAATGAGACAGTCGGAAGCCTAAACCTCTTCTTAATCCCCTATCCTCAATTTCTGTTCCCTTTCATTGTTTATTTCTTTTTAAGCTGGCGCCGCATTTATGGCTGCACTAGTGCGGCGATAGGCAACAGTGATTACTTAACATCACGTGTCCCATCTGCTCATTTGCCAGCTTCTTTAGGATATTCTGTTTATTCACCATAAGGAGAATAATTAGAATCGCGTGTTCGTTTATCCACCCTCTGGATGGATAAACGGACCCGCGAATCCGAATTTCATTCCAATTGCCCTTGCGACTTTCCACCCCAGGGTATAGTGAGATATTAAATATATTTTATATACTTTATTACAATTTCGTTGAACATAATAAAACAAATTCTTTTTAGTTACGAGTTAAAACAAAAATAATATTACATAAATTTTATTAACACCAATTAATTTTGTTAATGACTGTACTGTGTAATAATAGGAAGAAAATTAATTTACGAATTCCCTTTAACCACACCGGCCGGAATGCAATTCCGATCGTCCTTCTTAAGGTGGATACTTAAGGATGAATAAAGGAAATCATCAGCTTTTCTTATTATAAAAAATATATATTTTAGCATGAACCCAACGAAGTCGTCCGTCGCCATCGATTGCAAGATGCGGAAAATAGAAGAGAAATATACCGCTCTATCTTCGATCCTTCTGTACACGACGCTCTTCGTTCTAGAGGAGAAAGACGGTAAGAATATAGTATTCCAGTCATATTGATAGCTAGAGAAAGGATTTCTTCTAATAAAAATAACTGGTCAAGTGCGAGTAGGACTCGCGCACCGAGGGTTCCGTACAAACTTATAGAAATCTATATAAGACTAACCCATCTACGCCATTTGTGGTCTTCATCATCAGTTCCAACATAAGTTACTATCAAAAATACTTAAATCGGTATACGCTTGCCTATAATATTTGAGGAGTTCCCTCAATTTCTCCAGGATCTCATAATCTGATCCTGACTTGAAGACAATGGGACCACCTTGGAAGTATACCTTTTCAAACAAAAAAAAATTTTGAAAATCGGTACCCAAATGGCGGCGTAATCGGCGAACAAACATAAAAAAAAAATTAAATACAAGGTCGAATTCAAAACACTCCTTTTTAGAAGTCGCTTAAATATAATCAAATATTATGTAAATATGGATCACGTCCCAAAAACTATTTTGAAACTACTTAGGAGCACTTTAATTTAAAACACGATCATGGATGCAATCCTTGGAAACACAAAATTTTATTTTAAGTACTAATACACCTTATACTTTCAAAAAAAAAGTTATAGCGCGATTCAGGATACACCTAGCGCCATCTCTTGACAATTTCAACGAACTAACTTGTTGACTTTGACATTAACAACATAATTATATTATATTTTATTCTCGTTTTATTTTTATTTATATTCTACTACACTCCACTACACCTGCACTATTTTCGTAAAATATTTAGATTTACATTATCAATCAAAATATCGAAATATATATTAGTGTTGCCAAGACGAAAATAATTAGTCCTTAATTCGAACAAAACTAATTGTTTATTTATAAATAACTAATTATATTACTAATAACCAGAAGACTTATATGTGTAGATAAATAAGTAAATTAAATAACTCGATCTGTTTGAATTTAATTTTAAAATTTTCGTACTAAGTCAATACGAGTACTTAAATCAAATCGCGTGAAGCTCTTATATTGAATGTTAATTACGTAATGACGTTATAAATCGACGATAAAACTTTTAAATGAAAAGTTGATTTCATTATTTTTAGCGCGTTTAAATAATAATTAAAATAAAAAAAATATTAATCGAGCAGAATTATATCACAGTTAATGTCATAATGTTGTAATAGATGGCATTGCGCTATCATTTTGTTAGCTGCGATATGTAGATTGCATTGCGTTGTTTATAAAGGTTTGCTGCTTTTTAATGTTTTCGTATTGATACAAATTTCTTCTCAGTGTTTGTAAAATTGTTTTTTTGACCATGGTCAACTTCTATGTTAATTTATTACAAGTACATATAATTTTAATTCTAAGATTAATATATTTTCCGCTTGATCAATTTACAACTTGATACATTTACGCGTTCCTGAGAAAAAGGTTGAAAGACAGACGTACAGACTGACAGACACACGAACAGAAATTTACAGTTTTCGGATTTTTTCCTTTATGTATACTAAAGGACCTTGCTCCTGGCCCAATTTCATAATGCTTGGTAAATGGGAAGTACCCTATAGGTTTTGATTCCCTTGCGAAAACGTTAAAAACGCTATCATACTTAAAATATGTGATATAAATGACCGCATCTTTTGATTGCGTTAACTTAGAAGTTTGATTTTTTCATAGCGCTTAGTAATTACAACTCTGAGTACTTGACGTTGATAAAAATTTGTTACCTTCACGCGTTTCTGAGAAAAAGGTTGAAAGACAAACTTACAAACAGACAAACATACATACAAAAATTTACAGTTTTCAGATTTTTTCCTTTATTTGTACCATAAGATCTTACTTCTTGCCAAATTTCATCGTGCTAGGTCAATGGGAAGTACCCTGTAGGTTTTGATTCCCTTGCGAAAACGCTAAAATGGTCAAAATATACGACATATTTTCCATTATCTTTTGATTGCGTTGACTTAGAACTTTAATATTTTCACGGCCGCATGTCATCGTAGACTTGAGTATATGATATTAATTTCAACATGATACGTCTATGCATTTCTGAGAAAAAAGGGTTGACATCCCGACAGACAGACAGACAGACAGACAGACAGACAGACAGACGGACAACAAAGTGATCCTATAAGGGTTCCGTTTTTTCTTTTAAGGTACGGAACCCTAAAAAAAGGATCCTCCTATGAGGATTCTCAGTTCGTCGGAGACTGTATGTTCATCTATTAGTCATGAAAACCTCATGAGCATGCAGATTTTCTTACGAGGACTTACCGTTGAATATGACACGAATTGAATTAAACTACGTATACCCACACTATATATTACCTACACTACTTATTGTTAAACTCTGTGGACAAATTGAAATTATCAATCCTAATAATGTTCAAACTTATAATTTAAATTAATTAAGATCGAATTTCGACTAATGGCCGACCACTAGTAATAATGAATTTGCCCCCAGGCTGTCTCACCGCGCATTACAAGGCGCCATCATGATAACATTCTACCGAGATGAACCCCGTTTCTCTCAACCGCACCAGCTGCTTACACTGCTCATGGACATCGACAGCTTGATAACAAAATGGCGTTGTAAGTATAATTTCATTGGAACACTATTTTGATTACAGCTTGTATATTGACCGACTTAATCGGGGAATTACAACATTCTTACCCAAAATAAGCCGTAGATAGTGTAGCTGAATTTCGTGAAATGAGCAAGAGACCATTCTTAGCAATCCAGTTGTAGGTAGTAGTAATTACTTATCATCAAATAGCTTGCCTCATTTTTTTAGAAAATATTCTATGTGGTATTGGGGCACTTGATTCAGAGACAGATTTTTGAAAATCATAATAAAAAAAAATAGGACTACAATATATGAAAATTTGAACACAAAACCATGAAATATTTTTGACATAAATCGAGTAATAAATCTAAAAGGAACGTGGTGATATCTGAAATGGAATACTTACTTAATAGTTGATTTCCGGATCGAATCATAAAAAGCGTATATAGAGGGTGTTTTTTCATTTTTGTTTTTGTTTTTCTCAGATAACCACGTGATAATGGTGCAACGTATGATCGGCTCGCAGCAACTTGGGACCGGCGGCTCTTCAGGATACCAATACTTACGCTCTACGCTTAGGTACGTTGGAAATCACTAATAAATTAATTAATAAATGCGAAAGTCGGTCTATTTGTCTGGTTAGCTATCTTACCCTACTGAATCTTTTTCATTAAAATTAATAGAAGGAAAGTTTAAAATCTAAAAAAACATTTGCACAAAAAAAATTCGCCCCTTTTCCATCTTAGGCGATGTATTTCCTAAAACGCACCCTTCTGTTATTAACAGAAATCTAAATTTCGATATTTTTAACTTTGAAATTGATAATCATACTTTCATATCATATTTAACCCTTTAGATGAGGAATTTTCACTTTGCTACCTTTTAGGTAAACCTTACTTTGATTGTACTGTATATAGTGTATTGGTATAATGAGGTAATCGGTAAAATTTTGAAAAATTTCCAAACACTAAATGCTATCAAATTTTGTAACTATTTATTCAATAAATCCTTTTTTGTTTCCAGTGACCGCTACAAAGTATTCTTGGACCTTTTCAACTTATCGACATTCCTGTTACCACGCTCCCTCATCCCCCCTCTCGATGATGGGATGAAGAAAGATCTCAACTTAACATGGGGTGACCAGGTCAAAGAAAACGGACAAAATGGAAACCATGAACAAAATAACCTGGACGATTCTATATCAAAACTATCACTTAACGCTACATCTTGATTTTAGATAAATGCAGTTATAATCATTTTTTTTATTAAAAAAAAAAAAAAACATTTTCATAACTGCATGTATGATAATTATTGATTTATATCTCTTTGTCAATTAGTTTAAATTCTTTTAAAAATCTCTGGAAAAACTTTGGAAAACATATTTTAACTTTTTTCTACCTTAACTAAAGCTCAAATTTTGGTTTCCTAAGATATGGGGTCGTCACATAGCAAAACGCTACTCGGTGCATGCAAAAAATACTTTTAAGACAGCTTCACTATAAAAGGAAACTTAAATAATGGCAGCTCTACATTGGCGGGCGATTTTTATTTAAAAACAGCACTAATGATATATAATTTGCTTTATTTCAAATGCATTTAACATGTACATTTATATTGGTAAATAATTTTAGTATAATACATATTAACACCAGTGTCTTTGGTTATTAAATAATTTCTTTTACAATATTATGTTGTTTTATTACATTGAAAATAATTACAGATAAAAAATAATGAAAAAAAAATTGACATTTCAATAACATTATTGTTGACAGCTTAAAAAATTAATATCAAAAACTCTTTCCATTACTTATAACCATTTTAATATGATTAAAAAAGACGAATGCAATCAGTTTAAAACAACTTGAGGTTCTCCAGTTGAAACAGAGCCAAAACTGTAATTAACTTTATGACTATATATATCCCCTGGTATGAGAATCGCACTGGGGAAGTTAGGGTGGTGAACAGCGTCAGGATAAACCTGGGTCTCTAAGCAGAAGGCTCCATGGCGTCTATAACCAGCCCCGCTTTTTCCTTCAAGAGCGGTTTCGTTGGGCGCAGGGAGGAAATTGCTTGTGTATAGTTGTACACCAGGCTGGTTGCTGTACACCTCGAGGAATCGCCCTGATGACGGATGGATAACTCTTGAAACGAAGTTCATTGCCTAATAAAAAGTAAACGTTTATATTATCGATTTTTATATCTTGTCTTCAAAAACAATCAATTTTATGATTATTTTCTGGAAATTTTAGAAAAAAATCGAGGGTTTTTTTAATACATTTAAAAGAATAACCAAACAAAACAAAATAATAAGAAAATAATTTGGCGTCTATTTATGCAAAGTAGTTTCCTAGAGAACGTTGTCAACAGTCAAGCACCGTCAAAATTAATTTACGGCTGTCAAATTACGTCCGTAAAATAGTAGCTTGCCATTCTAGAAAATTACATACTAACCTGATTTTTATAAGTAGTAACACAGAAGTTGTCATCATACAAGTCAGCTGCTTTGCTCATCGCGTCACCAAGTCTTATTGGAACGCGGAGGTCGTAAGGCGTTCCTCCCACTTTGAGGAAACGACCAGTTGGGATTGACGCGGATGAAGTTTCAGTTATTCTATAACAAAACCATTGAACTACACATTCTGAAAATTTTGAGATTGAGAAACAACATGAAAAAGTTTATGGGGATAGATGGAGGTTTGGATTGATGAATGATTCTGATAAAATTTCAAAGTTATATAGCTTACTAGCTGATGCGACTTCATTTGCGATTTCTGATGCATACGTCATAGTAGCTTTATGCATGCAAAGTCTTAGCCCAATCAGTTTAAAATTGACAAAGTTTCATATAAATTTTCATATCCCCTTGAGGGTAGAATTAATCAAAATCCTTTCATAGCGGATGCCTACGTCATAACATCTACCTGCACGCCAAATTTGAACCCGACCCGTCCAGTGGCTTGGGCTGTGCGTTGATAGATCACTATGTCAGTACAGACTTTTGAGTTATATACATATATTTAGATGTACCAGTAGCATTATAGGCTATTTGGCCTGGGCGGAAAAATTTCTAGGGTGGTAAAATAAAATGGAAGAGATTTTTTTAAAGATTTTCAATTAGAAATAAATACGTAGAAATTGTACTCTACTAAACTTTTTTCTTTTTTTTTAAGAGTTATTTTTCTACTACTAAATTTACATAGGTAATGGTTTAGGTAAAGAGGAGGCATTTTTTACTTGTCATAGGGCAGCACTTGGGTAAATTCCGGTAGCTAGTAATCTTTAGTTACACACACAGTAGAACAGCGTTTCGAAAATCAGTATGTACTATCACATTAACATTTCCAAAGTAGTACGTATTTTAACAACCCTATTGTTTTAACGATGTGAGGTTTAAAATTATTTATTAGCACACTCTATCAAGCTTGTAAATTGTGTCTCCATTCTCGTCAATTGTGATAATTAACGAAAATTTTTTTATTATTGGTTTGAAAAAAAAGTGGAAAATTGACTTGCTAGTAGAAAATTGGCTTGCTTTTTACATATAGCAAACTTTTGGATGCTTTATTTTTAAGGCAGTAATCCTTTTAACTTTAAGGATAATAATTTTATATTATTACTTATAAGAAATGCAAAATTTCTTGATAGTTGTTTTTCAATTTTGATATCATGAAAAATAAACACACCAAAAATACTTACATACTGCGAGAGTTTTAAGATCTAAAAATTCAATATAACAACTAACTTATCAGCATTGATATTGATGACGTGATTGTAAATCTCCTCCGAACCAGCATCATGGCCCGCCAGGTTGAAGTACGAGTGATTGGTCAGGTTGACCACGGTCTTCTTGGTCGTAGTCGCCACGAACTCCACGTACAAGACATCATTATCCTTAACCTCATAGATCACGTTGGTCAGCAAGTCTCCAGGGTAACCCTCCTCGCCATCTTTGGATAAATAGCTGAAAATAACTTTATTTCCGTTTCGAACAGACTTCCAGTTTATCTGAAAACAGTAATGAAAGTCATATTATATAGGAAAATAGAGTTAAGTAATAAAAAAATTAAAACTCGACCGCCTAATAACACTTCATAGTTCAAACCTGTTTTGGCAACAATAGGTCAAAACAAATCGCCAGTTTTGACAGTTCACATTCGCCATATTGATTTTTTATTGACGTCACATAACCGATGACAATCCGGAGAAGAATACGAATCTAATGACACCTTGCATTTCAAAATCGATGAAGCCAATATTTTCACATATAATCAAACATCCACGTATTTCAAAAATAAACTAGTAAAACGCATCAGGCTTACACCTAAACTATCAAAAATATACGCTTGTTCGGATTTTATTATTAGTTAGGATATCCATAAAACAACCACATATTCTCTGAAAATTGTTCGAATGTTTATTATATATAATACAAGATACAGCCATTTAATGCTCAGACGGACAGACAGATGAGCGGCCGAACTATATAGGCAAAGGAAGGGCCTTATTTTCATTACTTTTAAATAAGAAACAGTAAAATTACAAGCAAAATCTCACCTTATCGAACCCAACCAATCCTCCGTGCAAATGGTCCGTTCCGATGTTCTTAGCCACAGAATAAGTGACTCCATCTATGTCGAAACTCGCTCCGCCAATCCTATTCGCGCATCTCCCGACCGTCGCACCTAAGTATGGCGTATTCCGATTTACATAACCCTCAATATCGTCGAAGCCGAGAACCACATCGCCGTTAACACCATGTTTATCTGGAACCTAAGAAAAGTACTTGTATTTTAGAGAAAAATAAAAATTAAATTAAATCGCAAACCATTTCCTTTCCTGCAAGAAATGCTAAAACCCACATTTTTTTTATATTTATGCAGAAATATGTAATATATGTACTTTAAAAATAGAACAGTACAGTAACATTCAGTAAACGCCTCACAGCTAGGCAAAAGTCTCTCCTATAAAGAAGAATATACGGAGGAATACATCTCAAAGGATTATTACCATACATGTAGATGTATTAATGATGTTTTCTTTCAGCACAGTTAATGAAATAAATTACAGTTAAAAACACAATGACGAGATTGATGTTGTCATGTTCTATTCCCTGAGTCACCTCGGCATAATTTCAGATATTATATGCAATACAATGCTTTGACTAATAGTTTTTAAGTTGTTTTATATCATTTATCTAGTCTCATTTTAAGTGTTTATACACAAAGAGAAATACTAACTTAAGTGTTTGTTTTCTGAACGTTCATTATGTACGTTGAATGGAAACAAAAATATTATTAATTATACATCTTGTTGTTTTAATACCTAAACACGGATGAACATAATTTCAATTTATTTTAAATTTATCAATGATTTATTTAAAAATTTTAAATCACGCTTGTACCATCAGTAATAGGTTGCTTTATCCGGGATTCGCGTTTAGGTACAAATTAAATAAAAAATTCGAATTCTGTATATAAAATGAAATTAAATTTATTTCAATAAAAATGATTTATTTGAAACAATAAGAAGTTGTAACATTAATAATAACTGTGTCACAGTTAAACGCCCTCCGCCTCACAAATTAGGATACACTGTTCCCAGAACTATAGCTACTTTACAACTTTTTTTAATTTTTATCTAATAACTAATTCTTATTTTTATATAACTTTTTATTTTAAACTATAAAAATCTAACGTAAGTGAATAAATGTTCTTATGAAAATAAAGTTCTTTTTCACAAAAATTGTTATAGTTCTTAATCGTTAATATTTTACATTTATTTTAACCAAATTTATAAAGAAGTTACTTTCGGTACAATAATTTATTTTTTGTGTTCACGTGACGTCAATTTTTTGCCGATTACAATCGATTTTAGTTCGGCTTGCGCTTGAATTTATTAAATAGGATGTGTAAAACATTGGTCACATTTGAATTTTTCATCATCAACAAAATGAAACTTAACGAAAAAGAGCTAATTGCGCGAGATTCAAAACAACAACACAATTTTTTACTGGAACCGTCGTTCAATTCGATTAGTGTTGCCATCCGTCCGGGTTTTCCCAGATTTGTCCTAGTTTAGATCCGGGAAGCATCCGGGGAAAATTTCATTTGTAGTCCGGGTTCAAAAAAATTAAAACAAATTGTAATAATAGATTTTGTTTTGTTAGGTACATTTAAAATGATGATAAAAGATGGCTTAATTATATTAAATTATAAATAAAATGGTGATTTATATCATTTTCAACAATTTTTTAATTAATTAACTATATAAAAAAACCTGTTGACATGTCTGCGTTCTGAGCTCTAAAATCCGGGCTTTTACGCGTCTTTTCCTGGTTGCAAAATTTTAGAGATGGCAACCCTAAATTCGATTGAATTTGTTTATATTTTAAGTCAATAAATATTATTAACATTTACACCAATAAAATATTAGAAACAGTTGATAAAAACATTGTCATCTTTCAATGAAATGCTGTTGTCATGAATGTTCGTGTCTAATAAAACAGTTAATAATGTACTTGTATCACATACCTCAATTGATTGGATGATGGCTCCATAAGATATCACTGAAACCGAAAATCCGCTGTTCGTTGTCCATACAAATTTACGCACTGGCTCATTTTTGTATGTGCCAAAAGTTTCTTCATGTAAATGCACCATTTTCTAAACATTAAAAAAAAACTAAAAAAATCAAATAAAGCTAACTTATCACTGAATTACAAAATAATAGGTGATAAAGGTTAAATATAATATTAAATTGTTATACTATAAAAACTAATCCATTAAAATGAACTATTGTTAATATAACATGAACGCTTTCTAATGAATATATAAGTACCATAAGGATTCTTCCCTAGAGTCAAAATTTTATATGCATACTGAGTATATTCCTATCTACATAAGACATTTAATTTACCTACGTAATATTTCTAATTCCTTGCAGCGAAAAAAAAAATAAAATTACCGCATTTTTTGTTCATTTTAAAAATACTAAATCCTTCATTAGTTTTTTTTTAATGAATTGAAACTTTTAACTTTCTAATATATTATTTACTTAATTATAACTACTTAATATAAAGATACGATTAATTAACTTTTTCAATTATAATGTTTGTAGAATTATTAAAAAATAAAATTACTTAAAGATTTTTAAGTTCAAGACAATTTATAGCATTACTGATAGCGTCACAAAAATAAAAAATGGAAATATTGATATTTCTTAAAAGGTTTCTTTTGTAATCACACTTATGAAAACATACGTTATCACATTATCATTTAACTCATTCAAACTCCAGTAGTATCTTTAAAACGCCGGCATCAGAGCTAAAATTGAAGTAGGCGTAGATATTATTCTTTACAATCAGGTAAACAAATTGTTTTAATTCTTTACATTTATTCGTTTATCAGAATATCTATATTTCTGTAATAATTCTAAATAAAAAGTACTTACGAAGACGCGCGCTCCCCTGTCTGCCTTGAAGTTGACTGCTATTTGCACGGAGTACAATTTATAATAGTTATCTGGGAAGTGCCAATTTGTTGCGAGTGAAGTTAGTCACACATAATGTCACTGAAGTTCAAACGAATGTCATTTTGTCAAAATACACCCATAATCGCGGTTAGATATCAAAATACGAATTCGTTGGTGGGAAAATTTTTCGTTCATACATTATTTATTATACATTATTTTCGACTGCATCAAAACTTCGTGCTGTCATATTATTAGGCTATTTAGTATTGTAGCATTTTCTTGTCTGGAAGGGTTATATGGCAAAATAAATGTTTTATATTAATTTAATTTAAATTAAAATATTTTTCCAAGGTGTACCTTAATTTAGAGGGGAGCTTTCTCTCTCTCTCTGACTCTGCGTCACATAAACATAAAAAAAAATTAAATTAAAATTAATTAAACTTAAATATAATTTAATTCACCCCTCTGCTTTGCAGGTTAATAAGGAAACTGTTTTTGTAGTGAATCGACAAGTTGACACATGCCCTCCAAAAAATAATAGGTGCTATACCTCAGCAACTGACTGAAGATCTAATGGTCGCTATTCGATTCCCGCTCATGACAAAATTACAATAGTCATATGTTTATATAAAATGTAAAACACAGGATCATGGGTCTTAATTTTTTTACTGAATAATTTGTATCCTATCGTCGAAAACTATATTTTTTCTTTTTACCCCAAGTTTGCGTATTCTCAGCACTTGTTTGCTGTTGTTATTCTTATCAAAACTTATTTAAATGTTGGCAAATTACCCGCCAATCGACTGATTGATTATCTTATCGCATCTGACCACAATAAATATTTATACTACAATAATATTAAAATGATAATTTTTTATGATATCACATTAAAAATATAGGTAGGTACATATACCTTATTTTATCAAAATTTAAAAATAATAAAGAATTAAGAAAAAAACAACGAACTTCAGTAGTAAGTAAAATATATAAATTCGTTTATTTAGACCAGAATTCGATTTATTTCGACTCGAAAGAAATCGGACGAAAATTCGAATTCGATTTAAAAACCAACCTAAAAGTACATCCTTTCCAATAAAAAAATAATTTTTTTCTTCTGTAAAATTTTAATTATACCTATAACAATATCGTTTTGCAGTTTTTAAAGGTATTTATCATCTTTACGAAATTGGCGTAATAATTTACAAAACAGTAATTTTATATGAAAATAAAAAATAAAAACAGTTTTAATAATAAAAAATTTAATTCGATTACAAAAAGTACATTTATTACAAAAGACAGTGCTTTTTAAAACGGATAAAAAAATTATATAAGGCACTTAGCACTTTTTTTAACACACGTTACATACATTAGTACACAAATATTAAAAATAATACCAGATAACTGAGTGCATCTTAATCTAGAAAGGTCGATTTTACAAAGAAAATAAAATATATCGTGTAACAAAACAGTCTCAAAATGTATAGTAAACAATTTATATGAATTTGATCGTATCGATTTTCAAACAACTTAAAAAAATATTTTTTTAATTGTTAACACTCAGAAAAAATTAAGACAATATGAAGATAATTTTTTAAATTCTTATTATAACAGTAAAAATTTGAAAAAAAAAACTGAAATCTTAAAACAATGAATAATATAAAAAATAAAATTAAATGGCAAGATTTATTACAAAATAAATACAAAAATAACTTAAAACTACAAAACTTTAACTTAATAATTTCTAATTCGAGGCACATTTCTATCGAGTCTTTTTGTTTACATTATAATCCTAAACCTTAATTTTAGTAACCATCAATATTGTTTTAAAAATTTATTTATAAAAATATCGTTAAAATTTGGTCTCCTCAAAGGACGGAAAATGTACTTACTTTAAATGCAATATTTTAAATTGACGCAGTAATTGTAAAGTTCTGAAAACGGCGAAAATTTTGACATTTTGGTTTTTCATGAATGTATTTTCGATAAATGTTATATAAATTGAACCTGTTGTAATTTTAATATAATAGTACATTATACATATATTTTCATCCAAATTTTACGTAATGACTTAACAATGTTTTATATAAATATTCGAATTTACATTCACCATAAATACACGAGGTAATTTGGTCCCGTCTCATTACAACAATTAAACTTAATATTAATTAAGGACTACTTAAATTCGAGGCATAAATTCGCTTATGTTTTTTGGACCTTCCCAATTTTGTGATATCTATGTATATAAGACTTACGTTCTGGAATCTGTGTGTATGTTACAGTCAGAACTCTCAACCCGTCAATAGTATTTTTAACTGGCAAAATCAGACTCAAGTACTTTTATCTGAAATAACAGTCAAAAGTACTGTTGAAAAACCATTAACCTAACTTAATTTGCACGTTTATCATATCTTTTTCTATGCCATAAATAAAATTGAAGTGTCTGTTTATAATTTTAATTTACTAACTTTTAATTAAATGCATATGAAAGTATACACGGCGCTTACATCAAAAACACATTACTTTTTTTAATTTTATATGTGTCTGTTTGTTCTGTTCTTTTAAATGGCTGAAACGGCTTTTGACAGGACTTTCACTCATAGATTAGCTATGTTATAAAAAGTAACGTAGACTACTTTTTATATAAAAAAAATATTTTAATTAGTAAATAATAAAAAATACGCAAAAACATAATTGAAACCAAAGTAGGAAAGGTAAACATTATATAAATATAATTTTTCCTCAAATTAACGCGAGCGAAACCGCAGGGCACAGCTTCAGCAGCAGAAGTTCGTTATATAAATAAAAAAAATACTAACCTGCTTACCACTTTTTGCTTTCATATTCGTTATTTATATTAAAAGTACTTTTGTTAAAACACCTGCGATAAAAGTTCTTTTAACTGATTCTGTCAGAAGTCATTTTGACCGCTTAGAGTATACTGTGACAAATATATCATTAAACATAAAATTGTAAAGCAATTTATGAGAGACCCCTTATTTGAAAAGGATAACAAAATTTCAATACTCTATAATTATAGATATGTTGCATTCATATTATATTATATTTAACACATTTACTACCACTACGTGTTCAATATATCGCTGCAAGAATATCGTAGTAACTCAAAATTCTAACAGATAGAACTAAGTATGTCAAAAGACCATAAATCTTTGATGTTTTATCATGAAAAGAGTTGCGATGATGAATTTTCTTTGAATCAATAAAGTTATAACATCCAGGGATCGTTTAAATTTCGCAGCTATGCACCAACACATTAATAAAGACATTTAAAAACCCCATTCCCTAAAATTCATCAATTTTAGTTGCATCGATATTCTTGAAAAGCAGCGTTAGTATAAACGAACACGCCTGGCGTGTCGGCGGCAATGTGTTAAATTAGAAAACTATGCCAATTCTCAACTTTAACAAATTGACATTTAAATTGATAGAAGTTATTTACCCGGTCTTTAAATGGAAGACACTTTTTTTAAACATCACAATGATACATGACATATCTATACTCATAAAGTATCACTCAGGATCTAATAATAAATGACTAAATTCGTACTGGCAACACACAAACACAAATAACAATCACGGCTTAACATCTATACTGGCAACTTCGTTGGCAAGTCCGCAAACATTGCTGCCAATAGCCAATTGGATATATCCATCGATACCAAAATTTTTTCCCCACGAATTTTTCGCGATATAATACGGTACATCCGCGGTTAAATCATAACCTACTAATTCCACCGCATGGTTAAGGTCTTTGGGACTGCCGCTGGAAATACAAAGTAAAATTGGTTGGTTTATTAAAATATGGAATGTATAGCCTAGTGATAAAGTGACCGAAATCAAAAATTTAAATTCTTAGGCACAAAACGCAAAAAACTTTTCAACTTTTGACTTCGGCTATTTATTTCAACTATAATGACACAAGATGTTGATAGAATAGTTTTTTTTTTCAAAATCATAGATTACGAGACACAGAATTATATGAAACTAGACTTTAATTACTAACTTAGATAGGTTTTAAATTCGGTCACTTTAATACTAAGCGTGGAATGTCAAAGTACTGAAACTTAAGCAATGATATTTTATGGAAATTTTACTACTTAACTATAGATACGTACGTAATATTACATTTATTCTATTTGAAGTTTAAAATCTGACAATTCTCTACTTCAATTTGTTTGTCAATTGCCTTGTTAGTCTAAAGGCAATCTCGCCAATTATAATCAGTTGCTAGCTGGTTGCTAGGCAACATCGTCCAAAGTGAGTGAGTTTATATCTATTGTTATATGATACCATTGTCGTTAGGACATAGATATACTTAATATTATATTAAATTTTGCAGGCAAAAATATTAATTCAAATCACTAATAACCTTTATTTATTTAATATTCGTGATCATTCTTGATCATTTCGGATTTTAAACCTTTCACATATAAATCACTTGCAAACATTTCAATACCTTCTTGCATACCACAAATTAAAAAAAAAAAAAAACAAAAATTAAAATTGGAATGGACCGTTTGTTTTTTTTTCCTATTATACACTTTCAATTAAAGTTAAATCACCACTGATTCTAACCTAAAAAAACTTGGCGTTAGAAACTAATATCCTTAGCTTTTCAGTGGTCACTGCAACTGACTGTAGCGTTAACGGTCGCGGGTTCGATCCCCGCTCGCGGCAAATGTCTGTATTGGCCATACGGATGTTTGTCGTGGTCTGTGTGTTTGTTTTAGTGTTGTGTATGTTTCCGGACCCCCGACACAAGGTCACGCGATCTTTATTGGGGCCGTTGAGTGTGGTGCGTGTATTTATTTATTTTTCTTAGTAAAAATGATCATAAACATACCTGCAATGATATTGTATGACTCCACCGAGATAGTTCTGCCACGTTAGAGCATTCACAGCCACGGAAACTGGACCATGAGTTGCTAACAGTTCCATTATCGTCTCTTCAGAACCGACCAAGCTATAAACAAGGCATTAAGTTTAAAAACCTTTTTTTAAATGAAAATAGCAGGCAGGACACTTGACGTTGAGTGATCACTCTCGCCCATGGACATTCGCAGTACCAGAGGATCCATAAATGCATTGCCAGTTTTAAAAGGAATAAAGTATGAAAGGTAGTACGGAAAGGAATTGGGGAAGGAGTTAGTCTTCCAACTCTCTCACCCATTGTATTAAACTCAGCTATATTAGCTACTTCATGCTTATCTTCTGCGAGAGAGAGGTATAGCTCCGGTCAAATCAGTCTGTATACTAGCTGTATTTAGTGGGCTACTGCTAGGCACTACCTCACATAAGACAATATAAACAAGTAACTAATTTAAATTACTGCGAAAGACCATCTGCAGTCAATAGTACCGTATCAATATCAGTTCTATCTAAAAAGCCTAAACGGGAGAATTGTTACCGACCATCTTTAAATCGTTATAAAGTCTAAACGATATTTGTGATTGAAAAACGATATGAGAAATCGAAAATAATTTTTAAATACCAATTCAACAATACCCCATTTGATATAGTTCGTCGATATCCATGTTTTTTTCTTATTTACGTTTTCCATGACATTCGCACCGTCATGACGAACCAAAGAATGCATCATTAATCAAAATCGACCCACGCGTTTGGTCTAAACAGTGCCACAAAGGTACAAACCTACATCCAAACATACATATATAGGCTATTAAGCACATTACCTTAGGTAAATAATATTGAACAGACTCACTCATCACAAGTAAACGTCTTGACACGGACGCCGGTCGTGTTGTCCTTCTTCTTGCAGACCCCATTGGTCAGCTTCAAAGGGTACTCCTTGTCCAATTGCACCGCAGTATCGGTCAATGTCAGCCAATCTAGTAATAGACATATGTCACCACCCAAGCAGCCGCTGTTGCCGAGACCGGCGCAATCTATCACTTCCTAAAAGCACAAGCTCTTAATTTATATTGACCAATCGTCGCCAAGTGGTCGAAATACTAAAGACCATAGACATATACAAAATTATTTATGAAAATAAACCAACTATTAGAGTTAGAGAAATTTGTTGAAAAGAACCGTGTCAGTAATTTTCATTTTCAGCAAAACTCCATTCAAAGATTCAACGGAATAAAAATATTAGATTTGATAATTTTGGATAGCATTTGTCAAGGTAGTTTCCTGGAAGAGGCCATGTCTATCCTTATCTAGTTATGAATATAAACGCGTTGAATTGACATACATAACTCGAAGAGAAAACACGAACACGTCTGCAACTAAATCTATACTTTATAATAATTTGAGGCAACGGACAAATTTCGCAACGGCAATTTAGAATATTACTGTAAGCGTACCTTTGTACTTACACTAAATCCTTACTAATATATAAAGGGAACGGTTGACGATACAGAAGTTATTATAAAAAATATGGTACGATTTGAGAGATATTATAAATTAAGATATTAAGTAATTTTTACCTCTAGGATAATATCGTTGCTTTGCAAGAATATCGTAGTAATTCAAAATTTTAACATTAGTACGTCAAAAGATCATAAATCTTCGATATTATATCGTGAAAAGATTTGTCATGATAAATTTTCTTTAAATCAATAACGTTATAACTCAAGGGATTGTTTAAATTTTACAGCTATGCACCAACCCCTTAATAAACAAATTTAAGAACTATCTAAAATTCATCATTTTTAATTGCTATATTCTCGGAAACCAGCGATATGTATATATTATACTAGAGATCAAATTCTTATTATTTTATGTTTTATTTTAAAACAGAATCTACTTTAACTGGAAGCCGAAATGAAAGTGAGTTTTAAATCATTTACGTAAGATTACAAACGACATAATAATGACTATGAATTTAAAAATCACGTCGAAGATATCCCAGTGCAGTTAAAGCCATAATGAAAACAAGTTCTTGCAAGATGTTTGACAATATAACCTGTTCGAGAAAACAATGTCTGCAACCGGCTCAAAGTCCAAAATATGGATCTCATGTATTATTTAATGGTCTACTTAATAAGACGGTATTGACGGACAGACAACGTGCACGACCACGGACGTACATTGTAAGAAATTCCTGTTAATAAAATATAATTTTTATTACCATTTAAAAGATAGACGTTCGATTCGAAAAATTTCAAATTTTTGGGCAAAAAAACACAAAAAGCGTTTTAAAATTTAGACTTCATTTATTTTGACTTTCATGTCACAAAATGTAATATATAACCACAGAATTACTTTACAAGCAATGTTTTTTTTTCGCTGTGTAATGCATTTACACATTCCACCTAAAGAGTTAGGCGGGTATGTGGGACTCCTGCTGTGACATAGAGCACCAGACCCACTAAAACCCAGCGATACCGTCATCGTCTTTGTTGGGCGCCACGGGATCGCTGACGCATGCTGCTACCGTGACGCTCCGACGGTCAGCTTGCTAATGCAGGCATCTTCGTCTAGAGAGTATTCACGGGTACCTAGAACACTCTCGCCACTTAGTGACAAGCGGGAAGCTTGTTATTCCGCTCGGACTACGGCGGAGGGAGAAGATCCGCATAGCGACTTATTATAGCATATTCATTTTTAGCATATTCTCTCCCCCAGTCGTCGTCTGCGAATAGGGTTAGTGGTAGCATTCGTCTCTCGCTCCCGTTCCGCGATCTCCTTTCATCAGTCATCGCCATTGCGATGACTGACTCGCAGAAGGTGACCATCGCCGACTAGCACCTCTCACTATCGAGCATGGCATTAATTACGTTTGATAGTGAGAGATCTCCACCTATGATCGCCACTAGGGCGCATTCACTTACAGTGTGGTAAGAGTAGTCTGAAGCAACCGTGCCCGGTAAGCACCTGCATCATCCTGTATGTCAAGTGACCGTGCTGCCTTATGACCCAGCGATCCAAGTGCGGCCGAATCGCCTCCACTGTCGCTATGCCAGCTGTTGGAGACCCCGTCTTCTTTCCACCTACGGATCAGCGCTGTTTGGGCAAGAACCCTGATCCTGTTCCCTTCTACTATTGGTGGACGTCCACCTCTCGCTCTTGCATCCACTCGGTGGTAAGCAATAATGTGTCAACCCACAAAAAGGCAAGTTTAGAGATACTGATGTATTCTGATAAAGCATTACGTATTTAACATTATTTAAAAATATTCAAGTCGTCTAATTACATAAATACGAAAGAAAGTTTTCTAATCTAATATTTAGAATATTTAGGTGCGTTCTATATTTTGGATTATGCAATAATCTCTAGAATTGAAAAACTTATTATTAGATAATACTTCACTAGACAATCTGCTTTAAATTCATTATACTTTTTATCAAAAAAGAAAAGAAGAGATGGATATATACTTCTTTAAACAGACTTATTAAAAAAAGATTTGGTATCTTTGGACGAGATATTCTCAAAACGAAGTGAGTCTTGACACAGTATTGCTAACCCGCGTCCATAAAACATTCAATTTAAATAACTAACTTCATTTACACAGATTTTGAATTCGATCCATTTAATACTAAGCGAACGACATGTCGGTTAATTATTTCTGGACAGGCTTATATTTCAAAGTGACATATTAAAACATATTTGCACGAAGTTGAGGCAGGCTGCTAGTTTCATTATAAAATCTCAATCTAAGCATCTAGCAAAAAAATAATAATAAATATTAAACACCGCTAATCGACATGGATAACATAATTCTTAAAACTCTCGCTGTTAATAAGCGCTCATGTTACAATATCATAGTTTTTTTAATAGCAAATTGAATAATACCGACTTTAAATACTAAATTTAAAGCAAGCAATATCGATACTTGTTATACGGCTTTTACTTTTTTGGATTTTATTTTTATTCGACTACACAATATAAATGTTTCCTTTCTGGGGCAAGGTATTCGTTTTTATAATGAAATCTGCCAGAAATGTTTACAGTTTTCGATGAATAGATTTAAATCAAATCACGTTAAAAAGTATTAGAGACTTATTAGAGACTAGACATGCGTGGGATTTATATATGCTAAATTTCGTACAGTATAAATAATCAATTTTCTAATTTATAAAAAATTGTATTATATTGACAAAATTTTAATAGAGTAACTATCGAATTCCTAGCCGGTTCTTCTCGTTAGAACCTACGTTCCGAATCGGTGGCAGTTCATCATTGATGTAATTTTTTTTATATGAATTGACGATTCAAAAGTGCTCGTGAGAGCCTACTTGAATAAACTATATTTTGATATTGATTTACAACTAGCTGACCCATCGATTTTCGTATCGCCACAGCGTCAAAAATTTGTTATAACGTACTAGCAGTTCTCCGCAGCTTCGCTCGCGTAAACTAAGGAATTAGATCCCAAACAAACTTTTAACTCTCTATTATAAATCGCCTTATGGGATGAATTTTAAAAATCCTTCCTTCTAAGTGCACACTTACGATATTTAAGGAACGTTTGTGCAAAATTTCACGTTTCTAGACCAAGCGGTTCTAGCTTTGCGTTTATCGAGTAGTCAGTGAATATGTCAGCCAGTCAGTATTAATTTTTTTATGGATGGATAAAACACATGTACAAGTAAAGTAAAAACCAAAAAAATAAATATTTTCTCCAACATCTTGGAGTCGATGCCAAATAAAACTTTAAACATGTTATTTCCCTACGCAGGGCTGTTCATTTTTCATGAATTCTCCTAGTCATTCGCCATTAACTCCACCTTACCATATGCCTAAACATTAAAGAAAAAAAAAACCACTTCCCTTTAGAAAATCGGTTAGAAATTTATATAAAAAAATACCTCACCTGTACACTAAGAGTATTCAGCTTCCCCGAGCCGATAGCTGCCATCGCTTCCATGGTGCCCACGGTGCTGAATGCCCAGCAGGCACCACAAAGGCCCTGGTCCCGGATCGGTCCGATGACGCCCTTTTCCCTCCTGTAAAAGAAATATTTATGATATCTACATTTGCTAATAAATAATTATAATTCACTAGAAACTACCCGCAACCTCGTCTGCGCATGGAGCTATCAAGTTTCTTGCCGGTTCTTCTCGGTGGAAACTACATTCCGAACCGGTAATAGATCAATTAAATTCTTTTTTTAATTATTGAGTAATCAAAAGTACTTGTAAAAGCCTAGCCTAGCCCTTTTCTCAATCATTTGACTATTATCGTTATAATTTGGCAAAATCTCAAAATATTTTTGTAAACTAGCTGTACCCCACAAGCGTGGTAATATCACCTAAAGTGTATAGATATTTTTGAACCAGGAGCCCTCGTGAGCGTCTCCCCACCCTAGCAAAGTTTCATCACAATCCGATCAATAGTTTTGGAACAAAAACAAACATAGAAACATTAATTTTTTATTTATATATATTTGTCAAAACCTGTTAGTAAGTTTTTATATGAAAGAACTGCACACATTCATCCTTCCGTTTTCACGCACTTATATTTATAATAGTAGTAAAACTTTTACATGGATCTTTTATGTTTATTTTTTCCGAATTCATCGAAAACACGGATAGTATTAACACATTAGTAGCCAAAAGATTCAGGTTGCCCATAGGCTTTGCATATTTAAAAAAAATAAAATCATTATGTCAACAATTCAACATAGCTGGAAACAAAAAGTTTTCTAGCAAACATATATACAAGTAGTGATGTTAGTGTAATAATATATTTGAAACAAGATCACTACACAACAAAATTAATCCCTGGCGAAATCATATTTGTAGCCTTTTTTTGCAATTTATTCGCTGACAATATTAAACTTTTATGAAGTTTTTCTCATTGTTCGACAACTTTTATAAAGTAACATAAATATTAAAATTACCTACGTTAACCCGTACAAAAATTATCGAAGAATTTAATATCAATAATTAAAAGTAATGTATTTTAACAATTTCAAAAACAAAATAGCGTTGTCTGCATAGTTACCAATTGCAATATTCAATTTAATGATTAAAGGTAAGAAAAACACATCATTTTTATTACCATGTATATGTCTATGTTTATATGCATTTGTATACATAGAACTGCTTCATACAAAGCGTGGCACAGACGTACTAAGTAGGTATGTTATTACATACTACCTAAAGGCTAAAAGATCCATT
This sequence comes from Hypolimnas misippus, assembly GCA_037950945.1. Lineage (NCBI taxonomy): Eukaryota > Metazoa > Arthropoda > Insecta > Lepidoptera > Nymphalidae > Hypolimnas > Hypolimnas misippus. The sequence continues at coordinate 9,300,587 of JBBEEQ010000014.1, forward strand.
TATGCTCGACCGTGACGAGGACGAAACGAGGACGAAACGCGGCCGATACGACCCGAGTTAAAAGTTCGTATTACACAGTGTTACGTAAAAGCATAGATAAAGTGTTGTTACTGACAATCGTTAACATATTCGTCACCTGTGAATTCTTTTTTTCTAACAATAAATAAATAATTAATAACTAAGACTATATAAAATGATAAACTGCATTTGCTTTGATGACATGCGAATTCCAGTTATTTTGATTTAAAACGTTCGTTTTAACGTGGTCCTACGGAGCCAGATCTCATATTTTTTTAATTTCAAAATCTGTGTATATTTTATAGATAAAATTACCTTTTTTAAACTTCGAAACTCAGAACATTTAGCTATTCTACAAAACTACCAACATGTAATAAAACATTACTAATTAAATTATAAGAACTTCTTAGCGTTATGAAACTGTATCTTAAAATAAAACTACGAAGAAAACGAAATTGGGGCCACTAGCTCGTCTACAACGACAGGAACAGGAAATGGATATTATATTTCCACTGTAGTGTAGAATAGCTATTAGGCGCTGCGCAAACGTAGACACTTTGTTATTTCCAGTTGCTTACACCGAACACATTTTGATCGACAATTCATTTGTATGCAATGCATGTCTTAAAGCATTTACCTCTGTTGACGGCACTGTACCTTTAATACAATTTATGATATTTTCGATTATGTAATTTTTAACTAGTATTCTTCCATACATTGACTAACAGCAACTCTAGAGAATTTTTCGCTTAGGTTGACAACATAAACGTATGAAAGATTATGGTCTATATTATCGAAAATTATCACAGCTCACACCAGGAGTACTAGGCGCACAGGACGGCAACAGAGGTTACGTCTACGTAGAGAGTGTTTGATTTCATATCGATTATTGATTATATACACGCATCATAGTCAATGTCCTCTATTAGGATCTGATGATCCTGTGTCGGAAGTCCGGAAACGCAACATAAACACCCAGATCACGACAAATATCCGTATGACCAATACAGACGGCACTTCAATCAGTTGCAGTGACCACTGCGCCAACGTGTCTTGTCTTGTATCAGACACGCGACACAAAAGTATCTCCATTTGAGCAACGCCTTATTAACTAAAGGACTACAGTATACATGACACGTTTGACGCGCATAATGATATTGAATGTGACTTCAATGCTGACTGGCGCCAGTTCGATCCCCTTTTGAGAGTATTTACACTCACATGTGTTTCTAAGTTTTGTCTTGAATGATGTTTTGCGCGTTAATTTTTGCATTTGCATTTTCCATTATTACAAAACGAATATTATGCGTATATTCTTATTTTAAAAATATTGAATACAAATGTCGTTTAATTTATATTATATCGATAAAAACATAGTCACTAATCACCCAAACGAATTAAACTATCATTAAGAAAGAAATAAAAAAAAAAAGCTGTGGTCTCCTATAATTGAAGGAGCACACATATTGTGTTACAGTAACATTGTTCTTTTTTTAATTTCTTTTGTGTGTATCTTTTGTTGGAGATCCTAAATTAAAATAAAATAAAAAAAAAAAATAAAATAAAATAAAATAAAATAAAATAAATTCAAAAATAATTTTCTGTATGCGGCATTAATGTAATTTATTTAAAAAAAAAAAACTTTTTTCAATCGAAGACTGTACAGTGCAGATAAAGTTGATCGCGGATTCGATTCCCGGTATAAAATGACACTAGCATTTAGTATTCTACCACACAAATATCTATTTCATTCTAGGTCTTTGTCGGTCTTCCCGGCTCTCCTAGCCATTTTTATCATAAAACATTTGATCGTAAATATCAACTCTTGACAGTAAAATTAAAATTTTCCTATTAAAGCGTAAGTTTCGGTATCATAAAATAGCGATAAGTGTAATTTCCGCTTATAGCGTCGAATAACTTCAACATTTTCTTCGGGAACAATAAGACTTTTTCATCGTCCTCATATTCGTTATATTGCGTTATGTGACGGCACGGTAAATTTTTTTCATACAATTTAAAAACTAGATTCTTCAAGTTATAAATTGCTTCTTTAAGTCTTGTTACGACCATTTTTCATTAAAACACAGCTTGTCGAAAATCATCAAAAAATTAGAACCTTTTTTTGTTCCCTACATGTTTGCGTTAAAAATAATACACTATTTTTGTTAGTAATAGTTTCAGACACGTGGACATTTATGACAGGAATTTACAATAGAACACTATTTATGACAAATAAATAACTTATAAACTGTCCATATCCATAAATTTATGGGTATTTGATTTAATTTGATATTCGAATAAAATAAAATATTTTATATAAACGTTAAAAAAAATAGACAAAACTAATTTTAAATATGTTTATGTTATGTTCATAGATTAAATCAAAAATCAAAACCTCTTGTGTCCACATAATAACTTATTCGTCTTATAGCAAAGATAAATAATAAACACGTAAACGCTTCCCACTCTACGGCCCCCCTTAGTGAGTAAATGATTCTGTGTCGGAGGTCCGGAAACACACAACCAAACCAAAAAAAAATGTAAGTTGTTTATAAATATTTTCGTGTTATTTTGTATTAATGTGGATTTTATTCAATATTTTTTGAGAATAGCAATACAATTATTGATTATATGATTAGCAAGCTGACAAATCAATTACTTAAAACGCTGCATTGATCGCTGCAATCCGGATTTTCCCAGAATTTCGCGTCTTGTCCCGTGACCAGGAATTGTATTGTATTGTCATGGATTATTTTTATTTAAATATAAATAATTTCCATCTCTGGAAATTCCTTTTCACTGAAATACATATGGCCTTTCGAAAATTACTAAACAATTATTTTTTTAGTTACTTTATATTGTAGAGTAGTATATTGATTGAATAGTAAAATCGTCCCGAAATTGATGAACTTGTATCTGGCAACCCTAATCGACAGCGACATTAAATCGCTATAATAAAGCGACGTTTCTAATTGCCCGCGTCCCAATATTTGCAGATAGAACCAGTTTTTTTCTATACATATTGCATAAAAGTCACGCGATTATAATATATTACTTCTTTATTGCAAGACTCGTGTCTGTATAAAACAAGCTTTTTAAGGAGAAAAAACAGGGTTGCCAAAACTGAAAAAATAATAGTTTGTAGGATCCATATTAAAATTATATACCCTATACCAAACTATACGATGAATTGACACCTTATATTATGTGTAAAACTATAAATGCATACTTATATTATATGGACGTAGTTTGTTTGTTAGTTTGTTTATATGTAGAGGGTAATCTCTAAAACTACTGACCTGATTTGAAAAATTCTTTTTGTGTGTGATAGCCTGTTTGTTGAGGAAGGTTATAGGCTATTATACATTACATCACGCTACGCGTTTTTGGAGCAAAGCAGTAACGATAAACGCAAGTAAATCGCAACGGATAGCTAATCATATATGGACTGTATCAAGCCGCACAGACTTCATTTTGAGAAAATGGCGTCTAAAGATGTCAAACCTATTCTTAATAAGTTTCTTTGAATAAGTATTTATCCATCTTTTCTTTTCTTTTTTGATAAAAAATATAATAAATTAAAAGCAGATTGATATATTTTTCACGTATTTATTTAGTTTATTTGACTCAATTTCTTTTTAATAACATTAAATAGGTGATGGAGTTTCAAAATACATCCATATCTCCGAATTTGACTTTTAGTGGGTTGACACATTATTGCTTATCAGCATCCATATAATCCTAGTTTTATTTAAACACTGTTTTTATTTATCTGATTTTACATCTTCATAGTATTACATCTTATCAGTCTTTTTTTTTTTTAATTTTAATATTGTTTGCACTCATTCGTGTCTTCTCCAAGTTTCAACATACATGACATTAGCAGAATATTTTGCGCATTAGAAGAACGGACGCACGCCATATTATAAGAGAGAAAAAAGCAATAAAGTAAAATTACACAATAGTACGATAACGACAGTATACATATTTTTAATTTTTAATCCCTGATACGAAAAGGTATTCATACGGTATGGATGGATTTGAAAGTTTTTTTTTTTAATTTGAAGGCTAACTTTAATCTTAATAAGCCATGTTTCGTGATAGCATATAGGTATTGCAGATGTTTCTCTTATTCGAGTATTCAAATTTAGACATATACCGTTTTTATTGGATCACAAATAAGAATCTCTATTTTATTAGAAAGTATTCTAAATTTGTCGCTAAATCCGAAAGGAGACCTACTTTTGTCCATTATAATATTTATTAATGTTTGCATCATTTATGTGTTATTCACATAAGACAGTCTGTATACCGTCATGGGCTTGTTGTTAGTCAATTATATTCTATAACCACAGCATATAATTAGTAACATATTTATTTCCGCATGAAAGGCTTAAGCAAAATTGTCTTCATCCGTTGCCTGGCTACCAGTTATCAAAGTTGGAAATGAGCACGAAATCGCAAATGTAAACAATAACTTGTAAAAGTTTTATCACAATCGGAACGCATAGGGTATGAACAAACAAATATTATTTTTAAATAGAATTCCGACCACTTTAGACGACGTTGCTTAGCAACTAGCCAGAGACAAAATTTGATAGACGAGAGTATCTTTGAGCCAACATTTACATTTTTGGTCAAAAATGTCAATTGTAAAATATTTTTAACGTCAAGTATGAACGAAACATATCTATAGCTATTATATATCATTCAGTCACAGTAGCAAGCTTGTGAGATTATTAATATAAACAAAATAATTAGGTGCGTTGAAAACCGGTTTGGCACGGAGACTAGATTTCTTCATATAATCTAAATATTCTAAATGCACCATTAATACATTAAAACCTAATATTGTATTTAAATTAAAATAGTGGTCTGCGAATGAAAATGTACAATCTAATTAAGTATGCATAAACCTGACCTACACTTAAATATATTTTAATGTTAAAAACGTTTTAACTAATTACGACCGAACTGGTCAACGTAAGTAGATAATTTTAATGCTTTTTTGCAGCTCAAATACATTCAAACTAATCTTCGAAGATAAAAGCAAAATTGAATATAAAAGTATAATTATAGCATTTAATACCAGTAGAATTATTTTCAGAAGGGTGTATGGTGCAAATTTTATAAAATTACTTGTAATTAAATAGATGATGTAATAATTTTACATGCAAAGGGACGTAAGTGCACCCTTACACGCCTCTGCCGGCGCCGTGATAGGGAAGAGTCTAGTATATGGGGATTTTACATATTGATACCCAAGTTCTTAAACACTATTTAATTTTGAGTATTCTTAAGTTTTATGTTGTCTCTTAAACATAATCTGTCATACTACAAAAGACGCATTAAAACCATGTTGAACACGTGTCTAGCTAAACAGTGTTTAAGATTTAAACATTGCTTAAAATATTATCTAAATTGCTTAACAGCGAATAAACTCATAAAAAAACTTATTGATAAAATGTTATATGTTACATTTTACAGCAAAAATAGGTTTTAAACATCTATTAAACTCATTTAAACGAATATTAATCTATGCCTAAAGCATGTTTAACTCAAAACTGTCTTAGACGCGCGTTTAACGTCTGTTTAAATCTTTTGTAGTAAGGCAGAATAGGATTAACAAAGATACCACTATATATACTAAACCAAATTTTGTTATGTCTTAGCGTAAAAAATGGCCTTTCTGACATCGCACTCTTATAGGAAGGGTTGGCAGAAGTTTCAGGATAAAATACATGTAATTTGGTAATTTTTCAGAAGAATTTTCAACATCGCATGGACGATTTTGGGGGGAAGGGATCATGTCCCCTGTGACCCGCACATTCCGACCGCGCCTTATAGATTGTTATGAATGTTAAATGATAAACAATAATGTCTAGAATCATTCAAAACTTAAACTCAGAAAATGTAGCAGGTTTACTGTCGCCTTCCATGTCTCTTTCCAGTCATGGCCAGAAATACTTCAAAATAATTAGTGGCAAAAATTTAGGAAATTCGATAAATCAATGTCTTATTACTTAATCACGTAACAGTTTATTAAAAAAAAATCACATTAACATTACTGATGCCTATTTTCATTAGTACTTATGTATTGATAAAATTTAATAACATTAAAGTCTTAATGTTTTTTATATTCATAATATAACTTGACATAATTGTAGAATATTTTAATGGATTTATTAATTTTATATTAGTTTATATTAATTTTTTATTATGATTATTACTTAATCAATATACTGAGCATTTATAGATTCTAATCTATACTAAGAGAGCAAATTTTGTATGTGCAAAGTAAAACCGGAAAACAGAGAAACTAATTTCAACGTTACTTTTTGGATGGTACATTGTAGTCAATGGTCATAGGATATATTTATGTATATACTACTAGTTGTGCCCTGCAGTTTCGCTTGTGTTCATTTGAGGAATAATTATATTTATATAATGTTTACCTTCAAAATCGGGAAAGTCCCGTCAGAATCAGGAAAGTCCTGTTAAAATAGACCCAGCCATTTTAGAGATTAGCCAGAACAAATAGATAGAGAAACACGCAATCAAAAAAAAAAATTAAAATTTGTATTTTTTATGAAAAAAAGTTAAAAGCTTTAAGTTTAAAATTTCAAACAGATACTTCAATTTTATTTATTTCTATAGATTATTTGAAAAGAAAATTAACTTTAATGGAAATGCAAAAAAGCCAAAAGCAAAAACTAGTTTAATATAAATTTAATTTTAAAACTCAACAAAAATGAGTATACTCTCTTTCTTTTTCTCTACATTCAAATTTGAATGTTTTTGTAAAATTTCACATATTCAATAAAATAAAGGTGTTGCTTTTTCCTTCGATAAAAAAAATAACTGCTTAATATTTTCTTAACATTAAAAACTTTACACATTTAAACATGTGTATATAAACATGTCAACTGTCTCTTGTGGTTTTACTTCAATAGAATTCTAATCTATATATCAAATATAACAACTGAAAACTATTCTAAAGATTCTTATTAGAAATTTTAAAACTTACTTTTTAAGAATAGTAATTATTAAAAAAAAATTAAAATGCTGTTTAAAATCAGTACATATCATTGCTTAAGCTCTAAATCTACGTAAGGCAAAATTAGCACCTTTACTGGATACTACGAATACTTTTATGAATTTGTTTACTTAAGATCCAAAGTAAATAGTATGTGTATCTATATATTATTGTATATTTTCTTAGAATTAGAACATAAGCATTTGCAAAACTTGATAACTTTTATTTTCCTATTAAGAAATTATACTAAAACTTTAATACTCACCAATCAATACTCAGCGGAAGAGCAGCTCGTTTCTTCCTTTTCACAACATTAATATTATCATGGGGACCGGAATCATGTTTATCATCGTCATCATCATCATGATGTTTATGATGTGTGTTTTTACCACCTCTGCCTCTACTCCGATCTTTTTTTAGGCTATGATGGTGATTTGGTTTCTCATCTGACAAGTGAATTTCTTGAAATTCAGCTTTAGACATGTCGGATAGCTTCGTAAGACCATATTGAGCTTTGAGGTGATCGGGACCTCTAGATGCTAAATTTAATGTATCTATTTCCTGAACTGATGCCTAAAATATTTGAAGATTGTAAAATTAAGTAATTCAATGTAATTTTATTATATTACTGCATATCTGTTAACACTAAGATATAGTAAATATTGCGTATAAGGCGTGTAATATAAATAAAGATAAGATTTAATAAAAAGTTATTGACCCTCTGAACACTCCCTTTTAATAAATTATTGTAGTTTTTATATAAAGAAATTGTTTTTTTTTATACGAATTATACTCACACAAAAATGTTCTAATCTCGTTTCGTATTCAGCGGGATCATTTTTATATGGTTTATTAAACTTTTCAATATAACTATTGAACATAGGCCGTAGTTCGTCTTTAGTTTTGCTCCGTGGATACGTGAGAGGAATGGCGACAAATAACAAACTCACTAACGCCACAACAAGGATCCAATTCCACCATTTTTTCATTGTTACTAATTAAAATAAAAAATAAGTAGAAAACACGTCCTTTCAACGGCCTTCCATCAGTATTTTTATTTTGTAAGACATTGACATTTAAATCAGGTTTTGTCTGAAATGACATTGACTTGTCAGTTACAGAGTATAAAAATTAACAGCTGCCACAGACAACTTATCTACGAGATAGCAGATGGAATGATAAGTTCATTTTACCGATGAAAACAAGCTTTAATAAAAGATGAACGATATTTTTGGTATTTTTTATGATTTTCATTTACACATTTGTGCGTAGTAGCAGCAGGACATCGAAGTATTTTAAAAATAAAACAATGAAATGATTGCATTTATTTATTATTCTTACATGTAAAGACTATAATTACAATTGAAAAATACAAAAAAAAAATTACACCTCTTGCTTTATAGTATCAAAAGTTATAAAAGACCATCTATGTTCAATACATGCACCAACACCAGTGGTTTTACAGTGGAAAATATCTGTATATTTCTGTAAAGTTGCCAGCACAGTAGCTTGAGTAACATTAGGGGTCATTGACCTTACGTAAGACACTAAATAATCTAACGATGCTCCTAACGGATGGACCATAAGGAAAGCTGTCAATATACTGATGAGTTTAGCCTCAGATGGTGGAACTGATGGTCCGGTAAAGAGAATTTTGTCATCATCAGGTGTTGGTGGTGGGGGTAATGGCTTAACAAGTGTTGGTAAAGGTGGTGGTTCCATAGTATGTTGTGTTTGCGATGGTAAAGGCGGGTATACCTGTAATATTTAAATGTTTTTAGAAATCATAATATTTAAAAAAATGTAACTGTACTTTCTACTACTAAGTTATAAATTGTTTACCTACAGATTGCTGTAGGTAAACAATTTATAACTTTCATATTGATGACATGCATATTCAAATATGATTTTTATTTAAAAAGTCCTTGGTGTGATACATAACAATACAATTGCGAATGGAAATATTTCAATTATCAACTTAATAACCCACCTTCAAAGGACCAGTATAGGATGTTATGTAAAGTGTAATTACCTGTTTATTTTGTAAGGCTTGCTGAGCAATGAAATGGGCTTTGAACTTCTCGAATTTCCTTTCGGCTTCGTCTTTAGCGAGATGCGCCTCATTCTTGTAACCTTCTAATTCATATGTCAAATTTTCGTTCTCTTTCTGTAATAAAAATAAAACAATTAAATTTATTATTTAATACATAAATAAATTTCAAAACCTCCTTCAAGAATGTTAAGATACTCAACTATAAACTTCCCTTGATTTGGTCATATTTTGCTGATCCATAAAACTCTGTCTATAATTATTATAATTCGCAGACTAGACGATTATAAAAAATAATTGAAACTAAAGGGCCACCTTAAAACTTCATTTTAAGTTGCCCGTAAATATAGCATTTTTCCGTTCGTCACGTTCCTTTACGAGCGACGGTAAGACTCTTAACGGCTACTAAATGTGGGCACACATGAGATTTTAGCATTTAATTAAATAAATAACAATAAAATACCTTCAACTCTTCGTATTTCTCCATAGGCACGACGTTCTTCCCAGATTTCTCAATTTCTTCCTCCTCAAAGATTGCGTTAAATTCATCCTTTATATTTTCTACCTCCTGCAAAACATCGCATTGTAATTAATATCAAAGAAAATTCTCTCTGCGGCATAAACTAAAACACCGAAACAAACAATTTTCTTTTTTGCGAATTCAATATCTTCTTGTCGGAAGATTTTCCGATACTTATCAATAGTATAAAATAAAGTACAATCTGCCAAAATGTGTGTTTTATAAATAAACATATCTATACATAAAGCACGTATTTATAGCAATATTTGTGTCCTCGAAAGTCAGATCTGTAGAATTGTAGATACTCGAAGTCAGTTCGTTGTACGTTGTCATGTAGAAATCACGTTGCTCTGCTTCTGTGCTCGACGACGCTGGCGTGAAGGCTTCCCGACGAAACCAACATTTCGGCGACACAAATAAAGCTTTTTGTCCAAAAATAAATTATTCTTAAATTCTTCTAAATAAATAAATTATAACAAATAACGAGCAAGCGATTGATGAGTGGTTAACTATCCTATAAATCATATAGTAAATCCATGGATCCCAAAAACTATAATTGCGTAGGAGGTCCCTTAAAGAGGAATAAGATGGAACGAAGGGGATGAAAAGTAAGTAATAGTGTTTAAGGATTCCGACAAAAACATTTCGACAGATTGGTATACCAATTACCTTCCTTTTTCCATAATTTCACCAATTTTGATGCCGATACCTGCGTTATGATGATCCAGTTCCGAGATATTTTCCTTCATATTACTTACAAGGCTTGACGAATATTACAGGAATTGTAGGCGGCACTGCATTTTCTCCATTACTTAATAGGAGTATTTCTTCTTTGTATAACTTTTGAATTCGACGATATGGCGCGAAAACCTTTTTAGTAAATCAATGTACAAAGTGGATTTCCCGCAATGAATTTATGAGGGACCTTTAGTAACTCTGATATGATCGTCCTATGTCAAATAAACTATAGGCATGAAATCCACTTGTACGGACTATCATATTTACCGTGTTTGTAGTAAATAGAAGATTTCAGATGACTTCATTTTCGTTCACCGGAAGATCAGCGTAGTAAAGTGATACTTGCGATCTACATGTTGTTATATACGATTCCTTTTTACTCTTTACCACCATCTTACGGCTAACTTACCTTCCTTTTAAGTTGTTGATGTAGAAATATGTAACTTAAGACATAACAGAAAATAAGGTATTGAATATTTTAATAAAAAACAGAAAGTCTTATTATTATTGACGGAAGATTTTACAGTTCAACCAAGCTGTGACCAAATTACTATAAGTTATTTGTACCATTAACAAGTTTCCTTCCAAATATTAGATTTATTACAAATTACTAATTACTGCATTTCCCTTAAAAAATATTGTATCAGTTTTTCTATGAGAATTGCTACTTTGAAGATAAAATAATAATCATTAAATCAAAAGTGACACTTTCATTATTGTTTCAAGGCTAAATGAAGACGAAACTGTTTTTTTTCTTTTGTAAATTTATTACGTGTAAAGTTGGTCACAGCACGATGGATATCTGTCAAGTACTATACCTCTGTCATTTTGAGCCACATCTCGATGTTTCGACGCTGCTGTTTTGTGAAATGATCCGAGACACGCTGATGTTTTGCCGCTGACAAAATTTTGGCTACCTGCTCGACTGTTGTGAAGAAAACTCATGTGTTAACCATTTAATTATTTCCTATTAGCGTAGTATATACAACTGGGCCCCTTATTATGATATAGAAGAATGCTTAATTCGTCAATTTAACTAACTAAGAATCCCTTCCCAAAAATTCCTCTCGATGCTTACTTAATCACAGAATATGATATAAATTTTAGTAATCAATTATGCACCAGAGTAACCAAACGCTTAATAATTAATAGAAATGTTATTACTATTTTTTTGTCATCCAATTAATAAGATAATTTGTCTTGAATCATTAAATATGAATAGTTCATCACATTTTACAGACTGTTTTTAAAATTTTGGAGTTTAATAATTGTCCAAAAAGTTTAAACAGACTTTTTAGCTTTTTCGACTCTCTTATAACCGATAACAAAATAACATCACAGTCGTATATGAACGTGAAAGACCACATACAGTAACAATATACTTATTTAAGGTGTTTCAATAATCTTTTTATAACAATGGGAGAGAAGATTTCTGTTATAATAATAGTAATTGTGTCTGTACGTCCGTTACATATTAATATATAATTTACATGCTATTGATATATACGAACCAAAATCGTTTTGATGTTTTAGTACTTAGTTAATTACTCTTACACTATTATGAAGCTGGAGCCGCGGTTAAGGCAGATGACAAGATGCAACATAATCTGTTGACTTCTTCTATGTGGAAGAGACATATCGTTGATGGCTGCTTAATAGAAAAAGAAGACCGTGGCTTATTGAACTAGGCCGCTATTTACTGCTAAAAAAAAATCTGCCTTATGCTATACAGAAGACTGCTGCTTGCTACCATATAGATGACCGTTGCTTGCTGCTATATTGAAGAAGAATCCCGCTGGCTTGGTGCTACATGAAAGAAGACTGCTGCTGGCTGCCATATAGAAGACTGCTGCTGGCTGCCATACAGAAGACTGCTGTTTGCCGCTATATTGAAGAATTCTGCAGCTTAGTGCTGTATATAGGACTGGTGCCTGCTGCCATATAGAAGACTGCTACTTGCTGGCATATTGAAGAATTCTGCTGCTTCGTGCTATACAGAAAACAGAGCCTTGCTACCATTAAGAAGACTGCTGCTTTCTGATATATAGAAGACTGTTGATGCTATATTAAAAAAGAATCCTGCTGCTTGGTGCTACATAGAAAAGTAATCTGCAGCTCGCTGCTTTACAAAAGGAGAAGTCTGCTGTTTACTGCACTTTGGATAGATGGACGCCGATGTTGAAGTCTGTTTGTTATACCACATACAAATGTAAACCATATACTCACATAGTTTTGTTTGACTGCTAAAATTATAAGAAAGTATGTGGGACTCTTTCGAAAAAATTTAGGGTGATCTCGATCATGGAACTTTAGACCTGCCTTAAACTAAATATTACCTTGATATCTTTGCAGAATACCTTTGCAACATATCTCAGTCTTGGTAATTTGCTATACCTTAATTAAGCCAAGGCATGCAGATATTCTCACGATGTTTTCTTTCACCGCCGAAGTCAAGATGAATTTAAACACAAATTTGCCACTTAAAAGCTTAACAGTACTAGCCGATGTTTAAATCCGTTATCAAGCTCTCCGAGATTAAAACTATATCTCAAAGGAGTTAAGTAATACTTATATACTATTCCATTGTATAAAGAAATCACAATTGTGTAGTACATTTTCGGAATATTAGAATACATATTTTTTGAATATCTATACACAAATTAGAATATCCGAAAATAAACTACAAAATGTTGAAATCTTCCTTTGGTGACTCTAAAACCTAATGCTGCTACAATGATGTACTACTAGTACTCAACAATTAACTCTTCTGGAGATCATGACTCTGATCCTGAGGTTTTGGTAAGCTGGTTTGAAACTGCTGCAATTCTTCCCTCAGAGTATGATTTAAAGTAGCAAACACGAAGGATAAGATATAAGTATACCTTTTATTTTAGCAGAATGTAACAATGTTACATCCATTGTGGTCAGCTTCTGACTATGGTGATACTCCTTATCGTTTATCCATCGCGATTAAACCCATTACTTAAAATATGAATAATATAAATCACAAACATTTATAATATACTTAACAATTAACAGATACTTCTGGTTCTGATGTTTGTGGTAAATATAAAAAAATTGTTGCTGCTCCGATTCTGCAATAATTATTTGTCGGACATCGACAAATAAATAAGTTCTAGACATGAACACATCTATTACTTACATTGCATCACGACATGGGCGAACTTGTCCCTGATTGTGCTTTTCATATTTTGGAATTCTTCATCCAATTGCATCTTCTCGTTGAATAATCTTCGAATTTGATTGTTGCTGGCTTGAATGAGAGAGTAGAATGCATTGGCGTACTTCTTGCTACATTCGCCGCGTTCCAACCAAACAGCTAACGTCTATAAAGATATTGGATAAAGATTGTAAATACCAAGTATTAAGCTCAGAAAATGTTTTGATTAAAACCTGAATTAACTTGATGAAAGTTGTACATTGCAAGAGTTAAAAAATGTAGTGTTGTGTAACTGTAATTATGTTTTTGAGTAAACTTTTGGAATCTATCATTTTCATGTCTGGCATTTTGTATTTTATCCGAAAATAAGACTATATTACTATTTTATAAAAGTTTTTGTGTAAAATTATGTTATAGTAATAATAATTATTTAGCACTTATTTTTTTCTTTATAGATAAATTGAAATAAATGTACATTTTATGGATTTTGGAATTTATTATCACATTTTTTCCTAAAATAAATCTTAAAAATACAGTTTTAAATTTAAAGAAATATTATAAATACTCACATGAGCAGCGGTAGCAAATTCTGTCTCACTTTTAATCTTCTCAGTAATATTCGACAAAGCTGTTGGAGTGAAAGGCTCCACTCGTGGAGGAGTGGGCTCTCTCTTACGCTGGTTCTTTTCAAACTCATTTTGGTCATCGCGATTCTAAAAAATAAAAAATGGACATATTTATATTTGTCAGATCCTTCTCAATGATAAGTGAAATACTGTGTGCATCTGTTAAATGAAAATTGTCATTATGAATCAAGAACTAATAATAGTATTTACAAAAGTTTTAAACATTCTTTAAATTACTTTATTAACTCATTTTTATAAGCACATTTCAAAGATCGACTAACTAAAGTGGCGTTGAACCCGGCATAGTTTGAGGAGTAACCAAGAATAACGGAGCAAAAAAATTGTCATAGATTTATTATCCTAGAGACGGTTAATAGAGAAGGGGAAGACAAAAAAGATAGAATGATCAGTTAAAATACTAGCAGGTCCTAACTGGGGAAAGAAAAATCTTAGAAGTGGCCTTTGCCAGCAGGCACACTAAACTCAGAGATATATTGTAAACTTTAAAGAAAAAAAATTAAATCAGTTCAGTATAAAAAGGCTTATTGAATTGAACAATGCAAATAAATAAAATAACCAACAACTGTATTGTTTAAAGCTCACCAATGCATAATCAACAAATATTGTTGTAGCTTCATTTTCATTCTGGTCATGAAATTTAAATCGGTAACCGGAAACAAAGAATGAACTGTCCACACTCTCTGGTCTTTCAAATCGAATGTAATAGACTCCGATTTTAGGTGACCGTATATCTTGAATATTACCAAATCTTTGAAAGATTTCAGTTAATGTATCTTGAGTAACATTAGAGGGTAAGCCTCCGACAAAGATAGTTCGGCAGCCTTTAGGCCTTTGCCGTCTTTGTGGTAATGAGACTCCTGGTATAGGTGGTAAAAGGACTCCAGTGCTGATGAACATTTGTTGATTAGCCATCATTGTTGGCATTATATGCTGGTTCATCATCATCATGTTCTGGTCGATCATGTTGGGCATCATACCGCCCATCATGTTCATGTTCGGTATTATTTGCATCTGAGAACCATCCATCGTTTGCTGTCCCATCATATTGTTTATCATGTTAGGATATTGCATCATATTCATACCTGTTGTTGAAAAAAAAATTATACATAATCAGTTGTTTTGCACTTTATAATATTATTACATATAAAAAATATTAGTATTCACCTGGCATTATTCCCATATTTATGTTAGCCATGTTATTGCCCAAGAGAACGCCCTGTTGTGCAACGCCAGCGGTCTCTGTATTCTCCCACTTTGACCTCCTCTCTCTATCGTCATTCCTATGCCGATCATTCCTATTTCTATCGTTTCTGTCATTCCTGTTGTACCTGTCGCGTCGATCACGAGATCTTGAGCGACGTCGTCCACGATCTGATAAAAATTATATTTCATTAGTTGAGAATTTCTTTTATTTTTAAGTATTTTTGTATTTATATTTGTAAGTGTAACGCAACGACAAGCAAATTATGTAAATCTTTATTCTGAGTGTAGTTATCACCAGATTAATAGCTTTTTATGTATATGATACATATAGTTTATGATTAAGACTAGTTAGCTAGTGATCTAAAACAACTTAAACGATTAACATCATATTTTGTAAATAAAACCATCCTATTTCATGTGTTTTAAAATATGTGTATAAGAAATTAAAAAGCATTATCATAAGTTGGGAGTTTACTATTACTTTAAGCTCCCTGCCACATGAATTTTTATCGCAATTACTTGCGTCTTAAGCTCACTGTTAAATCAGTATAGTTTAGATTTCTTTACGAATATAATTTCGTAACTTCACTTGTAACTGATTTGAATTTTTATTACCTGAGGCACTTCGATCTTTATCACGACGGCTATTGTGACTAGCGCGGTCACGAGACCGCCTTTTTTGATTCTGTGTACTCGACACATCGTCCGGTTGGCTTCCTTGAGTATCCTGTTCAGCGTCCTGATCATTCCCAAATTCTTCGGTATCAATATTCATATCATCTGGGGCAATAGGTCCAATTAGGGTCATCGGTGCAGTCGGTGGAGGATTCATTGGAGGCATATTCATGTAATGAGGCATAATAGGAGGTACCAACGGCGATACCATTTCATTCATCTGCATGTTATAATTTTCTTGACTCCACGAACTCATTTTGTTAGTTGGATTATGTCCAGTGATTAGCTATTAGCTAATAACAAGCTATTAAAAATATTGTTTATTTCAAACATAAATAAGAAAAACATGTATTAAATGAAATAAAATCTATACATTAAGAGAGTAAATTCAATTTCTGACAAACTTCGTTTACAGATTATAATTCTCACTCTCTGAATTCTCCATCAAGAACAATAAAGCGGTGACAACACATGTAACAATATACTTGCGCATTAGGTAAAATTCATAATTTTTATTCTTGCTTTCTAGTTTGTTGGTGAGGCTACATACTAATTTTATTCAAGTGTATATTACCTTTTATATAACTTTGCTCACTTTGGAGGACGTTGCCTAGGAACCAACCAGCTGTGATATGAGAGGCAACAGTATTTCTGAGTCGACAAGCTAATTGACGAGCTTGGACAAATCAGAAATGTGTAGAGAATTTTAATTTCAAATAGTATGGACGTAATGTATCTATAGTTATAAAATATCTTTATAAGAAAAGAAGTACGAATTGTATGCTCTTGAGAATGTGTGTACATAGAATTTAAAATAATGGACTAAATAAATGAAAGTTCTAGATTTTTTATAAGCAGAATAAAATTTTAACAGTGTGTTAATAATAATATTATGAAAATATAATTATTTATGTTATTGTGTACAGTCGTGCTAGTCCAATTTATATAGAATTTGTGCAAGTGTATAATGTCACGTGTATGGCTACCATAAGCTATCAACAAAAATGGTTTATAAAATATTAAGTGATTTCTAATAGAGTGTTCTATATATATGAATAAAAATGATTCGATTGAAACTATGTATTTAATTATAAAGTCATTATAAAAGAATAATTAATTTTATATAAAAAAAGCGCTATCTGTTGCTGTTTATATTGTCTATAGTCTTATAAAGCGGATTTGACAGTCAATTTTGTTTGTGAATTATTAAATTAACAATTCAATCTTCTTTGAAATTAAGCTTTTGTAATGAGTCCTTTTTAAAAAAATATCGCTAACAATAAATATGACTTAACGTGAAGAAGTATAAATTTTAATTAGAAATCGGATAAAGCATTTCTCTATTAAAATGTGGTATGTTACTATAAGACATTTATTATTCATATTCAATTAGAATTTTTGCTAATAAGTTTGATTTAAATTATTGCTTATTTATTTTATTTTATTTTATTTTATTTTAATGCTTTATTGTACAATACAAAAGTATTAACAAAAGGCGGGCTTAATGCTACTGCATTCTCTACCAGCCAACCTTAGGATGTACAAGAAAGAAAGATGTAGGTGTACAAAAAAAACATAAGATAGTGTTAAATAATGAAACGATAATATAATACAATATAATATAATATAATATAATATAATATAATATAATATAATATAATATAATATAATATAATATAATATAATATAATATAATATAATATAATATAATATAATATAATATAATATAATATAATATAATATAATATAATATAATATAATATAATATAATATAATATAATATAATATAATATAATATAATATAATATAATATAATATAATATAATATAATATAATATAATATAATATAATATAATATAATATAATATAATATAATATAATATAATATAATATAATATAATATAATATAATATAATATAATATAATATAATATAATATAATATAATATAATATAATATAATATAATATAATATAATATAATATAATATAATATAATATAATATAATATAATATAATATAATATAATATAATATAATATAATACAATACAATATAATATGAGTACATATAATGAAGATTCCAAATCAACCATTATTGCTTTGATTTAGGTAGTATTTTTTTAGAGCAATTTTAAAAGTGTTTCGCGAAGGAGATTTCCTAATTTTTTCCGGTAAGCTGTTCCATAAACGGATAGCAGTCACAGTGAACGACTTCGACATAAAGCTAAAAAACATAAAGCTTATACATTTATTTTAGTTCCGAAATGCCGAAAGAATTTCAAAAGACGACTGAAGTGTTGCCTTTTACGAAATATGGGATATCTACAGCGGAAGAATTTAGAAAAGTGGAAAACGATATTCAGCACTTGGAGTGGTTGAAAAAAATTGGATTAACAAATGACGAGATAAAGCTGTACCAAGAAAACGAGGCTGGCCTCTTAGACCAACGGAAAAAACTTGAATCCAGTGTTTTGAAAGCTAAATTAGAAGGACTTTATAATAAAATTAACGACTTCCAAAATGCTTCAGGGTGGTAAGTAAGCTATTTAATTATGGACTCTTACAAGAAACTAAACATTTTACATAAGAGCCAATAGTTAAATGCCAAGCTTAGAATTGTAAAATTACTGTAGCTTTTAAATTCAAAAATATGAAAAACTTAACATTTTGTTATATTTAAAATTATTTTAGCAATAAAGAAAGTAAAGACAACCCTACCTCTTCAAACGCTCCAGCCGACGATATAATTAACAGAATACACACACACCCAATAAAATTCTATCCAGAAGGACATCCTATGAATGAATTGAAGGAAATAGAAGAAGATTTATTTGGTCATTTAAAGAATGACAATCTTATACCAATAACAAGAAGACGTAAGATTTTACGACGACTAGAGAGAAAGAAGGAGAAATTACTATTACAGCAAAAAGATCCAGGTATTAAACCCGTAGATCCCATTCCAGGACCTTCATCAATAAAGCCAGGAAGCTTATGGGATGTTACAGATATGTCGGGGAATCGACGGCCCAGATCACATCAAGATATGATAGGTCCTAAACAGCAGACAATGTACACAGTAAAAGATAATAAAATAGTGAGATTAGAACCAATACAGAATCAGGAAGCTGAACAAGAGTTCAGGGCAGTTGATATTGTTGTACCAGTGAATGCAGCTGAGGAGCAACTTCTAGAAGGAACCAAGATGTGCTTGGATGATATAAGAAAGATTGAGAGGTTCAAGGATTATGAGCCTGGTGTACCTTCTAAAGTGAGTTCTGATTGAATGCTGTTTTAATTTAATATTATTTTTTATTCCGATTAGACTCTTGTTAGACCATAAAAAACATTTAAAATGAAGTCAATCAGAATCTTTAGTTTAATCAATGCATGTTTACATCAATTCCAAAACCAATCATAATGTTAAGAGTACTAATACTTGTTCTTACTACTGACTATATATCAACTAAAGTTTATTTTTCTTTGATAATAATAATAATAATGCATCACACTCAACGGCCATTAAGATCTCATGACCTTGTGTTGGGGGTCCGGAAACACTCACAACACTAACACAAACACCTAGACCACAACAAACATACACACGTTTGCCGTGAGCGTGGATCGAACCCGCGACCGTTAGCGCTTTAGTCAGTTGCAGTGACAACGCGTCTCTCTTTACTTGTCTTTATTTGGTTACAATACCCCGAACGATAATCACGAATTTTCGAACATTTTTTTCATTATATATTTGTATTATAAAAAATGATTTAGTTCAATCATTCAATCGATAATTTCTTATCTAACTCTTATGTGTGGCTAGAAATACGTCATATATCTCTGCTAAATCAGTAAAAGCAAGTAAAGAAAAATAGACAATAAGGACTATATTATATTCTTTTTCTTTAATGTCTGTATTTTATCTTTAAATGTAGTTTTTTAAATAATTTTAAATAAAACCTCATTAGTAGAGCAATGCCTATCTTATTTCCGTTATGTATCATATTTTAATTATGAATGTTAAAGGTGCTGTTCCTTAAAAATATTTCACCGTCCGTCCCACATGAACAACTGATGCTGCTTTTCAACCAATTCCACTTGGAGAATGGCGGCCCGGTGGATCTGAGACTGATGACGGGAAGAATGAGAGGGCAGGCTTTCGTCACTTTTCAAAGTATATTTATTTACCTATATTTGTTTATTATTTTCTTAATTTTATTATTGTCTTATTATTAACCTTTAATGCATGATTTTTTTTTATCTAATAATATAAACAGAAAAAAAATTGTATAGTGTACAGCTCATGTAAAATATACATATACACTAATATTAGACATTTAGTAAAAATTTTTTTTGACTGTAGACTTTGATATGAGCATTTCATTTTTGATACAACATTGCATTTAAGGGTTTTCCTTTTTTATTGCTGTTTATTAAAATTTGATGAATGATTAAAATTTCTTTCCATAATAGGCCTAAATTTAATTTATAATATAAAATTTAAATTTCAAATTGATTCGTACTCTGAATAATAGTAACAATTCTCATTTTTGAACTTGAGGATTGCTAAAACATAATTTTAATTTGAAACATTTTAGTTGTGTATCAATCTATGTTAGGAATATTTCAAATAAAATCAAACGCAATATTTCCACGCATACTTTATTTCACAGGTGAAGACTTAGCTATACAGGCATTAGAAGAAGTAAACGGAACAATTATGGATGGGCGCCCAATAATTGCACAGTTTGGAAGAAATAGCAACAGAATCCAGATGGAACACAACAGATAAACAGATTTACATTTTGTAGTTTTACATGCCCTTTCGATCTAAGTGTACTATAAGTAACTAATTTATTATTAAGTAATTAATATATACTTATATTCTAATCATATTAAATGTAAATAAAGTATTATTGATATAACTGTAACCTAATTTTTAAAGATTATTAATTATATTGTATCTGTGAAATCATTGATAAGTGAGATTAAAGGTGTTTACAAACCTAGTGTATAATTTTTTCTTACAATTTTCGGCTTTGTCGTCAAACTATAAGTTTTTACGCGCTAAAAATACGCTGGGTATGTAACCCCCCTTAATGTGTGCAAGAATGCACTGTTTACATTTTTCTAATAAATTTAACGACTTGCGCTAGAAAAGATGTTGCTATGAAAGTTTGTATCACTAAGATTTAATGGATAAATTCCTTAAATTAAGAACATGTACGCACTAACTAAAGTACACTTTTATAAATGCCTTAGATTTTATTATACCTTTTCCTTATACAACCACCTTTTATACATGATAATTTACTAGAAAAATATGTTATGAATAATAGCAATTCACAAATAATATTATTAAAAGTAACAACTTCCTTTAAAAAGAGTCATTATCAAGTCTTGGTTACATAAAAATATTTATCAAAGGAAATGTCATTTTTTACACTATTTTCAATATTCATTCATTGGCTGTGTGCGAAGTGGATAACGTCGACAACGATATAAATATATTTCGGGAAATTGACAATCTTAGTTTTTACGTCGAGTTCAGTTAGAGACGAGAATAATATTTGTAAGTTTTACTCTCTGTACTGATATAAAACAATTCTGTAACTTGGTAACGTCCTAAGTAGCGACGAAAGCTAAGAATGTCAAAATTAGGTACTGACTGTAAATTCTTTCAGATGTACAGCAATGATAAACAACTCGCTCGCCATGGGTGAGAATTGCACTTATAAGTTTTGCTTTCAAATTTTCATAAAGATGTGCATAAATTGTGTATAATTGCTTTTAAATCTGAAAGAGTTTACCATCAGTGACTAGAACCTCACAGCTTACATGTGGTTACCTAAGTAACTGTTATCACGATACAGAGTTATTTTATATGAGAGTAAAACTTACAAATGTAATTTCCGCCATTTAAAACGAGTAATATTTAACTGTCAATATTAACACGTTTTCCGATAACGCTAGGTGACGCCGCAGTGCACATAGCCAATATCATTTAATCATATTTCAAAATCATCAAATAGGCCTATATTTATAAATTGTCCAATTCACAATCACTGAAAATCTTCAAGTTCTTATTGAGTCTCCTTGGAGGAAGATTTTCTGCGCCGTTTCACGACGCGTTTCGGTGACAATCATTCGGCCTCTTTCTTGGCTGGTGGCTCCTCAGCTGTAACAGAATATATTTTATTATTAATTAAAATTTAGTCTTTAGTATTAGACAAATTTCATGACACTAGTCCCAGTACTTAGTGAATTGCTTTTGACAATATATTACAAATTAAAATTGATTGTTCAAATATTGCATAACGCCATTTTTAACATTTTATGGGAATCCCCCTGTAACGTATCGTAACGTTTTACACGGCTTCTCCCCCGTCAAATTGCGTACGCTCTCTAATATCTAAAATGAAAAATAGCCGTAAACACACTAATACCTCAGTTATACAGGTGATTCATTTGGATGGGTCAGAGAAAAAAATAATGGAATAACGTTACGTATTATGAAATTAGTTAAGAAATACTGCATTGAAAAATTTGCAGTAAAAAATTAAAAACTTTTTCAGACTTGTCCCAACTGACCATCCTGAATGACTCACACAATCGGGCATGCAGGATACCCGCCCAGAGCTGGTAGTTGTCGGCTGGGTAGTAAGTTGGACAGTATCAAAACAAACTCCCCAGTCGTACAAAACGAGTACAGTACTCACGCTTCAGCTCGTGGTGGGGGTGCGGCGCGTGGTGCGGCGGGTAGTGGTCGGGCGGGTAGTAGTGCGGGTAGGGGAAGCCGCCCGCGTAGCCCGGGTAGTAGCGGCCGCCGTAGCCCGCCGCGCCGTAGCCGCCTGTGAAGTACAGGTAGTACTATATGCCAGCGCCATCTATCGTTTTATAACACCAACCGTTTTGCAATAGGAGGCGTTGTATTTGCCGATACACAGTAGTTTGTAAATTTGCACTGGACCCTCTCTTTGCTAGTTCTTGTTCTGTGTATTTTCACTCGTGGTTTCTAGCATAATCCTGGTACGATACGACCATCAGGTAAGTGATGAAATTACTGATTGTTTTTTTTTTCACCAGTTAAAAAAAATGTTTATTGACAACATTAAAACCAAATTAAATGTTTTTAATAATAATAATTGAAAAAAAATGGCTTAACATTTAAATATTGTTATTTGAAACAAATATGGTATTTCCAAACTTTATGTTACTTTCTAGTATATATCACTGTTATAATATTAATTTGAATTCCATTGATCATTTATACCTGGTGGAGGGGGTGGTCCGCCGTGGGGGGGCGCTGGGTGAGCTGGAGCATTAGGATTAGGGGGCATCATCATGGTCACTGAAACATTTATATACATTTTAATATAGTTCTAATAATACAAATTTTAGACTTTATTTAAAGTAAGTCATAGCAATACCAATTGATTTAAAGAATTTTATTCACCCTAATCGCAAACTTAAGGCGA
Organism: Hypolimnas misippus; assembly: GCA_037950945.1. NCBI lineage: Eukaryota > Metazoa > Arthropoda > Insecta > Lepidoptera > Nymphalidae > Hypolimnas > Hypolimnas misippus. The sequence goes on from JBBEEQ010000014.1 coordinate 9,324,131, forward strand.
GAATTACACTTAGAAGTTTTACTGTAAAGACTTTCTTGAATATTATATTTACATCTGAAAGAATTTAATGTTAATGACATATTTATTAACATTCACAGTTTATTTATAGTTAAGTTAGCCTACCAACTGTTACCAGGTTAGAGAATTATTTTATATCAGTTTTGAGAGTAAAACTTATAACTGTAATTCTCACCTAATATAAAATTGAATATTGGATGAAAAAATGAAATAAAATTTCAATTTGTATATATATCAAATAATTTAGTAGAAATTAAAAGCTTTTTCTTACCAGGTGGTGTGGGTGAAGTTATTTGTGATTGTGGAGGAGCAGCCGCTGGTCCCGGAACCTCTCTATTTTCCACCTTAGCCTCTGCTGGTTTGTCCTCTTTGCGGTCGCCTTTTAAGAGAAATGAGTTTTATATTTAAAACTTTCTTACAATATTAAAATTAATTATAAAAATTTGTGCACAATTTGTATTAATTTGATTAAGTTACAAAGCCACAAAATGTTTATTTCGGTCTAAGGACTGATTATAAAAATATAATTATCAAATTATGAAACTTTGCGACAGGTTTTTTTTCTTTTATATTCAAACACATATAGCCATCAGAATATAACATATCTTGATAGCAGTAGATTCCACAATTAAGCTACTAAGTTAAATTGTATGTTAAAAGAAAAACAATCGAAATTAATAGAATAAAAAAATTGAAAGTAATGTAATTAAGACTTAAAAGTGATATAATAAAAAATAACACATATACATACACATACACATGTGCATATAAATTTTATCTTTATAAAAAGTATTTTACGTACTCAGTATCATTACAGCATCATGGCGAATTTATTGAGGAATCATTTTTCAAAATTGGTTAGGCTATTGAGTAGTTTATTTTTTTTGGCTTTACCACAGTCAAGTTGAATTAATACTGCATGTTTTTTTTATATTTACATATGACGACTCCCATGAGCTTATAAATATTTATCTTCAAAATACAATTCTTATAAGTGAAAAAAAGGTTAGAATTACAAGGTATGTTATTATATCTGCTATTTCATGATACCTTCAGTTTCTTGAGCCCCAGTGCTCTCAGGGGCGACTTCTTTAGCTTCACCCTCGGGTTTGTTCAGCTCCGTAGTGTTATTGGCATCTGGTTTCACCTCCGTAGTAGAAACCTTGTCCACTTGAGTGGGAGCGTTTGGTCCGGATTCTGACTTGATTGCGTTTTGATCTTGTTCCATTGGCTGTTGATAATTATGAATGTGTTATTTAACAGGTTTGGCACAGGACTTTCTAGAATTCTTTTAATATTTTGAACAGCGTGTGCCACAGATTAGTCATTTGAAGAATACAATTCAAATATATACTTTAGCCAAATAGACTTTTTAAAATACTTTGGATTCATCAAGTGACTTCTGTATTTGGTATAATATACTTTATCCATTAAATATTTTCTAATTTAGCAAAATTAAAACTTAAAGAGGTTGAACTATGGGTTGAAATTTTGAATGGAACTCATTTCCTCAAGAGTTTATTCAAAAATATTATATTCTATGGGACTCATTAGCATAATAATTCACCTCATGTGGTCGATCTCGCGGCTGCTGTGGAGCAACTCCTCGCCTCAACTGTTCCAAAGCTCGTTCCACCATGCGAGTGAATGTGTCATCGTCCACAGCAGGCTTGCAATGCTAAAATTATATATAAAATAAATAATATATAAAATAATTATTTTGGGTAACCATTTAAAAAATAATTTTAGGTAAACTTAACAGTCACTAAATGTTTTGCTAGAAAAAAGCTTTACACTGTTTCACTGCAGCTTAGCAAACATTGTGTTTCAAATTTTTTCACAATTTCTGATAAGAGATTTATATTCTAGTTATAGGTTGGTTTTAATCCAGCATTAAAATATGATTATAGGTTATCTTAGTAAAAATTAATAGGAATATTGTTAACAAGTCAATAAAAATTTGTTATTGACTTGTTAACAATATTCCTATTATTTTAGTAAAACTAGGCTATGCTAATAAATAAAATAATTAGAAAAATTGAGGTAAAGAATCATGACATCATTCTTTAAATGATATTAAGAAAATAGGTAATATCAAACCTTCTTCAACTCTTCTTGGAACGCTTCACTGCTCTCGATGAACTTGCGTTTCTTTGCTTCGAATTTCTCCTCAATCTGCTGCAATTCATCTTCCAACTTCTTCTGATGCATCGTCAAGGATTGCACTTGTTTCTTCAAGATCTACAAGTAAGAATTTTGTTATTTAATAAATTATTACTAGTGAAAGTTCAAATGACTTGTGAAGCTTGATTAATAATTTTTATAATAGATTTTTCAAATAGTGATAAAAGATGCCTCATTGTTTCATTTACATAGGTTTATGGGATATTTTACGTTTATAGTTGCCCTCCTTAGATTGGTACTGCAATGATTTAGTTAATATTTTTAACTACTCGACAAATGGGATTACTTGTGGTAGCTTTTCACTAACTGAAATAGTTTTTGTATGTTTTGACAATTAAATACTGCTTTAAAAAGCCTACTGTAATAAAGTATATTTTAATGAATTAGTTTAATATAATGTAATTCTATAAATGTAGAATCATAAAGTTAGCAATAGTAATATACCTGCATCCTAGCCGTAGTGACGACTGAACGAACATCAGGAACAACCGTGTCTGAGAATATCTCGTTGATGAGGCGATGGTTACGCAGATAGCGCGCGTACGACACGTGCTTCACCGACAAACCTTCATCTTGATCTGAAACAAAGGTGTGTTACTATTTAATTGATTTCCAAAAAATAGATTATTAATTCGTTAGGAACTTTTTTATTCTGCTGGGTTAATTATTTTTTGTTTGAAAGGGTCATATAGAATTATCATCAAAATCGATGTAGTTTTAGTTTAGTTTAAAATCAAAATGACTAGAATAAATTTGTTATTCATGTAAAAGAAATTGATTTAGAAGTCGGTTTCCTTTTCTTTAAAAAGTCATATCTTAACTCATTAAAGAGTTTTCTGGCAAGTTACAATGTGTAATATTAAGTGGTTTACTTTTGTTGTTATAATTTAAGTTTGACATAGAAAAAAATGAAAATTTTATGTGGTTTTAATTAGACTGTATAAACAATTTTTGAAACAATGCTTATGATCAACAAGAAATTAATTATTCACAATTTTTTATTGAAAATTCTGCTCTTTTCTTCTTCCTAAGTATATGGTACTATTTATTAATATTTAGTGTATAATTGATTTTGGCAATTTTAACTAATATCTTATTCTTAAATATAATTTTAACAGTTATATTAATATATTTACTTTGTTACGTGTACCTAGAAATGTTTAGCAAATCTATTTTAAGGCTTACCAATTAATAAACGTCTTAAAATTTTGATATATCTTTACCTTCTTCGTCCTCTGCTGGTTGGATATCAATTCTTCTATCTTGCTGTTGCTGCTCCTTCTGCGATCCACCTTTCTTGCTGGAACTCTCTTCTTCCAAGTTGCCAACTGTTTACACATACATTATAATACAACAATCGATTAATAATATTATCATTGAATATTTTAAATGCAGGTAAAAAAATATATGCTTGATCTTTTGATCACGTTTTCCACCATCAGAAATAGTCAAGGATTTGATTGCTGCTGTTGGTAAAACTCATATAATTATATTTACCGTTCAAATCCTTTATTGCATTGTTATTCCTAGTCATCTTAGACATAATGTAAGTATGTATGTACCTATATGTTACTTTAATCTAGCAACACTTAATGGCAGAACGAGAAATATACAGTAAATAACTCTCTACCATATACTAATTGACTGGAATGTATTTTTAATAAATCACCTACTTTGTACAAACTTATATAGTTACTGCTTCGATCCTTTGTGTCGTAGCATGATGTAATGTAGCCTATAACCGTCCTCAAAGCCTATCCAACGCATAAAGAACAAATTGGATCAGTAGTTTTAGAGATTACCCCTTGTAAACAAACTTACAAAAAATTGTAGCATTTTATAATATTAATATAGATATAAAATACTAGACTTTTCTCGCGGTTTCGGTCACGTCAAGTTTCATTTCTTTATGTAACGTTTGAATGCCCGTTTTAGCCATTTAGAGGTTAAATTTCCAAAAACCCGTAGCGGATGTCTACGTTATAATAACTCTCTGTGCGTCTTTTAATCCAATCCGTTCAGTGGTTTGAGATGTGCCTTTGTAGATCAGTCAGTCCCGGATTCCTATTATATACAGGATGTCAAGAAATTACTTACCAACAGGCTGAGACTGTTGGAGCCTAGGGACGGCAAAATTGGGGCTTTTTTTTGTCTTACAAAAACTATCATTCCAAAAAGATTCTTATTTATATAACCAAATTTTATAAGGTCCACATATACAATACAAAAATGTAATCTTTTCGTCACTTTATATGTACTTTTTGTTTTGTTAATTATTTAAGATTTTCTTAGTTTATCAGAAAATAACAAAAAAATGGTGCATAATTCATTAAAAATATTCGTTTCCTTATAAAAATCTTTTTTTTAATTATTACATCTCGATAAGCCCAGAAACGACTAGGTATCAGCGACTCAATCGACTGCAAATAGACTATATTTTAACAATCTCCAAGGAACGTATCTTATTTCTGAACATCCTGTATATATATATTCTTATCCTAGGGTAAAAAAAAAATACATGCAGACAGTTCCATACCCTTACCGACAGCCTTGTTCTTAGCGGCGATATACGCCAAGTACGCCGGGGAGTTGTGGTACGTCTTCAGGCTCTTCTCGTACTCCGACTATAGCGTACATGTGACCCCGTGTGCATAATATATATGAAGGTGATGGTGCATGTGGAGGAAAATTAGCCGTTTAGATGTGCTTGTTAGTCACCGTCCTTTGTGATTCCGATATCCATCGAGTGACGTTGTGATAATTTATTTTAGATTACAGAAAATGTTTAAAAAACATATAATATGTAGATTTTTTTATATATTTTTTTTGAAGAAAAAAAATATTTTAGACATAGATATATCAACCCCATCATACTCTTGCCTAAACAAAATTTCAAAATGGCTGACTAATTAAAAAAGAAAATCCTTGATTGATGTTGAGTCTTCTGTGTCTAAGAAATATCAAAAATTGTAAATATTTTATTGAATTAAAGTATAAAGATTTACTTTTTGTTTATTTTTTTAAACATAATATTAATATCATAACCTTTAATTTAAAAAAAAAAGATGCCAAGGGTTTTATCATTTAAAAAAAAAAAATCTAATTTTCTCGTCACTCAATCGATTTCATATCAAACAGATGCTATTACAGACTGGCCCAAAAACATATGAAAACAGTACATGATTCATTCAGTTTCAAACATTTCTATATGAAACTGGTCCCATGTGGTATTCCGTGATTGTTTAATACAGGGTGATAAATGATATCTGATAAAATGATATATTTAATAATTAAACATTTATATTATCTTACAATACGTGCAGATTATACAGTGATTAAAAAAACTCCTAGCTTTACTAACACGTGTAACTAAATGTATTGTGAATGATAATACCAACATTTATATTAATAACGATAATCATATCTGATTCATTAATTTCTATCGGCGAGATTGTTAACTAACTTTCAATTCATATATGGACGCTGATAAGTAATACTGCGTCAAGCCACACGGACTTCATTTTGAGAAAATGGCGTCCAAAGATGTCAAACCTATTCTTAACAAATATGTTTAAAGAAGTATATATCCATCTTATCTTTTTTTCTTTTTTGATAAAAGGTGTAATGAATTAAAATCAGATTGATACATTTAGTATATTATCTAATAAAAAGTTTTTCAAATATTTAAGATTATTGTATAAATTACAAAATATGGAACGCACTGGAATTCGAAACAATTAAGAGACTTTTTCCGTACTTATACAGTTTATATGACTTGAATTTTTTTTTAAATAATGTTAAGTAGGTGATGCAGTATAAAAATATATGAATATCTCCGAATGTGACATTTTGTAGGTTGACACATTAGTGCTTATCAGCATCCATATAGACGTCATAAAAAAACATTTAAAATATTTTAGCAAATGTAGGAGAGAGGTATGTGTATATCATTTAAAATATATTGTGATACATCGTCCATTGATGTTATACATGGTCCATTAATGTTGAATTTTAGGACCTTTTAATACGTCAATCAATCAACAAGCTTCTCTCGATGTTTCAATGTTTATATTCGAAAAATAGCTCTAATTGAGACTGGCAAGTTATACAGAAAAAAATTCTTTTAATGTTAGTAACAAAGGAAATAAGTAAATTAACGTGACAGTAAGTTTGATAATAGATGGTAACCTCTAGTCATAATAAGCTTGAGTTGAGCAAATTTCATAGGAACATAAAGTTAATATTTATTGCACAACTGCGCCGAGAGAAGGGTTATGTTCTAAGAATGAATGTGTGTATGAAATGGGCAGATTTTAACTCATGAGGTGTTCAAAGACTTGTCTTAATTATGTCTTACTTTCATATTACTTTAAGCTTTTACCCAAGTTTAAAGCAACAAAAAAAAGTAAAATAAATCACGTAGAAAACTGAATCACCCTGTAACTATACTTTTTTAATTCATCAACTCTCGCCGATACGAAATAATCAACAGATCAAAAGCCTAAACCCACATTAAATCAAGCCAGTGACGTGATGTGTTACACAAAATCGAACCCACTGTCCTGGCAACAGGGTCTATTAGCTGTACCTCTGTTTTTGTGAGCCAGCCACTGAACATACGCGGGCGAGGCTTGGTACGCTTTCAACATTTCTGTGTACTGCGCCTATGCCCAGAATATTAACTATTATTGTATAAAAATTTAATATTTATGTTATAAAAATGTTCTTAATGTACATTATACTCTTATATTGCTATGATTTAAGTATATTTAATTTACAATTCTTAATTAATTTGAATTAAATAAAAAAAAAAAAATTACAAACAAATAATTAAATTGATTTCCTAATTATTATGGTAATCTTGTCACCTATCAGTAATATATAAAAAATATTGTAGATTTAAGTTTCTGTTAGGGTGCGTACACATTGACGAATAGAGGTCCTCAGCCGAGCAGTCTTTTTTAAATCAAATTACTAAGACAAATGACAGTTAAAAGTCTAATTTCAAATCAGGCTCTCGCATTTTCGCAATCCAAAAAACAGGAGTAGGTTCTCTATTAATTGTATTTTTTTATGTATGTAATCCGATTACTTGAAAATGGCTGGACCACTTTGGTTAATCAATTTTGAAAATTTGTATCCCATTGGTCCCATAAGAATTACATCAAAATCATTTTGGTAGTTTAGTTTTAAGATTTTACATTATAAATAAAGTAAATTGGTTTCCTTTTTTTTAAAAAGTCTTGTTATACAAGAACGAAAGAAACAAGATAAGGCAAAACAAAAAAAGTTGTAATATTTGAAACCTGACTCTTACATATTCGTACCATGTGAACGCACCCTTTTAAAGCCATATATAGACAAACCGACTTTAAATATATTCAGCTTACTGTATTTACTTTCATTGTGCAATATTCCTTACCTTCTCAGCTTCATATTCATCGACAAAGGCATATTTCTCTGTCTGTGGTAAGTCTCTCCACATGCCACCAATAATTCTGCCAATTTCCCATAACTTCAGGTCGGGATTGGCGGCTTTCACACTGTCCCATACTCGTCTGGAATACCTCATGTACGGCATGAGGGGCTTTTCTGGTGGCTTCGGTGGTTTCGGCAGACCGGCACCCTGTGACATAGTAATGTTATAAAATACTCATTATATGTGAACGCTGATAAGCAATTATGTGTCAAGCCACACAGACTCCATTTTGAGAAAATGGTGTTAAAAGATATCAAACCAATTCTTAACAAATTTGTTTGAAGATGTATATATCCATCTTTTCTTTTCTATTTTGATAAAATGTATAATTAATTAAAAACAGATTGATGTAATGAAAAGTTTTATGAAATAATAAGATTTTAACATGAGATGATTTTATATGGCAAAATATGGCACACACTTTAATATTTGAAACATTTACTTAAATAACTTTTTCCGCATTTGTTTACTTTAGATGACTTGAAATATTTTTGAATGATGTTAAATACATGCATTATCAGAATGCATCAATATCTCCAAAGTCGACTTTTTCTGGGTTGACACATTATTGCTTATCAGCATCCATATATGCTTATGGTTGTTGTTTCACTTCTAGGAGTCATAGCGTAATGCATTATAGCCTAAAATCTTCCTCAATAAACAGACTCTGATTACAGCTCGTATTTACACTTACTAGACTAGTGAAGTACACACTCTCAGAGAAAATCTACATAATGTTGTTTCAGGCTGTTCCATTCAAAGCTACACTCTTTTTCTTTCCATTGCTTCCTATTCTTTTTAAACCCAGTAACACATTTGTAGTCTCTGGAGCTGCAAATGTTCATGAAAGGCAGTGATCACTTTACATCAGGTGGCTACTTTGCTGGGTATTATCGTAAAAAGTTAATGTGATGAGAAGATGTAAGCTTCACTCACCCCACCGGCTCCCTTCCCGATCTTCTGCGGCTGGAAGCCAGGGTGCGAGTGCACGGTGGACACGAAGGGGCTCGTCTTGTCATCCTTTCCCTGCGCCTGCGTACCCCCGCGCCTCGCGCTCTCTGCACCGAAACGCGCCTGATGTTGCCACCCGTACCCCCCACCCCCACCGTACGCGGGGTGGTACTGGTATTGGTTAGGCGGCGGTGCATTCATACCGCCTTCAAGCCAAGCAGCGCGGCAATACAATGAAAGAAAAAAAAAACAAAAAGCGTAAGGGACGGGACGGGAAACGGAACGGGCAAATGATAATAAAAAAAAAAATTAGTCTCAGCGGCTATAGCGAGTTTAGTAAGCTCTAAGAAATAGACAGTGATTGCGAGATGGAATCTCATTCATTAGATAAACCCCAGAACCTATACGGATGTGTGATAATTTTGAAAAAAAAAAAACAAATTAAGAGATAATAAAAATCGTATAGTGTTTACCTTTCATCATACCGAAACTCATTGGGGGCCCCGCAATCATGTAGTCTGTTTCGACATAACAAAACATGAAACAAATCCAACATAAGAATGTAAGTCTAATGCATAAAGAATAAAAGAGAAAATAAAGTACTGTTGCAGATGCAATTCTGTTTGAAATAAAAGCAGAGAATGCGTCATGCTTGTCCCAAGGACAGAGCGGTTAGATACCAGCATCACTAAGTACTTCAACTAAGCTCGCACGTCGGGTCTCGTACTCGCAAGTTAAGTATGTTAGTATCTAACATTCTAAACATTAATCATAACTCATAACAGTAACTAGATGCAAGACGGCAACGCTATTGCCTCGTTCTAATGAATCTATATCTATTATAGTTTTATATGGTATAATTTTCTAATGATTAAATATATTCAAATGGTAAGGAGGAATACGAACGCGGATTGTTCTGGGGGCTTGGCATCGACATTGATGTGTTTTGTTTATAGCTGTTCGGTGTAGCCATAACACGTATATATCTGAAACAGTAAACCAGTGACCATATTAATATATTACTCTCTTCAACCACACCACTGTTTATACTGTTAGATTGTTTAATAGGTACTTTTTATTCAACGAAATTATACTTATGAACGTGTTTACATTAACCTAATAATAATCTGACTTTCACTATATACCCTGTGAACTTTATATTAGAAAAAAATAATGTCTGTAGTTAAGAATCAAATTAACTATCTAGAATTAAGATAAATATATTTTCCAAAGCAAGTATGAATTTATGTTGGTTGGCAAAGCATTTATTTAAGATAGGAATAAAATGTTTTAAAAAGTTCTGAATATACAGAAAATTTAATGAATTTACCTGAAAATAAAAATTCTATGTTTCGTTTTGTTTTAAAATTGTACCCTTTCTGAAAAGTACTATCAATTATCCCTTCGTTTATAAATCATTACAAACTTAGCGTCCTTTGCTACTAGCTAGACGCCATTTTATCCGACATATTGGTGATATGATGACATTGACAGTTTATGTGTTGTGCATCTGAAACGGTAATTATTAAATAAATGAAATACCGGTTAATATTAATTAAGATATGAAAAAGTATACATAACATATTTCAAAAAGGACGGAAGAAAGGAAGTACATACATTTTAATATGTAAATTATTTTTTATACCTTATGCTCCACAGTATAAGTATAGTTGCTTTCTTTCACACCAAGTTACTTGTGGGTATGCTTTAGAGTCCGTTCCAATGTATTGATTATTTTTCCTCTTTTGAAACCCTGCTAGACTTTTTGACTCCTTTGTACAGTAATACAGTGATTATTGGTGACTTAAATACTTGCCTATTAAAAAACGACACACGATCATTGCGTTTAAATTCTGTAATTAATGGAGCCAACATGAATATCCTTCCTCTATCTGCAACCCAATTTTTTTCTAATTGCGCCTCTTCCTTGGTGAGAAAAAAAATCTTTAGGAAAAGCAGAACTTGGTGAAAGCAAAGTATAAGCTAGATTCGTCTGAGAACAACAAATTACTTTTTAAGAAACATCGGAATCATTGCAACAAGCACTCTAGAGATAGACATCAACAGTACATTTACAACTCTGCTATAGAGGATGAAAACTCCTCCAGAGTCTGGAAGTTTATACTTTTATGCTAATACACCTTGCTACTTGAAAGAACGTTGCGAATTCCTAACGAAACACATGACCGTAATCCTCGCTCAGAAAAAAAATTTAAATGTCATCTCTCCTTCTTATTGTTCTTCTTATTACAAAATAAAGAAAAGAAGAAATCTTTTTTTGCTCAAGCTGTTATTTTTTTCTATATTTTTTATCTATTTTTTTTTTGTTTTGGTGTACAATAAAGTATATTTGAATTGTATTGTATTGTATAAATGTAACAAATTTATGTAAATTATTGCTTTACATTTCAGTAGGTACTTATAAATTTATGAAACGGGAAATAAATGAAGAAAATTATTATTAATAACAGAAACACGGTTGATTTCAAATAACATATTTGTCGTTATTTAGGTAAAGTAGGTTAATAGAGGTGAAATGAGCAATAACAAATAATTACAAAAGATTGGCATTAATCATACGGAAGTTGGCAAGTGGTGTATCGTTACTCGCCAAATTGGCAATTGGTAAGTTGATTTTTCTTAATGTGGGTCTAGGTGTTACAAGATAAATTGGTAATTATACCCAGAATTTAGTTGTTAAAGGTAACATCAGACGTGTATGTATACTGTATTAAAAAGCATACCGCACACGCACTCTGCTCACGCTTACTCTGTGCAGAACACAAAATTAGATATCAGTCGTTTACATATTTCTTTAATTCAAATTTCTTAATGTTATTATGAAATTAAGATACCACACCATTTTTATTTTTAAATATTAGAATATTTAATGAAATTGTTTTATCGGTTTTCAAAAGTATTAAAAGTTGTTTATAACCAATGATATTACATTACTAAAGATATGTTAGAAATTCAAGATGTTGCTTAGCAATCAGCTAGTGACTGAGTATGACTGGCAAGAGTACCAACAAGTTTAGACTATCAAATAATGTAAACGTAGCATATTCTCAGTTATAAAACTTAAAAAATAGTGTATCATAGTTAAACCTTTAACCATTTTTGTTACTATAAATCCTTTCTTAAAATTTGATGCAATTATTTTTTCTTGCGAAATTGCCTGTATGAAGTTATATCATTTAGTTTCTAGTATTTTTTATATATCACGGGTTGAAAAAAAATATCTGGTATTTTGATAGAGTTATATTAGTCGCAATTGGTTTAATTGTTTATGACTTTTCTACTATTTCATTTAAGGCAACTTGCATTCTCTCTTCCGGCAACCCAAGAGTAAACGTTGCTTGATCTTATAAATAAAAAGTCGCTTGAAGTAAACGATTTGAAACGAATGATTTTGAATTGAACTTTTTAGTCAGTTATATATATATATATATATATATATATATATATATATATAATTATAAAATAATAACCTTTAACCTTATAAATTGTGATGTAGTTGTATAAATATACATTTTATTTATTTATTTTTTTAATTATATTATTATATATACATTGCTTTAATATATTTAGGATTAAGCTCGAATTAATTGACCAATTATTTTTTATAATAATAATAATGAATAAAACAATTGAGGAAAATTTCCTACACTAGCAACATAGACTACAATTAGCACTCGCTGGCTGGCCAGCGCGCAGTGACCGACTGACATTTGACACGGTTGAATGAAATGGGATTAGAGCACTTAGGTCACTGCACCGTACACTGAGGTGTATTGTTTATGCTTGTTTCAGACCTATTGTTCGTTTGTACAACACTAGCGACATGCTCACAACACTGGTGTCTTTATACGGTCCTATATCTGTAATTTTTTAGCGTTTCTGAAGGTTCCGTTTTCCTGCTCTACTTCTTAAGTCTACCAATTGTCAATTGTTTCGTAGGCTCAAATTGAATAGTCCATTTTTAACCGACTTCCAAGAAGGGGAAGGCTGGTTAATTCTTTTTTGTTTAAAAGACTCTCCTATTGGTATCATAGAATCGGTAAAATAGTTTTGTTTTAAAATAAAAATAACTGTTATAATTTGTCATTCAAGTAAACGAAATTACGTATTTTGCTTGAAGTTAGTTCTCTTTTTTTAAAAGTCTTAACTAAGATTGACTGACTTGATTTGACTGACTTGATTTGACTTTTTGAGTCGTAGTATAATGTAAAAAGAATGAAGGACAATCTTCTGTACAGTTCGTTTCTCTCCTCTTCCTTTAATAATTATACTGGATATTAAGTTTCATATTCAAAATATTTTTGCAAATATTTGTTCTAAGACATTCAAAGCTGTCTGTTGATTATTATCTATATATAAAAAATTGAGTATGATAGTTTACATTTTTTTTTTCATAATATAATTAATACTTACAACCATAGAAACAATTTTTTGGTCAATATCTGAATTTATAGGTTTATAGGTAAATGGTTATCCGGAAAATTAAGGATTTTTCAAAATATATTTCAAAACGAATTAAAATGCCCAAATCCCATCAAACGTAGCTGTGAAATTGTAAAATAAGACTAACTACATATGAACAGTTATTTCATGAATATACGAAACAAAAAACTAATTCGTTTAGAAAAACACTTTATTTGTAATTTAGGTGTAATAGTAATTTGAAACCATTAATCGTAAGCGGCGTACTAACGATGTCTCATAATGAGTCTTGGCATGTAACCCATTAAGAATGATGGGAACAATTAAGACTTGAGTCAGAAAAAACTAGCTGATATTGAATTATCTAGATTTTTCCAGAATTTTTCAGTTTGATTGATCACCAGGAACATCAGGAATTGTAGTCGACGTATACTGTCGGCTTTGCTTGTTAAATTGAAATTTAATATTTTTGGGCTTAACACACAATAAATAATATTTGGCAATTCGGCCGTTTATTTGGACTTTAATGTGAACCAAGAATGGTGATAGAATAGTTATTTTCTTTAATCATACATTATGAACCACAGAATTTTTAAAATAAATTTTATTAACTAACTTAGCTAAACACCGATTTTGACTTCAGTCACTTTAATACTAAGCGTGCGATATTAACGCTAATTAACGGTCCTGCTTACAATCGACTATGTTTATTTACAATAATTTTAAAAGTATGTACAAGGCTTCAGCATCTATGCGGTACGATAAATATTGAACAAAATGATAAATTATATCCAAATTTGTAGTCAAACTAAAAGTATTCAAAAATTATTGATAAATCAAATTGGTTAGATAATTATTTAATTCATCCATATTGACAAATATAGTTGAACGCTGATAAGCAATACTATGTCCCCACATAGACTTCATTTTGAGAAAATGGCGTCTAAAGATGTCAAACCTTTAAACCAATTGTTAATAAATTTGTTGATGCACGCCATACTATAAGGAAAAAAAAAATTTGTTCCAAGAAGTATATCCATGTTTTTCTTTTCTATTTTGATAATGTGTAATGAATAAAAAGCAGATTGGTACAATAAAAGTTTTTTTTTTAATAATAAGTTTGTTTTTTTTTTAATATATGAGTTTATTGTTTATTGCAAAATATAGAACACACTTTAATATTTGAAACATTAAATTGAGAAACGTTTTCCGTACTTATTGGGTTTAAATCACTTGAATTTTTTTAATTACGAGAAAACATCAATAACTCCGAATATGACTTTTTTTGGGTTAACACATTATTGATTATCAGCATCCAATTGTATAAAGTTTAATAGAAAAACAAAGCTAGGTTTTCCTTAAAGTGACACAATAACTATAGGTACTTAATAAATAAAATGAAACTATGTAAACACCTGTTTTATGTACATGTAAATACTTTATGCATAGGCGCCAATACTATTAAGTTATCACGTTTATCAGATCAGACTTGACATCGCGAGTTTATTGATAACACACCTGACATGATAAATATTATAGACAAAAACAATCAATATCTACGATAACGATGATAGACGGATAATAATCGATGTGTTAGACAGTCTACTAGGTCACACAATAATCTAACTAAAATGCATGTTAGAAAAAAAACAAATACTCTTAATTTTTTTTCCTAAATCTATACATATAAAATCACTTGTCCTGACTGATTCATCAACGCAGAGCCTAAACCGCTGTGGCTACGAACTTGAAATTCTTGCAATAGGCAATAGCTTTAAGGTTGTAGGCATCCACTAGGAAAGGGTTTTTTGATTATTCACCCATAAGAGGGTGAAAAGGGGTAAAAACATTTGTATGCAAAATCTTATTCCGTGGTCGTATTAACTTAAAACTTAATTAATACACATACTTCTGGGTGATAGTAATGAAATGTAAAATAGAAAACGGAGTAATATTATATTATTCCACACTGGGGTGCAAGGGGGTTGTAAAGTTTGTATGGAGAAAATGTATTTTTTTGGCCGATTATCCTTAAATTCAGCACAAGAATTACTTAGGAAGAATAACTAAATATATGTATTCCAGAAGTTCAAAATCATCCCTTATTACGCTAGGGGGTATTAAATCCTGGGACGGTAACAATTTCGCTGGTAGACTTATTTAGCTCAAATTAGAAAATATACGCGGGCGAAGCGGCGAGCAGCTTCCAGTTGTAAATAAACAGGCTAGTGTGCTCTTTCTGTTTGTAGTTTTGTATTTTATTAAATGATGAATAAATAATATTTATATATTTTATAACTATAGAACATAAACGTGCTACGTTCATACTATTTGACGTTAAATATTTGTACCCATTTGACCGAAAGACACTCTCGCCTGTTACACTCAGTCGCTAGCTGATTACTAGGCGATGTCGTCCAAAGTGGTCGGCATTAGGCTGTCAAAATCCATGAGCATATAAAATGTGAATATTGTCTATAGTTTTATAATAACCTTAGATCCAATTGCTTAATGGTCTAAGATAATATCATTGGTTCTATGAAATAAAATTACTATAATCGATGGCAAACCTTCAGACGAGTGCACCTTACACTACCGTGTAATATATTTTTAACCCGTATTTTTAAGTACAACGTTAGAAGATTCTTGGTCTATTTGTTTATGACCTCAAAAAAAAAAAAGGAAAAAAAACAATTGAAAGTAGTTAATTTCGCGAAAATAGCGGCATTGCGGTTCTCAACGAATAAAACAATAGAATCACAACGAGATCAAACCTTTTAATTTCTCGTATTGAGGTTAGATGAGAGTCAAAGATCAGAGTCACGTGATTGTTACGGTTGTAGAGATAGTCGGGTTGAGCTAATTAGTATTAACAGATCGGAAGATTTTGCCAATTTTATTTGTCGGTGTGAAAATGGTTGTGGTACTTTTTACTTTCTTCGTCGAAGTAAAGAAAAGTGAAACATTTTAATATACAACTACAATAAAGAATTAATTATTTTCGATATTAATCTGTGCATTTTTAAATTTGCAATTTTGTCAGAAAATTTCTAAGTATACGTATGTAAAAATACATCAGATTTTTGCTTTATCTTTATTTTATCTGAGTTCGCTCTGCGGTAATGTAGATTTAGTTATGCCAGACGACCTTAAACTTATTTTTTCGTCTGGCCGGTAGAATACACGCGCCACCTATTGGAAGGTAACTGGACGCTGATAACTAATACTGTGTCTAGACACACAGATTTCATTCCTCAAATCATATAAGAGCAAATTCTAATAATAAAAAGTTTTATCTAATAAGAATTTCTTCAAATGTAAATGTACGAATATCATAAATTCCAAAATATGGAGTACACTTAAAGTTTTAAACAATAAATTAGTAAATATTTTTCGATACTTATTTAGTTTAGATGACTTTTTTTTGTGGGTTGGTTTATTTACTTTTTTGTGGGTTGACACATTATTGCTTATCAGCATCCAATTGTACTATGTCTTTAACCTTCTCGCAATTGCTTACAATAAGTTCACAAAGTTATTTACAATCAATGAATTGTTTGCTTTAGATACGATAAAATAAATAAAAATTAAGTTGTATACATTTAATTAATTTGGTATCATCGTGTAGTATTGATTGTTAATTACAATATTTCTAATTGATTACAATCAGTACGGAAATCGCTGTGATTTCGTTATGCAAATTGAGACCTTTACTTGCCTACCATCGCATGTCCATTTCACCTTAGCGTATTCAAATTAGTTCACTACGTTTGACGTTGCTCAACTCTGGCGTAACTACCGAGTGTAATGCTGTCTTTCCACCAAAGTGTTTGGAATATATCATAAATATAGACCATATTTTGTCTATGGAAAGGTTGTTGATCAACGCTCCCTCTAGGATAGATTACTCGTCCTCATTCTTTTAAATATATCTATACAAATAAATAAAATTGAAGTTTCTGTTTGTAATATTAAATTAACAGCTTTTAACTAAATGCATATAAAAGTATAAACGGTAATTACATAAAAAGCAAAATTTTTTAATTTGAACAAATTGAAACCAATAAAATAGTGTCCTATTCAAGCAGGGAAGGTAAACATTATAATTTTCCCTAAAATTAACGCGGCTGAAACCGTGGGATGAAGCTAGTCAATAATATAAAGTAAGACAAGAACCCAACCTAATAATCTTAACACAGACATATACTACGTTGCTAAGCTACGGATGAGTGTCAAAATCAGCAATGAGATCACTTGATTGAGTTTAGTTTAACCGACATGGCCTAGTGGTTTGAAAACGTAGATCTCAATTGATGATGGCGAGTTCAAACCCCAGCTAGCACCGCTGGGATGATTCCGCAACTCCGATTATCCCCTTGGGTGGATACTTTGGGGTGCATAAACAGTATTTGCTGGAATCCACTGAGGTGTTTTTGTGTTTCGTGCTTGGCGATGTAGGAAAAAATAGTGAGGAAACATGCATATGACGAGACAAATTCTAAAACATTAATATTCGCCAACTCGTAGTGAAGTAGCATGGTGGATTGAGCTCTTAAACTTCTCCTTATTAGGATAGCATGCCCAAAAATGGAACATTTACAGTACAAACAGAGATTAGCTTAGACCTGCTAAAAAGAGGTTCTTAGCTATTTTTTACATACTAGTTAAAGCGAGTGATGCTGCCATCTACGGCTTAGCTACAGCGCAAGTCCCCGCTGGAAAGCCAGCCTCAGTGTTAAGTTAGTTACGTAGAACGTTTAAATAAGCCATTGAAGCGTAAATAATAAGCAGAATAATAAGAATATTATATCGACGTTTTTGACGTAAGAAAACCAGATTATGATGTATTCTTTAGAATTTGAATTAAAGGAGCACTATTTTACAAAGTGTGATATTTTTAAATGACTACAAAGGAGGAGATCCTCAATTCAGAACTGTATATCCTTTTTTATATTTGTTTCCTCATAGCTCCGTTATCTATTACCCGATTATTTATACCCGATATATATATAAATAAATGAAACGATGTTCGTTTGTCGAACGATTTGGCTAATTTTGATCTTGAAATATTTATGTAAGTTCAGGTAAGGTTTAAAAGGTTACAAAGATAAATGATAAGTAATGGAAAATACTAAAAATGATAATTTATATTTCCAATATAATTCGTTTTGTCAATTGGTTGTCAAATATTTAAATAAAATTGTCTGTTCTATAACTGTAGTATAAGGTGCGATCTCTTTGGTCTGTTTTGTTGGAATACAAATAGTTTAATTTCAGATTTAAAAGTGTGTTGCATTTATGGTAGACAAAAACCGCATTTTACAAAAAAAACTCATGTAGGCGATACAAAGTTTACCGAGTCATCTAGTATAAAATACACATTTTACATATAAAAAAAATTATATCGTCGTAATCTTATAATGGAAAGAGATAAGGTTATCGAAAACTTCCGCTAAAAGCACATCTATTGTTCTTTAATAATATTTTAGTTAAGTGGTTTTAATTTAATTTGAAACTATAAATATATTCTCTTATAGTATTAAAAGCTTAAACGTTCTATATTGAAAAATAGTTACCCGGCCCAGTTTCACACCAGTGTATCTTTTAATTACGATTCACTCACCTGTCATATGGAAATTTTTTGAAAAAAAATTTCATTTTCCACGTTTTAGACAGGCGAGAGTATTTTTGGGCCAACGAGTCCTTTGACAAGCTTGTCAAAATTGGAAATTTTTAATATCAAATTTTATGAACGCATCTCCACGGCCCCTATTAAGATCTTGTGGCCTTGTATCGTGGGTCCTAAAACATGCACAACACTAACACAAACACCAAGACTATGATAAACATGCGTATGGCCAATAAAGACATTCGCCGTGAGCGGGGATCGAACCCGTGACCGTAAGCGCTACAGTCAGTTGCAGAGACCATTGCGCCAACGTGTCTGTCAAATAAGACACAAACAAACATATGTGTAATCCAACCAATCCGTTTTAATTGCAACGATAACATCCTTGTTATAGTGGCGTCCTCGCCACTCATCTAAACAAAATACGAGTAATTGCACTGACTCAACCCACATTGTAGTGTGATTCTATATTTTATTGTTTCCTGAAGTTTCTCTCCACCGCAGTCATTCATGTTGAACGCTGTTTGTTCAGTGAATCATGTAAACAAGAGTAGACTTACGACAATTTTTCAAGTAATGTACTATAATAAAACAAACAAGACTTAAAAAAGAAAGAACCGACTTCAAAAGTAAAATAATTAATTTAGTTTATATGAATGAAATATTAATTTAACAGCAGTTTTGATTCCAAAAACAAACAACTAAACCGATTTTGTTGAAAATTTTTGGAAGTCGGTTAAAATAATTTAATAAGTACCTAATAGTCGATGGGTAAATCATCGTGTGTTACCAACAACAAAACATAATTTGATTTGCAAAAATGGCAATCAAGCACGCGGGACACCTAATGTTAAGTGATCATCGCCGCTCATGACATTTGCATCACCAAATGATCCTTAAATGGGTTGCCAGCTTAAAAAAAATTAGGATTAGAAAGGAATAGGATGAAATCAAAAGAATGATTAGATTTATTATAAGCTGGATTCACACAGAATATTTAATACATTTGCAACTCTTAAATGTATGTATTGTAAAACTTTTTAAAAAAATAACTATCGAGTTTCTTGCCAGTTCCTCTCGGTAAAATCTACATTCCGAACCGATGGTAGATTCATCAATTTATTTTTTTTGTTTCTGTACTGACGATTCAAAAGTGCTTGTAAAAGCCTACTGGAATAAAGTATATTTTGATTTTGATTTTGATTTTAAGGAATGGAGCGGGGGAGAGGGCTTGGTTTCTAGTTCTATCGTACGAAATGCTATATAAGTTTCTTTAAGCCGATATTCTGTATGTTATACATAACCATACAAAACACAATATATACCCCTCATAAAGCAACAGCCCCCAAAATCTTTGAATACCTTCTTTTAAAACAGTGGTCGCTAAAACTTGAAACTTCGTCTACGGTCTACGCTTCCCCTGTGTCCTATATTTCTAACAACATTACTTGGTTTTACGATTGGTGATGTGATAGCTATGACGTAATACCTTGACTGTACGATACTTTATTATGACATTTACGAAATTAGCTTTCAGAAGATTTAAAAATGATTCGATGATCTGTTGTTATTAATATTGCAGCTAAATTATTTTTAGTGATGAGTCTCTTCGGATTATGTTATCGGAGTTGATCAGAGAGAAATTGTTAACAACTGTAAAATAAATTCATAAAGCAGTCAATTTAGACATTAAAGATTTTTAAATAAAGTTTTGGGATAGTTTTCTGTCGACGTTATTTATTATTTTGGGTTAAGTGTTTATTACAAAAATCAATGTGTATGTGTACGTTTTTATGTTCCATATGGACGGCTTGAGCGAATTTTATTTAAATTGACAAGGTCATGATGCTAGTAAGCAATAATAATAACAGTTATAGAAAGACCTAAATATTGTCAGTAACGAAGATTCGGGGTTTTTGACCTTTGCCTTTATAACAATGTCATTATGTAATTATTGATCTTACCAATAGACAGGTATAATTCGCGGTTCTGGTATCGCCTAGATTATATCACTTAGACACATTTATCTCATAATGATCATTCACTGAGATATGATTTGATCATGAAGTATTACACAGACTGCCACTTATACCAGAGTTGATATCATTTGTAGAAACGATCATTTAAGATAAATCCCACTCGACGTATCACAGATTACGATTGCGTGATAATGCTGAGAAAATTGCGTGTAACCTTCGGGATGGGAAACGCATTTGGCGCGGTTCCCTGTTTACTATGATATATTAACCCAACAATGTATGCAAGCAGACTAAAAATAATTTAGTCGTAACGCGGTACATGCACTCGCTAGTCGCCAGTACGTTTTCTATCGTCCAACAGAGCGCTCGTGTACCATGCTCGTTAAACTTTCTTCACATTTACTTCTAATGTCCTATGACGTGGACATGTTGAAGCATAAGGAGAATGTGACCATGGAATGTGTTCTTCCGAGGAGACCTAAACAGAACTTACCACCTCTGCCGGAAGATAAAGAATACACAAATGTGGAATACAAGAAAAACAAGCTGGTACATAGAAAAAGGCGGCAAAGAAGGCATTTTAGGTTACCGGTGCTGCCAGAAAATGATGAATGTTGAAAATTGTTGCGTTTTGAGTGGGAAAATTTTGGCTGTTTGGAATATTGATTCCTTTTGACCCGTGAGAGCATTTCTGTGGAGATTTTACCGGGTTTTAAACAAGTTCGCTGAAATTGCACTTCGCGTTGGTGTTTAGTGTCTGTGTGTACATTGAACGAGTTATTGGTTTAGAAGAGGTAGAGAGATATGAGATAGCTGCACTATTAATAAATTAAATATGATAACTGGTGTATATTCGTTGATAGTAAATGTTTTTTATAATTCATTGAAGTTTCTTGTTAGATTTAGAAACATGTAAGGCTTCTTTTGAATAGTCAGAAAAGTAACCAAAGGCATACATAGGCATAAAATACTTCTCTAAGAATCTACAATCAATTCATTCATTTTTAGTTGAAGCAATATTAACTTATACTTACTAAAATCATATTAATCATCAAATATGTTTTATCAAAATGATAAAATCTAATGATAAATCGTATGTATGACTAAAATAACTATATCTTTTAATTTTTATCACCCTTTTATATCTGGTTAATTAATTCGTGTTCAATTATTTTCGAATCATTAATTTGTTGTATTTTGTTCGTATTATTATTATTTATATACGTGTAATCATTATCATGGAAAACATTATTTTTTATTGTACCTTATTTGATCTTCTTTAATTTATGTACAAACGAATAGTAGTACCATGATGTACAATTTTATTACTTAATTTGTATTTATAAGTTTAGTTCTAAGCTATCACTTCAAATACAATATTATTAATAGGCTATTTTCGTATGGTAGACTCTTAGTTAGGCTAGAATTTTTTATCGTAAGTTACTATAAAATCAAATTTCTGAGTTCCGATATATAATAATGGAACTAATCACTACAGTCTGTCTGTTTCAAAATGTTTTTCTCGGAGTTTTACATAATTGTAAGGAACACTGATAAAACAAGGAGAAATTGTAATCTGCCAGTTGTATTTTTATAATGGATGCAGTAAATTTTTACCCAACTGCCCTAAAAGATATCGATACCTCCCACGTAAGTTATTGTAAGCCACAAAATTGCCGTTAGCGTTTTTACTGAATACTACACGAATTTGCATTGCTTAATGCATTCAAAGTGAAAAAATACCAAAAATCTTTTTTTTTTTTCAAGGAAAGATACAATAAAATACGCTTGAAAAAAGGCGTATTTTGTTGTAACTTTCAAACTAAAACGGATTAAAAGTGCTCAACTGTAAAATTGTAATTTTGGGGTTACAACAACTTACGTGGGAGGTATTGATAATTTTCGATATACATACAATTATGTGTGTTTATTTATTTTTTCTTTGGCACTCTCTGTAGCCAAATCCGTTTGAAGGTCTTTATGTATTTTGTATGTACACATTACACACATGTTGTTATGAAAGTGAAATAGAATATATATGTTTATATTGTCCAAGTTATTACAATATGTAATAGCGTTGTACATAATGATTTTTCACGATCAAATGAATCTTTTAATTGGTTATTACAAAACTGTTTATGTAAACATGTTTATGTTTTAATTTATCGTTAATGATGTTGTTTTCGCGTTTTATTTTATAATTGTTTAGTTATAGTTTTGTCGATCTGTGATATTGTTTTGCGGTTACAGATGCAAAAATATTACTATATTTTATTATAAAAATACTTTTAATAATATTAATGTCTTTTATTTATGGTAATCATTACATTGATTTTGACAGACTCGTTGGCGCAGTGGTCACTGCAACTGACTGTAGCGCTAACGGTCGCGGGTTCGATCCCCGCTCACGGCAAATGTCTGTATTGGCCTACGGATGTTTGTCGTGGTCTGGGTGTTTGTGTTAGTGTTGTGAGTGTTTCCGGACCCCCGACACAAGGTCACAAGATCTTAATGGGGGCCGTTGAGTGTGATACGTTTATTTTTTATATATTTTATTACATTGATTTATATTTATTAATACCTATTTTGCAAAAATACAGAACATTTTAGGTTAAATGTATAACAAATTTTATCGCTAAAGATTTTTTATCAGTCTCGAAACTTAGACGAGCAAGTTTAAAATTAATAGATTTCTTATCCAGTATTAAACTACATAAAGTGTTAAGATATTTATATAAGTATCAACTTATGTATATCTAAAAGTATTGCAAAATAAATTTTCATAATAATACTAGATTTTAACCTTGACTTCTCTTAGATATGAAACGTTTTCGTAGAAAATTTTCAATGAGAATCTCATTGAAATCCAATGAGAGGTTTATAATTTACAATGTTACGAATATATAGATGGACGAAAATTTCGTTTTTGTTATACATTCGATACAAATCACGCGCTAGCCACGTATGGGACTTATTCTGACATTGATACTTGAAAATAAATAATAGAAATATTAGAGAAGACATGCATTATAGATACGTACACATTATCTTGACAATAAGTTATTGATTATATTTTTTGACATTTCTATTCTCTTAAAAAATTCATAAAAGTAAAGTAACAGTCTGTAAATGTCCCACAGCTGGCTAAACGCCCCTCCTTTTAAGGAGAAGTTTTAGAGCTTAATCCACCACGCTGCTCCACTGCGGGTTGGTAGATATACACATGTCAGGATTTTTCCCGGCACATGCAGGTTTCCTCATGATGTTTTTTTTACCATCGAGCTCGAGATGAATTTAAACAAATTTAATACCCAACGGTGCTAGCCGGGGTTTGAACTCGCGATGATTGGTTGAAGTCGACGTGTACTTGACTCTCGGCTGCCCCGAGGAATATGGCAGCCGCGATGGCCTTGAACTGCCGTACGCACCAGCGAGGGTTGCGGGGATGGCAATACCAGATTTTGCCCTTCTGAGACGAGCTCCGCCAGCTACGAGCGGAGCGTCGCACGGGAGGGTCAGCGTATGCGCAAGCGATCCCGAGGCCTCTACATTTCCGTGCTGTGGAAGACCATCGCAGGGGTTTTAGTGGATATAAATCGCCACATAACCCGATCTCCTCCCCAGGAATCGGGTATCTTTTCGAAAATTTCCCCTGCCTTAACAAATAAAAGACCATCTCGGCTCAAATACCTTACTGGATCAGAATGATATTTTCATATAACATAGATGCAGACCTTGATCTGATACTGCAGCATATGGAATCAGCAGGACACACAACTCCTCACCAACTTACAGCAAACATGTTGTGTTGGGGTTCGTTGAAATAGTTTATTTATTAGTCGAAGATTTTAAAATTTGAAATTTTGTATTTCGTAGCAGTGGCGAATCCAGCCATCAAAAAAGGTTGTTGGCATAGCCACCCAAAAACCGACCAAGTGTGAGTCGGAGTATGAACTCGCTCTTATGAATCATTCAATATGTATCTATATCTTCTAAAAAATTCAACCTATATATTACAATATATGTAGTTCATGATTGATAGTTGAAAATATAATTAAATTATTTTCAAAACTGGATCTGAATAATTCACGCATAATTTTCTTTATTTTACTTAGGTATCTATGTGACGTCAGAAGTCTATTAGGGTTGTGGGCATGCCCATCGAGCCCACAATGGTGGATCCGAGCCTGCCTTGTTGTTTTATCGCCAATGTGGTCATGAACAGAATAGTATGCTTATTCTTATTGTTGAATTTTTAATATATATAATTATTTTAATGTAATGAAATAAAACTATTATAAACGGATTTAAATCGCGTATATTAATTATTTTTTTCATCCCGACGTTTCGAGCACTTTGCAGCGTTCGTGGTCACGGGTAGACTGAGCTGACACTTGTCTATTTGAGGTTTTAGAAAATATTATTTACACCCAACGGTTACCGCCAACGGTTTCTTAGTTGGTATCTTGAATAACGTTCCGGTTGCACGCAGAAGGCACTAACTGTATTTTTGGGTCTTGCAGTCTGTTGGACTTGGGATTTTATATTTTTAATAAGTGGATTCCAGGTGTTCGAAAGTTTAAAGTTCGGATGTTTTTGAATTTCAATAGCCTCGCGTATCATTCTAGGAATGAATCTGTGTTCTCTAGCGAGGATCTGTGGTTTATCAAACCGAATAAAATGGTTAGGTTTATCCAAAGCATGTTCACAAACTGCAGACTTTGAAGAACGCCTATTTTTGACATCTCCTATGTGTTCCTTGACCCTAGTACCGATGCTTTCTTTGTTTGGCCTATGTAAGATAAACCACACTCACATTCGAGTTTGTATAATGTAATGAGTAATTAAATTGACGAAGTGGCAAATGCAATATTGTTTCTGGCAAACGCAATTTAATTTGCTTACACGACATAATAATTCTAGTTATTTTGATTAATAATCAAACTACTGAATTGATTTTGATAAAAATTCTATGAGGCCAATCTGAACATAAGTTTTCGTAAAAAAACCTTTACTCATTGAGAACTGTTTACCGTCGATTAAAAAATGCGTCATACGTTAAACATTTAATGCATTTGCATTTCACGTGCAAAAAAAGTGATTATAAGGAGACTTTGAAATTGATTAATCAGAAAAATAATTCGGTAATTCCAATTTGTCGTTTTAATACCTGATAATATTTAAATTCGTTTAATTTAAAGGATATTTTGATAAGGATTCGCGTGAAAAAATATTTACGTAAAAATGAAATCATAGTTTCATTATCGGTGTGTTGTGTGTAATATAATTACTATAATAAGGTAAACATTGTTTGTCAGTTTGTATGTATGTAGTATGTAGGGGGTAATCTCTGAAACTTCTGATCCGAATTGCAAATTATTTTTTACTTTGTTTAGCCCGTTTATTGATTCTATATTACATCACGACATGACTTATACCAGCGAAGCAGTAACCATAACCGCAAGTGAAACAGCTAGTATAGGAATTGCCTATGTATACATATGTATGTTTGATTAAAGTATGACAAATGTTAATATGGTAATAGTATTTGTGTGGCACATTCCTGAAAATATTACACATCCTTTAAAATGTCTTTAAACGTATTTAAACAGCGTTTAGTGATTATTTTAACCGACTTCCAAAAAAGGTGAAAATTTCGTATTCGTCGGGGACTTTTTTGTAATACGAGTATCTCAACGTTACGTTTTATTTCTATGTTTTTGAGCTTTAATAAAACATGGCCGCTTACGAAATTTTGGATAAAATTAATGTTAGTAAAAATCTATTTAGAGAACAAGTTAAGCTTGTATAGTCTATTTCTCTTTACTCGTCTTATTTGGTAACATTCGCAACGAAAATCACAAATTTTCTAATATTATCTTTCATAATAATTAGTCATCATAAAAAATGATTCAGTTTAAATACTCAATCGATAATTTCACACCTCTAACTCTTATGTGTGGTTAGAGAATACGCCATATTAGTCTGCTAAATAGAACAAGTAAAAGCCCCAGTGCCCGGGGCGGAATACATAGGGCACTCCCTCTGCTGTGGGTGCGTGAGATGGGGGTCTCACGCATCCGTTTTCATACGGCCGAGAGGAGGACCGCAGTCCGGTATGGCCCCGGACTGCCGGTGTACGCACCAGCGAGGGGTGCGGGGAGGGCGAGATCATCTTTGCCCTCCTGAGAAGGGCTCCGCAAGCCACGAGCGGAGTCACGGTAGAGGCCGCGGACGTGCCTGCGAAAGCGATCCCGTAGCCTCTCCGTTTTCCGTGCTGTGGCGGCCGTCGCAGGGGGTTTTAGTGAGTACAATCTCACATAACCCGGTCTCCCCCCCAGGAGTCGGGTATCTATGAAGATTTACCCTGCGTAAACAAAAAAATAGAACAAGTAAAGAAAAATAGACTAAGTTAATTTCATGAATTGAAGATTGAAAGATTTATTATAATTCTTACGTAAGATATCGAATGAGTGATCGAATGAGAGACTGTACATTTTATATTTCATTACTATAACCCAGAAATATGTCTCTTAAGGGTGAATAATCAAAAAATCCTTTCTTAGTGGATGCCTAAAACCTAACTTTAACCTTAAAATGTAATAAAAATACATTATGTATAAATGATTTTAAAAGAGTTACTATCGAGTTTCTTGCCGGTTCTTCTCGGTAGAGACTACATTCCGAACCGGTGGTAGCTTTATAAAAATCAAAAATGAAAATATGACAGGTACTGATGACTTGACGATTCGAAAGTGCTGTTAAAGCCCATTTGAATAAAGTATATTTTGAGTTTGAGTTTGAGTTTAACAACCACCTACTGCTAAAGTTTTAAGTTCGTAGCCCCAGCGGATTAGGCTCTGCGTTGATGAATCAGTCAGAACAAGTGATTTTATATGTACAGATTATTGCATATTACAAAATATGGAAAACTCTTCAATGATCCAAACATTATGTTAAGAAACTTTTTCTATGCTTTATTAGTTTATAGCACTTTTATGAATAATGTTTAATACATGACGCATTATCAGAATACATTAATATCTCCGAATTCGACTTACTTCGACTAGAAACTTTTCTTTCTCGTTAGATACATAGTTTGTTGCTATGAAAATGCTATAGCGACGCCCGTGTACACGTGTAATTGACGACATGGTTGCCGACGTCGCACCTAAGAACTGTAAGTATGATAATGTCAAAAGGTCAACGTTTAAATTGTCTATACATTTTTAAATACATTTTAACTGACTTTGAAAAAGGAGGAGGAGGAAAACACAAATATTTTCTATAAAAATTTGAAGTCGGTACCAGTAAATAACACATAAAAGGTTTTAATAGGCGCCGAATTCGGTTGATTTACTTTATTTAAGTTTTTATTAATATTAATATTTCGACTTCCGAATTTTTCGTAAGTACCTATACTCTAACTTTTTCGGCTTCGCACGCGCCGTGTTTTATTTCTTTATATCCTCGTTTCGTCTTCCTATGGATGAATTTTTAATCGACATCGAAAAAGATAACAAAGAAAATACGTTCTATGTACGGCTGTATTTATGTTTTTTTTTTATTATTTTATGTTTGGAATCCTGGGGAAATTGAGGGACTTTTTAACATATCATTTAGATCTATTCATCGAAAACTGCAAAAATTTCTGGGAGATTTTATTATAAAAACGAATACCTTCCCCATGCGTAAAGTATTGCATAAGTGTTCTAGTAAATAGAATGAATAAGTAGCTATTAAGATTTTTTTTATTTCGTTTTAGCGTCGAATGAACATTTTAAGGAAAACTGCATTAACCTAAAGATTGACATATTTGGGTCAACGCGAAAAGAGTAGCGGATAAAGATCCAAGTCATAATCTTAGATTTTCTATTTTTGGATTGTTTTTATGGTTCCGTGCTTGAAGTGTGCCAACAGGACCCTATTAATACTCTCCATTGTCTATCCGTCTGACCGTTAGCTGTATCAGGGTTGAAATTTTCACAGTGTATCTAATACCGTTATAACGACAAATTATAAAACCGATCAAGTGCGAGGCGGATTTCACAAAATGTTATCTTTTGCGACTTTTCTCGTGATCGTCGCAATTGATCGGTTTATATCTAGTATTGAAATATTAACAAGCAGTAACTATTAAGATATGATAACATATGCGAAATAGTAAATGACCTAAATTCACTGGCCGGTTTTGGCCGCGTAAACAAAGAATAAAACAACACCCACGGTTTCTCGTGAACTGTTTGCTGAAATTATGTACAGACGTTTCAATGCGTTGGCTACGTCCAGGTAATGCATCACTATTATTTGCATTACTCTATATTGGCTCCATTGTAAACTTTGAGCGCTCTCTCACCGGGAACGATCTGTAATGTAACAATACATACAAATAAATGACATTGAAGTGTCTGTTTGTAATATTAAATTAACAGCTTTAACAGTGCATATGAAAGTCTACACGGTACTTACATCAACAACAGAATATTTAAAATTTTTGTCAAACTGACAGACAAAAATTTAAAAATTCTGTATTTTGACGTTACTTAATTAAGATGAATTTTTAAAAATTGTCTTTATTTTAATTAATAAATAACGGTTTGTGTGAAAACAAAATTGAAACCAATTAAATACATTATATAAATATAATTTTTCTTCAAATAAACGCATACCTATTTTGTAACTAAGATTAAAAATAAAAGGAATTAACTTTAAAAACAAAATATGCAATCACGTTTACTTGGACGAAGTATTTTTCCCATTATTTTAATTTTAAAAACTAAACTGCTGAACCAATTTCGATATAAATTCTATAAAATCAATCTGTAGGTATACCGCTTTGAATTGAAAAAATATTTTTGTGTTAGATAGTTTATTTATTGGGGAAGGCTATAGGCTATATTACATCACGCTACGACTCATAGGAGCAAAGCAGTGACCATAAACGCGAGCGAAACCGCAAGGGACAGCAGGACAAGATATATGTATACAAAAAAGATAACTATTTACATCGTAATATGTACTGAATTAATCATGTCAGCGCATAATGGTGGCAATAGCACATGTTGATCTGAATATATTATTTGTATAATAATATATTATTTATATCATTGTATAATATGAACGCTGATATGCAATACTGTGTCAAGCCACACGGACTTCATTTCGAGAAAATGGCGTCTAATGATGTCAAAGCTAGTCTTAACAAATATGTTTGAAGAAGTATATATCCACCTTTAATTAAGGTATAATGAATTAAAAGCAGATTGATATATTTAATATATTATCTCATAAAAAGTTTTTCATATATTTAAGATTATTGTATAAATTGCAAAATATGGAAGGCAATAGAAATTCAAAGCAATTAATTAGGAAACTTTTTCCGTACTGTTTTAGTTGATATGACCTTAAAAATTTTTGAATAATGTTAAATATGTGATGCAGTATCAAAATATATCAATATCTCAGAATTTTACTTTTTGGGTGGGTTGACACATTATTGCTTATCAGCATCCATATGGTAATATTTAGTATTAATAATATTCCCAAATCATTCCAATTTTAGTTATCTCCATATATACTATAAACCCTCGTTCGAATTCGTGTCATTGGATAGAAAAATAATATTGTTTTAGGTTAAAAGGTTTGTTATCACCAATACCAATCACAGTTCTATTGACCCGATTCGTTACATACATACAAGAACATCAGTACATAGAAGTAAAAGTAATACTCCATAATATGTAATGTCTTGTTTGCTTGGAAAAAATAATTTATGACTTAATTGAAAATGTTGTAGATTTTTTTCATTTGAGTTTACTTGTTTCGTTTTCGAAGTCGATTTATTTTTTAAAAGTTTTTAGTACATTTCCCGTCTGTCTTACATCCTTGCCTTCTTATGCCCTATTCCTGCATTAGTGGTTCCTTTGGTGCCGTAAATATCCACGAGATTATTTCACATTAGCTGAACCACCTTTTTTGTTTGTTTATGCAGGAGAAATCTTCGATATGATACCCGATTTCTGGTTCGAAGCTCGGGTTATGTGGAGATTTGTACCAACTAAAATACCTGCGATGGCCTTTCTCAGCCATGGAGAGGTCTCGGGATCGCTGGCGCATGCGCATCCGCTGACCTTCCCGTGCGACGCTCCGCTCGTGGCTGGCGGAGCTCGTTTCAGAGGGCCAAGTGTGGTCTAGCACTCCCCGCATCCCTCGTTGGAGCGTACGGAAGTTCGAGGCCATTCCGGCTGTCGTCCTCCTCGGGGCCGTATGAAAACGGATGCGTGGGACCCCCATCTCACGCACCCACGGCCCGAGCGCGCCACATATTTATTCTGCCCCGGGCGCTGGAGCTATAGCTAAACCACCTGCTTGTTGAAATGTTATTTTTAACAGATTTTTAAAAAAGAAGGTCCCAATTCATCGGAGACTTTATTAATACTTTTTTCTTTGAAAGGGTATATCTCCCATTGGTCCTGTACATTTTTTTCAAAACCATTCAGTAGTTTAGTTTTAAAAGTAAAACTTGAATTAATTTGTCATTCAAGTAAACAAAATTACGTAATTTGCTTTTGAATTCGTTTCCACGTTTTTTTATAAAAATCATATTATGAAAAATATTGCTTCCTTGCAAAAAAAAAAAAACATGGGAATTATTATCTATAATGAAACGCGTTATTTAATTATTATCATCAATTCCTATTCTTAGCGTTCTTGTCTAAGATTAATCATAAACACTTGTAAAACACGATAAGTCTTATTACCTCAAAATCATACTTATTTTTACACCTTACTTCATTTAAATGAACATATGATTCGTGATTCATAATTACTCGAGACATTTATAAATAAACCATAAAAATACTTAGTGAATGAATAAGTAAATAACATGACATAACGGTAAACAATATAATGGTTATAAATGATGGCATAAGTCATGTGTTAGTTGTTTAAATTTCAGATATTAAAAAAGACTATCCCCTCCCCTCTAGGTCTTCCACCGTCCCTTCACTTACTTTATATTTCAATTTATCTCATTAAACGATGGCAACTTGTGATGGTGGTGCAAATTTCATGGGTAGAGGAGAACAGCTGATCAATTAACGTTAGGTGGCCTTTTCGATTATCTATACTAATATTACAAAGAGGTAAAATTTGTTTGTAAGTACGTTTTTATGTAAAAGGTAATCTCTGAAACTACTACACCGATTTGAATTTTTTTTTTCATTGGATACCTTTTTTTTAACCGACTTCCAATAATGGTTCTCAGTTTGGAGCTTTTTAGGTTGTAGAAAATATATATATATATATAAATTCGTTTTTGAAGTGGTTTTTTTTTTGTAAAAAGTTTTTATATTTAGGACAGCTATAGGCTATATTACATTACGCCACGACTCATAGATAACCATAAATGCGAGTGAAGCCACGATGAGCAGTTAGTCTGTTAAATTCATAAAAAAATAACTACATCCACAGTCGTCTACATTGTTTACATTTCAATTGAAAACAATCCATATTTTATAAACACGGTCTCAAACAAAAGTTGGTTTTAAAATAGCTTGGACGTGGGACCTGTCGCTGAAACACGAGGTGGTGTACAAAACAACTGCCAGCCACGTGGTGGTGATGTTGGACCACGACACGTGACACGCGCAGTGAATACATTACCTACATTACATTGATGCCGATAAGCATGTGTCAACCCACAAAAAGTGAAATTCGGAGCTATTGATGTATTTTAATACTGCATCACCTATTTAACATTATTCAATAAAAATAAAGTCATATAAACTAAATAAGTACGGAAGAAAGTTTCTTAATGAATTGATTCGAATTTCAAGGTTGTTTCGTATTTTTGTAATTTATACAATTATCTCATATATTTAAAAAAAAACTTTTTATTAGATAAGATATTAAATATATCAATTTGCTTGTAATTTATTATAACTTTTATCAAAAAAGAAAAGAAAATGTGGATATACGTCTTCGAACTAATTGATTAAGAATAGGTTTGACATGTTTACACGCCACTTTCTCAAAATGAAGTTCGTGTTGCTTGACACAGTATTGCTTATCAACGTCCAATACATACATTGTACAATTGTGCAGGTCGCAATTAAGGAAATTAAAAAAAAGTAATTAATTTTACTATCTATATAATTACTAGGACTCTTGTAAAGTAATGCACTTCGTACGTGGCATTCCGTTACCATAGAATTTCTGGAAATAATGTACCCTATGCCACTCCCACAATTGACAAGGATTTAATGACACTTCATCCAATTTATCCATCCGTCAAAAGGTTTAGGCTATAGAGATATACATATATATTATATATATGAATGCGTATTTGTATATATATGTATATATTTAACAACCAAATGACAATCTCTTTTAATAGTTAGTAACAGTTTTTTTAATCGTTTGTAGTATTTTTCTTTATTTATTATTCATGATTCTCACCGTTTAAGCCCTTCCTTAAATTTCACAAACATTCTTGAGTTTTAGCGAGACTAACGAACAGCGATTCATTTTATATTTTTGTGAAAATATACAATTATAACATAAACGAATATGTTACAAACTACAGTGACGTACAATGAGTTAGTTCAAATTATCTGCCTAAAACTATACACGAGTTTCACGTTTCTTTGCATGAGTTTCGTGTTTTCTGTATGCCTCTATTAGCTAGAAAAGTGTCTTCACTCTACTTTACTTCTATGTTACAAAAGTAGTTAGTAAGTATTAGTATTTTTGTCAAATAAAATCAAGGCCGTTATCAATAAATCACGTAATTCTACCGTCACAACGCACGCATCGGTTCACGTTGGACGCCATTATTGGCGTCGCGCATGCGTCACGGAATAAACTTCACGGACCGCTGATAATAGGACACGTGTATCAAGCCCAGGTGGTAATTGATTATAATAATTAATATAAACAAGCTTCCACACGCGGATTCAACCGCGGGGTATGTCAATAAACTGTAGCGTGTGTGTTACTCTGATGTTGCTATATTATTATTACGTTTCATCAAAATCTGTTCAATCATTTTTGCGTGAAAGTACAACAAATATCCATTTACAATAGTAGTAAGTATGTACGTGTAGTATGTGTACACAAAACTAAAATTAAAATAATTGTGATGTACGAATTTTATATAATGAATGCAGTTTTTCATAACTTCAAAATCTTTGATATTTATACTTAACCAGCTGTCCCTTTCGGATTCACTCGCGTTTATGGTTACTGCTTCGCTCCTATGAGTCGTAGCGTGATGTAGTATAGCCTATAGCCTTCCTCAATAAATAAAATATCTAACACGAAAAGAATTCCTGAGCTTTTTCCTGATTTCCTGAGGTTAGCGCTTTCAAACAAATAAACAAACAAACTCTTCAAGTAGTATAGATATCTGCCAAAGCCACCTCTATCCAAACTTAATAGTTGGCCATCGTCTCTACCTATATTAGAAGTAAGCGCTGAGAAACTTTATCCAACTGCGTGAACGAAGGGAGGGTTATGTGTTTATTAGTCTATTAAAGTATATACTCGTACGTATGTTTGTGGCACTATTTAGACCGAACGTAAGACACGAATTTTATATTAAGAGTATGAATTTGAAAAAATATGGTTTAAGAATTTTGAATGCCATTATGTGAAAAATAAAAAAATGTAAATCAACGAACTATATGTATAGAATGGGTATAGTATCGTTGATTAGATATTAAAGAATAATTTTAAGGTTTCTTATATCATTTTCAATCAGAATTCCAGTTTAGAGTCTATAAAGATTTAGAGCTGGTTAGTAACGATTCTCATTTATAGTCTTTTAGACAGAACTACCGACTACATATTGTGATATGGTTGAAGCATAAAAGAAAGCCGAGATGGCCTAGTGGTTAGAATACGTCGATCTTTACCCATGATCGCGGGTTCAAGCCCCGGCTAGCATCGCTGATTTTTCAAGTGCTAAATTTGTGTTTAAATTCATCTCGCGCTCGGCGGTGAAGGAAAACATCGTGAGGAAACCTGCATGTGTCGCGAGAAATTCTGATACATGTATATTCGCTAACCCGCAGTAAAGCAGCGTGGTGGATTAAGCTCTAAACCTTTTCCTTAATAGGAGAGCAGACCTTAGTCCAGCCGTAGGACATTTACAGGCTGTTACTTTACTTTACTTTTTATAAAAGAAAATATTGTGAAGAATATCATTCTATAATGGCTGTGCCCGACGGTTTCACTCGCGTATTAATTAAAATCAAAAAAAGTTACTCCTTATAACATTAGCTATCTGTGAGTGAAAGTCACGTCGAAATCGGTCCTGCCGTTTCAGAGATTAGTCGAAACAAAAAGACAGACAGACAAACAAAAAAATATAAAAAAAATGCTTTTTCGATGTAAGTACTATATGTACTTTTATATACATGTAATACAAAAATTGTTAATTTGTAATTACAAACAGACACTCCAATTTTATTTATTCGTATAGATTTAGTTTTATCTCGAAGAAATGACGTAGGTAAGTTTAAGGTCCTCGAGTAACAGCATTTTGTTTATTTCTCAGTTTAACTTAAATATGTTAACAGACTGAAATTAACGTGTTGATCGTGAGTAAATATTGTTTATAAAAAATAATGCAAAGTAACATACTTTGTATTTTTAATATTTTCATAGCGAAACATTTAAAGAATACAAAATTAAACTTATATATGAGGCTAGCTCAAAATTTCAAACGGATAGATATAATTATATAACTTAGTAAAATAGATAAAAAATAAAATGAATAAGCTATTTGCGAGTGAAAGTCGCGTCAAAATCCGTCCAGCCGTTTCAGATATTAGCTGGAAAAAATAGACGGACAGACGGACAAACATTTATAAAATTAATTTTTTGATGTAGCTGATAATTTGAAATTACAAACAGACAATTCAATTTTATTTATTTGTATAGATGAACTAATGCTAGCATGCTTCGATCACTTTGGACGACGTTGCTTAGCAACCAGCTAGTAACTCACTATGATAAGACTGTCATACTTAGTCACTAGCTGGCTATTAATTGACTCGTTGGCTCAAAGATGTTCTAGCCAGAAAATTTTTTGCCAACGAGTAAATTGACGAGCTTGTCAAAGTTATGGGTACAGATTTTTAACGTGAAATAGTATGAACATAATATGAATGCTGATAAGCAATAATGTGTCAACCCACGAATAAATCGTCATATTCGGAGATATTGATGTATTTTAACATTACATCACTTATTTTACATTATTGAAAAAATCAAGTCATATAAACTAAATAAGTACTGTAAAAATGTCTCTTAATTCATCATCTTGCTGACATATTTTGCAATTTACACAAATATAATCTCAAATATTTGAAAAACTTTTTATTAGATAATATATTAAATGTATGAATATGCTTTTAATTTATTAAACCTTTTATCAAAAAAGAAAAGAGAAGATATATACTTCTTCAAACATATTTGTTAAGAATAGGTTTGACATCTTTAGACGCCATTTTGTCAAAATGAAGTCCACAGAAGACAGTATTGTCAGCGTCCATATGTATATAAATTATCATTCGTTGATTGCTAGTAAAAATGATACTAGTTCATTAATACAAAAGTGCAGACATCGGCGCCGTGGCTTAGTTGGTTAAAGCGCCTGTCTAGTAAACAGGAGATCGCGAGTTCGAATCTCGCCGGGGCCTGAATTCAATTACGTATAATTATTTTTTTATATAATATTTTAATTTGTTAGTTCGTGAAGTAAATTTTGTTATATTTAATTATTTTTTAATTTATTTTCAGATTCTAATCATACATTTGATCTGTTTTAACCACAAAAGCATTTATTTTTATTTACATAGACTAGATTATAAATTACTGTATCTCATATCTGTGTGTCTGTGTGTAGCATCGTAGCCAGGGCCGGATTTACATTACATGCCGCTCTGGGGCACAATGAAAAAATGCCGCCCCTTTACTTCAATCATTACTTATATAAATTTAGTAGTAGTAAAAGCATTCTTAAGAAAAAAGAAAAAAGTTTAGCAGATATAGAACAAATTCTTAATGAAAGTATTATAAAAAAATCTCTCACACTCCTATTTTACCGTTCTAGAATTTTTGCCGCTCTGGCCATTGGCCCCCAGGGCCTCTATAGCAAATCCCTCACGAATGGATCGATTTTGATGCGGATTTTGTTTGTTTAAAAGTTGATGTAATCGGGATAGATCTTAGCTATAATTTATAAAGATTTCGTTAGACATTTGACAAAATTATCAGCTCTCCTCGAGATGTTAGAAGGATCTGAATGAGTTCTATTCGTCAGACATTTGTATACGTATAAATATTTGTTCCTGAGTACGTAAAGCTGCGGGTTCCGGTCGTTATCACAATCACCTCATAATCGTTACTCTTAGGGAGATTATTCTAGTCTAAACTTGCCACTGTTACTGTCACTGTTACTGGCTTGGCTGGCCTCAGGTGGCGAACTTACCATGACCGGGAAGAATGAAGATAGATGATGATGATGATGAATGATATTAAAATAACATAGTTGACTTTCACCTGGTGCCGCAGGATCACCTGGAAACATCAGGACACAACTTCTCATCAACTTACAATAGTACCTTTTGTGTCGCTGAAAAGATCCCAATTAATATAGTTTTTTATAAGAATTTTATATTATGAATATATTATTACATTTTTCATTACGCAATTAATATCTAGCGTATTTTTTAAATACCTTTATGACCAAGGATGTATTTTTAAATAACAATGATATCAACCGTATTGTGTAAGGCGTAATAAAATTTCGACTTTGATAAGATGGAAAAATTTCCATGCGGAACAATGGCGGCGGATATTGACTACAACTGTAAGGTCAAATCTAACAATAAGTTCACTTTACAATACCTTTTACGCGTGTCCCAATCTGTATTAACGTATTTTATCCTTGGATTACGCGGACGCGATATGACGGACGTCAAATGAAATTAACGGTGTTTAAAAGCGCTGTCTAAGAAATCACACAACATTTTTTCTTTGGAAAATTTTTGAGAGTCATCCAACGTTATAAAATGATCGTTAGATGACGGTCACCGTCACCATAGACAGTTTAAGTTTAAACCAAAAAGCTAAACAAGTATTGCTTTACTGATTGCGTAATATCTCTTAACTAACCATGTAAAATGTAAAGTCAATTGTTAAAACATTTTGCAGTATATAAACATAATTAAAATATGTAGAATATTGACCACATAGATTTGTTTACTTAGCGTAAGTACGTTAAATACATAATTTTCTTCTTAATTCTAATAATCAATGGTTTTTAAAATGCAAAGACTTGTCATGTATTAATATTGTATATATAAAATTTATTTGTATAAACATGAAAAAAAGAAAGAAAAGTATAAAATAAAATAATATTTTAATCTCAAGTTTTATTATTTCTATTCTATTTTTCTTTATTACTATAACCTCGATTAAATATAATATATTTATAAATGATTCTTTTTGTGTTTCCAAAAAAAACCTGTTAAAGTTTTGGACACAAATAAATGTATGTATACAAACAATTAGTAATGCCTTGAAGTGGGCCTTAAAAATATTTGTTAACGGTAAAGCACGATTTCCGTATAAATATTTACGTTGGACTTTGAGTATCATCTTTGTTCCGGATGTACGTATTTAAAAAAAAAGATGCACTGAGATCGTTTGTTGGGCTCATAAAATTCTTATATCATACATCAAACGAGGCGGTATGGTTTATGCCTTAGCCTGCTTGATTCCACCGGGTGAAGAAAAATTCGTATATCTTTGTATAATAGTATTAAACAAAGATCTTTTAAACCACGCAAGGGATTAAATATATTTTTTTATTTTTTAAAGAGGAAGGTATATACATACATAATACATGCATATTATAGTAGAGAAACCCGAAAATTTCAATTGTTATGTGATGTCGTTAAAAACTATATTACATTCTTGCGAAGCCGGATCGCTAATCTATACTAATAATAAAATTCTAGAGGGACGCTGTCTGTACATGGAAGATATATGAAAAAAAATATTACTGGGGGCCTTTACCAACGTAATAGAACCCAAAACAATGATTTTTAAAATTCTTATCTGTTTGTCTGTTTGTCTGTTTGTCTGTTTATCTGTGCGTTTGTGCACGCTAATCTCAGAAACGGCTAATCCGATTTAGATGCGGTTTTCACTAATATATTGTAGTAAGCTTCACTTAACATTTAGGGTTTGTTTTATGTCAATCGGTCTATAAATAAAAAAGTTATGTCAATTTAAGGAATCACGTTGAACATTTTTTGGGCTTATCACTAAATGCATGAAAGTATATACAGTACTTACATCAAAAAATATATTTTTTAATTTTTTGTCTGTCAGTCTGTCTGTCTGTCTGTTTGTTCCGACTAATCTCTGAAACGGCTGAACCGATTTTGATGGTACTTTTACTTACAGTTAGCAAATGTTATAAGGAGTGGCTTAGGCTTACTTCTTCTATATCTATACTAATAATAAAATTCTAGAGGGACGCTGTCTGTACATGGAAGATATATGAAAAAAAATATTACTGGGGGCCTTTACCAACGCAATAGAACCCAAAACAAAGATTTTTAGAATTCTTATCTGTTTGTCTGTTTGTCTGTTTGTCTGTTTGTCTGTTTATCTGTGCGTTTGTGCACGCTAATCTCAGAAACGGCTAATCCGATTTAGATGCGGTTTTCACTAATATATTGCAGTAAGCTTCACTTAACATTTAGGGTTTGTTTTATGTCAATCGGTCTATAAATAAAAAAGTTATGTCAATTTAAGGAATCACGTTGAACATTTTTTGGGCTTATCACTAAATGCATGAAAGTATATACAGTACTTACATCAAAAAATATATTTTTTAATTTTTTGTCTGTCAGTCTGTCTGTCTGTCTGTTTGTTCCGACTAATCTCTGAAACGGCTGAACCGATTTTGATGGTACTTTTACTTACAGTTAGCAAATGTTATAAGGAGTGGCTTAGGCTTACTTCTTCTATATCTATATCTATACTAATAATAAAATTCTAGAGGGACGCTGTCTGTACATGGAAGATATATGAAAAAAAATATTACTGGGGGCCTTTACCAACGTAATAGAACCCAAAACAATGATTTTTAAAATTCTTATCTGTTTGTCTGTTTGTCTGTTTGTCTGTTTGTCTGTTTGTCTGTTTGTCTGTTTATCTGTGCGTTTGTGCACGCTAATCTCAGAAACGGCTAATCCGATTTAGATGCGGTTTTCACTAATATATTGCAGTAAGCTTCACTTAACATTTAGGGTTTGTTTTATGTCAATCGGTCTATAAATAAAAAAGTTATGTCAATTTAAGGAATCACGTTGAACATTTTTTGGGCTTATCACTAAATGCATGAAAGTATATACAGTACTTACATCAATAAATATATTTTTTAATTTTTTGTCTGTCAGTCTGTCTGTCTGTCTGTTTGTTCCGACTAATCTCTGAAACGGCTGAACCGATTTTGATGGTACTTTTACTTACAGTTAGCAAATGTTATAAGGAGTGGCTTAGGCTTACTTCTATTTTAGATATTTTTCAATCTCTACAGATAAAAAAACTTCTAACGGGTCGCTGTCTGTAAATGAAAAATATAATTGGGGGCATTTACCTACGCTATAGAACTCGAAACAATAATTTTTAGAACTTTTGTTTGTTTATCTGTGGGTTTGTGTTC
The DNA here is from genome assembly GCA_037950945.1 of Hypolimnas misippus. Lineage (NCBI taxonomy): Eukaryota > Metazoa > Arthropoda > Insecta > Lepidoptera > Nymphalidae > Hypolimnas > Hypolimnas misippus. Next base: position 9,364,564 of record JBBEEQ010000014.1, read on the forward strand.
GCTCAGAAACGGCTTATGCGATTTAGATGTGGTTTTCATTAATATATTGCAGTAAGCTTCACTTAACATTTAGTGTTTGTTTCATTTCAATCTGTTCATAAATAAAAAAGTTATGTCAATTTAAGGGTTCACGTCGAACATTATTTTGTACTTTTCACTAAATGCGTGAAATATAATATACAGTAGTTATGTACATCAAAAAATCCATTTTTTTTATTTTTTGTCTGTCAGTCTGTTTCTTACGACTAATCTCTCACACAGCTGAATCAAATTTGATGGGACTTTCACTCGCAGTTACAGGATGTCCATTAATCACGTGAGGCCCAGAGTAGAGAGAAGGGATGGAAGGGATGGAAGGGGAAGAAAAAAATCACGATATATCACAAAGTCTAAAATGTTCTTAAAAACGTTACGTGATTAATGGACAGCCCCTATAGCTAATATTATGATGATTAAATTGAGCTACTTTTATTAAAAAAATATATTTATTTTAATGAAATTAATAATAAACTGGTCAAGTGCGAGTAGGACTCGCGCACCGAGGGTTCCGTACAAACTTATAGAAATCTATATAAGACTAACCCATCTACGCCATTTGTGGTCTTCATCATCAGTTCCAACATAAGTTACTATCAAAAATACCTAAATCGGTATACGCTTGCCTATAATATTTGAGGAGTTCCCTCAATTTCTCCAGGATCCCATCATCTGATCCTGACCTGAAGACATTGGGACCACCTTGGAAGTATATCTTTTCAAACAAAAAAAAAAATTTGAAAATCGGTACCCAAATGGCGGCGTAATCGGCGAACAAACATAAAAAAAAATTAAATACAAGGTCGAATTGAAAACACTCCTTTTTAGAAGTCGCTTAAATATAATCAATATTATGTAAATATGGATCACGTCCCAAAAACTATTTTGAAACTACTTAGGAGCACTTTAATTTAAAACACGATCATCGTTGCAATCCATGGAAACACAAAATTTTATTTTAAGTACTAATACACCTTATACTTTCAAAAAAAAAAGTTATAGCGCGATTCAGGATCACCTAGCGCCATCTCTTGACAATTTCAATGAACTAACTTGTTGACTTTGACATTAACAACATAATTATATTATATTTTATTCTCGTTTTATTTTTATTTATATTCTACTACACTCCACTACCCCTGCACTACGTTCGTAAAATATTTAGATTTACATTATCAATCAAAATATTGAAATATATATTAGTGTTGCCAAGACGAAAATAATTAGTCCTTAATTCGAACAAAACTAATTGTTTATTTATAAATAACTAATTATATTACTAATAACCAGAAGACTTATATGTGTAGATAAATAAGTAAATTAAATAACTCGATCTGTTTGAATTTAATTTTAAAATTTTCGTACTAAGTCAATACGAGTACTTAAATCAAATCGCGTGAAGCTCTTATATTGAATGTTAATTACGTAATGACGTTATAAATCGACGATAAAACTTTTAAATGAAAAGTTTATTTTATAATTTTTAGCGCGTTTAAATAATAATTAAAATAAAAATTTTTATTAATCGAGCAGAATTATATCACAGTTAATGTCATAATGTTGTAATAGATGGCATTAGCTGTACGCTGCATCGCGCTATCATTTTGTTAGTTGCGATATATAGATTGCATTGCGTTGTTTATAAAGGTTTGCTGCTTTTTAATGTTTTCGTATTGATACAAATTTCTTCTCAGTGTTTGTAAAATTGTTTTTTTGACCATGGTCAACTTCATAGAAGTTAATTTGTTACAAGTACATATAATTTTAATTCTAAGATTAATATATTTTCCGCTTGATCAATTTACAACTTGATACATTTACGCGTTCCTGAGAAAAAGGTTGAAAGACAGACGTACAGACTGACAGACACACGAACAGAAATTTACAGTTTTCGGATTTTTTCCTTTATGTATACTAAAGGACCTTGCTCCTGGCCAAATTTCATAATGCTTGGTCAATGGGAAGTACCCTATAGGTTTTGATTCCCTTGCGAAAACGTTAAAAACGCTATCATACTTAAAATATGTGATATAAATGACCGTATCTTTTGATTGCGTTAACTTAGAAGTTTGATTTTTTCACAGCTCTTAGTAATTACAACTCTGAGTACTTGACGTTGATAAAAATTTGTTACCTTCACGCGTTTCTGAGAAAAAGGTTGAAAGACAAACTTACAAACAGACAAACATACATACAAAAATTTACAGTTTTCAGATTTTTTCCTTTATTTGTACCATAAGATCTTACTTCTTGCCAAATTTCATCGTGCTAGGTCAATGGGAAGTACCCTATAGGTTTTGATTCCCTTGCGAAAACGCTAAAATGGTCAAAATATACGACATATTTTCCATTATCTTTTGATTGCGTTGACTTAGAACTTTAATATTTTCACGGCCGCATGTCATCGTAGACTTGAGTATATGATATTAATTTCAACATGATACGTCTATGCATTTCTGAGAAAAAAGGGTTGACATCCCGACAGACAGACAGACAGACAGACAGACAGACAGACAGACAGACGGACAACAAAGTGATCCTATAAGGGTTCCGTTTTTCCTTTTAAGGTACGGAACCCTAAAAATGAAAATTACGCGATAACAAAATATTGTAGAAACCAATAAAATAGTGAACAATTTCCGATTTAAGAAGGGAAGGTATACATCTATACAAATAAATAAGATTGATGTGTTTACTGTAATTTTAAATTAATGCAAAGTATATACGGTACTGACAGCAAAATTACCAATTTTAAAAATTTTGTCTGTCTATTTGTCACTCAATTTCTTTCGGCTAATATCTGAAACAGCTGGACCGATTTTGACGAAACTTTCACTAGCAGAAAGTCAATCTAATGAGGAACAAAATTAAAACCGTTGAAATAGTGAGCAACATCTGATTCAAATAGGGAAGATATATATTATATATTATAATTTAAAAAAATAATATATTTACTGGGTATTTTTTTTTACTGGATATCATAGACCAAAATCCGAAACTATAAGCAATAGCGACAAATAATTAAAGGAGTCACAGTGCTGATTTTGATAAAAACTAAAAATACCATAAGTTTTTTGAAAAATAAGTTTTCCTAGCCAGAAACGAACACGTTGATTTCGCAAAAATTAACATTCTATATAATTGCATCATCTGATACTGTCACATATTATAAGAATAAACTTTAGGGAGGTAATAGTATACAATTAACTGTAACAAAAAGAAAAGGCTAATTTTTTACAAAATTTTATCAAATTCATACATTATTTAAATCTTTAGTAATTCTTCAAAAAAACGATCATACCTAAAAGTGAAATTTTAAAATTATAACGGGATGTTCTTACGCTAATAGCGGGTGAGTACAATAGGCGAGTCAAGTGAAATGTAGATTTTTAATAAATTGATTAATCCTTTTAATAATTATCTTAACCTGTCTAGGTAACTGAATAGGTGACGGGGACCAAAACAAACGTCACATTCTATCAACTTTGTATAGCTCACATAGAAAAAATAGACAAACATAAAATAAGTTACTGTGAGTTATTCATATTATATATTTTCGATTGTATTGTTCACACTCTTCCTTACTTTAGTAGGTGACTAGCGTTTTGATGCAATCTATAAACAAATCGTTCGAAGTAATGCAGACTTTTTTTTCTAAACTTACCGGGACCCATGACTTAACCCATATATTTGATTATGTCTGTGTCGAATCGATTACTTAACTTCTAATTCATATATAGATTTAATGTTATTTTGTAAAAAAGTAAATCTTTTCCTTTAATTTGTCGCTTACTATTACTTTCCAAAAGTTGATTCTTACAGGTGACACTATTAGGAGGCGCAATAATACAGAATGTGTTTTTTTTCAAAATCAGTGGGTTCTATTTCTGGCCTGGAGAATCATGAAATCAAAAACAAATTATGATGCAGTTTAGATTTCTCAAAATCGGGCACGAGACTCTATTAAGTATTTTTCGCGACTCCTTATAGTTCCGGATTTGGCTTAACAACCTCAGTTAAAAAAGTCACCCGATATATAATATAAGGAGAACCTCGACTGTTTTACAGTCGAAATTTACTAGACTAGCACAAAACATTTTTCTTCAACATTTATTGTGAAAACCGTGGAGAAATGCCGTATCTGAGTTAGTGTCTGCTTATAAATACTACCAGGAAGTTCCCAAATCCAAAGTAAAAAAGCTCCTTTCTTAAGCAGCACCGCAGACTATTATAACCTTGCTTTGCAGGAGACATGCCAAGCATTCTGTAATCCACGCGAACGAAGTCGCGGGCACAGCTAGTCTTACATAAAAAGTAAAGTTACAACTGTAAATGTCCCACTGCTGGTCAAAGGCTTCCTCCCCTATTTAGAAGGTTTAGAGCTTATTCCAATTCGCTGCTCCATTGCAGGTTAGCGGATAAACATGTGTCAAAATTTCATCCGGCATATGCAGGTTTCCTCACGATGTTTTCCTTCACCGCCAAGCACGAGAATTATTTATACAAATTTACCACTAGACCATCTCAGCTCTTCTTTCTTCATTCTCGGCCCTTGGTCAACCGTACATAAATTTATAGTTTCATCTAAAAGCACCAATGACATTTTTTACTTGACAATAATAGCCAACAAACGAGCAGGCGTGTAAGGACATTTGCAGCACCAGGAAAGTGGTTTAGGCTTCCATTTCTCTCACTCACCATACGAAGTTATATTAGCTAACACACGAAAATCTTCTATGAGATTGTGGTACTACTCCGGTCAAATTTCGAGCTATTATATATATCTAAATATATATAATTTAAAGGTGACTGACAGAGTGACTGATATAGTGATCTATCAACGCACAGCCCAAACCACTGGACGGATCGGGATGAAAATTTGTATGAAACTTTGTCAATTTTAACTATTTTTTTTTTTAACTATACTTCCATTTTTATCCAAAATCCTGGAGTCCATTGCCCATCAACAAATCTTACGTTATGTTCATAAATGCGACCTACTCAGCCCATTTCAGTCTGGATTCCGTGCAGGGCACAGCACAACAACTGCCTTGCTGAAGGTTATTGACGATATTAGGCTTGCTATGGAAAACAAGTATCTCACAGTACTAGTCCTAATTGACTTTAGTAATGCCTTCAACGCAGTAGACCATGACATATTACTTGCCTTACTCTCCCAGGCTAATTTATCGGACTCAGCCCTTGAATGGTTTTCTTCGTATCTTCGAGGGCGTCGGCAATCCGTTCGAATTGGTCAGGTGCTTTCTGACTGGTGTGATGTGAATGCCGGCGTTCCCCAAGGCGGTATTCTGTCTCCCTTGCTTTTTTCTATTTTTATTAATTCTATTACTACAATTTTGACTTCACACTATCATCTGTATGCCGATGATTTGCAGCTTTATGAGCATGCATCTGTCGATGATCTTGTCGTGGCCGTAACCTCACTAAATGATAATCTCCATCGCATATCACTTTGGGCCGGAAAGTATGGTATATCTGTTAATCCATCTAAGTGTCAAGCCATCGTCATTGACAGCTCGATACAGTTAGCTAAGGTGGACTTACTGACTTTACCTAACTTAGTATATAATAATACACCAATCAGATATAGCAGCAGTGTTAAAGACCTCGGCATTATCATTGACAGTAAACTCTGTTGGAGTGAACATATTGGGGAAATATCTCGCAAGTTTTATGCAAGCATACACTCTATGATGCGATTAAAAAACTTTTTGCCTACGTGTACTAAAATCCAACTTTTCAATACCGTTCTACTTCCCATCATTGATTATGGAGACGCTTGTTACCCGGATTTGAAGGAGGACCTTTTGAACAAGCTAGAACGTCTGCTAAACACTGGTATTCGTTTCATCTTTGGACTGCGGAAATATGACCATGTTTCTCGCCATAGGAAACAGTTACGCTGGCTTTCAATACGGGACCGTAGAAATACTCGAATCTTGTGCCTTCTGTACTCTATACTAACTGACCCTAACGCTCCTACTTATTTATCTTCAAAATTTTCTCTTCTATCCTCTTCCCATGACAGGCCTCTCCGTTCTTCTGAATTACTCACACTATCCATACCTTCCCATAAATCTGGATTCATGTCGTACTCCTTTTCACTTATTGCTGCTCGTCTGTGGAACACTTTGCCTGAATCTGTTAGAAGAGCTCCTTCACGCGATTCTTTTAAGCGCCATGTTAAAGAGTTTTACCTTTCTGTTGTCTAAATTACTTACTTCTCCGTATAAAAAGGATTTATGTTTCAACTATTATGACTATATTTTTATTTATATATTTATTTATTTATTTATTTAAGGTATGTATGTATTCGTATGTATATAGTATATATTATTCGTTTAATTAATTTTTTTTTCCAAATGTGTTTATGGATGTGTATATATTTATTATCATATACATTACATATATATATATATATATATATATATATATACATATATTTTTTTTACTTTTGTTGTGCACGCCTACAAACGGCTTTCTTACACGATTCTGGGTTGGCTGGTAGAAAATGCTGTAATAGCGTTAAGTCCGCCTTTTGTACATTTATCTTTTGTGCAATAAAGTGTAAAAAAAAAAAAAAATTTAAACCGATCGGGCTGAGACTTTTCATGTATAAAGTTACTATGACGTAGGCATTACAGATATCGTAGACGAAGTCACGAGCACCAGCTAGTACAAATATATTTGACAGAAATGTTATTTGGCCATACGGATGTTTGTCGTGGTCTGAGTGTGTTTTTTTGTGTTGTGTGTTTCCGGAAACCCAACATAGGATCATGAGGTCCTAATGAAGGCCGTTAGGTGTGATGTGTTTCATATATATATTGCATTGGGAGCAACAAAAAAACCTGGTAACTCAATCAATTACACGATAAATGCATTTACAATATTTATATTTCAAATTATGTAAATAATATGATTAGTTCACGACATTTTTATCATCGCGTGACATTCTGACGTCACGTAATATTTACTTTACGTATTTTAGAACGTTATGACGTCACCATGTTTATTGTAGTAACTAGCAAGTACTCGCGACTGCGTTCATGACTAACTGGTTTTAATTCGATTGCGCGGAGCCCTAATTCGTTTTCTAAAGTAAAAAAAGAAAAACCGACGTCAAAAACGAAATAAGTAAACTAAAAAGAAAAAAATATATATTTTCTACAACATTTTGGGGTCTACCATTTATCCCTTTTCAAACCAAAAAAAAATCAAAATCGGTCCACAGTCGGGTATAAAATCGGTAAACAAACCTTAAAAAAAACATGCATACAGTCGATCATGGATCCTCTTCCTTTTTTAAATCGATTATAAGTGGCCTTATAACATTAGTTATCTGCTTCTGAAAGTCTCGTTAAAATCTGCCCAGCCATTTCTGAAGTATACGGTACATACAGACGTATGCAAATTTTATGTTAATATTTTTTGGTATGAGTTCCGTGTGACATGAATATGCATTCAGTAAAAAGCTATATTTTTGACATTACGAACAGACATTTAAAATATATTTCTTTACATGGATGATGATTTTAATTGTTTAGTTAATTTTAAATCAGTTATCAAAAGTTATGTATTAAATTTTTTGATAAAAACATTGTCATCTGTTTATACAGTGAAAGTGTAATGGTGTCATGTGTAATATTTTCTTTAAATATACCTACTTGGAAAGAATTTATATATAAAGAGATAAAATTAAAGAGTTTGTTAAAACTTTAGTTCGCCCCTTTGGAACGCATGAACTTATAAAATAAGAATTTCCTGAGAAAAAAAAGTATCAAACTATTTTCTTGGATCTGATATTAATTGAGACAATAACTTTTTTGATTCAAATTGATATTGTTATCAATCAAAACTAATGAAACGAGTAACTAGAATTAACCGTTCAATCTCTATCGTGTTTTCTCCATTCCAGGTGACATTGGCGTAATAACATGTGTCCTATTGGCACAACTGAAAGGCATTAACCAAAGAATTGAATTGAATTGAATAAGAATAAACACTTCAATAATACAGAGTGAGAAAGAGGCATAGTGAGTAAAAGGGTTGGTTAATATTATTCCCTCTGGATTCAGTTTTAAGAGAAATACTGCGTGTCTTAAAGTCTGTACATTAAAGATTATTCTTTGAAAACGGACCATTCACGTTCCGACCACAAAATATACTTATTAATAATTTTCGATGTCAAAAGTACATGTTGAAATTATATTATTTTAGCCTAATGGTAGAATGTACATACCTAATTTTGAAATTAACACCTGATGAAAACCTTTATTTCAAGCAAATACATTTTCATTTCCGTTCATTTCATTAGCGACTTACACAATTATGTTCTGTGGCATGTGAGTGCAAGAAGTTTAGACTACGTCTGTTAATGGCTTTCAGTTGTGCCAATTAGACACATGTTATTTCGCCAATGTCACGTACAAAGTTTTAAATTCAACCTAAAAATCCTTTATATACAACAAAAACACAAAGAAAACATAAAAAAGAAAGAAACCAAAACAATACATTTAAGCTTAAAACAAATCATATACACGATTAAATAAAAAAATGTTTTTTTTTTTTTTTTTTTTTATATTGTTATGCTTTATTTTCAGATTTTATTTCAACCTTTATAAATATTTCATCCATAACATAATTACATTTTAAATTAGTTTAACTAAATATACTTACCTTACAAGTATTTTCACCGCTAAACAAAAACGTGATCAATATATTTTTTTATATTAAGATTACGAAAACATCTATGATTCCCCAATTCGTTGACATCTCACCATACTGAGCATCAATACTTTAATATTAGCGACACCCATGGATACTATCTTAAACGTCTCGGGAACACCATTACCGCGAATATTTTACTTACTAATGCTAGTGTGACATCTTATCTAACTATGCCAACTTAAGTACAATTCTCGACTGAAAAAAAGTAAAGTAAAGTAACAGCCTGTAAATATCCGACTGCTGGACAAAGGCCTCCTCTCCTATTAAGGATATGGTATAGAACTTAATCTACCACGGTGCTCCACTGCGGGTTGGTAGATATACATGGGTTAGGATTTCTCCCGGCACATGCAGGTTTCCTCACGATGTTTTCTTTCACTCCTGAGCTCGAGATGAATTTAAACACAAATTTTGCACTTGAAACGTCACCGGTGCTAGCTGGGGTTTGAACCCGTGATCGTCGGTCATCTCGGCCACCACTGAAAACTGCGCGATAAATGAAGTCTGACTTAACGTGAATGGCTTTTTAAAGACCCTACGTCATTATAATAAGTGCGTCTAACCATCACATCAATACGACCGTAATTTCGAGCTTACGCTGAAATAAAATTCCTCGGAGGCAGGATACGTAATAAAAGTCACGGAACGGATAAAATATGACCCCGAAATTCGTAATACGGAAAGTGGTGAAATAAGTAAAGATAGAGAATTTGTTCAAACCTTTTAAGGTGAGCGAGCAAGAGCTATTTTCAACCGACTATTATGTTATTACTGGGGTTCTAGTCTCTAGTTTACTTGTAATTACGATTATACATTTATGAGTGCGAAGACGAATAATCTATCCTAAAGGGAGTGGTGGTCCGTACTGACGATGTACAGAATGAGTTTTTTTAACTGGGCGTGGTAGGCCAAATCCGAAACTATGAGAAATAGCGAAAAAATAACCCTTTGCCGATCTAGATTAAAACTAAAACTACATCGTTGGTTTTATAAATTAATTTTCCTAGCCAGGAATCTAACCCGCTGATTTTGAAAAAAATACACCGTTTTGCACCATCTAATACTGTTTTAATAAGGATAGGTAATTAAGAGAAAATAATATTGAAGTAGGTCGTGCCATTTTATAGTTTTTACGAGACTAACACTAACTAATTTGATATAAAATATAAATTCAATGTCTATGGTTAGAGTAATGTATGTGAACCTTATTTCTCCGGATAAAGTAAACTAACTAAACATTCAAAGAGGCAATGCCACCAGTGTTTTGGGCACTTTGCCTCACTACAATGACATCGACAGATTTCTAGGTTTATATTACTTTTAACTCTTTTATCAATATTTTTGTATATATTATATTGTAATTTTATATTCGAGGCGTATATTGTACAAATAAAATATGTTGATACATCTAGCTAAGCTATTATTAAAAGTGTAACTAACAAAAATATTCTTAGAGATGACCTAACATTGAAATACCAAAATGAATAATTTTTACAATGATCATCCCATTGTTTACTGTAATACATGACGCATCATTTCAGGAACAGGAGTCATGGCGGTCCTACCGGGCTCAATTACATCCGGGGGCCGCTCGACTGTACTAGACATTACTGGATTGTAGAGACGCGTCACACTGATGGCGTCTCAATATTGATGTAATCTATACATATAAATTAAATTAAAGTGTCTGTTAGAATTTAAAATGTACAGCTTTAAACTATACGCATAATATGCATGTGTATACGGTACTTACATCAAAAGCACAATTTGATTCGTGAAGAAAAGTTACTTTTATAAAACTTATTTATAATAATTGATTTTAATTTAAATAATTTTAAAAATCTACATGATATCGATAAAGAAACTAAAACTATTATTTTATTAAAACTTAAATAGTAGAAAATTACAAGTAGTTAATTACCTACTTATTATAATAAGTATAATTGTTCAGATTAGATCGATCATTCCAATGTCATTACACTTCTCATGACTATATAATCAAAATATTAATATTTTTTTTCTACTATCAGACAAACGTCGCATTAGCAGACTGACTGTCGACGTATCACGGTAGCATGCGTCACCGATCACGTCGACCATGAAGGTAGTCTGGTGCTTTATGTCGCAGGAGTCCCACATACCCGCCTAACACTAGGCGGGATGCGAAAATGCATTCTCTAGCGGAAAAAAAAGACAATTGAAACGCGTTCAGTCTGAAACAGCGATCATGAAATGCCGTCTATCACGTGTTGACATGATGTTACTCATTTAAGGATAAATTGCAAATATACATTACACTTTGCTGTTTACCCACAATATTACTATCTGATTATCACATCTGAGTTAAGTCATTCGTTCAATTAGATTGATTATAGGCTATGTAGTGACAATTTACTATGATATATGTAGAATAGCCGAGCAATGGGTACCAGAAGTATGAATGAAACCTTGAGAATCAGGTCTTTATATATATATATATATATATATATATATATAATTCTTTTGTCCGTATGTGTGTCGCTGAACTCTATGTTTTGATTGGTGTTCTAGATGGTTTATATTCATTCAAGATGGCGTTGATATTTGGCAGGACATCGTCCGTTATTTTGGCTATTTTACGTATACATATATAAAATGAAACGCTGTTCGTTTGTCTCACTAAAACTCAAGAATGGCTGAACCGATTGGGCTATTTTTATTCCTGGAATATTTGTAGAAATGCAGGGAAGATTTAAAAGGTGAAAATCATAAATAATAAACAAAGGAAAATACTATAAACGACAAATATAATTTTCTAAAATAAAATGTTACTATTAAACATTTTCTTTTTAGAAAAAGAATTTGTCACTTGGTTGTTAAATATTTTTCAGAAATTTGACTGTTTCAGAACCGTATTGTGAGGTTCGAACTCTTGGTCTGTTTTTAGACAAAAGAGCTCTATTTCAGCAATTACAAAAGTGTATTGCATTTAATATAAATAAAAAAATTGTAGTGAGTGTTGACCACATCTTATACTAATATATATAAGTCAAGCGAAGTTACGATCATATAGTTATTATATAAAATTTATTAATTTGTGAAAAATCTTTATTATATAACCTCAGGGTCAAACGGAAACATGTGGTCTATTGTGTCCATCAAATCATTTGAATGTGATGCAATAGGTGACCATTTCATTGCAGATCAATTTAGTTAGAAAAAAATTCCACAGTCTTTTAATTCTATTGCACCATTATTACACAATTGTAGTGCGCAACATGGTTTCATATATTTTATGTGTACTGCAATAAGATTAGAATTTAACGATACAATTTCTCGATGGTTCTTGATAGTGGAATCTATATTTTGATTTTATTGTTTCACATACACTTAATAATTAGTAATTAACATTTGAAAAGTGTTTATAAAAGGGTTTTTTAATTGAAATAATGGCTAAACGTGCCGGCGGGTCACGTGTTGTTAAGTCATCACGTATAGGTTTGCAGCATTTGAGGAGCAATCAATGTGCGCCGGCTGACGAAGGGTTAAGGGATGTAGGAAAATAGGATAGAAAGGGACAGAGTGAATAGGTTTCCGGCTCTCTTTTCGCCGCATGAAACGAAGCAACAAATTGCCCTGAGGTTTCGTTTGCGTTAATTTAAGGAAAAATTATATTTACATATATAATGTTTACATTACCTATATGAATCGGATATTCATTGGTTTCAATTTTATTTACGTGTCCCTTACCCTATTTTTTGAAATTATTTTTTTTAATAAAAGTAGCCTAAGTTACTCCTCATAACAATAGCTATCTGTGAGTGAAAGTCCCGTCATAATCCGTTTAGCCGTTTCAGAGATTAGCAGAAAATTTTGAATTTTTTTTTGATAGAACTACCGTATATACTTTCATATAGATTTAGTTAAAAGCTGTAATTTGAAATTATAAACAGACACTTAAATTTTAATTTATTTATATAGATTATACGTCAATTTTTTGGGAAAATTAAGCAATAATGTGTCAACCCACATAAAGTCAAATTCGGAGATTTTGATGTATTTTGATACTTGGTTAACTATTAAACATTATTCAAAAAAAATTTAAGTCATCTAAACTACATAAGTATGAAAAAAGTTTCTTAATTTATAGCAGAGAGTTTCGAGTGCGTTCCAATATTTTGCAATTTATGCAAAAATCTTATTTATATGTTTGAAAAACTTATTTTTAGATACAACTTTTCATTACACCAATCTGCTTCAACTAATTATACATTTTATCAAAATAGAAAAGAAAAGATGGATATATACGTCTTCAAAAACATTTATTAAGAAAAGCTTTGACATCTTTAGACGCCATTTTCTCAAAATGAAGTCTGTGTGGGTTGACACAGTATTGCTTATCAGCGTCCATATTTCAACTATTATTTATAAATGAGTATTGAATATTCGCGTATATTATCCTCACGTGTTCTTCCTCGTTTTTCCTTTTAGCAAGTCATTTAGAAAAACATAAATTACACAACAATTACAAAGACACATCAATGCGTGTAATACTTAGGTTAGTATCTAAATACCAATAATAATATTATAGATTATAACATATGTTTGTTCTGCTTTTGATGCATCAACGACTCAGTCTAATATAGTAATGATACGAATAGTATTATATAATATACCTACTTATTTTAAATATAACATACAAATCACACATTTATAAAATTTGTAATGATTAAATCGATTTATATATTGTAAGCCAAGAACATATATATATATATATATATATATATATATATATATTCTTATTTTTCAGAAATTTATCGGGTACATTTTAATTTAAAACTTTTTAAAATATAAGATAATAACAGTAAAACGTACTACCCTATCACTTATAAATAATTTAATGATTAACAATTAAAAATAATTCAAGTTGGTTACATTGTACGTTTTATTATGTAACCTATAAATAACATAAATATTATATTACTGAATAACAAGACGGCCATGGCAGGTAATTTTCATAATGTGTTGAAACTATAAAAATTAATAACTACAATGTTAATTCATTTGCGTCCTAAATTCTGTAGGGCAGACCTTGACCGCGTCGCCATGGACACTGGGTATTAATTCTAACAAGCTATATTTGTAAAGGGCTCATGTGTAAAATACTTTCACAATTGGATGCTGATAAGCAATAATGTGACAGCCCACAAGAAATTAATTTAGGTATATACGTGTTCACACAAATTAATTAAGAATAGGCTTAACATCTTTAGAAGCCATTTTTATTAGAGAGAAGTGAAATTTATTTCAAAATTGACAGCTTACAACAATAGCAAAAAAGTAATAAATAATAAGTATATTTAATTAACTACTTTTATTGGGGGGGGGGGGGGGAAGGGTGGGTGGCGCTAGCGTCGGGAACACTCGCGCCATCCTCTATGCATGTGTGTGTGCGTAAACGTTGCAGAAGGTTACAGAGTTGTTTTATATCGCTCTCGAAAGTAAAACTTACAAATATAAGTCTCGCCTAAGAAAATTATGTGTTTGAAACTCAAATCACCATATTTCTTATACCATGTTTTTTTAATGTACTTCAGAACTCCTTAATTTCTTATCAAAATCGCTTTAGTATTTTAGTTTTTAAATCAATAAGTAATAAATAGCTTTAATAATAAGTATTCCAATATTATTTTGTTACGAATAAAGGTGAATCCTGACTTATCATTATTTAATGTAGGTAGTAATCAGTCTGTCCTAGATTGATAGTGGGTCAGTCCTTGACCCGTGTTATCGGTCACCATGGACACTAAAACACAACATGGTTGCTACAACTAATCATATCGAAGGTCTGGCTGCCGCTCTTGAAAAACTATGAAATAGAATTTAATAATCCTTCTACCAGTAGCTGTTACAATAGAATACTATTGATGCATCTTACTACCATTAACATCAGACAGTCTCATTGTCCGATGTACACGATACTTCTGCTGTAGTAAGTTGGTGACGAGTTGAATACGCCCGAATTAACAGGCAAGGCCAAAATATGAACGAAACCACTATTCTTCACATTTAGTCTATATTTAAAATTAGACCAAAAACATCAAAGTTGCCAGGTGCTGATACTTTTAGAAGATAATATAGACAGCGTGGTTCAGAAAAATCAATAGTTCAGCCTCAAAATCAATTATAAGTTAAAAAGTTGTGTATCTCGCTAATTACAGATGATGTTGCAGCATCGGGTTAAGGTCACGAAACTATATTATTTATCATTCATAGTAAATTAAACCAGTAGAATTTGCACAGATCCTTTCAAAACCTAAAAAAAACTGATCCTGTTCTGTTCATCAATTACAACTAAGAACCACCCAGATTACATCAGCTTTTAAACAAGAAAAACCGCATTGTAATACGTCTACTTATTAGGGAGCTACGATGTCACAGACAGACACACAGATACACAGGTCAAATGTATATGATACTCTTATGTTTTGGTCTGGGTTAAAAAAGGGACAATTGAAGACATGAGCGAAATAAATTTTTCGCTGTTCTATGCATGGATGAGCGTCATATTTACACAACAAAAATACTTTTTATTGCACACCAGTTACTTAACAAAGTACACGGAAAAGAAATATATATAAAACCTATTTTATAAAACAACTGCATTTGAGGCTAATTAAGGAATACATAATTTTTAATAATATATTAAATACTATAATATTTTCAATTCAATTTTCTCGAAATTAGAATTTTGAATCATCTTCATCCATACATGTCTTCAATTAATATAGACTTTGTCTGCGGACTGTTTAGACGCTACGGCAGAACAACAGTAAATACATACATGGATTACTTAAATTATAACCCTTTCTTGACTATGGTGTGAATAAATATTGATTTAATATTTAATCCTGTCAATCATTCCTTTTACCATCACTTCTTTAAATTTTAAAAACCTTGATTTTCGTTTCAACACAAATATAAGTGTTCATATATGTATCACAAACACTTCGTCATAACACACTCAGTTATATAAATAGCATGAGATGCGCTTTCAAAGCCCCTCGGCCCGCAGTTCAATGAACTGTAGGGAGAGAAAAGCGCATTGTCGTTCATCCCTTGTGTATCCACCCTCTAATGCGTTCCGTAATTAAAAGGGAAAATTACTCGTATGAGATGTTTTTGTTTGGTTTTAATGATGGTTTGTTTTTTTTAACCAAGTTACGAAAAATGATATGTTCACTGGTTACTCGAAAACGGCTGAATTGTAAGGGTACTGTTCAATTGGTAGAAGAATTTTCGTCAAAATCGGTTCAGTTTGGTTTTAAAAGCAAAATAATTGGAATAAGTATGTCATCCACTTTCTCCTTTTTTTTTAAAGTTTTGTTACGTAAGAAAGTAAATGAGTTTTTTTTTACTCGTGTTAAATAACAATAAGCCCATTGAAATAAATCTTTGAAGGTTTTTCAATAATAATAAATAAATAAATAAACGCATCACACTCAACGGCCCCCATTAAGACCTCGTGGTCTTGTGTCGGGGGTCCGGAAACACACACAACACTAACACAACCACCCAGACCACGACAAACATCCGTATGGCCAATACAGACGTTTGCCGTGACCGGGGATCGAACCCGCTACCGTTAGCGCTTCAGTCAGTTGCAGTGACCACTGCGCCAACGTGCCTGTCGAATAATCTTTAACGAAAGAGATTTAATTTATTCCCGCTAGTTAAATTACTATGTTAAGTATATTTTTCACTAAATAAATATGAATAAGTTTCATTTATCAAAAGCGTATAGATGGCACAGTGCATTTAAGTGGCATACATTAACTTTCTTTTCGCCACTTTTTTAAGTGTCCCTCTTCTATATTCGATAGTACCGACTACCGAATTATCTAAAATATGTGAGGAAAATTATAAAGATGAAAAAAAAATTGATACACAATTTAAAAGAGTAACTATCGAGTTTCATGCCGGTTCTTCTCGGTAGAATCTACATTCGGAACCGGTAGTAAATTTATAAATTTCATTTTTTTTTGTTTCTATATTTACGATTCAAAAGTGCTTGTAAAAGCCTACTTGAATAAAGTATATTTAGATTTTTATTTTTTGATTGATGGAGAAATAGAAATATTATAAATTTAATACGAAAAAACATAAAGCCGAAATTAGAACCTTCTTTTTTGAAATCAGTCAAAAAATACACAAGTATCCATTACGCAGAAATATCTCGTGCAGCTCCACTCCGTCTGCCCAGATTTACGTCACAAGACTTCTAAGGAACTCATATATTGCGTCTCGGCTTTAAATCAAAATAAAATAATCATCAATCACATCCGAATAAAATAAATCTTCATTACACGTTCGGAAAAGGGGAACGAACCGATAGTTGTCCAAGGATAAGCTTAGCGGATGTGAATGAGTTTTCGTTGCCCCTACCATTGTTATGAAGGAAAAACGAAATAAATAATTACTATTGTAATGTTTTTTTTTTAATTACACGTGGTAGGTGATGATACGGTAAAGGACTTCGGTACTTTCGGTATTTGACTTGTGTTATGTCGTGGAGCATCTGAACAGAATCGGTATTATACATTTTGCATAATAACGTTTATGTGTTGTGACATGTCGTTATAGCTTCCGATGTGTCGCATCCCGGTTCGCGTCAGGCGAGCGCATTGTGAGGGTACTGAAATGGCGAATTGATTCAAAATATTGTCCTAAAGCGTTAGAACACAATACGTTAAAAAATCTTTAATAAATAAAGCATATTATACCATACAAGAATATTTTGACGACAAAGAGGCGTGGATTTGATAAGCGTTGATTTTCTATCCGGATAACATAATTAAAATGTAATAAAAATACATTATGTGTAAATGATTTTAAAAGAGTTACTATCGAGTTTCTTGCCGGTTCTTCTCGGTAGAGACTACATTCCGAACCGGTGGTAGCTTTATAAAAATTAAAAATGAAAATATGACATGTAACTTGACGATTCGAAAGTGCTGTTAAAGCCCATTTGAATAAAGTATATTTTGAGTTTGAGTTTGAGTTTGATTAAACGCTAACCCTGTCTTTATGATGCGACACGCGTCGTCACTTCAGTCAAATATCAATTCGCCTAAAGTGAACGAGAATTGAGAGTACCGAGCGCGTCACGTTTAGGCAAACGTTAAGAGAGAGAAGAAAGATATGACGTAGAGAAAAAGAGAAGAAGAGCTATATATTGTTTCATAAAGTTTCACTTCTATCACGTGTATTGTACACGTTGCACGCGCATTTGATTACTAATTTTAACGAAGGAATAACAGTTAGCAATATTTAGAACTAGCTATCGGTTTAACTCGGGTTTTTGGTTACTGCTTCGCTCTTATAAGTCGTAGCGTGATGTAATATAGCCTATAGCCTTCCTCAATAAATAAACTATCTAACACAAAAATAATTTTTCAATTAGAACCAGTAGTTCCTAGGATTAGCGTGTTCAAACAAACAATTCTTTAGCTTTATCATATTAGTATAGATATTCTTATTATCCTTTTGTAAATATATAATCGAGACAGAGAGCGATGACTAATGATGTTTTTCATTTAATGAATACAGGTTTAATTATCTAGTGCGTACAAGAATGACAGATATTAAAAAAAAATTTTTTTGGCAACTGCAACGCGCGAAAACGTGAAACGTCTCGCTTGTTGATAAATTGGTAGACGTGACGGAAACGGAAACAGCATCTGAAATAATCAATATTTATTTAAATTTAATGTTTTTATCTGTATCTACACGTATGTTGAACAGTTCGTTTATTTATTTCAAAGCGCTAATTTCAAGATCTACAATTTCGATTTGAAAAATTCTTTTTGCGTTTGATAGTCCATTTATTAAAAAAGCTTACATGTTCATGTTAATGTAGACTTTGTTTTAAAATTAAACGCAATTATGATCCTCTAAAATAATATAAACGATATAATTTTAGGTGCCCAAAGGTATCATTATTTACAAAATAGTTTCAGTGGTACTGTGGTGGAGTATACTTCGCACGTATAGAATTCTCTTTTTTTGTTATGTCAATGTAGATATGACATGTAGAAATGACATTTATAGTATCGGTGACAATGATTTACAATTATAAATGAATAAATAATATAAGTTTGTACGAAAATCAACCAATATCGAATCGATAACAAACGGTAGTAAATTGCAAATAAAACGAGTTCCCACTCCACTTTCCGCTTGCGTCAAACTCTTATTTCTGTACGTAATTCACGTAATGTAACCTACTTGCTGGAAGCAACCGGGTTACGATTGTTTTGTTTCTAATGTTAACGTAATACAACCCTCGTTAAACACGTGTGGGTGTATTTATTTCTTATTGGTTTCTTGACAGATGAACATTGATGATGAGTTTTTTTATTAGCGATTGGTATTTGAGGCAACGGAATATGAACAAATGGCCTTTGGATGAATTTATGAATGAATGAATGTTTAAAATTAAAAATAAATATAATAAATTCATTTAAATTTTTTGTTTTAATCAAAGCGTCAAAGTATTAAAGTAGTTTTCAATTTAATTAAAAATTAATTTATATTATACAATCGGCCCCTCGCGGTTTCTTTCGCGTTTAACATAGAACTTTCATAGAAACTTTCAAACTCCCTTAAGGGTCGAATTTTGCGAAGTCTTAGTCATAGTCTTAGTCATAGTGAGCACTTACGTCCTAAAAAGTCCCATGCAAAATTTAAAACTCCTAGCACTTGTAGTTTCTGAGATTTCGTGATGACTAAGTGAGTGACCTTTCGCTTTTATACATATTAATAATGCACCTTATTTTAATAGAAGCGCAAACGTATTTCGACTTTCAGTCTAAAACGAGAATTAAACAATAAAAACACAAAAGTCAAGTAGAGCAGGGTTTATAATCTTTAACAAACAATGACTACCAAAAATAAAGTGGTCGGAAGCAAGACCGATAAGGCGACGGGCATTGTATAACAATGCCGCCTATCTTTATGCGATATGTTATGTTAATAGTTTTTCATTGTGATACTAAAATAGATAAGTAGAACTTTGTTCCATATGTAGAAGTCCATTGAGAATTGCCGCTCAGAAATCCCTATACACATGCGATCCCGATACACCGGAAATAAAAGTAGATTGACGTTGGCTGTATATGGTAATACATATAATAAAAAAAAAAAAAAAACAAGAAGTTTTAGCGCCGGTTGCGCTTGTTATAACCACAGATTATATATTTTTTTGAACTTAGAACAAATTATTTTAAAGAATTTGATGACTATTCGGAAATTTAGAAATATATATCATTTATACTTTAGGAAAATTACACTTATAATTCGTATTACACTTTCGTACTCATCTTATTTCATTATATATTTATATATATTTTATTTCGTAAAATGAGCACCTACCTAGTAAATTTAATATGGACGGCTAAATTATAATTTTGCATTACTTATAAAATATATTTTATAACTATAACTACAAAAATATTATATTAACACTATTTGACGATAAAAATCTGTGGTTGATTCTAACAACTGGACTTGTAGCTAGTACCTACTAAGTAAATTTTTAAAAGTATAATTTTGTGTGCTAAAATATTTGCGTTAATAACATATATAAGTAAACCATAGTTTTATAAATAAAATAACGTTATTTTTTTCAATAACATGGCGTGCGTCCGCGCTTTAAATGCGCAAAATATTTTGCCAATAACATTGATTTTTATTTTCCTTTCTTATTATAATCTGTTCTATATATTTAAAATAGTTGAGTAATTTTTCCTGTAAACTTTATCATTCATTCTAATCATTCATATTCCATGGAATGCCAGTGTATTGTTTTATCTGTGCTCTTTCGCTAATGAATTACTTTTTGTTCGTTCCGTGGAAGTTGCTAGCACGACGCTATATCAATTTTATTGAGCTAGTTTTTATCCACGGATCTGTCTGCATTGTAAAAATAATTATTATTTTCAATTTTGTATATCATTATTATTTTTTTCTAAGTTAAAATAATTATGTGTGAGTTTATCTACGTTTATATACGTTTATCTAAAGTTTAGAACTACTTCGTCTAATTATATTTAATTTATATATTTTAAACTTTCGCGATTTATACTTTCATATTTTATATAACGGGTCTTATCGCGATAACTAATGGTGGTAATACCTTTTTATTGCCCGACGTTTCGACGAAGTAGCATCCGTCGTAGTCGTGGTCGTGGTGGACCTGAGTCAGCTCAGTCAGTCAGAGTCAGGTCAATTAGGTATCGCGGTAAGACCCGTTATATAAAATATACTTAGTCTGATATATTTTTACATAATTTCTAGTTTCAATTTAGATACATTTTTTCAAGTCTATCTTTCTGTTATTTTTAATGCTATGAATCTAAAGTAACTATTTCACAAGGGTTTATTATTTAAAAATTTGTTAAAAATATATATTGATTATTCTTTCTTAACATGAAAGAAATTCGGCTGATAACTTGATAATTATTATTAAAAAACAGTATTTTTATTGAACAGTGTATATATAAAAGTATATATAAAAATCAAACAGACGGACTTTTCTTTCAGTTTATGTATTGGGAAAACTAGACCAGTAACAGGGGATTTTCTCGACTGAAGTTTCTAGACCAATAAAGCAAATTGTTTTATGCCTTTCAGGGTAAAGTGGAAATAGTTAAAATTACCTACATACCAATGTACATACATACTTGCAATAGAAAATTCTATTCTAAACTATAGGGTATATTTTAGTTTAATACTTTTTTCAATTGTTTCAAGGTTTGGTCTTTTCCATGCAACGTTTAGCATATCGTAATGACTCGCTTATCAAATAAAATTTTGTAAAAACGATAACAGCTTTTCATAGAAAGTAAGGCTAGAGCAGACTAGCTACTTTTATCGTCGGCAATCAGGGCCGAATTTACCCTAAGTGCTGCACTGGGGCAGAGTGATAAATGCAGATCTGGGCACTGTAAAATGCCGCCCCTTTACTTAAATCCATACCTTCATAAAATTAGTAGTAGAAAAAGCATTAATTAAAAATAAAAAAAAGTTTTGTAACTTAACTAGCTTTTCCTATAAAGTTTACATTTGAAATAAATATTAAATTACATCCAAAATATATATACTGACTGACATATACCAACGCACAGCCCAAACCACTGGACGGATCGGGCTGAAAAAATGGCACGCAGGTAGATGTTATGACGTAGGCATCCGCTAAGAGGATTTTGATTTATTCTAACCCTAAATGATTAAAATGAAACTTTGTCAATTTAATAATACAATGACGTAGGCATCAAACATCGCAGAAGTCGCGAGCACCAACTAGTTATTGATATATATAGGTCCTTATGAGCATTTTCCATAAGGCAGTCTATTGTATTTGTAGTGTCACCGACGATATGTCAAAGTTTAATTTGAGTATTATACAAATATCGATTATATATTTTCAGCTCGCTTGTTTATTATCAATAATGACATTTAATATTTCCAAGGTGGACCTTATTGCAAAAGCTAGCTACGGTTTTATATTATCCTCGGTGCTATGGTAATAAATAATTTAAAAATAAAATGAATGTGTGTGTAGTAGGAAGTACCTGTAACGTGCTTTATAAAGAAATAAATTATGATTACATTTATTATGTAGGGTGACACATTCTGATCACATAATCTTTGTAAATAATAATAGTAAATGACGTACGTATGTTTTCCAATGTTTAAAAAGTCATAATCTTTACTATTATTATCAATTATTTCTAGAAAATGTTTTATATATTTCCTTATGGCGTCACATCTTCCTGAACTAATGTAGTCAGATTCTTAACTAAATATTTTTGTACTTTTTGTTAACTGACTTCCAAAAAAGGAGGAAGTTTTCAAGTCGGGGACTTTTCTTATGTATGTTCACCGATTGCTCGAAAACGCTTAGACCTATTTGGTTAATTATTTTTTTCGGTTGATTTTTTTTATGTTTTATTCTATAAGAGAAAGACTTCACAATTTACAGGTGACAACGTTGGCAAAGTAAGTGAAGTAAATTCACAGCCTGTAAATGTCCCACTACTGGGCAAAGGCCACCTCACATATTAAGGAGAAGGTTTAGAGCTTACTCCACCACGCTGCTCAACTGCGGGTTGACGGATTTACATGTGTCAGAATATTTCCTGGCACATGCAGGTTTCCTCACGATGTTTTCCGGGGCGCTAGCCGGGGTTTGAATCTGCGTTTGTCGGTTGAAATAACCTATTCTTAATTTGAATATAGATTTTAACAGTAAACAAAAGAGTATCTATATATCCGTGTGTGTCACATATGTGGTAGTGTGAGTAGTTTTTTTTTATCGATTTGATGTATTTTTTTTCATAATTAAAAAAAAGTATTTGCTTTCTATACACCATCTCTATATAAATTATAGATTACATATTCCTCTGTCCGCGCGATTTCGTAAAAAAGTGGTACAAAGTTATTGCTTCCCATATTGAAATATATAGATATATTATAATATTTTATAAGAAATACGAAAGTTTAAAAGATTTGTCGGTCTGTTACATATTTACGATAGTATAAATAGACAAAACCTACTTTATATACAATTATCAAAAGTTAAACAATAATTGTGTGCAATAAATAGTTTTTAAATAAATTAATGATAATATTCAAGACTCCGCACTAATTAATTAATTTGTTAGCTTTTACGTCATTACAAAGGCGTGAAAATGAGTTACGGGAAATAATTCAAAAGTGTTCTGTTTAACGCCTAACAGGGTGTGAACGTCACTCCTAATTCATGGTAAAAATTACCATTAGAACGGCCGTGCCTCAAGCCTTGTTACGGATTCCGAGAAATAATGGTTTAATTACGAAACCTACTTTTATTGTCGTCATAGCTGACCTGTTAGGCGTTTTCTTGTCTATACTAAAGAGCTACAAAGTTACTGTTTATCTATCGGTAGCAATCCTGTTTCTGGATAAAAAATGCTCATGTCTTTTTGTATATCTTGACAACGTGTATGCAAAATTTTATGATGTTTAATTAAGAAGGTGAAGTGTGAAAGTGTAACAATGTAATAAACAAAAAATCACATTATTTTCATTATAATGTTACTAGTTAGACGGTATTAGCGACTTTCCATTAGGTGAACTGTATGTTGCTTCGCCTCTTTTTACATCGAAGTATTTAAAAAATATATTTAATCAATGATGTGTATATTCGTCTAAATGCAATTTTTAAGACTATAAATATTTTAATTTTTTGTAAAATCAAAATGTCCGCAATCTAAATATATATAACTCAAAGGCGACTGACTGACATAGTGATCTATCAATGCTCAGCCTAAACCACTGGACGGATCGAGCTGAAATTTGGAATGCAGGTTGATGTTATGGCGTAGGCATCCGCTGAGAAAGGATTTTGATTAATTCTACCCCCAAGTGGATAAAATAGGATGATTTATGTTTGTATGAAGACTTTGTATGCTAGCACCAGCTAGTTTAGTTATAAACATTATTTTTATTTTATTTTTTTAACTCTAGAATCCTGTCATTTCAGAACAAAAATATTCTTCATTCTATTGAACAGTATCTACATAATTTATTCCAACGGTAATAGATACGGAACTATTAGGTTACACAGTAATAAGCAGCCTTGTACGTGCCGATATTACCTTGACACAAATTGATTGTAGTAATTAAAAAAAATTCGTCGAAACGTTGAATTATTTAAACTCCTTGAAAATTATGATGGCTGTCGCTAACATATGTGTACGACAGTTTCGTGAAATTGATTTAAAGAATTTCTAGCTGTTGAAAGTTTTTAAGAAACTTCTAATCGAATCGACTGGAATTTACTATGATATGAACGATATTAATATAACATAGTTGCTTAACATTGCTGCAGCATCACCTGGAATCAGCAGAATACTCAACTCCTAACGAAATTACCACAGAAGAATCGTCTTTAGGTTCGTTAAAATTGTCTCAATCTATTAATTGCTGGGAGTCTTTTTATAAATATCCAAATTTTATGTTATCAATAAATATAGTCCTTTTTCCAAGAGCTGGTCATTCAACGGGATAATGCTGTCAGTATTATGGGAACTTTAACTAAATGCAGTGGCTTGGATGAGGCCTAAAATTTTTTTTTTAACAAAATATTCTTTTTCATATTTTTATTGTATTTAGTATATTTCTCAAATTAGATAAATTATCAAATTAATTTTATAGTTTCTGGACATTATTAATGATATAAAATGTAAAAACTTAATAAATTTTGATGATAGTAGTAAACATTTTCAGAGGCTATTAGTATGACGCTGCTCTACAATCCGATATCATCTAGCGCAGTCTAGCGTTCTCCGGCTGTAATTGAGCTACGACACGATACTGAATAATTTCAGTGAATGACAAATAATATTTGTCATTCACTCAGAAATTAATAGAATGATTACTTTGAAATAAACGTCTAATAGGCGAGAAGTACAATAGTAAGTTTTACTCTTTTACTTTGGCCAAGACCAGACTTTGCCCTCCTGAGACGAGCGTCGCACGGGAGGGGCAGCGGATGCGCATGCGCAAGCGATCCCGAGGCCTCTCCATTTCCGTGCTGAGAAAGGCAGGGGTTTTAGTGGGTATAAATCGCCACATAACGCGATCCCCCCCCCCCCCCTCTCCCAGGAATCGGTTATCTTTTAAACAAAAAAAAAAAAAGGTTATTAACTATTTCATATGTAAAGTAATGATAATTTATGTAAATTTTATGAAAGTCTGAGAGCATAACTGGATGCTGATAAGCAATAATATGTCAACCCATAAAAAGTCGAGTTCGGAGATATTGATGTGTTCTGATAATGCGTCACGTATTAAACATTATTAAAAAATGTTTCAAGTCATCTAAACTAAACAAGTACGGAAAAAGTTTCTTAATTGAATGTTTTGAATATTGAAGTGCGCTCAATATTTTGCAATATGCAATAATCGAATATATATAAAAAACTTATTAGATAAAACTATTCATTATACCAATCTGGTTTTAATTCATTATACATTTTATCAAAATAGAAAAAAGAAAATGAATATATACGTCTTCAATTAAAATTGTTAAGAATTGGCTTGACATCTTTGGACGCCATTTTCTCAAAATGAAGTCCGTGTGGCTTGACGCAGTACACACGTATTAGCGTCTCACTTCTAAGTGTGGAGTATGGTTATTCATAGCGCCCATAATTGATGTGTTCGTAGACTTTTTTTCAATTTTTAAAAACTTAAACAAACAACAAATCTTATGTATGAAACTACAATTTCTTAATTGTTTTATTTTTTTCCAAAACCAAAGTTAATATATATTACCTAAAACAACGAAACTGTTATTTAAAAAAAACGATAATTTAATACAATAAAAAAATTAAGAAAAATAGAAAATGGCATGTAAAAATCATCAAAAAAGCTGATAAAACAATATTTTCTTCTCACACTTAGCTTCTCTGCAATTTACAACAAAAACAAAAACATTTTTTACTTTCACATCATTGAATTGTACCGAAAATTTTTTCTCCGTATTTGTAAATCGCAACACGAATGACTAATGATCTAAACTTGGCAGAGGAGTTCATTATTTTTTTATTAACTGACATTAGTCTCTGGCCGGACGCCAAACAGATTCTGCGAATAATATTTTGTACCTATCTGTTACTGTATGAGTGGATTTATAAACAACTAGATAGTCCCCGCGACTTTGTCTGCGCGGGATTATTTGCCCCTATTTTTTTTTATTATTATTTTATCTCTATTTCACTACAGATTACAGATATATGACCAGACATATTTACTAACATTATAATATGCAACAAATTAACATTGTTATTTAAAAAAAAAAAAAACTTTGATCAGTTTTATATAAATCTAGCTGCCCCTCGCGTTATGGTTGCTGCTTCGCTTCTATAACATTCCTCAATTAAAATCTTTCCTCTTTATAATATTAGTGTAAATATATAAGATAAGTATAATTAAATATAGATTTAAAATCATCTTAAAATAGCTACTCAGTTATAAATCTATCAATGTATATTCCAATGAACTTCAAACATTCAGATAATCTGCTTTTCCGTTAACGATTCTTCGTTTGAGCTGCGTTTATAGAGATTTAAGTGGGTGTTCATATATCAATTTGGCAATATAAATACCGTTATACTTCTCTTGACTTGACGTTAAGGCGATAAGTGATCCTCACCACCTATGATCATCAAAGGACACCTAAAAAGCTAAAACGTAGGCGAAAGTTTAAAACTTATTTTGGCAATGACATGTAACTATTGATATGTTATAAGGTCACGAATTTTAGTACAAAAAATACCGACCATTTGGACGACGTTGCCTAGCAACCAGTTATCGATAGAGTGTCACAGGCGAGAGTATACTAGACCAACGAGTCAATTGGCGATCTTAAGAACTTGGAAACGGGTACAGATCTATAACCTCTTATAAAAAGATACAAAGAATAATCAGAATAGTCGGCAAAATCATTATATTTACTGCAAAATCGTATACGTATACGATTTAAATCCGCTTAAATAATTTTGTTATTAGTTTAATGCAATTATTAGGAAGTGGGCTAGCTCCGAAAATAACGCATTTGGAGCAAGGCTAACGTAATCGTCCACAGAAAACACATTTACATCAGGTGTAAACATTGTGCTGATTGTCCGAATTGAACAAATGTAAACATTTACACTTCGTTAGGCGTTCATTGTTGGCGGGTAATGATGTATTTTTACAAGATTACGACGCAGTAACAGATAATGCATTGACCTTGTTTGTGTTGCCATATTCTCTAAACAAGAAATGATTTTTAAGTGTTAATAGTGTTTTAAATTCTGTATGCTTATTGACTATGAGTAACGTTTATTGACTGTATGTTTATTGAGTTTTGCCCCGCGGTGATTTGAGAAAAATTATATTTATATAATGTTTAACTTCACTACTTGAATCGTATATTGTTATTTCATTAGCTATCTTATTTATTTATTTTTTTAGTAAAATTAGTCTAAGTTACTTCTTATAATATTAGTCATCTTTGAGCTGGAACATAACACAACATAATAAATCGATAAATAGCAAATAAAAATTTAAAAAAATTGTATTTTCGACGTCAGTACCATATGTACTTTTATATGCATTTAGTTAAAAGCTGTTAATTTGAAATTGAAAACAGACACTTAATTTTATTTATCTGTGACGTTTATGAGTTTATTTACGTGTTAAGATATTAAGGAATAGATTAGTTAGTTAAATATATTACTGCATTTGTTTCATTGTGCATTGAAGTGTATTTGTGTATACTATTTTATACTTGAATAAATCAGCCAAGTGCGTGTCGGGCCACGCACAATGTAGGGTTCCGTAGTTGTCAGAATTGTCAAGATCGGTCAAGCAATCTTCGAGTACCTATTTTCGTAAAAATGTTTGAATGTGAATTATACTAACGATTTTGAACATTAAATGTTCGTCGATTATTTATTATTCTAACACTTGTAAAATATACTTAGCGCCGATAATTTTCCTTCCTGATTAGCGCCTATGAAATCTATGGTGATTTGGTTGAAAACTTCATAAGCGCGATTCAGAATCACTCGCGACATGTTTTATTGAGACATTGTTTTATACCTTATTTTATATTTTATTTTAATTTAAACTTATTAAATATTTATTTATTTATGCATTTAAATTCATATATTAATTTAAAATTATTAATATTTACATAATGTGATGCTTTAAAAAGTGAAATATTTATTTTTACTTAGATCATCTATAACTCGATAACCATAAGAACCAACATAGCCGTGATAATTTTCCTTTTAAATTCATTATATGTACCGCTATCATAAATTTTTTCATATTTTTAGACGCAGCAGTTTAGTGGGTAGAGGGGGGGGACACTTGACTCTAAGAAAAATTGACACTTCAAAGCTTAATATTTCGGAAACAGTTCGTCGTTCGGAAAAATGGTTTTCCCACACTTATAATATTTTTAAAAGACCTATCTAACGATACCCCACAACATGGGATAAATGAGAAAAAAAATTTTTGGTCTCTCTTAACACATAGGGAAGACACCCTGAAAAAAAAATATTTTTAAGATTTTATTGTACGACTTTCTCGGCGTAATTCATATGTATACTCATACCGAATTACAGCTTTCTGGTATTAAGGGTTTCGGAGCAAAGCCGCGGACAGACAGACAGACAGACAGGCGGACAGACAGACAGACAGACGGACATGGCGAAACTATATGGGTTCCGTTTTTTACTACGGAACCCTAAAAACGATTTTTTTTTAGATTATGTTCCAAAAACAATATATAATAAGCTATTGTCTTCACGCGATTATAGAGAAAAGTGTGACATTTTTTTTTGGCATTATCGCAATTATTTTTTTACTTTGTATGTAGCCAATGAAAAAAAAAACTGAATCAATATTAATAAAATAAATTGAGTCGAATCTTATTTGCGTGAAATAATAAGAATGCTGGATATTTTAATAGATTTTTGTACATAACAACAAGGATATTGAATAACATTCTTATATTTTATACGTTTTAATTCTATAATACCTAACAAGATTCTATAGTATTTCCTCGCGTGCCTCGTGTCGCTAAGTATCAATCTCCGCTATTAATGTCATTATATCTACAGGAGGGCGAACATTGCTTGCTTCCTCTGAAGTTACTCTTCATGCCCTTACACGTGTTTCACGACAGATCAAACGATAACCTTTGAGACGACTCTTAGGTACTTTCAAGTAAAATTCAGTAATATTTAACGTGTAAATAAGCACTAATGTATGGATGTCTAGGTAATGGTTGGAAAGGAGATAAATGGATCGGCGAGACATGATAATAAAAATTGATAAATAGAGACGTGTACGAATAATCTAATCGAAAAGACAATTTATAAATATTTTGTTTATGGATTTTTAAACCAAAATATTAAAAAATAATAAATACAGTCAATGTAACTATTTCAATAGTTTTATTAATTATTTGAAAATAGAAAGTAAATATTATGTTGCAAAAAACCGAATGTTAACTCTTAATGGGCCAATAAACGTATAGAATTAATACATTTAAAACGAAAACAACCGGTTTCAACACATAATGATACATTCAAGTGCTCAATAAAATTTTTAACGTGTTTGACAGAGAAGAAACCCGAATGCTGGAAGAAATTATGAGTCTAAATGTAACTAACAATATATGTAGTAAAGTTGGCAAAACAAATTGTAAAACTTTCTTCTTTACATTAGGCGAGAATTACACTTGTAACTTTTATTTCCATAACACAGTTATGTAAGCTACTTTAATTTACTAATGAAAACAACTTTGTAATCTCATTAAAAATAACTAGACGGATTAGATTAAATGTACGGAGAGACGTTGACTCTCTGTGATTTTTACAATGGGGAGTGCTCTGATGAACTCTTTGAGATGGTGCCATCGTCTTGCTTTACCATCGCACTCTTCGCCTCAGGACTCGATATTATCTACACCTGAATGCATGGTCGATATCCATGGGGATTAAGACTGACTTTCTCTGTCAAAGGGTCGCATCCCTTTGCCAGAGAAACTCAGTCGCATTCGTAATGTCCCAGATGCTGCAGATATCCAGACGATAGTAACTACTTAACATCAGGTAGTATTTGCTCCTTTGCCCTCTTTTTTATATAAAAAAAAAACCTAGAAAACACGTTTGCTGAGTTCGTGTGTGTGTGTGTGTAATAAATAAGCCACATGAAGACGAACTTACACTAGGATTGTTTAGGTGTAAAAGCAATAATAAATAACTAACTTGATCTCATGAAAGCCCTCAAGCAAATCTTACTAGTGTAATTTTGCACCTAATAGAAATGTTTACATAACTATTATAAATATATTATATTGAAGAAAAAAATCGAAGTTGCTCAGGTACACCTTCAAACACATCGTATAGGTCCATAATTCTTCATCAGTACAAATATTTATTCTCGCAATTAGCACCTCATCGCAATATGTGTATTACAAGAATCTCATTTTAGTGATTCAAGGAAAAACTGTTAATGTTTTCCTTATTATCTTACCGAGATTGATTTCAGTTTATGATTATCCATCTTGGAACAGTTCCATGTCTCGATGATCTACACCATCACTATTTCGGTCACGCGTATAAACAAACTGACTATCCAATTTTATGTATCTATTACTATGTAAATTGTACGTTATGATGTAATAATATTAGTTATTATTAAAGTGTACAATATACTACGACTTAATAAACTGTTTTTAAATAGAATTAAACAGAAATATGAACATAGACTCACTCTCGCATACATTTTAAACGGTATAGCAACGTCTTCTTTTGTTGGTAGTCAGAGGAAACACGAGATAATACTTCTTCAAGTAAACGTCCTTTCCACACGTTATCACTACAAACAAAACATATTTGTATTATATTTGCATATTAAAAATGGCCTAGTACCATTAGCTTCGCGAAGTATTTGTGAAGGAGGTTAAAAAACTTGAATACAATTAATTACGATATACAGTACCAGACTACACATTTGTGCTACGAGTTTGTTACGTTAAAACAACAGATAAGATATGGTTTTCCCGAATTCAAATAAACATTTATCCTTTACGCAAAACAAAACAGACTTTACGACTTACGAGTTAACCCAGTACACATTATTATATTTACACCATAAATCCAATAATCCAAGCCCTAAAGTCGACAATAACAAATTACGTATTAACGTGTTGGCATCAACGAGACGAATCTACTAATCGTTGAGAGATGTTGACAATTTCCTGCTATTGCCAAGAAATTTGATCACAACGATAAATCATTTAGTCTGTCAAGAGACTGTCTGCATGCGACGAAATTCTGGCACTTACAAGTACTTAAATCGGCAGGTTGGAGACTAAATTACAATAATGGGAATGGCTTTAATAGTTTATTGGCAATTTTATTATTCAGAACAGTTTTAAAGCTTTTACAGGTATCAAATTTTGTATGCGCTAATAATTTAGACATGATTATAACGATTATGTTTACAGGTGCATCAAGTTTCGCGAATATTGACATTTCGTATTCAATCATAAAAGAAAATGAAAATTTACACGTGTCGAAAGAAATTCTGTAGCATGTACGAGTGAGTAGATACTCATAGAGTGCCAATACGCCGGTGAAGCTGTGTGGTGACAAGTTCCAAATCCCTCCTTATCTGAAGAAGGGACTTCTGTATAGCTGTGAAAGATTTATGTCTCAGTAGGATAAAACTAAGCCGAGGTGGCCTAGTGTTTAGAACACGTCGATCGCAAATCCGTTTCGGAAACTAGATTCTACCGAGAAGAACCGGCAAGAAACTCGATAGGTCCCCTTTTAAAATAAATTTCAACAAAGTGTATTCTCAATTACAGCTCATTATGATATTTTAAAATCCTGCTAGAAAATCAACACGTCCACAATTATATCCACGTATTTTTATCGTTCATGTAATCTTGCATATACTTTATTAATTAATGATTTCTTAATATATACGCACTGTAATAGTAAGATATATTTATAGGCTATAAACTTTCTACGAAGATAGCTATCCAATACAAAAATACATTATCAAAATGGACCAGTAATTTATGAGTTCAGCGCGTTTCAACATTCAACTCAACAATCGATTTTACACATTAGTATAGATCACAGCAATTTAATTAAGTCGCAAATATCAGTTAATGTTATTGTTATCAATATGATATGATAATTATCATAATTATCAATATTAAACACAAACTGCGAAGTATATTGTAAATAAATAAACACGTAATTAGATTAGCTATGGTATTAAAATGATAAAATAATATCACGTGAATTTTATTTAAATACATTATTATTATTTGTTAATTACTTTCGTACCAGTTGATTTGTACTTTATATATGATGTGGAAAAACTATATTGCTGATGATATATGGTCGCTGATAAGCAATACTGTGTCAAGCCACACGGATATCATTTTGAGGAAATGGCGTCTAAAGATGTCAAACCTATTCTTAATCAATTTGTTTGAAGAAGTATATATACATCATTTCTTTTCTATTTTGATAAATAGTATAATAAATTGCAGATTGGTATAATGAGAAGTTTTATCTAATAATAAGTTTTTATAATAAGTGAGATTATATTTATTGCAAAATATAAAGGACACTTAAATACTCGGATCATTAAATTTAGAAAATATTTTGAGCCTTAAAATTTAGAAAATATATGAGCCTTAGATATGTTCTACCAAAATCGTTAGAGACAATTTGAGAGCTCTTTTCTCTATTTTGTAAAGGTTCCTGTGTCGGTTTTTTTTAAAATTATCCATCCTTAACCCTAGAAGGATAGTAATTATAAATAAAATTTCATTTAAATTTAAATAATAGGTAAATAAATTGACTTAATTAATTATTTTTATTAATAATTATTTTTTTTTTATAATTTTTAGACTAAAAACATATCAAAAAGAAAATTATAAATGAAATTCATGAAATAATAAACGAAATTTATATTAAAGATACATAAAAGAATTAAGGAACAAAGATTAGATATAAAAAATAAACAAAAATTGCCATAAAAATATCTTAATATTTCTGCTTTTTATATTTTTGTTTTATTTTCAATGTCTTGCTTATATATTATACCTGTTGCGTATCATTAACAGTTTGTAACGAGTAACTTATCGGCAGATCAAAGAGATCCTGCGACGGTTCGTGACGGGTCGGAGCTAATAACAGTCACGGTTAAAAATAACTGGCTCATGTTGACGGCGCCCGGTTAGATCATCGGCGCCTATTTCAATTGATATTTTATCTGTGGAATGATTTGTAGGTTATTACTTTTTAAAATTGACGAAACGTGACAACTGACATATTCCTATATAATCAAAGAGTATACAATCTATACATATAAAATCACTTGTCCTGACTGATTCATCAACGCAGAGCCTAAGCCGCTGGGGCTACGAACTTGAAATTTGAGCAGTAGGTGGCTTTTAGGTTCACTAGGCATCCACTAAGAAAGGGTTTTTTGATTATTCACCCCTAAGAGGGTGAAAAGGGGTAAAACGTTTGTATGCAAAATCTTATTCCGTGGTCGTATTCACTTAAAACTTAACTACACTTAGTGATTACATGTAAAATAGAAAACTATTATTCCACACTGGGGTGTAAGGGGGTTGTAAAGTTTGTACGGAGAAAATGTATTTTTTTGGCCAATTATCCTTAAATTCAGCAGTAACAATTTTGCTGATAGATTTATTTAGCTAAAATTCTAAAATATACGCGGGCGAAGCCGCGAGCAACTGCTAATAGCTTATATAATTATGTAAAAATCAAAACTACACATTCACCTATTAATCGATGAACATCATCATAGAGGTCTTGAAACATGAAATTTTACACAAACGTTCCATAAATATCGTAAGTGACGAATGTAAGGATTTTAAAAAATTCATTTCCTAGGGGGTAAAAAAAAAGGTGGAGAGTTTGTATAAATAAATAAACGCATCACACTCAACGGCCGCCATTAAAACCTCGTGGTCTTGTGTCGGGGGTCCGGAAACACACACAACACTAACACAACCACCCAGACCACGACAGACATCCGTATGGCTAATACAGACATTTGTCTTGAGCGGGAATCGAACCCGCGCCCGTTAGCGCTTCAGTCAGTTGCAGTGGCCCCTACGCCAACGTGCCTGTCTAGTTTGTTAAGTATCAAATTATATACATAGGCGAAGCTGCAGGAAACTGCTTGTTCGTATGTTTATTTGTTTTTATGTATTAATTTCAGGAACTGCCTGAACGATTTGAGCTCTTTACGTTAAAAACGTATTAATTGAGAACGGATATCTTTAAATTCGCATGTGTGACCCTGAACTCCTTATAAAAAGCTCACCCGTTTTTAATGAAATGTTTTGTGTGTATTTGAGTCCTTAGATCCTTAAATTTTATAAAATGTTAGGTACATATATTTTTGAAAATATTGTAATTATGGGAAAACCCGAAAATGTACATGTGTATTTTTGACTAAACTTTATGTACAATTGTCCAAAACTTCTAGCGTAAATAATCAAAATCGAAAAATGTACATTTAAACAATTGAAAGTCAATATAAACCACAAGTTTTTGAGTAATTATATTGATCCAGTACTTTTAGAGACCTCCCCAAAATTTATTTTTGGCTATAATTTTTTTTGACAGATGAAAAAAAAAATCCAATTTTGTACGTGTAGATATTTTGACCCCAAACAACACCATATGCTTTTATTACTCCTAGCGCCATCCCTGTTCTTCATATTCGTATCCAAAAATTATTTTTGTGGGCTGTGTGCCAAATTCAGAGTCATTAAATTTTACAATTGGACCCGGCAGGTGGCTTTCCTATTGAGGAAGACAACGGGCCTTGCCCCATAGGTTATAAATCGTTACAATATGATTTATAGGGAAAAAATACAACCGAACTAGAACCTCCTCCTTTTTTGTAGTCGGTTAAAAGGAGCAATAACTATTAATCAATCTGATATACTAAAAAAGACAGATGAAATAGCAAGGCACAATTCATGTGAGATAAAAATATGTATATCATAGAAAATACATCTCTACTAATATTATAAAGCTGAAAAGTTTGTTTGTTTGTTTGAACGCGCTGATCTCAGGAACTGCGGATTCGAATTGAAAAATTCTTTTTGTGTTAGATAGTTTATTTATTGAGGAAGGCTAGAGGCTATATTACATCACGCTACGACTCATAGGAGCGAAGCAGTAACCATAAATGCAAGTGAAACCACAAGGGACTAGTTAAAGGTAAACTTGTTAGTTTTCTTTGAGTTTTATTACATTTTCTTAAAATATCTTCCTATAATAGCTAGTATTAACAAATATATAGCAGCATAAAAATAAATTCATACATTTGTGACCTATATTCTTTGTTTTGAAATTATTTATTACGAATAACTTCGTTTTTGAAGTTTGTTTACATATAAAATTACATTTAAAATCGGATGTTTTATCATAAATATTTTCCGTGTCACATTCAAAGCGTTTATCATCTTTACGAATGTTTTTAATAAAATTTAACCCACTTTAAACGGTTTTATAAAGGATTTTATGTATAAAGTCAAAACGCATTTGACGGTTTAAAATAATATACTATAAAATAATTCCGTTGGATTTTATCCAAAAATTTTAACATGAAAATTTTGAGTAACATATATCATATCTTTCAAAATTTTAAGATAAAAATAATCTTTTACATTTTAAAATCTGACTGCTGTTTATTAGGGTTTCTTGGTGTTGGTAACATTTCTTATGAGATTTTTCTTTTACATTAATAGATAAAGCGATAAAAAATGTTATTGTGTGTGACATTTTTAATACCTATTATTTGTATCTCTTACATCTATTTTATATATTTTTAAATGTTTTTATATTTATATTTTTGTAAATATATTTATTTTTATTATTATTATTTCATTAAAGTTTAAGTAAAACAGATTTTAATCAAAATTAAGACTTTACATAGCTTGAATTGTCAATACACAGACTATTAAAAATTCTACTATAGGATGATAAAATTTAGGGACTTAGTGTTCGTATTTATAATAAGATCCCACAAACTGTTTACATTTGCCACCTTCTAAATTTAAAGCCTACGTTTAGAAATCATTAATTATTAAAGCATATTACTCTGTACAAGATTACATGAACGACAAAAATGAGTGGACATAATGTGTTGATTTTTTAGCAGGATAGTAAGATATCATGAGAAATATATATACTGAGAAAACACTTTGTATATATTTATTAAAAAAAGTACTTATCGAGTTTCTTGCCAGATCTCGTTAGAATCTACTTCACGAAACTGTGGTTGCTTTAAATTAAAAAGACTAATTCGTAAATTGAAGATTTTAAAGCGCTTTAAAAGCCTACTCGAATAAACTATATCTTCAAATTGAATTTTTATTTTTAGAACATTTTTACAGCTTTTTCTCGAACAAACCCACGCTGACAAAACCGCGAGCATTAGCAAGTATAACTAACGCAGTTCAAAACACGGTCTTTCAGTTGACAGTTATTGGAATATGAAAATAAAATTGTCTTTGAGACAGCGCGGCGGCCGAGTGGCCTCAGCTTTTTATAGCCGTGACGTACATACATCCAATCGTTCCTGGATTTATATAAATACTCATATATTGTCGAAATGCATTCAGGTCACTTCTTGGGAAACGCTAAATCGATTCAAGGCGTAAAACCCGTCTTAACGTCATGAAGTCGTAAACTAGAATAATTTTGAAAGAAAATAGAAAATAATTTTCTTCGAAACGTTATTTTCTTGGTATTTAGTTTATTTATTATTTGATAGAGTAAAATTAAAAGAGCTCTCTTTATCTAAATCTTAATTTATGACATAATGTTTATATAATTATATATGTTGAATTTATAATAGGATTGTATGTATGTATATAAGAATTTGCTTAAACTGTTAATAAATTATAATTATTTTGAATATGTGTTATTAATTTAGGTTTTTTGGTTGTAATTTCTTTTTATTAGTGGAAACCTATCTGTCTTTTTGTTACCGTTTCTGTCTACATTTATTCTTTCTCGGGTATACTGGAAGAAATATCTTCTAAGAATAAGTTTACTTTTTAAACTTTCTTTTCGTGGTAAGCAATACTGTGTCAAGCCACACGGACTTCGTTTTGAGAAAATGGCGTCTAAAGATTTCAAACCTATTCTTAATAAATTAGTTTGATGACGTATATATTCATCTTTTTTTTCTATTTTGATAAAATGTATATTGAATCAAAAGCAGATAGATTTATTTAATATGTTATATAATAATAAGTTTTTAAATATTTGAGATTATTTTATAAATTGCAAAATATGGAACGCACCTGAAATACGAAACATTGAGTTAAGAAACTTTTTTCCATACTTATTTAGTTTAGATGACTTGAAATTTGTTTGGATAATGTTAAATAGGTGACGTAGTATCAAAATACATCAATATCTTAAAATTTGACTTTTTGTGGGTTGACACATTATTGCTTATCAGCATCCATATGTAATCGTGTAATGTTTCTAGCATATTTAATAAATTGTTAAATATTTTATCTATTTTCTATTTTTAAGTATGATAATATTGGACTTATTTTTTTGCATCAGTCGTTACGTTTCAACAACGTCGTTGAAAGATTATAAAATAAAAAATAAATTTATTAACTAATACAAAAGCTGGGTAACCAATTCATTATGCATTTTAATAATTAAATATAGATATAATCGTACACCTCTAAAGGACCTTGAGTCCAGTTTTAGCAAAACCAATATACTATCATGCATTATATCCAGACAATTATAAACAGACAGACGTCTGACCTAATACATGAACATTAATAATTTGTATAAATTTACTAAGCGTTTATTTTGTTCGAACACTTTAATATGAAAATTATAAACGTAACCGACTCGCACTTGACCGGTTTTTATGGAATTAGCGGGGACCAAGAAGACCTGGATTATGAAATTACCATGCCTTTAAACATTTGTAGTACTAGAGGATCCCAAATGCGTTGCTGGTCGAAAAGGGAGAGTATAATATAATATATATTCCTCTTGATAAAGAGTATTCCTCTCGATGTAAGGGATTAGGGACGAAACACAGTTGATTTTAAAGTAAGTAGCTACTTTATTCCGATTTTTTACACACACACACACAGACACACACACACACGCACGCACGCACGCAGACATTTAACTATGTAGTGTTGTTACTGTGTAAAAATATTCATGAGTGAACTCTTGACATTATTTTAAATAATGGTGCTGCCTTGATCTATGTGTCTCGAATGAGGAGAATTAACTTCTAGTGCAAGTTAATAGCATTACTTAAAAGCAGCTCCCAAGCTGACTGTGTCTAGGTATAAGTTACAGAAATAGACATTTTTTTATAAGCATACTAACTAAATCTCGTTTGATCCGAGCAGTAGCTAACTCTTAGAGAAGATCGGCGTGAAGTAGCTAATTTAGCTGAATTTCGTACGGTGAGTGAGAGAGTATGAAGCCTAACCCTCTTCCTTTTTACCTTTTCTTACTTCCTATTCCCTTTAATCCCTTTTTTTCCTTTTTAAGCTGTCAACGCATTTGTAGTTCTCTGGTGCCACAAATATTCACGGGTGGTAATCACTTAACATCAAGTAACGCGGCTGCTCGTTTGTCAGTTATTTTTTTAAAAATAAAAATCTACCAAAGACTTTACGAGAAAAACAGCAAGATACAGCAAAACAGGTACATAAGTCGAAATTCAAATCTAGAATTTAAGATAGAGGTCGCCTTAAATTCAAAATGTACTAAATCGATGCAACCCAAATAACAATTTGAATGCGGATTCGGCGAAAATCCGTTAGGAAAACATCGAGGACGTGCGCGTGCGCCACGCCCATTTATTTTAAATATAGAACGGCGCAAAAACAAATTTACGAAAAACGGAATAATGTCAATTAAAATATTTATTGATCTCTGTGCAAGACAAGGGGTTTTGCTTGTTTTGGGTCGAAAAGGAGGGTCTTATAGAGAAGACGTGTGTATCTGTAGCGTTGTAGCTCCCTAACCAATGGACCGATTTCGATGTGGTTTATTTTGTTTGTTAGCTGATGTAATCCGGATGGTTCTTAGTTATAATTTATGAAGTTCTGTTCAGACGTTTGTCAGTAGTTCTTTTATGATTGTTGAAAGGATTTGAGCAACTTCTGATCGAATCGAAATTTACTATACTGTGAAGTCAATGATACTGTGAAGTGAATGATAACATAGTTACGTAACCTTGACCTAATGCTGTTGTATTTCGAATCAGTAGGATATACAAGTCCTCACCTAAGTTCATTGAAATGGGTTTTTTTTTATTTTCATTTTTAATTGATTTTAAATTGTTATGTAATAAAGTACCTAGAACATTTCGTTTGCGCAAACCTGTATGCGTTCAATTTTTGAATACTGAACAATGAATTTAGTTCAATTTTAAATTTGTAAATCTGTTATCGAGTCCAAGGCTCAATGCCTGCAGACATGCGTGTTAAGTGCATAATGTTGAGTTCCGTAGCTAGAATTTTCTTATTCGAGTCTTCGAATTATAAATAATACATATATGAATATTGTTTTTTTTTTACATTATAGTAATTTGACAGACAGGTTGGTGCAGTGGTAACAGAAACGGTCGCGGGTTCGATCTCCGTTCACTGCTAACATCCATATTGGCCATACGAATGTTTGTTTTAACGAAATAGGATCATAAGATCCCAAGAGCCCTTTAGTGTGAGCGTTTATTTATTTAGCTATATGTATTTTCAAATATTTTTTTATATAATATGCTATATGTACGATACCGTAACGTGCCGTGTGCTGTGACGCAACGCCGGCACGTGTGTGTATGTGGCTTGGCCGTTACACGTTAAAGACTACATTTTTATTCAAAACAAAAGTAAAGTAAAGTAACTGTATATGTCCCACTGCTGGGCTAAGGCCGCCACTCCTATTAAAGGGAAGGTTTTTAGAGCCACCACACTGCTCCATCGCGGGTTGGCGGATATACATGTGTCAGAATTCCTCCCGACACATGCAGGTTTCCTCACGTTGTTTTCCTTCAGCGCCGAGCTCGAGATGATGATCGACGTGTTCTATCCACTAGGCCATCTCGGTCCAAAACAACGTATATTATATTTACTACGTGTAAATGTTATCACACTTGAACCTATGTTAATAAATATTTTATTTTGTTTTCAGAAGTTACTATTTCTTACACCTCCTTTAAAAAGAAAAATAAGTACAAAGATTTTTTGGCCCAGGAATCTTCGCAATCGTTCCCAGAACATTCTACCAAAGTTTCATCAAAATCCAGTAAATGATTTCAAAACGCATAGAGAACAAACATACAAACATTAAAATTAATAATATATATTAAAAGAACAGTTTAACAACTATATACGAACGGATGCCTATAAATTTTCTTATTTATTTTAACACCAAAAATAAACAATCATTTTCAACTACGGAACCATAAAACGGGATTCAATGCGTTAAAATTTCAGTATATTCAGAGCGTATTCAGCACCGTTACAAATGACTTTTACATAACAACGGGATAAAAACATTACATTCATGTAACCGTTACACTAAACCTGATTACACATTAATGAGGCGATCGACTATTGTAAGGCAAGAAATACACTTGTAAATTTTATTATCGAAATTGATATAACACAACTCTGTAACCTTGTAACAATTACAATTTTTTTTCTACGAGAAAGCATTTATGCATCCCACACAATAACCTAGGCAGGGTATGTGGGACTCCTGACGGATACTACCTAAACCCACTAAAACCCAGCGGTACCCTCAATGTCCTAGTAGGGCGCTACGGGATCACTTACGCATTACACCCCAATGTTTGGTCTGCCTATACCTTCACCTAGAGAGTCTAATAACGAGAGCACTATTTCGCCTTGGTAATATGTGGAAGAGTTGATGCCTTCTCCATGTAGTAACAATTATCGTACGTAAGTTATGTGTCAATAAATAAGTCACTGAGAGTTAATTATTTCAAGTGTTAAAAGCAATGATAAACAAATCATGTAAATCTTATGTAAGTACGTAAAAGCAAAACTTACAAGTGCATTTCGCGCCTAACACTAGTATTATTCATATAGAGCTATTGACTATGTGCGAACTAGGTGATGTGTTCTGACAATTCGCAGCTATTCGCAATGCTCTACGACAAAAACGGGACAAATTACGTCAATTTTTTACATTTCGGGATAAACCATATAAATATTTTAAATTTCGGGACAAACTACGGAAATCTTTTAACGGGATAAACTGTGTCAATCTTTCTTTGAGATAAACTATGGATGGCACTTTTAAATTCCGTGAAAAACCGTGTCAATGTTTTTTACATTTTGTGACAACCTATGTGACTATATATATAGAAGACCACGTTATTAAACTTAAATAAAAATCTAACTTTGACTTCTAGACAAGACTGGCTAATCCGATTGACAGACGAGTTGGTGTACTTGTCTCTAGAGCTGACTGAAGCCCTAACGGTCGTGGGTTCGATCCCCGCTCCCAACAGCCGTCTGTGGTACGGATGTTTGTCATGGTCTGGGTGTTTGTGTTTGTGTTATGCGTGTACTCACTCCCGATTTAGAATCATG
Source organism: Hypolimnas misippus (assembly GCA_037950945.1). NCBI lineage: Eukaryota > Metazoa > Arthropoda > Insecta > Lepidoptera > Nymphalidae > Hypolimnas > Hypolimnas misippus. Next base: position 9,406,640 of record JBBEEQ010000014.1, read on the forward strand.
AAAACCTAATGGGGACAGTTGAGTGTGATTATTTATTTATTATTTGATCCGATGGGTCTGAAATTTTCTGAGTTTCTCAGTTTCTTATACGATGTACTCGTACCATTTAAACGTGACCATTTAAAAAGGATCTTGGACAATTTATCCACTAAGCCGGTGAAATTTGTCATGTTCGAAGTATTAAAATTCATAAAAAATAAGCCTAAAAAAGTTAAAGTAAATATTGCCAATTATAACTATAGAAATGTTATAAGCTCATGGATTTTAGCACCAAAAGGTCGTCCACATTCGACGACGTTACTCAGCAACCAGCTAGCGACTGCGTATGACATGTAAAAGTATCGTTGGGCCAACAAGACTAATGACGAGTTTGTCAATGATGAAAATGGATACAGATTTTTAACGACATGTATCACAACTTCGCAATGACAATGTTACCTTCTTGGAGGTATTCATTTTTATACATTTTTTTTTTAAATAAATAGATGATAAAGGTGCCTGGATTTAGTATAAGCTGGATTCACACAGGGTATTTAATATACTTGTAATTCTTAAATGCATGTAGTGTAAAACATTTTAAAAGAGTGACTAACAATTTATTGACGGTTCTTATCAGAATCTACATTCCGAGCTGGTGGCAGGTGAATCAATTTAACTTTTTTTTTATTTCTGTATTGACGATTCAAAAGTGCGTTTAAACTTGCATAAAATATTATTGTGTTACTTTTCGTGTTAATTTAGAGATGAGAATGACTCGTTAGCGTGACGCATGATTTTTTGCAATAATTTTGACCAGACATAATAACGAGTTTGACCTCGATTCCTATCGACGGTTACTAGAATTTATAGTTTATGTTTGTCTGTGGTTTCGCGTTGAAATTAAAAGTACCTAGATAACCGGATTGTTTTTTAGTAAATCATGTAAATGGGAAATTTATTTAGGTTTGGTATTAAAAATGAATCCTGGCTAGGTCGATTTATCGCCTCGAAAGCCTCTGCATACTATTTTTCGTCAAAATCGTTGGAGCCGTTTGTGAGATTTATATTATATTATATATACAATACACAAATACAATTAACATTAACAATAAATTACTCGCTTAAATGTGTAAGATATTGAGGGTAAATTACCTTATATTCGGAAAATAGTAACGAGCAAGGAGTATTGGAAAAATAATAAATAATTTCTTGATTGAGAAAAATCCAATATCATTAAAATCGGTTCAGCCATTATCGAGTAATTTTATAACCAATCAGACTTCGTTTTATTTTTATAGTTTATCATAGGCGAGATCTGTGTACTGTAATATGTGTCTAATTTTAACTGCTTTACTAAAAATTTAAACATATAAAAATCCGTACTACGAATCTGCGTCTTAGGACAATTTTGAGCTTAACATGTTTTAAACGTAGTTTTATTATGTATAGAGCTACATTAAAGTGAGCCTAACAAATGTCTAAAACGTTCGACATTTTATTGATAAGTTTTTAATTTTACTCACACTAAATTGCTTTAATTTAGACACAATTAAAAAAAAACGTTTACGGCTTTACTACAAAAGATGAAATAAAACCATGTTGAACACGTGTCTAGCTAAACAGTGTTTAAAAATTAGATATTGTTTAAAATGTTGTCAAAATTGCTAACCTGCGTGTAAAATTATAAAGAAACTTATTAATAAAATGTCACACGTTATATTTGACAGCTAAAATAGATTTTAAGCTTATACCAGAAATACCTAAGCGTATGTTCATACATAATTGAACTATGTCTAAATCATGTTTAACTCAAAACTATCGTTAGATGCGGATTTGTGGTACAGGATTTTATAGACACGCGTTTAACGTGTGCTTAAATTTTTTGTAGTAAGGCAGTTAATTTTTAAAGACTGTTTAACTAGACACGTGTTGAACATGATTTCATTTCAGCATTTGTAGTACAGCAGTGTCGTTTTACCATTTTCTTCTAAATTTTAAAAGTAATTTCGCAACGCACACAATATGAATATATTTTTTAAATTAAGTATCAAACTGCTTTCATATTTCGCATTATTATGTGTATTTACATTACTTCAATTTAATTTTATTAAAGCATTTTAGAAGCAATTAGGAAATGATATGAGTTACACAATACCTGCAATATTCGATATTCGCTGACTCGCATGGATTTTAGCCGTGTAATCGATTAGATGCAAGATATAGTGTTACATACACGTGTGACCCGTTAGAGCTCTGGATTCCAATGCAGGTCGCAAATTATCTAATTTGAGATTGGAATTTATTGAAAGCGTTACATTTTCTATCTGTACTAGTATTATAAAAAGGTAAAGTTTGTGAGTTTGTATGTAGGGGGTGAAGAATGAAATTACTGAACCGATTTGAAAAATTCTTTTTATGATTGACAGCTAGCTATCACGCTACGACTAATAGAAGCGAAGCAGTCACCATAAACGCGAACGAAACCTCGAAAGGCAGCTAGTGTGTGATAAATAAATAATGTTATTTTATTTTTATACCTATAACTAGCTGCGTATATATAAAAATAATTTTTCAAATTGGATTTTACAAACAAATTTTACCGCTTCATAATAATAGTGTAAATGATATTACGCATATATAAATGTTATACGTTTAGAAATTTTGTTAGCTAGTTAGCCGACACATTGACTTTGTATGACGACGTTGCCAAGCAACCAGCTAACGACGAAGTATGACAGACAAGAGGTTTTCTTTCGCCGAAACAATTGACGAGCTTTCCAATATTCAATTCAATTCAATTTTTTCCAAAGTTAAAACAAATTTGAAATGACTTCTGTCATTACGAATTTTTAACGTCAAATAGCATGAGCATAATGTATCAATAGGTTTAAAAGATCATCGGTAAATACGGTATTATCTAATAATATTAAAGTATATAACTAAAGATATTATTAGCTCATGGATTTTGGCTTTGACTGAGTATGACAGACGTATAAATTTGGACCTCTCAATTGACGAGCTCATAGATTTCGACTCCACCGTTAAATCTCCATCGTGTTTTCTCCTTTCACGGGACATTGACGAAATAACATGTCTAATTGGCACAAATAAAGAGTTGAATACAGATAAACTTCAAATTATGTGAGCATAGCATTTCATATACAGCCTTTATAACGATTTTAAGTATTTTTCATCACGCAATATTGATCGATTCGCTAACTCGTATCGATTTCGTCCGTGTAATCGATTTGGTGTCAAAGATAGTGTAACCTACACGTGTGACCTGTTAGTGCACTGGATTCGAATGCAGGTCGCACGCTTCTCTCAATTGCAATCGGAATTTATCGGAAAAAAAAAATTGTTACGTTGTCAATGCGCAATACCTAATGCTTTCGCATTCAATATTTATTACACTTTCATTTTTTTTATGATTTTGTGTTCTATTTATGTTTTTTGATACTAAAACTGTTCGAAACGTATTTTTGAAACTTTTTCCTATGAAATTGTATTATACTATGGTTTCCTAGGATAACGGCCCTGTATTATTCTTCCTGTTTACGTTGCGCTATAAATCTGATATTTGAATTTTTGACGTATCATCCCGTTATAATCTAAGCGGTCACGTCATATTGAAACACTAAATTTTAATAAATAGAGTATTTTTAAAAAACGTAGATTTGTATACATGTATACAAATTACAATATATATCATGATAAATGTCATCGAAGTTTGCTATTTGAATTAAGTAGAAAACATTTCAAGAATGAGAGGATTAAATAATCATATGTTTTATTTTCTCATTATGGGTCCAAGTGAATATTTCTATTGAAACAAAAATTAAACGCTTTAATTTCAATAATCAAAATACAATGCTATCTGCTAGACTATATATTTCAGACGGGTAGCGTAACGTAAACGGACATAATAATACAAATTCATCATTCTGGGCAACCAAAGCATTAGACACATGCTATTTCGACAATGTCACGTGGAATGGAGAGAACACGACAAAAATTGATCGATGGAGTCGAAAATGCAACTCTAATTAAACGTTGAAAACACCCTAAAATAGAGTGATTTTCATTGTTAGTCCCTAAATACTATACGAAAATAATTATAAATATTGTTTATATAATAATATAAAAATACAATTTTTTATTTACAACTTAATTTTATTAAATTTATTATACTTAGATAAAGAAAAGTTAAAAATCTCTACTTAAATAAATACACCCTCGCCTGTCACGCTCAATCGCTAGCTGGTTGCTAGGCAACGTCGTCCAAAGTGGTCGGTGGTTGCCATATATATAAGAAATGTATCTTAAAAATAAGCAAAGCAATTAAAATTCTCGTAATCACTTGTCATACCTTGAGCCTACAATTAAATTCTCAGTAAATTTAAGACAATTTCATATATTTCAACGTGAATTTATAATGACAAGCAAAAAAAAATTAAAATGTGAATCAAAGGTCAACACGAGTGTTTGTTTATAAAAATATTTTAATAATCGCATAACAAATATTCGTTTAGAATTAATTTATAAATTTCATAGTAAATATTTTACGTAACACGATATAATTTTTATTTAATGTGAATATTATGTATATATTTGAATAAACATTAAATATAGAAATGTAAATATGAAATTTAGTTTATTTAGCAGAACCTAAGAAGTCACGAATACGAAAGGACTGTCTATAAAATAATATAACTTATTTCTTATTAGACGATAATTAAACTTCTAAGTTTTACTCTCGTGATTGACATAAAACAACCCTGTAACCTAGTTTTAGTTACCTAGGTAACCTGAAACTGTAACTGTCAAAAATTACACACAGTTACAGATTAAATTCATTCAAGTGTAAAGCAATGACTAACAACTCATGTAAATCTTTATAAGAGTCTATTGCTCTCAGAACTTATATGTGTAATTTTCACCTTAGGCTGGCAACACATTCACGATCTATCTAAGTATATATAACTCAAAAGTGACTGACTGACATAGTGATTTATCAACGCACAGCCCAAACCACTGGACGGATCGGGCTGAAATTTGTCATGGGAGTAGATGTTAAGACGTAGGCATCCGCTAAGGAAGGATTTCATCTAATTGTACACCCAAGGAGATAAAATAGGGGGTGAAAGTTTGTATGAAACTTTGCCAATTTTAAACCGTTCGGGCTGAGACTTTACATGCATAAAGCTACTATGACGTAGGCATCACAGACATCGCAGACAAAGTCGCGAGCACCAGCTATAATATATATAAAAGCGAATGGTCACGCACTCACTTATCTCGAAACCTCAGAAACTAAAAGTGCTAGGAGCTTCAAATTTTACCTAAAGATTATTTTTAGGACGTATGTGCTCACTAAGATAGTGGATTAAGCTCTAAACATTCTCCTTAATAAGAGAGGGAACCTTGCCCAGAGGTATATTTACAGCCTGTTGCTCAACTTTACTTTTTTTGACATAAAAAATAAAGCAAAATTAAATAATCGAGGAATATTAAGATATTTTTATGGCAGAATTATTTTGTTAATTTTATTCATTTTTTTTCTCTTATCCTTGTCCGTTTCTTCTTTTATTTTTATTTAATGTTATTTTTGTTCATTACTCAATTAGTTTAATTTTTACTTTATTTTTATTTTAGGCCACTGATGCCATTTCCATTAATTACATTATTCTGAGAACGTTATCGTGGGAACAATAACCGAGTCGTGTTGCTAGGTCCGCTATCTGGTGGCACTTGATAGCGACTATGGAAAATAACTGATTAAACTGGAATAAACGCAATTCTATTATTAATTGGTTCATTGTTAAGGCCGTGTGTTTTAAAATGAGCGTCTATAAATACTAAATGCGCTTTTTAACTTATCAGTAGGTATCTGTAATTATTAATTATCTATACGATATACATATATATATGTATGATTGTATACAGCTGATTTTTTTAACAAGACGTGGTAGGCCTACTGCGAAACTCTAAGGAATAGCAAGAAGTACTTTATGGAGTATAGGGCCCGATTTTTAAAATTAAAACTGCATCATTAATTTTTTGAAAAAATAATTACCCTAGCCAGGAATCGAACTAGCTGATTTAAAAAATAAGAGTATTTATTAAGGTTTAATAAATGTATGATTTCAATAGCATTTTGTTAAAATAAACTTTTTCCTTTAATTTGCCGTATATTATATTGTATATATACCAAAAGCCGATCCTAAATAATTTTTAGTTACAAACTAAAATTAACGTCAGTGAAACTGAGTGCGCAGGCTGATAATTAATTATATTTTTAAAAGAAAAATCGTTGTAGATATTATTATACAGGCTAAAAATCTCATTAATCTGTCTGTATCACGCATCATAATGGCTGAACAGACTCTAACACTCATTATAAGACGAAAATTATATTTTATAAGTTTTACTGATATAAAACATCTCTGTAACCTGGTAACAGTTGCCTAGGTAACCGTACGAAAAGCGTTATAGATGTAAGTATAGATGCAGAGGCTTAAAATCTTATTAATCTGTCTGTAACATCATAATTACTGAACAAATTTTAATTCTAGTTACAAGACGAGAATTACATTATGTAAGTTTTATTCTCGTAATTCATATAGAACAAATCTGTAACCCGGTAACAGTTGAATAGGTAACCTTATGAAAGATGTGAGTGTGAAAAAATAAGGCACTGACTCTTCTTTCAGGTATAAACGTTATTATATAGTATACTAGCGCCCTCTCGCGGTTTCAATGGTACTTAACATAGGACTTTCATATAAACTTTCAACCCCTGTTTTAGTGCCTTAGGGGTCGAAGTTTCCAAAATCCCGTCTAAGTGAGCATTTTAGTCCTAAAAAGAGTGCCCCATGCAAAATTTGAAATTCCTAGCACTTGTTGTTTCTGAGATTTCATGATAAGAGAGTGAGTGGCCTGACTCGTTTACATATATAGAAGATTATATAGTTATTATATATACAATTATTGTAAATCTTTTATAATTCTGTGAGCAAAACTAAAAATATATTTCTTAGGTAAGAGGATATTTTATATTGTTGAAATATGATGAGCAACGTTAGCATGGTTAAATTATAAAAAAAAACATTACCATAATGCCACGTTATTAACCTAACGAAAAACCTTGAACTTATTTTGGCTGTCTGTTACTATGCGATTTTATCCTACGAGTACAACACGCCACTCGACGTAACACTAGCGTTGGATCCAGTGAGAGTGTTACTCAGCATACACGGAATCCTACTGGCACTACGCCTTAATGAACCGGGTTCCGTACACAGCACACTCTTGGCCGATTTTGGTTATTGTTTTTACGCATATGACTATTTTGCACTGTAATCACACCTAGTTTTATAATTGTATGTACAAAGAATACAATTTATAAAAACACGATTCTTGTATGAAAACCTACCACTATTTTTATAATTTTTCTTAGTTATTTCTAATATATGTCAGTATATGTACCTAACACTCGTTGTCAATTTTTGGTCCGGGTTCCCTGGCCTATTTTTTCACTTGATTAGTAACAAGCTAATTTTCCGTGAGTAGCATCGTTTCTATGAGACGCCCAACTTTTTCCTATGGAAAATTCTCGATTGTGGTAGGTAACAGGAGTAGCAGAGATAAAAGATGTTGACTTGATGATTCTCACAAATTTATTACTAACTGGATTTTTTTCCGTTAAATCTAATAATAATAATCTACATTATTCAAAAGAAAAAGTTGGGCGTCTCATTGAAACGAAGCTACTCACGGAAAATTAGCTTGTTACTAATCAAGTGAAAAAATAGGCCAGGGAACCCGGACTATTTGTAATATTGAGGTTTAGGTAAAAAAAAAGTAAACTAAATTTATAGTCTACAAATAGCCCACTGGGCAAAGGCCTGCTCTGAGAAGGTTTAGAGCTTAATCCACCACGCTGCGCCACAGGGGATTGGCGGATAAACGTGTGTCAAAATTTCTTCTATACATGCAGGTTTTCTCACGATGTTTTCGCTCACCGCCCAGCAGGAGATGAATTTAATCACTTAAGTACTGGAAAACTTAGCCGGGTTTGCACCTATGATCGTCGATTGAGATGTAATGACGTGTTCTAACCACTAGGTCATCTCGGCTCGACATTTAGCTACTGAACCCTAAAAATAAGCAGACATAGCGTCACATGGTCCCGCCCAAATCACGTGTTTTATAACATTTGCTTAATATACTCTTTATTTTGGCAGAGAGCCCATAATTACCAATACATTGGTATGTCTACGTCGAAAAATCTTTAAAAAATAAGGCTCAATTTCGTTTGACTCTAATCTCAGATAACATTAAGGTAAAATCAACTTTATTGTATAACAATACAGTTCATTTTTCAATAGAATAGTCTTAAAATTAATGCGTAACGGTTGTTTAATTACCTCATAGTATTTTTACTCAGTCACGAGGAAGTAAAAGTAAACAGTGAACTAAATATATCGATTTTGATGCTATAATTACGACATTGTGGCGTTTGTAAAGTTTAATTCGAGATATGCGTTTTGTTACGACAATAAACGCAGCGTTTTTAGATGGACTACTGTTTCCAATACAGAATGATACTCGCTACGTTTTAGGTACGTAACTGTGAGGTTGTAGTATTTTTGTTAACATTCGCTATGGTTTTAACATAAAGAGTTAAGTAAACGATCCTTCAATATTATATTTTTATATCTAAAAATTATAAAACACAATCTATGTTTTTTATGTTTGTCTCTTGATTCACAAAATATATTTCTAACACCCATTTATTATTCACGCGAAACCGTGGGCTAGTATCAAATAAACAAAAATAAGAAAAATCAACATTTTTTATTGGCTCATATAACTTTGTCAACATTGTTCATAAAAAACTGTATTGTATTGACAAAATTTTAAAAGAGTAACTATAGAGTTTCTAGCCGGTAGTATCTGCCTAGTATCTACGTCGGTAGTATCTACGTTCCGAACCGGTAATAGCTTGATTATTGATGTATTTTTTTATGTATTGACGATTCAAAAGTGCTCGTGCTAGCCTACTTGAATAAAGTATTTTTTGATTTGATTTGTCAACTTATTGTTTACAAGAATATTTAAGGCGAGAATTACATTTGGAAGTTTAACTCTCAAGAGCGATATAAAACTAATCTGTAACCTGTCTCTGTCGTAAGTATAGTCCATTTCTCTTTACTTGTCCCATTTAGCAAACAAAAATGGCGTATTTTCTAACCACAGATAAGAGTTAGAGAAATTATCGATCGAAAAACTGAAGCATTATTCAGAATGACAAATTGTAATGAAAAATATTACATGAAAATTTGTGATTTTCGTTGTGAATGTTACCAAATAAGACAATTAAAGAAAAAGAAAATATAGTTACGAAAAATGTGAATATCAAAACTAAGGGACTGACAGAAATAACTTATGTAAATCATTATGTAGGTCTGAGAGCAAAACTAATAATATAAGTGTAATATTTTCGTCTTAAGTATACTTAGTACAATTATCTTATATTGGGTGGCGCGTATCGTATCGAACAGGGAAAACTAAGTTTCAATCCTGCATAACAAAATCTATTTTATCGAAAATGAAGCGGCGAGCAAAAATTAAGTCAATTATCCGAAAATAATAATAAATTTAATCAGAAAGAAAACAACTTATCAATATATAAAATAGCGGTCACCGTTCCTATTTTAGACATCGTGCGTTCTGAAAATACCGTTAAAATATTTTGTTTTTGTGTAACGGCTTAAGAACAGTTTTCACTTGATATGTATGTGTGTTACGCGTAACGTTACGACGAGGAAAACATTTATTTGAACGATTTATAAAAGACTAATGCTATGTTTATTCGTTACGGTTAAGTTTAGCTGTAGGCTCGTCGTGTACGTCGTCTCGTCGTCACCTTATGTGTAAGGAGTGCGCCGCACGCGGGCACCACGTTCAGAGGGACGGCAAATTCGCCTAACTTGTTATGCTCAAACAATTTTTACGCATAGTTTCAAATTTTTGCGTACTAGAAATATAATATATTGAAATAAAGCTTTGTTGCATAGTTGTGAAATGTTTATTTTGACTGGGCTTATAGTGTAGAGAAGAGTTGAGGAGGCATATTTGCATGGGGGCGTAAGTATAGCTAGCAGCGGGCTTGCCTAGCTGTAAAGCCACTGACTGCAGCTCGTATACGGCCTGGCTCAACCGGGGAAGTACCGGAGAAAATCATCGCACAATAACTAGGGCCTGTAGCTTTGTTTCGTGGTGAATGAGGCTTAAGACACCTATATTTCTATATCCTATTTTACTATATACCTTTCACCGTTCGCCCTTCAGGAAAAAGAATAAGTCATTTTTATTAATGATTTTAAGATTAACCAAAGATTTTTATTATTATAAGATATTCTCAATTTAACACAGATTTTAACAATAAACAAAATCGTATTTATGCGTGTGTGTGCATGTGTGTGTGTCATATGCATTTAATTGCGTGTAATGTTTTTTTTATTCATTTAGTATACATTTAATTTTGTGAATTTTAAAATAGAATTTCTCTCTCCTTCTCTATGTAAATTAAAAATGTACTAAATTTCGAGCTTCTCTGTCCACGCAATTTTCTTAAAAATACATACAAAGTTATTGCTTCACGTATTAATATTTAGATCTATTATTAAATTTTTATCACTCAGCTGATCAGATATGACTCGCAGTTTTATCTACATTAAACACTACGTGTATACAGTTTGTAAGATAGCTAGTTTCTGGTCTTTGCTTTGCCTTTATGAAGTCGCGTCTACACTGCGCACTTGCACGAAGCGTGCAGTTCGCGTGCCTAGAATGGCAACTCACGCGACCAAATTGCGTTACACTTTACACGCGTGCGAGCATTTCGAACTCGCAATGCATTAACACAAGCACACGGCGTGCACGCGATGTGGTCGAGAATTAGTCTTTTTACTTTTTATAGTATGTTAATAAAAGACACGCTAAACCTCACTATTCTAAAAATATAAGTTGCACGCGAACAGCTCGCGAACGAATCATGATTTTTTCCAGTGTCTATACTAGTACAGTGTTTATGAGATGAATGTGAACAACACGCATCGTACATTCCATAAACGCGCGCAGGTATGGAAGCGCCTTTAAATGCTAAGTGACGTAATAGCCTATAACCTTCCTCAATAAACAGGCTATCTAACGCAAATATTTTTCAAAACGAACTTGTAGTTCCTGAGATAAGCGCGTTTAAACGAATAAACTCTTTAGCTTTATAATATTAGTAGGCACTGCATGCAGGAATGAATTTGAATGATAATATCCAGTGAAGATTTTATCTGTATTCTTGGTCATTGTTAATGCCAAGGCTGAATACAATTAATCCATGGTCAACCTCGGTGCTTCAGTCAACTGCGTTGAAGTTTGTACCGATACATCCAGATCCATACCGATACAACATTAATCTAGTTCTGAGTTTGTTCAGACTCAGAACTGGATTAAGTGAAAAACAATAAAGTCTTGACTGCTCGAGACCAAAAGCCTCTGTAATGTGAGCTTTTGAATTTATGATTATGATGACAACTTTTTATAAAAATTCAACTTACGTGTCAGCAAACTCGATTTAGTTCTGAATAGGTAGACATAAAATTCTTACTCAACATTGCATTTTAATTGAAGAGTGATTTTACATAATTTTATTCCGAAGTGCCTACAAAATGAAAAATGTCTAGAAGTAGACATCTGAATGTCAGAGAGGAACTACAACTAAACGCATGAATTGATGGTTATTTTCTAATGAAAACATCATCATGTTAAAAATATATAATATTAACAATTTACACTTATTTGAAATATAAAACCATAATATTCTTAAGTATAAATATTACCTTGAAGTTGACAACATTCCGAGCTTAAACCATTACAAAAATTAATAACGAAATAAAAAGTATTGACGCAAAAACTGGTCAAAAGAAGAAATTTTCCATTTACGAGCCTGGGACTTTAGCGTAGGTATTTATTGTTTATGCATAATGCATTTAATGTTCTTGCATCGTGCATATAGAACCGAGTATTGGAAAAATGGCATGTATCTCACACCGAATACACTTGTGATAACTGTTTCATAGTTTTATCAGTCAATCAACCATAATTTACTTGCAAGATGGTATTTGCTAATGTTGATCACTTATAAGATTACTTTTTTTTTCTAAATACCTACTAAGTATATATATTTTAACTGTCGCGATTTATATTATTCATATTTCATATAACGGGTCTTATTGCGATAACTAATCGTAATAATACCTTCTCGACGTTTTGGTGAAGTTGCATCCGACGTGGTTACGAGCTGACCAATAGGAAACATGTTAAATAGTCGTATTCCCGATAGGTTATCCCATCGGTAAATCCTAAATTCAAATCTCAATGTTACTAAATTAGAAAAGACAAACCTCTATATAAAGTTTCAAATACTTAATCCTCTATGTAATGAAGATTTAAGAAACCTTTTTTAATTGTACTTATTTGATTTCAAGGCTTGTAAATCTACTAGCTTAAATTGTGTTTTGTATGTCATGTTAGTCGATGTAGAATTTTATTGAGCAATTTTTCACTTAAATTTTCAAACTCTACTTATTATAAGTGTCTATGGATCATGCACAACACAGCAGGAGTCTTAATAGGCTACTTAAAATTGAGTCACGTTTAAGAATTCGGTCGTTAACAATACATTTGTTTCTATTTAAATGAACAGCGATTCCCTTTTCCGTTCCATTTCTATAACAATATGTTCTAAGGTGATTCAGGTTTTCCGACGCAAAAGGCGAAGCTAATTAAAAAACTAGACTCAAAGTCTTTCCTAAGTTGGAGCGACATATCATTCACGAGGACGTTGAGTCACTGCCATTGTGCGGAAACCTCCGTTTTTTCCTGTGATTGCTTAACGTTTTTTAATTGTTTACGTTTACGATGAGGCAATGGGGGGAATTTCTGAAGCCCAATTAGGTTTATTCGAGACGTAAATGTCACGTGTTGGAAACAAAAAAAATATATTATACTAATTTTTATATTATTTTTTAAAATAAATATTAATGCGTGAAGCAAAAGCTTTATACCTCTTTTTACGAAAATTTCTCAGACGGAGGAGTAAGAAATTTCGCAAACCTATAGTTTATATAGACAAGGTGCGCAGACTGCTAATATTTTATTTAAAATATGTATATAAATACATTAAATCCACAAAAAAAAAACTTTAAGAAATTACACATAATATAATTTATTTGACACACTCACGTAAAGTAGTAAGTACACTAATTGATGATCGATTATCCGTGGTCAATCTTGAAATCGATTGAAAATTTAATGAACTACGGTCGAATTTTGACCGCTAGGCGACCACTATCAAACATATTCTCTAATAAAAAAAATAATAATATACATATCTTATGCAACTACGGTGTTTAATTGTTTACATTTACAATGAGGTAATCAGGAGTATTTTTCAAGTCCAATTAACTATTTACGTTAAAAACATGAGCATCACGTGTTAAAGGTACTATACAATAATCATAATTTATGTGTTCGTTATTGTCCTTATATGTTATTATTGTTTATTAATTGATCTCTGAGGTAACTCTACAATGAATTATAAGGAAAATTTTCAAGGTCAATTAATGTCAAGTCTTATATTTTATCCTAATATTAAACCTTCACCCTGAATCACGTGTTAAGAGCTAATATATGGAACACTTCGAATGTTATTCAAATACCTACCTTCGTCGTATTCGACGTATGTATGTCACATCGGTATATCAAAATGGTAGATTATTAAGAAAATAGTTACTTGTTCTACATGTACAGTAATACAATGGGAAACAATAACATTTTGATTTTCATGTTGGTAGTAATTAGCTGACTATAGATGAAATGATCGTTTGATGCGTTAGGCCTTATAAGTGCATATTTCCATATGTGAGGTGAAGCTGATAAATGTAAAAATATATTTTGCATTATATAACTTATGTATGAAAAAAATTTCACTAATTCCTTACTGTTATAAAGAAGTAAAATTTGTTCATAAGTATGTATGTAGGGGGTAATATTTAAAATTACTGATCCGATTTGAGAAATTCTTTTGCACTGGATGGTCGATTTATCGAGGAAGGTCATAGCATATTACATAACTCTGCAAGTCATAGGAGCGAAGCATAAACGCGAGTGAAAATACGACGTGCAGCGTAAAATCGTATTTGTATAAATGTTTTTCATTTGTAATTTTAATTAGACTTAAAAATATTTACCATTGTAGTTTCTTTAAATAAAACACTATCTTCGTAGTTTATTTATGTTGTTAATTCTTAGTAAAGTACACGCAAACAATGCTTCGGGTTTCCTCTCTCTGACCTCCGTCTGGGCCTCCCGTCGTAAGATTCACCTTGAACTATTTTACTCTCAAGACAATTTGATAACTAAAAAACTTGTAACGTTTTTCAGTTGATATGGGTTATTTGACAGGTATTTAAGTTAGCTGGGTGCTGATAAGCAACAATGTGTCAACCCACAAAAAATCAAATTTTGAGATATTTATGTACTTTGATATGTACTTTGAAAAAAGTCATTTAAACAAAATAAGAACGAAAAAAAGGTTCCTTAATATAATGTTTCGAATTTCAAGTTATTATAAATTATAATTTTATTGAAAAGCATATTTATTAGTTATAACTTTTAATCATACCAATCTTTTTTAATTCTATTAAACATTTTTCAAAATAGAAAAGAAGACATGGATAGACATCTTCAAACAATTCATTAAGAATAGGTTTAATATCTTTAGAAGTCAGTTTCTCAAAATGAAGTTCGTCTGCGCAGGATTATTGACCCCTATTTCGACCCTTCAGAGCTCTTTTTTCGCATTTAAAAGCCTAGCCTAAGCCTAGTAGCCTATGTACTCAGGCTCTAGACTATCTCTGTAACGTCTTAAAATTAATATCAAGAAGACGGAAGTAATGACCATGGGTGCTCATGTATCTCAAAGTGTATCCATCGGGGCAGAAGATTTAAAGCATGTTGATAAATTCAAATACCTTGGTAGTACAATAACATCAAAATTTGACCTAGATGCTGAAATAAATAACAGGATTAGTGCTGCAGCTGCAGCTTATGGTAAATTACGCACCAGGGTATTTCGATCACATGACTTGAAACTTACGACCAAAATCAGTGTCTACATGTCAGTAGTGTTGCCTAACCTGCTATACTCGTGTGAAACCTGGGTACTATACCGCAAGCACATTCGTATACTCGACAGATTTCACCTCAAATGCCTCCGGGACATCATGAACATCAGATGGTCAGATTGTGTAAGGAACACAAATGTGCTAAGAAAAGCCAATGTCGGAGGTATTGAGATGTATCTGATGAGGCGACAGCTCCGTTGGTGCGGACATGTATCGCGTATGCCGGAAAGTAGGGTGGCGAAACGCATCTTCTATTCAGAACTCCAGTACGGTAAACGTAAACGTGGTGGCCAGTACCTTAGATACAAGGATGTTCTGAAAAGACATATGAAACGGTGCAAAATAGAGCCATCTGACTGGGAAGGTAAAGCAGCAGACCGAACAGAGTGGAGACGGCAAGTTCACGTGCAAGTAAATAAATTCGAGGTCGAACGTTGCCTGGACCATGACATGAAGAGAGACGAGTTAAAGGCCAGACCACCAGCTGCCATAGTCTTCAATTACGTTGACGGGGCTTTAACTTGCCCAAAATGCGGTCGTACCCTTATTAACAAAATTGGGTACATAAGTCACATAAGAGCGCATCAGAGAGCAGAACAACGGAGCTCTCACATCACATAAAGCCACTTTTGCTTTTATAATATATAGTTTCATTTGTGTTTATCTAGAAAAGCAGTCGCCGTAGCCGAAACCGGCTAGGAGACACACATCTCTGTACCAAATTTTATTTAAATCGGTTTAGTAGGTTAGGCGTGATAGCGTAACATACAGACAGACTTTTGCATTTATAATATAAGTAAGGCTTTTATTTATTTTAAACTTTCGCGATTTATACTATTCATATTTTATATAACGGGTCTTATCGCGATAACTAATGGCAGTAATACCTTTTTTATTGCCCGACGTTTCGACGAAGTTGCATCCGTCGTGGTCACGAGCTGACTGACTGTCCTATTTTGAGAGTCATGAGAGTCGTCGGGCAATAAAATGGTATTACTACCATTAGTTATCGCGATAAGACTCTTTATATTAAATATGAATAAGTAAGGCTTTGATACTAAAATTATATTTTAACATTACCTTCATTTCCGAGATAAAAAATAATCTCCGGTATCTGTATACATTGTATATTTACCCCGCATTGTTTGTCTGGGCTCGTTCGTGACGTGTTTACGAAAACAAGATATTTTTGGATCTAGTTGAATTGCAAATAGCGGCAAATATTTACATACATACGACAAGATAGAATGTTATTTTTTACCGTATTTGTATATGTTATAGTCAAAACTCTTAACCGGTTAAAATTACTTTTCACTGGCGAAATCTGTCAAAATTATTTTGACTGTAGGCTTTCGATAATAGTACTTTTAATGTAAATAACGAATATGATAGGCAAGACATCTGGAAATTGGTTAGGCTGTGTTGCAAACTGCTTGGAATAAACTCTTTTTAATTATTATAATTTTAAAATATAAAACCGTTGACCGTTACCAATGAACTAGAGCTGATCTTATATTTTAATATTAATTGAATGTTTAACAGATTGGATTAGTGTTTTTTTTAATAAAAATAACAAATATGACAGGCAAGATTTCTGCATATAGGTTCGGTTAGTTTCTCTGATAGATAATTACCGAATATAGTAGGAAAAATACTTGTGAATAATTTAGGTTACGTTAATGTTGTTGCAATATTACTTTTCGCTGTTACTTTATGTTTATTTACCAGATAAAGGTACCATTGACCAGTTAAGAATTTTGACTATAACATTCGAGTACATCATGGATTCTAAGAAATTTGTTAAAAATATAACAAAATGTGTCTCATTCGTGATGTCGACGTAGTTAAACAGAGTTAAGTACATATTATGTATCTATTTAGTAAAGTTCATGTCGTAATTTGAAGATTAGTAAGAATGATTTAAAAAAATACTTTTTGAACTATATTTTTTATTGTTTACAATATATTATTATTCGAACTGTAAGAAAATCCTGAAGTACAAAAATTACAGGAAAAATTAACGATAAGTGGAATAAAACATACACTTCGAACGTAGAAATATCTCCTTTTTTAAGATTCGATTAAAAAAGAGACAACATGATTTTATATCCCAAACTCACCCTTACCAAAAAAACTCAAAAACCTCTAACTTAATGTACAAAACACATCTATATTGACTAGCTCACGTCGATCATCTGTGAGAATGAGGTACTGCCCTGATAAAGTGAGCCTGTTCACAAACTGTAGTCAGTGGGTACAGCTAGACTCTACCTCAGTAATACTACTACGACTGTTCTTGTTTTTAACAATGATAAATGTATTTTTAGATCCGCATGTCATATTGCGCGTTTCGTGACCCCTCGCCAGCTATTTTTAGTGCATCCTATATCAACCTATTTTTATCAATTGAATGATAGCTGTATAATTCTCTATACTCTATAGTGCTGACGTCAGAACTTTGCCCCCCAGGACTGCCTGAGTAATTTATCGATCTATTATTTATATATTATTAGCTTCTGCAAAGTAAAAAAAAACTTTGCACATATAAAATTCGCTCTTTCTTTATTATGTTACACTAACTGCCTCCCGTGTATTCACTCGCGCTTAACATAGGATTTTCATACAAACTTTACGACGCTCTACCTCCTAGGGGTCGAATTTTGCAAAGTGCCGTCTTCGTGAGCACCTACGTCCTAAAAAGAATCCCCATGTAAAATTGCACTTGTAGTTTCTGAGTTTTGGTGATATGTGAGTGAGTGACCTTTCGCTTTTATTTATGTATATAGATTTCTCAAATGTGTTTCTTGTCGGTATAAATGTCTCCCGTAGTGTTTTTGTTTCATTTTTCGGAAAGAAATTCATCGATATCTACTTCAAAACAATATTAAGTATTTTTCGCTATTTTTTATAGTTTCGGATTTGGCCACTACGCGTAGTTAAAAAAATCCCTTTTTGTATGTATTTACGTTTATATAATCTTATTTCATTTGGTATCGTATCCTAAACTAATTTCCTACTTCTATACAAATAATCACTTACAACTCAATCGAAATACAAAGAAGTTCTAACTAAATATTCTAAAAAAAAGTTACCCACGTCCAATTTATGAGCTAGAAATTTCAAACATACGAACTGCTTTAACAACGTATGGAAACATTACAACCTACGATGAGAAGCATAAATTGATTTGTAAAATATGCTTCCGACAGTAATGATTCTCTAAGTTTGTTTATTTTACCGCTAAAACCGAAATACAGAGTATACAAATGCTGACGTCAACAGATTGTAAAAACTTAAATACGCGCTATCTTGTTACTACTGGCTGCTGTGCGCGGCTTCGCCTAATTATTGAAAAAAATAGCCTATGTATTATTTTAATGTATAAGCTATTTATATTGCTTGAGTGCTACAGACTTCTATCTGGATGGAAGGAAGCTTGTACCTTTTTAAAGCAAATATTATGGAAATGAGTTAATTTAGAAAGTTTCCCAATTTTAATAGTAGTAAGATAAATTATATAATGAAGATAAATGAGGTGAGATGGCCTACTGGTTAGAACACGTCGATCTCAACTGACGATCGCGGGTTCAAACCCCGGCTAGCACCGCTGGTTTTTCAAGTGCTAAATTTGTGGTGTTGGATAAGCTCTAAACCTTCTTAATAAGAGAGGAGGCCCTAGCCCAGCAGTGAGACATTTACAGGCTGTTACTTTACTACTACTAAGATAAAATTAATGATATATATATAATAAACTGATAATAACTTAAAATAAAGAGGAACCGACTTCAAAAGCTCAACAACATATTCCTCACTGTCGAGAATGGCACAAATCACACTTGACAACAAGAGATCTCCTACTACCGCAATCAAGTCATAGGTATATTCTATAATATTATATAGTTATAGATCTCTTCTATGGTGTGACGTGCCGTGTTGACGGGCGTACCACACTCATGGCAGACGAGTAATACCTCACTCTTTGCCATCTGGTGCATATACTTACCGAAATATCACTGTTTGGTCAGCAACTGTGTCAGCCGGAAGGTAAACAGCCCGTGCCGCCTTTTAACCCAGTAATCAAGGTGAGACTTCAGATCCTCCTTCCACCTCTCGATCAGGATTCTCTGAGCCAGAAACCTGGTCTTCTCTATTCGACCAACTCTCCAACGCTCTCCTCTCGCCTCGACGATCGTCCGAAACCGGTACCCTTTTGTAAGCACCTACGCCCAGTGCTCCCAGCGCAGGTCACTCACGAGAAGTGTCGCATCCCTCTCATAATAAAATTCAATAATGACTTAGCGTTATTCTTTAAAAATACAACATTAATTAGATGCTGATAAGCAATAATGTGTCAACCCACAAAAAGTCGAATTAAGAGATATTGATGGATTCTGATAATGTGTCCTGTAATTAACTTAATAAAAAAAATCAAGTCGTCTTAGTTAATAAGCATGGAAAAAAAGTTTCTTAATTTAATATTTCGAATAGATGTTTCACAGTATTCTCAATATTTTGGTATATGCAATAATCTAATATATTCGAAAAACTTAGTAACAGATAAAACTTTAAATTGTACCAATCTGCTTTTAATTAATTTTACCTTTAATCAGAATAAAAAAAAGAACAAGGGTGTATACTTCTTCAAACGAAATAGTTAAGAATAGGTTTGACATCTTTTGACGCTATTTTCTCAAAATGAAGTCTGTGTGGCTTGACATAGTGTTGCTTATCAGCGTCCATTAATTCCATATATTGTTATATTAATGCGATTAACAAATATTATGACTGAACGTCTGGTTTGCAGCGTACCCCAGTTTTATTTCCGTCAATTATCTGCTTTTTGCATTGCATTCGTGAATATTTGTGTACTTTTTTTTTTAATTATATAAACTGGAACATCCGAACAAAGGTGTTACGGTTCAAGATTTCCTTATTAATTAATTTATGGTGGAAATTCTTCTTATGTTTCGTCCAGAGTACGTTACAAAACATGGTATAAAGCAATGTAATTTAAATTAAATTGGAACATGTTTTATTAGTGTGGATTAAATGTTATCTATATATTTTTAGCAGAGAGAAAATTTTTTTATGACGGCAGCTTGCTGACGCTATTTTATATTAATACGTGAGGCAAAGACTTTATACCTGTTTTACGAAAACTACGCGGATGGAGGCGTATGAAATTTTGCAGATTTATAGTATATAAAGATCCAAGGAATGCTAATATATATTTTAAATTATGAGTAAAATATACACTAAATCAATAAAAAAAAGCATTACACCCACTGTCATGTATTTAACATACATATGCATCTATAGTTTAAGTTTAGCTAGGTTGCCTAGTAATTATAGATATAATAAATAATAATAAACGCATTACACTCAATGGCTCCCATTTAGATCTCATGAAATTGTGTCGGGGGTCCGGAAACACACACAACGCTAATAAACACCCAGACCACGACAAACATCCGTATGGCCAATACAGACATTTGCCGCGAGCGGGGATCGAACCCGCAACTGTTTCAGTCAGTTGCAGTGCGCCAACGTGTCTGTCAAACACGATATTACGTTCATAACATTTGTCGTTAAAATATGTATCTATTTCCAATTGTGATAAGATAGTTAATTGTCTTGGTGGCGCAAAGATACTTTCGCCTGTCACACTAAGGCTCTAGCTGGTTGCTAGGCAATATCGTCCAAAGTGGTCGGCATTCTGGGTGCCGAAATCCATGAGCTTTTAGCATATCCATTGTTATGTAAGATCATGCATACTTTGTTGTTATATTTTACAATATCATCAAGAAAAGATAGACAAAATGGACGAGTTATACCTATATTGCAAAAGATGAATTTCATCTTGAAGCTCTATTATTTTCTGATATTCTCGCGATTTTGATGAATATAAGTACCATAACTATAGCATCATGTAACTTATGAGTACAGTTTTGTCTAATACCTTTAATCGAGCAATTCTTGTATATATCTACTTCTATCTATATATATAAATGAAATGCTGTTCGTTTGTAGGTTGAAAAATGAACAATACCCGAAACGAAAATCACGAATTTACGATGATTGTTTTTCGTTTATTTAATAATTTTTCATTTTCTCATTCAGTTCACTCATTACATTGATAATTTCTCATCTATAACTCTTATGAATGATTCATTTTTAGAAAACTTCATTTTACCCGTGTTTACAGGCACTGAAAATCTGCTACTAATTTTTTAACTACAAAATGAAATTACTAAATTTCCAAAATACATCAAAAAATAGTGAGCTAAGTTCGGTCATCCAGGTGCTATTATTTACAAAAAGATATTTCTAGATCATACATAAATCTTTGTCTTAGTAAGGCAGTACGAATCGAGAATGTTATACAACAAAACTCAAAACCATGGAAATTAAATATTGATACAACATGACCCTGACCTCTCGATTTTGAACATACAAAACACGAATCCTACTTTCAAATTTTGATCCTTGACCGATTTTATTTCAGTATACGAGCTTATTCCTACGATTTCATTCGCATAAATATAGAGCACTTATATTACTGTCCACTCATTATTCAGTATCTTACCATCCCCTATTTACATATATTTAACTATAACTAGCTGTTCCTTGCGATTTCACTCGCGTTTATGGTTACTGCTTCGCTCTTATAAGTCGTAGCGTGATGTAATATAGCCTTTAGCCTTCCTCAATAAATAAATTAACACAAAAATAATTCTTCAATTCGAACCAGTAAATCCTGAGACTAGCGCGTTTAAGCAAACTTTTCGGCTTTATAATGTTAGTATAGATAAACTTAAAAATTATAAGCATAGTTTTCAAATAAAAAAACCGCATTGAAATTGGTCCATCATTTCTGATGCTACAAGCTAAAGACACAAAATTTTCCGTCGAACTCAACAATTATCTTTTTCGAGGATTAATCCATACTAAAGAAGTGAAATTTGTTTGTTTACAAGTTTATATGTAATGTCTAAACCACTGATTCGATTTGAAAAATTATTTTTGCGTCAGAAAACCCATTTATTGACAAAAGTTATAAATTATATTTCATAACGTTACGACTTGAAAGAGCGAAGCAGTGACTTTAAACGCGTGTGAAACCGTGACGAGCATTTAGTTAATAAATATTCCTGTACAAACACCGTTACAGTATTTTTATATATACAATTATTACATTCATGCTATACCTACACGACAACTCATGCTAAGCGTATGCTGAGATGCGACATAGTACATTAGCAGAGCATGAAAATTGACTTACTTATGACTCTATACTAATATTGTCAAGAGTGAGTGTGCATTCGAAGATCGAAGTAATCTCCGGAACCACTAGATCTATTTTTAACCGATTTAGAAAAAAGGAGGCGGTTTTCAATTTGTCACCGACACATGTTCGAATAACGAACAACGAAAAATATTAGCCTTCTTCTGGATCAATTCAAAATAATGTTAACATATAAATAATAAAATTAAATTAAATATTTTTAAATACTGTCTAATCTTTGAAGTAAATTTAATATAGGATATGATCACAAAATGAAGATGTTTTCAGGTTCAAATAACACAAGGTGAAATTCAAAAAACCCAAACACAAAAACCTTTTATAAGTAGAGAAAAGAGCTCAGGCCTTTAAATGGCTGGACCGATTTTGGTAGAACGTATCTTAGAACCATCGCTAGAAAACCCTCTTTAAAATAAAAAAAAACCGCATCCAAATCGGTATACCCGTTTGCGAGCTACGGTGCCAAAGACAGACACACATAGCGGCGAAACTTATAACACTCCTCTTTTTGCGTCGAGGGTTAATTAAGTATCTGTTATACGTTCCATTACTTACGTAAGATTTTGATAGACGCTTTTATTAACCATGTTCCAGCATACTCCTAGCCTAACTCAGTTTCATTCAACATTTTCTGTTCGATTTGAATTGAATTGCAAATAAGAACAGATGGTGACAATATTCGCCCAAAACAACGAAAAACATCGTGCATATTTCATTTTATGCAGTTAAAAATGTTTTCGTTTTGTTACGGTAGTTTTAACTGAATATGAAACGTGGCCGTTCAGACGAATATCATATTTTATGCATTGCGGTTCCCGCTCGGGGATTTTTAAATTTGGAATTATACTCGGATGACGTAAATGGTAAAAAAAAAATCTAAATGAAAAATTTATAATCTGTTATGTAATTAAGTTATATAAAGTGATCTATTACGCTGTTTGCAAATTGTAAATATGTTTTAAAATAAAATTAGTTCGATTTCAATCACAATTAACACATAGTTTTTGTATCTATAGAAAAATGTAAAATACTAACTTGTGTGTGTATACTACTATACTTTTTTTTTAATTACAATAGACAATACTTGTTCCATAAGGTATAACATACATCTAAAATTAAAAATCTATACTTTTTTTCAGCATCGGCAAGTTCATCAATTGACTTCTTGGCCCAAAGATACTTTCGCCTGTTATAGACATTTTGCGGGTTGCCAAGTGAATGCCGATAAGCAATAATGTGTCAACCAACAAAAAGTCAAATTTAGAGATATTGATGTATTTTAATAATGCATTTTGTATTTAACATTATACAAAAAAATTCAAGTCATTTAAACTAAATAAGTACGGAAAAATGTTTCTTAATCAAATGTTCAGAAAATTGAAGTGAGTTCCATATTTTGGATTATGCAATAATTTCATATATTTGAAAAACTTATTGTTAGATAAAAATCTTTACTGGCCTATCTGTTTTTATTTAATTATACTTTTTATCAAAATAGAAAATAAAATATGAATATATGCTTCTTCAAACAGATGTGTTAAGAATAGGTTCGACATCTTTAGACGCCATTTTCTCAAAATGAAGTCCGTGTGGCTTGACCCAGTATTGCATATCAGCGTCCTAGTGTCGTCGCCGCGTCGTCCAAAGTCGGCAATCTACATGCCAAAACTCATTAGCTCATCCTTTTTATCATCATTACAAATCTATAATTATAATATTTTAAAAATTATAGCTATAATTTCAGATACAATAAGTAAATATTATTTAGTATAGATGACTTATTATTTTTTAAACAATGTTAAACAGGCAACGAATTATCAAAATACGTCAATATCTCCAAATTTTACTTTTTGTGGGTTGACACGTTATTCAGCATCCATCTACAGTTACAAAATTATATTGGTTATATGCAATGTTAATTATTCATCACAAAAATAGAAAAAAAAATTAAACACATCTCTTGTTTTGTAAATAATTACAGCCGCGTTTTGTTTACGAGGCATTATGAAGATCACTTGTTCGAAACCGGTCGTAACGAGGCCTGCATTTGACTTTTAAAATAGGTACTTGTATTATGAACGATAGTCATAACGAGTTGAAGTAGACGTGACAGTAAAGCTGAATGTTGAGTACAATCTTTTGCTAACCGACTTCGAAAATGGATGAGGTTCTATGATATTAGTCACTGTGAGTTACGGGCTTAGCTATATCTTTCATATGGGAGGGGTCCGTCCTAGGGAAGAGTCCGAAGGTGGGAAGGTAAGTCCTAAATGGGGGTCACACGCATCCGTTTTCATACGGCCCGAAGAGGACGGCAGCCAGGATGGCCTCGAACTGCTGTTCGCACCAGCGAGGGGTAAGGGGGGGGGCAGACCAGAGGGGCAGCGAATGAAAACGATCCCGAAGCCTCTCCATTTCCGTGCTGAGGAAGGTTATCGCAGCGGCCTTAGTGGATATAAATCACCACATAACCCAAACTCCCCAGGAATCGGGTATATTTTCGAAGATTTCCCCTGCGTAATCATAAAAAAAGTCCTAAATGTACACTAAACTACTTTTTATTCGGGAATTACGCAGTGAGATTCTAAATGCTAATCTCAGTTTAACAACTTAAAAATTATATACATCATTGCCATTGCCATTCAGTGTATTAAGTATAAGTCCTATAAAAAAGGGGGAGGGGGGTTCGGATCCCCTACAGCCCCTTTCTTATATACGTCCAAGTTGCCAGTAAATAACACGTAAAATGTTTTACTTATCGCCGACTTAAAAATATTGCAGAAAATATTTATTTTGTGAAGTGTTTATTTTTCACTAGTTTATACACGCGGCTTCGACGAACTTCTGTCGGATTTTCTGGGCACTTATTCGTCCGCAAAAATTGAAATTTTAGAAGTCGCATAAAATTTAGTTAAAATTGGATTCTCGACTCCACCGATCAATCTCGATCATGTTTTCTCCATTCCACATGTGTCTAATTGGCTCAACTAAATTCCATTTACCAAAGAAATAAATTGAATTAAATTTTCAATTTTATATTGTAACTAGCAGTCGCTCGTGGCTTCGCCCACGTAAATTTCAGTATTTAACAGATGCAATATAGACAGCTGAAAAATAAGTTTCAAGCATTAATTAGAAACGACGTAATTTCAATGTAAACTCTCACCCCATACAACCAAACCCTTTACAGCCCTATTTTACGTTAAAATTACTCTAGACTATCTCTGTACCAAATTTCATCCAAATCGATTCATTAGTTTAGACGTGATTGCGTAAGACGTAGACAGTGTTTCTTTCACATTTATGATATTTGTAAGGATTAATCATCGAGAGTTATTTTGTCAATATTTTTTTTTCTTTATAAGGAAAATTAGCGCTAAAAAACAAAGAGCTTAAAATCAAAAAACCAAAACGACTCAGTTGCATAACATTTTTAAACTGATTCATACATTCAAGGGAATCATATTTTCTCTATATTTCGATGAATCAGTTTGTATTAGCAATTCAATTGACGTCTGATGGTGGAATCGCCCAATTTTATTAACAAACATTTATTATGAATGGACCTTTTCAGAGAAACCATGGCCTTGATAGAAATTGATATTTATAACATTTATTAACAAATAAACTTGAATGACTAAACAACAACAAATTTTATTGTCTGCTTGTAATTGCAAATTAAAAGCTTTTAACTTAATTCATATATACGGTGTGAAAGTATATAGTACGGTGCTTACATTAAAAACAGAATTTTTAACATTTTTGTCTGTATACTTGTTTGTTCAGGCTAATCTCTAAAACGGCTGGACCGATTATAACGAGTATTTCACTCACAGATAACTAATGTTATATGGAGTAACTGAGGCTACTTTTAATTTAAAAAATATATTTATTTTAATTATAATAACACAGATAGTAAAAACGAAGATTAAAGAAAAGAACCGTGAAAAAGTAAAATCAAATTATACTTACACATGAAATAATAAAAGAATCTTCAAAATCGGTTAAGAAATTACGAAGTTATGAGGTAATAAACTTAAAAAACATACACTACGAATTGAAAACCTGCACCTTTTTCTAAGTTGGTGGAAAACTATGTTAAAAGTGAAGTAAAGAAAGTGTAAAATATTTTTTTTAAATCAACCTTTAATCACTGGACACAACGTGCACTAGAATAGTGTTAATATTCCTAAACATAACTAACTCAATTTAAATAAAATGATATATAGTTAAAACTACAAAGTTAAATTAATATTATTAAAAATATTTAATAAACATAACTAAAATGAAACGAAAAAGAATATTTTGATGAATTTCACCTAAAAATATTATACGAAACAACACACGTGCACCAAATGTATTTTTCACATATAATTCTGACATTGAGCAGCTGATTACGAGAATCAATCTGACCTATTTATTCTCTAGGATTACACTGGTTTTTACTTGTTAACAAGTAACTCTACTCCTCAGTGGTTATCTTCAAAAGCCGTTTACAAACCCACGATCGATCTGTTATTCTCATAACTTGAAGATAGTCAAATATTTTTAACCTGCATCTAAAAGCAGGTTCTGATTTTGTAGTGTATGATTTCTTTATTATCTTTGTTACGTTGAAATAACGATTTTTTTTTAATTTTAAATAATACACTGTCAAATTGGTCCTATAGATTATCCATCAATTTTATGTTTGGTATATAAATTAAAGTAACTGATAGATATAAGTGTCATCCACAAAAAGGAAAAAAAATTGAAATGCGTGTTTATACATTATACAATACCTGAGTTGGTTACTGAAAATTCGGGCTTCTAGTTTTATCTACCACGAAGTTATAGAGGGGTCGAAAATGGCCCGAACTCTTTCGAGAACAGAATGGTACGGCAGTACAACTTTTTTGCTGGACTTGGCAGGACACTGCCGTGCCCCCAGATTACGAATATTTTCAAGTCTTTCATTTTTATTTTAAATTTTTGATTATAATTTATTATAATAATAATATTATGTATATATTGCTTTAATTACTGTTTGCAGAAAGATATCCCAAAGCTATAAATAAAAAATATACAATACATACAAATACTATAAATGCGAAAATAACTGTCTGTCTGTTTGTTTGTTAAAATAATTTGCATAACAAACTTTTATTGAGTAACTTATTTATTAAATCATTACCATCCTTCTTCAAAATGGTAAAACAGCAAATATATAAACGAAAGTATGCTGTAACTCACTTATTGACTGATTTATGTTGACTTAGGATTCAATCAGGCTGATTATGTTTGCTCTCGTATCGTTGAGTACCTTGAAGCTGTATTAGGAAAAAAAGGTCGTTTCTAATAAATATAGGTTGAAAATATATAAGGAAAATATATATATTCATGTAGTACACGATAAATAAACTAAATTGTTATTCATTTTTGCAAAGTAAAACATGAAATGTAAATATTTTATGTTTATGAGTACATCACATTTTTTTCGAAGATATGCCTTCAAACTATCTATCCATTTAACTTTCTTGACCGATTTCATTGAATAATAGTAAGAAGCAAAAAAGCTTTTCAGAATGTTTTCATTTTGCATTTGAGTCTGTCGTATTTAACTTGGTTATAACATCAGTGACATCTCCTTTTTAACGATAAAAATTTCAAATGTTGTCTACATTAAAATTTAATAAAAACGCGGAACTTTAAGAGAGTAAGCATTGTAGTTTGAAACGTTACAATAAATTAGCTCATACATCAGAATAAAACATCACCACAAAGGCTACTTTTAATCAACACACCACACGGATAACGCCACGAGCGAAAGCTAGATTCAAAATAAGAATTACCCATTTTCGGCATTACTCAAAAGAATTGTCAAAAACACCATAATAAGATAATATTACGAAAACCGTTTCGCAGAAAACACGACACTAAACGTACGATAATTACGTGTCCTAAAAACAACATTATTTACTTCGTTCTGTACGCGAGAACAATTAAAAATAATGCAGTTAAATTCTCGGAAAGATTCAGAGGCACTGACCTGGATTCGTGAGTATGTTGTTTACAGAGAGAGCTCATAGACGACTTTATTGATCTGTTCAATCTAACTTTTTGCTAGATGCATTCTCAAAAAGGTATTTTTTATCCGACTGACTCAGAATGAGGATAACGATTTTCAGGCGGACTTATGTATGTTTATGTCCGTTCTATTATGACATCCCGTAGTCGAAATGCCTTAACTGATTTTAAAGTTTAAATTGTCATTGTATTTGTACGCTTCGTATTAAACAGAAATAAAAATCACTTTTGTGATGAAAAAACGCAAAATAGTGATTCCCAATCTATTAAATATATGTCTATACTTAAAAAGTGGTCTTATTTATGAAATTTGGAACCGTAGTAGTTTTTAAAATGGACCTTTTAAAATAAGATTAAATACTTTAATAAAATAAGATTATTTGTCAATCATCTCGAGTTCGTTTAGTTACAGCGTTTAAAAGTCAGACCATATAAAAGACACACAGACAAAGATAATGTGCTTTAACAAGATAATTGTTTTTATAGGACAAATATAATCTACTTCAAGCTTGTTGACGTGTACATTGTACATGGACAGACGATTGCAGGAGTCGCGGCTGATTTTATAGAAGTTTAATCATACATATATAATTTATATACCAAAATATTCCTTAAGCAATTTGCATTTAAATACCGAAAACCCCATCGAAATCGCTGGATGTGCTGTAGGGGCACTAGGGACCAGTGGCCAAGGCAGCAAATTTCTAAGGCGGCAAAATTTTAGATGTGAGATATTTTTTAAAGATTTTCAATTAAAATTTATTGTACTCTACTAAACTTTATTCTTTTTTTTGTAAAGTGCTTTTTCTACTATTAAATAGATTTGGGCAGCATTTTTAATGTGCCCCAGGACGGCATTTAGGGTTAATCCCGCACTGGTTGGTCGATTGAAGTTACTTAAAAATAAGAAATGAATTAGGTACAGCAAAACTGACAAAAGATACTTCAACAAAGAACAACACAAAACAGGTAAAATCATTACTGTCTGGCTCAAAAATGTTTGTTTGTCCGTCACTCATACAAATACACAAAACGAGGCGGATAAAGAGCAGGAATTGCCTTAAGTCGAAATAGAATTGTTCGTAGCCAGGTGTGAAGCAAGGTCAGAGAACTGTATTACGTAAATAATGTAATTTAAATCAACGTCTTGCATTTCGATGAGGTGCGTGTGACAGTTGAAATGGTAATGGCGGCGTGCACAGACTGCTAAAACGCTAAAATATAAATATTCCCTCTTATCTTCTCGGTAGTTTCTTTAACAAAAACCAATGTTTGCGACTTATTTTCAATACAATGTAGAAATATAATAAACATTCTAGAAATATATTTCACTAGCTAGTACTCGCGACTTTGTTTGCTTACTTTGTTACTATGACATCAGTAGTTTTATGCATGCAGTCTCAGTCCAATCGGCTTGAAATTGACAAAGTTTCATCCCCTATTATATCGGGGTAAAATTAATCAAATCCTTTCCAGTTTTAGGCTGTGCGTTGATAGATCACTATGTCAGTCAGTCGGTTTTGAATTATATATGTGTATTTTAATTGAGGCTTAGTTATAGGGTAGCGATAATTAATCACCGAACTACTTTGCTGTAATCTGCGAAACCATCTACAGCTGTCTGGTATCATGCAATATGAGCATACTGCATGAAACCAGACAGCTGTAGATGGTTTCGCGGATTACAGCAAAATAGATTTGTGATTAATTATCATGGAATTCCGAAAAGTAACGCCTGATTCAATTAAATAGGGATAGCGATAATTGGCTCCCTTCGTGAATGGAACCTTAAAAAAATGTCTTATAAATCCGTTATTGTAGTAAAAATGACCTTCCTCATTGAAATTCAAAGGGCAATCAGTGTTGAGTGTTAATGTTACCCACATCGCAGTGTTACCATATATGGACTTTTACTCAACTTAACTAATATGACACAATGTTTACAATAAATTGTTTTTTGCGGTTTCGTCTTATTTTTTTTATTTCCTTCCCGGGATGTTTATTTACAAGTTTCTGAGCGATATTACTGGAAGGAAATAATTACACTAATTTGTTGTTTTGCTCTCAGACTTCATTTAATTCTTTATTCTGATAGCTTTTAGAAGTGCCATATAAGCACAGATTATTTCGCCAATGTCACGTGGGATGGAAAGGATACGAAGGAGATTGAACGGTGCGGTCGAAGATACAGCCACAGTTAAATTTTGAAGACTAAAGAAATAGTAGACATTTCTTTATAAGACCTTAACCTAGAACTCAGACTTTCATAAAGATTTACATAAGATGCTTGCCATATCTTGACACGTGAAAGAATTTTACTGTCAGTGCCATATTTTTGATATTCACAGCTTTATTGAGTACATCTGTTATCAGATGACAGATTTACAGTGTTTTTTTTTTATATCAATTACGAGGGTAAAACTTATAATTTGAGTCTAGTCTAACAGTTAAAGGTTTACAACTGTACAACCTAGTAACAGTGACCTAGGTAACCTTACGAAACCTGAGACTGTCAAATATAAAGGCACTGACAGTAAATTCTTTCAGGTGTAAAGCAACATCGAACAACTTATGTAAATCTTCAGGTCTGAAAGCACGACTTATAACGTGTAATTATCGCCTTACAGCTTCAAATATTTCCATTCTGACTAGAGTTGCCAGATGGCTGGGAAATCCAGAATCGTCCCGAAAATTCGAAAATCTCTGAAAAAATTACAAAAAAAACAACTTATTTATATTTTTTTAGTATATTTATTGCTTCCAACTTTGTCACCCAAGAACTATCCCGGAAATTATAAACTTGTATCTGGCAACCCTAACACTAATTTACCTCAATGAATTACCCTATATTTACATTACTACACCATGATTATCTAATAAAGTACCATTAGTATCTTATTTACTTACAATCAAGGACATTTGTATATAAACAGATGTTATCTTCCTAGATCCGAGTATTTCCCTATCAGTTCTAGTTCCTTAAACAATTGAACTGGCCTTCGCACTTCTTAGAAGACATTCACCAGATATTCGACAGTACACAAATGTTTATATAATGTTATTATGTAAACATCGTATATAGCATTTGGATAACGCGTTATTTTGGTAATGTGTTTATGGATATTGAAAACAGATAATTGGTAACGATTTTGAGTGCAACTGTAAATCCTTTTTCCTAATAGAAAAGGTGGCTTGGCAGTGGGATATTTACAGAGTTATTTTATTTCAATTACGAGGGTAAGACTTATAATTTGAGTCTAGTCTTGGCAGTGGGATATTTACAGGCAAAGCCTCCTTTTCAATTAGGAAAAAGGTTTTACAGTTGCACTCAAAATCGTTACCAATTATCTGTTACTTTACTTTTTTTACGTAAAAGTCAAGAAAACATGGAATGGAAAATTAGATAACAGTACCAAAATTAAATTTTCTTTTTTAACCCATTCTAATCTATATTTTTATATGTTAAATAGAGGTAGTTATTTAAAAATTTATAAGTTTGATTTAGACCGTTTATTAAAAAAAAGGTATACGCTATATTATATCAGACTACGACTTATAGCGACGAACCAGTAAAAAAGTAAAACTACAAGGAGCAGTTAATATTATATAATACCAATTCTGATAGATTTTGGTATAGGTAGAATCGAAATTGGAAAAGGACGCTTCGTGTTTGAATAGAAAAAAAGAGATTCAAATAGCGAATGAACATTTTTATGCAGACGAAGACATCACTACATTCTTTCATTTATTGTTTAATACTGGCAGTCCGCGTGGAATGCAATTTAATCGCGACTGTTTACATCGCATTCCCACAGGGACCGTGCATTTTTATAGATTAAAAGTAACCTACGTCCTTTCTCAGGCTCTAGACTATCTCTGCGCCAAATATCATTTAAATCACTTCAGTAGTTTAGGCGTGATTGCGTAACACACAGTTATTTTGCATTTATAATATTTGTAAGGATCATTATACAAGAGGAAAAATTTGTACGAGAGCATTTATTTTAATGTTCAAAATTTTGTGCAACTTTCCGATTACCAACTTGGCGTTATTGATGGCGGGGTCAAAGTTCGCAAATTAAAGGCTTTATATGAAATTGTATGGTAATTTTCTATTATATATAAAGGTAATATACGTATGTAACTATAAGTGATTCTTAATGAGATACATGTCATTAAATCATTCAAAGTTTTTCACGCCTCTGCACTCTATTCCACGTTAAGAAAATTTGAATAATTGATTAAAAAATAAGTCTAAGTACTTCCTCATACCATTTCTATAGTAAATTTATTAAAATTGATTCGGTTGCTCATACGTATCAGATAGACAGACGTATTTATAACATTTCTTATGTTGACAGATTGGCGTTCTAGTGAATTTCAGAAATTGCTAAAACGTATTACCTACTTGAGATCTCAGTTGAAAGTAACATAATATTACCCATGCTTTCCAAAACGTATAAGTTTTTAGCCTTCCGTGACAACATAGTTCATAACGATGACGTTTTTTATTTAGCTCGGAAAATTTCACCCGGTAAAAAGTCGAAAGCGTATTTTTTATTGAGGTAAAGTACTATTTTTATTTACCGCTTGAATTGTTTTACTTTTATTTTCTACTATACTAACTTTTACTTTTGGCTTCTGTCGCGTTAATGTAGATGTGGATTTAAAATAATATGCATATAGACATAAGATGGAGACTATCTAGAACAATGCCTTTTATATTGTACTATAATTTAAAATGTAAAAAATAATACTAGTGAATACTTTTAGCTGTCTTAAAAATGGCTTTTGAATCAAAAGCAAAATTTGAAAAATCTTTACGACTCAAAATTGTATTGATAATGAGTATGTATTTAATTAATTCACACACATCATATTAATTGTTTAAAGTGTTTTTATCATTATATTAAATAATAAAAAATATAATATGCTCCACATACATTTCTATAAAAGTTAAATTAGGATAAAAACTATCTACAGAAACCAATAATTTGATAATTTATTAACACGAATTTTCTTTCCACGGATCATCCGCTTGACTTTCATTAAATATCAAATAAAAATAACGATTCGTAAATCTTCAATCACGAAAGGTGAACCGACCGAAATCGGAGGCTTCGGTTCAGTAGGAAATAAGCGAACTGACCTAGAAGCCAATACAACGCCATGTAAGTCTATAAGGCACGTCGGAACTTATAAGGGCATACAGATAAGTTAAAAGTGCGCAGTTAAAACGTTACATATACGAGAGTAATACATATACACGTAAATAATTTCATAATAGATGCTTTCTAGTTTTACCGACTTTAAAAAGGAGGTTCTTAATTTAATTCGGTAAGTGATACGTTTTTGAAAAGTATATTTTTATGTAAAAGAGTATAATTTAAATTTCATTTTTAAAAGTTTTTATTATTTCTTAACAATATTATTAAGAGTTTTATTAGATTTTTGGTCTTTATAACAATAATATTAAATTGGTTCTATCTATAAACATAGACAAAGTTAAAACTCAATTTAATCAAGTTAAATCAATACAGTCGTAAGTCCCATCAACATCTTAAAATTAACAATTTCGATTTATTTTTTATTTTAAACTGTTCCTTTCGATTTAATTTTCTAAACTACCTCAGTACAGGACAAAAAAAAATCAAATCGATCGCGCCATTTTTTAGTTTATACGAGACGACTTTTGAAATTTATATAGATGTCTATTCTTTCTTTTGAAATGATTTTAAATATCACAAATGATTTATAAAAGCAAGAACAAGTTTATATTCGATTTAAGATTGTGTTTAGATGATAATAATGCATGGATTTAGTATAGCTGGATTTCATACAGGGTGTTTAAAATACACATTTGTAATTTTTAAATGTATATACTTAAAAACATAATTTTAAAAGAGTACCTATCGAGTTTCTTGCCGGGTCTTCTCGGTAGAATCTACATTCCGAACCGGTGGTAGCTTTTCATTAATTTAAGCAACTTTTATTTGTTTTGACGATTCAAAAGTGCTTCTAAAAGCCTACTTGAATAGAGTATTTTTTGATTTTGATTAAGAATCATATTTCTTAATAATATTATAATACCTCTGATTTCGATTAAAACAATTGTTAGAATTGATATCAATCCTAATATTTTTAATAAACTTGACATTTGAAAAACAATTCCATTAACAACCCTTAAATAATGCTATCACTTTCTCTCATAAAGAAAAACAATAGCTATAGAGCAGGATGTAGATACATAATGCATTCAATCTAATTTATCACTTCGGCTAAATTGCAGTTGCGTATTATAATTAATTTTAATTAATTAGTTAGTTCCGTTGTGTCCATTTGTATAACGTTCCAATGATTATACAATGTATGTATATTGTATCTACATTTAGTATTTACTAATAAGTTTTTCGTTTATATTATCTGTATTAAAGTAACAGCCTGTTATGATCCCACTGCTGGGCTAAGGCCTCCTTTCCTATTAAGGAGAAGGATTAAAGCTTAATCCACCACGCTGCTCCACTGCGGGTTGGCGGATATACATGTGTCAGAATTTCTCCCGGCACATGCAGGTTTCCTCACGATGTTTTCCTTCACCGCCGAGCTCGAGATGAATTTTAAGCACTAAATTAGCACTTGAAAATTCAGTGGTGCTAGCCGGGGTTTGAACCCGCAATCATCGGTTGAGATCGACGTGTTCTAACCACTAGGCCATCTCGGCTCATTTTCTTATCTGTATTATTAATTATCATATACTAGAGCATCGTGAGCGTGGCATATGTACATATATTGAATATTTATATGTATATAAAAAATATTTTGAGGTTTAAATTACATTGCTGTAGTTTCATTAAAATGAGTAGTCTAATAAGTGATTTTATTAAAACTAGGTCACAATGTATTAAAATACTATATACTGTGTTTTTAAATCGTTTAAAATCAGATGTATCAAGAAATAGAAGATATTACCTACATTGTGTAGTCTTTGGTAGGTGATATTTAGTTTATAAAATATTATAATTATAAATTACTGTAGCATTAGTTTGTTATACACATCTGAAAAATTTATTTAAAAAAAATATTAAAAAAAAACTTCTAAATAATACTAAATTTAACATTTTCAACTGTCAAAATCTGTGTTTCAACTCAAAATAAGTTTAGGTACACAAAGTTTAACTTTAGTTAAATATTAACTGGTTTTTGCAATATCCAGATAGGTTCGATAATTTGTTAACAAAAAGTGCTTAATTAAAATAATCATATATATTAGTATTTACTCTCGATATCAATTGGCTTATCGTAAATATTCGGCGTTGTTATCAGGGCGAAGGTTAAAAAGGTTATGTTCAAACTTGACACTCGAACTATTCTGGTTTTTTCTTATTTGAAATATAACCTCTTATTGCGCATTTAATTACGATCAATTGATACAGAAATCATGATATGTCTACAAGTCGATTATTAAAACAATGTGTAACGAAATAGTATATAATTGTTTTAAAAATCAAAATATTTTTATAAGAATTTACATTCTCTTTTTAATAAGAATTTACATTCTCTTTTTGAACGTCAAGCAAATAAATCTAATATCTATCTTTAAAACTCATTTCTTGTAAATATCATCTTACATCTATGTGTAATTAAAAAATAATTCTAACTGTTTGGATTCCTTCGTGTCTTCTCCAACATACGTGACATTGGCAGAATACTTTGGGCATTAGTAGTGCGGATGCACGCCATATTATAAGAGAAAAAAAATCAAATGCCGAATATATTTACGCGCATCGAAATACAAGACATTTGGCTGTGGTGTTAATACCTTAACCTTTTCCCTGTAAAAAAAAAAAAAAAATTTTCGCGCATCATTTTAAAATGCCCGCAACTCGTTGACTAATTCCTGTTTTGTTATTTTTGTAATATTGTAAGGGCAAGGTTTCAAATTTAAAAATGATTTAAAAAATCATACAGAGAAGTAAACATTTTGGATAAAAAGAATATACATAGAAAAAAGTGTGAAAGTCTTAATGATTACTTTGTACGAGTAGATAAACAAAAGTATATGTCATAACTTAATCGACCGAAAAAACTTTTAACTGCCAAAAGCACTTTTGACAGCGGGTTTTGAACAAAAGTACTTTTCGTATAAACAAATATGAAAAGCAAAATCCTACAAATGGATGCTGATAAGCAATAATGTGTCAACCCACAAAAAGTTGAATTCTGAGATATTTATGTATTTTGATACTGCATCACCTATTTAACATTATTTAAAAAAAATTAAGTCATATAAACTAAATAAGAACAGAAAAAAGTTTCTTAATTAATTGGTTCGAATTTCAAGTGCGTTCCATATTTTGTAATTTATATAATAATCTCAAACATATAAAAAACTTTTTTATAGATAATATATTAATATTATCTATTAAAAAGTTTTTTTATATATATATAATTTTAATAGATAAATATATTAGAAAAGATGAATACATATTTCTTCAAATATATTCGTTAAGAATACGTTTAACATCTTTAGACGCCATTTTCTCAAAATGAAGTCCGGGTGGTTTGACACAGTATTGCTTATCAGCGTCCAAATAGCGTAGGTTACGTCGGTGTTTTTTTTTGTTTATATAAATTACGAATATGGTAGGCAAAACTGCTACTAAACTAAAATATGATATTAAATTAGGTTGATGTTTTTACAAAATTACTTGTAGTGAAGATACTATTGACCGGTTTAGAGTTTTAGAGTGTATTATAACATATAAACGTCTTAAACTCTTTAGTTGTTAAGTCACAAAGCGAGTTATAATGCTATGAATTTTATTCTTATATTTTTTACTTTAAATATATATATAATATTAATTACGGTAATCTTAATCACGCTAATTTTAGCCATAATTCTCATTTAAATTTTAGTTTTTGTTAATTATTTTTTATTTCTATTTAAATCTTTGCTTAATGTTTCTAAGAATAATTAATTTAAGAATATGTTTTATTATAGGAACGATATAAATTGTATAAATAAAATTATTTTTATCATAACAATATACTACGAGTATTGATATTTTATTATTAATAATTTCTTCTTTGTAAACCTATATTATTTTAAAATTAACTACTTACATGTCGATTAGCCAGAAATATTTTATGACTATACTACAGGTTGCTGATAAGCAATACTATGTCAAGCCACACGGATTCGGTTTTGAGAAAATTGAGTCTAAACGTTGCCTAGCTACCAGCTGGCGACTGCGTATGATAGGGAAGAGCATCTGTGGGCCATCGAGTCAATTGACGAGCTTGTCAAAGTTGGAAATGGTTAGAGATTTTTAACGTTAAATAATTATTAATGTTATGTATCTATAATAGGTAAAAACTGTCATTGAAAATAGTATATTTCATTATTTGCAATAAAAATTCTTAATATACAACATATCGAGAAATAAATTAAAAATATGTCAATAAAAAGCAATAACAAGTAAGAATTGCATTGAATTAAACGATATTTTTTATAAAAACCAGGGTTTGAGTAATTTTATTGAGCAATGACAAGTGTTTTGGTATTTTATTGTAAATGTCAAGACACGTTTACCTGACGGCGATCTTGTTTTTGTGCACTTTATAATTATTACACCGGCGACGTTCGCACGCTCATTTTTAAGCATTACTAGCTTTTTGCGACTTCGATCACGTTAATGTAGATTTTTAAGAAATAATACACTCAATTATATACATAAAATTGTCTATGTCCATCTTGAAAACGTTAATATTTAAAAAATATATTTTTCCAAAAATCATGTTTCATGCAAATCTGACAATTACGTAAATACTTTAACAAAATCGACACAGCTGCTCTTAGCATTCATCTATGCGATTTTATAATTAAGGTACATATATAGACTAAATATCACTCGCTTGTTCGCTATTATAGGTTGGAGCGTAATGTTATTGTATAACCTATCTCAACAAACGCATTAATTTATTTTCTAATCGGACTGGTAATTGCTTTAGGAAACGAACAAACAATCAAATTCATTAGTATTTTATCGTATATATTTAAATATCTCACGATAATTTTCCCAGAGTTTTTCAAGTAGAAGACAAAGAGTGAAGACACTCTTCACTATTTTAAATGAATTCAAGATATTTTACGAGTGGGAAAATATTTAAAAGGAACTTGACATCTCAATTGTTTTGTAATTTTTTAATAGTAACCCTGTGCTTGATTAAATTTCCCGTGGGCAATATTTTGCAGAATTTTTAACACTAATTTATATGTATTTTTAAATTAAAAATTAATGGACTTTCATGCAAACTTTTATTCATGAAAATTTTATCAAATTAGTAATTAATTGTTAAAATAAATAAATTTTTAGAGGTAAATCTCGTAATGATATATATTAAATTAAATTAATGCTACAATAATGTAAGTAAATTACTAATTTTATGAATTGATTCCCTCAAGAAATGAATTTTCAAAAATCATTTTTAAATGCCCTACATACGTTATTATAAATGTGGATATTTTCATGTATCTATAACAAACAGTTTAGAAAGTTTGTTATTAAGTAGTTAGAATTTTATTAAGGATATATTTTTACTATCTTTATATACCTACCCTCATTCCGTGAGTATGTCACTGATAACCTCCTAACGACTGACAGACTCAATATGCTGATGAAATTTTTTATGTGTGTTGAGTTAGTTCATAGATGATTAAGATTCACAATTGCACCCGGAAGGTGATGCTATTATTAGACAGGACATAAATAGACATATACAAAAACAATAATTAAAAATAATTGTATACAAGTCAGGACTTCTTAGAAATATTTATATATATTTGTTAATCCCTTGAATCATAATACAGATTTTCTGGAAATGATCTCACCCGTTGAGACATTAAGGCGGGATATATAATATTTATTAAATCATTTTTGTAATGCTACAAAATTAGATTTCTTACAGCGTAGGCGAAAATAACGCTTATAAGTTTTACTCACAGAATTTCATAGAATTTACATTAATTCTTTAATTTTGACAACTGAAAGAATTGACTGGCAGTTACTTACTCATTGAAACTTACTTATATACATTAGGTAACTGTTACCACGTTACGTAACCATTTTACATCAGTTACGAAAGTAAAACTTACGAATATTATTTACGACGTTTCGTCCAATTTTTTTCTACCTGTATTTTTGAGTATCATAAAAAAGTAATAATGACCTATCAAAATATAGGTGCTAATGGATTTAACGATTTTTATAATTTTCAAATCTTAAAAACTGGAACTAATAATATAATAATTAGATTCAAATTATCTTGGAAATTGTTTTTAAATATATGTCATCATTATCAACCTATGTTAGTCTACTACTGGTCATAGCCCTCTCCAAGTGCACGCCACTGCACGATCCTCGGCCGATCTCATCCAGCTTGTTGTCATCTGCGGAAGTAGTCGCACTACCAAGACTGAGTGTGCGCTACACGTACTTTTAAATATATGTATACAAAGAGAGATACAGATTCGGCCCTAAGTATCTCAGCGCCCTGGCTTTTAATGCCTTCGGCGCCCTTTTAACCGACATCCACAAAGAAGTTCTCAATTAGTTGATTACTTTCTTATGTATGTTCACCGATTACTCGAAAACTATATTAATTATTTATTGTTATATTTGTTTTTAAATTGTAATATTATTTTTAATGAATATATGATCTTTATTAGATTGAAACAGATATTTATTAAAATTAAATAAAGTAGTGAAGTTAAGTCGACCCCTCCGGCGACCCGTAAGCCTCGGCGCCCTGGGCAGGCGCCCTAGTTGCTCCACCCTTGAGCCTCCACCCGGCTATAGAGACATAGGTATTTATAATACATACTAGTTGTACATATACAATTCCATTTAACTTTTTTTTCATTAAATCTATGGAATTCATGTAAATGATGTTATAGCCATAAATATTCAATTATTATATTTATGAATACTACAGTTATAACAAATTTAATATTATTTAAACGCCTAAACAAGATCTATATTTTACGCATTACACATATTATATCAGATTTAATTTATTGACTAAACTAATAATGGCAGTAATAAACACATCTCGACTATCACGCGCCATTTGTCAATATCATAACGACGTAATAACAATTATTTAAACAATTTTGTTATTATCTATTACATCATGTTTTTTATAATACTTTTATATATATTTATTTATATTTTTATTAAAAAGTATTTATGTTCTTCCTTTATGCGAGAATCCAACTTAAAAGTTATGACGTCAAGCTTTTATAAAGATTTACATAAGTTGTTTTTCATTGCTTTTTTTTGACAGTCACGACTGTCGTAAAGTGACATATGGTACTATTACTATATCCATCGTGTTTTCTCCACTCCACGTGACATTGGCGAAATAATATGTGCCTAATTGGCACAACTAAAAGCCGCAAAACAAAGAATTGAATTGAACTATTACCAGGTTAGAAAGTCGTTTTATATTAATTACTTAAAACTTACATATGTAATTCTAGCTTTCATTTTTAATTAGCTCCTCCTTGTGTCATCGATTTTAAAACTTTACTTTGTTCCCTAATTGTGAGACTTCATAATTAAAATTATATTTAAGTTACGTTGCATAAATCCTTCTCTTGAAAGTCAAAAAATAAGTAAACAAATTATTTTATTATAAAAATAAATTTCTAAGTACCGAGTTTTCTTTAGTCAAAGAAACACAAAATTATTTCAGGCTATGATTTTTATATGAAAAAAAAATATATATCTGCTTTTTTAAAATCAAAGTATCAAAGGAAAAAGGTGATAATTCCACAAGCACCAAAAAAGTAGGCAATATATTTTTTTAGAATAATAAATTATTCGTAAAATGTCATGAACGTAGAACCTATTATAAAAATATTACGAGGAAAAAACCATTTAAATTATGAAAACCGTATGAAATTGCCTTTAACTTTAGCAGGTAGACTGCATTACTAAAATTCTCAAGTCTTGTTTTTTTTGTTTATACGGTCTAAGTTTTTCATTATGAAATTGTGGTTGACATTTACCTACTTAATTCCAATATATATTTGGATGCTGATAAGCAATAATGTGTCAACCCACAAAAAGTCAAATTTGGAGATATTGATGTATTTTGATACTGCGTCACCTATTTAACATTATAAAAAAAATTAAGTCATATAAACTAAGTGAGTACGGAAAAATGTTTCTTAATTTATTGTTTCGAATTTAAAGTGCGTGTCATATTATACAATTTATACATTAATCTGAAACATTTGACGAACTTTTTAATAGATAATATATAAAATATATCAATCTGCTTTTAATTCAATAATCCTTTTATCAAAAAAGAAAAGAAAAGGTGGATAAAAACGTCTTCAAACAAATTGATTACGAATAGGTCCGACATGTTTAGACGGCATTTTCTCAAAATGAAGTCCGTGTGGCTTGACACAGTATTGCTTATTTAATTTATTTAGCTTCCATTTTTCCTTAACTCGATGTTCAGAATTTTCCAATTCTTTAAAAATATTTTTATATAAAAAAGATTTAGTTATCATCTGAAGGTAATCTTATAGTATAAGTACATAATTCGAGTATTTGTTGAGTGAATTTTAAAATTTTGTTTGTTGTTTGCATGAAGAAAAAAAATTTAAAAAATTCACATAAAAGTAGGGCGGTGGTACTTTTGTATAACTTGCACGCGAGTAAAGCCGGGGCAGGTGGCTAGTAAGTAAAGTTGTTTTTAGTATCCACAAATACCAAGGCAATATTAGTGTTTATCAATACGTGTGATAAGCTTTAATTAAGATTTATTCGATAAATTATTTGGACGTGTTAATCGAATCAATATAAGATATTGTAATTATTATATATTTTAAAAATTTTATAATAGATACAATTGTAACATAATGGAAATAACATTAATTAAAATTGAACAATATTTCGGGAATGGTTTGAATGTGTTTGAGTTTTTTGAAAAACTTAGTGTGTATTTAGGGTTTCGTATTATAGTTAGGTACCGTACATACCACTTATGCTCGGAGTTTTATTAAATAATAGAGATATTTTTAAATAACACAACTTTATTAGCATGACCTTACATGTAACTTTACGTACATAAAAAATATGCGATAAAACGCTTTGCTATTACAACATTTTGGTTTCACTTCACAGTTTATAATTTTGACATTATATCCTGTCGTAACCGCACAATAACACTGCATCTTCGAACTGTCCATCAAAATACGTTCACTTTTTAGCGGTTGATGAGAAGATTCGATGCCGGAAAATCTCCATTTGAGGGGTACTTCCTGGCTACGAGATTCACTTCCTGCGATCCGGGGCAGGACCGGCTGTTCTACAGCGTCTAAACTCCATTCCGAAATGATATTTCTTAAGGTTCAAGGCTCCTCGTCCTCAGATAGCGAAGGGAGCGCTAATTGGCGGCGCATCTTCTCTCTACGCTGGGGAGAAATTGACTTCTGCCGTCTCAATCCTTCCGTGTGAAGAATATAAGGTCTCTCCTGTTCCACTTCGAAGATTTCCGTTTCAGAATCATCTTCGACAAGAGCCGGTAGAGCTGGTAAAGCGTTCTTATGGCGCTTGTCGGCACAGTCCATCTGCCTTCCACGGCATTTGGGCAGCGCCGGGTAGACGTCCGCGTACAACGCAGCGTGAGCTAGTTTCACGACCATGGTTAATGATAGTATTTAAGGTAAACGTGTGCTCTCAACGGTAGCTGATAGCAGAGTGAGGGGCGGCGGTAGGCGCCGGGTATTTATAGCCTTAGCGCGGCGTGCGTCTGTGTGCGGTCTGGCGTCACGGAGCGTAGTCACACGTTGCGCTGCGAATGTGCACAGTAAACAACGCACCACGACAATGTTATCGGGTATTTGATGTCACAATTAATATCGCATGCGCCTAGATACGTAGGCTCACAGACGATAATATTGGACGCGAATCGTAAGAGTTACGATGCATTAATATCAGATAGCAACCGAATATTGAATCGCGATTTTATCAGCAATGTTTTTCTCGTGACACTAAAACAATAATATTTTATAACAACAGAATTTATTAAAATGTCTTCCACTTTTGGAATACCGGGCACATAATCGTTGCCTAGCTAATTAAAATATTTATAAAATCAAATAGTATGCGCGTATCATTTATTTTCCTAAGTAAAATATGTTTGTTTTAAAATAATGTTTTAATTATTACAAGTTTTATTGTTTAACACTACCCTTGTACAGTGATAGGACCGGATATTTTAATCACTTGTTTACAAATCTTCAATATATTGTGCGTATGAATAACTGTTGTTATGTTAACTATACATACATATATTAAAACAATGGAGGTCAAACTGTTTATGCATAAAATATATTCGGAATTATATTGATATCGGATATAAATGAAGCTAGAAATTGCTAGGAATATATCGTAAAAATAAATATAGATGATAGGTTGACGTAGTGGTCCCTGCAACTGATTGGAACGCTATCGGTCGTGGGTTCGATTTCCGACCATGCCAAACGTCTGCATAGGCCATACTGATGTTTATCGAGGTCTGGATTTTTGAGTATGTGTTGTTTGTGTTTCCTGACCCCCGACACAGCAATCATAAAATATTGTGATTGAGCTGTTACTATTTATTTATTGTACTTTATCTATAGAAAAGATTAGATAATTCATTCATATTGTCAGTACCTCATTCTAGCATAAATTAATCTGACCCACTCATGCTAATATATGATCCTACACTATAATAAATCCAAATATAACATATATCTTTCATTTCTGTACGTGAATTATGGAGTACAATAAAGAAACAAAACTTTTAATGATCATTATAAATATATTTAGCTTTTAAATAATATATTAGTTTTTCTTAAAAAAATCACATTTTTAATCGAAAGGTCACATTACACATCACTTGGGTTTTTAATCGACTTTCAAAAAAGGCAATGGTTCTACGTTAAAAGCGTATGTTTTTCTGCAAAACTATGATGTAAAAATTGACTAACATTAGGTACAAAGGCGACAATTATACTTGTAAGTTTTGGTCTTAGACTTTCATAGAGATTTACATAAATGTTTTATTACATAATTGGTTTTAACACCCGAAAGATTTTTGTCAGTGTTTAAATTTTGAAATTTA
The DNA here is from genome assembly GCA_037950945.1 of Hypolimnas misippus. NCBI lineage: Eukaryota > Metazoa > Arthropoda > Insecta > Lepidoptera > Nymphalidae > Hypolimnas > Hypolimnas misippus. The sequence goes on from JBBEEQ010000014.1 coordinate 9,451,427, forward strand.
CAGCTTTCGTCAGGTTATCTAGGTAACTATTTTCAGATTACAGATTTCTTTTATATGAATTGGATACTGAAAACCACTAATGAGTCAACCCACAAAAAGTCAAATTCAGAGATATTAATATTTATCATTTTCCAAAATAATTTCAAGTTATCTAAATTTAATAAATACGGTAAAAGGTTCTTAATTTAATGTTTTGAATATTGGTGTGTATTTCATATTTTACAATATATTATTATATATATTAATAATATATTTGAAAAAAAATTATAAGATAAAACTTATAATTTTACCTTTTATTAAAATAAAAAATAAAAGACCCGATTATGAAAGTAAAACCTACAAGTGTAGTTCTCGCCCTAAAATCTTCCAAGCAATTCAGCGATCTAAACATACATAGGTCGAAAAACAATTTAAAAAATAAAATCTAGAAATTTTTCGAAGCAACAATTTCTCGCTACATAGTAACAAGAAATTATTATTTTTCATTCGCGTTCAATAACGTTGGCGATACACTTGCCACAGATAAGCAAATACAGAGTAATAAAAACGAAAAAAAAAATGACGTTTTTAATGAAAGTATAATGTGTACTGATAATACATGCTTTTATGAATATAATTTTTCCTTTTTTTTATTTAGAGCTAGACAAGGCAAATTACGTTAATTCTTTGAATTAACCTTTATAAGACTTTATTGTTTAATAAATAAAAAAAATAATAATAAATATATTAATAGATCGAACTTTTGGTTTTATTTTGTTAATGTAACGTATAAATTTATTTATTTATTATATTTTTGATATTAATTAACATTTCAAAATATATTAAGACGTCCAGCTAATATAACCAGATTATATAATAAAAAAAAATGTTTGTATTGAATTTTTTTATAATTATGTAATTATAAATAAAATAATTTAAAACAAAAATACCTTTAATATGAGAATTTAGAAATTCGAAACTAAAACTCTAAAAATTCTAGAATTCTAATAAATTTCAAGTTTCCTATAAAATTTCTTTTTATAAAAAACAAATAAAAAATTATCCTCAATTCGAAAGTTACTAAAAACGTCTTTAACGACAATTTTCTCACACCAAGATAAACGAGGAAAATCAAACGTAAAAATTCTTGAAAACAAAACTGACGACGAAGACTCATATTGTCATCATCCAAATACAGAAAATGTTTTAAAAAGTTTTCAAAACGCCACGCTTGCAGGAAATCGGTGTAAAGTAGCTAATATACTATAATAGCGTTTCGTGCAGTGAGTGAAACGGAAGACTATCTCTCTCATTCCCCTTTATCCCTTATTTCTTTTGGAACAACTTTTTTTTCATGAAAAAAAAAAATAGACGACATTAGTTTACATTAACAGACTTAAAAAAAGGACTTAAAAAAAACTAAATTTAAGTTAAAAACGATAACCAATTTTCGAAACGATAATATAATAAGATAAAACGATATTCTTAAAAACGGTAAAGTCACGAACAAGAAACAGTCTTCGTACGTGAGAAAAGAGTATTGATGAGAGCTATTTACACATTTCTTAACTCGGCCCCATTTCGATTTGATTGCGGCGAAAGATCGGCTCCGCGTCGGCTATCCTCGACCTAATTCGGAAATCTCTCCTTAACTAAAATGTCAAAGGACATGTGTATATAAAAGTCATTGTCATCACTCGCGGTATTATTGGAGAGATGTAGTGCAAATGCTTGGTTACAGAAATTGTGTACAGAAAGTTTCTTAGTCTATAAACTAGCAGCCACCCGCGACATCGTCTGCGTTTATGGTTTATATCTATATAAAAAAAATTGTACGTTTGTCTTCTATGTGTTCTGAAATCATTCGGAGAGTGAAGGATAGGAAGGATAAAATAGGAAGGTTGTTCTGGGTACGCCCACGAGGTTTCCTTACCCCAAAATCCATATATTTTAGGTGACATTATAATGCATACCGAGTACATGTAGTTTGTAGGTATATAAAAGCGAAAGGTCTCTCACTCACTGCCTAAACACCAGATGCCATCATATACTTAATCACTGAAGCAGAAATTTGGTATAGATGTAGTTATACAGTAAAAGATGTCAGTTAGGAACGGATATTTTAAAAAGCCTTATTACGAGAGTAAAACCGTGGGGGAAAACATGTAAATTATTAATTATAACCTATGACTTATTTTAATCTATAAGCTGTAATCGTGTAAATTTTCATCATAATCCGTTTAGTAATTTTTGCGTGCATGTAAACAGTGATCTTTATAGTAGGTATAACCAGAATGTATTCATTTAAGTTCGTAAAATTCATAATATTATTAACCTCTGCTTTATAATATAGTTTGACTATTGTCGAAAATATTAAACGGGCATTGACCTTCGTAAACTAGCTTTACGAAATTTACAATTCCAAGTGTGATAAGAAAAATTAATTTTTATTTTTTAAAAAAACTTACCTACTAGAACTGAAACTAATCTATTACTTCTACTTTTGTGAAGTGAAACTTTAAGTAAATGTATATAAAAAGTAAATTAAAAATATATATTTTTTTAATACAATATTTTATATGTATGTATTTATGTATGTCCGCGTTTATTATTTTCAAATACTATACCACCAGAACCAAATTGGATGAGTATTAAAAATTAATGTTTTTTTTTTCTAATGGAGATTTTAGTATATTACATATCATGATAAAATCTTCGGAGATAAACAATGGAACTCTACAATACAATCAGCAAATGACCCGAGATTGCTACAATCGTTTGTCTATGTATCAACAATTCAACAGTTCAGTTATATATTTCTACAAAAACAAATTTTTATGAGCGTAGAGCTTGTGCAAGAAATACCTATAATAATCCAAGGTCATATTCACTACACTGTAATAATCGTTAATTTACGTAATCGCCGTTTAATAAGATATAAATTATGTTTCTTATTTAATTAGCGTTTGTTCATTAAAATAAATTAAACTCGTCAAATTAACGTGCCGTCCTAGATACTTTTTAAATTAAATTCTGTGCAATTAACCGAGCTGTGCTATTGTTTTTATCTTAAGGTTACCAGACGGTCATTCTACTCAATGCTGGAAGCGTACTGTTTCACCTGTATTTTATAAATCCAAAGGTTACGCTAGACAGTAATCTAAGTAATTTTTAATACAATATACAAATTATAACAATTTTGCAAATATAAGGCGAGAATAACATAAATTTTAGTTACAGACTTTCATATATTTACATGAGTTGTTCGTCATTGCTCTGCATCTGAAAGAATTTACTGTCAGCGCCTTATTTTTAACATCTTTCGTAAGGTTACTTCGGTCACTGTTACCTGGTTACAGAGTTATTTTATATCTATTTAATTTATTAAATAATGTTATGAAATCATTAATTAATAAAGCATATTACACTGTGCAAGATTACATGAACGATGACAATGCGTGGACATAATATTTGTTGATTTTCTAGAAGGATATTAGAATATCATAATAAGCTGTAATTAAGAATACACTTTGTAAAAAAATATTTTAAAAGAGTACCTATCGAGTTTCTTGCCGGTTCTTCTCGGTAGAATCTATTTTCCAAACCGATGGTAACTTTATACATAAAATTTTGTAACTTGAAGACTCAAAAGTGCTTTAAAAGCCTTCTTGAATATAGTATATTTTGAAATTGAATTTGAATTACAAAAAAAAACTCACTAGTGTAATTCTAGCCTTATTCGGTAAAATATTTTGAAGCGTTATAACTCAAAACATATTTTCATTGATATTTTTATAATCACAATTTTAAGCAAATAGTAAGAAAGTAAGCACTGCTTATTCTGTCATGAAAATCATGCCAAAGCCAAAAAGAAACTTATAAATGGATTCTGATGAGCAATAATATGTCAACTCGAAAAGGTCAAATTCGGCGATGTTGATGTATTTTGATACTGCGTCACCTATTTAACATTATTCAAAAAAATTCAGTCATATAATAAGTACGGAAAAAAGTTTCTTAATTTAACGTTTCGAATTTCGAGTGCGTTCCATATTTTGCAATTTATACAATTATATCTTGAAATTTTTATCTCGTGAAAAACTTTTTATCAAATATATGAATCTGATTTTAATAGATTATACCTTTTATCAAAAAGGAAAGAAAAGATGGATATATACTTCTTCAAACAAATTAATGAAGAATAGGTTTGACATCTTTAGACGCCATTTTCTCAAAATGAAGTTCGTGTGGCTTGACACAGTATTGCTTTATATTTATAGTAAAGTTAACTAGTAAGTCAAAATACATATAATGGCAAAAGATAATTAAACTCTCGTCTCAAAGCGCACAAACTGAAAAGTTACATTGACCCAATAAACGTTGAAACCCCCACCGACTTTCCTCAATCGTAAATAAATTTCATTAAAAATTATAAGATGATATTAACAATATGCAAACGTAAAACCCGAGTAATAAATAGTAAACGGCACCGCCCTGAAATCGAATAAAAACATCTTGAAAAAATAAGATTAATGGCCGACCATCTACCGTGAAACGGCTACGTCAGCCGCGCGAAACCGATTTACTCGGAAAATCGTATTTTCAAGGAAAACAAAGTTTCGTTCAACACCTTGGCTTCGGCCCAAGACTCGAATGGAAACAGTCAAACGCACTTTACTGAAACGTAACGAACCATATACTTCCTTTATCCTTTGTTACGATATGAAGATTTTCAATGGGCGCGTGTCGCTGCGCCGGAACACGTAGACAGGTGAACTGTGACGTCTACGACTAAAATATGAACACGCGTAAGCTGCTAAGACACATCGACCACTAAAATTACCGCTTTTGTTAAGCAAACTCGTTTAAAATTTCATTCTATGTGAATAAAGCATTGTTTTCTTGTTATTCTGAAAAACTAATAAATTAAATTTTAAAAGTTATTATTATTCTTATTGTAAACATTAATGTATCTGATACTTTAATCATGCACATAGAAAAAAGAAGTAGAAGTGTTACAGAATAAAAAAATATTGAGTAGAAAAGAAACTCTATTAGATATAAGACGGGAGATACAGTAATTATTAAGCGGTAATTGCACTTGTAACATTTACTTTTCTAAGTCATATATGGATGCTGATAAGCAATAATGTGTCAACCTACAAAAAGTCAAATTTGAAGATATTGATGTATTTTGATACTACGTCACCTATTTAACATTATCCAAAAAAAAATTCAAATCATCTAAACTAAATAATATTGGAAACAGTGACTTAACGCAATGTTTCGAAATTCAGGTGCGTTCGATATTTTGCAATTTATAAAATAATCTCAAATATTTAAAAACTTATTATTAGATAACATATTAAATAAATCTATCTGCTTTTGATTAATTATATATTTTATCAAAATAGAAAAGAAAAGATAAATATATACGTCTTCAAACAAATTTACCAAGAATTGGTTTTTTTCTCAGAACGAACTCCGTGTTGCTTGACACAGTATTGCTTATCAGCGTCCATATAAACAGTCTTTAACCTGGTAACAGTCACCTAGGTAACCTTAACCCTTAATAGCCTAGAGTATCAATTTTGATACCGATCTTTTAAACCAAATGTTTACATTACTATTAGTTTTAGCCTAGCTATATCTGATTTCTGTATGGCCTTATGCTTGAAGTATCAAAATTGATACCTGTTTTATTTTCTAAGTAAATATGTAAAATTAATATTGTGATTTTTTAACTATTTCCTTCATCTAGACCTTCCAGCAAACACTAACAGCTAATATTTAAAAATAAAACACTTTCGTAAATCAGGCTATAAAGGGTTAAGTTAGTTATGGGTGATGATAAATATGTCACTGATTGTAAATTCTTTCAGATGTAAAGATTATAAGAATCTTTATAATACCATTTATAAAGAGAAAAACAGACAAAAGTCATTTTCGCCTTATGAAATTTAAAATTTAGGATTCTCTGTTCATTGTCTATACTAATATATGAAAAGAGTTTGTTTCCTTGAACGCGGTAATCTCAGGAACTACCGGTTTGAATTGAAAAATTCTTTTTGTATTAGAAAGTTTATTTATTGAGGAAGGCTCTAGGCTATACTACATCACGCAACGACTCATAGGAGCGAAGCAATAACCATAAACGCGATTGAAACCGCAAGGGACAGCTAGACTTTCAAAAATACTACGTAATTATATACTTATAATTTTATTTTCAACTAGTGAGCCACCCGGCTCCGTACAGGTATCTAACAAAAAAATTGAAAAATTATAAATTTCTATAGCCTATATTCATCAGGGAATAGAATCGTAGCGGTGAATAAATTTTTCAACCAGTAACTTTATAATATTACTGTAGATAAACGAGTAAGTTTAAGAGGATTACCGAATTAGGGAAACCTATTTCGTATTATAACATAGCGTATCTCAGCGAGGTATGTCCACTGGATTAACAGAACCCATTGTCTGCCCTGCTCCGAAGATAAACAAAAGCGATACGTTCACGAACGTGCATAGTTTTCGGCAGCGTTTTCCAAACAGGGCGCACGTAGGGGAACATGGACTAGTCTAAGAGGCTTGAATATAAGCCAGAATTGAGAATAGAAGTGCACGTACAACTAATACAATACGAAACATATCGATATATTGACAGACACGTTGGCGCAGTGGTCACTGCAACTCCCCGCTCGCGGCAAATATCTGTATTGAGCATACGGATGTTTGTCGTGGTCTGGGTGTTTGTGTTAGTGTTGTGAATGTTTCCGGACCCCCGACACAAGGTCACGCGATCTTAATGGGGGCCGTTGAGTGTGATGCGTTTATATATTAACTACTATGCTGCTTATACCAGCCTTTCCTGTAGCAAACATTACAGGTTAGAAATATATGCGTAAGGACACGCCTAAATGACTTACTAAAGATAAAATAACCTTATGGTATTCCAGTGACTTTTTATTTTATATGTTGTTAATTGTTCATTTTTTAGTAGGTACCTACTAATTTTATTTTGTTTGTAGTATTTTATAAAATGAAAAAATGTAACCATTTTTTTATATTTTTAAGGGAGCCGTGAAAAAATAAAGTTTAGAAACCACTGGTATACTGTGTTAGAAACTCATAAACATAACTTTGTCACACATTTACGACTCAAGTGTGCCCCAGATTTGGAATCTAGAGCATCACGTCCAAGGAGAGAAAAACATTTACATCTCAATTTAAATTGGAATGATTCTTTTTAAAAAGTGATAATGTTTACCTAGAATAGGATATTTTCATGGAATACATAAGTCAATATTAAAAGGAGTTTAAACGCGTATTTCAATTTCCTATTGGGTATATCTAGTTCCATTGGCAAGTAGCCTATGGAACTAGAAATACCATATATAAAATAATACGAAACTAAAACATGCAGGGTATGAAATAGGGGATGAAAGGTTTTACGCAGACGAAGCTGCGGGGACGATTTCGTAGTAATAATGTAAAACGCGAATTTTTTTTTGTTTTTGCCATAATTTTAAAAAATACTTCTCCAATATTCTTTCTGTGTTCAGTGGCTCATTTATTGAGCACTATATAATATGTCATAACTATAGATATGTTTTAAGCTTATGGGTTTTTGCACCCCGAATGCCAATAGCTTTGGACGACGTTACCTACCAACCTTGCGACTACATATGACAAAGAACAAAACTTGATAAGGTCAAAATTCGGATATGGGCACAGATTTTTAATCACAAACACTGTAGCCAGCTGCTCCTTGTTTGGTGACCACAACATTGTGACAGACATAGAGTCCAACGATTTCATTGATATCTAAAGAATTAGGCAATAGCAAATACAATGCATGCATGTACCTTGGACTGCTACTGCACTCGATGAACCACACTTCCGTCACGATGGTCCGTCACGTGATAATGATTTAGGACCGCGAGCGAGCGTGTCTCTTTTGAAGTGACAGGTTTCAATTTCTTGCATTCGCTCCAAAGCTTTAACAATGTTGAGTCTACTGCGTTCGTTTTCATAAAAATATATTAAATGTTATAAAATTTATTTGTAAATAAAATATGTGATTGTCCCATTAAAATTGTTTACATTTTTAAACCATAATGTATAATATTTATATATATTTTAGGTTAAGGACTAACAAAAAAATTCACACTATTTTAGGGCGTTTTAAAAATTTAGTTAAGGTTGGATTCTCGACCCCACCGATCAATCTCCATCATGTTTTCTCAATTTCATGTGACATTGGCGACATAACATGTGTCTAATTGGCACAGCTAAAAGCCATTAAACAAGAATTTAAAAAAAAGTGAAGTAAAGTAACAGCTTGTATATGTCCCACTGCTGGGCTAAGGCCTTCTCTCTTATTAAGGAGAAGGTTTAGAGCTTAATCCACCACGCTGCTCCACTGCGGGTTGGCGGATATACACGTGTCAGAATTTCTCCCGACACATGCAGGTTTCCTCACGATGTTTTCCTTCACCACCGAGCTTGAGATAAATTTAAACACAAATTTAGCACTTGAAAAATCAGCGGTGCTAGCCGGGGTTTGAACCCGCGATCATCGGTAAAGATCGACGTGTTCTAACCACTAGGCCACCTCAGTTCAAGAATTGAATTCATGTTTTGAAAATCACGGCGCGTATAACAGTCGGTACGGGGTTTTTATATTAAATTGCTTTGAATATCGATTTTTTGTGAGACTTAATTACATCCATCTTGTAATAACGAAACAAACACTATGAACGTAATATATCTATAGTTATATCATTGCTATAATCATAATAATTGATTGATTGCTGATGTCAATAAATTTATGCAATTCATTGTAATAATATTTTTAAAACGTTCATTAAAACTAAGTATCTTAGATTCAATACATGTTTTGGCTATTAATCGCGTCATTAATTGCATATAAATTACTTACATTTTTATTTAAATGTAATTGTATTATGTAAACATAATTTTGTAAATGATACTTGTATTATAGAATGTAGTTGACGTTAAATCAATTTAAAGTTTAATAACTTGTTTAATTATTACAGTTTCGTAATCCGCGTATCTAACTCTTCCTATAAAGTTAAAATTTGAATCAAATACTAAATCACATTATTGATAAAAATAAGGCTTATGGGCATTTTCCATTGCGCAAAAATGGACCTTATTGTGAAAGCTAGTTACGCGGTTTTACACTATACCCGTCGATATGCGCTGTTGATCTGTTGAGAGTTTTATATGTATAAAGTGCAAGTATAAACGTAATAATTTTTTTTTAATTAAAAGAAAACCTTGTTTGTCTAATATTATAAAGAGGTAAATTTCATTTTGTCTAAAGATGGAAGAAATCTTTTAGTTACGAGCAACAGTTCGCGAGATTTTTAGTACTACATGAAATGAATGAGTAACTATCTTCCTCGTTTAAAATACAATTAACGAAAGTCGTAATAGATTGCGCCACAAAATATTCATAAAACAGTTAGTTACGTATATTACTTTAATTTAATATTACGAGTATTGCATTAACATTGCAAAACTTCTTCTTAAAATTGAAACTTACTTCAACTTGTTGTAGATGTTGAGATTAACGACCACTTATGCAAATATATATTATCTTTATAATATATACCTATTTAGGTAAAATTTGTCTATAAATTTGTATGTAATTTCGTATAAAGTCCGATTTGAAATTTGTTTGTTAGGTTAGATTACATTAAGCTATGACTTATAAGAGCGAAGCAGTAACTATGAACGCAAGGGAAACCCCGAGCAGGTAGTGAATTATAATTTTCTTAATAATATTTTTAATATTATACTAGTATTCATATTTTGGATGCTGCAAATTTCCATAGGCAACGAAGATGACTTAACATCGGGTGAAATACTGCTCGTTTGCCAGATATATTTTATATAAGAAAAAAAAAAGAAAAAAACAAGCATTAGCTGTGATTTTTTTCAAGTTATCCTTAGATATGGAAGTAGTTCTTTTAATAATAGCATATAAATATTTTACTGCTGGACAAAGGCCTTTTCTATAAACGTAGCTGACTAACAGGCAGATGTTAAGAACAATTGCAGCATCGAGAGGCACAAATTCGTTGCCAGCTTACAAAGGAATAAGAAATCAAGAGAAAACTACAGTAAAGGGTAGGGTAGGGTCTTCCGGCTTTCTCGTTTCATTCATTCATTCACTTTGCTCCACTTGGCAGTTTAGATGATGACTTAGATTTTTTCCAATAAGTTCAGATTTGCTCACGATATTTTTATTCGCCACAACATGTATTTAAAATAGCGATATGCCGGATATCCGTATCCGTATCGAGGGAGAAGAAAGATCCGTATCCGTTACTATTTGATCTTACACGGATCTTTTACCTTATAAATTATTAATAAATAGATGAAATTTTAAATGTATCTAATGAAATGCTCTGAAAAATGCTCAGTGTCATAATAAATTACACACGCAGTGTCAATTAGCGATAACTTTCAAGTAACAAAGTTAAATTAGTAGTAAGTTTGTAAGCAAGAAAATTAAAATCCGTATCCGTGTCCGCGAATCTTGACACCAAATATCTCTATGGGGAATTGTATCCAACGATATACATAATAAACGATTCGGTACATCACTAATCTCAGTCCAGATATAAACCTATGACCATTAGCTGACATCGACGTGTTCTATCCACGGGGTCAACTCGACAGTGTAATATGACAGTTCCACTAGAATTCATAGAATATCCTAGTTGACATAGTCTAGATGAAATCTAGGTTGTCGAGTTGTTTAATTACACTTTCTTTTTAACAACTTGCTAATTATTCTAAGAACTATTTAAACGATGATAAGCAATACTATGTCATAATTTAATTAATAGCAATACTATGTCATAATTTAGTTAATAGCATATTTGAGAAAATGGCGTCTTACATATCCACCCTATTCTTAATAAATTGGTTTGCAGACATTATTATCGATCTTCGATTTTCTATTTTGATAAAAATTATAATGAATTAAAAGCAAATTGGTATAATAAAAAGTTTTTCAAACATATTACATTATTCCAAAATTTTGAGCTTACTTCAGTATTCGAAACATTAAATTTAGGAACTTTTTTCCGTATATTTTAAACTTAGATTACTTGAGTATTTTTTGAATAATATGAAATATTTGACGCATTATAAAAATACAGCAATATCGACTTTATATGGGTTGACACATTATTGCTTATCAGCATCCATTTAATATTTTCCAACTCTTGTTATACTATATCGCCACGTTCTCACTTTTGACAACAACAGCCCGTTGCTAGGCAACCCTCCAAGTCACGTATACATCAGTCCCCATAACAGTAGAAATTTCGCTATAGTTCAGTTTCAACATTTTCCTTTGCTTTAAATAGCCTATTTATTAAGGAATTATTATACATTATAGGCTATATTAAACCACGCTTTGATTTAAACGCTATACAAGTAAAAATACGAGGTATTTAACCAATATTATAAAGAGATATAATGTATTTGTAACTTTATATATATTTGGTAATCGCTGCAACTACTCATTTAATTTGAAAAAAAATATTTTTACGTTAGATACTCTGTTTATTAAGAAATGTTATAGGCTATATTACATCACGCTACAACTCACAGGAGTGAAGGGGTAACCATAAACACGAGTGAAATCGCGAGGGGCAGTTACTTAATATATGTTAATTTAATGGTCTTAACATAGATTCGAAAGTAATCTTTATCATGCTATTCACTGTTGTTAATTATCATTAATCATACGTTCACGGGAACTTTATGTTATATCTTTAGAAATAGAGCGAAAGCAATAACCATAAATGTACAATAACTATCTACTAACTCAATATATTATATGTAGATAATGATTTTAATTGTATATTCCATACCACCATGATTCCTTGTTTAATTTTCGCTATAGTTGGTGTACTTCTAACCACACATGGACATGGACGCTGATAAGCAACCCACAAAAAGTCAAATTCGGAGATATTTATGTATTTTGCGTCACTGCGTCACTGCGATACTGCGTCATCTATTTAACCTTATTCAATATCATTTAAAGTTATTCAAACTAAATAAGTACGGAAAAAAGTTTCTTAATTTAATGTTTCGACTTTCAAGTGCGTTCCATATTTTGCAATTTATACAATAATCTCAAATATTAGAATAACTTATTATTAGAAAACAAATTAAATACATTAATGTGCTTTAATTCATTATACTTTTTATCAAAAAAGAAAAGAAAAGATGGATATATACGTCTTCAAACAAATTGATTAAGAATAGGTTTGACATCTTTAGACACCATTTTCTCAAAATAGAGTCCGTGTGGCTTGACACTGTATTGCTTATTAGCGTCCACATAAGATGAGAATAATCCACGGAATTATTACACTGAATCATTTTTATAATTAAAAACAATTTATATAAAAAATAATGTTGGAAAATTCTTAATTTTCTTTCGGGTATTGTTACTAAATAAGTCAAGTAAGGAAAGTGACTCTATAATATAATGTCCAAAGAACAAAATTTATAAAGTAGTTTATGCTTTACAATTTTTATAATAAATTAGCTGTTCCCTGCCGCTTCACCCGAATAGAAATTTCATAAGTAACAAACTTTCAACCCTCGTTTTAACTCCTTAGGAAATGGATTTTGAAAAGTCCTTTTTATGCACACTTAACCCTTAAATGTATGGTTTTTTATTGCGGCCTGGAAAAAATGTTTCCTGGTATTTAGGTATTTACCTAATAATAGTTGAGAATATATATTTTTTATAAGAAATAGCACTCGTATATAAATGAATACAAAATTACGGAGACGCTTCTTAGTCGACCGACAAATAGAAATGTAAAAATCTATCTTAGATTTGCCTCCGAAATTTGCATAATTTCTTTTTTAACACTCACTATATTTATTATCTATGATCGTCAAAGTGCACTCGGAAACACATACCACATGACTTGGTTAAGACATTTAAGGAACGTATGTGCAAAATTTCATATTTCTAGACCCAGCTGTTCAAGCTCTGCGTTAATCGATCAGTCGGTGAACATGGTGAATATGTCAGCCATTCACTTTTGATATGTGTGTATGTATGTATGTATATATATACATTATGTATGTATATATATACGAAAAATCTTCAAATTAAAATATCTAATAGGTTTTTACAGTTGGTTTCGAGCTGGTATAACTTAGATTCTGACGTGTGTTTTATATCGATACGACGCCAAATACGAAGCTCAGTTATCTAAGTTTTACATAGACGAAATCGCGAACAAAAGACAGTCTACACTAATATTATTACTACAGAGTAAAGATTTGATTACTTATTTGATTGTATTGAATACAATCCGAAATTACTAAAAAAAGTTATTTTCGTGTTGCTTAGCCTATTGATTGAGGAAAGTTATAGGCTACATTACATTACTCGACGACTCTAAGGAGAGAAACAGTAACCATAAACGCCAGTGAAACCACGAAGAGCAGCTAATATTTAATAAATCATATAGTTCTCATAAACAAGCACGAGTATTAATATACAATGACCTCTAAAGTCACAACATAATATACTCATTGTAATACATAGTCATTGAGATGGTGAAAACATGGTCGAGCATCATTATCAGCAAAACACTCGATAACATAGCAAAAACAAAATAATTATCTGCTCATATTAATCGCTGCGATGGTAAACATTTAATAAGACTATATGAAAATAAATACTAATTTATTTAAAAAATATATTAATACGTTATAACTTATAACATACTATAAAGTATAAATTAATGTTAAACCGTTCAAGTGGAAGTCGAACTCGAGCATTCCGTACCATCACACAATGTATAACACTATGTATTTTTAAATACTTATATATAATATTTTTTAATACTACTAAGAGAAAAAGAAAACTTGATCTATATAACAAAAATAATATATTATTGGAGATAATAGAATTCAAGATGTCAGTCCTCTACAGGAACTACATATACATATATAATACTATATAACTACATATACATATATAAGGTACCGCGTAGTTGTAGTTATGCTCTTTGGGCTCCGTCGGGTATATATAATAAATAACAACAGACACATTAAAAATAAAAAGATAAAATAAGTAAATTATAGGATAAATACATACGGCCAGACTGATATGCTGGCCAAGGTCAGCCAGCCCTTCAGTCACCTGCAGTTTCGACGAGGCGGAAGACAGCTCTTTGTAAAACTAATAACAACAAATATTGCATATTGTTATATCGCCCAGCACTTCAGTAGCTTAGACTTGAAATTGTAAACCTGTAAATATCCCACTGCTGGGCAAAGGCCACCACTCATATTAAGGGGATTATTAAGAGGTTAATCCACCACGCTGCTCCACTGCAGGTTGGCGGATATTATATATATAGTAGACGTGGAAGTCTATAGTTTATAATTATGCTGGAATCGTTACTTCAGTATAGATCGCTGGATATTTTAAAACATTATTTTTATTAACGCTTATAACGTTTCTACTACAAGTACTATCTTTGTCGTTTACAGATGTTTTTCAAACTTAAACTCAAACTCAAAATATACTTTATTCAAATGGGCTTTTTAAGCACTTTCGAAACGTCAAGTTACATGTCATATTTTATTATAGATTTTTATAAAGCTACCACCGATTCGGAATGTAGTCTCTACCGAGAAGAACCGGCATGAAACTCGATAGAAACTCTTTTAAATTCATTTATACCTAATATATTTTTATTAAATTTTAATTATGTTATGAAAATCAACGCGTATCACACTATCTGTACACAGGATAATCAATTCATAAAAAAGTTAACACACTTAGGTACTTGATATTTCTACGTCAAACGAAAGGCGAAAGTTAATTTTGGTAGTTTTGCTCCCGTAAGTGATATAAAACAACTCTCTAACCAAATATTAACTATCTAGTTTGCTTAACGAAAGCACTAAGTCTGTTAAATACAAGTCATCAGTAAAATCTTTCAGGTATAAAGCAATGTAATACGATATAAAATCTTTATGAAAGTATAGTTCTAGCCTTATACTGTTACTATGACTATAAACTTCTCCGACGAGTGACGTAAAGGAAAATAGCGTGCGTCAGCAGAATTTTCGTGGTAGTTGTGACGTCCAGAGCTTTATAGCCCGAGATCCCGACGCAAAAAACTACACATAATTTTTCTAGTATATTTTCAAAGTCGTACTTAAAATATGCTTTAATCAAATAGGCTTTTTAAAGTCCTTTCGAATTGTTAAGTTATATGTCAATTTTGTTTTAGATTTTTATAAAGCTACCAAGCTAAGCTAAGCTGAATGTAGTCTCTACCGGGAAGAACATTTGATGCACAAACTTGGGAAGTTGTCCGGGGGTTTTAAAAATTAATGTTATTATATATTTTGACATGCTCTTTCTGAATTTCAACTTTGCTGCCTTGTATTTTTCTAGATGCGCCGCCATATTGGAAAACCAACCCAAAAACAGTTTTTTTTTACAATATTTCCATTGCTACTCATTTATCGATGAAAATATATTAGCAATAAATAAAACTAAAGAAAATTTACTATAATTTATGAATTAGTACTTATTACGCAAAACTATCAGGTAAACTACCAAATGGCTGTACTATTCGTAAAGTTATATTTTTAATAAGTTACAGATCGGTAAGAAATCATAGGATCTCAGACTAAGCCTAACTTTTTCACACTATCTATATAGTGAATAAAGTAAACAGATAACCAGGGACCATATTAATAATTATTGATAACTATTGCTATCAAAACATGCAATATTCAGACAGTTTACATTATTATTGAAAAACAACTTTCAGCCTCAGTTAAATTGTGTCAGAATCTCTTAAAAAGGCAAAGAAATAGGATTGATCAATTTAGCGCCCAGACCGACCAATCTAAATTTGCCACGAGTCAAGATGTCCGACAATCCAATCTACCTTTAATTTAATTTAGCACTAACCCACGCGCTAAAAATAAATTGCAATTTCTCAAATTGTTCAGGTGGAAACGCTTTTACAGAGCACGACCACAAGATGTCTCAATGATTTTATCACAAAAGATATAGCAGACACGATACGTTTAAAATAGTTGATGTTAAAAATTTGTACCCATTTCCAACTTTAACAAGCTCGTCAATTGATTTATTGACCAAAGGATTCTATCGCCTGTCATGATCACTTGTTTGCTTGTCGCATGCTAGGTAACTTCGTCCAGAGTGGTCAGTATTTTGGGTGCCGAAATCCATGAGCTTGTAACGTGTCTATAGTTATATAATTTCACTGGATCGTCTACAAAGGAACTGACTCTAAAAGCAGAATACTCAATTCATATATACATTTCAGTTATAAACATATATAAATCAAATTACTGAACCAATTTTAATAAAATAATGTATAGAACCTATTTAAAAGTGTATCATTTCAAATAAAAAAATAACTGTCGAAATCTACAGTAATATTATAAAGCTGAAGAGTTTGTTTGTTTGAACGCGCGCGCTAATGACGCAGGAACTACTGGTTCGAATTGAAAAATTATTTTTGTGTTGGATAGTTTATTTATTGAGGAAGGCTATATCACATCACGCTACGACCTAAAGGAGCGAAGCAGTACCACGAGTGAAACCGTAAGGAACAGCTAGTCATTTAATAAATGACGGAGTTCTGAAGGAACCAACACTAAAAAAATATACTCTACGATTTTAGAATTCTCCTTTATATGAACTTGGTTATTAAATTAGGTTTAAAGACATTTCTCATAAAAAAGAAGTTCACTTACAATATGAAATTATAGTATAAATGTCGTTAGAACATGTCAAAATAAAAAAATTAAAGGTATCAAACCTTTTAAATAAAATGAAATATTATCTTGAACAAGACTTGAACTTATAAAAATTTCCAATGACTTTGAACATTTCGTGTTCACTATCAACAATGGAAATCGTAGAAACAATAAAAATTACACGCATAATGACGATAGTTCTACGCAAATAGTAAAAAAAACCGTTCATTTACGTACGTTTAAACGCTATTATGTACATACATATATATTGAGTGTAGGTATGTTGTTCCTACGTCTTATCGGAGTAGGTATTTTTGCAACTATAATGGAATCGTACTGGACCTTTCTGTAGACGGATTTATAAGTAATTTATGAATGCGATAAATTTAGCGCGACATATTACTATTTTGCAAAGTTCTATAAATAAATGAATAAAACGTTTAAATTACGATTAAACTTTACAATTATTTATAGATGAACAATAACATAATGTCACGATATATATTTATGTACTAAGTAATAAATATTCCGACAATAATATATATATGTAAACAACGTTTACATAGGATGATTTTTTAAGACGTCCTTTTCGATAAATTTAGTGTCCTATCGAAATTCTCGATAAAGGGAGATCAATTGTTTTTTTTTGCTTTTTAGCAATGAATGATCGCTAATTAATGAAAACCAACTTCGATTATACCTTTCTTTAAAGAAAGCAAAATTATATGTTTTTTTATACTTAAAAAAAATAATAATATTGAATCGATTTCAATATTATTAATTTTTTTTTATTGGCAAGGAAAAAACATAACATAAAATATATTATAATACGTATAAAGGGAATTTGAAAACCCATTTTTAATTAATCGATTAAAAAGAAACATATTTATCAAAGCGCATATATTTATACTTTTGGACCGAACCGTGACAATATTTCTATTGGAAAATCCATAAACTGTTTTCCCATATTTTCACAAAATCAATGCGAAATAAATCTCTGAAAAATAGTGTTTAAAGTAAGACACAAACGTCCGACTCACGCTTAACCGGTTTTTATTGTATTTTTATTCTCTGGCTTAATAATTGTGTAAAAATTCCATCTACATTACGGTTCATAAGACACCGCTCTTTAAAGGTCAGGCAGACGACGTAGGCTTGGACTAAAGACTTACAAAATATTTATTTTGGCTTGAAGATCTTTATTAATATTATAAATTGTCAGTGAAGTTCTAAGAGTGCAAACGTCAAAATCGGCAGCTTAAAGTGAATTGTAAAAAACTGCGTAAATTTACTATATATGGATGCTGATAAGCAATAATGTGTCAACCCACAGAAAGTCAAACTTGTAGATATTTATGTATTTTGATACTACGTTACCTGTATAACATTATTAAAAAATAATTCAAGTCATCTAAACTAAATAGGTATGGAAAAAAGTTTCTTAACTCAATGTTTCGAATTTCAGTGGCGTTCCATATTTTGCAATTTATAAAATAATATCAAATATTTAAAAACTTATTATTAGATAACATATTAAATAAACCTATCTATTTTTGATTCATAATACATTTTATCAAAATAGAAAAGAAAAAATGAATATATACGACTTTAAACAAATTTATCAAGAATAGGTTTGACATGTTTAGACGCCATTTTCTCAAAACGAAGTCCGTGTGGCTTGACACATTATTGCTTATCAGCGTCCATATAAACTACGTAAATATTTATTAATCAATAATAAATGTAATTTTGAAATACACGTAGTAAAAGAACATATCTTTTTAAATGATATATTATTGATATAAATAATGGTGTCTATAAAAAATTACTCATTGTTTTCGTTTTCCTTTAAAACTTATTTTGACTTACGTATAAAAAGAATTTTAAAAACGTGTCTGTTTTAATAATAGTTTTTTGTAAACACTTAAAAAATATTTTTATATTCATACACGTAAAATTAATGAGGTTTATGGTCTTTCAAACGAAATGAGAGGTTAAGATCGTCTATTTTTACTAATTTTATGTTTACGTTCGATAGTTGTAGAACGGTAGATAAAACAAATGGTTTATAAACTTTATTGATCGTAAAAATATACTAGAAAATACAGCTGCTATAAAGTACGCTGGAACGTTTTTTTTTATACCTAATTTTTTTTTTTACTGTTTGTTACACGTATTAATTGAAGTAAAGCCTAGCAGACTGACTACAGCTCATACATGGACTGGCTCGACCGGGGCAGTACCCTCACAGAAGTTCTAAAGCGTAGAATAGCTAATATAGCTGTGTTTCGTTCGTTATTAAAACAATTCTTAAACTTTTGTTTAAAAATCTGAAGAATTTTAGAATTTTCAGAATTTTTTACTTAAAGACAATTTTGCTAACTCATGAACCCATGTTATGTAAAAAGAAATTTAAAAGATATGAATTTTCGACTTATTGCCTTCTCTGCATAACAGGAAGATAGGCTTCCCGCATTGAAAATCGGAAAAAATTGCGAATTAAAATGGAAAATGCTGCTAGTATTTTAGCCACAATTCCAAGCGAACATGATTTATAGATATGAATGAATTGTAAATATTTAAGTTCTTCTGTTTTATAAATACCATATCGTATTTCTTGTTTACTAATAATCATTAAATATCAAAATGAATATACTATCAAGTTATTCATTATTTATCCTTCCTTCCTTGTATATTATTATTATTAATTTAATTAGTGTCACTATTGGAATTTTATTTTGGATCGGGTTTTCCTCACGATAACTGTATTTTAAATATGGCCTTAAACCCACACTACTCTCTACACCACAGAATTAGGCGAGAATTACATTTGTAAGTTTTACTATCGTATCTGGTAAGATTTTCCAAGGTCAACTTAAGGCAGCTGTGTATGTTAAAAATTAAAGGCACTGACAGTAAATTCTATCTGGTGTAAAGTAATGACAAACAATTTTTGAAAATCTCTATGTGAACTTGGCGGACACACGATGAGAGTCTGAGAGCTAAACTTGTAAGTGTGATTCTCGCCTTAGGATTATATGATTAATTAATTAGAGTAGCTGCCTGCGATGAATCAAATCAATTATGCCTATATAAAAATATAATAATTACTATAATTAATTTTGTTTCAACTTGCAATAAAATGCTTTTCCAATTAAATTTTAATTAAAAAGAATATTAAACGAGTACGAGTATAATAATAATAATACTAATTTTTCTTACTCTTAAATCCTTTTTTTTTAATCAAAAGTGGGCAAACGGTCTCACATTTCCAACTGATGTTAAGTGGATAACATTAGGAACGTTGCGGGTGCGTTGTCAGCCGTTTTAAAATAGGTGAACTGCTCTTTTTACATTTGTGAAAGGCCTACTCCTATGCTGTAATTTTCGTAAAAAAAAACAAGCTTTATTATAGACAAAGTATAAGGTCACGACTTTAATATACTATACAACAAATTTCAAAAAGAAACAAAGTTCCCGCTATGACATTTTAAATTTAAATACCATTGGCTGCAGAGAAAATATCGAAACCAGTAATTAATTTAAATATCACTTGATTATTGAGTCTAAAAATAGCATGTTGGCGATATTATAATATCTCGTTATCTTTTACTAGCGATAAATATGATCCATTCTGAACAGTTACCTATTCAGTATATGATCAATAGAGAGACATTTAAGGGAACCAAATTTGTTGTCCTGGTGTCACGGGTATTATACAGATGTACGCAGGTGAAGGAGGGGGGAAGGGTGGCAGCTGGGTTGTTCTGGATGGGAATTGTTAATTACATCTCCCAGACTTCAAAAGCATATTTAAATGATATTGTTAATCCAGTTCATCATGGAAAATGATTTATTACACCAAAACCGTAGGACCGTTGTCCATGGTTTTATTCGAGTTCAAAAAATCTATTTTTTCATCAATCGAAGAAATCGTAATTAATCAACAAACAACGGAATCATATAGATTAGGATTTAAAAACGAATAAAATTATATTGGGTTCGTTATTTGCACTTTTTTTTATCTGTTACTTAACTGTTTATCTAATACTTCGGAAATACCATCTACTTTTGCAAACCCCGCAGAATCTAGTACCTATTCGATTAAATAATATTTTAATGAGCCTATTTGAATTATGTATTTAAGGAAAAAATACGTTTTAATCAATATTGCTGTATCAAGTTAAAAATATAACCATTTTCAATCATGGATCTGCCGTGGGTAAAACCAAGTATAGTTTTAGCTTTGAATAAGGAAAACGCTTGACTATAAACTTTTGATCCTATCAGGGGTCACAGCTTTTAATCTTAAAATGTATGATTTTAGCTAAAATATATTCAGTGAAAGTAATTTAACTGTTTTCTCCTGAAGAGTGTTATACGTATTTACTTTTATTTCGTACTAGCCTAGGCTCGTGGCGTTGCTCGTGGTATATTGATAGACAATGGCGTATGTGTTATTCTGATGTATAAACTGTCTCTGTAAAGTTACATAAAAAACTTTTGGGTAGTTTTTGCGTTCTTTTACGCAAACGACAATGATTGATTTTGGTTTTTGCCAATTTTCTTTTTATCCTAAAACAACTCAAGTATTGGGGTGAAGAAAACAAATTAATAAAATATTCTAATCGCTCGCACTATTTTCGAGCGAGATTAACGCTCGGAAATTAATTGATATTGATATCCCAAACACTCTGGAATATATGGATGCTGATAAGCAATAATGTGTCAACCCACAAAAACACAAATTCGGAGATATTGGTATATTTGGATACTACTTCACCTATTTATTCTTATTAAAAATAAATTGAAGTCATATAAACTAAATAAGTACGGAAAAAAGTTTCTTGATTAATTAATTCGAATTTTAAGTGCGTCATATATTTTGCAATTTATACAATAATCTTAAACATTTGAAAAACTTTTTATTAGATAATATATTAAATATATCACTCTGATATTAATTAATTATACCTTTTATCAAAAAATAAAACATAAAATTGATATATACTTCTTTAAACATATGTGTTAAGAATAGGTTTGACATTTTTAGACGCCATTTTCTCAAAATGAAGCCCGTGTGGCTTGACACAGTATTGCTTATCAGCGTCCATATTGAAAGCAGACGCTTTTTTTTTAGGTTTAGACAAACCGTTATATAGGACAGTCTAGCATTTTAATATTTACGAATATATTAAAAAGATTTTATATTCCCTATTTCTTTCATTATTTTTTCAAATTAATTTTGTTTTTTCGATAAATATTTTCCTCTGTTGCTTCTAATAAACCATTTTAGGACGTGACTTGATAAAAACAATATGGTTGACGCCATTATTTTATAATAACTTTCCTTCTATCCTTCTATAGTTATGCAACCACGACACATGTAGGTCAAGACGCGCCAGTGTTGAGGACAAGATGCTTGGTAAACCTTATATAGTAATAGTAGGTAAGTAGAACACTTGCTGTGCCCCGAGGTTTCACGCGCGTTAATTTGAGGAAAAATGATATTTAAATAGAGTTTACATTCCCTATTGAATTGAATATTGTTCACTAATTTATTGATTTAAATTTTATGTTCGCGCTTTTTTTTTATTTATTAATTAAAACATATTTTAAGTTGTCTGAGTTACTCATTATAGCATCTGTGAGTGCAAGTCCCGTTAAAATCGATCCAGCCGTTTTCGAGAAAAGCCGGAACAAACAGATAAATAGAGTAAAGTCTGAAAAATTTTGTTTTTGGTGTAAGTACCGTGTATACTTTCATATGCATTTAGTTAAAGGCTGTTAATTTGAAATTACAAACAGAGCGTTTGTTTGTAATTTTTATTTATTTATTTGGATATGTTTTTATTATATATTAACTGTATCAACCACGCGTCGCGGTGCCACTCAAAGTATATAGATTTTTTGGACCAGAAACCCTCGTAAGCGTCCCCAGATCACACTACTAAAGTTTCATCATAATCCGATCAATGGTTTCGGAACGTATAGGTGACAAAAATACGCATAATGATTTTCATTTGTATACATTGTCTGAAAAGATGTTTATTTCTATTTCAAGGACAAAGTACTGATTGGATACTATTAAGTTACATCTGAATATTTATATTTGTATGCTGATAAGCAATAATATGTCAACCCCCGAAACGTCAAATTCGAAGATATCAATATATTTTGATAATGCGTCACGTATTTACATTATTTAAAAGTCATATAAACTATATAAGTAAAGAAAAAAGTTTAATTTAATGTCTCGAATATTAAAATGTATGACATATTTTGCAATATGCAATAATTTCATATTTTTGGAAAAAAAAAATATTATGACAGACACGTTGGCGCAGTGGTCACCGCAACTGATTAAATCGCTAACAGTCGCGAGTTCAATCCCCGCTCGCGACAAACGCCTGTATTGGCGATACGGATGTTTGTCGTGGTCTGGGTGTTTGTGTTAGTGTTGTGTGTTTCCGGACCCCCGACACAAGGTCATGAGATCTTAATGGGAGCCGTTGAGTGTGATGCGTTTATTTATTATTTATTATACCAATCTGCTTTGAACAAATTTATTTAGAATAGATTTGACACCTGTAGATACGATTTTCTAAAGTTCATGTAGCATGACATAGTATTGCTTATCAGCGTCTATTTAAAAAACGTTGGCAATAGAAGTCGTGGCTGTTGCGTGACGGCTAGTATAGTATAAGTAGTATTTTCTTGTATATATTTTCTCTCCATACGTCAATGAACTCGTAAGCAAAAAGATTCTTTTCCAAATCCCAGTTTATATACATACCAAAATTCATCAAAATTGGTTATAAGCGTTTTAAGTCTGTTCAGGATCATAACCATTTTGACTTGTCATTAACTTTACAACACACAGGTCAAGTCGTCGCAGTCACTACAACTGACTGAAGCGCTACCGATTGCAGGTTCGATCCCGCTCACGGCACACGTCTGTATTAGCCATATGTTTGTCGTGTTCTGGGTGTTCGTGTGTTTCCGGACACCGGACACAGGTACATGAGATTCTAATGGGGACTGTTGAGTGTTATGCGTTTATTATTATTTATTATTCTTGTCTCGGCTAGCTAGCATCAAAAGTCACAGATTCGACTTTCGCTTCATGTAGGTAGGCATTTATAGTACACAATTGTTCAAGGGCCCTTCACATCAGGCCTTGGAAGGTACATTAAACCATCTCTGATAATAATCTTAGGTGAAATACTAGTTCGTTAGTAAGGGTTTCTGAAGGTCAGATAGCATTCTCTTTGTGTAATAATAATTAATTTTTAAAAAATAAATCAGACCATAAATAATGTTGAAAATTTTTAATCTTTTGGTACCAATTATAAAGTTAAGATTAAAATTATGAAAACTCCATAACAGAAAAACGGCTAAGAACGAGTTAGCATTTTATTCAAGAACATGCAGGTTTTTAACTATGTACCAACATTTCTTTTTATATAAATTAGTACATAATATTATTGTTATTGCATAATGAATTATTTGGTTGTCTATAACGTATAAAATGAATAACATATTAGATACACATTCTAGAAAAATATAAGAATAAGATATCTGTCATCAACACTAACATAAAGAGAAAAGATTTGATTGTTTATTTGCGTTGAATAGGCTCCAAAACTACTGGACCAAGTTGAAAAATTCTTACATAATTATACAGAATCCTATTAACTGACGAACATAGGCTATAGATTATTTTTAATGTTGAATCCCTATGTCGACCCTTGTGAAGCCAGGGGGGTCGCTAGTTTTTAATATAATAGAAAAATATAAAGTTGACATTTAGAAAATAATAATTATAGCCAGTACACACGAGACCATCATTTCAATGAACCCCAATACGATACTCTTGCTGTACGCTGTAGTTCGTGAAGAGTTCTGCATCCTGTTGATTCCAGATGACACTGCAGCATCAGGTCAAGGTAAGTCAATTGCGTCACTTTAATAGAAGTCACAGGATAGTAAATGTTGAATTGCTCAGATCTTTTTAACAACAAAAGAAAGAAAAGACATGATGTGTTTAATAATCGTTGATTAGATTGTTTCTTTATCATATATTTGCGCTCAATCGGCGTAAGGTTTATGGGCTGTCAAGTGACTGTATAGTCTCTGACATTCGTGATAGTGATACTCTGTGACATTACTATTGGGATCCGGTTACCAGCCCTCGCTCTCTGCTACGTGACTCCGATGCGCGCGCACTATAAACAACAACAGTTCCTGAAAATCATCATTACCAACAACAAAGCATGATGACCTTCAAACGTTTAAACAGATCTTCACAAATTATAGCATAGAACATCGATTAAAACAGCTTTTAAAAAAAACTACATCATTGATCTATTCGATAAGAAGCTACGAAGCCACAGACATACACACAGAAACACACGACAACCTCAAACACCTCTTTTTGTGTCAGCGGTTGAAGCTCACGAAGCGATATCGCATCGAGGTTGTATTTTAGCCGCAGTAGACGATTATATCTATAATGTGTGATAATATATTATATGACTTTTTATGACTCCGAATCAACAAGAAATAATTGCATAGAAACAATTCATATGACGCAGAGTTAATGAGTCACGTGGTCATAAGAAACATCATAAGTAATAACAATTGCGCAATAAGTTATTATTGATCGATCAAATAATGAAAAGATAAACGAATGGTATTTATCTTGTTTACAAGCGATTGTAATTTACAAGCGATAATCGATTAACAGAAAAAGAGATTAGGATTTGAAGCTTTATTTTATCCAATCGTTTTAATTTTAATTTATTTATAGCTTGTGTGTATCTTGTCGCGATTATTATAATACTTTCATAATCTGAATAAGATGCGTCATACTTTACATTCATAATCCAGACTTTCATATAATAAGTATGGAAATAGTTAATAATACAAATGTGTCAGTCATGCGTTTTCCAGTTTGGACTGGAAATTTTGATTATTTTGATATAGGTAAAGAGCGTATTTTTAACTGGACGTAGATAGCCAAATCCGAAACTATAGAAAAGCGATCAATACTTAAAGCAGTCAGGACCGTTTTTGATGAAAAAAAAAGTGTCTTCATTAATTTCTTGATAAATATGTATATAAATATATATATATATATATATATATATATATATATATATATAAATAGTAACATATCTGTTAAGTTTTATTTTCAATAGCCTAGGTTTATACAAATTTAGAATAAACTAACAATTTACTTGTAATTATTAGATTTTCATCAATCAGGTCCCAGACACGAGAGGGCCCCGGCTTTTTGGCCAGGCCCTCTCAGGTCTGGGGCCCGCGGCTTTTTACCAGCTCTGCGACCCTATAGTTACGCCACTGTATATATAATTATATAATATAATTGACGAAAAAGTTATCTCCACATAAATATGTTGTGATACTGCAGCTGGTCCATATTTTTTTTTCTGATTAAGTGCAACATTCTAAACAATTTATTATTACGAAATGACTTTTCAATGACCTTTTATTATGACAAACATTTATAGATGGCAATAAACTGAGTATTAATTTTCGATACAATATTTTCCTCCTTGTTATCAAACTGACCACAGATAATCCGGAAATATATGATAAAATATTGAGATTAAGTTGTTTTATTATGACTCGATTCTGATAAATAGATGCTGATAAGCAATACTATGTCAAGCCACACGTACTTCATTTTGGGAAAATGGCGTCTAAGAATGCCAACTTATTCTTTTTTTTGAAGACGTCTATATCATTTTTTTTTTTCTTTTTTGATAAAATGTATAATGAATTAAAATCGCATTCGTATATTTAAAAAGTTTTATCTAGTAATAAGTTTCCAAACATTAAATTGAGAAACTTTTTTATATAATTATTTTGTCTAGATGACTTAAATTTTTTTAATAATGTTACATACATGGAGCATGAACAGAATACATGAATTGATCTTGATTGATTGATATGATCTTTCGCTTTTAAGTAGATAAATATAGACTACATTTTGTAAAAGAAAACAAAATAAATCGATTTATTTACTAATCTAATGTTTATTTTATCATTATTTCTAAATATAACAATGCTAAATTTAAGAGAATTCCGATTTAATGATTATGTGTACTATTAACTGCGAGATTTTAAATGTTCCTGTAATTAGACTAAATCAATTGCCTTTCAAACAAATAAATAAATAAATAAACGCATTACATTCAACGGCCCCCCATTAAGATCTCGTGGCCTTGTGTCGGGGGTCCGGAAACACAATACTAAAACAAACACCCAGACCACGACAAACATCCGTATGGCCAATACCGAGGTTTGCTGTGAGCGGGGATCGAAACCGCGACCGTTAGCGCTCTAGTCAGTTGTAGTGACCACTGCGCCAACGTGTCTGTCGAACAAACGCACGATTAAAATAATGTCGTTTTATATATTTGAACGATAGATATATACATGAAATATGATAATATGAAACATTAATATAAATATATTAGATAATCATACTTTAATATCCTTCTATTTTCAGCTGGGAAACGTTTCAAACTCAAACTCAAACTCAAAATATACTTTATTCAAATGGGCTTTAACAGCACTTTCGAATCGTCAAGTTACATGTCATATTTTAATTTTTAATTTTTATAAAGCTACCACCGGTTCGGAATGTAGTCTCTACCGAGAAGAACCGGCAAGAAACTCGATAGTAACTCTTTTAAAATCATTTATACATAATGTATTTTTATTACATTTTAATTATGTTATCCGGATAGAAAATCAACGTTTATCAAATCCACGCCTCTTTGTCGTCAAAATATTCTTGTATGGTATAATATGCTTTATTTATTAAAGATTTTTTAACGTTTAATTTTATTATCATGCGTATTTATATATAAATATAAGTAAATTCATATTCTCATATATTTTGTATGGAACAGCTTATGCTGAAGCGATACGAGCTTCGTCGGGTTAGCTAGTTATCAATAAAATTAAGACTTAAAAAAACAACTTCAAAAGTAACACACTCAACTTAATTTAGTTCAACAACAGACTTATTCTTACCTTACTTACCTACTATTTCAATTTTAATTACTGAACCGATTTCGATGAAATTTTTATGTGACCAATCTTGAAAGCATCTTTTAAAAAATAAATTTTTGAAATCGAATCAATGAGTATAATGACGGAGTTATAAAGTAACGAATATTATAAAGAATCATACACAACGAAATGAATACCAGCTCCTGTTTTAAAGTCGGCTGAAATATAAAAGATGAAAACTCTACATATAAATTACAATCTGATTTTAATAAACTAGGTGTAAGCCAATAACTCTAAAATAAATTTTCGAAAAACGGAGTAATAAGGTTTTTATTAAATATTTATTATAACAACCAGGCCCAGCACTGGTTCGTGAT
This sequence comes from Hypolimnas misippus, assembly GCA_037950945.1. NCBI lineage: Eukaryota > Metazoa > Arthropoda > Insecta > Lepidoptera > Nymphalidae > Hypolimnas > Hypolimnas misippus. The sequence continues at coordinate 9,479,668 of JBBEEQ010000014.1, forward strand.
TTTCAAAGAAAGGTAAGAGGATACAAGAACAGGCGCTAGGGTGTAAAAAAAATGTAATACTAGAAGTTCCTCGCGGCGTTGCCGGCGTATACTTTATATTATTTATTCACTCTAAGGAATATTTATACTAAGTTTCAAGATCTTCGACCAAAAAAATAAATTTTGTCCGTACAAACTTCACCACCCCCTTGCAGTTCAATAGGGGATGATATTCGAGCTTTTTATGGTTCACATTTCATTATTATCATCCAGATGTATGTGTATTAAATTTTAAGTTAATATGACCACGAAATAAAATTTTCCATACAAATGGTTTTACGCCTTTTAACCCTCTTAGGCCTGGAAAATCAAAAAACATTTTTTAGTGGATGCTTAAACCCTAAAAAACACCTACAGCCAAAATTTCAAGTGTGTAACCCCAGCGGTTCTGCATTGTTGAATCAGTCAGGACAAGTGATTTTACATGTATAGATAATTAAATTTAAAAATCAAAAACCCGACTGCGTACTAAGATCTGCATTCAGTAGTACCGTATCAATATCAGTTCTGTCTAAAAGCCTATAAACGAGAACCGTTACTAACCAACGTTTAATCGTTATAGATCCTAAACGGTAACTTTCTTTGAAAAACAGTATAAAAAACCTAAAAATGATTTTTAAACACCTGCTTAACGATACCTCTGTGCCAGAATATTCACAATGTCGCTGTGTATAATAAAATAGATATCATATCATATCATTTGTTTACTATATATTATTTTCCGCGAAATCAATTAATCTTTCATAATACCATTGTATTAAAATATATAAAATTGTTGATTAACTCTACCAGGAACTAAGTCACAATCAACTGTACCCGTTATCAAAGCTTATCGTAGGTTGGCCTACTTCACACAACCATTATTTATAGAACTGTGATTACGTTGTAAGTACTGTTTAATAATCGTGATAGTCATCAAGTATATCGCGATAGTGAAAAGAGGACACGGTATCATTAAAAGTGAAATATTGTATGAATGAAAAAAACAGTTGTGAAAAATACCTTAAAATGTAAATACGATTAGGATCAAACAATTCTCGTTGATTTTGACGATGACAGGTTGGCGCAGGTATCGCGGGTTCGATCCAAGCTCACGGCGAACGTCTATATTGGCCATATGGATGTTTGTCGTGGTACACGCTAAGACACAAACACTCAGTTTGTGTCTTAGTGTGTTTCCAGACCCCCGACACAGGATCTTGAGATCTTAATGGGGGCCGATGAGTCTGAAGGGTTTATTAAGCGTTATTATTAGATATTATTATTATTCTGACACTCAATGCCGACCACCTTATACGACGTTGTCTAGCAACCAACTAGCGACTGAGTCTGACAGGCAAAACGGCCTTTGGGCCAACAAGTAAATTAAAGAGCTTATCAAAATTGGATATGGGTACAGACTTTTAACAGCAAATTAAATTAACGTAATATATATTTAAAGTTATACAATATAATTGGAATCAATGTTAAGTGATGTCAAATTATGCTTGAAGAGCGTGAGTGCACGGACCTTGGGGTTCGCATGCCTCTTACAAATATGGTATGAATACCTCTGGACATATTCTCGTATAAAAGCCAATCAAAACATTTTTTCGCGAACCCATCGCGTGCAAACCGTGTGCTTACATTACCTCGGATACGCTCAATGATGTGATACGTCCAAAGCCATTCGAGACGCGTGCGCTGCGCGTGCGCATGTAAACGTGCCTTTATCACCATAATCTCCAATAAACTCATTTCCTGTACAAACAAAGTGTCAATCGTGACAACATAGCTAAGATTTTTACATATTTTAAAATTTTACATATTTTACGTATTGTAACCAATCTTGACGTTGTTATACGCATTATATTATACGTTTCAAATGGTACAATAAATTTTAAATTAGGTTCGATCTTTTCGAAGGTTACTTTAAAGTGCGTAGTTCGTACCCTAATTCGCTATCTCGTTATAACATTAGTATAGATGTAAGGGAGATTTAAATTGAAATCCTAATAAAATACCTAAATGCATCAAAACAAACAGAATTCACTTTAAATTGTTTTTTTTCTATAGCAGTCTCATAATGAAGGAGGTGATAAACGTTTTCACGCTGAGTGTATTTCAAATTTCTTTGATAAAGTGTTTTTTTGTATAAACAATTGGACGCTGATAAGCAATATTATATTAAGCCACACAAACTTAATTTTGAGAAAATCTGAAGATGTCAAACCTATTCTTAATAAATTAGTTTGCAGGCGTATATATCTATCTTCTCCTTTCTATTTTGATAAGAGGTATACTGAATTAAATGCAGATTCGAATAATACATTTTTTTAATCAAATAATAAAATTTGCAGATATACGAGATTATTGCATATCGCAAAAAATGAAACACTTCAATATTCGAAACATTAAATTAAGACACTTTTTTTCGTACTTATTTTGTTTATATGACTTGATTTTTTTTAATAATGTTAAATATGTAACGCATTATGAGAATACAACAATATCTCCGGAATTGACTTTCTAGGGTTGACTCATTATTGCTTATCAGCATCCATATATGTATGTATTTAGTAAATTAGTTGGGTAAATTCCACATTCCGCGTTGGATCGGAATTTAAAACAATTTATGCGAATAATAAAGATAATGTTGTGGCAAAGATATAATTACTAGATTATAACGAGTTTTCACGGACTGTTAATGTCAAGTGTTTTTATGTTTTACAGAAGATTAGCAAGAACTTCTAGAGAGCTCGGTGCTTCCCCGACAATACATATTCAATTTAGTTTTGAAAAGATTAATTAATCTTATTTAAATTGATAACTCTCCTTCACTGTAGCTTCAGGGTTCTACGATCGATAGAGATCCCATATGTCTGGACAGATTATGAAGAATTAATTTATGATGTTACATCTCTTAAAATTTGAAAGTTACTTTAAAATAATTATAAATAATATACTTTTCTAAAATATAACAAAAATTATATATATATATATATATATATATATATATATATATATATATATATATATATATATATATATATATATATATATATAATTTATATATATATATATATAATGTGATAGTAAGAAACTAGCTGCTAAATAAATCTAAAATTTTGCCTATTTAATCTTTATATCTATTTTAACAAAATAGTCCTCTGTCCAACTCAGAGGTGCCCCATTATCCTTATGTGCCCAGAATCTCCAATAGTTTAAAAAAACCCTTATAAACTAGAGAGTCTAACAGACGTTGTCCTGCTCTATTATAAAACCATCTACAGAGTCCAAATGAGTCTAAACTATCTACTTAAATTACTTAAATATTCACAATAAAAGTCTAAAAAATCAAATCAAATCAGTAGTTTCGAAGTTGCTAAGTGACAAACTTATTAAAAAAAATACATATTCAGTTAATTTTTTTGGGTTCATCACGCTAATATCACTGAAACTGTTAGTTCAATTAAAAATTCCTTTTTATTTTTGTTAAACATAAATAAGGCTTTTATCTTTGCTCCGTTTGGAGTGGAAACTCTTGGTCCGTGGGGCCTAGACGCTCGTTCTCTTTTTAAGACATCTCAAAGAGGCTTTAGGAGTCAACGGGGGACCCAAGAGCTGGCAGCTACCTCGGTCAAAGGATCAGCTTGACCATTCAACGGGGTAATGCTGCCAGTGTTTTGGGAACTTTACCCAGATGCAGTGGCTTAGATGACGTCTACAATGTTTTGTAAAAAATAATCCTTTTTTATTTTTTGTATTAATTTGATTTGAATAATAAATTTCTTAGATTAAATGTATGACACATATTAACAATTTAAAAAATAAAAATTGGTTGCTACAATTTATTTAGTAAGTAATATTATTTTCTGTTTACCCCTTTAAATCACGCAGTCGATCGTCAAGTATACAAAGCATCATTACTTTCATCGCGCGCTTGTTTGAAAAACAATTGATCTAGTTTAATTGCAGATAATTTAAATCTGCACAGTAAACAGTTTTTTGTAACAATTTTAAAGTAATGTAGAACAACACCTGATATATAAATTTTCACTCGTTTGTTAGTTCATCCAATTGTGATAAAACATGAGGTTATAAGCATAATACAATTCACGTCCTATAGGTAGCGGTCAAGTCATACTGACCAGACGGAAAAATAAGTTTAAGATGTTGTTTTTTAATAAAAGTAGCTGGTAAACGAGCTAGCAACCTCACGTTAAGTGATCACCTCGGACATAGCAGCACCAGAGGAGTCACAAACGCGTTACCAGCTTAATAACGAATAAAGGATGAATCGGAATAGGAAGTAAGGAAAGGAATAGGGAAGGGGAGTTAGGCTTCTGATCCTCACACGCACCGTATGAAACACAGCTATATTAGGTACATCACGCCGATCTGTGAGATCACGAGCGTAGCGATATCTTTTATGAGAGGTCTGTCCTAGACTAGGGTCTGAAGAGTAAGAGGGGTATAATTCCAAAATGTACTTACAAATGTAAATTAGTTTTAGTCCGGGAATACACAGTGAGAAAGTACGTTTTTAAATGCTCATGTCAGTTATTTAGAAATTATATAAACCATGTTCATTGCCATTCGGTTAATGTACGAAGTATAAGTATACCGTATACTAATAGGGGGGAGGGGTCCGGAACCTTTAAACCCTCCCCTTATATACGTCCATGTGTTAGAGTAAAGTACTGACCCGTTGAAACCAGCCTGTACACGAGCTGTAGACAGTGGGCTACAGCTAATGAGAACACAAACGAAGCTGTTACCAAATGTATAATAAATTGCCAGAGAAAAAAAAAAACAAGATATAGTCCCATCATTAATTTGTTACTTTAAATGGTAGACGTAGTATAATATGCTTAATTGCTTAAATATTGAAACAGTTGTAATTTCAAGTTCGTCTTTAGAGGTTAAATGTGTTTGTGTAACTTGTCTCGTTCCACAGACCGTAGTAAATTTGTCCTTGTCTTAATATTGATTATTTTTACATTTATTATGAAGAAAACAAGTATTTATAGTTTTTTTACAGCATTTTACAGAATTGCACGTAATAAGTAATTTTTTTTCACTTATTTTACTCTCGGCACTGCAACTGACTGAACCCCACGCTCATGGTTTCGACCAACGCTCACGGCAAACGTCTGTATTGTCCATACAGATGTTTGTCGTGGTTGGGTGTTTGTGTTGTGTGTGTTTCCGGATCTTCAACATAGGATCATGAGATCCTAATGGGGACCGGTCTGTATGAAGCGTTTATTTATTTCTATAATATAAAAAGAGCTTTTTTTTTTGACGCAGGGTAAATCTTCATAGATACCCGACTCCTGGGGGGGAGACCGGGTTATGTGAGATTGTACTCACTAAAAAGTCAAGTCCGCGGCCTCTCCGCCCCGGGCACTGGGGCTTGGAGGCCGTGAAGGCGACCCGCAGGTCGCCTCCGCCGGGCGGGATCGGCCCTCTCCCGAGCCCGCCCCACAGTCTCCTTCTGGACCATGACGGTCTCACAGAAGTTGACTACGGCCTCCCACGCCGATTCCCTGCGTAGCATCGCCGACACGACTGCTCGCAGGTAGAGATTTCGCCCGATTTGCTGGACCAAGACTTGCCTTTCCGCGGTCCACGCGGGACACGCCTCCAGCGTGTGTTGCGCCCCGCAGTAGTGGCAAACCGCCGTCGCCTCGCGTCCTATCCTACACAGGTACTCTCCAAAGCAACCGTGACCGGTCAGTACCTGTGTAAGTCGGAAGGTGACTCGTCGCTTCCGCCGCATCCATATAAAAAGAGCTAACGTGCATATAGTTCCACCTAATGTTAAATGGTCACTTTCGCCCATGGGCATCTGCCACATCAAGGAAGTTGGGGGGCGTTGCCGACTATCGAGTTTGTTGACGGTCCTGCTCGGTAGAATCTACATTACATAATTGTGGAAGCTTTCCATTATTTGGAATACTTTTTTTTTTCAGATTTTTATTGACAATTCAAAAGTGCTCGTATGGGTTCGTACCCTTGACTAAAGTATATTTAGTTTTCTCTCTGTGGACACAAAGGTGGAAATTTCAAATGAGAATATTTTCTTGTGTTATCCTTTTTTTTTAAGTGTAATTTTTTGTAGTCGGTTTTCAATTTTGGAATTCACTGTTTATAAATATATAACTTTCTCCTATTTATGCGTAATTTCAACTCCGTTCATAAGTTCAATAAAACGACTCATCATTAAATGTATTTTATGATAACAATGTCAAGATTATTGAAGGGGAATTTAATTATGATTCATTATACAAATAAACAAGAGAAACTATAATTCCAACTTAGTTAAAGGCAAGCTTCATGGATGTTTTAGTAACAAGTTAACAACTATTGAAAATAATAATTATTTTTAATAAGACGGCGCATCACGCTTAGTCCCAAACCTTAGACTTTTAAGCCTTTAAGGTATTTTGCTTCTCCAAATTTCAACTTGCAATCTTTGATTAAAATCAAATAGTTTACTACACGGCTATTCTTTTGCCCGACTGATCCAAAAGGAAAGTAATATTTTTCGCGCGTACATAGGTATGTATGTCCGTTCCATCCTGTAGTCAAAACTCCATCACTAATTTTGAAATGAGAGCTGTCATTAAATTCGTTTTCTTCCCTGGACTCTCATAAAGTATGTTAAATCAAAATGGCGGACGTAAATAATCAAAACTGACGAATCATTGTTGACTAAGCACTTTGAGTGTTTGACCAATTTCGAAGTGCGAATCTTAAAAGGCAATTGGGTTTTTTTTTAAAATACTTAAGTCTTATACAATAACAATACTTTATTTACAAATCAATTCTCAGAATTATGTAAAGAGGAAAAAAATCTTACATTTAAAATTATTTACAACCCGCAAAAGATTCAAGGCGAGATAGAATAGACGAGAAACCGCATTGAAAATAATTTCCGTACAATAACATGATTAATTATAATGTTATTGCTTGGTGTTCTCGCAAAATGTTTACGGCGGATCGAATAGCTCGCACGACCTCCGACCTCTTTAGGCTGGCTATCACGTGTTGATTATAATACAGCCAAGCAACTTAATGAACTTGTTGTTTCATTATTTAAACGCATATAGTTTCAGTATATTAAGGTAAAATACATCATTTAGTTATAATAATATTCTAACAAAACAATTTATTGTAATATGAGGCATCTAGGTCAGTCGGAACCTTTCCACTTTTTTTTTTATGCAGAGAAAATCTTCGATAGATACCTGATTCCTGAGACCACGGCCTCCCTCGCATCCATAATGATTAATATATCTATGTTGTTAAAAAAAATACGTTATCTATTATCCACCATCAGGATTCATCTAAAGATCCTCGTTACCAAGTGCAATGTATTGGAATCGTTAAAACGAAATAAGCCCTAAGTAGACGGGATTCCCAGAAGTCATTAATGAGCCCCACCTTATCATTCCATCTCCAGAACAGCTCGATGGATCCAAATATTTTTTTTGTTATCGGTTAACAAATTCATGGTTAGTTACAAGAAAAGTTAAATATAGCTACAAAATAATATATTGACAGTAATCAATATTTTTCCCTGAAAATATTCAAGAGTAAAACGATTGATTGCTGATTGCCTGTTCTAATGTGCTGTGATCTTCTTAAACACTAATTTTAAGTAAATTTTTAACTTTTTAATTTAAATATATAATTATAATAATGAAAACAAAATCATTAACCGGTCAATACCTGGACTATGTAAGCAGACCCTGGCGTACCCGAGGAAATTGCTAGAATGTTGATAGCATGTAAACAACAAGAAACAGTGGTTTTATTAATTATTTAAACCCCGATTACTCCAGACGTATTCACTATTCAAAATATATATTTAATAATAAACCACGGGTGGCCTGCGGGCTATTAACTTGATACCTCAGTAGCGGCGATATACAACAGATAAATAATCTAACTTTCATGCCCTCTTCACGCCACACGACTGTTCCTTTGTCCCCTTATTATCTATTATGACTAAATAATGCACATTTTGACCACGTTTTAAGATAAGTTCGAAAATAAATAGAATCTGATTAGGTACCTAATTAATTATTATTAATAGGTCCAAAGATTGCTATAATTTGATAGATAATCGTAATTATAGAATTATTATAATGAATGGGAATGTTTGTGTTACTTTTAGGAGTTAATTATCGTGTTTAGCACTCAGATGGTTAGAGACATGTACATGGACTTACGAATAACTTTTTTACAGAAATTTTAATTAAATAGAACTAGTGATCACCCAATGCTCCAAATTCGGCCATAACTCACTAAATCCTTAAGCTTGAATGTTTTAAGGTTTTGATGACTGACCACAGATATACATATAAGAATTATCTGTATCATAATAATGTCATACTTGTGTTAGGCATTGGCGATATAAATGAAAACAACTCATGTTATATTTTTAATACATTAATTTTTTTGTGACATATGTATGTCGTATTTACAGATTTTGCCTCCTCAAATTCTTCTATAAATACTTTATTTGTGCTTAACCCTCCTGCGCTGTATAGATTTTTAAACATTTTTGGACCCATTATAAAAACTATAATGAACAATTGAAGACAAGAGTGGAAGAATGTGGTATTTCGCATTTTTGTTTTTTCGCTGTTGTATGTATGAAGTGTACAAACGATTTTACACCTTAAAACAACTGCATATGAGAGTATTTAAGAAATACCAACACTATTTTTGGATAAACGCACTTAATGTGTTTTGTATGGTCAAGTAAAACCTTGAACTAAATTTTTAACACCTGACCAAAATATCTTGGTGTCTGTATCTGTATGTCTGTGTATCTAAATATCTATGGCATCGTAAGTCCCTATCGAATAAACCAATTTCGATGCGATACTTTTTTATTCATAAGCTGATGCAATCGAGATTATTCTTAGCTATAATTTATGAAGTTTTTTGTAAACGTTTAAAGGTTATCAGTTTGTTTCTAATTGTTGAAAAGATCTGGGGAACTTTTATTGGTGTAATCGACTCTAAATTGACTATACCTACTGTGAATTATATCAAAATAACATAATCCTTGACCTAATTCTGCAGCATCATCTGCAATCAGCAGGATTTATAACTCAGCATCTTACAGCAGAAATATCGTGTTGGGGTTCGTTGAAATGGTCTCAATGAATTGAATGTCTGGGGATTATTTAAATTTCGCAACACTTCACCCTTATTTATGTCTTCAATTGCAAATAGCGGTTAAAATGAAACACGTTATAAAAACAGCCGTATAAAATATATTCAACGAATCAGTGAAATATCGCGCGCCGGAGCTCCGGACGCGACATCTGTATCAACGACGGATGCTGCACGCAGAAGATTTCGCACGCTGGATTTTCTTAAGTAATATCTGAAAATTAACAAAAATATATTTTTTTCAAAAATAGAGGTTTTTATTCGACTAGTGTGTATGTATGTTTGTATGACGATTTTTGCTTTTACTTACCCATTTAGACTGGTCGGATATTGTAAGAAAAATATTTAAAATAATTATTACATAAGCTTCACAACCATGAGGTATCCTTTGAAAATGTGAGCAGTTTAATAGAATTAAAAAATAAAGATAAATGCGTGCATTAAGTATATTTTTACTAACAGGAATTTATTACAGCATGTGACCGAGTTAATAACATAATTTTTACACACATCTTTAATTATTTTTTGTACTAACTACTAACTATGTCTGTAACGGAGAAAATAATCATGCGTATATGGATACAATGTAAAGTAAGTAGTATAATTCAGAATGGAAACAATATTCCTGCCAATTAATTATAGCAATGTTTCACTAAAACGTAATTTAGATTAAATTATTTAAAATAGTACTTCTATTTTGTGGGTAATCGACAATGATATTATTTTTATAACTATACATACGTTAAGTTCATACTATTCGAAGTAAGAAATCTGTATCCATTTCCAACTTTGACAAGCTCGTCAATTGAGTTGTTGGCCCAAGGATACTCACGTCTGTCATCTAGGGGGGGGTCACCTAGTTTTGGTCAAGTCACAAGAAGTAATAATTTATGTTTGATAATAATCGATACAGGTAAAAAGTTATCACTTCTTCCACATCGTTGGGTAAGTTTTATGGACGTGGAGAAGTGCTAGTTCGGTTAAACGTTCTTCAATCATACAAATTGTATTAAATGAATTAAATATTAAAGGTACTCACATAAAATCTATATTGTGACAAAAAATATAAAAATCATGTTAATCGTGATCATGTTTTACAATTATAATTAGTGATCTACCTAGGTCTTGGACCCCAGGTCTTGGAGCCCAGTGTCATGACCCCCCCCCAGGAGGGGGTCCTGGATCCGCCCTTGTCTATCATACTAAGTTGTTGGTTGGTCGTTAAACAATGTCGTCAATCAAAGTCAAAATAGTCAGCGATTGGGGTGACAAAAACCATGAACGTACATATGTATTGTTATATAATATCATTGGTAATCAATTAATTTAATAGCCTTAATAACCATAGCTCCAGAGCGAAACTGCCCCGATAGGAATCTATATCATAATATATGTTATAGTGTACAGAAAGCTAAAAGTCAATACAGCGAATGATAGCTCTTTAAATTGACAAATCAAAAATAAAAAGTGAAAAATGAGTTTTTTGTTGTATTTAAGAAAAATTCATTCAATATCTGTTAGTTGCTAATTTCTCTGTTCTGACTATTAAATTAGTTATACATTTCTATGACAAAACATGAAGTATTCACATTCACTACACATAAACTTTAAACTTAAAATAGAATTAAATTGAAGTACATAGTACATACCATATTGTCATGATCAATCTTCCTCTGCTGCATCTTTCTATGTACAGCTGCGGGTGGCACTGGACGTCTGGGAGGCTGGTCCCGAGGTGGTATGGAGGATTTCTTCTTATTCCGAGCACTGAGGATCTTGTTCAACAGTATGTGATTGTGTCTCTCTATTTCACGTAGCCTCTCGTTTGTGAACGACATGTTGATTCGACGGGTTGGCGGTACTGACACTGATCTGAAAAGTAAATCAGATTTTTCTTAACATTTTTATAATAAGGGAAATCGTCAACAATGTATCAAATTTTAATTTTAATTTTATGATATTTTATTTTTTGTTCTAAAGAACTATTTTTGGTTTAATTTAAAACTATTTCTAGATGAGGGGATTTTAAAATCTTACTAAGATTTACAATTATTATAAATAAATCTTTTAATAAATATGAGCATTTTTACAATATACAAAGACAAAAACAATTACTTTATTTCAGAAATAAATAAATTAACCTTACCCATAATCTAAAGATCTTCCTGAGACAGACGGAGGTTTAACGCTAGACATTGACGATTGGCTCTTTGATAATTTAACGGGCACTTTGACCTGTGTTACTCTCGCATTATTTACAACAGCTTTACTTTTCTCCTCTATTTCGCTAATATCCTCCTCTTCAAACTCATCAGAATAATTAGCCTCTTCATTATCATTATAATGTGTTTCATTATTTTCATTATCTGATCCAGATTCTTCGTACACACAAGTTTCAATGCATATATTCGGTGGTCGTTTCACAGCGTCAACTATACAACCCATTTCAGATAATTCTTTTGAGAGTTCATCAACCTCGTTATTATTCTCCTCCTGGTAAATCTGTTTATGTTTCATTTTGTTAGAATCTCCGGAAGAGAACTCCGTGTCTATGTAACCACTGACCGTTTCTACGTTGCTCTCGCCAAGTGACATTGTGTAAGCGTGCCACTAAATCTAATAATCAGGCAGCAGCTAAAAATATTTAAAAGTGCATGATATAAGATGATTTTGTGTCCCTAAATAATAAAAAGTTAAATAGTAATACCATGTAAACTTAGTTTTTCTATGCCAAAGTTGTAAGAAGCATCATTACAATCTAATTTCATTATTATAATTATATACGTTTACAAATATAGAATAGTAATAAATAAAGATATTCAACTACTTACAATTATTCTAATTCTATTTTTTTTATTAAAATTTTATTTTATTTCCTATTATATGTAAATAATTACTACGCTGTAGTAGATACAGATTAAAGTTTTTAAAGCGTAAATACGAAATTACTAACAAAAACGAAAAACCGTAAAAGTATACAAAATCATGTCAATAATTTTTCTATTACGTCAAAATATTTTTGTTTTTAGAATCTCACATTAAACACACTTCATTTAATATCGTCGGGTGGAGAAACAATTAATTAGGAAGTAATATTCTTTTCTCATACAAATATTTCAAGACGATTCTGTTATTGAACAAATAGAAAATTATTGATAAAAAAATCAATATGAAACGTAACAACAACCAAACAAATATCGCGCCATTTGGTCATTGACCGTTGTCATTTTAATTTCAGTGCTGTCGCATGGAAAAATTAAAATTTATAAAACTTTTTCATTTTCCGTTATAAATATTTATATTTTCATTGTTGCATACTTTGATTTTATCTTATTTATTATAATTTTAAAGTTAACATGTTAATAAAATATTTAAAAATCAAAAGTTTTAATTTTCCTTAAACTATGGGAATACCCCATTATTAACAACACCGTTTTGATATAATTCTTAGACCATTAAAATGCTTACGATCTAAAATATAATTCTACTATTTCATTATTTTCATTCGGTTCCATACGACTCGTTTCTTTACACGCGTCGCAGAATGAATGGAATCTTAGATTTTTATTATTGTTTTCTTGTAAAAATTAGTTCTAATTTTCGAGTATAAATTTCCGATAAAGTTTATTCCATATTATTTTATTATAAAATATTTTCATTAATCCATAGTTTTCATATTTATCAATTATATACTGTTACTATTAATTTAACATTCGCTCAGCTGGTTCTTTTGTCATTATTGACAAATTTGACAATTAATTCATAAAGTCATTCACCAGTCATTCATAAACGTAGAAGAAAGAAAATATCTTTGAATGGGTAGTGAAAATTTATAGTGTGAAATAATGATTTCTCGTTAAAAATCACGTTAAATAATTTGTTTCATATTAAACCTTCAATATGGTAACTATCATAAAGAATCAGTTACTGAAACATCTATCGAGGTAAGCCGTTCGTCATATATTTAAGTATATCAGCGATTTATAAACCATGCACTAATTTAATAAAATAACAATGTATTCGTACTGTGTTTGGAAACTAAATATATTTTCTAAGCACACATATCTTAACCTTCATTTACCCTTATAAATAAGTGTTAATTACGATTCATGTACAATTTAAATTGACCGAAAAAAGTTTGTTTCTTAAATATCGAATATAAATAAATAAAAAATTTAGGTGATGGTCAAAAAAATTGTCCTATTAAAGAATTTTATGAAGCGTAATAAGCATCATTGAAGTATTTATTGATATAACGTAAAATAAAAACAAAGTTAAAGTTAGTAAAATTCTTATTATTAATAGGTATACGAAGAACTTGTCTCCAGAGCAGATCTCTCTCTCAGCTCTCAGAGGGTCTGGTGAGCTGCAAGATCTGACGTTAGATGAGGACTTGCTGACTGACCTACTGGAACTGCCAGGATGGGTGCGGTTGACCTCGGCAAAATGCAACCGGGCCTCATTCAGGATACAGTGGACCAAACTAAAAACAGTTCCTATTGTATTGGTAAGGATTACCTTTTTCATTATTATTTACAATTGAATTTCAATTAACTAATAGTTATAAACAAATAATTCGCCTAGCCCATGTTAATCCAGATTTGCTCCAGATTCTTTAGAGTTCAGAGGTTAACTCATACAGATCTAATTGCTGCATAAATCTAAATCAATTGAAATATTTATAATACATATGTACACACAAACCTAAAAACCTTCATAACACACATTTAATCACTGTAATTTTTGTAGTAATGGCTGACAACAATTATTATCATGTTAAAAATATTATTTTCCAATCTGAGTTTTTATTAAAACTGTTTATAGAAGTCAATTTACATTAAAAATAGCAATGACATATTCAATAAGTCAAAATATGTGTCATGCCAATAATAAATGCCAATATATAATAATAAATTAACAGGCAACAATGAAAAGACAACACAATAGTAACATTATAATATTTACATTGCAGACGTTTCATTTGGTATGAGCTTCTATTATGTTATAATATTTGAAATTAGAATTTTTTTTTAATATCTCGTCAACTTTACATGGCAACATAGAGGGTATTCCCCTCAATAAAAATATTGAAACTTACTAAATATTTCTAGTTACTAAAAGGTGTTCTAGGTTTAATAATTGCCATACTTATCCACCATGATTGTAAGAAGACGATAGCAATAATATAAAATCTGTATAAATACCAATAAGCTGACAAATACAGACGGAAAATTAGATAATGTTTATTCAGGAAGGATTTAGTAAAATATCATATAAAGTTAAGTACTAATAAGACTTTCTGGCTTTTCTTATTTTTACAACTATTTATCATAATTATAGAATATTTTATGTCAGTGTATACGCTATAATCTAAATAATAATCTTATCAATACATTGTTGTCATAGAATATAAACGCAAAAAAGTAATTAAATGCTTCGGTTACTTATTCGTGCTTCACTTGCGTTTATAGTTACTGCTTCACTCCTATGAGTCGTAGCGTGATATAATAAAGTCTTATAGGCTTCCTTATAAAAAAAAAATTCAAATTGGGTCAGTTTGTCTGGATATTACCCCCTACATGCAAACTTATAAACTTATTTTACTATTTGACTTTACTAGTATGCAACAATACTGTTATTAAGTTTCACTATGTAATTCGCATTATATATTTGTATTTTAGAACTGTATATATACAATTTTATATTTCTTATCTCATAATTTCTGTGACTCGCTTGTTTTATGTTACAAAACTATCTCATGATAAGATAATATAGTCTAATAACAAAAGAAATTGCTTATTATTTGCTAACAGTTGCAGGCATAAAGCTTAAAATATATTCTTACATCGTGTGTGCAGTAACATGTGTGTATACCTATATAATATATTAAAAATCCTCATTTAATAAATTTTTGCACATAAACTAAAAGTAAGCCAATAAAAAATTTGATGAGGTATTATTTCTTCTAATTAGATTTTAGGAATATACTGCCTTACTACAAAAGACGCTATAAAACCATGTTCAAAACGTGTCCAGCTAAACAGTGTTTAAAAATTAAATACTGCTTAAAATATTATCTAAATTGCTTAACAGCGAATAAACTCATAAAAAAACTTATTGATAAAATGTTATATGTTACATTTGACAGCTGAAATTGTTAGGAATATATCATAAAAGTAAATAATACTGTATTTTGTCTATGGTAGCTCGTTGATCAGTTCGATCAGTTTGATCAGTTATTATTATATATCGGCAGTACGCAGCCTCCCTCGCTCTAGGATAGATTGCTCGTCTTCACTCTCAGAAATATATTCATAATTACGAATAAACAAGTAACTAGAACCCCAGAGATAACTTAACAAAATAGGTTTTAGACATCTATTAAACTCACTTAAACATATGTTAATCTATATTTAAAGCATGTTTAACTCAAAACTGTGCTCAGACGCGGATTTGTAGTACGGATTTTTTTAAACACGCGTTTAACGTCTGTTTAAATCTTTTGTAGTAAGGTAGATAGTTTTTATTTTGTACCTAACAAATGAAAGATAAGAGATCATAATGTATTTGCATTTATGTGAATTTTACCAACAAGCTACATTGCTTGACCTGAACAAACACTATCATACAAAATTGCAACTATATTCACCTAATCCGTGTACAAAGTAATGCATGCCCTACTTTAATTGTATGTAATTGTAAAACATTGTACATGTTAGTCTTCAGGGTACAATAAGCCTATTTTATTTGGTTTTTTTTTTTAACAAGAAATTAGGCTGTTTTTTAAACAGAAATTATACATGGTATACATTTAAATAATTTTTTTCTTTCTAATGGCGATTGCATATAAGTCCATTAAATAAAATTTCTTAATTTTGTCTGAAAGCATTCGAAGATTTCTCAGTTTCCAGTTACGCACACAATTTAAAAAGTTTCTTAATTTAGTGTTTCGAATTTCAAGCGCGTTCTAATTTTGCAATTTATAAAATAATGTCATTTATTTGAAAAACTTATTACTAGATAAAACTATTAATTATACCAATCTACTTTTAATGTATTATCAAAAAAAGAAGATGGATATATACAAACAAACGTCGTTAAGAATACATCGTATATCTGTAGACGCCATTTTCTCAGAATGAAGTCCGTATGGCTTGACTTAGTATTGCTTTTTAACGTCCAAACTTGACTTTGCAAAAGCTAAATACGGAAATTTGTTTCTTTGAATGACATACTTATAAACAGTTAATTTGATTTTAAAATCGATTTTAATAAAAATACTACAGATGAATCTTAAAAGAAATCCTTTTAAATAAAAAAAATATTTTCACAATTGGATAATAAATGACGGAGTTTGAGGTAACAAAGATGAAAAAACATATGCTACGAATTGAGTACCTCATATTTTTTTTAAATCTGTGAAATAATATGCTTCATCAAAATACCTTTTAGGAAACTCCGTAGTGAACTAAAACATGTATTTTTTTAACCTTGTTCAATGTTAATTACAAGCTTACAAACATTTTTCACTTGTGTTTTGAGTGTAATATACTAATATATGAAGCTGAAGAGTTTGTTTGTTTGTTTGCTTGAACCCGCTAATATCAGGAACTACTGGTCCGATTTGAAAAATTCTTTTAGTGTTCAATCATGTATGACAGAATTGGTCCCCTTTAAAAGTTCTAAAAAAAAAGTCCGGGACAGCATATGTCTATCTTTTAAGGTTAGCTCATTATAACCTTTTTTATTCTAACTAAATTTGTTCTAAAATAATGCATTATTAGCCCAAAGTAACTATTCCACTCGGACGAAGTCGCAGGCGGAAGCTAGTATTTCATAAGAAGTTTTAGTTGTGTGTGTAAACTAATTGGTACATTATCACTTAACGGCGTATTGCATTTCGATTCATGATGGTCGTCTGGCGATCGGAATTTGACGGCAATTTGTATGCTGATAAGCAATAATGTGTGAATCCACATAACGTCAAATTCTGAGATTTTGATGTATTTTGATTCTGCATCACCTATTCAAATTTCAAGTTCGTTCCATATTTTGCAATTTATACAATAACCTCAAATATATGAAAAGCTTTTTTAGATAATATATTAAATATATCAATCTGCTTTTAATTCATTATTTTTTGCCTTTAATTCATTATCCATTTTTTTTTCATTTTATCAAAAAATAAAAAAAATTGGATATATACTTTTTCAAACATATTTATTAAGAATAGGTTTGACATGTTTAGACGCCATTTTCTCAAAATGAAGTCCGTGTGGCTTGACACAGTATTGTTCATCAGCATGTATATGTGTTGTGTCACATATATCGATACCTCCCACGTAAGTTTTTGTAAGTCACAAAATTGCCGTTAGCGTTTTTACTGAATACTAAACGAATTTGCATTGCTTAATGCATTCAAAGTGAAAAAATACCAAAAATCTTTTTTTTTTCAAGGAAAGTTACAACAAAATACGCCTGAAAAAAGGCGTATTTTGTTGTAACTTTCAAACTAAAACGGATTAAAAGTGCTCTACTGTAAAATTGTAATTTTGGGGTTACAACAACTTACGTCGGAGGTATCGATATGGTAATGTGAGTAATATGATTTTTATTGATTTAATGTATGTATTTTTATTCATAATGAAAAAAATAGCATTTTACTCTCCTCTATATAAACTATACGTGTGCGAAATATCATATTCCTCCGTGATTTTGCTTTGCGTATTAATATATAGACGTAAAAAAAATATTTTATATCTAAACTGAATATAAGCTTTATTTTAGTTTCTATTAGTATTTAATTATACATTTTACCAGTTACTCACTTAGTCTCAACAAGTGCTTAGTCACACTTTTTAACGATAACACATTAAATATAAATTAACAATTAATTTACAAAGCTTTCATAATCATCATCTTTTCTATATTATTAGTATGTTTAATTAAAATTATTTTTATACATAATTTTAATTTCATTGCAAAACAGTTATAAGTATAACAAGCCTCAGTTCGCGGCTTCGCCATGTATTGTTTTATATATAAGCTATATTACTGTAAAGTTTTATCAAAATCTGTTTAGTGTTTTGTAGTTCTTGCGTGAAAGAACAACACACAATAATCTATGCAAGCCTCAAAACATCCACCCAACCTCACAAACTTTCGCGTTTATAATAGTAGATATGTTTAATATATATTATAGTTTATTGAATTTCTATTTATATGTAACTAGCGGCCCCTCGCGGTATCACTCGCGCTTAACATAGGACTTTCATACAAACTTCTAACCCCCATTTTTATTGTTACGATCCAAAAAGAATCTTCATGCAAAATTTGAAACTCCTAGCACTTGTAGTTTTAAAAGGTAGCCAATGTCCTTTCTCAGGGCCTAAAGATTGACTGTGCCAAATTTCATCAAAATCGGTTAAAAGGTTTAAGCGGGAAAGCGTAACAGACAGACAGACAGATTTACTTTCGCATTTATGATATTAGTATGGACTACGAAAACATAGAGTTCGCGTGTGGAGAAAAGCATATAAAATTAGAATGTTGCTTCTTACAACTTCGCTTCTTTGTTTGCTTTAACTTTAGAACGATACATTTATTTATTTCATTTATACACTTTATTGTAGACGACAAATTACCCGAAATTATTTTGCTAATAAAAAAGAAAAAAAATGTACAACATGCGGTCTTATCGCTTTATAGAGATTTCTTCCAGACAACCGTAGTGATAGAAAGGAAAGTCAATGGGCAGATGGTAGGTGGTGTAACATACACACATACGTAGATACTGGTAATATATCAATACATAAAGTATTGCTTACTGAATACATACGCATCATACTTCAAGATAATCGATGCAACTAAAAATGATGAATTTTAGGGAATGGGGTTTTTAAATTTCTTTATTAATGTGTTAATGCATAGTTGAAAAATTTAAACGATCCCTTAATGTTATAGCTTTATTAATTTAAAGAAAATTCATCATCGCAACTCTTCACGATAAAACATCAAAGATTTATGGTCTTTTGACATACTTAGTTCTATCTGTTAGAATTTTGAATTACTACGATATTCTTGCAAACCAGCGATATATATGTACATACATACAGTCATACGTTAATACTTGCAATTAAACTAATTTATAAGCTTAATGTCGTCATCTTCAATTTAAACAAGAGTTAAGTTATAATTTTTAACTTTATTTTTTTTAAATATATGTATTAAAGAACATAAGTTACAATTTACCTATCGTGATGTTAGGTGTTAACTGATGGCAAAAACTCAGCAATTTGCCCTCTAATATGCAATTATCCAAAATAATATAAGGTATTTTTTCCTTATGCACATTAAAATGAAGATAAACGTAAATATAATTTAAATTAGATTTTCGTTACAAAAAAAATGAGTGAAATAGGTACTAAATATATGTAAAGTACATTTTAGACTATGCACTTTACTGAAAGGAATCCTCTATAATTGTAGATTCGGTAGATCATATTCGTTTGAATGATAACAACCGTAAATTATGAAATGGCGTGTTTAAGATTTTTTTTCGGCATTATATTATTTTAAACATTAATAATTTTCTTCAAATTTCATGCGGTTGAAAAAGTATGATCAACAATAAATATAAAAATTATTTTCTATAAATCTGGGTTGTGCCCGACCTACCTAGTTCCCTTAAATCTACTACTGGGAATAATAAGATAAGCCATAAGATTATATAGATGATAAAGATGCTTGGATTCAGTATAAGCTGGATTCACACAGTGTATTTAATATATTTGTAACTCATGTGTATGTACATATTGTAAAACTTTTTAAAAGAGTAACTAGCGAGTTTCTTGCCGGCTCTTCTCGATAGAATCTACGTTCCGAACCGGTGGTAAATTAATTAATGATTAGTTTTTTTGTTTACTTTTTTGGTCTGTTTTGACGAGTTTAAAATGCTTATAAAAGCCTACTTCAATACACCATATCGATCTTTAAATAAAATATGCTCCCTCATTTAGAATTCGAAGCAAGCGTCAAGGATAATCTAATATTCAAAGTAACAATTAATGATCCATTGCCAGCCCAATGAGTTTGGGAGCTGATGAAAAGTGTACGGTTCCAGACGTGTGATTTGAATAATGTATTTTATTATCCACGCTTCGTTGAATCCTGAAGTTAGGATGCTCACAAACGTGGCGTGTTTTCGACGCATTTTTATTCGTACAATTTTGTACTTTCGAATGGTCATTTTGGCAACACGTCCCATACTACGCGCGATATTCCAAATAAACTTTTTCAAATATGCTTTTCAAAGCGCTTTCGATCCGTCAAATCACAAGTCATTGTTTTATATTTTTTATCACCAAAATACGGGTTGATTTTGTAATCAAATGTAGTCTTTACCGAGGAGAACCGGCAAGAAATTCGACTTCGAAGTCGAAGTACGTATGTATGTCGTACGTCAAATACGATCTTATGTCTACTGCCAAAACACGACTTCATTCGCACCAAACATACGCGCAGCTTGTAAACACCTTACTTCACTGACGTATGTATATTCTCATTTCGTTCCTTTGTTGCTTGAATTAGCATAAACAAAAATAATTATTATATATAGATTTCACGTTTCGCCTATTTGGAACGTGTTCTTCAACTTGATTATTTATAGTTTAAGACAATATGATTGAATCGAAGAAGCGTGAAGTTTTAACGAGCGCTATGTTAATTAAGAGTTAAGATATCTTTATTTTATTAAAAAAAAATCTTTGACGTTCTTTTGTATGATTATGAAAAATGTTTTAGCTTGTTTCGTATTGTATAACTGATTGTATGGTGAGTGATGACATGTTAAAAGTCACATCACTTCCTATCACAGTTAGTAATTACATCTCAATTTCTTATAATGATAGAATATTATACGTAATAAGCAAATAGGTATATAATTTTTTAAAATCTCACGCTACTGATTTGGAATTCTTTATCAAACTGCTTTATAATACTTTAAAAATTAGTAGGTATAATGTCGCTTAAGCTCTAACACAACGTAAGTCGAAATTAGCTAAATTAAAACTCTAAAGGATAGCGAGAATACTACACAATTTTAAACATTATTGTTTGTTAATAAAGATCCAATTTAAATACACAAAATACCAACAATAATTGGTGAATTATCTAGTACCTAAATTAATTCTAATAAAATTATTCACGATTTCCAAACTGTTGATCTTAGAAATGTTGGTCGAACCTCAAAGTTTACATAAGTTACATCTGATATCATGCGTAAAGTACGAACATTAACTTATGCGACCTCGTTACTTTTTTATCATCTGTGAATTTATACATTTTCTTTTTATGAGCTTGTTATAAAATAATAAGGAATAGTCTATTTTTTTACTTGTCTTTATTTGGTAACAATACCCCGAACGAAAATCACGAATTTTCGAACATTTTTTTTTTTTTAACTAAAAATATGCCATGTTAATCTGCCAAATAGGACAAGTTAAGAAAAATAGGCTATAATAATGACTTTTGATAAATTCTTTCTTTGACAAAAAATTAAAATGACTTGTTCACGTTTAAATAGAACGTTTTATATTCCAATACTGTTTGTGTTGTAATCTATAATGTTTTATCAGCTGAATATGTAGTAGTTCACTTTAACGAAGTGTATAAATTGTTGTAAGAATAAGAATTGTGTACTTAAATATCTGTACCTGTTTTAGTTGTAAAGTAACCTGAATATTTATTAAAAAAAATAACAATTATTTTATATTTTTGTTTTATAAAGTACCATTAGCTTAGTTATTTTGTAGGTATAAACGGCTCATAAATATAACAAAGAGGTCTTTACTGTTTTATTAATATTAATTATTTTTAATGTACCACTGTTATGGTATGTTCATCAAAATATTTTACATTACATTATATGCTTTATAAAATACTTTTAACGGTAACATAATTGTTTCAGAACCTAGACGAGGTTCACATAGCTCTAGAAGTATGTACGGAACCTCGCGTCATGAACCCGAGCGCGGCGGGCGCTATGCCCATACCGGGGAAATATAGCTACATACACAAGGTAAGAAACTACATACATACATATACATAAGGTATAGGATTTATAACAAAAGGGAGAACAAACTTCCAAAGTAAAATACTTGATAAGTTTAATAATAGAGTCAGTCTGCTCCCCCTATCTATCTACGATAAATGGTTCTAGTATAGAAAATATCGAGTGAAGACAGTAAAACGAATCCATAATAAAAACATGAATATAAAAGCAGAAAACCTAACTATGCGCACATCTGTTCGAAAGTCACTCATGACGAATATTTGTTTCGAAAAAGTGACACTTAATACAAATAAAAATCAAACCGGTCCACAACTAGCGAAGAAATCGGTAAAAAAACATACAGCCAAAATTGGAACTTCTCTTTTCGAAATGAGTTAAAGAGAAACATAAGTTTAATGATTATACGTTCTGTTCCAGGTAATCGACGGAATCTCAGTGGCTGTGAATCAAGTGCAAATAGACTTCAAATGTGATGCTTTCACCAGTAGTGTTCAGGTAAATCATTTGTTAACACTAGATGGCGTTGTCTGATTTTAAATAATTTTTCTTCAATCATATTTATAATAATAGATACTTTACATTCAATGACCACCATTAGGATCTCATAATCGAGGATTGTGATCGAGGATCCAGAAACACGCACAACACAAAGACAAACACTTAGACCACGACAACAATTGTATGGCCAATACAGAAGCCGAACCCGCGACTGTCCACTGCACCAGTCTGTCGTCATTTTTATCAACAAATATCTGGTTATAATTTGAGATTCATATCTTTTAATCTATTAGAAAATACCATAATATCCTAAATAAGGGTTTAACAGTTAGTTGAAGTGTGTTGGGGAATAGCAATAAATAAGTTTTTCTTTAATAATATCGTTTTCAGATCTCGAGGGTGACGGTGGAGTCCAGAACACCAGAAGGCAGAAAGGGTGACTTAAGACTGACTAGAATCAAATCACCCGACACTGGCCAATTGCTTATATTTAAGGTAATTTTATTTTGATTTTAATGACACAAATAATCACATAATATCCGGCTCGAAGGACCAACATACTTCTATAAGTTAGTAACAAGTTGTATACAATACCATACATCAACTGACTCCAGTTGATGCTACAGCATGAGGTTTTTTTTTTTTTGTAGCCGTCTTTTTCCTTCTTGCTTGGCAAGAAATTGAATACTTAGTCATAATTTTATTGTTATTATTTTTTTTTACCGCCTTTTCATTTTACAGCATGAGGTTAAGGTCACGCAACTATTTTATTTTAATATCGTTCCCTGTAAAGTAAATTTTGATACGATCAGATCGGTAGAAGTTGCTCAGATGCTTTCAATAAGTAGAAGAGTGCAGTTAAACGTCTGATGAAACAGATCATAAATTATATTTAAGAACCAACTCAATTATGTCTGCTTTTAAACAAAAAATAAACGCATCAAAATCGGGAAATTCGTTAAGGAGCTATTATGCCACAGCCTTTGGGACTCGGGGTTAAATAAGAAAATAGCTCAAAAAGTATTCTATGTATATTAGAAGAGATAACTGTAGTATTTTTGTTTCGAAAACATTTGTCTTATAACTCAACACCAGAAAACTTTTCTTTAATTGGACGAAGGGATTTGTAGATTATATATTTATGTTGTAATTTTTTTAGGAATTAGAATGGCAAAGCGCTCGTATAGAGGCGAAGGCTCATGGTGTTGCCGCCGCTAATCTGCCACCATTGCGTCTACTACTAGGAAATACGCACTGTCGTATAGTCATTAAGAAACGGCTGTCAGGTTAGTTCTTCCATTTTATTAAGAATAATATAAAAGTACATGAGAAAGAAAAATGTGCAAAGATCTTATCGCTAAGAGAGTGATTTCTTCCAGACAACCATAACCTTAAGAACCAACAAAGTAAGAAAGGGTTTTATATATGTATATATTGTTTAAATTGTTTGGTAATTATCCAACTTAATATTTTTTATAAATATCTATATCCCTTAGTAAAATAACACTAGTGACAATGAAATGTTGCCATATTAAAAGTTTCATTTTAAATTTAGCTGAAATGTTATGTTTCCGACTATATTTTTATTAAGCAAGTAAATTAAAAAGTAAAAAAAGTAAATATTTTCTACATTTTTATGTTGGCCAATAAATAACACTTAAAAGGTTTTACTTGGCACCGCCTTGAATGTTCTATTTTTACTTTTTAATTTTCGAAGTCGGTTTGTTTTTTTTTTAAGTTGATTGCAAGTTATAAACGAAGGAAAACTTAAAAAACGTTAAATTTTTACTAATGATTTTCTCTAACAGATTGCGCAGTCTTAGGGTCTCGTCTGGTGCTACGTCCAGAACCCTTAGCCTGGGCTCTCACAGATGGACAGCTACGCGCAGCCCTCGCCTGCGCCGCTGCTCTCGCTGGACCCGTCAAGCGCGCCACGGAACAGGCCACTAGGACCAAGGCCGCACATAAGGTATACACTACACAGGGTGCTCGTCTAGACTTAGTTGAATCTGGCTATATACAGGTTGCTCAACATTCATGTAAATGAACCTAGGCAGTTCTAGAATCCATAAAATAGGAGAATCCATAAATCAGAATTTGATCAAGATTACCAAACAACCAATATACTATACGAGAGTGCCATGACAATTATTCATCTACGTCCCCATTACCTTTCACATAGGCTAACATAATCATCTTTCTTCTGGGGTACCATAAAAATCAATTATGTTGGGTGCCAACTTCGCTTAGACTGACACTGCTGCCAGTAATACTGCCAGTATTAGCGAAATGGAAAAATACTACAATATATTTTAATTATTATATTTTTATGTAGATCGAAGAACCTCGAGACCAAATCCAAAGCCGTCCAACGTCTGGTGACAAAGATATACTCGCGCGAATGTTCGCGAAGCACGATGTGAGAGAAACTTCCTACCATCTGCTCGCGCCGAGGGTGGACTTGCATTTGTGTGATGATCCTGGACGTGAGTTCTGTTATTGGTCTTGATATTTGATTTTTTGTGTGATCAAATGTTGTGGTCCAGGTTCTGTTTAAAACTGTCCAAATAATAAATGATGAATACCGCAGGCTACACGCCATAAATTTTATTTCATTTAAAATGATTATAATTTCATATTATAAAAATGCATAATGTTTTGGTTATACACATTCATAAACCCAAATAGATATTTAAAGAATTCGTTAATTAATAGAATAAATAGACCATTGTTAAAAGACTATTCGATCACGGTCACTCAGTTTCACTGACATATGTATATACATATATACACATACATACTTGGCCGGTTTTTATTAATTCTTAGACTACCCGCAAAAATAATACATCTCTCATAGTCTGTGAAAAAGTTATCTTAAGAATTCCTTTACTACTACGATTTAATGGATAGAACTCTTTCAAGGACTAAAGAATAAGGCTTTTGTTTGGGGTACGGAACCATTAGAGTTCTTTTTTTACAGTGGGTAGATCAGAAATGCCTCAACTAGCGAACGGGGGTGCGCTTCAAGTGACTCTAGTTAGTATGCAAGCAGATTTGTTCCCTTACCACAAAGCTTCCAATGATAGGCGACACTGGCGAGGATATAGGTAAGAAATTTTAATATAAATAGCATCAATAGTTATTAGGATATTAGTTTATTAAATGGTTTAGACCATGTTCATTAAAGTGTACAAATTATGTGTCAGAAATTGAACAATTTATTAAATTAATTATTTCGCTTGCTCTTTATTTAAATGTAATAACATATAAATTTTTAGTAATAATAATAATATTAAAATATTTCCAAAACATTAAAGAAAACCAAAATATACTTTATTCAAGTAGGCTCTCACTTTGTTTCTAAATCAATCATACAAAAAAATATTAATAAGAAAGCTATCACCAGTTTAGAATGTAGATTCCACAGTTAAAATAATGTCAGTACAGATTTTTATGACTTGAAAATTTATTGAACATAACAAAGGTATTATTACACAAACAGCCACAAAAGATATGTAATACGTAAGTAACCGAAAGTCATTTTTTATTTTGGATGTTACTGTATTATGTAATTATATTTTATAGGGAAGCAGCCACTCCACATAGTCAATGGCTGTCCCAAGCATTGTCTTCCTTCTGCACCACTCTGCTGGATACATTAGATCCTAGGCCTTTAACGCCCAGTGCTAAGGTACTATGACACTATACTTAGAGACATTTAAAAAATTTTAGGTAAATTCAAAATTGAATTTTTAATTTAAAAAAAAAATTAAGTTAACTAACTTTTTTTGAACTTTTAGTTTTAGTTTTGCAAATAATAAATCTAATTTTGAATTATTTTATAGCTATTATATATCAGGTAAATAACAATTTTCAGTAACATTGTAAAATAACTAAAAATATGATAAAATACAGGCTGATTTATTCGGTAGGTCAGTGGGGAGAGACAAACTACGAGAACTAGGGAAATTTGTTAAATAGAACCATGTGACTGATATCAAATTTTCATTCAGTACAAATTTATCTTAGTCTCATAGTTTCAAATTTCTACCTACTGACCCATTTGAATGAATTACTATATAATATACATTATATTGAACTATATATATTATAAACAATATATTATATTGTTTATAGTTAATAACCATAGTAATTGTCATTTAAATTCGTCTTTCAGACGAGCCACAGTGAGGGGAATGAAGAGCCAGTATGGAATGGTGTTCCACACCGAACTCCAACCACGCCCGCTGCACCCACTACCCCCACCACTGCACCTGGTACAGGGGGTGTGTTTCTTAAGTACACAATATTCTCGTCTCGAATACAGAAATGCTCTAAGTAACATTTTTCACAAAAATTGACCTTTTGTTATTTCCTAACGATGACATATCAAAGATTTTTTTTCTATTTTGATGAATTTAAATTTATTTTAGATCATTTTGAACGAAAAGAAGACATATTTGATATGATTAGGCCATTATAATAATGGATATTTGATGCTAATTTCCATCTGCATAAAAATTGCTACTTTTTTCTTGAATATACCTTTTAAAATGTTACTTTTTATTCCCCAGCATCACCTACTAGAACGAGGATACTCCAGCAGCTCGGCAAATTAATGACCACTTGTCTCATACTTAGGATAGACGATTTTACCGTTTATAAGGTGAATGACGAATGTGGTAATAATAATATCATATATAATTATTTTTTGACAGACACGTTGGCGTAGTGGTCACTGCAAACTGACTTAAGCGCTAACGGTCGCGGGTTCGATCCCCGCTCACGGCAAATGTCTGTATTGGCCATACGGATGGTTGTCGTTGTCTGGGTGTTTGTGTTAGTGTTGTGAGTGTTTCCGGACCCCCGATACAAGGTCACGCGATCTTAATGGGGGCCGTTGAGTGTGATACGTTTTATTTATTTAATTTTTTTTTTACTATTAGTTATCTTTTCATTTCTCATTTTTAGTGATCGTACTATGCAGTAGATATATAATTTAGAGTTCAGCTTGTAATCAACATACTCTTTTGGCATACAAACAAGTGTACATCAATGTTGTATACACCTATAAGGGCAAATCATACTGAACTGTATATTTGTGTAAATAACTATAGTGATATTGTGATAAGTCGATGGTGTATCTTGAAATAAATAAAATAAATAATAAAAATGGCACGAACATGTACCCTATTTTAAGTTACACCAATAATAATACAAGAAATTAAAATTACCCAACGTAAAATTACGGGCTACCGTTAGATACTTATTACAGCGGTGCTTTGGTAAACCTATATAATATACTTTATACAACAATTAGCTGTCCTTTGCGGTTTCACTTGCGTTTATGGTTATTGCTTCGCTGTTATGAATCGTAGCGTGATGTAATATAGCCTATAGCCTTCCTCAATAAATAAACTATATAACACAAATAGAATTTTATAATATACTTTATACATATATGTATCTTTCCTAGCCGATTTCAGCTACGGCAACCGTTTATTGCAAAGATCATTGATTTTGATGCGTCCTCACATGGCTTATGTATCCAATTTTAGCAGTGAAAGTTTTGTGGCAACTGCTACATGTAAGGACGCCGTTTGTGTAATTGAATATAATATGTGAAGGCGGTTTTCTTTTGATCTGGTCTCTTTTCATATCCAGTTCGCGCCTTCGCTTGTCTTCGAACTTGTTCACACATTCGTCCACATGTCGTCTCCACTCTGAACGGTTGGCAGCTTATGACTCCCAATTGCAGGGATTAGTCCCACACCCCTTCATGTGCTTCCTGAGTACATCCTTGTATCTCAGAAACTGGTCTCCGCGTTGACGCTTACCTTGTTAAAGTTCTGAGAAAAAGATGCGCTTGGCCACCCTGTCATCGGGCATTCGGGATACGTGTCCACACCACCGCAGTTGCCTTCGCATGAGATACGCTTCAAGACCGCAGATATTCGCACGCCTAAGAACATCTGTATTTCTGACATAGTCATACCACTTGATGTTAAGAACATCACGAAGACATCTCAGATGGAATTTATCAAGGATACGAATATGACGACGATATAGACACCAAGATTCTGCTGCATACAAAATGTTGGGCAAAACTATAGCAATATAGACTTTGATTTTAGTGTCTAGCTTAATGTCGTGTGAGCGGAAAACCTTCTGACGCAACTTCCCGAATGCAGCCGAGGCAGCACCAATCCTGCAATTTATTTCGAAATCAAGCTCACCTCCAGATGTAATTGTACTGCCGAGGTATTTGAATCGATCTACTTTCTTGAGAGATGTACCGTTGAGCTTTATGATCGGGGACACCCGATGAGCGGTGTCAGTTATCATAACTTCAGTTTTAGTTAGTGGAATCTGTTCATCAGAGTCTGTAGACCTTCGGCAGATACAAAACACAAATCGTCAGCATATATTATCTCCGTAATTACATCGAGAGAGACCTTTGTGTGGGCCCTTAGCCTTGCTAAGTTAAAAATACTACCATCCGTGCGGTAACGAATGCGTACACCCTCAATATCATCCGTTAGTGTCTCCCTTACGACTGCCGCAAAATAAATAGCAAAGAGCGTTGGTGCCAGAACACATCCCTGTTTAACTTCACATGTGACGGCAAAGTATTCCGACTGATTGCTATTATAGCTTACACAGCAGGTCATGTCGTCGTGCAGGAGTCTTATCAAACGGATAAATTTGTCAGTGCAATCGAATTTCGACAAAACTATCCAAAGCGCTTCCCTAGGAATAACAAACAGAGGCTGGAATTGTTCCCTGCTCTTTTCCTGAAGTTGGCGTACGGAAAAGATGGCTTCGCTAGTGCCTCGGCTAGGTCTGAAACCGAATTGGGTCTCGAGAAGCAGTGCTTCAGACAGCTTCAACAGTCTGTTCAGTAGCAATCTCGCAAAGATTTTTCCGGCAGAAGTTAGTAGTGAGATACCGCGGTAAGAATTGCAGTCCGCGCGGTCTCCTTTCTTTTTATATAAGGAGGAAATGATGGATATCCGGAAGCTACACGTTCTAAAGCCCACATCTCCGCAAACATCCGCCATAAGTGTTTCTGCAGCTTTTCACCACCATACTTCATTAGCTCTCCAGGGAAGTTGTCAATGCCCACTGCTTTTTTGTTCTTCTGAGCCATAATGGCTTTGACAACCTCTGTTAAGGTAAGCGGTTCGTCCAATTCAACCACTTGAGGATTAGTTGGTAAAGACCTGATGAAATCGAGATCAGTTACGCGATTGACGTTGAGCAGGTTTTGAAAATGTTCCACTCAACGCTTTAATATATACTCTTTATTTGTTACGAGCGAGCCGTCCGAAGACTTTAATGGTACGTACGCACTTTCTACATCTAGACGTTCCTATCAATTTTCGAATCTCGTTGTAGAAAGCCAGCTGGTTCGTATCAGCAAGCAGTTGAATGAGACGAACCTTATCTACCCACCACTTATCCTTGGTATCACAAGCAAGCTTTCTTAAGTTAAATGCGCTTTGTTTGAGCTTGTCAGACAAAGATGGAATTGTCTGACAGTTGTTACGAGACCGTTGTAAAAGCTTTCGATGAACGGAAATCGCATCGGTAAGCATCCTGTCGTTCTCATCAAACCAATCTTCTGTGACTTTTGATTGCATGCCTAATGTTTCCTTCGCTGCAAGATTTATTTGAGAACACTCTTGTCTAGTGTTGGTGCGTAAACGCTGAAGATATTAAGATAATTACTATTATTGAGTGGAAGCCGCAGAGTCATAATGCGATCTGAGACTCCTACAGGATGATCAGTCAATTTGGCAACGATGTTATTTTTTATAGCAATGCCTACACCAGATCTTCTTGGCTCTGAGCTGGGAGTACCTTTCCAGAAAAATGTTTAGCCAGCGCCACTTTCCACTAACTCGCCTTCATCAGCTAGATTTTTCGTTTCGCTTAGAGCCACGATGTCAACGTCATAGCGACTGAGCTCTCGAGCAACAACGGCAGTTTTTCGTTGAGGGCAGGCATTTCCCGTGCTGTCAAGCAAAGTACGCACGTTCCAGGCGGCACATTTCATGTTTTTGTTCTTGATAGTTATATTCATATTTTGTTTATGCTGTCTTCGACCATGTGGTGACGGATGCCTTGGCAGCCATGGCTACTACCACCCGTAAATTTGAGGAGCAAGCATTTGTTTGGGACACCTTTTCTAATCCCCTCCCCGGCTTAGCGGGGGAAGCAGTGCCTCTCTAAATAAAGCTGCTTCGTCACAGTATGTGTTGCCGAGTTGCACTGTTGCTCCTTTGCAGTGCAGAAGCGACCACTCTCCGAAAGTCGCCTGCGTGCAGATATCTGACAAAGCCTAGTTGCATCACGGCTAGACCTCTCTACTTCCATCCATCGCCGCAAGACTTTTAGAGTTCAGTACCCTTAGACAGATACGGTCAACTGCGCAGAACATATTTAAGTGCGTAAGCTGTTTGTGTTCACACAGACGCACTCTCTCGTCCAATCTCTCCTGTATCCGATGGAACGGATACTTATACAACAGTTAGCTGTCCCTTGCGGTTTCACTCGTGTTTATGGTTATTCCTTCGCTGTTATGAATCGTAACGTGATGTAATATAGCCTATAGCCTCAATAAAATAACTATATAACACAAATGGAATTTTTCAATTCGAATCAGTATTTTCTGAGATTAGCGCGTTCAAACAAACAATCAAACTTTTCAGCTATATAATATTAGTATAAATATTAGGTAGCCTATTAATGTCTTTCAGCCTATTGAAGTTATTTTATAGAGTTCGAATTCCTTTAAACAGGTCTCAACAGGGTCCAAGTCTCGGGAAGCTCCGAGGCCGCTAGTGAGTGCGGAGAAAGCGACCCTGCCGGGAGACGCGGGCCTGCTGCATGCGGAGCTGACGTTCTTCTATTACCCCGGGGATGTTTGCTTCCCTGGTGAGAAGACTTTGTATTATATCATTTTAGTCAAATATTAATAATATCGGAACTATACATTTATACAACAATAGGACACCTATGGAAGTTTATCAGTAGTAGGTTAGGTTATTTTATTTTTAAGCTATGGCATCCGGAAGTAGATAAGAAAAGTTAAGATTTTCTTTTCGTTTTCTATCTATCTTCTACTAATTTTGTACTTTAAAATCAACAATCTAAGTATTGTATCAGAAGTAATCAAATCTTTGAACTTTCATTTTTTACAAAAAAGAAATGTAATAATATGACTACAAATATATTTTTTATTTTTGGTCCTGCCATACGTTAAGTCAAAGCTATTCCATTAAAGTGCCGCCCCCAAAGCTGTACGTGCAGCTGAGCCCCGTGCGCGTGTCGGTGGACGCGCCCAGCGTGCTGTGGCTGGCGGCCTTCCTGCCGCACGTGGGCGCGGCGGCGACGGACCGCGCGCCCGCTGACGGCTCGTCTTCCTACATCGACGTGCGCGCCGAGGCCATCATGCCCAAGGTGAGAGAAGAGCTATTATCAGGTAGACCATTATGTTGTTATGTTTACTATTCATATTTAATATAACGGGTCTTATCGCGATAACTAATGGTAGTAATAACTTTTTATTGCGTGTTTTCTGACCTGATGAAACATAGTAAAATTTTTGAAAAAATCATACTTAACCAAATGTTGTCTCATTTTACTAATAACAAGCTACATGACAAACAATGTGGTTTTACTAAGGGTCGGTCGACAACAGATGCAGGTGTTGAACTAATTAAGAATATATTTGAAGCCTGGGAGGAGTCACATAATGCTCTTGGTTTTTTTTTGTGACATATCTAAGGCCTTCGATTGTGTTCAACACTCAACACTGGTCAGCAAACTACGCCATTATGGTATCAGAGGAACTGCACTCGACCTTCTAATGTCGTATTTAAGTAAAAGAATTCAGAAGGTCGACGTCAATGTCAAGAGATCTCCTGGGGCTATACTAAATATGGGAGTCCCTCTAGGTTCTATTCTTGGGCCATTTCTTTTCCTCGTCTACATAAATGATCTGCCCTATCTTATAGAAAAGAAACATAAGATTGTATTGTTTGCTGATGACACTTCACTGTTATTTAAAGTGAGACGTAACTCATCTACATATGACGAAGTAAACAATGCTCTCTCTGATGTTGTACATTGGTTTAGTATTAATAATTTAATGTTAGATTGTAATAAAACTTAATGTATAAAATTTACAACGCCCAATGTTAAAAATGTACAAGCCTCCGTATTTATAAATGGAGAAACGTTGGAACCGGTGGGAACTACAGTATTTCTTGGTATCACTGTGGATTCCAAACTACAATGGGGCCCCCATATTGAAAGGTTAGCGAATAGACTTAGCTCTGCAGTTTTTGCTATTAAAAAGATTAGAAAATTAACAGATGTTGAAACAGCACGCTTAGTTTATTTCAGCTATTTCCATAGTATAATGTCATATGGCATACTACTATGGGGACATGCCGCCGATATTAATACAATATCTGTTCTGCAGAAAAGAGCTGTTCGCGCAATTTATAACCTTGGCCATAAAGAATCTTTAAGAGAAAAATTTAAAGAAATTAACATATTGACTGTTACTTCTCAATTCATTCTTGAAAATGTAATGTATGTACATAGAAACAATAACACATTAAAAAAAAATTGTGATATCCATCATATCAATACGAGGAACAAGGACAAACTCATTGTACCTGCTACTCGACTACGTCGAGTAAGTAGTTCTTTTGTTGGGAGATGTATACGATTTTACAACAGGATCCCAGAAAACGTTCAAAATGCTTCTATAGCAAAGTTCAAAAAAATTGTAAAGAAACGTTTCTGTGTTAGAGGTTACTATAATATTGAAGATTTCATAGATGATGACACACCTTGGGAATAATGCGATCGCTTTCAGGCTCTCTCAATATATTTTACGTATTGTAACCAATCTTGACGTTGTTAAAAAAAAAAAAAACTAACAAAAAAAAAAGTCCCGCTGAGTTTCTTTCGCGGTTTCTTCTCAGGCCTGAGGTTATACTTTTCCGAAACCGTGGTAGATTTATTTTCTTGACGTTCAAAAAGAGAATGTACATTCCTATTTTGAATAAAAATATTTTGATTTTGATTTTGATTTTATTGCCCGACGTGTTGACGAAGCTATATTCGCCGTGGTCACGAGCTGACTCATGTTAGGTTAAGAGCTGACGAGATCAGCTCGTGACATCGGCGAAAGTAACTTCGTCGAAACGTCGGGCAAAAAAAGGTATTACTACCATTAGTTATCGCGATTGTATTAAATATGAATGTTAAAAAAAGGCTGTCAAATTTTTCGCAGTCAATTGCAATGCACGCTGCCATTTAAATATAGGAATTACGTAAATAAACATGCTTAAGTTTTAAGTGTTTTCACATTTTTCTGTTTTCTCCATATTTAGAAGAATTTCGACTTTTGCATGTCCTTTTGTTTTGGTTTCGTTTTCATCAAAATATTTTTCTAAAACAATCTAACTTCTGTTTCTAGATTGTTCTAGAAGCTGGTCCAGAGCACGTGTCGCAACAACGAGATAGACCCAAAGAGCTTCACATATGCACAGCTAGAGCAACGTTCACTAATGTCCGAGAATCGCCTAGAGCCAGTAAGTTGTAGAACCTTTCGCACACATAATAACGGGAAGCGCTTTTTCTAGTATCTTCTCGAAATGTAAACAAATTCATATAGTCCGGGTTCCCTGGCCTATTTTTTCACTTGATTAGTAACAAGTCAATTTTCCGTGAGTAGCTTCGTTTCAATGAGACGCCCAACTTTTTCCTGTGCGAAAATTCTCGATTGTGGTAGGTGACAGGGGTAGCAGGAATAAAAGATGTTGACTTGATGATTCTAACAAATTTATTACTAACTAGATTTTTTTTGTAAAATCTAAAGATAATTATCTAAATTATTCGAAAAAAATTTTGTCCTACAAAATGTATGGTTTCATCAAAATGTCCCCCTCCTTCCAACATGTATCGAAAACAAGGTCATCAAAAATGATTGCTAACCAGCTGATTTTTTTTTTTTTTACTTAATTAATATTTATATAATCTAACAGTTATATTGTCCTACAAATTGCATGGTACGTTATCCCGGTCCTACGCTCGAAAATAGTAATACAGATCCATGATATTAAAATAATTACTATCAAGCCAAATCTTCGTGAATAGCATCGTTTCTATGAGACGCCCAACTTTTTCCTATGGAAAATTCTCGATTGTGGTAGGTAACAGGGGTATCAGAGATAAAAGATGTTGATTTGATGATTCTCAAAAATTTATGAGTAACTGGATTTTTTCCGTTAAATCTAATAATAATAATCTACATTATTCAAAAAAAATTTTGTCCTACAAAATGTATGGTTTGATCGAAGAGTCCTCCTTCTTTCAACCTGTATCGATAACGAGGTCATCAAAAATGATTGCTAACCAGCTGATTTTTATTTTTTTACTTACTTAATAATTATATAATGTAACAGTTACATTGTCCTACAATTTGCGTGGTACGTTATCCTGGTCCTCCAATTGAATCTATATTTAAAATTCATGAAATTAACCAACAAGCAATTTATTATCTGTATTTCGTTACTACAGCGGTAGTCATGCGCAGAGCATACATATTTTTCTACCAATTTTTATAAAAAATAAAGTTATTTAAATTTTAAAAAACATGTTATCACTGTATTTTTACCCTAACATTTATATTCTTGGGAATTTGAAGTTATTCAATAGTCGAAACTCGCAAAAAAATGGGACATAATTCCTTATTGGTTGAAACGCGAACCCTCTTCATTTATTATTGACCAATTTTGAAAATAAAAATTAGAAAAGATGGTAGACCTTGCAGGCCGTCCCTGTAACTTCCCGCTATTCCCATACCTAAGAGCTTGGATTTCGTTTATTACCCTGTTTTTGAGCCCTGCGAGCTCAAAACTATAAATAGTACATTATTTTGACCTCTCCGTACTCAATACAAGAGCTGCTCTATGCTTTTGAGCTCTTCGAGCTCAACAGTCTGATAACAGTTTCATAAAGTACAATTTATGTAAATTTAAATTGCCATAACTTTTTAATGAATCAACCGATTTTCACTCGATTGGTGGCCATCGATGTTATTTTTCAAGTCCTGTGAAAGACTCAAAAACACCTATTGATCATATGAAAAATTTCGAAATAATTTGAAAAAAATCAATTTTTTAGATTTCTTTCGTT
This sequence comes from Hypolimnas misippus, assembly GCA_037950945.1. Taxonomy (NCBI): domain Eukaryota; kingdom Metazoa; phylum Arthropoda; class Insecta; order Lepidoptera; family Nymphalidae; genus Hypolimnas; species Hypolimnas misippus. The sequence goes on from JBBEEQ010000014.1 coordinate 9,515,675, forward strand.
CACGATAACTCACAAACGAATCAACCGATTTTGATTTGGTTTGCGGCAATCGACGTGGTTTTACAAGGTTGAGAGCTGATTAGTTGTTGGAATTGATTGGTTAAGCTATTTAAAAGTTAGTTTGAAAAAAAAACACATTTGAAAAATTTATTTTTTTAGTTTTTTTTTGAGATTTCTCAAAATCTACAGAATGAAATTGGTCCAAATCATGGAAATTCATTCGCATGCGTAACATACTTTTTAAATTTCTAGAGTTACAAATAGGAAAACGAAAAAATGGCAATTATTGTAGGACTAGTAATAGATACCTGTTTTTTTGTAGGACATTGTTTCATTTGGGCAGAGAACACACTAATCTATTATGTAATATTTTTGTCCTACAGTTAGTAATGAAAAAGATGGTCTTTTGGTATTAACCATTTCGGAGTGTAGGACCGGGATAACGTACCATGCAATATGTAGGACAATATAACTGTTAGATTATATAAATATTAACGAAGTAAAAAAAAAAAAATCAACTGGTTAGTAATCATTTTTGATGACCTTGTTATCAATACATGTTGGAAGGAGGGGGACATTTTGATGAAACCATACATTTTGTAGGACAAAAATGTTTTCGAATAATTTAGATTATTATCATTAGATTTTACAAAAAAAATCCAGTTAGTAATAAATTTGTGAGAATCATCAAGTCAACATCTTTTATTCCTGCTACCCCTGTTACGTACCACAATTGAGAATTTTCGCACAGGAAAAAGTTGGGCGTCTCATTGAAACGAAGCTACTCACGGAAAATTAGCTTGTTACTAATCAAGTGAAAAAATAGGCCAGGGAACCCGGACTAATAGTATAATACCCGCTAAAAATATTACACATTGAACTTCAGAAAGAGATAGTCGGCTGGCTTCTATATATTGTCATCTCTGTCCTACGAAAAGCTGAAAGCAATCCAGCATTTATCTATGGTTGTTAAAAATGACTATATATGATGATATAGTGTAGTTTTCTTGGCCATTATTGGTGTTTTAACGACTCGAACAGCAAACTGTTAAGTTACAGTCACTTAGGTGTGACTGACTGAGAAGACGCCTAACGAAACGGAAGCTAAAAGATTGTCTCTTTCTAATGCCAGATATGTACATAGCATTTTCAGTCGCGTACCATACAATTGATTATTTAACCAAAAATTTATTAATTTTTCAAAATATTTTAGACACAGCAGGCACAAGAGCAGATCTAGCGTCCATAATATCTGCAATAAGAAGGTCAGCTCCCCCTCGAGGACAATTTCCTTGTTCGACAGACGACCTCGACCCCTTACACGAACAATTTCTTCTGCATGCTGACAGTGAGTATAACTTATACATCTATTAATATTTGGGATTCTTAATTAGTGGACTCGAAGCTCTGCTACGATTTTTTGTGTGTGTTGATAAATTATTTTTTTTTAATTTTCAATAAAATTACTTAAAAATAAAAATCATCATGTTAAATTTTAAACCAGAATATTTTGTAGTTCTTTTGAAAAATGTAAGTTTCTTTTAATACTTAAGGACTTTATTGAATGGTCTTTTTGTATGGTCTATAATAATAAATATCGTAATCAGTGAGGCTGCAAACGTAAGACAAAAATACAGGACAGTTTGTGACTTACCTAAGGTACAATAGTATAATGTAAAGAACTTATCACCATTTACAAAATACTGTTTTCCGGATGCAGAGCTGTTAATAATTGAGTAGTTCTCCTAGTGTTGCACTATCAGCTCCACTTACTTACCATGTGCAATGGGAAGAGCATAAATTGCTTAGCAATCATCAAAAGACACAATCCTTCAGATTTAGATGACATCGATCGCGGTTCAGCCATCAGTCCTGAGTCCACGTGGCGGGAAAATCGAAGCGTTTGGTGCGCGCGCGTCGAACCATTGTGGGCTGACTTCTGTGGAGCGAGAGCTACCGCCTGCAAACCATCTCCTCTCTTGGACGCCACGCCGCTTACTGCCTGGGTAAGTCTAAGTAAGAACCACCATAACTGAATTATGGTTATATCTGCCTCGTGACCACCTTCTAGCAATATTAAGAACAGGTCCATCTCGTGAAGGACAATTGCCTCAGGACATTTGCAGCACCAAATTGGCCACAAATGTGTTGCCATTTTAAAAAGGTTAATAGATAAAAGGGAATAGGAGATAGAAAGGGAATGCGGGAGGGAGTAAGACTTCTGGCTTTCTCACTTATATTACGAAATGCAGCTATATTAGCGAACTCACGTCCACTTTCTGTGCCTATGAGGCAGTAACTCAGAGTGAGTCAGTAGGCTTGACTTTACCTAGTAAGTTCTAATTGTTTTATGAACCCGGCTTCTTCCTAATCACCTTTAAGTCATAAAAAAAGAACTCACTTCGTGTCTACTTTTCATATCTATATTCAGTTTCATTAAATCAATTAATTATAATTAATTTCCCTCAAAATTTGTTAACATTCTAATAACCTTATATTTTCCAGGTGTGTTTCGAAGAGGGTTTCTCCCGTATCTGGGTGATAGGGCGGACGTGTGGGTTGAGTGGGTTGCAGCTCAATCACTACCAGCTGCTGTTCCTGCTGAGGCAGATGGAACGCATCAGCGAGCTGACGGCTTGGCTGACCCACCAGGCTAATAGGATGCCAGAAGCTGACCAGGGGTATGAAAAATGTCTTGATCTGAAACAATTTTTTTCCGATTTCTGTAATATTTGTTTCTGTTTTTAAGTAGTATGTGTTTCTGTTTTTAATATATAATCAAGTACCGCATTTCTTAATAAATAGCCTCAAATGTGATAGTTTTAAGGTTTAAATTGTTTTTATATACATAAAACATTTATTTATGAATAGAACAGCGACAAATCCGAAATATGACATCACTTTCTACCACTAACGATATGATAATTGTCAGATCTCCTGCACAATACGCATATGATGAGGGGTTTAATCTCTAAATGGAATGTCGCAATTTTTAGAATGATGGTTTTAAATATAATTTCTTCACAATGTAATAATAAAATAAACTGAAATTTTGGAAGAGATGCGGATTTTAGGATGGGATAACTTGCAATGCCTCCTAAAGTATATAGATTATTTGGACTAGAAACCATCTCCAGAACATAGTACCAAAATTTCATTACAATCCTATCAATGTTTTCTAAACTGTCTTATATGAGAACAAGCATACAAACATTGATTTTTATTTATGTATATAGATTGAATAAGTGTGTTTTGCTTAGGTCCTTGGTAGTTGGCCTCGTAGTACCAGCGGTGGAGGTGACGCTGGTCTTGCCGACCAGCTGTCCAGGACAAGAGTCTTCCAGAGATCTAGATAGTGTACCACTTGATTCTTCCAGCCTTAACGATTTGAAATTAGGTAAATTATTTTACATTGATAACTTATCATTAAATCATTCGAATCTTGACTTGATTTTGACGTGTGGATTGATAACAAACTCTTACTAGAAACCATTCAAGTAAAATTAATTGATTAATAAGATTTCTGGCCCGTAAAGTTAATAGTTTTTTACTAAGTGCAACAGATTATCTACGATTTTTGAAGAATAAAGGACCCGTTTGGCTCAGTCTAATAATGTTTCCATATGTGTAGGATCAGAAGCAACAATGGCTCCCTCTATGCTAGATAGAGACAGTGGAGTGTTGGCAACACAGGGCTCCATAGAAGTATGCACCGCGCAGGCGCTGCCCGCTGAGGAAATAGAACCTCCGAGTCCTGTATTGAATTTTGGAGGTAGGTAAACTTGGGTACATAGAATACATTGTAATGAGGATTTACTGTTTTTAGTTAGTATTACTATGATAAATTCAAACTTGTCAATTCTAGAATATAGAATAAAGTGTGTTAGGACTTAGAACTTTATTGTCCTAAAATTTTCCACTTGTCTCATTAACATTCTAAAAAATTACAAGAAAACGGTAGTCACAAGAAATTTATGGGATATATTTTGTCAATCGGATTTGTATATTTAATATTAAAAGTAATATCGATATCATTTAACAGGTTTCTCGTCGATGCGCCGCGGGTTCACATCACTAGTGACGTCCATCGACAGCGCCCTCACCCGCGACGACTGCCGCAGCGACGCCGCGTCCACCGCCAGCTCCGACAGCGACCGCTACGTGGTGGTGGGGCTGGCGGCGGAGTCGCCGGACGACGCGGACGTGGCCTTCAGGTAACACTGGCGCCGCTGTGTGAGGAGTGTCGCGTCCACCGCCAGCTCCGACAGCGACCGCTACGTGGTGGTGGGGCTGGCGGCGGAGTCGCCGGACGACGCGGACGTGGCCTTCAGGTAACACTGGCGCCGCTGTGTGAGGAGTGTCGCGTCCACCGCCAGCTCCGACAGCGACCGCTACGTGGTGGTGGGGCTGGCGGCGGAGTCGCCGGACGACGCGGACGTGGCCTTCAGGTAACACTGGCGCCGCTGTGTGAGGAGTGTCGCGTCCACCGCCAGCTCCGACAGCGACCGCTACGTGGTGGTGGGGCTGGCGGCGGAGTCGCCGGACGACGCGGACGTGGCCTTCAGGTAACACTGGCGCCGCTGTGTGAGGAGTGTCGCGTCCACCGCCAGCTCCGACAGCGACCGCTACGTGGTGGTGGGGCTGGCGGCGGAGTCGCCGGACGACGCGGACGTGGCCTTCAGGTAACACTGGCGCCGCTGTGTGAGGAGTGTCGCGTCCACCGCCAGCTCCGACAGCGACCGCTACGTGGTGGTGGGGCTGGCGGCGGAGTCGCCGGACGACGCGGACGTGGCCTTCAGGTAACACTGGCGCCGCTGTGTGAGGAGTGTCGCGTCCACCGCCAGCTCCGACAGCGACCGCTACGTGGTGGTGGGGCTGGCGGCGGAGTCGCCGGACGACGCGGACGTGGCCTTCAGGTAACACTGGCGCCGCTGTGTGAGGAGTGTCGCGTCCACCGCCAGCTCCGACAGCGACCGCTACGTGGTGGTGGGGCTGGCGGCGGAGTCGCCGGACGACGCGGACGTGGCCTTCAGGTAACACTGGCGCCGCTGTGTGAGGAGTGTCGCGTCCACCGCCAGCTCCGACAGCGACCGCTACGTGGTGGTGGGGCTGGCGGCGGAGTCGCCGGACGACGCGGACGTGGCCTTCAGGTAACACTGGCGCCGCTGTGTGAGGAGTGTCGCGTCCACCGCCAGCTCCGACAGCGACCGCTACGTGGTGGTGGGGCTGGCGGCGGAGTCGCCGGACGACGCGGACGTGGCCTTCAGGTAACACTGGCGCCGCTGTGTGAGGAGTGTCGCGTCCACCGCCAGCTCCGACAGCGACCGCTACGTGGTGGTGGGGCTGGCGGCGGAGTCGCCGGACGACGCGGACGTGGCCTTCAGGTAACACTGGCGCCGCTGTGTGAGGAGTGTCGCGTCCACCGCCAGCTCCGACAGCGACCGCTACGTGGTGGTGGGGCTGGCGGCGGAGTCGCCGGACGACGCGGACGTGGCCTTCAGGTAACACTGGCGCCGCTGTGTGAGGAGTGTCGCGTCCACCGCCAGCTCCGACAGCGACCGCTACGTGGTGGTGGGGCTGGCGGCGGAGTCGCCGGACGACGCGGACGTGGCCTTCAGGTAACACTGGCGCCGCTGTGTGAGGAGTGTCGCGTCCACCGCCAGCTCCGACAGCGACCGCTACGTGGTGGTGGGGCTGGCGGCGGAGTCGCCGGACGACGCGGACGTGGCCTTCAGGTAACACTGGCGCCGCTGTGTGAGGAGTGTCGCGTCCACCGCCAGCTCCGACAGCGACCGCTACGTGGTGGTGGGGCTGGCGGCGGAGTCGCCGGACGACGCGGACGTGGCCTTCAGGTAACACTGGCGCCGCTGTGTGAGGAGTGTCGCGTCCACCGCCAGCTCCGACAGCGACCGCTACGTGGTGGTGGGGCTGGCGGCGGAGTCGCCGGACGACGCGGACGTGGCCTTCAGGTAACACTGGCGCCGCTGTGTGAGGAGTGTCGCGTCCACCGCCAGCTCCGACAGCGACCGCTACGTGGTGGTGGGGCTGGCGGCGGAGTCGCCGGACGACGCGGACGTGGCCTTCAGGTAACACTGGCGCCGCTGTGTGAGGAGTGTCGCGTCCACCGCCAGCTCCGACAGCGACCGCTACGTGGTGGTGGGGCTGGCGGCGGAGTCGCCGGACGACGCGGACGTGGCCTTCAGGTAACACTGGCGCCGCTGTGTGAGGAGTGTCGCGTCCACCGCCAGCTCCGACAGCGACCGCTACGTGGTGGTGGGGCTGGCGGCGGAGTCGCCGGACGACGCGGACGTGGCCTTCAGGTAACACTGGCGCCGCTGTGTGAGGAGTGTCGCGTCCACCGCCAGCTCCGACAGCGACCGCTACGTGGTGGTGGGGCTGGCGGCGGAGTCGCCGGACGACGCGGACGTGGCCTTCAGGTAACACTGGCGCCGCTGTGTGAGGAGTGTCGCGTCCACCGCCAGCTCCGACAGCGACCGCTACGTGGTGGTGGGGCTGGCGGCGGAGTCGCCGGACGACGCGGACGTGGCCTTCAGGTAACACTGGCGCCGCTGTGTGAGGAGTGTCGCGTCCACCGCCAGCTCCGACAGCGACCGCTACGTGGTGGTGGGGCTGGCGGCGGAGTCGCCGGACGACGCGGACGTGGCCTTCAGGTAACACTGGCGCCGCTGGCACCACTGGCACCACTGTGCGAGGGTCGTCGCTGGCACTATTGGCGCCAGCTAGTACTTCCTCATTCTTCACTCAGGTCCTAGCCATTACTTAAACTCATACCTGTAGCAATATTTTATCAACTAATTTTTAAGGTCAAAAAATTAATTTGCCAATACATTTCGCAGAGAGTTCGAGCACGGGCGGCTGTCGAGTGGAGTTGAAGTGGCAGCGGAGGTGGTAGAACGTTCATCATCTCCCAGCGACCACTCCATCACCAGCTCTTGCAAGCGACGTGATGTGGTAAGTATTGATTTGAAAAATGGTAGGTCCATGACCAATACTGTATGGTGTAGAAGAAAGTTAAATGCCCGTCGTAAAATGAGTTATAATATCATAACATGAAAATTTTAATTGTAATGTTTGATTATTTTGTGTATTGTGACGAAAACAGGTGTACGAATAACGTAACACTTTAAATAAAAGATACCAAAGACTAAACACAAAACATGCTGAATTATGTCTCGCTAAGTGTCTTCATTTTTTAATATGATTTTTGTAATATAATTTATGTTTCCAATAATATGTATTGCCGCTAGATAATGACCAAAAATATTCAACTTTAACTCACTTTATACCAATTTTATCATATACCTTTTTTAATTACTACGGTACTTTTCTTTCAAGATATCAACATGCACATTACGGCTGAACAACATTCATCTAGTGCAGCAAAGTGCAAATGGTAAATCCAGCATGCGATTTGTGGCAGACGACCTGAAAACCGACGAATGTTCCGCCATACCCTGGGACGAGTTCCAGGTACGATGCTCTCACACTTAACATAGATTAAAAACATAAAAATATCGCTGCAAACTCACATCGACATGTTATAGAACTAACAAAGTGGTCTATTAATTGTTATGGCACTTAATTTTTCGTGAATATTAAATTTTTAATTAATAAATTAGTATCAGATAATCAAGCATGTAAGAGATATTCACTTTTTCATCCGCACAGTTTAGTAAAGTCTTCAATAAGAACCTTATTACATTATTTTAAGAAATCAGTAGTTTTACTAAGATTTTAGTCACATACATACATATTCCGAGCGTCAATATAAATATTCTAAAGTCTCATTAAGTCAAACACCCATGCTAGAGTCGGACACATTTCTCCTAAACATACTCGCCACAGATAAATTGTTTTCACAGATAAGCTAAATCTGATAGACTCTTCTCACCTATTTTCAACAGCAGATAACATTTGAAAAAAAATTCTTAGCATGAATATCACCTTTTTGAATCCTATATCGTTCATCAATTTCCAATAAGCCTATACCAGAAATATCGAAAAATATACTATTGTATTTATCTTAATAAAGAAGTTAAAGTCTTGGACTTGACGCGAGTTTAAGTTAATAGTTTTACATTTGAGTTTATGTATGAACATTTGTACAGCGCTCTTGCCGAAAGGTATAGAAAATAAAATTAGCAATTGTATTTCCATTTATACTTAACATTCAATAATTCTTTGAAAGTATTGTTTGGAAATTTGTCTAAACTTAAACTCGAGTCACAAAAATATATAAGAAAGACATTTTTTATTACAATATTGAGACTTTAAAGTTTATAAATTGTGTCTAAATTTAGAGCAATGTCGAAACTTTTTACTGAAGTATTATTATTCAATGGTAAAGGCTTATCAATTGCATGATCACATTCATCCCCACGAGTCCATTTCGTATCTCACACGATCAAAAACCGCCGTTACTCTATACGATAAATTATTACGGAATGCATCCTTTTCTAACTATGTTGTCTATGTGTGTTTTTTTTTCTCTATGGCAACTCCCGCCCGCTCGGCTATCGTGAGAAAGATTCGACTCAAGGTATTTAAGCGATCAGCTGATCGTTAGTGTTTCATGACACAGTAGTGGTATCATTATGTTGAGCCAATTAGATGTAGAGGTTATGTGTCGTAGCCAAGGGGGTTTTGTCTGTGTACGAGTGAGTGAGACGGAGGATATTGCCGTTTCGACGTCAATTGTCTGTGGAAAAATTTATACTCGTATTTATTAATGGTTAAGGAACTTTTGGTATTCGATTTTCTTTTTTGTTATAATTACGGTTGGCGGTACGGCAATATCTTTACAAAGCTTCGTTGTATTTTATATTTTATTGTTATTTAAACGCGTGAGTGAGTATTTAAAGTAGCGTGAAATTGATAGGATTTTGCACAATTTGTTTAATCTTAGTTCCTTTCGCCTTAGGTTAATTTATGAAAAGTATATCTGACCGCTTAAAACAAATTTTCTCTGACAATTTTAATATATCTAACTTTTTAATTGTTTCGCCTGAATGAATAAAAAAATAGTAACATTTTAAAATCTAAGATTCTTTACAAAGTCAAATAAAACATTTAGTGCTAACTTTTGGCACTGGCCATACTACATCGGGAATTTTTGATTATTTTTGTTCTTTTATAACAATTTTTCAAAATAATCATAACTAGCAACGGAATATTTTCAACACGTTGATTGCCAGAGTCTAACCACATTTAACTATTAAATGAAAAAAAAAACACGAAACAAAATTGAGAGAATACCACGAGATTTTATCTGATCGGCAATAATAAGGACTGGCAATGAACATAGTGGTCATCCCAATAAACAATCAATATTATTTGCACCCCTGTGTAAGGGCTTTACAATTTAAGTTCAATTGAAAACCCTATAGTTAATGTCGTCTCTCATCTCATCTCATTGTAGTCTGATCTTGTGACTCGATGTTTAATTATTTTTTAATATTATCCGCCATATATAATTAATTTCAACATAAATGTTACAACTCGTAAACAAAAAAAAAAACACAAAATATTCTCACATTTAAGACAACGAGTATTTCTCACTCATTCTGTTGAAATTGAATATATTTTCAATCGACTGATTTAAAGCATGTTTTCTTTTATACATATGGCATGTCATTAAAACTGGCTAAAATATGACAAAATTCATTTTGAATTAAAACAAGGATTAATAAAATTAAATACAAACAAAAAGAAAACATTCTTTACATTTAAAAGGCTGAAACGCATTATTAGTGAATTTTACATTAGAAGTGACTTACTACGAAGCCTAAGGCATAAGAAATCTTTTAAATCTTAGGTATAGATGTGCAAATTGTAATCAATAAATCGTGTTACGTACGTACACGTGTGGAAAAAAATATTTCGAAAGTAACACCTTAAAAAAGTCGAATACGATAAGTTGTGTAAGTTATTAAGTCTCGTCTATCAGTCGTGACTTTAAATCGCATATAATGATATGTTTCAGGCTAAAAACTATCTAAATGAGTTGAGTTGTAAATGTTAGTATACTTCTGTTAAATTATAATTATACCGTTATTAGCATAGCACTATGAAATAAATTATCGATAATTGTAATATAAGTAGTATATCAATTAAAAAAAAAGGATTTCTATAATATTAATTCAATTTAATTCATAAGAATCCTTTTTTCATGTATAGTAAAATTAAAATAAAACAGCACTCTTTCTCTTTCTTTACACGCAAGCGAATACAATTTTTAACAGCTTTTCAAATAGCTTAAGCATGATCTGTACATGTAGTTTCAACGGCATTAAACACAAACAAATCCATACTAACAAAATCACATGACGCGTTATTGAAATTCATCTAAAATCATTTACATAATAATTAAGTGAAATAACGCTTGTTGCATGCATATATATGTAGATTGTACACGTTTCACACATGTTTTCATGCGTAATTATCCAACAGAATAAGTTTTCCATGCGCGCCCGAGCCTGGTCTGAACCAGTGGGGGATTACGATGAATTGAAGCCTCGAGACATACCGCGGGTAGCAGCTAGACTGATTCGGACTGAACTGCCGAGGCTTGTTAATGAAATGGTAAGAACCATTATTTTTTTGTCATAGTTTTCTATCGCGTTTGTTCTGTTTATGAAACCTCTCAAATTATCCTTTCCATTTTTGGGTTGCATTATCGATCAAGAAATTAATGTTTCTTATTCTTATAATTGCTTTCTTTTTTTGAATATTAAATAATAGTATAATTTTTTCACCATAATCATCAGCAAGTTGATTGCATAATTTATTGCGTAAAAAATAGAAAATACTACACATTTACTTATACTGACTTTTTATGTCATAAAATAATTACCGGCATTGCATTCAAAACAAGATTGAAAAAAAAGGGAACCGACTTCCAAACATAATACATAAATTCGTTTATTTGAATGACGTACTTATCTCAGTTTTTATTTGAAAACCAAACCACTGAAGCGATTTTGATGAAAATTCTATGGCAACAATCATGAAGTCTACTTTTTCAAATCGCTCAAGCGGTTTTCGAGTTCGGTGAACATACATAAATCCCCGACGAATTCCAAAACTCCTTCTGTTTTTAAGGCTGTTCAAAATAAATATAAAGTTTGCAACTAGAAGTAAAGTTCCAAATTGTCGTTATTGGAATAAAATAGTGTAGTATTTAGGATTCATTATTATTTCCAGGGTGAGCCAACAGGGCTGGCTCCATACGAGGAAATACTAGAAGCCCGCATCAGGGAATTAAGCATTGCTCTCAATATGAGTACGGCTTTGGCGCTATCAGAGTTTATCGAAGACGAGGTGGTCGTACCACCCATGCCTTTAGAGGTAAAACCTATTAAACATAGAATTCCAATATTTACTAAAACTTGTTGGAGTATTTTTAACTTACTTGATATCTCTTAAATTGGAAACATATGTGTGTGTACACATAAAAAATGTTTATCCCTTCTAATTAATTGTAATCTAGTCTTTAATCATATACACCCATATATAACCATAATATGTAAAAAAAAAACAAAACTATTAAGATAATTCCTCTTTTCACAAATGTCAAATATCTATATTTATATAACTGTTAAGAGCTTACATGTGTTAGCAAATAAATTAGACTATATCTTATATTGGCAATAACAAATTTTCAGGTGCTAATAGAAAACGTTAAGTTACATCTAGTCGAAGACAGACCAACTCGTTCCATATCATCCCCACCACCTCAGCCATTAGACCTGGATCTCACCACTCTTCGCTTAAATCGGGATACCTCAGGAGTTGTCCACCTGGGACCCACCATCCCCTCCAGAACTGTCTCCCCCAGTAGTCCACCACCAGAACTACAAATGGCGATGGACGAAATACAGAGACTGAATGAGGAGAATGAGGAATTGAAGAAGAGATTGGCCACGCTGAATAGGATAGCTGAGGATAATCGGGATTTGAGGGCGTAAGTTGTTTAAATATTTGGCCGGTTTTATTTGAATAAATAATGGTTAATGATTTTGTTTTTATTTTGAGTTAGATAGGACAGAACTGTCGTACACGAGTTTCTTTGTTAACTGCTTAGTGGGCAGATTTCATGCAGATTAATAAATTTAACAGAACGTAATGAAACTTATTTTCTTCATAGTTAATGTTTGGTGCCCAATTTACATGTTGTCTCAACATTAATACGCGAATCGACCGAAAATTTAGTATTTATACATATAATGAGCTTACTACTAATGATAGGTAAAAAATCTTCTTTGCTAATCTTCTTTTCTATCCCCTAAATTCGGGAACATTTGTCTTGGTTATGTTATCACAACTCACAAATATTTTATTCTATTCTTTTTAATTGTTATATATCCATATATCAATACTAATATTTGAACGAAAGTTTTACTGGTCCTTCGAGCTGCACATATTTCTCTAGCTCGAAGGACCAAAATATTTGATACATATGTGTCCATGTGTAAATTAAAATGCAGTAACTTTGATTGCAGCAAAGTAGAAGAGGCGAGTGCGCTAAGGCAGTGCGCACACTCAGCGCAACAGGAAGCGGCACGCCTCTTAGCGGACAAGCACGAGCTGCTCGAAGCTGTGCGTCTGCTGCAGGTAACAGCTGTACAAACAACATTTTAGGCTTAAAGTTGCTTATTAAAGTCTCGTCTGCATCTCTTTCTTTACTGACTATTTCCATTTTTAAGTTGGCAACGCGTTTTGGACAACGTAGGGCTTATAAATGTCGCATTATTGAGCAAAGACCTCCTATCAAGGAGAACCGAGATTTGAGCACATTAATATACGCTGCTCGAATGCGGATTGGCGGATATACAAAATGTCAGATTTTCTTCCGATACGTGGAGATTTTCTTACGATATTTTCCTTTAATTACTAGGCCAAGGAACGCTAATTAGTTTTATATGACGACCATTTTTTTTAAATATTATGATGATGATTTGGCTTTGCATTTTTCAACACTAATGTGGATATTTAATCTTTAGATGCACCGAATATATTGCTAGAAGTTTGCTTATCTGTACCGCGTACTAGCCCCCGTTTCCCTATTTCCAAACCATTTTCAATAAGAAGAGTTAGAACAAATGTTGGCAAACACTCACCCATAAACCGTATAGTAAATACCTACAATGAAATTGGTCCTACAAATGATGTTGACATCTTCCACGATACTTTACCTAAGTTTAAGAAAAAAATTATTTCCGTTATTTAGTCTTAGTCTAATTAAAAATTTATCTTATTTAGATTTCTTTTTATTATTTCAATTGTAATTTTGTTATAATTTCTTAAGTTCATTTTAGTGTGATTATTCTTGCCTTAGCTATAATTTTTCGTTATAATTTGTGTCTAGTTTATGTTTGTTTTCTTTTTTGTGAAATTATCCTCTCACGTTTTTTTTATTTGTTATTCTTATTGTTGCAAGTGTCGTACACGCCTGTAATGGTGTACCACACAGAATAAGTCTGATGTTCTTTTATTAACTACTATTTTTGTTGTGTGTATGCCGATGGTGTGTCTTTTAAATAAATAAATAAATAAATAAATATTGCAGGAGCAGCTGTCGGGTCCCTGTCGCGGGAAGAGATAGCGCTCCCGCGGCGGCTCGCAGGCCTGCCTCGACTGCGCCGCCTGCACCGCCTGCTGCGGACAGCGCCTCTAGGCCTCCGGGCGGGGGCCTCGCCGGTGCGCGATTGATACGCCTCTGGACCTCTGCTGGAGGCCTACGGTTAGAGGTTTATTATATGTATGCCACCAGAGAAACCAGCTAAAATCCTCTGGACTGCGATTGATATTTTGGACGACGCCTCGTGGTGACCTCTAGAGGCTTAAAGGAGGCTACGTTCACTGTTTACATACATGTGTTAACATGTTCGCTACCGAAGCCACAGAAGGTAATCTTGTACCGATTAAAAGTTATCTCTAATATTGTAACGTTAAAAAAAATACAATGTATTGTGATTTTAATCAACTAACTTTGAAAAAGGAGAAGGTACTCAATTCGTAATGTATTTTATTATTAACGTTTATCCCCTCGATACTTTGTCAGTTATCAATCGTTATTAAAAATTATTTTCTTGTTTGAAAGTATATTCTTTCGATTCGGTTACTTAGAAATTTTATCAAAATCGTTTTAAAGAAAATAATTATTTAAAATATTACTAAACTTATACCAAGCTACTTTTACAAAGTCTTAGTACTCTAGAATTTAATTTCAAACTAATTATGCGTCTCATGTTAATTAGTGTACTGATATTTTACATTTGAAGCCAAAGAGCTGAAAAATATAGAGACATCTCTTATAATCTGGTAGCGAACATGTTAAAACTACCCTCAATGATATTAGGGGTGATATTGGAGGATTCGATGTTGCCAACTTTTTTAAACTACCGTCAAAATTATCCAGAACAATTTTGATATAAGAAGTTCAAATTAGTGCCGTAAAATCACATAAGTAAGGTTTCTATTTATGTTGGGAAAATATATTTCCTAGATATTGCAATAGAAATTCAAACGAATAACGCAAAATGGCGTAAATGAGATGTTTATTTACATTGGTCAATTTCTTGATTGATAAAACCAAATCGTACATAAAAACCATAACCGTACCGTTAACATAAGGCGAAAATTACACTTGTAAGTTCTCCTCACGGATCTACATAAAATTTACATAAATTGTTTACACTTGAAAGAACACCTGTTTATTGAATACAGCTTACGTAAGGTTACATAGGTAACTGTTACTGGGTTACAGAGTTGTTTTACATCGGTTAAGAGAATAAAAATTACAAGTGTAATTCTCGCCTAATGTTTATTTTACTGCTTAAATATAAAAATCAAGTTATTATATGAATAAATAAAAGAGCTTCCAAGAGAAATCTACATTTGTTACCGCGACCAGGTCTTTTTAAAATGGCCATATAATAATTATGTAGAGATAAATAACATTTTGAGATCTCATGCCTCGCGATTCTAATTTTTAATGCGACGGAAGGCGAGAATTAAACTTGTGTGTTTTGTTTACATAAGATTTACTAAATTATTTATCCTAACCTTACACCTAAATGAATTTATTTTAAAGAACGTCTGAACGTGACTTAAGGTTAGAGAGTCGTTTACATTATTAAATTAATTATTATGAGAGTAAAACTTACAAGTGAAAATCTTGCCTAATAAACGTTTTCATACATACATTTCAAATATCATAAAAAGCTTTCCAATTTAATCCTTGTGTAGAGATCAACTTATAATGGTTTTCAAGTCTGCTTCGGTATAATTTTTAAGATCTGTTTACAAAATATATAATATTTGCTACTATATATAGTTTTATAATCGTCATTTTTATGTAATTTTCGTTTAATAGAATCGATTAAAATATTGTATTTATTACCAAATTTAATTTTTTTGTAGAAACTTTTATATATTATTTTCGTTAAAGTTTAAAATGATTTAATACTAATCCGAATTATCGTGCTCCTATTGTATTGTTATTTTATGCTACATCTTTTTTATAATAGTTTAAATAATTGTCCAGTAAATAAAAATGTGGTACTTAAATAGCATTTATTATTTAAATTAGTGTGTATGGCGCGATAAAAGCTGCGATTTTTGATTTAGTTAATTTGATCTTATGTAAAGTTAATGTCCACCAATGTGTACGATTTCAAAACTCAGTTATATTATATAACTATAGATATGTATTATTTGACGTTAAAATCTGTACCCATTTCCAACTTTGAGTCGTCGTCGTTTGAGAGCTCGTCAATTGTCCTGTTGGCCATAAGATACTCTCGCCTGTTATACTCAGCTGGTTACTAGGCAACGTCGTCCAAACGTTCAACGTCGTGGTCGGTATTCTTGATGCCAAAAACAATGACTTTGTAACATATCTTTAGTTATATAATATAATTCTTTTATACAATAATGTTTATGGAATTTACATGATAAAATAATAGTTATTGAATTCTGTTCCTAAAGGATAACGCTTGATTATTATATCTTACTGAATATACAATAATTTTAGTTATACTACAATAGTTCAAAATTCATTTTATCTATTTTTTATACCATTTTATTTCAGGAAAAAAAATCTTAATAAAAAGGCAATAATAAAAATATTTTCATGATTATTTAAAAAAAAATGATTTGTTATACCGCAATGTGTTGCCATAAGTTTATTTAGAAAATCTTCCAAAATAAAAAAAAGTGCAATGAACAAAATATTTATTTTTATATAGCAAATGAAATTATGTTGTATATTTTTGTTCTTCCGAAATCAATTATACAAAATGTTTACGCCGACGTATTACATATGCTCATATAAAGAAAGAAAGTATACTTTATTGTACTCCGAGGATTTTTTACTTTTTTATACAGTATCATATGTACAATTGGCGGCCTTATCGCAATCTCAGGCCTTATAGCAGCGATCTCTACCAGGCAACCATGTTGCGAAGGAATGATTCAGTGATGGGTATTGGGTGTATGTACTAACTAACAGTACCAAAAAACCATATAATATTTTAATGAAAATATTAATTAAAAGCTACACTACATTGTAAATGTTATTATGGGTAATTGTTATAAAGTTCGAAATTGAAGGCTTTATAAATGAGATCAATATTAGCAGGCCAATTTGTATGCCGGTGCTGGCATTGGCATATACACCTATCTGTCAGTCTAGCGCTCTTTGCCATCTTGAAAGCAATATACTCAGTTACAATAGACCAGCATGCTCCTCCAATGAAACTTTCAGGGGCAAAATGTTTTTCATTTCAGTAAGCTTTGACTGGTAAATAAAGAAAACAGAACAATTATCGTTCTGTTTTTTATACTTAGTTTTTGCTTGCGGCTTCACTCTCGCCAAATTTGATATCTCCATAAACTTTTAACGTGTAAAACGTTTCGAATTTTGAAATTTTTTTTCTTAACGGATGCCTGCTTTATATAAATTAATCCGTTCTGTGGTTTGAGCTGTGCGTTAATATATCAGTCAATAACCGTTGTCTCTTTTATCAGAGCAATAATAACAACAATTTAGTAAGTAGTTTACAGACCCCTGGTCCTATGTATCTGCAATATAGGCTTCTGTAACTTTAATCAAAAGGATGAACGACTAATTTATTAATTCTTTACTTCGACTAATTTATTATTCGTTATTAATTCGTTTTATGGAATTGATTTCATAAAATGTTTCGCGAGTCATTGTAACGTTGAACTTTTACTGGTTTAAATTGATTAACATACGAAATAAGATAAATGTTACTGTAATATTCTGGAATGTTGAAATTTAAATCGTATCGTACGTTTTACGCCTTTTTTGAGTGTATCCTTTTTGTTAATGTTATATGATATTTAAAAAAGTTTTTTTTTAATCTATTTTGTCTATCTAATTCTATTGTTTTACACAACAAAAAGTAATAACTATAATACGATTTTTCATAATAAAATATTAATTAATTTTAACATTTTTAATCGAATTATTAATGAAAATTTTTAGATGGTTTTTAATAGACATTGTCGTTTTGATATTGCATGTGTCACTTGTTAAGAATAAAATTTACATGTGTTTAAAGGATTTGCCACACTTAGCGATTTGATGGACAGGTTATAAGCTTAAAAGCTAGCTTCCATTGCTTGACTCATGGTGTTAATGTTTATACAAAATGTGTCACGAAGTCATACATATGTTGACCAGTGTTAATGACAATGACGCTGAAGTGTATCACGTATAAAGCAGCCTTTTCATTAATGTACTACGTTGTTAAGCGTAAGGTGTGCCGAAACTCCCCAATAGAATCACTTGATTTACATAGCTTAGCCTTGGTGGAAAGTGGTTCAACAAAGCTAAGTTTTTGACATACTAGTTAAAGCGAAGGATTCGCTTGGACGCCGCTCGCCTGCATTGCACGTGTTTAGTGGAAAGGCAGCCTTATTGTAGTCGCCATTAGACGATTTAGCCCAGCCGCAAATTGTAAAAAAAGCGTCTTAGAAAATTTTTATACGATGCAAACAACTAATCAGAAGAAAGGAAGAATAATATTATTGCATTTTTTACAATGTGCGATAAGGCTAAAGATAGCAATGGTGCAGTATTTTGGGTTAAATTTCGAAATACACCCATAAGGTGCAGATTCATATAATAATCGAGTGATCACTGCCCCGATTTAAATATTAATCACTACTCAAAAACCTCACATACATACAAAACTTTTTTTTATCTAAATGTGGCAACGTCTATCCCGTTATGTATTTTTAAAAAATTGATATAAAAAATCGTGCCTGTGTATTATCATATTATTCGCTTCATTGTAATATTATATAATATATTAAACATTATACTATCACATCATATTTAACCAGCGATATTCTATAACTATATGTTATGTTCAGGTGCGTAACTATAGGGTGGCAGAGCTGGCAAAAAGCCAAGGGCCCCTGACCCGAGAGGGCCCCGGAATAAAAGATCAATTTATTTAAAGTAAATAATTATTTCATTATAATTATGTATAAACCTATTCTCTTGAAAATTATTTATCAGATATTAAACTAAAATGTACACAATTTTAATAACAGTTTCGAGTAACTACTTAAGTGGTTCATTAAAATTAAGGTATAACGTGACGATTTTTACTGGGGGGCCCCATCTAAAGAATTTGTCCCGGGCCTCAGATGGTATAGTTACGCCTCTGGTATATACGCATAACCAACTTCGACTATTTAACTTTTAACTGGTAGCTAAGCGACAACTTCCAAATGTGAAAAACATTTCAGATGCTAAAATTCATGCGCTTATAACATATCTACGGTTACAAAATGTCATCGGATTTAACTAATATATGTATCGTTAGTTCGAAAACTATCATCTAAGTGAAAATAGTGAGTATTTCTTATCATACATATTTCGTCCTTGTCTTTATGTATCAAAATCGTATCTTAATGTCTTGTAATCATTTTTATATAAGGAATATTTTTAATATTAACTATAATTGGCGTCGCTAGTACTTTGTATATAAAATAAATAATTAGATTTTGTATGTAATATTAATCCTTTTTTTTTTGTTATTTATTAAACCTTAAGGCTAGATATTCCGCTTTTCATTATGAAAATCAGGTAGCTCTGCTCGTGTACTGATTATATTAAAATATAAGCTATTATCATTAACCATGTATTTACTGTGAATTTTTATTATCTATGATGTTAAGTCATGAACTCATTCCATTAAAAAAAAATAATTTTATGGTCAAAATATTTTTGTAATAAAAACTCAAACCGCAGGAAAAAATTCTTAACTGTGTTACACATTTTAAAATGAGGTAATATATCTCCTAACTTTTAAGGTACTGTTGAAATTACCAGTGTAAAATTTCACTATAAACGCCTACTCAAAGTGTTTACAATATGTAAGAAAATGGTTGTTGCAATCTGTTTAGTTGTAAAAGGAATTGTTAAAATTAAATTTAATATTCTATGTCTTCGTTTTTTATTTCATATAGCAATCCTCATAATTATATTAAAAGTAAAGAAATAGTATAATTAAAAAACGATAGAGCAATTTTATCAAACTTTAATTTATATACTAAAATTAATAAGTGTCAATAATCATAAGATTGCAACACTTAAAAAATTTTTAGTGTTGCCAGTTATTCATACATCGTAATCATTACGGTAAATAATTATATTAAAAGAAAATTTACAAAGTTACGGCCTTTTATTGGCAACGTTGAACTAAGTTTGTTACAAAATCTCAATATATGTATCATAAATACATTTGTATCATATATACATTATATGAAATTTAGCATAATATGAGTGTTTTCATTTTTAACAAGGATTTAAATGTTCATTGTTCCGTAAAATTTTCTTATCAATGTCGATTTATAAGGGTAATTTAAGTTTTTAGAATGGCAACTTAGCGATAAGTACAGAAATAACGTGACCGACGCCAGTGGCAACATTTTCAGTTATGGCCGTCAGTCAGTTGGAATGGAGGCAAGTGATAGTTGTCGAATGTTTGTGCTGAAATTATCAAGTTGCTTGTAAATCGTGATACAGTGAGAATTGAAATAAATTTTAAATAACTTGTGTGAGTTTGTGCATTTTAATTGTGACTCGATTTTTCGTGAATTACCTTAAAGAATGTTTATTGTGTCCTTATAGTAATAGGATCGGATCAGTGATCATTTATATTATTGGATTACAGTTTCCAGTTTGTACAACGAATATAGTAGACAGGTGAGCTTTTTGATTGTACAGTGTAGTTAATGAATGTGTCGTTTGAATTTACATCGAGGTAATATTGCCACGAATGCGAGACGCGTGATGTCTTCGGTCCCAGCCGGGAGATAACGGGCGGTTTAGCAGATTGCGTTGATTCTGATAACATTCTACTACTTACACTCGAACCTGCTTTATAATAGAACAGTTATATAATGCAGCATAAGTTCTATAAATATTGACAATTTCTCTGACCTAAAGTGTAAGTTTTCTTGAATTTTATGCTCTATTTCCCGCTGAAAGTTAAATTTATATTGAGATATTTAAAAAGTGAGCGGCGTAGCCGCATTAGTCATTTCGCACAGTACACTCAACAAATACATCGTAAATTATTCAATAATTGAAAGTGATGAAAAATCGCTAAGGTATTTTACACGATTTTATGTAATTTATTATATAAAAGTTGTATTACGTTTTATTCTTCTATTTAATAAACAAATCGTAACAAAAATTACGTTTTCATTTTACTCAGTAACATTTACACATGACTAATCAATTTATTAAAGTGTAAAATTATACTTGTAGTATTATTTTTGTTGACACTAATGCTAAAAGAGAACTTGTTGATCAAAAGTTATAGAAATTATCAAAATCATTCTAGAATAGTATAGTGTTGATTCATAATTTATAATGTAATTGTAAATATAAACAGTTATAATGCTTCTACAGAACCACACAATGTAATAATAAGAGCAAAATGCTGCTGGAAAATGAAACATCATTGGTTATAATTTATAATAAATAATTTCAAGTCATACAAGTATCAATGAAGGAAAATCTTTAATGATCAACCTTGGCATAATTGTTTTGTGACATCACTTAAATGAGGCTCCATTATTTGTGGTGGTGGTAGGAATTTAATTTATTATTAATAATTTTAATGGTTACTAGAAAAACTAATTATTACTTACATATTATGTATGTGTGTAAATATTTTTATTGATATATAAAAATAATACACGGTTAAATAAATAGTATACAAAATCTTCTGTACAATGTTCCTCAGAAAAAAAACAATTCATCACTTGGGTTTGTTTGAGGTACAATAAAACATAATAGATCTTAGGTATGTTTATTTACTATCACAGTCCTTGGCAATGCAGTATCTGCGTTATTTGTTCTTTTAAAATATATATAAAGAAATGCTGTCAAGAGACAAGAGTTGACGCGTCGTTTTAGTTTAAATTTAAAGGATGTAGGGGTTTTTCAAAGTGAGTTGTCTACACCTGATTCAGAGACAGCCAAAATGATTTATCAGTTTAAATTAAAATTAGAGTAATTATAAGGTTAAGGTTAGCGGTGGTGGTAAAATTGTACTAAGGGAACGATGGGACTGACATTTAGCTTTGCCGCTAAAAAGTCCCTAAATAAAACCAGATTAAAAAAATATATATATAAATAGTGTATTATTACTTGCACTTGAGAAGATTATAGGTATAATACATGTCAGTCATACTTGCCAAACAGTAAAACAAATTTTAGATGGCTATCCAGCATAACAAAATCTACATAAACACAAGGGAATCTGCTTGTAAAAAATTAATTGTCGAATCCTGTTTCTTATGAAAGTAATTGAAAATTGAATAAATATTTATATTGACAAGTTTTGTGATATGATAAAATATGTCTTGATTAGAATAAATATGAACTATATATTAAAATACATGTAGTTTTAATTTCCCTATCTTAACAACTTATAATTCTGCTGTAAGTAAGATTACTAGGTACAATGTAGGAAATAGAAATCACATATTTAATATCATATTTTTATTAGTACAAATATAATAAAACAGTACTGCAATAAAAAAACAAATTCAAAAATATTTGCATTGATTTCCTCTATAAATTCAAATATTTAATACTTTGGTAAATACAGTAAGTATTACAGAATATATCACTAGAATATTTATTTGGATTTGTATAAATGAAGAGGAAATAGGTATTTATTAAATACACCGACTGGAGTAGTTGGTTGACTTGAAAGGGCTTCACTTAATTTCTTTGATTGCTAATCACTGGCTTAGAGATTAAATAAATAAGCACTGTGTGAGATTAAAGCTGGTACCATACTATCAAATAATGTAGTAGTATAACGTTTTCTATAATATTTTAATTGGTGTAATTTTTAATATTTTTAATCCATTACTTTTTTTTTTTACTATAAATAACAAATTTAATTTAGGAAATAAATATGTAAACGTAAATTGAGCATAAGTTATTTTTTAAAGTGAGAATTACATGTGGTAGTTTTTTTCTCATAATTGATATAAACTGAAACCTAATAACAGTTACATAGGTAACATTACAAAAGCTCTCAAAGAGTATGAATAATAAGGCGCTGACTGTAAATTCTTTCAGGCATAAAGCAAAAACTGCCTTTGGAAATCTACATAAATGTAGAAAGCAAAATTGAAATGTGTGTTTCTCGACTAATACTCATCATATTAATATAAAATTTAAAATAAAAGTTTAAATGTAATAATCTTCAAATGCTTTATTCTATTTTGTATATATTATATACAAAAGTAAAACGAATATTGATAATAGAACTTATACTTATTTGGTTTTGTATTTTCAATATTGAGGTCATTAATTCTAACAAGAAAATTAATACTAAGTTTAATTCACTTCACTACACTGTTTCACTACAAGTTGGCAGTCTCGTCAGATTTATCCGACACAAGCAAGATATCCTCAAACTCCTCATGTCGTTTTTCTTTTCTGTTCAACATAAGGAGAATTAGTTAAACATAAAAGTATATACAATAACAGTGATTGTCCAAATTTTAACTCGTTATCAACTTATCAAGATCTCTATCGTGTTTTCTCCATTCCATGTGACATTGGCGAAGTAACATGTGTCTAATGGGCACAACTAAAAGCCATTAACCAAGAACTAATAAACTTTCAAGATCCACCCTATCTGAGTTATATCTAAAAATAATAATGTATACAACGAAAAATAATATTTTAATTTAATAACGAATGTAATTACAATAAAAATTAATCGGCTGACCGACTTCAATGATGACGATTCAATTAAGTTATAATTGCTTCACGAATCGCGTGATAAACAATCCAAATATTTCTATCTTGACGTTCCATTCACTCTTTTATACTTTTTTATCGCTCGGTAAAATATTTTACTGATTTTTCACTGCTTGGCAAAGTTGTTAAACATGAGGCTACCAAGCTTACCTACGATACCGTCCATTGTAGAATCGCAGATAAGAATAATGATATTAGAACATAATGATCTTAAAATTTCGCCGATGCCCTAAAATGTTTCCCGATGTTTTGCTTTACGAAATGAATTTTAAATACTCTCCTGGATGCACTCATTTGTCTTCACCTTAAGCATGAAACATACTCGTTTATCGGACTCCACTTATAGAATTACAACCGCGACTGATTGACTTTCATATCGTGTCGCTCTATGAAGAGCCAGACTCTTGTTGGAATTCTCGCGCTCAAGGTCGTTTTCTCGACTTAATATTGATAGTTGACAAGCCTATGTAATGTTATTGACCAGCGTCGATCAGTCGCAAGTAAGTCACCATAATATGTTCCAAGCTTAATGACATTTACACACCTGGCGTATATTCGGCACTTGGTTGTTTTGTATTGTTGCACACATAAGAAAAAAAAAACAATGTTTCAGACAATACGAGTGTGAAAAACAAGCTATATAACTGCGGTGTGTAAACGCGCTAAATCTTTATTTAATTAATTTAAATCTTGAACTGATAGAGATAACAAGCATAGATAATATTATCTAGCTTCGAGCCTCGGTCAAGGCGGAACAATGGTATGCCCTAGATAATGGTATTGCGGTATTTGGGAATTGGCCACGCCATAACCGAGGCAAGGCCGAACTGCGCCCCTCCGATTGAACGGACTACAATAAACTTAGCTAATATTAAAATGTAAATTGTTGTATTATAATGTTACTTTAATACTCTGTACGCATTACGATTGTCAACCATCTCACCTTGAGGTACGTTATTTATATTAATTTGATGTTTATGTACCTGTGATTTATAAGTTAAGTTATTTATATGTCTTAATAAAGTTTTTTTATTGAGTCATTGTTAGATGGATACTTGTTGATATACAAAATATAAGAAAGTTAGTTATTTAATTATGTTGTCTACATTTGAACTGTAATATTAACGCATTTTTCAAAAATATCTAAAAATTGTTACCTTATGGTTTTTTAACAATTATGACAATAAAAATTATAACAAAAATATTTTTCTTAATAACGTATAGGTTGAAAACCTGACTAACCTCAGTCAAACGCTAGTAACCTATAATAATATACCCATATATTATCCTAGTACACACACGTACCTACAATAGATGCAAAACACAACTTATTCAATTGAGTTAGATTTAGTCAATTGAATAATATTTTATCTGGTCAGTATGAAGATTGCAGTCTCATTCTGACCGGTATTCTATTCGTCTGTCCGCAGTATAGTTTTATCTTGTGAGGATTAACTGTAATCCGCTCGTCAATCATAATTCGCTACTCGCATACCACTTAACGCTGTAAAGAAACAAGTGTCTTTATTACTCAGTATTATCTAATCATGTGAATAATCTTATGTACATTTAAATTAGGCGAAACTCTATCTAATCTATCATAAGATGCCTGACTTCATCAATTTGAAATAATAATAACAATTAATAAAGTATTGATTTATTTTCTACTACCTTTTGCTTCGTTCGCGTTAAGATAATTAAGATTTCAAATAATACGCATTTGTATACATATATATAATATCACATATGACGATTTAGAATCGTACATTTTTCAAATGGTACCATAATTTTTAAAAGTGATTCCGGAGTTTACTTAACACATTAAGAATATTCGTTTTCTATTATAATAGTTTAGATAGTACAAAACCAAAATTTCCGTCAATATATAAAATAATTCACACAAAATACAATCCAACCGTTTCGAAATATCGATACTCGAAAGTCGATTAGAAATCTAAATCGGTAATTAATTACAATTGCAAAATCGATTCAAGGATCGCACCGATGGCCCCGCGTTTACATTCTAGGGAAACAGAATGATATCTAATCCTGTTGGAAGGTGAATAGTAAAACGTGTGGAAGTACGCTCCGCTGCGGCGCGAGTTACCGGAAGCGTGTAGAAATTACCGGTTCTATCCGGTCGCTGCGCTTTTTGATTTACCGAAAATGCATTAACTCTTCCCTTGAGAGTTGTGCAATGTATGCATGGATGTGCTTAAGTTGAACACGTGTTTCAGTTATTGTAAAAGATTAAAGGTACATATATTTTAGTTTAATATTATAATACTTAATAATAGTCCTGTGTATGTGTGTGTGTTTGTGCTTGTTTGATTTTACTAAGAGAATAAATACATTATATATAACATGATTTAAAATAAATAGCAGGTTTAGTTTTAAGATACAATGAAATAAACAAAAAAACGTTTCGTTTTAATTCTTAAATTAAATTCCAAGCCCCGAAAATACAATCGCAAAACAATGATATGATACCTAATTTAAAAATTATTATTTTTATATTAATTACTTAAAATATAATTAAATAAAATTGTTATTAGTAGTGACGGTTCTTATTTAAGAATATTAAACATAATCGCCGAATCAGTGATTTTGAAATTACGCAAATAACTACTAAATTTACTTAATGGTCTCATTAGTCATCAGTAAAACGAGGCCGCCGCGATTGCTCTAAATGCACGCTTGGTATGTTCTTATTGTTACTATGACATTATACTACCTGATTATGCCTAATTTTTAAGCGGAAAATTGTTTAAAATGTACCAATACCTATGCTTTGTTTCTGTATAAGTTAGCTGAATTAAAGATACTTAAAAATTTTTGGTGATTACCTTTAACTACTGGGGTACTATTTGACGAGCGTATAGACGGCCCCTATAAAGATCAATAATAAAATATATTTTTTTAAGTATAGTCTTAAAAACGAAACTGAAACTAGCAGCTAGCAGCTAGCAGCCAGTTCTCACGAAACTAATACAAGAAAAATTTTGTACTTTGTTCAAATTTTCATATCTCTGTTCCTAAACATCGGATTTCGTTGAAACTTCGCATAAGTTATTTTCATATTATTGAGAAAAAATTAAATAATTTTCAAGAGGGATACTACCCTCCTTAAGTTTTTTAATGTATATGTACTTCAGTAGTAGTTTTATCCTGTTAAAATTGTCATATCTCTGCTCGTAGACACTAGATTTTCTTGTAACTTCACATAAACCCCTCTCATATAGTCTCAAGACAATACAAAAAAATTCACGAGGGATACCCACCCCCTTCATTTTTTTATTAATTTTTTTTTTCATGTAAAATACGTCAAATTTTTGTTCAAATTGCCATATCTCTGCTCGTAGACACTAGATTTTCTTGTAACTTCACATAAACCCCTCTCATATAGTCTAAAGATAGCACAAAAAAATTCACGAGGGATACCCACCCCCTTCATTTTTTATTAATTTTTTTTCATGTAAAATACGTCAATTTTTTGTTCAATTTGTTATATCTGTGCTCGTAGATACTAGATTTTCTTGTAACTTCACATAAACCCCTCTCATATAGTCTCAAGATCATACAAAAAAATTCACGAGGGATACCCACCCCCTTCATTTTTTTATTAATTTTTTTTTCAAGTAAAATACGTCAATTTTTTGTTTAATTTGTCATATCTCTGCTCGTAGACACTAGATTTTCTTGTAACTTCACATAAACCCCTCTCATATAGTCTAAAGATAGCACAAAAAAATTCACGAGGGATACCCACCCCCTTAATTTTTTATTAATTTTTTTGGCGCAATGGTCACTGCAATTGACTAAAGCGCTAACGGTCGCGGGTTCGATCCCCGCTCACGGCAAACGTGTGTATTGGCCATACAGATGTTTGTCGTGGTCTGGGTGTTTGTGTTAGTGTTGTGAGTGTTTCCGGACCCCCGACACAAGGTCACGCGATCTTAATGGGGGCCGTTGAGTGTGATGCGTTATTTATTAAAAGCACCTCGTATACAACCTCGTCAGAAGGCTACTTCTCGGATCGGATAAAAAAATGAAGGGGGTGGGTATCCCTCTTGATATTTTTTGTATTGTCTTGAGACTATATGAGAGGGGTTTATGTGAAGTTACAAGAAAATCTAGTGTCTACGAGCAGAGATATGACAATTTGAACAAAAATTTGACGTATTTTACATGAAAAAAAAAAATAATAAAAAAATGAAGGGGGTGGGTATCCCTCGTGAATTTTTTTGTGCTATCTTTAGACTATATGAGAGGGGTTTATGTGAAGTTACAAGAAAATCTAGTGTTTACGAGCAGAGATATGGAAAATTAAACAAAAAATTGACGTGGTTTATAACAAAAAAAATAAATAAAAAATGAAGGGGGTGGGTATCCCTCGTGAATTTTTTTGTGCTATCTTTAGACTATATGAGAGGAGTTTATGTGAAGTTACAAGAAAATCTAGTGTCTACGAGCAGAGATATGAAAAATTGAACAACAATTGACGTATTTTACATGAAAAAAAATTAATAAAAAATTAAGGGGGTGGGTATCCCTCGTGAATTTTGTCGTACAGTCTTTAGACTATATGAGAGGGGTTTATGTGAAGTTACAAGAAAATCTAGTGTCTACAAGCAGAGATATGACAAATTGAACAAAGAATTGACGTGGTTTATAAGAAAAAAAAAATAAAAAATGAAGGGGGTGGGTATCCCTCGTGAATTTTTTTGTATTGTCTTGAGACTATTTGAGAGGGGTTTATGTGAAGTTACAAGAAAATCTAGTGTTTACGAGCAGAGATATGGCAATTTGAACAAAAAATTGACGTGGTTTATAAGAAAAAAATTAATAAAAAATGAAGGGGGTGGGTATCCCTCGTGAATTTTTTTGTATTGTCTTGAGACTATATGAGAAGGGTTTATGTGAAGTTACAAGAAAATCTAGTGTTCATGAGCAGAGATTTGGTAATTTAAACAAAAAATTGACGAATTTGTGAAGAATAAAATTTGAAAAAAAAAATGAGGGGTTGGGATATTTCTTTGAGTTTTTTTATATAATTTTTTTTAATACTAATGGCAATATTTGTGCCAAGTTACAAAAAAAAGTAGTGTACAGGAGCCGAGATATGAAAAGTGAACGAATACGAATATCTTATTAGGGGTAGCATTTGAAAAAAAATACAAGGGTTGAATGTCACATTTGATTTTTTTGTTACTATTTCTAGACGTTATTAGAGGGAGTTTCGTTAAGTTGTAACTACTTCTATTGCACAGGAGCCGTGATAAGGAAATTTTAAGACATATTTTTCCTACTTTTTGCTAGATTAAAATAAAAATAAAATAAAAGGGGTTGAACATCCCCCTTAATTTTTTTTGTACAATTAAAAGACACAATGAGGATAATTTGTGCGAAGTAACAACTAATTCTGTTGCGTAGAAGAAGAGATATGAACCTTGGCTGCTAGTTTCAGCTTCATGTCTTAAAAATAATATACCTACCTATGTTCTTAAAAGTTATGTAACAAGAATGTTAAGATTTTGACAGCTGTTAACAGGCTTAAAATAGAGATAAATCGAACCTGCGAGGATGTTATCATAATCATCACTGTAATTTACCGTATATACCATAATTTGTTCTAATGGCGTCAAATAAAAAATAAAAATAGTGCCTTTAAATGACAGAAGTTTTTAAGTTGTTAATATTATGTGGTGGTGTTGGTTTTTAAACCATGGATTACACGTCAATCTTAATTGTCGGATTAATCGAGAAGCAGCTTATCATTTGAGGGATAACGAGGTCATTGAACGACCTCGTGGCCTCATGGACTGGTGTTGGACTATTTCGTTAATGTATTTTTTTATATAACAATAGTTGGCAAACGACCAGGTGTGACGCCTGATGTTAAGTGATCACCGCCGCCCCTGGATATCAGCAACACCAGAGTAGCCACAAATGCATTGCCAGCTTATAAAGGTATAAGAGATGAAAAGGAATAGGAAATAAGGGAAGGAATGGGGTAGGAGATTATCCCGACTCTCTACAGCATCGTACGAAACCGAAGTAAGTAGCTGATATACCTATTTCACGGTGATCTTCTAGGAGAATGAGGTACTGCCCCGTCCGAACTAGCACGTATACGAGCTGTGGTCAGTGGTCTACAGCTAGGCTCTAAAAATAATATGCATAATTCCAAGATATGTTAGCCTACTCTGCTAGCAACCAAAATGTTATCGTATAGACGTTTTGGGGATACCGATGTGAAACGTCTTTCTTTTTGCCCTTTGCAAATTTTTAATTTTCATACATAAAATAAACCTACAACATTAATGTTCTTATGTTATCGCGATTGTTTCAGGTATTTTTATTTTACCGCGTAGTAAGCTGTATATAACTGAAAATAGCGATATTAAAAATAATATTCTAGTAATTTAAATAATTTGAATATATTTTTATTATACAAATATCCTTACTTTTTATATTTTAATAATAATTTAATAAAATGGGGTAATTAACCGCTGTAATCGAATTAGTATGGGTTGTGACTTGTTGCCTTGAATAGTAATTTGGCCGAATACTAAATACATAATATTCGGTGAGGCTTTTGGCCAAAGCGCCGAATATTCGGCAACACTTGGTGCATAGACGCGGGTAGTTTTGTTTTATTTGTGAATAGGTCATGGTGTATTACAAAACGCTTTATTTGTGTACTGTCTGTGCATCGTACTGTGTACTAAATATTACTTGTAATGGGATTGACCTTAAGAAATAACATCATTTGTTCGAGAGAAGTAAAATGATCTTTGTGAGTAATCATTTGAGTGCTTTTTTTTTAATAATTAACTGTGAATAGTTAGCAATATTCGGCCGAATACCGAATAGCGAAAAATCTCTAGTAGTAAAAATATCCAGTATTGGATTCTTATTAATTTGAAATAAATAAAACGATGTTTTCTAGAATATTGAGAACAACAGGTTTATTTTGAAATTCCACACATCAGAAGTAGGCATATTTCAATTTACATATGATGCAAAGTTTACTCCATAGCTTAGTCATATTTATAGTCATATATATATTCTATAGAAACAAGCAGTGACACTAACCTTTATCCTCTCTAGCAATATTTATACCATTCAATCAAACCACTTGGATTATTTTCCGCCGTTCTCCCACACTTCCTTTCGCCTTCCTTTCGTTGGCCTTTTGGCATTTTTCGCGCCAAACGGCCAACGAAAGAATTTATACAGCCCAAAAATGGTTTAAAATTGTGATATCAATCTATTAATGTTTTTGGATTGGGATTTAATTTTAATACATTTAGAAAATAAGAATAAATTAATTTGACAAATTATATTGTTTCCTAACACTAGGCATCTCTAGTTGCGACTTTGTTATATATCTAACATCGGTATGGATACGGCACGGAGTGAGCGGTTACCTTAACACAAATATTGTAATTGAATTAATAACGGTTAACTTATTAAGAATTTGTATTCAGTTTCATTTAATAATTATTTTTATAATATACTCTTTTTAAAAGATCCACCTTTTATAAACTCGGTCATTGAACTGGTTTATGTAATGATAGTATAGGAATAACAAGTTTGTCGTTTACCCGAGACGAGTTCAGGAAGTCAAACATCTATAACTGTAGGTTTAAAGCTGATCTTCCAGCGACCTCTTAAGATACATAGCTACGGTATAGCATAGAGGGTGATAGTAGAAAAAAATAAATATTTTTTTTTAACATAAATCGTATATAAAGTAAAGTAATAGCCTGTAAATGACCCACTGCTAGGCAAAGGCCTCTCCTATTAAGGAGAAGGTTTAGAGCTAATTCGACCACAATACTCAACTGCAGTTTGGCGGATATACATACATGTGTCAGAATTTCTCCTGGCACATGCAGGTTTCCGCCGAGCTCGAGATGAAATGAAACAGCACTTGAAAACTCAGCAGTGCTACCCGAGGTTTGATCCCGCGATCATCAGTTGACGACTACGTGTTCTAACCTCTAGGATAATGTATTATCAAAAATGATATTTAAAATTTAAATTCTCGAATAAAACTCTCTTTTCTAATGTACTAATAAATTATTTAATATGCCAATTAAAAAGAATTACACCTATCATTACTTTCTGCTTTAAATAAGTTTTATCAAACCCAGGTGATTGGTATTTTATGATTAATAGTTAAATTAATACTACTCTCTAAATCATATTCTTCGTATTAACAATGTTCTATTCTAACTACCCTATAAACTTAGAACCCAACAAAGATACGATAGATAAATAAATTGAAGATGATGAACAGACTAAGATACTATAAATAACTCAAACAGTTTATTAATGTAACTGTTTGTGATGTGTACTAGGCGTACCGTAAGGTACTATTTTTGGTGCAATTAAAATTACAGTTATTTTTAATTAACACCTAACTTGGCAGCTAGTTAAAAAAAAATTTAAATAAGATATATAACTTTCAAACAACATTAACATAATTATGAACTTGACTTAAAAAGCATGGCACGCAAAACGTATGTAAGCAATAAATTAAAGTTAAATAAAATAATTTAAATCTGACTATAAACTAGACTGTCTGAGTGACTACCCGCAACCATAATCGCTATAAAGTGTTCGAAACGTTGTGATGTAAAAAAGTAATTAATGTACGCTATTTAAATACGTTTAAACTAGTTTTATTTTAATCTGTAGTAATCCGGAAAGTTTAAGGCGAGAATTACGCTAATAAGTTTTGCTCTCAGACTTTCATGAATATTTACATAAGCTGTTTGTTTTCAAGATTTACGCGTGCAGAATAACTAATATAAACGAATTATGGGCGACACGAAAAGCGAATTTCCTGACGTTAATTGTCTAATTTAAGCTTGTGTGTAAGGAGTTTTCTCTGGAACTACGTAGGTAACTGATTTAAAACAATATTTAAAGGTGTCTACCTTAAAAACAGAGCCTGGTTTATATATTTACAAAAGTTGTTTGTCATTGTTTTACACCTGAAATAACTTATTGTCAGTGACTTAATTTTAACAACTTTCAAAGGGCCACCTATTTTAGCTGTTCGGTTAGATTTGCTTTACATCACTCACGAGAATAAAACTAACATAGTAATTCTCGCATAGGAGTATACTAAAGCTATGAATCCAGTGTGCGATCACCTTTAACCTGACACATCCAATCTAGCGAGTGTACCAACAGACATGCGATTTGCAAACGATAAGCCAGTGTATTTTGAGCTCTTCGAGTTATCTTTTGTAAATCGTTGCTAATAACATTTGTTAAACATTATGAGTATCAAATCATTATTATTAATTATTCTGTGAGGTTATCACAGTTTGTATTATGTTTATATGTTACGCGAAATCTTGGCCGACTTCTATGACTTTTTTTGGGTGGCCTAAGGTGTTAATTATTAAAATTTTGTAATACATATTTTTAATTAAAAAAATAACTTGCTAATAATAATTTTATAATACCTTCTGCATCTATCTTTTTTTTAGATTGCGAAATAAATCACGATGTTTGTTCATTATATTTTAATTTTTTTATTGTTTTATACAACTTCTACAATAGAATGTAATAAGTTTCATAAACGGATATAAACGATTTAAAGACTAACGAAATACAAAAACTATATCCTCTAAAGAAATATCAATAAATAAATCAACCAAAAAAAGCAACCGACAAATGTAATAAAACAACGAACTCTTTACAAAACGCCAACAATATTGCACAAAATATTACCTTTGCGTTTTTCGTATATCCGAAATAAAAAAAAAAACAAATGTATTAATATTTCCCTTCGATTCGATATCCGTAACGACAATTGCGTATATTGTTAAAAACGTTTACCGGTGCATAGCGAAAATTATTATTGTTATTTCGAAACGAACCGGCCTCGTTCGCAACCGGTATGCGAAACGGATACCGTATGAAAATATTAAAAAATATAATAAAAAAAATCCGGCTTCTGTGTCTAACCTTGACAGTGTCCGTTATTTCGAAGTGTTTGTTTGGCCACGCAAAGATTATTCTTCTAATTAATTATCTTAATTACATATTCGGTTTGTTGTTTTTTTTCTACTGATAACGGAAGGCTGGTGCATATTTCGCCCAGATAATCAAAATTGCGATTCAAATGGAAGATAAATAAAAGTAACAGCCCGTAAATATCCCACTGATGGGCAAGTTCTGCTCTCCTATGAAAGTTTAATCCACCACGCTGGGTCAATGCGAGGCGGATGTACAGACGTGTCAGAATTTCTTCCGGCACTTACAGGTTTCCTCATAATATTTTCCTTCACCGCTGAGCTCTACATGAACTTTAATATAAATTTAGCACTTAAAAATTCAGCGGTGCTAGCCGGTGCTTGAACCCGTGATCATCGGTTGAGATCGTCGAGCTAGGCCATTTCTGCTCAATTGCTGAAATAATTAAAAATGCTGCTAACATTCTTGCCACCATTCCACGTGGACATTATTTGTACAGTAATGAATGAATTTTAAATATTTAAGCTTCTCAACTTTCTTAATAATATTTTATAATTCTCTCTTCATTATAAGTTACTCGTTATAAAGTCTTTAGATGTAATCTGTACTTAAGTGTTTTATTTGCTAAAAGATTTAATATAAGCTTCGTGTAACAGTTTTCTAATTAATTGATGTAATGAATCAGTAGAAGCTTTGTGTACATCGTTTTAAGCTTAAATAGTAAAAGCTTGTAAATTTTCTGCTATCTAGCGTAAGTTACTTTTAATAGACTTTAATTTCTCGAATAAATTTTTGTTTTTCCGTTTTGATAATCACTTATAAATTTAAATATGTGCTTATTTATGTTCATATTTTGATTAATATATTTACATTATTATTGAGAAATAAAAAAATTCAAATGTTTATAAACCGATTAAAATAAAGATCCGACTTGATTGTAAATTGTTTGTCTTTTTCTTTATACCTCCGGCTTTCGTCATTGTTGCGAAATAAAACACGTAAAATTTAACTATAAGCGTTCAACTTAATTTTTCACGAAATTGGTTTAACGGTTTTTACGTGATATTAAAAAAAGGTATTATAACAGTATAGTTAAAGCAAATGTTTTATGTTTTAAAAGTGAATAAACGCAACATCATTCTTATAGTTACCATAACTGGTTAAGTAGTGAATTTTTCTTACACGTGTGTCTAAAAAATTCTAGACCATATCCTGATTACATGCTGTGAAAAGGATGTCTAGACATAATCCTTCTTAGACGCAATTCAACACGGTGGATTACCTACTGGTTCACCGTCAAGTTACTGTTTATTCACACTCTGCGACTGTTAAAAGAATGAGTGATTTTGCCTTTCATTTAAGGTAAAAATATTCTACTTAACAAAATTATTTATTAAGCCTATGCTAAATAAAATTTTCTATAAGCAACTTTTTAAACTAAACTTAGGGTATGATTTTTAAAAACCTTGCTTTGTGCTCATCTACATTAAGTAATCAAGGAACTTCAATTTACCATATTCATTAAGTCAGTTCAACGGCTTGTGAAAATATAACTTTCTCATTTATAAGTATAGATATATCCTCACGATATTTAGGATTTGAGCTCTTATAAATATTCAATAGCCATTAAAACGAAATTTCAACATTGCGTAGAGTCAACTCGAGTATTTACAAGTCTAAACCGACTTGACAATGTTTCTGGAATGTGGTCGAAAGGAAAAGCCGCGCTGATGATGTATTGACCGCCTGTTTGTGCAGTCTTGCTTTCTGTACACCATTTATAGTCTGTGAAATTCATTCCAGTGACTCGATTTGGTCAGATTTCGATAGATTTCTCGTTTGAATTCAGAAAATACGAATTGAATCACGGAATGGGTATGGTAATTTGGTGTTATGTTCAGAAATTAGATATTATTTGAAGAATGCTTTCATTGTTTTAATGAATTGTTTACGAACATATCGCGAGGTTTAGGCGTGCAGATTAACTAATATAAACGAATTATGGGCGACATGAAAAGCGATTTTCTTGACATTAACTATCTAATGTAAGCTTGTATGTAACGAGTATTCTCTGAAACTACTAAACCGATTCGAAACAATATTTTAAAAATACATAGCCTGTTTATTGTAGAAGGTTATAGGTTATATTATATCACGCAACGATTTATAGGAGCGAAGCAATAGCCATAAACGCGATTAAAACCGCAAGGGACAGCTAGTTTAGTAATATCAAATGGAATCATGAATTTTGGATTATGTTTTAAAGTTATCTTACGTCCGATTACTTAAAATTTTAACTTTACTGAAGATGAATATATCTGTCTAGTCTTCATTCTATTAAAACAAGAAATTATAATTTATAATAAATCCTAGAACGGTTTTATTATGTTATATAAAAACACAACGCAATAGTAAATACACGACGAAGACGCTAAAAAACTGTCAAAGTATATAATAGGCTTACATTAATGGGTGGACTTCTTAAGTCTCTTATATACGTCATATTATGAAGTTCGGAGACAGTATGCAGTAAATAAAATCGGTACTCCATCAAGTTTTAGGATCGAATTGGTATTAATTCTGCTTCCACGATATCTAAATTTATCATATATATAAAAAAATTCACAAGTAACTAATAATTGTCCATACATATTTTTTGTTTGTATTTCAAATATACAATAAAAAATGAAGCGCAATTTTTTAGCATGTATGTCGTAATCATTTAAATAAACGTTAGGAAGAGAAAACCTGTTCCATATGCATTGAATACTGGATACAAGGTTGGAATGAAAAGTTGCGATCGGCGGGCAGTGTACCGGAAACACAGTCTAATTCTCTTTCCCACTTGATCACTGCGTTCTATCATCGAAATAGTTGTAGCCGCTGCATAACAAGTTTGCTCGGACCGGCCGCAAGCCCATTAAAATACCTCTTGCCCACGCACTCGATATATTCAAACGGTTATAACCTCTAATGTTATCGTGGTAGTGTCTAGTTTTCTCTGGCATCTGCTCTGTGCTTCGCACACCATACGACCGTAACAGGTATGAATTTATCGATTGCTGTATGGTATTATATTTGTTGTGGTGTCAGCGGGAGACCTTGGACATCCTTGAGAAAGTTCAAACCGATGATAAGTGATTTGGTGTTATTTTATAGTGTGTTCTCTTATGTGAATTGAGCGATATTTTGTTAATTGTGCGATAGACAATTTTAAAATAAAAAGTGATAAAAAAGTGACAAACCTTTTAAATCGCCGTGTTAAATAATGAATTTATTAATTTTAATCTGTGGTTAGATGCTCAGATTTTAATCTCCCGAAACAATTATAATCTGGCTCCAAATTGAAACAACCACGTTAAAATTCATTAAATCAATAACACGCCGTTATTTAAAGTTCCTATTGGAAATATTGTCAAAGTTAGAGTCAACATTGGACCCCGCTAGTTCAATATTGGCATTGATCGTCTGACGGGTTCCAGAAACTTTGATAGACTTGTCGAAACTTCTCGAGCGTTACCATCTGGAGACTTGACCGTAATTCGATAATCTTGTTACGCAAGTAGACGATTAATCAGAGAATTAACGAAAAGTGAAAAGATTAATAGAATCAATTGCTAGTTCCTGGATGACAATGTATTATTAAATATTTTACAATTATTTTATATTAGATCTAAGTTTCTATATTTAACGTTAAATTTGAAGTTTTGGTTGAACGAAAGAATGATTGAAATTGTGATGAACTTAATTTAACATAGCTTTGTTTGTTTAAATAAGTCAAATGTCTAAATTAACAGCAATTTGCTCAACTAAAACATAAGTTTATTCAAAGTCTTTGTAGTTTCGTGGTAATTATAATACGAGATTCCACATGAGTACCGAAATGCTTTCGACATTGTCAATATTCTCTCGAGATAAAGCCTCATTCCCTCGCGGGTAGCAATTCTAAGTTATGCCATTAGAAACTCTTGGGACCTACTGCGTGTTTAAGGTCGTTTCATCTAAATCATCAAGGACACATGGTTCACGGTTATCTCTGGATTATCGCTTTGAAGATATTTTATCGCTGATTTCGAAGGCAATCAAAATTAGAAAATAAGGGCTGTTGTGTTAAAAGTGTAACAAATGTATCAATAATATACATTTTTATGTATTTTGGAAATACATATCATTTTCTAGTAAAGCAAACATTTTCTTGCCGAAGATCGTAAATGTAGACAATATTTTCAGTTTTAATAAATGATTGGGCATTTCAATTTTAATTTTCTCATCAATTATACAAATTCTTCTTTCTTCGTTTTAGTTTATATATATAATTTTAAGGCAATATTCATACGTTATAATACTTATAAGCTTTGGTCTCGGACTTTCATAAAGGTTTCATCTACTTACGACATATCTGTTACGATGTTCCACAGTTGTTTTATATCGCTTTGGAGTAAAACTTACAAATATAATTCGCCTTTTACTGACCCGTTTGAGAGCGTTACGCATCGTATCATATGACTCTGTCACAGTAACGTCTCAAAGTAATATCTAGTATCAAAGCTAACTGTTTAAGCAAGATCGCGTGTCTTCACACAATGATCATTAGTCACGACGAATGTCGTTTCGAAGAGGAAGGGTGTATACACACAATTCATTGCTATTAACTTCTCATGTGTGTCACTTTTACTTTAAAAAAACCGTGACACCGTACGTAATTGTGGCAATTTTACCGGACACTTATGTTACTTATAATTTTAACGGTGCGTCATTATTTTTTCTGCTAACGAGTATTCTGTGTTACAAATATTTGTGCTATTTACGTTTTATTTAATGAATACACGTATCATTTGACCATATTATGTCGAGTGTGGCTAGTTTGACTAAAAATTGGTTTGGTCATTATTCTGGAGAAGGTGGAGTAAGTGGGAAATTGTCTCCAAGAAGGGGAAGAGGCTTGTCCACCCCTACACCTGGCTACCTTTGTTGTAGTTCTTTTACTTTTTACGGATGAAACTAACCACAGGACACATTCGTCATTGAACTGTCCCATACATACATTAATCATCTTTGTTGAGGAAGTTGTGAAAAACGCTAACGATATTTGGAACAATGAAATGTCGTAAAATCGGTACGAGATGAGTAATTCCAGAAAACGAGATAAAAAATTGCCGTTGTTACTAAAGCAAGATATTTATTAATATACCTACAGTTCAAACTGTTCAGGTAAATGGAACTTAGATTTGTATAAAAATACTGTATAAATTTTAAGCAAGATCTACATTAGTTAAAAAAATAGGTATGATAATGACTACTAAAAATCCAAACTTGTTTTTAAATTCGTAAATTCTTACAAACGATTATGTAAGTAAGATCATTTAAATGTTACTTTATCTATTTTTCTACGCATTTATTTGAATCTCGTTTTTAAAAATGACGTTACTATTGTTAAACTTCTTAAAATTCTCATTCATTTTTCCTTATTTGATAATTTTTAGTGATTCTCAAACTATTCTATATTCTCAATGATTACTCTTAGTGCGAAATTCTTACATTTCACAGCAATACCAATTCTAACCTCAACTGTGAGATTAATCCTCCAAATGAAACGTCCGCCGCGCTCTTTCCCCCTAATCACTAAAACCGGTGTACTTAATCACGTCCCACCTGCATTTGAAAATGCACCTTATTGTTTGAGTTTTAAAATATCAATTCGTTCAACTGATCTCGATGCTTAGTTTCGTCGAGTATGAACTACAGAGATGAGGGTTGACCAAGGTCGTCCATTGTTGAGATCCGGTAGCGCGAACCCAGGTTAGCAGTATTAATCATTTGTTATATAAGCTGTCTTATATGGAGAAGAGGATTTTAAAAATCGTTAATGTAACGGTTTCTATTATTTTATTTTTAAATTAGTTTTGTTCGAAAAGAACTGTCTTCTGAATCTTTCGGACTGTTATGAAGCGTGAGTTGAAATCTATGGTGCTCGAAGTTGATTCGAATTTGACTTATTGGTGTTTGGTTGATTATATACTTTTTTTATAAACGCATCACACTCGACGGCCTCCATAAAGATCGCGTGATCTTGTGTCGGGGGTTCGAAAACACTCACAACACTAACACAAACACCCAGACCATGACAAACATCCGTATGGCCACATACAGACGTTCCGTGAGCGGGGTTCGAACCTGCGACCGGTAGCGCTTAAGTCAGTTGCAGTAACCACTGCGCCAACGTGTCTGTCAACTTATTTGTAATAAGTCATTGGCCCAAAGAGCTCCGCTGTTTTAAAGTTAATGTATAAGATCTGTAACCCGCTAAAAATGTTGAAAACGGAAGTTCTGATGTACAATATAAACGTATTAAATCTTCTAGATAAGAAACGTGAAATTGGCTGATCGCCAAAGTCGCTGATTGAATGCTCTTTGTCCACAGAATAATAGCGGAAAGTGCATCGATGAGACGCCGCTAATCCAGCAGAGGAGCGTCGCCACGCTGCGTGGTATACTTGTGAGTAAATCTGTTTGTATGTTTCTACCATTTTAGAATTATTCTCTTCAATTTGTTCACAAATGATATCATTTTTTTTATAAATTACTAGCTGCGCTTTGGGGTTTCACAGGCGTTTATGGTTACTGCTTCGATCCTGTGAGACATAGCGTGAAGTAAAATAGCCTATAATCTTCCTCAGTAAACAGGCTATCCAACGTGAATACAATTTTTGGAATCGGATCAGTAGTTTGAGAGATTAACTCACAAACTTACAAACAAATTTCACCTCAATTGATAATGCTTATTAAAATGTAGATAAATTGTCATAGCTGAATAGGATTCTACAACATATAAAAAATTTAAGTAAATTTTTTGTTATAAACCTGCGTTTACATCACGGTAATTAAGTTGTTCCAGCACGCGACGCGATCTTCGTTTGTCAATGTTAAAAGTAATTAACAAAATTACGCTGTTATATTAAAATTCAGAATACACTACAGACAATATGTCTTTAAAAAAGTATGGATTATGGCGTCTTATTACAAAGTATAGAGTAAAATAGAAAATATCTAACAGTCGAGCAATGACTTGCAATTTACAGCTCTATTATAATTATTGCATAAATATGCAAATTTTCATGTAGTTTACTTCTATTTAAGACAACCTTTTCCGTAAAATTAACTTGTAGCCACGCGCTTTGACTGTTTGATGGAATGGTTATTAACTAATTAACCACTGCGGGTTCGATGTCCGTTCATAAGAAAATATTTATAAAGATTGTGTGTTTGTGTTGTGGATGCTGACAAGCAATATGTCAACCCACAAATGTTTAATTAGGAGCTACAGATATATTCGGAACATGCGTCACCTATTTAGCATTATTCAAAAATATTTCAACTCGTCTAAACTAAATAAGTACGAAAGAAATTGCCTTAATGTTATGTTTTCAAGTGTTTACCATATTTTGCAAATTATTCTAAAATCACATACATTAAAAAGACTACACTTATAAATTAAAATTGATTGTATAAATATGTATATTTGATTGGTGTTTTTATACGTAAATTAAATAAAATTTATTAGATAGAGTCCGCTGACACACAGACAAACGGATGAAACAGCAGAGCCGTAATAGGGTTCCCTTGGCTTACGGAACCTCAATAAAAAAGTTAATCGAGTGTTACATATATCATAAAAAAAAGAAAATTACAGAACACGATACAAATCATTTCCTTATATCAAACAAGTATATACAAACGAGATCATTTAAATAGTATTTGTAATCGGATCATTAGGTAATAACACAATTAAGCTGTAATGCATTACACTAGTTACATTCCGATTTCTTGCGACAACGTAACAGCCGATCGCAATCGTGTGTCGCGTAAAGGCACGTTTTGTAATTATTTTAGTATTGATAACTTTAATATCGTATTGCTTAGTATTTTTTTTTAACGTAAATTTAATTTAAAGATATCTGTACACTTCATCGCAAAAAAAAAATTAAAAACTTTTTATATATATTTATCGTACACATCGGACAAAATGAATGAAAAAATAAAATTTTAATTCAATACTATTGTTAAACTTCTTAAAATAAGAAAGTATTTAAATAACTTTGAAATATTGAATTTGATACAACAGTTCTAAATATTACGTTTAAACATTAACTGCGATACAAAATAAACCATGTTTAACACGTGTCTAACTAAACAATTTTTAAAAATTAAATATCGCTTAAAATATTATCTAAATCGCTTAATAGCGAGTAAAATCATTAAGAAACTCATTAATAAAATGTTACACGTTACATTTGACAGCTAAAATAGGTTTTAGACATCGATTAAACTCACTTAAACGTACGTTAATAAAGAATGTTTAACCCAAAACTGTCCTTATTACGCGGATTCTTATAAACACGCGTTTAACGTATGTTTAAATCTTTTGTGGTTAGCCAGTAAGATATTAATTAGAAAAATTAAAATGATAATAAAATAACGAACGAGTGAAGTTCTAATCAATTATGAAATGTATAATATGCATGTTTATTGATCGTAAAACTTTCAATTTCAATTCAATTCAATTATTTGTTTTGTGGCATCGTAAAACTTTAATAACATGCAGAATAAAACGTTACCATCAGTCGAAGAGTTGAAGAATTTAGTCGATTATACAGTGTCATCTAATCATCTGTCAAGAGCCTGTGAATTGGACGACAACGTTCAAGAATGAGCCTCGATTATCTCATAAAAGGGGGTCGTTGCACCCGACGACGCTAAATTGACTATGAATACTAGAACGCAAACTCTTGAATGCACTAAATATTTATACCTGTGTATTTACTACCAATTTGTTCGTTGCAATAATTTTGTGGCTATTTTGTGCTATCTGTGATATTAAAACTGTATTCTTATTTTAAAAGTATAATTATTCTTTTTGATAAGATTTCAATTCGTTTTTAATCGACCGATGTTTTTGTTATTTATCAAATTTAATCACCGATTATATAATTATTTACTTTCCTAAATATAAGATAGATTTTGAAAATAGTTAAACGTCGTAACATTTGGTATAACACGTTTTCTAGAGTAGTTTGTGCGTCCGTCTCGGATGGACGGACATACATAACCGCCGGATGTCGGGTTTTTAGACACAGACGTGATAGGTGAATAGGTTCGTCTAAGGTTTCCTTTTATACAATTTCTTTTAGGTTGAAAAGAAAGATTTGAAAAATATAGAAATACTTAACATGTAAGAACTTAATATATTACAATTAGAATGTTTACAATACATTATAATTAGAAGAAAGGAGTCTGTTCAACTAAGGCTTCCACTTTGTTCGTCCCTCGATATCCGCTGCACGTACTTTTAAAATTATGGTTCCATTTAAAAAGTAGGTACATAATTCTACATTATCATATTTAATGTAAGTATGCGTATTATTTCAAGACAAAATCCACATTAACATGAGTAAAGCCGCGTGCAAAACCTAATATAACATAAACGTTTATTAAAATACTTAACCAGAAAAGGTTTTTAATAGCTTTCAATACTAAAGTTAAAATGTTCGAGATAAAACTACAGTTATCTAAGTTTAAGTAATTGTAGCGATAACTTCGAATTCAATTTGTCGTTTGGGTTAAAGTTGAAATGTTGTATTAATTTATTCCTTCATAATTATCTAATTAATTACTTTATCATTGCACTAAATAATTATGATTGATACTTATAGCTAAAACTTATTGTTAATTGGACGCTGATAAGCAATACTGTGTCAAGCCACACGGACTTCGTTTTGAGAAAATGGCGTCTAAAGATGCCAAACCTATTCTTAATAAATTAGTTTGAACACCTATATATTCATCTTTTTTTTCTATTTCGATAAAATATATATTGAATCAAAAGCAGATAGATTTATTTAATATGTTATATAATAATAAGTCTCAAGATGTCAAACATTTTCTTGATCAATTTGTTTGAAGACGTATATATCTTTTCTTTTCTGTTTTGATAAAAGTTATAATGATGATAAGAATGAAAAGCAGATTGTTATATTTAATGTGTTATCTAATAATAGTTTTCTACTATTTGAATTTATTGTATAAAATGCAAAAAATGGAACGCACGTGAAATGTGGGACATTAA
This sequence comes from Hypolimnas misippus, assembly GCA_037950945.1. Lineage (NCBI taxonomy): Eukaryota > Metazoa > Arthropoda > Insecta > Lepidoptera > Nymphalidae > Hypolimnas > Hypolimnas misippus. Next base: position 9,559,159 of record JBBEEQ010000014.1, read on the forward strand.
ATTAAGAAACTTTTTCCGTATTCATTTAGTTTAAATAGCCTGAAATTATATTTCATAATATTAAATAGGTGCCGCATTATAAAAATACATAAATAAATATAATTTGACTTATTGTGGCTTGACATATTATTGCTTATCAGCATCCATTTACTGATCCTTGTTTCTTTTCGTTTTAAAATATTTAGTCGCTAATTACAAGAACTCGTATAACGAAATCGCGCTATATTGCTTTAAATTATTTATTTCTTTTTCTTCTGTTTACTTTATAATGAATTCAGTTCGCTCCAACATCGTCGTTTAGCCGAACAATACGGTATTAACAATTTTCAGAATGAACGAATTTCATATACAATTATTGTATATGAAATTCGTTCATTCTGAATAATATTTTAGCGAGAATTATCAACAGAGAGACGATACCCAAAATATAATAAAATCATATAAAACTATGACGTTTGCTACTACTATATTATAATTAATTAATATTAAATACAAATACTAAACTAACCGATCACATAAAGAATCCTCAAACCATCTTCAGAACAATGACTCCCTAATCAGATATTCGCTTGGCATCTGTTACTGTTGGTAAATGTTGATGTCGTCCAATTGTGCTCCTTATACGACGCTTTAACTCAATTAGTATGTCTCCAGCGCGTCGTCTGCATGTCCTCGGTGCAGGAATGTGTGGATACACTTGCTAAATATTTTATACTCGCTTTACATTACTTTAAAATGGAAAAATGTTTACGTTTGTGAAAGGGAATGTAAGGGAAAATAAAACTATAAAGAGAAGGTTAGAAGAGAGGGTGGTTGTATCATCTATATATATTTCTATGTTATGAGGTACTTTTGTTATACGACAATTTATTGGTTTATTTAATGTTAGATAAATTAAATATAATATGATTTATTACAATATAATAATTTAAGATATTTTGGAGATCTTTTTAATTGTCATTTAACGAAACTTATTGTTCAATAAGATGTTACCGAACAATAAAAATTACCTACATATTTGATATTAGCAGAGTTTTAAAAGTGTAATGAAAAAGTAATACTAATAACCCACAAAAATGATTTATTTATTTACCTAGATAAAATTAAAATAATAATCAATAAATAATCAAAGGCTGGCATCATTCATACCTCTAAAGATCCAGCACATTCCGAACCTAGCATACCTAAGATTATAATTCGATGGTGCCGTCCCTTGTCCACATCCATGAAATCACGGTTACATAGCTTTGATAGCTCAGTAGTCACGATCACCCGCAGTCGTGATGTATGCAGTATTGTTCGAATGTTCGTAGCCGTTACTATTATAATGACTACGCCTATGCTAATATGCATCTGTCGTTATTGCGCCTCGAAATGTATTTTGTCAATACGTTGATAACTTGTTTGACGTGAGAGGATATGGGGAGGCTGATAGCAATACTGTGTCAAGCCACGAATTAATTTTGTGAAAATGGCGTCTAAAGATCTGATACCTATTCTTGATAAATCTGTTTGAAGGAGTGTATATCGGTCTTTTCTTTTCTATTTTGATAAAACGTATATAAAATTAAAAACAGTTTGGTAGGATTTAAAGTTTTATCTAATAATAAGTTTTTCAAATATATGAAATTATAGCATAAATTTCAAAATATGGAACGCATTTGAAATTCGAAACATTAAATTAAGAAACTTTTTTTTCTAACTTATTTAGTTGACGACGACTTGAAAAAATTTTTTACCCTCAGATTTCCATTTATTGTATCATATTTTGAAACTTAATCTTTCTGGACAATATTTAAAAAATCAATACTATTTAATTTTATATTACAAACTAACACACAAATACACATTACAAACTAACACTTGGTTTTAAATAATGCCAAAAAATATGACTAATTTTATTCGTTAAGTATTTTATATTTTGTGACCAAAATGTACATTATTAATCAACCCTTAACAGCTGTTAAAAGATACACCGAAGGCGAAATTCTAAAATCAAAAGCGGTTCATAAATAAACGCTTTTCACTACCTCGTTCGGAAACATAAACACGTATTCATAACGTCCCGAGATCTTTTATTTATGGAAGAAGGAAAACATAGGTAAAAATAATCTCCCTACAGCTAATTTATATCAATATAATAAAGAGAGACTGAATTCTGTATATAGGTACGAAGCAAACTACGAAATCACTGAGTTGTACCTCTTTTACATTGATCGCCATAGGTTTTATTATAGGCATTATGCACACGAATTTATCAATATTTACAATACCACATTAACACGAGCGAAGCCGCGAGCAATGGCTAATCTTAGGTATAAAAATTAATGTTTGTTCGTCTCTTATACGCTGGCATACAGCTCACCCGATTGCGATAAAACTTTGTCAACATATTGTTTGCTGTTGCGCGAAGGTCATAGTCGTACAATTAACTTCTAGTACAAAATACGCCTGTCGTATCGACCAGACAAAAAAAAAAGAAACAAAGACGGTCCTCGTGCACAACAAAATCTACTATTAATCAAACGAAGCCATGAGCTAAAGATAGTATTCTTATTTTTATAATTTTCGCTCTATAAGCATTGAAATAATAATTAGCGTTAAATATCAAAAATAAAATTTTATTAATTTAACGTTTATTGACATTGAAATAAGTAGTTCAATATCTTTTATTGTTTTCAAAATTTTACCAAAATAAAATTCGTCTTGACCCAGTTTTTTATCTGATTCTCGGATAACGAACGCTTTCGAGCGCTCAGAATGCACGAAAATACGCATCGCTGGTTTTGTTATGACTGCTTCGCTAAAAATTATAAACTAATCCATATTTTTATAATTATATTACTAATGTGAAAACAACTCGCTTTCGGTCTGTCTGTTTGTGACCTTTTTACGTCTAAACCTGTAACAATGTTCATAAATTTTAGTAAAGATTTAGATTGGACTTTAGAGATGATGTTACTTTTTGAAAATGAAACTTGAAGAGAGTGAAGTGGGTAATGAATTATAGTGTACTCATATTTTCTCAGAGCCAGGCTTTTTAAAAATAATTATTTTACCTAGATAAGGTCGCGGGATCAAACTAGTAAATTAATAATATTTCTATGTTCGTAATTTACTACTACATAAATCAAAAAATAAATAACCATAAAAAATAAAATTAAATATATTAAATCAAATATATTCGCGTAAATGTTTAAAAAATATATATCACAAATGATCACACAAATCTATTATAATTTTTCTCCATTACCCTTCTACAATTTAGGGCTTGAGGGCTTTTAGCCTAATCGGTTACTGTATAATTATGCTACCTTGCTTTGTAATTGTCGCTTCGTGCGCCCATTATCGCGCGATCGTGTATGGAGCGTTACGCATGCGCCGTGGTTACGTGAGCGCGCGCCGCACTCGCGCGCACCGATGAAGTGTGTGTGCCGTACGGTACAGCACACACGCAACACTTCACACCGTTCTGACCTTTATTCTCATCACAATAAGTTCTAAAGTCCAATGTACGTATATCATTAGGGCGGGTAGTGTGGTACCGATTGTTATGTTTAGTTTATTTTTGTACGCGTTTCGCTTGTTTAGCTTTACGATCTTTTGTGAGATTGTCTATGGGCGCTTTAAATAGATCAAGGAAGGAATGTTTGTGATGCGTTTGTAATTTTTTTTTGTATTAAATAAACGAACGAAATGTTTGAATCTTTGGTCTCTTAAAAAGGTGAATGGGATGAAACGAGAACTGTTATCCGATTTACATTTATGATATCATCTGTTTTTTTAACAAATAAGGTTATTGACTTGACTAAGTTAATGTTATATGCTTTGTTTTGTAAAATAATGAATAATGTAATATTTGTTTTACAATTTTAGAAATATTATATAAATATTAACTTTGAATGCAAAATCACGTCGATATGTGAATATTTTGAAACTTAAAAAAATCGATTATAAATAGTAAAATACAATTTGTTTAGATTTAGTGAAACTGTAAAGTTCACCCGATCTCATTAAACGCGGAATAAACAACGCAATAAACAATTTAACGGCATAATTTACACCGACAGAGCTGAGACTTACGATATTGTGAATTAATAGCATATGCAGCGAAAGTTATGTAATGGAACTGTTACGAATCAGATGATCTTAGGAAAAAAGTGGAAATTAAATCGGTGTAACGAATAACTTTTAATCTTATACATGTAATTGACCATGGGTTAAGTGGGCTGATGGTGGTGAGATTGATCCAGCTCGTGACAATTATTTGACTTCGTTTATTAAGAAGACTATTTTGCTGTTTTTTTCTGTATCACACCATTAAATAAACAATGACAAAAACGTATAAAGATTCATGATTTTTATAATCGACTAGATGTACCCGCAGGCCGTGCAGAACTACTTCATTTTTGTGGGCCAGGAAACGTTTCTAGCCAAAAAAAATTTAATGTGCATTCCTAAATCACACTACCAATGTGTCATCACAATCCGATCAATGGTTCCAAAACGCATAGACAAACATATTTTTTATATATATTTGTAAAGATAGCATAACAAATATTTATTAATTTATATATAACGTTGCTTAGGGGATGTATTTTATAAAAATCTCTTTCAAATGAGTTATAATATAAAATTATCGTGTAAAATTTTATGCTTATATAATCTAGACGCGATTTAGAATGTTCTTTGTTTGTCAGTCAATGTTAGTTTTATTATTGTATTATTATCTACAGTTTAATGTATGTATGTATGTGTGTTTATAATTTGAATATGAATGAACAGGTGTATTCCGATTGTGAGCCAACTTCGATTATAGACTCCTACTCGTACACGGTCACGGATGAACTGCGAATTCATTCTAGTGTTGCGCGCGTGATGTAATATCGATGAAAAACATTACGACTTATAACAAGAAATTAATTTAAAAAATTAAAAACCCGACTGCGTAACAAGACCATCTGCAGACAGCAGTACCGTATCGATATCAGTTCTGTTTAGAAGCCTATAAGCGAGAATCGTTACCAGACAACTTTAAATCGTTATTGATCCTAAACGGTAACAAAATGATTTTATCCTAAAAATGATTTTATTCAACGATACCTGACATGACATATTTTATCGATTTTCTTTAGTCACAGTCGGGTAAAAATAAGCAGTAGTTTTGTATTTAACATATTTAGTTTTTAATATGTAGTAAAACAATATTAATTGTTTTTTATCATTGATGGAGTTATGGGTCAACAATTTTTATTTCTAATAGCGATATAAGAGATAATAGCGAATGTAACTGTAATAAGCAATTCTCAAACGTTTAATACATGTTAAGTAGTAATAAAAATATTAAAATATTCTACTGCTATCAATTAAAAAGAGACGGACATAAAAAAATAACATGTTTCAAATTTTCATTCATTTTAACATTCATTGATATCTACGTAGAATTTTCACATAACCATTTCATCGATAAATAAGCACATCACTATTTGCCTATCCCAAATCAAGCTGAGCAAACCGCACGGTGTACCGTTAATATACGCCCACTGCTCAGGCGTTCAACCACATACAAACATAGATTTTAATCCTTCCTGACTAATGATATATGGATGCTGATAAGCAATAATGTGTCAACCCACAAAATGTCAAGTTTAGAGATATTTATGTATTCTGATAATGCATTTCGTATTTTACATTATATCAGGTCATTTGAACTAAATAAGTACGGAAAAAAGTTTTTTAATCAAATGTTTAGAATATTGAAGTGAGTTCCATATTTTGGATTATGCAATAATTTAATATATTTGAAAAACTTATTATTAGATCAAAATCTTTACTAGCCTATCTGCTATAAATTAATTATACTTTTTATCAAAACAGAAAAGAAAAGATGGATATATGCTTCTTCAAACAGATGTGTTAAGAATAGGTTCGAAATCTTTTGACGCCATTTTCTCAAAATGAAGTCCTTGTGGCTTGACACAGTATTGCATATCAGCATCCATATATGCCAATGTTAATTTCTTTGGTATGCTTTCTCAACTGCTTAAGCGATTAACAAAACTGTACAGAAAAGTATAGTCAATTTTTTTACTTGTTTTTATTTTGGTAACAATACCCCAACGATATTCGAGCGAGATCGAGTTTCTTGCCGGTTCTTCTCGGTAGAATCTACATTCCGAACCGGTGGTAAATTAATTAATTAGTGTTTAGTTTTCTATTGTTTTTGTATTGACGATTCAAAAGTGCTTGTAAAAGCCTACTTGAATAAAGCATATTTTGATTTTGATTTTTGATAATCACGAATGTTTGAAAAAAAAATATTGTAATTTTTCATTAAAAAAACGGATCAGTTCAATCATTCAGTCGATAATTTCTTATCTAAAGAATGATTGAACTGATTCTTATGTGTAGGTCTGCTTACTTTATACGAACTCGCCGCCCCTCGCAGTTTCACTCGCGTATATGGTTATTGCTTTGCCTCTATGAGTCGTAGCGTGATGTATTGTAGTATAACCTTCAAAATTACCAGGCTGTCCAATGCAAAAAGATTTATTTAAAAAAACTTATAAACAAAATTAACCTCTTTATAATATTTGTAGATAATAAATACTGTCAGTTTATAAACAAATATAAAATATCTAAGAAAATTGTAATTATTTAAATACGATAACATAAAGTAAAAATTTATTAAACTATCACTGTAAATTCCAACCTAATGAAATAAATAATCGTTTTATTTAATGTGAATAGGTAGAAAGGTAAATTAAGAACATATTATAATAATAATATAATATTTAAAAAGTAAAATCACAATTATAAAATTTTCATTATTATTATGCGTAGAAAGCGTATCGCAGTAAACTTATCACTTACTTATACCTTGTATATAAAAATATTAAGTAAAACCACGAGCGTACATTAGTTTCATATTCTCAATACAGAAACAAGTATCATTATACATAATTGATCACATGTCGAATTCTTATTGTGTACTCAGGTGGACTCGATGCTATAATATATGTGTGTATATTATACTATATAATTGGACGTTGATATTCAATACTGTGTTAAGCCGCACGGACTTTATTTTGAGAAATTAATAAAAATAAAAATATTCTTAATCAATTTGTTTGAAGACGTATATATCCATCTTTTCTTTTCTATTTTGACAAAAGGTGTAATGAATTAAAAGCAGATTGATATATTTAACGTGTTATCTAATAATAAGTTTTTTAATTATTTGAGATTGTGATGATTGTATGAATTGCAAGATATGGAACGCACATAAAACTCGAGACACTAAATTAAGATACTTTTTCCATACTTATTTAGTTTATATAACTTAAAATTATGTTTAATATTGTTAAATAGGTAACACACTATCAAAATTCATTAATATCTCCGAATTTGACTTTTTGCGGGTTGACACATTATTGCTTATCAGCATCCAATTATACTTCTATGTGTTATAGTGTCGATATGTTCTTGTGACTGGATTTGGTTATTGGATTTTGCTATATTTTTATATGGTATTTTTATTGTAGGTATCTACAGATAATTAATTAATCTATACTAATATTTTTAAAAAGTTAACAATTGTTTTTAAATTTGTATGTAGGAAGTAATGTTTGAAACTAACGATCTGATTTAAATTTTTTTTAAAGTTAGATAGCCGATTTATTGATTAAGGTTGTAGGCTATATTACATCACAGCACGACACACAGGAGCCAAGTAGTAACCAAAAACGCGAGTGTAACTACAAGGGTCAGGTAGTATTTTATAAACACACAGAATTAAGTTTTTTTATCAACGTATTGAAGTGAATTTGTAACCTGTAAAGGTGCATTTGCAGGTTTAATTCTCTTAACAAATGTTGATCAATTTGTTACCCAGGTTACCCAAGTATGACGCTTGCAAAATATTATCCTCTTAGGCGAGAATTACATTTCTAAGTTTAACACATGGACTAACAAGACTTTACATAAATCGTCTATCATTGCTTTCTCACTTGAAATAACTTACTATTAGTGGCATATTTATTGATACTTACGACATACGTAAGATTATATAGGTAAGAGTTACCAGGTTATAAAATTCATTAATGCCAGTTACGAGAGTAATTATCGCCTAAGGCGAGAATTACACGTGTAAGTTTGGCGTATAGATTGTCATAAGATTTACTTAAAATGTTTATCATTTCTTTTACACCGAAAAGAATGTAGTGTCAGAGTCTTATTTTTGACACTCACAGCTTTCGTAAGTACCAGATTACAGAGTTGTTTTATATCAATTACTAAAGCAAAACTTACGAATGTAATTCTCGTCTTAATTTCAATTGTCAGATAATTACGAATAGAAAAACATATATTATCTTAACTTGTCCAAAACTAATTTAGAATTTAACACAATATTTCAATAAAAACAGCTATATAATTATCAAATAAACGTTTAAAACGGAAGCCGCCTGTGAAACTTATATAAAATAGGTAATAAAATTTAACAAACACATCTATTATGTTTTAAACGGCGCATTGTATTATATAATAAGCTAAGAGCAACAAAGGCCGGCCCCGAACGGCTACACAATGAGGCTCTTTGTTAAGACAACCGAAGATTTCCCGACGTGACTCCGTGTCGAAGGGCCTTATAATTTTTCACGCGGTAAACAATTACTTGTCTCGTTATGGGTTTATTTGGCTAGTTTTCTGTGTATGGTATTTAGGGTTCCGTAAACGAAGGTTGACAATACGATTGTCTTTTACCTTTGAAGGACTTCAAAGGACTCTTATACAGCAATAGGTAGCGATTGAAAATTATATTGAATACTAGCTCTTTTTAGCAGTTTCACTCGAGTTTTTGGTGCTAATATGAGTTGTAACATGATGTATAATAGCCTGTAACCGTCTTCAATAAACGGGCTATCTAACGTAAAAAGAATTTTTCAAATCGAATTATTAGTGTCAGAAATTGCAAACGTACAAACTTACTTGCATACAAATTTACAAACAATTTTGAACTTTTTATAATATTAGTTTAGATGTATTTCTTCATTCATAGCAATAAATAATAATATTGTAAAATAAAACAAATGTAAACACAGTCAGTATATGAATCGAGAGGTGAATGATAATAAAACATTAGATTCATAGTTCATGTCTCTATTTTCCAACTATTGACTTAAACAACTCGTTGCTAGGCAACTCTCCAACTTTACTGTAAAAACAGCAATACACATAACTCAAAATTAACGCGATTCCACTCCAAACTAACGCCAGATAACAAACAGTAAAAGTTGACGTTACGCTAAAGATCCTGACACAAATAAATAAAAACGTACCTACACAAATATATTTTGTTGCACGGAACTCTCATAAAGTGTGTTCGACTCGCGCTTGGCTGTTTTTTTATTTGACTTTGTGCTTAAAAAAGCTATTCTCGAACCTCAATGGCGGAATTGTTGGAAAGGTCGTAACTCGATCCGGAAGGTCGTTGTGTATGCGCTTGCTTTTGTGCAGTTTTCACTATGGAAAAAGGGTATATAATATAAAATTCTTAATTATATGAGTGACGAGTTTTGTAAATAAATTCTTTGTTTTCAAAAATCAATGCCCTGTGAGTTTTTTTTATATACTTTATTTTATTAAAAATGTTTTATTACATTTGAATAAAAATATATTGAATATATTTTTCTACCTTATGTCGTTCATTTCAAGATGAAATATTATTTTTAATTAGATAAATTATTATTTAATAGGAGAAATACCTTACAAAGAAAACTAATGCAATTTGTTCATGAGGTTTTAATAATAAACGTATAATATCTCGAAAGAGACTATGTATTGGACGTGACTTACACTTATAAGTTTTGCTCTTTCATAAAGGACTTATTTGTATAAGTGGTTTATCAAATAATTTACGGTCAAATGCATTATTTTTTGCTTGCTTTGCTTTCGTAAGTTTATCTAGATAATTATTAGCGGGTTAAAGACTTTTTTTATATTAATTACAAGACTAAAACGTTAAAATGTAATTATCGCAATAAGATCTGTTTTGTATTTCACAGAGTATAATAAATTTAAGATATGATAATTAAAAAAGTATTCATTTCTTTCTCTTTTAAATATTTATATATGTTACGAATTAAAGAGAAACATTCTTTTCTATCGCGGAATATATTAATTAAGCTAAATAGAGCCGTCCAATGGAACGGGGTCGCGCATCCGAAGCGAACAACCCTTTGATAATTTTAATTTGCCTCTGCCATTGTGTGTCTCGTATTGCGTATTGTTTTATAGATAATGTATTGTGTTTTATATATTTGATTTAGCTCTTTACCCGACTTCCGATAAAGGAAGGTTTCGTGGTCGAAACTTTTTATTTATGTAATTTCCCCGATTACTCGAAAATGCCTGGAGCGAATTTTATGATCTTTGTTGGATTTGTCTCCAATCAAATCAAAATTAACGTGAGGAATTTAGAAACTTGATTTTAGGCGATAAAAGATTCGTGCGATTTAGTGCGCGATCGCAATAAACAATTGTATAATATACCAATTTTTACGTCGAATGTAATTAAATACCTATAAAGTAAACAGAACGGGAATAGTACACAGCTTTTTCCACCGTATCTTTACTAAGGCATAGCAGAAACAGTGGGGTGTAACCATTTACGAATTAATGAAATAGGTCTCTATAAAACTGATATAATGCCATGAACAACACGCTGTGATCGACTCGAACGACCAATAAATGGAATATTTTAATGTCTTATCTAGAATGTTAGCATTTTTTTTTTGTTTTATATAAAGTTACATCCTGTAGGTTTTTGTTATAGACGTTTATAAGCGCAAAGGACTTTAAAATAAATCTTATACAATTGAGTATTTTGATTTTTAATGTTTTAATACTCTTCTTATTAATTTCTTTCAATTTAAACACAATTGTCATTATGAGTTTGAAAATTAAAATACTATCCTATTCTACATATCAAGTATTATTTTATCTAATTATAAGAAAAATATAAGTACATCAAGAACGTAAGTTGCTTAAATAATTTTACAAAAAAAAAATGTTAACAATTGGCACAAACGTCTTCCGATGACGTCATACATCGATGAATTTTATGACGTCATCAGCTATTAAACATGGCGACATGGCGGTATTATTTGTATATAATATACTGTATATACTATTTTATATGTGCAATACAGTTAAATTCTGTTGTAAATTTTTATGTATTAGTGGAATGAATGTATACTTTTTATTCGAATTTAATTTAAAAAAAAAGAGTAAACTTAAAAATTGTTTTATAAATAAATAGTAACAAAAATACATTTCGACGTACCATTGTATACAAGGCAAAGCTATTTCAAATAAATTATGGTTCTATAAAATCATGTATTTCCGATCAGTTTCTTAACAATTTCTAAATCGGTCACACAATATATAATAGTTAACTCGAGTAACTATCTCCTTCAATCAGTTACCAATTTGTAGAGACGCCTATTGTTTGCCGTCTCATGGACAACTGGTGTAAGGTATGCGATGCAGCGATCAGAAGACACATGGATACTGATAAGCTATAATGTGTAAACCCACTAAGAGTGGAATTCGGAGATATTGATGTATTCTGATAATGCGTCGTGTATTTAACGTTATTAAAAAAAAAATAAGTTATATAAATTAAATAAGTACGGAAAAATGTTTCTTAATTTAATGTTTTGAATGTGGAAACGTGTTCCATATTTTGCAATATATAATAATCTTATATATTTGAAGAACTGATTATTTGATAAAACCTTTATAATTCCTTTTATGATAATAAAAAAGAAAAGATAGATGTGTGCGACTAAACAAAATTGTTAAGAATAGGTTTTATATCTTTAGACGCCATTTTCTCAAAATAAAGTCCGTGTGGCTTGACATAGTATTGCTTATTATATATAGTTACTTGTGTATACTAATCAACCAACTCCGAAAATAAGGTATTTCGTAATGTTTTTTTTTATATTTGCTACCTTATAACTTCGTCATTTTTCAATTTAAAAGTTCTATTTTTATGAGAAAGGGAGTACCTATTGCAGATTGGTTCAATAGAATTTTAATCAAAATCGGTTCAGTAGTTTAGTTTCAAAAATCGAAATAACTGGTATAAATGAGTCGTCGTCTACGTAGGTATACGAGGTTGCTTATTTTACTCTTGAAAAGGCTTGTTTTCTTTTAAGTCTTAATTATGTGTTTGAGCTATATAAGCCTGCTCCTATATAGGCTGTAGTACATAGACCGAGTCGACCGGGGAAGAATCACACTTTGCAGAGAACTGGAAAATGACTCACCTGATTTGATGAAATCAACAGCACCAGAGGAGCCTCTCATAATTACGTTAGGAGATAATTAACGTTTTAACACTATTCGCTAATATTACTACTGGATCATATCTAGCTCGCTACGACCAATACACGGGACGCGCTTATTGGATACCGGTGAAAGAATAACCATGTAATGAGATTACGTATTGCGGAATCATTAACAAATCACACAATAAAGCCTGATGTACATTAGAGTCGCGTTTGATGGATGCTCGTAAAAATTTAATAGACATCATGAATTAATTTATGTCTTTAAAGGTTATATGGTGACGTTATTCATGTAATTCAGCAGAATTATTATTAAGAAATGCTATGATAGTCTTCAATAGTAGTGTTAGTGAATATACGTCTTATGCCGACGGTTGTGAGTTCGATCCCTGCTCGTGGCAGATATTTCTATTTGTGTAAATATTTGTTCCCAGGTCTGGGTGTTTGACCTTGTGGGTCTCCCCACCGTAACTCGGGGAGTTTGTAGAAATTTCGGTCCCGTTTGTTATCATATTCATCTGATAATGATTGTTACACTAAGTAAAGGTATAATACTAGTCTAAATGGTTACTGGCTTGCCCTCAGGGGTTGCGGAGGTCAGATGGCAATCGCTCTGTAATTAGTAACCAGTCATTATCTAGACTAGAATAATAAGCAAACCCTGGTATCACCGGGAAAAATGGTAGGTAGATGAGTCTTCAATAATAAATGTTTATTAAATAAAGCTACATTATATTAAAGCATCTTTTTTGGTAAATGGTGTTTATTGGAAATTTTAATTAAATACAAATTACATACTGATGAAATATAAATAATATTTTTCGAATTTGAAAACCCAAAAAAACCGATATTTTCTAAAACTGAAACCTGATTTGTCATCATGAATTTAATAGAATTTTATAAAAAATGCCTTTTACTTTAATATGCCGTATTCTAGTACTTACTTGAAGTTAATCCTTATATGTAATACTATCTGCTGGTGGAATAATATAGGTGTACTTTTTTCCAAAACCATTTTAGTTTTCATCAAAATCGGTTCCGAGGTTTCTTTCAGTATTTTTCGCTATATTTTATAGTCACGGATTTGGCCTACCACGTCCAATTAAAAAACTCATTTTGTATACAACAATTTCTCGTTTAAAGGTTATTCGATAGCTTCTGCAACTTCGTATACCTGTAATTCACTGCGATTGTAAAATTTGTAATATTTCTAAAACATCAAAGTAGATAATAAAAAAGATGTTCCATCGAAATGGATAGTTTACAGAAAAACAAAGTAATTTAACTCATCTATATACTTTGTAACGATCACAAAAACTCCTAACCGAGGCATAGCAGACGAACATTCTAATAAACAATTCTCGAGAGATGGGAATCTTTTTTAGACGCCATACCTCGTGGCAATAAATTCGCCCTGACATCCCGTGCCCGCTGCCCATAATAAATTATAATGCCCTTATAGGGACCAGTCTCAACATGTGTTTATTCCGTATTTTATAGAGATTAGCTCTAAGATTCCAATCGTATTGATAATCTGTGGGTTTGTAAAAAGTTGTTATTCTAGTGCGAGCATGAATGTGTTGTACTAGCTAGGTAGATTATTACTTTGCTTCTTTGAGTCGTAGCGTGATGTTATATAGCCTATAACCGGTCTAAAGAAAATTAAACTATTTTTGTAAATCAGATCAGTAGTTTCAAAGATTATCTCCTACATACAAACTTACAAGCAAACATTATTATTTTTTAAGTATTTTAGTTATTATAGTGTGATCGTCGAAAATTATTATATACTTAAACGGTAATATTTTCTATTAATTATAGATTATATATACATAGCTTAGTTAAAAGAAATACGTCATATGACAATTGATACCTTCTTGATCTTTTGTGTAAGGAATTGTGTATGTAATTGATACTATCCAAAGGGTACCAAGGGATTCTTTTACTAAGTCTATGTCGTTCGTCTGCACATCTGCCCTTTTGAAGACTACAAAAAGTAAAAAAATTAAGTACGTTCTGTCGCTGTCAAGCCGAATCAAGCTTTGCCAATTTATTTAGGTACTGCTTCGCTCCTATGAGTTGAGCGTCATGTATTATAGCCTATACCATCCTCCTCAACGAACGAGCTGGCTGGCTGGATAGAGATTCAGCCCTACATACTAACTTACAAATTTTACCTTTTTAATATTAGTACAGATCAAGACTTCAATAAAGTCAAGATACTTCAAGAGCAAAATACGTAATTTCATTTACTTAGATGACATACTTATCACAGTTATTTTAATTTTAAAAACAAACTACTAAACCGATTTTGATAAAAATTCTATGTAGCCAATCTAAAAGTATCCGCTTTCAAATAAAAAATAAGAATTTTCAAAATAGGTTAAGAAATGACGGAGTTCTGACGTAACTAACATAAAAAAATACAACGAACTGAACTGAAAAACCCTCCACCTTTTTTAAATTACTTGAAAATAATTTAAAAAATCTTATACACACTTAGGCATACATTATTAATGTGTCAAAAATATTTAATTATAATGAATGAATCGGTAGTGATTTCGCAACTTTAGTGAATTAGTGACGTACGGAAGCCGCTAGTAAACGCTTTTAGGTTAATTGCAGCTAGCACGAGCCGGACACATTAAAATCAGCCTTTATTACAATAATTAAATCGTCTTC
The DNA here is from genome assembly GCA_037950945.1 of Hypolimnas misippus. Taxonomy (NCBI): domain Eukaryota; kingdom Metazoa; phylum Arthropoda; class Insecta; order Lepidoptera; family Nymphalidae; genus Hypolimnas; species Hypolimnas misippus. The sequence continues at coordinate 9,574,197 of JBBEEQ010000014.1, forward strand.
GTACGTTTTAATTCCCGTAGGTACTTGATTTTAATAACGGTATCGCGATTATGTGCTACAGTTTTGTGGTTATGGCGATGTTTTTGTCTTTGTCGTGTTGTTTCGAAAAAGTTGGTGTTTTTTGTTTAGGAATCGGTGGTTTTATTGATTTGTTGATGGCATTTTGTAAGCGAATGATTGATTGATTAATTTTTACCCAACTGCGCGACGCAAAGGAGGATAATGAGTTTATCAATCTATGTATGTATATTTGTGGCACTATTTAGACTAAACGCGTGTGCCAATTTTGATACGTTGTTTCGAATGGCGCGAATGCCATAGAAAATAGAAGAATTTGATAAAATCGAAATTAAGAAAGAATTATTTTGGACGCCATTACGAAAAATAATGGGTTTTTTTAATAATTGTTTATATGTATTCTAAAATGACTTATTAGTTTTAATAAAAAATTTAATTGAACACTAATTACTAACATTTCATATCTGTTTACTTGTAAGACCCAGGTATAGGGAGAATTACGTTTGTAAGTTTTACTCTCGGGAGCGATATAAAATAACTGTAATTGTGTAAGTAGTTACGAAAGCTATAGCTGTTAAAAATAAAGACAAACAGTATTTTTGCAAGTATATAGCAATGAAAAACAACTTAAGTAAACATTTATGAAAGTCTAAAAGCAAAACATAGAAGTGTAACTATCGCCTTATGTTAATTAAAAAATATTGTGTATAAAATTCTATTTACTTTATTATAATAATCGTTTCGGTGCCTCCGAGAAAGTAGAGAAACTTTTGAATAAAAAAACATATTTTCACTTTCGTAACGTACGTATATTCATGATAATATATATTTTTAATTTTCTTAAGAAGCGTTTTATTTTTCTCGTAAAAGAGATAATAAAAAGAGCAGCGCTGTACGTCATGAGAGCCGTGATGTTTATAATGAAGAGAACGCTTATATACCTACTCGTTGCTTAGCCTATTTTGTTTTAGATGAATGGAAAGTTTTTAAAAAGATTAATATACACAGAACTAGTTTAATAATATGTATGTAAGATATATGGACGCTGATACGCAATACTATGTCAAGCCACACGGACTTCATATTAATTTCAGATTTAATATTCTTAACAAATTAGTTTGAAGACGTTTATATACATTTTTTTTTCATACTTATTTAGTTTGGATGACTTGAATAATGTTAAATACTACAGAATACATCAATATCTCCGAAGTCAACTTCTTGTGGGTTGACATATTATTGCTTATCTATATGCTTATTGTCTATATATATGCATTGACGCCTGCAAATTGTATTTATCTTTCTGTTAATAAATATGGTAGACATTTTCATTTCGTATAAAAAAATCCTGAAAAGACTTATTATTTCTAGTCAGTACGACAAGCACGCCATCTCTTGAAAGTTAATAGTATTATGTAGACATAAGGTTGTAGGCAACCTTCTCATAATACAAACAATAAGTTGATAAAAGTTTTATCGCATTTGGATGTTTTATTGTATAGCATATGTCTATAACAAAATATTTTTTTTATATATATAAGATAGCGTTAGTTTTAAAGTAATTATATTCTTCTGCTTTGATCGACTGTATTGAAGGCACTCATTCATCAATTGGTATCATTTGTGTCTATTTTCTTCTGTTCATTAGCGTCCCTCAGTTGTTATGTGCGTGCATGTGATTTAACAAGAGGGAAATGTGCTTATCAGTCTATGTATGTGATCTTGATACGACATTTCATTCGCCATGACGGTGCGACTGCCATAGCCTAAAAATTAGGAAAAATCAAAATAGTCGATTTTGTAAAGAATAAAATGAAAATCGACGAACTATGTCAAGTGGGGTATTGTTGAATTGGTATTTAACTTTATTCTATTCAATAACGTGCCTCAGTTGATATGTGTGTATGTGTTTTTAGTTTATTTATGTTCTAGTATTATTGGTACTGTTGTGTAAGTTGTACTAAACATACAAATACTGTATATAGCACGGATGATCTCTCATTATTCAGGTTCACAGACCCAATATCGGACCGCACGAGCGTCGGAGCGGCTGTTACGTGAACAATGCCTGTTATCGTAAGCGTTGGCTTCTCCCGTGACCTTAAGGATGAGCGTATGCTGAACACGGTGTAGAACAGAATGTCTAAGGCTGATGCGACGCGTGTATAAGTCACAGTAGTTACGAGATTTATACAGGGTTTAGTGTTTATGAGGAAACATTTTTTTATATGTACAAAATAGCTGGCAAACCAGCAGACGGGACACCTGATCCATAATACGAAGTAAGGAAAAACATAGGAGGGGGGGGGAGGCTTTCGGTTCTTTCACTCTCTGTACGACAAGCTACATACATGAGTTACTTAACGCTGATGTGAGATATACATATAGCCTTACTATTTATGAAGATTTTTTTTTATTTAAGTTTAGTTCATTTTTTTTTAAATATCGATTCTGCTAACGCTGGTTAAATATCCAACACATGCCCAGTTGACGATATGCGTCGCGACTTCTTTGCAATTATCTAAGGCTGTGTTCCTGAACCCACCATGATGATTAGTGTTATGACACGTTGCATCGATATATGTTTATAAAAATCAAAACTGACATATTCACTGACTGATCGATCATAGCAGAGCCTAAACCCCAGGGTCTAGAAACATGAATTTCTTCCTTATATGTCGTAAGTGTGCAATAAGAAATGATTTTTGAAAATGCATCCCCAAACGGATTGAAAGTTTGTTAGGCATCAAATTCCTAAGTATACGCGAGTATGGGAACTGCTAATTCAATCATATAACCAGAAGCAGTGTATACATTATTGGCATTGGACGATCACTAAACGTCAATTCGATATATCAATACTTCTGGCCAGTATTACGTTTCAGAACACACCTAAAATTTGCTTGGCTAAAACTGTCACCCGCGTCTCAGCGTACGCTCAGCCTAAATATTTGCGGTGTAGTTCACCGCAGACGTATACTGGGTTAGCGTCTTTACTTAGTAAAGGTTTGTTGCGAGTTTCTCTAAATTATAGTGTACCTTGGTGTACCATAAAGCTGTTATCCACGAACATAGACAACTTTATATTTTCTTCGACCTATATAGATGATTATTTCTCTTTGGAAGGAAAACCTTATATTGTTTGAAATTTATGTTGTATGTGAGAGAAGCTGTGATATAATTAAATTAATAATAAAATTATTCAGAAGATTTAAAAAAAATTGAACCCAATTAAAAAGCAAAATACGTTATTTCGTTTAATTGAATGATTCTTATCTACATACTTTGATTTTAAAATCAAACTACTAAACCGATTTTGATAAAAAAATTTATGAGAAATATTTAATTGTATAGGAACAATAAGAGAGTATACCCTTGAAACTAAAAAAAGAATAAATGGTGTAGCCGATTTTGAGTAATCGGTTTAGAGTAATATATACATAAAAAAGTCACTGACGAATTGAGTAACTCTTCTTTTTTTGGAAGTTAGTTCTAAATACGTACAATGTTAGATAAGTCACAATAATCTACATAATTCTAAAACACACTCAAAATTGTTTAGAACATAATCTTCAACGAACATGTAACTAAATACACGGTGTTATCGCATTCAGGGTCACTAGATTTTATGATACAACTAGCAGTTCCCTGCAGCTTCGCCCGCGTATATTTTGGAATTTGATAGCTAACAAAATTTCAATCCTTTTGTAAAAACCCTTTCCTAGTGCGCACTTACGATATTTAAGGAAGTTTGTGCAAAATTACATGTTTCTAGACCCAGCCCAGGTTTCAGCTCTGCGTTGATCGGGCAGTCAGTGAATGTGTCAGGGAGTGAGTTTTCATTTTTATATATAAGGAGTTCGACTCTATACTGAGGTCCTTCATATGGGAGGTTCGGTAAGTGTAACTCATCACATTCCGCATAAAAAAATCCCAAAAATAGTTTTTAAAAATTTAAATATTCAAGCTCCACTGTTCTTGCGCACGCATTACACTACCAAAGGCGCGCGCCGCACAACTTCGGTTTACACTTACCTCGTAATGATTAAAAGTGGTCGAGTCCATAGCACCTACCAATACGCAATAGACTAGCATTCCGTCCACGACTTCGTCGAGTGAAATTCGTTTAAGTCGCGCTACCGTTTACAACGCATTCCCACAGGGTAAACTATGTTTATGTCCTTTATCAGGCTCTGTGTGTGACTATCTCTGTACCAAATTTGTGCTCGAATCTTATCGATCCTAGCGTGATGTTTATAACATTCGCTAATATACAGCCTACTTACTATAACTTAAAAATTTTCTAAATCCAAATCAAATTCAATTTCCAAAATCTTCATGAGGATCTTTTAATTATTTTTCGCTATTCCTTATACTTTCGGATGTGGCCTACCACGCTTATTTAAAAAACTCACCCTGTGTTTATTAATATGCCTTAAAGCTATCTTCGCGAGTGCGGTGGCAACAATGCGTCGTCACGGTCATGACTGAGATGATTGTTTTCGCATCTCAGCACCGTTCCCCGCTGCAGCGGCCTCCGTGCTCACTCACCCAAATTTATTAATATATTGTGGAAATAGTGAATGTTTTTGTAAGACTTTATAAGTAACTCTTACTGAAATAGAGCCTGCTTGTAGCCGACTACAGGTCGTATACGAAATGACTTGACCGTGGCAGTACCACATTCTGTCAGAAGATCGATTCGTCGATCGATCGTAATGTTTAATATGTGGTTCGAATCTCTATAGCTGATATAGATCACTAAACATCAAGTGACTCCTCTGCTTGTTTGTCCGCTTCTCTCATTAAAGTAAAATACTTATGTGCAATACCGATGTTAAGGTCAATGACATTTATTCCAATTTTTTATTAATTTAATAATTTAACAGGTGAAACGAAATCTCGATATGGTGAAACAACATCTAACATGCGAACGAATTGTTGATGATTCACCGCTCCATAGAAGGACGCCTGTGGTTCTTCGAAAACCGTTAAAATTTTTCGTCGTCCAATGGAACAGAGTCGAAAATCGAACGATATTCGTTTCAGACGATTCCTTCCCGTATCAACAGTTTTAATACAGTAAGGTGTCATTCGGCGTCAGCGAAGGATCGCTCAAAAAGTTCGGACGAAAACTTAAATTTTGTCGTAGTGATGTTATTGCTCGCTTGTCGTACGACCTTGAAAATGTCAATAAATAATTTTTTAATCTGTATTTTCGACTGAGTGTGTAACAAATGATGTATCGCAATGAGAACAGTTTGTGCCATATTCTCGGTTTAAATAGTGTGGTGTTGGAAAGTTGTTTAATCGTGAATTAGTTTGTCAGATTTGTGATGTTCGTGTTCTAAAAATAATCGTTCTCAGCGCCGTATCAAAACGCGTCATCGTTGTGTTAATAGTCATGTTATGTCATTTTCGAGTTATTTTCCAGTTTGTATTTTTGTCTCGATTGCTAGTAAAGGATTCGTAATATCGTATTTTTAGTGTACATAAATTTGTTGGTAGTGAAAATTTTTAAATTATAGATGTGCTCTTAAGTTCTTCATCATCTATATCTTCGTGCTATATTCTGAAAGTTGATTCCTGATTTTTGTATGAAAAGGGCTCCTTTAACTGTCAGCAATTATAAATCGACTACCATTCGATTTCTAAATTACCTCATGGTCGAATCGCTATTATATATTATATGTTGACAAATATACAAATATAAATAAATTCTATAAATATATATAAACTCGTGACAAATGTTAAATATATTAAAATAACAAAATTAATGTCGCTCTCATACATCTTTACTTGTACATAATTTCGTAGATATCTTTTATTGTATAATAAATATAGTTATTCGGTTAGCTTTTATAAATACGAAGATAAAACAGAATTCACATTTACTTAATTCCGTTTTCTGAGATTCAAGTCCAATGAAAACGATACTTGACGTGAGTAACCGGTTCCGAGCTAAGAGCGGTCTCATACGAGCACGCACTACGGCGCGTCTGAGACCACCCGTATTCCTGTTACCTCCTCACTTATAACTTGTTTTTTTTTTTTAATATATCTGTGATAAAATATGTATTATAAAAGTTTTAGCGAACCCCACAGGTATTGTCGTGTCTAATAGCGTCGCCATCAACGGAACTAAAACAATCTAGGGATTATATTATTAATCAGTCGAGCCAATAGTATAAGAGTTCTTCTTAATGTTCCTCGATATAACCTATATAAGTCTATACAAGACCTGATGTGTTTTAGCAAACGTTTTAACCCCTCCCACTACCCCTGGTGATACGTGGTGATATTTTAATAACCGAAAGAGGAGACTCTTCCAAGATATGATGATTAAACATTTTCAAGTATTTCCACTTGAATGCCATGGAATTCTGAACAACACAAGTCGTACAAACTATTTAAACATTGTCAATGACTTTGTCGTATTACGCGCGATTATTTAACACGAGTGGAATTTGAATGCGGTAGAAGATAACTCACCTATATTGACACAACATTGACTTGTCAAATGTTTGAATTATAATTGTTTTTAACATATTCTAATATTATGAAGAGGTAAAATTTTTCAGTACGTTTGTATGTCCGAAAAATTTCTTAGCCTGTTTATAGAGGAAGCTTATAGGCTATATTACATCACACTACGACTTACACGAGGAAAACAGTAACCATAAATCATAAAAATTAATTTATTTTTAAAAAATCGTATCGCTGTCATGCCATTCATCCCATTCTGATATAACTCTGTCAACTTATTAGTTGCAATAACGAGAAGGTTGTAGACGTAGTAGGCAATAGACTTTCAGTAGGTACCGTGTGTTAGATAGAAAAATTAATTTGATTTATTTATTATTCATGCATCCAAAAGAAAATAACATGAAAGCACAAAAACGAAACATGGTAATACAAAGGACAGCTTATCTCTATACTCTTATATAGTAAGAGATCTCTATCTCTTCCAGCCACCTCGGATTGAGAGTAACATTAGCAGTGTGAGTTCAAGCATGGAGCCTTAATATTAACTTAACAATTACATAACACTAATATAAATTGTAATATATACATATATAAACACACATAAATATATAAATGTACACAAAAATATATAAATTTTAGTTTTAGACTTTCGTTATGCTTTAAGAATTAAATCTAAATTAACGCGAACCAATGCTGGTAATGAGTTTAAAGTAAGTTGTCCGCGTTTTTACTCGCGCGGCTATTCTATTGAAATACTATGGAGTCCGTGGAATTCGTAAATCTGTTTTACTTACATTACGGAATCTTTAGTATTAAAATCATTGACTCTTTTCTTCTCATAAAGATGTTTTGTCTTAATGTAGTCTATTGCTTAAAACTTTATTAAAATTTCAAAAGATAAAGAGTTAAACTTAACAAGCGTAATTGCTTTCACATTTCTAATGACACGATAATGTTTTTAAGTTAATTTATTTCAGTATAGTTCTTTTTTAATAACACGTTTTATAGTTCAATTCGAGACCGCATTATATAGTTTCCGCTCAATTAGATTTGATTAATAGACGAAATCGTGCTCCATTCTGTTTAAAGTATTTCAAAATTATGTATGAATGGAACACGTAGAATTGCAACGTGATAAAACGATACCAGATACTAATGAAATACATCCCTATTATTTAAAATTTCAAAATTCAATATCATTTTATAATTTAAGGAAATAATTATATCTGAGTTACAATGCCATTATTACATTGTTTTAAACTAGTCGTCCCTCGCGGTTTTACTCGCGTTTATGGTTACTGTTTCGTTCCTATGAGTCGTAGCGTGATGTAATATATCCTATAGTAAAGTTACTCAATAAAAAGGCTATATACAAACGTACATACAAATTTTACTTCTTGTTGATATAAGTACATCATATCTTTTTACCGCACGCATTAATGTAGATTTTGACAATTCATTCTGGTACCATAATATTATCACCTAGGCCGAGTTGTTATGCAGGACCACCGGGCAGCACCTTTTTGTACTGAATGAAAGTTACCCCCTATGTCTTTTTCTATACCCCTAATACGTACGCAAACTTTATGATCGGTTGAGTAGTTGAAACGTGCTAGTGTAACAAACAAACAAACTTGCGACTTCGTTCGCGTGGACAAGATATTTGTAACGTTTCAGGCAAAGCAAGGCAAGATTTTTCTATTAATTAAAATAAATAAAATTTCTAAATTACAAGGAGCCTAAGTTACTCCATATAATAATAGCTATCTGCGAGTGAAAGTCCCGTCAAACTCTGACCAGCCGTATCAGAGATTAGCCATAACAAACAAACAGACAGACAGATATTAAAAAAATGATTTTTAGATTTAAATACCATATATACTTTCGTATGCATTTATTTGATTTTTCGATTTTATTTATTTGTATAAACAGTAAATAAATAAATAAATAAATAAACGCATCACACTCAACGGCCCCCATAAAGATCGCGTGACCTGGTCTCGGGGGTCCGGAAACACTCACAACACTAACGCAAACACCTAGACCACGACAGACATCCGTATGGCCAATACAGACATTTGCCGTGAGCGGGAATCGAACCCGCGACCGGTTAGCGCTTGAGTCAGTTGCAGTGACCACTGCGCCAATGTCTCTGTCTAACATCTAATATGTAATTAAATTAATGTATACGGTATGTATGACTTATTTGATCATCGTGATATTATGAAGCCTGTGTTAACGTTACTACTTAAATAGTTTCACATCGACTTACATAATTACAATACAATTGTAAATATATACATATGTATCGTTGTATACATCTCAGTCTTTGTAACTTGGAAGAGATGTAGTTCTATTGTACGATTCAAGGTCAATTATCTATCGGTATTTTAATGATTGTTTGGAATGTAATGATTGAGTATTGAACGCGTTTTAATGGTAGACCTTTCGATTTATAATTGCATTTGGTATGGACCATCTAGAAATAAAGGCGCTGATAAGCAATACTATGTCAAGCCACAAGGACTTTATTTTGAGAAAATGGCGTCTAAAGATGTCAAATCTATTTTTAATAAATAAGTTTGAGGACGTATATCCATATTTTATTTTTTATTTTGATAAAAGGTATAATGAATTAAAAGCAGACTGATATAATTAAAAGTTTTATCTAATAATAAGTTTTTCGAATATTTGAGATTATTGTATAAATTGCAAAATATGGACGCACTTGAAATTCAAAACATTAAATTAAGAAACTTTTTTCGGTGCTTATTTAGCTTAGATGACTTGAAAAATAATTGAATAATGTGAAATAGATGACACATTAGTAAGATACAACAATACCTCCGGATTTAACTTTGTGTGGATTGATTCATTATTGCTTATCAGTATCCAAATACTGTTTGAGTTTGTTATTCATGTCCTATGTGTTTCGATGTCAAAATATATCTTGAAGCGCTTATATTTTTAACCTCTGACGCAAAAAGAGGGATGTTATACGTTTGATCGCTGTATGCCTGTGTCTGTCTGTGGCTTCGTAGCTCCTAAACGGGTAAACTGATTTGGATGCGATTTTTTTTTAATGTGAAAAAGGATTTTCGAGCGAACAAAATCGGTCCAGTTTCAAGACCTTTAGCTCTTTTCTCTACTTTTTTAAGATTTTTAAGGTGTTTTTTAAGGTCGAATTAGGGTGAAAATGTATGTATACCCACTTCCCCTGCGATGACCTTCCTCACGGAGATGGAGAGTCCATGGGATCGCTTGCACTTGCGCATCAGTTCGTTTCAGTTGTCTAATTAATAATAAGTTCTCGTTTAGCATAACATATACAATTATACGCATTATATCTTTTTAATTGTTCTCACATTGTTATGTATGTGTATGTGTAGGTCATGTGTTATTGTTTACCACTTGTTATTGAGATGTGGGTGTTTGCTCGACGACCGCGTGACTCACGACACTCGCTCTGTCGTCTCGTCTTAATTGTAATAGTAGTATTTTTTTGATAACTTCTAGATCAAATTGATATAAAATAAAGGTGTAATCTCGTAAAAAACTTTTTAGTCGTGAATGTGTTAAGTTTAAATTGTATGGTGTGCGAGTGATCGTTGTTTAAGTCATGGCTAAAATGAGGAACCGACGGCGTGCTGCGAAGTGCAATGGAAAAATGCATCATATGTTCCACTTCTTTGGGTAAGAGTTGTTGTATTGGGTGACCTTTATAAATGCTGTTTTTAATCGATCTTGAAAATGGGAGGAGGTTTTTTAACGTATGTTTCCCGTTTACTCGAAGACGGCTGACCAATTCGATTAAATCTTTTTTTTTTGTTTGAAGGTGTATACTCTTCCATTGGATTCATAGATTTTTCATCAAAATCGGTGTACTAGTTTGGTTTTAAAATCAAAATAACTGAAATAAGTATGTATTCCAGCTAAACGGTACGTATTTTGCTTTTTAATCTTATATAAATACCGAACGTTGCGATTGTCTTTTTCCGAACGTGCGGGACACGTGATGTTAAAAAATCAACTGTGGACATGCAGCACCAGAAGCCACAAAGTTGGCAGCTGCAAAGAAATAAGAGATGAAAAGGAATAGATAGTAATCAAAGGAATGGAGATTGAGTTAGGCTTCTGACTCTCTTACTCACAAAAACTCTACCTTATTAAAAAACTGAACGAATGATATATCAGCCCCCTACGTTCCAAATAATTACCTGTAGCTAATTGTGTTTGTATTAAAATTTTTGCATAGTTGAATTCAAGCAATGTTTAGAAAGGATGGGATGAATTTGATGAACTGTTATTGCATTTGATTTAAGTTTTATGTTTGAACTCAAGGCTAACTACTATTAAACACGAATTTAGAATTTGTATAGTAATAGTATGAATTAAATTATTATTTTTTGGCTTTGTTTGGAACCTCCTAAATTTTAATTCCTCTCGCTATTTTATTCCCGCTTATGGTTTTTGTTATTATGTATATAACATATATAACTTCCTCAATAAACAGGCTATATAAAACAAAAATATTTTTTCAAATCGGATCAGTAGTTTCTGAAATAACCCTCTACATACACACAGACAAAATTGACCTCTTTATAATATCAGTGTATATAATTTCATAATTGAACGCGTCAGAAATGTTCAGGTGATTAAAAAATTCCGATCGGCTTATACATAGGTACCTGCTCATTCGCACAAATGATGCAATGTGTAAATGACGTAAGCAGCGACGTGACGCGATTATACATAATTGATGAACGCTACAATACTATAACGTATCGTATTTTAATATTCGTCTTATAACAAATTGTCGTATTGTCGTTGTTATTTGGTTGATTCTTTTTTTATTGTGTTTGTTTGAAGCAGAATGTTTGAAAAATCACGCGGAAACGTCAATAAGTTCGATTGAAAATTGTATATAAAAAGTGAGTAAGTCATAATGAATATACACGTGTGAAGCTGGATTGCGCAGCTATTTATTACTAATATAGTAAACTGAATAATGTTAAAAATAATTAGAAGTTCTAATACTACATTTTTCATTTCTAATATCAAAAATAACATTCCTTCTATACTTTTTGCTCGAACTATTAAATCTACTAGAGTATTAATTATCAAAAAATCTTATTAATTAATGCATATTACTCTCAATTATGGATAATCAAGAAATATTTTACAATGTTTGTAAAAACGTTAAATCTGTAATAAAAATACACTCACCATATAATAATAATTCATGTACCTATGTAGGTACCATAATATTTAGAATTCTAAAGCAGAATTAATAGTTAGTAATCATTATTTAAAAGGTTATTACCATGTTAATATTTTATGTAATACAATGAATATGTAATATTTAAATAGTATTTTGATAAAGTTTAAATTTTATTAATAGAATAATAATAATATATTTAATAGAACTACTGTTTTATTTTGTTACGGACTTTAGTACGCGATACTTTTTCGACTTCCAAAAAGGAGGAGATTCAAAATTCGTCAGATACTTCACCGATTACTCGATATCAACTTGATCTATTTGATGATTACTCCAAAACATCTGGACTAATTTAATTAATTATTTTTTTGTGTTAAGTTTTTTAGTATACTCTATACCCTCCCACTGATCCCATAGAAATTTCAAAATAGGTTAAGTAAAGTAAAGTAACAGCCTGTAGATATCCCACTGCTGGGCAAAGACCTCCTCTTTTAAGATGTTTTAGAGATTAATCCACCACGTTGCTCCACTGCGGGTTGGCGGATATACATGTGTCAGAATTTCTTCCGGCACATGCTGGTTTCCTCACGATGTTTTTCTTCACCGCCGAGCTCGAGATGAAATTAAACACAAATTTAGCCCTTGAAGAATCAGCGGTGCTAGCAGGTGCTGCAGTAGGTGCTAGGGTTTGAACCTGCGATCATCGGTTGAAATCGACGTGTTTCAACCACTAGGCTATCTCGGCTCAATAGGTTGAGTAGTTTGGTTTAAATATCAAAATAACTGGAATAAGTATTTCATTCAAGTAAACGAAATTACGCTTCCCCTATTTTAAAAGTTTTCATATGTGTGCAAGCGTTTAACGTTCCTGCTACTATGAATGTCTCCAGTTAAGAAAGAGCCTTGGGGCTAAACCACCACATTTTTTCTAACGGATTGGTGGATAAACATATCTCGAAATGTCTTCCGTTACATACAGTTTTACTCAAGGGTACATGGATATTGCATTAGGAAAAATATTTCCTTGTAGTTATTTTAAATTTTATTGCATGATTTGATGGATTGAAGTACGAATTAATAACTCATCTTTTGCAAGCCTAACTATAAGTTAAAATAACTACCTTAATATTCGGTGTATACATAAAAGCCTTTTCTATCCGATGTTATTAATTCTATATCTAAATATTTCCAAATATTTTAATGATAATATACTCAACATACATATGACAAAATGATTTTGTTTTAAATACAATATATAGTTAACAGTTAACAGTTAAAATATTAGAACAAAATAGCTATAAACTGTTTACCTATAAAAATTATACCTATTACATTCATTTTAAACGATCAATTGTATATAAAAAAAAACTAAGACATGAATATCTTTTTTTTCTAAAAATATTCTTGTAACAAACGTGTACAGTGTAAAAATAACTGGTCAAGTGCGAGTATGACTCGCGCACCGAGGGTTCCGTACAAACTTATAGAAATCTATATAAGACTAACCCATCTACGCCATTTGTGGTCTTCATCATCAGTTCCAACATAAGTTACTATCAAAAATACCTAAATCGGTATACGCTTGCCTATAATATTTGAGGAGTTCCCTCAATTTCTCCAGGATCCCATCATCTGATCCTGACCTGAAGAAAGTGGGACCACCTTGGAAGTATACCTTTTCAAACAAAAAAAAAAAAAAAATTTGAAAATCGGTACCCAAATGGCGGCGTAATCGGCGAACAAACATAGAAAAAAAATTAAATACAAGGTCGAATTGAAAACACTCCTTTTTAGAAGTCGCTTAAATATAATCAAATATTATGTAAATATGGATCACGTCCCAAAAACTATTTTGAAACTACTTAGGAGCACTTTAATTTAAAACACGATCATGGATGCAATCCATGGAAACACAAAATTTTATTTTAAGTACTAATACACCGTATACTTTAAAAAAAAAAGTTATAGCGCGATTCAGGATACACCTAGCGCCATCTCTTGACAATTTCAATGAACTAACTTTTTTACTTTGACATTAACAACATAATTATATTATATTTTATTCTCGTTTTATTTTTATTTATATTCTACTACACTCCACTACCCCTGCACTACGTTCGTAAAATATTTAGATTTACATTATCAATCAAAATATCGAAATATATATTAGTGTTGCCAAGACGAAAATAATTAGTCCTTAATTCGAACAAAACTAATTGTTTATTTATAAATAACTAATTATATTACTAATAACCAGAAGACTTATATGTGTAGATAAATAAGTAAATTAAATAACTCGATCTGTTTGAATTTAATTTTAAAATTTTCGTACTAAGTCAATACGACTACTTAAATCAAATCGCGTGAAGCTCTTATATTGAAAGTTAATTACGTAATGACGTTATAAATCGACGATAAAACTTTTAGATGAAAAGTTTTTTATATTTTTTTTAGCGCGTTTAAATAATAATTAAAATAAAATTTTTTATTAATCGAGCAGAATTATATCACAGTTAATGTCATAATGTTGTAATAGATGGCATTAGCTGTACGCTGCATCGCGCTATCATTTTGTTAGCTGCGATATATAGATTGCATTGCGTTGTTTATAAAGGTTTGCTGTTTTTAATATTTTCGTATTGATACAAATTTCTTCTCAGTGTTTGTAAAATAGTTTTTTTTGACCATGGTCAACTTCTATGTTAATTTGTTACAAGTACATATAATTTTAATTCTAAGATTAATATATTTTCCGCTTGATCAATTTACAACTTGATACATTTACGCGTTCCTGAGAAAAAGGTTGAAAGACAGACGTACAGACTGACAGACACACGAACAGAAATTTACAGTTTTCGGATTTTTTCCTTTATGTATACTAAAGGACCTTGCTCCTGGCCAAATTTCATAATGCTTGGTCAATGGGAAGTACCCTATAGGTTTTGATTCCCTTGCGAAAACGTTAAAAACGCTATCATACTTAAAATATGTGATATAAATGACCGTATCTTTTGATTGTGTTAACTTAGAAGTTTGATTTTTTCACAGCTCTTAGTAATTACAACTCTGAGCACTTAACGTTGATAAAAATTTGTTACCTTCACGCGTTTCTGAGAAAAAGGTTGAAAGACAAACTTACAAACAGACAAACATACATACAAAAATTTACAGTTTTCAGATTTTTTCCTTTATTTGTACCATAAGATCTTACTTCTTGCCAAATTTCATCGTGCTAGGTCAATGGGAAGTACCCTATAGGTTTTGATTCCCTTGCGAAAACGCTAAAATGGTCAAAATATACGACATATTTTCCATTATCTTTTGATTGCGTTGACTTAGAACTTTAATATTTTCACGGCCGCATGTCATCGTAGACTTGAGTATACGATATTAATTTCAACATGATACGTCTATGCATTTCTGAGAAAAAAGGGTTGACATCCCGACAGACAGACAGACAGACAGACAGACAGACAGACAGACAGACAGACAGACAGACAGACAGACAGACAGACGGACAACAAAGTGATCCTATAAGGGTTCCGTTTTTCCTTTTAAGGTACGGAACCCTAAAAACACGAAATCAATCATAATACCAGCGACATATTATGCCGCCATTTTCTACGCCCTTGACACGTGACAGATATCGCCATTTTTATTTGAACACAGATAAAAAATATCCTATACAAATAGTCGTTTACTTCGTACAAGGCATGTTCATTCATCGAGAGATCAAGGTCACATGCCATGCCTATAAGTACTGTTATCAACACATCGATTCATTGGTATTTAGTGTATTCAAATGTGTATTTCCCACTTATTAGTTTTCTACGGGGTTTTTCTTAGATAAAAAAAACTTTTTTGCTCACACATATTTAACGAAAAAAAAAAAAGTAAACATGAAAAGAAATAAAGGCGCACAACGCGGTCTTATTGCCTAAGCAATCTTTACTAGATAACCTTAAGTGAAAAAACGAAAATATAAAATATTATGGTCCGTGCCTGTAAGTAAGTAATGGACTTTTCGATCATATAAATGACTAAATAACTATATACAAGGTGTCAACGAGCCATGTGTCGTATATTTAACATGTGTATTACAATCGATATTTAAGAACTTTCAGTGCAAGGCTCATTTTCATTAGTTGGTACTAAAAAGTAATCGTTAATTTGTGGGAAATCTAAACTATCGATACCGAGAAATGTCTGTCCATAACACCGGAATTTTAAAAACGCGCCCTGAAAGGAGGTGGTTTTCGACGTTGGCATCTCTTAGTCCACCGGATGCGGCATAAAGAACACTCGATTGATACATGGACACTAATAAGCAATACCACAGGGAATAAAACTATTTTAAATGGATTTAAATCGCGTATATTAATTATTTTTATCATCCCGACGTTTCGAGCACTTTTAGCATTTTTAGTAGTTGTATTTCAATGAGTAATAATCGCGAAAATCTAAGACAATGTCATACCACAGGGACTTTATTTTGAGAAAATGGCGTCTACAGATGTCAAACTTATTCTCAACAAATTCTTTGAAGACATATATGTATATCCATCTTCTCATTTCTATTTTGAGAAAAAAGTATAATAAATTTAAAGCAGATGTGTAAGATAAAAAGTTTTATCTAATTATAAGTTTTTTAAATATATTGGATTATTGCATATTGCAGAATATTGAGCGCACTTCTATATTCGAAACATTTAAATTAAGAAACTTTTTCCGAACTTATTTAGCTTAGATGACTTGATAAAATTTTGAATACCGACGTGGCGCATTATCAGAATACATCAATATTTCCGAATTCGACTTCTTGTGGGTTGACTCGTTATTATCGGCGCCATATTGCGTGATATTCCAAGAAAAAATGCAATCGAAAATCGTTCATAATGTACGTTACTAAATCAGTTTAACCGAGGAATTGTAAAGCATCTTTCAAAATAATCGATTACAATTCTACAATAGGAATCTTCTTGTGTTCGTAATAACCTATGTGCAAGTGTTCGTAAATCGTGAAATAATTATCATTATTTCCTCCGCATGAGCGGTAACTTACGTCATGTCTTACACGGTCAGTATTAAATCAGTTCCATTACCTGTTTTCGTTTATCGCTGTGCAATTCGCGAATCACCTCAATTTCGTAATAGCGGTACACGCGATTGGAGAATTATATTCATATTTTATTCAGTTTCATATCTAAATAGGTTTTTATTGCGTCTTCGCTCGCGTTATTGTAGGAATTGTATTAAAATAATACGTTTTTGTACATAAAATATAGCCAATGATTATTTAGGATAATTTACCGTCACAACGGTTCCATAATTTTTACAATAGATTTAGTTCGAGAGTAGCCCATTTAATATTAAACAATAGTATATGTATAGCCTGTGTCCTTCCAGATTGATGTATTATTTATTCGTATAGTATTTGTAAAAACTTTTTAAAACCGGAGTAGTATTTACAAAGATTAGCTTCCGACAAACTAACAAATTCAAGCAATTTTTACGCGTGTATAGTGTACATTTATTAATTTTTATTGTGTCAAAATAAACATCTAATTAAATTTCACCCAACATTATTTAAATACGAAAATTAGAATAAAAAGTAAACATATCAAAATTATTCAAACATAAAAATTAACAGCACATACACACACATATATATATGTAAAAAACTAAAAGAATAAACCTAAAAACAACCTAATTGTAGCGAAAGCGTGAAATGCGTTACTAAAAATCATAATTTCTCTTACAGAGGGGCGGTGTGTGAGTGTCGCACCGCCATGTCGCACCACAGCGACGAGCAGGCGCTGCTCACGGTCACCTCGGACTCGTTCTGGGAGCCCGGCAACTACAAGCGGACCACGCGTCGCGTTGACGACGGGCACAGGCTGTGCAGCGAGCTACAGGCGCTCGTGCAGGAGAGAGCGGATATCGAGAAAACCTACGCCAAGAGTCTGAGAGGATGGGCGAAGAAATGGAACGATCTTATCGAGAAAGGTGAGCTGGATAAATTGAATGAACCAAACGAATACCATTCTGATGTTAAGACGATGAAGACGCGATGTAAATACGTTTGAAATAGTTAAATTTGAATAAGTAGGTGATAAAGTCAATGTAAGAAATTGCTAAGCTAAATATACGGTGGGAAATATAAAAGCAGTAATTAATTTTTTATGGATATATAATTTTGAAAAACGCAAATCATGTTCTAACTATACCGTAAAAGTGTACTTAACTAACGGTATTAAGACATTGATGGAAAAAGACGTAGCTCAAGATCATATCGTATTATAATAATCTAATAATTGCGAAAAATTTCAGCAGAAAAAATATTTTTCCTTCATTTTTTCGTGTACATAATATTAGCATCAAACTAATGAGTCTAATTTCGCTCCAGGCGGGATCAAGGTTGCCCTTTTCCATAAGGCAGCGGAGCTAACGCTGTTAAATGAGCAGATCATAAATATTAACGAATAAAATGTAGCGATGTATTTGAAATTGTAACAAATAAAATTACTCGATGTAATAATTTATTCAGTAGTAAAATAACCTTTACGGGAGATAATATGTCACTGTCCAACATAATACGGTGTAACAAATTAGTTGCGAACAGAACAAAACAAAGATTAGTGTCACTTTCAGTTGACCACCTTACTAATTCAGAATACTGTAATAAAATAGCATTCGTACTGTAACATAATGTGAACAACCTACAAGGTCATTCGTATAAGTTTATGCAACTAATTCAAGAGGAATTTGTATTGGTAATGATGCGAAGCCGATAGCCATCTTTATCTAGATTGGCATTTAAATAACCGGTGATCGGTACAGCTATGGAGCTAAAGGTTGATTCATTAGAGATGGACATGCGTTTCGAATTGATAAATATTTATGAACTGAGAATCGTTAGAAAGAGAGGAATTATTTTATTATGACAACAATTTTATTATACATTATACCAAAGATTAAGTAACGTGCTACAGATGTCCTAAAATTAAAATCAAAACATACTTTATTCAAGTAGAATTTCATAAACACTAGTCGTCAATACAGGAACAAAAAACCGGCTTGAAATATGGATTCTAACGACAAAAACCGGCAAGAAACTCCATAGTTAGATAGTGAGTTTTGTAAAATGTTTTACATATATTTAAGAATTACAAATATACTAAATACCCCCTGTGAATGAAATTTAAACTAAATCCAAAGAAATTTATCATCTATATCAGATAGGCAAAGCTTTTTCTGTTAATTACAAGGATGCGGAATTTATCTTTCAACTATATTTCAGAATTTCTTCTGATACATTTACATATACAGGTTTCAAAGAAAAAGTTAATTTTATAAACACAGGCATCGCAGAAACAAAACTACATTACAATTTACAAAACATGAAAAGCAATGGTCAAACGATATGCTTTGATGTCTGTTAGTAGCGGAAATCCATTCATGATCGTGTTTATTGACGGCTCGCGGGCCTTTCAGTTGTCACGTTTCATTACGAAAGAATTGAGGACTCGAGTACACCTGAGCATCTGGATATAGTGTGCCCGCATTGACGGTGCCGTGTCTTGATGTTGAATTGAAGCTTTGAACTTAGAGCACTCGTAGCATTTTTTCGCTAAATGAATTGGTAAAATGCGCATCAAACTCGAGCATCGAGAACAAATACCAGTGATAAGTAAAAAAGTACTCACCCTTGACAGGATTTTATTATTTATGAATATTCCACACATATAGGCTTAAGTAATAGTCACGTTGCCTCACCTGTACTTGCCACAATGTACTTTCTCAGTAAAAGGCGATAAATATATTTGTAAGTTTAACTCTCGTAACTAATGTTAAATAATTCTGTAACCAGGTAATAATTACCTGGATAACCTAAACAAATGCTGTGGCCGTCAAAGTAAATCGACTGACAGTAGATTATTTCGGGTGTAAAATGTATAATAAAATTGAATTGAATTGTCATACAACCTGTGTAAATTTATATGAAAGTCTTATAGCGAAAATGTATTAATGTAATTCTCGCCTAATGCCTTACTTTTATTTTGCGCAGTAGTTTAATGTCTTATTTGCTTGTCATCGCTCAGCTTGTATAAATATCATTTATATTTAGAACACCGAAACGTTTCTAGAAAATATCTTACGACCATTTTATTGTCCAAATAATAAAAAACTTTAAGACTGCAACGATTTCACTGAATCTTAAAAACTTTCTTCTTCGAATGGTGTTAATTATGTGACATTCAGACCTAAAACTAGTCTTGAATTGCGTTATCATTAGATCGTGCTATCTTGCTGGTTCTTATATCTAGATTATTTCATTTTGAAGTGACAGTTTTATCTAAACTACGTCTCATTTTACCTTGCAGTTTGCGAAGTTGATTATATTTATAAAGTTAAGTTTAAACGCTTTAAATAACGTTATTTAACACTTTTTCTAACTTTTTATTTGTTTTGGTTCTAACGATGTCCATAATTTCATTTTTAGGACATAGCTTGTACAGCCTTTCTCAATAAATAGGCTATTTAACGCAAGAAGATATTTTTCTTTGATCGAAAGATTCAGAGATAAATGCGTTCGAATGAACAAACTCTTCAGCAGTACATAATAATACATGCAGCAAAATATCAGTAGCATGATTTTTTTACATAATAAATCAAAGACTACTTCTACAAATGCCAGGTGCATTACAAAATTCGTTAGAATGCTTGATATACTGTTATTAGCTATAAATAAATCTATTCAGAGAATATTGAATATGTCGATGTTTAAAGCAAATAATATTTCGTTTGCATCACCTGTTAAAGAATTTTCAATATGTGCTTATGTTACGAGGAAGTGGTCTCGGTAATGTCGGCTCTGTCGTTATTGCGTTCCAATGCTGGTACAAATAATCTCACTGGAATAAAGCATAATGCACATCGAACGTTTCACATAGGTTAAAGGATGACCAATGAATAGTTTTCAAACGACGAAGTAATTTTCGTGACGTCAATCATTTTACAATAAGTAGGTACATGAGTAGAACAGTTAAATAAAATAAATCGAAACGTGACAGTAAAATTAAAGCATAAAATATTTTACATCCAATATTTTATAAGAGTTAAAAGAAAGAATTAGAAGACCTTAAATTTCATCTTAAAAATAACTTTCCATTGACTGCATTTTATTCAAGCTACTTTTCTTATTTTACTATAAACTTCGCTATATAATTTTATAACTAAAATCATTCCCATAAACAGTAACAAGTTAAACATAAAGCAAGCCCAACCTATTATTAGATAACTTCTTCCATCAAACCCCGTTCAATTTTATCGTTAGCGAGCAGTTTCTCCAGTCTTATTATATTGCGGTTAGTAGAAGCGATAATGCGATTATCACCACTTAGATCATCAGCGATTAGAGAGATCACGCGAATTTGTTGTTGTTCTGGACTTATTATTTTTCAAGCAACCCTGTTTAAGGCCAAAGAAATATTAATGCTACTGTAGTTCTTAATATTTATCAAAAACCTTTAGTGGCAGATTAATAATGAATTTGACTTGACTGACAGACGTGCATCCTCCTCATCAAATAACAAATCCTCAGATCAGAATGATTTCATTGATCACGATTAATATGTTGTCGTCTAACAAAGAGTTCAGTTCTCCGCTCTTGCTCGTTTCTTTTAGATCATTTCATTAAAAAAAAATCATTATAATGGGCTTTGAAAAGTTCATCAATCGAATTGAGTACCTTTTCTCCAAACTCAAAATGTTTACTTTAAACGAGACGAAACGTGAATTTGTAAATTGTCCAAGACGTAGATATAAAAAGTTTTAATGAGTTATATAATCGTTAACACATCATTTAAATTCAGCACCAACATGTGTTTTCCTTCGCAATTTTTCACCATTGCATAAACGATTGCGATACGAATAAAACATTAAAACCGAAATGGAAAGTTATTTGGGAATTTGGTCGCTCGTCATGCTGCTCACGCGCCGGATTCAATACGATTCAGATCGGGTCGTGCCGAAAGCGTGTTTTATTACATGCATTATTGAAAAACGAAAGCAAATTAAATAGTTTCTAAGGTGCATGATGTGAAGAACAATTGTTAATTTGATTATTTAGAAAAGTGAAACAATAACAGAGACCAGTAAGAGTATTGTAGACTCTCGACTAATTTAAGGTTGGCAAATTGTGTTAAATCAATTTATTGATTAAATAAATTATAACTAATTTTGATTAAATCCTAAACAGATTTTGCGCTTTTATATATATACATTAGCCAAGCAAAATTTAAAAATAATGTAGTGCTGTCGAAATATTTATTTTATTTTATTTTATTTTATTTTAGGATCTCCAACAAAAGATACACACCAAAGAAATTAAAAAAATAACAATGTTACTTTAACACAATATGTGTGCTCCTTCAATTATAGGAGACCACAGCTTGCTATATTTATATAGGGTATATAAAATTTCAGATTTTCGATCAATTATAGTTTCGATAAAGACATGTAAATTAACATATTTATATAATTTTTAAATACAATATTGGAGACAGCAAGGCATTTTCAGTAGAGCATTAATACAATCCCCTAATATATTAAAAAAAAATCTCGTAGACAATTCTGAAAACGCTGAATCTGGTTTTTTAATGATAGGTGTTGTTTATCTCCTATTTTTAGAAAAACATTTTCGTTTATTCGGACAGACGCTTAATTATAGAACGTATTATTTATATGCCACCATGCCCACACTCTCTGTGATTTCGGTTATTCCGAGTAAAGTTTCTTCTAATGCTCTAAAAATAAAACGTATAAAATTACGAAATTCTGAATTTTTAAGCTAATTGAAATTTAATTTCACTTCGTAAAGTTTACATGAAACTAGCAGTCCTTCGTAATTTCTCTCTTGTTTATGGTTACCGCTTTTCTCCTGTGAGTCCTACCGTGCTATAATATAGCCTATAACCTTGCTTCATCAACTGGCTCCAACGCAATAAGAATTTTTGAAATCGAATCAGTTTTAGAAATTTCTCTCTTACATACAAACTTAAAAACAATTTTTACCTCTTTATATTAATAATAATATAGACGAGTTCAGTGGGTTAGTGGAAACGTATGAAACAGATAGACCTACTCTCACATTTATACAAATACTAATTTATCACCGCAACTGATTTTTTACAAATTATTTGAGTTTTAGGTTCTCCGTGGAAACTTACATCCCCTATTTCATTCCCATCAAAATTTGTTTTTGGGACCAAAACAAATTTTGATGGTCGTATCTAATATCTATACAAAAAATCGTTATACTTATCTAAAAGGCGGGAAAATCTTACATACAAGCGGACAAACAGATTTCACATTTATAATATTAGTAGAGAAGGATGAATGTAAAAAGCAAAGTTAATTACGTACTACTTCTCAGCAGTGACATACGACGAATCGTTACAGCACCTTACGTCAAGCGCATATTATGAAGGGAAAGTTATGAAACCTGCAGTATCAACTGGCCGGGGACCAGTTTTTACGACTGATTGTCGAGATGAATAATTGTTATGTAACTGGGAAGTTATTTAGTGGGTCGTATCGAACTCGTTTGTAGCCTCGATAAATTGGTCTCGAAGAGAATTGGTATTAGTAAAACGTTACATATTATTGTTTCCATGGAAGCAATACACGTCGCGTCAACCCACAAAAAGTCGAATTCAGAGAATTTGCCTTGTATTTAACATAATCCAAAAAAATTTCATGTGATCTAATTTAAATAAGTACGGATAAAGTTTTGAATATTGAAGTGTGCTTAATATTTTTCAATATTCAATAATCTAATATATTTGAATAACTTATTATTAGAAATAACTTTTTATTATATTTATTTGCGTTTAATTCACTATACACTTTATCAAAATAAAAAGAGAAAATGGATATAATACGTCTTCAAACAAATTTGTTAAGAGTATATTGGATATCTTTTAACACCATTTTCTCAAAATTAACACCGTGTGGCTTGACATAGTATTGCTTATCAGCGTCCATATGTTATAGTAACTACAAGATGAAGCCTATATAAATTTAGGATATTATTTCCAATCTTTATTTTGACTTTAACTTTATTAACTATTATTATAACGTTACACGCTATCTCATAATTCATAAACTTTCGTATTTTCGATATCAGTTTAAACGTTGGTTATGTTTAAGTATTCACTTTATTGCAATAAGCAAAAATTTATTCAAATTAATGTTATTTTTTCCTATTATTAATCATCACTTAAAATTTTCACTTTCTTAATTAACATTCTCTGTATTCATTATATGTTAAAAGGTAATCAGTGCGTGATGAAATTTTGATGTATGGCATGATATTTATTTTACGTAAAGCTTAAAAAATATTTCAAATATGGTATGTAGATACTTATTTTTCATATGTATTAATCGTTAAAATGTTTGGATGCTGATTAGCAAAAATGGCAAGCGAAACGTAATTAATTTTGAAAAATGGCGTCTAACGATGTCAAATCTATTCTTAATAAATTTGTTTAGAGAAGAATATATCCACCTTTTCTTTTCTATTTTGATAAAAGGTGTAATGAATTAAAAGCAGAATGGTATAATAAGAAGTTTTACCTAATAATAAGTTTTTCAAATGTATGAGATTATTGTACACTGCAAAATATGCAACACACTTCAGTATTCGAAAGATTAAATTAACAAACTTTTTTCCGTGTTTATTTAGTTTAAATTACTTAATTTTTTTTTTTGAATAATGTTAAATACGTGTCGCATTATCAGAATCTCCGAACATCAATATCTCCGAGTTTGACTTTTTGTGGGTTGACACATTATTGCTCATCTGCATCTATTTAAGAATTTCGCAACTTTGATCAACTAATAAAAGAAAGTTTTACCATTAACATTTTGCCATACATACCGCCAATTAAGTAAATTCGCGACTTGGGAGCAACGCCTCACGCTAAATCGTAATTTATTCATAGAAATTAGTTAACGACGAGGAAATTTAAACCTTAATGGCTTAAATTTAAATTTCAAAACGGCTTATAGGCTGTTTGCCGATGAAATGCTGGGGTAATTAAGTTAGAACGATTAGCGTTGAATTTAATGTCGGAGAGATTTACTTAGTATACGCCTACTAAATTAAGTATGTTCGGTTATAATATAGCTGATGCGATTATGTATGTTCGTTTTTCTAACTGTATTATATACAAGAACACTTTTTTTATTTAATACACAACTTATACGTACCCTTTAGGTTAATAAAAGATTTCTCCCTTTCCAATTTTATAGAAATTCCTTGAGCGTAAAAAAATTAAAAACGTAGACACAAAAACTTTCGCCTGTAATAATTAAAATAATAATATCTATGAGTGTTTGCTATGTGGTATGCGGATCACCCAATGATAACTTTTAATCTTATTAGTTAGTAGGTCACAAGTACGCTAGTTCTATCACCTCGTAAAAGTATTATTGGTTTATCCATCAGAGGATTGTGTGTAGAGGTCATATTCTCATGGACATACTTAAATCAAGGCAAATTAGCCGTTAAGGCAATTTGAAAAGCCTTTAATTTTCATATCATATTACTCATATGTCGTTATTTATGTTAAATATTATAGACTAAAGTATTTGTGTTCTTCCTCAGGCCCAGAATACGGAACAATGGAAGCGGCATGGAAAGGCGGCATGGTAGAAGCTGAACGACTATCCGATCTACATTTAAGTGTACGCGATCGCCTCGTCAACGACGTCATAGCTCAGATCAAGAACTGGCAAAAGGATACTTATCATAAGGTCAGTGGTAATAATCATTTGCATCACTCGCATAAACAAGAAACAAAATAGGACCCAAAACAACTCCTAGCAGAACCCCAACTCGTCTTTAAACGTATTTTCCTACTTACCTTTGAGAGTAAATTAATTTTCACGTTGACAAGTTTAACGTTAAATTTAACAATTATTAATTGAGCGAATTCTGGTATTCAAGTTCACTATAGTGATTTTTGTAGTATGTATGAATCAGTCAAAGGCCTTTTTAAAATCTAATTTTTGATATACACAAAGGAATCGTTATAAAAGGTAAACGTCCGTGGTCCGCAAACATCTCTTTATGCGTTTAATCTGGCATAAAGCGTGTCTCCTCAAAGCGTTGACATGCGCGCTCTGCCACAAAGCTACGAGTGTATTAGCATAACCGTTATTTGGTATTTCTGAATATTTACTATTAGTAACGTTGTTATAGAAATTGTAGTATTTATTTAGTAGTTAGAATTCAACGTATTCATGTGATTGTTTTTTTACGCTTTGAAACGATAAATCGTGACATATTTAATAAGACCTTTAATAACATTTATGAATTATAATAAGTGCTTAATACTTATGTGAGTAAAAAATAAATTTCGTCATTATTGTCAAAAATTGTATACTGATTCTTCCATGTACGTTTTAGTATTTAATTTGCATACAACTTTCCAAGTATGTATAAATAAAACTGTTAATACTTTTTTTGTTACTAAAACAAAAGAATTCTCATCCAACCGTGATGGTGTCTGCTCTTTGCTCAAAACTCTTCACCTCAAGTTGAGATTTCCTTCTCCCCACACTTATAAAGCTTACTTTAAAAAATAAGACATCAAAGCGACTTCCAATTGTTATATATATTTTTTATATCTGTATTTTCAACCAGTCTGGAAAAAGACGTTAAGAACTAGGTAAAAATTAATAAATTGACTGACGACTGAGCTTATTTTATGTGCGTTGAACAAGAGCACTAACTAGAACAAAATAAATCCTAGATAATCTTGTAAATAATTTTGTTTCGTTTTATTAACCGACTTAAAAAAGGAGAAGGTTCTCAGTTCTTCTGAGACTTAATTTATTTTGCGTTTGGAGTCGGTTGCTTTTTTTTAAAGATCTTGTTATATAACCGAATTATTTTGAACTGGTTGACTTTCTTCCATTAATCAATCATTTCTTTTTTACTTTCATAAGTTTCATTATTTTACCAGTTTAATAAATACGTCAAATTAATTCATACTTTCATTATATTTTAAATTAGTTAAAAAATGAAATTTTTAAATATTATAATTATGAATATTTAATAATATATCAATAAATATCATGTAGCCATACTTTCACACAGTGACAAAAAAATCCTAAATTGTTATTCTAATGACTAACGTTTTTTATATTATAATTGAAAGCTATAGTTTTGTGTATTCATTTTTAATTTTATTGAACAAAATTCAAAATCACTATTTATTGTTTCATTTGGCTCGCACAAATTACTGAATTATCACAAAATAATTTCTATTTATAACTTTCTTATTACAAGATATAAACAATAGTGTTTAATATTTTTAAATACTAATTGTTATTAGTAATGCGGCTGGCCCTCGCCCCTTCACTCGCGTTTAAGGATAATGCTTCGCTCCTATGAGTTGTAGAATTATGTGGTACAGCCTATAAAAGTAAAAAAGTAAAATAAGAGCCTGTAAATGTCCCACTGCTGGGCAAAGGCCTCCTCCTCTAACGGCCCCGTTTACCTTCCTCAATCAACGGTTTATCTAAAATAAAAAGTTTTTTTCAAATCAGTTCAATAATTTCAGGATTAGCATCTGCATACAAACTACAAACAAATTTTACCTCTTCATAATATTAGTATTGAAGCACTTTTTGTGTATGTATTTTGTGTAATATAAGTTTTCTAATAATTATTATTATTCGCAAATATGTGCTTGTTGGTAACCTTTTTGTAAATAAATTTAAATAAGTATTAAAAAATGAGCAAAAATGACTCTTATACAATTTCTACCTGGACATCCTATTACATTCAACGTCGAAGTTTTCTCGAACGTTCCAAAGGTACTGAAAGTGCCATTATAAAATGGAGGTTCTTTTAAATCGATACGAGAACTCAACTTCCAGCTGCCAACCGTTTTGAAACTCAAACAAGCTCATTCGCTACTTTTCTACGATTCTTTAAATGCAAATATTTAACTTTTTTTATTTTCTTTATTTTTTTTTATTCTCTTTTGTTATATTCTGATCAAAATTGTAGAGTCCTTGCACTAATCGCGTTTTCTTGAATAACGCGAATTGTCCGTTTCGAAATCTGAAAAAAATCTGGTTTTGAACTTTTTGTTTATGATGGATTGTTAACATTGGTTCACATTAAGAGTTAATATTATAATTCTTACTACGACTTTCATCGTTAGATGATTTTATAAGTAGTTACTAGCAGCTCCTCGCGGTTTTACTCGCATTTATGGTTACTGCTTTTCTCCTATGTGTCTAAGCGTAATGTAGTATGGCCTACAGCCTTTCTCAATAAACAAACTATTTAACACAAAAAGAATTTTTCAATTCGATCCAGTAGCTCCTTAGATTAGCGCGTTCAAACAAAAAAAAAAACAAACTCTTCAGCTTTAGTATAGATAAATAAGTTGTTAATATATACAGAGATATTTTATTAACTGTCAATGGCGATTGTCTCAACTTTAAAATAGATAACGAATTTATACGAAGCAACATATTGCCTCTTCGATGCAATCCTGTGTTATCGTGTTAATACTAATCGATTGAGCCAAACGCGTCCTACGTTTCTTCCCTTACTTCCTATTTCCTGTCACTCAGCATTCCTTTTTTTATTTGGCAACGCTTTTGTAAATCTCCTAGGGCTGAACTCTCTTGTGCAATTGTCCATGGGCGGCGGTTGATCACTTAACATCGGGTGTCGGCCTGCTCAATGTTCTTATTAAATATATATATACACTAGCAGGTGCTCGCGGCTACGCCCGCGTATATTTTGGTATATCAGCTAGAAATCTACCAGCGAAATTGTTACCGTTCCGGGATTTATTACACACTAGCGTCATTTTATTGGATGATTTTGAAGTTCTGGGATACATATATTTATTTATTTTCCATAAGTAATGTTTGTGCTGAATTTAAGGATAATCGGCCAAAAAATATGTTTTCTCCATACAGACTTTACTACCCCCTTGCACCAGTGTGGAATAATAGTACATAGTTTTCTATTTTACATTTCTATCACCCAGAAGTATGTGTATTAAATTTTAAGTTAATACGACCTCGAAATAAGATTTAGCATAAAAAGGTTTTTACCCCTTTCCACCCTCGTAGGGGTGAATAATTAAAAAATCCTTTCTTAGCGGATGTCTACAATCTAAAAGCCACCTACTGCCAAAATTTCAAGTTCGTAGCCCCAGCGGATTAGACTCTGCGTTGATGAATCAGTCAGGACAAGTGATTTTATATGTATAGACTTTTAGGACTTATCACACTCCTGAAGCAAAAAGGCGATATATAGATTAAAATATATTGCAAAAACTTAAAATATTAACAATAAAGAATTAGTGGGTGTGGACCAGTTGTACAATTAATTAATTTCCAAGTATATAACACCAGTATATCGTGTTCCGAAAGACATTAGCGTTCCACGAAACCGATCACATAACATCTCGTCCGTTACACGCTAGACGAAAGTAAAAGTAAATATTTGAAGCTCTCGACGAGAAAACAAAATGCACTTTGAATATAAAACGGAATAGAAATCGTTTTGTTTTAAATCGTCGATTGATTTCAATGCGTTACGTTATAGGCTGTCGGTTTTAATGTAATGGGCACTGTTTTTTTTTTTATAATTACCAATTTTTTCTGCTGTTATTTTTTTTAATTATAAGCCGGTTCGATCTAGTCGTTGCGCATTGCTGACGATACTTTTTTATATGTACGTAAACATACTATTTATTACTTAACAATTTTTAACCCCCGACGCAAAAAGGTAGTGTAATAAGTTTGACCGCTACGTGTGTCTGTATGTCTGTCTGTGGCACCGTAGCTCCTAAACGGTTAAAACGATTTGATAGTTTTTAATGTTTTACCAAAATCGGTCCAACCTCAATAAATAGATTGTTAAGGATTTTTTAAATTTTCAATTTTAGTCAGTTATATAAATATAAGTTTTACTTTTTAGTTTACTGATTAAACGATTGTGTTAAACCTAATAGATATGCAGTCGTTAATTGAGAAATTAGGTTTTAAACTCGGATATCTTCGACTTGATGAAGATCAAATACAAATAGACACTTAAATTTGGTGACAATTGACGAAAATATCGCCTCATGTACAATCATTTTTCAGATTATAAACATACTAATTGGTTCCCGCGACTTCCCCTATTACAACCTATGTGAAAATAGCCTATGCGCTTTTCCAAAGTCCGATCTATCTCCATATCAAAATATATCAAAATTGGTATAACGGTTTATGTACAAAAACGTGACAAACAAATAGATTAACTTTCGCATTTATAATATTAGTATGTATATAAACAAAACATTTGCTACATTATACTTTACACGATACAATTACCAAATCACCAATTAAAACACAATACACGTGAACAAGGGAGGATCTAGGGGTAGGGTCGTGGTCATGACCCCCTCCTGGGCTGGGTCCAAGACCTAGGTAGAGCACTAATTATAATTGTTAAACATGACGATGATTAACATGATTTTTATATTTTTTGTCACATTTATATAAACTTTATGTACCTTTAATATTTAATTAATTTCTCACTTCTCCATCCAAACGTAACGTCCATAAAAACGTATATATTGAAGTACAAGAAGTGATAACTTTTTACCTGTATCGATTATTATCAAACTTAAATTATTACTTCTTGTGGCTTGACCAAAACTAGGTGACCCCCCCCTGGCGGCGAAGCTGGATCCGCCTTTGCACATGAATTGTCACAACTTCAGCTACTGTTCCCATATTGCTGTCAGAACCACGCGAGTGACGGACGTACTGACAAGCTCTTCCTTGATATGCATGACTGTAAACGCGCGAATGTGAAAACCAGCGATATAGCCTGACTTGACGTTTCTAAATAGATTAGATATTTATATTATATATGGATGCTGATAAGCAATAATGTGTCAACCCAAAAAAGATGAAATTCGCAGATATTGATATATTTTTATTCTGCATCGCCTATTTAACATTTTTTTATACAAAATAAAGACAAACAAAATAAGTACGGAATAAAGTTTCTTACCTTATTGTTTCGAATTTCAAGGTCGTTCCATATTTTGTAATTTATACAATAATGTCATATATTAAAAAAAAACTTTTTGTGAGATAATATATTAAATATATCAACCTGCTTTTAATTAATCATAAATTTTATCAAAAAATAAAAGAAAATATGGATAAATACTTATTTAATTTTTTTAAGAATTGGTTCGGCACCTTTGGACGCTATTTTCTCAAAATGAAGTTCGTGTGGCTTAACACAGTATTGCTTATCAGCATCCATATGTTGCATACCTGTACAAATAAATAACATTAAAGTGTCTGTTTGGAATTTCAAATCCGAGTGATCTTTAGTTTTCATTAGCAGGAAATTGCTGTAAATATTTATGTGGGGAGAAGGGCGGTACCCCCTTAACACCCCAGTAAACTCTCAAGTTGCGGAAATGCAATTTTTTTTATCACATTTTTCATAATAAGTAATGCAGGATGACTACTTGCGGACTATGATGTAAATAATCGTTTAAGTTGATTTTTTAATCACTAGTAACTTAGTTTTAATGACAAACTATATATACATATAAATTGTTAAATTTCAGTTTAATATTACATTAAAGTGAAATTTAATATAATTTAGTAATTGAGTGTTAAGGGGGTCCCCCCCTTCCCCCCACATAAATTTTTTCATCCTTTTCCTGCTAATGAAAACAAAGCTCACCCTCAAATTCTTTTAACAAAATGCCTATTAAAGTATACACTCTGTCTTGTTTTTGTCACTTTGTTTGTTACGGCTAATCTCTGAAACGGCTGGAACGATTCTGGCATGACTTTCACTCACAGATACCTAATAAAGAGTAACTTAGGATACTTTTATACTGTACAGACCATTAATGTCTGATTATTCACGCGTAATGAGTTGCCTAGCAACGGATTGATAAATGCCTTATTTGAATAATAAAATAGATAGAGGTTTCTGCTCCAAACCTTATTATTATGTTGTAACTGGTATTCATATTTAATCTTTATCAAATAATATGCTAAAGCAAAAAAAAATGTAATTGTCGTACTGGTTCTTAAGAAAAGTACATATTTCACCTTTCAAGCATATAGAGATACTTTAAAATATAAGTACTATAATTTTAAATAATTATACATCTGCTTACAATTTGCGACATCGGTGCTCTAAAATTTTTACGTTTTTTTGTATCCTTAAAGGTTTGCTTAAACATTTTTAACGTTAAATTAAAAAGAAATCAGCTCAGTCGTTCAAAGTAAAATTAGAAAATATAAAATCTCAAAGAAGGTTGGCAATGCGGAAGGACAATATTGAGGACGAGGTCCCAACAGCCTTCACGATAAGATGAGATCTGTCGTTGAATACACCTGATAATGGAGGTTGACTCGAGAGGCCGAAACACATCAAACAGGCTACAGAGTTTCGAGTGCTCGATTTTTATTTAAAACATTCATTTCAAACTCTTCATTGAAGTATGGGGGTATATTTCGAAGGACATTTTGAAGAAAGGATGACGAATTAAAACCCGAATTCACCGTAAGAGGCAAGACTTTTTACCTTGATGGAAGACTGAAACGTTATTCAAATATTTAAATTTAAATTAACTATTTATTTGAAACGAGAACATACTATGTAACGTTTAAATAGTCGAATTAAATAGAACTGAAATAGAAGTAAAATAATAACTGAAAACTATTTCAAAATTCAGTTATTATATTCTATAATGTTTTAAAATAAATGGTATAGAGCTAGGTACTTTGAGGAATAATATAATAGATACTCAGTTAAAAGTAATATATGTATAATAGATTTATACTGCGTATAATTCCATATTTTGAAAATATTATCTTATTTATTAACGTTTAAAATAAAATATTGTATTAGCTTTTTTTTAAGAATGACTAAGTCGCTTATTATTATATTTATATATTATGTTGCTCGCACACGTCGTGTTTTTTTATTTGTATTTACAATACAAGCTCTTAATTAAAATACATTAGTAATTCTCCCGTGACGAGCACCACTCGAGACGTAACATGTTTATTTAATAGATATATGTAACACTTATTGTCAACATGTAATTACTATCGAGGAGGCGAGGATGCGCCGTTTAATATTAAAACATTACTTATTTGCATCGGTACGTGTGCGTGCATAGCTCGTGGACAATTGTCGACTAAAACGGACGACAGTGAAGTCATCGCTATTAAATTAATGTGCAATCGCTAAAGTTAGCAAATATATTCACTTTTGTGTTTGTGGGGAAGAATTTATTAATTATACGTTTAGTTACTTATTACAACTGCGTTGAAATATCTATCAAATGGTAAATAAAAAAGATGTATTTCAATTCATATTAAATTATAAAAAAAAACAATTCAATTAAAATAAATTTCTTGTACATATATTTCAATAATTTATATGCTGACACGATTATTCTCTATTGAGGTGATTAATATTATTATTGTTAGATTGTTAGTACTCAATCGTTTCTCCTACGTATCTACAAAATGTTAACACGCGCTAATAGTAATGAATACCATTATACAGCACAGGGCCTGACTGCTAAAGAGGTTTTATATTGAGCTCAAATAATGACGACAAATAACAAATTAAAATCTTTTTATTTTATTTTATTTTTTTAATGGAGTACAAAAGATGTAATTGGTGGAAACTTCGCTGGATTTTGTATTATTCGAATTCTATTAATGTAACCTATTTTATCTATATCCCAAATAATAAATAATAAAAAAGATACAAAAGATACTTTTCCAAAATCGGCGTATAAAAAGATGAATTTTTTAAAAATGTATTTCGTAAACATAATTGACTTTATTATTATATAAAAATGTCATTAATATGTTTGCTTAGTGAGAACAATTATTTATTTATTTATTTATGTCATAAAAATAAAAAGGATCATTTATTTTAATTATTTTTGAATATTCATAAGTTGTAGCTCTTCGTAAGCGCTGTGTAGAATTTCTGTAATTTTATTTAGAACACCTGGTACGAGAGTAAATTTAATTATCAAAAATTAATTAATCCGGAACGTGTGTAGGAATCGGAAATCTGCTTGATATGAAGAGCCATTATATAAATACGACTGACTAAAAGTACAGAATTTTAGTGGAAATAGGGAGAACTTTGCCAAGAAATCTTTTTAAATGATTCAATTTACGTAATAGTTTTGGCTAGATTTTTGGAAGCAAATAAAAACAATTTAAAATATTACCTCATCAGGTATGATGATTACAGGTGATTATAATGTAATCAATTTCAGAATTAAGTCGTTGCTGTTATCAATAATTATGTATTATTACTTTTTATGTACGTATTATATGATAACTTATTCTTTATATAATTTATGTTTATGTTTATTTAGCAACTATACAAACAAAGCATTTATAATATTGGTAACTATAATAACTATTTATAATAAGGTCAGTGTCGCATGTCGTATTGCGTCGTATGAATACAGCCTACGTTTTGAAGACCGTTCAATTCGATTGATTTTGATTGATAACGACTTCAGTTGGAATGTTTCGTTGTGTTACATAACGTTTATAATTGTAAATAATTGTAGCTATTTTTATACGTCTTACTCCTATCTATTATAATGATAAATAGATAATTTTGATAACGGATAATATCGCGACGTTAAAATTATAAAATTCGGACTTTTGACGTATAACAGAAATATTTAACAAGTAACATGAATAATAATAATATATTTTAAAAACTATATGGACTCAATTTCGCAGAAAACGATATAATGCATGCTAAATCAAATGTAACAGAAAGACATTCGTAGAATTGAGTCACTTCCATGAATTTAACAATATGATTGTTACAATTCACTAAATACATACTAAATACATACACATTCATGGCTCTTTGCTCGTGTATAAATCTATACTAATATTAAAAAGCTGAAGAGTTTGTTTTTTTTTTTATTCGAACGGGCTAATCTCAGGAACTGGTTCTAATTGTAAAATTATTTTTGTGTTACATAGTTTTTTCATTGAGGAAGGCTAGAGGCTATATTACATCACGCTACGACTCATAGGAGTGAAGCAGTAACCATAAACGCGAGTGAAACCCCAAGGGACATTTAGTTATTGATAAATTTTGCAATTTAAACTAAATGCAATTAAAACTCTTTTAAAGTAATTGTAATTGAATAAAAAACTTTTAACAATTAAATTAAGAATGTTATTTAGTGACGTAAATAAATTTATAATTATCAATATTAAATATTTAAAAAATATATATCGCATTTTTAACTAAATCATATTGTGTACCCAACTTAACAGCCCAAAGAGAATCGATCAAAACGTCGCAAATGTTATAACTAATGTTTATTACAGCACAACGATCGTTTAGCCGCATTTGTATTACAATTAATGTGTACGCGTCTTAATAATCGCGACCTTTGCTATTGACTTGTGATTTCGATTGGTGGCGAGTCAGATGGAATGCGCCATTACGATATCGTATGTTCTCATTCGATTTGTTTTACTAATGCTCGTATCATTCGAATGGGATAATAAAATCTTTTGAATGATTAAACTACGATTGACAGATTGATTGCTTGATCGTAATTCTTGTTTATTGTGTTTATAAGAAAATATATTTTTTGTTATAATATTTATAATTTGAATTTCTTTATTGTAGTTTTCAAGTATATTTTTATTGTAATTTTATTATTGTTTACAATATATTTATTTTTTCAATATTGTAATATCTTGATTTACATTTGTAAAAATTTTTCGTATTCAAATACAAGTTAGAATTTAAA
This sequence comes from Hypolimnas misippus, assembly GCA_037950945.1. Classification (NCBI taxonomy): domain Eukaryota; kingdom Metazoa; phylum Arthropoda; class Insecta; order Lepidoptera; family Nymphalidae; genus Hypolimnas; species Hypolimnas misippus. Next base: position 9,609,825 of record JBBEEQ010000014.1, read on the forward strand.
GATAGTACAAATTAAAACTGACTAGTTTTTTTGTCAGGATTTCATTACTTAAGTGTTGCCTTGCTATACATAGTGTTGCGTGAACATTTGTAAAAAATTAATCCCACGTCGACTCACATATTTCACGTCCTATCGTCAAAATTGTATATAATACATTCTCAAAAAAGGAGGCGAAAACAATGCAGTGTTTCATGAGATAACCAGTACAATCCGACCTGAATTGGTTTTCCCATAAATAAATATTCAATGAACGAACTTACTGTCAGCTATCATCTATACATTGAATTATAATCAATAAAGAGATCAACATAACCTAAATTCTTATAGATAAACAATTATTAGGTCAATCTTGTCTATAAATTTTTATTTCACGATCTCGAATTCAACCTCATATGATTTATGAAGGACTGAACACACCTATATAACAAAGCGGAGCGAATGAGAATATGTCGTAAATGCAATAGTAAAAAAATAGAGATATCTATTTATGTAAAGAAATATTTAGATAGATAGATAAAAACTTTATTACACACACATCACAAGTAACATACAAAGAAATAGAAGGTACGCAAAAACAGTCTTGTAACTAGAAGAAATCTCTTTCGGGCAATCTATTTTTGATGGAAGTTAAATAAAAAAATACACGGACGGTCCCCTAATTGAAGTGAATATAATAAATTATTGTAAAATTAAAATGTACAAATAACTGAATAATTGTCGTAAGTACAGAATATCGCGTGCGTTTACTTTTGGCATGTCGTGTCAATTCGTTGCGCAATCAACTTGACACATCCATGCCACATAGAATGTAGGTTGAATGCTACATGTATATTTCAGGCTTAATAAATTTCACACTGGTCTTTTACGATCTCTTTCAATATGTTATCTCTAATTTCGTCCAGCCGATTTCCTAAAACCTATCTATAATTTTTCAAACCGGCTTTTAAAAAAGAGGAGATTCTTAATTTGTAGTGTGTTTTTTTATAATGTTTGTTCATTGTTACTTCACAACTCATTTCTTTACTTTTAGATTGATTCCATAGAATTTGTATTTAAATCGTTTTATGTTTGGTTTTTAAATCAAAATAAATGGAATTAATATGTCATTAAAAACATCAAAAAAACTTGAATAAAAGATATTGTATTTAGGAGTCGGTTAAATTTTTTTAGTCTTATTTTACTAGCGATATATGATATAAACTCTATTCAAATTTATTAAGAATTCTATTACTAGTTTCGAAAACGTAGATAAGTAATTAAAACCATTGAAATTCAACGAATAATTTATTAATAGCTATCCAATTAACCTTTACAATTAAATGAATTTGCATTCACTGTTCATCTTTATCAAACTTTACCTTATCGAGATGAGAATCGACTAATTAATTCTCGCAAATGAATTTCGTATGCGCTTTCATAGATATCGCGTTTGCTTCGCTCCACAGCTCTATTGTGTTCAATCTTTCAATGTTTTCGTTGGTAAAATAAAATGGTATCTTTAAGATAAATTGATATAACATGTGTTATCGGAGTGTAGAATTTTTTAGTTATCTTTATACTGGATAAATATTTACGAGCCGTAGGGATTAAACGATGATGCAATATCGAAATATTTTTGCTATTAAAATTATCAGTTACTAGCTTTTGACCGCGTCTTCACTTGCGTTAATGTAGATTTTGTTAAAATACTACGCATTTGTACATCAAATGTAGCCTATGACCAATAAGTAGGTTTCTTTCAAATGGTACTATAATTTTTAAAATAGGGTTATTGGTTCCGGAGTTTATTTCGCACATACATACATGTTCAGTTTTCATTATCAAGTGAGTTTAAATCGGTATTGATACATGTGTTTTATGGGGTTTAGGTGAAAATTAGATCAAATCTTAAAATTAAGTACATTACACAAAAAATATCTTGTTATTATCTACTGAATTGAAAGCAATAACCATTTTTTCTATTGAAAAATTCTTTAGAATATTTTCTTACACACAGAATAGGATCGTTTTTTTTTTTTTTTTTCATTTCAATGATGTCAATTGCAGTCCTTCGAGATAAAGCTGAAACGTCTTTATTCGTTATCTCACCATGGCCTCGTGGAAGATGAGATAAAAAAATTTACGATCGTTACTCTTGAGAAATTTTTATTATATATCTACTGTACGTTTTAGATAAATTATTACTAAATATTTACACTACAGTATACCGACGACCGCTGGTGTACTGGTACTGAATGTCCTCTAACGCCGTCGGTTGATGGTTCGATCTCCTTTTCCTCTCGATCTCCTCGTTACGGTTCACGAGATACAGTCCATTGACAGACACATGGAGTGACAAACAGCGTAGGCTTAGTAACCTATAACAGAGTCCTTCCTATCCTTTTTGTATATGTGAGTATCACGAATAATTCGAAATGCTATCTTTAATGAAATTCGCCATGAAAGTTTACACGTTGCTTTAACATCATAGACATTCTTTATTTTTTCTTTATCTTAATAAGACAGGCACGTTGGCAAAATAGTCACGGCAACTGACTGAAGCGCTAAGGGCGTCTAACGGCGTCTAACGTCTGGCCATGGCCATACGGACGTTGTTAGTGGTCAGGACGTTTGTGTTGATGTTGTGTGTGTTTCCGAACCCCCGACACAAGGCCACGTGATCTTAATAGGGACTGTTGAGCGTGATGCGTTTGTTTATTATTTCGCGAATGAAAATATAAAAGAATACTTTTTTTGTATAAAAATTTCATTCAATATCCTACTCACATAAAAACACAAACAAATAAACTCAACAATTAGTCAATCGAAGTGTAAATATCTCAAAATTGCTACCGTTTAAATAAACAATACGCGGTTTTATAGGAAAATAAATGATAAAAACGTTCGTTCCGGGGCGAATTCGTCTGGACACGTAGACATACGTACTTTACGTTTATATATCTTGCCCACCGAATACAAAAATGGTCCAGTTATATATTCGGGAGCGGCTGGTCTTTGTCTGGACCGATGTTATACGATCTACCTATATATTGTGACAGACACGTTTGTGCAGTGGTCACTGCAATTGACTGTAGCGCTAACGATCGAGGGTTCGCTCGCGGCAAATGTCTGTATTGGCCATACGGATGTTGTCGTGGTCTGGGTGTTTGTGTTAGTGTTGTGTTTCCGGACCCCCGACACAAGGTCACAAGATCTTAATGGGGGCCGTTGAGTGTGATGCGTTTATTTATTTATTTATTTATATTAATACGTGAAGCAAAAACTGTGTACCCATTTTTACGAAAACTGACGCAGACGGAGGAGTATTAAATTTCGCACACTTAGAGTTTATATAGAGGAGTGCAGAATGTTAATATATATTTTTAATTATGAATAAAAAATATACTAAATCCAAAAAAAAAACATTACACACACTACCATTTGACACACACATGTATACTCTTTTGTTTATTGTTAAAATTTGTGGTCAAATTGAAAATAGATTACCTGTGGTCAATCTTGAAATTGGTCTAAAATTAAATGAACTACAGTCGAATTCTGACCACTAGTCGGGTAGTTTACTAGCTACCCTCGCGGTTGCGTTTATGGTTACTGTTTCGCTTTGATGAATTTTAGTGTGATGTAATATAGCCTAATTATCTTCCTCAATTAACAGGTTATCTAAGACATAAAATATTTTTTTACATCTGTTCAGTAGTTTCAGAAATTACCGCTTACATACAAACTTACAAACAAACTAACTTTACCTCTTTATAATATAGCATAGTATTGTAGTAGGTATAGAAATATAGATAGCTTAACGGATTTGTGTGATATTAAGAATGGAGAAGACCTTGTTTTATTTCTAAGCTGTTTATCCCGCGGATGATGTCCCTGAGCGTTGTTAAAAGTTTGATAAAGAATAGCGAAAAATATTCAAACGCGAGTCAGTGCTGAAATTGCGTCATTATATTTTAAATTAGTTACAAACATATCGTCAATATATTTAATTGCACCGATATAAAACATCATAAACGATACACCTATTGGTATTTTTATTATATATCCTCTATCTTAATCCGTTATTCGCGATACAATCTCCAATTACAACCGATAGCATGAATGAAGTAACATTATTAACGTACGAAAATAGACCGCGCCGTGATAATGACACAGAATAAAACTCTTATCTGCAGCTGGCATGATGCCAGGGCCAATCGTAGTGCTCGAAAAATTTTATTTTTTTAGCATTCATACTGAAATATAGAACGATTTTTTAATTAATTACTAGGTAGTAGAAATACAGTGGTCGAAATTCGAATGTGTTTTATTAAATTTGAAGTTGAAATGTCAGCTTCAATGCTATATAGGTTCTTACAATTTTATGATCTCACACACATCTCACAAAAAGGTTTGATAAAGTATGATTCAAAAATTTTGAACGATTCCGATTGTCAAGCTGTTCCCGTTTCCGCGAGATAAAAAGACCGTTCTTAGAAAACATGATGTAAAGATGTTCAGTTAATATCGGTCACCATCTTACGAGCCGCGAGTTTAACGATACTTTTTATGGCTTCATCATTTTTATTACAATGTTGTTGACCTGAAAGGAGATGCATTTGTATTTACTTTTTAGATACTCGCCCCGGCTTCACAAAGGTGCAATGTACTTTTTTACGTCACATTAATCTTTGAAATTCTCGGCTTTTCTCTACTATAACATGCATGTATTATAAAAATAAACTTTTCTCTTGAATCGCTCTGTTTATTGATGAAAATCGCATTAAAATCCGTTGTGTAGTTTAAAATATCTTAACGTACACACGGCGGAAAGCGGCTTTGTTTTATACTATGGAAAGATATTTAAAAACAATTTTTTAAAAATATTCTTTTGTCAAGGTTTAAAAGATTTTATATGATCTTGTTTACGTAACGTTTGATTTCAAATCTTCTACTAGTTACAGTCACTGCGCCAAAACACAATTTCATTCGAAAAGTTTTATGTTATAGTTGTTTTGGACATAAAATCTGAGTCCGAGAATCCTAAGTTGTTTTTACCATCTTATATAATACTAGAAACATCTGTTTACTAATAAACGTATGACACTGAAAAACATCGAATATTTAATAAGGAAAAAAATTGCTTCTAATAAAGTAAGTTTTATTAATTTATTTTTTAATCGTAGAGGAACTCTTCTTTAAGAATAATCTATAAAACTTAATTCACGACGCTGCTCCACTGCGGGTCAGAATTTCTCTCGGCACATGCATGGTTCCTTACGATGTTTTTCTTCATCGCCGAGCACGAGATGAAATTTAAACATAAGATTTAAAGATAAAAAAGAAGTTAGTATTTAACAGTGATAATTACTTTCTAGAACAGTTAAAAGTGAATCTTTAATTTTTCCAATCCCTGTTACTTGCTGGCCGTCTGCCAGGTTTTGACTAAGTGGAAATACCTCGACCTCGTCAGGTGACCTTTGTGTTTCTAGCATGCTCTTTAATTCCGCCACCTTTGTTAAAGTAAATTTATACTTATCAAGTGAAGTGTGTCAGTCTCACTGGCAATCAGAGCCAAAAGATCATTAAATGGTCCACTACTTTAAAGCCAAGGTAACATAGATAATACACTAGCTGTCCCTCGCGATTGTACTCTTATTTATGGCTATTGCATTACTATTACCTTCCTCCATAAATTCAAATTGGATCAGTAGTACCTCCTAAATGATTTATAATATTAGTATAGATCTTACATTCTCAACAGATTCAATTAATGTCCGTGCTAGCACCGCCATTGGTTTCAAGTGCTAATTATCATGTATTTTTATATCCTGAAGTCAGTCCTTGGACTCGAGTGGCGAAATAAATTCTGTACCCTTACTAACATTCATACACTTGACCATAGTCTCCGTCAAAATGCTAGTCACCTCCTGACACAATACACCACAGTAATATAACATACGTAATACTCGATTCGGATGCATCAGTTCCCATAGATTAAAAATAGGTTTTTGACACATAATATACGATGTCAGTTCGAGCGTGTCAGTTGAAACTGGTGCCTGTAATGGATACGTGTAGCCATACAATGATAAGGTTGTCCGCAGTGGGTCTGCGCGCATTACGTAAGGTGTTTACAGGTATTTGTCATTGACATATAAGGGATATTTGACCCGTGCCCTATTGTTATAAAGCAATTTATCATTGATAAATCATAATGCGGCATTGTTGTCACAAAACTCTTTCAACTCGAGATGAACGAAATTTTCAATCAAGGTCACAATACCGGCATTCTCTCTGAGAGATATCCGTTGAAATTTTATAATTATTTTCCCTTTGACAATTGAAGCCAATGACTTCGTATTACTATAATTGCTTAATCTAAATCGTATACAGAACTTAAATAATATACTTCTTTCTCTATTAAATAATATAAAATAATTTTATTTAACTAATGAAATACCAAACCCCAAACATAAACAAACTAGATGGAAGCTATTTTCACCTTCATTACGGAGAATCTTCGCAGCTCAAATGTTTACGTCCATAGCAAAAAGAACCAGATACTAAACATTGCTTGCTCTAGACTAATATAGATACTACTCTGTTAGCTATGATATCAGCGTTTTTGTGCGTAATTCGATGATAACGCACGAGAAAAATGCGGAAATCATTCGCGGAGATCATATATTCTGTAAACAGTGGGTACTAATGGTGCTAAACGCGTTACGTGCTTCTCGCTTGTCCAATATTTGATAATGATAAGGGAGACGATATTTAGTATCTGTATGGTTTGATATTGTGTCATTGTTACATTTTTTATATATATATACAAAAGGGAACTAACGAGTAAATAGTACCACCTGATGTCAAGTGGTTACTATCGCCCGGAAACCTACAATACCAGGGACGTTGCGGGTGCGTTGCCGGCCTTATTAATCAGTGATAGCTTCACGTGGAACTGACATGAGACATTTATAAATTGACGATTCGAAAGAGCTTATAAGAACTTATTTAAATAATATATGTTTTGAGTTTGAGTTATGATGCTATCAGCATTGCTGGCTTTGACTTGGTTGGAGGAGCCACTCTTGGCTGAAGAACCTACGTAACTGGTTTAGCTGCGGACTACCACATTGGGCAGCGGCATCGAAAATGAAAATAGTTCCGATAAGAGTGTGTCTTAAGAAAAAGCTGATAAGTGTTTTTTTTTTACATTTTTGTATTGTGGTAGAACTGTCAACTGAACTTTATCTATTACGGTTCGTACGCAAAGATTAGTATTTAGCTGGAATTGTACTAGATTCTCGCAGAAAGTCTGCATAAAGTACTATTGCAATCGCGTTTTATACGATAAGTAAGAATGCCGGAAGCATTGTAGAGAATCAAAAACAAAGACGATTTTTTTGGCAAGTGATTCTTGTTCAAAAGAATACGTTTTTGACGAGCACTTATTTAACTTATAGCTCGAAAGATCGATAAAATATTTATATCGGTATTTGGGTCTGTTTTTTTGTTACATAATAAAAAAAAAAGACGAGAACACAGCATCGTCGTCTTTCAGTATAATTAGTAAGAGTTATAGTTCCAACGCTATATTTCTATAATACAATTCTCCGTATAAAAAGGATTTATGTTTCAACTATTATGGCTATATTTTATTTATATATTTATTTATTTATTTAAGGTATGTATGTATTCGTATGTATATAGTATATATTATTCGTTTAATTAATTTTTTTTTTCCAAATGTGTTTATGGATGTGTATATATTTATTATCCTATACATTACATATATATATACATATATTATTTTTTTTTACTTTTGTTGTGCACGCCTACAAACGGCTTTCTTACACGATTCTGGGTTGGCTGGTAGAAAATGCTGTAATAGCGTTAAGTCCGCCCTTTGTACATTTATCTTTTGTGCAATAAAGTGTAAAAAAAAAAAATGAAACATAGACACAAATGCTTCAGAAATCATTTTAAAATGGAATTCTTTTCATTTTATTTTCATGTGCTCACTCAAAGAACATTTCGCTGAAATCAAATCAACAGATTCTTGTCAATCGTAATGCCGCATTTGTTTCGTGATTTAACTCACTTCTTACTATTTATTTATTTCATCTTTCATTTGTAGTAAGTCTATTTTTATAATATAGGATATTATAAGACTACCACATATTATAAGACAAAAATTACACTTCTAAGTTTTGCTTTCAAACTTTCATAAAAATTTACACAAGTTGTTTGGGTATTGCTTTACACCTGAAAGAATTAACTGGCAGTGTCTTTATTTTTGACTTAAAAAAATAACTACCGACTTCAAGAGCAAAATACGTACTTTAATAATCGGTCATGCGATTTTCGAATAATCGGAAAACTCGGAAAAACATAAAAAAAAAACTCCCAACGATCTGAGAATCTCTTTCATATTTAAAATTGGTTTAAACCAATTGATAAAAAATTCATTTTTTGCATACCTATGTAAGAATTGTTCTCCATCTAAGATCAAAGCCCATCAAATTGACGACTACTAGTACTGCTTCAAGCATTTACATTTTGTACACAGTAATTAGCTAATTAAGGAAAATCTGCACGTAATCCAGTTAACAATAAGCTGACTCCTGAACAGAACTCCTGGTTTCTCTTTGTTCTGTGCAATTAGTGTTACATGATGCTAATTAACTTAAATGGCTCTGATTTATCTTATTGCGTCTAAGTTTTAGGGCCAACGTACACGATCGGCTCTGTGCAATAGTGTACTATACCGTTATACTAAATTAAAAATAATATTAAAATTATGAGAAAATTAAGAAGGAATTGTTGAATTGTTAACATTTGATGTTTTTGTTTTCCATTTTATAATCTAAAAAAAAACGTCATGAGCTCATATAATAAACGAAAAATGTTTCGGAAATATGAACAACAAAAAAATGAATTTAATTCTGACATTATTGTATAATAAGTTATATATAATTTCATAATAAATGATACAAAAGCAAACCTTTGGAAAAACAAAAAATGAAACAATTGATTTCGTTACATCACATTTAGTTCGTCCCCAATTCACCTCGCGAATAGGGTTGGCAACCCTAATCAGAGCATATACGTTATCGGGGCTGTTTTTTAATTTAGACTTTAGATTATGCGTTGCTTCCATACATTGGCTGCCAGACAGTATGGAAGATATAGTAATATTTCTATACTAAAATTAGAAAGAGTTATTTTTTTATTATAAATTATAAAGAAATGTATGTCGATAATCTTTGAACCACTTATCCGATTTAAAAAATTCCTTTTGCGTTAGAAGGTTAGTTTATTGGCTATATTACATCACGCTACAACTCATCGAGTAAAGCAATAACCATAAACGCGAGGCCGAGGGGCAGCCAGTATATTATAATACGTGTGGCAACCCTACTCCCAAACCTTGACATTAGGGGCTTCCCTATTCGTCCTCATTACGTATTTGGATCACGGATGGCTACGGAACACGATGGCCATTTCTTTCCTTTATTGGTGGGCAATGAAGTTGTTTTATTATGGTGATTCCTTTACGTAGTCTATTTCTATGTTTATCTTTAAGAGGTTAAATATATACCTAAAGTACATATATTTTCTTGTTTATTTATTTCATATATAACAATGTTTTTTGTATTACATAAGAATGCATATTATTTTTAATTTTGGTTTAATTGAAGATTTTATTCACGATTATTTTGTGATATCGAATAATTTTACTGCCTAATGATACCGTTGGATGGACGCTGATAAGCAATACTGTGTTAAGCCAAACGAACTTCATTTTGAGAAATGGCGTCTAAAGATGTTAAACCTATTAATATTTGGTAAAAGACATATATATCCATCTTTTCTTTTATATTTTGATGATAGGTAAAATGAATTAAAAGCAGATTTATATATTTAATGTGTTATGTAATAATAAGTTTTTCAAATATTTGAGATTATTGTGAAAATTGCAAATATGAAACGAACTTGAAATTCGTACATTACTTTAATAAACTTTTTTCTGTATTTATTTAGTTTAGACGACTTGAATTTATTTTTAATAATGTTAAATAATTAACGCAGTATCAAAATACATCGATATCTCTAAATTTGACTTTTTGTGGGTTGACACATTATTGCTTATCAGCATCCAGATATGATTGTACGTCTCCTTTCTAATATAATGGGAAAAAAATATTTTTAATAACGTTAACCTATTTCGTTATAGCTACAAAATATCTTAGGCCATTGTTCAAGTGTAGTATTTTTTTCGTTAAATTTATAATACATTATTATGTCAAATTATTCTTTAAATCTTGTCCCTACATAAATATGTTGTTTGTAATATCAGCACAAAGATATGCCACTCCGAATATCAGCGAATATTTCACAGTAAATTGTTATCAATGATATCGACAGATTATGTGGTGTGATAGTAGAACGATGTACATTCTTATCACGTGATTGCAATATTTAAATATATATAAAAGCGATAGTTAACTCACTCACTCATCACGAAATCTGCTAGGAATTTCAAACGTTGCATGGAACCCTCTTTTTACGGCGTAGATGTTTACTAAGACGGGATTTTGCAAAATGAGGTCATTTGCAAATTAGGGGTCGCCTAATGAGGTAAAACGGGGTTTGTATGAAAGTCCTATGTTAAGCGTGAGTGAAACCGCGAAGAGCGACTAGTTTATATATATATTTTTAAATAATATAATATCACCAATAATATTCTTTTTTTCTATAGATGTGATAGTTTTATTTTTTATTGGTTTGCAATGACTGGACCATTTCTATTTCGAAAACAAAGTAATTTCACTTTATTTTAATTTATTTTTTAAAATACATATAAAGTGTTTAATGTCAATGACTCATAAAACAAATTTACGGTTATTTGACGATTTCTAACGTTTAGAATCAAAATACGTGCTTTCTAAATGAACGTTACGGGTTCAAATACGGACAGGCATCACCGAGTTCTTCAACAGTTCGTGCATTCCGTTATTTACAAAGATTATAACAAAAGACCATGTAATGTAGTAGTGTGTGTGCCTTACTACTACGCAAAAGAAAATGCTTTTGCGTAGTAGTGTAATGTATAATTATTATTCTATTAAAATAAATAAGCAATTGTTACGATGAAGTACCCGCCAGACAGAAGGTACCCCAGATTAGACGGTGTCTTATAAGTTATACGGCCGTCTGGCATCACAAAACCTACATTGAGCGCAAAAGTACTAGTAAAATTAAAAAAAAAATCTTTAATACTTCAGAACAACGTCATTTCTTGAACGATTAAAAAAAAATTATTTGGTAGGCCATATTTTTAGATTGGTCTTATAGACTTTTCATCAATAGTCAATCAGTGGTTTGACTTTTAAATATAAATAACTGGAATTAATATGTCATTTGAATAAACGAAATTGTGTGTTTTGCCTTTGAAGTCGTTTTTTAAAGTATTCGTTGTATGAAACTGTATGAAACGGCAATTTATCACAAGCTGCTGTTTCATACAGTTTACAAAGGAAGGATGCAATGGATTAATAACTGGTAGACGCGTCAACGAGAGGATGGCAGTGTGGCGTTACACTGAACGGAAAGTAACACAATGCTGCAGAATAACACCAATAAATATTTGTTTACGTTGTTTAGATGCTGTCCATTAATCACGTGAGGCCCAAAGGGGGAAGGGGTCCGGAAAAATCAATTCTCGAAATATCACGAAGGATATCCCTTTTTTTTTCTCGCTGGGGAATGCATTTATGCATCCCGCCCGATAATAGAGGCGGGTATGTGGTACTCCTGGTGACGAGTGTCCCAGACTACCCACTAAAACCCAGCGGTGCCCTAATCCTGGTAGGGCGCCACGGGATCGCTTACGCATGCTACCGTGACGCCCCGACGGTTGGCCTGCTTATGCGGGCCTACTTCGCCTAGAGAGTGCTCCCGGGCACCGAAAGCACTCTCTCGCCCTGGTGGTATGTGGGAGAGTGACGAAGGATATCCCTAAGATATAGTAAATCTAGTATAAAAACCTCACCACGTATCACCAGGGGGGTCTAATAAGTTGCTAAAACATCACGTGATTGACAGCCCCGTATTTAAGTGGTTATATTTAACTAGGTTTAGTCAGTCTGATGTAATCTACAAATATTAAAGTTCCGTTTAACCCCAGTAGATGATAACTATCTATACGATAAATTGGTGATCGATTGAGAAGCAACAACAAAGAAATCTTATCATATACGTGTATAATGTATATCAAACTATCAATCTTATTTCTTTCACGCAAAAAAAACACTGAACAGATTTTGATGAAACTTTACATCAAGGTACACGCGGACAAAGCTACAGGTGGCTAGTTAATGAATAAACTTTTTAATTTAAAGGCAAAGTTATTTTAAACGAGAAATCAAGCGTAAAACGCACGGTACCTAATTAGAACCGTGTAACGGACAAAAAGGGATTACCCTCGTTAGGAGTATGTCCATCTATCCTTAATATTATAAAGTTGAAGAGTTTGTTTGTTTGATCACGCTAATCTCAGGAACTACTGGTTCTAAATGAAAAAAATATTTTTGTGTTAGATAGTTTATTTATTGAGGAAGGCTATATGCTACACTAGCTTTCCCACCCGCGAGTTCGTCCGCGTGGAATAGTAAATGTAAATCCAAGATATAAGCCATCTTCATTTCAAACAATCAAATCGGTTCAGTGGTTTTTGCGTGAAATAGTAAAAAGTATTACATCACGCTACGACTCATATGAGCGAAGCAGTAACCATAACGCGAGTCAAACCGCAAAGGGTAACTAGTATTATATAAAAGCTTCAAAGTTTTTAAAAAATCATACAAACATTTTACAACTAAAATTATTTGTTTATGTGGATTCTAAATGGCTACATTATGAATGTCAAAGTCGACCGTTGATCTTTTAGTATTTGTATTCAAAATATGCAAAAACTGAATCTCAAATATTTTGAAGGCTAAATAAAAATAATAATGTAATAATTCTAGCAATACTACACACGTATGTCAGTTGAGACATTGAAAATTTATGGCGGAATAAAGAAACTGAGCTCAACATATACAAACATGACATGACTCCTTCAAATAAAATATTCCTTTGTTGCGTAGTAATATAGTACAAAAACTCTCGTAAAAATACTACTTACCAGTAAAAACCCGAATGTACCAACGTACATGTAAAGATGTTGTTTTTCATAATTTTATCCGAAAATACCTAACAATTAAATCACACATATGGGTTAATGTCCTATTAATTATATGCCCATGCAAAACATTTAATAATAGTAAAGGTGAAAATGGACTCTAAAGCTAAAAACAAACTGTTGGACACGTGTCGTGTTGCTACGGCTGACACATTGACATTTGTACAAGTTTTGATAGTATTCAATAACTAATTGGTTTTTCTTTCATACAATAGTTAGTAATGCGTGTAACGAAATTTTCGCTAGAAGTTATATAAGCTAAAGCATAGAAATTGTTAAAGAATACTGATCGAAAATAGCCTATACGTCATGTCGAACGCATGTAGTTTCAAATCCCAGATTTACGTCAGACGCACACAGACAGTCCACGACTTATAACTCACACGTTTAAATAATGATTAATAATGAGAACCGGCATAAGGCGTCAATGGAGACACTTCTGTCGTGTGTCGGTTACAAGACACTAGTCAATTTTTCATTTTCATATAATCAATATGAAAGCAACCACTCTCTGTTCAGACCTAGCCCTAAATTGTTCAGTTACTTCCATCCGACACCAACAATTCGTTGGCCAATCAAAAACTGTTCAATAAGACACAAAAAGTGTCTACGACCGCGCAGCGCCTAAGTCGCGCCCAATAGTGTGTTACTAACTTAAAGTATGGAAGTGACATTAAAGCTTGTTTAAGTTAAATCTTTTAATATTCACCATATATGTAACACTTATTACAATAACATAAGGTTGACAATCGTCAATTAAAACGCGTCACAGAAAGTTCATCTCGGACGGGCGTGACGTCGCATACATTATAATAAATCTAAATACAATCATTCCATCTAAATGTAAAATAGTGAATATATGTTAGTGTTTAATAGCTTTATGTGTGTATAAACATACACACAATCTGCGCATTATAATGTAAATTATCACACATATCTATTTTGGTGACAAAATTGTCGAAGGTAAAAAGTTAAGGAAGAAAATCGCACCCGCTATTCAAAGCCTGAATGAAATTTTCTTTTCAAATAAGGAAAATGAAGGTAAATAGAATACAATATAAAGAGTACGGAAATATATGAGTGAGATACTTAACTTCTTTTTGAGTGAAATTCGGTATAACGTGACTTGTAATTGGATACTGATAAGCAATATTGTATCAACACACAAAAAGTCAAATTCAGAGATATAGACGTTTTCTAATAATGCGTTACGTATTTAACATTATTCAAAAAGAATTACTGTCATCTGAACTAAATAAGTACAGAAAAATCTTAATTTAATATATCGAAGTGAGTTCCATAGTTGACAATATCTAATAATCCCATTTTTGAAAAACTTATTATTACATAATTTTTTTAGTACCTATAATAATCTACATTTAATTCATTATACATTAAATTTAAAATAGAAAAGAGAAGATGTTCACGTTCATTCACTCATTCATTCAACCAAACTCGTTAAAAATAGGTTTGACATCTTTAGACGCCATTTTCTCAAAATGAAGTCCGTGTGGCTTGACACAGTATTGCTTATCAGCGTCCAATTATCCTCGGTATACACGAACTTTACATGATCCTAATCTCCTTTCAATCTAGATCTATTTCTATAATTTTTTTACGAGCCCTGAAAAACAAAACGTTTGAAAGGAAAAAATAAAGATGTTAAACTAATAATTTCAGTAACCGTATAATTAAAAACATATTTTCTGACATAAATTTGTAGTATCAATTAATGTTTCGATACTAAATGACTTAATAATGACCGTGTTTGTTCGCTCGAAGTGGGTTAGCGATCGATCATATCATGAAATCAGAACGACTAATCGAATAACATTTAAATGATAAATGAAAGAAATCTGTTTCGAATATTTTAGTCCACTTATCACTTACTGTTACTAATTAACTCGCCAATCTCTTTATAGTCTTTAAAAAGTACTCCTCAATGTCCCTTCAATCACACCGAGTAACGTTTATTTTTTTTTTACACGCCGCAAGGCGCCACTTGTAGTGATCGTTAAATTGCTTAATTTAATTAAATTATTTTTCCTATTTATTTTGTTTGTGTACATTTTTATAATGTGTTTAATTAACATATAAATTAATTTATAAAGATGAATTGTGATACCTCAATCAATCAAGTTAATATTAGTTGATCGTATCGTTCTTTAATATTATTCTATTGGAAGTCAATTGTGCCATTCTAATAAAACAAAAACCCTTCATAATTTGTAAATATAATGAAATCAATTTGAAAAATATGAACATGTGAAGATGTGTTAATACTTACGTATATACTAATATTATAACTAATATCCTAATATTATGTTTGTTTGTATGTAGGGAGTAATTTCTGAAACTATTGATTCGATTTGAATATTCTTCCTTGGATAGACCGTTTTTTGAGGAAGGTTATAGGCTATATTATATCACGTTACGGCACATAGAAGTGAAACAGTAACCATCAACACGAGTGGAATCGCGAGAGTCGCGAGAGTAGTTTTTTATAAAGTTTGTTTCTGTGTTTGTTCGTGTTAATCTTAGAAACTTTTAACCCGATTTGAAAATTAATTTTGTGTTGTTTTGCTAGTAATTTGAAAAAGGACGTTGCATTTAATTTTTGCACGAAAATATTCGTAATATAAAAATATGTGTAAAATAACTTAAACTTATTCATTGAAATCATTAATTTTAGTACTCGATGGTATCGCTGTAAATACCATATATTATTCATCTACTTTTTCATATTCATTATAACGTATCATTTCATTATAACGTAACACAATGTTTTTTTAATCAAATAATGAAAGAGTTAGTAAATTAACAAAAATATTAGTGTATTTTAATCATCCAAGTTATAGATCGTTATTAAAAGAATTAAAAAAAAACTATCTATTTACCATTTCAAAGTTATGAACAGTCCTATAAATAGCATTTCGTAGACAAACATAAATTACAATATTACAATATCACGGGCCAATTTATATGAAAAATAGTATGCGATGGTAAGACGCCGCGCAGGTTCATTTAAAATTATAGTCTCCGCAACAAACGTTATTATGTAAGACGTGCTTGAACAGCTCAGGTGGAAATTTTGCGGCATAGCCCTTGCGATAGTAATGGAGGATGCTCGTGCCAAGAAAACAGTAATTGTCTTTTAAAATGTATATGAATATGGAATTTTTACTAACAAGAGAACACACTAAAGTTTTTCCTTTTGTTGTTAACTAGCTGTCTGCCCCTAACTTTCTTATTACATTACATTTTTCGATCCATATTGTTCTGTTTTATTTTGTTGTAACAATAAAAGATAAAAACTTTTTTAAAATAGGGGAACTAATTTCATAATCGAATAATCGCGGATAAAACATACGGGTCGAACTGAAAACGTCTTTTTTTGAAGTCGGTTAAAATGCCAAAACCTACTCCACGATTACGTGGAGTAGGTTTTGGCATTTTAACCGAAAGTATGTATTAACATACATTTCAAAAAATCACATCAAAATCTGTTCAATCAAACGCGAGAAAATCGCGGACAAAAATATGTAGAACCATACAGGTCAAACTGAGAACCTCATTTTTTAAATTCGTAAAAAAACGAAATAGTCAAATAGCCGTTCCGTTTACATACATTCGGTTATTCCATTTATATGACAGAAGTGTTGTAAGACAAAAACATAACTAAATAAATATCAACACTTTAAAATAATTACTAAAACCTTGATTGTTTTCGACGTTAATAATACAAATAATAATGGTATCTCATAAACTTATATTATGTAATATACCATAACTTTCAAAGTTTGTAATATTTAGTACTTCAAGACTTAAGTCTTGAAATAGTTAAGCTCGCTGAGTATAAGATTTCAGGAACGTTCTCGCGTATTCAATGTTTCAGAAATTATGCGAACTATATAAGCATTATTCTCAGACTTTTATAAAGATTCCCATAAGCCGTTTACAGTTTTCGTGAAGTTATCTATTATATTAAAGTTATGTTTCAATTACGAGTGTATAATTTACAAGTGTTATTCTCAACTACTAACTATTGCCTCGCAGTTACATCCTCTTTAAATTTCTGATTACCCATCCCGTGACGTTCATAGTCACCATTATGTTCCTACGGGTTATAGCTTAACATTGCGGTTATATCCTTCTTCAAAAAATAGGTTATCTAATACAAGAAAACATTTAGAATTTAAAATCGGATGAACATTCTCTGAAAACCCCGATAAACAATAATCAATATACTCAGCAGAATTTGTTCGCTCGATTATTGTAATTTTAAATCCGAAGAGATTATTAATTTTATATTAATATCAAAACATAAACAATTATTATTAAATGGAGTCTCTCTTTGTCAACAGTCGATGATCCAACTAAAAGAACGCAAAGAAATGGACGAGGCATTCAAAAAAGCGCAGAAGCCATGGGCGAAACTGCTACAGAAGGTCGAGAGGACGCGGCTGGAGTACCACACGGCGTGCAAGCAAGAGAGGACCGCGCAGAACCAGGAGAGAAACGCCAGCGGCGATAGTTCGCTCAGTCCGGACCAGGTTAGTGATGTTTGATCTTTTACTGCGCTGAAACTTGTCACAATTTAAACAAAAAGAATAATACTAGTAACGAATATCGAAAATAACAAATACAGTATATCTTTTGCAAAAACTACCCTAAAATTGACGCAATATTTATAACTAAACAATGTTTTTTTTATTGCAAAAAAAAAAAAATATTAGAGCGCCCGCAGATTACGATAATGCTGTCTGATTTTTAAATAATACGAAGTATCGGCTGATATCGAATTTTTAATATGTACGCATTTACATGCATAATTATACCGATTAACCTATTCAATCGGCAACTTTTATCGACAATACTAAGATAACAGCCGTTTCCAAGAATACGTTGACTGGCTCTACCTGCATTACGTCCACGGTGTCTTTTCATTAAATGGTATAGGCCGATTTGCACCCCCAGCATTGATAAGATTAAAAACCAGCAAGCAGGTACATGATCTCTCTTCACTTTCAAAAATCATTATCAAAACGTATCGCGTGGCCTGCAGACTCAAATATTAACTGATAGATAGCCAGTAGCCGGGGGAGGCAACATTTTCATGCCTTTATAAATTTTTACTCAACGCAAAGGTCTGAACACCTGCGTGACCGAAAGATGCGGGCACGACCGCAAAGCGGGATGCTGTATAAATAATAGACACCTGTTGTTCGTGGTGACATTTAGCGTGTTTAACTTCTAAAAATGTTGACCCAATGAGTATGAATTTTTAAAATTCCTCTTACATTCTCCATTATGTTTTTAATTTATTAACACGTAACTTTGAGTGTAAAACATTTGTTATTTAAGTGTTTTTTCAAACGATTTTAAAAAAGTGTGAACTTTCGTATTTTTTTAAGTTTGTTACCTCAGAACTCTATTGTTTCTTAATCGATTTTGTAATTTTTTTTTTATTTGAAAGGTTCTTTACCTAATTTCAGTTTGGTCAAAATCGCCCTAGCAACTGAAATAATTATACCATCCAAATAAACGAAAATGCTCTTTATTTTGAAGTCGGTTTCTTTTTTTTTGAATTCTTATTTATTTTAGTTTCAAATTAAAAAATTACGAAGTATACGGTCGCTCTTATAGTACGTTACAAAATGAAAAGTATACAAGTCATCGTTGACCACTAACCTTAACAAACGTTCTTTGTTTCAAATCACCGATGAGTTACGAAAAGGCGGTTCTATTGAATTTTTTATGTGAAAGTGTGGTCTGACGTGGACACTAAGATATCTAGGGCGTTCGATTCCGAGGATGTTACAAACTGCCGGCTTATATATGATTCATCAACACCCTTCTTCGTTCGTATCCGTTTCAATCGATGTTCATTTAAAAATGTATTAAAACATGTTATAATACAGACTTTAATAAGCTAATGGATAATAACTTGTATTTGACAATCAATTGGCAAAGTGACCATTTCAACTGACCACGTTGATGGCTTCCATCCCTGTACAAGATAAATGTTGATATTCAATTGAGTCGGCTACTGGCCAGTGAATGGGGGGCAGTCACTGTCGCAGGAAATCGGCGTGAATTAGCTAGTACAGCTGCGATTTATATGGTCCATGAGAAAGCCGAAAGTCCATCTCTGTAAGTGTCAAAATAAAGGTACTGTGAAGCAAATTATTTCATGTGTAAAAGCAAAGATATACAAATCGTAACCAATAAAAATCTCTTAGTAAAACTTACCCAGTCTAATCTCACCTTATAAATCACGTGAAAAATATTTTAATAATTAGTATATTTTAATTTCAATGAAGTACCTTAAAATTGTTTCATATACATATAAATAAATCTACATAAACCGTACGGTTGTAAATTCAGTCGTCCGTGCGTTGAAGCCCACATCTCATGAGCTTAAACCCGTCTAGTCACTAGACCGCACTAACTCGCAGCCACTCGACTTAGCGCACTCGCATTGTAAACAGGGCACGAGCGAGCGCCGAACAATATTGACTCGCGAGTTCTTTGACCACTCGTCCTACTTACGTTGTGACAATCAATGTGTAATTATTTGAAGGTGATAGGGCTTGTCGAATCGTTCGCAGCTCAACTGTGACTGCGTCCAGATTAATTAACATGTAGTTGAAAAATATACCTAATATTAAACATCTAAATATATGAAATTCAAAGGCAGCTGACTGACTGACATAGTGATCCATCAACGCACAGCCCAAACCACTGGACGGATCGGGCTGAAATTTAGCATGCAGGTAGATGTTATGACGTAGGCATTCGCTAGGAAAGGATTTTGATTAATTCTACCCCCAAGGGAATAAAATAGGGGATGAAAGTTTCTATGAAACTTTGTCAATTTTAAACCGATCGGGCTGAGACTTTATATGCATAAAGCTACTATGAAGTAGGCATCACAGACATCGCAGACGAAGTCGCGAGCACCAGCGAGTTGTAACATATGTATAACAAGAATGTACAAATGTGCCTTTTCAACGATCTCTCAAAAACGAATGAGGTTTTCAATTCGTCGGGATCTTTTTATTTTATATTTATGTATGAAATTAAATGTATAGCCAGTAACTGTCGCACTGCTATGTAAAGGCCTCTTATCGTGTTAAGGAATATTAAGATCTTAATTCACCACACTGTTCCACTACCGGTTGGTGGATTTTATGTAACGATTTGTTTTTTTTTTTTGAAAGGACATAGGAATATATGAAAACTATATGGGTCCCATAGAGTTTTCATCAAATTCAGTTCAGTTTATTTATTTTAAAATCAAAATAACTCGAATAACTAAACGAAATTATGTTTTTTTAGTCGGTTCCCTTTTGGTAAAACCTTTTCAAAAAAGTCTTATTTTTTGGAAAATTTTATGTAAATGTGTGATATTAAATACTTTTGAAGTCATGTACGGATACAAGTGGGTTTTTTATATGTAGAATTATAGATAAGGCAAGAATTTTATTATATATCAACGTTGTCAATCAGCCACACCCAGTTGATTGAAATGAATCATTTCCCTGCATAGTATGCATACTTAATTCATAAAGATAATAGAATTTGTATGTTTTTTACCTACTTGTATGAATAAATAAATAATGTAATCTGCTTAAATCCTTTTATAATAGTTTTAACCGACGAAAAAGAAGGAGGTCTATGTTCGGCTGTATGTATTATTTTTTTTTTTCAGTTGATATTAGGCTATTGTAACTTAGGGCAATCAAAAGCTGTCTCTTCCTACTCATTATATTCGTGACTAAAAGTGTAATATAAAAACTTTTTAAAAAAACATTTCGACTTCGAAAACGAAACAAGTCAAGTAAAAAGTAAATTTTCTACAGTATTTAGTGAGCACGTACGTCCTAAAAAGAGCTCCCATGCAAAATTTGAAATTCCTAGCACATGTAGTTTCTGAGATTTCCTGATGAATGAGTGAGACCTTTCGCTTTTATATAGATATATAGATTACAGTTGGAATTTTCTTCACTATCCACGCTATACGTTCAAAAAGTATGCAAGAGAAATGTCTTTGTCTCTTAA
The DNA here is from genome assembly GCA_037950945.1 of Hypolimnas misippus. Taxonomy (NCBI): domain Eukaryota; kingdom Metazoa; phylum Arthropoda; class Insecta; order Lepidoptera; family Nymphalidae; genus Hypolimnas; species Hypolimnas misippus. The sequence goes on from JBBEEQ010000014.1 coordinate 9,631,117, forward strand.
GTCCACAATTTTTCCCGAATCACTTCACTCAAACGACATTCATACAAAGCAACGTTGTGCTGTAAAGACTAGGGACGAATTCCGTTTCATGCAGCAGCCATGTTATCGGGACTCGTGGGACTGTCCCGTTTTTATATTGCGTCCCGATAAAAATAGTAATGTCCCGTCAACGGAATTAATAATGAGTCTATTTTAAATGTTCAATTTAATGTTTTGTATGTAGTCTTTAATTTTATAAGCAGTCAGTATAAAGAATAGTTTGTAAAAATTACATTAAGATAAATAGAAAAAGTAAGTTATATAATTTTAAAAAGCGTTTCGTTTTTCAATAACTTTGAATAATTAAACCGCTTAGAACTTCTTTCGCACAACTTTTATACTAGAATAAATGGCTTTGCTAAGCTGCTTAAGTTGCTTCTACTAAGGATAAGTCCTTTGATTATTCTCATTACTTTCACGATTTAGTTATTAACTTCATTAAAATTTATCCGTGAATCGCGCACATAAATATAATGTGGCAAAAGTCTCCTACATATAATCTTTTACGTCTGAACTAAAATGACTCTTAGATTTATTCACATGTAATTAGTTAACTAATTTTGTTATTTAAACACTTAGTAAATAACCTAGGTACTATAAAATGATTAGAGTGAGAGAATCAGAAGCCTAACCTCCTCCCCGATGCCTTTCATTACGCCCTATTCCCTTTAATACCTTATATATTTTAAAGCTGGCAACGCATTAGTGACTCGACTGATGCTGCGAATGTCTATGGACGACGGAAATCACTTAATATAAGGTATCCCGCCTGCTCATTTGCCAGCTATTTTTAATTAAAAAAAATTAACAACTAGGTACCCCTCGCGGTTTTACTCGTCTATGATTACTGCTTCGGTCCTATGAGTCGTAGCAAGATGTTACATAACCTATGACTTTCCTCAGTAAACGGGCTATCTAATGCATTTCTTTAAATCGTATCAGTAATTTAAACGATTATCCCTTTAAAATATTATACCACCTAGTATAATAACATATACTTGTGAAAATTTAATGATAACAAATAACAAATAACGCATCACGCTCAACGGCCACCATTAAGATCTCATGACCTTGTGTCGGGGGTCCGGAAACACTCACAACACTAACACAAACACCCAGACCACGACAAACATCAGTATGGCCAATACACACGTTTGCCGTGAGCGGGGATCGAACCCGCGACCGTAAGCGCTTTAGTCAGTTGCAGTGACCATTGCGCCAACGAATATGAAGACTTAAAATGTAGCAACCCTGTTTGTGCAGTATTCGAGTCAGTGTTGCCGGCCGTTTGGTTTACACGTGTACGTTGCTTGTGTCGTGCATTTGCTATCGTTTGTAAAGCGCAAGATATTTTTTACTAAAAAACAGCGAAATATCAATACTGGTCGCTTTATTATTTCTACAAAATGTCTATAATTGTATCGTATTTTGTTTCATTTTGAGTTATTATATAAAAAAAAAATTGAATAATGAAACAAACTTCGTTCGTTTTAATTCCGTGGTGAGTTCTACTTAACATGTGCATTTAGAAAAAATATTTTTTCATACATAAACATTCAGAGTTTTAAAACCAGTGTTAATTTTATTAATTACTTTTTAATATTTTGTTTTACTTAATTTCGTAAAGTTAATATTATATTTAAACACTATTGTTGACTTCAATTTTATTAAAAACCAAAGAAGACAATTACATATATTTAGGTATTATAACTCAAAATGTGTATATTAAAAAATAAAAAATAAAAAAAACTCAGATTTCATTTACAATAGAAATTAAATGAAAATATTTTGTATTATGTTATGTCTCTACACAGGCACTGTGACACTAATTATGGTTAATATTACACAGTACCTATACAAGCGTATGTTAAACAATACTAATGTTTTAATATGGTAGTAATTATCGCGACCCCAATCACATGTAGTTAAAAGTGATTACGGCGTAAATTTCCATAATTAATTCATAACAAAGGTCGCTTAAACGATTCGCCTTATCAATGCATTTTATCGTAATTTAAGATCTGAGATCGCGTGATACCATCATCCCTGACATAGTAACGGTGTTTAGTGTATAAAATTTAAATAAAAATCTAGGTGTAAAGCTTAGCAGCATGCACTTATAAATATGCATTGTTAGATTTATTTAAAAAATGAATTTATAGTTTTTTTTTTTGCATAAGTTTTATTTTTATTTGAAAGTATACACGATATTTACACCAAAAACACAATTTATAAATTTTTGGCTGTCTGTTTTGTTCATAGATAGTTTATGTTATAAAGAACAGCTTAGGCGACTTTTATTCTATTTTTTAGGGTTCCGTACCTTAAAAGGAAAAACGGAACCCTTATAGGATCACTTTGTTGTCCGTCTGTCTGTCTGTCTGTCTGTCTGTCTGTCTGTCTGTCTGTCTGTCTGTCTGTCTGTCTGTCTGTCTGTCTGTCTGTCTGTCTGTCGGGATGTCAACCCTTTTTTCTCAGAAATTCATAGACGTATCATGTTGAAATTAATATCATATACTCAAGTCTACGATGACATGCGGCCGTGAAAATATTAAAGTTCTAAATCAACGAAATCAAAAGATAATGGAAAATATGTCATATATTTTGACCATTTTAGCGTTTTCGCAAGGGAATCAAAACCTATAGGGTACTTCCCATTGACCCAGCACGATGAAATTTGGCAAGAAGTAAGATCTTATGGTACAAATAAAGGAAAAAATCTGAAAACTGTAAATTTTTGTATGTATGTTTGTCTGTTTGTAAGTTTGTCTTTCAACCTTTTTCTCAGAAACGCGTGAAGGTAACAAATTTTTATTAACGTCAAGTACTCAAAGTTGTAATTACTAAGAGCTGTGAAAAAATCAACCTTCTAAGTTAACGCAATCAAAAGATACGGTCATTTATATCACATATTTTAAGTATGAGAGCGTTTTCAACGTTTTCGCAAGGGAATCAAAACCTATAGGTTACTTCCCATTGACCTAGCATTATGAAATTTGGCCAGGAGCAAGGTCCTTTAGTATACATAAAGGAAAAAATCCGAAAACTGTAAATTTCTGTTCGTGTGTCTGTCAGTCTGTACGTCTGTCTTTCAAACCTTTTCTCCGGAACGCGTAAATGTATCAAGTTGTAAATTGATCAAGCGGAAAATATATTAATCTTAGAATTAAAATTATATGTACTTGTAACAAATTAACACAGAAGTTGACCATGGTCAAAAAACAATTTTACAAACACTGAGAAGAAATTTGTATCAATACGAAAACATTAAAAAGCAGCAAACCTTTATAAACAACGCAATGCAATCTATATATCGCAGCTAACAAAATGATAGCGCGATGTAGCGTACAGCTAATGCCATCTATTACAACATTATGACATTAACTGTGATATAATTCTGCTCGATTAATAAATTTATTTATTTTAATTATTATTTAAACGCGCTACAAAATAATAAAATAAACTTTTTATTTAAAAGTTTTATCGTCGATTTATAACGTCATTACGTAATTAACATTCAATATAAGAGCTTCACGCGATTTGATTTAAGTACTCGTATTGACTTAGTACGAAAATTTTAAAATTAAATTCAAACAGATCGAGTTATTTAATTTAGTTATTTATAAATAAACAATTAGTTTTGTTCGAATTAAGGACTAATTATTTTCGTCTTGGCAACACTAATATATATTTTGATATTTTGATTGATAATGTAAATCTAAATATTTTACGAACGTAGGCGCTGAGTGTATCCTGAATCGCGCTATAACTTTGCTTTTATGAAAGTATAAGGTGTATTAGTACTTAAAATAAAATTTTGTGTTTCCATGGATTGCATCCATGATTGTGTTTTAAATTAAAGTGCTCCTAAGTAGTTTCAAATAGTTTTTGGGACGTGATCCATATTTACATAATATTTGATTATATTTAAGCGACTTCTAAAAAGGAGTGTTTTCAATTCGACCTTGTATTTAATTTTTTTTTTGTTTGTTCGCCGATTACGCCGCCATTTGTGTACCGATTTTCAAATTTTTTTTTTTTGTTTGAAAAGGTAAACTTCCAAGGTGGTCCCATTGTCTTCAGGTCAGGATCAGATGATGGGATCCTGGAGAAATTGAGGGAACTCCTCAAATATTATAGGCAAGCGTATACCGATTTAGGTATTTTTGATAGTAACTTATGTTGGAACTGATGATGAAGACTACAAATGGCGTAGATGGGTTAGTCTTATATAGATTTCTATAAGTTTGTACGGAACCCTCGGTGCGCGAGTCCTACTCGCACTTGACCAGTTTTTTAATAAATAAATTAAAAAAAAATACGAAAACAAAATTGAAACTAATGATGTAGTAAATAATTTCCGATACAAGTAGTTAATTTTTCGTCAAATAAACGCGGGTGAAACTGCGTGGTGCATTTAGTAAAAAAAAAAAACCCCAGGCCGTGGAGCGTACAGTGTTTCTATAAGCGACATGGCCGAGTAATTACGAAGTGATTATGATCTGTGACTTGATAAGATCATATCATTGATTATTATTTAAAAAATAAATTAATTAAAAAAAAATAGCTTAAATATATTTGTATATTTGTCAATGCGATGTCAAAGCAGATTTACATAGTTTATACAAAAGTAATTGTTTTATCTTAAAAATAAATAAGGGATATCAAATAACATTGTGGTTTCTAATAGCAGAGCAGAGCAGAGATAACTTAACTCGACCGAAGCCCTATAAAGCCATTGGCTTTATAAAAGCACTTATGTATAAGCAAAGATGGGATAACAGTGGCTTTTCTAAATGAGTTTTGTTTAACGATGCGAGAAATTAAAGCGGCTTATTACACGCAAAAAGATTTTATTGTTCATTTAGTTTAAAAAAATCGGTACAATATGGAATAAAAACAATTCAGTGTATTGGCCAGAGCTAATTAGGTTTCGAAGTAACATTTTTTTTCTACAAAAAAAAATACTACACGAGGTGTCATTAAGATTGCCAAGCATGCTAAATTGTATGTTAGAGTGCACATATAAAAATAACAATATATTTCATTCATTATAAAGTATAATAAAATACATTCTTAATTTTTATTACTATACTAGTGACCCACCCTTTCCAATAAGCCAAAAAAACTTGACTTCGCTCACAAACTGCACGAGAATTTACAAATTATATTATACACAAATTATATTATAAACTAAATGTTTAATATTTTAAAAACTTTAATATTGTAAGATTCTATAAACTATTTGTTGTATCCGTGGACACTTTGTATAATTAATTGATAAATAATAATTAACGTAAATAAACAGAGTTAACCTTTACTTGTGTCTAACTTTAGCTTCAAATATCGCTAAAAGTTCTCTGTAACGTATTATGTACAAGTAGCAATTATATTTAATTAAACACAGATGTAGGATAATTTCGCATATTTTAATCTTCGAGATCATCACGTATAAAGGTCATTAAGTTAGAAATGGGCAAGCATATGAGTAACGGTCGAAACACATGTACACGGTAACGTCGCTGTCAAGAAACGTGACGCCAACGTCGCGTCCTGAAAAAGTACGACGTACTACATTCCTAACTTTGGTAGCTTTATAAAATCTGTAAGAAAATTTACATGTAATTAGATAATTTAAAAGTGCTTTTAAAAGCTCATTTGAATAAAGTATATTTTGAGTTCGATTACATAGTAATAATTAAAACTTTAAAAACAGCAGCTTCACTAAACTAATTATGTTTACATGGATGACACTTATATTAGTTATTTCCATTTTAAAACCAAGCTTTTAAGACAAAAAGCTACTAATTCAAATGAGTAAAGAATTTTTAAATTCGGTAAAGAAATTATGGTTTTCTGAGGTAACCAACATTAAAAATAAAACATTATAAATTCAGAATCCTTTTAGAAGTCATTTGAAAAGTTGAGAAACCAAGTCCCATGAATTAAAGAAAATTAAAATCAAAAAAATACTTTATTCAAGTAGGCTCTTATACCTTTGAATCGTCATACATGAAAATAACAAAAAAAAACATAAATAATGAAGCTACCACCGGGTCGGAACGCAGATTCTACCGAGAAGAACCGGCAAGAAACTCGATAGTTACTCTTCTAAAATATTGTAAATACAACACAGTTTATAATTACAAATTAATTATTTATCCTGTACGAAATTCAGCATATACTAAGCCCACGCAGCCTTATCGTCAACGTAATCTTGTATAGAATAATATGCTTTAGCTATTAGAGACTTTTTTAACATATGATTTAAATCTATTCATGGAAAACTGCAAACATTTCTGGTGGATTTTATTATAAAAACGAATACCTTGCCCCAGAGGTTCTTAATTCATAGTGTATTTTTTATTTTAACGTTTGTTACTTAGAACTGCGCCATTTGTTAGCCAAATTTAGAAATTCTTAAAATATTTTATAATTTCCTTAAATATTTTATAATTTCCTAAAATATTTTTACATTTCTATCTCTCGTAATAAGAAAGGAAACAAATAATTCTATTCAAAATAAAAAGAAAACAGAAAAATTAAAAATAACTATATTAAGCCTAAGTAACTATCGATACTTAGAAATTATTTTATTACTTAAAATAATATCCCTTTCAAATTGCCGTATAATTTTGAATCGAAAACGTTTCAGCAGTTTTCGTTTTTAAATCGAAATGTCTTCAATAATTATGCCAAGTAAAAATTGTTTATTTTTCTGAAAGGAATATATTACGTGGATGTGGTAAATAATTAAACGTATTTTAATTATAAAAGAAATGTTTAATTTCAATTCAATTCTTTGGTTAATCACTTTTAGTTTGACAGACGCGTTGGCGCAATGGTCACTGCAACTGACTAAAGCGCTAACGGTCGCGGGTTCGATCCCCGCTCACGGCAAACGTGTGTATTGGCCATACAGATGTTTGTCGTGGTCTGGGTGATTGTGTTAGTGTTGTGAGTGTTTCCGGACCCCCGACCCAAGGTCATGAGATCTTAATGGGGGCCGTTGAGTGTGATGCGTTATTTAATTATTATTTTAGTTGTGCCAATAAGACACATGTTATTTCGCCAATGTCACGTGGAATGGAGAAGACACGATGGAACAGTACCGCCATACTACAAAAGACGCAATAAAACCATGTTCAAACAAAAGATTTAAACAGACGTTCAACGCGTATCTAAAAAAATCCATACTACAAATCCGCGTCTAAGCACAGTTTTGAGTTAAACATGCTTTAGATATAGATTAACATACGTTTAAGTGAGTTTAATAGATGTCTAAAACCTATTTCAGCTGTCAACTGTAACATATAACATTTTATCAATAAGTTTTTTATGAGTTTATTCGCTGTTAAGCAATTTAGATAATATTTTAAGCAATGTTTAATTTTTAAACACTGTTTAGCTAGACACGCGTTCAACATGGTTTTAATGCGTCTTTTGTAGTATAACAGGTAGTGTTTAATTGGCCAACTGAACAACGCGGTAACAATATGACAGGTAGAAGCGCTACAGCGCCACAGATAAAAAGAAACTATAATGGTTGCCTTCCATTTCACTAACGTTTCTATTGAAGTCGGTTCTTATTTTTAGATTTTTTTTTTACAAATTTCAGTAATCTAACGCGCTATAAACATAACTATAACCTATAGTTGTCTTAGATTTTCGCGATTATTATTCATTGAAATAAAACTACTAGACTCACACACACAGTCTACCCGTGACCACGAACGCTACAAAGTGCTCGAAACGTCGGGATGATAAAAATAATTAATATACGCAATTTAAATCCGTTTAAAATAGTTTTATTTAAATAACTATAACCTACAAATATAAACTTCACATACACATATCGATTGGTTAGAAACTCGCAAAACTGAACGAAATAAGCAAAAGTTTAGAAGTGAACGCGGTGGATGCAAATTAATCGCTCGACGCTGGCCGATGTTGAGTTTTATAAACTTGTCCGTTGCCATACTGGATAACTTGAGTACTTGTTGAAGTTTTTTTTTTTTTTTTGTATTTATATCTACTATATTTTCAATTGGGTTTATAAAGATTTTCAGAGGACTGATTCATATAATCTTTATAGTGATTGTGTTTGTGTTGAAGACGCTATGGCCCGATTTTGATCAAATTCCGATCAATTCCAAGCAGCTAAATTGAATTTCTTAACGAATGTAAACAGTTTTGTAGTAAAGAGTAGGTACATTTCCAAGGAAACCGATGTTTTGAAGTTCGGTTAGTAGTTTAACCAAAAATAAATATCGTAATCCTGTTCTGAGAGGTTTTAATTCTAGTATATATCAGTAAATAAATAAAAGTATCTACATATATACATAGCTACACAAATAATTGTAGTAATTGACGAATTTATCTTTGATGTTCGATTAGTCACGTAAAGTAAAGTAACAGCCTGTAAATATCCCACTGCTGGGCAAAGACCTCCTCTCCTATTACGGAGAAGGTTTAGAGCTTAATCCACCACGCTGCTCTACTGCGGGTTGGCGGATATACATGTGTCAGAATTTCTTCCGGCACATGTAGGTTTCCTCACGATGTTTTTCTTCACCGCCGAGCTCGAGATGAATTTAAACACTAATTTAGCACTTAAAAATCCAGTGGTGCTAGCCGGGGTTTGAACCTTCGATCATCGGTTGAGATCGACGTGTTCTAACCACTAGGCCATCTCGGCTCTCGTTTAGTCAAGTGATTCACAAATTATACAATATGATTTGTGTATAAAAAATAGATACGTGCTGGCTGTTTTCACAAACCTATCCTGTTTTTATTTTCTCGTCGTATATTTTCAGTTGTTTCAGTAAAGTTTGGTGCAAAAGCGAAAGCTGAAACGAGTGCACCGAATAAACGTTTAAAGCTTTTGTTTTGCTCCATTGAGCACGACTCGACAATTTGACGTTCGCGCGAACAGAGGATCTGGGACAGATGTATAGATTACGTAACAGTATCTGTATAATGTATGGTTTTTAAAAGATTTATAAATAACTAGCCTTCGTTCGCGGCTTCGCCTGTGTTAAAGTAGTTTTTGTTTTGAAATAATACGCAAATTTATATAAAAAAACTTAAAACCATATAAAACAATGTAGCTCTTAACTTTTAACTTGATATTTATCGTTATCAAAATGTTTGTGTTGTATGTTTTTGATCCTCAACGTATCCTTACTATATATATTTCCAAATATAAAGGTCACACTTCATTTATTAATACTATAAATAATGGTTAGTTGAAATAGTACCGGTTCCAACCCTTAAAATATACCATGGATGGGTGAATTCATCGATAGAACATCTGCCGGCAGCTGTTAAGACCGTCTGCTCCTGAGAAATCGATCTAACAAATTAAAAAGACACGTGTGTGAGTGTGATACAGATGTTATACAGACGTAGATGAGATTATTAAACGTTTTTTATTTTTTGTTTTAGTGAACCATTAAAATCCATCGAAAATATAAAATGTGACGCTCTAGTTGGTTATATCAAAAAAGTTGAACAATTATTCCTATTTTTGATTTACATAGTATAATTATAAATGCAACAATAACAATACTATTTCAGAGTTTTAGATTTATGCATCAGTAAAGAGTAGAAGATAAGTATGATAATGGAGCACTAAATAAACATTTTTTACTAAGGGGCTCTCCGTTAATTAAAAAGGGGGAGGGGGGTCCGGAAGAATCACCAAATATCGCAGGAGATTATTAAGATATCGTGTATTTAGTATAAAAACATCATCACGTATGACCAGAAGAGAGGGTCTAAAAAGTTGCTTATATTATTATTAATGGACAGTCCTTAATTACATTTTAGCACTCCGTATAACGAAGTTATCATTGTAATTACCTCGTGTTATTAACGTCTTACTAATTAGTATATACTATTATAATTTAAAAGACACTAATTTAACCATATTCAATTCAAATCCGAATGCACAAACAGATAAACACAATATAAATATATATAACTCAAAGGTGACTGACTGACTGACTGACATAGTGATTTATCAATGCACAGCCCAAACCACTGGACGGATCGGGCTAAAACTTTGCATGCAGGTAGATGTTATGATAACGGCATTCGCTAAGAAAGGATTTTGATTAATTCGCTGCTTACCGAGAATATCGATGCAACTAAAAATGATGACTTTTAGGGAATGGGGTTTTTAAATTTCTTTATTAATGTGTTGGTGCATAGCTGCAAAATTGAAACGATCCCTTGATGTTATAACTTTATTGAATTATAGAAAATTTATCATTGCAACTCTTTTTATAAACGTCAAAGATTTAGGGTCTTTTATCATACTTGGTTCTATTTGTTAGAATTTTGAACTACTATGATATTCTTGCAAACCAGCTTATTCTACCCCCAATGGGATAAAATAGGGGATGAAAGTTTGTATGAAACTTTGTCAATTTTAAACCGGTCGGGCTGAGACTTTGCATGCATAAAGTTTCTATGACGTAGGCATCATATTCATCGCAGACGAAGTCGCGAGCACCAGCTAGTATCCGATAAAACAATGAACGAAACGAAAGAAACAATACAATACAACAATTTATCTCTCAAAAGCCCAATCATTGCACAAGAGCTTCCGTGGTTTATCTTTTATCTCATCATCAGCACGCCCTCTCACGGCTGTGCGACCTCATCCCCGGGCTATTGTGTGACTGTTTACAATCGTAATTAGCCAATCGTATGCGTGCACACATGTCTAGGTAGGGTGACCATGGTTAATTAAGAGATATTTTCTTGACTATAGGTGTGTTCCGAAGTACACATTTCCGGCTAGACCCAAGGACATCTCGAATTGATTTTTTTTGTATATTACAATGCAAAAATATAGAGTATATAACAGGGGTCATCAAATGACGGACCGTGGTCCAAATCCGACCCATTGACCTATTTTGTGAGGGCCTTTAGTAAGCAGTGGATCATATAACATTATTTTAATCATCGTAGATTCGGTTTCTATTAAAAAATAATTGTGTTACTTGAACCGAACTATCATCATGCATCAAAGACTGCAGCAATTTTCTTCTATACTTCAGACAGTGTTTGCATATTTCAATTTATTTTTTGATTTTGGCAACCTTTAAAACTTAAGCAACGGACCGAGACGATAATATTATTTTGAAACACGGGTCCTGAATGAAACTAATTAACTAGCGAAGCGACCTGGCTTCTAATGTTAATGTAAATTATATATTAATGTTACGAATCCATGAAGTAATATGAACTGATTTATTTTATAAATTTTAATATAATCAATAAACATCTAAACATCTTGTATTGTATTCCAAAAAATAACTTCGGTGTAGGTATAATTTGCTACACTATTAAAGAGATTCCTACTCGTAAATAATATCATATAAAAAAAATACGGAAAATTCAATCTCAATTCTTTTTAATTTGCTTCACACGTCCTCTTTTTCCAGCACCATGGTTAACCCACATCTCAACTAAACACATCACGTAAGGGAACGCAATGACCGCTACTAAACGAGTATAAATATCTATTAGACGCGGACCCTGATATCGCGATAGTAACAGAATTACAGTCATGTACAAACTATCATGAGACTCGTGGGAAAAAGACGACTTGATTTGATCGTCGATTATCTCTATCAATAACTTTAAATGAACAGAACATGTGTATGAGAGTGATAGGGGGTTTTATTAAAAGTACGCCAATACAGGTCATGGAAAATGAATTATGTCTACAACCTTTACACATTCGAAGACGATATTTGGCGTGTAAATTCTGGCTTAAATCTAGGTCTTTAAAAAATAATATTACCATAAATATCGTAAGCGAACTGTCTAACTTGTGTGATAATCAATATTGGAGGAATAAAAAAATCCCTTTATTAGTAGAAACACATAGATCATTACAATCCTTGCCCATTTATTCTAATTCTATACATTGTGCTTTTACTTTAAATACATGGGTAAGCAATATTGACTTGTCAAAAAATATAATATGCAATATTGATAGTATAAGTATTCCTAAGAGATCAATTAATATGGTAGATTTAAGAAGAAATTGTTTTCAATATTTAGTAAATAAATATGATTCTGTCTATCAACTTTACACAGACGGATCCAAAAATGGGCAGGATGCGGGTGCAGCTTTTTTTGACCCACAAGTTGATAGTTCTTTTAAGTTTAAAATTGAAGTCAATGTCTCTATTATGTATTGTGAATTAATAGCTATATCGGAGGCACTTTTGTATTCACTGTCTTTAGAAAACAGTCGTATTGTGATCCTTACTGATTCTAAGAGTGCCTTATTGCATTTGGCTCGGCTACCCTCGAGTTTTCGAGATTCCCCGATAGCCTATACAATTCTTAAAACCATCAACGAGTTACATAGGATTAATAAGACTGTAATTCTCCAATGGATTCCGTCTCACGTTGGCATCATGGGTAATGAGGAAGCAGATCGGGCAGCAAAACTAGCTACAAGTGAAGGAATTGTATATAACTGTTTACCGTTGCACACTGACCATTTACAATCGGTTAAAGTTACCTGCAAAGATATGTGGCAAGAATATTTCGATGAGCGGTCGCGTACCAAAGGAATATGGTACAAAACTATACAAACTGGAATTCTTCGTTACCCATGGTTCCAAGAGATGAAAGCACACAGAGATTTGGTAGTAACACAATTAAGACTACGATCCGGACATGTTCCAACAAATAAATTGGCATTTTTAATGGGTAAAAGAGAGTCACCAAACTGCCAGACCTGTAATGCTGTAGATGATATCCAACATATTTTATTGGAATGTGTCTGTAATCAATCTTTAAGGCAGCAGTTACTAGGCGTCAGGCGATATGATGTTGGGCTTTGCAGCAGTTTTTTGGCTTTTCCCTTGTCGAAAGAAGCCGGAAAGCTGTGTACTTTGTATCGCTTCAGGTGTGGAAATGGTGCCCAATTGGATTCTAACCACTCGGGTAATGTTTTGTCACCAAATAATTGATTAAGTGGTTATTTAAGTATTTGATTAAATTTAGGTTATAGTATGTACCAAGAATTACGGGGCGACATCGTCAAATTGACAAAGTCCCCTTAAAAATAGATTAAAAAAAAAAAAAAACTTTAAATGAAATTATTTTATAAGGCGAGAATTACATTTGAAAGTTCTGCTCTCAAGTGATTTAAAGCAAATTGCAACGACGTAACAGTTTTGTAAGTAAAAAAATATGGCACTGAGTAACTTACTCAGTGCCATATTTCAGGTGTATGGCAATGACAAACAACTTAGGTAAATCTTTGTGAAAGTCTGATAGCAAAACTTGTAAGTATAAATCTCGTTTAATTAATTACCAATCGTGGTATTATAGCTAGTCGGGGTCGTAGCAATGTTTCATAGCCTTCCTCAAAGTACGGTCCATCGAAATCAAAAATATTTTTCTTCTTAAAATCGTACTCTTAGCGTGTTTAAACAAACTTCACCTTTATATGTCAGTAGAGATTATAATATAATTTTGTCAAATTTTTTAACCTTTACAGCGTTGATCACAGTATCTAGGGGAAAAATGAGTCAAAAGTGGAATATACATTTTATCACTTTCCATAAAGATGCAAACGATCACATAGATTAAAAGTATTCCAGAATATCAATTAGTAAATATCCCGGTGTATTTTACGGTGTAAAAACCTCTTTTTTATCGAAAACAAAGTGCTTAATTCACTACCCCGTTTCTTGCACCAATAACTTCCCCGACACAAACAATTTTCAAGACTAGCTGTCCCTTGCAGTTTCACTCGCGTTTATGGTTACTGCTTCGCTTCTATGAGTCGCAGCGTGATTAATCCTATTAATATTATAAATGTGAAAGTTTGTAAGTGTGAATGGGTGGATGGATGTATGTATGTAATTCTTTCACGCAAAAACTACTAAACCGATTTGGCTGAAATTTGAAATGAAGATGGCTTATATCTTGGATTGACACATAGACTACGTTTTATCCCGAAAAAAATTGAAGTTCCCACAGAAATAATTTAAACAGTACTTTTTACTATTTCACGCAAACACCACTGAACCGATTCGGTTGTTTGAAATGAAGATGGCTTATATCTTGGCTTTACATTTACTATTCCACGCGGACGAACTCGCGGGTGAAAGCTAGTATAGCCTATAGCCTTCCTCAATAAATAAACTATCTAACACAAAAATAATTATTTAATTCGAACTAGTAGTTCCTGAGATTAGCGCGTTCAAAGAAACCAGCTAACTCTTCAGCTTTATAACATTAAAGTATAGATATTTCACTTTACCATCAAGCTCGAGACGAATTTAAACACTTGCACCATTAAATAACGATAGTATGTAGGGGCAAGAGCCCACGACTTGCTTAGAAGGAAGTCGTGTGCGAGTATTTTACGTTCGTAAAGGATTATTAGCGATGTTTCATCGTGAGCTGTTGTTCGGGAATTCGGTAGAGGCGCAACAACGAGATTACGATGTATAATAACATTCCGTTTTGAACATCAATCGCGTTCGAAGCGTTACGCGTTTTAGATATTTCGTATACTTTACGAAATAAGGAATGTGAGTAGGATAGAACTTTAAAAACATTCTTATTGCAAAGCGATTTCTTCGTAGAATATTTACTTATATATAATATTTATCTTTACTATAGAAATGAATTGCTGAATGTGTTGCTAAGCGCAAATCTCAAGAGCGGCTAAATCAATTTCACTAATGTAAAAGCTAATGTTTTCTAAAATAATTTATTTTTTATATTAAAAATAATGTTTAATCCGACCGATGAAAAACTTGTAGTAAATGGGAGCTCTTATAAGAGCTAAAAGAAACTTCGGGATCCTTATAGTAATAGAATAAAAGTATTTTCAGACGAGCAACAAGATATAACCCCTATTAGCCTTACTACAAAAAATTCAAACGTACGTTAAACGTTTATTCTAAATCTTAATCTTAAGGACAGTTTTGAGTTAAACATCCTAGATGGATGAGGACAGTTTTAGCTTTAGGCATTAAGTTTAATTATGTATAAATAACGCTTAAATGACCCTAATATATTATTAATAAGTTTTTATGATTTTACTCGCAGTAAAGCAACACGATTTTAGCAATGCAACAAGCAATTCATAATTTTTAAACACAGTTTAGCTCGATACTTGTTGAACATGATTGTATTTATTTTCTAGTGTGACAGTACATTTTTCAAATCACATCAAACTATAATCGCAACGATTCAAGACACGAGAGCTGTACAATTGTGTACATAACTGAGATAGAGCCGTCAAGAATGACACAATCGTATCAACATCAGTTACCCGTGACAGCGCGACATCGTCTGATCGTCTGTTTGTTTGATGCGATCTTTATATACAACTAGAATTCTCATGCGACTTCGCTCGCTGTGATTTCGTTTCGGCTTACAAATATTTTAATACATACAACTTTTTAATAAAATCGGACCAGTAGTTACGGAGATTACTTCTACGAACTAATTATATTTACCTGGAATGGGTACTGTTCGGCTGTAGGTATTTTTTTATAACACGTAAAAGGTTTTACTCGGCACCGACTTCAAAATAATGTAGAACATATTTTTTTTTACTTTTTAACGCATCACACTCAACGGCCCCCATTAAGATCTCATGATCTTGTGTCGGGAGTCCGGAAACACACAACACTAACACAAACGCCCAGACCACGACAAACATCTGTATGGCCAATACACACGTTTGCCGTGAGCGGGGATCGAACCCGCGACCGTTAGCGCTTTAGTCAGTAGCAATGACCATTGCGCCAACGTGTCTGTCAATTTACTCTTTAGTTTACTTGTTTCGTTTTCGAAGTCAGTTTGTTTTTTTTTTCAAAAAGTTTTTATATCTTTATAATATTAGTATAGAATAGACATGTCTCTCGGTTTTACATGCGTTATTTGCTGAGTGGTTGCTATTGCATTCGCTTGATCGTGTATATTCTCCCTTTGATCCTATAGAAATTCTTTAAAATCGAATCAGTCATTTGGTTTTAATTATAATAACTGGGATATGTATGTAATCAAAACGAAAATTTTTGTTTAAAAAGTCTCGTCAAAAAATAAAAAATGTACCATGTTTACAAAATTAGCGGTTAATAGTAATTAAACTTTTATAAACATTGATAAAAACCAATTAAAACGTTTATAAACGAATAACAAAGTGTACGACGAGAGTTTAATCGATATTTTAATCGGAAAGCAATTAGCATACAATTTTATAACGATAACGCGTTTAACCGTCGTAATCCACAGATGCTTAATTTTGTTTTTAATTTTATTTATTTGAGATAAGCTTCAAACTGCGACTTTGCATGGATTTAGGTTTTGGGTTAAAGATGTGTGTTATGAGTTTCACGTGTGTGTACCCGTGTGTCTGTCTGTGGCATCGTAACTAATAATTAACTAATTTGATGCGATTTTTTTGTTTCAAAGCTAATGTATTCGAAATGGTTATTAGTTATTATTATAAAATAAAATATATTTAACATTGATTGAAAAAAAACTTTTTAGGGATTCCGTACCTTAAAAGGAAAAACGGAACCCTTATAGGATCACTTTGTTGTCCGTCCGTCTGTCCGTCTGTTCGGCTGTCAAGACTTTTTATTCAGAAATGCATGGACGTATCATGTTTTAAGTAATATGAATTAAATAAGTACGGAAAAAAGATCTCATATATTTTAAAAACGTAATATAAGATAAAACTTTTTAGTATTCCAATCTACATTTAATTCATAATACATTTTATTAAAATATAAAAGAAAAGAAAGATAAATACTTCTTCAGACAAATTTATTAAGAATAGGTTTGCCATGTTTAGATGTCATTTTCTCAAAATGTCGTCCATCCGGCTTGACACAGTATAGCCTATCAGCGTCTATTTTTTAACACCTTTATATCCCATCAGTCGACAAAACTATCGTCCGATAATAAATGCTATATTCCCTTCAAACTCAAACTCAAACTCAAAATATACTTTATTCAAATGGGCTTTAACAGCACTTTCGAATCGTCAAGTTACATGTCATATTTTGATTTTTATAAAGCTACCACCGGTTCGGAATGTAGTCTCTACCGAGAAGAACCGGCAAGAAACTCGATAGTAACTTATTATTATGATAGATTTATAAATAATACTTTATACAATATCTAAGTTATAGGTGGGATAAGGACTCGTTAGTGGCATTATTATCGACTGTATATATTTATTGACAGTCGAGCTGAAATACTATTCGTTATTCTCAAACAAGTTTCGATACTCGATCTCGGATTGTTGTTCTTGGACATTATTTGTGAAAACAAAATAATATGTATATTATTATTCGTAATATTAAACTAATGTCAAAAGTTACATTTGTTTATTGAACGTTGTCTATGAAATGTCTCATACATATATACATACATATATATACAATATATGTTATTCCAGGTGCCAAAATCCATAAGCTTATTTATATTAATATTATAAAGCTGAAGGCTTTGTTTGTTTGAACGCGCCAATCTCAAGAACTACTGCTTCGAATATATTTTTGTGTTAGACAGTTTATTTATTAAGGCTATAGGCTATATAACATCACGGTACGACTCATTGAAAAACTAGTATTTTATTCACTTTATGAGATGCAGCTAACAACAGATTAAAAATTATGCGGACGAAACCGCGCGTAAAAGCTTGTATCGTATTAACTTGATATTCAAGTGTTGATACAAATAACTACATTTGGAATTCTCTAAGTAACAATAGTAATACGAATGCACGGTACATAACATTGCTTTCAGATTTGTTAACTTTCTTTTTAATAAATATATATAATAAACAATTTATTCGAATTTAAATAGTCATTTTCGAATCGTCAATTTAAAAGTTAATTAAGTATAAAGATTATTCTTGTCAAATTTAATCTAAATCAGTGTGTTTATGTATGTATGTTTGTACCTTATTGACTCCAAAACGAATATAGCGTCAAAACTTTTAGGTAATTGTTAGATTAACTGTATGATTCTGTGATATATTATAAAATAGTTAAAATACAAAATGCAGACAATCGTAATTCTTAATACCTAATTTTATTATGAACGGAAAATTTTCTTCAAATAGGAGCAATAAGAATACCTTAAAGGTAAACCCAAACTCAAACTCAAAATATCCTTTATTCAAATGGGCTTTTAAAGCACTTTTGAATCGTCAAGTTACATGTCATATTTTTATTTTAGATTTTATAAAGCTACCACCTGTTCGGAATGTAGTCTCTACCGAGAAGAACCGGCAAGAAACTCGATAGTAACTCTTTTAAAGTCATTTATACATAATGTATTTTATTACATTTTAATTACGTAATCAAAATATTCATGTATGGTATAATATGTTTTATCTATTAAAGGTTTTTTAATATACGTAGGCTTTAAACTTATTACGTGGCAAATGTTAAAACTGTTGTATCTTTAAGGTACCTATATTTGACTACTACTAAATAACCTTATTAACCCTAAAAAAAATATTAAATGGCTTAATTTTTTACAAGTTTATTCATAAAATGGAACAAGCAGTTTGTAACGAGATTTTTTTCCTTTGTGCTCGAGCGCTCTCAAAAGTCTTAAAGTTTCTACGGCATCCATCATAAAAGATACTCCATTATGTTCCATTCCTACTGGTTTTTGCTGGAAGCGAATTCTTTCTTACTTTCATTCGACGATTTCGCTCAACAAATAATAACTGGACCAATTTCATTCCAAGTGTTGGAAATAATGTTTTTGTCAATAAAGGAACCGAGATAGTCTAGCGGTTAGAACCTGTCGATCTCAATCCATAAGCGCGGATTTAAATTCCGGCTAGTACCGTTAATTTTTCAAGTGCTAAACTTGTGTTCAAATTCATCTCGCGCTCGGCGGTAAAGGAAAACATCGTGAGGAAACCTGCGTGTAACGATAGAAATTTTGACTGATGTATATCCGCCAACTCGAAGTGGAGCAGCGTGGTAGAAAAAGCCCTTAACCTTTTCCTTAATACTAGCGTTTTGCACAGCAGTGGGACATTTACAGGCTGTTACTTTACACTAAAGGTACATCTATACGTTTGAATAAAACGTCGCGTTTATTTCTACAAATTATTTGTCGACGTGATCGAGAATGATTTATAGCATACCAGCAGTCCGTTAATAAAAAGTACCTTATGAATTATTCTAAACTATATTACTGTAAATTTTCATGAAAATCTGTTCATCAATTCTTGCTTGTTCGTCAATTGGATAACCAAGAAGTAAATCATGAAATTAATTGACAATATACGTTATCGTTATATTAAGGTTTCAAAATTATTTCCTTTTTAATGAGTGCTAGTGGTCGCCTAGCGGTCGGAATTCGACCGTAGTTCATTAAATTTTCAACCGATGTCAAGATTGACCACAGATAATCTATTATAAATTTGACCACAGACTAACAATAAACAAAAGAGTATGTATATGTACGTGTATGTGTCAAACACAATATAATTTCTGTAATGTTTTATTTTATTGATTTTATTTATTTTTTGTATAATTAAAAAAAAATATATCAGCATTCTGCTTTCCTTTACTATAGGTGTGTGAAATTTCAAAATCCTTTCTCTGCGCAATTTTCATAAAAAGGCTACTATATTTTTGTTTTACATATTCATATATAGAAAATGTAACTTTACACGTGCTTTTGTAATTACATTTAATGACGAACTCATTAACATCAACCAATCGGAGACGATCATCGCGTCATCAACAACTAATTAGGGCATCACGACGTAATAGTGCATTTCTAGAGCCCATTAGTAATTCATTATGAAATGAACCTATCATAATCGCATGTTATATTATTATGAGACATATTATTCTATATATTGCTAGACAGGTTGGCGCAGTGGTCGCTACAACTGACTGAAGCGCTAACGGTCGTGGGTTCGATCCACGGTCACAGCAAACGTCTCTATTGGCCATACTGATGTTTGCCGTGGTCCAAGACGTTTTTGAAAAGTTTGAGAAGTATTTGTGTATGTATTGTGTGTGTTTCCGGACCTCCGACACAGGATCATGAGACCATAATGAAGGACGTCGATGATGATGATGATGTCATGCGCTTATTTATTTATTTTTTTTTACTTACAGTCGTGGATGGAACATGTCCTACATTATTTACATAATAACCATTAACATCAACTACAAAATTAATGTCAAATTTAAAGTAAATTTTTATAATTTTTTTTATGTTGTTGGTGGCACATAATACGCGAAAATGCAAGGTATATTAGACTTGGGCCGATTAGTAAATCACATCCATCAGTCGCAATTTACTACAATATATTTCAGGCTTTAATACAAAATATTTGAGCTAGGTTTGGATAGAACTGACCGCTCCGCACGCGACCGCAGTCACGCGGAACGGTTCACGTTACGTTTACGTAACGGAGTGGGGCGAGGCGGGTATACGCTGTGTCGACGGAGAGTGTGACCTATCTATATTGTACATTTGTATAATCTATATTATATGATCTATACCAGGTGTCGTCAAACGGAGTCCACTGCCCAGCTCCCCCCCCCCTCCCGCCCCCTATATTAACTATATTAAATAGTAAACTTAAATATTTTACCACTGTCTGAAGTTTGGTGATGTTTACCGGTTCAAGTAACACAAGTAAATTTTTAATAGAAACTAAACCTAAGAAGTTCCTCCTGCTGTTTAATTAAGATTTTCCGGACCTTGGTCCGCCATTTGACGACCTCTGGTCTATGGTCTACTCTATTATAATAAAAGTAGAGCGAATTTTGTACGTGTGAAGTAAACACCGGGATCAATGAACCTATAGTAAAAATTATAGTCACATTTGAAAGGTACACGTTTAAGATAGTCATAGGCTATGTATTATGTAAACATGTGTATTATTATGAAACAAAATCTACTTTAACGCGAGCGAAGCTACAGGCAAAAGCTTGAGCGTCAGAAATAGCAGAAATTATAACGTTCGTTTTCAAATGTATAATGCATATGAGAGAAATATGAAAGAAAGTGTATTTTCACTATATTATTCTCAACTCGTTAGTGATTCCGTCTTCGATGTTTGATATTGAATTATGATTAATATTAATTCGGCCACTCGAATACGTGCTATCTATGAAAAAAAAACTATTATCAACACCTTTTCTCGTAGACGCAAATACAATATTACAACAAAATATTACAGCTTTACACCAAAATCCTGTAGCATTTCTCGTAAACGCACTCGCGTTTCGCGAGGTCGTCCGTTGGCCGCGCGGCGTGCCTTATCTTGCTCGGAGCTCACTCGAGCCCTGATTGAAAGAATGCTCAGATATTTCTGACGAGAGGCGGTCTCGTAATTAGACAGGTGCTTCGCTTCGTAATGTTTATATATTTACGTGTTGTTTTGTTGTTCTAGTAATTCTGAAGTGATTATAACATAGCCATGAGAATATTATGTTTGTGGTGGTTTTTTGCATATATCTGTGTACATAATGTAGTAATGTGCGATACTGAGTTTAGTGAAAAGATATGTAAAATGTCATAATAAAGATATTTTTTACACTTTGGTAAAGTGTTAATTTAAAGATTAAAAATAAAAATAAATATCGCTGCTTTAACGATAAAGAGTATTCATTCATTCATTCATTCATTCATTTAATGTAAACAAATAAAAAAAAATGTATTTGCTTGTATTTTTAAACTTTTATTTGAACTTCATTAAAATCTACAGAGCCTATTAAAATCGTTCCGATACACACTAGTTTCTAGCTATTTTTATTATTTTAAAGAAAACATTTTTCTCAAATACATTATTTAATTGTTATAAATATGAATGCGTTGTTCCACTCATTCCAGTGAGTAGTCGTGACATATAGCTGTAAAAATGTTGACACAAAAATTACACGTATGCGAAAATATTAGCACACGGAACCAACCTTGTGCGACATTGTTGGAATGATTGATGGTAAATAACGATTAGGTATATATAAGTTAGTGTTGATTTATAATAACAATATAATAACAGATAATATAATATGAGAAGAAGAATATAAGAACAGATAATATATGAGACTTCAAAAATAGCTAACATCAAAAGCAAAATACACAATATCGTTTATTTGGGAGATGTACTTTTTTCATTTGTTTCGATTTTAAAATTACTGTACTATTTTCGATGAAATTTCTATCGGACTTACCTAAAATATGAAAGTACTTCAAATGAAAAAAAATTAAAAATGGATTAATATATTGTGGAGCCAAAACATAAAATAATACACCGTGTGCTCATAATAAAATAAACAACGTTGAAAATACTGTCTTTCTAAATTTTTTTAAACTTTATTTATATAAACTTTGACAACGTCTCGTGTCAACAATTGACTCCATTTAACACTAATACTTACGGATAAGCAATAATGTGTCAACCCACAAAAAGTTAAATTCCATATATATTTCACAACAAAATACATGTTTTCTATTATCTTGAAACACAATATTCATAAAATACACAATTTATAAACATAAAAAATACATTACAGTGTAATTATGTTTGTCCTTGCCACATGAACTTCACAAACAACAAAAACTGAACACAATATGCAATTTACAAGTAATAAAATAGTTATTACTACATTTTTTGAATAACGTTCACGCTGCCTTTAATATTGATAGGAAAAACATGACTTTTATATAAAAGTATCAGTGAGGGGCTGTCCATTAATCACGTGATATTTTTTTTAGAAATTATTTGTCCCCCCTCCCCTGGTTTTTATACTAAATACACGCTATCTTAATATCCCCTTGTGATATTTGGTGATTGGTGATTTTTCCCCGACACCCCCCCCCCCCTCTCCCCCTTTGGACCTCAAGTGATTAATGCCTCTAATATGTTTTACTCTCGTAATTGATATAATACAATTCAATAACCTGATAACACTTACCTTCATTAACTTGTTTAAACTTTATCAAAATATCAAATATAAAGAATTGACAGTAAATATTTTTCAAGAAAGATAAACCATCTGTGTAAATCTGTGAGCAATATTTACAAACTTTTGCAACTTTTCCATCAATTCGTGGATAAAAAAGATTTGCAGCAAATTCGAGATACCATCTAAGAAACACTTTTCGGTAGTTGTAAATAATATTTTCTAAACCCTCAAATAGACAAATGTCACCTTAGTCTACCCGTGACCACGAACGCTGCAAAGTGCTCGAAACGTCGGGATGATAAAAATAATTAATATACGCGATTTAAATCCGTTTAAAATAGTTTTATTTCAATGAATAATAATCGCGAAAATCTAAGACAGTATCTAGGTATGTTTTTCGAGCGTATGGTTGTATAATTTTTGACACGCTCTCCATCCAAAACCGTTTAACGAATTTCAATATAGGACGTATTATTAACTTCGTTTCAATTGTGAGAGTGACACGGGCTATATTAATCCCGGAATTTCGTTGAGACTGGAATGACGCAGGAAATATCGATTTCCAATCCAATTTATATTTTAAGTTATATAATAGATGTGTAATATTTGTTAACATTCCTCGGTCAGGCGTTTTTTTTAATAATTTATATAACTTAAGCCTTTTCCATCCGATCTTATTCACTCGTACAAAGTCACGAGCACGTGCTTGTCATAATTGTATACATCACGTGTACTTTACATATGCAGTGACGTTAGTGCATTCACATTGACCTACAAATGTCTCGGGGAGGAAATGGGACGTCAACCCTAGACAAGACGTAAAATTGTCCCCTTTCGACGTAGCACAGGTTTCTAACGGACATAATTACATATTTTACTAGCTGCTCGTCGCGTTTATCGTTACTGCTTCGCGCCTATGAGTCGTAGCCTGATGTAATACAGCCTATAACCTTTATTAATAAACGCACTATCTAACGTAAATAGAATTTTTCAAAGCGGATCAGGAGTTTAAGAGATTATCCCCCAACGTACAAACAAATTTTCTTATTAATATTAGCAAAGATGTGAGTTTTTGAATATTGGGTATAGTAATATTAGGTCCTTTGAATTAAGCATAAAAAGGATCTTAAGTCTGAATGAAGGTTGTCTAGCGTCGAAAGTCGTGACTTTGATCCTGACAGTCATAAAAATGCCTGGAAACGAATAAAAAAGGCTAGGTTATATACCCGCTTGAATAAAAAAGGAATATTATTTTCATTTCGGATTTAATGTAGTAGTAATTCAGCGAAATTTCAATGTAATCTTCGAACTCAAAAGGACCAACAAATCGAGAAAATAAAAACTTACAACATAAACATTTAATATTAATTTAGACACACAAAAAAACTCAACCTTTTATTATCAAATTCTTACTTTATTCTTTCGAATCGTGAAGTTACAAATTAGTCTTTTAAGTGTAAAGCTACCATCGGTTCGGAAAGTAGATACAACCGAGAAGAAGGCAAGAAACTCAATTGGTTATTTTGTACTAAGTGTATTCTTTATTACAGCTTATAATATTTTAAAAATACTATACTCAAATAGGCTTTTTAAAGCACTTTCGAATCAAGTTACAGGTTTTATTTTTTTAAGTTATTATTACAGTAGATACTTAAGATATTATGATACAATTTATTTTAGGAATGTAATGTATTTATTGTTTTATATACAAGTAACAAGGTCACGTGTCCTCGGATCACGTTTCAATGACGTCTAGCAGTCCGGACGTGGCTCTGCGGCGCTCCGGCGACACCTTGACTTGAGTTAAATGAATGTTAAGCAAAAATTTACACTTATATCCAAGTTTTGTTGTATATAAAGATTTACATAAGCTGTTTGTCAACTATAACCTAGTAACAGATACGTCGTAGGTAGTTACGAAAGTTGTGAATGTCAAAATTAAGGCACTGACCGTAAATTCTTTCAGGTGTAAAGCAATGAGAAATTTTTTTTTTAATTTTAGAAAGTCTGCAAGTAAATCTTACAAGTTTAATTCTCGTCTTCCATCTGGAATATTTACTGTCAATGTCAGTTGCACTCCCTTAGGGGTAGAGTTAAATTTTAAAATTAAATCCATTCTAAGCGGATGTCACTCCACAAGGAACCTAAGGTAGGTTCCGTTCCCAATTTTAAGTTTGTAGGTGTTATAACTTCTAAGATTTCGTGATTAATCATTGAGTGGCATTACGCTTTTATACATACATATTAAATGTTTCGTAAAATTATTGTTTATTACAGTAAAAATAACACAGAATTTTTTATAGCTGTACTATATATTTTCAGTCAAGCATTCTACACTAAGAAACAGCATGAAATACATTACATGTAATAAAAAAACAGGTTGTCCCCAAGTAGGTAATTTACTTGACTGATTGAATCAAGGCCCGTTTTTCGTCGCTTATTGATTTTACTCTCTCATCAATGCCGTGATAACAGGCCGAAATGATTTTTATTAAATCGAATAAAATATTTTTTTTTCTATCACGTACAAATACCGTATACTAAAGCTATTACAAATGTACTACGTTTTTTAACGCTTTTCATGAAGTCAAAATCAAAATATGCTTTATTCAAGTGGGCTTTTACAAGCACTTTTGAATCGTCAATACAAAAACAAAAGAAAATTAAACACTAATTAATTAATTAATTTACCACCGGTTCGGAATGTAGATTCTACCGAGAAGAACCGGCAAGAAACTCGATAGTTACTCTTTTTAAAAGTTTTACGATGTGAATCCAGCTTATACTAAATCCAAGCATGTTTATCATCTATATAATCTTGAACAGAATAATATGCTTTAGCTACTAAGGATTTTTTAATATGTACTTTAAATTTCTTTTTTGTAAACTGTACAATTGGACTTAATTTTGAAAAAAATTCCATCATCAAATAATTAATAAACTATCCTCCAGTAGATTAATTGAACTAAATTATAATAAAAAATACACTAAATCGAGAATTACACAAATAAGTATTACTCTGAGACTTTCATAAAGATTTACATAAGTTGTTTCTCACAGAAGAAGAAAAATATTTTTGATTTAGATAGACCGTAACGAAGGTTATAAGCTACAAAACATAATGACGACCGCGTCTCGCTATAATACCACGATTCCTAGTTATTATTAAGCGAGAATTATACTTACAACAGATTTTCATAAAAATTTACATAAGTTGTTTTTCATTGCTTTACATCAAAAATAATTTTCTGTCAGTGCCTTATTTTTGACTTTCACAGATTTCGTAACTATTTACTTATCCGGTTACGGAGTTGTTTTTATATCGCTCGCGAGAGTATAACTTACAAATATAATTCTCGACCAATTGACGAAACGAAGACGAACGAAACACTAATATATTATAGCGTTAACAACACAAATGTTTAATTTCAAAGCCGTCACACCACAATGACGATCACAATAAACCCATGATACTCATACTAAGGCCCTGTTCCGCGAGCCCTCAGCCCCGAGGCGCGTCTGACTCGCAGCTGTGAATGGCGCTCGAAATGAGTCTCGACATGAGTGTTGACGTCACTCCGTCTAACGTCGCCCGGTTGTTCTACTATCTCATGGTATCACTTGTACGGCTTTGATGGACAGGGCTGTTGTTTTACGTAAAAATAATAACTGTCGGCAAAAGTTTTAGACTGACGGCATACTGAATCGTTTTTTTTTAATAAATTCAATTATGCGATGTCTATACGCAAAATCTTAAACACTCGCTTATTTTTTTATAACTGTTTGGAAATGTATGAAATATGATAGCAAAAAAATTCACCACCACTCCACTATTAAAATTGTAATTTTCTGTTTTCGCTCGCGTCAGCGATACATTCTGGTAAGGAACAGTTGTTGGTATCATTGAAGCTAGAGTTGAATTTGCATATCGTAGATTTTTATAAACCGACAAATATTTGATATGTCGATAAAAATATCTGAATCACGTTTTAATAAATATTTTAAAGTGTTAGATGCATTTTATGAATTCGATTTTTAAAAGTATCGGTGAATAGTTAGTCAACAATACGTGTAAATCAAAATCATCGTCAAATGTTACATTTTTTTTGTAGCATTTATTGTTTAACTGTAAAGATTGACCTGAAACAAATGAATGTATGAATTGTTTATTTCCTTACATCAATTGGATGCTGATAAGCAATAATGTGTTAACCCACAAAAAGTCAAATTCGGCGATATTGAAGTATTTTGATACTGCATTATTTATTAGGTATTTTGATTTAACATTATTAAAAAAATCAAGTAATATAAACTAAATTAATACGGAAAAAAATGTCTTAATAATTGTTTCGTATTTCAAGTGCGTTCCATATTTTGCAAATTATAGAATAATCTGAAATATTTGAAAAACTTTTTATTAGATAATATATTAAATATATCAATCTACTTTTAATTCATTATACTTTTAAAACAAAAAGAAAAGAAAAGATGGATATGAACTTCATTAAACAAATTATGTAAGAATAGGTTTGACATCTTTAGACGCCATTTTCTCAAAATGAAGTCCGTGTGGGTTGACACATTATTGCTTATTAGCGTCCAATTATATTCAATGACATGTAATAATAAAAAAAAAAGATATTCAATCAAAAATATATTTAGATATTAATCTTAGTTTTTGTAAATGTTATGTTTAAAGTCATTCTATAAATCGAGAAAGTATACACAATAATGAAATTGTCGGTTGCTAATAAATCTACTATATACGATAAGTGCGACTGACGCGTGTTATGCGACTGTAGTTAATGTGTCTACGTGTCTACTTATCGCTCGTGACACAGTTCTACACGGTATTGCTAGTTAACGAGTGTTGACTGTTGAGATTATGACTTTTTCATTAGCTACTTCACAGTCTTATTGACTTACAAATGGACGCTGATAAGCAATACTGTGTCAAGCCACACGGACTTCATTTTGAGAAAATGGCGTCTAATGATGTCAAACCTATTTTAAATAAATATGTTTGAGGCATCCACTTTATATTTTATTTTTTGATAAAAGGTATAATTAATTTAAATCAGATTGATCTATTTAATATATTATCTGATAAAAAGTTTTTCAAATATTTAAGATTATTGTATAGATTGCAATATATGAAACTCATTTGAAATTTGAATCAATTAATTAAGAAACTTTTTTCCGTACTTATTTAGTTTATATGGCTTGACTTGAATAATGTTAAATAGATGATGCAGTGTTGAAATCCATCAATATCTCCAAATTTGACTTTTCGTGGGTTGACACATTCTTACTTATCAGCATCCAAATACAAAATAGGAATCTTTATGATATTGTATTTAAAATTGTGCTCACTGATATATTTTTTTTAATTAATAAATTTTTGATGTGTCCAAAGCACAGTTAACCAACAGACGAAAAGGAATAGTACAGGTTCAAGCCCTACTTTGTGTTTAAGGGCTAAATGGAACGGACATTCGAGTCTCTCAAAAAGTTATTTTTAATTTCTTTCTTTTTATTTTTAATAGAATCATTTGTTTTTGTTAATGTTAATTATATTAATTTTTAAATTATATATTTTAACAAGATCGAAACATGATGCCAATAAATTTACAATCGAATTTATAAAGACACAAATACTTTTTTTAAACCATTTGAAATGTTAAAACATTCTTACATTTTTAGTATTCGTTTTGCATACTGGTATTGAGATTTATAGTACCATACCTGAGTCAAGTTAAAAGCTCGTAAATCCATAAACTATTCATATCAAACTTTAATATAAAACGCTTATACTAGACGCTATATTTTTTTTACTAAGTATATCCATTTTAGTTTTCAACTTCACTTAGTTTCTCTTAGTTTTTGTAGTCGTTTGTATGAATTTTGTATAAAATAAAACGTAGTGCTAGATTTCCCCGGGGCTCGGGAATTCATCCCGGCTCGTATACGTTAGTTTCTCGCGGGAGGTTTTCTACATTGAAATGATATTGTTATATCCAAAGGATTCTAGACAAACGTTTATTTATTAGATCTGCTAAAATTCAATTTATTTACAAATAAATTGATTTTTTATTAGCTACGCCTTGGGGTATTACTCATGTTATAGGATCTACACCGGATATTTTATAGCCTATAATGTTTCTCAATAAACAGGCTATCAAAGATTTTTTCAAAAAAATCTTGAGATTAAAGAGAAAAAACAAAAAATCTCTTTGCCCTAAATATTATTCCTGTAGATAATTCGATGATGCAATATTCATTTTCATTCATATATATCAAATTATCTGTGCAATAAACTCTACTAAATTATAATGTTATATAAATATCATTAAATGTTATAATGTAACATTTATAATGTTAAAGGAATGTATTAAATATATACCTTTATGACTAAACGATATTGACAATATAAATACTTAAATAACTAAGCTGTTATGTAAAATAATTATGAAATGACGAATCAAATTATGTCGAATGATAAATGATCGTAACAGTGAAGGTAGGTCTGCGAGTCTCATTCTTATCGAGAAATCTTAGTCAATTCTAAGATTGCATTGGTATTACATTATATTGAATTTATAAGAGTCGCCTAAAGGCTGAACCATATCGTTGTCTAAATTAACTTTAAACGCTTAGGTCAGAATTACATTTGTCAGTTTTACTTTGTAACACAACTACCGACAGTAAATCTTTATGAAAGTCTGAGAGCAAAAATTATAAATGTAATTCTCGTCTGAAAATGTGTAATAATAATACGAAAATTTAATGTAAATATTTATTAGAGTAACAATAAATGTTACCTAAATCTTGATATTTGACACCTAAAACTCCACGTAGGCTTAGTAATAGTATTATTTAGAAGTCCCATGGCTATCTCTGTATTAAAACCTATTTCATAGTTTTATATTCGATTATAGTCACATTAAACAAACCATCGTAATCGTGATTTAAACCTTTTGATTCAGGTAAAGAAAATGGCGGAACGAGTTGCCAAATGTCGAGAGGACGTATCCAAGAATCGGGATAAGTATCAGGCGGCGCTCGCGGAGATCACGGCGTACAACCCGCGCTACATCGAGGACATGACGAGCGTTTTCGACCGCTGCCAGCAGATGGAGGCGCAGCGGTTGACGTTCTTCAAGGACGTCCTATTCAGCTTCCACAAATGCTTGGATATTAGCAAGGAACCCACGTAAGTTGTTTATGTATTCTTCGATTAGAATTGTAAATTATAGTCTTGTAAATGATGTTAAATAGCTCTGTAACCTGGTAGCAGATATGAAAGTTGTGAATGTCAAAAATAAGGCATCAATGGCAATCCTTTTCGAGTGTAAAGCAATAAGAAATAACTCTAACTATGTAAATCTTTATGTTGGCCTGAGAGCAAAACTTCTTAGTCTTAATGTTATCATGGGTTTCATTCCTGATGTAGATTTTGACTATTGTGACTATAGGCATGAATTCCCCTTGTAAGTTTTACTGTCGTATCTGACATAGAACGTCACTGAAACATAGTATATATAGACAGTTGCCTAGGTAACCATACGGAAGCTGTCAGTCAGTCCGCCGAAAAATGTGTTAGTGGCTTTAGTTTTTTTTTAAGATGTAAAAGCAATGTAAATCAATCCGTGAGCAAAACAAAGTGTAATTCTCGCCTTATTTTTTTTAAGATATAAAAAACTTTGTCACTAAACTGTATAAAATATCCCAAAATTCCGAAAGTGTTGCTGTTTAATAAAAATATGGTAGATGTACATTTGTACAACAACTATAACGTACCTATAAGAAAGAATTTAATAAATAGCCATAATTCTAGAATTGTAGACGATTAAAAATTCAAACTACAGATGTTGTTCAAATAGATAATCAAGACAAATTGAACAGAGTTAAACAAAGCCACAGATATAGAAATGTTTTATTAAAATGCAAGCACGCAAGTAATCCTTAAACAATCGTCAATAATCCCATGAGAGTCGATTGTGTGGCCAGCAGCTTACATGCAATATTTGCTCTGCGATGTTACGACAAGCTGTGCTAATAAATGCGCGGTGTGTTTACAAACGTTAAGAATGTGAGGCCAAATATATATTTTGCTTTTTGAAACTGGTCGACTTTTGCACGAATATTATCATTATGTTTAAATAAAAAACAATGATATTATATAACTCTAGATATGTTATGTCATGAATTTTATAAACCAGAATGCCTTTGGACGGCGTTGCCTAGCAACCGGCTAGCGACTGAGTATGACAGACGATAGTATTTATGACCCAACAAGACGACAAATTGACGAGCTGGTCAATGTTGGAAATAGATACAGATTATAAACGTCAATGAGCAAGAACGTAACATATCTTTAGTTATAAAGTATTATTCCTGAATGGTAAATTATTAACTAATTATTATTTAGTTATATTTCTCACTAGAACAGTTGCAAATTCAGGAGTCATACTGTCAAAATTTGCTCTAAATTGAAATTTGAAAACTCGCCCCTGGGGCGTCGCACCAAATTTGTCTGCCAATTTAGCTGTGTCGTAGTGCCTGCCACGTGCACCCGTAGCGCACACATTTATCAAATGTAAACTAATTGCTATTGGCATCTAACGTTTCGAATTTTGTATAACAGTTTCAATTTATTTGGTTGTGTTTGAAGTTGATGATAGGAACTGTCACACCCATCGTAACAAAAACAGCAACTATCTTTGCGTTAAAATTCGTTAAGTCATACAAAATATAATAAAATTCAATTGCCAATAATCAATTTCAAGTGGGATGAATTCTGTTACCGTTAGATGTCGCTACTGTCGTGTTCATAGTCGACATTAAAAATATAAATACAGTTCGCCGGCGGTAATTCGACAATCTTTTAATTTGATGGTGTCGGAATATCGAATTTGGTTGGAAGGTTGGCAGTATTTTTTCTACAGTCAGGCCAATCAAACGGTAAAAACCCTGTGCACCTAAACTTTGAATAAATGAGACTTCCTTGTAATGCGCTGAAATAATTTAGTATGAAGCTGGTTTACCTAGGGTTGACTTTATATATAGTTTCTAATTAAACCGTTACAGATTACCACAAATATACGAAGAATTCCATCACACAATAAACAACGCGGATCACCAGAAGGATCTGAAATGGTGGGCCAACAATCACGGAGTTAACATGGCTATGGCGTGGCCGCAGTTCGAGGTAACTTCCACCTTCCCCCAGCCTGCCTTCCGACCCTTACTTACCCCGCAATGCATAACTATATATGCGATTATACCGTTATGTATGCATTTATTAACTGAATGCTTTCGATCTAGATTAGTTAGGTTAGACGTTTCTAGGTCTCTTAGAGCATGCAAATTAGGATTATCCTTTCTTTTCTCTTCTTCTCCTATTGGTTCAATTTTGGTTTTAGCGTTTAGTTCACGGTCGATTCTGCCTGCTTTTGAATTGAACGAAACTCTAACACCGAACTCAGTAGATACGCTTTAGCGACCTTCGGTTGTTCTTGAGTCAACGCTAATTTCAATATTGACAATACTATGTTTGATGTAGTGCCTTCGATTGCAAAACATTCGCTCAAATACGATATGAACGCTAAGTGCCAGGCTTTATAATGAAATTCGGCTTAAATGTCCATTTAAGACACGATCGTGTTAATTTGAAAATTGTATCGATTAAATTGTAATACGGAAACTTAAAAAGTATTTTAGCAATTAATTTTATTAAAACAGTTTCTACTTCCCTTATTAAACCACGAATTAGTTTAAATTTAAAACTTTTTATTGTAATGTTCTAGAAAATGGTAAATGTTTTCCAAGAAATTTTTAAGTAAATATAGCAACCCTTTGAAAGAATGTGAATAATAAAGTGTAGCTAGGATTGACAGCGGTCGCCGCAAATTGGTAATAAAAGCCCCATGTGGGTCCCCGAGGCGGTGTGTTGCCACCC
This sequence comes from Hypolimnas misippus, assembly GCA_037950945.1. NCBI lineage: Eukaryota > Metazoa > Arthropoda > Insecta > Lepidoptera > Nymphalidae > Hypolimnas > Hypolimnas misippus. The sequence goes on from JBBEEQ010000014.1 coordinate 9,664,090, forward strand.
CTTTATTAAGAAGTGTACGGCGGCCTTGTGGCGACGACTTGATGATAGAATATAAAAATCCCCAGTAAAGTGAAAAATAACTTTTGAAATATATCTCGAGAAATGCTATTCAGTAAGATTATTTCGAGCACAACTAGTTTTCTTTAAAATAAAAAACAATTAAACTATAAAATTATATATTTTAAACTTTCGCGATTTATACTATTCATATTTAATATAGACTCCGTCTGACTGACGTCAGCTCGTGACCACGGCGAATGTAACTTCGTCGAAACGTCGGGCAATAAAAAGGTATCACTACCATTAGTTATCGCGATAAGACCCGTTATATTAAATATGAATAAAATGTTCTAAAAAAAGAATATTTTTAGGATTTTTCTATAAAATGTTACCTATATATCGTAAGCCATTTGAAAGTTAGCCACCATCTTAACGTTAAAAGGACGAACCGCCGGAGACCACCGAACCACGTTACAAATACCTTCCTGCCGCCGCTTCAGCGGTGTTAGCGCGTGTGACCACGCGACCACGGTCCATTCCCATCAGAGCCACGTGGTCACGAGCTCAGAGGAGATTCCGCCGTGCCCTACCGACCATCTGCTTTGGAGATGACAGGGACAGCAGAGTGGCGCCCTCCGACACGACTAGCGTGTGCAACGATGGCCGTTGTTATAATGTCGCGTTCATGGTACGCCACGGTGTTGGGACGGTTAGCAGAGCTGATGGTTGCGAGAAAGATTAGGAAAGATTTGGTATTTAAAGGGCACTCACACAGAATCACTAGCGGCAAGAATATTCAAAACATTTCCATTGCAGAAAATTGGTCAAAACATGATTTCGATTACCAATCACTCGCCAAAATCGATCCCAATATTTAGACACTATACATAAAATTATGCAGCTCTGACAATCGCCTATTAGATTTAATTATTGAATGCACGAAACGCCAACACGTACCAATTTTCACCATATATTGGTCAATAGTTCCACGAATATTGGTCATGTAAATCTTGGCACCAAACACTGGCTTGGGCAATTTGTGATACCATGTTTTAAAATATTTTTTGGAGGTAATTTGCAAAGAATCGTCAGCACCCATACAATTCCCATTTTAATGGAACACTCATGATCGAATAGATTTTGCATATATCAAATAGGATATTTTGCTTTCTAGTATTTCAGCACTATTCCCAGCAATATTGTCCTCGAAGTACACCGACAGCGTCGCTTCAAGTTCACGACAAATGCCACTTGAACCAACTTTCGTTTCAGAATTCGACTCAATTATGTTTACAACATCTTCTAAACAAATATATCGAGAAAGAAAGAGTTCATTCAAATTGATTTCAAATTCAAAAAACATCATCAACTGAAAAAAATCATTGTAAATTACCAAAACATATACCACTGTCAATTCTAGCTACACAGTCATACTTATCAATAAAGCATATAATAAAACATATAATTAAAATTAAAAAAAAATAAAATAACGAAAATTTAACTTGAGAGGAGAGAATTTTAAGTTAGTACACTAAAAATACCATAATAAATATAATATAAAAAAAAAATTAGCAGAAATATAGTTAAAATCTAATTATTTCGCTTTATAATATTGAAATTTCAACTATCCTTCCTTATAAACTCAATATACCATGCATCTACTCATGGCATACGCCGAGCCTGGTCGATTGCAGTACCCGTCACGTCTCACAACCACCTGAGTGTAATGCTTAATGTCGCCCTCTAATCTACACCGGCTTTGTTTGAAAAGTGTTACCAATTTTCTTTTTATTTAATCAATGATTTTTTTTATTTTGATTTCGCCATCACGAACGCAGACACGTTGGGACATATATACAGTACCATATATCCAAAGAGTCACCTAAATCACACAGAGTCGGTAAATTGCCAAGAATTGAAACCGTTCCAACACGAAATGTTCGATAAAAAGTGGCCCTACCGTATGTCCCAAAGTGTCACACGTTCACGGACGCTTGTGACCGCGTATCTCGACCCAGGAATACACTGAGGAGTTTCGTGACATCGCGAAGGGAAAATCTAAGGAGAGCCTTCCCACCGGACCCATCACGCTCCTCAACCAGCGGCCAGTCAGCGAAGACGTACGTCCCATGAGACGATCTGTGGGTCTCACTCGAATAAATGAATATTTTGAACGTTAAAACTTTTTGGAAGGAAGGAAAAATAGGTTATTCCTTGCCTTCTTCGGTTTTCGAGTGAGACGACACAGTCGTTTATGAATCTATCTATACATTTTATGTGGAAAGCAACTTTGCAATGTAACTTTTTATTAATTATTTACGTGTTTTACGCAATTTGCTCTCCATGTAATATGATATATTTTAAGTCGAAACGGGGCTAAACACATTTTTATGTGATCGGTGAGATGGAGCTGCGGTAAATTGTTTTTTGTTGAAGTTCGAATTTTTGTTTAAATCTTTTAGAATCCCTTAGAAGTGTGGTTAGGCCCAGTCATGGGATTTAAATGAGAATGAAGAGCATATAGCAAGAAATTTAGTATTTGCTTAGCGTATTAGAAAATTTTGCATGAAAATTCTTTAGTTTTGAGTAACCGGTGTATGGGTCATTCTCATTTCGATCTTTATTTTATTAAATGTGCTTTATTTTTTACCTCAATATTACTATTTTTGTTATTTTTATTATGTTTAAATATCGATGTTGCATGATGGATGTCGCTTTTCCGATATGCATATTGGCACGTTTTATTATTAATAATATTAACAATATTTAAGATATATTTATTAAATTTTATAAATAATTATGAACCTTATTTACGTATATGAATTTAAAATTATATAAAATACCTTTATTAGATATACTTATAAAGTACTAAAGTTTGTTTTTTTTTTATCCGGTATCGGGCTCGAAGGACCAAACATTTCAATATATTATTAATCTGTGATCCAGGAACTTCCTCCGATCACGGCTAACAACAAATCGAGCAAAACGGCCAATCACACGGAACCGCCGGCGAACAACACGGTGGTGCAGAACAACTCAAGCGCAAACAACACTATCGACAAGAAAACCATTAGTGCTCCGATAGCTGTCACGTGAGTTGTTTAGATCTGTATTTTTTAATAATAAATTTAGTTAATGTATTATTAGAATTAAGTAAAAAGTTAAGATTTAAATGTCCCATTACTGAGCTAAATACTTGCTTGTCAAGTTGATGATTACAGAACTTAGTCTCTGCTCTGGTATAGATTCACTGAACCTTAATCATTTAAAATAATTAGCGAACATTTTATTATTTTTTTTGCAGAGAATCAACACAAATATTTCTTGTTAATTTATATTTAGTGTAAAAGATCTTTATGATTCCATTTCCCTTTATTAGAATAGAACGTTTAGAAATATACACTTGCGGATCAACTGCGTGCGCGCACGCATTGCGGCAGCGCGCGAACGTTCAGTCTACGCTCTCTGATATGAAATGTCTCGAGCTTGAGTTAGTTTTGTTCCCATGTCTAAAGTATTTTATTTTTGAAACATTTGATGGTTATTGCGAACATTTTATTATGTATAAATAATTAAATATTTTGTACATATGTATATACTTTCATATTTTTCATTTTATGAATTCCACGTAATTTCCTATCATTACATTTAATAGTTTGACACTTAAGTTATATTCATTGAGGGTAGTTTATCAAAGATTATATATAATACTCTTTATTGCACTGAGAAATTTTTTACATAGTAATTTTACACATGAAATAATTGTCAAACAATGGCGGGCTTATTTCTAAGAGAAATTTCTTCCAGCCAACCCACAGCTGTAAGAGATAGTGTTATATAGCAGGTATAAATAGTGCAACATATTATGGTACTTGTAAAAATTTACGCAGTTTCTAGAAAGTCTTTATGACCAAAACATACGACAATTCCAGGAACGGCACAGCGTCCGCGCCGAAGTCGGCAAAGACTTCCCCGGCCAAGGACAGCGTGGGCAAGGACAACCCCTTCGAGGAGGAGGACTGGGACGAGGAGTCGGGCGGCGCGCTCACCGACACCGGCGAGCCCGGCGTGCCCGTGCGCGCGCTCTACGACTACACCGGCGCCGAGAGCGACGAGCTCAGCTTCCGACAGGGTACGTACTGTACGACGTGCTGTGCTGTAGTGCGTGCTGAATCAGCAGAGGTAGTAAAAACTACCGAGCAAACTACCGCGAAAAACTACCGGGAATACTTGAGGTAAATTGGATCAAAGCAGAGTGACACCTTTTTTCTAACAATTGGGTGTATTCTTCTTCTGTAAGATTATTACGGTCCAAAAGAAAACGACAGAGCAGAATGGAGAGAGATTCTATCGTACTTGACGAGACCGACGAAACCGTATTTATATTAGCTCAACCAATGCTTGCGCCATATTAAATACCTGATCTATAGTGCGCAGGCGTTGGTTTTAACACTTACACTGTATGTAATTATTAGTAGTGTTAGGTAATATTAAAACAAATGAAACTCCCGCACCCTACCACTGGATTATTACGACTGATTTAAACATATATTTTTCACCTGAACAATACCGATACCGAAAATACGACGAAGATTCTAGACAAACTTAGATAAAATTTACAATTACAGAACAAGCTAAATTAAAAAAATACATTTAATAAACAAGGACGATATATTCGATACATGGTATTTATTTTAATATTTCAGGCGACTTATTCGAGAAACTAGAAGATGAAGACGAACAGGGCTGGTGCAAAGGTCGAAAAGACGGACGCGTGGGGCTCTACCCCGCCAACTACGTGGAGCCCGTCGGACACTAGCCCCCGCAGCACCGCGCAGCAACGGGCAGCACCCCGCAGCACCCCGCAGCACCGCGCAGCACTCCGCAGCACCGAGCAGCACCCGTGCGGTGTTGCTACGAAATCATACAGCGGAGCGTTACGATGCTGTTAGATATTTATTAGTCCAATGTCACTGATTTGCTGATTACAAAATCACGGTCGATTTTAATTTTTTCGTTAAAATTCGCTTCATAATTTGCTCCCATTGACAAATTAAAAATTATAAAAATATGGTAAAATATATATAATGTCTGTTTTTAAGACATTTTTAGTGTCTGACTAGTTATGAGAATCAGTATAACTGGACTACGATTGTAAAATTCCAAACTAACGATAAAGCTTAATGCTGTATTATAAAACGAAAAAAGCGTTTTTTTGTGTACCGTATGTGGCATGTACGTCAGATTGTAATTGTAAAGTCACGCAGTCATAATTTAAGTTCATTAAAACGTTCATATTCGACTAATGTTCCGCAAACCGATATCGCTTGGCACGTTAAGAGTAGAGCCATCAGCTATGTAACTGAGTACTAAGTTAAATTAACGATGTTGAAGTGAGAATGATTTGTATTAAATTTTAGATTTTTTCGCTTCAGACTTTCTTTGTGAATATGAGTTTTATACGATATGAATGTAGCTGTTAAGTTAAAGGTACCATTCACGCTGAGACAGTCGCATAAACGGTCTCAAAGATTTAGCGTTTGCGACAAGTTCCAAGAATAAAAATGCGTGATTATTGACGTAAGAAATTTGTTTCAAAACGTTTAGCGACTGTTGTGCAACTGTCGTGGCGTGAATGGTCGACCTTTACTAAGTCGTAGTACACTTGACGCGGAGCTGCGTGTCGGTCGTAAGCTTTAAACGGTCTTAGGCGAGAATTACACTTGTAAGTTTTGCTCTCAGACTTTCATAAAGATTTACAATTTGTTATTGCTTTACATCTGAAAGAATTTACTGTAACACCTTTCGTAAGGTTACCAAGGTAGCTGTACCCAGGTTACAGTTTTGTTTTCTGTCAATTACGAGAGTCTAACTTACAAGTGTAGTTCTCGCCTTATGACAATCCGACAGTCTTATGAAAGTCTGGATTCCGATCATTGCGGCTCGGGAATTTTTTTTTGACGCTTTTAAAACCGATTTTTAAACAAACGCGGCCCAATTTTGTAAACATTTTTAGAAGCGTGACGCGATTCGGTATTAAGCGATGGGTATTTTTGGAGGATATTTGTACAATGTGGAAAACCAAAAAGATTTTTAGTGAAGTTTACGGAATTAGGTATAATTTGCGCGGCCGTAGACTGTCGCGGCGACCGTCTGGGGGAGGGGGCGATTCTACCTTTTTAAACCTAGCTAAGCCAAAAAAAACTAACGCCATTTTATAAATGTAGGCAAGCGACCGCTACCTGGCGACAAATTTATATATTTGTGATATATAATTATATAGGTGGGGTTGAACTGCACTGCAGGCGTTCTCTGTACATACACGGTTATATATTCGTCGTGCATATAGAGTATTTATTTCCCATTGTATATACGAGTAGCGAGCGGCGCCGCCGCTCTGAATGATTACGATTAATATATTACGAAGATGTTTACCTTTTTTTTCCTTTTTCCCTTTTTTTACCTCGTGTTAGACATTGTTGTAAGCAGCGGAGTCAGTAGGAGGCTGATGTTTTATCACTTGACTCGTAGTACACTTAGTCGTAGCGCTATTTGTTTTCTTTGTTATGGTTTTGAGACCTCTGTGAAATTCTTTGTATTATATTATTATCAGAGAGAGGGTGGTTCAGGACCACATATGTTAATATATTATTAATATTGGTAAAATAAAATTGTTACATATGATCTTTTGTGTGTTTTATTTTTTAACGACAAACGTTTCTTTTGACGCTTGTTTATTTTAATTACTTTTTTAAGTTTTTGTTATACAAAGCTTTTAGCTGCAAATATTATATCTTAACACAATTTCTATTTCGTCACCATTAACAGTTATCGCTGTTGGGGCTACTTAAAAAATCTTTTATTTCCACTTATACATATACTGATCTGTTGGGTATTCGTCTTTAATTTAATTTTACCACTCTTGGCTGTAAAATTCAAGATTTCCCAAAGCCTTTAAAAATATTGATTATTTCCAACAATTTTCGAACCCGAGCTAAATATAGATATATACTGTAAATAATTAAATGTGAAATATATTAAGAAATACAAAAATCGAAGCCTATGTTGAGGCACAGGTGGCGTAGTACTCCGCAGCGCAGCGCAGAGCAAAGTAGAACAGGAGCAAACAAAGCGGCAATGTGGTACAATGATAAATATTATTAACTTAATTCCCATCACTGATAACAGGTGTAATTTGTATTCTACAATCACATTTCCGGTTCCCATCGCGATCAAAGTCACACGAAACACGAACAACACGCGACATATTCATATATTATACATTTAACAAAATATTGTTGACTTAAATACATTATAGGTTCTTTAATAATTTTAATACATCTTTAACTATGCTACAAGATGATATTTTTATTGTTCACAAAAATCAGTAAAATATGCAGAGAAATCATTTAACAGACTTTTAATTTCGAAGTTTATGCAAATAAATTGTTCATCGAAAATTAATATTTTTCCTGAAGTTTTAATACAAAGTTACAGCAGGTTTAAAAAAAACAACGCAAATAAAATATTAGGTTCCCCTTAACGGAACTATGTCTATTCAACTCGACACGAATAGGCGATAAAATCAATTTAACACTATAAACAGCCTCGTCAGGTTAGAACCTATAATTATAAAATATTTATAAATACGCTAACGACTCAATATATTTTATTTTGATTTTTGCTTTGAATATCAACATGTTGAAATTGACACTATCAATATTGGCTTATTATGTCGTCCCTATCAGCGCAAACAATATGTTGGTAAGTTTGGTACAAATTAAATTTTAACAAGTTTGTTACAAGTTAAATTTAACATTACATTGTAACCTTTTAACAAATTTTTGGACTCTAAAACGTGAAGAACGTTTAAGAATCCAAAAATTTGTTTTCGCACGTTACCAAAAATATTTGTCTGCCTGATAGTTCAGGTTAAACTATGAGACTTCTAAATATATTTCAGTGAAACTTCACGCGATGTTTAAGAATTTTATATGAAGTAATACAGACAAATACAATTTTGTATCGTCCATAAAAAAAATATATATAATAAAGACCCTGTGCATGCTTTAACAGGGTCCAGGAATATGGTCACTGATAAGTATAAGTGAGTGTCCCATGGAGTTAGAAAAGGAAGTAGTGACGGTTGAAGTAAGCAAACATAAAATGAACCGCACGCACGACGGCATCTCCGCCACTATCGTCGCTGCTGAGACCATCGACGACTCTTATGGGGTGGGTCAATTTACTTAAATGTTAATATGCTCCTTTAGGAAATAATCATTACCGTAGTCTCGGCAGAAGTCGCACTAACGGTTACAGGTTTGATTCCCGCACATGGCAAACATTTCTATAACACATGCACGTGTTGTGTAATTTCCGTTTTTGTGCAAAATTTTATACCGTTTTTGTGCAAATAATCTGCTCCAAAAAATATTATACTTGCTATTAATTTCTCAAAATTAAAGAAAAAAAGACAATAAAAACTCTGAGATCTTAATATTAAAGTTGCCAATTCTAAAAAAAACATTAGTGTTGAAATGTGTTAATTATTAAAAATCATAATAATTGATCTGTGTTCAATGATTTTTTTTAAATGTTTTTATATGTATTAGGTATTTCAAATTAGAAAAAAAATAAGCTTATTTCAACAAGCAATAAGGCAGCAATTTTGATCTTTATCTATCTCATTACCCACTCGTATAACACTGAGCGATTAAGACCTTTAAAATTGTTCTCTTAAGATAAACATAAAAATGATTTATGTCGACATTCAGGCATTAGTAGAGATATGTAAATATGTTGACGGAGGATGCAAGCAGTACCAAGTGCTTTCTGACAACAGCATGGTCAGCATGTTGAACAAATACTCGAAGGAAAACGTGGTCAGCGCGCTCACGTTGGCCAACATTGACCCACCGGAATTTCCTATTGAACAGGTAATATTAAATTTTACTAATACGATCAAGATATATATCATACAAAATCGCTCGGCGTTTTTTTCATCTTTGTATATATTAATTTAAAAGTATGATTGAATTGAATTTTGAGGTTTGAGTTTGATAAAAATTTTGTTTCGTCTGCTATCTATTGAATAAATATATATATTTTTTAATTTGATTTAAAAAATCAAGCCACGTGACTGTTATGGTTAAGTCTACTGACTTCGTACTTTGGAGTTTTGACCACGATAATTTAAAAATCCCTCTATGTGTATGCGACTTCATAAAAGTGTGGTTTTTAATTGAGCTGTGGTTCATGTACGTAATGCGATTGCCGATTGTGTTGCCCATTGATAACTGTTAGGAATATATCATAAAAGTAAATAATACTGTATTTTGTCTATGGTAGCTCGTTGATCAGTTAGTTATTATTATATATCGGCAGTACGCACCCTCCCTCTCTCTAGGATAGATTGCTCGTCTTTACTCTCAGAAATATATTCATAATTACGAATAAACTAGTAACTGAAACCCCAGAGATAACTTAACAATAACCTATTTCAATGTTGTTTTTTATTTTGAGTTATGCCTTGACAGTCATGTTAATGACTATTAAAAAATTCAGGGCGAGTATCATGTGGACGACTACGTGTTTGACTATTGCAAACTGCCTCGCGATGCTGTTTATGGAGAATTCGAAGCTTTAGCATTTTTAGTGCTCGATAATGAAAAGGTGGCTTGCATCAAATGCGTTTTAGAATTCAACAGATTCGAAGATGAAGACTACTGTGAAGAATCATAACTTTAATATTGTTTTTGATTTTTTTTTGTCTTTAAATTTAAATTAAATTCAAAACTTTGTTGACCAATTCACCCGACAAAGTTGAATATCCCATGGTAAATAAAAAAAAGAATTAAACTTTATGTAAAACAATCATTTTCTTTCATTTTACTGTATGTTAATTACATTTAAGACTGTCGCACATTCTGTTAATATGCGCCTCTGTTCAAGGCTTAACTGATTAGGAACGAAAAAATTAATTTATTGAAAAACCTTCTTTGACATATTAAGCTTTTTAGTAGCATTGTTTTTTACAGATTTTAATTTTTTTCAATAGAGAGAATTTTAAATTATTTAAATTCATGAAATCAAGTCAATGTTCGTAATTTTGATACTAAGTGACAAGTTAAAAATTATTTTCAGACCTACCATAAAAAGGGTTAAATAATTAAAATAATCTTCTCAGGTTCTAAAATTTAATATATAGCAAAATAAAAAAATATATTCATTTAAAAATCTCTTTATTTCGATTGTACGCAGTGCACTGTTACAGATATTAGCCCAGCGTGTGCAAATGTTGCAGAAATAAAGCTGTACATTGAATAGCAACATAATGAGAGGACACCGCGCCGGGCTTTGTACGGAGGTCAGGGCCAGAGACTAACTCGTTAACGATTAACAAAGTATTACTGACAATTCAAAATGTATGAAAATAATCACTTAATAAGACAGATCATCTTCTGACATTCCCTTCTGAATTGTCTATGAACGAATTTGTCATTCGCTTCACAAGTTTGTCCAGGCCCGCTGTTTGTCTAAGCGAAGCTACACTACATATATTATAATTTCGTCAAAGCCAGAGCACTTCTTACTCAAAATATAAGCCTTGTTTCTCAATAATTCGTTATCCTAACACTCTGTTACATTGATATGATCTTTAAAAGTTACACCTCTATATACAAGGGTAAATAATATTGGGAAATAGGAAATACATGGATAAAATTATTACAACGATGTTTAAATACGATATACCATATGAAGCGGATCGAGTAAAACAAGACTTATAAATGAGGCCGTGAGACTCAGAGGCCTAACTTATACATGAAATAAAGAGGCCTGGCCTACATCATGTTGTTTTTAAAAACCCAAAATGACGTAAGTATAATTTTCACAAACTTAAATAAACTACGATTTAATTACATTGTATAATATATTTTAGATACAGCAAATTGTTTTAGACTAGTCCATTTTTCTTAATATCAGTCAGGCTCTGTATCTCATGGCCTGAAATACGGCAATTCAAACCGCATCTTTTGTACGAAAGTCCTGAGCAACGAGAGTGCACACCGTGCATTTGGCACCGACAATAATCTCTGAGCGCGCGCAAACGAACCATTAGTGACATTACGGCAATGATAATACAACTTATATATAGATGTAGTTATTCGACGCAGTTTGACAACTATATAAATTTTGCCCGTAATTTTTCTATATCTATAAGATTTAATATCATTGCATTACAGACAAACATATAAACGGAAAGATATATGTATATATGTAATACTTGAATTTTTAAGCTACATCAAATAACTACTTTCATAAGACGACGAATTCGACAACTATTTTATATAGATGAAAATATATTTTCTTGTAAATTATATAAGCATTATAATATATTATATCTGATAAAAATAATCGCAAACGATCCTGCGCGCGCGCATCGTTACAACATCTATAACCCACGCACGCCGTGACGCTATTAAATGCAATGCCGAAAAAATAATATTGAAAAATTATTTTCAAAGAAAAAAAAAATAAACAAAAATTTTATCGATAGCGTGACGTCACGGCGGGCCCACTGATATGTCAACACAAAATACACCGAGTATATTTACAAAGTAAACAATCAATCAGCAACAATACATCGGGCTCATATGAGATTCCCATTAAATAAGCTACGAACGAACATCGAACCGACTACAACAGCGAACTACACACCCCCACTAACGCACTTGTGATGATATAGACAATTTACACACAACGTAATAATCGTATAAAAATAATAATAATAATAATAATGAACATTCAAACGGAATCATTCATAATGGAACAGAAGACTTTACAACAACAAGAATTAATATAAAATATTTACAAATAACCAACGTAACGATATATTTATATTATATATTGATAGCTAAGTTACGAACTACGGTATAAATACTCGCGCTGAACGGAGACCAACGCTTAAGCTACCGTTCCTTGGAACAGCGGCGCCGTCGCGTAGCGGACGCTAAATATCCGACGTAATATACTATTACCATCAAAAAACACTCATAGAAATAACAAAATAATGTTTCAATAGACAACATTTGAGTGTCATCATTGGACGCAATAAAGCGGCCGCTATATAACAGCACCGCTATCATACGAAACTATAGCTACACTCAGCCCTCTCGCGATCACAATCGTGTATATAAATCGAAGCTGATCACGAGAATGCTGAAGTAATCAAACTGTTATTCTTCTTCAAGCCGAGCAATTCACTTTCAGGGTGAATAATCGTATGACATAATAATATGTATTCGTACATTAGTGTGTGTTGTGACAATTTCTTTATTGTAAACTCAATTTGAGGTCTTAATAGTGTCATATCAATGTTTTATAGAACTTTCTTGTTTACATAGAGAAATATATAATTTTGTTAAGAAACTTAGACAATAGACTGGAAAGCCTTGCCTACAATTGAATATTGAGTTTTTAACATTATAAATAAAACAATAATTTTCATTTATCCAATATGGAAAAAATGTAAATTTCGAATTGCCTAAATAGTTTATGACCTAATTACGCCAGGGACGGACGAACGGAACGCACTTTTAACGAAATCCATTACCAATTTTCAAATGACACTTTTGTTAAAGTAATACCAACTTTGATATGTCACGATTATACATTTTCTATGTGCATTATAAATTAACTAGGTATTATATACTGAAGTTAAATGAATTATTTTCTCGTTTGTAATGTAATAAACATATAAATTAGAAAATAAATACAAATAAACAAAGAAAAATGTCGAACATGCCACCGAATTCTTATCAAATTTTCAGAGCTTGCGATAAATTTAAATTATCTAAAATTCTTTTAATGTTATAACAGACGTCGTTTCAAAAGTCCAACGATATCGTGTCGTGGTCGTGTGTCGTGACCGGTATTACTGCAGACACGCTTGCAGTTTCTCGATCCACTCCTGCGCAGCGTTCGCGTCGCTCGCGCAGAAATTGTATGTTCGTCTGCTCGTTCTTAACTGGTAAATAGAATAAAATATATTTTAATATAAAATAGCTAATATACTATATAATAGGTAATATCATATACATGCACATTACAGTGAAATAACATGGTTGACTATCGTGTGACTGAACTTCTCGAAACTGTTACATATCCTACGTCCTTGAACACAAAACTCAAAACTCAAACTCAAAATATACTTTATTCAAATGAGCTTTTAAACTTTCGAATCGTCAAGTTACATGTCATATTTTCATTTTATATTTTTATAAAGCTACCACCGGTTCTGAATGTTGTCTCTACCAAGAAAAACCGGCAAGAAACTCGATAGTTACTCTTTTAAAATCATTTATACATAATGTATTTTTATTACATTTTAATTATGTTATCCGAATAGAAAATCAACGCTTATCAAATCCACGCCTTTTTTGAGTTTGATTTGAGTTTTGGTAAACATGTTTTAAACAATTTTGGTGTTAAGGGTCAGCTTCGAATATTAAATTAACTCTGAAAGAAGCCCATACGAAGTCGGGTTAAAGCTAATACTACTAATTTTAAAGTTTGTCAATTTTTTTTTATCTCTTCACAAAATATAATTCAATGGATCCTGGGCATTTATTACTTTTTTATATTTTACAGATTCGATCATTCAAATCTCTAAACTCACACTGATTCCTCATCGAATCTTCAAAGTTTGCGGTAAATTTAAATTATTTAAAATTTCTTTTTTGTTTTATATAACTAACATCGTTCTAAAAGTGCAACGACATCGTTTCGTGGTCGTGTATCCTGGTTAGATTCATATAGTGAGTATAGTGGCTATACAGGGTGCCAACTAGACACGTGTTGGATATTTTACCACAGTTACTAGAATCGATATTTAAATTTTTTTTTATTCTTTTTCATAAATGATTCCTATACCTATCTATACAAGCTTACAAGATCTAACGTTGAAATTAAAAAGAAAAGTTTATTTAAAATAAAAATCTTTTTTTTTTAATTTTAAATATCTACTCTGCTAATACTAGTAAAATATCCAACAGAAGCCCAGTTGACGTCCTGTATAATCTGTGGCATGTGACAGTCATGCGAGGTATACCATACAAGATTGTGTGGTGCGATGGTGGTGGTGTACTCACGTCGAAGAAAGAGCGGTCATCACATTTCTTAGGAGGCCCAGGCGCGGGCGGCGCCTGCATCACCGTCAACACTTCCGCCAGGTCTGCAAGATAACGTAACATTAAGTTAACTACTTACATACAGATGTATGTAAATATTTTTAATATAGTCCCATTCCTATCCGGCTCGAAGGACCATTTCGTTATTTTAATATAATTGATTAGCACTTCGTAAGAATTTTATTTTTTCCTACGTCAAAGCAAAAAAGAGGGTTATGATCTTGATGGTATATATGTTTTAATGAAGACGTGCTTTCTGTTTGTATTTTTTATCCTAACTAATTTTGAAGATAATGTAATAACAGATTATAATATACAAGTAAAAATAAAAGGATAAAGTCATAAGATTTTTTTAAAATGAAACATAATTTGTATGTTTTCATTTTTAACTCACCAATAAATCCTTTGCAATGCGAGTCTTCCATCGCGTCGTAGTATCGTAACTGATGCTTTATGGAGTCAAGCACGAACCACCTTAAATATATTTTTAATTATTGTTAAGATTTTTTTAAATAATATATATAGGACGTTTTACTTAAGCATAAGAGTGACGTAAATAATCTTTTCCATTATACTTCGTTTTTTTGTTTGTTTATTAAAAAATATATATATAGTTATATAGACAGAAATCATGTATAGGTAGGTCGTTAAATTCAGTTGGTATAATGAGTGATAATACTCGACTAAAAATAAAGTTCTTTATGCTATGTATGGATAAAAACATACCTCTGTTTCCATCCTTTAAGCAAGGCCCCTCGCTTGTATAGGTGTCCTTCGTGAGTGCGGTTCTCGGCTACGTTGGACGAGAACTGCTCGTAGTACTGTTGTGAAGAAGACTGCAACGTCGCTACGCCTGAAATCGTATGCAATGAGCTACATAATGATATAGCATAATATTTTTAATCTAATATATAATTTTTATAAACAAAGGTTAGGGTACATATAAGGTATCATATAAAATGTTTGATTGATAGTCGTTCGCAAATAAGTGCGGGAAAGGGAAGTAGTAGAATGTAAAAGAGCTGTAACTCTTCTATCAAACTCTTTTCTGCGTCACTAGCGGCAGCGTAGCGGATGTTAGTATTCGGATCGGCGTACCGTACGGAGACGAGACCGTACCGCGTCGCAGTGGCGCGGCGCGTACAGTGTATGTGTACGCGCACGGCAATGCAGTGCGTACCGTTCCTGCGGGTACGCGCTCGCGATGGGGGCTCGCAGGGCAGTTGCAGCGCGTACTGTACCTGCAGGGCGCGCAAGCGACGCGTGCTGTACCTGTGGGAGCGCAGAGCAGGGCACGCGTGCCGTACCTGCGGGCGCGCGCTCGCGGTCGCGGTCGGGCGGCGGCGGCGCGCGGCGGCCGGGCGGCGGCGCGCAGGGAGCTGCAGCGCGTACTGTACCTGCGGGCGCGCAGGGCACGCGTGCCGTACCTGCGGGCGCGCGCTCGCGGTCGCGGTCGGGCGGCGGCGGCGCGCGGCGGCCGGGCGGCGGCGCGCAGGGAGCTGCAGCGCGTACTGTACCTGCGGGCGCGCAGGGCACGCGTGCCGTACCTGCGGGCGCGCGCTCGCGGTCGCGGTCGGGCGGCGGCGGCGCGCGGCGGCCGGGCGGCGGCGCGCAGGGAGCTGCAGCGCGTACTGTACCTGCGGGCGCGCAGGGCACGCGTGCCGTACCTGCGGGCGCGCGCTCGCGGTCGCGGTCGGGCGGCGGCGGCGCGCGGCGGCCGGGCGGCGGCGCGCAGGGAGCTGCAGCGCGTACTGTACCTGCGGGCGCGCAGGGCACGCGTGCCGTACCTGCGGGCGCGCGCTCGCGGTCGCGGTCGGGCGGCGGCGGCGCGCGGCGGCCGGGCGGCGGCGCGCAGGGAGCTGCAGCGCGTACTGTACCTGCGGGCGCGCAGGGCACGCGTGCCGTACCTGCGGGCGCGCGCTCGCGGTCGCGGTCGGGCGGCGGCGGCGCGCGGCGGCCGGGCGGCGGCGCGCAGGGAGCTGCAGCGCGTACTGTACCTGCGGGCGCGCAGGGCACGCGTGCCGTACCTGCGGGCGCGCGCTCGCGGTCGCGGTCGGGCGGCGGCGGCGCGCGGCGGCCGGGCGGCGGCGCGCAGGGCAGCTGCAGCGCGTCGGCGCAGCGCTCGTGGCACAGCGCGCCGCAGTCGGCGCAGCGCGCGCCGGAGCCCAGCGGGCCCCACAGCAGGTCGGCGCAGTGGTCGCAGCGCGCGGGCGCGGCGGCGGGCGCGGCGGCCCAGCGGTGCGCGGCGGGCGGCGGCGCGGCGGCGAGGCGCGCGCGCGCCAGCACCTCCAGCGTGCCGCGCCGGTGCGCCGCGCGCGTCGCCACGCGCACCAGCCCGCTGCACATAGACGCGTTGCGCTGCGCACGGACGACGCGTTACGGACGACGCTACGTGCGGACGCTGACGAGCAGCACTGTGTCGAGCCACATAAACATGTCAAACCTATTCTTGGTCAATCTGTTCGTGTAGCCTGACACAGTATTGCTTCTCAGCGTCCAATTATCATCGTCAAAGTCTGAACCCAATAAATATGAAACCCATTGTTGATCATATTAATTTTAGCCACCTGTAATTCCAAGGTATTGGGCAGTTCCAGCTGGTCCCACCGCACGCGCCATTTTTGAGGTAAATGTCCTAATTCCAGTTCCAGCTGCCGAAGTCTCTCCAAAAGACCGGTGAACGCGTCCGGCATGCAGCGGGATATACTGTCATATCTGTTAAAAACAATGTTGTTTTAGGTTAAGGACTAACAATGAAATTCCCACTATTTTAAGGTGTTCCAAATTAAATAAAGGTTGGATTCTCGACCCCACTCATGAATCTCCATCGTGTTTTCTCCATTCCACGTGATGCCAAATAATTGAATTGAATTAAAAAAGTAATTACTAGGAATAATTTCTTCCTAATTTTAATTTCTAGTTGCATCTAATATTGCGATTAGTTGCAATTAAAGTTATGCTTAGTTCTTCCTAGATATTAAAGCACCATGTTTTGTATTTAAGGGAAAAAAGCTAATGAGAAATAGTCACTAAGAAATTTGTTGCAATATATCCCAGAAGTTGATTCTTATAAGTACATAACACTATCTAATCTAATCACTAATGGTGCAATAATATAGGATATGTTTTTTTGTTCAAAATCAGTGAGTTCCATACCTGGCTTAAAAAATAATTTTTCAAAAAACTAATGATGGTTTAGTTTTTATCAAAATCGACTTCTAGACTCCTTATTTTTTTTGCATTTTCTTTTAATTTCTGATTTAACCTACCACGCCAAGTTAAAAAATTCGTTCTATATAACATACCCGGCGACGACGAGTCGTCTCTGCTGGGGCGGAGCCCTATCGTCTGGCCACAGGTCAGGTTCGTAGGGAGCACCGTGCGCTAGTTCCTCGCTCACATAGTACTCCCACACCTCCAGGCTGCTCACCGCGCTCACCGGCCTCAGCACCTGCTGGCGCGACACATGTTAGCACGAGATGGCTGTTGAGACCAGCTCGAGCAACCTATCACCGCTTAGGCGAGAATTATACTTGTAAGTATAAGTCTTGTAACTGATATAAGACAACTTGTACCCTTGTTATCTAGGTAACCTTACGTGCGCTGTGAGTTTCTATAAACATTTAGCAGACAGTAAATTCTTTCGATTTTCGATGGGTTAAGCAGTCACTTGATGCCATATGGTCTCCCCAAGGGCTTAAAAATTGTGAGAACTATTTTGTAATCAACATGTTGGTAACACAGGCCTTAAATTAGTTACTTCCCCCGTTATTAATTATACCACTTCTACAGTTATTTACATTAGAGTTTAGTTGTAAAATCACAATGTGGCGCATTACGACGTATTTTGAAAAATAATTTAAATTGTATAGTGATTAAGCACTTTATAGAACACGTGCAGATATAAAATAATTGGACGCTGATAAGCCACACGGACTTCATTTTGAGAAAATGATCAATTAATTAAGAAACTTTTTTCCGTACTTATTTAGTTTATATGCCTTTTTTTATTGAATAATGTTAAATAGGTGATGCAGTATCAAAATACATCAATATCCACGAAATTGACTTTTTGTGGGTTGACATATTATTGGTTATCAGCATCCAATTATTAAAAAAAAAACAAACTTTAGCTTACAGGATTGAAAGGAACGCTGAGGATTAGTCAACGACTCGTAATAGCTATATACATATTTATATTATAATATTTGAACATATGGATAAAAAACGTTAGTAACACTGCCCTCAAAATGCGTTGCCCAAAGTAATGAGATTATGTTTTCTATATCTTATAGATTATATAACTTTAAATTCCTGGCTAACATTTAACGGTATTTAAGATTTAGGTAATATTAATTTTAGTATTTTATATAGTATTTTTTTCCATAAACTCACATTAGAAATTTTTAATATATACATATTTATAAATAAACATATATTTACAGATACAATATTCAAAAAGCATAGTTTTCAAACATTAGCAATTACAATAAGACATAATAATAATGTTTATTATGCACATCGGTTTTAGCACCGTATTCGTTACATGAGTGATGCAATAATTACCAAGTTATACGCACTGGGTCATAGTAGACCGTCGACCGCTGGTGCAAACGCAGCAGTCATACAAAAAAAGTAATAATCAAGATATTTCGCAGAGTTGGTAATCTGCTATCAAAACTACAACATTTTTTACACAATTAGAATATTAATTGCAAAACATTAATTTGGGTTTTAATTGATATTTTTTGTCTCTTTTTTTTATCATATCCAGATAACTTGGAACTTTTCTATCTGCCTTATAGGACTATCTTACTACTTAATTAGTAATCATTGAACAATTAAAATGGAAACAAATGAGTTGAAGCAACATACTTTTGTCTTACAAACATATGTAAAAAAAAAAAAAGTTTTACTGAAAATTTAGTCATTTACGTTTCCTTATAACGAGCCTTGCCCAAGATGTACCGTTATACGCAAATAATTAACTAATTAAAAATAGTCATTTAAAATCACGTTTTTTTATGTGGATAGTATTAATGGTAAATGTCACATACCGGGTTATCGAGGTCGGGCGTGTAGAGAAGGTTGTAGAAAAGAGGAGAGCGCTGGTGTAATCTCTCTATATACTCGAAGAGTCCGAGCGCTGCGCGACCGTCCTCCCCTTCAGCGTTGGCTGCGCCTGCGCCGCACGTCTCCACACCCTGAAGAAGGGGGGGATTATATAGCAGTTATAATAAATAACAGTTAAGAAGAGGGGGTTAGGTATTGTGTGTAGGTTATTCGGAAAAACGGACGAAGTATTGTATTTATCAATTTACTATCGATCAATGGATGGAAAAAATGATCTATGGTCCCTTTGACTCGCCGCTAGAGGTGAGAGGACAAGAGGTACCAGTCTCGAGGCGTCGACTCGCCGCTCGTCGGGCGCCAGGCCCAGCTCCGCGCGCTGCGCCTCGCTGTCCAGCAGGAAGGTGCGGAAGCGGCACGACGCGCAGTGGTACGCCACGAGGCGCCGCTAGAGGTGAGAGGACAAGAGGTACCAGTCTCGAGGCGTCGACTCGCCGCTCGTCGGGCGCCAGGCCCAGCTCCGCGCGCTGCGCCTCGCTGTCCAGCAGGAAGGTGCGGAAGCGGCACGACGCGCAGTGGTACGCCACGAGGCGCCGCTAGAGGTGAGAGGACAAGAGGTACCAGTCTCGAGGCGTCGACTCGCCGCTCGTCGGGCGCCAGGCCCAGCTCCGCGCGCTGCGCCTCGCTGTCCAGCAGGAAGGTGCGGAAGCGGCACGACGCGCAGTGGTACGCCACGAGGCGCCGCTAGAGGTGAGAGGACAAGAGGTACCAGTCTCGAGGCGTCGACTCGCCGCTCGTCGGGCGCCAGGCCCAGCTCCGCGCGCTGCGCCTCGCTGTCCAGCAGGAAGGTGCGGAAGCGGCACGACGCGCAGTGGTACGCCACGAGGCGCCGCTAGAGGTGAGAGGACAAGAGGTACCAGTCTCGAGGCGTCGACTCGCCGCTCGTCGGGCGCCAGGCCCAGCTCCGCGCGCTGCGCCTCGCTGTCCAGCAGGAAGGTGCGGAAGCGGCACGACGCGCAGTGGTACGCCACGAGGCGCCGCTAGAGGTGAGAGGACAAGAGGTACCAGTCTCGAGGCGTCGACTCGCCGCTCGTCGGGCGCCAGGCCCAGCTCCGCGCGCTGCGCCTCGCTGTCCAGCAGGAAGGTGCGGAAGCGGCACGACGCGCAGTGGTACGCCACGAGGCGCCGCTAGAGGTGAGAGGACAAGAGGTACCAGTCTCGAGGCGTCGACTCGCCGCTCGTCGGGCGCCAGGCCCAGCTCCGCGCGCTGCGCCTCGCTGTCCAGCAGGAAGGTGCGGAAGCGGCACGACGCGCAGTGGTACGCCACGAGGCGCCGCTAGAGGTTAGAGGACAAGAGGTACCAGTCTCGAGGCGTCGACTCGCCGCTCGTCGGGCGCCAGGCCCAGCTCCGCGCGCTGCGCCTCGCTGTCCAGCAGGAAGGTGCGGAAGCGGCACGACGCGCAGTGGTACGCCACGAGGCGCCGCTAGAGGTGAGAGGACAAGAGGTACCAGTCTCGAGGCGTCGACTCGCCGCTCGTCGGGCGCCAGGCCCAGCTCCGCGCGCTGCGCCTCGCTGTCCAGCAGGAAGGTGCGGAAGCGGCACGACGCGCAGTGGTACGCCACGAGGCGCCGCTAGAGGTGAGAGGACAAGAGGTACCAGTCTCGAGGCGTCGACTCGCCGCTCGTCGGGCGCCAGGCCCAGCTCCGCGCGCTGCGCCTCGCTGTCCAGCAGGAAGGTGCGGAAGCGGCACGACGCGCAGTGGTACGCCACGAGGCGCCGCTAGAGGTGAGAGGACAAGAGGTACCAGTCTCGAGGCGTCGACTCGCCGCTCGTCGGGCGCCAGGCCCAGCTCCGCGCGCTGCGCCTCGCTGTCCAGCAGGAAGGTGCGGAAGCGGCACGACGCGCAGTGGTACGCCACGAGGCGCCGCTAGAGGTGAGAGGACAAGAGGTACCAGTCTCGAGGCGTCGACTCGCCGCTCGTCGGGCGCCAGGCCCAGCTCCGCGCGCTGCGCCTCGCTGTCCAGCAGGAAGGTGCGGAAGCGGCACGACGCGCAGTGGTACGCCACGAGGCGCCGCTAGAGGTGAGAGGACAAGAGGTACCAGTCTCGAGGCGTCGACTCGCCGCTCGTCGGGCGCCAGGCCCAGCTCCGCGCGCTGCGCCTCGCTGTCCAGCAGGAAGGTGCGGAAGCGGCACGACGCGCAGTGGTACGCCACGAAGCGCAGGTAGTAGTCATTGAACTCGAACGCCAACGGGAATTGCTTCTGGAGCTGAAACAAAAATATCGATACTAATCTGTGGGTACTAATATTAAAATGAGCTAATTCTGATATATTTTCATATCGACATAGTTTAAATGTTAAACGAAAGAGACTACGTAAGGACTAATTTTTTAAACATTTTGTTTTAGTCGACTTTAAAAATAGGAATGAATAAGGGAGAAGTCGTAAATAGAAACTAATAATGACAAAAAAAATCTTCGCAAATTAATCTTCTACAACTGAATAATACTTGGTCTTTCGAAGCCAGATCAGTACCTGATGTACAGCATCGAGGAACATGAGGAAGGTGGGCGTGAAGCCCTGCTGAGGAGTGGCGGCGAGGTTGGAGCGCTGCTGGAACTTGTGGCCCAGCGCCAGCCACTCCTTCTCAACCAGGATCCGGAAACCTTCGAGCGTCCGATAGTACGGGTCGAGGCAGATCTGCGCTAGTGATGATATCTGCAGAAGAGTATTTAAAGTTATATAATTTAAGGATTCTCATAATAAAGTTATTCTAAAATCATTTAGTGCCACGACTTAATCCGCAACTACATATTGTTAATAAATTACTCACAAAAGTATTTTTATTATTTTTTACTCATAACCAGTTCAAAACAGAAATGTTAGTCATAAACATAAATTTAAGATTTCAGTTGACACTAATCGTATTTTATTTGAACAAAAAAGTTCAGACAGAAAAAAAAGACGAACAACATCTTCAAAAATTGGTACATAAATAGGTTCAAACACATCTTACATTTTGTATAACGTTATATACAAATGATATTGTAGTTAATACCTGAGCAGTGACATCCCAGCCGTCCTCCAGCGACAGAAGCACGGATGATCCTTGCACGTCCAGCAGGTCGACCACCGCTCCAGACAGTTGGAATAGCTGTCGCAACTGCCACAACCAGCCGGACTCTTCTACTAATCTGATATTTTTAAATTATAAAAATTGGAAAATCAAAATTATACTCACTAACGTGACCTAAATATGAATTGAATGCGATCTAATGGCATGATGACCCTCCTTTTCCAATGGAACAATAATATTTTTTTTTATAAATATTGTTTTTATTGTTTCTTTCGGTAATTTAGAGCAGGGAATGACATAGCACCTCGAAAACGCTTTAGGTCTTAATATTATATACATAAAGAAAGCTAGAATAGCGGAAAGAATAATCACCTGAGGAATCCGGGCTCGTCGGCGTTGGGCGCAGCGGGTGCAGAGGGCGCGGCGGCGCGGAGCAGCTTCTTGAAGGCGTGCTTGGTGGCGCGCGCGTCCGGGTAGTCCAGCGGCACCGGCTCCACGCCCGGCGCCGCGCCGCCCGCGCCCTTCTCCGCCAGCACGTACAGCGCCGCGCGCCGCGACCCGCCCTCGCCCGACACTGTCGACGAGACGCTCGTTAGCGACACGCTACAGACAGCCCTACCCCGCCCGCGCCCTTCTCCGCCAGCACGTACAGCGACCCGCCCTCGCCCGACACTGTCGACGAGACGCTCGTTAGCGACACGCTACAGACAGCCCTACCCCGCCCGCGCCCTTCTCCGCCAGCACGTACAGCGACCCGCCCTCGCCCGACACTGTCGACGAGACGCTCGTTAGCGACACGCTACAGACAGCCCTACCCCGCCCGCGCCCTTCTCCGCCAGCACGTACAGCGACCCGCCCTCGCCCGACACTGTCGACGAGACGCTCGTTAGCGACACGCTACAGACAGCCCTACCCCGCCCGCGCCCTTCTCCGCCAGCACGTACAGCGACCCGCCCTCGCCCGACACTGTCGACGAGACGCTCGTTAGCGACACGCTACAGACAGCCCTACCCCGCCCGCGCCCTTCTCCGCCAGCACGTACAGCGACCCGCCCTCGCCCGACACTGTCGACGAGACGCTCGTTAGCGACACGCTACAGACAGCCCTACCCCGCCCGCGCCCTTCTCCGCCAGCACGTACAGCGCCGCGCGCCGCGACCCGCCCTCGCCCGACACTGTCGACGAGACGCTCGTTAGCGACACGCTACAGACAGCCCTACCCCGCCCGCGCCCTTCTCCGCCAGCACGTACAGCGACCCGCCCTCGCCCGACACTGTCGACGAGACGCTCGTTAGCGACACGCTACAGACAGCCCTACCCCGCCCGCGCCCTTCTCCGCCAGCACGTACAGCGACCCGCCCTCGCCCGACACTGTCGACGAGACGCTCGTTAGCGACACGCTACAGACAGCCCTACCCCGCCCGCGCCCTTCTCCGCCAGCACGTACAGCGACCCGCCCTCGCCCGACACTGTCGACGAGACGCTCGTTAGCGACACGCTACAGACAGCCCTACCCCGCCCGCGCCCTTCTCCGCCAGCACGTACAGCGCCGCGCGCCGCGACCCGCCCTCACCCGACACTGTCGACGAGACGCTCGTTAGCGACACGCTACAGACAGCCCTACCCCGCCCGCGCCCTTCTCCGCCAGCACGTACAGCGACCCGCCCTCGCCCGACACTGTCGACGAGACGCTCGTTAGCGACACGCTACAGACAGCCCTACCCCGCCCGCACCCTTCTCCGCCAGCACGTACAGCGACCCGCCCTCGCCCGACACTGTCGACGAGACGCTCGTTAGCGACACGCTACAGACAGCCCTACCCCGCCCGCGCCCTTCTCCGCCAGCACGTACAGCGCCGCGCGCCGCGACCCGCCCTCACCCGACACTGTCGACGAGACGCTCGTTAGCGACACGCTACAGACAGCCCTACCCCGCCCGCGCCCTTCTCCGCCAGCACGTACAGCGACCCGCCCTCGCCCGACACTGTCGACGAGACGCTCGTTAGCGACACGCTACAGACAGCCCTACCCCGCCCGCGCCCTTCTCCGCCAGCACGTACAGCGACCCGCCCTCGCCCGACACTGTCGACGAGACGCTCGTTAGCGACACGCTACAGACAGCCCTACCCCGCCCGCGCCCTTCTCCGCCAGCACGTACAGCGCCGCGCGCCGCGACCCGCCCTCGCCCGACACTGTCGACGAGACGCTCGTTAGCGACACGCTACAGACAGCCCTACCCCGCCCGCGCCCTTCTCCGCCAGCACGTACAGCGACCCGCCCTCGCCCGACACTGTCGACGAGACGCTCGTTAGCGACACGCTACAGACAGCCCTACCCCGCCCGCGCCCTTCTCCGCCAGCACGTACAGCGCCGCGCGCCGCGACCCGCCCTCGCCCGACACTGTCGACGAGACGCTCGTTAGCGACACGCTACAGACAGCCCTACCCCGCCCGCGCCCTTCTCCGCCAGCACGTACAGCGACCCGCCCTCGCCCGACACTGTCGACGAGACGCTCGTTAGCGACACGCTACAGACAGCCCTACCCCGCCCGCGCCCTTCTCCGCCAGCACGTACAGCGACCCGCCCTCGCCCGACACTGTCGACGAGACGCTCGTTAGCGACACGCTACAGACAGCCCTACCCCGCCCGCGCCCTTCTCCGCCAGCACGTACAGCGACCCGCCCTCGCCCGACACTGTCGACGAGACGCTCGTTAGCGACACGCTACAGACAGCCCTACCCCGCCCGCGCCCTTCTCCGCCAGCACGTACAGCGACCCGCCCTCGCCCGACACTGTCGACGAGACGCTCGTTAGCGACACGCTACAGACAGCCCTACCCCGCCCGCGCCCTTCTCCGCCAGCACGTACAGCGACCCGCCCTCGCCCGACACTGTCGACGAGACGCTCGTTAGCGACACGCTACAGACAGCCCTACCCCGCCCGCGCCCTTCTCCGCCAGCACGTACAGCGCCGCGCGCCGCGACCCGCCCTCGCCCGACACTGTCGACGAGACGCTCGTTAGCGACACGCTACAGACAGCCCTACCCCGCCCGCGCCCTTCTCCGCCAGCACGTACAGCGACCCGCCCTCGCCCGACACTGTCGACGAGACGCTCGTTAGCGACACGCTACAGACAGCCCTACCCCGCCCGCGCCCTTCTCCGCCAGCACGTACAGCGACCCGCCCTCGCCCGACACTGTCGACGAGACGCTCGTTAGCGACACGCTACAGACAGCCCTATCCCGCCCGCGCCCTTCTCCGCCAGCACGTACAGCGCCGCGCGCCGCGACCCGCCCTCGCCCGACACTGTCGACGAGACGCTCGTTAGCGACACGCTACAGACAGCCCTACCCCGCCCGCGCCCTTCTCCGCCAGCACGTACAGCGACCCGCCCTCGCCCGACACTGTCGACGAGACGCTCGTTAGCGACACGCTACAGACAGCCCTACCCCGCCCGCGCCCTTCTCCGCCAGCACGTACAGCGACCCGCCCTCGCCCGACACTGTCGACGAGACGCTCGTTAGCGACACGCTACAGACAGCCCTACCCCGCCCGCGCCCTTCTCCGCCAGCACGTACAGCGACCCGCCCTCGCCCGACACTGTCGACGAGACGCTCGTTAGCGACACGCTACAGACAGCCCTACCCCGCCCGCGCCCTTCTCCGCCAGCACGTACAGCGACCCGCCCTCGCCCGACACTGTCGACGAGACGCTCGTTAGCGACACGCTACAGACAGCCCTACCCCGCCCGCGCCCTTCTCCGCCAGCACGTACAGCGACCCGCCCTCGCCCGACACTGTCGACGAGACGCTCGTTAGCGACACGCTACAGACAGCCCTACCCCGCCCGCGCCCTTCTCCGCCAGCACGTACAGCGACCCGCCCTCGCCCGACACTGTCGACGAGACGCTCGTTAGCGACACGCTACAGACAGCCCTACCCCGCCCGCGCCCTTCTCCGCCAGCACGTACAGCGACCCGCCCTCGCCCGACACTGTCGACGAGACGCTCGTTAGCGACACGCTACAGACAGCCCTACCCCGCCCGCGCCCTTCTCCGCCAGCACGTACAGCGACCCGCCCTCGCCCGACACTGTCGACGAGACGCTCGTTAGCGACACGCTACAGACAGCCCTACCCCGCCCGCGCCCTTCTCCGCCAGCACGTACAGCGACCCGCCCTCGCCCGACACTGTCGACGAGACGCTCGTTAGCGACACGCTACAGACAGCCCTACCCCGCCCGCGCCCTTCTCCGCCAGCACGTACAGCGACCCGCCCTCGCCCGACACTGTCGACGAGACGCTCGTTAGCGACACGCTACAGACAGCCCTACCCCGCCCGCGCCCTTCTCCGCCAGCACGTACAGCGACCCGCCCTCGCCCGACACTGTCGACGAGACGCTCGTTAGCGACACGCTACAGACAGCCCTACCCCGCCCGCGCCCTTCTCCGCCAGCACGTACAGCGACCCGCCCTCGCCCGACACTGTCGACGAGACGCTCGTTAGCGACACGCTACAGACAGCCCTACCCCGCCCGCGCCCTTCTCCGCCAGCACGTACAGCGACCCGCCCTCGCCCGACACTGTCGACGAGACGCTCGTTAGCGACACGCTACAGACAGCCCTACCCCGCCCGCGCCCTTCTCCGCCAGCACGTACAGCGCCGCGCGCCGCGACCCGCCCTCGCCCGACACTGTCGACGAGACGCTCGTTAGCGACACGCTACAGACAGCCCTACCCCGCCCGCGCCCTTCTCCGCCAGCACGTACAGCGCCGCGCGCCGCGACCCGCCCTCGCCCGACACTGTCGACGAGACGCTCGTTAGCGACACGCTACAGACAGCCCTACCCCGCCCGCGCCCTTCTCCGCCAGCACGTACAGCGACCCGCCCTCGCCCGACACTGTCGACGAGACGCTCGTTAGCGACACGCTACAGACAGCCCTACCCCGCCCGCGCCCTTCTCCGCCAGCACGTACAGCGACCCGCCCTCGCCCGACACTGTCGACGAGACGCTCGTTAGCGACACGCTACAGACAGCCCTACCCCGCCCGCGCCCTTCTCCGCCAGCACGTACAGCGACCCGCCCTCGCCCGACACTGTCGACGAGACGCTCGTTAGCGACACGCTACAGACAGCCCTACCCCGCCCGCGCCCTTCTCCGCCAGCACGTACAGCGACCCGCCCTCGCCCGACACTGTCGACGAGACGCTCGTTAGCGACACGCTACAGACAGCCCTACCCCGCCCGCGCCCTTCTCCGCCAGCACGTACAGCGCCGCGCGCCGCGACCCGCCCTCGCCCGACACTGTCGACGAGACGCTCGTTAGCGACACGCTACAGACAGCCCTACCCCGCCCGCGCCCTTCTCCGCCAGCACGTACAGCGACCCGCCCTCGCCCGACACTGTCGACGAGACGCTCGTTAGCGACACGCTACAGACAGCCCTACCCCGCCCGCGCCCTTCTCCGCCAGCACGTACAGCGACCCGCCCTCGCCCGACACTGTCGACGAGACGCTCGTTAGCGACACGCTACAGACAGCCCTACCCCGCCCGCGCCCTTCTCCGCCAGCACGTACAGCGACCCGCCCTCGCCCGACACTGTCGACGAGACGCTCGTTAGCGACACGCTACAGACAGCCCTACCCCGCCCGCGCCCTTCTCCGCCAGCACGTACAGCGACCCGCCCTCGCCCGACACTGTCGACGAGACGCTCGTTAGCGACACGCTACAGACAGCCCTACCCCGCCCGCGCCCTTCTCCGCCAGCACGTACAGCGACCCGCCCTCGCCCGACACTGTCGACGAGACGCTCGTTAGCGACACGCTACAGACAGCCCTACCCCGCCCGCGCCCTTCTCCGCCAGCACGTAC
The DNA here is from genome assembly GCA_037950945.1 of Hypolimnas misippus. Taxonomy (NCBI): domain Eukaryota; kingdom Metazoa; phylum Arthropoda; class Insecta; order Lepidoptera; family Nymphalidae; genus Hypolimnas; species Hypolimnas misippus. The sequence goes on from JBBEEQ010000014.1 coordinate 9,692,295, forward strand.
AGCGCCGCGCGCCGCGACCCGCCCTCGCCCGACACTGTCGACGAGACGCTCGTTAGCGACACGCTACAGACAGCCCTACCCCGCCCGCGCCCTTCTCCGCCAGCACGTACAGCGACCCGCCCTCGCCCGACACTGTCGACGAGACGCTCGTTAGCGACACGCTACAGACAGCCCTACCCCGCCCGCGCCCTTCTCCGCCAGCACGTACAGCGACCCGCCCTCGCCCGACACTGTCGACGAGACGCTCGTTAGCGACACGCTACAGACAGCCCTACCCCGCCCGCGCCCTTCTCCGCCAGCACGTACAGCGACCCGCCCTCGCCCGACACTGTCGACGAGACGCTCGTTAGCGACACGCTACAGACAGCCCTACCCCGCCCGCGCCCTTCTCCGCCAGCACGTACAGCGACCCGCCCTCGCCCGACACTGTCGACGAGACGCTCGTTAGCGACACGCTACAGACAGCCCTACCCCGCCCGCGCCCTTCTCCGCCAGCACGTACAGCGACCCGCCCTCGCCCGACACTGTCGACGAGACGCTCGTTAGCGACACGCTACAGACAGCCCTACCCCGCCCGCGCCCTTCTCCGCCAGCACGTACAGCGACCCGCCCTCGCCCGACACTGTCGACGAGACGCTCGTTAGCGACACGCTACAGACAGCCCTACCCCGCCCGCGCCCTTCTCCGCCAGCACGTACAGCGACCCGCCCTCGCCCGACACTGTCGACGAGACGCTCGTTAGCGACACGCTACAGACAGCCCTACCCCGCCCGCGCCCTTCTCCGCCAGCACGTACAGCGACCCGCCCTCGCCCGACACTGTCGACGAGACGCTCGTTAGCGACACGCTACAGACAGCCCTACCCCGCCCGCGCCCTTCTCCGCCAGCACGTACAGCGACCCGCCCTCGCCCGACACTGTCGACGAGACGCTCGTTAGCGACACGCTACAGACAGCCCTACCCCGCCCGCGCCCTTCTCCGCCAGCACGTACAGCGACCCGCCCTCGCCCGACACTGTCGACGAGACGCTCGTTAGCGACACGCTACAGACAGCCCTACCCCGCCCGCGCCCTTCTCCGCCAGCACGTACAGCGACCCGCCCTCGCCCGACACTGTCGACGAGACGCTCGTTAGCGACACGCTACAGACAGCCCTACCCCGCCCGCGCTCTACACGATTGTGTCGTTGTTGTATGTATATTTCTGAGAGAAAACTTAAATCTAAACTCTACCAGCAATTGCAAACACGCAGAGTTCCTAATATATCATCGCAATTTAGCAAGTTGAAGTTTCCAAAAATCTTCATATCCCAGGTTAATATGTTAATGACTAAAAATCTTGTATAATATAAGACAGCTTATATTTATGCATAAAAGCAGTGACAATTCAAAGGCAAAAGGTGGTACCGGAGTCGAGGTCCACGGTGGAGAGGCGCGCGCGCGGCGCGTACAGCTCCAGGTGCGAGGGCTGGCGCCGGTCCTTCAGCGAGCCCCAGCGCCCGAAGTGCCGCGCCGCGCCCGCGCCCGCGCCCTTGCCGCCGCTGCCGCGCCCCAGCACCCTGCGCGCGGACACGGTTAACGAACTGGCTCAGTAAAACTACTTGTGCTGTCTTTAAACAATTATGCATTTCCATCCAAACAGAATTTAATAAACGTTGACTTTCGTAGTCCAACACAAATAAAACACTCACTAGTACTGTAGCACTAACCACTGTATTTTACAATTGTTAACAAAACTCATCAAAAACATTAACATCGACAGGTGTTATAAAATCAATGCGTGACCTTAATAGCGTGATTTATCTGACGCACAGCGCCATCTCTTGACACTTGCGGTAACTAAACTAATTGGATAGGATGTTGTTGATTTTTTTACTTTAGTACAAAAATTTAATTTAAGCAATCACAAACATTTGAAAAAAAGAATTTAAAAACTGATCCAATAGTTTTGAAGGGCGCTCATCCACGTCCTTCACATTTCACTTATACCATAGACAGTATTAGAATGAAAATTGATCGGGAGAACAAGCATTAGACAAATTAATCCAATCATTCTTAACTGAAGCGCTGACCAAAGAACACCATTTTTATTTTATTTACTATATACAACGAAATACAATCATCATGAGAATTTAGGTAACCAGCCTGACTAACCCAAGAGTGCCAGCGGCCTTGCTGAGCAGCGGCGTGTGGTTGTGCTGCTGCTCCTCGCAGCACAGCAGCAGAGAGTCCAAGCTTAAACTCGAATCGTCTAACTCGCCTCGAGACGCCGGCGTCAATGACACGAGCGTCGCTAGGTATCTTTCCTGGAAAAATAGTTAATATAAATAGTCTTTATATTGGAGATTCGAAAACATGTAAATCACATCAAATCTCCCTATGACCTTAAGAAACCATTTGTCATTAGCGACGATAACTCAAAGCAGCACATTGAAGAACACTGTTGAGTTTTGATAAGTATATTATTTAAACATTTTGGATGTATCATCATTATAACTTCTAACATGTAGGTTTGTAGAGACAACAAAGCACTTAATAGTCAGTTAGGTATAAAACATCAGTGTACGTGTGTAATTCCATAAGCCGCAGATAAAGTGACAAACAGGATTTTGCTAGCAACTTACTTGTTCTATACTAGAGGTAGTTTCAGTCCCGCTCTGTGTCGTCGCAGGGTTTTGGTGACTGGAAGACTTCAGCATCCCCATCACGCCTTTATGGTGGGATGCGGCTGATCTAGAGCACACAAATATATAAAAATAACAAACATTCTTCTATTAGAAAATATTATTGGTATTTTTATATGTATATGGTAGTTGAGCTGTATTATTATGTATACTTTATTATTATGATAGGTGAAATAGAAGCTGGTAGGAGTTATGGTGTAACTAGCGTTTGTTGGATGATGTTTGGTAACTGTTGAGTGGTATTGATATTAAGTCGGTGTATAGTATCTGTTAGGCGTTATTAAGAACTAAAGTGTTGTCTTATGAAGGGTGTATCGGTGTGGTGAAGTGGGAGGCGTCAAGGGGCCGCTAAGAGGTGTGGTCGCTAGGTGCCGGTGAGTGGTGGTGGGTGGGTGTAAGGGACGTGTGCGGCGCACCTGGCCAGCAGCGCGCGCGTGCGCGGGTGGCGCCACGTGAGCACGGGCACGCGGCCCTGCCGGTAGCAGCGCGCCGCGCGCCGCAGCGACTCGTCCGACACGCTCTCCGGCACCGCCACCACCGCCGGGTAGCTGGCGATGCAAACACATTCACTCATACCGATACTTATTAAATACTCGCATCGCAGTGGGTAGAAATGCGTTCAACTCGTAATGCACCGCTCCAAGGCTGATGCACCGCTGTCAATTAAAAGTAAAAAGTACACCTTTTAATCTCAATTATACTCATTACTTAAAATACTTATAACAGAAATCGCGATCATACTGCTCACTATATTCAATAATTTAGTTTATCCTCGTTAACACGAGATGGCGCTGACTCAGTGCCATACGAATACCAAGTGTACCGCGACCGAGAACCTAGCTGGCTCGCACCGCGCGGGCGCCCACCTGCGGCAGAGCGTGTAGAGCGCGTTGGCGTGCGCCAGGCGGAAGGGCGGCGCGGCGAGGCCGAGGCGCGCCCAGTCGCGCGCGTACACGCGCTCGCGCACGCGCTCCAGCGAGCGGGCGTGCGCGCCCTCCGCGCCCTCCGCCGCGCCGCCGCCCAGCTCCAGCTCCTCCACTGCGCACACCAACGATATTCGTTATTTCTATTTAGAATACGTTTTTATTCAAGTGCGGCTAAGCCGAATGTTATGTATGTATGTCCATTTCTGAGTATACTCAACGGCTTAACCGATTTTGATCAACGTCATTAATTTCGTCTTAATGACTCTGACGTCTGACGTCTGAATGATAATAGATTCTTTCACAACAATGTACATACAATGTTATGTACATACAATTTTTGAGAAAGACTCAAACCATAGGATTTAATCTTTCGTATTACTTAAGTTTTGTTGAACGATAATTTATAAAATAATTTTATTCGATTGATAATGGTCTACATTTGATTAAAATGCGACAAAACCCAGATGGAGGACATAACTGATCAATGATAATATGACTAAAATTGGAATATTATACTTACGTGATAACGTATCAGCCGATAACGAAGACATCAGAGGAGGCGAGGTGAGTGACCGCGCGTCTGAAGATGGGAGGACGTACTTCTGTCTTTTCGAGGGTTTCGGCTTCAGACCTGCCCGTCGAGCCGTCTTCAACAGGGTCTTTTTGGCAAAGCCTCTATGAAGGAAAACGTATATGACTATGTAGTAGATATTAAGATGGACAAAGTTAGGAGATAAATGGTATGTTAGAAATTACGTGTAGGGTGAAGCTCAGCGTGAGGGATTTTTTATAAAATGAACACGCGGCACACTTAATATAGAGTGATCACCATCGCTTATAGACATTTGCAGCGCCAGAAGAGCCACAAATACGTTGCCAGATTAAAAAGGAATAACGGATAAACGGGAACTAAAAACAGAACGATAGAGGAGTTAGATTTCGTTGTCCAATGTTTATATTAGGGTGAGTAATGTAGTGATATCTGCGTTCCAAAGAGGACACATTCGTGCAAGACACGTCTATACGTGAGGGTGAGAGCAAAGGTGAGGGGGACATGTGATTGGTCCTCAGACAAATTCGTGCAGGGTGTGAGTGAGGGCTCGGAGTCGAGTGAGCTCACTTGAGCGTGTGGTGCTTGGGCTGCGCGAGGTCGGCGGGCGGCGGCGCGCGCGGCGCCAGCGCGAAGTGCAGCAGCGGGTGCGGCGGGTGCCGCAGGCGCGCCACGGCCTTGCGGAACGCCTCCGCCTGCTCGCTGCTCACCTCCTCGTCCAGCGCCACCTGTGGACGAGTATAATCACATCATTTGATAACTCAGCGATGAATTTTGTTTCATTTTAAGCTTTTGTTAAGGAAATCAGTTAATAACATATCAATAAATGTATTTTTATTTTATACATTCTTTCATAAAAATTTTGTCTTTTTTATTATTATATTTATTGTCCGTGATGTTTTCACTTACTACTACTTGATTACTATCGTTACTCTAAGTCCTAACTTGGCCTCTACCTTTAGAAGGATTAAATGGCAATCGCTCTGTGTGTTGGACCTCTATTTTATATTTCACAATACGCTAAAAACAGACGCTGGTGTAGCTAGAAAACCGCTCGGTAGATGACGAAATCATTAGCCAGGCTGACCTTGATGAGCTGGAAGGTGGCGGCGCGCAGCTGCAGCCCGTCGTGCAGCGCGTGCTCCAGCTGCGCGTGCGCCGCGCGGACGCCCTTCTCGCGCGTCAGCGCGCTCAGCGGGAACGAGCGCACCACGGTGGCTTCGCACGCTGCGGGGTTATTATATCATTACATTTCTTTGGTTTGGCTCAAATATACTACTGTCATTTGATGTAACGATGATATAATATACAGTTTACACGTCTTAGATAGTAGTTATTGTGAGTTTTGCTTTAATTTATATTAATCTCGTCCTAGTTTCGTTTGGCTTGACATCGCGATTCGCGAACAGGGTCGGCACTCACCGTACGGGTCGAGCGGCACGCCCTTGAAGAGCAGGCGGTAGTTGGTGAGGAAGAGCGCGCCCTCTGCCGGCAGCAGCTGCGGCAGCGCGCAGCCGCGCCCGTCCGCCAGCAGCAGCGCCCGCAGCGCCGCGCCCGCGCCCGCCTCGCCGCTCACCAGCGTCGGCCACGCGATGCGCGGCTGCGACCACGGGCACGATCAGTTGACACACTTTTACACGAATACATGGTCATTTCTTTTCAAAACGTTTAAGCGAAAACATCTAGAATACATTGCAAACAAACATATACTGTCATACTACAAAAGACGCATTAAAACCATGTTGAACATGTGTTTAGCTAAACACTGTTTAAAAATTAAACATTGCTTAAAATATTATCTAAATTGCTTAACAGCGAATAAATTCATAAAAAAACTTTTTGATAAAATGTTATACGTTACATTTGACCGCTGAAATAGGTTTTAGACATCTATTAAACTCACTTAAATGTATGTTAATCTATATCTAAGGCATGTTTAACTCAAAACTGTCTTTAGAGGCGGATTTGTAGTACGGATTTTTTAAACACGCGTTTAACGTCTGTTTAAATCTTTGGTAGTAAAGCAGATAATATTTAAAGTTAAATATTTGAAAACACAATATGAAACGCATATCATGCGTGTGTTAGATAGAGAACGCTGAGAGCGCGTAGCGAGAGGTTCAGTGTCGCGAGCACCTTCTGCACGGGCGGCAGGCGGCGGCTCTCGCGCGCCACGGCGTCCAGCGCCTCCAGGTGCATGTGCACGACGCCCGGCACCATCTGGTGCAGGCAGCGCACGTGCTCCGCCGTCACGCCGCCCTCCGTGCACACCTGCGCGCCGACTTGCTTTACACTTTTCCGTTCTGCTCTCGAGACTTTTATGAACTTTTACATAAGTTGTTTATCATCGTTTTACACTTGAAAGACTTTTACTGTCAGTACCGTCATTTTCGACAGCAACAGCTTTCATAAAGGTTACCTAGGTAACTGTTACAAACAATTTATGTAAATCTTTGTAAAAGTCTGATAGCAAAACTTATAAGTGTAATTCACGTCTTACTATCTACTAATAATTCAAGGAATTTATCTTTTCTTTAGATAAAGAGAGAAAGGGAAGAAGAATCAGGCTTCCGGGGATTTAACCCACAAAACGAAACGCTATTAGCAACTTTACGCCGATTTTCTATGAGAGTGTGATACTGCCGCGATCAAGTCAGCCCAATAATCGCAATACGATTAAATAGACACTAACTACAGTTACTTAATAGACTATACATTATAAATTACAGAAGTTTTAAAACTTCTAACATTATCATTTAATACATTCCAATATAGCATTACAAATGAGATTACCTTGTCCACAAACCGGGAAACCATTTTTATCACATTGTTCCCCGCCTCCCCCGGATCCGCCTCTTCGAAACCTGACTCTGCGTCTGCACTATCCGATTCCGCAACACTGAAACAACAAATTGGGAATCAATTTAAAGGAATTACTTGCCTTATAGTAGCAAAACTCAAATACGGAACTGAGATGATCCACAATCGCATTGGCTTACTCAAAATAATTTCAGTATAGACCAAACCAAAATCTTTTAATCAACCAGAGACATGCATGAGTATTAATTTTTCTTGTATTTTTTTTGTTAGGATTTCCTTTTTTACATATGTAGTCTGTGTGTATCTGAATAAACCTTATTGGCTCTTGGTTATTGTATAGATTGGTCTAAGCCAATCAAAATTTATGGTATTAAATAACAAATTAATTTCAATCACCTGTTGGTGATGCTGTTGCTGGCGCGGTCAGCATCATCGCGTACGTCGGCTCTCCTGCCCGCGCCCTCTAGCGGCAGCAGCAGGTACACCATGCGGTTCGCGTAGTGGATGGCCTGGCTGTATAACGTCGACTCTTCGCTCGCTATCAGCTCGCGTTGCTTCTCTACAGAGGGTAGAATACTTTTTAAGGTTCCGTACTTAAAGGGTGCCAACAGGACCCTATTACAAAACCTAAATCGTCTGTCCGTCCATTGTCAACCATTTTGTCTCTATTATATTTCTGTTTAATACAAACGCTAAAGTAAAACAACTTATAATTAAAAAACGGCCAAGCGTGAGTAGCGTGTAAGGGTTATAGAAACATCATAGTGCGAGCCGTAACGTAATATTGAATGGAACGTTAAATAGTTGTGTTTTAAGAAAACTGTAAACAATTTGTAACAATGAATTCTTACCTGGTGATAAACTAGGCCAAAGACGCATCTGTTCCGCGGCGATCTCCAACGCACTCGGTTCTTGTGCTTTCAGTAACGATATGTATTCATCGTCCTCCCTGCAATACAAGCGCTATTTAAATTGGTATATTTAATTAATCGTACTGCATTAATACATGTTGCAGAAATAATGTAAGCCCGATAATCTAAATTTTGTCTAAAATCTAAAATCTAAATATGTTTCAACTTTCGTTTTAATTAATAAATGTAACACACCATAGAATTTTTTTGTCGATGCCTTTCTTACTTTGATATGTTTAGCTCATTACTTGATACAATCCTGGCTTATTGCATCTGAAGTATACAATACATAGTGATATAACCTAATTTAAAGTTAGGATTTTCTTATATAATCTGTTGTATGTACTGCCCCATCACACGTCAGCTTTAATACATTAATCTCTACTTTTAATACCATTTGACTACAATGCGGTATAACCTGGGGCTGGGCATGCGGTGATGGTGCGTGGGGCTGGGAAGATACAACGCTTTTATGTCACGCTGAACGTCTTGGTAGAACGCCGCCTCCCAGAACTGCTGGCTCGTCCACACCTGATGTTCCTATGCACAAAAAATATTTATCAGAATTATCTGAATACAATTTCAGCTGCGGCTTTGCAAAATCTTTCGGACCCTTATGATAAAAACGAGTTCTCCAGGGTTCAATTTTAGGTCCTCTTTCATTTCAATTTTATATTATTAACTTATTTTTTTATGAACGTGATATTTGTAATTTAAAAAATGCATTATTGAAGTATTTTTAAATTGAATTGAACATAACCATCCTCCTATAAATTCATGTTAATTAATACAATAGAAATTATGAACATCAAATGTATGAATGTAATGATTCCTAAAAGTACGTACCTGTATACACATGTAGGCATACTGAATGACGCCCGTGCACAGCTTGCGACAGTACGCCGTGGCGAGAGGCAGGATGGCAGCCGCGATGGAATGCTCGTCTAATGCGCTTGCGGACTGCAGCGCGCAATTCATGAGCCTAGAAGATGGATGAAAAAAGTTATATCATATTTTAATGACAAACGCATCAACAGTATAATAACTATATGCGTACGTTACTAAGAACACATCTTTGCTTAAGTATACAATTAATTATAAAGATATCTCAATTAATAATATATGTATATATTTATTACATTATTTACATGTATGTATATACAATTATATATTAATATATGTTTATTAGTTTATTGTATATTATGTATTGGTATCGCATGTACTAGTATGTATGTTTATTTATACACCACCTACCTATCTCTTCTATGCAAATTTCTAACCCTAAGGTTGCCTGGAAGAAATAGCTACTAAGCGATAAGGCCGCCTTGTTGTACAATCATGTTTGTTCCGGGGTAATATTTATTCTTTAATTTTTTGTATTTTTATTTCATTTGAGTGGTGTGCAATAAAAGAATTTATTTATCTATCTATACATGTATAAACAATATATGTATAATGTATATGATAAAGAACATAACATAGCGAAAAGTGAATCATATATCAGTTATATCGAAAATTATATTTTTTAATAATATGAGATAAAAAAAACTCTAGAATATTCAGTGGGCATTGATATTGAGAAAAAAATATGCATATTGCCTGTCTGTTATCTACATACAGCCGTAAAATCCAATAGATAGTATCTATAACATAACACCATTGTCCCTTGACAAGGATATATATATCACAAAGAGATGAAAAGATACAAATTAAAATTATCTTTTTTTGCTATAAATACCACGCCATGTCCCATAATTACAGGGGTTTTATAAAGTGTGCATGCATATCTGTTTTATTTCCATCTTTGCATGTATATCGTCATGTTTCAACTGACAACACTGTCAATTTTTGCTTATTTCTTCCTACACATCAGTGCAAATAGAATGTTGGTAAGATAATTTTTTATTTTTTGTTTTGATATGAATGTACAAAATTATACATTGTAAACTATTGCAATTTATATAATTCATATTTTAATTAAAGGGTCTAATGTCGATTGGGGAGCCTTTTTTTGGAAATATTTTGGCCTGTTTCGATCTTTAATGGATCCCTATTGTTAAAGTCAAATGGTGTAGATATTCAATATTACTTAACAAAAATCTAGACCGTCGGGCTTTAGTTTTAAATTTTAATTTCAAATTTATTTTTTTTTACCTTTCAAAAATCGATTTTCTTACAGGGTCCAGGAATATGGATACTAAAAAGTCTTGGTAAATGTTCTATTGAATTGGATGAAGAAGTAGCGGTATTGGATGTCAACAAACATAAACTAAACCGGACGCACGACGGCTTCTCCGTCGATGTCAAATGTTTGGATGACATCGGTGATAATTATGGGGTGGGGTATCAAATTATCAGATACCTTTTGTCTAATAGATCTCCTCTTATTGGAGATCTTTACTATAGAATAAGTTTTAACATTGTTGTTTATAATTTTGTCCACTATACTTTGGCCTTGAGACCATCGGCGTGTTAATAATCAATTTCTTATCTAATAATAATAGCTCGTTACTATATTATAACAATTTTTTACACACATGACACGATTAACTTCTCAAACGCCGTTCCAATTATTTCAAATCATTTCCTTTCATTACGTTTAATTTCAGAATGACAACTGAACTTGGCAGAATGAAACTTTACAATGAACAATTTTGATCTTACTATATAAATTAATCTAATTTGATGTCGTCGCATTATCCATTAACGATAAATCTCACTAAATATATTTTTTTTTTTATCAGGGGCTAATAGAAACATGTAAATTTGTTGACGGAGGATGCAAGCCGTACCTGGAGATAGCCGGCGAGAGCGTGCGGAACATGTTCAAAGAATACGCGAAGGAGGAGAATATTGTCAATTGGCTCACGTTAGCGAATATCGATCCACCAGATTTTCCGGTTCCGAAGGTAAGAAAGAAAAAAAGAAAGTATTTTGTTTATTAAATCTAATTTTGTACTGTACCTAGTAGCAGTACAAATTTAATTACAATAAAAAATAAATAAAAATTAGTATTTGCGAGTGCTAAGGAAAGAAGGCTATTAAAAAGACACTTAACACTCGGAGTGCTTATAAACGCCACCAAATGTGTTTGAAATACATAGGCAGACTTATTTTTTAATATTTTCTGTTTTGATATTGAATTGACTACGACATTTACGGAGTTTTATGATAAATAATCACAAAATTATTTTGCTTTAATCAATTTGCTCGCGATCTCCCGCTCTCTCACACAATGCACATCACACATGCATCAAAGCAAGCAAGCCTGTTCGTGTATAATTTTGCGACTCATTATTTATGTCGTTTTTATCATATTGTTAGTCGAAAAAAATGCCGAAAACATATAAATATTTTATACATGAAAACCAATTGCTGTGCGTTAATTTAGCATTAAGACTGAAATAACAGGATCAATTTAACTATTTCCTACTTTGGCCTAGAGTGGAATACTATACTAAATGTGTCCCCAAAAACTTGGGTTGTACCACATAATACCCCTAAATATTTTAATGTTGCAGGGAGAGTATCATATCGACGATTTCATAATGAACTTTTGCGATTTACCGAGAGATAACTTTTACGGTGAATTCGAGTCTACGGGTTATTTAATGCGTGGTCTCAAAAAAGTCGGTTGCATCAAAGCCGTCACAGAATTTAACAAATTCGAAGAAGAAAATTACTGCGATGAATAATCTGATTTGTTTATTTTGTAATTTCTGATTGTCATTAACTATTGTAAACATATTAAAATATTATAATACATATTATGTTATTCCTTCATTTCCTTTCTTTCCATTGCTGCATTTTTTCAAAATGTTTAGACAATATTTAAGCATTTTTCAGAATTTGGTACAATCAAATTTTGGTACATACATTTTTATCGAGCGCAATAATTAATGATATCTATTTTGTAGTGAATTGTCTTTGCTATACTAATCAATAAAAAACGATTTTGCAACAATCAGCAGACAATAAAAATTACAATAATTTTAACCCCATATATATGTCGGAGGTCGTCAAGTTGATAGTTGTTTTTAATTATATCACGAGTTATTAATTATTTAAAATTAACGTAAATTTATAATATAATAAACGTAAATTTGAATTAAAATGTTCTTTATTCTGTGAATTGCATTGACCAATCAGAGCAGAGCGTAAGACGCGAGCGGGGTCGGGGCGCCATCTTGTCAACAATGGCGAATCGCGGGAGTATGAGAATAGTTGTAGATGAAATGGATAAATTATTGTATTGATTTAAGACAGTTGTGGTGGAGATATTGGTGTTGTGAGATTAGTGTCACAAAGCCTTTCTATTCAAAAGTGTAAGTGTAAATAGTAATACGTTGTTTTGTGCTCGCATTTAACCCTCATGATGCCCACTAGAACTTACTTATGCTTTAGAATGGTATACATATATATAATATTAATATTGTAAGATCTTTTAAAACAATAATGTTTTCTTTTCCCTTCTCGTGCGCAGTGACACTCACCGCACGACGAGCTCGAACTGGTGGTGCTGCAGCAGGTGCTTGTTGGTGGGCAGGCGGGAGGCGGGAGGCGGGAGGCGGGGCGCAGTGACACTCACCGCACGACGAGCTCGAACTGGTGGTGCTGCAGCAGGTGCTTGTTGGTGGGCAGGCGGGACGCGGGAGGCGGGAGGCGGGGCGCAGTGACACTCACCGCACGACGAGCTCGAACTGGTGGTGCTGCAGCAGGTGCTTGTTGGTGGGCAGGCGGGACGCGGGAGGCGGGAGGCGGGGCGCAGTGACACTCACCGCACGACGAGCTCGAACTGGTGGTGCTGCAGCAGGTGCTTGTTGGTGGGCAGGCGGGAGGCGGGAGGCGGGAGGCGGGGCGCAGTGACACTCACCGCACGACGAGCTCGAACTGGTGGTGCTGCAGCAGGTGCTTGTTGGTGGGCAGGCGGGAGGCGGGAGGCGGGAGGCGGGGCGCAGTGACACTCACCGCACGACGAGCTCGAACTGGTGGTGCTGCAGCAGGTGCTTGTTGGTGGGCAGGCGGGAGGCGGGAGGCGGGAGGCGGGGCGCAGTGACACTCACCGCACGACGAGCTCGAACTGGTGGTGCTGCAGCAGGTGCTTGTTGGTGGGCAGGCGGGAGGCGGGAGGCGGGAGGCGGGGCGCAGTGACACTCACCGCACGACGAGCTCGAACTGGTGGTGCTGCAGCAGGTGCTTGTTGGTGGGCAGGCGGGAGGCGGGAGGCGGGGCGCAGTGACACTCACCGCACGACGAGCTCGAACTGGTGGTGCTGCAGCAGGTGCTTGTTGGTGGGCAGGCGGGAGGCGGGAGGCGGGAGGCGGGGCGCAGTGACACTCACCGCACGACGAGCTCGAACTGGTGGTGCTGCAGCAGGTGCTTGTTGGTGGGCAGGCGGGAGGCGGGAGGCGGGAGGCGGGGCGCAGTGACACTCACCGCACGACGAGCTCGAACTGGTGGTGCTGCAGCAGGTGCTTGTTGGTGGGCAGGCGGGAGGCGGGAGGCGGGAGGCGGGGCGCAGTGACACTCACCGCACGACGAGCTCGAACTGGTGGTGCTGCAGCAGGTGCTTGTTGGTGGGCAGGCGGGAGGCGGGAGGCGGGAGGCGGGGCGCAGTGACACTCACCGCACGACGAGCTCGAACTGGTGGTGCTGCAGCAGGTGCTTGTTGGTGGGCAGGCGGGAGGCGGGAGGCGGGAGGCGGGGCGCAGTGACACTCACCGCACGACGAGCTCGAACTGGTGGTGCTGCAGCAGGTGCTTGTTGGTGGGCAGGCGGGACGCGGGAGGCGGGAGGCGGGGCGCAGTGACACTCACCGCACGACGAGCTCGAACTGGTGGTGCTGCAGCAGGTGCTTGTTGGTGGGCAGGCGGGACGCGGGAGGCGGGAGGCGGGGCGCAGTGACACTCACCGCACGACGAGCTCGAACTGGTGGTGCTGCAGCAGGTGCTTGTTGGTTGGCAGGCGGGACGCGAGATCACGCACGAGAGCCGCACGCGCAGCCGGTGCTCTCAGCGCTCTTATTACACCAGGGAATGACTTGCGAGCATCTGCATAACGACACTCGAATATCGCAGCTATGCAGGAACGTAACACCTGAACAAAAACAAATTTAAATTAAAAGGGGTTTTGAAAAAACTAAATAATCTATTGTAGGTTAACGGTCAACGGAGTTTCTTAATAATGAATGGCACCAATTTAGAATTCACGATTATATATTGATAAAATTTATGTAGTGTAAAAAAAATCTGTTTTCGTACACTGACCTCAAGTCGTCTAGCAGAATTAGTGAGCAATAGCTGTGTGTGCTCCACCGCACCAGTGGGGGACGCTCCGGGTGGGATAATTCGAGGTGCTGGCAACCGTATCGCTGACAATCTGTTAAACAATTGTAAATTTAAATTAATATATTTAAATAAAAATTTAAAATATACTTTATTCAAGTTGGCTTTTAAAGCACTCTTGTCGTCAATTAACAAATTAGTCTTTTAGATATGAAACTGAAATAGTAAGTCGAGAAACTCAATAGGTACTCTTTTAAAATCAATTTATACAGAGTGTATTATCAATTACAGATTTTATTTATATCCTGCTAGACAATAAACATGCTTGATGTCTACTGTGTATAATTAAATTATTGTTAACCAGAAATTGTAACATCCATTTGAAGATTTGTGATATTTACTGGATCATACAATCTGTTCAACTATTAGAATTACGTCTAATTATTTTTCTATCGATATGGCTAATTTTAGGTAGTAGGAAATCGCCAGAAAATCAAGTTAGGCGGCAGTTACACTTGTAAGTTTATAGTTATTTATAAAAAACAACTCTGTAACATGGTAACAGTTACCTAGGTGATTAACATCAAAATGAATAAAAACTTATGAAAGCCCGCCAACAAAACTTACAAGTGTAATTCTCGCCTCATAAATATCAATTGTAACGAGTATTTACTTGGGGTTGTTCGCATTTCTCGCTGTAACCTCTTCTATGACGGCGTGTACTCTGTCCGCGTCGAGCGGCGGGAGCGGCGGCTGGTGGATCCGAGCGGACGCGCCCTCTGGTGGTCGGAGTACGCGCTGTGAGTACGTCTGTGTTGATACACCCTGACAACAAAAAAACGAATATTAGTGTAATTTTATTATTCTATTAGCATTGACAAATCAAGATAGTAGATAAACAAATCTTGCAAACATATTATGTGCTTGGTATTTAGTTTCTGACATTTGTGTTGTATCACAATTACAGAGTATATTTATGTTAAGATTAAGATCTAAAAATTATTCAAAAGGATTAAGATTTTAATCTAAAATTCACATTCAGAAAAATAAATTGTTTTAAATATCCAACTTACTTTTTTATAATAATTTTGAGTATTTTTCCCCAAATATTTGAATGTAATTTATCTTAACTTTAACATAGGTCACATCAACAAATTTTCTAGCTCTTATTGTTTCAGATTTCTCCCTACAGAATTAATGATTCTGTATAATATTTCATCTACACAATAAACTGACCTGTGGATTAGGATTCTCATTGAGATGTAACTGCATCGCTAGGTCCTGTAAATGTTGTAGTTCTAGCTCGGCGTTCAACGACTCTAATCTTAGCTGCTCAGGAAGATTTCTGAAACATTCAGAAGCACCAAATAAAATAATATGTAAAAAGCTACATTTTCAATTTAAAAAGTTTTTAATTATACTTATAATATAAATTCTGTATTGAACAATTGTGGTGGAGCCTAACTGTAGTTGATACGTATATTAGCTGGCTCAACCACACTTTCACAGATTGTACAGCAAGCAAGCTTCTTCATCTACCACACTCTTAGAGATTATACAGTGAGCAAGACATTTAGAAGCCTATAAAAGTGAAAATAGACATACTGAACCAATTCGTCCCATATATCAGTCGGTCTCCACGGTGGTCCTCGTTCAGCGACCAGCCCGTTGAAGAACATGGAGTCCAACAGCCTGACTGCGAAGGGACATTGCGATAGACCACGAGCTCCGAGGAAACCCGCCTTGTGGAATGTTAGTACTGGTGACGGATGGATCCTTATGATTGTAAGGCAGTGTCTGAAAATTTAGAGCATTGTTTTAGTTTAAGAAATTGAATATATTTCAATTGTATAGTACATTTCATTTTAAATTATTGATTTGAGTAAAAGTAAAAAAAAAAACTTCAAACTTTAGAAGCCTACTTAAATTATAAATTTTAAAAACTCTGTTATTACTGTAGTTGTATACTATTATTATTAAAATACTAGCTGCGACTTGCGACTGTCTTCGCGACTGAAA
The DNA here is from genome assembly GCA_037950945.1 of Hypolimnas misippus. Classification (NCBI taxonomy): domain Eukaryota; kingdom Metazoa; phylum Arthropoda; class Insecta; order Lepidoptera; family Nymphalidae; genus Hypolimnas; species Hypolimnas misippus. The sequence continues at coordinate 9,708,487 of JBBEEQ010000014.1, forward strand.
CTTTAACGAGATTAATTTTTTTGTGCATAATTGTAACTTTATTCAAAAATAAAAGTAGCCTAAACTATTCCTAATAAGATCAGCTATCTTCCAGTCCTGAAAAATCACATTTACAGATTGGTTTACTGATATAAGTACCATAGGCGTCTAACAAAACTATGTTATTTTTACATTCCAAACAGACATATAGATTTTTATGTTTTCTATATAATAAACAGTATAAAAATATGTCACCAACCTGTAACCCTGTAATAGCTTAGCTAACGTTCTCATGAACACAGCTCTGATCTCCTTATCCAGCATATGCGGTGGTGACGAGGAAGGTGGTGGTGGTGCGAACGCGGAGTCAGCTGACTTCAACTCCGGCTGCAGCACTAGAGCCAAGGAATCCTGGAGCGAAGACAGGAGCTTGCCCTCTGGACGTGGTATATTGACTCCCGCTGGGATGTGTAAGGAACCCACGTCGAGGTCTGCCACTATGACATCCAACTGAAATGAGAATAATTATTATCATTAGAATTGTCAAACGCAGTTTGAAAGTGGTGTCAGTGACGGATATGAATTAATGAATAATAGATTTACCACCATATAGGCATATTATGAGGAACGAATGCCATGTGGCAAGAAGACACATAGATATGGCTAGGTTATGTAGGATATGTAAAAGATGACAAGAGTTAGAAAGGAGTGAGTGTTGAGATGACGGCTGATTGGAAGGAATGGAAGAAAAGAACTCGTTGTGCCGATCCTACATATAGTGGGACCAGGACAAGAAGATAATATTATAATTAAACTTAATAAAGTAATTTTGGACAGAAAGCTGTGATATCCAAGTATATTACTTTTACGTGACCATGTTAAACAAAGTTGATATGTAAAAACGAAGATTAACCCATTAAGCGCCAATATGACTCTAGCAGCATTTTAAACCCAAATCTTTTATTTTTTAAATTATAAGTGACATATTTAAATACAAAAGGAAAAAGAAATGTTTTCCTATTAAGGATACTTTTAGAAGGGTGTACTCGCACGAGTACAACAGTCACAAACTTACTGAATCGAATGTAAAAGTTAAGTTACAAAAACTAACTGTACTCAAACGAGTACGACGGCGCTTAATGGGTTAAGAAGAAATCTAACGTTAAGACCCCTGTTAAGCAATACCAGATTAAATTATTTAGCACCCTTTCTACTATCTTTTCTACTTAAAAAATCAACAACTCGTTAAGCAACCATGTGTGCCCAATTCACGCGCATATCAGTCCTATTAACAGTATATTATGCATCTATTCAAAGAGACCGTTACATTATTGGAACACTAAGGCCTTATACATATATGTACAAGAATTTAATAACAAGAGATCAGATCACATTTCAATATCGCTATTTAGCAATTTATTTTATCCAAATCCCTATAAACATCACTTACCAACTCTGACACTTCTTCCTTTAGACTCGAATGTACTCCAATCAGAAACGGTGTAGGTGTTGCCAGCACTTCTGCTAAGCCAGCTGGTAAAAGCGGTATATACACGTGGGCGTATCTGAAGGGGAACATGAGAGCTGCGAGCGCTCTGCAAGCTGCTGATAAACGAGCAGCAGCCAATGACACGAGCAGCACTTTGTGCTCGCTCATCACCGCACACCATAGCGTGACTGAATTGTGGATACCTGAAAACATATATTTAATTTCATAATAATTTTTGACCTCGGAAATTTAATTTTACCTTACTATATTAAACTGAATTTTAAGTTAAATACAAAACCAAAACTAATGTTACAAACTTAAGCTAATCTAGAATAAGGCATTTTTATTTGTGTAACGGTGGAGATGTCTTGCCTGCTCGTTTGCAGACTTTTTTTATAAAAAAAATCCCCGACGAATTGAGAACCTCCTACTTTTTTGAAAGTCGGTTATAAAGAAGAAAAAAAAGTAACACTCACCAAGCAATCTTAATAACATATACACAGCGTTATGCGTGACCGGCATAGGAGGTGCCGCCGGTGGTTGCAACGCCTGCCGATCTCCTGCTCCGATGCTGAAGCGAACCTGAGGACCGCCCGCTGGAGGCACGAGTACGCAACCCAGAAGGTTACCCACTAACGTCTCCAGCGGCACGCCCAGGTTCTCAACCCACACCGTGTAGATTATGCCGAGGCAGTTCTGTAAAATCCGAAATATATATGTATACTGTTATATTATTATAAAGCTAAAGAGTTTTTTGGTTGAACGCTCTTGTATCGGAAAGTAATGGTTTGAATTCAAAAAATAATTTTTCTATATAACGTCACGCTAAGAAGGAATGGAGCGGAGAGGAATGTTGCAAAAACGGGAAAAATTATTCCTTTTATGAGCTTCCGTTGTACGCTGCATAACGGGTTAAAATGTAGAATATATTTGTTCAGGTTTTCTCCTCAAATAAAAGCAGTTGAAACTATGGGGTATAGCTAGGATAATGAACGCGAAGATAATTTTGTCTGTCTGTTTATTTGTTACTTTTCCACGCTTAAAGGCTGAAACAACTTTGATAAATTTTGGTATAGAAACGGGACATTGGCGCTATAGGCTCGAAGACAAGGTTACATTTTGTTGCGAAAGTTAATCGTGAAGTGATAAAATTGAGGGATGAAAGTTTCTACGTAGATGAACGGCACGGGTACTAATTAATATTACATAATTATGCTCCTTCAATGAGACCGTCATGTTCCAGACATCTGAGAGTGGTCGAAAGAGAGCTGATCTCGCTCGGCGAAGACTTGTCCGTTTTCATACGGTCTAATATTTACAAGTTATTATTTATGCATTTTTAGAAAAATAAAATGTCCTAAATTTTTTTGTTTTCGAATTAATGAACACCTATTCCATCCCCTTCAAAGATAATTTTGGGTGACATATCCCAAGTTTCAATCTCAATATTACAATTAATACTAATTCATATAAAACAATTTTTAACATATTTAAATCGCCCATCATTCGCGAGAATTCGAGACCACTATTGATTTCAATAAGTTCTACAATTTAGATAACTACATGTGATATATAAATCAAGTTACTGCATCACATTATATTATATGATGTAATACATAATATTAAAATAAATAAGGTAGAATGACATAATGCAATATTTTGAATTCAAGGTTTTTATGATTCATTTAAAAAAAAACGTGTTAACCTTAAAAGTCATTCTTTATATGCAATTAAATTGGGGATTGACGAGCTGAATTAATTCAATATAATAAAGTTATTATGAACGTTCATTTGATAAACTAAATTCAAAAAAAAAATTCAATGTCCTATTGTACCATTAAAAAAAGAAGATAAACTAGACTTTACTAAATAATTATATTAATCAATCAGTGGTTAGTGTAACGAAGTAATTGTAAAAAACAGAAATGATAAGAAGATACAGATTGATAAAGATTCCGTCTAAAAGTAAAACGTTTTTAAACGCTCGCGTATGTCGCTCCGCTCATGAATAGCAGAACTCGTCCCGGAAGGGCAGTGTGGTCCTACCCTCCCCGTGCCCCTGGTGCTTACGGCAACTAGAATCCATCCCGACTGCCGTCCTCCCCGGGGATGTTTGGTAGCGTATTGGCAAGTAATACAAATAGCTTACCCGGAATGTATCGATATAGTCTTGCCGCGAAACGATGACCAGGCATTTGGGCGCGTACATGATGCTGTGGTGGGTTATGTTTGGAACCGGCCGGCTCGAATCTAGAGATTCTTCGTCCTGTCGACAAAAAAAAACAATCACTATTTAATTTCCTCACAAACTTTACTATATAAATAAAAATCAATTGCCGATTGTATCGCATCAATTCAGTACATCTTCTATTTGATTTTTGTTACGTTGCAATCGTCAGAAGGAGTTATATACATAAGTAAATGTTTGATAAATCGTTCCTAAAAATTTAAATATTGGGTTATAAATTTCTCCAAATTAAAAAGTAAGTTAGTACGCCTTAGTACACCTTTGCGAAGAGAAGGTGGTCAGCTAGTTTATAATTTATTTTGATTACCTAAAATATAAGACTTCATTCAAACTATCGCTGTCATACTACAAAAGACGCATTAAAACCATGTTGAACACGTGTCTAGCTAAACAGTGTTTAAGATTTAAACATGCTTAAAATATTATCTAAATTGCTTAACAGCGAATAAACTCATAAAAAAACTTATTGATAAAATATTATACGTTACATTTGATAGCAAAAATAGGTTTTAAACATCTATTAAACTCACTTAAACGTATATTAATCTATGTCTAAAGCATGTTTAACTCGAAACTGTCTTAGATGCGCGTTTAACGTCTGTTTAAATCTTTTGTAGTAAGGCAGTCGGTCTCTAAAAAAATGTACACTATTTACAATTATTATTAGTTGTCTTTCGTTTAGGATTCTACATTCCAGCTTTGATAAGACGACTATTTTTATTGGATCTCTAATATTTAGTCAGGATCACCCATGAATAATTAAAATCGATTTTAAATCGGCGCTAATATTACACACCATAGTTAAATACATCACTTCTTTTTTTTATGAAATGTAAAAAATATAACTTCATGACATTCACAAAGCCCTATAATATAATTATAAACATCGGCAACCGTTAGGAAGGCGACAGTAATTGTGCACTTCCTAAAAAGAGTAGAATCAACGGAAGTTGCGCGACTTCGCCGGCAGACGGTGCGCTATAGTTATATACTATAGAGCCGAGATGGTCTAGTGGTAAAAACACGTCGATCTCAACCGATAATCGCTGGTTCAAACCCCGGCTAGCACCGCATTTTACAAGTGCTAAATTAGATTTCAATTTATCTCGAGCTCGGCGGTAAAGGAAAACATCGTACCGATAAACCGGAGTAGAGCAGTTTGGTGGATTAAGCTCTAAACCTTCTCCTTAATAGTAGAGGAGGCCTTTGCCCAGCTGTGGGACATTTACAGACGCTATAATTAGAGCTAATATTGAATTTTACTTTCAAACTTCGCCGAAAGATTCATATAGACTTTTATAATAACAACGCAGGCTGTTGCTCAGAGGAGTGAAAATTAGGCCAAAATATGCCTATGCTTTTAGAAATATCCATGAAGTTTAATTATAGCCGGGAGGACTAATTGGATGCTGATAAGCAATAATATGTCCACCCACAAAAATCAAAGTCGGAGATATTGATGTATTCTGGTAATGCATCATGAATTTAACATTATTCAAAAATGTCATTTCAACTAAATAAGTGCGAAAAAATGGTTCTTAATTTAATGTTTGGAATTTTGAAGTGTGTCTAATGTTTTTCAATATACAATAATTTCAAATATTTTAAAAACTTATTATTAGATAAAATTGTTTATTAAACCAATCTGCTTTTAATAGATTATACCTTTTATCAAAAGAGAAAAGAAAAGATGAATATATACTTTCTTAAAAAAACTTATTCGAAATAGGTTTGACATCTTTAGACGCCATTTTCCCAAATTAACTCCGTGTGAGTTGACGCAGTATTGCTTATCAGCGTCCAATTTTGATTGTAGGGTTGAACCGTCTACTCACATTTGCGAGCGCTACAAATTGTTAAAGTTGACAGCAAAATGGTAGATAAGAAAATAAATATGATTTTATAATGATCCCTAATTTTATAATTTTGTTGTTAACCTTTGAACTAAGTGTGATAGAATCCCACATTATCAACTTCTCCTACAGTCTTTCTTGCACATTTAAACATAATTTTGTATGACATTGTTAAACTAAGCATTTGAAAGATAAATATTACAATATGCGGATACAACACGTTGAAAAATATACATCGCAGTTCACGACTGTGTTTAGTTTATAAACAGCGCGCTAGGAGTGTTTGATATTCTAAATAGGTTGTAACGTTTTTCCATTCCGAGAATCACAGTACTGTTACTGAAATTGTATTCCAATATAACGGAATTAAACTCGAGGAAACGTTATTTTAAAGGTAACTTTTTAAAAAATTTGATGGAATGCGTTCGGAATGAAAATTTCAGGTATGAAGTCTTAATGTCCTACAGTATAATTAAAAAGTGGAGTAAACAGTGTCTTGGCTTATCCTTTAGCAGATGGAAGCCAAAGCGCTGTATAAACTGAGGCTCGGTTTAAGAATGAGATAAATATGCTTATTTTAAGAGAATGTATAGAGCGACATAGTTGCTTTTTTGACCAAATTTTGTAAAGAAAAAGTTATTTGAACACTTCATGTACCTACTTTATATATATATATATATATATATATATATATATATATATATATATATATATATATATCAATATATACGACTGTGCATTATACTCACGATTTATTGTTCAATAGTCTCAATAGCGATTTCATTCATAAATTAGCCAATAGACTGATTAATAACTATTGCAAAATCTATTGAAACTGTTTACTAAGCAAATATATCCACTAAACATAGTCCCATGCAAAACGTGCAAAAATTAATATCAAGCGCTTATCGTACACATTATTGTTATACACAACAATTATTTTCTATATGCGCCTGTCATGTGCATGTAGCATGCATGTCTCGCTAGCTCAGTCTACAATCTGGTCCACATCTGTTCGCGTATTCAGGAGCCGGCGCATGTAAATTACGCACACGAGTGACGTCATGTTGCGATCGACCGCTCATTGTTTTTATGGAAATTTAATAACGGGTTGAAATAGTACATATGTAAGACGATTCAATTGGCCGTTTTACTTTTCTTCTAGACATTTTAAAAATACTACCTGTGTATGGAAATCATCAAAATCCAAAAATAATTAGATTGGACCAATGCGAGACTTCATAATTTTCTAAATTGATTATATATGTAAATTCTAGTTTTGTATTTATTTACGTATTATCAACTCCAGGTGCACACCTTACACGGCAACATAGCAGTGATTGCTGATAGCAAATGTATAGTCTAGTTTTCTTTACTTTTCCTATTAAGTACTCCGATATACCCGCAACGATAATCACGAATTTTTTAACATTATTTTTCCTGATAAGTTTTCATTATAAAAAATGTTTCAGTTCAATCATTCGGTCGACAATTTTTCGTCTCTAGCTCTTATGTGTGGTTAGAGATACGCCATTTATACAATTTTGACAATGCACACAATAGATACCTGTAGTAACGATCATATTTGCGTACAGCACTGTTGCTATCTCGCTCTTTTTTAGAGCTTTCCTTATTGCACATTATTATCTATAGCTAATCCTTACAGTAAGTTTATATAATACAAACTCTTATTTCTATTTATTTTACTAATTACAAAGTTATTATGTTACTGTATTATGAATAACATTGACAGAGCTGAGAGCATTTTAAAGTTACAATAAGAAAAAACACTATAAACTTCGAGTTTACGATAAATATTCACAATTCACAACTTATGACTATTTTAAACGATACACAAACTTTACGAATTTTAACACGGTATTGAATTTATACATATCTATTAAGCTCCTCGTTCTGCACATGTACAATATACTTATTTTCTAGTTGATTTCATATGTATACTAGCCGTACCCGGCAGGCGTTGCAATGACACCTAAAGTATATAGATTTTTAAGCTAGCCGTGGTCGTCTCCAGAACCTACTGAAGTTTCATCACAATCCGATCAACGCATACGATTACAGTACAGGACTAACACACAAATTTTGATTATTATTTATATACGGTTAGTTAGATTTTAACATATAAGGAATTATTTTGATACGCCCATATTATATATAATAAAACATGTTATAAAACGAAGTTATTTGACAGGCTGATATGTGTTATTAAAAAGATCCATTCCTGGTCCATGGTACAATTTTAAACAAAGTTAAATGCACTGACAGTAATTTTTTTCAGGCGTCAAGCATTAACGTATATAAATCTTTATAAAGGTCCGAGAACAAAACTTATAAATGTAATTCTCGCCTAAAATTTACCTACGAGTACTTTTTGTAAATTTTTTATTGACCGATATAAGAAATGTGACTTATGAACCAATCAAATTTCCACGAATAACTTTGGCAGAACTGATAGATGAGCTGCGTTTTGAAGTAAACGAAGTTATAGTGAAATAAAAAGAATTTTAATTATCAAGATTCAATTTAGTTTTTAATAATATTATCAACATATTTTTAACAAGAAATAATTTTAACACAGAAATCGGTTCATTCGTTATCGAAGTGCTACGGCACACACAGAAAAAAACTGAGCTTTTATTATAGCTCAGTTTTACATCGGGTGGTAGAAATAATAACAATATTTCGAGCTATATTTTGAGCAAATCGTAAGGCAATCAACTAAAAATCACCAGAAGTTCGTAGAACCATAGTCTGAATGGTCACCTCGGCTGCCCACTATCATAACGCAGTAAAGAACAAATTTTCCTAAATCGATTTTTTTTTTGTATTTTTTCTTCCAGTGGAGTCTTGTAAAAATATTTTTTATAAACATTTTTTTATCACTTATTGAAATATATAATCTTTACTTTGACAACTCAATTTTTATTTTCTTATTTTTGTATACTGTTTTTTTTTATTATATTTTATTTTGTAGTATGTATATCATTTTTGGGTCATTATTATCACATGTCACAATTCATAATCTATCGACTGATGGCACATTGGTAACAAAAGTAAAACTGAGTAGTAGAGTGATCGTTATAATAATAAACCTACAACCGTACGATTGCCGCCAATATTCCATATTCCATTGTTGACACTATATGTTGTTCCACTGTTACGTGCGTTACGTTCGGCTAGGGAACCATTGTTCTCTCAATGCCGAGCTGTAGTTGTCATTCTCGTATTTATCGTCGACTAGGTGATTCGTGCGATTTCACGTGGTTTAGATATGTTTAAAATAGATATAATAAACATATATGTATATTTATAATTAAATTTATATACCCACCGACTTCAAAAAAACTTCACCGATTTTGAAAATTATTTTTATATTTGAAAGACTATTATATAGTTTCAGATTGGTCCCATAAAATTTTAATCAAAATAGGTTCAGTATTTTGTTGTGTGAATAAATCTAACTGGAATTAGTATGTTAATAATGTTAAGTTAACGAAATTGCGTATTTTACTCTTAAAAGGGGTTTCTTTAAAAAAAAATTTAGACATTATTAAGTTTTGTGACGATTTGATTTCTACAACAAATAAATTCCGCCCCGCTTGAGAATCGAACGCCCAACATCGATATTGAAGACAAATTAACTATTAGTCCACTACATCTCAATAAACAGGATAAGGTTTTAACAATGGTAATTTATAATTATTGAAATTCAACTTTTATGCTGTTTGACGTTAAAAATCTGTACCCATTTCCAACTTTGACGAGCCTGTCTGTAGGCCCTACGATACTCTTCTCCGTAGGCCCTACGGTCAGGCTCTTATACTCTTGCCTGTCATCTTCAGTCGCTAGCTGATTGCTACGCAACATCGTCTAAAGTTAACAGCATTCTGGGTGCCAAAATATAATATAAAATAATGTAATATAATGTCGTAAGCTATAGAAGCTTACAATATCTATATATTAATACATGAAGTAAAACCTTTGTACTCCTTTTTACGAAAATTGAGCGGACGGAGTATGAAATTTCGCCCACCTACAGTTTATATAGAGATGAGGAGATAAATGTTAATATTTTAACTAAGCATAAAAATCAATAAAAAAATACATTTATTTATGGTTAAAGTCTGTGGTTAATCTTGAAATCCGTTAAAAATCTAATGAATTACGGTCGAATTCCGATCTCTAAACGGCCACTAGTATCTAAAGTTTTATAATATCATTGGGTTCAAAGATGAAAATAGACTATCAAGTAGAAAGGTGTGGAGATTGAGTTCACTCAGCCAGTCTCCCGGGGGACTCACTTCTCAACGATCCTAGTTCTTAGGCTCCGTGTTTACTCAGCGCGATGTTACGCGGTGAATGCTCGCGTACCCCTTTCATAAACTTCGCGAGGGTATAAGGAAACTTATGAATATCTCGCCAAATGGAACTTGTTATGGTTAGAGGTATTACGTTTTGATAGTTTGTAAATAGTATTAACTTCAAAATATGATCATTTTATTATATGTCAATATATAACGAATGTTTTTAATTAACATGACGCCTAAGTTTGAAGCTAACGTATAATTTTTTCTTCTTTATAAAAAAACTTTTATTTCTATATCTTGAGCTAGAAATCCTTATACATTAAGGCCACATTAGACTGTGGGTTTGTTTCTCGATGATTTTTTAAAATATAAACTAGCTTGCTTCTCGCAACGGCTTTACGCGAGGTTACTTAATAATAACTTTGTAAATAGTATTAATTTCAAAATAACTTTTTTATTTTGACATTTTTAACTTAAATTTTTCAGTTTTGCAAACCTTGCCTGACATACAAATCTTTCCCTGACAATCATAAAAGACAAAAACAGAATTAGCTGAAGTGATGCGTTTATATTGGTCAATTGTTTTTTATTTACATATATATATATATATTTTTTTTCTATTTCTTTCACTTATGTATTTTACTTGTTTATATTGTGTGGTGTACAATAAAAGAATAATAATAATAATAATAAATATCTATCTATACCTAGTATTATAAACAAATATATTTTGTTCTTAAGTTTGTATGTAGAAATTATAAAAACTTTTTGCGTTGAATCGCCCATTTATTGAGGAAGGTTATAGGCTATATGAACGCTGATAAGCAATACTGTGTCAAGCAACACGGACTTCATTTTGAGAAAATGGCGTCTAAAGATTTCGAACCTATTCTTAACACATCTGTTTGAAGAAGCATATCCATATTTTCTTTTCTATTTTGATAAAAAGTATAATTTATTTATAGCAGATAGGCTAATAAAGATTATAATCTAATGATATGTTTTTCAAATATATTAAATTATTGCATAATCCAAAATATGGAACTTACTTCAATATTCTAAGCATTTGATTAAGAAACTTTTTTCCGTACTTATTTAGTTCAAATGACTTGAATTTTTTTTGTATAATGTTAAATACGAAATGGACTATCAGAATACATCAATATCTCTAAATTTCACTTTGTGGGTTGACACATTATTGCTTATCAGCATTCATATAACATCACGCTACAATTCATAGGGAACCAGTAATCATAAACGCGACTGAAACCGCGAGGGGCATCTAGTAAAAGATAAAAATAAACCAACAAAAATAATTACAATGACTCATAAGACGTTAAAGCCAGTCTAAAGACCTTAAAAAAGCATCGCCCGCATTGTACACTTTACTCGATTAACATTTATTAGGACACAAGTACGAGCATTAATCTTTAACACAAGGGTAGAAGATTCGAAGTCATGTGTTATTTTATTCATTTCAAGTGTAACACATGCTCTTTGACGCAATGACATGATACTCGTACTTATAAATACATAAGAGTGATAATTATATAATACCCATTAATATTTTAATGTTTATTTATAAACGTACAATTTATACTAAATCTTACTCGCATTAATATTTAGTTCACTGGATTTTATTATCTCACTTCTGAGGAAAAGCCCTTCTTTCATTTTATGGAAAAAGGTTTGAAGTTTAATCTACCATACTAGATGAATGCAAAAATGCAATTTGACTTATTTTGGATTATAAATAAGTTAATATCTACGGACTGAACTTTAAAAATGAGACGTTTATCAATTCATAGTCTATGCTTTTCTGTTTGTTACCTCAGAACTCCGTTATTTCTTAACCGTTTTTTTTTCTTTAATTTGAAAGTTTACACTTTCTGATCGGTACCATACAATCTAAATCAAAATCGGTTCAGTACTTTGGTCTTTAAATCGAAATATCTGTTAAATATGTGAATATTTTGCTTTTGAAGCTTTTTTAAGTCTTAATTATGACTTATCTACAAAACGAATTAGTCAGTCACAACATAAGTCGTTCAGGCCCACTGAGGTTTCCTAATGATATTATCCTACACGACGAAGTGAACAATTGCACGCACTAATTAGACACAAAAACGTAACGCCCGTGAACCCGTGACCTTTCGTTAAGAACTACGTAATCTACTGATCTATTTTGATTCATTATTATGAAACGTAGGTTGGTACTTCCTTTTATGATACTAGCTGCCTCACCTGGTTTCACTCACGTTTTTCGTCACTGCTTCGCGTATGCTATGAGTCGTAGCGTGATGTAATATAGCCTTATTACGAGATCGGAGATGGCTTTGTGGCCATGGCTACGTGTTCTAGCATCGATTTTAACCATTGATCGCGGGTTCAAACCCTGGCTAGCACCGCTGCGTTTTCAAGTGCTAAATTTGGGTTTCTATTCATCACGAGCTCGGCGGTGAAGGAAAACATCGTGAGGAAATCTTTATGTGCCGGGAGAAATTCTGACACATGTATATCCGTCCCGCAGTGGAGCAACGTGGTGGATTAAGCTTTAAACCTTCTCCTTAATAGGAGAGGCGGCCTTTGCCCAGCAGTGGGACATTTATTGGCTATTACTTAACTTTTATTATTATCATAACCTTTCTCAAATTGGCTGTCCAAAGAAAACGATGTTTTCAAATTGGATCAGTAATTTAAGATATTACCCCCTACATACAAGCGTACAGTCAAATTCTACCTCTTTATAATATTAGTATAATAGTATATATGAAAGAAAAGCAGTCGTAAAATTTATCGATCTTCATATTTTGACTTTTGACCGTCCCAAAATGCGTTTTAACTTCTTTCAATGTGAGGTCTATTCAAAAACAAGAACTTATTGAATGTTGGAATTTTATTTAGGACAGGTATTAATATATTTAACGTAAATAATTTAATTATTGTATATTAAATAAATTTCATTGTGTACACATACATATGTTAGATCGAATTGACGATTTGACGGACCCTAATGAACATCTTTTTTATATTTTTAATTTATTTTTTTGATTTTGAACAAAGCATTTCAATCATACAGTACATATAACGCGCCTACGCCAATCTTTTTTTGCAAACTTATGATCATCATTATTATTCGAATACAAAGTAATAAAAAATCATAAAAGCCCATTCAGATGACTATCAATATGAAGTTCGCCGGTTCTCGTCAAGTCTGAACCCAGCCTAAATCCGTCTAGACTGTTTTTTCAATGAAGCGAATGTCTAGCCAAGCTTTAAGTTAATTAAAACGAGCCTTTCATTTGAATTTATTAATATGAAATATGTGTCTGCGTTTTAAAATAGTACTTGACGCGTCTAGGGCTCTCGACGGGTTGTATCATTTTTACGCGGTTCTTTAACTGACTGCGGCGTGGCTAAAGATGATAATGTATTCGGCTTATTAATTTTATTATGAACTCTTAAGGGGGATCCAAATTATTTTTAGTAACGAACTTAAAAAAATCATACAACAGAAATTGAATAAAATTAAATTAATCGTGTTATTGTCTGTATACACGAATTCGAAAAAGGTGTATATAAAAGTGAATACAAATTCAACAGTAAATAAAAAATTTTACACCCTTCAAAAAATTATCAAACAAAATAATAACCCGAATCGACAGAAACTAATTAACATTCATCAATTGGAAATTTACAAAATCATTATAATTAGTTACTGATAATTTTTCACGGTCCATCAGCACGATCGTAACCTCCTGTAGGAGGTGAACACATTTAACCCATTAAGCGCCGTCGTACTCGTTTGAGTACAGTTAGGTTTTTTAACTTAGCTTTTACATATGGAGGATTCAGTAAGTTTGTGACCGCTGTACTCGTGCGAGTACAGACTTTTAAAACTACCTATATTAGGAAAACCTCTTTCATTTTGTATTTAAATATGTCACAAATTATTTTAAAAAAAAATTTGGGTTTAAATTGCTGCTAGAGTCATATTGGCGCTTAATGGGTTAATCGCAATCAAATGGCTTCGACTTCGCATTAGCACGCAATACCTATATTTGTGAGATACATTTAAATATACAGAGGAAATGATTGCATTAAAATTGTTGTTGCTTTTGAAATTATACTACGAATTTTTTTTTAATTCAACTTGAGTAAAGAATGTGGACAATTGACATCACATAGTTTCGTTAAACAAATCAAAGAAAATTGAGATGGCCAAGTGGTAAGAACACGTCGATCTCTACCGATAATCGCGAGTTCAAACCTATATTAGATTACAATTCATCTCGAGCTTGGCGCTGAAGAAAAACATCGAGAGGAAACCTGCATGAAGAAATTCTGACACATGTATATCCGCCAACCCGCAGTGGAGCAGCGTGGTGGATTAAGCTCTAAACCTTCTCTTAAAAGGAGAGAAGGCCTTTGCCCAGCAGTGGGACATTAACAGGCTGTTATTTTACTTTTACTTAAACAAAATCATATATATTTGAACTCAATCGATTTCAGTGAATAAGCTTTTCGTTGAGGTAGATTTATCACAGAAGATCAGCATGAGGTACTCTCATAGCCTAGCTAATTAAGGAAGAGCCTGTGCCCTAATGACTACAGCTCCTGTACGGGCTGGCTCGACCAGGACAGCACCTTACTCTCACAGAAGATCGGAGTGAAGAAGCTCATGTAGCTATTTTTCGTACGGTGACTGAGAAAGCCGGAAGCCTAATGCCCTCCCCCCTTTTCCCTTTTAACCTTTTTTAGCTGGCAACACATTAGTGGCTTTTCTGGGTTGCAAACGTCCATGGGCAGCCATAAACACTGAACATCAGGTGTCCCACCTACTCATTTGCTAGCTATTTTCAATATAAAAATGCAAAATATAGATAGTCAGGATTCAGTGAGAGACCGAAACCTATCCCCCCCCCCATAAATCATTTTTTAACTACGCGATATAAATACCTACATCCATACACTGTTAGCGATAATTATATGGACATTTCCATCGAAAACTACGTATCGATATCATTCGCGATCAAAATAAACTTCATTTATTTCATTTACCAATCTGCATTTAAAACGCAGCCGAAATGACCTGGGAGTCGTCCTTATCCTATACATAAATATCGAGGTTTGTATGTATGTCCTCTATACGTATCGAAACCGTTGATCAGATTGTGACGAAACTTTAGTAGGGTGTTCTCAAGACGCACACGAGAGTTCTTTGACCGAAAAATAACTGGTCAAGTGCGAGTAGGACTCGCGCACCGAGGGTTCCGTACAAACTTATAGAAATCTATATAAGACTAACCCATCTACGCCATTTGTGGTCTTCATCATCAGTTCCAACATAAGTTACTATCAAAAATACCTAAATCGGTATACGCTTGCCTATAATATTTGAGGAGTTCCCTCAATTTCTCCAGGATCCCATCATCTGATCCTGACCTGAAGACATTGGGACCACCTTGGAAGTATACCTTTTCAAACAAAAAAAAAAAAATTTGAAAATCGGTACCCAAATGGCGGCGTAATCGGCGAACAAACATAAAAAAAATTAAATACAAGGTCGAATTGAAAACACTCCTTTTTAGAAGTCGCTTAAATATAATCAATATTATGTAAATATTGATCACGTCCCAAAAACTATTTTGAAACTACTTAGGAGCACTTTAATTTAAAACACGATCATCGTTGCAATCCATGGAAACACAAAATTTTATTTTAAGTACTAATACACCTTATACTTTCAAAAAAATAAAGTTATAGCGCGATTCAGGATACACCTAGCGCCATCTCTTGACAATTTCAATGAACTAACTTGTTGACTTTGACATTAACAACATAATTATATTATATTTTATTCTCGTTTTATTTTTATTTATATTCTACTACACTCCACTACCCCTGCACTACGTTCGTAAAATATTTAGATTTACATTATCAATCAAAATATCGAAATATATATTAGTGTTGCCAAGACGAAAATAATTCGTCCTTAATTCGAACAAAACTAATTGTTTATTTATAAATAACTAATTATATTACTAATAACCAGAAGACTTATATGTGTAGATAAATAAGTAAATTAAATAACTCGATCTGTTTGAATTTAATTTTAAAATTTTCGTACTAAGTCAATACGAGTACTTAAATCAAATCGCGTGAAGCTCTTATATTGAATGTTAATTACGTAATGACGTTATAAATTGACGATAAAACTTTTAAATGAAAAGATTATTTTATAATTTTTAGCGCGTTTAAATAATAATTAAAATAAAAATTTTTATTAATCGAGCAATATAGTGGGGTCTTCCTTTCGGACTAATGTCCGCTCGGGTACGGGCTTTTAGGCGGAGCCTATTGCCCGGGCTGGTCCTCACCGGCGCTTTACGCGCCGCGGTCATGAATTTCGGCCTTAGGCCGAGGTCTTTACGACCTTATGGTTGTCAATTTTTTTTTTTTTTTTTTTTTTTTTTTTATTTATATAGGCTGTCTATTTATTTTCGTAGTTATCTAATTAACTACATTATCATATAATGTAATTAGTGTGTAAGTTGTCTAGTCCAGGTGGTATTCGTCATGTCCGGGTTGAGTCGCCTCCCCTGCGTCATCCAGATCGTCGCTGTCGATGCCTGCGTTGGCCAAGCTCGGCTGCGGCGGCCGTAGGAGCTCGCGAGGTAGAGGACGCCCCTCTGGTGGTCGAGCATGTAGTGGTGCTATACCGTGGAGGTGTCCGTGCGCACTTGTGTCCGCGCGAGCGAACATAGTGCGCGCTAAGTGACGAACGAACTCCTCCACGGTGGGCGTCCTGGTGTCTCTGTGCAGTACGTCGTTTCTGACGTACCTCGGAGCTCCTGTGATTAAACGCAGGCATCGGTTCTGCTGGACTTGCAATTTCCTAGCCTGGCTCGCTGAGCAGAGCGCGAACCAGGCCGGGGCCGCATACGTCAGGCGCGAGCGGACGTAGGCGCCGTAGACTCTCAGTTTTATTCTGAGCGGTAATCTGGAGGCGAACAGTGTGTGTAACATCGATCGGGCCGCCGCCGCCTGGTTGACCGCATGGTTGACGGTCGGTACCATGCGCAGCCTCCGATCGATGTGGCACCCCAGATACCTCACTGAGGTCTTCCACTCTACGTCCTGGCCTCGGAGAGTGAGCTGACGTAGCGTTCGCCGGGCGTAGCCGGTCAGTAGAGCGGCCGTCTTCCCAACGTTGACGGCCATCCTCCACTTGTCCAGCCACTCCGGTAGCAAGTCCAGCAGTCTCTGCATTCTATTGGTAGCGACGATCTGGTGGTGTGCTGACGCGAAGTACGCGCTGTCGTCCGCGTAGAGGGCCAACAGCACGTCTTCTTCGCCCTCGCGCAGGTGGTCGCGGAGGGTGGGGATGTCGTCCGTATACGCCGCGTATAGGCGCGGCGATATACAGCTGCCCTGGGGTACTCCGGCGCGGATGGGGCGCGGCTGGGATTCCGCGCCCTCTACCGAGACGTAGAAGCTACGGCCTTCTAAGAAAGACGCCACTATACGCACAAGCGCAGGCGGCATCTCAGTGGCTATCAGTTTCGCCAGCAGCCCGGCGTGCCACACCCTGTCGAAAGCCTTCTCCATGTCGAGAAAGACCCCGACGGTGCAGTGCCCTCTGTTGAGCTGACTGGCGAGCTCGTTGAGGATGCGCGCCAGCTGGAGCGTCGTGGAGTGGTCGCTGCGAAAACCGTACTGCTCTTCGCGCAGTGGCAGGTATCGGTTTATCCTTCGCAGCAACAGACGCTCGAACAGCTTGGCGATGTGCGATAGTAGCGTTATAGGCCGGTAGCTTGCAGGGAGACGTCGGTCCTTACCCGGCTTGGGTAGGACTATGATCTTCCCTGTTTTCCACGTCTCGGGAAAGTGTCCTGTCCGGAGTATCCCGTTGAATAGCCTCGTGAGCGCTACGAGGCATCCGTTGGGCAGCTGCATCAACGCGGCGTTCGTAATCCCGTCCGGGCCGGGCGCCTTTCGCTTAGGAAGGCGATAGACGGCTCTCCGCAGCTCTGACGGGGTGATAAAGTCTACACCCCGGAGCGGCGGAGTCGGGCCCGACAGGAAGGCGGCAACTTGCTCTTGAACGGCCGCGTGATGACGGACGACATTGGCGTTTGTCACATTCGGTGGGTTGGGAGTAAATTGTTTCTCCATATACTCCGCCAGGATCTCTGCTCTATCACTGGCGGAGTATCTTCTGTTACCCGCTCTATCTAGTAGCGGGTAAACAGGGTTGTCTTGTCCGGTGAGTCGCTTGCAGAGGCTGAATAGGTTCGTGTCGCGCTCGGTTGCTCTATCGACGGTGTCTTCCCAGCGGTCACCGTCGAGAGCCACGAGCGCACGCGATACCCTCTCTGCAAGCTTGTTTACGTCGCGCTTCACCCTCGGGCAACGGGAACGTGCCCAGAGCTTCCGCAACTGGCGCTTCCTCCTTATGAGCTCGCGGAGTGAGCTCGGTAGCGGGTCCCTGTAGAGCTGAGACGGGCCACTTGTAGTTGTGGCCGCGTCTTTTGCTTCGACGATTGCTGCGGAGATTTTCTTGTTGACGTACTCGACGTCGGCAACCGTCGAGACAGGGACTGTGAGCTCGAACTCCGCGAGTGCGGAGGTGTAGCGCTCCCAGTCGACACGTCTTCTCGGTGGTCTGGGGATGGCGAATGACCGCTCTAGGGTGAGCGCGACGAGTATAGGCAGGTGCGATGTGTTGAGGTCGTATACAACCTCGACATCTATCGGTTGTCTCAGTCCTTTATGCAGCACGATGTCCAGTACGTCAGGGATATGTTCCGGATTCGGCGGTATATGGGTCGGCGCTCCTGGACCCAATATAGCGAATCCCTGACGTTCGCTGTCCTCGAGCAGTTTCCTTCCGGTATGGGTGATGATACGCGAGCCCCAGGCTTGGTGCTTCGCGTTAAGGTCACCCACTACTAGTGTAGGAGACTGCGAGCTAAAGAGCGTCTGTACATCGGTGCTGCAATATGTAGATCCGGGTGGTTTGTAGGCGGCGTAGAGTAGAACTTCATTGTCCCCTGTGTTTATACGCACCCCCTGTGTTCGTATTAATTCAAAGGGTGCGTGCTCCAGTTCTTCGTGTACGATGTCCCTCCGCACCAGGGCTGCCGTTCCCCTATAGGGGAAGCCCCGGGGTGAGACTTCGTCGCGCCGGTACACGAAGAAATTAGGGACTCGAAGTTCTATTTCGCCCGTGAGTTTCGTCTCGCCCAGGAGGATTACATGTACATCCTGCGACTGGGCGAGTAAAGTCAACTCACGGACGTGTCCTCGTACGCCGCCTGGGTTCCAGTATAAGATTCTCAGCTGGAATGTAGCCTAGATAATGAGGCTATTCCAGCTGAGATAGCCGGTACAATATCCTGGCCTTGTGTATAGGCCAGTAGTATGGCCGTCAGTGCCTCCATGAATACCCGTATAATTATAGTGGTATCCGGGCTCTGGGTAGTTGTCGTGGGCCTCTGTTGCCGATCCGGCTGTTCCTCCGCGGGTCTGGCGATTTTCGCTGCCACGCTCGGCTGTCTAGGCTGCGGTGTTGACGCCGCAGCGGGTTCCGAGCGTGCCGGCCGCGCCGCTCTTTTTCTTTTCCTCTTCTGATTTTTCTTTTTGTTTTTGTTGGCATTCTTACTTGTCGGCACTTGCCCGCGTGCCGTAGGAGGATTGGCAGGGGGGGCGAGTGTAGTGCCGACCTCTGGGCGGTCTTCTCTTGGAGGGTCGGTCCTAAGTTGGCGAGCTGAGGGCGTGCTGGGTGCGAGCTGTGTCTGAGCTTGCACTAGCTGCGTTGGCTCCGCCGTTAATTGTTTATGCGGCCTTGCGTCCTCCGGTTGCTTTCCTTTACCTTGTGGATACGGAGGGCGGGGGGGGCGCCCCTCCCCTTCCCCTCCTCGCTGTTTGGTTCATTAATCGAGCAGAATTACATCACAGTTAATGTCATAATGTTGTAATAGATGGCATTAGCTGTACGCTGCATCGCGCTATCATTTTGTTAGCTGCGATATATAGATTGCATTGCGTTGTTTATAAAGGTTTGCTGCTTTTTAATGTTTTCGTATTGATACAAATTTCTTCTCAGTGTTTGTAAAATTGTTTTTTTGACCATGGTCAACTTCTATGTTAATTTGTTACAAGTACATATAATTTTAATTCTAAGATTAATATATTTTCCGCTTGATCAATTTACAACTTGATACATTTACGCGTTCCTGAGAAAAAGGTTGAAAGACAGACGTACAGACTGACAGACACACGACCAGAAATTTACAGTTTTCGAATTTTTTCCTTTATGTATACTAAAGGACCTTGCTCCTGGCCAAATTTCATAATGCTAGGACAATGGGAAGTACCCTATAGGTTTTGATTCCCTTGCGAAAACGTTAAAAACGCTATCATACTTAAAATATGTGATATAAATGACCGTATCTTTTGATTGCGTTAACTTAGAAGTTTGATTTTTTCACAGCTCTTAGTAATTACAACTCTGAGTACTTGACATTGATAAAAATTTGTTACCTTCACGCGTTTCTGAGAAAAAGGTTGAAAGACAAACTTACAAACAGACAAACATACATACAAAAATTTACAGTTTTCAGATTTTTTCCTTTATTTGTACCATAAGATCTTACTTCTTGCCAAATTTCATCGTGCTAGGTCAATGGGAAGTACCCTATAGGTTTTGATTCCCTTGCCAAAACGCTAAAATGGTCAAAATATACGACATATTTTCCATTATCTTTTGATTGCGTTGACTTAGAACTTTAATATTTTCACGGCCGCATGTCATCGTAGACTTGAGTATATGATATTAATTTCAACATGATACGTCTATGCATTTCTGAGAAAAAAGGGTTGACATCCCGACAGACAGACAGACAGACAGACAGACAGACAGACAGACAGACAGACAGACAGATAGACAGACAGACAGACAGACAGACAGACAGACAGACAGACAGACGGACAACAAAGTGATCCTATAAGGGTTCCGTTTTTCCTTTTAAGGTACGGAACCCTAAAAATATATACTTTACATGATATTGGAACGCATGTCAAGTATAGTTAGTATGTATATAAAATCAACTGGAACAATGTGTATATTATATGTTATCAGCAATCACTGCAATATTGCCTTGTAAGGTGTGCACTTGCAGTTTGCACAATATACCTATCATCAATCAAAGCGAACTAGCCAAGTTAGGTTATATAATACATCAACGAGAATTTATATAATCATTTCAGAAAATTATCAAATCTCGCATTGGTACTTGAAACTTGTTTAGAAGCTATGAATAAACGAAAGTTAACAAAAAGAAGAAAGACAGACGGACATTAACGTGTGTTTTTGTTAAAACTATATTATTGTCCCTCATAATAAAGGATAAATTATTAATTAATATACAGCTTAATATTCTTTACTTTATTAAGTCTAGAGATAACGTACAGAAAGAAAGATTTTTTTATCTATTTATCTATCTATCTGAAATCTCTTACACTCTTATCCCATATGTCTCCGTAGAAACAAAGTTATTTCCTTGCCACTTTTCACACGTCAATAACATTTTATATTCTTAAAAAGAAATTATGCATTCTAAATAGATATAATCGCTTTATAAACTTTATTATATATCTATATAATTATATAAAAGCGAAAGGTCACTCACTCACTTATCACCAAATCTCAGAAAATACAAGTGCTAGGAATTCAAAATAGGTTGTCTTTTTAGGACTCAGATGCTCACTTAGACGGGATTTTGCAAAATTCGACCCCTAAGGGGACCAACGCGGGTTGAAATTCTGATGTTAAACGCGAATGAAACCACAAGGGACCGCTAGTTAACTAATAAACAGTTCGACGAACCCTAAACACCTAACACCAAAAAAAAAAAGAAATATCACACGACGTAAAAGGTAATCAACACGTAAATTGCATTTCAGGATTCCATCTCAAAATCCATCTCGTATCCTATTTCCTCCCTTCTCGAATATCTACTGAACACTCAACTCTATTTCAATAGATATACATCTCAAAATCGATTATCAATCAATTTGAAATACTTGCAAGGAAATTTAATCTTTAATGCGTTGTCTCAGAGGTTACAAAGGCATGTTCAAGTCACGATGAGATAAACCTTCGTCCATCAAAGCAAAGGTTCGGATTTGGTATTTGTAAAACTTTGCTTGCTTCGATATTTCTTTTATCGATGGTCTGTATAAAATCAATACATAGAGGTCTACATATTTTCGTACCTTTGGCGTCTGGTACTAGAAAAGTAGTAGATGAGTTTTGATTTTTTTAGATATTTATAGCTAGATTATTTTATTGATTTTGTTTTAAAATAATACACATGTAAAGTACTCGCGGCCCGGTCGGTACGTCCTTCGCTGCGAATAAAGTGAAATGATAAAAAAATTTACAACATGCTGGTACTGTCAACACTGAAAAAAGTTTCAATTTGGCTGAAGATCCGTCATTTATTACATATATAGCTACATTGCGCTCCGCCGCTCTGACCGGCGCAACACCGTCCACAAATCATGTGAACGATTTGAGACAACCCGTCGCGAACATCTCGACGCCAAACGCAAGTTACAGAAGACCAGACCCAAAATTATATACTAGTACCCGCGAAACGCATCTGGGCAACTGTACTGTGCAGCCTGCGACCGTACATTCCAAACCAAATTTGGGTTTGCAAGCCACATCCGCTCACATCAACGAAAGAGCGCGTTTTAAAACAGTCAATGCAAGGTTCGCCGTCGACGGACACGTCGTGGAAATCATCATATAGCTACATAGACGTACATATAGCAATGAGGCTATAAAACATCACCTTACGTCTATAAAATCGATCCACCTAAGTAGCACCGAAAAACACCAGTAAAACAAAGAATTAGTAAAATATAATGTTGAAACTACAACAACACTGTCTGTATATATATCAATGAATTAGATATAGGCATTTAAAAATCGTCGAAAGTCACTTCACTAATTGCCCGTCTACAGCGCAAAAAACACTCTCAGATACAGTTAACGTAATTGAAACTTGTTTACAGCCGACATCAGGTAATAACTCGAACCAGTTACAATCTCTCCCCAGCTGTCTCTTCCGACTAAAAAATTATACGTGCTAAAATATTTGCAAATACTTTTTTTATTACGAGGAAAAGTTGATAAATTCTTATGTAGATGATTAAGGACTGAGTGTGACATCTTAATATTAAATATTAAAACTGTATACGTTATATTATACATTAAACTTTATAACATTTACACTTACAACAAATATTTTCTATAATCATATCTAAAATACTTTCAGACTCAGATTACAGACAGACAATATTTTTTTTTTTTATATATAAAATCACTTGTCCTGACTGATTCATCAACGCGGAGCCTAAGCCGCTGGGGACTTGAAATTTTGGCAGTATGTGGCTTTTAGGTTGCAGGCATCCACTAAGAAAGGGTTTTTTGATTATTCACCCCTAAAAGGGTGAAAAGGAGTAAAAACATTTGTATGCAATTTTTTTTCCGTGGTCGTATTAACTTAAAACTTAATATAACTTCAGGGTGATAGTAATGAAATATAAAATATAAAGCGAGTTAAAGTTTGTATGGAGAAAATATATTTGACCGATTATCCTTGAATTCAGCACAAACATTACATAGGGAAAATAATTAAATATATGTATCCCAGAATTTCAAAATAATCCCTTAAAATGACGCTAGGGGGTAATAAATGCTGGAATGGTCACAATTTCGCTGGTAGATTTAGCTGAAATCCAAAATAATCGCGGGCGTAGCCGCGAGCAACTGCTAGTTTCGTATATTTATAATTATCTGTGGCAATATATTTAAAGTAGCTATCCCTTACTTTTTCACTCGCGTTTATGGTTCCTGCTTTGTTCCTATGGGTCGTAGCTTAATGTATTAGCCTATAGCCTTCCTCAATAAATAAACTATCTAAAACAAAAAAAAATTCAATTTAAACCAGTAGTTCCTGAGATTAGCATGTTCAATCAAACAAACTTGTCCGCTTTATAATATTAGTAAAGATAAATAAAATTATGTAGTATTTTTTTCTTCCTAAATTTCGTCTTACGTAAATAGTTTCGCATTTTAAAAGTATACAAGCACGATTTATACTCAGTTTTAATACGTATGGATGTGGATCTAAAAAACCAACGAAAAATATAATGAAATTAACCATACATTTCTCATTATCATTTTGAATATTTTTTAAGCATTCTTTCAACTAACTTGACTATAAGCGGAGATAACAAAAACATAAAGAGAACGATTTAATTAAGCCTTTATAAAGCTTCTGTTTTAAATTTTCAAACGGCCAGTTCACAAGAAGCGTATAATTAAGAACAACTACACCATGTTAGGATCAACAATTTTAATTAAAGAGTAGCAGTTTATATTTTCCATTTTGGACCAAGAGCTATCGACGTCAAACATCATATAATTTTAGCTAAACTCGTATACAGGCTAGTTCGATCGGCGCCGATCTTCTGTGGGGTACTCTCATAGCCTAGCTAATGAGCTTATCCTAGCCGACCTAACCTAACCTAACGACTGCAGCTCGTATATGGTAGTACATCAGTCTCACAGAAGATTAGCGTGAGGTACTCTCATAGCCTAGATAATGAGGTTAGCCTAGCGGTCGCTTAACGACTGTAGCTCGTATATGGGCGGGCTCGACCAGCGCAGTACCTCACTCTTACAGAAGATCAGCATGAGGTACTCTCATAGCCTAGCTAATTAAGGTAGAGTCTAGCTGTAATTTAATGACTACAGCCCGTATGCGAGCTGACTCGACCGGGGCCTCACTCTCAGAAAAGATCGGCGTAAAGTAGCTGCGTTTCGTTCGGTGAGTGAGAGAGCCGGAAGCCTAACCTCCTCCCTCATTATATCCCTTACTTCCTTCCCTTTAATTCGGTATTCCTTTATAAGCTGGCAACGCATTAGCGGCTCCTCTGGTGCTGCAAATGTCCATGAACGTAATCACTTAACTTCACGTACTACCTCGTTAGCCAAATATTTTTATAACAAAATACTCATTTCATTGTGTGACGTGTCAGATCGTTCTTAAATAAACATCATCAACGCCTGTCTTCTCCATCCTACGTGATTTTGGCGAAATAATCTGTACTATATGAGCACATCTAAAAGCCATTAACCTCAGAATTGAATTGAATCATCTACGGCTGACTGGATTAAGACGTCATCTCATCGAGAGTTCTGTCACTAACCCAGGCAATTATTATTAGTTCATAATAAGAAAAGGGTCATCAAAATGTTTTACTAAAATGACCTGTCAAAAAAATTTGCTTTTATTTAAAACATAAAATTACTAGACGTTCAAAGTTGATAAAATTTGCTTTTAAATACTAATATAATGGAAGGGTAAAATGCTTTCAAAGACGTCAATGTTACTTTTAAAAGACCTCTCTTTTTTAGGCCGTAAAGAAGGAGATATATTAAAATCATCACATGATAAAAGTTACATGACATGACAAGTTAAAAGCAGTGCACTATAGACAATTAAAATACAAATTTCTAGATGTTATAAATTCTTTATAACGTCTTTTATTTCTTTTAATGCAATATATTAAATTACTTTCAAAACACTAATGTTGCTTTTAAAAGAGACTGCACATTACCCGTTTCCTCCGCTCAAGTTTATTGAGTTACCGCCTTCCTTCCGCTTTTCTTTACGACAGTACCTAGTATACACATTTTACGAGCTTTCTCGAAATTGAAGTCAGCTTCGAGAAGAACGAGTTCTGTTACATAAAAGGACTTTTATATATTCCGTTTCCGTTGTAACCGTAAATATAATACTATATCTTTTCTTAGGTTAGCGGTAATCGGCATTTAGCGGGCGCTTTATGACGTTAAATGTTGGCTCTCAAACATTTTCTTGAAACACGTCTTGTCGTTATGTTTCTTCGAGAACGTTTTAGCATCGTAAAGTCAAATAGTTTTTTACGTTCCCTACAAAAGACGGCACACGGTTTTTTACTTAATAAAACGTGGGATATTCTATTACATATTTTGTACATCTCAACATCAAATTACTTTATATCGTAACTGTACAATAATAAGGCGAAATAAATATATTTTACTTGCAAACTTTTTCAAACGACTGTACCTACTCTATTCAGTTTTCTTTAAGAGGCTACTTAAAATCCTTTCGTGTTTTACGAAGCGTTTCTCATATTGTACTGTAATTTTAATTTAAGACTTAATAGGATTTTTTATTTGTTCCAAACTATAATTAACTAGTTGTGTGCCTCGCAGTTTCACCTGCATAAAATTAAATTACTTCAAATAATCCGTAAATAAATTTAAATAAGACATTAGATTCATATTTATCTGTATTTTAAACTCTTATAATAATTCTAGTGAGTAACCTTTTGCTTTTATATATATAGATATTTCGATGTTCTCTCTCATGACATCATCAGCTCGTTGCTAGGCAACACTATTGATTTTCATTTCGTTAAGTTTATATCGTTTACCTGAAACTTGAAAGATAATGTTCTTTATGGTCTTAAGCCTTCTTCAATGTCTAATAAAGAATATTTCGCTATTCTAGATACTTTCCAATTAAGTTCATAATTTATTTCAATATGTATACAATAACTCAAAATCAATTCACATTGTTTCGATGATTTGATCGGAAGCTGGATCAGAACAAACCGATGGAAAATTTAATTTTAGATTCCTTTATTTATACGAATGGTGTATTCTAACTAAACACAATTGATTCGCCACATGCTGAACAATTAAAACGCGTAAACGTTCATTTTGTTAATATTGTTCAACGATGTTATAGATATAATACATTCATATTTGGACGCTGATAAGCAATACTGTGTCAACCCACACTGAATCCATTTTGATAAAATGGCGTCTAAAGATGTCACACCTATTCTTACTTAATTTGTTTAATGAAGTTTATATCTATCTTTTCTTTTCTTTTTTTTTAAACGTATAATGAATTAAAAGTAGGTTGATATATTTAATATATTATCTAATAAAAAGTTCTTGAAATATTTCAGATTATTCTATAAATTGCAAAATATGGAACGCACTTGAAATACGAAACAATTATTAAGACACTTTTTTCCGTACTTATTTAGTTTATATTACTTTAATTTTTCTTTGAATAATGTTGAATAGGTAATGCAGTGTCAAAATACATCAATACCTCCGAATTTAACTTTTTGTGGGTTAACTCATTATTGCTTATCAGCGTCCATTTAATGCTTAAAATCCGTACCTCTTTCTAACTTTGACAAGACAAATCAGTATTAGCTATGTACCTCAGTTGCCAGAAAACGCCCAAAATTTATATAATATCATTGACATTTTTACATTTCCGACCGACATGCGAAAAGGAGAAGATTCTCTATTCGTACCGTATGTTTTTTTTTAAATTTAATTTGGAAATTGCGTAAGGATTTTGCTTTTTTACTTCGAAGACCGTTTCTCTATTTTTAAAAGAACTTGTATTAATTAATATTAGGTATTTTTTTCCGAAAATAGCGAAAAAGGTACCTTCCGATTCAATAGATATAAACATAGGTAAAGAATAAAAAGAAAAACAAACATTCCATTTCAAAAGATTGTGTACAAAAACATCAGCGTAAAAACTGAGAATATTTTGTTATTTCTGTTAACGCTTCTCACAAATTCTATTGAAATATACAATATGTGAAAAGGAACTACATGCATATCATATATTATGTATATTCATAGACAATGGGGAACGCGACCGAGCCGTAGGTCTTTGTTACATCCAGCGGAGTATGGAAAATTTGCGAACGCCCCGAGTGTAGATTTAAACTGAATTTTTTATGATTATGAGACCAGTTTTTAATATAATATTTATAAGTACGTGAAAAAAAATTAACACGTATTTTTAAAATGAATGAATGTAGAAAAAACCTTGGGTCTCTAAATTATATAATTATTAGAATCCGCCCGCCGCTTTGCCCTCGTAAAATGTTGATAATAAATCAGCCAAGTGCGTGTTGGGCCACGCACAATGTAGGGTTCCGTAGTTGTCAGAATTGTCAAGATCGGTCAAGCAATCTTCGAGTACCTATTTTCGTAAAAATGTTTGAATGTGAATTATACTAACGATTTTGAACTTTATATGTTCGTCGATTATTTATTATTCTAACACTTGTAAAATATACTTAGCGCCGATAATTTTCCTTCCTGATTAGCGCCTATGAAATCTATGGAGATTTGGTTGAAAACTTCATAAGCGCGATTCAGAATCACTCGCGACATGTTTTATTGAGACATTGTTTTATACCTTATTTTATATTTTATTTTAATTTAAACTTATTAAATATTTATTTATTTATTATTTTAAATTCATATATTAATTTAAAATAATTAATATTTACATAATGTGATGCTTTAAAAAGTGAAATATTTATTTTTACTTAGATCATCTATAACTCGATAACCATAAGAACCCACATAGCCGTGATAATTTTCCTTTTAAATTCATTATATGTACCGCTATCGTGAATTTTTTCATATTTTTAGACGCAGCAGTTTAGTGGGTAGAGGGAGGGGACACTTGACTCTAAGAAAAATTGACACTTCAAAGCTTAATATTTCGGAAACAGTTCGTCGTTCGGAAAAATGGTTTTCCCACACCTATAACATTTTTAAAAGACCTATCTAACGATACCCCACAACATGGGATAAATGAGAAAAAAAATTTTTGGTCTCTCTTAACACATAGGGAAGACACCCTGAAAAAAAAATATTTTTAAGATTTTATTGTACGACTTTCTCGGCGTAATTCATATGTATACTCATACCGAATTACAGCTTTCTGGTATTAAGGGTTTCGGAGCAAAGCCGCGGACAGACAGACAGACAGACAGACAGACAGACAGACATGGCGAAACTATAATGGTTCCGTTTTTTACTACGGAACCCTAAAAAGTACCCTATATAGTGTTTTAACTTGTAAGCTATGTGTATTATTATAAGTTTGAATGAAAAATTGTTTTGTAGTTTTTGCGGGAAAGAAGAATAAACTACCAAATAACTGCCAAATCAATGCCTCCATCGTATAATGTTAGGAAGAAAACCAGCCCGTACGCAATAAGACTAAGCAATTTATGATAAACAGACAATATAATTGTTAAAAAGACAAAAAATTGTTTAATAAGATTTTAATTAAAAAAAACCGGTCAAATAATGATAAATAAAAAAAATATTGTGTAATAAGCCTAAAATTATTAGTCGTACTTGTATTTGAGAATTAATAAAAAATAACATAACATTTGTTTTCCCATAATTATATCTGTTTCTATTTAATATACGCAATTGTTATTCTAATCCAACGCAAAATCTAAGTGTCATAAAAAAAAACATTAAATTTAACGCCACACAATCACTCGTTACGTCTCAACACTGCGCAAAATAAAGTGGGCCTCGTTGAGATCACTTCAATTAAATCTATGTTTTCTGATATCAGAGCGAACACGAAGTAACGATTTATGGAGAAGACATAAAAAGGGTGTGTTCTGATATGTAATAAAAATAAATCTATATTTTGTGGGTTTTAGTTGAAATATAATTTAACACAGGCAGTAGCGGATTCATCGGAATGCTGGAGCCAAGGACATTAGGGCCCTTTTTATCGAATATATCTTACAATCATCTTTCTCCAAAAACATTCACATTAACATAACCAAATGTTATTATGTCCATATAAACAATTTCAAATGTAATGCGAAACACGTTACATTTTAAATTGTTTAATTTTAAATTAAATTTTATAGAAAAACTCAAAACATAATTATGTAGTGCTTACAGAGAAATACATTCGAGACACGAAAACCGATAAAACTGATCAACAAACAGACGATAAAGTTAAAAAAAAAAACTATAAGCCGACTACGGAAACTTAGATTTTATTAACCACGTATTAATTAATTTAATGAAACAAACAGTATAACAACTTATTACAAAAAATATTTACAACTGCGTCGTACGCACGATATCGTGGTACACACGTAATTACAAACATATACACATACATACCTAAATATACATATAAAAATCATAACCCCTTCTTGGAGTTACACTAATCAGGTGAAAATGTAATACAAACTCCAAACGAAAACTGACAAAATAATTAAATACCTAAGCTCCAATACCGCATCCAACGCATCATGAATCTTTGATGATATTTCACAACAATTCCGCTTAACCACAAGGCCGTTGACCTGTTAATAGTTAATACAGGCCCTGTGTAACAAGTGGTCGATGTTTTAATAGTGTAGTTACTATTATTAGTACCCGACGATGGAGTCACTCTTAATCCTATTATCATTTATAACTAACATCTATTAATTTTTGACGAGACTGTTTACATAAGACGGGAATTATTAAGGGATTGTTTATGATATAGTATGGAAGGCTAAAGGGTTTTATATTATATGTAACTTTTAAAAACTATTAAAATCCATAAGCGTGTGAGGTCGGATGGTTGTTTCTTGCTGTTTCACGTAAAAACTATTGAACGGTTTTTGATGAAACTTACAGTTAAATAGCTTCCGGTTTTCTGATCGGCCACGTCATGTCATGTCGCCAAAAACATCAGAAAAAAACAGACATTACACGAAACTTATTTATCTCTTTCTAGAAAATAATAATTTTTAAGGCTTATTTTATTTATTCCTAGTCTGTATCTGAATTGTGTGTTGGCAATGAATTATCAGATTATTCTATATTTATGAGATGTAACTGTTGGCAAGACTGGGAATACATCGAAGGCGAGAATTGCTCTTATAAGTTTTGCTCCCAGGCTTTCACAAAGATTTACATAAGTAGTTTACACCTGAAATAAATACTGTCAGAGATTCATAACTTACGTATAAAGAAATAATAAACGCATCACACTCAACGGCGCCCATTAAGATCTCGTAGCCTTTTGTCAGTGGTCCGGAAACACACAACACTAACACCCAGACCACGACAAACGTCCGTATAGCCAATACAGAGGTTTTCCGTGCACGAGTATCGAACCTGCGACCGTTAGCGCTTCAATCAGTTGCAGTGACCACTGCGCCAACGTGTCTGTCAAGCCTAACGTATAACGTAACGGTGCCTGTTACCAGATTACAGAGCGGTCTTAAATTAGTTACGACAGTAAAACTTACAAGTGTAATTCTCAAACAGCTACAACATCTTACAACCAAAACAACGAAAACATACAGCTAAGAATAAGCCATGTCAAACTTTCCATCACTGTGTTCGAAAATAAACAAAATAGCAACACATATTGATCTATTGGCTTCCATCTCAGAAATTGCTATAACACGAGCAATTGATCCACTCAGTACACAAGTTAACTGACGATCAATCACGGCAATGTGTGCGTCAGAGATACAATGAAATGGTCGATGAATATCTCGCACATCGTTGTAATGGACGACTAGGTGGAGTAAAATATTTAAAGATCATTTATATCTATTATAATAGACTGGTCGAGTCTACAAGACATAATATAAAACAACTCCGTAATACCAAGTTACATATGGACGCTGATAAGCTATACTGTGTCAAGCCACACGGACTTCTTTTTGAGAAAAGGGCGTCTAAAGATACCAATCCAATTCTTAATAAATTTGTTTGAATAACTATTTATCCATATATTCTTTTCTTTTTGGTTAAAAATATAATTAATTAATAGCCGATCGATCGGCTAGTAAAGAGTTTTATCGAATAATAAGTTTTTCAAATATATTTAATTATTGTATAATCCAAAATACATAACACACTTCAATATTTGAAACATTTGATTAAGAAGCTTTTTCCGCACTTATTTAGTTCAGGTAACTTGAAATTTTTTTATATAAATTTAAATACTAAATACATTATTAGAATACATAAATATCTCTAAATTTGCCATTTTGTGGGTTAACAGAGTATTGCTTATTGGCATCAAATTATTTAGGACACATATAAAGTCACCTAATCTTACCAAAACTGTAATTGTGAAAAATAATGATAAAGAATTTATGTAAATGTTATGTGTGACAGTCGCCTAATAATTAAACCTTTGGAATAAGGAACCGACTTTAAAAGCAAAATAATTCGTTAACTTGGATGATATAATTATTCCAGTCATATCAATTGAAGAAGTAAATGACAAATATATTCTATAAACAATCATACAAGTATACCCTTTCAATGCATGATTTTTCCAAATCGGTTAAAAAAATGACAAATTTCTGAGTTAACAATCATTACATAAAACCATACACTACGAAAAAAGAACCTCATTTTTTGACTGCATATTTATTTTAACAAGCATTATATTCCATCTAGAAGTGTTAGATATGTTTTAAAATTTCAGGATATTAATCTCCAGTTTTTATACTTACGCAAATAAATTATTATTAAAATTATATAGCTTTTAGTGTAGACGAATGAATTGATTTAAATTTTTTGGCTGCTTTAATAGGAAACCATTTTCATTTTCCTTTTAAATATCCTTTGTGTCAAGATCTTCCAAAATATTTTGCGGCTATCCAAGAGCAAAACAGCAGAAAAAAAAACCAAGTTGTTGGGGACAAAGCATCTAAACTTTGCCCGGAAGTCTTGTATTCCGGACAGTGTAGTATTCTACGTAAAACTTCCGAATAAAACTTTACAACTACGAACTCTCAAATAAAAGAGGACTTTGAAATTGCTTACATTCACATGTCTGTTGCAGTTTTTTCCATCCACCCATGTACAGTGGGGACTACATATTTTTTTATTCAAACAAAATAATTTTTCTCTTTTTAGGGTTCTTTACCTGAAGGATGCCAACGGAACTATTATTACTACTAAGTCTCATCCGTCGTTTACCCATCTCTCTGTCTATCCATTCGTCCGCCTGTTTATCCGTCTGCCAGCAGGTTATATCTCACAAATCGCAATAGATAGAGACTTAAATTTCACAGAGTGTGTACTTTTATTGCCGTCATATAGCAAATAATAAAAACCGGTAAAATCAAAATAACGCATCCTTGTTTCGTTTACAAAACGATTAAAAAGTACAGCGTTATATCTTCTACGATAGTGTAGAACCCTTCGTGTGCAAACCCAGTTTGCACTTGACCGGTTTTCTTTTTTTTGGCTCACGTTTTTATCCTCAATTCTCTGATGTAGTCCCCGAGGAAATGCTCAGTACATTTTATCTCGATACGAAACAATTCTCACATCAGAACGGTACTCTCATTTCTCTTGGGGGATTAATAAAATAAAAAACAACGTTCAATCGGATTACGTGTAACAAAAAAATCCCTAATTTAACGTGAAAGGGCGCACGAATTCGTGTAATCCGCTTACAATTTCAGGCTTATCGGAGAATTTCGTTACGGTAACTAACAGCCCGCAATTATATTATGAAATACTAGGTGCTCTTCGCGATTTTATTCGCGTTTATGGTTACTGCTTCGCACTTGTGTGTCGTAGCTTGATATAGCCTAAAACATTCCTCAATAAACAGACTATCCAATGCAAAAATTTTCAAATTAATTTAGTAGTTTAAGAGATTATTCTCCACATACTAACTTACAAAATACCTCTTTATAATATTAGTATAGAGTATAGTACGAAAGGTGATTCGTCTATATTAAGAAACTTTGTTATTTATCTACCAATTAATTACATTTTATAATTGCAGATAAATATGCTACATTCGTACTATTTGACGTTAAAAATTTGTACCCGCTTCCATATTTGACAAGCTCGGAAATCGACTCGTTGACCCAAAGATATTCTCGCGTGTCATATTATTTTTCTAGTTGGTTGCTAAGCGACTTCGTCCAAAATGATTGACATTCGGTATGATCCAAAATCCATGAGCTTATAACATATCCATTGTTATATAATAACATTGTTTCTATCATATAACAATAATAATAAATAAAATCCAAATCGTAAAAACCTTTAAATCTATGTATATAAAAGCCACTAATCAAAGACTTGAATAGAATTATATAAAAGCGAAACGTCACTCACTCATTACGAAATCGCAGAAACTACAAGTGCTAAGAGTTTCAAATTTTGTATGGGGATTCTTTTGAGGACGTAAGTGCTCACTAAGATGGGATATTGTGAAATTCGACCCCTAAGGGTATAAAATGGGGGGAAGTTTGTATGTAAGTCCTATGTTACCATTGAAACCGCCAGGGGCCGCTAGTTTAACAAATATAGCGTATAATAATAAGTGGACTAATTTAAAAAACCCGCACCACTATCAGAGGTTTCAGATTACCAGCATCCTGCGGTGGAGCGCAATAAAGATTCATATTACTAAACAAACAGGGCTTTCCGTCGACTAGATAAATTGTTAGTTTAAAAGACTACTTTTATACTGTATCAAATTTATATAATATATTATTAGCCGTGTGCCTGAAGGCATTTCATTATAACAAAAGAATGAACAATAATTTGTAACCGATACCTTCCACGTCAGTTGTTGTAAGCCACAAAAATTCCATTAGCGTTTTTACTGAATATTAAACTAATTTGCATTGCTTGATGTATTCAAAGTGAAGAAATTCCAAAGATCTTTTTTTTTTCAAGGATTTTTCAGACGTATTTTGTTGTTACCTTAAAACGAAAACGAACTAAAAGTGCTCTCCTGTAAAATTGTAGTTTTCGGGTTATAACAACATACGTGGTAGATTATCGCTATAACGTGGTAGATAAGATTCGACTCCGCAAATTATCTTCTTAGGGCAAGGTATTCGTCTTTATAATAAAATTCCGCAGAAAGTGCTACAGTTTACAAAAAAGAAATTCAAAGTACATATTAAAAAATCTTTAGTAGCTAAAGCATATTATTCTGTTCAAGATTATATAGATGATAAAGATGCTTGGATTTAGTATAAGCTGGATTCACACAGGGTTTTTAATATATTTGCAACTCATAAATGTATGCACCCATCGTAAAACTTTTAATAAGAGTAACTCTCGAGGTTCTTGCCGGTTCTTCTCGGTAGAATCTACATTCCGAACCGGTGGTAAATTAATTACTTACTTAATTAATTAGTGTTTTGTTTTCTTTTGTATTGACGATTCAAAAGTGCTTGTAAAAGCCTACTTGTATAAAGCATATTTTGATTATGATTTTGATTTGTGATTTAAAAAAGCGTAGTACTGTACGAAGTTCCATTCCTTATTTTTCTACCTTAGGGAATATAAATCTCTCCAATATAGGTACATATTGGCAATTGACTGAGTACTCATGCAAATCGGTGTACTAACATATATTATTTTCTAAACATGGATAACGAAAAAAAGGGAAACTTTTTTTTTAGAACGACAAAACACACTAGTGTCGTAAACGTATATATTTGTCTCGGGAACGTTTACATTTTTCACAGAACGACATTCATTTAATCTTACAGAATAGACGATAAACTCGGCCACTTTTTATGTCCCATTCAGCCGTATTTAGATCTAAAATAAAAGACGCCCACAATATCCTTTCATAAATCAGAATGGGCATAATTTATAGTATAACAGCGAACAAATAAAAAGACAAAAATACTGTTCGAAATAATTTTTAGATAAATTGCTATTTCAATTTGATTTCCTTAACGATTATAAACTATTTATATCACTAGAAAATTGTGTCATTATTATTAATTAACATGGTGACCCGTGCGAATATTTCGCTCCGCTAGTAATTCGTTACGTAACAATTTTAAATTGGAATTTTGATATATTTTTTAATTTTTGTCGTTAGAGAAAAGTCATTTTAAAATAAGCATATTAAACACCTATTTTAACGCAGGTTTAAGGGAGATATTTCATACCGACGTAAACCCTTGACAAATAGTATATTTAGATAATTATAATATGTATTAATTTTAACATCACACTTAAACTACGAGGACGATTATGATGAAAATTGTAGTTAGACTTAGGTATATCCTACTTAAAGACAAACCACAGAAGCAAAGCAATATAATGGGTTACATTTCGTTCGCAACCTATAATTTTCTACGCACACTTTATAATTGCGAAACATTAAAATGTCAAAAAAGGATGAATACAAAACACGTACTTATTACGCAGTATAGTCTTTTTATGTCAACAAAAAGAAAGAAATTAATTTGAAATCGTAAGTTTAAATTACTAGCGAGCCGGTTTCGCGATGAAACACGTCATTATATATTTTTTTAAATTGCTCGAATCACCGATCTGGTTTACGAGTCCATGTTAATGTTATAACTAGGTCCGCCTTTCGGATTCATTCGCATTATCAGTATCCACCCAAATGATTGACGTTTACGGTTACTGCTACGCTCCTGAAAGTCGCACCGTGATGTTTTATAGCCTATAAATTCCCTCCATAAACAGGTTATCTATGGTGCAGAGAATTTTCCAAATCGCTCCAAAAGTTTCCAAGATTAGAACATTCAAACAAACATACTCTTCATTAGCTATATATTAGTATAGTTGAGATAGTATGACTGTTATGTTTTCACGGCCTTTCATTATCAAGATTAACGATTAAGATTTGAATAGGAATGTAGATAACACGCACCCAGGGAAAGATAAAATCGGCTATTTAAAAAATAACAAGGAGATCTAGAAACTTTATAATTCAAAAACAAAACGTCTACTCGCATAATATGTTATAGCTTATAGTTATAGCTTATAGTTATAGTATAGAAACTACATAGATATTACATGAAAAATACGGTCGGTAGACGACCAAATTCAAAACCATCAAAATCTACACTAACGACAACAAAGCCGCGGTCAAACGCTAATGGGTATATGTAGTTGCAGAACAATTAAGATATAAAAAAAAATTACAGACTTTAAAAACAAAACATGGAATTTCGTTCACTTGGATGATATACTTGTTCAAATTAAATTAAAAACCAAACCACTGAAGCGAATTTGATAAAAATTCTATGTGACCATTTCGTAAGTATACTCTTACAAATAACGAAATGACGTAGTTCTGAGCAAATATAATTAAAAATACATTACGAATAGAGAACATCTTCCTTTTTTAATACAGTACAAAACATTCTTGCATCCGATATCAACATAATGTGACATCATTTATCTATTCCGAGCGGTACATCTCAACTAGTGTTTACGTTTTTTCATCACATGTGGGAACATTTGTTTTTGTATGACTCGTCTGTGGCATTATATTCGTAATTATTTCACGATCATCGTCGATTATTCTTAAATATCCGGCTGTTAAGTTTTTATGCACGTACATTTTAATTGAGCTATATGTATTTCTATTTATTTATATGTATGTAATGAAGTTCTATATCCTTCATTTCTGGTACTGGCAGTTTTAATGTTCGAAATACGTTTAAATATGATGGGAATGACCGAGGAAGATATGAAGTGAAAGTCGGTGTAAAATATAAAATAATAATACAGAAAGATTTGTTATATTAAGCTTACAGAAGGGAAATAATAGCCTAAATGTTGTTTCTCTTTCAGGTAAAGTTATTTTAATGCCTGTTTGTTAAAATAATACAAAAAACTATAAATAATATATTGTTAAAAACTTAGAAGAATATTAATAAAAATGTTCTCTTTCAGAGCAACACATTGTGTTTTATTTCAAATATAATAAAGTACATTATATGTATATATTGTTAATGAAATTGTTATGCTAATACACGTGACCTGGAGTTACCTAGCAACGGGTTGTTGATATTAAGTGCACTCCGCATAGCGATATATAATTACAAGAGTTTAAAAATTAAGACGTGGACCAAGAATCGAATATCTAACTATTATTTATTGCTGGACTCATTAAAAATACATTATTTTTTCTCAATCCGTGTCTACATTCATGTTTACGTGTACTTTAAGTGAATCTCTAGGTGGTAGACTCAAAGTTGAACCCGGCAGGTAGTATAGGGCAAGAACGACGTCTGTGGGGTCCGCTAATTAATTTACGTTGGTTTGTTTGATCGCATTGTTCTCGGTAACTAGCGGGCTGATTAAAAAAAATGTTTTTGAATTAAATAGCGTTTTCTTTACGATTTTCTTTCGTACAAATCTTATCCTGACAAAATTGGAATTAGCCAAAAAGGTGAACCATTCTGCAGTGATGGACCTACATAACTTCGGCAATATATTTTCATTTCTTTAGTTCTAGTCATCTTTGAGGATTACCGCCCACGTGCCGTAGATCAACGAAATGCAGATGGCCTGATAATATAAATTTTTACTCGCCAAAATATAGGCCGCTCCACCTAAATAGATTTAGTAAAGCAACAATATCAAACCAAAAATAAGCGGATGAATCGTAAGCTTACTCAGAACCCAGCTGCCATAATTCGAAGTAAATCACGGCCAACATTTCAGTTTCATAAAAACAACCTAATATGTAATTCATATTTAATATAACGGGTCTTATCGCGATAACTAATTATAATAACAGCATTATAATAACGGTAAAGACAATATTAATATTGTGAGGGTAGGCGAAGAAAACTCGCACAGTCGCCGCGCAGCACCAGTCGTCGCGAAATAAAAAGGTATTACTCCCATTAATTATATGAATAGTATAAATCGCGAAAGTTTAAAAATATAATATGTAATCACTAGATTTAAGCCGAATCAATGACAATCCATTGGTAAAAGTTAGCCTTAATCGTATAGTATTTATTGTGGTAGAGTCGAGCCGAAACATACTGATTACAACTAGTATGCACTGGTTCGACCAAGGCTGTACCGCACTTTTACAGAAAATCGATGGAAAGTAGCTAATGTAGCTTCGTTTTGTTGGGCGAGAGCGTCGGAAGCCTGACGTTCCTCCCAACCCTCACCGTACTTCCCCAATTTCTTTAAGGCGGCAAAGCGTTTGTGACTCTTTTGGTGCTGCAAATGTTTATGAACAGTGTTCAGTCACGATTAGGTGAAGCAAATCATTTGCCCGCTTTTTTCAATATTATTGATAAAATTTGTTTGTAAGTTTGTATATTTGTTTATATGTCTTGGAGAGTACCATCTATGTAGGGGTAACTGAATCGATTTAAAAAGTTCTCTTTGCGTTGAACAGTCCTTTTATTCAGGAAGGTTATAGGCTATATTACATCACGCTACGACTCATACGAGCGAAGCAGTAACCATAAACACAAGTGAAATCGCGAGGGGCAGCTAGTAAATAATAAATAGAAGAATTGCTCCATGAAGCGAGTAACGCGGACGAGGTTTCCTACGGCCGGAGCTGACGAGGGTACAATAGATTCGCACCGGAAAGACGTCGGCCGCTTGAATACAAATACCACACAACGGGCGCGATGTGTGTTCGGTGATATCGTTAAATGAGTCTATACTCAATTGAAATATTTAAACAAAAGAATGCTTGTAATAATTGTATCGATTATTCAATGTCGATTAATCGTTACACGTATACGATAAAAACGTTCCAATTATGACCATCATCGATTTATTATAATAAGCAATTATTTAAAATTTGGAATATATGAAACGACATGAAATTAACAAATAAGAAACCTTGAAAAAATCTTTAAGACAATTTTGCTTTTACGTTACATACAGTTTAAAAAAAAATTATATTTAAAAAAATTTAACAAACTTAATCTAATTGAAAAAATAAAAATATACTTTATTCATGTAGGCTCTCACGAGCACTTATGAATCGTCAATACACAAAAAAATTATGACCACAGGTTCGGAAAGTAGTAAAGTCGACCGTGAAGAAGCGGCGAGAAACTCGATAGTTACTATTTTAAAACTAAGTCAATACAATTTTTTACGAATTAAGAATTCATTAAACACCTGAATAAGACAAGCATGTTTAAGATAATAATAAACACATGAGTTACATAGATAGATGGCAAAAAGTACAAACGAAATATATTTTTCTATATATCTCATACAATTTCTAAATTAGAAGCGAAATCCACTTTCATTAAATCATATATTTTCGAACGTACAATAGAACTAAACGTACATAAAACCTTTTGAATGTTTCTAAAGGCAAAAAACGTTAGTCACGAAGCATTATTGATGTAATATTTTTCCGCTTAAGATGGTTAGGGGACGGAAGGGACCAATCAAATCAACAGGTGCATGACTTAGAAGTTGTGAGGGGCATGTGAAGGTAAAAAACGTAAGTCAATGAGAATATACAACTTCTCGATTTATTTATTGAGTGTATCTATGAAACGAAAAATATACTACAGTTCTATGAAACCAACTTGATACTAAAAAGTTTTAAATATTCTTCTATTTTCTGAATTTTCGGCTATATCCTGCAGTTATGAAGAAACTTAAGAGCAGACAAATGTAATTTTTTTTTCTTATAATAGCAGACAAAGTAGCAGGCAGATCACCAGATGTTTAGCCATCAGCGCCACTCATGAACAGTTACAGCTCAAATGGAGCCACAAATGTGATACCAGCTTAAAGAGGAATAAAGGATGGAAGGGAATAGGAAGTAAAGATAGGAATAATGAAGGCGATTAGGCTTCCGGCTCTCTCACTCACCGTAAAAACAGAGCCACATTAGCTACTTCTAATCACATGGAAATAAAGAGTCTTCAGTAAACTAGAACAAGCCCACCCAAAATTCCAAACGAATGACTATCAATAACCATTACGGTTTCGAAAATACTCTTAAACGTTCCCACAGAGATTGTGGTCCCAAACAATAAACCCTATTATTTGCATCGTTTACAGAGCATTCGTGATATGGAGCGCGGGCGATAAGCGCATGCCGTGACTCTGACTCATGAATTGGAAACGGGAGCCATTACTGCTAAGTACATCTACCCTCCTCGATGTAGATTATATGGGAATTTGCATACGACTCGATATAAGAACGAGTTTATGAAACTAGATGGTTCAACTTTTAAAAGAATTCGTGTAATATATTCTGTAGTAATATTGTAATTCTGAAGATAATTGCATATAACTTTCAAAGCCGCTATAACAGGTATAGTTTTTGTGATAAGAGTATTCAATTACATAACTTAATTATATAGATCTATCTTTTAGCAATAAATAATTCCCAATAAAGGAAATTTTATTGTAAAACTAGCTGCCAGTCGCGGTTTCACTCGCAGTTATAGTTACTGCTTTTCTCCTATGAGTCGTAACGTGATGTAATATAGCCTATAGTCTTCTCTAATAAATAAACTATGTAACACAAAAAGACTTTTTCATTTGATTTCAATTTGAACCAGTAACTCCCGAAAATAGCGCGTTCAAACAAACAAACAAAAAAAATAAAATAAAAAAAAAACAAAAAAAAAACAAACAATCATACTAACTAACTAACTCAAAATAAAATGTATAGAAAAATCATTTTGATAAGAAAAATGTTATTTACATATCGTCGTGCAAAATGGCGTAACAAGCTGTTACAATAAGATGTCTTTGAATCAAATGCTATTGATAAAAAAAACAAGCTAGGTATGAGTCATATAATTGATATTTGTAAAATAATACTTAACATAAATACATTTTGATATATCATCAGTGACATTACAAATACAATACCGCTGCGATATGAAAAATGCCCATAAGGCCTTAGTTTTACCAATAATGTAATTTAATATTTAGTTCAAACCAATTTAAGCATTACTGAACAAATTATCTCTACCTGAAATGGTGACAAAAATTCATGCAAAATTTCTCCATATGATCGCAATTTCCATACACTAAAAACAAATTATACAACAGCATAAACTACCAGAGAACGCGTTCGATAGTTCCACATTGTATTGCAGCAAACAATTGATGTCAAAAGCTAAAAGAATCCATGTTAACGTCAGAAACCTCATAGGTAGGAATAAATTTAATTATAAAATAAATTACGATACGCACAGACGCCGGAAGAACGCCATTAAAATAAACATAGCACACATTGAAGCCGGGGTTCATGCACTCGAGCCGTCTTGTTCGATAGTAACGAGAACCATTATACCGCAGGCACAGAACGCGGCACCAGAGAAATGCTATAGATCATGTTAATCGGGAATGTGTATATATATATATATATATAATAATAATATTTTACGAGACAACGGAAAGAAAATAATGATACATAAAGTATAACATTCGAAGTCGGGGCCAAGTAAAACTTTTTAAGTGTTATTTACTGGCACCGAATTCAAAGTGTTGTAGAAAGTTTTCATATCTTGCTTTTTGTTTAATTGTTCTGTTTTATTTTTCAATTTTAAGTTACGAATATGAATAGTAAGAACCAGTTTGTGATTTACCATGTTACTGCTTGCTTACTAAATTACTTACTGCCACTCGTGGTTACATTCGCATTT
Source organism: Hypolimnas misippus (assembly GCA_037950945.1). Lineage (NCBI taxonomy): Eukaryota > Metazoa > Arthropoda > Insecta > Lepidoptera > Nymphalidae > Hypolimnas > Hypolimnas misippus. The sequence continues at coordinate 9,750,772 of JBBEEQ010000014.1, forward strand.
ATGGTTACTGCTTCGTTCCTATGAGTCGTAGCGTAATGCAATATAGCCTATAACTTACCTCAGTAAACGGGCAATCCAACTCAAAAAGAATTTGTGTTTAGTTAAAAAATGTAGTTTTGAAAATCCTCTCATACAAACATACATAAAAAAAGATCTTGCAAAACAATGACAAAGTGCTACAAACATTTGCACAACAATCACGTAATATACGTGATGCTTGGAACCTGTTAACCTTGCATTCATATCACTTCTCTATCCTCTCTGTTCCGAGGACGCAATATTCTATACTCTTTGTAGTAAGTATTGCAATCGCATCACGATTCATCCGACTAGGGTAAGTAAAAGGTTATGAAGGCATTTATACCGGATGTAAATTCACGAAGATTTTTAGGAGATATCTGAGAATGGCTAAAAACGAAGCTGAGTACGTTATCGAAAACGAACTCTATTAAACATTTTAGGGTCATCTTTTACTTAATCCCTTAAGAAATAAATTTGCGATTTACATATCGCTTAGTATTGAAGTGACTAAATTAAAAAATTCACATCCATACAAAACACAAAAAATCTTTTACGCTTTTTTTTACGCTTGGAACTTCGGCCTTTTATTTAGGTGTCACAAAATGTTGATAGAATAGTTTTTTTTCCAAAGTCATAGATTATAAACCACAGAATTATATGCAACTGAATTTTAATTACCAACTCAACTAATTCGTTTCCCAAAGATTTTGAATTTATCTCTAATATTAAGCGTACTCATCCTGATATGATTAAACATAATCCAAACCGATGGTAGGTTTAAATAGAAATTAGAAAAACATTAATTTGTAAAACAAAAAACCGCAAGTCCGAGAAAAATCCTATTCCAATGAAGTATACTCTCAGTTTAAATCTATCAGAACAGTCTACATCGACCCATTCAAGGGCATAGACCCCACTCATGCATCAGTTCTCATAAGCCCATACGGATCTAGGCTATTATACGTACTTAATTATGTCTACCATTGAGCTGATTTACCCATTGTTCTACGTCCTTTTCAATCCTCAATCAGTTTTGTACTCAAACGGTCAAATACTTTAACGTTACTGAAATTAAAACATCCTTTACGTCTCAAACCCTCAGGTCAAGAAACGTGATAAATATAGGAAACGTGATAGTAACGTGATTGTTAGGAATATATAATAAAAGTAAATATTACTGTATTTTGTCTATGGTACCTCGTTGATAAGTTAGTTACTAATATATATCGGCAGTACGCACCTAACCTTTCTCTAGAATAGACCGCTCGTCTTAGCTCACATAAATATATTGATAATTACAAGTAAACTAGAGACTAGAACCTCAGTGATCACACAACATAAAGATATAGTCTATTTTTCTTTACTTACAATACCCCGAATGAAAATTACTTCAATCAATTTTTGAACATCTTCTATTATGGTTTTTCATTATATAAAATGATTCAGGTCAATCATTCAATCGATATTTTATTATCTGAGTATTTTGTGTGGCTAGAAATACGCCATATTTGTCTGCCATAATAATACAAGTAAAGAAAAATAGAGTATGCATACTAACGAGATTTAATTGTAACCTTAAAATCAAGTATCATTTGAGATTTTGAACGAAACGCTTTATTTGTACAACTTGATAATCACTCATTGTTAAGTCCAAGGATTTTATTCAGTAATACTTTATTGTGTAACAAAGCGGTCGAGCAAATAGAGGCTGTAAGCCACCTTAGAGATAAATAATTAACTCTGCCCCTGATCTTTAGCAATGTCAAGGAAACTCTCCATTAAATATCAACCTTTTGAATGTTAAAAATACAAGAACTTTATTTGTAATAAACAACCAAGAAAACGAGCTATGTGTTGATGTGTTCTAAGATATAATTAAGCATGGTGAGCATTCTCAAATGATATTCAAACCATCTACCAAATAACCCCAGTTCTTCATTATTCGACATCATAGTTAGAAATGATTATTAGAGATGTCTTTATCTCTAGCCAGAAGGATGAATTGTGTTAAACTTAACCCTGTATCAAATCATTGGCAAAGTCAAGGAAATTATTCAATCCGTCATTGCCCGGGTGCTACCAACCGTGGTACAAGTTGTTGGCCCTTATGCCTGAGTCACTCAACCTTCAGACCGGAACACCACAACATAAGACTATATATATAACTTGTCGGTAGAATGTGATAATAATTCAGATCTTTTCTACATCAAAACATCAACAGATGCATGCCATTACCAGCTTAAAATTGAAAAAAAAATATATCGCACACGTTGGTCAAGTTTCTCATTGATCTTCTGTTTCTGATACTTGTATTTGGAGATTTACCTAGTGGCTAAGCAAGTTATTATTACTTATACTCAATAAGTGTCTTTGGGATATACATTTCAAATTTGGAACTCCATACATCACGTATATGGAAATAACATGAAAACTGTATCCTAAATATAAAATCATCGATCTTCTAGTAAAATAATGTCTTTCAAATAGCGTGTCGCCTGAAAGATATGTCACTTATTTCAAAATTGACTGCAAGCAGCTCATAAATGGTTCTGATACTAAATCTGGAGCCAACCTAGTGAACAGAGCAACCTTGACAAAGATAGCTACATCCTGCGACGCGTCGGAAGTGGCGGACATCGCTTCAGTGTCATTTGCTGGGACAATTCGCTGTCACTGTATTGTTCAGATTCCACTGACACGACGATAAAATGTTTTGTCGCTTTGTTTTATTTTTACACGACCATTGATACGTACATGGTACGTGGAACGAATATTCACAGAAGTACAATTTTAACTCTCATTAATTTATAAATTCAATTAAGGTAATATCGTCCACTTGATCCTTTTCCTTCCTCTATTTAATTTTCCTCTTTTTGATGCGGATCGTGTTATATATTCAGTGACCGTCACTGTTGTATGTTCAATGATCACATAAATTCACTACATCATCACTAAAACTCCACAGAGGATCATTCTTACCAGAAGAAGAATAACTCTAAACAGATCATATCCAGTACAGTCTACTCTAGTAGAACGAAAAGATTTAACAATAAAAATCACTATCTTGTAAGTAATTTTTTTTTTCAACGCGTGTCATTTAATCTAAAATGTAATCATTTCTGCCGGTCGAATTTAGTTTCCGAATCGGTAGAACCTTTATATTGAACCAAAAACAAGTATAATAAAATATGATTCACAAGGGCTCTGACAAGTTTAATTGCATAAAATCCTAATTTAGTGATCAATCTTCTATACCATATTTTAACATTTGCCGGTAAAAAGTTAGCATGCTTTTGTACCAAAAATCTAGCAAACTTTGGGTAAAAACGTCATCGTCTTTCTTACCAAAACCCATATCAATACATTCATTGATATGTTTGTTTACGAAAGACCCATACCAAACAAAAACCGGTAAAAAAAGCACCTTTATTTACCAAGTTAAATCGACCTTGAATATCTAAGCTATCGGTAATAACTACGGTTTAACAGAACACGTCTATTAGACTGGAACGATTATATTAAAGGTCGCCTCAGACAGCATTCAGCCATGTCCAGAAACGTTATGTAAGTATTACTATCCGTAAAGATTACTTAGGTATGGTTATATCAATTTGTAATTTAAGGACATTCGTATTGAATGAAATATATGTTATTAATGAACTGATTTTAAATAAAAGGTCGCACTAAACTTTTTGGCCTATAAAGTCTTTGCTTATTGTGCTCAGATTTTAATAAAACTAAATAGCTAAGATATGCTTTTACCAGATGTCTCAGAGAAGTTAATGAAAATCGGACATTAGTAGTCCTTATTGGACACGGTAAATTTTGCTCGCAATTATTGCAAACGTTGTAAAACAGCCTTTATAACAGAGATCTAAATAGTTCGATTGAAGTCAGTTACATAAATGGGCTATTTAACACGGAAAGAATTTTTCAAATCGGACCAGTAGTTCCTGAGATTAGCGCGTTCAAGCAAACAATCAAACAAACAAACAAACTGTTCAACTTTATAATATTAGTATAGATATTTGAAAACTTATTATTTGATTAAATTTTTAATTATACCAATTTGCATTCAATTCAATATACCTTTTATCAAAATAGAAAAGAAAAGATGTAAATGTAAAGGTCTTCAAATTTTTTTAAGATTATTTTGAGATGTTTAGCTGCTTAGGTATTGCTTATCAGAGTCCATTCATTCGCGTTTATATCTTGGACAATTGACAGTTTGGTGCAGCCATCAACCCTAGTTGGCGCCAAAAGTCGAAATCTAATTCATGTTATATCTCGTCAGATTCTTCAAAAATAAATAGTGAAAAATTTTGCTAAGTGTTGTTCCCTTCACATCTCTTGTATTACAAACAATGGTTTATAGCAAAATATTTGTATGACCTTGCATTGTGTGTCTATTAATAGATGCCGAATTCCTTTCGAATATTAGAGCCATCGTACTTTAAACTATTTGATAGATAAAAAAGTAAGAAACACAAACGCAAATACATCCGAAAATATGAGTATAATGTGATCAATGAACACAAAGCTAGATCATATTTGATAATCGAATTCCGACTTTTGCTATTATCTGTAGATTTGTTATAATTGATAAATATACTTTTTTACATAGTCATCTGCACATAATTTCATATAGTATCTAAATAAAACCGTCAAAATCGCAATAGAGTCTTGTTTACTTTACTCTTTGAATTGCTGAAGTGTTATAAGCTATAGTACAAATCTAGCTACTAATATTGTCCTTACCTCGTCTGCGGGCTTGGTGGGCGTGATGGCCACGGTCTCGTTGAAGCAGAGACAGGCACAATAGTGCCTGTTCGCGTCCACGTCCGTCAATACCGACACGTAGAAGCGAGGCTCCGAACGCTCCGTCGAGAGCGCCCATCCTTGCGGCTGGCAGAACTGATGACCAGAAGAATAACAATTCAAATAAAAATATATATTTTATTCAAATAGCCTTTAAAAGCGCCTTTGAATCGACAATTCACACATTAGTCTTTTAATAACTATAAACCCTGGCTTCGAACAGATGGACGACATCAGATTAAAATTTTGAGTTTCTATTATTTTCTCTACTATAATATATTGTATGTATACATATAAAACATTTTTTTGATTCACTTGCATTAATGATGAAAATCGTATAAATTTTCTTTACGTAGTTTAAAAGATCTAATATTATACAGATGGAATGAAGCGACTTTGTTTTATACTATTATTGACAATATTTTAAAAGAGTAACTATCGAGTTTCTTGCCGGTTCTACTCGGTAGGATCTACCTTCCGAACCGGTGGTAGCTTCATTATTGATGAAATTTTGTTTTTTCATGTATGACGATTCAAAAGTGCTCGTGAGAGTCTACTTGAATAAAATATTTTTTGATTTTGACTATGTAAAGAAGCTAACTTTTTTTCATGGTATAAGACAAACTAGGATGGGTAATGGGGATTTATATCGACGATAGATAATACTTAAGGTATATTTTATGTCACCGATAACTCCGTGTTACGCCACAACGTCCAAGCGTGGATACTTGCAATAGGGGCAAGCGATGTAAACCTCCTCCCTACCTACTGTTTCAAGAGCTAAAATTGTCCGTACCCATTCTATGCCGTCGTGGAACGGTGTGTCCTCCCAGTTGATTTCGGGAAACCGTTGAAGGATGATGCCGTTACTGAGCCCGCCTCCTGAAACAATAAAAACGTTTTATTAAGGTTCTACATTCAAATAAACGTCAACCGTCAAATTTTAGGACCAGATTCACTCCTCCACTGATTTTGATCATAGCGCAATGTTATTTAATGAAAGACTTAAGATTTTTTTTTCGAACAATTTAACTTGACGATTTTGACGACAGATTAGCGAAGTGGTGACTTCTCCTGACTGACTAAAGGTAGCGAATTGGATCCCCGATCACGGGAAAGGTCTGTATTGGCCATGCAGATGTTTGTCGTGGTCTGGGTTTTCACGGATCCCTGACAGAATTATGAAATCCAAATTGGGCCGTTGAGTGTAGAACGTTTAATTACTATTATTTATTTATTTAAACTATTCAGCTTAATTACTTTATATTATAACTTATTTGTAATCACTGGACAAATCTTTCACAGAATACACAATATTTCTTTTATGTAATTGTAAAATAGCGTGTAGTAAAGTATTTTTTGTACAATAGCGATTCTGCGAAATACAAGTCACAAGATTCATAATAAAATAGCTTCAATGATTATTTATTATAATATTATAATATTAATGTTAATTTTGATGAGATTTACGAAATCTTTAATGTATAGCCAAACAATTTTGTCTATATTTTACAAACATTTAAATACTATTCAGATAAAAAATTGCTTTAAATAAAAAAAAACTTCCTCTCTGCCTTTGTTTGAAGAAGTATATATCCATCTTTTCTTTTCTTTTTTTGATAAAATATATAATTAATTAAAAGCAGATTAATATATTTAATACATTATCTAGTAAATAAATTTTCAATCATTCGCTTGAAATTCTAAACAATTAACTAAGACACTTGTTTCCGTACTTATTTAGTTTATACGACTTAATTTTATTTTAATAATGTTAAATAGTAGATGCAGTATCAAAATACATGAATATTTCCGAATTTTATGGGTTGACACATTATTGCTTATCAGAATCCAATTCTCCAAGGGAAACACAACTGAACTCATTATGCAGATGTCATTATTTTGTCCGTCAACATGTAGTGTCGAAGTTAACGACCCAACGCCCCAACCTCGCCTCGGACGCGACCTTGACCCAGAATACAAAAATTCTCAGTTATAACGGTAAAAATAACGCCACATTCTCGACATACCAGCGTAACAAAGAACAAACGAAGGCGCGACAAATATTTGAGCTATACAAATGTTTCATACAAAGGCGAGAATCGAACCCTCAGCTGGCGCGGAAGGCGGGCACGGTAAACAATGAAACCAGTATCCACACTGAGGCAACAGTAATACTGTTTTTTTTTTCTTATTTGTATTTTAAGCTAGTATACATTTGTGGGTTCGCTCGTATTGTATATTGATAAAAAAGTAACCTTGTATTCTAATGTATTTAAACCGTATAGTTTCATTGAAAGCAGTAGTTTAACTGATTTTTGTTTAAAAGATTGCCAAACATCCCATCCATACATCATTAAACTTCATTTCTTTTCGCGTTTATAGTAGTACGATAGGATAGGAAAACCATACAAGTAAAGCCGCGAACGAAAGTAGTAGTATACCGTATGTAATTATTTGCCTCAATCGAGTATCGGAACAAGTATTGTCTATTAACTACATAAGTAAGTATGTATAATCGACTACATCACGTGGATTTTGGTAATAAATTAATTAAAAAATTAGTCAGGGCAGACCCTTGAAATTATTGTTGACATTAAATTGTAAATAAATATTGTAACATTTTTTCATGGCTATATATTAAGTAATTAAATTAAGACATTATTTTCAACAAAAACATATACATATACAATTTAAATATGCATAAAATGTGCATGTGTTAAAAAATACTTTGCATAAATATTTCGTGTTACTTGTGTTTATTTACCATTTCTTCGTAACATTATATTATTTTACTTTATGTTTTTAAGATATATACATTGAATTCTAGACACACTATCAAGATAATATAAGATATATAAATAACTTATAATTGGAAGTTATAAATTAATTTGTCGTTTAGACACATCTCTAGTGCCTCCTGTTGTTTTCAATGACTGTACTATACCGTATAGCAGCACAGTTAAAAATCTAGGCATAAGTTTTGACCAAAATCTATCTTGGACATCACAAATAAATGAAGTTAGCCGTAAAATGTTTTTTGCAACTGGTTCTCTTGGCAGACTGCGTAATCTCTTGCCGATTACCACCAAAATTGCGTTAGCACAAACTATCCTTCTACCGATTCTTGATTATGCTGATACCTGTTATCTTGACCTCCGGGAAGACCAATTAAATAAACTCGAGCGTATTCAAAATCTTTGTATTCGGTTTATATTTGGACTAAGAAAATATGACCATATATCTGACTTTCGTAAAAAGCTCGGGTGGCTTCCAATCCGCCTTCGCAGGAATACTCATACTCTTTCACTTCTCTACTGTATACTGTTCAATCCTAATACACCTTGCTACTTGAAAGAACGTTTTGAATTTTTAACGAACACACATGACCGTAATCTTCGCTCAGAAGAAAATCTACTTCTTAAAACTCCTTCTCATTCTTCTTCTTTCTATAGTAAATCTTTTTCTGTCCAAGCTGTTCGTCTGTGGAATTCCTTACCAGTTAGCATAAGGCGTGCACAGACTATAGGTATATTTAAAAATCGTGTGAAAGCACATTATTTATCTTTATAAACACTTGTAAATATGTAATTAATATGTATAGTATTCATTTCTGAATCTTGTTCTTGTCGTTTATTTATTATATATATATATATATATATATATATATATATATATATATATATATATATATGTGTGTATATATATATATGTATATATATATTCGTATTTATGTATAATTGTATATGTAGTATATTTATATATTAATGTATGTTATTTATTTTATGTACAATAATTACATTTATTCTGATTTCCGTACACCTCCTAGCCGTTTAATTCAATCTTATGTCCTTTGCCCAAAGGTTGTCTGGAAGAGATCGCTGTTTTAGCGATAAGACCGCCTTTTGTACATTCTTTATTTATTTCTATATTCTGTATCTATTGTGTTCCTTTTTTTGTTTTGGTGTACAATAAAGAATATTTGTATTTGTATTGTATTTGTAACTTAAGTATTATTTTTATGACAATGTTTTTAAAACATCGTATTTTTTTTTAATTTTGTTCGAAGTTAAATGTAAAGACTACTAAAATAAGTTATGAGTAACGAAATAAAATTAATCGTATATTTAACAAACTAACCTTCGAATTAACAAATTTCAATGTAAATTCGTATTACTAAAATAATTTTAACCGCGAATAAAAGGATTAAACGACTCGTGACCTCACGTTTTGTTTTGTGACCTACGTAATACATCACGTAAAACAAGAAATTGGATATATTTATATTGTTAACCTTAAGTTTATGTATAATTTAATAATACTACTAACAATCAATATAATTTTAACTGTGATGACATAACTTTTTGTTTTTGTAGATTCATTAGTTATACCCTGAAAGCGGTACAAAACCTAAAATATACAGATTTCTTTGACCAGGAACCCTTGTAGGTAGCCTCAGAACACCCTAAAGTTTCACCACAATCCGACCAATGATTTCGGAACGCATAGAACACAAACATACTAATATTGATTTTTATTTATATAATAAAGTGCTCACGTAAGTAGATACTATACGTATATATGAATCGTATGTTGTTGTTATTTTTACCCGACAACATTGGAGTAAGCTTTCACGCTTATGTGCGTAAACTGGGACTTTTTTGCATCCTACGGCTGGATGAATTTCTATCGATTCGTTAAGTCTAGCGGTGGTTATAACTTTGTCAAAAATAAATATTAGTAAAAAAACTATATTATAAATTATTTGACCGAATTCTTTAATCTTCAATTGACATAACGAAACAGGTATTATTTATTTATGCTAGTTTTAAAACGAATTATAAATTAAGATCTCTATTATTTATTCATACTTTAAAATTGGCGAATCGTCGTCCGATTTATAGCTGTTTTTATCTAAGCTTTAGTTTTATAAAACCGAAATGGCGCGTATCTTATGTTTTCTTAATTTCATAAATAAATAAAATGTATAAAAACTTTTAAGGTTGCCTTCAAGAATTTAATGACATATTCCGATCACGCAAGATCAACGCAATTTTAAGGAATTATTCGTTAGAAGCTCGTTACAAATTCTCGTCACGTAAATTGATAAAAATTCAACGGAATTAGCGCAGACCCCGCATTATATAACACCAAAAGCTTTTAATGATAAAAGAATATGATCATTTTTATATATTATAATAGTTGCTAGCTCTTTATATATTTTGTCCTAAGATAAACAATTTATTAAAAAGAGGTATAACACTATACTCATATGGACGCTGATAAGAAATACTACGCCACAAGACAAAGAATTGAATTGTAATTGAAATGTCAAGCCCCACTGAGTTTGTTTTGAGAAAATGGCGTCTAAAGATGTCAAACTTATTCCTAAGAAATTTGTTTCAAGACTTATTTATATATCTATCTTCTCTTTACTATTTCGATAAAAAGTATAATGAATTAAAAGCTGTGGTACATTAAAGAATTTTATCTCATAACAAGTTTTATATATATATGAGATTATTGCATAATCCAAAATTTTCAACACATTTCAATATTCTTAACATTAGATTAAGAAACTTTTTTCGGTACTTATTCAGTTCAGATTACTTGAATTTTTTTGAATAATATGCGTGATGCATCAGAATACATCAATATCTCCTATCTAAATTTGATTTTTTGTGGATTGACACATTTATTGCTTATTAGCATCCATTTAATCTATCAATATTAATAAATAATAAATAAATAAATAAATAAACGCATCACACTCAACGGCCCCCTTTAAGACCACGGGTCCGGTCGCGTGACCTTGTGTCGGGGGTCCGGAAACACACAACACTAACACAAACACCCAGACCACGACAAACATCCGTATGCCCAATACGGACATTTGCCTTGAGCGGGGAACGAACCCGCGACCGTTAGCGCTACAGTCGGTTGCAATGACCACTGCGCCAACGTGTCTGTCAAATTTATTATTAATAGAAATTAATGTTGTATGTGTAGGATACATACAAACTTTGCTATGTTCTGATACCATTGATCGCATTGTGATGAAACTTTGGCAGAATTCTGAGGACGCCCATGACGGTTCCTGGGCCAGAAAACCCACATACTTTAGGTGACATTGCAACACATGCCGAGTACAGCCAGTATGAGATGAGAGATTCTCAATTTCGTTGTGTATGTTTTTAGTGTTTGTTAACACAGAACTATGTCATTTCTTAACCGAATACAATTTTTATCAAAATCGGTTTAGTGGTTTGATTTTTAAAAATCAAAATAATTAAAATTAGTATGTCATCATTTTGCTTTTGAAGTCGGTTTATTCTTTAAGTCTTAGTTATTAATTAATTTACCAATTTTCTACTCCGCTATTCTCGAACGCGCATTTAATCTACGATACCTTTAAAGTTTAAACCTTTGAAGGTCAACAAGTGAATTGTCTAGAATCTAGATTTTAGTTAGAGGTCGAATCGGCAGGTTGTTAGCGTCTATCTAAATACCAAATGTTTTCTAACCTATTATTTCTCTTCTCTATTTATCATTATATTTACTTCACCATAACAACATTAAAAAAAAAATATATCAACACTAACGTTATATAAAGGTAAGATTTGTATTTTTATATGTTTGTAATGAATAACCTCAAAAACTATTGGGCCCATTGCAAAAGTTATATTAACTCTTTTAAAAAGCACCTTTAAAAAGCTACATTCACGCTAAGTAACATAGTCTATATTTAATGTTCGAAAAAATTGAAATCCTTACTAAAATACAAAAATAATATAACAAAAAAACAAACTTAGTCCACCGGTGCGAAGAGCCGGGCCGTTAGTTGTAACATAAAACGTTTTTATATAAATTTCAGTAGTTCTGTTTTAAAATCAGCATAAATGGAAGACGTATATTCAACTTTTTTTGAAAATCTTACAGTGAAATTTATTACTGTTAAATAAGATTTACGCACCAGCACAAACCAGTTACGCACAAGTCAGTCGTAATAATTTTCGACATCGCGTTACGAATGTAATATTATAAACGGAGCAAGGATACCACCTACCACAGACCGACCATCATCCTGAGTGATGTAATACATCTCATTCTGTATCCGCGATTTGTAATTCACGATCGTTATTCAATACTTAGCTAGTTTGCCTATTATGCTTATTGATTGAATAATCAAATCAAATTAAATCGAAATATGCTTTATTCAAGTAGGCTTTTACAAGCACTTTTGAATCGTCAATACAGAAACTAATAAGAAAACAAACAAACGAATTAAGTAATTAATTTACCACCGGTTCGGAATGTAGATTCTACTGAGAAGAACCGGCAAAAAACTCGTTAGTTACTCTTACTAAAAGTTTTACGATGGGTACATACATTTATGAGTTGCAAATATATTAAAAACCCTGTGTGAATCCAGCTTATACTAAATCCAAGCATCTTTATCATCTATATAATTTTGAACAGAATAATATGCTTTAGCTACTAAGGACTTTTTAATATGTTTAATTATATACTATTTAGACTAAATATTTACTAAGAGATAAACTTTATTGGTTTAGAATAATTAGTAAGTAATTTTAATCGAAGTGTCGGACTTGGTTGATATATTTACTATTAATTTATTAAGATTACATTATAATAAGTGACTTTGCTGTTTCCACTGAGTTCCGTACTGCAATTCGAATGATTTTTATCAAAGCTTGTTCAAATCGATATGTGACAACTCTTAAAATATAATTTTAATAAAATTTCTATTAAATGAAAAATTAATCAAAAACGGTTTACAAATAGCAGAAAGAAATATCGAGTAACACACTAAATCATAAAATGTACCAAAATGAGAAACTTCTCTTTATGGAAGACGGTTAAAATCAACGCCTGCTCGAAGCGTAGACAAAATTATACAATTCGTTTATGAACAAATCGAAATACAATTTTTTAAATTTTTCATTAAAAATATTCCTTCATTCATTTACATATATTTATTTACATATTAGCATTGAATAATTAACGTCTATTTTAAAACATTTCGATAGTATTAAAATCTAAAATGTAAATTCGATAGAAGCGTATAAATAAATTCCATTACAATGAGGTTCCATGCTGAGATGTCCATATAAAATACATTGCAACCTTTTAATCATTGTTGTTGAGATCTTATTAAACAGGTTTAAATTTTGGCGATTTTTTACAATAAACCTTTGTATATTAAGATTTTTTTTAGCTAAATTTTTCAGGTACGATTTTTTTTTTTAATATTTGATACGAACTTTGTCCTTACAATTACAAATACAACAAAAACAATTGCGATATGGGTGCAGCCGTACAGAAGTAATGCACATACAATAGACAATTGATTATTATTTATATAGAAAAAAAGTTCCGTATTAATATTATTCTTCCCTTCTATAAAAATTTGATCAATTAAAAAACTCGTGATTCGAATTAATTTAAATTCTTAAGCGTGTACTGTTTTACTTTTCTTGACCTTTGTGTTAGATAGTAGTTTAAATATTTAAACAATGATGATTCCTACAAAGCAATGCTTTTTTTATTTTAATTGTTGTTATTTTGTTAGTTAAGATAACAAAATTGTATTTGTATTGTAAATCAATTTTTTTATGCACAGAAAAGTCTTATATTTTTTTGGTAGTACACATGTCACAAAATACATAATTTTACACTTATTTTTGTCCATTTACAATATTGTCACGCATTGTTACATCATCGCATTAGCAGAATACTTTGCGCACATGCAAGTAATACAAGCCGATTAAAAAAAATAGCATTTTAGAACGACGAAAATTTCCCGCGAATACATAATATTGACGTAAGCATTGACATCACTTATTCAAAAACGTTTATGAGCAACACTATATGATGCGTAAGTACGTGATTTTAGTTATTATTTTTAGAACAAAGCAGGTAAATAGTTATTATGTACAAATAAATCAGTTCATACAAATACGAACGAACCATTTTTACCACAGTTCCAATTATATATATTTTATTACTATAGTCTATTTTTCTTTACTTGTATTATTATGGCAGACAAATATGGCGTATTTCTAGCCACAGATAAGACTCAGGTAAGAAATTATCAATTGTATGATTGAACTGAATCATTTTTTATAATTGAAAATAGTAATAAGAAATAATTGTTTGGGTTATTGTTATCGAATAAAGACAAGTTAAAAAAAAAACAGACTAAACTTACTAAATGATAATTAAAATATATAAATTTACTTATTTATGATTTTTTTGGCATTATTTATCTTAAAGTACATATGGACGCTGATAAGCAATAATGTGTCAACCCACACGGACTTCAGTTTGAGAAAATGGCGTCTATAGATGTCAAACCTATTCTTACTTAATTTTTTTAAAGATGTTTATATCTATCTTTTCTATTATTTTGTTTTAAAGGGTAAAATAAATAAAAGTAGATTGATATATTCAATATATTATCTAATAAAAAGTTTTTCAAATATTTCAGATAATTCTATAAATTGCAAAATATGGAACAAACTTGAAATACGAAACAATTAAGACACTTTTTTCCGTACTTATTTAGTTTATATTACTTGATTTTTTTTGAATAATGTTGAATAGTTGATTCAGTATCAAAATACATCTATATCTCCGAATTTGACTTTTTGTGGGTTGACACATCATTGCTTATCAGCATCCATATATCATTAGTCGTTAAGGAAATTTAGTAAAAACACATGATGACTTCTCAGTAATGTATAGTCTATTTTTCTGTTCTTATTTAGTTGAGAAATGTGGCATACTTCTAACTACACATAAGTTACTATGTGTATGTTGTATACACCCTACCCTTATATTTCTTTCCTCTACATAAGGTGACCTGGAAGAGATTGCTTTTTTAGCTATAAGGCCGTCTCTTGTATATTTTGTAATATTTCTTATATGTTTTACTCTCATATTTTCATAAAGATTTAGATAAGTTGCTTGGTATTGTTTTACACCTGCAAAAATTTACTGTCAGTGCTTTATTATAATAAATACTTAAGACATATTAGCTACCAATTTACAAAATTGTTTTATACCTGTTATGCAAGTAAAACTTACAAATGTAAATCTTTGACAATTATATTTGATATCTAGGTACAGATATCTAACTTTGATAACTGTCCTTTTAACCAGTAGTTAAGCAATGACAATATGCCCGGTCTTCCAAAAGTGGAAGGCATTTTGGGTGTCAAAATTCATACATTAATAACAGTTTTGTACTGTATAATTCTTTATTGAATGGTTAGACTATAAAACTTTATGCTCATATTGGCAGTAAAACCATTTTGCTGTGGTCATAAAATAATTCTGATTACACCGGCATGGATTCAATTGTTGTTAAAACAAAGAATTGAATTGAATCATCTATATAGATTTTAAACTTTGTGATATGTATCTATATTAATATATAAAGCTGAAGATTTTGTTTGTTTGTTTGTTTTTACACACAAATCTATAGTCCGTTCCAAAAGTATTTGCAATTTATGTAAACAAACTTTTGGTCTTAAATTACCACACGATCACTAATTATACGTCACAAGTAACACTTTCACAGATATTTCGCATCTTTTAACTTGGTATATTTACACTTATTATACCATTTTGAATAAGATTAATATTTAAAAATCTTATTTAAAAAACTTTCGACGCAAAATCAACGAAACTTGTCAAATGACAGCTGACAGTTCTATTGTTTGAAATAGGCATGTCCGAATTCTGATGTTTTGTCAACTCGGTAAAATGATTAATAACCGATTTATACAGTCGATGAAACCGAAAATTCTATAAATAAACATTACTTTCAATTCAATTAATTAAAATAGACTTTGTTTTTCTGTAAGTTAATTAGAATAATAATAGTCACAATTATAAATAGAAATATTTGGAGTTAAAAGTTAAAAGATATCAGGTTCCGATGCAATTTCAATTTTTACATAAAAATTCAGATATTACTATATACAGTAAAAAAATTAAGCTCTCATAAATCGATAATCCAGGCGTCAATAAGATGGCCGACATATGGCTTGCGTCCGCCATCTTGTTTGTGTAAATTGATCGTTATATCGTCATTCGTTCAGTGATTCTTCATGTGTTCGGGTGTTCTCTTTGTGTTCTGCGCTTTTACCGACGACTTGGCTTGCTTACGGACCTTCGTTTTCTTTGTGATTTGGATTGTGTTTTTCTATGGAACGACGACTTTTGGCTACGATAATTGGACTTTGAAAACTGTCTACGATCGCTATTCATTGTACAGGGTATGTAATTATTATTATTATTATTATACATATGAGTGCATTTTCGCGTGACGCTAAACACTGGTACTAATAGGTGTTATATTGTAAATTCTTGTTAAATTCTCATCACGTGATCGAATTTGATGCTATAAACCAGCGTCAAGCGTCATATGAAAACACACCCTAAGTTATTGCTTTGGTTTAATATTTACCTTATCTTACTTGGAGTAAAAGCATCTTCTTCGCAGAAAAAATAATAAAACTTTTAAATTACAAACAAATAACTTTATAACGTTTTTCGAACGTAAATTTACTTAACCATACTACTAACTAACCCACTTGTTAATATTTGCTATATAATACACAGAAAATACAACTGTCACTAAATTCGACTTATTTTTTTGTGTAACATGATAGTTTGAGTTTCATTATAAGGTTGATAAACTATGATAATATTTAATTTAATATTTTCTTCACGTATTTAATTGTAGCGCATTAGGTATTATTAATTATATATAATATTTAAAAATAATACGTCAACTTTTATTTTAGATATTAAAAATGGATAAGCCTGAACCAACCACGTCACGCTCGTCTTTGGCGTCACCACCAAAAAAACGAGTCAAACGCAGTCGCCTAACTTCAAAGGAAAATATATAATTTGTGTAAGGGATAAATTTGATTACTAAACAAATATTTATCTTTAATAAACACCTAAATTAATTTGCGATAGATAAGTAAGCAAGTGACTAGTGAAGATGTTACATGATCACCGCCGCATCTACCACCACTCCACAAAACTCACCACCTCTCACAAAGCGCGTCGTTGGAAGAAAAGGAAAGAACGGAAATTAATAGAAGATTATTAGAAATAGAGGCTTTTAGTTTTGTCACTCATCGTACGAAATGCATTACTAGATATTTTTATGGATGGTAATTTTTCTGTGCTTACGATTGGAATTTATGATCATAAATTAAATAAAGCAAAAATTACAAGAAGAGAAGACGACAAATATATATAGATTATATTCTGGTGTATAACCCACTATAATTAGACGTTTAATAACACGTTTTATTTTAATCGATTGTTACTTTTAAATAATAAACGATTATTAATTAAAAATGTTTTTTATTTAATTCATGGTGTTTATGAAAAGACGTTTTATAAATCATAAAGATGTAAATGGCTAAGAAAAAAATAATTATAATCGGTCCATTCGATTTTGTTCAGATTGATTCGATTTTTAACTTCAATTGGACATCATTAAACTGTCAGTTTTGAGGTGAATGAACTTTGTGTTATTGATTCGTGCAAATAGATTTGGAACGGACTATAAGGAGTTTTACACTGTACTGTTTTTAGGTTTATTTGAGATTATAGAGTATAAAAAAAAATCACAATATGAACTTAACGAGTGAAATATTAATGATAACTATGGTTAAAATTGCAAGGGTCTAGAAATTCATAAATGTAGAATATAAATGTGGAAAGTCTGTTTTATTTTTGATAGAAGAGATACCTATATATATGTACATTAATATTTATTACATTCTTATTCACCGGGTCTGAATGTGATTCATTATTCTACATTCTATCTTAGCCACATCTTCAACAGAATTTCATATCAGAGTTGGTCAAAATTAATTGAATTACTAATAGATTTATTAATAATATTTATTATATGTATATATCAATATTAATTTATGTTTACAATTAATCAAGAAGCATTTAAAACAAAATAAGCACCTTTTAAATAATTTTTTCAAGTTTTATATTTTAATGCAACAATACTAAATGTAAAAAAAAAAACATTTAATTATTATTTTCAAATTGTAATTGCCAAAAATATTTTATTTAAAATAATTTCTGCAGAATTTGAACAATCATTATATTTGAATGATAAAGGTTCCGTTTTGATTCCAAATGTAGATTCAATTTTAATATTAACCTAAATAGTATTAAACACCAAATAATAAAATGAATATAATTGAGACACATAAAGCATTTGATATCTAACAGAAGTATAATATGGAATTGACATTATTATCTTTGGGGCATAAGCAAAATATGATACAGTAAGATAAGAGGAGATGATATGAAAAACCCTTTAAAAGAATTTATAACAATATACTGCCTTACTACAAAAGATTTAAACAGACGTTAAACGCGCGTCTAAGACAGTTTTGATTTAAACATGCTTTAGACATAGATTAATATACGTTTAAGTGAGTTTATAAATAAATGTTTAAGACTTATTTTTGCTGTCAAATGTAACATATAACATTTTATAAATAAGTTTTTTTATGAGTTTATTCGCTGATAAGCAATTTAGATAATATTTTAAGCAATGTTTAAATCTTAAACACTGTTTAGCTAGACAAGTGTTCAACATGGTTTTAATGCGTCTTTTGTAGTATGACAGATAGTCTCTAAAGAACGGAATTATGTTAATACATGATAATTTATACTTAATTACCAATGGATTTGGTGTAATCTGTTAATGTCAACTGACAAGAATAAAAGGTAATTGTTTTGGAATCACATTCATTTTATAAAAAACAAGCTAATCTTCACGGTTTCACTCACATTTATAGCCTATACTTTTTAAATGGGCTATTCAACAGAAAAAGAATGTTTCTAATAGGATCAGTCGTTTCTGAGATTATATTCAAAGATACAAACAAATTTTACCTTTCTATGACATTAGTACAAATAGTAGTTAGTGAATATGTATTAGTTATCTGTCTTTTAGCAGCTCCATGGATTTGTCTGAAATTGAGTATAGAGATAGCATATATCCAGAAACAACACAAACACCGACAGTATTTATCTACAAAAAATTTTAGTGTACCTAGATACTATAACATGTTCCAACGTAATGTTTGTTATTTTCTCTATAAATATTAATATCTAGTGGGCTATTAATGGGCATGAATATCAAGGCTAAATTAATTAGGCTGCAATTTAGAACCACGAGATTGTTCCTAAGAATAACTGAATAGTCATTGAGATGATAAATTTGTAGCTAATAAACAATGCACTACAATAATAAATGAAATAATTACTGAATATATTGCACTCATAATTTTACTTAAATCTTTCTTTCTTTTGTAAGTGACTTGATTATATAACACTTCATTAACTTGATCAGAATCAAAGAATATAATTATAATCAAAGAAAATAAGTAATTGTTTATAATATTCATTTAAATAAACAAATGAGTTTTAGAAAATTATAATTTTTTTTTTGTTTTGTTTATCAGATTAAGGAAAATGTAATAAAGCATTGTAATGGTTTATCATAACAAAACAGTTTAAAATGCAAATAAAATTTAGATTTCATTACTGATAACAATTACAAAGTTGATGATAAAATTATCTACATAAAACAATGGAAATGACTTATTATGCTCCATACTAAAAATACAATTTAAAATATCAAAAATCGAAAATATTTTTTTGGAAAAATTACATTTACTAAAAAATTAAGTTGCATAAAAAGTTATCTTAAAAATTGTTAAGTTTATTGATAACTTACGTTCTTTCTCGTGGTCGAAGCCCACTATGACAAAATAGTCCACTAGTCTGGACATGGCAATCCTACCGCAACATCCGATCAACAGCACAAAAACACTTTGTAATTAAATTACACAAAACCAGACACATTTTTCGATTAATTCACATATTCTAGCACCACCGCCCATTCGAGACTAGTCGCGACGCGCACGGCACCATGAACTTCAGAAAATATAAACAACACTTTCATTTATCTCGATCTCAACAATTCTATCTTCAATTACAAGGAGCAATTACGATAGCCCATATCGAGAGGTTATAAAGCAGCTAAATTTAGGATTATTTCTTCTATATACGTCTACCTAAATATTTGTAAACCGAAATTTTCTAAATATTTTAAATATAAATCAACGTTTAAAGGGTTTGCAAAATTTTCGACATTTAACGCCACAAATTAATCAGTAACCCTCTCTCGTCATCCGACATTCCCAAAAAACTACTACCACATAGAAAAAATACACATTAGTATACATTTAATGTTGCCATCCTTTTTTGCACAAAAACTACCACATCAAAAATCAAGCTAGCTATACACATGGAGGTCAAGAGCCATAAAATAATTCGGGATTATATACTCTCACCTACTCAAAAGTGGTCTATCAACCCTAACTGGTTGTCATACAAATCCAGTCATCCAAAGTGGCTAGTATTTTAGGTGGCAAAATGAGTTACTATATCAAATAATATAATTAACTAGCATTTGCTCGCGGCTTCGCCCGCGTAAATTTTGGAATTTGATAGAAGCAATTAAAAAAAACGGGTAAAACACCATCCTTGAAGGGATTTAATTACTAAACGCGTATATATAATAAATATTTAATTTAGAGTTTTTTTTTTCATATATGTAAACTAAACTACCCCATTGCACCTCTGTGGGTTGGGGTTGATATTGATACGATGACTTTGTGTTTTATATTTCATTATTAGCATAAAGAAGAATGAGTATTCAGTTTTAAGTAAATATGACCACAGGATAACATTTTGCATACAAACGTTTTTACCCCTTTTCACCCTCTTAGGGGTGAATAATCAAAAAACCCTTTCTTAGTGGATGCCTACAACCTAAAAGCCACCTACTGCCAAAATTTCAAGTTCGTAGCCCCAGCGGTTTAGGCTCTGCGTTGATGAATCAGTCACCCCCAAGTGATTTTATATATATAGATTTCTAATTGCCGTATTAATTTAAAAGTTAGAAATTATTTTATTGACTCAAGTATCGCCTGACGTACTCAGTCGCTAACTGGCAGCGTTAAGTACCTACGTAACATCGGTCTAAAGTAGAACACATTCTGGATGCCAAAATTCATTAGTCTACAACATTTATATAGTTATATAATATAATTTATTAAAATAATGTTATTTTCTACATTTGCTAAACGAACAAATGATTGAAAATTCTTTACCAATACCTTTTTAACCAACATTAAAATTATACGTAACATATTACCAAATAAGTAAAAAAACTACTATAGTACTGAGATATTTTTATAATGGCATATCCACTATCTTGTCATTTTATACGTCATTGTCAATTATTATCAATATCAGGGAGCAAAATATTGATATTTTTCTTCTACTCAAGCCTTGATATGGTTTTATAAATATTTTTTTTTTACAAAATTTTTATGCAATGTCAGAACCAAACGAACCTGTTCCTGGATTAAAACAGAAGAAAGTTTTTAAAATTATAGTATTAGGTGATTCTGGAGTGGGTAAGACATGCCTCACGTATCGGTTTTGCGAAGGTCAGTTTCTGGATAAATCGGAGGCGACGATAGGAGTGGACTTCAGAGAAAGAACTATACGCATACGCAACGAAGATATAAAGGTACCATTTAGTTTTATTGTACTAGAAATGTAACTTTTATCATTTTACATTGGAGTAGCTGTTACTTGAAAAAAGAGCTTTTGGAAACAATTCAAACCGTAACTATAATTTCAAAAAATTATATAAATAATATTTAAAGTAATACTGCAAATACATTACAAACAATATTTCAATATGCAATTAATCAATGAAAAATAATAATTATCAGATAACTAAAATATAATTCATGCAAATCAAATATGATATTGATAAAAGTGTTTAACTCATAAAATTGATAATTCAACAAAGAAATAAACTTTACATAGTAGTAGAAATGGATATTTATTTATAATTAATTTTGAAATCTTTTTTTATATGTATACATTTCTATTTAAATTCTTTAATACTTTAGTTGCAGCTATGGGATACAGCTGGCCAAGAGCGGTTCCGGAAATCAATGGTGCAGCACTACTACAGGAATGTACACGCTGTAGTAATAGTTTACGACGTCACCAAACCTGAAACATTCCATGTAATATTTGCTTTCATGTTATTATTTTATTAATCAAGTTATATAATGTAAATATTTGTAAAATTTCAATATATAGCTTTGAATTGTTTTTAGGGTTCCGTATTTAATGTAACAATCTTAGTTGTGATGTTAATGAAAAACACAAGTTAATTATGTTTTGTATTTTCAAC
This sequence comes from Hypolimnas misippus, assembly GCA_037950945.1. Classification (NCBI taxonomy): domain Eukaryota; kingdom Metazoa; phylum Arthropoda; class Insecta; order Lepidoptera; family Nymphalidae; genus Hypolimnas; species Hypolimnas misippus. Next base: position 9,772,982 of record JBBEEQ010000014.1, read on the forward strand.
TATATTGTTTTCATTGTAATTTTATTATAACTGAATTATAGATTAGACTTTAAATATGTATTTTAAATTACTAACATGTCTAATTAATCTATCTTGGATATATTTGGACTAATATAAAATTTTCTTTATTATATCAAATTAGCTACACCCAAGTGCATAAAAATAATGTTAATGTTGGAAACATTTATATCTTAAGATATAAGAGTTTCCGTCAAGCTGTTACAGTGTGAAGAAGTCATAATCATACTCACTACTCTCATGTTTATGAAATAATGATTGAATCATCATATTTTTCAGTCTATTGCCAATTGGATGCTGGAAGTCGAGTCGCACGGGCTGACGGGAGCGCCGCGGGTGTTAGTGGGAAATAAGTGTGATTGTGGCACACCAGAGTCACGTCTCGCCACTGCCTACGCTCAACGTCTTGCTGACAAACATGGCATGCCGGTAAGCACTGAATACTTCTTCTAATCTATCTCTGAGAATATTTGTTCTTTGTATAATAACAATAAGGCTCCCTCACTAGGAGCATTATCTTATAATGCCATCTCACTAACTGATGATCATTCGCTGGTAATATAACAATTAAAAATTCATTTTTGAGTATTCTCCGACAGTTACATCAATTGGTTTTACAATGTGGAATGAATTGTGTAATTTGAGTAAATACCTTGGCTCTTTCTTCCTATTAAATCCAATATTCTAATAGAGCTTTCCGAAAACTATTTAACTTTTTTGTTTGACAAATAAAAAATAAAACAATTTTGTACATGCAGATGTTATGATCCCAAACAATTATATTTTTACAACTCTAATTTATTGCTCTTAGCACCATTTTTTTTAAGTGTATCCAAAAATATTTTTTTTGGGCTGTGTGCTAAATTCAAGATTCTAAATAGACTGGTAACTGTCAAAATCCATTAAAAAGGTAAAACAACCTCAAACATTTTCAAGGTAAACTTCGTGTCTAAGCAATTATAGGGTATCATTATTATATCATTGCTAATTATTTAATTAATTTAACATTTCGCAATTGTCAAAGAGTTGCTAATAAGTTTGTTGTTCTTTCCAGTTATTCGAAACATCGGCTCTCTTGGATTCCGAATGCAACAACGTGGAGTCTATATTCATGACTCTGGCTCACAAGCTATATTCCAAGCAGCCTCTACGCGTTCTCAGTGTCGAGGTAAATTAATAGCTACAAAACTTTTGTTAATGTTTTTACTGGGCGTGGTTGGTCGAATCTGAAATTATAAGGGATAGCGATAAATACGTAAAGGACCTTGGGGTTCGATTTTGATGGAAACTACAACTTTATTACATTTTTTTTGAAAACTGATTTTGAATAAAAACCAATTCTATATTATTTCACCATCTGAAAGTGTTACTTTTAAGTAGAAGTTATTCTAAACTACTAAAGGAAAAGGCTTATTTTTTACTAAATGCTATTTAATTAACAAGGAATGACTGCTTCCTTATTAATTATTTATTTTATATTTTTTAAAAGTCTAATGATATAAGACTTTGTAACAGTAAAAACCTTATGTTTTACCGGCTTTTATTGATTTTTAATATCACACTTTTGTATTTCCTAATTTTTGAAATAGAGATAAGTGTCGTAATCTCTATGAAGCTATTATAATCTCTTATATTCCTCTAGCTTATGATTTTCTATAAATTTTCAGGGTGAAAATGGTCCAAGACTTGTGACGTTGCCCCGACAGAAGAGAAACACAACAAACAATGATAGTTGTCTCTGCAGCTAAATATAAACACAATTCAAGTGTAACACTTCTAAAACAAGAAGAAAAATCTTTGGCAACGAAGATGAATACCAGTAAATTGAAAACAGTGATTATTTATAATATCCCAGTTCCAAATTCGACATGTTTTAAAAATCTAAATAAATTACATTTATCACAAGGAGTATTAAAAAAGGTAAATAAAAATATATACAAAAGATAGCAGACAAAAGAAAACGCTTTTGAACAGGTACACTTGTCTCTTTCGGCCAAACTTAAAAACCATAATAAGAATTTCAATATATATCAACATGTAGGACACTTGGCACAGAATGTGAGGAGTTGCGAATTCAATCCCTTCTGTGTCACAATTTAGTATGGAATTTGAAATGTAAATATTATCTGCCGACATGTGGTGTTCAATCAATCAATATATTAATGATAAAAAATTGGATTCACCAACTTTAATTCAGTGAATTATTAATAATTCAAAACATCCACTTAATATTTGAAGTGTTCTGGACAAAGGGCTGTGGGTTCGATACTTTAAATATAGAGTAAAATAACCTGTTTGATTACACACCAGCCGCCCTCAATATAAATAGTATAATTCAACGACGGTTGGCAGAACTTTATAGTTTGGAAATAATTATACGTGAAAAGGCTTGATCCCTAAACAGGGTAGTTAACATTTTCATAAATCTAAAAATTAGTAATATTAAGAAAAAAATTATAATATATTACATGGATGCTGATAAGCAATAATGCGTCAACCCACAAAAAGTCAAATTCGGAGATATTGATGTATTCTGATAATACGTCACGTATTTAACATTATTAAGAACAATTTGAAGTCAACTAAATAAGTGCGCAAGAAAGTTTTCTTTTAATGTTTCGAATATTAAAGTGTGTTCATTATTTTGCAATACGCAATAATCTAATATATTTTAAAAACTTATTATTAAATAAAACATTTTATTTTTAATTCATTATACCTTTTGTCAATATAGAAAAGCGAATATGGATATATGTATACGTCTTCGAACACATTTGTTAAGAATAGGTTTGACATCTTTAAAAGCCATTTTCTCAAAATGAAGTCCGTGTGGTTTAACACAGTATTGCTTATCAGCGTCCGCAGTTTTTATCATTGCTTAAATTAGTTAAAATGCTAGCCGCCATGATTATTTCAATTGTGATGTCACTTGTAAATATCATTCACACTAAGCAATATTACTTTGTGGTAGTCGTATAATAATCACATTCCAAATCATTTGGAATTATTTTAACATTTATTTAATCATAGGAAAATGTCTTTTTAATTAACTTTGCATCGTTAACATTATAAAAAAGTTATTTATTCATCTACAACCGTATTTGAAATTATTTCGCAAAATGTAATTATTGAAAGGAGTTTTGTGTTAAATAACAGTGCACCTAACTACTAATAATAAGAATCGCTATTAATAAGACGTGCCAATTTTATACATTTTTGAAATAACAGATAGCTAATTTTAGATTATTAATAAAATTAAATTAATAATACAAATTATTATGCAGGTTGTCAACTGGGCATGTACTGGACTTTCTACCAATGTTACCAGAATTGATATAAAAAAAAAAATCTTTTTCATACATGATCCCTATACATATATCTGTACGAATCAACAAGGTCTAATGTTTAATTTATTATTTTTTCTTATAAAAAAAATATATTCAGTTTTTTTTACTTTTAAATATCGATTCTGCTAACGCTGATAAAATATCCAACACATGCCCATTTGACACCCTGTATAGTACAAAAATCAAAAGATAAATGTACTCTAAATATCTGAGTGTGGTTACGTCCTTATTATAACTTCACAATAATGAGGTCCCTATTAAAAGGATAAGCCTAACTTACCCCCTAACTCTTATTACGCCTTCCAAGGGTAAAATTGAAATTGTGGTAAGTTATAAGGTCTTTAGATGAGGCTTGAGTTGCTTTTAAATAGGTACTTTGCTGTAAAATAGTAGACACGATAGTTTAAATGCGAAATTTTTTTACTACTGTTCATTTTGTGTGGTGGATTTTAAATACCTGATCAAAATATTTATCAGGCCTCTTTCCATATCATATATTTATGTATTTTTTATTTTAATGTCCTTTTACATTATTATTGTTGTAACTATTTTTAAAAACATGTATTAGAGGATTTTTTTTATTAAATGTATTTTTGGTGCGAAAATTAAGAAGACAGGCGCAAGGGGAAGATAGGGAAGAGGGCGGTTATACTAAACACGTTTTTTTAATGTACAAAAGTATTTCACTTATGAGACAAATATACTCTCCCCTGCCCGCGTGGACCGAGCATAATGATCTCAGGTATAAATGTATCCTAGTTGTCAACACTGGATAACTTTGTCTTTCAATATTAGAAGTACAACAGAGGAAAAACAATTAAAATATTTAAAAAATATTATTTAGCTAATCCATTGATCTCTATTTATTTTTCTTATTTCATAGGTGAGAGTTACACTTGTGAGAATTACATTAGATTGACATAAATTGTTTATAATTTTTTCTACACCTGAAAGTATTACTGTCAGTAATATATTTATTGACTCTCACAACTGTTAGTAGGTTACAGTCTACAGAGATGTTTTTTGTAAAACTTACAAGTGTAATTCTCGCCTTATGCTACTAATTATTTTAATCTACTAATTAGATCTAGATGATAAAAAAAATTGTTTTGAAAATACGTTCCATAATTAAAACAGGCAGCTAAGTACAACGTATTATTAAATAAAATATAATACATAACATTCTTATTTAAGATTTTCGATGTGAATGATGGAAATAAGTATAAGTGTAATTAAGTGATGAGATTAAATTTTGAAAGAATAAATTGTTACAAACGTTCGTTTTATTTCACCACTTCTCGACTTTCTTTTTAGTATAATTTATTAAAAGGCAATAGAATAATAACAATAGTTAGTTACTATATACATTACTATCGACTAGAAGTGAAATTAACTAAAAAAATACAAAACCAACTCAAAGGTTATATCTGAAAAATAACAAAAAATATTTAAATTAATTACACCAAGTAAATTTTATTTAAATAACAAAGTATGTCCGCACGCTCCGATCGTCCGAGCAAGAGTGTGCTTGCAACGATGCGAGTGGCCCCCAACTTGACACCTAGCACGATTCGATGACGTGATGACGCCCCTTTTCTATGGGTCATTGTTACAATAATATTATATAAGTAGTAAGTAGCTAGTAAATATTTACATACATAAAGTATAATAAGTTAACTAGCTATATTTACATACATAAAAAATATATGAAATCTGTTCGTATGTTTTCATGATCTTCCTCCTCCAACCCGGGAAAAATGATTGCCGAGATCGGATGACAATTTCTCTGTATGAAAATCTTTAACCTGACTATATTAATAATTAGATCCTAGCAAATAAAAATAGGAAAAGGGTTAATGATCAAATTATTATTTATTGATACATTAATGATATTATTACCTTAGTTCGATCGTTTCGATAAAAAGAGATTAATTAATATGATTATATCTATGTTATATAAATACATAAATATAAGCGATTCAACGATTTACTAAATTCGCATGTTTTCGCAACGACTCCGTGGCGCAACGGTAGCGCGTCTGACTCCAGATCAGAAGGTTGCGTGTTCAAATCACGTCGGGGTCAAATTCTCTTTTCAATATTTAAACTTTTGAAAAGAATATTTTTACTTTTACTATATGTATAATATGCATTTGGTGTCATAAATATGTATTTCATATAGTTACAATTAAATTCATTCGTTTTTTTTACTATAAAAAGACATTTTTTAATCAAATTAATTATATGTAAAGTAAGGATTAGGTTCATAACAAACTCGAGTGAAAATTTTTAAGAACTTTTATTTTATAAGTTTGACAATTAAACATTATTTGGGCGCTTGCCATTTCATACAACCATTCACATGTAATCCAACTCATGCATCAACCTTTGTAGAAAACTAAATGTAGCCTACATTTAGTTTTCTTCATTCCTTAAGCAAATATAAGGAGAAATTTAGATATTTTATTTAATAAACGTAAATTTAATAATAATCTTTAATCTTTCCACAGTTAATTTAAATAACAAAAATCCTTTTTTAAATATTGAATTCATATGAAAATATATAAAGGCCTATTCAAGACCTAATCACTCAATAAAGTATTTAAAATTGAAAATATTATAATGAAAATTTAATAGATACAGTTACAACAATTTAATTCAACGATAGTTTTATACCATCTTAGTTTTTTACGACAAAGTTTAATTTGGGAGCAAATAATTCACTATAAGGCAAAAATGGCAAGATTAAAAGAAAATGACACTTATATAGTAGACAATAAGAATTTTATTGGTGTTATCTTTGTACAACCTTCCAGCGATGATTAAAAGTAATATTTTAAAATGTCTATTCTATTTTACTAGCTACATTAGAAATCACACAAAAATAAAGTTAGGTACTCTATTGCACGAACACAATAATAATCATATATGTATATACAACTTTTAGAAAATTATAATAAGTTTTAATTTAAAGACCGATTGTTTGATACAAAATTCATAGACAAAGGTTATATTTTTTTAATTTCAAAGGATCTATGGTCCCGTGTGTTCAGACACTTAATTTTTAAGGCGGCATATTAAAAAAATAAGAGGATATTCTTATTAAAAAAAATGTGTAATTTATATTTAATTGTATTAAAAAAAACATTAAATTCACTATGTCAAAATTAGCATAGCGCCATTTTGTTTTATTTTATTTTCAGACACAGGAAATAAATAAATAATCATTACTCGATATCATTTTGTAATTTTCAAAAATATAAATAGTTTATACAATTAACGTCAAGATATGAAAATGTTATAATTATACAAAGAAAATTGGAAAACGAAAACAAATAAAGCAAGAAAAACGTGACATCAAAATTAAATTTCACAATAATTACACATTTTGAAGTAGTGATGAATTTTGTGCGTAACGTACACTTTTGAGGAACATATCGATACTAGGGTCTACATACAACAATATAAATTATATTTTTATAATAATTATATTAATATATACTATAATATATATTTTTATATAGATGTCGTCACCGACACCGCGTGGAAATATATCTCGGTATGTACCCATGTAATTATCATAACAATTTTCATGAATCACAAGCATCGAATTAAAAAAAAATCATTAAATTTTACAATATTTAATCATTGCAAACAAAACAAAAAAGAACTTACATCATAAGGGTTAGACAAAACAGCAGCAAGTAACAAACATATTATAAATACGTTTTAAAATAATCATTTTACATTTATAATCAAATTTTTCGAGAGCATAAAGTATAAGCTAATGATCGAAGCGATTAACACTCGATTACATTCGATCATATCCCGTTCAAGACGAAATGTTGTCGCGTTTATTAATATCGCGTTATCTTTCGTAACTATATTAAATATTTCATAGCTAATTTATTATCTGTGCAACAACTATCTTAACGAAGTAGGCAACGAATCGAAATTTTTAAATCCTTAGGTTATATCAAAATATATCGTTAATTTGAAGCAACGGTCGACATTTTGAGTGTAAGTATACTAACAACTTGCCGTTTTCTGTACGAGCACTCGTACAGCGCCCTCTAGCGAGACGTAAAGTTTGATTCAAATGTTACTATTTGCGTAATACACTCTGCACTCTAGATTGTGTCCTCAAAACACTATCCTAATTTACATCTAGTTATAGAACGAGACGAGGCGAATATTTTTTTTTCAACAACATAATCCGGACTTAATTATAAATTAATACTATAAAGATCTAAAAACTAACCCTTTGAAAAATATTCAATATGAGTACGCACGTCCGTGCATATGTTAGAAGCCGATCGCGGCTATCACAGTTCAATCGTAATCGTTATCGTGAAATTTATAAATTCAACTATTTGGTAATTATGAGAGATCTTCTACGATACATGTAATCTTTTTTTTAAACTTGGTATTTATGTGCAGTTCTCTTTGTCGGATATTTCTATCCAAAAACCGCATCATAACGAAAATATACAACAAAAGTTTCTGTCAATATATATGGTTTTCGTCCAAATGGACGCAGTTATAGAAACCAATTCAAAGACCTAATAGATTTAGATTTCCTTACATAATATAAGGAATCATCTCATGTTTCCAGGTCTTCTAATTCTGGCCTTTTGTTGTCAACCAAAATATCATTCATGTTAGATTTATTAAGTAGAATAACGAATAAGGTAACTTGAACATTAAGAAAAAAATCCACTTATAATAAATGGAACCATCATTTTTTATTTGAGCTGCCATACGTTTACCAAGCGATATCTGCAAATATGACAAAATTGTAAAAAAAAATCGTATTATGATAAACTGATCTCTAAGGCCATGTACAGACTGTGCCATCTCGGGTAAGCGTACTGACATGATACAGTTATATGTACGCTTCAAAGCTTTGACAGGCTTCTTTATACTTGACCTAGCGTACTCGAGAACGCACCATCTGTACAAAACTTAGAACATGTTGCATATGGCTTAATTTCCATAACTACGTCCACCTAAAAGAGAAGCAAAGACAAACTCAATTTGTCTAACAAACAAACGCTCCCTGATATAAAATCTTTATAATTATTTACCTTCCGCGAGAATTATACTTGCAAAATTTGCTCACAGATCTACCCAAGATTTACCGCTTTAACACTTGAAATTTTAGTTCATCGATTTACTTAGGTATAGTACCCGACATAGAGTATAACATATTGAATTTTAGAAAGACATAATCGACTAGTTTCGGATCGTATATTGTCTTACATCTCTGTTCCCTGAAGAATTAACAATCTATTACTAGCTGATAATAATTGAATGACACATCCCAAAAATATAAAGCTTCTCTCGTTTACACTTGATGTCATAATGTAGTTTTATCGGAATTTATGGATGATTAAAGCCAACTTACGATAGACAAGTCATACATATAAGACCATACAAAACCGAAGCTAACCGACTACTTCTTTCTAAGATTCGACATGTAACATTTTCTGCCGCGTACCATAACTGTCGTCTGGTTACATAGTTGTTTTACATCAATTACGAGCAAAACTTACAAGTGCAATTCTCGCCTCGGAGCGTGACGTCGTGACCGCATGTCGAGCGCTACCGCGTATCGCGTGTACTCGTGTCCCGTGCGCACGTGTCGCGCGCGCACGTGTCCCGCGCGCACGTGTCCCGCACGCACGTGTCGCATGTGTCGCGGCGCGCGTCTCACATGTTCTGCCAGGTGGTGGTGACCAGCATGTTGGTGTCGAGGCCGCGCGCGATGCGCTCGTGGATGCCGTGGCTGAGCCACAGCGCGCGCAGCTGCTCGTAGCGCGACGGGCACAGGTGCAGCGGGTTGCCTCGCCGGAGGCCCTGGAATGTTGAAATGCATAATTAATAACGGGAATAATATTTAATCGCATTACTAAACTAGATATTTTTTAAAAACAATCGAAACGGTGTAATCAGCAGTTTTGTTGAAATAGGATATAAGCTCAGCAGCAGCAGCAGTAGAGCGCACACTGTACCTGGTCGGTCTCGCCGTACGTGTCGAGGTAGGGCGCGGGCAGCATGGCCCCGCGCGCCGGCGCCGCCAGCAGCAGCAGCAGCAGTAGAGCGCACACTGTACCTGGTCGGTCTCGCCGTACGTGTCGAGGTAGGGCGCGGGCAGCATGGCCCCGCGCGCCGGCGCCGCCAGCAGCAGCAGCAGCAGTAGAGCGCACACTGTACCTGGTCGGTCTCGCCGTACGTGTCGAGGTAGGGCGCGGGCAGCATGGCCCCGCGCGCCGGCGCCGCCAGCAGCAGCAGCAGCAGCAGTAGAGCGCACACTGTACCTGGTCGGTCTCGCCGTACGTGTCGAGGTAGGGCGCGGGCAGCATGGCCCCGCGCGCCGGCGCCGCCAGCAGCAGCAGCTCGCACTCGCGCACGCGCAGGAAGGCGCCGGCGCCGGCGCCGCACCACAGCGCGTGCGCCACCACCGCGCCCACCAGCTCCGTGCCGCCGCTGCGCCCGCTCTGAAGAATAAGGCCATTGTGATCGTCAAATATCCTGAGATTAAATAATGTGGGGCGACTCGACCGGAGAAGTACCACACTCTCACAGAAATAGAGGTAAAGTTTCTAATAAAGCTATGTTGTTTATATGTTGTGAATGAGCCAAACGCCCGACTGTCCGATCCTGATCGTCATCCATTATTCCTTTTTTTAGCACCAAGCAACGCATTTTGGGTCGTCTAATGCTGCAAATGGCCAGCGGTGATCACTTTATGTCAGTTAAACTATCAACTCGTTAGCTATCTATTTTTATATAAAAAAGTATGTCACCAAATCGTATCTTACCTTACGTATTTCGATCTGGCAGCAGTAGCTCTGCGAGCACAGTATCTGACCGCAAACGAGGCACATCGTGGGGTTCTTGCTATCTTCTCTTTCAGAATTCGGACAAGAGAACTCGGAGACAACATTCATTAACTCCGAGAAGTCGTCAGGTAACGTAATCAATCGTGGCGGCTCGCTGGGCTCGAGAACTAGTTTGGGAGACAAGTCACCGCTGAACCAGTCGGTCGATAACTCCGCCCAAGCAAGGGCTTTCTTTCTAGCTAACAGATTATCGATTAGATCTCTAAACGTGCTAGGTAAGTCTAAGTAACCACACATCGTTTCCCACGTGTCTCCCCCGACGATGGTCAGCTCCGTGGGGGGTTGAATATCACTCAAAAAGTGGTAAAACAAACAGCAACACCTTAAGAAGTTATGACACTGCCTTTTTATACTTTCCCAAACTTCTGTTGAACTTAATTTTTCGATTTCGAGCTTCCCTTTCCGCAATTCCTTCATGAATGTTAATAAATTTTCTAAATCCGGTTTCTTGGTCGTTTCCGTGCCATCCATGTCTTCACTGGTGCAGTCCGTGACGTCAGTGGCTATTAACGCCCTCGTGAGGGTAGCTCTGAATGCTTCTAGAGTTATTTGTCTCGCTAAGTGTGTAGGACGGGCGGGGCCTGAAGTTTTACAGAATAAGGACGGAGCGGCGAGGACTAGGGCGACTAGAGTCCCGAACACCTCATGTGTTAGGGGGGACGTTTTTTCTAAAGTGCTCAGTGTACTAAGAGCGTGGTGGGAAATGTGTTTCGGCGAGGACCATATAGTCGGGACAACTGCGGCTAGACGAATGAGAGCTTGTAAGGCGTCTCTATGTCTTGATGGCAGATCGCCGAGAAGCGGTCGATTCTCGGCTTGAAGGACCGCATTGGTACTCATGACTGTGTAGGAGGTGGCTCGGTATAAAGCTGCGACGGAGACCATACCACCCGATTCTGATAGTCCACAAATTCCTGGCAGCATCTGAAAATTAAATATACGAATTTTTATTTTTTACTACAAATTTAGTTTTTTGGTCATGTAAGGTCGGTCACTTTCTAGAAAACCTCGTGACATTGTTTTTATAAAAAAGTTTTAGACATCCATGTTATAAAACGGGCACTCCGAGGACATCGAGTTTAGCACCAAGCCGCCATGCAGAAGCCCCAGGCTCAGTAGCCGGCAGTCACCTTGGCGAAGTCCTCGACGAGCGTCTTGGTGGTCTCGTGGTAGTCGGGCAGGTCGCAGTCGAAGTGCGTGAGGAACTCGGCGGGCAGCAGCGTCTCGGCGTGCGTGGACACGTACACCTCGGTCTCGTCGGCCGACTCGTCCTCCATGTCGGACGACATGGCGCCCACGCTGCGCGCGCGCGCCGTGCAGTGCATCTCCTCGCAGTACTCCGTGCACAGGTGCACCGACTCCGAGCACACCTGCGACCGACGGAGCCATTCAGACTTTTATTACGGAGATATTTTTAAGAGAGGCTCCCTTTAGCTTGTCATTGAGCGAGATCAAGTTTGGAGAATTTTGATTATTCAGACTCCGATTAGGTTTAGGATATATCTTTACTATTTACAAAAGTTAGATTAGATTTTTTTTTTTTCATTTTTTATATAAATACAGATGCTATCTTGTTTGAAATTATTATAATTTACTGTCACTAATTTATCAAATAAGCATACTATGTGAATTTTACTAAAGTCAAAACGGTCCTTTGAGCCAGATATTATATTGAGCATTAGAATTACAATTGCTCAATTTAATATTTGTATTAGTAAATTTTTTTAACAAATAATCAGTCTCCATATGTACCTGGTGTTTCAGTTTCAGGATGAGGTCGGCGGCGTCTGTGAACACGTGCTCGCTGAGCGACGGAGGAGCGCGCGCGGGCAGCGCCGGCGCCGGCAGCAGCGGCAGCGCCGTGTTGCACAGCCGCTCGCACAGCGGACACAGGTACTCCTTCTTGTCCACGTCGAAGGCCGCTGGCTGCCGGATCCGGTAAGGCCTGCGGGACGATATGAAAAACGGACCATAAAGTTTTAAAAAATATTTTATCCAAATAGATTTTGTGTTTACACGCTCAAGGTATTTAGGTAAAAAGTAACAAGTGATAATTTTCCAACACGGCAATGCGTATTGTCGTACAAAGCTCGGCCCACTCACCGCAGCTTCTCCTTGTCGAGCACGCCGTCCACGTACTTGCGCCAGCAGCGCGCGTGCAGCGCGTGGCCGCAGCACGACACGTGCGGCTGCGCGCCGAGCCCGGCGGGCGGCCAGGCGCTGCGCCACGCGTCGTCGGCGCCGCCCGCGCCCGCGCCGCGCCGGTTCAGCACGCTCGAGTGCTGCGCGAACGCCACCAGCACCAGCGGCTCCGACATGGCCTCCACGCGCGCCTGTCCGCAGGGTTACACGGCTGTCACATAACCGCCTTTTTCCAACAATAAAGATCAAGAGACAATTATCTGCCTCCAAAGGACTATAAATAAAGGATTATTCTGTTTCTTTCTTCTTCTCTTTCTTTCTTCTTTTAATGCAGCATTGTGTGAATAACAGTGTCAGAAGCGCAGATTGTTGATAAAAAATAAATTTTTGTTATTCCTATGTATAAGCTATATAATTGCAAAGTTTCATCAAAATCTGTTTAACAGATTTTACGTAAAAAAAAAAACAAACATCCATCTACAAACAGTCACATATATATAACAGCGTAAGGCCATGCGCAGCTCGTATCGGCGGCCGGTACCTGCTCCTGGCACATGATGCAGACGCGCGGCGGCTCGCTGACGCCGCCGCCCCACACGCCCAGCGCGGCGCCGCGGTACAGCGGCAACAGGTCCTGCTTCTCCTCCTCCTCCGTCACCTGCAACATTAAAAGTCACGGATCTTTATCTTCCCTCGGATATCCGCGGGTACGGATGTATGCCACATGTGGAAAATCCAAGAGAACTCAATTCCCACAGTTGTCAACTTTGTTCATAATTATTTAACATATTTAGAAAAACCCACGCAAAATTTAATATCAAAAATATAAATAATTATTGTTAATGTTACAGAATTCTCATTTTATTCTTCAAAATTATTATGACTCAAAAATGGTATATTAACTCTTTGGTTCAGGTTAAACTCACCTCCGTCGTCGTTTCTTGGAAAAGTGTAGCGTTGTTAGATATGAAGTTGTTCATCTGCGCTTTCATCTGTGCCATTAGTTTCGCACGTCTTTCCGCTGCTAGTTTCGCACGACGAGCTTTTTCAGCATCTATGTTTAATAAAAAAACATATGTAATAGGATATTCAAGTTCATTGATTGTGTGAGTCTAGCTTTGAAACATACCAGCGGTTTCATCGACAGGTGGCTTTTCCTCTTGATCCGTTTCCATATTTTCTATATCTCCTAAATTCTCATCTCCTTGGCCTAACAATTTTCTGTAATAAGAAAAAAAAAATGACAATCAGAAACTATAGAACCTTCAAACATATGGGCCAACACGTTGACTTTGTAGCGTCAGCAGTTAACGCTAAATTAGCAATAAAACTAAATTATAAATCAGTACGTAAAGTGCAGCCGCGCGTGCTCACAGGCTCCTTGTACAAATGCGAATCATTCTCTCATATAAGCATAATATCAAATAATCTATCAAATACATATATCAGTATATTATTTCTATCAAATACTTTATATCTATCAAATTATATTAAATATCAACCAAAGATGTACAGGGAACGTATCAGCCCGTACACATCCGCTGAAAACGGATTTTAGGAAATTCCACCCAGGGAGCAAAACGGGGGTTGAAAGTTTGTTTGACTACATTCCGATCCGGTGGTAGCTTAAAAAAAAAAGTCTACAACCAATGGAGCTGTAACTTGACGATTCAAAAGTGCTGTAAATAGCGTAATGAATAAAGTATATTTTGAATTTGAATTTGTATGAAAGAGACTTGAAATTGAAAATGTATGCTCTATGGACTGGCCGCGCGTGGACGCTGGCACCTCACCGCATGCGGAGCAGCAGCCACTTGGCGAGCGCGCGGTGCGCGTCGACGCGCGGGCTGGCGGCGAGGCGCTGCAGCAGCGCCAGCAGGCCGCTGCGCGCCGCGCTCTCCGCGAACGCCAGGAACTCGTAGTGGCCGCTCTCCTCGTCGCGTAGCGCGTAGCCGATGAGGTGTAGCGCCTACGAGGAGTCATATCTTAGCGGCGCCGGTGTAAGCACGCTTTGTGTTCAAGTGACTGAATTCAAAATACACTAAACTGTATATGTTTAGTCTAGTTTTGCATGATTTTGTGTTTCATAATCTATGATTTTGAAGGACCAAAAATCTAAATCAATGGCCAAAGTTCCAAGTAGAAGACGTTTTTGCGATTTAAAAAATGTAAAATTTTGAATTCAGTCACTTTAATACTAAGCGTGCGATAAATGAAACAGTAGTGTGAACTAGCCTTAGCAGATCCCTTGATGTTTTTAATAATTGATTGTTACCTATTTGACATGTTTCAACGAATGTCAAGGGAGAGATTAATATAATAAACTTTTGTTATAATTGGCTTTCATTAATTTGACAGCCTCAATGATACCATACAATTATAAAGATGAAAGCTCACCAACTTCGGCATTCATAATGTTAACTTTGGACGACGTTGCCTAGCAACCGGCTAACCATTGAGCTCGATATAAGAAAGCATCTTCAACAAATTAATTAACGAACTTGTCAAAGTTAGTAATTGGTAGCCATAATGTCACCTTATGCACTTGCGGCTCGGAGAAGGACCTCGCGCGCAGGTCCAGCGCGCGCTCCAGCACGCAGCGCAGCACGTGCAGCGCCGCGTCGCACTGCAGCAGGTTGGCCAGCAGCCGGAAGGGCGCCGACAGCTTCGGCAGCGCCGGCGGCGGGCAGCATTCCGGCAGACCTGCGAACACACACAGAATCATTTAGAAAATCTTCTAAAAATCGCGTTAGATACAAAGTGGATTATTTATAGAAAGATTCTTAGAAAGGAACTATTTTAGAAACGACGTTGTAGGGTGGTGCACGGTGGTGGATTTGAGATTTTCTCACATACATGTATCAGGAGATATTCAGACGCAGTGGAGCAGCGTGGTGGATTAGCTCTAAGCCTTCTCCTTAATAGGACAAGAGGCCTTTGCCCAGTAGTGGGCACATTTACAGACTGTTATTTTACTTTTTTTTTAAATAAAGCATCACAAGTTAATTGACAAACTTGTCAAAGTTCACATCAGTTCACATAACCCAAGGAGACTGATCCATGGATAGTTTATTTTATTTAAAAATATATGTAATGAAGTTCTATATCCTTCATTATGGTACTGGCAGTATTAATATTCGAAATACGTTTAAATATGATGGGAATGACAGAGGAAGATATGAAGTGAAAGTCGGTGTAAAATATAAAATAATAATTTAGAAAGATTTGTTATATTAAGCCTACAGAAGGAAATAATAGCCTAAATGTTGTTTCTCTTTCAGGTAAAGTTATTTTAATGCCTGTTTGTTAAAATAATACAAAAAACTATAAATAATATATTGTTAAAAACTTAGAAGAATATTAATAAAAATGTTCTCTTTCAGAGCAACACATTGGGTTTTATTTCAAATATAATATATATTATAAATTTTACGGTCCTCACCAGCAGCTTTCCGTCTATTCCTCTGTTCCTCCTCGCTTCTGGAGAGTTCCTCTCTCGTGTAGTGGTAGAAGAACGTATCATATTCATCGTACAGGTGAGGTTTTAGTTTGTAGACGCCGCGGTTGTTGCCTCCGGTAGGTTTCACGAAGTCAGCCACTTCGTGTATCACAGCTTCGAGTCCCGTTTCGTGTAATTGATCCTCGGGGAGGGATCTAGAAAAGATATATTTTTTTATTTTATATAAAGTTGTATTAAGAATGATGTTAAATTGGTCAAGCTACTTCAAGGTCCAATTTTCGCAGATTCGATTCCCAGTGATTTCTTATATCTAGGTGTTTGCCAGTTTCTGATCCCCTGAAACAGGACCTAAATAGAGCCCTGGCAATGCGACGTTTATGTTCAGTAGATGGTATGTATCCAGCCGAGTAATACTTCGACAAAATCTCATTAAACAAAACAAAGTTATGGTCCCTTTATCTTTGATACTGATATTATTATTATATGGATAACTTAACATAAATCAACAAATTCAAAAACTTATTAGGACTATGTTATCAGCAAATATATTGCAGTATAATAAAAACTAAACAAATACCGATTGAGTTCTGAGTGTGGCATAGGCTTTACGCAGAGCATCTGTATGATCTCCTTCTTCGTGCGGTCCTCATTGGTCACCTCGCCTACGCCGGGCACGTAGCGGGAACCAACAACTGAAAACAAAAAAAAAATACAAAACATTAACAATATTAAAAAAATATATATATTTTGGATTACGGACATACAGAGTTTGTAACGATATTTAAGGAATCTTTTAGTAAAAAAAATGTTGGTCTATATTGTTTTGAAACTCCAGATATGAAGTAGAAATTTAGGATAAGTTTCTTAAACAGTCTGTCACTTTAATGTTATGCTTTGATAATTACACACACACATCCTTGATTATAATCAAATATAGGCTTTCATTAGGCTATGTTTTATATTATTTTACAAAATTACCATTACGTTAATAATTTCCCATCTACCAATCCAGATTAACTAACTTGTAATAAGCAGCCTCAGGAACTCTTCGACCATACTGATGGTATGCCTCAAGGTGTCATCTTCGATGGACTTCTGTTCGAAGTCAGCCGCCGCCCAGTCGAGCAGGTTGAATTTATTTAAAACGTGAATTATAAATTCGTTGCTTTCGATTAAAGAAGCGCCGATCTAAAAACGAAAAAAAAAAAATGTTTATTGTAGCCAATAATTTATTGGCTATGGCTTCTTTTGGGCGAGGTTTATATCTAGTCCAGTTGTAACATGGTTGATATATTTTTTTAAATAAAAACTAGCTGAAAAACGAGCAGACAAAACCTGATCTTAAGTAATCACCGCCCCATGGACATTTGCAGCACCAGCGGAGCCACGAATGCGTTGCTTGGTAGAGTTTAGTGTAGCCAACTGCCTTTAGTTTGTGTATAGACTCGACCGGTTCAGCACCACACTTTCACAGACGGGTAGATCGCAGGTGTTACCTGCAGCATGACGACGTCTCGGTCGAACATCTCGGCGCGGCACTTGACGTTGTGGTAGAAGTACAGCTGGTTGAGGAGCGCGAAGCCGTTGCGGCGCCACATGCCGGCGTGCACTTGCGCAATCATCGCCATTGTGCGCAGAACTGGCTCTGATTAAATCAAGAAGTATAATTTATAGTTTTTTCAATAATTCAAGCTACATTTAACACAGAAAACCATTCCGTTAATCATACAAGACGTACGAACTTCAACACCAATCTCGCTAGAATAGTTAAATAACTAAGTCCACAGCAATCCTGAGAGGTACACAACTAAACACTATAAAAATTTCAGCTCAATCAATTTAAAATAACTGGTTCAAAAGTAAGTTGCAAGATTCCACCTAGACAAACATACATACATTGCAAGTTAAAGCTTGTAAAATGTGGAACCCTTTTATCAACTCATCGGCTATAAATTCCTATTGAGTAACCACTACCTGTAACTGGCTCACATTGCCTTTTTTCATGTATGATTATTCTTTAAATGAACTAATATTTATAACCATATCTAATACCGTTGCTTATTATGGGTCAATTGCCTGAAATTAAAAAAAAAATCTTTAATCGCCTCACCAATGAGCTCCTCGGGGGTAGGTTTGGGTGCATCCGGCCGGTCAAACTCTCGGCTGTGGTAGGACAGGCCGTGGCGGTGCAGCTGCAGGTGCAAGCCGGCCAGGAAGCGCGACAGCGGCCGGTGCACCGACACCGGCTCCTTGGATACATCGTACGGGATCACTGATGCGCTTTGATTGCCGAGCTCTGCGAATGTACAGATATTATGCTTAATAAAATTACTATTAGTTATGACGTTTGGGGTTATTGCTCTATTCTTATATATTCTAATCTTAAGGTGATATGTTGGATTTCTGTCTTCCGCGATAAGCTGATGCGATCAGCCAGTACGGGCCAGCGGTACAATACACCTGCAGCTACTCATATGTGCTCACCGCGCAGCTCGTGCGCACGCGCAGCACACGTGTCCGCGTGCCTGCGCAGCGCCATGCGGTAGGCGGTGGCGGCTAGCGCCCGCTCCGAGCTGCACCACTCCAGGGCCAGCGTGATGCTGTGCGCCAGCTTCACGTGCAGGTTGAAGGCCGACTCCCACTCCGGCTCGTACTCCATGTGCTGTCCCACCTGCCAGAGACGACGATTAGAGCTCAGTGGAGTCTGAATTGAGTGAGCTAAAGGTTGGGGTTCTCACTTATTTATAAGTATGGTAACATAAATGATTCATTGATTCCTGAATCAATTTGACAGTTTATATGGTCACTAAAGATGTTAGGTTAAATATTTTTGAATTCTTAATTTTCCATAATTATGGAATATCATAAACAGTGGCAGCAAGATTTTTAATGCTTAGACTTTATGCTTAGAATATTACCACAATTATATATTTTAAACTTTCGCGATTTATACTATTCATATTTAATATAACGGGTCTTATCGCGATAACTAATAGTAGTAATACCTTTTTATTGCCCGACGTTTCAACGAAGTTACATTCGCGCGAACCGATTGTGTTAGTGTAGTGTGCTTCCAGCATTATAATAACGGTAAAGACAATATTAATATTGTGAGGGTAGGCGAAGAAAACTCGCGCACTCGTCGCCGGAGGGCGCGCGGTACACCAGTCAGCTCGTGACCACGGCGAATGTAACTTCGTCGAAACGTCGGGCAATAAAAAGGTTTACTACTATTAGTTATCGCGGTAAGACCCGTTATATTAAATATGAATATTACCACAAATTGCCACTCACTTGTCTCACAACAGAGTCCATGCCCTGCATCATCACGAGCAGATTCAGCATCAGCGACAAGCCGTGCAGGAAACCTTTCCGCAGATCATCATCGAAGGTAGTTGGCACGGAACCCAGCAGGTACTTCACGTCGTAGAGGATAAATTGAGCGCGCTTGAACCCCGTCGAAATGTGGTTCCTGTCAAATTCTAGACGACCCTGGAAAATGCATACATTTATATCAAAATATTTGTGTATTCTTCTTCGTAATATCTTCTAAACATCCTGATGGTATGTTATTAATTATAAGCAACTGTCTTTTGTGAAAAAGGAAAACATAAAGATCATATGACAAAGCCTACAACTCATAGAGAGACCATTGTCCAGGGTCCGGTTTCGCCATTATATCCTCCTATTTAGGATATTAAAGAGGTTTCATACATTGAAATAATAAAATATTGACACACATCATTGAGGATTGGTCTATAAGGTTCAATTCACTCCTAGCCTATTTAATTCTACCCAAGCTTCTGTGCAGATGCCGAGGACAAGATAACCATTTAAGGACTGTGAGATAGAAGGTCCTACATTTTTTCCTTAATCAAGGAATATGAGGTAATTCGTAGAATCCGTGAATAATCAAATACTTGAACTGTCATAACATGGGTTAAGATAAGGATTGGACATTGACTTTTTAATATATAGTCAAAGTTTAGGTTATATTATAAGGGTATCTTCCAAGCAAGTGATGCGATTTCATGGTAAATTCTCCTCGAGTACGTGTCACATTTAAAAGTATTTATAAACGCATATTCCGGCGTTAGCAAAAGTCGCTGCTAGATAAGTGGTCCTCACCTCAGCATTGCAGCGGCGCGTGCACTCGCTGACGAAGGTGTTCATGACCACGAACAGCGCGTCGTGCTTGGCGATGAGGTGGTGCGCCAGCGTGGGCGTGGTGTACAGCTGCACCGACAGCGACGAGATCGAGAATGAGTGGTCGTGGTCGTCGCGGATGAAGTCCTTCAGGATCGAGCCTGGTAGAGAAAATAGCAAATCAGTTTTGGTTAGGTTGAAGTTTACAGTATAAACATTTTTCATGTATTAACTATTTTTATTTGGTCAAATACTTTTTCTAATGGCTGTTACGTAATTGTCAATATGGGATTTAAAGCTCAAATAGCGAACCAGAAATAGGTACTGAAATGTGTCGAAAATTGTTTAATTTTGAACGATACATACCGTTGCAATATGAAATTATATTTTTTTTTTACAATAGTCGTTTTAACTAGGCGGCAGTCGTTCTGCATGACGTCACCCGGCTCACCGCCGCGTGCAGGTGGGTGACTCACCGTAGTTCCGCGTGAAGAGCACGGCCATGGCGCGCTTGGTGTCGTAGTCCATGAGCGTGGTGGCGATGAGCAGGCGGTGCCAGGCCGCGCGCGCCGCCTTCCACATGCGGCAGTCGTTCTGCATGACTCCTCCCGCCGCGTCCGCCAGCGCTACTTGGCTCACGGCCAGCCGCAGCGCTTGCTCCTGGCTGACGAAGTTCTGGAGCCTGGCAGGTAAAATTATTTTTTTTTGTAATGGTAACTTATGAGCAGGGGAAGGAAAAAGAATTAGAGTCTCTCCCCACTCTCTCGATTATTATGAGGTGTCATCGATTATTATGTGATATTTAAGGAAATTGAAACTGAGTAAAAATTGGAAACAAAAATACAATTTAGTTTGCTGTCAATGACATACATATACCGAACTGATTTCAGAACTATTTTATTTTTCAAAATACAAGCATAAAACAATAAAAATGTGATACTCACCACGTGAGCAGCTTCATGGCGAAGATCTGGTGCGCCACCACGTGCGCGTGCATCACCAGCACCTTCAGCGCTGGCCCGTGCCGCGACGTGAACCTTTCGAACATCGCACGCCGGCTGAGTGAAACGACACGCACTCACGCACGCACGTGCCCGTGAGCTGCTCGCACGCTATGTCACGTGCACGTGCGTGGAGTGAGCGGGAAGTGACGTGATGTGCATGGTATACATTAAGTATACCTTGATTCACGCAAGTAAATTATGTCCAATTAAAGTTGTAATATTAAAAATATTTTTTTACATGCAATGTGAAATTTCAATTTTATTCATTTTATAATAGATAATAGAAAAACCATTTTTGGGAATGAAGTGGTGGGAACGACTAGAGATTTAACTACTATCATTACATGAGATATTTATTAATTTAAAGAAATATTTAGTATATATCAATATATTTTGCTTTTAAAATTATAAATCATGACTGATAGATGATATCTTTCAAGATTGTAAGTTGTAGATACACTGTGAAATTCATACAAGAGAGCACCAGAAGTGACCAGTATACCATTTAAATGGTATTGTATATAAACTAAAAGAATATATCATTTAAAAGAAAACTTTAATGAATTACCATGACGAATATTTTTTGACAGAGTAACCACTCATAAAATTAAACCTCTCTGACTCAAACCCCTAAAAACCCTCTTAACTTAAATGTGTCAATCTACCTCATCAGTCAAAGATAATAAGAACCGGCTTACATCTCAATATCAGTCTTCAGTTTATCGCACAGCTGGAAGGAATTACACTTGACAAGCGCTCGCCCTTCACGGTCTATGAGGCTGACCAGCTCCACGGAGTCGCGGTGGCTGCACTTCATCACGCGGTTTAAGGTCGTTATTACCTGAGGATCATCATTATTGTGCATATTTACTTAATATTTGTAAATAGTTAGGACAAACGAATCTTGTTGTACAGTAGGAACTAGTGATGTAATATATGAGAGAGAAGAAAGATCCGTATCCATTGCTTTTTTGACGGATCTTTTACTGTACTAATTTTCAATACGTAAATGATTTTTTACATATATGACCAGTGTCACATTAAACTATAAACAGTACAAACGAAAAACCTACTCAATACAAGTCAAAACATGCCTCGCCTACCACGCAAAGCGTCAAGTGGCGCCAACTATCGTTTCAAGGTCGAGCGTGCCGACACTGATTGAGTTTAAAACTTAAGATCCGTATTCTGACTCATAGGCATAGATATACATTTTTAACGATTCGGCACATTACAAGCTGCTTTAGGAGGGAATATTAAATGAAATGATTATTAAATAATAATTAGTATCAAAACATGGTAACTTCATTCATTTGGATTATCTATCATACAGATTATGAATCCAAAAGTAAAATTAGTTGTCAAAATTAACTAAATAATGGAAGAGCATATAATAACTTACCTGTTCGAAAGTATGGGTTTCATCATTATATAGCACAGTACAGTAGCAATCGGGCTGGTCTAATATTTGTAGTAAGTCCCTCTCAGCATCCTTTAATCTGTAAATAAAAAACATATTCTTATTAATAGATTATTCTTTGAGCAGAGTCAAAAAAATTAACATTGTAATAAACATCTCTATGTTTTCAATTTTTTTTTAGGTTTTACAAAAAATAGTTGACTAATGCTACGTGCTAACACCTGAAGTTAGACTACTGCTACCCACAGATTTGCAGCACCAAACGAGTCACTAGAATATTACCAACTTAAAAAGAAATAAAGGATGAAGCAGATTAGGAAGGAAAGCGAATAGGAAAAGGAAGGTAGAAAAGAAAGGAGAGGCGGTTAGGGTTTCTACTCTCTAACTCACCGTACGAAAGCTATATTAACTACTCTATGCGATCTTCTCTACTTCAGAAGGATTCAGAAATAAAACTCACATTAAATCATTGGGCAGTCCTGGCGCGTGGTCAAGGGTGAGCAGTCGGAAACAGTATGACAGACACACCGAAGCCACTATCTTCATTCGGTCGACCACTTCAGAGCTGATACTGGCTTGCGCCTGTTCCTCACTGTCTGGAGCCTGGAAAACATCATACTAATATCATATATTTGTATGTGAACATTTTATGTCATTACTTCACGATGTTAGGAGTCAACGGATTTCAGAGAAACTCAGAATGAAAAAAGTCTGAGTAAACCTGTGTGTATCTGGAGAAATTCTGGGACATATACAGATTGAACATTGTAAGTATCCTGAATGCCTAAAACCAAACTTAAGAATATAGCAAAAAATACTCAAATGAACATGGAACTAATTAGGATAAAAACTAAAACGACATCGCTATGAAGACTCGTCGTAGATTGGGCGTATTCTTCTTAAGCTCAAGTTTCTTAAGTTCTTACTTTGGTAAGTCTCTCCTTGAGGTTTGGGCGATGGGTTATATAAAGGCTGTTACTTACATCTACGAAAGCAGTAGAATATACACAAATTCATTTATTTATAAAACCAACATGAATTAGCCTGTCATCTCACCGCATGTAGCTCACAGAAGGGGTCTCTCTTCCAAGCCTCCGTGTCACCACAATCGCAACAGCCCCCACCCCCCGACTGCCCCATCTTGTACTTGTGGTGTCTGTGTGCAGACACCTTAAAACATTCTACACAGAGAACGCATGTATTGTCCATGCCTGAAATGGAAAAGGTTTTTGGTATGATCTATGGAATTTTATAATACCACTTTAGGTGTAGAAAAATGCGAGTTATTTATTTGAGAATATTATTGTTTGGGTTAGTTATTATTTGTGAAATTCTCATCTAACTGATTTTTATATGGTCAAGTTTTTCGGTGCCAATCAATTTTGAAATTACTATCTGTAAATTCACTTCGAATTTGTATACATCACATCCATCAAACGGAATTCATGTCGGAAATACCAATTATCCTGAACTCTTAATTCCTATAGTTTATAAGTTTTCGTGATATCACTTACCACATTCTCTGCAACTGTACGCCGGTTCCCCCTGTTTGAAGACACGACCACATAGCGTGGACCGTCGGGGCGGCGGTGGTTGAGAACTCTCCGCGGAACCCCAAACGAACTGTTCCAAGGGTTGTATCAACAACTTGGATGCGAGTTCCTCGTCGAAGGACCAATCTGAAAAAATATTGAAGTAGACAAATTTAAGGGTAGCAAGTGAATTTGAAGCTGGAGCCTTTAAAGCTAAGTATTCGTGCTATCAGGCCGACACATCATGAACGTAACAAATCAAGCAAAATTTCGGTAATGTAAATAACGCATTAACGTATAAATATCTTCGCTACGCCTATGAATACATCCGCTCGTGTAACGATTTTTTTCGCCGCCCTATTTTCATAGTAATAAAAATAATGAAATGACTAAAAGTTCTATACTTTTAAAAATAACTTAAATTATAATCGGACGCTATCGAAAAGAAATACGACTAAATTATTCCATGGTTTATCAATAGTATAATTTAGCAATATTACTATCTACCGCGATTAATAACATTATATTTTCCCGCAAGCATAATTTCAGCTATACGCGTCTGCAGATGACAGTATAATTTTTCATCCCACATTCTAATCAGTACAGAAGATATTTTAAAAGTCTATAATTTGTTGACAGATCATTGCGATAAGTTTTTTTGGTATAAGATTTTAATAACACTATTTCAATAATAGTTGTTTATAAAAAAAAATTAAATAAAACGCGCGTTTTGGCACTCGAACTCCTGCTATCAGTTTGAGTCTACTTTTCATTGGACTTACCTAAGCAAGTCCTATTGGGCTGCGGCGAATAGATCCTGGGTACGGTCACACGCCAGTGGTCCTGAAAGTGTGCGGGGGAAAGCACCCCCTCCGCCATCTTCGTCCTCCATAACTCCACGACGGCATCAGCGCGCGCCGGTAACGTAAATCTGCCGGCATCACTCATTGGTATAGTTCCAATTGGACTTTAATATTGTTTCTCATTACAGCATATTGATGACACTAAATGTTTTATTAATTGAGCATTATAATCTACTAAATGTTGACAATATTTAACACAAGACTAAATAATAAATAAAAAAACAAGATTTACAGGTTCATAATCCCAAAGTTTTAACGTCAATCAACTACAGTACAATTCTTATTATCTCTTGCAATCTTTCGCGATCACTTCTGCCGGCAAGATCATTGACACAAACACGACTTTCGGACGAGCGTTCAAATCGTAATGTTGCGGATTAAAAAAAAAAGAAAGAAAACATAAAACAAGCAAACACGATAATTCGGGAGCGCGGTAAACAATAAACTGTTCACCCAAGTTGGCATGAGGCCACCCCGAGAGATCTATAATCTAATTATATAAAAAACACGGGTAAATAATATGAGTGTGAGATATGGATGACGTCACGTATCGGGCGTTTGATTGACGTGCCGGTTGCAATAGCGCAATTTAGGTTCAACGTGATTGTGATTTACGGCGTGCTGAGAGATGGGTGGTGAAAATATAATTAAATTATAATTCAATTTCATTAGTATATATGTCGAAAACTGTCACATGTATGTAGATAAAATATGGCAAGAATAACACCTGTAAGTTTTGCTTTGAGACTTGTATGAAGATTTACATTGTTTTTCAGTTGCTTGTCATTGCTTTACACCTGAAAGAATCTACTGTCTGTGTGCCTTTATTTTTTATTGTCACAGCCTTCTTGAGGTTGCCAAGGTAACTTTTATCACGTTACAAAATTGTTTATTCCAATTACGTAATAAAAAATTTTAATTGTAATTTTCGTCTATGAGTTCTGATTTATTTTATATTATCTAGAGCTTTAATAATGTTAAAATTTATAAAAAATCACTACTTCTTGCGTGAAAACCTTTTGAATTTTTAATGGTAATAGGAAGGATAGAATTAAATAATGCAATATAATGAATCCTTTATCTATATATAATCGATAATTATTGTAGAACAAGAGTACTAACTTCGTAATTTATGGATATATTTTTATACTTTTAGCCGCAACGCTAATCGCGTTTTATAACCCTTTATCTAGAACCTCTTAGGACGACAAAACATTAGAAAATTGTATTTTTCAATGAGATTTTAATTTTTCGTAACACTTTATAAGAGTTTTGAGAATTAAGGTAACAGAACTGAACAATATAAGATTTTTGTATTTTCTACTCAAACTGAGACGTTGAAAACTATTGGAGTTTTTATTTATTGTAAGCCAACGGTAGCCATATAGAGCGGATACAATTATGAAAGATAAAAATTAAAATATTAAAGTCCTCCGCCAACCTATTCATTCCAAGACCGATGCGAGACCACTCCAACGAGTCCATACACTACACGCGACTGTGTTTCTGATATCATTGATATCACAGTATAGTAAATTTGGAATCAATCAAACCAGCAGAAGTTATTCTCATCTCTTTGGTCAGGTCCCGGTCGTTAACACAATCATCTGATAATGATCGTTACTCTTATTAGGGAAATTATCCTAGTCTAAATGCTTACTATCTTGTCTTCAAGGGTTGCGGAAGTAAGATAACAAACGCAAATTTTCTTGTCTACATTTGTTAACAATACCCCTAAAGAAAATCACGAATTTTCGAACAATTATTTTTGATTATAGAAAACGATTCAGTTGCATCATACAATCGATAATTTCTTATCTAATTCTTATGTGTTTGCTAGAAATACGACATATTTGTCTGCTAAATGAGACAAGTAATCGAGAGGGGCAGTGGATGCGCATACGCAATCTCCACATAACCCGATCTTCCTCCAGGAATCGGGTATCTTTTCGATGATTTCCCCTGCGTTATAAAAACATAATAAAAAAATAACAAGTAAAGAAAAATAAACTATACAATAGCAAGCAGACCCGGGTACAACCCGGGAAAATACTAGGTAGATGATGATGCGATTATGAACCACAGAGTCATGTGAAACTAGACTAGACGTACAGTTTAGTTAACTCGTTTCAGAGACATTTTTCCTTCGCTCACTTAATACTAAGCTTGTCATCGTGACATGTCTGTAACAAACATACAGATACTCAAATACACGTTATAAAACCCCTATTTTTGCGTCGGAGGTTAATGACAGATTTATAATACAACGAACCAATGTGTTTACAAATATGGAAATCATCCTTTATATAAGTGAAAGATTACATCCTAAACAACGATTAATAAAGATTTGAAGTATTTACATTATCAAGTTATCAACAAAGATAAAAGAAACGCGTTCAAAGTCAGACTACTCACAATCATTTAAAAGGGTCAATGCATTAAAATTAAAAAAAAAACATATGCCTGAATCACTTGGGTATTTTCGGAACACACCACCTGCTTAATTAATTCATATTTCAACAGCCTAGTTTCAGGAATAGAGCCTCATATATTAAATCCAAAACAAACAATCTTTAACCTTATCGATATAAATATAAAGTTTATATTGAAAAGTTTGTAACGTCGAAATTATTTCTATTTCGATCGCACGGTCAGTGACACGAGTAAATATCTAAATATAAAAATTACAGTCTT
Source organism: Hypolimnas misippus (assembly GCA_037950945.1). Taxonomy (NCBI): domain Eukaryota; kingdom Metazoa; phylum Arthropoda; class Insecta; order Lepidoptera; family Nymphalidae; genus Hypolimnas; species Hypolimnas misippus. The sequence continues at coordinate 9,800,513 of JBBEEQ010000014.1, forward strand.
ATGAAGATAGAGATAAGGATCAAAATTGTTGTTTCATGTAGGCTGTTTGTGTTCCAAGTCGAAGATAGGACAAATCTCTGAACTTTTAATGAAAATATTTTTTTATCAATAATTTTGGAGGACTTTATCTGTTTATGTTTTTACATATCTAACTATCGCGCATATTTAATAAGAGATAGAGAAATTCGTTTACAAAACAACTTTGTTTATATGACTTTTGAAAAAACCCTTTTCTAACCTTTGAACGGACTTCAACAGCGAAAAAAGTAATTTAGTTTACTTGAATGACGTACAATAAGTATGATTTTTTTGTTATTATAAACAGATAATTTGATTTTTGAAGAATTAAGCGAAACGGTCAAGTCGGTTTCGAATAATAGGTGGACATGCATGAAAAAGTTCCTGACGAATCCAGTACCTCCTTTTTTGGAAGTGTTCAATAGTTATCATGGGTAAAACTAACCGCGAATTTAAAACGCTTTAGTAATACACCATAAAAACTACATACATATATATGTATATATATATCCTTTAGGCCAAGTAGGTCCCTTTTATTAAGATCCTGCATCTGTTCATTTACCTTTGTTCATAAATAAATACAAGACAAAATATGTGCATAATTTTTCGAAAGTAATTAATGAAAGCCCTTTGTAACAAACAAATAATATTATTATTTTTACTTTTTGCATAAAAAATATTCGTTTTTTTAGCGTTAAAATATATTCAAGAATACATCAGAGTTACATACTATTTTTAGATCAAAACAATTTGGCCAATCACACGATAAAATGTTTAAAATATTGTCGATACTTCGCGATTGTTACGAGGCTTGCGATCAAACTCATAAGATTGACAGAAATGAGCTTTACATTAAGCCAGAATTATTCAATAACCAAATCAATGTAAATGTTTTAAGCTTTAAATGCAGACTAATTTAGATCAAAACAGTACATTCATATAAAGCTAGATATAGATATATGTTAATGAGATGATAGATCAGTGAAGACAATAGTCAAAATAGATATTTTTATTGAAAAAAAAAAAGACCGAAACTTTTACGATGATGATACTTCCTTTAGTACAAGGAAGTACCAAGGCCTGTCAACCGAAACATACAAAAAAATGCAATTATTAACTTAATGCAAACAAAACTAAAATGCATTTTCAATTCACGTTATAAATAATAAGCTTATTTCTGCACGTTATTACTATGACGTTAAGTTCATTTTCGTCTGCACGTTCAAGAGGAAGCTATCATTGTTCCAGTGTGTAGTGTACCTGTTGTAATGCCCTTAGGGCATTTACACACCCGTCGTGTATTTATCGCGTGAGACTTTCGTACTCTCGCCTGCTCGTTTTCATATCCTCGTACGGGCGTCTTATGCTCGTACCTGCGACTATGTATGCATATAGGTAGGAATTTTTTGTGAGATTTTTTATTATCATTTGCAGCATATATGTTTTAAATTCGAAAGTTAAAAGTTATAATTATCACAAATGTCTGTTAAATTTTATCACAAATCTGTTAAGTAGACTTTGCAGACAGATTAACAAGTATCCAATCCTCACAAATCGGATTTAGAAAAGTAGGAAACGTTTAAATTAGGTGCGTATGAACTGTTCAAAGTAACAGACTGTAAACGTACAGTTGCGAGGTAAATACCTCCTCGCCTACTACAGCGAGGCATAGGAGCTTTAAGCTGTCTTTCCACGAGAGTGCGATGCAGCTGAGCGTATTCTGAGCGCATCCTTTACTCTAACTAGTATGTGAAAAACTTTCACAAGAGCTAAGCCTAGCTAATCTATGCAAATCAAGTGGACCCATTGGATTTGATATACACACTTAGCAACGTAGCAAATCTCTCATAGAAAGGTATCCTAATCCACGACTCCGCTACTTTTCGGTGGCTATAAAACGAGCTTATACGTGCCGAAAATATGCCAGTGTGTGGACGCCCTTAGGCCTTGTAGATGACACTGAACCATTAATGCGGCCTCGTTTACGAAGAGAAAAAGTACTCGGAGAAATATACTCTTTTTTTTTTTGTTTTTGCGAAGCGACGGTCTTTTGTTTTGAGAATAATGCTTATTATAATTTTTATTATTTGACTTTACAATAAATATTCATTGAATATGGAAAAAATGAAAACTTTTTTTTTTTCTAAAAACAGAATACGTACACAAAAAAAGATGCAAAAAGATATTTTTTTATTAAACAATAAAAAGACTCAAACTCAAAATATACTTGATACAAATAGACTTTCATAAGCTATTTAGGAAAATAAATATCAGCCCTGTGTGCTACCAAAATGAGATTGTTCAGTCTATGGAGTTATAGAATCCATAAAATATAGTATTTACGTCAGTCACGTTGAAATCACACACGATATCATGTACTCAATATACAACCCACATTTACATGTTACAGATGGAGTGAATTTTAAGTTCTACATTCAAATACCCGTATAGGTCCGAATGCAGCGCGCTAAAAATTGAATATGTAAGTAAGTGTTCTATAATCGTAAAAACACGCGTATTTTATACGATTATTAACAATATTTTTAACTCAGAATGATACTGTCGTACACAGAAAAAAAAACTTCGTTATTTTATAAACGTAAAAACATTATCAAAATCGTTTATTTGAAAATTGTCTGATCTTAATAGAGACAGCACAATATCTGCAACGTGACCTTTATATACGATTAATAATAATTAATATACTATTAATCAATATGTTCAATTACGCACTATGACTTCATATTATATAAACTATATAAATACATAACAAATACAGTGAACACGTTCAAATGTTTTACAATTATTGAAAAACGATAAAACGTGCAGAAAATAAAACTTATCGATAAACCGAGTTTCATTGCTGTAACGATACCTATGTATAATAAAATTTTCTATTATACAAACGCACAATAACCTAAAATTAAATTAAAAAATTAAACGAACCTTAAGGAATAACAACCTTAATATATATAACTTAAAGGTAACTGACTGACTGACATAGCCCAAACCACAGGACGGATCGGGCTGAAATTTGGGATGCAGGTTAGACGTTATGACGTAGGCATCCGCTAAGGAAGGATTTTGATTATTTCTACCCCCAAGGGGATAAAATACGCGATGAAAGTTTGTGTGAAACTTCACCTAATCAAAACTAATCCTGCGCAGACGAAGACGCGAGGATCAGCTTGTTAAGAATTATTCGAGAATAACACTTACAAGTTCTGCTCTCAGATTTTCAAATTAATTTAAATAAGTTTTTTTGCATGGCTTTATACCCGAAAGGATTAATTGTTAGTGTCTTTATTTTTGACAGCCTTCACAAGGTTACTTAGGTAACTGTTACCAGGTTAGAGTGGTTTTATGACAATTAAGAGACTCAAACTTACAAATCTTATTCTTGCCTTAGAGACTTCCGTTACAATGAAATTAAATAATTTAAAAAAATATCAATGACCCTTTAACCTAATGAAATGATTAAGTAAAGTAAGTTGATAAGGAGTATTGTATCCTGCTGATTCCAGGTTGGATCTCGCAGCATCAGATCTAGGTTAACTATGGTAATTTAATATCATTCACAGTATGGTAAACTTCTTGTCGATTCGATCACTAGAAATTGCTTAGATCCTTTCAACAACTAGAAAAGAGCTAATAACTTTTAAACGTTTGAACAAACCTTAAAAAATTATAGCTAAGAATCATCTTAATCGATCAGCTTTCAAACAAAATTAAGGAATAAAATTACTCTATTCGTTAGGTAGTTATGATGTCAGGAAGACACGCAGATACACGTCAATCTTATAACTCACTTTTTTTTTAGTCGTGGCTTAAAAATATTTTTTTATTACGTATTATTGTTACCTTTCTTTGAAGTCCTTCTGCTGGTCAAAAACACATACACTGTCCACCAAAACATCACGTTTACAACACAAATTAAGTAACGTCTTTAATAACATTATATCACTTAATTCTAAATCAAAGATCTATCTTAGCATATTAATATTCTCATTATATTCGATTTGGTGAGTACAAAACGTTAGTTTATTAAAACTAAATTCAAAAATATGAACATAACTGAAAAATGTAAATAATCGTTCAGCCCAATGCATATTTATTTAATAACTCTAAAACTCATGCACCAAAAAAATAAAAACAAAAGAAATTCTGATTATCTCGAAACGGCTTATTCTCTATAAAGCAATTTGCAACACTGACTTATATTTTATATATAAAATAAGTATTACTATCAATCGTACAATACAGACAGGAGTATAAGCATTGATAAGATAAAAAAAAAGTCGGTAAATGTCCTTACAAAGCAATTATAATATAATGGATCAGTGACCAGGAGTTATTGAAAGATTGACCCCAAATGTCAACTGTTTATTGTGCATCAAGAATAACTAATTATATTTAAAAAAAAAAAATAAAAAAAAATATATTGAAAAGTACAAACTTTCTACCCCTTTTTACAATTGCTGTGCAGACGGAGGAGTATGAAATTTCACACGCTTAGAGTTGATATTGAGAAAGAGTGCAGAATGATATTTTTTTTTTAATTGGACGCTGATAAGCAATAATGTGTCAAGCCACACGGGCTTCATTTTGAAAAAATGGCGTCTAAAGATGTCAAACCTATTCTTAATCAATTGGTTTAAAGACGTATATATCCATATTTTGTTTTCTATTTTGATAAAAGTTACATTGAATTAAGAGCAGATTGGTATATTTAATGTGTTATCTAAAAATAAGTTTTTCGAGTACCTAAGATAATTGTATAAATTGAAAAATATGGAACGCACTTGAAATTCGAAACATTAAATTAAGATACTTTTTTCCGTACTTATTAAGTTTATATGACTTGAATTTTTTTTAATAATGTTAAATAGGTGACGCAGTATCAAAGTACATCAATATCTCCGAATTTAACTTTTTGTGGGTTGACACATTATTGCTTATCAGAAACCAATTATGCATAAAAAGTATATCACACGCGCTACCATGTATTTGACACTACAGGCATATCTTTTGTTTATTGTTTTTCCATCCCACGTGACATTGGCGCAATAATCTGAGCTCATATGGCACTTCTAAAAGCCATCAAAACAAAGAATTTAATCGAATTGTCTATTGTTAAAGTCTGTCAAATCAGATTTTCTGAGGTCAATCATTATATCGGATGAAAATTTAATGAACTACGACAGAATTATGACCGCTAGGCGAACATTAGTACTATACTAATATGTCATCAAAATTAGTTGTGATCACACATTACTTGTAACAGTATCTTTACGAAAAACAGTAAATAACAAAATTATATTTTCTTGCGAAAATATACAATTTTATACCATAACCGAAGCGAGTTCTGAATTTGTAGTAGACTTTGCCAAAAAAATCATCAATTTAATTTTCTTATTTGTTTCTGTATTAACGATTAGAGAGAGCTCGTAAAAGCTTACTTGAATGTAGTATAATTTGATTAAAAGGCCTACTTTTGGTAATAAAAAATACTTATTTACCGATCAGCCGGTATCATATCCGCGGCGTCCTCTTCCATAGACTCGTCGCCGACTTCCACCTCGAGCTGCATCGGCGGTGGTGTGCTCATCTCCACTTAACTCCGACGCCTATTTGTCTGAAACAATAAACGGAAATTAGTACAACATACGAATAATCTTAAAGCCGAGATGACGTAGTGTTTAGAACACGACGATCTCAACCGATGATGATGGTTCAAACCCCGGCTAGCACCGCTGTAATTACAAGTGCTAAATTTGTGTTTAAATTCATCTTGAGCTCGGCGGTGAAGGAAAACATCGAGAGACTTGTATATCCGCCGACCAGCAGTGGAGCAGCGTGGTGGATTAAGCTCTAAACCTTCTCCTTAATAGGAGAGGAGACCTTTGCCCAGTAGTGGATCATTCACAGACGGTTACTTTACTTTTACTTCACTCACAAATAATGTTAATTACACACCAACAAAACGTACAGAAGAACTCTGATACATACAAAAGGCGAGCAAGGCGAAAATACAATCTTTATAATTATTTCATTATTAATTTTGTATGTTTACGAAAACTGTAATTTATTTCATTGTAAGTGAAATGTGAATTAGTTACAATAATTAACAACTTTTATGCATGTCGTGAATATATATAATTACAAGTAGAACAAGATTTAAAAAAAAGAAAAAAGGCATTTTCAAAGAATAATATATAATTTAGTTTACTTGGATTACATAATTATTCCACTTATTTTGGATTTTAAAACCAAACTACTAAGCCAATTTTGATAACAATTCTATGTGACCAATCTAAAAGTATACCTTTTCATATAAAAAAATATCAAAATCGATTAAGAAATGACGGAGTTCTGAGAAAAAAAACACTAGGAATTATTGCATTGAGAATGAGTAATTTACGATCACCCGTTGAGGAGTTCCGGTTTCAAACTCATATGATTTATATAAAATTGCATTAAAATTAAATTAAATAAACAATATGTGGACGATGTTAAGCAATACTGTGTCAAGCCACACGGACTTCATTTTAAGAAAATTGCATTTAAAGATAACAAACCTATTATTAATAAATTAGTTTGGAGGAGTATATATCCATCTTTTCTTTTTTAGTTTGATAAAAGGTATAAAGAATTAAAAACATAGCAGATTGGTATAATTAAAAGTTTTATATAATAATAAGTTTTTATAATATATGAGATTATTGAATATTTCAAAGCATAGAACACACAATGTTTTTTAAACATTAAATTATGTAACTTTTTTTCGTACTTATTTATTTTATGGTACTTTATAAGGTTTTTTTAATAATGTAAAATTAATAAAATTAAATAAATACAAATAGTTTTATCAGAATACATTAATATCTCCGATTTTGTCGTTTTGTAAGACACACTAAGCAGCATCCGTATATACGTATACAATCCGCAGGCACGTAACATAACGCCCACGAAAAAGCAGTTGAATTAAGAACTTCCTCCTTTCTTAAAATCGGTTAGCAAATGAAGGTTTATTTCTATAAATAAAAACGATAAAAACGGAACAAACGAGAAGGCGACGGACACATGAATCACGCGGCAGTCGTCCTTCGTGTACAATGAAAACACAAGTCACCCGATAAGCTTCTGAACTTGTCGGTGCATTGTCACTATTGGAATTTACTACTACGCTCTTGCACTAGCTATACCGCGCTGTTTCACTTGCGCTAAAATTGTGCGTAATTGTATGGATGCTGATAAGCAATAATGTGTCAACCCACTAAAAGTTAAATTCGGAGATATTTATGTATTGTGATACTACATCATCTATTTAACATTATTAAAAAATTGAAGTCATATCAAACTAAATAAGTACGAAAAAAAGTTTCCGAATTAATTGTTTCGAATTTCAAGTGCGTTCCATATTTTTCAATTTATACAATAATCTCAAATATTTGAAAAACTTTCTATTAGATCATATATTAAATTTATCAGTCTAATTTTAATTAATTATACCTTTTATCAAAAAAGAAACGATGAATATACACTTCTTCAAAAATATTTATTTAGAATAGGTTTAACACACCATTATACGCCATTTTCTCAAAATGAAGTCCGTGTGGCTTGACACAGTATTGCTTATCAGCATCCATATATATGTATATCAAACGGATGATATTTGGACTCTGATAAGCAGAAGCTTAACCACACCATCTGAGGCCCGTTCTTTGGATGGGGCCTCCTAGTAAAAATCGTCACGTTATAACTTAATTTTAATGATCCACTTAATAATATTGTGTGAATTTTAGTTAAAATATCTGATAAGCGTTTTATTTTTCGCCCCTACTGATAAGCAATACTATGTCAGGCCACACGAACTTCATTTCGCGAAAATAGCCTCTAAAGATGTGAAACAAATTCTTAATGCATTTGTTTGAAGAAGTATATATCCATTTTTCTTTTCTATTTTGATAACAGGCAGAGTGAATTAAAAACAAATAGGTACAATAAAAACTTTTATCTAATAATAAGTTTTTAAGTATATGAGATTATTGTATAAATTGCAAGATAAGGAACGCACTTGAAATTCTAAACATTCAATTAAGAAACAATTTTTCATACTAATTTAGTTTAGACTTGAATTTTTTTGAATAATGTTAAAAAGATAACCCACTATCAGAGTACAACATTATCTACGAATTTGACTTTTAGTGGGTTGACACATTATTGTTTATCAGCATCGATTTAAGGTCGTAGCTCACTTATGCGATTCCGCTTATGCAGGCAAAGAGTAAACAATACTTAATCAATCAAATCATCAATCACGTGTAGATATTATCATTATTTATCCGGAAATATGTGATTTCTTCGCGTCGCACATTTGTCAAAGTATAATATATATTGTGCGTACGTACTCCAAAGAGTTTACAATACTACGTAAGAACAGGTGGGGCTTCCTTAGATAAAAACCTACGTATGGCGAATGCGCTAAGCTTTGACGCCACTATTAACTGTCTTACTACAAAAGATTTAAACAGACATTAAACGCGTGTTTTTAAAAATCCGTACTGCAAATCCGCGTCTAAGCACAGTTTTGAGTTAACATGCTTGAGATATAGATTAACATACGTTTAAGTGAGTTTAATAGATGTCTAAAACCAATTTTAGCTGTCAAATGTAACGTGAACATTTTATCAATAAGTTTTTTTATGACTTTATTCGCTGTTAAGCAATTCATATAATATTTTAAGAAATGTTTAATTTTTAAACACTGTTTAGCTAGACACGTGTTGAACATTTTTTTACAGGTTTTATTGCGTCTTTTGTCGTACGGCAGTAAATGTTTACATATTATGTCAAGTTGCATAGTGGTAACCACAGACATATTAACACTCGAACAAGTTTCAATTTAGTTAGATTTGTAAAACTATAACATTAACACATAAAGGTGAATTTTAAATTCAATTAAGTACAATTGTCAATTTGGCTGGTTTATTTTTAGTCGTGCTTCCCTGCTAACTTTGTATGCTATTAAAAAAAAAACCATTACGCGTTAGCACACTTGATGAAGTCTTGTTCTTAACTACGGACAGGCCCGCGCCAAGCCTAATCGGCGCCGTCGTGCAACTGTCTTATATGCGCCTTTTTTGTATGGTATAGTCCAATTAACAAGTCTTTTCCGCAAAGTTTTTAATACGAAATCCTATGTAATTATTAAAAATTTTAAAATTATAAGTATAGGCTCGGCGCCTTTTTGACTCGGCCCTATCGTGCGTCGCACGACTTTGCACGTATGGACGGCGCGGGCCTGACTACGGAAGCTACACAACCCTGGCCGAATGTTTCGTTTGTTTTTGAATGTTAATTCCTCTGCCGTGTAAGAACGGAGTCGCAGTTTACTCATTTTCTTGAATAGGTTATCGGTTATATGAGACATAGCATATTGTAAGCTTTCTTGAATGACGTAACGATCAAACACAAAAAATAATACAAAAAATCGTAGTTCCTAATATTAGCGTTCAAACATACAAACACTTTAGCTATAATATTAATGAATAATGTGCTATCCAACAAGAGTTAAAAACGTTTTAGCTTCATAATATTAGTAAGTATAGATTAATAATCGAAATGCAAGTCAAAATCGAATATCGACTTTTGATATTTTACGGATTTTCATACTTTTACTGTAACACAAAACTATTGAACTATTATGGACTACGTTTGGGCTTTATATAAAACATCTAATTAAAATCAAGTATAAATATTGCTTATTCAAAATAATTAAACACGTATTTCAAATTTATGTAAAATGTCATTCGAAATTGTTGAAGCCCCCCCCCCCCTTCTCCCCTTTCTTGGGAATTGAATTAAGACATACTAATCAAGACAATATATGGACGCTGATATGCAATAATAGGTCAACCCACAAAAAGTCAAATTTGGAGTTATTAATGTATTTTAATACTGCGTTACCTATTTAACATTATTAAAAAAAAATTAAGCCAGAAAAACTAAATAAGTACGGAAAAATTTTTCTTAATTTAATGTTGGGAATTCCAAGTGCGTTCCATTTTTTTTTAATTTATAAAATAATCTCAAATATTTGAAAAACTTTTTATTGAATAATACATTAAATATATCAATCTGATTTTAATTTATTATACCTTTTATCAAAATAGAAAAGAAAACATGGATATTTACGTCTTCAAACAAATCGATTAAGTATAGGTTTGACGTCTTTAGACGCCATTTTAGACGCCACGCTCAAAATGAAGTTCTTGTGGCTTGACACAGTATTGCTTATCAGCGTCCATATATCACGTAAAAATCTCGCTAGTATCAGCTAGATATTTTAATGTACGAAAAATATATATACGTATATATCTGTAGATAACGGTCACTTCAGGAAGTGCATGTGAATGATAAAACAATTCGTTTCGAGCGCTATAAGTGTCTGAAAACGAGGAAATACGTCGACCTTCATACAGTTATATATAGTGATGCAAGTGCAATTGTTGTTGTTTGTATGTCCGTATACACATCCTACAGCTTCCTATCCTATTTATTATCTATATATGGACGCTGATAAGCAATACTATGTCACACGGACTTAATTTTTAGAAAATGGCGTCTAAACATGTCAAACCTATTTTTAATCAATTTGTTTAAAAGAGTATATATTATTATTAGCCATAATTCACAAGGTGACATAACATTTATTGATTCCGTCACAGTACGAAATTTGACGTGTAAGAGAAATATAGGAATAACTATATATGATACTTTTTATTATTATACTATGCGGACGAAACCGCGGGCGGAAGCTACATTATATAGACCTACTCCGATTAGCTACCTTATATAAAGAGACCGTGTCTGTAAATAATTCCCATTTCCTTACATCAAGTAGAGGATGTAATGTAATCGCGAAAAATTTCGGTTATCAGGTTTCAACGGAAATATTCACTTCGACAACTTTTGGCAAATGTACCTACTCATATAGCTCGCGTAACTCAAGCATATACTAATGATTTTACAAAAAAAAACATTCGAGTATATTCTTATGCAATTTTGTAAAGGAAAAAAAACCTCTTTAGTGATATTATATGACAATTTTTCTTTTTACTTTTGAATTTTGCGACTTATAAAAATATAATTATTATAAGTTTTCTTACAGATATAAAACATACCTGAAATAGAGGCTTTGAATATTGTTTCTTTAATTTTACGGAGAAACGCATTTTTGTCTTAATTTTACTGGCAAGAATAACATCATTATATAGGTATACACAGGCCCGCGCCAAGCCTAATCGGCGCCGTCGTGCAACTGTCTTATATGTGCCTTTTTGTAGTGGCGATATTGGTAGAAAATGGTTAAATCCAATCAGCAAGTCTTTTCCGCAAAGTTTTTAATACGAAATCCAATGTAAATATTAAAAATTTGAAAATTTGGTGCCATTTGAATCGGCGCCGTCGTTCGTCGCACGACTTTGCACGTATGGACGGCGCGGGCCTGGATATACATAGTTCAAAATGAGCAAGTAAAGGAATCTAAAAAAATCCTAATAAAGTAAAAGTTCAATGTTGTAAAAAAATCTAACCTGCCTAATGTTTATAGATTTAATTTCAAGTAGAGTAGATACTTCTACAATTTCTTCTTGGACAAAAGATTACTTCCATGAACATACGTTCTAATAAAAAAATAAACAAAAGATACATAATAAAAGAAACAAATGTATTATATTTTAAAATATCTATTTTATCCCGATTAATATAATTGGTTTAAATTTTTTAAAATTTTGAAACTTATATAAAACGTGGCTGATATCGAGTTTTGCATACTCGAAACGTGCACTGACGTCAATAGCTCATGTATTTTTAGTATTTAACTTAATACGGCGAAGTCGAGAAGAACATTTGCCGTCACATTGTTACGTATTATATACATAAGTGAATCTGCTATTACTTGGTTATATACATAAATTAGAACATAGGTTACTAAACAGTCCACGACACCATTTCACACTCGAGTCATACTTTCTAAGGAAACGTAAATGGAATTATTTGAAGGACCAATGTGGTACAACCGAGCTGTAGCCTACGGCTGGTATACGTGGCTCGACCAGGACCGGTAACACACACTCATGGAAAATCGGCGTTGAATAGAGCGTTTCTTATTGTGAATAAGAAAGTCAGAAGTCTCTCTCTTCTCTCTCTCTCCATACTTTCACTTACGTCCTTTTCCCATTTATCCGTTATTCCTTTTTTTTAATAAGAATTAAATTAGTAAGTTTATATGTTTTTAAGTGAGTATGTAGGGGATAAAATCTAAAACAACTGATCCTTATATTTTATCACGTTACGATTCACTGTAAATGTCCCACAGCTGGGCAAAGGCCTCTTCTATTAAGCAGATTTCATATTTACTTTGTGAAAAAACAGAGTTACATTTACGAGATGATGAGAGTACTTTTATATTTGAATATATGAATCTTCAGTTGGATCTTTTGTTACTTTTTAATATGTTTTTAATTAGAACGAGGCGGGCGAATGGGAATTGAATAAACGGCAGTAGGTCAAGTGTCGTCTCGTTATCATTTAAAAAATAAAAAATCCCAGAGCGACGCGACAGGAGAAATGCTTCGGTAAAAATAAAAATAATCTATTAATATATATTACTAACGGCCCCTCGCGGTTCCACTCGCGTTTATGGTTACTGCTTCCTTCTGAGCCGTAGCGTGATGTAAAATAGCCTTCCTAAATAAATGAGTTATCCAACGCAAAAAGTTTTGCAAATCGAATCAAAAGTTTCAGAAATTACCCCTTACATACGAACTTACAAACAAATTTTACCTATTTTAGTCACTAAACACAAGTAAAGCCGTGTAGAATCGCTAGTACTATCAAAATACTGTACTACTGTTAAACGAGCAGGCGGGACATTAACTGTCATACTACAAAATACGCATTAAAACCATGTTGAACACGTGTCTAGCTAAACAGTGTTTAAGATTTAAACATTGCTTAAAATACTATCTAAATTGCCTAACAGCGAATAAACTCATAAAAAAACTTATTGATAAAATGTTACACGTTACATTTGACAACAAAGGTCAACAAAGGTAGGTTTTAAACGTCTATTAAACTCACTTAAAAATCTATGTCTAAAGCGTGTTTAACTCAGAACTGTCTTAGACGCGCGTTTAACGTCTGTTTAAATCTTTTGTAGTAAGGTATAGTGTCGATCAAGCAAGCCCGTATACAAGCCTCTATACCACAACGTTAGGTTATTTATCATAAAAGTTAATAATACTGTATTTTGAAATAAAACTACTTTAAACGGATTTAAATCGCTAACAAACCGTTGGCGATAGTTGTAAATAATATTTTCTAAAACCTCAAATAGACAAATTTCATCTTAGTTACCCGTGACCACGAACGCTGGAAAGTGCTCGAAACGTCGGGATGATAAAAATAATTAATATACACGATTTAAATCCGTTTAAAATAGTTTTATTCCAATGAGTAATAATCGCGAAAATCTAAGACAACGTTAATACTGTATTTTGTCTATGGTAGCTCGTTGATCAGCGTACTGCCGATATATTATTATACATATATCGGCAGTACGCTCCCTAGGATAGATCGCTCGTCTTCACTCTCAAAAATATATTCATAAGTACAAGTAACCAAGTGACTAGAACCCAGATCTCACAAACCACTCAAATGCAGATTTTAATAAATATTTTTGTATTTAAAAGCTTATGATAAAATAAAAAATTGCCATGTTTATTATCTTGTCACGATAACGCAATTTAAATCCAGGTTTCCAGTGTAAAAATGCAATTTTATTAAAAGCAGTATATATTACTTAAAAGTAACTTATCAGCTTAAAACGTTGTATTTAGATATGCACGCTGATCTAAGAAATCATTTTAAAGATGTGCACTGATGACTTAATCTCTTACTCATAAGCGTAACGTAAATACGTAATATTTTTACGTAATTAATTAGTACTAGCGTTCGCCTAGCGGTCGGATTTCGACCGTAGTTCATTAAATTTTCAACCGATCTCAAGTTTGACCACAGATAATCTATTCTCAATTGACCACAGACTTTGACAATAAACAAAAAAATATGTATGTGTGTGTGTGTTAAATACATGGTAGTGCGTGTGAAATATTATTCTATATTGATTCCTTGTATTTTTATGAGTAATTAAAAAAAATTCTGGCATTCTTCGCTCCTTCTCTATTTAAACTATAATTATGAGAAATTTCAGTCTCCTCTGTGCACCATGTTTTTGATTCACGTATTATTATTATCTATGTATTAATATACATAGATAAAAATTTCTATCTATACTAATATTATAAAGCTGAAGAGTTGGTTTGTTAGATTGTTTGAACGCCCTATCTCAGGAACTACTGGTTCGAACTGAAAAAATATTTTTGAGTTAGATAGTTTATTTATTAAAGAAAGTTATAGTCTATATCACATCACGCTACGACTCGCAGGGACGAAGCAGTAACCATAAACGCGAGTGAAGCCGTAAGGGACAATGTTAATTTATAACTCTAGATATGTTACGTTCATAATATTTGACGTTAAAAATCAATTCATCAATTGTCTTGTTAGCCTTAAAATTCTCTAGTCAGACGAGAATTACACTTGTAAGATTTAATTTCGTAAGTGACAAAAACAACTCTGTATCTTGACGACACTTACCTAGGTAACCTTAAAAATAGAGTGTCAAAAATGAAGAGATGACAGTAAATTCTTTCTAATTTTTTACCATAAATAACCTCTATCATGTATGAATGCCATTATAAAATAAAATAAACAAGTCTACAAATAATTTAAAGCATATTAAGTGTAAATTTAATTAATGGTACTCGCTGCAATTTTTATGCAATGTTTTATAAAGAATTTAGAACAAGTTTATACGCAAAATTATATAATCTGTAATAGATTGTGTAGTTTTTTATATCAATTTGAAAGGTTATTGTATTATTTATGTGTTAAAAATAGAAATATACAGTTTTGAATGTATTGTCTCAATATACCCACGACAAGTTCAACTTTATAAAAACATCACTGTACAATGGGAAAATCAGTATTATCTTTAACACACTCTTTCAATCAGTATTAACTTTGGGCCTAACGGGCTTTATCCCCCTCCACTACATAGATGAGGTTATTTCAAACCTAATGGTTAATTGGCAAAATATTTTGGTCTTTAAAGGTCCAATGATCCAATACATTCAATGGTCCATTACTTTCAATATTATTGACAACAGGTTGGGAGTGATGACTGCAATTGACTGATGCGCTAACAGTCACAGGTTTGATCCCTGCTACTGACAAATACCTGTAGTCATATGGATGTTTGTCATGATCTCGGTGTTAGTGTTTTTTGTGTTTCTGGACACCCAACATTCAATCATGAGATCCTAAAGGAGCTCTTGAATGCTAAGTGTTTATGTATTTATTAATGACTATCATGTATGTATTATAAAACAGTTTTTGATTGTTTGAGAATTGTGGAAAAATTTCAGAAACAATTTTCATTTCTTATAATGAAAATTTATTGCATATTTTACCTTGTTAAGAAGAAAGGAAAACAATAAAAATAGACAAAACAAAACTATGTGAACAAATCCACAGATTAAAAATATAAATTGATAAATCAATTTCATTTTTTTTTTATTTAATAAAATAGTTATTTTTATTTTTAAACTCATTAATTCTTTGTAGACTGATTTAAATCAAGAAAGAATAAAGGCTTTTGATTGATAAAGTTACATTATTTATCTGCTATTTTATATTATAATATAATATTATATAAACTTTCATTTAAATCTACTATAAAATATGTATAAAATTCAATAATATTTAATAATTATAGCAGTAGTAAATATATTAACATTTCTGCTATTTGACATTAAAAATATCCAATTTTAACAAGCTCGGCAATTGACTTGTTGGCCCAAAGATAGTCTCGTCTGTCATACTCAGTTATTAGCTGGTTACTGGTTCTGAAGTGGTCAGCATTCTGAGTACCAAAATTTATATTACTTATAACATATTTATCGTTATATAATATCAATGATACTCTTGCTTTGAAATATAAACTTTTAGAATTGAATTTTCTATATTAGCCTATCTGTATTGTCAGCGTTAATTATGTAATATGATACTTGAATTAGGTTTAATAAATCAATTCTCCTCCAAACTAATATTCAAATTTTACTGACTTGCATTAAATATAAATTTTTATATGAAGAAGAATAAAATATAAAATGCCTATTGTAAATTTGAAGTTTAAATCTTGATGTTTGACAACATATCCTACTATTTATTTAAATCCTATAATTACAAATATAAAAGAAAAAACCTTTCATGTTTCAATATTATGAATATAAATTATACCATATGAAATCTTTATTGTTTTATTAATTTTCATATAAGATTTGAGGTCTAATTTTTAATAATATTAATAATAATATTGTTGTGCATTTCGCACTTTACAACATATGCTTGTCCAATAAAAACTTAACAGCATAAAAAATATTAAAACCGATTAGTTTATCAGGCATGTCACTCACTTTTGAATTGTTTATGTAATTTATTATTAGACTAATCATGGTTAAAAAATTATATAAGGTACTTATAACAATAGTTATAAGCTACACGAAATTATTTTCCTGTTACAAGCCCAATAAATACTTTTTTATCTCGATATTTTGAAATATAGCTTAAAGATTTAATTAATCAGATAACAAACAAATAAAAACACATTGCATACGAAGTTCCGTAGATTTTGCTCGTAAAATTCAAATAAAAATTCATCCTCAATATTACACTAAAAATAGCTATATTTCCGATTTAAAACTATGTTCTATTCTCGTATTTATCTGAAAGTTAGTTTCCAATTAGTTGTTATTATAATCAGATCAGTATCTAGATAATTACGTTAATCTTAGGTTACCGTAACTTTCCATTTTCTTTGGAACGTGAAAACTAAATAAATCCGCCCTCTAAGTGGCTAAGAAGCAAGAGTAGCTATACATAACATCAGCAAAATTACGACGGAATAAAACAAAACGCAACAAAAGAAATTCTCTTCCTCACCTCAGATCGAAATTGTTAACTCATCCAACTCGATTTCTTTGTTTGGCACGAACTTTTCTGCCAAAGACAGCTTGAAAAATATCCGTTTAAACACAAAACGTTTTTATTATCACAAAATACGAATTGCATGAACATCACAATTTTTCACATTGCTAGATTTCTCTATCATTGGCACAAATCCACTGAAATTTTGACATTTCATCACAGCGTGAAATTACCAAATATATCGTGCGGAAATGCTATAGTTATCTGTTACGTATTTAGCTCTTTATATTTATTTATCTAAGATTATATAATCGAAGTGACGTTGATATAATCATAAAAAACTGATAGAAATGAAATAATCTATTTTTTTAGCCATTATGACATTATAAAAATTTAATTTGCCAGCTGTTTTAAACGACGAAGAATTATACTTTGTGATTGTCAAATATAAGAATTAGTGATCTGTGACTGCGTCAACCAGAGTCGAAGATCGTAAAATACACAGCCTACGCAGAAAGTAAAATTGAGCGTTGTAAGATCTATAAAAAATTCGGTAGTTATTATATTCATCTCTTTTACTATTTCATTATTTTATTAGTCGTTTTATTTTGTCGCTTCTTTTCAAAATTATATTAAATACATTTTGACGTTATTATTAAGCCGTTAAACTTGGCAAGTATATTAATTTTTTAGAACAGGGATTTGCCTTTTTTATAATGTAAACAGATTAAAGATAAATAAGAAGACGAAATAAAACTTTTATTTTTTATTAACAATATTTCTCTTGACAGTGACTATTAAATATTTTGGTGGTGTTGCGATTCATAAACATTATTTAAGATTCGAGAAACCCAAGGGAGGGAACTTTTCTAATATTCGGGCCATCGCAGATGGGTAAAATGCCATGAATTTGAATCTTTCACCCATTTTGGCTGGATCAACTAACATTTCATAGGCAGCTTTGATTTTTTCTTTTTCTTCATCAGTCTTAGCATGATCTATTAGCATCTATAAAAATAACTCTTTAAATATATTTTATACCCTTTATTTTATCTATAGTTATAAAATATCATGAATGCAACAAAAAAAAATTAATTAAGATTGTTCAAATGGCATAACCCAATATATAACTTTGTTTAAATGAAAAAACTTTATAAGAGAAAATGAATGAAAAATATATAACTGAATAATGTCTTGAAGTTAGACATTAGCTAATTTAAACAATTTCCCAATAATAATGTACAAACTATTCAGAAGCTGTGCTTTTTATCTAATTAATTCTGAATGTTGGCAGAAGACTTCTTTATTGGCTGTACAGGAATAAGATAAACATTCAAGCATATATCATTGCTATCTTACTTGTAATCTAACACCAGCTTGCATCCTTTCTAAGAACTCCATTTGCTTAACTGGTCCTACCACAACAGCATAGTTTTCATTCCCCGGTGTCATTGATGCTGATATCCTTAACTGACTGAAATCCACATCAGCTGTTAAGTCTGAAGCACCTGGGTTCTCTAATGGATCTACAACTTTGTGTTTGTGGAATGCCTTTAAAACAATCATTAAAATTTTAAGTTATTAAAGAAGCATATACCATTGTGTTATCATTTTTGCATTTTAATGGGGCAGATTGCAATATATAATCGACTATAATATCTTTATGTTCAATTAAGAATATAAATAAGGTACTTATAATGACATATGCATTTGGACATAGATTTTTTAGTGATTTAGTTTATTATGTAACTATTAATATTAGTTATTAATTTAATTAATCCCAGCTTTTTTTTATTAAGAAAAAATGTCTCAGGTATTTAAGAGTCTCTATAACCAAATTCCACTTATATAAGGCCAGAATTACACTTGTAAGGTTTGCTCGGAGATTTTCATAAGATTTACATAAATTGTTTTTACACCTGAAAGAATTTACTATCAGTGTCTTATTTTTGGGACTCATATCTTTTGTAATATCAATTATGCAAGTACATCTTACAAATGTAATTCTCGCCTTATTAATGGAGTAGGGTCATAATAATAAGGATTAAAGAAAGTACCCTAAATGTATCCCCCTTATCACCATTGTGTCCATAATCAGCTATCAAAGCAAGACCTCCATACTGGTCCACCCTATCAGCGAGTTGTCTTGCTATACCAAGGGCTCTAGGGCTGATCTCAAGTTCTGTTCTATCTCCAGCGTCTAAAGGAGGCCTGACTAAAACTTTGACGGACTGTGTTTCGTTAGCTGCTATTCTGTATTGCAATTTTTCATTTTCATCAAGATCTATTAAGATTTCACGCCAACCTTTTTCTGTTTTCTGTAAATTTAGAATTATTAACTTACTAATCATATTTTACATAAGATATTTAAAGATGTACGGTACAACACCATAGATGATTAGAGAATATTGGTGTAGAGCTTAATGCTCGCACTCTCACAAGAGTTCTAACAAGCCGAAATATAAGAGTAAGATACACATATCTACTTTTTTCTCATTTATAATATGGTTCTATGAGCCTATAGAAAGTGTGACAATTAGTTAAATATAATATTTGGTATTACAAAGACCCCATTATGAACAGTATATGTAAAAAAACAATAAAAAATCTTAAATTGAGATAGTTAGATAGTTTCTAGACAGTTCATCTATTTCTTATGCTGCAAAACAGCAGTCATGTTCTGTATTGTTAATTTCTAAGTACATAGTTTGAGTAATGTAATACTCTTACAAAATAATTCAGATTTAAGACTTGAGTTTGTTGTAACAATATAGAAAATAAGAGTAAATAAAAAGAAATATCTTTTGTACATTTCACTTAAATATCAATAAAATACCTTTTACTCACTTCAAACTTGTGAATGGGTAAAACATCAAAAAATTCATGTGCAATGTACCATGAGAAATTATTGGGTACTTTCTTGAGATCATTGTACCAGTAGACTTTAATACCACTGGCCGTTTCACCCTGAAAAAAGAATGATACTCTACAAATTACTTGTTAAAACCATTCTAATATAAATCTAAAAGTCTATTATCTCAAAAATCCCCATTTCTGCCTTGATATTCCTTACACCAAAGGTTGTCTGTCAGAGATTGCTTTAGCAATAAGACCGCCTTTGCACGCTCTTTATCTTCTTTTTATTATTATTTCTTGTTTTATTTTATGTCATTTTCGTTTGTGTGCAATAAAGTATTAAATAAATAAATAAATGTTTTTTACTTGGGGTTGTTACACATTTTTTTATCTTTTTGTATTATTTTTATAAAAAATTGTCATTTCTATTTTAAATCGTTTTTTTAAAAAGAAAGTAAATTCTAAAATTAAATAACAATTTTTCAATAAATATAAATAATTATTGATATATTTCTTATAACTCAAGTTAGCGTTTTTTTTTTAATTTTGGTTTAGTAAAACTTATAGGATTAAGCATAAAAATATTTCATTTACCTCATGATTATAGGGTAATTCTAAATCAGTTTCTCTGTGGGAAACACACAACCTATTAGCTTGTAGCAGTTGCATTGTTGACGATATCTCTACTAGATGTAGGCTGAGGTCATTGGCTTTGTATCCATATTTATTTAAAACCTGAAAAGATTTTACTAGGTATATATATTTTGTCATATAGACATCTAAGTTTCAATTTAAGCTATGAAACATTAAAATAAATAAATTCATTTTCTAAAATTCTGAATTTCAATTTAGATGTTGCTTTTTACAAAAAGCTAAATTTGAAGCAACGAACAAATACATGAAGTTTAAGTTAAGAAAGACCTTTTAAAAACGATTTTTTTACACTAATTTACCCTTAACAAGTCTATCAATAACGTCGCTTTCCCTGGTCCAAGTTCAACGATTTGGAGAGGTTTACCAGGACACATTTTCTGCGTCTCTGCATAGAACCAAATCGCTAAGATCTCACCAAAAAGCTGACTGATTTCGGGCGATGTTATAAAATCTCCCGTCTCACCAATTACATCTTTTTTCATGTAATAACCTTCTGTTGGATTCGTTATAACAATATTCATGTATTCAGCCACAGTTAGGGGTCCATTTAATCGCACTTTTTCTTTTATTATATCCATAATACTTGGCGCGTCAGCGAGGTTAGGCATTTTTAAAGTTTTAGGGTCAGGACGTTTTACAACTTTGTATCCTTTGTGTCTTTTACACATGTTGTGAATTAGCAGCGGTCTATTAAGAGCACGAAATAAATTACGTGAGTTCATTTTGATTAGATTAATATTGTTCAAATTTACAACCTATTTTGAAAATTCTAATATTTGGTCAATTGTCAAATTTGACAATCAGCTGGAAACTGGGGAAGTTCTTTCATTAATTTTATCGGCAAAAACAAATTGTTTTAGAAGCGCAGGTATTTTTTCATTGGAGAACAAAATTTTTTAACATTTTTTTACAAACATTCTCTGTGTATATCAAATAAAATACGTTATTTTCTTCATCTCCAATTTTTAAGAAATATTTAAAGTATTTTGCTATAAAAATCACTAGGCTTAGTACTCTGTACTCGTCAATGTCAATTGTAGATTGTCAGAAAACATCTGTCAAATTTTGAAAACAATGTGCGCATCGTGTGCGCTTATTATAAATTATAAGCAAAACAAAGTAGAAAATACATGAAAATAAGTTATTTGTAATTGTCTAATAATTGTTCAATTACATTATTTCTACCAAAGAAAATTGTGTAATAAATCTGAAAAAATTTAATTCGCACACGTGCGAATACTTATTAATTTTATTTTTTCCTTTTTTAACCTTTAAATTTACAAAGATGACTGAAGAAGATAATAACATGGACTCGGAAAGTAACACCAAGTACAAAGATGGTGTTAATCGAAATGCTCGTTTAATAATAAGGAATATATCATTCAAAGCCACAGAAGAAAATGTGAAGGAATATTTTTCACAATATGGCACCGTTGAAGAGGTTAAATTATTGAAGAAGCCGGATGGAAGACTTGTTGGATGCGCTTTTGTGCATTACACACATGTACCTATGGCCAATAAAGCCTTGGCTGCAACCAATAAGAAACCCTTCCTTGGTAGATATTTAATTTTTTTTTTAAGAATAGACAAAGGTTGCTAAGATTTTATTAATAAAGTAATTTGTATTGTGTATGTTATTTGAAATACACATAAATATATATGCATAACAATTTTAAATATTGGTGTGATAATCAGAAATTTAAAAAGCTTCTTGATGTTGAGTAAATTATTATAAATATGTAAACATTTAATGATTTTAGGTCGACCAATATATGTTGCCTGGGCAGTACCACAGAGAAAATACAATGAAGAATTACAGAGTAATGGCCCTAAAAAAAAATTTAATAGTTTTTCAGAGGACTCAAAACCAGACATTAAAGGTATAGATTATAAAATTATAGCAACTTGCGGCTTGAATTTTCAAAATAGTTTATTGCCTTTACATTGTATAAGGAACTTGTGTCAAATTTTAAGCTTATATACCCACTTATTTAAACTGTGTTCTGTCAGTCTTGGATGGAGTTAATATTTTTTTCCTTTTCTTTTTATAAACACAACATACACAATGGCCAACATTAAGATCTTGTGGCCGTGTGTCAAGGGTCCAGAAACACACACAGCACTAACACACACCTAAACCACGACAAACATTCCTGTGGTTAATACAGACGTTTGTGGTGAGTGGGGATTTAACCCACAACCTTTAGGGCTTCAGTCAGTTGAAGTAACCACTCTACCAAAATGTCAATTGCCAAGATTAAATTTATATAACAAGAATATAATTTTTTTTTCATATTTTTAAAGATGAAGATACAGAGGATAATGTGAACAATAAACCAATCTCAAAAGAAGAAAAGGATAAAACGAGACTAAACCGTAAAGCTAGACTTATCATTCGTAATGTATCCTTCAAAGCAACAGAGGAATCTTTAAGAGAACATTTTGAACAGTATGGAGTAATCCAAGAAGTTAAATTATTAAAAAAACCTGATGGAAAGTTGGTTGGATGTGCTTTTGTGCATTTCAAAAATGTACCAATGGCTACAGAAGCGATTTTGAAAACTAATTTGAAACCTTTCTTAGGTAAGTAAAGTTTTTTGTTGAAATTGTCTATGCAACTTTCTATTGTTTGTATTTCTTTATATTCACATGCCAATATTCTTAAGTATATACTGCCTTACTACAAAAGATTTAAACAGACTTTAAATGCATGTTTAAAAAAAATCCATCCTACAAATCCCCGTCTAAGCACAATTTTGTGTTAAACATGCTTTAGATATAGATTAACATGTTTAAGTGAGTTTAATAGATGTCTAAAACCTATTTCAGCTGCCAAATGTAATGTATAACATTTTATGAATAAGTTTTTTTATGAGTTTATTTGCTGTTAAGCAATTTAGATAATATTTTAAGCAATGTTAAATTTTTAAACACTGTTTAGCTAGACGCGTGTTAAACATTGTTTTAATGTGTCTTTTGTAGTATGGCAGATAACGTTTAACTTTCCTTAAAATAATGTAAATTACATACATCAAAATAACAATGTAAGCTATTATTTTGATGTCTGAATCACAATATCGCATTATGCATGCATAAATTGATACTTAAATTAAGATTTTTATTTCTATCGAATTAAAAATCGCTATCATTTTTTCATGTTGTCATGAAATTTCTTAGTGTTATGATGCAAAAAGACTAATACAGATTTTTGTACGAAATACATATCCACAAAAAAGTCGACAATAATAATTATGTTGATAAATATAAAACATTTGTTGAGTACCGAATAAAACTTAATCACGTCATATCTTTAGGTAGACCAATATCAGTGGATTGGGCGGTACCCAAAGACAAATACATGCAGCATGTTGTCAATAAGCAAGTGGAAATGCAAGATAACGTCAAGAAGGAAGATTCCGATAGTGATGATGACGAGAGCCCTATGAACATATCCAATGATGATGTAAAACAGGAGATTAAAAGTAAGTTGAGTGGGCTTGAAAGAGAAAGTACAATTTACAAATATTCAAGATAATCTTTATGGACAATTAAATCTATACCATTTTTATAGCTAATTGGATTGGATGTACCTATATTAGTAATATATTAGTAATAAAAGACATTTTATATTTTTGATTTATTAAAGAGCACTTTTTTAAACTAAATATTGATGAAGATTCACTTTATAAAATAAATTTGAAAAAAATTATATTTTAGTCATTTTTTTAAGACTATGTAACTGTTATTCAGGTGAATCAGATGATGATGACGATAATGATGAAGAAGAATCAGATTCAGAAAATGATGAGAAGTCAGAAGAGGAAGAAAATGATGATAGTGAGGGTGAAGGTGAAGAATCCGAGGATGATGAAGACGAAGATAAAGATGATGGTGAAGATGATGATGATAAAAGTGTCACAAGCACTCAACCTGACTTCCAAAGGTTATAACTCTATTTGTTAATATAGCTCATTTCATGTATTTTTATTTTTATAAAAATTTCACTGTAACATTTATTTCTAAAAAAATTATTGAAAGTAAGTAGTAAGTGATCAATAATTACTTAAAAATTTCATTAAAAACTTTGTATTGGGCTCCTTAAGAAATTGCCAAGCAATGTCGTCTTTTTTACTATTAAGAACAAAGACTTTAAAATGATCATACTATTATTACCATATATTAATTTCATTCTTACCAGTAAATAGAGTTGGACAAATAAGAAAATATGTACTCATTATTTAGTATTAAAATTGTGTTCATTAATAATTATTTTATTTTTATATATACTTGTTGGTTGCTTGTATTATCCAATGTTAATCAACAATGTCAATAAAAACATCGGTACATATTATTACACATGCTACAAATACAAAAAAATATTTTTAAAACCAGGTATATGAAACTATATATATGGATGCTGTTATTGCTTATGCAATAACGTGTCAACCCATAAAAAGTCAATTTCGGAGATATTGATGTATTTTGATAGTGCATGACCTATTTAACATTATTCAATAAAAAATAAAGTCATATAAGCTAAATAAATACGGAAAAAAGATTCTTAATTAATTGTTTCGAATTTAAAGGTCGATCCATATTTTGTAATTTTTACAATAATTTGTAAAATGCATTAAGAATAGGTTTGATATCTTTAGACGCCATTTTCTCAAAATGAAGTTCGTGACACAGTATTGCTTATCACCGTCCATATACATATATAGTCTAGTTTCATATAATTCTGTGGTTCATAATCTATTATTTAAAAAAAATGTTCAACATCAACAATCAACATCCAATAGGTCTAAATAAAGGCCTGAAGTTCCAAGTCCAAAATGTTTCTATGAGTTTCAAAAATGTGACTTTGAATAAGTTTGTGATATGGTAATAGAATTATAATGTTACTTATATTTCAGGAAGAAATTAAACGATGCCGAAGATGGATGTACAGTCTTCCTCACAAACATACCATTTAGTATAGATAATGACCAATTGAAGGTGTTCGCAGAGAAAACTGGCCCTGTGAAGTACGCTCTCATCTGTGTCGATAAGCTTACTGAGCACTCAAAGGGCTCTGGATTCGTGAAATTTGTTGTGAGTTTGTATTTAGATTTGTATATTAATATGTCATTTGCATTTTCAAAAAAAGAGGATGTGTTTAATACCGCACTGTACTCCGAACTACTGATCGAACTGCGTACTTATATAATAAAACCACTACTCTTGTTCTTTAAATTAAATCACTTTATTCTTCTGAGGATAGTCAATATGAAAACATCTAAGAAACATATAAATCTAAAACAACACAACGATAGCGCGATTTAACTCACAACTCACGCCATCTTTTACTTAATTTTAATAACTAAATGTAACCTGTCACACTAGACATCTAAACGTCGTAAACATACCGCCCTCCAAGGACATTTAGTGAAGAAATGTCCTTACTTATTTATATAAACTTACACAAAATCATGTTATTACAATTCATAAATAAAACAATAACATAAAACCAATTAACTATACATTATCTAAATTTACAGGTAAAATACATAATTTTGATGTTGGTCTCTTAATTATTGCAGTACTTGTGCGTAATGTGACCACACGAGTCAGATTATCATCACCCTTATGCTTTTGAATTATGCGACCCAACAACCATCTACTTGGCGGCAAATGGTCTTCTTTAACTAGCACGATATCTCCCAAATTGGGTTCAGGAACTTGAGAAGACCATTTGTACCTATGCATTAAATTTGATAAGTACTCCTGTGACCATCGTTTCCAAAATGATTGAACTAATTTTTGAATGAATTGCCACCTCGATAAAGAATTAACATTCGACGTACTATAATTGTATTCTGGAACATTAATTATTGGTTCTCCAATTAGAAAATGTCCTGGAGTTAAAGGAATTGGTTCACTCGGATCTGAAAAGCTAATGACCGTCATCGGTCGAGAATTTAAGCATGCTTCAACTTGACTAAGAAGAGTAGCCATTTCCTCATAAGTGAGCGTAGATTCACCGATTACTCTTTTAAGGTGAAATTTTGTGGATTTTACTCCTGCTTCCCAAAGACCACCAAAGTTTGGTCCATGAGGCGGAATAAAGTGCCACTCAGTTCCATTTGCTTCCAGATGTTCAGCTATAGATGACTGTAGTTCTGTCAACCGTTGTAACTCACGTGATGCACCAACAAAGGTTGTCCCATTATCGCTCCACAGTTTAGCGCAGTGACCTCGTCTAGAGGTGAATCGTCTGAAGGCTGCCAAAAATGCATCTGTAGTCATGTCACTGACTACCTCCAAATGCAAGGCTCGAGTAGACATACATACGAATAAACATATATACCCCTTGTATGAACGATGTCCTCTTCCTTTGGTTGTCTTGATATTGATCGGGCCAGCATAATCCACTCCACTATGTAAAAATGGTCTAGATGGAGTGCACCGAACTGATGGCAAATTTCCCATAAACTGATTCCTTATATTAGCTTGCTGCCTGATACATTTAACGCATTTACGCACGTGCTGCTTAACGAGATTTTTTACTCCCAAAATCCAATAGCCTGTCCTTAAATAAGTCATCATCAATTGAGGACCACCGTGAAAAGTTTTTACGTGAGCGTCTGCAACAATGAGTTCTGTGAAATGAGCACTTTTAGGTAATACTATGGGATGTTTTACCTGATCTTCCAACTCTGCCTTATGAAGTCTACCTAAAACTCTTAGGATACCTTTCTCATCCAGATAAGGACTCAATGATTTTATTTTACTTGTTTTTAATTGTAATTGG
This sequence comes from Hypolimnas misippus, assembly GCA_037950945.1. Taxonomy (NCBI): domain Eukaryota; kingdom Metazoa; phylum Arthropoda; class Insecta; order Lepidoptera; family Nymphalidae; genus Hypolimnas; species Hypolimnas misippus. The sequence continues at coordinate 9,827,946 of JBBEEQ010000014.1, forward strand.
CCTTTTTCTTGTAGTTCTCTATATTCTATCGAAAATGCTTCCATTTGAGTTTTCCTTATACAACATACTAACGCTTCTTCTATTTCTGTTTTTTGTAGATATTTAGTGAGACGTAATCCTTTTTTAAAAACCCGACGGCAGTATGCTATAACTCTAAGTAATCTTTGTAAAGATGAAAATTTATTGAAAATTGATTCATCAGGAATAATAACCATATGAGTTTTAATAGATTTCTCTATGTTAACCTGTACTTCTTTTGGTTTCTTGTAAATGATAATCTTTTCTTTCAGAAATTGTGGTCCTGTAAACCACAACGCATTCTCCTTAAGCGAATATGGTATCAGTCCTCTTGACGCACAGTCAGCGGGATTGTCTTTCGTTGATACATGAAACCATTGTGACGAACGCATATTAGTCAAAATTTCTGAGGTTCGGTTGGCCACAAACGTCTTCCATCTACTCGGATGGCTATTAAGCCAAGCTAATACCACAGTAGAGTCAGTCCAGGCCTTAACTTTATCTTGAGAGATTTTCAGTATTTCTGCAGTCTCTTTCAATATTTTTGATAGCAGCACTGCTCCACATAATTCCAGACGAGGAATACTTACTTGTTTAACTGGAGCTACCCTAGTTTTCGCCATTACAAGCGAAACCCTAACGTTACCTGATACATCCATGGTACGTAAGTAAATTACAGCCGCATAAGCTACCTTAGATGCATCACAAAACCCATGTAGTTCCAGATTATCATTTGTCAATGTACCGAGCCATCGAGGTATCCGAATTCGCGAAAGCTGAGTTAGTTCTGTACGGTAAGTATTCCATTCTTCTTTTAATTCCACAGTAAGTTCTTCATCCCATCCTATACCAACAAGCCATAATTTTTGAATAAAGATTTTGCCTAAAACTACACACGGAGCTAACCAGCCTAGCGGGTCAAACAGTCGTGAAATTTCCGATATTACGACTCTTTTTGTTACAGGTGCAATTGCCAGCGTTGGAAGATTTACTGAATATTGGAAGATGTCTTCGATGCGATTCCAGGTAAGTCCTAAAATTTTTAGCGTATTATCCAATTTAACTTCGACCTTCTTTACCATTATTTTTTCTGTGTCCTTATTTTCTTTTATTACATTATCCTTATCCTTGTCATTTGTCCTATTGTACTCCCTCTCTTTAGCTATTTCAATTAAATTAATTTTGTTATTAAGTTCTTGATTATTACTAGTCCATTTTTGTAGTAAAAAATTACCTTTCCCTAATAAATCCGTCATTTCCTTGTAAATAGATATGCCCTCAGATACACTATCACAACCAGTCATTAAGTCATCGACGTAAAAGCAATTTAAGACTCTGTCTGCGGCGAGCGGGTACTTTTCGCCTTCATCATACGAAATTTGATGCAATGTTCTTATTGCTTGGAACGGCGCTGAAGCCGTGCCGAAGGTAACTGTCATGAGTTCATACTCTGAGATTTCTTCGTCAGGATGATTTCGCCAGAGTATTCGTTGATACTTTGCATCTTCATCAGCAACATATACTCCACGGTACATTTTTACGATGTCAGCTGTGAGTGCAATTGGATGTATCCTCCACTGCGTTATAAGATTTCGCAAACCTGCTTGTATCGTCGGTCCAACCATCAGAGTTTCATTTAATGATATTCCTTTACTATTTTTTTCTGAGGCATTGAATACAACACGCACCTTTGTAGTGGTTCTATCGTTCCTTACCACAGCATGATGCGGCAAATACACTGCTTCTTCCTTAAAACTGTCATTTTTCTCTACAGGTCTCATATGCCCTAAATGTAAGTATTCAAGAATGACATCTTTGTATTTTTCCTTTAACTCTTTATCTTTTTCTAGTCTTCTTTCTAATGATAAAAATCTTTTTTCAGCTATAGATCGTGAATCTCCAAATTGACTAGGCGGACCTTCTTCTCGAAAAGGTAACTTAACGACATAACTTCCATCATCTTTTCGTTTGGTTGTTCTAGTATAATGCTCCTCACATGCTGTCTCTTCAGGCGTAAGTATTTTATTTGTCATCTGTTCTTCAACTTCCCAAAACCTTTTAAGACTGTCATCTTCATTGATCTGTGTATGCATAACCGTAATGAGTCTTGTTTTCTCTTCAGTACTATTGTTTTTCACAGGTTTGATTACTCCTGAAAGAATCCAACCAAAGACAGTACTTTGTGCGAGAAGATTCCCACCTGGACTTTTTATCAATCCTTCCTTAATGATGCTACTATATATATCAGCACCTAACAAAATATCTATTTTATTGGGTTCTGTAAATTCTGGATCTGCTAAATTCATACATCCCCGATCTATCCAATCAAAATTACATGTACTTATACATTTTTCTGGTAAGTACGAAGTTATTTTACTCAAAACATAAGCTGTTAGCGATAATTTAAAATCAGGCTGTATACGTGACTGAATTGTTAGATTTACCATGTGGTTTGCAATTGTTTGACAATTATTTCCTATTCCAGAAACCGATCCTTTAATAGGTATCTTTTTTAAGCTTAAATATTGCACAGTAGCTTCTGTTATAAAACATGCTTGAGAACCCTGATCCAGCAATGCTCTAATTAATTGATAGTTACCCATTTTTGTTTCAGCTTTTATCAATGCAGTCGCTAATAAAACTTGCCTGGGCTGCGAGATTTTGCCAGTTGATAAACACGATACTAACGGTTTTACTGTATCTGTAGAAGTAATGCCACAAACTTTAGACTGTTTCGACATCTCTTGATCGCTTGTTTCGAGTTCTTGATCCGGATGTAACAACGTGTGATGACGCTTTCGACAAATTCTACAATGTGTTTGCTTATTACAATTGTATACGGTGTGATTACTACCTAAACAGTTAAAACATATTTTATTTTTGGCTACATATTCACGTCTGTTTTCTGTTGGTAATTCTATAAACTGCTTACAAAAACAAAGCTTGTGAGTTTCGGAACAATACTCACACAGTAATTTTGTGGAACTAGTGGCGATCATTGACTTATGATGGTGAGTTTGTGAATTTCTTCCGGAATGAACCAATGTCCTCTTTGGCTCGATGCATTCTAAAGCGCGAAACCTACTTTCTATAAATACTTTAAATTGCTCAAACGTAGGCAATTCATTATAACTTCCATTGCTAGTACTAAGTTCCCATTGTTTTTGAGTTTCGGAATCTAGTTTGAAAGTAACAATATGAATGATAATCACGTCCCATGTGCTCACATCAATACTTAAATTTTTTAAAGCATTTAAACAATCATTAGTGGTATCAAGCAGTTCCTTTAAAGCTGCTGCTGATTCTACGTGTAATCGTTTTTGACCAAATAATCGTTTTAAAATACAATTTGCTAAATATTTTTTATTACTATACCTTTTTTCCAGCAAAGACCAACATTGACTATAATTAGCATCAGTTACTGCAGTATGTCTAACAATTTGTTCGGCTTCACCGGTAAGATGGATTTTTAAATAATGAAGTTTTTGAACGTTATCTAAAGAATCATTTTTATGAATGAGAGACGTAAAAAGATCTCGAAATGTTGCCCATTCTTCATACCTTCCCGAAAACATCGGAATAGAAATCTTTGGCAACTTTACAAATGAACTAGAAGAACTTGTTACAACCTTTTTAGATTCTTTAGAAACATGAGCTTTATTTAACATTGTTTTGATTTGACATTTATATGTAACGTATAAATCCTCAACCGAATCATACATGTCAGTAATACTTTCTTCAATACCTTTTAAATCACATCTTTCGTGAAGTTTAGACATAATTTCTTTAAAACTAGCCCAATCGGTTTCTAACAATTCATGCCTAGTCTCCAGATATTCTACGGTTAATCTATCTTTTGGACACTTTTTAAAATTTGTGAACCCCTTTTGTATAATGTTTTTAATATTATTTGCATTACTAAATAACCCTTCCATTTTGACAGTTAGTATTATTTTAGCAAATTAATAATCGACACAAGAAAAATAATAAGCATAACATACAATATTCGTTAAATAATACACAAGTTCAAATTATAAATCGAGAACAATTTTAAAAATTATTACAAGTTTTTTGCGCATGTGAATTCCATTGAAAATCTGACATAAATTTTCGAACTCATATTTCAGTCACTTTATTATGTTTTGAAAATTCTATCTTTGAATTTTAAAGATAAAATCGTACTCACATTTCACTGTACATCACTTACACTTAACCTCGGCGGAAACGTCCTATGTACGTTGTCCTTTGAAGACGTCCACTTGTGTATGAAGCGGGGTCCACCTTCTTATTTGAAGCGCTACTGCCGTTGAGACTGTACCTTGCTGGGGCTGCTGGTACAATACCGTGACGCACCCGTGCTGCTGACGGTCGTCCTCCTAAATACACTGGAGCTGCAGGGGACCTTAGACCTGCACTGCTACAGTCGAGCTCATCCGTCCTGGATGAACTAAGGGTACCACAGGGCACCGTTGACCTTTATTGCAGCGATCCGCTGCGTGATCCTCGAAGAGTGTGGTCCTGAACTCTTCCGGCTCCGAAGACCAATGTTTAATACCGCACTGTACTCCGAACTACTGATCGAACTGCGTACTTATATAATAAAACCACTACTCTTGTTCTTTAAATTAAATCACTTTATTCTTCTGAGGATAGTCAATATGAAAACATCTAAGAAACATATAAATCTAAAACAACACAACGATAGCGCGATTTAACTCACAACTCACGCCATCTTTTACTTAATTTTAATAACTAAATGTAACCTGTCACACTAGACATCTAAACGTCGTAAACAGGATGTTTTTTTAATTCAGCATATTTTTTTTATCTCAGAACTCTGTCATATATTAATCGATTTTGAATTTTTATTTATTTAATAGATATTTAAATTTGGTCCCATAGAACCTTTATCAAACTCAGTTCATTAGTTTGCTTCTTAAATCAAAATAGCTGAAATTAGTATATTATTAAACAAACGAAATTGCCTGTTTTGTATTTGAATTTGATTTTGTTTTTTAAAATGTCTTAATTAAATATATATCTCTCAAATAAAAATGTAATTTAATATATCTGTTAGAATATCAGCAAAATTAGTATTATATTATATCAATTTACAAGCAAGGGGAATTTTTTATCTGTCATTGATAAAATTTAATTCATTTTACATCCATATAACAGATTGAAATTAAGAATTCAAAATGAATGAGTATTTATTTCGATATAATTTGTCACCAACCTTTCATAGTTCACTGCTGGATAGGGATATTTTGCGCCTAGTCTAGTTCAATTTTCTTTCATATATTATTATTTAAGATTACCTTATTTTTACTTACTTATTACATTGTTAATCTTTATATATGTATACCAATGAAAACTAACTGGTTGATATGATCACCGACTCAATCAACGTAGAGCTCAAAGCGCTCAGTCTAGAAACATGAAATTTTGCACAAACATTTCTTAAATATTGTAAGTGTGCACTAAGAAAAGATTTTTGAAAATGCATTCCCTATTAGGTTAGAAAGAGGGTTGAAAGTCGTGTTATGTTAGTATTAGGTAACATTTTCCTAAGTATTGTATATTAAAAAGGAATTGCTAGTTATGTAATATTAAAAAATAATATTATTAATAATCTTTTTAAAACTTTTTTCCAGAACAAAGAAGATGCGGAACGTTTTCTATCACTAGATGCTTCAGATTTAAAGTTAGGAGGACAGACAGTTCAAGTGCGACCTGCTCTGCGAAGAGACAACCTCGCAGGAGGGAACAAGAAGCAACCTAAGGATAACCGCAACTTGTATCTTGTTAAAGAAGGAGGTTGGTGGACTTTTGATTAGGATATTGTTTAAAACATGTTACGTTATGTTATTATTAGGTTATCTGTGCAACTTCGACTGGTTTAATCAACTCCAAATTTATTATATTGTAAATGATAACGTAGTTGCTTAATCTGTAACAACTTAACCTTGACCTGATGCTGCAGTAACACCTGGAATAACCAGTATACACAACTCCTCACTAACTCACAGCAGAAGTTGGGGTTTGTTGAAATGATCTCAATAAGTCGATTGTCATTTTTTTAAAATTATCAATTTAATATCAATCTTTTGTGTAAAATAAAAAGCGAATACATAAATAAAACTTAATTTGAAATGTATTTTAGTGGTCGTTGCGGGTACGAAGGCAGCCGTGGGGGTGTCGGCATCAGATATGGCAAAGAGACTCGCACTTGAACGAAGTAAAACGCAGATGCTGAAGAACTTGAATAGGTAATGGCGCTGCTTATGAGAGATTGTGGTGTGAATGTTAACTATAGATGGGAAAGATCTAATCTTATGAACGTGGACGCGTTAAGTGAGCATTGTAAGATGAACTACGAAAGTGACTAAAATATATTTATTTAGTGAATTCAATATTAGTAATTGTGTACTATTCATAATTTTTTAAGCTGTGAATCTATTTTGTTTGTTGATACATTTTTAACACTTACATTGTTATTTTTTTTCAGAATAAGATGTTAAAATAATTAATTTTTTTTTACTTTTTATATTGACTGGCTGTATCCGTTAAGTTTTGCAATCTCTTCTAAAATATTTAGACTTTTTGGGTCAGGAATCCCCGTTCAGAACATCATACCCAATTTTCGTTTCAGTTTCACAATCCGATTAATGGTATTGATTTTTATTTACAGATATATTATGTAGGTAAGTGTAATTTAATCATCGTACGTATAGTATTAAAGTGACTAAATTCGAAAAATGTTTTTATTTATTTTATCAAAATCATAGAGTATGAACTACAAAAATTATATAACTAAATTTTAATTACTAACTTAGTCAATTCATTTTACACAAATTTTGAATTCGGTAACTTAAGGCGAGAATTACTCTAAAAAGCTACCTTAAACTTTCATAAGGATTTACATAAACAAATTCTCACTGCTTAACTCACCGTTAACACCTTATCTTCGACATTCCCCGCTACCGTACCTGCCGACGCCTCCCGTAGCCAGCACAGTAGTGCCAGTAAAGCTTACGCGTGCCGCGCTCCAGGTTCGTGTCGCGCTACCGCCTCGTGGTGGCCAACCTGCCGGCCGCGTGCGACGACGCGCGCCTGCGCCGCGTCTGCGCGCGCGCCGCCCCGCGCGCCGCCATCACCGAGGCGCGCGTCATGCGCGACCTGCGCGCGCCGCTGCAGCCCGACGGGACGCACCCGTGAGTTCTGCTGGTACAGTCTGCCCTACAGGCCACGCGCGCGCCGCCATCACCGAGGCGCGCGTCATGCGCGACCTGCGCGCGCCGCTGCAGCCCGACGGGACGCACCCGTGAGTTCTGCTGGTACAGTCTGCCCTACAGGCCACGCGCGCGCCGCCATCACCGAGGCGCGCGTCATGCGCGACCTGCGCGCGCCGCTGCAGCCCGACGGGACGCACCCGTGAGTTCTGCTGGTACAGTCTGCCCTACAGGCCACGCGCGCGCCGCCATCACCGAGGCGCGCGTCATGCGCGACCTGCGCGCGCCGCTGCAGCCCGACGGGACGCACCCGTGAGTTCTGCTGGTACAGTCTGCCCTACAGGCCACGCGCGCGCCGCCATCACCGAGGCGCGCGTCATGCGCGACCTGCGCGCGCCGCTGCAGCCCGACGGGACGCACCCGTGAGTTCTGCTGGTACAGTCTGCCCTACAGGCCACGCGCGCGCCGCCATCACCGAGGCGCGCGTCATGCGCGACCTGCGCGCGCCGCTGCAGCCCGACGGGACGCACCCGTGAGTTCTGCTGGTACAGTCTGCCCTACAGGCCACGCGCGCGCCGCCATCACCGAGGCGCGCGTCATGCGCGACCTGCGCGCGCCGCTGCAGCCCGACGGGACGCACCCGTGAGTTCTGCTGGTACAGTCTGCCCTACAGGCCACGCGCGCGCCGCCATCACCGAGGCGCGCGTCATGCGCGACCTGCGCGCGCCGCTGCAGCCCGACGGGACGCACCCGTGAGTTCTGCTGGTACAGTCTGCCCTACAGGCCACGCGCGCGCCGCCATCACCGAGGCGCGCGTCATGCGCGACCTGCGCGCGCCGCTGCAGCCCGACGGGACGCACCCGTGAGTTCTGCTGGTACAGTCTGCCCTACAGGCCACGCGCGCGCCGCCATCACCGAGGCGCGCGTCATGCGCGACCTGCGCGCGCCGCTGCAGCCCGACGGGACGCACCCGTGAGTTCTGCTGGTACAGTCTGCCCTACAGGCCACGCGCGCGCCGCCATCACCGAGGCGCGCGTCATGCGCGACCTGCGCGCGCCGCTGCAGCCCGACGGGACGCACCCGTGAGTTCTGCTGGTACAGTCTGCCCTACAGGCCACGCGCGCGCCGCCATCACCGAGGCGCGCGTCATGCGCGACCTGCGCGCGCCGCTGCAGCCCGACGGAACGCACCCGTGAGTTCTGCTGGTACAGTCTGCCCTACAGGCCACGCAGCACCGGAGGAACTAGGTGCCAGCTTGGAAAAGAATGGAGGGTGAAAAGGAATAAGGAAGGAAGTATGAAAAAAAATTGAAAACGAAGAACCCAGCTGTATTAACTTCTTCGCGCAATTCGACGAACTACGACATTTCATACATTTCCCACCTTTATTCAAATTTTCCCTATCAACCCCTATAGTTACATACACTAGTTTAAAATCCTATTCCAATAACACTTATTACTAAAAACAACATCATATTTGACATCTCTTAAACCCACCCCCTACGTGGTGGTAAATGCACCACTACTTACTCTCACAGAAGATTCCCCTTCTTCTTCGTCTTCGATAATAGTAATTTTAACTGAAATAACAGTCAAAACTACTGTAAAAATACATACCTTAATTAATTTGTAGATGGTTATTTGTGATGGGCATTTGCCTATCAAATTCGTTATTTATACAAATTAAAAATATTACTGTTTTTTTATACTTATTTGCAGGTTTTTGCGTTTCATATTCATTCTTTGTATCAAAAATACTTTAGTCGAAAACCTGCAGTCAAAACTACTTTTAACTGGTTTTGTCAGTCAAAAGTAGTCATGACTGGTGAAGATTTTTGATTGTAACATAATTATACATTGTCAAACTTCAATTTGACTTGTATTAATGTTATAATAATTTTATCAACAGATCTAAAGGCTACGGCTTCGTGATGTTCATGCGACATGAAGACGCGTTGACGTGTCTTAGAAAACTGAATAATAATCCTGAAATTTTCGACAAGAATAATGTAAGTAAAATCTTAGAATGTTCTTTTTGGAACTCGATTTAAAACATAGATTTGGTCAAGAAGAAAACCTAACGGAAACGCTATAAATATAATATCTATACTTAATATAAGGCCAGAATTACACTTATAAGTTTTCCTCTCAGACTTTCCCAATGATTAACATAAGTTGTTTCTCATTGCTTTACAGTTGAGACAAACTCGGTAACCATTAAACCTATTATTAAATTTATGGTACCATTTAAAAGGTACCTTAATCCATATGGTCATATTTTATGTATATAAATAATGCGTATTATTTTAAATCAGAATCCTTATTCATGCGAACGAACCAGTGAGCAACAGTTAGTTATAAAATAAAAATGTACATTTTATTTTTGCTGGCAAGAATTATAATGCACTATATATGTAAAAAATCGTTATATTTATCATCTCTTTAAAATCGCTCAAGCGACAAAAACTTGCTGTTCGCACGCTGTTAAATCACTTATGCCGTTAATAGAGATTTATTCTTTAAGACTTTGTATTCTTTGTTTTTATATATAAAATTAAAAAAGAAACATAATTTATAACATGACTATACGATTTTAATCTCATACTCTCGTACCTCACATTACAGAGGCCAATCGTATCATTCTCGATAGAAGACAGAACAGCGTTAAACGCGAGGAAGAAAAGATTAGAAAAATCAATAGCAAATAATCCACTAGCAAGGAAAGAGGAAAACGATCAAGGAACGAAAAACGAGCAAGGCAAAGATATGCGCAGAAACAGGAAACGGAAGAACAACTCGCAACCGCGACCCGACGAGAGTTACATGAAGAAGAGAAAGTTCGAGAAGAATAGACCACAGAGAGAAGAAGTTGGCAAGTTTGTGCAGAGGCCCAGAGAAGCGGAAGAATATTCAGGATTGACGGCGAAAGAAGGAAGCCAGCACAAAATGAGAAGCAACCATAAACTAAGAGCCCAAGCTGACATCCACAAACAAAACGTCAAGTTAGAAAAGAAGAACAGCAAGCGAGCGATGAGATTAAAGATGGCCGCCCGTGAGCGGATAAAACAACCGAAGCAGAAAATAAATAAAAATAAAATAGGAAAACGGAATAAGAAAAGGAAGTTCAATGATCAAATCTTCTAAATGTTTATTTTTAAAGGAAAATATATTTAATACCGCCACATTGTTTTTTTATTTTAAATTAATTAACAATATCACAAACAAATAATAAGGCATAGCCTTAACCTGCCGCATATTGTGAGATGGATGCTGAAGAGCAACAATGTGTCAAGTCACACGAACTTTAATTTGGGAAAATGGCGTCTAAAGATGTGAAGTCTGTTCTTGATAGATTTGTTTTACGAAGTATATCCATCTTTTCTTTTCTATTTTTAAAAAAGGTAAAATGAATATAAAAATTGATTAGTATAATTAATAATTTTTCGAATAATAAGTTTTTTTAAAGATAAGAGATTATTGTATAAATTGCAAAATATGAAACGGAATTGAAATTCGAAACATTAAATTAAGAAACTTTTTTACCTAATTATTTAGTTTAAATTACTTTGTTTTGGATAATGTTAAATAGATGTCGCATTATCAAAATACATCAATATCTCTAAATATAACTGTTTGTGGGTTGACAGATTATTGCTTATCAGCGTCCAGATATTTCGATTAGAAAAATTCTTATGCGAGCTAATTGACCATTTAACATAGATGAGCCGTCAAATTTCTCACAACTAACTAAATCTTTTCATAAGACCACTTTAAAGAATATCTTATATACAATAATAAAAAATATTACTTAGCATAAATTAACGAATAAATTATCAGTATATTTAATTAAAATCAAATCACAATCGTTATCATTATTATTCTATATTAAACATCAAGAGCGCACTTGTGTGTATGACATGCGTTGTTTCATAAGTTTTCTATAATACCATTTCAACAATAACCCTTACAAAAGAAAATACTTATTTTATTAATAAAAATATTAATAATGTACATCATTCAGTTTAGTCCAAAGTAAAGGTGCTAGCCAAAAAAAAATTGTTATATTTTAAAACATAATTGCTCGTTTAAAGGTATTAGATAACATTTTTTGGCCGGCAATTTGACTTTTGTACCAAAAGTATAAGTCTTTTCTTTAAAATTAAATCACAATCGTGCCTTTATTCGTTCCTTCTCAAAAGCCGTCGTCAGCGCACACACGTTGTCTCGCAAGTGCGCGCGTAGCAGTGCGACATACTCGTCGGGATACGTTACGTAATGCATCACGTGTGCGGAGTTCGGCCAGCATTTCCATGTGCACTGTTTAAACAAAAACTAAAGTAAATTGTTATAGTTTATATTCATACTGTTTGTAACCTAAAAAGTGAGGACGACGATAATATTTAAAACACTTTTAATTTCCTCGATTTAATCTCATCGCTACATACCACTACGAGTATACTTAATGTACATCACTTGTAAGCGCGATTTAAAAGACCCTCAGCGCCATCTATTATCAGTTCTACTAACTTAATAGGAACAGATATTATCAATAAATAACAGATATTATTAAGTGCGATGCCAGTCTATCCTAGAGAGGAAAGGTGTGTATTGGCAATAAATATTAGTAAATATACATGAGTTTATATTTTAATTATACAATATCGTTGAACTTGAACTCATTACTAATAGTTAAAACCATTAATTTGTACACTAATAAAAAGCACTATTGAAATTTTCTTAACTGTATTCTTTACAAAAGAAACCATAAGATGTCAAAACTATACATACATATATCATTTTTTATCAACAAACAACTAGGTATATAATTTACATGAAATATTGGTACAAAGAGCGTGAGAAGAATCCTATAAATGCAAATACTATATAAATCACCATAAAGTGGCGTACTATGTATATATGAATGATTTATATATTTTTGTACAATGTTACAAGTATTATACAAGTTTTAGAAAAAACGTACATTAGATAACAGATTAAAAAAAAATTCAAACAAGTATTTGTCTTTGGTATCTTAAAATCTCAAATGGCAGATCGCGGGATGGAGTTAATTGTTTCAAAATTTTCAGTCTTATAACGACTATTTGTCTCAATCCGTCACGAAATGAACTTTCCTTCGAGGCACTTTTACTGTCTCGTTTGCGTTACGCGATTCAGTTCTTATAGATATATTTCGACGAACAAAAAATACTTCGAGAATCGTTTCTCATTAGCACAGGTTTCTACAACTATAATATTATAATTTGCATGTTGTTCGGAATATATCATAAAAGTAAATATATACTGTACTAGCTGGTGCCCGTGACTTTGTCTACAAAAAATTTAAATAAATAAAATTTAAAAAAGTAGCCTAAGTTATGCCCTATAGCTATCTGAGAGTGAAAGTCTCGTCAAAATCGGTCCGGCCGTTTCGGACATTAGTCGGAACAAAGAGACGAAAAGACGGACATACAAAACTTTTTTTATTTACTGATACTTAATTGAAAAGTACAGGCAGACATTTCAATTTAATTTAATAGTATAGATATAGATTAGCCGAAATGGCCTAGTGGTTAGATCACGTCGATCTTAACCGATAATCGCGGACTCAAACCCCGACTAGTTCAAATTCATCTTGTGCTCGGCGGTGAAGGAAACAAGCAGTGGAACAGCGTGGTGGATTAAGCTCTAAACCCTTTCCTTAATAGGAGCAGAGGTTTTTACTCAGCACAGACTGTTTTTTTACTTACTTTACTGTTTTTTGTCTATGGAAAGTCGTCGATCTGTAGTACATATTCTCAGTACACTCCCTCTTTTTATTTAGGGTAGATCAGTAGTATTTATTTTATTAATATCAAACCACATGCATAGGCCGATAAATACACCACCCTCCTTTTCATCTCGCAATTGGGTAAAAGAAAGCTACGTACCTGTATGCCCATATCCATCCACATCATTAGTATTGATTTTATTATTATAAATCCACATACATACGCTGATAAATACACCACCCTCCTTTTCATCTCGCAATTGGGTAAAAGAAAGCTACGTACCTGTATGCCCATATCCATCCACATCATTAGTATTGATTTTATTATTATAAATCCACATACATACGCTGATAAATACACCACCCTCCTTTTCATCTCGCAATTGGGTAAAAGAAAGCTACGTACCTGTATGCCCATATCCATCCACATAATTAGTATTGATTTTATTACTATAAATCCACATGCATAGGCCGATAAATACACCACCCTCCTTTTCATCTCGCAATTGGGTAAAAGAGAGCTACGTACCTGTATGCCCATATCCATCCACATCCGGTACGCGCGCCGCAACGTGCGCTCGTTGCCCACGGGGTCGGCGCTGGACAGGAGGAACAGGGCGGGCGCGCGGCACGGCGTCGCGTAGTACGCCGCGCTCGCGCGCTCGTAGTGCTGCGTGCCCAGCGAGCGGAACGCGCGCAGGTACACGCTGCGCCGGGAAGTGGGTTACAATTATAAACCGACTTCCGATAGAGGAAAGCTTCTGTTCTATAATCGTACATAGTTTCTTTATGGAGTAAGGTTTATGGGCTGTCAAGTGAATGTATAGTCTGTGACGTTCCATTGTGACTCTGTGACATTAGAATAAAATCCGGTTCCTAGCGGTCTCTCTGCTACATACCGTCGATACAGGAACACAATGTTGGTTCCGGCAAAACAACGTGTGGTTACCAAAAACAAAACATCTTCTATTAGGAATATATCATGATATACGCGGACGTAGCTTTCATATGGCTCAAGGGAAGGGTCCAAAGATGGGTGGGGGTTGGAAGTCCAAAATGTATAAAGGTGAACTAGTTTTTTTTTAGGCATAACGCAGTAAGATAGTGTGATTCTAAATACTGATCTTAGTTGTAAAGAAATTATATAAACCGTTGTCATTGCCATTCACTAAGTACTAAGTTTAAATAAGTCGTCTCTCTTAATATGCGTCCATGAGTAAATAAATATTTGTCTATGGTACCTCGTTAATAGTTAGTTACTAATACATATCGGCAGTACGTAACCTCCCCCTCTCTGTATCGTCGCTCTTACAAACAGGACTAGTCCTAACTTCCAAAAACCAAGAGGGTCTCAATTCGTCGGGGACTTCTTTTTATGTATGTTCAAGTAGAACGCGAATACAACTGGAGTTTGAAAGGGTATACACTATATAACACTCGGATTGGTCCAATATAATATAAAATCATGTCACTCATGTAAGAGACAATATATAAAAAATATTTATATTATATAATTAAAAAAAGTCTTGTATTTATAATACCTACCCCTCGGTGTTTCACTCACGTTTATGGTTACTGATTTGCTCCTATGAGTCGTAGCATGATGTAATATGGACGCTGATAAGCAATACTGTGTCAAGCCACACAGACTTCATTTTGAGAAAATGGCGTCTAAAGTTGTCAAACCAATTTTTAACAAATTTGAACAAGTATATATCCATCTTTCCTTTTATTTTTTTATAAAACGTATTATTAATTAAATTCAGACTAATATATTTAATATATTATCTAATTAAAAGTTTTTCAATATTTGAGGTTATTGTATAAATTGTAAAATATGGAACGCACTTGAAATTCGAACCAATTAATTAAGAAACTTTTTTCCGTACATATTTTGTTTATATGACTTCAATTTTTTTTTAATAATGTTAAATAGGTGATGCAGTATTAAAATACATCAATATCTCCGAATTTGACTTTTTGTGGGTTGACACATTATTGCTTATCAGCATCCATATAGTCTATAACCTTCTTTAATAAACGGGCTATCCAACGCAAAAAGATTTTTCAAATCGGATGAATAGTTTCAGATGTTACCACCCACAAACAAATTTTACTTCTATATAAAATTAGTAAACACAATCTTACTTAATTAATAATTTCGTGGCATGTTGCGCTGGCTTATTGTTAGGAAACAAGGCTATGGGAAAGCCGACTGGGATCTCGGTGATATCAGCGACCGAGTCCCACACTTGCGCCTCCACACGATCCAATGCTGGCTGATACCTAAAAATAACCTCGTTTTAAAAAACATGACGAATATTAATAGGTATTTAATAAAATATTTTTCTCTAACTCTGTAACCTAGTAACAGATACACAGATAAAATAACACTGGGATTAATTTCATATTGCTTTACACTTATTAAGCTTATGTAAAATCTGACAGCAAAACTTTCAAATGTACCTAATTCTCGCCTTATATCTAGTCTATCCAATTTAAATAAAATTAAATAAAAAAAATCACTACAGCCGTACTGCGAAACAATACTTTATGTTTTCGGGCGTCAACTTGATTTATGCATCTTATTCCATGTAATATACTTACAATTCTTTTTCCCTCTTGGCGTGCACCAACGCCTCCGACCACAGATAGCCGCCAACAGAAAACCCGTGAACAACGAAACGTTCTTCGTTCGCCGCCATCAATTTTATAAGATCATGTCCTATTATCTGGAAAATATTTTTTTTTATATATCGTTACTTAAAATCGCTAAGCTGCTAATTTCAAAATGACAATATTTTGGTCTGCTGTTTTCAGAAGAGTGTAAAAACCTTCTTAAAATTAATTTATCATTTTACTAGCTTCTCCCGGGTCGGGGTCTTATCGCGATAACTAATGGTAGTAATACCTTTTTATTGCCCGACGTTTCGACGAAGATACATTCGTCGTGGTCACAAGCTGACTGTTTTGTTATTTTACACTTAATAATTAAAATTCCGTCATTATCAGATCATATGCTTTAATAGAGTTACATTTAGCACAATTTTACTTCGTACTTTACGATTTTGTTCAGTTATGAAATCGATAAACCATTGATCCAATTTTGCGGGACCAATTTGAAAGTATATCTTTTCATAAATCGAAATCGATCCTTACATGACGGAGTTATAAGATAACAGACATAAAAAAACCCTACGTATTAAGAACCCTTTCTCTTTTTTGACGGAAAAAAATTGAATAAAAAAAATTAGGAATTACTATTAATAGTAGTACTGTTAGTGGACCATCTTTGCAAGGTAAGGGCATCAGTAACTTTTGTCGAGGAGAGGAACTTAAAAACAAAAGCATAGAATGGCAAAACAACTA
Organism: Hypolimnas misippus; assembly: GCA_037950945.1. NCBI lineage: Eukaryota > Metazoa > Arthropoda > Insecta > Lepidoptera > Nymphalidae > Hypolimnas > Hypolimnas misippus. The sequence continues at coordinate 9,844,331 of JBBEEQ010000014.1, forward strand.
GCAACATTTCTCATTTGAATTGCAATTCGTATTCTCTGTGTCTCTGTAAAAATTATCTAATCTTAGATTTAGCACTCCGTGCGGACATGATACGTAAAGAAATTATTATATTTGACGAATATTTAAGTTATTTTCTTTTCTGTCTGTATATACTATATACTACTGTACATATTGTAAATTAATTTTGGTGCGCTATATGGTGATGCTAATGATAATGTTACCTGAGTACCTCTTCTCGGCCACATTACTTGCCACGGCTTGGAGAACACGCGAACAACATCGAAACCCTCGTCAAGGTACATATTCACGTATTTCATAACATGCTTCTGCCTGGCTTGGAGCCAGTTCAGCATGATGCATACCGGTTTGTCAGAGGATCTGTTCCACCTATGTTAAATGAATTAAAAATGACAATATTCGACAGGCGTATATGTTATGGATATAATTTTTGATTACCGTCCGAAAATAAAGAAACATTATACTTCTTAACAATAGTACATTTTCCTGTGCACCTGTGTTATGTTCTTGATTTGTTTCTGAATATAATTAAAGATACTAATCCATACAAAATATTATACAATAAATGATTACAAATCAGGATACAGCTTAATTTACCACTGGTGATTCAGCCAAATAGTTGACAGACCACAGTTCAATTTTTTTAAGAATAAAATTTAATTTAGGTAAGGTAATATTTAACTTACTTCATTGTTTTCAAATCTGTTATAACTTTAAAATTGTCATTGGAGATGTAGTGTATATTGTTCGTAATTTTCTGCGTGTGCGCACCGCGGTCATACAACAGCACATATGGGGTTGGCGACAGAAGAGAATGCTGAAATTCAAACCACAAGAATTAGAATTATTTATACATTAGCTATGATTTATTAGATGGGCTAAATTAATCTATCCTAGAAAGAGGAAACACTTTTTCCATTGAGAAAATAGGGTGAGTTAAGGTGAGTAAAAGAGCTGGCCTACCTTTCCTGCCTCCCTATTCTATCTTTTCATCCTTTAATCCTTTTTAGGGTTCCGTAGAAAAAACGGAACCCTTATAGTTTCGCCATGTCCGTCTGTCTGTCTGTCTGTCTGTCCGCGGCTTTGCTCCGAAACCCTTAATACCCGAAAGCTGTAATTCGGTATGAGTATACATATGAATTACGCCGAGAAAGTCGTACAATAAAATCTTAAAAATATTTTATTCAGGGTGTCTTCCCTATGTTTTAAGAGAGACCAAAAATTTTTTTTCTCATTTATCCCATGTTGTGGGGTATCGTTAGATAGGTCTTTTAAAAATGTTATAGGTGTGGGAAAACCATTTTTCCGAACGACGAACTGATTCCGAAATATTAAGCTTTGAAGTGTCAATTTTTCTTAGAGTCAAGTGTCCCCCCCCCTCTACCCACTAAACTGCTGCGTCTAAAAATATGAAAAAATTCACGATAGTGGTACATATAATGAATTTAAAAGGAAAATTATCACGGCTATGTGGGTTCTTATGGTTATCGAGTTATAGATGATCTAAGTAAAAATAAATATTTCACTTTTTAAAGCATCACATTATGTAAATATTAATAATTTTAAATTAATAGATGAATTTAAATGAATAAATAAATAAATATTTAATAAGTTTAAATTAAAATAAAATATAAAATAAGGTATAAAACAATGTCTCAATAAAATATTAGCTCAGTATTTACCTACGGCATTATAGCGAAAGAGCGAGTTAACAATCAAACAAACGAATTCACTTTGGCATTTATGGTATAATATAAAAGATACTGATTACGTTCCTTACTCTTATTCTCTTCTTCAAGAGAAATTAAAAATAATTTTATAATAAAAATCAGCCAAGTGCGTGTCGGGCCACGCACAATGTAGGGTTCCGTAGTTGTCAGAATCGTCAAGATCGGTCAAGCAATCTTCGAGTACCTATTTTCGTAAAAATGTTTGAATGTGAATTATACTAACGATTTTGAACATTAAATGTTCGTCGATTATTTATTATTCTAACACTTGTAAAATATACTTAGCGCCGATAATTTTCCTTCCTGATTAGCGCCTATGAAATCTATGGAGATTTGGTTGAAAACTTTATAAGCGCGATTCAGAATCACTCGCGACATGTTTTATTGAGACATTGTTTTATACCTTATTTTATATTTTATTTTAATTTAAACTTATTAAATATTTATTTATTTATTCATTTAAATTCATATATTAATTTAAAATTATTAATATTTACATAATGTGATGCTTTAAAAAGTGAAATATTTATTTTTACTTAGACCATCTCTAACTCGATAACCATAAGAACCCACATAGCCGTGATAATTTTCCTTTTAAATTCATTATAAGTACCGTTATCGTGAATTTTTTCATATTTTTAGACACAGCAGTTTAGTGGGTAGAGGGGGGGGGGGACACTTGACTCTAAGAAAAATTGACACTTCAAAGCTTAATATTTCGGAAACAGTTCGTCGTTCGGGAAAACGTTTTTCCCACACCTATAACATTTTTAAAAGACCTATCTAACGATACCCCACGACATGAGATAAATGAGAAAAAAAATTTTTGGTCTCTCTTAACACATAGGGAAGACACCCTGAAAAAAAATATTTTTAAGATTTTATTGTACGACTTTCTCGGCGTAATTCATATGTATACTCATACCGAATTACAGCTTTCTGGTATTAACGGTTTCGGAGCAAAGCCGCGGACAGACAGACAGACAGACAGACAGACAGACAGACAGACAGACGGACATGGCGAAACTATAAGGGTTCCGTGTTTTACTACGGAACCCTAATAAAAGGTTTAAAATTGTAAGTACGTAGGTATATTGTATAAACTGGCTTAAAAAAGGAAATTCCCATTTCGTCGTCACCTTTTTTACGAAAATAGGTACTCGAAGATTGCTTGACCGATCTTGACAATTCTGACAACTACGGAACCCTACATTGTGCGTGGCCCGACACGCACTTGGCTGATTTATAAGCCTTATATTTTATATTTTTGGCTGTACTGCTGTAAATTTTTAAGGGGCGATGATTACTTTACATTTATAAATCCACCTATTTTGTCTACTATTATTATTGATAACTAGATGATGATAACTTTGTATTACCTCTGCATAATAGTATGTATTTGTGTAATAATATACGATGTTACCAAGGTGACGAGACGTGTTAGGAATATATCATAAAAGTTAATAATACTGTTTTTTGTCTATGCTAGCTCGTTGATCAGTTAAATATTTTTATATATCGGCAATAAGCACCCTCCCGCTATCTAGGATAGATCGCTCATCTTCACTGATGCCTTTCAAACATCGGTTCAGATTGACTTTATTTTTGTCTTTAACAAATTAGTATTTAAATAAACCCGGTAGTTTTCATCATAATTCCTGTAATGAATTTTTGATAATTTAGTGCCATTGAGTTATATACTACGAGTATGTAGCTTGCTATGATAAATATTTCAAATATAAAAGTGCCAAATATTTGATAAATTACATAAAAAAATAATTAAATTTTATAGTTTTTAATTGTTACCTATGTATAGAATTTCATCTATGTATTGAAAATTAATCAGGTGAAAGTTCCAAAAGACATCCGCCAAAGAAGTCAAGGATACGGATATGAATCTTTCTTCTCTTTCGGATAATAGCGGATAATATGGATTTCCGACTTTTTATTTTTACGAGTTACGACATTGTCGGAGTTTAGTGTACGAACGAATTGTGTATATGTTATGTACACAATACTCATTCAAATATCATATCGTGTGATAAAATCTGAACCATAATTTAGCCTGCAAGAGATATAAACATTATTTAGTGTTTAAAAAGAAATAAAAACTTAATTAACAACGTCGTTGTAATTATAATTAAATTTAAAAATAGAATAATTAAATGTGCTTTTTTCCGACAAGAGCTTGATTTATTAAAACGTTTTGTACCTACCGCCTACCGTGTGAACTGAGGTGGCCTAGCGCATTAAACACGATCTCAGTCAATAGCTGAAGGCACAAATTTTCTTTCTGAGTTTTCAAATGCGTATTTTTTTATATATCTCGTGCTTACGATAAAGGGAATCATTCTGAGATATATACAATTGTATATCCACTAATTCGCATCCTAATTGAGTAAAGCTCTACTTCCTTCATAACCGACTTCAAAAAGTGGGATGTTCTCAATTGGTGTTTTATGTTTTTCTTTTATTTTAATGTTTGTGTTGTCATTTTGTTGTAATTTCTAAACCGATTTATTTATTTTTATTTAAAGTTAGTAAGTTTTTAGGTTGGTTTTATAGAATTTTTACCAAATTTCAATTTTGAAATTGAAATATCTGGTATAAGTGCGTCGTGCATGTAAACGAATTGCATATTTTGCTTTTGAAGTCGGTTCATTTTTTATCTTAATAGGATAGGAGGCTTTGCCCAGCAGTGGGATATATACAGGCTGTCACTATGTTGTGTATTTCCGTTACCGTTACGACGCTTCTCGTACGCGAGAATTGCATTTGTAAGTTTTAGTCTCGTAATTCAAATTCTTCAATTCAATTCAATTCTTTGGTTAATGGCTTTTAGTTGGGCCACAGTAAATTCCGTCCAGGGTAACGCAATGATAAAAAAACTTATGTAAGTATTTATGAATGTCTGATAACAAAAGTTATAAGTGTAATTTTCGCATTTACGACGTTTGTTTTTATTACGTTATCACGGGGTTTCTAATCTTTAGTTTACATGTAATTATGAATATATTTGTGAGAGTGTAGACGAGCGATCTATCCTAGAGAGAGGAAAGGTGCGTCCTACCTATATATAATAATATTAACTGATCAACGAGCTACCATAGACAAAATGCATATCATAAAATTTTATAATACTTTTATGATATACTAGCGGCCTCTCGCAATGTCACTCGCGCTTCATAGGACTTTCATACAAATTTCTAACCCCCATTTTTATTGTTACGTTCTAAAAAGAATCCTCATGCAAAATTTGAAACTCCTACCAATTCTAGTTTTTGAGATTTCGTGATGAGTGAGTGAGTGATCATTCGCTTTTCGCAATATTCAGAGTCTAAAGATTGTCTGTGCCAAATTTCATCAAAATCGGTTGAGAGGTTTAAGCGGGAAAGGGTAACAAACAGACAGACAGAGTTACCTTCACATTTATAATATTAGTAGGGATTCCTAAGAGTTTTTGCGGTATGAACTAGGATATTGTAACGTATTTTTGTGAACTAAAATTTCAAAACATCCAGAAAATCATGACTTCTTATTTGTGAAATTATTATACTTACATTTTTTATCTGTAATCCAGTTTTTGCATTACATGTGATTAACGAAAATACTTTAGTGTTAACCGCCATCTTGGTCCTGTTTTTCGTTATGGCTTCCTGTAATAATTTATTTGTAGGTATTCAGAAAAGTTAATCTATCGTAGAATACATTAAATAAAACATAAAAACTAATTTAAATATAATAAAAATTAGGTGTGCAATTACTCATAAACTACATATACAGTGGGTAAAACCCACTACATACATGTGTAGTCTGGGAGTAGTTTACTTAAATATGTGACAACGAGGAAATTGACGGACTTATATATTTGACATCAATAATCTAACCTAACAATTCGATATCCTAGTTTAAAATTACTAAAACGTATTCCGATAATACATTTCACTTCTTGGCGCATCGTAACTAAACGAGTGGTGAAACACGTTCAATTCTTTATGTGGACTTAATATTTTTTGGTTATAAATATGACTTTCTTTTGGAGTGAGAATCAAAAAAGTAATAAATCAGCCAAGTGCGTGTCGGGCCACGCACAATGTAGGGTTCCGTAGTTGTCAGAATTGTCAAGATCGGTCAAGCAATCTTCGAGTAGGTACCTATTTTCGTAAAAAAGTTTACGACGAACTAGAAATTTCCTTTTTTAAGTCAGTTTATACAATATACGTACTTACAATTTTAAACCTTTTATTATTATAAAATTATTTTTAATTTCTCTTTAAGAAGAGAATAATTCTTATTTTTCAAAATCAAACTAAGGAATTTATTAATAACAAATGGTAATAATTTAGAATGATATACCTATTTACTACTTACCTACCTTATATAATTAATTAACAATTTAATCCTTAAAGTGTTTACAATATTAAAATCTATGTAATGATAAAGAGACTAAATTAGGTAGGTAGGGGAGACCGGGGCAAGACGAAGCTCGGGGTAGGACGGGAAATGTGCTTGTGTGCGTGACTCATGAATGCAACTGAGCCTAAAACGACGGCATTCGCGCGATGAATAGTCGCGTCACGCGAGTCGAGCGGTGCGTACGTGTCGCTGCATTTTACGACTGCGTAGTAAGAAAAAAACTTGTTTTTAGAGGATTTTTACGAAGTTTTCTGTTTTAAATCGATGTGCAAGAAGGTATGTATTAGTGTTAATGGAACCTGTTTATGCATACTTGTTGTAGTAGGGTATAACTAACGAATTTCGATCGATTTTTCGTTTAATAAATATGTAGGTTAGAATGATTATTACATTTTCAAAATAATTCTGTCGGGGCAAAATGGTCGGGGCATAATGGAATAGTATCCCGTTTTGCCCCTTATGAATTTTTAGAATTTTCTGAACACTTATTTATTCACTTTGTTTATTGTTTGCAGCTACAATGGTACGAAATTATAAACGTAAAACGGATCGTGGAAGATGGGAAGAAGACAATATGAGAAAAGCTGTTAGAGCCGTGATTTCTGAGAAAATGGGATTTCTTCGAGCCTCATCTACATATAACGTGCCTAAATCGACCTTAGAACGACGAGTACGGAAGGCTCTATGTGCTGAAGATACCGATACTGATTCAGATAATGACTATGGGAAAAAGAAATGAGGTCGTTACAAAACAGTTTTTACTAAAGAACAAGAAGAAGAATTATCTCAGTACATTAAATCAATGGAAGCGCGCCTTTGTGGAATAACTGGCAAAGAGCTTCGGATTTTAGTTTTCCAGTTACCTGAAAAAAACCATATTAAGAACCCATTCAACGTGGAGACTGGAATGGCTGGAGAAGACTGGCTCAGTGGATTTATAAAAAGGCACCCGGAACTTTCTTTTAGACGACCAGAGCCAACTTCTGCTGCAAGGGCCATGGCTTTTAACAAAGTGGCAGTAAATGAGTGTGAAAAACTCATTAACTACTATTGGAAAAAGTTGTTGAAGAGCATGGCCTTACCGCCGATAGGATTTTTAACGTCGATGAAACCGCTGTTAGTACTGTGCCAAAAAGTCAGTCAAAGATATTGTCTCTGAAGGGTCAAAAACAGGTTGGCTGCTTGTCGTCTGCAGAAAGAGGGCAATTAGTTACGACTGAGAAAGAGAAACCTAAGAATAAAAAGATTGAAAAGGAAAAACCTGAAAAAAAGAAGACGGGAAAAAATAATAAAACCAAACGACGACGCACGAACAAAAGTGACACGGATAATAATTCATCTGAAAATGACGAAAATGATTGTCCTTGCATATATTGTGGGTACTTATATTCACAGTCCACTGAAGGATGGGTTGTTTGTGGCGTGTGCCATAGCTGGGGCCATAATGCATGTGCAGGTGTAGACGACGAGGATGATGAGGCACATATATGTGATCATTGCCAACCTAATTAAAATGTATACCCATTATGCCCCAGAGAATTTCCCGTTTTGCCCCGATCAAGGGGCAAAATGGGATTATTGACATGTGTCATTTAGTCGATTAATGTGCCAAAAATATGTTACGTAGCACCATAAAAGATTATATTTACTTATATTAAAACTGTTAGTATTCCTTGGTTCTAAGAGATGCTTAATAAACGTATTGATTTTCATGTTATGACGTTTTTTTTCTTAAGTATCCTATCTTGCCCCGGTCTCCCCTACCTATATTTCGAGACTAAAATATTTTTAATGTAAAATGGATGTTTGAATGTGAATTATACTAACGATTTTGAACTTTATATGTTCGTCGAATATTTATTATTCTAACACTTGTAAAATATACTTAGCGCCGATAATTTTCCTTCCTGATTAGCGACTATGAAATCTATGGAGATTTGGTTGAAAACTTCATAAGCGCGATTCAGAATCACTCGCGACATGTTTTATTGAGACATTGTTTTATACCTTATTTTATATTTTATTTTAATTTAAACTTATTTAATATTTATTTATTTATTCATTTAAATTCATATATAAATTTAAAATTATTAATATTTACATAATGTGATGCTTTAAAAAGTGAAATATTTATTTTTACTTAGATCATCTATAACTCGATAACCATAAGAACCCACATAGCCGTGATAATTTTCCTTTAAAATTCATTATATGTACCGCTATCGTGAATTTTTTCATATTTTTAGACGCACCAGTTTAGTGGGTAGAGGGGGGGGGGACACTTGACTCTAAGAAAAATTGACACTTTAAAGCTTAATATTTCGGAAACAGTTCGTCGTTCGGAAAAATGGTTTTCCCACACCCATAACATTTTTAAAAGACCTATCTAACGATACCCCACAACATGGGATAAATGAGAAAAAAAATTTTTGGTCTCTCTTTACACATAGGGAAGACACCCTGAAAAAAAAATATTTTTAAGATTTTATTGTACGACTTTCTCGGCGTAATTCATATGTATACTCATACCGAATTACAGCTTTCTGGTATTAAGGGTTTCGGAGCAAAGCCGCGGACAGACAGACAGACAGACAGACAGACGGACATGGCGAAACTATAAGGGTTCCGTTTTTTACTACGGAACCCTAAAAAATTGAAATTGATCTGAGCACTTTTTGTTGTAACGCTACCAGAAATTTAAACATACTTAATTTTCTACAAAAATATTCTTGATAGTATAGAACTGTACATTTTTATAAATAAGGCTTATAACAAAATGGTACACTAAAGGAATATCGTAAAGACCACAAAGGGCCTTTTTAGTATTTGTTTTAGTTAAGCAGTTATTCATAGATTGATTCATTAATTTAAATAAAAATAGCTGCCACGAAAATTAATCCCAATACTCACACACTCACAGCACTAACACAAACACCCAGACCACGACAAACATCCGTATGGCTAATACAGACATTTGCCGTGAGCGGGGATCAAACCCGCGACCGTTAGCGCTTGAGTCAGTTGCAGTGACCACTGCGCCAAGGTGTCTGTCGAATCTAAGAAGAGCTAAAGAAATTTTTATGATCCTTGATTTATTGGATTTGTCTCCGCACAACACCTATTAAGACACCGAAAATTCTAAAGAAAGTTACAAAAAAAATCATTTTCTCATTTTTGGCGGAACGACTAATTTTAAGTCTATTGATTCTTAAAGCGGTACGGAGTTAACCAGGTCAGCTAATGTATAGGTTGTGAGTGTGAGTATCAGAGCACAATATATAGGTGTGTATAAATAGTTGCTTTATACACTATAATAATAATATAAATGTTGTGGTTTTGTTGTCGCTTAAGCATTTAATTTAACATTTTTATTATCATAAACAAGATTTATTATTCATTTAGTATTTTACAATTTGAAATAATTTAACTGGTATAAACTATATAGTGCAATATTTTAAAAAAGAACAATAATGGAAAAGAAATAAAAATATTAAAATTAAAAAAATAAAATAAGGAAAATATTGAAAATGAAATTACAATATAATTTATACAAAAAATTGAAACTTCAATATTTACAAATCGTTATATATACGCAGATCACACTATAAGTTTGCGTAACTTACAAAAACAACACGTTATAACCAAAATATCATGTACTTTTAAAAATACTCTCCTTTACATTTTATACATTTTTTCTTGCGATCGAACCATTTTCGATCGACCACAGATCTGAAGGCATGTTTTGTACGTGCCGATTGAACGTTATAACTGCCTCTTCGGAGTTGGTAAAAGTGAAACCTCTCATAATGATGAAGTAAATTAATAAATTTAGGGGGTAATTCAGAAATCACAGGGTGCTAGGTCGGGACTATGCGCAAAATGGGTGACGAGTTGTACTTTTTCAGGAGCTAAAATTGACGTTGTTTTGGTAGCCGTGTGTAAAGAAGCGTTGTCATGACATAGGACAATGCGGCTTTTTGGTCGTCTTTCGCGAACCTTTTCTAATACCCTGGGTAAAAAAATGTTAGAATCCACCAATCGGTATTAATACTCTTTTGATCTTAAAGTAGAATTATACAGATAGGACCCGTAGCTGAGAAATAAAACGTGATCATTTTTTTACCCACGTTTCTCGCCTACCTCACCTTTGTTTGCTGTTCTCATTTTCAGACACCCATTCACAAAACTGCTGTTTTTTTTTCGAGTTCAAAACAGTAAATCCACGTTTCGTCTTCTGTGACAATGTCATAAACTGCATTAGAATGTCCGCGGTCGTAGTTCAGTAGCATCAGTGAGCACCATTCCACGCGAGCCCGCTTTTGCTCCGCTGTCTGTTCATGAGGGATCCAACGACAACAAAATTTCCGAACTCTCAATTCTTAAAATTTTCTGAATTTGGCTCCTAGCAATCCCTATGTTTAAATCTTTTGTAGTAAGGCAGTTAGCGATTGACTGAGAGCAATATGACGATCAAAATTCTGAATCGGCCACGAACAGCTGTCACATACACACGCACACCGCTCGACGTAAGCTTAGCGCTCGTATAACTTAAGCTTACTGAAAGGCAAAATTACGTTACCATTTGAATATGATGATTTTCTGTATTCTATCTATATGCTTTTCTGTATTCCTTTACAATTTATTTGATTCCTTTAAAATTGCAAAATACGGAACGAAATAGCGTTCATTTTATCTTTCGACTGTCTAAAGATACATTTTTCTTGCTTGTGTATGTTTAAATAATTTAAATGTCAATTGAAAAACAAATGAAGGATTCAATTAAGTTTCTTGTATGCTTTATTCGGTATATGTTTGATTCAATTTGTTTTTATATATTTTTACTAACTTAAATACTGAATTTTCAAAAATCCGTTATCGGATGCCTACATGATTTATAAGGAATACGTCTTCAAAATTTCAAGACTCTACGATTAGCGGTTTCTAAGGCTATGCGTTAATCCGTCAGTCAGTCATTCGGGACGAAGCATTTTATATTTGTTTTCTTAAGTCAATAAAATGAAATTGTGTCAAAATTAAATTTACAGAATAGTCACAATATGTCAATTTTATTATTGATAAAAATAAAAAACAAATCGAAAATACATAATGAAATACGGGACTCCTATGCTGTGCATGTCACCAAGTTGGAGAGTCACTCAGGGATGTTATTTCCGGTAGTTGTCATCTTGCTAACGGTGAATACAGACATAACCAACTAGCCAGGATAATACACCAACAAATTGCTCTTCGATACTCTGGGTCTGGAGGATATCGCGACGTCTTACTATAGATATAACCCGAAGTCCCGAAAATGGTAATGCATTGCTCTACTGAGATCAGTCAATTATCACTGATAGGCAAATAACAGTCCATAAACCTGATACAGTGGTATTGAAGTACGCTGAGCAATTACTCTTGATATCACTATTCCAAGTGATGGCAATCTCGTAAAGACTGAGAAAGATAAATTAAGTAAATATTTAATTCTTGCCTACGAGATTGCAGCCATGTCAAGCGTGGACTCAGCAATAATTGTTCCTGTTGTTGTATCCTTGAACTTCATATTTGCGAAATGTTTCTACCAACAACTTAAAAAAACTCTCGCCGGGCTAGATCAAGGGTAGGATAAAGTGGCGGAAGTGCGTCCTTCCCCTCCAGTGCTTTCGGAGCGCTGAAGCGGCAGGAGCACCGAAGGGCTGTCGCGACGTGGTGCGCCCGTCTCCGAGAGGAGCGGTACGCGCACAAACGCGTCGTGGCAGCGATCCTGCCGGCCTTCGAGGCCTGGATGAGGAGAAAGCGACGAGTCACCTTCCGACTTACACAGGTGTTTACCGGTCACGGCTCCTTTGGAGAATACTTGTGTAAGATCGGACGCGAGGCGATGGCAGTTTGCCACCATTGCGGTGCGGACCGAGACACTGCCCAGCATACGCTGGCGGCGTGTCCCGCGTGGGCCGCCGAAAGGCAGGTCTTGGTCCAGGAGATCGGGCGAGATCTCTCCCTGCGAGCAGTCGTGTCGGCGATGCTCCGCAGGGAATCGGCGTGGGAGGCCGTAGTCTCCTTCTGTGAGACCGTCATGGTCCAGAAGGAGATAGCAGGGCGGACCCGGGAGAGGGCCGATCCCGCCCGACGAGGACGACCGAGGCGTCGTCCTTCCGGCCTCCTAGCCCCAGTGCCCGGGGCAGAATAAATAGGGCGCGCCCTCGGGCCGTGGGTGCGTGAGATGGGGGTCCCACGCATCCGTTTTCATACGGCCACGAGGAGGACGACAGTCGGGATGGCCTCGAACTGCCGTACGCACCAGCGAGGGGTGCGGGGAGGGCAATATTAGACTTTGCCCTCCTGAGACGAGCTCCGCCAGCCACGAGCGGAGCGTCGCACGGGAGGGGCAGCGGATGCGCATGCGCAAGCGATCCCGAGGCCTCTCCATTTCCGTGCTGAGAAAGGCCATCGCAGGAGTTTTAGTGGGTATAAATCTCCACATAACCCGATCTCCCCCCCAGGAATCGGGTATCTTTTCGAAGATTTCCCCTGCGAAAACAAAAAAAAAAAAAAGATCAAGGGTAGGATACAAAAGGCGCTGTTGCTTGAGTAGTAGTATGGAGGTCCCTACGCTTGGAGCCCTAGCTCATCATCACCGCAACAAATATAAGTTAAAAGAAAAAATATTTTATTAAGACAATATTTATTTACTCCTTAATTATTATTAAATACTTACGTATCTTTTAAAGTAACATCGAAGAAGGTGAACTGATTATTTTCACAATTAAATGAAAGACTCATAAAATGAAAAGAACGAAGTCAGTGAGCAAAACTTTAAACAATATGCATATTTACAATAAATTGATTGTCAAAAACAGTAATGTAAACATTTATAATTTGGTCATCTTTAATAAATTTAAATAAAAATGTACACTATTTTACATGATTCCGTTTTCTTACTAACGTAAAATTAATTTTTATTAGCGAGGACCGTTCAGTGCATAGCGCGGGCGCGATACCACTAAAGAATTAATATATTTTTATAGGTTTACTCAGACGAAGGTCGGTTGTCATGAAGCATAAAAAATAAAAAAAATAATGATGACAAATTACTTTTATTTTACCGACTACAAAAAAGGAGGTTCTGTATTAGATATCCCTATATGTGTGTGTGTTTGTATGTCCGCAGTTTGATTAAATTTCAATTTTGCGCCCTATTTTGCGTGTACAGAATAACAGAGAGATACCATAGCTTACTCGCTAATTAAAATAAAAGTAGTAGGCGGGGAAAAACGTGTTATTAATACCCTAATTGTAAAGACATAACATTTTAAATTTCCTTCTTATTTCACTTATTTTTGAACTAATTTTTAAAACTTTTTTTGAATTGTGCGATAGCCACAAATCAAAGAATTGAATTAAATAATTGTACGATTACTATTTAAGTGAATAAAAACATATAAAACTACGCATGAATTTGGTGAATAAATGAGTAGTAACATTTTCATAGGAATGTTCCAAATTACAGTCAGGTGTATTTTTGTATCACGTAAAAAATATACCTAACTTATAACACTAATTAAATAAATGCGGTCAAGTAGCATTTGTGGGAATAATAAAATTAATTAAAATCTATACTGATAATAAAATTCTAACGGTTCGCTGTCTGTACATGGAAGATATATGAAAAAAAATCTTCTTGGGGGCCTTTACTAACGCAATAGAACCAAAACAATAATAAAATATTGTAAAAACCAATAAAATAGTAAACAATTTCCGATTTAAAAAGGGAAGGTATAAAAATAAATAAAATTGATGTGTCTGTTTGAAATTTTAAATAAATGCATATTAAAGTATACACGGTACTAACAACAAAATTACCAATCTTAAAATTTTTGTCTGTCTTTCTGGCTAATATCTGAAACCGATTTAAGCGAAAGCTAATGTAATAAGGAACAAAATTGAAACCAATGAAATAGTGAACAATATTTGATTGAAATAGGAAAGATATATATATTATATAAATATAATAATTTTAAATAATAACATATTTACTGGGTAATTTTTTTACTGGATATGATAGACCAAAACCGAAACTATAAGCGAAAACTAATTAAAGGAGTCACAGAGCTGATTTGGATAAAAACTAAAACTGTATCATTAGTTTTTTGAAAAAAAAAAGGTTTTCCTAGCCAGAAACGAACACGTTGATTTTGCAGAATATTAACATTCTGTATTATTGCACCATCTGATACTGTCACATATTATAAGGATCATCAACTTCAGGAGTATACAGTTAACTCCAACAAAAAGAAAAGGCTTAATTTTCAAAATTCTATCAAATTCATACATTAATTAAATCTTTAGTAATTTTTCAAAAAATGATTATACCTAAAAAAGAAATTTTAAAATTAAAACGGGATGTTATAACGCTAATAGCGGGTGAGTACAATAGCCAAGTCCATTGAAATGTAATTTTTTTAATAAATTGATCCATCTTATTAAGAATTATCTAAACCTACCTAGATAACGGAGTAGGTGAAGGGGACCAAAACAAACGTCACATTCTATCAACGTTGTATAGCTCACATAGAACAAATAGACAAACATTTTTTGTATTGTTCTCTGATTGTATTATATATATATTCCCACTCTTCCTTACTTTAGTAGGTGACTAGCATTTCGATGTTACCTATAAACAATCGTTCGAAGTAATGGAGACAATTTTTCTAAACTCGGGACCCATGACTTAACCCTCATATTTGATTATGTCTGTCTAGAATCGATTACTTAACTTCTAATTAATGTATAGATGTAATGTTATTTTGTAAAAAAATAAATCTTTTCCTTTAATTTTTCGCTTACTATTAATTTCCAAAAGCTGATAATTACAAGTGACACTATTAGGTGGTGCAATAATACCGAATGTATTAATTTTTCAAAATTAGTGGGTTCTATTCCTGGCCAGAAGATTCATGAAATCAAAAAAACTTATGATGCAGGTTTAGATTTCTCAAAATCTCTCGGACAGAAGACTCTTTTAAGTATTTTTGGCCTATCAAGCCCAGTTAAAAAAGTCACCCGATATATAATACAAGGCGAACCTCGGCGGGAACATACTGTTTTACAGTCGAAATTTTAAAGACTAGCACAAAAAACTTTTCTTCAACATTTATTGTGAAACCGGAGAGGAATACCGTATCTGAGTTAGTGTCTGCATATAAATACAACCAGAAAGTTCCCAAATCCAATGTAAAAAGCTCCTTTCTTGAGCAGCACCGTAGACCATTATAACCTTGCTTTGCAGGAGACATGCCAAGCCATCTATAATCCACGCGAACGAAGTCGCGGGCACAGCTAGTATATAAATAATTTCATAAGCCCGAATCCGTCTAAGTTTATTTTAAAATTTAGTTAAAAAAAACCACTTTAATTTTACTGACCATTATAATTTAATAGTTAATGTTATAATTTTATGTTTCTATTGTTAAATTATATTAATTATTGTTCAATACATTGGAATCACATATACGAGGGACTTCCTTAACGGCGGGAACAGCAGCATGCAATACTGAAAATGTCAAGCGGTGCAAATACGAAAACATTGAAAGGAGTTTCGTTTTTGTACTGTTTGCCGTTGACACCATGGGGTTTTGGAGCGAGGAAGCAAAAAAGTTTTAAAAGAGTAGTTTTCCCGCCTCGTCGAAACTACAGGTGACTGAAGGCTTAACGGTTATCTTGGTCACCGTTCAAAGAAGTAAAGTCGTCAGTGTGTTGGGCATCTTGTCTCACTGTGACATCGATAAATACTGAGGCTTAATGTTGTTATTTTTAATTTTATCTTTTATTTGTTTCTTTTGTATATTACATTATAATAAATTATTATTATTATTATTTTACTGTTAAATTATATTGACTTGGCTCGTCTTGGTGGGGTGCTTGGTGCACTGCCGTACGTCCAAAACATAAACTAGGGCATCGAATTGTAGAGGTCAATAGGTGCGGCAAAATTTGAATAGCTTACCAGTGGAAAATGTTTAAATTCGTCAGTGTTGTATAGTATTGCACGTACAGTTGTGTATGCTAATTTATGGCTATGTCAGACCATCTTTGAATCATGAATATAAATAATTATTACTATATATACATATTTTTTTAATATAATTTTGTTGCTTGACCCAGGCAGTATCTCGCTCTCACGGAAGGTAAGAGATAAGAGAGGCGGAAGCCTAATCTCCTCTCCCATACATTTACTTACATCTCTCCCAAAAAAAAAATTAATTTAAAAGTTAACAAGGAAGGCCCTCCTTCCTTGTTAACTTTTAAATTCAATTTTTCATTAATTTATCATTATAGCAAAATATTTACCTATAAACAATTAGAAATTTAGTAAGATTTGTGGTTGACAGTAGATTTTAAAATATGCGTTTCATTTTTGATACACCATATATAAGGGTTGGCAACGCGTTCGTGGCTCCTTTGGTACTGCAAATTAACACGTGTGGATGATCACTTAACATCAAGTGTCGTGACTGAGTCTATAAGCTATTTTTAATAAAAAAAATAGAGGCGGTGATCACTTATTGTCATAGAAATATTTTTTAAAGAAATATCATTCAGAGATTGCTTTTGTAATAAGACCGCCTCTGCACGCTCTTAATTCTTATCGTTGTTTTTTAATTTTATGACATTCTCTTTGAATAAAGTGCAATAAATAATAAAAAATTAAATAAGCAAAAAAAGAACACAATGACAAATGAAACACGGGGCCATTTAAAACGTTTTAATTACGTAAAAATATTCTCAAGACAATTTTTTACAAGAATTTAATTTTAAACTTAACACTAAAATTCAGTCGATACAAAAAAGTGCACGAAAATTCTCAACACACCGATCACGCTAACTTATTACTATTTAACAATTTACTGTAAAAAAAAAATACCAATTTTTATTACACCTACAATCTAGATATTAATATTATTTATATAAAACTAGATACCCATTTTTATTACATTATCGATGATGGATGAATTAACAATATAACATAATTTTTAAACTCCTAAACCAATTTCAATGTGTATATTATTGTAATTAATATTTTTTTAATATGATGTATGGATAATGTATGAATGTGTATGATTATTACTGGTTAGTTATTTTGCAGTCGCGATCCTTTATTGAGGTTTATTATGAGATTTAAATGACAATAATCTAAATAATCATAAGGCGTTAACACTTTACCGTAAGATTAGTTTTCGCCCAAATAGTTGAATTTCTTTTGAAAAAAATAATTGTTAAAAATTTGTGGTGAAAATAATTAACTGTTTTGTTTTATCTATCTTTTTTATTGATACCATTATAGTTAATCATTGGTTTATTTGAGCCAATAAGGAAAAGCGAGAAACGCCTTATGTTATTTACATTGCATTCCACATTTTGACAATACATTTTTAGTTAAAAAATATTTAGTAAAATAGACCTTAGTAATTCATTTATAACCGTTAATCAAAATATATTTTTTATAAAGATGTATAGAAAATTCATATTTCGTAATTAATGAGTTTTTATCAGTAAAATGTTTCATAAGAAGTTATTGCACTTTTAAGTTTAGATTTCTTATCATATAGTGTCTAGGTAAATTGGTGCCTTTACTACGCTACTTTGCATGATTAAAAAAATATAAATATAAAAAAAAATGTTGAAATAATAATTTAAAATATTTTTTTAAACATGTTATGTTTTTTTAATAAAATCAAACAAGACTTTTTTTTTAATTACTTCATACAAATGCCTAAAAATACAATAGTTTAGATTAAAAAAAAACAAATACGACGGAAAAAAAAACACAAAAATCCTTAAACATAAGTAGTGCTGAAAAATATTTCCGTTTAAATTCTCTCTCTCTTTCCCTCAATGATAAACATATATTAATCTAAATAAACTAACGTACAGACATTAGGAAACTATCACGCCTTAACATTATGCGCGGATCCAGGGATAGGGAATATCGGGCACTTAATTAGTGTAACCTCAAACGAAATTGTGGAATTTAAAAACTACTAGGAAAGAAAAACCACCCCTATCCATAATTTATAAAGGTTAAAATTGTATTTATATGTTACAAAAAATACGAGGAAATTACTTGGCATTTGTTCTAGTGTATATAATCATGCAAAATTAAGTTCCCCCATTCCTCAGATAAATCTCACAAAATCGTCCCCTGTGCAAAATTGTATAACATTTAACCCCAAAGTAGAAAAGCAGATGAGGACGAAGTTTTGTAAATTATTATTATTTTTATTTTTATTTTAATATTGAGTAAAACTTAAAAAGAATATACTAATTTTTCATCGAGTTAGTAATGCATGTCGAATTAGCTTGTAAGTGAGATAGTCCATAATGTGTACAACGTAGGCAACGATGCATTCAATAAAAAAATGTACTTTCAGTAAAATCTTGAATCCATGCCCACCAAACAAATTTCAGGGGCTTCGTGCGCGTGCGTACGCTATGTCGCGCACGTGCTTCACTGAGAGCGGGGAGGGCGAGGAGGAGGGAGGTATATACCCTATCGCGGCCCCGGGCCCGCTGGGGCAGCCGCAGCTCAGAGCGCGCGCGCGCGCTGCGCCCGCTGCGCGTGCACGTGCTGCTGCAGGTGCGCGCGCACGAGCGCCACGTACTCGTCGCGGTGCTTCGTGAAGTGCTGCACGTGCGGCGAGCGCTCCCAGCACTGCCACGTGCACTGGAAACACACGATATATGAGATAAAAAATAAAGTAAAGCAACAACCTATACATATCCTATTGATGATCAGATTCAGGTGCATTTCGTAAGTGAAAACATAACCCCTCCTCCATGTCACCTTACTACATGTTCCCCTTTCTTATTACCTTTAAGTTACTCTTTTGGTGTTACATAAGTCTATTTGCAGCTGTAATCATTTAACATCTTCTTAGGCTGCATGTTTGACAGCTATTTTTATAACAAAAGAAAAATATAACAGAAGGCCGAAGGACCTTTATAAATTTTTTGCTACTCCTTATAGTTTTGGTTTTGCCTTGTCACGCGCAGTACATAATTCACCTGTACACTTCCTAAAACAAATTTATTAAGAATAAGTTTGATATGCCGTTTCTCATAATGAAGTCCGTGTGACTTGACACAGTATTGCTTATCAGCAACCAAATAGGGTCTAGCATGTTGTTGTGTCATGTTATGTTGTGTTAGCGCTCCCGTGGCGCCCTATTAGCACGATGAGGTACCACTGGGTTTTAGTGAACAGTCTCGGGCAGTCGTCACCAGGAGTCCCACATACAGAGGTAAACTCAGTATTGTGTTGCGTTGTGCTGTATTGTGTCATGCTTAGGTTATGTAATGCAGTGTTACCTTCATGCCCATCTTGCACCAGCTGTCGTACACGCTGTGGTTGCTTCGTAATACACACTACGTGTGTAGCAATATTAGCAGTTATATTGTGCTGTGTTGTGTTACGTTGTGCTGTATTGTTTTATGTTTAAGTTTTGTTATGTTGCGTTACCTTCATGCCCATCTTGCACCAGCTGTCGTACACGCTGTGGTTGCTTCGTAATACACACTACGTGTGTAGCAATATTAGCAGTTATATTGTGCTGTGTTGTGTTACGTTGTGCTGTATTGTGTTATGTTTAAGTTTTGTTATGTTGCGTTACCTTCATGCCCATCTTGCACCAGCTGTCGTACACGCTGCGGTTACTTCGTTCCGCCCCCACGGGGTCGCTCGCGGACAGCAGGAACAGTGCGGGAGCGCGGCAGAGGTTCGTGTGAAACAGTTGCGACGATCGGATGTAGTGCACTGTGGCGGCTTCGTGGAACGTCTTCATGTGGTACCTGGAGATGAAGGGGAATTTTTAGAATTTGTTACATATTTATCTTTTAACCGAATTAAAATAAACAGTCTTGTAATAGCTTGTCAATGCCACTGCTAGGCGAAAAGCCTCCTCTTCCTCAACGTCATAAATTCATAACACAATAAATTTTGTGAATTTATGACTGTCTTTTGCACGCGAACATGTCTAGAAGAGACCTTACGACCTTCCTACGAATCAAGCGAACCGTACTATTAGTGTCCGCGAGATAATAAAACTTGCATGCGAACTGCTCCTCAGAACTTTGTCTTGTCTTAAGCTATTTGAAAATTTCTCTATTCTAAAGTGTCTACTTTCAATTTGGTCCCCTTGATTTTTTATCAAATTCAGTATAGTGCCTGCATTTGCCAGGAAAGATTCAGACACATATACGTGGTGGTGGAATAAGCTCCTAAATCTTTTTCCTAATATGAGAGCCTTTGTCCAGTAGTGGCACATTTTTAAACTGTTACTTTACTTTTCACTTGATTGGGAACAATTCACGTGCTCGCTGCGTGTTCGTGCACGAATACTCAGTAGTTAGCAACGCGCGACCACGTATTAAATATGACGCGTTCAAAGTCATTGAGGGGCATAGCGTGCACGCGAACAACACGCGTGTGTTATTAAAAAATGATCAGAGATAAAACGATATTTGGATGCTGATAAGCAATACTGTGTCAAGCCACGTGGAATTCATTTTGAGAAAATGACGTTTAAAGATGTCAAACCTAATCTTAACAAATATGTTTGAAGTATATATCCATCTTTTATTTTAGTTTTTGATATAAAGTATAATGAATTTAAATCAGACTGATACATTTAATATATTATCTAATAAAAGCTATATAAATATTTGAGATTATTGTATAAATTGCAAAAAATTGAACGCAGTTGAAATTCGAACCAATTAATTAAGAAACTCTTTTCCGTAATTATTTAATTTATATGACTACAATTTTTTTTAATAATTTTAAATAGGTGATGCAGTATCAAAATATATGAATATCTCCGAATTTGACGTTTTGTGGGTTGAAACATTATTGCTTATTAGTATCCATTTAATGGCAACTTAGAGTTTTTTTTAAATAGCTGCCGTTAATGTCATTTACAGCATCAGAGTAGCCCACAAATGCGTTACCTTAATAGGAAATGGCGGATAAAACGTAAAGAATAGAATGTGGAAGGGTCTTAGGCTACCGTCTCTCTCACCCACCACACCAAACACAGCTATGTTAGCTTCTGATCTGTGAGAGTGAGGTACTGCCCCAGTCGAGCTAGCCTATAGTCTAGTTTTCTTTACTCTTATTTGGTAGCAATACCCCGAACGAAAAATCACTATTTTTCTAACATTATTTTCCATTATCAAAAATTTTTCAGCTTAATCATTCGATCGATAATTTCTGATCTCTATCTCTTGTGTGTGGTTAGCAGTACACCATATTTATCCGCAATAAGGCAAGTTAAGAATAAAAGGTTATATACGTGAGCTATACTCAATGAGCTACACTTATTTATTTTATTTATTTATTTATTTATTTATGTACCAACAATTTATACAGACAATTAAATAAATCAAATGTGTACAAAGGATAACTTATCTCTAACAAGAGATCTCTTCCAGAAACCCTGATTTTGATGGAGATTATTTGTAATACATATTTATTGTGTAGGTACAATATCACGTAGTTTTACATAATCAGAAGTAGGCAGGCTTAAATATATATATATGAATATATTATATACTAAATACAAATAAATACATTACATACAACCTACATATATACAAAATATAACAGAATACAATATATATATATATATATATATATATATATATATACCCATACACATACATACATACATACATATACACACACATACATACACATACATATATATATATATATATATATATATATATATATATATATATATATATATATATATTATAGTTAAGTGGAAAGGAGGTATTGCTTTACTCTGTGTTTAAAAGATATTATGTTAACATTATTATAGAAAATATTATCAGGAAGAGAGTTCCAGAGGCGAGCGGCAACAACGGTAAATGAGTTACCATAAAAAGTGGTATTAAAGAAAGGAACCTCTAGAGTTTTTGATGCCACACATGCACGTACTGGTCTCTCACGAGCAGGACAAACCTGAAAACGCTCACGTAGGTAAACAGGGCTACTATGTTGCAGTATATTAAAAAGAAGGGATAATATGTGCAAGTTCCGGCGAAGGCGGATAGGGAGCCACTTTAACTGACGGCGAAATTGAGAAATATGATCAAATTTGCGCAGACCGTAAATGAAACGAATGCACAAATTTTGAAGTCTATCTAATTTGTCAAGTAGCTCTTCATTCGCATCGAGATAGCAAACATCAGCATAGTCTAGGATAGGAAGAAGAAGGGATTGTGCAAGTAAAATTTTTGTTTGGAAAGGAAGAAAATTCTGCAAACGTTTCAAAGAATGCAGAGAGTAATGGACACGTTTACTTACTTCGTTAACCTGATCTCTCCAAGATAAATTGCAGTCTATGATTAACCCCAGATTCGTAGCTTGCTCACTATATGCAATTTGAGTTCCATCATAGAAAATTGATGGGACAATATCCCAATTAATTTTGTTACGTAACTGTCTGCTACCTATTATCATTGCCTTTGACTTTATAGGATTAACAAGAAGTCCAAAGGATTTGGCCCAGTTCTTAATTTTGTCGAGATCATAATTGACATCATGTATGGCCGAACACAAGTTTTGTAAGGTAGCGTGTCTATAAACTTGTAAATCATCTGCATAAAGATGGTAGCGAGAAGAAATAACTTTGGTAATTTCGTTAATGAAGATTGAAAACAGAAGAGGAGAAAGTACGCCGCCCTGCGGAACACCGGCAGACAGATCAGCCCAGTCCGAGGAAGCCTCATCAGACTTTACCATCTGCCGACGACCACGAAGGTAAGATTGGAACCAATCAATCACAGGCAGAGCAATGTTAAGAGAGCGAAGGATACCAAGCAAAACATCATAATCGACTGAGATAAAAGCATTGCTGAAATCGAGCAAAATGAGAATAGTAAATTCTCTTTTGTCCATTGCAGAGCGAATATCTTCAGTGACTTTGAGCAATGCGGTGGAAGTACTGTGTGCGGAACGGAAACCGGATTGAAAAGGACTAAGGAGATCATTATGTGTTAGGAATGTGGACAATTGTTTATATACAACGTCTTCAAGGATTTTTGATAATATAGGCAAAATAGAGATGGGACGAAATTGTGAAGGAGAAGTGGGATTTGATATTTTAGGTAAAGGGATGACATGAGCGAACTTCCAGACTGTTGGAAAGTTCTTGGACTCTAAGGAGAAGTTTAAAATGTGGGTAATAGCAGGAATTAAATAGTCAAGGATAGGTAATAACATATCCCGACTAATGTTGTCATTACCAACAGCCTTGGAGGTGATGGATAGGATGCTTCTCTTGGCTTCGCTCTGGGTGATTGTATGAAAATTAAAAGGAATACAATCAGGCGTGATGGCATTCGCCATCTTTAACAATGTTTCAGCTTTTGTTGAGTCTGAAATTGTTAAAGGGGGAGCAGAAAAATGTTTATTTAGAGAATTAAGATCAAATGTATGTTGAGAAGTTTTTGAGTGATTACCCACGCCTAATGATTTCAAAAATCTCCACATTTGTGAAGTAGTCAGTTTTTCGACGGAGGAGTGGATGAAACGGCGCTTAGCATCTCTACACATCCTATTGCAGAGATTCCGTAATTTTTTGTACGTCGCAATGTTGAGGTCAGTAGGATTCTTTTTAGAGAATCTCTTGGCTTTGTCACGTTTTGCCATAACATTTTTAATAGTTTGAGTAAGCCAAGGTGCAGGTAGGTGTTTTACCCTAATTGACCTAACCGGAGCGTGCTTGTCGTACAGCTTCGTTAATGTGTCATTGAAATAGGCCACCTTATCGTCAATATTCGTTAACAAATAAAAATCAGACCAATCTATGCCATGAGCGTCGTTACACAAATTTGAAATATTAATATTTTTCATGTTGCGCCTCATAATAGTTTTAATCTTGCGTTTTGAGAAGGAGAGTTTATAGCTAACGAAGAGTAAATCATGGAAAGAGAAAGGAGCTGTCAGCTGACCATGTGCTGACACATTGGTAGGGTTGGAAACTATAATGAGGTCAAGGAGCGATGGAGTACAATTAGGTGAGAAATGAGTTTCTGAAAGAGGAAGAAGAGAGAAATTGTAAGAAGACACAATGGATTTAAGGGAAGTCGCTCTGTGATCATTTTTCACGAGACAGGTGTTCAGGTCGCCCATTATGATCACATGTTCGTAAGAAGGCGATAGTTTCTCAAGAAGGTTTTCAAAGGTGTTAAAGTAATTAATATTTGAAGAGGGGCAATAGAGGACACCTAAAAGGAGTTTAGAGTGATGGAAAGAAATTTCTAAGAAGAGGTATTCAAGGATGTTAGGAGATAGGTTAGAAGATTGATCTATTAACTGATAGGTTATGTCATTTCGTAGAAAAATGCAAACTCCTCCCCCTCTATGAGAAACTCTGTCATTACGAATTAGAGTGAAGTCAGGTAAAGTGTAAAGAGTCGAAGGAAGGGAAGGTTTTAGCCAAGACTCGGAAACAAGGATTCCATCGACCTGCACGTTGCTAAAAGATGCGAGAAGATCAGAGTAATGTGCCGGAATGCTTTGCGCATTTATATGTATAAAATTCAGACAGTTAGAATTGTGAGTAAAAATAGAATGTAATTGGGCATCAAGAGTGTTAACGTCACTCTCAAAAGATTGATTATGGCTGGAAACACTATGAAAATCATCAGAGGAGCATGAAAAAAAATCATCATTAATACAAATATCGCTTAAATCAGTCATATACATATACAATAAAT
This sequence comes from Hypolimnas misippus, assembly GCA_037950945.1. Lineage (NCBI taxonomy): Eukaryota > Metazoa > Arthropoda > Insecta > Lepidoptera > Nymphalidae > Hypolimnas > Hypolimnas misippus. The sequence continues at coordinate 9,869,281 of JBBEEQ010000014.1, forward strand.
ATGAATGTATAAATATATATTTATATATAGATACCTTAGTCTAAGAAAAAAAAAACAAAACAAAAATCACAAACGAAAGAGAAAAAAAAAGAAATATTACTAACTACTAATTTCAAAGATACAAATAATACAAATAATCTCCCACATTATCTGGCCAAAACTTATAATAAGCAACAGAATGTGTGTCACGAACTAAGTAGATAACAATGCTAACAATAGATAATAATAAATATAACACGTAGGGAACACAAATATTGTAAGTTTCTTAATAATGGCTACAGTGACAATTTATAATTTTGAACTAACAAGACAATAAGGAATATATATATATATATATATATATATATATATATATATATATATATATAATTGGCTGCTCATTCAATTAACAAATATTAACATTACGAAATAGAGTATCCGAACGTTAATCTGCTGTCAGGCGTGTCAAAGTCAGTTGTGAAATGTCATAGCTATGACTGTCGTTCAAGCCTATGAGGTTAAATTGTGTTGTAAGGATCACAACAATTTAAGAAATTCGAAGAATTTTTTGACTACCGACGCGTAGATAAGAAAAAATAAGAATTACTTATTATTAAATTGGCAGCGAAAAACCGACTATATGGACACAAATAAATGAATCGAGTGACGTACTGAATGGCAGACAGAACTTATTATGAACATACTATTTATAATTCCTTATAATATATGAAAAACCATTACTTTGTAGCAACCTTAGCCCGCCGCGATCTTGTTTTCTGGTCCTGTGCACTGGGGCCTTGAGGAAACTTTACGCAAAGATCTTGTAATTCGGCAGCTGTAATAATCTTTTTACGGCTTTTATCAGGAAGTGCGACAATAATTACTCCCTCAGATGTCCAGCAATTCTTCAAACCGAAATGTTTCCGAGCTGTGACGAATAGTTCTTGCCGGGGCTTCGTCAAAAATTCCGATAAAGTTACTCCAGATCCTTTTAAAGACGTTTTAGAAGTCCAAACAAGATTTCTATGCTTTGTGGCAACAAAACGAACCAGTACTGGTCTTGGTTTATCCTTCTTTGTGCCAAGACGATGACAGATATCCAACTGTGAAGAACCAATACCGGTCAGCTTCAGTTGATTATGTAACACGGATTGAACCTTGTTCTCGACTTGCTCATCAGCACTCTCCGGTAGACCATGAAAAAGCAGCACTCTACTGCGGGAACGAGCTTTCTGCACATCAAAGCCCACCAGAAGCAGCTGTAGCTGCTGACGAAGCATACTGAGTGTCCTCCAAATGACTTCTTTGAAGGCAGCATAGTCCGAGGCCAGTGAACTAAAATCTCCAAAGGTAGTGGTTGGTGACTTAGTGCTTCCTTGTGCTTGTGTTGACAGTGAGAGCATTTTATCAAATTGATCCATCCGGGACTCGAACATTTTAACAATGTCATCCATGTTCTTACTGAGTTGGCTATGTAAATCCATGGTACTTTATTTATCTTGAAAATTGTTTGTGAACCAGGTAATGTGGGAATTTATACTGACTTTATCACTTCATAAATTATTATTTATAGATAAATGAGATTTTAAAAGAAATAAAAACTTAAGAGCAAAAATTTTAGTTGTTGATATTTCAACCTACCCGAAAATTGACTTAAATACCTGACTTTAGCCGAAGCTGTTTTTTTAGCCGAATAACGTAAGATAATCATTATATTTAAGAAATCGATGTTTCCGGTAATCAAGTGGTGACGATGCCAAAGTGACTTTAGTATTTAGATAAATATTTTTACACGCGCTAGTTTATCGATATGATCGCACGATTATAACTGTTGATCCGGTTATTTTCCTTGCGATAATGAGTTTTAATCTAGTATTATTGTAATGTTTTGCAAATATTGCATGTTCAAAAGACGCAAGAGCTGACAGTTACCTCGGTCTAAGGATCAGTTTGGGCATTCAACGAGGTAACGCTGGCAGTATTTTGGGAACTTTGTAATAAATTATCCTTATATATATTTGTATTAATTAACATTACGACGAATATAACACAATTTTTTATTTCATGTAATTAACTTTTGTAAATTGAAATTATATAGAATTCTGGATGGATTCTATTAACCCTTAAATGCATGGTTTTTTTATTGCGGTCTGGAAAATATGTTTCCTGCTAGGTATTTACCTAATAATAGTCGAGAATATATATATATTTTATAAGAAGTAGCACTGGTATATTCATGAATACAAAATTACGGAGACGATTCTTATAACTCTATAAACTTAGTCGACCGCCAAATATTTATTATCTATGGTCGTCAAAGTGCGTTCGGAAACACATACCACACGACTTCAATAAAATAACGTGAAACGTGGTATGTATACATTTGGCAACAAGATGCATTTAAGGGTTAAATGGAAATAAATATTTGAGTATCTAAGTCCGTCTAATAGCGGGGTCTATCTCGTGAACCATAATAAGTATAAAGTTGACTCTTTCACAGAGTGTGTAACGCTATTGCTGCTACAACAACAGATAATAAGAACCGATCGAGTTAGAATTGAACTTGACAAATTTTTACACATGATGATAGCACGTCTTGTGATATTTTTGCAAAAGTATTTAAAAAGTACATAGTGTTTTATCTTGTACACCACGATTATACTCTGAACATCACTATATTCATATAGATGTATCAAAAAATAATTATGAAGTCTATTATAGATGAAAAATAATTGAACATTTAATTAGTTGACAAGAAGAATATTGGATAAGAATACATTTTTCATAGTTTTCAAAGCACATATTCTTCACTTTATTTATTTATATCTAAAACATATGAACATCTGATCTCTGAAGCTATTGATATTTTATTGGTATTCCCCTTTCATTCCTTAATCATTTTCATGCTGGTAACACATTAGTGGCTTCTCTAGTGCTGCAAATGTATATGGGCGACGGTGATCACTTAACATCAGGTGTCCCGCCTGCTAGTTTGCCAACTATATGTATTAAAAAAATCATCCTACTTAATTTAACTGTATATTGTATATAATAAAATTAGTTATTAATGCCAAGGTCACACGCGATCGCCTATCATGTAACGAACACGTGTATTCCACCAGCTGTGCTGTATACATACAAGATAAGCTTACCCATTCATAAATATTGATAGTTATCATACTAATTATAGATTAAATTTTGTCAAATCATTTCGCCAAAAAAAAGTCAAATTAATAAGATTTTTTTTAATAAAAAGATGTCATTGTTAGAAATGTATCATAAATGTAATACTGGTATTTTGTCTATGTAGCTCGTTGATCAGTTATTATTATAGGCAGTACGCACCCTCCATATAGGATAGATCGCTCGTCTTCACTCTCACAAATATATTCATAATTGGACGCTGATATGCAATACTGTGTCAAGCCACATGGACTTCATTTCGAGAAAATGGCGTTTAAAGATGTCGAACCTATTTTTAATACATCTGTTAGAAGAAGCATATATCTTTTCTTTTCTATTTTGATAAAAAATACAATTAATTAATAGCAGATAGGCTAGTAAAGAGTTTTATCTAATAATAATTTTTCATATATATGAAATTATTGCATAATAAAAATTATGGAACTCACTTCAATATTCTAGACATTAGATTAAGAAACTTTTTTCCGTACCTATTTGATTCAGATATCTTGATTTTTTTTTGCATAATGTTAAATACGAAATGCATTATCAGAATACATAAATATCTCTAAATTTGACTATTTGTGCGTTGACACATTATTGCTTATCAGCGTCCAATTACAAGTAAACTAGTGACTAAACCCACAGAGATCACATAACAGTCATTAAATTTAAAAAATCAAAAACTCGACTGCGTTACAAGACCATCTGCAGTCAGCAGTTTCGTATCAATATCAGTTCTGTCTAAAAGCCTACAGTGGGAATCACCAACCAACTTCAAATCATTACAAATCCTAAGCAGTAATTCCGATTGAAAAATGATATGAGAAACCTAAAATTGATTTTTATTTACCTTTTCATGCGTTTTGTCTAAATAGTGTCACAAAGGTACAATTCCTCATACATACGCCTTCAGATGGATATATACTTCTTCAAACATATTTGTTAAGAATTTGTTTGACATCTTTAGACGTCATTTTACCAAAACGAAGTCAGTGTGGCTTGACACATTATTGCTTATCAGCGTCCATTTAATCATTTCGCTGACGGAGCGTATAAATCACGCGTACTTTAATCAAATCATCACACGTGTAGATATTATCATTATTTATTCGCAAATACGTGATTTATTTGCGCAGATTTGTCAAATTATATATTAGCCGTCTCGCGGTTTCAGTCGCGTGCGTATGCATATATGGACGCTGATAAGCAATACTGTGTCAACCCACATGGACTTCTTTATGAGAAAATGGCGTCTAAAGATGTCGATACTATTCTTAATAAATTTGTTTGAATAAGTATTCATCCATATATTCTTTTCTCTTTTGATAAAAAATATAATGAATTAATAGCAGATAAGCTAGTAAAGAGTTTTATCTAATAATAAGTTTTTCAAATATATTAAATTATTGTATAATCCAAAATATTTCAAAAATTACATTAAGAAACGTTTTTCCGCACTTATTTAGTTCAGATGACTTGAAAATTGTTTGTATAATATTAAGTACAATTACATTATTAGAATACATAAATATCTCTAAATTTGTCTTTGTGGGTTGACACATTATTGCTTATCAGCATCCATACATACAAAAAGTTATGTATGTTATGCTAATTAAATATTATTATAATTATAACTAATAATTAAGCCATTGAAAGGGTATAACAATGCTTTTTCACTCGTTAAGACACAATTAGTAGAATATAATTATATTCCGTTATAATTATATGAATGTTAATTAAAAATAAACATTCATATAATAATATTAAATAAATATCGTGACCTATAGACAATGCTGATTCAGAGTCTGTGGAAACTTTAACCCCTGGCCATTTCTTAGGTGAAGGTCCAATTGTAGTACCTTCACCAGACCTTACGGTCGCAAAAATACACAATCTCTCAAGATATACATGCAAAGACTTATAGGAGACTCCTGGCGTCGGTGGCAGCACGAATATCTTTCGAGGCTACAGCAGTGTCCACTTTGGTTAAAAAAGACTGAGGAACTGAAATTGGGCGATATATTCATATTATAAAGGGGTAAATTTTGTTTAACTTGATATATGGACGCTGATAAGCAATACTGTGTCAAGTCACACGAACTTCATTTTGAGAAAATGGCGTCTAAAGATGTCGAACCTATTCTTAACAAATATTTTTGAAGAAGTATATATCCATATTTTCTTTTCTTTTTTGATAAAAGCTGTAATTAATTAAAAGCAGGTCGATATGTTTAATATATTATCTAATAAACAGTTTTTAAAAGTATAAGATAATTGTATAAATTACAAAATAAGGAACGACCTGGATATTCGTAACAATTAACTAAGAAACTTTTTTTCATACTTATTTAGTTTATATGACTTTTTTTATTGAATAATGTTTAATAGGTGATGCCGTATCAAAATACATCAATATCTCCGAATTTCACTTTTTGTGGTTTGACACATTATTGCTTATCAGCATCCATATAAGTATTGCTGAATAATTTGAAATATACTTTTTGAGTTCGATCGCCCGTTTATTGAGGAAGTTTTATTAAATTTTATGATTATAAAGCCTACTAGAACTCGCGACTTTGTATGACTATATAGATTATTTTAATAGCTTATGTATTAGGAAACTATGGATTCCCGGTAACTTTTAATACCTATTTATCCTTAATTTAATTTATTTGAAAAAAATAGCCATGTACTTCACCAAGTTCCAAGTTTGGAAGTATGATGAATTTTTGGGTAGATATAGTTATATCTACCTAAAAATTCATCATAATTAGTTTAACAGTTTAGTCGTGAAAAAAAAAAACAAACATAAGACTGGCAGACGAACTAGTTGAGAAATAGTCAGTTAATGTTTTTTTACAAACTAACTTTAATTAAATTTCAAAGTATTTTTTTTAGTTTTTCGTTGTTTTTTAATACTCTAAAATTATCTTTTGGGTTTAATTGTAGATACTCTCCCTGGAGAAGTATTTGCTGTGAATAGACATTTGTTTTTTAATTTTAAATTAGTGAAAACGTAAGTACAAAAGTTCGTAAATAATAGAAGCACTCACTCCATATAAGCTTTCAGCGTTTTCTGCATGATCTTGTTCTTCGGGAAGACTGCAGCGGGAACTCCAATGGTTATTTCAGTTATATCAGCCGCTGAATCCCATATTTGAGCCGCTATACGATCTATTACTGGCTGGTATCTGCAATTTAAGATGAGAAAGAAATTAAAAACTTAATTAAGTTACTGCTAGTCACAACATTATGTATTTTTTGAAAATAGAAATTTCTAAAAATCAAAAACAATCTCTCACTCACTCTTATTAAAATAGAAAAAATAAATACGGATATATGGATGGATACAGCTTCAAACGAATTGATTAAGAATAGGTTTGACATCTTCAGACGCCATCTTCTCAAAATGAAGTCTGTGTGGCTTATCACAGTATTGCTTATCAACGTCCATATTTTTAATCATACTTACTGTTCCTTATTGTTCATCACATGCGCGCACACTTCGCCCCATATATAACCTCCCACTGAGAACCCGTGGACGACAGTCGGCTGGTCGTTTTCGTTCGCTGCCATGAACTTTATGAGGTCAGCTGCTACTAGCTGAAGAAGAATTGAGAATTCTGGTTACCTTCTGGCTCTTGATAGTTAGGTGTGGTGTTGTAACAAACGCAACGTGTATAGTCCTTACATTAATGTTTATGTTGTGGCAAACTAAAATGGTTAACCATTAATTTTACTTCATCAAAATCTTATTGCAATAATTTGATATATTTATTGATTTTCTTATATAGATCGAATGGACATGTGTTGGACATTTTACTAGTGTTAAGAGAATCAATATAAAAGTAAAAACTTTGGATCTTGTAGGATAGTACAGTATAGACATCTTCAATGAAAAAAACATTATTTTTTTATTACTTTTAAATACTGATTCTTGTAACTCTGGTAAAACGTTCAATAAATGCCAAGTTGACAGCCTATATCATTGAAATTTGCAAATGTAGTATCTAATTGCTTTTGATTAAAGCAAATATTCCTTAAACTGAAATTGCATGTATTAGCAATCCATTATCGATCAAATGTTACAACATCAATTGTCCTAAATATTCAACTAACTTGTGACCCCTTGAGCGGCCATATCAGCTGCCATGGCGTGCAGGACACGGAGATGACGTCGAAGCCCTGTTCGAGGTACAGGTTCGCGTACTTCATCACGTGCTTCTGCCTCGCGAGGAGCCAATTGATCATCACGCATGTTGGCCGGTTCAGTTGCTTGTCCAATCTGAGAAGATATGATGTATATTATACCAGATGTACGTTATGTAGTATAGAGTCATAACTTGTTAATGTTCAAGGCGAAGGCCGCTTCTGTTAATGATAAGATAGAGCTTAATTCACCACGCTACACCAATCCTGTACTAGAACTAGAACTGCTGATTACAGCTCGTTAATGGGATGACACGACCGGGGCAGTAATAATACACGCTCACAGAAGATAGGCGTAAACTCCCCGCCTAATTCTTCTATTAACACCCTGCATTTGAGGCTCCTATGTTACTCCCCGAATTGTGATTTCATTCGGTGTGCTTGATCGCTTCGCGAGTGTCAAGGTTGCGCAGGTTGATGCTCAGATTCCTACTCCGGGAAAAATAATTTTCCCTACCCAAAGAACCGCCTGTAGTCACAGGCGGCGAAGGACAGTGCAGACATAGGCAAGATGCCAGGTTCTACCTTCGCCATGACCTCACTACCACAGTGAGCCATGTTGCGATACATAGATTCTGCAGTCCTATGTTACTGTACCAGGTGACCGGTCTAGTTTGTCTAGTTCATGCATAAAAAAAATCTGGACTGGCAGAATTTCCCTCGACACAAGCAGGTTTTCTCAGGGTATTGTCCACCAGCAAACCAGTGCGAGTTGGAAGTACTAACATATTTTTTTTTGCTTGAAAATGCGAAATGTTTTCAATCGAACAGTCGCATCGGTCTTTTATTAAATAATGTACATACGTATGTGTCTTGAGAATGATTAGTTCATCGCGGACAATTTGCCGGCGTCCATTGCAGGGGTCCATTCCCCAGCTCTACATTTTATTAATTTTCAACGAACCTTAGTGGTAGAACTTTGTTAAGTATAAGATTTCACCATTAAAATCCCTGATGAACATAAACTGTAGATTTTTTTGTTAGTTGAATACCTAATCTACCCGTGCGAAGTCGAAGTGGGTTGCTACTTATATATGGATGCTGATAAGCAATAATGTGTCATCCCACAAAAAGTCAAATTTGAAGATATTGATGTATTTTGATACTACGTCACCTATTTAACATTATCCAAAAAAATTCAAGTCATCTAAACTAAATAAGTATTGGAAAAAGTGACTTAACGCAATGTTTCGAAATTCAGGTGTATTCCATATTTTGCAATTTATTTATTTATTTATGCTTTTGATTAATTATACTATATATTTTATCAAAATAGAAAAGAAAAAATGAATATATACGTCTTCGAACAAATTTATCAAGAATAGGTTTGACATCTTTAGAAGCCATTATCTCAAAATGAAGTCCGTGTGGCTTGACACAGTATTGCTTATCAGCGTCCATATATGTAAGTGACTTGTGAAAATTTGTGTAACGCATTTTACGATTTGTGTATAACGAATACGCATGACTGTTAATTATTAGCTGGTAGCTCCAAAATTCTACCACTTGTGTTCCTTTACACATCAGATGAGCTCGTGTAGTTGGTATTGTGATGTCCAAAAATCATTTTACGGACCGACAACCAAATTATCGTAGCACGTATAAATTTTAAACTACTTTTACCTACTTAAATGTTCAGGTTAAAGGTATTGTGAGAAACGTCCACTTGGACATCAAATATTTATATCCCCTTATGTCCTCAATTGAATGGACCGAGTCTAATCAATGTTTAATGAACGCGTCGCTCATGTATAATGCAGGCGGTCGCACACATGCACATCCGAATGAGCGTTAGAGACCTAAGAATAAATGCAACCTTGAGACTCTCATAAAGATAAGAACTGCGTTACATACGCAGCCTAGTGCTCCTGGACTGATAGCCGGTAGTCCCTAAAGTTCTACATATATTTTTATTATTTATTGAAATAATAATAGCTCCGAGAATATCACCATTCTTTACCATAAATGGTAGATATAAACCGGTTATATAAATATAAACTCCTGAGATATAAAATATCTTTAAAGCTTCATAAAAAGAAAAAGGTTCTCTATTAAATGCAGATATGCATTAAGTGATTATATCATAAGCAAAAACATACGTATAGAAAGGGACCATTATACTGCTGGCATGAGATTTCACCAACAAAATTTATTAACTCCATTTTTTTCTGGAAAGATGGATTTTGTTTTCAACCAAAACATTTCAAAGGGCTAACTTTTACAATATTACGGCAAATCATTATTGAATAAAACGAAGTATCACGCTGAAACTATTTAAAATGAATTCAGGGGTAGTCAAAATAGATATTTTCGTTTTAAACTGAAAAAAAAAACCATTTTTTCGATGACAATATTTATACATGCTTATTGTTCTTCGTAGTTAGTAAAAATTTAAAAACTAATCAAATTAAAGCATCAACTTTAACTAATTTTTAATTTTCTTCTCATGACTTTAATTATTTTTTTTTTTTGTTGTTATTATGTAAACTTTGTCTTTTGTTGTTTTTTTTGTGTCATGTTGTAAATATCTATAATTAGAGGTTCAATTAATTTTCTTTATATGTTATTAAGATAAGATACGTTGTCCGCATTTATTATTGTTGCCTCTGTTGATATTTTTAAATAAATAAATAAATAAATAAATAAATAAACTTACAGTATTGTTAAACACGGAGTATTTAAACCAGGCAAAACGTCGTGACAATAGAATTGTTGTAATTGGAACGATTACCTGCGCATATTTACATGGTACCAGTCATTATATTGTTTATATTGTATACATATAGGTGACTCATTTGCTAACGGGTCACTATTCTAACAATATACAAGACGGTTAGTAATTAGAACTAATTTTACTAATATTTACGTTAATCAGAATTCGTTTGATTATTTAGTAAGTTTTTACTCACCACGAAAATCTAAAATTACTATTTTATATGCTGATAAGCAATAATGTGTCAAATTCGGTGATATTGATGTATTTTGATACTACATTATCTATGTAACATTATTCAAGATAATTGTAGTTATATAAATTAAATAAGTACGGAAAAAAGTTTCTTAATTGATGGGTTCGAGTTTCAAGTGCTTTCCATTTTTTGCAATTAATACAATAATCTCAAATATATAAATAACTTTTTTTAGATAATATAATAAATGTATCAGTCTGGTTTAAATTCATTAGACCTTTTATTAAAATATAAAAAATGGATATATACTTCTTCAAACATATTTGTTAAGAATAGGTTTGACATCTTTAGACGCCATTTTCTGTAAATGAAGTCCATCTGGCTTGACACAGTATTGCTTATCAGAGTCCATATATAGTCTAGTTTTCACTTCCCTACTCTTAGTACATAATAAAAAATAGTTAAAGCGATAGTCAAAATAATTACTGGCTTGCCCTCAGAGGTTGCAGCGGTCAGACCGCAATCGATCTTTAAAATATCTTGTCAATATGAGGACTAGAGCAATTAGCAGACCCTGATATAAACGGGAAAAATTGGTAGATAATACTGGTTCCGTTATCTTTGCAAATACAAAATTTGTGAATCTATACTAATTAATAAAATTGTAGTGTCTTTGTAATTTCAAATTAACAGTTTTTCACTAAATGCATATGAAAGTATGTACGGTGCTTATATCAAGAAATAATTTTTAGAATTTTTGACTATCTGTCTGTGTGCTCTGGCTAATCTTTGAACCGACTGGACCGATTTTAGGAGAACTTATATATTAGTTGTAGGTCATAAGGAGTAACGTAGGCTACTTCAATTTATTTTATTTATAAATAAAAAAATGTTACAATGAAATAGTGAACAATATCCGAATTAAGTACGAAAAGTAAACAAATTATATTTATTTCGACCGTACCAGACTTACGTGAATCGAGGTAGGAATAATTTAACTTACTTCATTGTCTTAGGATCTGTCGTGAGTTTAATCTTCTCATTTGTGATGTACTGGATGTTCTTGGTGATGTCCTGCGTGTGCGCAGATCGGTCCCACGTCAACGCGACTGGGGCGCACGTCAGAATGGGACGTAGGGGCAACTGTTAAAAAAATGCATCTTATATTATTTTAATAATCAAATTTGATGAAAGGTTGGGGCAGTAGTTACTGCACCCGAGTGAAACGGGTCGCGGATTCGATCTCCGCTCGCGGCAAACGTCTTTGTTGGCCTTACGAATATATGTATATTGGCCATTTGTCGTGGTCTGGGTGTTTGTGTTGTGTGTGTGTGTGTTTCCGGACCCCCGAAACAGGGTCATATGATCCTAAAAGGGCCTTTGAGTGTGGGGAGTATATTATTATTTATTTAGTATTTAAATTCTTAAAGAAATATACGAAAGTAACGAAATAACGCGTTTTTTTATACAAGACGCATTTATTGCAGACGATTTTTAAAAGGCTTTTTTGCTTAAATATATTAAAATTAATAATTTTATAGTAGAAATAAGACTAAATTATGTACTTTTATATTTTTGATTTGTGCAATTTCTTTTTAAGCGACTTCCAAAAAAGGAAGTCGTTCTTTTTTCGTCGTTTTGTGTATGTATATGTCCAATTTTTGTCAAAATCAGTTCCATAGTTTAGTGTTTAAATTGAAATAACCAAAATAAATATGTCATAAAAGTAAACGATATTAAGTATTGTGAAGACGGTTACCCTTTTTTAATTAATTAAATTTAAAAAATTAATATTCACATAATTATAACGGAATATAATAACACTCGACTAATTTTATCTTGACGAGTGAAAAAGCATTGTACCCTTTCACCGGCAGTGACTTCATTAAGGGCTATTATTATAATAGTATTTTATTAGCATAATATACATAGCTTTTTGTATACCAGAGATAGTAAATCTGAAAGAGGACTTAAATAATATGAAAATTTGGAAACTCGACCGGACTAAGAAAGTGTTACTGCGAAATCTGTGGTTTTCGCGGAATTCCCATTCCCATGGAACTTTCGAAAAATTATATATATAGATAGATCGATAAAATCAGTAATCGGTAGCAAGCACTAACCGGAAGTCTATGACAACGTTGAGCTCTCTGGTTTGAAGATTACTCAGAAACGACACTCACGCGACTGTCATGGCTCGCGACAATTTAGCTCTTTTCGAAGTTCCTTCTTTTACTTTACCAAGTTAGTAACTATTTTAATCCCAACTATACAATTAAAGTTTAGTCTTTCCCTTAATAATATATTTATTGCACAGTAAGAATAAGAAGTAATTTTTACATGTTTTTTTACAGAGGCTGGCTTATTTCTATAAGAAATATCTTCCAGCCAACCCACAGCAGTTAGAAATAGTGTTATGTAGCATTTATAAACAGTAATGAATAAATAATAGCCTAGTTTTCTTTACATGTTTATTTGGTAATATTATCCGGAACGAAAATCACAAATCGTTGCCTTAGATTTTCGCGATTATTATTCATTGAAATAAAACTATTTTAAACGGATTTAAATCGCGTTTATTAATTATTTTTGTCATCCCGACGTTTCGAGCACTTTGCAGCGTTCGTGGTCACGGGTAGACTAAGGTGACATTTGTCTATTTGAGATTTTAGAAAATATTATTTACAACTACCGCCAACGGTTTCTTAGATGATATCTTGAATAACGTTCCGGTTGCACGCAGAAGGCACTAACTGTATCTTTTGGTCTGGCAGTCTGTTGGACTTGGGATTTTAAATTTTTAATAAGTGGATCCCAGGTGTTTGAAAGTCTCCAACCATCTTCTCTATTGAAGTTCGGATGTTTTTGAATTTCTATAGCCTCGCGTATCATTCTAGGAATGAATCTGTGTTTTCTAGCGAGGATCTGTGGTTTATCAAATCGGATAAAATGGTTAGGTTTATCCAAGGCATGTTCACAAACTGCAGACTTTGAAGAACGCCTATTCTTGACATCTCCTATGTGTAGTTGTAAATAATATTTTCTAAAATCTCAAATAGACAAATGTCACCTTAGTCTACCCGTGACCACGAACGCTGCAAAATGCTCGAAACGTCGGGATGATAAAAATAATTATACGCGATTTAAATCCGTTTAAAATAGTTTTATTTCAAAGAAAATCACAAATTTTCGAATGAATTAACCGCCAATTCGGAATGTAGATTCTACCGAAATGAACCGGCAAGAAACTCGTTAGTATATAGATAATTATGAAAGTTTATGAACGAAACTTATACGTGTAATTAGTCTAATATATGTATAACTGTTACGGCTTTGATATTGTACAAATATCAAAGCTGACTATATGTATATCGTATAACTATATACTGTTCATATTATTGTTACTTTGGGCTGATAATGCATTATGTTAGAAAAAATTTGGTTAGCATAAAAAAGATTATAGTGAGATAACCTTAAGAGATAGACATATGCTGTCGCGAACTTTTTTTTAGAACTTTTAAAGGTTTTTACGCAGGTGTTTACGCAGCGCACGCAGCGTAAGCTCTCAATAGGAAAATATCCCCTGATTTTGAAACATTCTTTATTGGTGCTCCGCTCCTTTTGTCTTAGCATGATAATATATAGCCCATAGCCTTCCTCGATAAATGGGCTATCTAACACTAAAAGAATCTTTTAAATCGGACCAGTAGTTCCTAAGATTAGCGCGTTCAAGCTAACAATCAAACAAACAAACTCTTCATCTTTATAATATTAGTATAGATTCATTAGTAATCATTTTAAGCTATATTTAATGACTGCCATTAAAGTTACGGGAAGTTTCCAAACTTCATAGTTACAAAAAAAAAACAATTTTAATGTCTTATTGTCGAAAGAATAATGTGACACGCAGACGAAGTTCGGGGTCAATCAATTAGTGATGAATTTAAATTTATTAACTTCCCAAAAAGGTTCTCAGTTCGTCGGGGACTTTTTTATGTTTAGCGATTACTCGAAAACGGTTTGACTGTTTTGATTAACTTTTATTTAAAAGAGTATAATATCCCAATGTTCCTAGATAATTTTGAATCAAAATAACTGGAATAAGTAGGTCATTTAAGTACTTAAACGAAATTATGCGTTTGCTGTTGAAATCGATTCACGCAGCACAGCGTAAGATGCATCTTCGTGTAGGATATCATATATCTCATAAGAACAGAACAGTTCCTTATTTGTTTTATTATTCTAATAAACCGATTAAAAAAAATATTTTTGCATGAGATACTACACTAACTGCTTCTCGAGGTTTATTTATTTATTTATAAAGGGTTACCAACAAGACACACAATCGTTACATGGATAAAAACAAGACGGCATAACATTTTCACTCGCGTTTATGAATACTTCGCTCCCATGAGTCGTTGCATGATGTTATATAGCCCATACCTTCATCAATAAATGGATTATCCAACGCACACATACATTTTTTCGAAGCGGTCGTGTACTTTCGGAACATATTCAGCGCATTTAAACAAACAATCAAATCTTTGCTGTTTACGATATACTAGCTGCCCCTCGCGGTTTCACTCGCGTTTATGGTTACTGCTCCTCTCCTATGAGTCACAGCGTGATGTAATATAGCCTATAGCCTTCCTTAATAAATAAAGTATCTAACACAAAAAGAATTTTTAATTCGAACCTATAGTTCCTGAGATTAGCACGTTCAAACAAACAAACAAACTCTTCAGCTTTATATTAGTATACATTAAAAGTAGATTAAGGAAAGTTATAGATTATAAAACATCACGCTACGAATCACAGGTGGTGTAGTAACAATAAAATGATGTAGCCAATACTGAAAATAAATACAACTAAAAGTGCATATAAATTTCATCAGTCCCGATTACGTTACGCACTGTGTCCAGTGTGTGTTGACCTTTACATTTCTTAGAAAAATAATGGACGACGACAAAAACCGAGCAAAAACTAACGACTGGCCTCGAATGAAGTTCAAACACCTAAAGAACGATTGAAGGAAACGACTATGAATATTTTAAAGATGTCCGTTCATTTCGATCGACTACCACTATATTAACCTAGGTATTGAATTTTGAAGAGTCGAGATGGACTAGTGGTTAGAACACGTCGATCTCAACCCACAATCGCGGGTTGTAACATCGGCTAGCTGAGTTTTCAAGATACTAGACTAGATTTGTATTTAAATTCATCTTAAGCTCGGCGTTGAAGTAAAACATCATGAGGAAACCTGCATGTCTCGGGAGAAATTCTGACACATGTATATCCGCCAACCTGCAGTGGAGCAGCGTTGTGGATTAAGCTCTAAACCTTCTTTTTAATGGGAGAAGAGGCCTTTGCTCAGCGCTGGAACATTTACAGGATTTAATTTACTTTTAAATTACCAAATTTTTAGTGCAATACTGATAAAGAAGTAGGCAGGATACCTGATGTTAAGTGACCAATGGAGTGATTCAATGGAGGAAAAGAAATAATGGAATGCATACGGCGGTTAGGGGTAGAAGACTACCGGCTCTTCCATTAATCGTTATTTCACGTGGATTTCCATATGATAAATAAAGAATTCAAATATCCTTGAAGAAGGTATTTAAGTATTTCTTAAAGTTTACTTTGAATAGCGTTTTAACAATCTCCAAAAACGCATGCCTACAGCCTTAAATACAAAAACTATATTTTTTGTTAATCGAGCTATTATAATAAACGCTATACTTCCTGCTAGACACTTAAGTATAGTTTTAAGATAAAAAAAGTGTTAAAAATAGCTTGTCATTAAGTTAGCAGAATTGTTTGTCGATTATCAACGACACTCCGATACTCCGATGATACAGACAATCAACCAAAATTGGTTCAAATTATGCAAAAAAAAACATAACATACAAAGATTAACAAATAAAAGTAAAGTACAGTAACAGCCTGTAAATATCTCACTGCTGGGCAAAGGCCTCCTCTCCTAATAAGGAGAAGGTTTAGAGCTTATTGTGTTGCTTAATGTTCACTACGGGTCGGCGGAATGTGTCAGAATTTGTCATCATTCACAATACATTTTTAATAACTAATCTATTGATTAATTTATACAGGGTCAAGTGGACACACGTTGGACATTTTACTAGAGTTAGAATCGATATTTAAAAGTAATAAAACTAAACTTATTTTTTGTTATAAAAAAAAAAAACACTTTTTTAATTAAAACGTTGGATATTGTAGGCCAGTACAAATGGACGTATAGGCATCACTTATGAAAAAGATTTTTTTTACTTTTAAATATCGATTGTGGTAACACTGGTAAAATATCCAACGCATGCCCAGTTGACATACTGTACAGATATGTTATAGGTTCATGGATTTTGGCACTCAGAATGCCGGCCACTTTGAATGATGTTGCCTATGGACTATGACAGTTTCGCCCTGACGTCGAGGGCATTGCGGGTAAGTCTGGCACATTTGAGGCCGCGAGTCCCACCATGAGTTACCGGGCGGGATGCTCAAATGCAATCCTCACCGATAAAAAAAAAGGAACTGACTATAACAGACGAGAGTATCTGTGCGACAATTCAATTTATTCAATGTTTTTAATGTGAACTCTATTCTTTCTGCTTGGTCCCGTACATTTTTTGGATTTATCACAATTATTCTTAACATTTATTAAAACGCTTGACACACTGCTAGTGAGGGGCAATTGTCCTATTGACTCCCCCCGATATGATCAGACGATCTAGTCATATCATGCACATGTTGTCTATTAAAGTCTTTGTCGATACAAAATAATTATTGTACAATACTCGATTCATTGTAATGCGATAGCTTGGCATTGAACTTCAATCTATTTATCTTGCGACTGGCAATACTGTTGCTACAGAGTAGGTAAGAACAAATTTATTGTAGACATAATATCTGTAGGTAATTTTAATTTTTTTTTTACGATTTAATATTTGTGACTTTGTAAGGTTTTCTTGATTGCAATAAAAACTGATTATGTTTTATAAAACGTTGGCTTGGCATAGGTGACAAGGGGAAATATACTTAAGTTTATATAAATATTTTTAAAGCATTTTGTTTAGTTTACTAGTCTTATAGCCAAGTAGGTACAAGCGTTCTATATTCAAATTCAAATTCAAAATATACTTTATTCAAATAGGCTATTTACAGCACTTTTGAATCGTCAAGTTACAGGTCCATTGGTTATAGATTTTTTTAAGCTAACACCGGTTCGGAATGTAGTCTCTACCGAGAAGAACCGGCAAGAAACTTGATAGTAACTCTTTAAAAAAAATATTCATTCATTATGGATTTTTATAACATTTTTTTTGAAATCTTGTGAGAACATCAACGCACATTTATATAGTGTTGCGGATACATCAATTCGGTAACTATTTTTAATTATGTACATCAATTAGTAGAAAATTGAACATGTAAGAACATCGATTAAATATTCAAAATTCTAATGTAGTCAGTAGATATACTAAACAAGCATACTTAACAGCAATGATATATGAACGCTGATAAGCAATACTGTGTCAAGCCACACGGACTTTATTTTCACTATTCTTAACAAATATGTTTGAAGAAGTACATATATATCCACCTTTTCTTTTATTTTTTGATAAAAGATATAATGAAATAAAAGCTGATTGATATATTTCATATATTATCTAATAAGAAGTTTTTCAAATATTTGAGATTATTGTATAAATTGCAAAGTATGGAACGCACTTGAAATTCTAAACAATTAAACAGGAATCTTTTTCCGTACTTTTTAAGTTTATATGACCTTAATAATTTTTTTGAATAATGTTAAAAAGGTGATGCAGTATAAAAATACATCAATATCTCAAAATTTGACTTTTTGTGGGTTAACATATTATTGCTTATCAGCATCCATATTATCTATATGTATATTCATACGTGAATCAGAAACTGTGTGCCTGGGTGAATTCACGCACTTTTATTTTTTATATTTATTTTCTTCGAAAAATTTTAAATTATTTATTGGTCGAATTCGTATGGTAATTTTGATTAATTGAAGTTAAATAAACTAAACCCAAGCAAAGGCACACATTAATTTAATGAATTTTAGCCAGGATTTATAATTTAAAAAATATGAAAACTACGGTAATGACGAGTGTATACAAGTAATGATAATTGAAGACGGGGAAATGACTACGATAGTAGGGGATGATTTTGTAATTAATTAAATTAACTATATATTTGATCTCACTTGGCTTATATTTAAAATAAAATCTTAACAAATTATAATGTATCCATAAACACAACAATTCTTTGGTCTTCTTCATTTATTATATCATAATTATTATTTTAATACTCAAATAATTTATGTAAACGAAATCTTATCTTTCTTAATATTAGATGTTTTAATTTAAAAAAATCTTATATAAAATGTTCAAAAACGCTTTAATCATTTCAAACTTTGTCTTTTAAAAACAATATTAGTTGCCTGCTTCCCTACAAGCGTAACAATTCGAGATGTTGAAGGTATTGGAGCATTAGTGATATTGGAGAGTATTCTATTATTTTTTATAGATGCGAGGGTAACTACGCTCGTATCTTCATCTAGTTGATGTTGAGTTTCCCTTAAATCATATGGGAGGTGTATTTTTTCAAAACCTAGATGTTTCCCATGTACACAGACATTTCCCACATCACATTCGAAACAACTAGTTTTTCGAAAGGTTAAATGATTACAGTATCTCTCCCACATCACTTGATGCACCGCAAGGGTACCAGTAAAGGCTTTTAAATTAGATGGTAATTGTCTATCTTTAGCTTCGATATTTTCTTCGTGTAATTGTATAATTTTTATATTTTCTATGTTGTCCTTTATACATCTTAAAAACTGATCAAATGTTCCAATGTCCTTACCACACTTTACTAAAGTATCAGCAGTACGCTTTATTACGGCGCCTATACCATCAGGAGCATCCTTTCCATGTCCTGCCTGTGTATAATTCCATGTAATTTTTCGTAAATTAGGAAAATCTTTCCATAGTTGTGTTATCATAAAAAATATATATTTATTCCTATATTGGGATATGGCTGAATCTGATTGAAAGTTTAATGTGTCAATGAAAGGATTTGTTTCTATTGTCAGTTTTATAAGAGGGATCAAATGAGCCCAAACTGCAGATGCGTCGTGCCTAATGGATGGGCTAACAGTACATGCGCAGGTTGTCCCAATATTACTATGGTGGAAGTCGAAGGTGTAAATGACAGCAGTATGCAGCGGACCTTCTTTTCGACTACCACCGAAGTGAAAAGATTGTACTTCTTTTCCGAATTTAAGCCCATAATTTTCTGAGAAATCTATATGAATGACTGCTTCACTTACTGTTAGTCTATCTTTTAAGGTTTTCATTTTAACGTACTGAGTGTGTACGTTGTATGTATGTTCAATAAAATTCGGCAGTAGTTTATTTAATTTTTCAACTACTTCTAATGGAGAACCGAGAAATTCTTTTTTTGTTGTAATGGTTTGCACTTTTGATCTCTTTTTGGAACGAATTGTTTGCTTGCATCGAACCCATTGATGGTACACCAATGGTTTATCATTTAAGAGTTCGTCATGTCGCAGTATTATTTTGTATTTGCATAACATACACATATGTGATAAACATTTTTCATTGCGTTCAGAGCAACATACATCTGCGAGTAACTCTTGAGAGTTTTTTGGTTTTATAATAGACGCCTTGTATAGTGTGTCAACAAGCAAATCAATATTGCAGTGTGTTATGCAGAAACAAGTATCCCTTTTTTTTTGTTTGGGTAAAAGCACCCAGAATGGCCGGTGTTTACAAAAAAAACCATAACTGACCTTTACTAAATGAGCAGCCAGAAATTTAGTGTACAATATTTTTAACGGATAATTCAAATAACGTTTCTGTTTTTGTATTTTGTGTCGGGTAATATATTCCTTTTTCCCTGCAGCTACAGTACTATAATTATCGTCATTATAAAAATTTTTGACTAATTTCACCAAGCCGCATTAGTTCGCCGGTCCTCTTTCTGTTTTTCATGTAATTCCTCTTTTGGTTTCTTTGTGTTTTTAACTAAGTTCGGTACTAGTTTTTTTTTTGTTCATTAGTATTTTGATTTTCTTCTCTAGAACAACGTTCTTCTTTTTTAGTTGTATTATACAATTTTGAAGTATTTTCCTTTTTTTCTGTTCTATATAACGTATTTTTCTTATTATGATAGATGTTGATTCTGTTCTCTGCAGTGGATCTAATTTTTGGTTTCGTTGATTATGATGTTGATGTTGACCGTTACCATTGTTTTCGGTTTCAACGAAAACTGGTTGCGGTAAAGATTGTAATTTAGGTTCCTCTTTCTTCTTTAATCGATATTTTTTTGATGATTCTCGCCATCGCTTTCTCTGTTCTCTAATTTCACGTGGTGATTTTTCATTAATACCCACTATTTGCTTTTTTTGCTTTTTCTTCATATATTTTTCTTTTTCTCTTTGCCTTTCATAAAGCTCAGGGTCAGCTTTAATCTCTGCATATTTGCGTCGTTTATACGACCTTTGTGCTTCCTTCGAAGATCGAGTATCAATTTTACGTTTATTCATTGTAACTGTAATAAAAGTATTTCTTTTAACTAAAATAAATATATCTGCAATAATTTAATTTCTAATTTTATTAATGATGATCGAGGCAATGCCACTAGAACTTTAGTACAACTGCTACAGAGTTCAAACATACATATAGTTGTCGTCATTCCCTTCCAACTGATGTCATTCCTGTCTTACCGAAATTACCAAGGAATGACGATGTAGGAAATGACGAAACTGAATATTTGCGCCGATAGTTCTAGAAAAATAGTCTTTTTATTTTAGGAAATCTTTTCCAAGGAGAAATTCACCAACAACGACAACACGGATAATAACAAATAATCATTATTAATACTCTTACCTTACAATAATTATCGACGGGAGATGACTAATAAAAGTGACAAACACAATGTTTTACTTTATTTTAAGATATTTTTTTAAGCCTATGCAACCTTGATAAACGTCCCTTCAAGTGCATGATGCTCGATGATCTAAACGTTGCGGGGGCTGAAGTGAGGTGGTCGTAATGGTACCCCGAACAAAAATATTGGTCAGTTGATGCCAATATCAGGGGATGATTAAATTTGCGTGACAAATTTTCTAATTAGGATTTTACTATTTTATGAAATATATTTTTGCGTTTTAATTCTTGTACAACGAGTTATATATATTTATATTTATTGCGATAGTCTCAAAAACGGGTTTTCTATAAAATTACCATTGTAACAGAATATTCTTTCAAATTATTCTTATTTTGCCGTAATCGGGTAATGACTATTTATGCGATTGTTGGGTATTATTACAATAAAATACCTTATTTATTGTGATAAATTATGAAACATCACTTAAAACAGTTAACAAGTAATTATTAGAACAAAAATAATTGTTAAAATATTCAGTTTATATTTATTTATGAGTAAGGATACAAGTTTTTGTGAAAAGCGTGAATTCACCCGCCTACACTTTTTGACGTAAATTATATACTATATATTCTATTTCAACATCTGATAGTGTTACTTATAATGATCAACTTTTGGAAAGTATATACAGCAAACTAGAAAAGGCTTAGTTTTACAAAATGCTATTAAATTCATATATTAATAAAACCGTGAATTATTCAAGGAAAAGATCAACACTCAAAAGTAAAATATGAAATTAAAATATGATGTTGCAGCGCTAAATGCGGGTGGGTGTAATAGTCAAGGTCAATAATGTCTAGAATTTTTTTTTAACAATTTTCTATTGCCTCAAAGTGCTAGTCACCTCCTGAAGCAATTGAGTGATGGGAAATAAAATAATCGGAAATCTATAAAATGAATGAATTGAAATGACTTTTTTCACATTTGTGTCATTTTTTTCATATGAGTTATACAAAGTTAATGGAATGCGACGTTTATTTTGGTCACCGTCACCTACTCTGTCACGTCGGTAGGTCACTAGCATTTTGATGCAAACTATAGTAAAAGTTGAACAATATTTAGAATGATGCTTAAATTTATAGGACATCAATATTATATTTTCAAAACCTACTCGATTAATATACCAAGTTTCCACTTTTGTTTATTCTTAAAGTCTGTATTCAAACTGAGAGTATCTGTGATCAATCTTAATTTTGCTCGAAAATTAAAAAAAAAAAGTGGCAACGATTAGTAACTATACATAGATATATTATTAATGCACGCATTTTGACAACCAAAATGGTCAGTTGTTGTGTCGTTAAAAATTCAGTTGTCAAAGTTTAAAATGGGCACAGATTTTTAACGTCAACGTATAAACGACACATATCTAGTTTTAATATATCATTACTCAACATGTCATAAATTGTCGTTGAAACATTTATAATTACCGGTCCGTTTCAAGTTCAAGCGCGCCACGTGCGCATGCGCAGGTCACGTGCAAGCGATACTGTTGCCAATTGTATAATAAACGCACACATTGCACAATACCCGTACTACGCAGTATGCGATTATTGAAATTAATTTTACTTCTAATACAATATTTACAATGTTTCTTATATAAATATTTAATCTATATAAATTATAAGATATTAAATAATAAATCTTTGATCTGTTGTATTTATCTACGATTAACTATTAAAACAACACAACAATCACGAAAAAAAATATAAAGAAAATTCATTTTCCTATACATTTTTTATGGACATTAACGTAACGATACAATGTTCGCCAAGTCCGCTTATCTATCTATGTATATATATAAAATCCCTTGTCCTGATTGATTCATCAACGCAGAGCCTAAGTCGCTGGGGCTACGAACTTGAAATTTTGGCAGTATGTGGCTTTTAGGTTCCAGGCATCCACTAAGAAAGGGTTTTTTGATTGTTCACCCCTAAGAGCGTGAAAAGGGGTAAAAACGTTTGTATGCAAAATCTTATTCCGTGGTCGTATTAACTTAAAACTTAATACACATACTTCTGGGTAATAGTATTGAAATATAAAATAGAAAACGGGGTACTATTATTCCACATTGGGGTGCAAGGGGGTAGTAAAGTTTGTATGGAGAAAACATATTTTTTTGGCCAATTATCCTTAAATTCAGCACAAACATTACTTAGGGAGAATATTAAATATATGTGTCCCAGAATTTCAAAATCATCCCTTATATTTGTGCTAGGGGGTATTAAAGTATAAGCGGGCAACGCCGCGAGGAACTGCTAGTGTTATAAAGCCGTCTATGTTTTTTTTTATTAGAGAATTACGTCGAAACTACTGCATCGATGTTAATACAACTTTGTGTTTAAAAGCTTAGATGTAGAATAGAGAAAAAGTTTGTGAAAAATAGATATACATAAAAATAGATATATATTTTAACCTCGTTCACATTACGTTCACAATTAATAAATCGAAATTTGGTGAGCGGAAAAAAATGATAACCGCGGGTGAAATTTAATTATTACAAAGTATTCGTCTAACATAAAATGTAAGTTTTAATTTCGTAATCTACATAAATCAACTCTGTAACTTGTAACAGATACTTAGATAAACTTACGAAAGCTATGACTGTAAAAATAAACGCAGTGACGGTAAATGTCTTCAGGTGTAAAGCAATGACGAGCAACTTATGAAATAAATTTTTATGAGAGTCTGAGAGCATACCTTATAAATTCTACCCTTATGTGAATGCTGATAAGCAATAATATGTTAACCCAGAAAAAGTCAATTTCGCATATATTGATGTATTCTAATGTATCTTGTATTTAACATTATTCAAATAAATTTCAAGTCATCTTAAGTGAATAAATACGGAAAAAGTTATTTAATAAAAATGTTTCGAATTTTGAATTGTGTGCTATATTTTGCAATTAAAAAATAATCTAATGTATTACAAAAAACTTACTATTAGATAAAACTTTTCATTATACCAATCTGTTTTTATTACACGTTATCTTTTATCAAAATAGAAAAGAAAAGATGAATATCTTCAAACAAATTGATTAAGAATAGGTTTGACATGTTTAGACGCCATTTTCTCAAAATGAAGTCCGTGTGGGTCGACACAGCATTGCTTATCAGCTCCTATGTTTAGTGAAAATTTTCCTGGACTGAACCGATATAAATAATTTTCATCTTACATTGAAGTTTTCTTTCGAAGGTGGCTCAATTCAAATTTGATTCATTAAGTCTAATAAAAACCAGTCGAACCAAAGATGTCCGTTCTTTGTTCGTTGTTCTTTCAATAGACGACCATAATTCGCGCAAAAATAATGTTAAATAATGCATTAACACGAAAGGTCGATTTAAGTCTGTCACATTTTTATTTTAATTTTTTTTTTAATTTAAACCTCACTAAACTAACACATTTAGTTAAAATTTTGCATTTAACTTTTATTTGACTAGCTGCCCTTCGTGGAATTACTCGCGATTACAGTTACTGCGAGTCGTAGCGTGATGAAATATAGCCTAGCCTAGCCAAATTCACAAACCAAGTTTACCTCTTTATAAAAGTATAGATGTATAGATTAACCGTTAATGTTACTGTAACTATAACAAATTTAAGACATCTAAGAAGTGCAGAGAAAAACTCCAGTGACGGACATACAGACGAGATATCGTAACTATTTCAAAGATTATTTTCTTTCAAGGAACTATATCTGTAACCATACAGTTATCTATGTCGCCTGTATAACCCAGTTAAATAATTGTGAAACCCAACAACGCAATCATAGAAATATACGATTAACTACGTAGGTACGTAGTATACGTTATGACTACGCGTTAAATGACACAAGCGCTGAATTATAAAGAGCCAAATAAAATTAAAAAATAGTCAAATTTGTATTTACGGTAACCTCAAAAACTCCTGATACGATAAAAAAAAATCATTTATATTTATAGCCAATTAAGGCAGATTATAGGCTATATTACCTCATGCTACGATCGATAGAAAAGAAGCAACAATATTAAGCGCGTAACAGCGAGCAGCTGGTATTTCATATGTAAACAGTTTCAGGCATCACGAAGATAGACGGGCAATATTATTAAACACGTTACGGTTTCTAAGTCTATGATAATGTCTCCTATACTGTTTATCTAATAGAAAATGTCTCATGGGCAGACAGATATCGATACTGTGTAGGTGCAAAGTCCAAACATTAGTCACAAAATCGATATTTAAAAAGCTGAAGTGTTTGGTTGTGCGTACGCTTATTCCATTATAATGTAATTTGAAAAATGCATTTTTGTGTAATATTTTAACGCCGAATAATATGAACGTAATCGTCGCCTAGCGGTCGGTAATCGACCGTATTTCATTAAATTTTAAAATTCATTTTAATGAACAACATATACCATTAAACAACCTTACGAAAGCGGTGATTGTTAAAAATAAACCCTTAGTAAACTCTTTCAGGTGCAAAACAATGAGAAATAACTTATGTGAATTTGTATGAAATTCTGGGAGAAAAAGTATAAGTAATTCTCGTCTTACAGGTACAAGGTTTGAATATTTTGACAGTTCACGCACACTAGGAAAACTTCATGCAGTGTATGAGTGTTGATTGGTTGATTAAAAATATGTTAGCAGAAATAACACGATCATACTATATCACGCGATACTCAAGTCTTTAAATCATACTATTACATAAGACGAGTACCATATTGTCATACCATTCCGTCTCCCATTTATTCCATTGCCAAATACATTTACAATGTATTATAATTGTCGTTCAGTAATATAGGTCATGCACATTAGGAAATACTACTAAAATAGCTACGTAGACATGACATTAAAAGTTTTACTTTTTTAAAAATGCAATTGACGTCAAAAGCAAAATATGCAATTTCGTTTAAATGTATCTATATATATAAAATCACTTGGGGTGACTGATTCATCAACGCCCAGCCTAAACCGCTGGGGCTACGAACTTGAAATTTTGGCAGTATGTGGCTTTTAGGTTGCAGGCATCCACTAAGAGCGTTTTTTGATTTTTCACCCCTAAGAGGGTGAAAAGAGGTAAAAACGTTTGTATGCAACGAACGTTTCCGTGGTCGTATTAACTTAATACACACACTTCTGGGTGATAGTAATGAAATATAAAATAGAAAACGGGGTACTATTATTCCACACTGAGGTGCAAGGGGGTAGTAAAGTTTGCATGGATAAAACATATTTCTTTCGCCGATTATCCTTAAATTCAGCACAAACATTACTTAGGGAGAATAATTAAATATATGTATCCCAGAACTTAAAAATCATCCCTTAAAATGACGCTAGGGGGTAATAAATCTTGGAATGGTCACAATTTCGCTGGTAGATTTATTTAGCTGAAATTCCAAAATATACGCGGGCATAACCGCGAACAACTGCTAGTAACATATAAATTACAACTATATTGATTTACTCGCCAAAAGTACTAAATCGATTTTTTTGAAAATTCTATGTAACTAATGAACTTTATAAAATGCCAAAGTTCTCCGGATATTCGTATCCGCGGATATCATAACTTTCATTCAACTTTTTCATTCATATCTTTTTGGAGTTTTTTCACGTATTAAGTGGTATCAACTATTGTTTCAAGGTTACGTGCACAGACATCGGGTGAGTAAGAAAATTAAGATCCGTATCCGTATTCGGATCCGTATCTGCGGGTATATATTTTTAACTATCAGGCACATCACTAGATCTGAGATAACAACCGTAAAAAATAAAACTAATTGAAAAGAGGAGGTTTTCAATTTTTAAGTCCGATGACATTACATTTATTGTGACCGATGTTTGTAGACTAAAATCTAAGCTAGCACTAGCGAGTCCAAAGTAATGGTTTTTGACATACTAAATTTCATCTCATGCTCAGTAGTGAATATATTATCATATAGAAGCTGATGAGGGATTATTTTTCGTTATTACTAAAAATAATGCGATAAGTCTATATGACTATGAGCAGACAGGTGAAATGAGTTTTGTAGGTAACAATATTTTTCAATAGGAAACAACCTTTACTTCACAACGAAAGCAGTTAATGCAGAGATCTAGGATTCTTTTCAGACGATCTATGCAGTATGGCAATGTAAACTGCAGAGCTAGCTGATCGAAAG
Organism: Hypolimnas misippus; assembly: GCA_037950945.1. Taxonomy (NCBI): domain Eukaryota; kingdom Metazoa; phylum Arthropoda; class Insecta; order Lepidoptera; family Nymphalidae; genus Hypolimnas; species Hypolimnas misippus. The sequence goes on from JBBEEQ010000014.1 coordinate 9,896,715, forward strand.
ATTTTTTTACATGGATACCCATTAGCAGTGGAGCTGAGTGGGAATTATGTTACGTTTGATTTTGCTTCAAAAAATTTTAATACTTTGAATTGAAGTATCTAATTCTTGCCAGTTTTTCGTAGTAGAAACTATATTTAGGACAGCCAAATTTGATTTATTAAAACTAACTCTTAATTGAAAAAACAATTTCTTACTTTGATGATAAAACTTAGACATATCTATAATATATGTAAAAAAAAGCAAATGATTTTCATGTCTTGCTAAAACTCAAGAATAGATGGACTGATTTGGGCAATTTTGATTTTGAAATATTTGTGGAAGTTCAGGGCAGGTTTAACTAGTGAGAAATGTATGTAAAACGTAGAAGAAAAACTAAAGACGACAATTTAATTTTCCAATATAAACTGTTTTATAAATCATATATTTATAGGAGCTTTCAGAAATTTGTTTGTTTTACAGCTGTAATATGAGGTCCGACTACTTTGGTCTGATTCATTGGAGTACAAAACAGATCTGTTTCATAAAAAAAAGTATATTGCATTTAATACAGATAAAAAATTTTTTATTAAGTTTTACCACATTTTACACTTATATATTTAGGTGATATGAAGTCCACCGGGTCATCTGGTATGTACATAATATATTAATGACTGGTATAATATTTCAATTTTTTACTTACATTTCCATTCCTTATTCCCATCTTCCCACATGTTACCGTGACGGCTGCCATGGTCTTGAAGAGACTCATTTTGTCTGCCTGTTATATCTTTAACAAAATATATGTAAGATTAAGTCATAACATGTTTTTTAATACTTTACCTGTATATAGGAGGTAGTTACATATTTTTTTATTACACTAATATTTTAAAGTCACTCAATAGTTACTTTATATGAAACTTTTTTTTAAGATAAAATATAAACAATTTTTTTATTAATATTACTTATTTAGATTAGTGTATTCATTTCACTGTAAGAAAAAGTATAATTTTTTTTATTAAAAGTAAATAAATAGTAAATCTGTTTTTTTGATTACATCCTTACAAGGGCCATTTTCATACTTTTATTATTTCTATTCCAAAACTGTAGTGCAATTCTTTACATAATGTTTGACGAAAAATTTAAAATAATATTTTAGTTATTACTGTAACATACGCTGATCTGATGTACATAACATCAAAATAACTGATAAATATCATAATATTATGACTACTGATTAAAGATAGCTAATACGACTTTTATGATGACTTGATGAATTCATTACCTTGCATAATTTTATGATTATTTTTTTTATAGCTACTGTAAAAATTATATAAGAAAATAATCTAACAAAAATAGTTGTTTAAAGCAGCAGCAGAAGATCAGCAGGTACTTATATAAATAAGAAAAAAAATAGGGATTATTTTGAAACTTTTTAGAATAAATTGTTTCCTAATAGTCAATACAATATTTCCACATTTTTTTTTGGAGTATTTTAAATATCCTTTCTTTGAAAAAGGATGTCATATTTCAACAAATTTTTCATCCTCCATTTAACCCCCTACCAATTATATTTTTGTAGCAAAAGTAGCCTTTATCCTTCTCCAAGCTCCAGTTGATATCTATGCCAAAATTCATTATAATTAGTTCAACAGTCATAGTGTAAAAATTTTACAAACAAACAGACAGACAAGACACACAGACAGAGTTCCTTTCACATTTATATCGACCATGGCTTGTATAAAACATTACATTTAATAGGTTATAAATCATTTTATTTAATCAATAAATACAGTTTTGTGTTCGCGGTTACATTGTGTCTAACGTTGCACTTCGTACGTGTACACAAACTATACACGTATACTTTAAGCATCAGTAATTTTCTCATTGATGCCAAACTTGTGCCACAAATAGCCATGGAAAATACCTTCGGCCTTGTTTCTATCTTCTATACATGTTTACTGAACTATTGATCACAATTAAACATAATAATAACTAGCAATACATGTAAGTTGCAATTAATAACAATATACCGACAAGTTAAGAGTCAACTATGAACTTACCTACTAATGATGCTTACAAATTCTTGATAGATATTCGAAGTTAGAATACTATAAGAAATAATCTTCTTTAATGCGTTTTCACTGTACTTTTAAATAATTTTTCGATTTATTTTTTTATGAATTGTTTGTTTTGGCCTAATTAGTTAAAATATGAATGAATACGTTACTGTAATTTAATTTTAATACCACATTTTTTGTGTAGAAAATACAACCATAATTCAAATAAATTTTTAAAAATTTATTTTAAACACCAGTATAATATTTTCTAATATTATTTTCGCAACACGCATCAATCCCACCACCGACGTGTGGCATAAAACTGAATGAAAAGTAGATATAAGTTTAATTATTCAATTGACACTGAATGATACATCAATCCATGTATTCGGTCCTGAGTGTTGTGACTTTATTCACATATGAATCTTGATATCGGTAGTCGGTGCGACTCGTTAATTTCGTTAATTTGAATAATAGACGTGTACACAAACTCAATAAATTATGAGAGCTAGAGAAATTTGGTGAAAGAAATTATATCATCGATTTTGAAGTTAAGAAAAACTGCATTGAAAGATTTTTAGGAAAACTCAACACGACTCGGAAATCAAATCTAATAATTTAAAAATTTGAGTCAACATTTGAGTAAATCTTGTAAGCATACCACCTATGGTATTCTTACATGATTTAAAACCCCTGTTTTCTTGTGCTTGTGAACCGCCAATAATTTTTCGCCAATAAATAAAGAAGTTTTCTGTTTGTCTTTTACTTACTATGAATCTCAAATTTATTTATAAGTAGGCAATTTTTTATTGTATTTTATTAATATTATTTTTTATTATAGATCATATCACTTTTCCATTTTAAAACTGATCTGAAGTAAATTGAGACTAAAAATTGTTTATAGCCGTTGTTATGGTTTAATTATGTTAGAAACTATATAAATTTTGGTTAAAAATCTATAAACAATTTAATTTTTAAGAAATAATCAAATATAGGAAAAATAAATTATAGGGATTTCGGCTTTTAATTAAGTTCCTTCAAATGGGAAGTTCTGTAAGTTTAACATGGTACTATAAATACCTCCTTAGATTTGTAGCCTAGCGTAATTATTGTTAAGTTATCACAAATTCCTGTAAAGCGTGCCAGGTGCTTTGTCAGTTGAGCTATAGGTCACACACACCGCACACGCAATATTGAAATTATTGGTTTATTGATTTAAAGCGACTGCGGTGTTGTCTATAGTGCATGCAATCTTTTCAAAGTTCCTAACTATTTAAAGATCTGTGTTATAATGAATCCTTTGACGAAAGACAACAGTGTGCTATTTTTAAATTGTTTATTGTATTAATCCACGTGATATAATAATTTTCTTCTGAATAAAATATTAGATCATTAAGAGTTCTAGCAGTATGGTCATATTCAATGGCCTCCTTTAAATCCTTATAGTACATTAGATACAACTGTATATGTTGTTTTAAATTATAAAATATATAAATGAAAATATATTAAAAATACTAAATAATTAAAAATAAAAAATAGTTATTTTAATTATTTTCTAACGTTCGTCGTATATTTGTTAGCCTCGCTTTTAGCATACAAGGAACATCACTATGCCTCACATGTGATTGTGAATGAATGGAAATGTCAAAATGATGTATAATATCGAAGTGTCAAATTGTTAATAAACAACGTGCCTTTATATTATTTAGAATTAATTTTTATATTTAAAGAAATAATTTAACTTTGATAACACATTTCTTATAATGAATGAGAACGATGGGAAAGAGTTCGCTGAATTAGGTGTGAAACAATGGCTTATTAAACAGCTTTTCAGCCTTGGTAAGTAGTCGAGAGGTTACTGCGCTTAATTTATATATAATAATTTAAAATTATTCTTATAAAAAATAACTACTTAAAAAAAATAAACCGACCTCAAAAGTAATATATGTAAATTCGTTTACTAGGACTGATTTCGATGAAATTTCTGTGTGACGAATCATACCCTTTAAAACATAAACATAATTTTTAAAAACATTAAGAAATGACGGAGGTGTGAGTTAAAAAACATGAAAAAAAAAACGTACGCTACAAATTAGAACCTCCACTTTTTTTCGAAATTGATTGATATACTATCTAGATATGGTATTACCTTAGAATTTTGATGCTTGCCAGATTGTATCCCATGATATTTATTATGATTCTAACACATTTATGATCAAAGCTCCATCCTGTATGACTCAACAGGATGGAGCAGTGGTGTAAAGCATTTAATTATCCTCAGTAAATATAATGATAAACACAAAAATATTTTTCAATCATAGTGGTAGTTTCTGAGATTTAAAAAAGTTAAATTATATATTAGTTTTGATATATTAATTTCTTCATTATCTTTTAGGTATTAGAAGCCCAACACCTATTCAAAAAGGCTGTATATCAAAAATTCTCGAAGGCTATGATTGTATAGGAGCAGCAAAGACAGGGTCTGGTAAAACCTTTGCATTTGCCCTTCCAATCCTTCAAAATTTAGCCGAGGATCCTTATGGAATATTTGCTTTGGTCCTTACACCCACACATGAATTAGCTTATCAGGTATTTTCTATAACATTTTATATTTTTGTAAATATAACTCTAAATGTAAAGATCATTAAATATCAATTTGCAAAGTACTTAACTTTAACGCAACATTATTATAAACTTACATTAAAATAACATAAAACCTAAGGCAAGACTTACATTTGTTGGTTTTACTCTCATAATGGACATAAAACAACTCTATAACAGTTACCTAGGTAACCTTCCAAAGATTGGTACTGTCAAAAATAAAGGCACCAACATTAAATTATTTCAGGTGTAAAGCAATAACAAATAAAATTTATCTCTAAGAGTCTGAGAGCTTTTTAGTGTTATTCTCGCCTTCATTCATTTTCTTTCATTAATATTGGCAATATTTTGTTTTAGGTTGTTGTTTTATTAATTTAATGTACATATAAGTCTAATTCTCACCTAAAAATACCAAGTTGAACACAAAAGAAAACATTTTCTCCTAGTTGTTATTGTTCTTTCATTTCAGATAGCAGATCAGTTTCTAATTCTAGGACAGCCGTTAAAACTAAGAGTATGCATTGTAACGGGAGGTTCAGACCAATTAGAGGAATCTTTGAAGCTGTCAAAAAGGCCACACATAGTGGTGGCCATGCCAGGCAGGTTGGCTGACCACATCAGCGGGTGTGATACATTCAGTTTGAAGAAGATTAAATATTTAGTGCTGGATGAAGCTGATAGGTAAGGATTAATAATAAAATGCTAATTGTGTAGGAGGTTTAAACATTATTTATTTTAATTTATTATTCAAAGACAAAGATAAAAAATATTTCTATTGTGTGACCACACAATATTTTTTTTTGTAATATATAAAGAACATAAAATCATAGACAAACAATTTTGCCATATATTGTATGACATAAGTAAATATGAAATTTTGTTAATATAATCTATGTATTCAAATTATATGATAATATAAACAAGATAAAATATGAAAGTGCTTATAAAGTACTTACTGTTAAATTCAGCATTATTTTATTTCTCTTTTGTATACAAGAAAAAACATAATAATATTATGGATCTTGCAGGCTTTTCAGTGAATCTTTCCAAGGCGACCTAGAGACAATATTTGAAGCATTACCACAGAAAAGACAAAATTTACTCTTTTCAGCCACAATCACAGACGATGTTAAGGATTCCAAACTTCTGCCTTTGAATAAGGATGTATGTATGAAAATAATTTTAATACCATCTATTCTGTGATGTGTTTTTTATATAATGTTGGTGTTTTAAAAGTTACAAAGTGAATTACATAGTATACATATTTTGAATAAAAAATATTATTTTGACAAGTTTTTTTTGGAATATAATGCAAATTCATTTTTTTTAAAATTAAGCTAAAGAACATTGCAAGCCCTTAGAACAAACATAGTAATATCTTAGAATCTCGAAGTATATGGTTTTTGGTTTTTACTATCTTCTTTTATTATAAAAAAAATTTGATTTAATCAGAAATATTTATTTTAATAATTATTTTAGTGCAATTATAAATAAAATCTAAAAAAGATTATTCTTTACAGAAACTCACAACATGGTCTGAGAGTGACCCCCAGTTAACAGTAAATACACTAGATCAACGGTATGTAGTGTGCCCAGCGTACGCTCGGGATGTATATTTAGTGCAGACGCTGAGGAAATACAGAGAGACAAAACCCAGTTCACACATTATCGTGTTTACTGATACTAAGAAGTAAGTATCAGTATTTTCGTATAATATTTGTTCAGGAGAATAAAAGTAATTATATTGAACTGAAAATTTAATTCTCAAAACCATATCATTAGCTAAAACAGATCTAGCAAATAATAAATGGATATTTTTATTATAAAATCTTTAAACAATTACAATATTCTTATTTGTTATGTGCAAGGGTTTCAATTAATATAGTATTAAATACAAATACCTCTTTCTTTAATTTAAAAGTACATTAATTATTTTTAATGTAAACTATATTTCGATACCTCCCACGTAAGTTATTGTAAGCCACAAAATTTCCGTTAGCGTTTTTACTGAATACTACACGAATTAGCATTGCTTAATGCATTCAAAGTGAAAAAAATCCAAAAATCTTTTTTTTTTTCAAGGAAGGTATTTTGTTGTAACTTTCAAACTAAAACGGATTAAAAGTGCTCTACTGTAAAATTGTAATTTTGGGGTTACAACAACTTACGTGGGAGGTATTGATTTGTCAACTTATTGATGTAGATACTCCTAATGGATATTTCTACCTGAAAAACTGTCGATACTCATCTCCTTACCAGGAAAATTGCATGAAATTAATCTTTTTAAGAGACATAACAAAGTTAATATTATATCAACCGACTTCAAAGAGGAGCAGATTCCTAGTGTGTTTTTATTAAACATTTATTAGCTCAGAATGCGGTCATTTCTTAAGCGATTTTAAAAATTTGTTTTTTATTTGAAAGGAGCATACTGATTGGTCACATAGAATTTCATCAAAATCGGTTATTTTAGTTTTAAAATAAAAATAACTGAATAAGTATGTCATCCAAGTATTGAAGTTGGTTGCTTGTTTTAAAAAAAGTCTTCACTTTTTCCACAGAGAATGCCAAGTCCTATCAATGATGTTAAACGCGATAGGAATGGACAACGTATGCCTGCACGGGTTCATGCGACAGAAAGAACGTGTGTCTGCGCTGACTCAATTCCGAAGCAATCTCAAGTGTACGCTGATAGCCACCAATGTAGCCGCTAGGGGGTTGGACATACCCTCCGTAGACTTAGTCGTTAACCATAAACTACCCTTGGAACCAAAGGAGTATATACATAGGTAAATAATATTTTATATTATTTTTTTTTATATATATATATATTGGCGGTAAGGATTTTTGACTGATTTTAAGAAATTGTTGGTTGCAAATTGGCTGTTTTTTTTTTTCTGTGCATATATTATAAAGTTTAGAATTTTTTTTTGTATACTAGCTGACTGTACTTAGTATAGCTTAGCAGTTAAGATTCATTATTGTTTTTAAGATACTAACATTACTCAATTGTTTTGCTTTCACATAACCCCTCCACTAATACTTAAAATTTATGGCATGGTATTAAAGTTCAAATTGACATTTAATTATTATTACGAATTTTCTGTATGGGAATACAAAAAAAAATTGTTTTTAGACTTTTTCATGCAATTTTTCAAATTTTTCTCGCCGTAAGTACCAACCTCGTACTTTAAGACACGTGCCAAAGTGGTCACTACAACTAACTGTAACGTTAACGGTCGCGGGTTCGATCCCCGTTCACGGCAAACGTTTGGGCCCTACGGATGTTTGTCCGGGTCCTGGTGTTTCTGTTGTGTGTATGATTCGTTTATTTATTTATTATTTATTTTACTGCAGGGTCGGTAGAACAGCTCGAGCAGGTCGCAGCGGTATGGCCATATCTCTCATAACTCCGTACGACATACTGCGGCTTGGAGAAATTGAAGATCAGATCAAAACTAAACTCACTGAATACAAAATTGATGGTATGTTAATGACTTTGCGTTAGAATAATTCACACTAGTTTGTAGTCTTTCGCTAAGTTGTTGAAATTATTATTATTATTTTATTAAAAATGGAAAAAGCCCCCAAATGGTGATAAATAGGAAGTCAATAATAATAAAGACCCAAATAATTAGGTTTATAATCATTACGTTTTTTTTAAAGATTTTCTAGTCTTGGGTAAATAGAATGATGTGTAAGAAGCCTTTAGGCATTGTTAAGTATTTTCAAACACCTTTAAACTTTTATGTAACACCTTTTAAAAGTTTATATTATGTTACGCTTTTAGAAAATGTCGTTTTATCTGAATTTTTAGGCCATGAAAAACTTCTACTAAAACTAGACTATATTATTTTATTAAAACACACCATTGAATAATTTCCAGACGATGAAGCAGTGAAAGTGTTCACAACGGTCAGCGTCACACGTAGGGAGCAAGAAGCTCAGCTGGATAACGAGGAGTTCGAGCAGCGCAAGCGCAACTACAAGATCAAGAGGTGGATCATGGCGGGGGTCGACCCTGATGCTATGGAGGCTGGGTGAGGATTGGTAGAAATAAAAAAAAAATCAAAATATTTTTATTCGAAATAGGAATTTACATTCTCTTTTTGAACGTCAAGAAAATTAATCTACCGCGGTTTCGGAAAAGTATAACGGAGCTCAGCGGGACTTTTTTTTGTTAATTTTTTTTTAACAACATCAAGATTGGTTACAATACGTAAAATATATTGAGACAGACATTATTGTAATTCTTTACAAATTTATTCGTTAACTAGCAGTTCCTCGCGGCGTGGCCCACTTATACTTTAATACCCCTAGTACAACTATAAGGGATAATTTTTGTATTCTGGGATATAGATAGGGGATGATATTCGTACATTTTATGATTCACATTTTATTACTATCATCTAGAAGTATGTGTATTAAATTTTAAGTTAATATGACCACGGTATAAGATTTTCCATATAATTTATCCGTTTTAACCCTCTTAGGGGTGGAAAATTGAAAAACCATTACTTAGTGGATGCTTACACCCTAAAGTGCACCTAGAGCCAAAATTTCAAGTTTGTGAACCCAGCGGTTTAGGCTCTGCGTTGATGAATCAGTCAGTCTAATTTTATATGTATAGATAAAATATTGTCCTTATTTTTAATGTTATTCGGTTTCCAAAATGTTTGTCTTTGACTTTTGTCTATAATTTTGTTCTTAAGAGTTGTCAGCACTGTGTGGTTGATGACCATTTTATTGTTGACAAGCACCATTCATTCACCGAAGTTAAATAATTCTATTTCTGCTACTTTTCTCGTATTCATATTGATTTTGTTTTATCTTGCCCTGGGGAATAGTACATCTTTTCTAGATAAAAGAATGAAATCTTAACATCCTAACTAAAATTAAAAATTCATTGTGTTGTGATGTATATGTTGTCAAGGATACTAGGAGTATTATGTATTCTGTGTATGCAAAATTCATAATAATCGTTTGAATAGTTGAAGTGTGAGACTGTTACGAAACAAATAAAAACATTTTTTTTTTTATTTTTTTTTTTATATATATAATAGGGGGGCAAACGAGCAGATAGTACCACCTGATGTTAAGCGGTCACTATCGCCCATGGACATCTGCAACACCAGGGATGTTGCGGGTGCGTTGCCGGCCTTTAGTGAAAAGATGTCTATACACTCGACGCTTGAAAACCCCCAAATTATAGCACTGCACATTGCATTATTAATATTATTGTAATAAATAAATCTCACATATCTTCATCATATATGTATTTTTTAGATTGGAAGAAATGCGTAGAAACCGAATAAAGGCGGCGAAGAAAGCGAAATTGGCTAAAATAAAACAAATACAAGCGCAGATAAAAGACGCAGAAACAGGAGACAGAGATACGAATCGCCTTCAAGCGAGCGAGACGGAAGATATTGATGCTACAATAAAGGACAGTATCAAAAAAGTTAACAAAAGTCTCATGAAGAAAGATGATAGGTTCAAGGATGTTATCGGGAAAGTTAGTAAGATCAAGCGGAAAGCGGAGAATATTAAATCAAAGCAAAATAACACAGAAGAGAATAACACTAAGAAGAGAAAGAAGAAAATAACTACTTGATACATGTTGTTTTAAATAAATTTCTTATTTTATATATTTTGTTTTTAATTTGTCTCTAGGTGGTTTTTTATTTGTGTGCAGAAAAGAACAATAGTTGAGAAAAACTTAAATTTTATGATTACAATGGAATTTTAATTATTTTGTTTACAATTTCATTACTTTCGACACAGCTGTGTGTTTTTCGTATAACTTAATAAAAACGGTCAAGTGCAAATTGGTCTCGTATATATAAGTTATGTACTTTTAAACAAAAAAACGCCTAAATTCACATTCTGTGAAAAGTTCAACTCTATCTATTAGGGTTCATGAGGTATAGCCCGCTGACAGTCGAACAGCACAGACTTAGTAAGAGTCCCATTATTCTTGGGGTACGGTACCTTAATAACGATTCTTAAAATGAATTAATATATGTATATTGTAAAATATAGATTTAAATTACTCTTTCAGAAGCTTTAAGGTAAACCTGTTCCTCATTATGATAGTGTCAATTGAACATGTGTTGGATATTTTATCAGCGTTAGAAAAATCGATATTTAAAAGTAAAAACTAAAGTTTTTTTTTGTTCTCGCTCATAAATGATGCCAATACATATACCCATACTTGCCTATAAGATGCGTTCAAATAAAAAAAAATGATGAAAATATTTAATACCTTGTAAAATAATACACTAAAAATATAAAAGCAATTTATATAGAAGGAAATTTGTATTAAGGTGTAAAGAAAAACGAATTTATATCGGATAAACAATTTTTTATTTATACAATGTATAATTAAAACGAATACATTTGTTGACAAGCAAATCGTTGATGGCAAATGATTTGGCACAAATCAGCCGCAAAGCTTCTTTATATTCTTACGATTATATTATAAGGCTCTGGTGTTATCTCTCTCTACATGTCTATGTGGAAAAGAGAAGGCACTAAATACTGGAGAAAATCTATTTTATTAAATGCGTAGTGATTGAAGATTGTTGAAGTGTCTCGATAAGAGCTCCCGCAGACTGAACTATTTATCGCTCGGTAAATTTTCGGTTTCTTAATGAATGTGAAATATAGGCGGAAAAGAAATCGTAATCATTTGCATTAATACTTAGTGTATACATGTATAACTATTATAATATATATTCCAAATTTTGTTTGTTTACACATTAATCTTAGGATTAATCCGATTATATAAATATTTGCGTTAGATAGTTATGATAACTTATTAAGAAAAGTTTAGAATATGTAACAATAGTATCAATCATAAAAGTAGTTTCAATAAACGTTAAACAATCTAACAGGCACCGATATTTAACGTAGATGACACCGCTGAGACAATTAGTATTTATTAGGAATCTGATTAATTTATCGGCCGATAATAAGCCTGTAGTCTGCGGGGGACTTAAGTGTTAAAATTTGAAGTGAAGAATTATTTCTACATGTGTGTTAAATAAAATGAATGTGTTTCTTACTAAAAATATGCATTTATCATTTTTAATACATTTTCAAAAATAATTAAAAGTCAACAGATGTCGTCCTTAAAACTAAATCAATGTTGTATATGACATATATGTATTAAAAAAATAACGTTAACCCAATAAAAATAACACAATTATAAATAAATTAATTATCTAATTATAATTACTAGAATAAAAAAAAAAACATTCACAATCACAGATAATTATGTAATTATGATAATTTATATAAGATCATGAGCTATGATTTTAATTAATATAATTTAAACTATTTTTTTTAATATTACAGGCCATATTGTATATTGTACCGAAACGTGGATATTATTACTTTTGCAAGCTTACATTATAAGCAAATAAAATTTTGTTATTTATTTCTCTATAAATTTGAATCAAATGATAGATCTTTTTAAGCAGCATTTTGAGAAATTTAATAGAAAAATTTATTATTATAGTCATTTTTATGTTGTTTATTCTTGGGCCAATTATTTTTACCGAAACATTTAAGAATTTCTTTTTTTTTATCTTCAATTGTGTACAACTTAGTTTGATTTAATATAAAATTATAATCAAAATGTTACACTATTAAAGATGTAGACTTATTTTAATGGTATTAAGTATGTATACTGTAGCACAGTGTAGCAAAGCTTTAAATTAGTGATGTGCGAGATCGTTAAAATACATCCGCGGACACGGATACTGATATCCGGCACATCAATACTTTAAATGTGTTGCTTAATTCAATTATTAATAAACATTTTTAATTATAAATACATTGATAAAAAAATGTCATTTAAATACCATTACTTTTTATCGTTTGCCAATTTTAATACATAATTAATTATTTATTAAAATACTTTTATAATTTTAATATTTTTCATATATTAATATTATTAGACACCAAATTGCGACGCGACGCAATGACTAAATGATTTTAATCAAAACTACTTTTAGTACTACAGAAATCTCATGTTAAACAATTTTACAAAGTACAAAATGCAATTAATATCTAGACAAATCTTGTATAGTTAAATAACAATATACGTACATATAAAAAGATTTGTCTGTTTATGACGTAACAGCGTTTTCTTAAGGTTCATTTTTTTATCATAAAGTCAAAAGCATACTATTTTCAATCTTTGTCTGTCTGTGGTAATTACGAACGGAACTAATTATGACTTACACAGATAGTAAATAGATTTATATAGAAACATACGAACGAAGTAGTAAGGCATGGGTAAGTAATAAATGAATAACTGTCTTTTGACTTCCGTGTATAGGAAAACATCGATTTAAAGAAAATAATGTTTAAACAAAAATTGTAAAATTTTATTTAATGAACAGTAGGTTTTACTGCGAAATTTTATATATGGTAGAGCTGTAAGTGTACAATATATAACAGATAATATATATGAGGGTATCACGATTTTGTTCTAAATATTTTTAGTTTTTTGAAGAATGTTTAATATAGATCATGCGCCGTAACATGTCCTGTCCCAAATAATAAAATGAAAATATGTATATGTGAAAATTAATAAATAATACACTAATTTGTAATAACAGTTACGCACGTTCGAATAATTATTCAACACATTCACCGGCACTACGCGTTCAATGTATTGCAAGTGGACACGCCTGGCGTGTCGGCGGCGGTGAATGTGTTAATGGAACAGGTCATGATACATACAATATTTTTAACCATGTTATGCGCTGAGACCTTCCATTGAAAATGTAATAATGTTAACAAAATATACGAAATAAACAAGTAGAATTTTTCATTCAGTCATTTCCGCCATATTAATCTTCGATTGTGGGAATTATATTTTTATTTCTGGCAATGTAATAATATATTTTACTCAGACATTTGCAATAGCGAGTTGATGGTGGCGTCTTTGTTCCCGCGATTCGCTTCCAATACAGACTTGATAACTTCTTTATCGATGCTCGGGAACATTTCTTCGATCTAGAAATAAAAGATTATTATTTTTTTTTTACGAAAAATAAAGGTTTTTTATTCTAAAGTTATGTATGTATCATCATTATATGTATTTGTATTATCCGATTTAGACAAGATTTATGTGATTTAAATGTATATTTTATATTACAAATGTATACATTATAAAAATCTTCAGATATTGACAATGGAATTCTTCAATAACTAACAGAATGACGCGCAATTGTTGTTCTCATATGTCTGAGCATAATTTTCATCATTCCATAATAAATAATTGGGGATTCAAAGTCAATCTGAAAAATCTTTAACAAATCATTTTTTTTTTTTTGGCTATGTACTAATTAAAACTGTTTGTTATTTGAAACTTCATTCAATTGTTAACAAATGGATTACACTATAAAGTTTTTATGTAATTACGACATTAACTAATCACCTGCTGCAGCTGCTCGGCTGTGATTGGCTGCTGCTGCTGCGGTTACTACAAACTCAACAAAATAAATAGTGACAAGGCTAAACTACTGCAGCTGCTCCGCTGTGACTGGCTACTGCTGCTGCTGCGAGTATGGCTGATATGGATATTGAAAATAATGACGAGGCTAGGTTAACTACTGCAGTTGTTCTGCTGTGATTGGCTACTGCTGCTGCTGCCGTGGGTACTGCGGCTGCGGATACTGCTGTTGTGTGTACTGTAAACTCAAGAAAAATAGCAAAAAGGCTAACCTGCTGCAGCAGCTCCGGTGTGACTGCCTGTTGCTGCTGCTGCTGTGGGTACTGCAAACTAAAGGAAATTAGTGACAAGGCTAAGTTACCTGCTGCAGCTGTTCTGCTGTGATTGGCTACTGCTGCTGCTGCTGTGGGTACTGCGGCTGCGGATACTGCTGTTGTGTGTACTGCAAACTCAAGGAAAATAGCAAAAAGGCTAACCTGCTGCAGCAGCACCGATGTGACTGCCTGCTGCAGCTGCGGCGAGAATCGCTGCTATGGGTACTGCAAACTAAAGGAAAGTAGTGACAAGGCTAGGCTACCTGCTGCAGTTGTTCTGCTGTGCTTGGCTGCTGCTGCTGCTGCTGTGGGTACTGCAAACTAAAGGAAAGTAGTGACAAGGCTAGGTTACCTGCTGCAGTTGTTCTGCTGTGATTGGCTGCTGCTGCTGTGGTTGCGGGTACTGCTGCTGCGGATACTGCTGCTGTGGGTACGGCTGCTGCGGGTACTGCTGCTGCGGTGCGGGGAACATGGACAAGGCGGAGTACCCCATACCCGTGCTGGGCACAACCACCATTGGCGGGAATGTGGCTACTGCTGCTGGGCCCACCTGCAGCAATAATACTATTCTTAGTCTAGATCAGAGGTGGTCAATTGCTTTCATTTGAGGCCCGTTTTTAGGTTTCTGTACCCAAAGGGGGCCAGTGAGACTCTATTACTGAGCATCTGCTGTCTGTCCAGCCTTTCATCTGTCAGCGTGCTGATATCTCTTACAGAGTACAAAGTTATAATTTTCACAGAACGTGAATTTCTATTTCTATAGCCGCTAAAAAAACAAATAAGCCGTTGAGTGTGATGCGTTATTATTATATTATTATAAAAATAATAATAACCAGTCAAGTGCGAATGGTACATGAAAAGTAAAATTTTTTAAAGTATATGATCATCATCTTTTGCTATATTTTTCAGAGGAGGTCAAAAGTTTTAATTTTACCAATCTGATTTTAATTCATTATATATTTTATCAATTAGTAAAGAGTAAATGTATACATCTTCAAACAAAGTTATGAATAGGTTGACATTTTAGACACCATTTTCTTAAAATGAATTTCGTGTGGCTTGATATAGTATAGCTTATCAGTGTCCATATGTTACTGAGAGTATACACAAAAATTAATTTAAAAGAAATTATCACGGTGTCAACGACATCATTACTCATATTTTCAGAAAATTATTCATTAATACAACTCTAATTTTTATGTTATTTTATTTATTTTATTGAAGCAACTAAGATTTTATCAATATACAACATTGCATGGGTTAACATCCAAACTTTTCTATTTCTATGTATCTAAGGTTATTGAACTACAATGATGTAGTAACGATAACCACGAAACAAATGTTATAATTAAGTTTTAAACTTAAATCAAAATAAATAAAAAATATACTCAATAAAATATTAGTAGTAACTGACATAAAATAACTTTGTAACTTGGTAACAGTTACCTAGGTTTTTAATTTTATTTTTGTGTAAAGTAGAATAAGTTAACTTTTAGCTGTATTTTTTTCTTCTTATCCAGTAATAAAAGGCTTATTTATTTATTTATTTATTTTAACAGTTACCTAGGTAATGCTATGAGAGCTGTGGTTGTCAAAAATGACACTGACAACAAAATTCTTTCAGGTGTAAAGCAATGCCAAACCACTTTTGTTAATCTTTATGGAAGTCTGAGAGCAGAACTTATTAGTATAATTCTGTCCTTACAATAAAAAACATTTTCATTTTTTTTTTTTTAACTTAATGTAAACGTAACGAAGAAGTTTTTATATTTGATATGATATTTTAGTAATTCTGTCAATTATAAAATAAGACAAAAATGTGATTTTTATATAATTTGAATTAAAATGGAACGTCAGATATATTCACGCTATCAAACACATTACATGGTTTTAATTTTGCTAAATAATTAAAAGTGCATAACTTAAAATTATTTAAATTACATTACATTAATATGAATAGTGTAATAGATACTTACAGAATAGCTGAGAACAAGATTGATCATGCCTTCCATACCGTCTCCCTGTTTACCGTTCAATGGGTACCAGTCTTCATGTGTCTCGCCCTAGAAAAAAATCATAAAAACAATTAAAATCAGCTATTTATAGTATTTATTTAGGTAACATCTAATTACCATATATACTAAACTAGCTGATCCGGCTGACTTAGTACCACCTCAGAATCTTTAAATCAAGGAAAGCCACTTGATTACATTTATCTTTACACCAAGGAGACAAGTTTTAATACACGAAAAAAATGTTCACAATAAAATTTTAAAGAAAAAATCAGCCAAGTGCGTGTCGGGCCACGCACAATGTAGGGTTCCGTAGTTGTCAGAATTGTCAAGATCGGTCAAGCAATCTTCGAGTACCTATTTTCGTAAAAAAGTTTACGACGAACTGGGAATTTCCTTTTTTAAGTCAGTTTATACAATATATACGTACTTACAATTTTAAACCTTTTATTAGTATAAAATTATTTTTAATTTCTCTTTAAGAAGAGAATAAGAGATAGGTATGTACGTAATCCGTATCTTTTATGTTATACCATAAATGCCAAAGTGAATTCGTTTGTTTGATTGTTAACTCGCTCTCGTCGATTATTTATTATTCTAACATTTGTAAAATATACTTAGCGCCGATAATTTTCCTTCCTGATTAGCGCCTATGAAATCTATGGAGATTTGGTTGAAAACTTCATAAGCGCGATTCAGAATCATTCGCGACATGTTTTATTGAGACATTGTTTTATGTCTTATTTTATATTTTATTTTAATTAAAACTTATTAAATATTTATTTATTTCTTCATTTAAATTCATATATTAATTTAAAATTATTAATATTTACATAGTGTGATGCTTTAAAAAGTGAAATATTTATTTTTACTTAGATCATCTATAACTCGATAACCATAAGAACCCACATAGCCGTGATAATTTTCCTTTTAAATTCATTATATGTACCACTATCGTGAATTTTTTCATATTTTTAGACGCAGCAGTTTAGTGGGTAGAGGGGGGGGACACTTGACTCTAAGAAAAATTGACACTTCAAAGCTTAATATTTCGGAAACAGTTCGTCGTTCGGAAAAATGGTTTTCCCACACCTATAACATTTTTAAAAGACCTATCTAACGATACCCCACAACATGGTATAAATGAGAAAAAAAATTTTTGGTCTCTCTTAACACATAGGGAAGACACCCTGAAAAAAAAATATTTTTAAGATTTTATTGTACGACTTTCTCAGCGTAATTCATATGTATACTCATACCGAATTACAGCTTTCTGGTATTAAGGGTTTCGGAGCAAAGCCGCGGACAGACAGACAGACAGACAGACAGACGGACGGACAGACAGACAGACAGACAGACAGACAGACAGACAGACAGACAGACAGACGGACATGGCGAAACTATAAGGGTTCCGTTTTTACTACGGAACCCTAAAAAATAGGAAGTAAAGAAAGGAAATGGTGAGGGGGTTATGTTTCTGGCCCCTTCATTCACCGTACGTAATACTATATTAGCTACTTCCGATTTTATGTGAGTGTGGTGCTCTGGTCGAGCCCGTATACGAGCTACAGTCAGTAGGCTACAGTTAGACTCTATTATATACTAGCCCCTCCCGGATATACTCGCGGTTATGGAGACTGCTTCGTTCCTATGAGTTGTAGCGTTATGTAATATAGCCTATAACCGTCTTACCGGCCAACAAACGCGAAAATAATTTTTCAAATCGGATCAAGTTACAGAAATTACTGCCTACATACAAACTTACAAACAAATTTTACCTTTATACAATATTTAGACTTACATTTAAGACGGCCTGTGGTATGGTGATGTGAGTCCAAGCGATGAGCTCGTCCATGGTGAACGAGCACTCGTCGAAGATCTCCAGGTAAATGGAGTTCACGCCGGGAGGCAGCAAACTGTGAATATAAGTTAAAAATCAGTCAAGTGCGAATCGAATTCACACACAAAGGGTTCCGTATCATCGTAAAATATACCATTATATATGTACACTTTAAATACTTTTCTTAAATAACCTTGAGATTTTACTGTTAGATAAACAGACGGATGGAAGGACGGACAGCGGAGGCATAGTAATAAGTTTGTCCGGGTACGGAACCCTAAAAACGTATAGAGGCAGAGACAATGTAATACGTTTTATATTATGTGTGCTGTCTTCGTTTATGTTACGATGTTTTTAATTATAATACGGTATAGATGCTTATTTTCACCGATTTTTTTTCTTTTGACGTGGTCTAAGACAGGGACCAGAAACAAATATTTCTTACAGTATAATCTAAAAAACAAAAAATTAATAATTTTTTTCTGTCTATTTGTCCGAGTAATTCTATGAAACAGTTAAATCGATGATGCACAGTATTTTCGTTAGAATCGTAAGTATTAAACATAATGATGTATAGGGTTTTACAGCGTTTCACGAAAAAAAAAATCTTCAAAATAGTGGTAAAATTAATTGATACTGTCATTACCAAACTACATAGCCGATCACATAATTATTAATCGTTATAATTACGTATACTATAAAAATTAACTGCCTTACTACAAAAGATTTAAACAGACGTTAAACGCGTGTTTAAAAAAATTAATACTACAAATCCGCCTCTAAAGACAGTTTTGAGTTAAACATGCTTTAGATATAGATTAACATACGTTTAAGTGACTTTAATAGATGTTTAAAAACTATTTAAACTGTCAAATGTAACGTATAACATTTTATCAATAAGTTTTTTTATGAGTAAATTCGCTGTTAAGCAATTTATATAATATTTTAAGCAATGTTTAATTTTTAAACACTGTTTAGCTAGACACGCGTTCAACATGGTTTTAATGCGTCTTTTGTAGTATGACAGTAAATAATTAAAATATTTCTCATTGCTAAATGCAAAATAAAATTCAGAAATACCACAAAAAAAAAGTTGAGAAAACATTTTAAAAGCTTTTATAAAACGTTTCAACTGACCTAAAAAGAACATTCTATTATGTGTCGCTTGTTGAAATTTTAAGTATTTATATTTACATATTTCTATTTCTATTTAATGCCGTTTCGTTTGTTCGTGTGTTTAAAAAAAAGGTGTCGCATTATAAAATGGTAAATGTATAAGTGAGAATTGTTTGTCGTGTTCGCCGTGCAAGATTATTTATTTACTAGCTGCCTTTCGCGCTTATGGTCACTACCTTGCTCCTATGAGTCGTAGCGTGATGTAATATAGCCTATACCCTTCCTTAGTAAAAGGGCTTTCTAATACATTTTTTAGGGTTCCGTACCTTAAAAGGAAAAACGGAACCCTTATAGGATCACTTTGTTGTCCGTCTGTCTGTCTGTCTGTCTGTCTGTCTGTCTGTCTGTCTGTCTGTCTGTCTGTCTGTCTGTCGGGATGTCAACCCTTTTTTCTCAGAAATGCATAGACGTATCATGTTGAAATTAATATCATATACTCAAGTCTATGATGACATGCGGCCGTGAAAATATTAAAGTTCTAAGTCAACGCAATCAAAAGATAATGGAAAATATGTCGTATATTTTGACCATTTTAGCGTTTTCGCAAGGGAATCAAAACCTATAGGGTACTTCCCATTGACCTAGCACGATGAAATTTGGCAAGAAGTAAGATCTTATGGTACAAATAAAGGAAAAAATCTGAAAACTGTAAATTTTTGTATGTATGTTTGTCTGTTTGTATGTTTGTCTTTCAACCTTTTTCTCAGAAACGCGTGAAGGTAACAAATTTTTATTAACGTCAAGTACTCAGAGTTGTAATTACTAAGAGCTGTGAAAAAATCAAATTTCTAAGTTAACGCAATCAAAAGATACGGTCATTTATGTCACATATTTTAAGTATTTTAGCGTTTTTAACGTTTTCGCAAGGGAATCAAAACCTATAGGGTACTTCCCATTGACCAAGCATTATGAAATTTGGCCAGGAGCAAGGTCCTTTAGTATACATAAAGGAAAAAATCCGAAAACTGTAAATTTCTGTTCGTGTGTCTGTCAGTCTGTACGTCTGTCTTTCAACCTTTTTCTCAGGAACGCGTAAATGTATCAAGTTGTAAATTGATCAAGCGGAAAATATATTAATTTTAGAATTAAAATTATATGTACTTGTAACAAATTAACATAGAAGTTTACCATGGTCAAAAAACAATTTTACAAACACTGAGAAGAAATTTGTATCAATACGAAAACATTAAAAAGCAGCAAACCTTTATAAACAACGCAATACAATCTATATATCGCAGCTAACAAAATGATAGCGCGATGCAGCGTACAACTAATGCCATCTATTACAACATTATGACATTAACTGTGATATAATTCTGCTCGATTAATAAAAATTTTTATTTTAATTATTATTTAAACGCGCTAAAAATTATAAAATAAACTTTTCATTTAAAAGTTTTATCGTCGATTTATAACGTCATTACGTAATTAACATTCAATATAAGAGCTTCACGCGATTTGATTTAAGTACTCGTATTGACTTAGTACGAAAATTTTAAAATTAAATTCAAACAGATCGAGGTATTTAATTTACTTATTTATCTACACATATAAGTCTTCTGGTTATTAGTAATATAATTGGTTATTTATAAATAAACAATTAGTTTTGTTCGAATTAAGGACTAATTATTTTCGTCTTGGCAACACTAATATATATTTTGATATTTTGATTGATAATGTAAATCTAAATATTTTACGAACGTAGTGCAGGGGTAGTGGAGTGTAGTAGAATATAAATAAAAATAAAACGAGAATAAAATATAATATAATTATGTTGTTAATATCAAAGTCAACAAGTTAGTTCATTGAAATTGTCAAGAGATGGCGCTAGGTGTATCCTGAATCGCGCTATAACTATTTTTTTTTAAAGTATAAGGTGTATTAGTACTTAAAATAAAATTTTGTGTTTCCATGGATTGCAACGATGATCGTGTTTTAAATTAAAGTGCTCCTAAGTAGTTTCAAAATAGTTTTTGGGACGTGATCCATATTTACATACTATTTGATTATATTTAAGCGACTTCTAAAAAGGAGTGTTTTCAATTCGACGTTGTATTTAATTTTTTTTATGTTTGTTCGCCGATTACGTCGCCATTTGGGTACCGATTTTCAATTTTTTTTTTGTTTGAAAAGGTATACTTCCAAGGTGGTCCCAATGCCTTCAGGTCAGGATCAGATGATGGGATCCTGGAGAAATTGAGGGAACTCCTCAAATATTATAGGCAAGCGTATACCGATTTAGGTATTTTTGATAGTAACTTATGTTGGAACTGATGATGAAGACCACAAATGGCGTAGATGGGTTAGTCTTATATAGATTTCTATAAGTTTGTACGGAACCCTCGGTGCGCGAGTCCTACTCGCACTTGACCAGTTATTTTAAATTGGATCAATTTTTTCAAAGATTTTTCACATAATATTAGTAGGATCTTAACAACAATATATTATTTATATTTGTGACAAAGTTTTTAATTGACTGATTAAAAGACGAGTACCGACACACAAAAATATCGATTGATTTGATAATCAACCTTTAATTAACCTTTTTTGTAGTCGGTTAAAACACAATAAAGTAAAGATTTTAGTAGAAATTACTTCTCAAAATGAATTTCCCTTTTTCTATTATATGTGTGACATCGTTGTTAAATTTCTTACATGGTCCTTAGGAGCCGGATTGTTGCCATAGTTTGGAAAGCTGTGTTTACACTTTTATGCCAACTTCTTTTGCACATCCTCAGATACAATTACCAACGGGAGACAGACTCTGGTCGCATTCATCAAATGATTCGTAATGATTAGTCAGAACTTCGTAGAATAAAGTAAGCTTTTTTAGAAAAAACTACAATTGTACTTATTACTTACCAATGTATAACTTTGTTCCACCGGGGCGTCTTTCCACCGCTGGGGTCTGTTTGAGTTTCGTATATACAGTGACCCACTCGCAGACGTACATATGGATCCATGCGAGTGATACCTAAACAAAAAAAAGGTTAAATGACTAAAAATATCTACAATTTTTCTAATGTGTTAGCGTATATCTAGTATATACTTAAAAAAATAAATAACAAAGACAAACGAAGAAAAAATCATGCGTCCCCAACGGAAAAATAAAATCAAACTATAAATGAAAAGAACAAATAGAAACAAAATCCTGTCAGGTGTGAACTTAAGTCCTTAGAAACACTAATTTAGTCCTAAATATTTGTTGGTCTTAACAATGTTACTATGTACATGTCTATACATAAATAACAAAAATGTCAACGAAATTGAGAATTAAAAAAATTTTCTAGTATATAGTCAGAAAATTTCACTTTTATAGCAATAATAAGATTGACTTTACTTTTGAATGATATATATATAATTAAACGTCACTAGCTACCTCTTGTGGTTTCACTCGCGTTTACGGATACTTCTTCGCTTCTTTGAGTCGTATAATGTAATATACCCTTCCTCAATAAACAGGTTAAAATGCAAAAAATATTAAAAAAAAATATTTTTTAAATTGGATCAGTAGTTTCAGAGATTAATACATATGCATTATAATATTCTAAATACAAATTTTACCTCTTTATAATATTAGTATTGATAATAATAATATTCCTAGATAACACAATACTGTTTAACACACCACTCGAAGTTTATTGGCTTCTTATAATTAGCAGCACATAAATATATGTTATATACAAACAAATGATATATATGGATTACAGATAGTAAGAGTTTAAGTGAGCTTCGTAGAGTATTAATTGAATTCTTACAAATGCAATACAATTGTCTTAATTTATTGTATCAAAAAATACAAAGTATAAGACACAAGGAAACATGACTTTAAAAAAAAAGGAAAACCCACCGAAATGCAATATACGCAATTTTGTTGACTTGAATGACATAGATATTCCAGTTATATTAATTTTAAAACGCTACGGAACCCATTTCGATGATAATTCAATTCCTATCTGGAAGTATACTCTTTCATACGAAAAAGAATTAAACAAATCGGCCCAGCCGTATTCGAAGCGAACATATATAATTTCTGATAAATTGAGTAGCTCCTTCTTTTTTTGGAAGTCGGTTCATGAAAATAGTACACATGTATCAATCATTAGTATTGTGTTGCAGTTTCGACTGTGTTTTTAATTTCTACACAACTATTGCAGGTCATAGCGTGATGTTTTATAGCCTACTGGCATTTGTTCCCGACTTCACTCGCATTAATGTAGATTTTTTATAAGTAATTTAAATAAACAAACACGTCAACTTCATATATAAATATAAATATATATATATAAAAAAAATTTATACTTACATATATATATATATATATATATATATGTAAGTATAAATGTTTTTTTTTTATTATTATGAGTAATATTTTGCAATGACATTTAATTTCATTATTGTCATTACAATGACTCCAATATTCCCAATATTCTATGACTAGTCCTCTGCCCAAAGGTTGCCTGAAAGGGATCGCTGTTTTAGCGATAAGGCCGCCTGGACCTACTTTAAATATATTTGATTATTTCTATCTTTTGCGTATTGGTGGACAATAAAGAACAATTAAATAAATTATTCTTTATCAAACACAAGACAATATCTTTCCGTTCATTAAAATTAAAGACTGATTTCTATTTTGATGATTCGATAGAGCTTGTTAAAGCCATTTCAATTAAATATTATATATTGAATTTTAATAGGAGGCATTTGTGCAGAAGTGGTAGGAATTCATATTATAACTTAATTTATGTTGTGTTAACAATATTGCACAATAAATAGATTCATAAATGATTTTAAACTAGTTACTATCGAGTTTCTCGCCGGTTCTTCTCGGTAGAAACTACATTCCGAACCTGTGGTAGCTTTATAAAAATCTAAAATTAAAATATGATATTTAACTTGACGATTCGAAAGTGCTTTAAAAGCCCATTTGAATAAAATATATTTTGAGTTTGAGTTTCAGTTTGCATGGCGAATTGTTCCTCTTTATTTATAACTCTCTTCGGTTTCAATCGCTTTTATGGATACTTCTTCACTCCTGTGAGTATTAGGATGATGTAATATTGCCTATAACCTTCCTCAACAAATAGGCTATCCAAGGCAAGAGTTTCTCAAATCGTTTTAGTAGTTTCAGACATCACCCCTTACATACAAACAAATTTTACCTTATTATAATATTAGTATAGATATAGATAGCCTTTCTATAATGTTTTAAGGCAAATTCTCTATATTACTTTTTATATATTAAATTATGTAAAACAGAATGAATTATATATACCATAATTTTTTACGAGTTTAGCCTGTGCGATTGTAACACTCAGCCTTGCAGATAGTGGAGGACCTGCTGGCGGCATCTAATTAACAGATTAAAAAATTATTATTTAATATTTTTGTAAATTTTCATTATTTTTAAATAAATTTTAAAAGTATATATTAAGCAAATGTCATTGAAAATATTTAAAAATAATAATTTATTTAAATATTCCTTATTAATAATAGTATTTCAGAACAATAAATTAATGTTTCATTGTCATTATTACAAGAATAAAAACAAATTTGTACACTCATCTTTTTAACCTTTAATAACATTTGCAAATTATCTTTAAAAACCAAAATTAAGTATTTGATAATTTATTTAAAAATTTCAATATATTTAAGGATATTAAAATTAAGACAGAATTAATTTAAGAATGGACAGGCACGTTGGCGCAGTGATCACTGCAACTGACTGAAGCGCTAACAGTCGCGGGTTCGATCCCCGCTTACGGCAAACATCTGTATTGGCCATACGGATGATTGTCGTGGTCTGGGTGGTTGTGTTAGTGTTGTGTGTGTTTCCAGACCCCCCACACAAGGTCATAAGATCTTAATGGGGGCCATTAAGTGTGATGCGTTTATTTATTTATTAATTTAATAGTACCGTGGTACCACAAAGCTGCTGTTGCAAAGCAAGAGCAGCCTGGTAATCAGCATCCAGAGTGTCTGGCGCTCCATCTGTTCTCAGAAACCCAGCAGGTAATGGTCCTAAGAGTACCTAAAGATAAATTAAAAAAAAAAACATACATTTGTAGTTATTTATAGACATTACTAGCCTCTCACATTTTTATGCACATTTATAGTTATTGTTTCACTTCAGTAAGTTGTAGTGTGACGTAATATGGCCTAATAATATAACCTTGCTCGATAAATAGGCTATCCAATGCAAAATGAATTTGTCAAATCTAATCAAAAGTTTCAGAGATCATGAAATATGTAGGGGACATACAAATTTTACTTCTTTCTAATATTAGCACAGAAGTATTAATAAGAATTAAACATCAAATTGTCAATTAATGAAAGAATTCCAATACAAAATGGATCACTTAAATAATTACGAAATATTAATGCAAGGTTGTGCCAACCTTTAAATTATTTCTATAGAAAATCAAAATCATATTAAAATATGTGCAATATTTGTTTCATATTTTTTGGGCACAAGTTGATAGTTTCCTGTTTATGATTTGCATTATCATCAAAATTAGAAATTTAATATTTTGCTTCGAAGCGTTAATGTTGGATTTATCGACGCGAAAAAATTCCACGGATTCCGAGAACGATCGCGAAGATGTTGTTTTTATTTGTCACATCGAAATCATATTAAAAATAACCGGTCTGGAAAACAAGACACCTTGTTAAAATATTTTTGTCAAGATAAGGAAGCAAAACGCAATAATATGAATCATAAAGTATACCTACTGAGAACTATTTATTATTATTGTTTAATAATATGCGCTCACCCTCCGTCGGCGTTCCTCATTTCTATCGTTGGGCACAGTGGAAGTCATTGTTTTGGCTAGTAAAAAAATATTAAACGTGTTTTAATTTCTATTGTAAATGGTTTTGAAGTCAAATATAAGCACTTTTCTTTCCGAAATCGACTGGTTCTCACAAAAGATGTCAGATGACAATGAGTAAAAAGTATCAATTACTAGTAGCTGTTCCTGTCATATGTCAAAATGATTGTTAATTTAATTAAATGTCTTTGGATTATTACATAAATAAATATGTTATCATACTATATTATTTTAAAATGACTATAATTTGAACTTAAGAAAAACACTCTTGTTAAAAATAATTACTATAATTGTGATTACTACGTATAATCTGTATTTTCGATTTGTTGTTATCTGCTTGTTAGAAAAAAATTAGTCAAATGTCAAAATACTCTTATCTTGTGTCAAACTTTTAAGTAATTTCAAATTGTTTTGCAAAAAATCATAAATATACCAATTATAAAAGTGTTTAATTTGAATACAATGTCTTTTGTGTTTTAATCCTAAATATTTTCTACTTGTAATGTGTTAAAACTTAAATCTGTTTGCTCCGGTTTATAAAAGAACATATGTTTACTTGATTTTCGTATCGATTGTCGCTAATTCTTACTATGGATATCATCAAAACACCAAAGGTAAGTGAATATACTCTAATTTTTCATATATTTTCTATTTAAAATTAAATATGATTTATTTATTCCCAAAATCACTCATTATTTATCAACATAAACCACAACTTTTTACATCTTTAAGCTTCGCACAAAGTTTCTAATGTATATTGTGTACGTTTGTGAATAATCACTATATTGTCCTTGTCTTAAAATTTATTTTGAATATAATTTGATATTGGTTTTATGCCCATAAGTCATAAACATGTTTTTTTGATCAAGAGCAATGAACCTAAAAGAACATCAAAAATTTTGTAAATAAATTGTAATGCCAAATCATTTTAAGTTCTGTCCATTAAGGTGCAAAGTATTTGTTTACCCATAGAGACTATTGTTTGTTTTTCAGATAAGATAATTTTACTCTTAAACTACCAATATTGGTTGATTAATAAATCACTTAAAATAAAAAGAAATGTCATATAACAATGTTTACAAATGTCAAATTATTATTTATTGTAAACTATTTTATTATATTTTCAACTAATTAAAGGTTAATATACATGTTGTGACTAACTGCTTGTAGATTGAAGTAAAATCAGTGGTAAAATGTATTACAGAATAATTATAAACTAGATGCAAAGGACAAATTTCTTCATTATATTCACAAAATATTATTTACATATAATTACTGTATATAACTGAATACACACAAAACACAAGGCCAAGCTTTAGAATAGAGTATTGACAGTTTTACTTCTTGTTTTATTTCATAAAATTTGATATCATGATTACCATTTTAGTCCTTTTGTATATTTTCCTTCAATTATTTTTTTCCTGTCTTATCTCTAGTTAATTTTTTTAAAATGTGTTTTACATTAAATAAAACTTATAGATTATTCATACCTACAGTAAACCTAAAGCAAATTGTGCTATCAGTTATGACAAATGTGTTACAAAGGATATATTGGTCGTTGTGTAATCTTATGTAAATGTTATTGCATTTGGTACATAATATTCAATACTTATAAGGGAGTATAAGACAGCAGATTAATTGTGCATGTCTAATTTCCTACTGTCATAATAATATATCATCATATATTCTTGAAATCAATCTGTTGCTATGTATTCTCCCGTGTCATATTTGGATGCTGATAAGCAATAATGTGTCAACCCACCAAAAGTCAAATTCGGAGATATTCATGTATTTTGATATTGCATCACCTATTTAACATTATTCGATGAAAAATAAAGACATATTTACTAAATAAATACAGAAAACAGATTCTTAATTCATTGTTTCAAATTTCAAAGTTGTTCCATATTTTGTAATTTATACAATAATCTCATATATTTAAAAAACTTTTTATTAGATAATATATTAAATATATCAACCCGCTTTTAATACATTATACCTTTTATCAAAGAAGAAAAGAAAATATGGATAAATACTGATTCAAACAAATGTATTAAGAATAGGTTTGATATCTTTAGACACCATTTTCTCAAAATAAAGTTCGTGTGGCTTGACACAGTATTGCTTATCAGCGTCCATTTATACCACCAACTAACATTATGAGCAATATATATTAATGAGCAATTAGCGACACATGTACAGTTTAAACTAGGATATCAAAAACACATTTAAATTTTTTTTTTTATATAAGCTGCAGTTGAAAAGAAAACTTAAGAGTGAGTTTCTTTTGCAGTCTCTTGTTAAGTCTAAGGTTTAACTTTTCCGCTACTATCGTAGTTTCATTTACTTGACGTTTAAAAAGATAGAATTCATACTAATGAATATAATTTTTTATTTTGATTGAAAGTATTTTGATCTTAATGTTATGATATAGGCAGCACAAATAATTGAGTGAGTACTATTTCTTTTTTATACAGGTTTATGATTTTATGCAGGTTTATATATTATTAGTGAATCTGTTCAGAACAATTGGTATAGTTGAAATAACTGTACAATGTATTGCATGTTCAACAGAGTATTATTAATTCTCATGTGAATCTAGCATTTATTAGATAACTTATCAATTAGTGTAAAAAATGTTTAGCTGATTTGCATTGACAATTGAAATGAATTTAATGTGAAGTTTTATAAGTTTAAAATTAGATACTTCATTAAAATTGTTTAGAAAATTATCTATATTATGAGTATGTTTTATCTATCTGGTTTTGTTTTTGGATTATATTATCATTTAAAAAGTTACATTAGTGGAGGATTATGGCAATGAAACATTTGTTGGAGTAAATTTCGAAATTTACTAGAGTTGATTTATCTAAAAAATATGAAAAATAAACGTAGACCGAAAAAAAACAAAATATATATAAGTAGCTTAATATATCAAATACATGTTAATCTATTATTAACAGTATTTATAAAAATATTTACAAAATTAAAAGAATTGCAAAATGGCGCCATCCCTCTCTTGCTGCCGCCCCTTTACGCGCGCATGCTCAGTGAATGAGTGATCTGACCTCTGACACACGAAAGTAGTGTTTATGCGATGAAGATAAGGCATAATGTATTTATTCTATGACATGGGAGCGGGAATGTTTCGAGGATGCCACCGAGGGCGCAATAATTGTCAATTTTTCACCAGTTCCTCTCGCGACGCTAAGGGGTGAACACGAAATTCTCAAAAGCGCGGGAAAATTCAATTTGACGTAATCGCAGCGAAACGTTTCTAGAATTGAATTGAGTTTTAATCCGTTGCACATTTGATAGTTTCTTTATGAAATTGCCGAGGTTTTATTTAGAATTTTATTAATTTATTATTTATATAAAAACTTTAAGCGATGTAGTTTAAAACTAAACTTAAGTTAAGTTCACAGTGTGGATAATATATTATTATTTAGTTTAGAAACTTTATAATTTAAAAAATGGCGTTCAGTTCAATAACTTCTTCATCGATGTTCGGTGAACTTGGTAGGTTGGCGAGTTGGTTTAAGGGTGACTGTGTTGCACCCGAAGAGTTTAGTGGACTGGCTGTTACTGAAAAGGTGAGAAACTTTCTATTTGTCACTCGATCGATCACTTGTATTAAGATCTAATGGTTTTCTGTCGGGGGTCCGGAAACGCACACAACACAAACATCCAGACCACAAAAACATCCGTATAGCCAATAAAGAAGTTTGCCCTGAGCGGAGATCGAACCCGCGACCGTTAGCGCTTCAGTCAGTTGCAGCGACCACAGCGCCAACGTCTGTCATATGAATTATAGCTAAGAACCATTCCGGTTTCATCAGCTTTTAAACAAATTCGTTAGGGAGCTATGATGCCATAGACAGGCATACTCGTCAAACAAACAAATTTTTTGGTCTGGAGTTAAAATTTTGTGGTATTGTTGTTTTTGTTGTGTAATTTTACAGTTTCATTTAAGCGTTTCCTTGTTTTCGAAAAAGTTTTTATTCTTACATTGTATCGTTCCTAATCGCACTTATTCCGATGGAGTATTATTGATTCTTGGAATCTTTGATATTTCTTAAACACTGTTTGTCCGTCCTTGGCAATCGGCCGAGGTCAGATAGCGCCTTATATATGAAATAACAAGTCTCTTATAGGCTATAAGCTACTGATCATTACTGGTTGAAATTAATATCAGATTTGATTTGATGACTTGTAACCAAAGATATTTTATTTCATTTTAAAAGTTAAGTGAAAGTTAAGTAACAGCGCGTAAATATCCCCCTGCTAGGCGAGGCCTCCTCTCCTATTAAGGAGAAGGTTTAGAGCTTAATCCACCACGCTGCTCCACTGCGGGTTGGCGGATATACATATGTCAGAATTTCTTTTGGCACTTGTAGGTTTCCTCGCGATGTTTTTTTCACCGCCGAGCTCGAGATGAATTTAAGCACAAGTTAAGCACTTGAAAAATCAGAGGTGCTAGCCTGGTTTTTAACCTGCGATCATCGGTTCTAACCACTGGGCCATCTCGGCTCTGATAACTTGTAACCAATGATTATTTATTTATTTAAATTTTCTTAATTTTTACAACACACGTGTTGTAAAAATAGGGTACCGTATAATTTAAAAATTTAAAAAATGCGGCACGGGGTTTACTTTTACTGTCACGTCCAATTAGGTGGTTTGAATATTAAAATACTTATATCCCAAAATGTAGATGTACGGGCCAACACGTTGACTTTTTGGCGTCAGCAGTTTAAGCTACATTAGCAATAAAACTAAATTATAAATCAGTACGTAAAGAGCAGCCGCGCGTGTTCACAGGTCTATCATTCAATCATATAAGTATAATATCAAATAATTTATTAAATATATCATTTCTATAAAATTATATCAAGTATCAACCAAGAGTCTACAGAGCACGTATCAGCCCGTGCAGTAGATATACAAGTATACAGATTTTCAATTTAACGCTTCGCCTTGTAACAGCCTGTAAATGTCCTACGGCTGGGCAAAAGCTTCCTCTCTTATTAAAGACTAGCTGTGCCCGCGACTTCGTTCGCGTGGATTACAGAATGCTTGGTATGTCCCCTGCAAATCAAGGTTATAATAGTCTGCGGTGCTGCTTAAGAAAGAGGCTTTTTACATTCTGTATTATTGCACCACCAATAAACTTGTAAAGATCAACTTTGGGAAGTAATAGAACGCGACAAATTAAAGGAAAAGATTTTTTTTTACAAAATAACATTAAATATATATACACTAATTAGAAGTTAAGTATTCGATTCTACATAGACATCATCTGCATCAAAAATCTGCATTACTTCGAACGATTTGTTTATAAATTGCATCAAAATGCTGACAGTACTTGATGTAAGTACTTTCATGCATTTAGTGAAAATCATAAAATAATGTTCGACGTGACCCCATAAATAGACATATCTTTTTTAGCTGGCACAAACGCACACATAAACAAACAAACAGACAAAAATTCTAACAATTATTGTTTTGTGTTCTATTGCGTAGAAGGACCCCCAATTTTTTTTTTCATATATCTTGCATGTACAGACAGCGACCCGTTAGAATTTTTTTTCATATTTATAGAATAAAAAAAAACTAAAATAGAAGTAAGCCCAAGTCACTCCTTATAACATTTGCTAACTGCGAGTAAAAGTACCATCACAACCGGTTCAGCCGTTTCAGAGATTCATCGGAACAAACAGATAGACAGACAGACTGACAGACAAAAATTTTAAAAATGTATTTTTTGATGTAAGTACTGTATATACTTTCATGCATTTAGTGATAAGCAGAAAAAAATATTCAAGGTGATTCGTTAAATTGACATAACTTTTTTATTTATGGACCGATTGACATGAAACAAACCCTAAATGTTAAGTGAAGCTTAGTACAATATAGTATTAGTGAAAACCGCATCTAAATCGGATAAGCCGTTTCTGAGATTAGCGTGCACAATTTATTTAAGGTACTTAATTGGATAAGGATTAATGCTGTATTGTTTAAAATCACTTTGTAAATAACCATTTTTTAGTAAAGGATAAAAAATGGTTATGGTGGGTTATCCCTAAGAGATAGACATATACCATCGCGGACTTTTTTGTTGAACTTTTTAAGGTGGACAATACTGTAGTACATTATTTTGGTCTATCTCGTAGGTTTCAGCCAGCGTTTGCAATATAAGCGTAAAAAAACGTGCTTATTTACGACATCACATTAGAAACCTCTAAATTTATCAGTGTTTCTCTACTATATTATGCATGTATTATATATATATAAACCTTCCTTAAGAATCACTCTATCTATAAAAAAAAATCGCATCAAAATCCGTTGCGTAGTTTTAAAGATCTAAGCATACATAGGGACAGACAGACGGCGGATAGCGACTTTGTTTTATACTATGTAGTGATAAGATTGAGAGCTTAATCCACCACGCTGCTTCACTGCGGGTTGGTGGTAAAGTTATGTCAGAATTTCATACGACACTTACAGGCTTCCTCATGATGTTTTCTTCCACCGCCGGGCATAAAATTTTAATACAAATTTAGCACTTTATAATTAAGACTTAAATAATAAATAAACAGAATTCGTAATTTTGTTTACTTGGATGATACCAGTTGTTTGATAAAACGAGACCACTAAACCGATTTTATAAGAATTCTATTGGACCAATTTGAAAGTATAGCCATTCGAATAAAAAAATAATAATTTTCATAATCGGTTATAAACATTAAATAAAACGTACGTTACGAATTGAAAATACCCTTCCTTTTGAAGTCGGTTGAAAACTCAGTGGTGGAGTCTACGATCGTCGGTTAAGATCCCCATCTAACCACCAGGGCACTCTCGGCTTTGTCCTAATGACATTTAATTGTGCTAAATATGCACAGATTATTTCACCAAATATCACGTAGAAATATTTACGTCGTTAATTTTCATTTCGGCGTCTGCCATCTGTCATGTCAATTTAACTAGAGCTGTCAGCCGATGGTAATGTCTCGAATTCAACTCGGTGGTTTTTTAAATTATTTCATATAATTGTTTATTCAACAGAATATTTTGTACTTTGTGATATTTTTCAAAAGATTTTTTTCTCTTAATATATTATAATGTAATTAATTCAAATTCATTTTAAATTAAGTTCTATCAGATCCAAGATATGATAAATATATTAATTTTAAGAAAAATGAAACCGTGTTTGAGAGACCAAATATTTTTTTGATTATGAATACCTACTTAGTAATATATTCATTCAGATTGGATCTCTAAATTCCCACCACTTTTGGTTGAAAATCTACAAATGCGAATGATCAATTAAAAACTGTGACTAATTTTACCTTTCACTCACAACAATGTTGGACAAAGTACTTAAAACGCCTTTGTTATTGTTTTAATCAAGCCCCTGTATACATCGTAACCTTTTACAAGACTCACCCCTACCCCTACTTCTTAGGCTCATGGATTTTGGCACCCAGAATGCCGACCAATTTGGCTGACGTTGCCTAGCAACTACTAGCTAGCTGTCATTATTATAATATTAATATTGACTTACCATCATTATAATGCTGGGAGCACTTGTGAGGGTAGGCGAAGAAAACTCGCGCACTCGCCTCCGGAGGGCGTGCGGTATACCAGTCACCATGACCATGACGGATGCAATTTCGTCGAAACGTCGAGCATTAAAAAGGTATTACTACCATTAGTTATCGCGATAAGACCCGTTATATTAAATATATATATAGTATAAAATCTATGAAATTTGTTTCATATTATGTTTGAAACAAAACAATCCTATTGTAATATATATTTGAACTTGTAATAATATTCGTAGCTTTTGTTTGAACGGAAACAATATAAAGAATAGGTATTAGAAAAGGGCTTTATTATTGTCGCACCCCATTCATACGTTTAGTATTTAATACGTATTTTACAAAGAAAACGATGCAAAGAGGGAATTTTTGATAAAGATTGTTTCAATTTGAAAGAGGTTATATGATAAGCTCATTTAAAATAAATAGCACATAATGTATCAAATTGTGTCCTTAAGTCCTGAAGTCAAATACATCTTTGAAGACAGAATTAAATTAAGAGAGAATCTGACTTACGAAGGTAAATTAAAAAGTTCTTGGGATCATATAAAAAATGTAATATATTTTTTATTTTTCTACGTAGTCTCTCTTTTAGGTAGTACATTTAGGATATCGTTTCTCTAACATCCTTTTTCCTTTTAAAAAAAATTCTGACTCCAATACAAAATGAATACAAAATAATTACACAACTAGGGTATTGTAATTATTTAAATAAAATAAAATAAGTGATGTTGAATCAATGGAGTGATATATGAATAGGCATCAACTTTTTGTATATATTCATTTAAATGATAATATGGAAAATTAATAATAACTGTAATTATTATTACCACAGCGCCTTTGATTTATACGCAATCACAGCGAAATAAATTAAATCGTGCTAAATAAAATATTTATTCTCTTATTAATATAATTATTTTTTCAGAAACACCAATTAATTTGTTTATATTTATCACAATAAAGGCGATTCAATAACATCGATGTATTTTTTCGACAGAACGGTTTCGACTCTTAATTAACGAATGTAATAATGATACAATTTTAGTTTTTAACCTACATAAAAAGCAGGAGGTTCTTAGTCCGTCGAAGACTTCTTTTATTGTATGCTCTAGGAATACTCGTATTGTCTGATCTGGTTAATTCTTTCTTGTTTAAAAAAGTATACTTTCAGATTGTCTCTAATTTTCCTCTAAATCAGTTTAGTAAAATTATTTTATAGGACGTAAAAAAACAACCGGCTTCGAAGATAATATACGCAATTTCGTATACGTGGACGTCACACTTATACTAGTTATTTCGATTTTAATTCTGAAGTACTAAACCGATTTTGTTAAAATTCAATGCGATCAGCCTGTAAGTATAACCTTTCAAAAGAAAAAAAAAGTTTTCAAAATCGGTTAAGAAATAACGCAATTCTGTGGTAACACACGTTGAAAATAAAGGAAAAAAACAACAACGAGGTTCTCCGTCCTTTTTGAAGTCAGTTGAATAATTGTAATAATTGGAATAAGTCCTCATGTCATACAAGTAAACTGAATTACGTAAGTATTTGCCATCGTGGGCACGATGGGCATGCCCACAACCCAAGACTTGTGACGTCACACACATGCCTTAATAAAATAAAAAGAAATTGTTCGTGATTCAGACCCAGTTTTACCAATAATATAATATTTTCAACCCTTAACCCTAAATATATATATTATACAATCATTTTGAACGATAGCTATTTCATAAATAGAATCATCTCAAAATTTGATTTTTCAGTCTTAATTAATGTGCAAAAAGACATATAATTATGCGTCAAGTGATTCATTTTGCCGATTTTTGGGTAGCTGTGACCATAACCTAGAGGGCTGGTTCCGCCCCTGAAAAGTCTTGTCATCAAAATTCTGTTAGTGAGTATACTTCGCTATATTAAGTATATTATTTTATGTGGTCATTAACACACATTTAAAAAATTCACCCATATGTCAAGTAAATCAAAGTGAAGATCCCTTTGCTTTTCCAACCCGCGACCGTCAGCGCTTCAGTCAGTTGCAGCGACCACAGCGCCAACGTATCTGTCTGTCATATGAATTATAGCTAAGAACCATTCCGGTTTCATCAGCTTTTAAACAAAATCGCATCAAAATCGGTCCATTCGTTAGGGAGCTATGATGCCATAGACAGGCCTACTCGTCAAACAAACAAATTTTGTGGTATTGTTGTTTTTGTTTTGTAATTTTATAGTTTAATTTTAGCGTTTCCTTGTTTTCGAAAAAGTTTTTATTCTTACATTGTATCGTTCCTAATCGCACTTATTCCGATGAAGTATTATTGATTCTTGGAATCTTTGATATTTCTTAAACACTGTTTGTCCGTCCTTGGCAATCGGCCGAGGTCAGATAGCGCCTTATTTATGAAATAACAAGTCTCTTATAGGCTATAAGCTACTGATCATTACTGGTTGAAATTAATATCAGATTTGATTTGATGACTTGTAACCAAAGATATTTTCTTTCATTTTAAAAGTTAAGTGAAAGTTAAGTAACAGCGTGTAATATCCCCCTGCTAGGCGAGGCCTCCTCTCC
The DNA here is from genome assembly GCA_037950945.1 of Hypolimnas misippus. NCBI lineage: Eukaryota > Metazoa > Arthropoda > Insecta > Lepidoptera > Nymphalidae > Hypolimnas > Hypolimnas misippus. The sequence goes on from JBBEEQ010000014.1 coordinate 9,933,167, forward strand.
TATTAAGGAGAAGGTTTAGAGCTTAATCCACCACGCTGCTCCACTGCGGGTTAGCGGATATACATGTGTCAGAATTTCTTTTGGCACTTGTAGGTTTCCTCGCGATGTTTTTTTCACCGCCGAGCTCGAGATGAATTTAAGCACAAGTTAAGCACTTGAAAAATCAGAGGTGCTAGCCTGGTTTTTAACCTGCGATCATCGGTTCTAACCACTGGGCCATCTCGGCTCTGATAACTTGTAACCAATGATTATTTATTTATTTAAATTTTCGTAATTTTTACAATACACGTGTTGTAAAAATAGGGTACCGTATAATTTAAAAATTTAAAAAATGCGGCACGGGGTTTACTTTTGTACCCTTTTACTGTCACGTCCAATTAGGTGGTTTGAATATTAAAATACTTATATCCCAAAATGTAGATGTACGGGCCAACACGTTGACTTTTTGGCGTCAGCAGTTTAAGCTACATTAGCAATAAAACTAAATAATAAATCAGTACGTAAAGAGCAGCCGCGCGTGCTCACAGGTCTATCATTCAATCATATAAGTATAATATCAAATAATTTATCAAATATATCATTTCTATCAAATTATATCAAGTATCAACCAACAGTGTACAGAGCACGTATCAGCCCGTGCAGTAGATATACAAGTATATAGATTTTCAATTTAACGCTTCGCCTTGTAACAGCCAGTAAATGTCCTACTGCTGGGCAAAAGCTTCCTCTCCTATTAAAGATAAGATTGAGAACTTAATCCACCACGCTGCTCCACTGCGGGTTGGTGGATAAAGATATGTCAGAATTTCATACGACACTTACAGGCATCCTCACGATGTTTTCCTCCACCGCCGGGCATATAACGAATTAAAATACAAACTTAGCACTTTATAATTAAGAATTAAATAATAAATAAACAGAATTCGTAATTTTGTTTACTTGGATGACACCAGTTGTTTGATAAAACGAGACCACTAAACCGATTTTATAAGAATTCTATTGGACCAATTTGAAAGTATAGCCATTCGAATAAAAAAATAATAATTTTCATAATCGGTTATAAACATTAAATAAAACGTACGTTACGAATTGAAAATACCCTTCCTTTTGAAGTCGGTTGAAAACTCAGTGGTGGAGTCTACGATCGTCGGTTAAGATCCCCATCTAACCACCAGGCCACTCTCGGCTTTGTCCTAATGACATTTAATTGTGCTAAATATGCACAGATTATTTCACCAAATATCACGTAGAAATATTTACGTCGTTAATTTTCATTTCGGCGTCTGCCATCTGTCATGTCAATTTAACTAGAGCTGTCAGCCGATGGTAATGTCTCGAATTTAACTCGGTGGTCTTTTAAATTATTTCATATAATTGTTTATTCAACAGAATATTTTGTACTTTGTGATATTTTTCAAAAGATTTTTTTCTCTTAATATATTATAATGTAATTAATTCAAATTCATTTTAAATTAAGTTCTATCAGATCCAAGATATGATAGATATATTAATTTTAAGAAAAATGAAATCGTGTTTGAAAGACCAAATATTTTTTGATTATGAATACCCACTTAGTAATATATTCATATAGAGATTGGATCTCTAAATTCCCACCACTTTTGGTGGAAAATCTACAAATGCGAATGATCAATAAAAAACTGTGACTAATTTTACCTTTCACTCACAACAATGTTGGACAAAGTACTTAAAACGCCTTTGTTATTGTTTTAATCAAGCCCCTGTATACATCGTAACCTTTTACAAGACTCACCCCCACCCCTACTTCTTAGGCTCATGGATTTTGGCACCCAGAATGCCGACCAATTTGGCCGACGTTACCTAGCAACTAGCTAGTGCTGTCATTATTATAATATTAACATTGACTTACCATCATTATAATGCTGGGAGCACTTGTGAGGGTAGGCGAAGAAAACTCGCGCACTCGCCTCCGGAGGGCGTGCGTAATACCAGTCACTATGACCATGACGGATGCAATTTCGTCGAAACTTCGAGCATTAAAAAGGTATTACTACCATCAGTTATCGCGATAACACCCGTTATATTAAATATATATAGTATAAAATCTATGAAATTTGTTTCATATTATGTTTGAAACAAAACAATCTCATTGTAATATATATTTGAACCTGTAATAATATTCGTAGCTTTTGTTTGAACGGAAACAATAAAAAGAATAGGTATTAGAAAAGGGCTTCATAATTGTCGTACCCCATTCATACGTTTAGTATTTAATACGTATTTTACAAAGAAAACGATGCAAAGAGGGAATTTTTGATAAAGATTGTTTCAATTTATCAAAGACGATATTTAGAAGAGGTTATATGATAAGCTCATTTAAAATAAATAGCCCATAATGTATCAAATTGTGTCCTTAAGTCCTAAAGTCAAATATATCTTTGAAGAGAGAATTAAATTAAGAGAGAACTTGACTTACGAAGGTAAATTAAAAAGTTCTTGGGATCAATATAAAATAAAAATGAAATATATGTAATATATTTTTTATTTTTCTACGTAGTCTCTCTTTTAGGCAGTACATTTAGGATATCGTTTCTCTAACATCCTTTTTCCTTTAAAAAAAATTCTGACTCCAATACAAAATGAATACAAAATAATTACACAACTAGGGTATTGTAATTATTTAAATAAAATAAAATAAGTGATGTTGAATCAATGGAGTGATATATGAATAGGCATCAACTTTTTGTATATATTCATTTAAATGATAATATGGAAAATTAATAATAACTGTAATTATTATTACCACAGCGCCTTTGATTTATACGCAATCACAGCGAAATAAATTAAATTGTGCTAAATAAAATATTTATTCTCTTATTAATATAATTATTTTTTCAGAAACACCAATTAATTTGTTTATATTTATCACAATAAAGGCGATTCAATAACATCGATGTATTTTTTCGACAGAACGGTTTCGACTCTTAATTAACGAATGTAATAATGATACAATTTTAGTTTTTAACCTACATAAAAAGCAGGAGGTTCTTAGTCCGTCGAAGACTTCTTTTATTGTATGCTCTAGGAATACTCGTATTGTCTGATCTGGTTAATTCTTTCTTGTTTAAAAAAGTATACTTTCAGATTGTCTCTAATTTTCCTCTAAATCAGTTTAGTAAAATTATTTTATAGGACGTAAAAAAACAACCGGCTTCGAAGATAATATACGCAATTTCGTATACGTGGACGTCACACTTATACTAGTTATTTCGATTTTAATTCTGAAGTACTAAACCGATTTTGTTAAAATTCAATGCGATCAGCCTGTAAGTATAACCTTTCAAAAGAAAAAAAAAGTTTTCAAAATCGGTTAAGAAATAACGCAATTCTGTGGTAACACACGTTGAAAATAAAGGAAAAAAACAACAACGAGGTTCTCCGTCCTTTTTGAAGTCAGTTGAATAATTGTAATAATTGGAATAAGTCCTCATGTCATACAAGTAAACTGAATTACGTAAGTATTTGCCATCGTGGGCACGATGGGCATGCCCACAACCCAAGACTTGTGACGTCACACACATGCCTTAATAAAATAAAAAGAAATTGTTCGTGATTCAGACCCAGTTTTACCAATAATATAATATTTTCAACCCTTAACCCTAAATATATATATTATACAATCATTTTGAACGATAGCTATTTCATAAATAGAATCATCTCAAAATTTGATTTTTCAGTCTTAATTAATGTGCAAAAAGACATATAATTATGCGTCAAGTGATTCATTTTGCCGATTTTTGGGTAGCTGTGACCATAACCTAGAGGGCTGGTTCCGCCCCTGACAAGTCTTGTCATCAAAATTCTGTTAGTGAGTATACTTCGCTATATTAAGTATATTATTTTATGTGGTCATTAACACACATTTAAAAAATTCACCCATATGTCAAGTAAATCAAAGTGAAGATCCCTTTGCTTTTATAACGAGCGCGGGCAATACCAGCTATAAGAATTACGAATAGGTATCAGAACTTTATATGAAAGAGCTGTAGATCCCAGAAAGTCTGGGACATGTTTTACAAGTCGGTATTAAAACTAGTGGTCGCCTAGCGGTGAAAATTCGACCGTAGTTCATTAAATTTTCAACGGATTTCAAGATTGACCACAGATAATCTATTCTAAGTTTGACCACAGAGTTAAATAAATAAACGCTTAACACTAACGGCCACATAAGTCCAATAATAAACAAATCAGTATATACGCGTGTGTGTGTTAAATACATAGTGTTTAGTGCGTGTAATGTTTTTTGTTATATATTTAATGTATTTTTATACATATTTAAAAAAAATGCATTCTGCACTTCTTCTCTGTATAAACTATAAGTTTTTGAAAATTCATACTTCTCCGCGAGGGCTATTTTCGTAAAAAGATGTAGGTATAGTTTTTGTTTCACGTATTAATATATAGATATGAAACATTGGTAGTTAAGGGCAACGATCTTATATTTTATACATCCATAAACCAAAAAAATTTATTGAATCTTTTATACATGAATACCTCAAGAGAACACTTTATACATATCTGTTTTAGCATACCACGTGCATAAAGGAGTATGAGATTTGGTATTAAAATTGATTAAAAGAAGGATTTTAGAAAGCTAATATAAAATACTAGCTTTTGCTCCCGGCTTCGCTCGTCTTGATATAGATTCTATTACGCCAAGCGGTTGGAAGTTAATTAATCCATAATCATCTCGAAAGTGCAAAATATGAGTTAACTAAGTTTTTATTTTACGTAATTGAATGAAGGGTATGGTAATGATATAGGAATAACAAAACTCTTTTGTTACAAATATATTAAGCAAATATTATTGTTTAAGTTTATACCGCCAAGGTCAAATTTATACTAATATTATTAAGCTGAAGAGTTTGATTGAAAGCGCTAATCTCAGGAAATACTGGTTCGAAATGAAAAAATATTTTTGTGTTAGATAGTTTATTTATTGTGACAGGCTACAGGCTATATTATATACGACTCATAGAGGCGAAGCAGTAACCATAAACGCGAGCGAAAACGCAATGGTCAGCTTGTATCTACTATAAAATTGCGCAAAATTTATCGTGTAAGATCGTTTTACAACGATCTGAATTACCTGTATAATCAGAGCTGTGCTAAAACGAAAAATGAACATAAGTCGGGTCCAGCTTATTTGGTTGTGTTCTTATTGTATTCAGAGAAAGATTAGAAATTAATGTTTTTTTTTTCGCATACTAGGAAATTATTCTCCGTAATAAATTTCATGATTCCAGGTCAACTGGAAGTTATTTTTAAATAACTATCCAACGATATCCCACTTGACATAGTTCGTTGATTTTTTTTCGCATTTTGGCGTCCAAAATCGGCCACTGTTGTATGTATCAAAATCGGCCCACGCGTTTGGTCTAATAGTGGCACTATTTAGACCAAAGGACCGAACCCATATACATACATAGGCTGATAAACACATTACCCACCAATGCGTGATGCAGTCGGGTGAAAAATAAATAAAGAAGTGAATTTAAGTCTGCCCTTGCTTCCTGTAAGCCCCGGCACGCCGCGGCCGCCCAAGTTGCCTCACCCTTTAGTCGCCTATGTATATATAGCCTATTTTCCTTTACTTGTGTTTTTTGGTAACAATACCCTGAACGAAAATCACGAACTTTCAAACATTTTTTTTTATTATAATTTAGCATTACAAAAAATTATTCAGTTCAAGCACTCAATCGTTAATTTCTTATCTAACTCTTATGTGTGGCTAGAAATACGCCATATGTGTCTGCTAAATAGGACGAGTAGAGAAAGATAGACTATAGTAATAATAATTATTATAAAGTAGCAAAGTAAACAGAGACAAATCGTTGTTTTGAAATGTAAGTTATTCTACGTCTCATTAAAAAAATATCCCGCAGCGATACCAGATTTTTATTTAATAAATGTATTTATGTAAGTCGTCTTAACTTTTATATTACTTGTCTCTATGAAATGTCGCCCAGAGGCTTACACTAATAATATGAATACAAAAGTAATTTTTTCTGTCTATCTGTCTGTTACGTGTTCATACCTAAACCGCTGAATCAATTTTGATAATTTTTGGTATATATAGGGGATATAATCGTTATGGTAATCTATATGAATGGACCTTGATACTTTCAGATCGCATAGAATTTTTATCAAAATCGGTTCAGTACATTGGTTAAAATCAAAATAATCTCTGGAATAAAGATCAAAGTAAACGGAATAACATGTTTTGCTTTTAAAGTCGGTTGCTTTTTAAAAGTTAGTTTTTTTTTTGTTTTACAACAGAGAGTACTATTTTGTAATTAAGTTTAAGGTAGAAGCTAGAATTCCGTCAAATTTGGTATAATAAACCAATACTAGATGACCCGAGCAAATGCGTCACAATGCACTGTTAGTAATTAGTTTTGTAATGTTATTTTCGTCAATAGAGCGTATAATTATCATCAAAATGAAATATCGTCGGTCTATATGTACAAGCATGTGACGAGTGTACATTCAAACTGCCGAACTGCCTTTACTGGAGGAACAAACAACTTCTTTTAAAGCTGTAATAAATATGTTCATATTTTAAATTATCTACACTTAAGATGTTGTGAGAAATATTATTATTATAAAAGCAAATTGTTAGAATACCGTTTTCACAGAGGAAATCCATTTTTAACAAAATTGTTAGTTGCGAGGTATCACATACAGATACACGATATAATGTTTGATGCAGTATTAAGGGAGATATTTCGTATTTAATAAAACACCGTTGAACTGTAGGTTTCTAAACTGTGATGATGTCTGTCTACATATTTATTGCTGTGGTCTAGCTGTATCTCACTCTTTAGAGCTCATACTACGGGCTGCCTCGATCGGGGCAGTACCTCACGAACACAGAAGATCGACATGAAGTAACTAATATATCTGCGTACGGTGACAGAAAGAGCCGGAAGCATAACCCCACTTTCTTTCTTCACCTCCTAATTCTTTTTATCCTTTATTACTTTAAAGCTGGCACTATATTTGTAGATTCTCTAGTGCCAGTTATTTTTATAGAAAAAATTATCGCACGCTGCTCGATCCAAAGGTTCCCGTAGTAAAGTATACTTTTTTAGTATTATGTTTCCAAAGGATGCTAATTGTATCCCATTATTAAACCTACTTCATCTCTTTGCCTGTCCATCCTTCGCTGTAGAAACACAGACACCTCTGAAAACTTTCACAGTGATCTGTTATCATGCCGGATCTTATAACAAATAATAAAAACCGGCTCAGTGTAATCCGGATGATACTGGATTAAAGTACAAGAGTTCAATCATTAATTCAGTTCATGAATTATGGAAATATAGCGATAAACCAGTCAATTAAGTAAAAAAAAAACATGTTCCATTTCATATTCAAAATAAAAACTCATTTAAAATAATAAATACTGCATTTGAAACGAACATAAAGTGTAACACACTGTGAAAATATTGTCATTGTGCAAACAGCGACTGAGTTTTCCTCTTATAAATGTCTCGGCTGTTCGCGAGCTCGACTGCATTCAATTCTAAATAGATAAAACTAATTAGAGCTTTGAATGTTTTAAAATATCTTTGTCGTTATTCTGAACGCTTTTTAGCGTGTTTTGGAAGCTTTGAGTTTGAATATCAATTTTAGAGTTTGTTTTACGTAGTGGGTTGTTAATTAAAAGATATAGCAGATCTTTTAATTATAAACCTTTCAGAGTTTATTTATATCAAAGCTGACTGTATTCTTAGAATAAATTAGAAAATAACATTTTGGTTTATTTTTAGGGTTCCGTACCTTAAAAGGAAAAACGGAACCCTTATAGGATCACTTTGTTGTCCGTCTGTCTGTCTGTCTGTCTGTCTGTCTGTCGGGATGTCAACCCTTTTTTCTCAGAAATGCATAGACGTATCATGTTGAAATTTATACCATATACTCAAGTCTACGATGACATGCGGCCGTGAAAATATTAAAGTTCTAAGTCAACGCAATCAAAAGATAATGGAAAATATGTCGTATATTTTGACCATTTTAGCGTTTTCGCAAGGGAATCAAAACCTATAGGGTACTTCCCATTGACCTAGCACGATGAAATTTGGCAAGAAGTAAGATCTTATGGTACAAATAAAGGAAAAAATCTGAAAACTCTAATTTTTTGTATGTATGTTTGTCTGTTTGTAAGTTTGTCTTTCAACCTTTTTCTCAGAAACGCGTGAAGGTAACAAATTTTTATCAACGTCAAGTACTCAGAGTTGTAATTACTAAGAGCTGTGAAAAAATCAAACTTCTAAGTTAACGCAATCAAAAGATACGGTCATTTATATCACATATTTTAAGTATGATAGCGTTTTTAACGTTTTCGCAAGGGAATCAAAACCTATAGGGTACTTCCCATTGACCAAGCATTATGAAATTTGGCCAGGAGCAAGGTCCTTTAGTATACATAAAGGAAAAAATCCGAAAACTGTAAATTTCTGTTCGTGTGTCTGTCAGTCTGTACGTCAGTCTTTCAATCTTTTTCTCAGGAACGCGTAAATGTATCAAGCTGTAAATTGATCAAGCGGAAAATATATTAATCTTAGAATTAAAATTATATGTACTTGTAACAAATTAATATAGAAGTTGACCATGGTCAATAAAACAATTTTACAAACACTGAGAAGAAATTTGTATCAATACGAAAACATTAAAAAGCAGCAAACCTTTATAAACAACGCAATGCAATCTATATATCGCAGCTAACAAAATGATAGCGCGATGCAGCGTACAGCTAATGCCATCTATTACAACATTATGACATTAACTGTGATATAATTCTGCTCGATTAATAAAAATTTTTATTTTAATTATTATTTAAACGCGCTAAAAATTATAAAATAAACTTTTCATTTAAAAGTTTTATCGTCGATTTATAATGTCATTACGTAATTAACATTCAATATAAGAGCTTCACGCGATTTGATTTAAGTACTCGTATTGACTTAGTACGAAAATTTTAAAATTAATTTCAAACAGATCGAGTTATTTAATTTACTTATTTATCTACACATATAAGTCTTCTGGTTATTAGTAATATAATTAGTTATTTATAAATAAACAATTAGTTTTGTTCGAATTAAGGACTAATTATTTTCGTCTTGGCAACACTAATATATATTTCGATATTTTGATTGATAATGTAAATCTAAATATTTTACGAACGTAGTGCAGGGGTAGTGGAGTGTAGTAGAATATAAATAAAAATAAAACGAGAATAAAATATAATATAATTATGTTGTTAATCCCAAAGTCAACAAGTTAGTTCATTGAAATTGTCAAGAGATGGCGCTAGGTGTATCCTGAATCGCGCTATAACTTTTTTTTTTGAAAGTATAAGGTGTATTAGTACTTAAAATAATATTTCATGTTTCCATGGATTGCATCCATGATCGTGTTTTAAATTAAAGTGCTCCTAAGTAGTTTCAAAATAGTTTTTGGGACGTGATCCATATTTACATAATATTTGATTATATCTAAGGGACTTCTAAAAAGGAGTGTTTTCAATTCGACCTTGTATTTAATTTTTTTTTATGTTTGTTCGCCGATTACGCCGCCATTTGGGTACCGATTTTCAAATTTTTTTTTGTTTGAAAAGGTATACTTCCAAGGTGGTCCCATTGTCTTCAGGTCAGGATCAGATGATGGGATCCTGGAGAAATTGAGGGAACTCCTCAAATATTATAGGCAAGCGTATACCGATTTAGGTATTTTTGATAGTAACTTATGTTGGAACAGATGATGAAGACCACAAATGGCGTAGATGGGTTAGTCTTATATAGATTTCTATAAGTTTGTACGGAACCCTCGGTGCGCGAGTCCTACTCGCACTTGACCAGTTATTTGACACAACTTAGGCTTTATTTTAGCCCAAAGTGGCAAAAAACGAGATGTCTCGTGGGACATCCGGTACTCGGTATCAACGAAATTCCTGTCGCTATAAATATTAAAACGAACACATTGATAAACAGGCTATAAAATATAACAAGAAAACGAATATAGAGAACCAGTAAATATGTCGGTCGGACACTTTCCCGTTACATCAATTTTCTTGTTACTGATAACGTATTGGTCAGAATTGGTTCCTCGAAACCTCGAACGAGAAAAGGAAGGAATTAGATCGTAGTATAATCCGAATAAGTATTTAATTTTTAGACTAAAATACGTTGAATGATTTAAGAAATGGTAGCAGACACTATTTCTCAAACCTAATTGTTGTCTGCCAAGACCGGGTTACTAGTTCAATCGCTCTGTTGCTTGTTGTGCCAAATTATGCAATATTAATGCAGTTCTTATGCAATCAATAAAGAATTACTACGTTTATACTTGATTCGTAAATATTTTCCCAATTCTCGTTTATAGTCTGCACGAATCTTTCACCAAAGAAAAAATCCGAGCGAAAAATGATTTGAACGAAAGGATATTCAGAAAGCCGAAAATCGAAAGTCGATTTTATGGATAAATTGGATCATCCTGCAAAGTATCGTAAAAACATGGTTCGAGCGTCATAAAATTTCTTCATTCCGTAATCCCTAGAGTAAAATAAAAGGTCGCGTATGTCGGAAGCGAGGAATATGCCCCGTTTGGGCGTGTTCGTTAGCTTCAGCGGAGCAGTCGTAAAAAAGATTACCAGCTAATCGTGTCACTGGGTGACGATTTTTATTGCATCAGAAGTGTCATGTTTTTGTGACACGTTTTGATGATTTTTGTAATTTTCCGATTACATTAAAGAACGTATTTTTCCGATAAGATCCAATAATTGGTCACGTAATTTTCTAATTAGTGTTATTAATAATTAATCTAATTATTTGACTTTAGACTCTTTTCTTTTTTATGTTCTAAAGGATGTGTACATTTGTTAAAGATACATATTATATACCTTATAAATATAATTGTATACTAGCTTTCGTCTCCGGCTTCGTTCGCATTAATGTAAATTTTCTTAATAGATGTCTTTAAAGGAATCCATAAAACATTTTAAATCTTCAATTTAATCGATTGTAAATTTATTATATAAATCGTGTTAATGATTCTTGGTCTTAATAAATAAATCGTCGAGGTCGAATAAATAAATTTAAAAAACAATTTTCAACTGTATTTTATACTTATATAACTATTCATTTACTAGTAAAGCTCCCAGACGACATGATTTTTCAAACATCACTGTCGTATTTCAGCCAATATCTACACTAATATTATAAAAATGAAGAGTTTGTTTGTTTCTTTGTTTGAACGCGCTAACCACAGGAACTACTGGTTCGAATTGTAAAATTCTTATTTTGTTAGATAGTTTATTTATCGAGGAAGACTATACACTCTGACGAATATATCCAAACCTTCCTTATGAATGACTCCGTCCATTACTAAAGTCTATGAAAATCCGTTCAGAAGTTTCGGGGTTTATCGTGTTCATGCTGGCAGACGCGGGTGGAAACTTTGTCTTATAATATATAGTGATGAATGAACGTGAATATAAGCTAGCTAATTCTTGTAAAGTATTTTCACCTAATATTTTCTAATGAGCTTCTTCTTAATAGTGTCGGGTTTCGACGCCGTCAGTCGAGTGAGCTATCAAATAGCTTTAATGAATTTAGCCTTTGTTTACTTAATGGAGTAGGTAAGATGTTTCGGATATTGCTTATTTAGATATATTATTTAACCTTTATTTAGCTATATCTCAATCTGACTTATACTCCCAGTATTTATGCTATATGAAATATATGTAGAAGGATATTTTGTAGATGAAATATTATTTGAAAAATGACAAGATTAAAAAAAAGGGGAACAATTTATTCTTCAACTTTGACTACAAAGAAAAATACGGTGTGACATACTTCCAGTTATTTTGATTTGAAAACCAAAGTACTGAACCGATTTTGATAAAACTTCAATGAATATCAATCCCTCCCTTGGTATATACTCTCCAAATGAACTAAATCGATCGAGCCGTTTTCGAGCAATCGGTGAACATACATTAAAAAGTCCCCGACGAATTGAGATCCTTTCTTAGAAGTCGGTTATAAATGTGTCAGATTATAAATGAATGAAAAAAAAAACGTACTGAAACTAAAATATTTCTCGTGGTTGATAATCAGGATAATCTGTGCACGTCTCACGAAGTCCCTGGACGGAATATAAATCATGGTCGATATGGCGATAGCTTATACCAGGGTATAACTTTTAGTCATTCTGTTTTCATCATTGCCATGCCAGACCACCGGATGCTTACTACTATGTGGAAAAAGAAATTTGAAGAGGTTAAGCTATATACCTATCTTTATTTACACATACTAGTGGGTCTCCGCGACTTCGTCTGCGTAGACTAATTATTTTGAATAGCCTATTTCTATGAGAAATTATGAATTCACCATACAATCTTTTTTCCCCTATTTCAATCATTTTTAGGTATGTTTTGGTTACAAAAATTAAACTATGTCCTTCTGCAAAGACCGTATAACAAACTAATCAAAATTCATAAACATTGTGTCAGCCGTTTAGGAGAGGAAACTTAACAGACAGAGTTACAGAGAGAGTGGTAGTCACATTAATAATATTTCATAATTATAGTATATATAAATAGTAAGTAGATCATACTAAGAATACAATCCTAAATATAACGTTACGTCGGCGTCACCCTAAAGATTTATAAAAGTATTTGATTTGAATAAAGAATTATAACAGGATCGTCTCTAGATTTCTTATCTGATTGCTGGTTCTTTGTAACTTACAAGATCAGAGAAATATTGACATAAAGTTTTTATTTCACCGAACAAATTAAAGGAATCTGAAATTTCTCCTTTTTCTACAAGAGTCTATTAAGTTACAAATATTTCTTGTAGAAATCTTTATTCCAATAATTTTATTCGTTCTCGAGAAAATTGTGCGAATTCTTACATGCAAATATGCTTTCTTATTTTAAGTCGTCAGAATATTTTCATGCTATTCGTTTCAGTGTCAGTAAAATATTATCTTCAGGATATGGATTTTCAGAATTGGCAATGTTAAAGTGTGTGTTTCGAAATAAACTTCAGCGTTTAAATAATATTCGAACACTTTGAACGTCACCAATACCGCTGTAAAGTGCTCGAAACCTCAGAATGATAAAAATAATATACGCGATGTAAATACATTTTAAATTGTTTTATATAAATGCGGAGTAATAGCGTCATTGCGAAAATGTATCCAGTACGTTGAGCAGTCTTTTCAACGTACTTAAAAAAAAGGTATCGTTTCTGATTAGTCCCATATAATTTTTATCAAATTCGAGGTAATAGATTGTTAAATCAAAATATCTGGTTTAAATATGTGATCGAAATAATCAAAATTACATTTCTTGCTTTTGAAGTCGGTTTTTTTGGTCATACTGCCATGCTACAAAAGATTTAAACATACGTTAAACGCGTGTTTATAAAATCCGTACTACAAATCCGCGTCTAAGGACAGTTTTACGTGCTTTAGACGAAGTTTTATATACGCTTAACAGATGTCTAAAACCTATTTTACCTGTCAAATGTAATGTGTGACATTATATTATTAAGTTTTTCACGATTTTATTAACTGTTAGGAATTTAGACAAGATTTTTATTAATGATTAACTTCTCAACACTGCTTAGATAGACACGTATTGAACATGATTTTATTGCGTTTTTTGTAGTAAGACAGTTTAATATGTTATTAACCTTAAAGTGCATCAGTTATAATCGTTGTTAGACAATGTAATAAAGTCAATTCCAGGTGATATTTTTTCGTCGGTAGTCTGAAATGTTTATCTAAACAAACCCTCAGTAGCGGAATAACGAACTCTTCAACATTGAAAGTCGTGTTTTCTCATTATTGTCAAATCATTCTCGATTAACGTCTCACAATTCTCCCCTTGCCGCGAATTAAACCGCAAATCGACTTAATTTTCAAGGGATGAACTCCATAAATAAACCAAATAGACATGTCCACATCGTGTTTAATCTAGTGGAGGCGTTCCGACGGATATTGGAGGTAATCGATTTATACGCTCCGATGGCTAGCGTAAATATCTTGAGATTGTGTCTTAATAGACTATAATACAAGGCCGTCTAATTAATAACATTGACGGTGAGGCGCGGATCGTAAGTTGGACACGTCTCTTGAAGACAGGTTGGTTGATGTCCGTCCTTCGTGTGTTTTATCCCTGAAATGTGACTAGTAAATGAACTTCTAATGTAATATGAACTGACTTTTTTTATGCTATAAGCTTTAACAAAGTAATATTGTATTCGATTGACATTCTGCATGTTTTAGAAGTATTTATTTTGCACTTCAAGCAATATTTTGGTCAGTTATATGTTATTAACCCATTAAGCGCCGTCGTACTCGTTTGAGTACAGTTAGGTTTTTTTAACTTAGCTTTTACATATGGAGGATTTAGTAAGTTTGTGACCGCTGTACTCGTGCGAGTACAGACTTTTAAAACTACCCATATTAGGAAAACCTCTTTCATTTTGTATTTAAATATGTCACAAATTATTTAAAAAAAAAGATTTGGGTTTAAACTGCTGCTAGAGTCATATTGGCGCTTAATGGGTTAAAAACGGTTTGTTTTTGCAACATGGTTAACGCAGTTTAATAGATCCTCAATTTACGAAAAACAGCAATTTATGATGTACAGTTTTACTTCGCAGAAATGTTCGCAACAATAGTAAAATATTCATTTTGTTTTACACATATCTCGAGTTGCTTATAAGTTTCCTTTCATTGTACACATAGAACATAAATAGTTCGCGATACAAAGGTATTTGAAAACGACTTTGATCTTGTACTTCGAGAACTTCACCGAAGCTCATAACATCAAAGGCTCAATGCATCGATCCGATTCTATTTATAGTTGCACATGGTGCTTCAGAATATTTATTAAAATAAATTACATATCAAAGACTTTATTCAGTCTCCTCTATTAAAGGAATTTCGAAGTCCCATCATTCATAGGCATACGGGCTTCGCGTTTCGTTTTAAACAAAGCAAATTCCCGTCGCAATTATTGGAATATACCAAATATGCCGAATTCTCTGTGATGGAACGTACTATCATACTCTTCCAGAATTTAAATTAAATCTTTGATGTGGTATGGTTTTGTTTTGTGACTCAATTGATATGAAGGATGACCATTTCTTCGGAAGGTGGGTTTTGAATTTCTTGGCAAATATATTTGAGTTGGATTGAGTTTCTAAGTAGCTAGTATTTGCCCGAGGATTTAAAGGTAAAGTTAGGGAATTTGTTAGCGGAATGATCTTTTTGCTATTCATAGCAAAAATGTCTATGTTAGTTCGTTCTTCTTTTTAAAGCTTCTTTACATAAATGATTCGTTACAAACATTGTTTCAACACATGCTATCCCAAACATTTGAATACGAGAACAAATGTTATTTTAGTCGAAAACAATACGTCCAAAACTCGTACAACGAGTGTTCAAACAATCAAATGAATGAAAAGCTTACATAATGCGCATATTCTATATTTTTCACTTTACTCTTAGACCTAATAGCTAGTTAATCTTACCAAATTTGTACAATTATGCGAATTATTATTTAGTTTACAGTACTTCTGGCACAGATCTGCCGAAGGTGAGGATACGAATCCCACTGCTATTTTCAATCGACTCAACCAGAAGTATGGTAATGTTATTCACGCATATGTATATAGCTGTTTTATTGCGACCACTTATAGCCTAAACATGATCGATTTTAAAGTGTAATAATAACAATATAATTCGTTTCTTCTCCGTAATGTCATAAGTTATGTGACGTCACCAAATAATCAAGATGGCGGACGTAAACGATCAAAACTGTCGAACGGTTTGACCTCTTGCAGCCTAGACAAGTTGGCGGCAACCGCCACTTGCAGTTGAAGTGCATCCTTTATATTGCCAGCGGGCTGCAAATAGTACAGGAATGCGCACTGCGCATCACAGATTTATGAGATATCCATTATCGAAATTGACGCTGAATAAATTGTAAAGAAAAATCATTGTATATGAAGCTATAAATAACAAGTGTGAGCACAGATAACGAAAATATATTTTTCGTTATATGTACTATACAGGCCAGTTGTAAGCTTCCTTCTTTTTTGATAGATAATAATAAAAGCAGAGCATCTCCATCTTGTTATTTAATTCTTCATATATATATTTTTTTCAATTATAAATAATAAATAAACGCATCTCACTCAATTTACCCCCATTAGGATCTCATGATCCTGTGTTGGGGGTCCGGAAACAAACACAACACAAACACAAATACCTATACCACGACAAACGTTCGTATAGCCAACACAGACGTTTGCCGTGATCGCTTCATTTAGTTGCAGTAACCACTGCGTCAACAAATTATCTAAATGTCGTTTCATTTTTGTCAACGTCAACGGAGTAAAAGCAATTAAGTCAAAGAGTTTTTCCTCTTCGACATCCATTTTGCCATTGGCTCTTGTAAACAAAACGCCAATGGTCGTCTTCGACGCTGAAAGTCAAAGACAACCATTCGACGTTTGCCGCCGGCATGCGGCGTCGGCTACAATAAAGTCTGTGGTTGGCAACTATTATAACAATTTATTTTTATCTACGTAATTAAAAAAAACAGCGAGACATCACAATGTCACAAATCCAATTTGGATTTTTACGTTGTTATTGTGCTCAAACAAATTGTCTGGATTACGTTACGTTTTACTTTAACGTAATATTAAAATTCAAATTAATGTATTCATCTGCGACATCGGAGACTCTACGCCTAGTTGCCATAAAATGTTATAGTATCTATTTCACGTAGACCGTAAAAATTAAGACTTAACTTGAGATTGAGTTGTCGAAGTTTTTCGTATTACTTGCAATATGACGATTATTGCATTTATTTTATGTGGGGATTATGCTGGGTATGTGCAGGTACTTACTGTTTTCTCCCAGTTCTTTCTAAACTCAAAAATTCAGATACCGAAATCTAATGGTGATTCTAGATTATCTAACTATCTATCACATCATTCAAACTGGTAAAATATGTTAAATATATTTATGAAATTTAGTATTCAGGAGGTTTCGGAAGCAAAAAATTGATCTAGCTAGGTTTCTTTTTCATAAACGTTTCATCCGAGTTTTCAGGCAATGAAAAACTGATACTATTTTTTTATTCACTACACTCTATTTAACACGATTTACTAAAAAATATATCGAGAAAATCTCGGTCATCCAAGTATTTTTCTTTACGCATCATAAAGCTGATTCAAAATTTGAATGTGAAATTGGAAATACTGTTGGTCTTTGATAGTGAATAACGATGACATCAGAATTTCCGGAGCAATTCCGAGCGGACGGATGTAAATCAAATCTGGAAACGCACATCCACGTGCGTTTCAGAATGTACTCAGTAATCTATCTGTTATGAGACAATAATATATACTAACAAATGTAAACATTCAATTTTACGACTTAACGAATTTACAACTAAAATACGTTCTAGACTAATTTTAATTACAAAAATAATAAAATTAGCAAAATGAAAGCCAAGCAGAGCTTCCGCGCAATCTGAAGTTCAACAGCAAAGTGATGCTCGAATGGCTGACGTCTTCCTTTTATAGCGATAGCACGCTACCGTCATAAAAATTACTTCTGCTGATAACAATTCGTATATGAATATAATAAGAACAATTTTTGAGTAACGTTAAATACATGACGCATTATTAGAATACATCATTATTTCAGAATTCGACTTTTTGTAGGTTGATACAGTATTGCTTATCAGCATCCTTGTAAGTTTTATTTTAAGATATTCTATTAACGTAACCGATTTTGTCTAACGAGCTTCCAGTAGCTCGCGTAGGTAGCAATTTCAGAGGTTACGCCATACAACAAAATATCACCTATTAATATCTTTGTAGATTATCTATAAAACATTATATAATCTATTTTTCTTTATTTCTCGTATTTAGCATACTAGTATGGCGTATGGCTAGCCACACGTAAGTATTAGATAAGAAATTATAGATTAAATGCTTGAACTGAATCTTGTTTTTATAATGAAAAATAATTATTTTAAGTTGCTTGGTTTTCGTTCGGGTTATGGACCAATAAGGACAAGTAAAGAACATACACTATACTAATATTATAAAGAGGTAATTCTTTGTAATTTTGTATGCATGTAATCTCTGAAACTATTGTCACGATATAAAAAAATATTTTTGCGTTGGTTAGCCATCAAAATCAAAATCAAAATATTTTTATTCAAAATAGGAATTTACATTCTCTTGTTGAACGTCAAGAAAATAAATCTACCACGGTTTCGGAAAAGTATAACCTCAGGCCTGAGAAGAAATCGCGAAAGAAACTCAGCGGGACTTTTTTTTTTGTTAATTTTTTTTTTAACAACGTCAAGATTGGTTACAGTATGTAAAATATATTGAGACAGCCTGGAAGCGATCGCATTATTCCCAAGGTGCGTCATCATCTATGAAATCTTTAATATTATAATAACCTCTAACACACAAACGTTTCTTTACAATTTTTTTGAACTTTGGACAAAGAAACCCGTTCAGTAACATTTTACTAATTAAATAATCTGCCTGTTATAAGATAATATTATATCTATACTAACATTATAATGAATTAAAATTTGTTTGTAAGATTTTATAAGATGTTATTATATCTATGCTTCTTCTCAATAGAGATTACATTACGAATCGGTGGTAGCTTTATAAAGAACTAAAAAAAAAATTACATGTAATCTAATGCTTCGGTTTCGAGTTTAGAATTAAGTATACTTTGAATTCGAGTTTGAGTTTACTAATATTATAAAGAGTTAAAATTTGTAAGTTTATATGTAAGGGGTATCTATAAAACTACGATCCGATTTAAATTATTCTTTTTTGCATTCGATACCCCGTTTATTGAGGCAGGTATTATATCACGCTGTTACTCATGAGCGAAACAGGAAACATAAACGCGAGTGAAACCACGTGGGGCAGCTTGTAAATAATAAATCAGTGATGTCTGATCTTATAGTTTCTTATTTAACATCACTGCTTTTCTAACGAATGTAAGTTATTAAAGTTATTATATAATGGAAAAGTTTCTGTCTTTCATTCTGAAACTCATTGTATTGACAGAAAGTTTATTGAGTTTTATTTCAAACTGAGGAATATAGTTTTATTACGAACGAAAAGTTACTGATTTATATATTTTGAAGACAATTTGTTATAAAAGTTGTTAGAATGATTTGAATACAGAATTAAAATGAACGCTAAAAAATACGAAGCTAAAAGTTTTATTGAAATTAATATTATAAATTTTTAAGTAATTGTCTATTTTCACGTTTATAGTGCTGAACCAATTTTGATGAAGTTACGTATAGCTACAGATAAGAATCTGAAAACTGGCGGGAGCGACTTTTTATTGCGTGAATAAAACTTTAAAGGCGGATGAAAGTGTGTGAAGAACCCAACATTTCTAAAAGAAATTGGCTATTCAAAATTTTTATACCACGCAGATGAAGTTGTGGAACCCAAGTCCCACAATTTAGTTGAATAATTAAATTATATTTGAGATTATGATTAAATAATTGAATAAATTCGTTTCTAATAATAATTTGATAACATTTCAAATTGAAATTAGAACCGACCGATAACAGGTCTTATTGTTATCAATTGAATGACACATAAACTTATATGTACATACCACAATAATTAATCACATACACATAGAAAGATTAGGTTATATGTTTAAAAAAGAGAACTGTTCTTCATTTTTATTATTCAAAATAATAAAAAAACTATTTTTTGAAAAATTGAATGCTAGCTACATTTATCTTAAAAATTAAAAAAAAATTAAAGAGTCAAAACTTTTCATATTTAATATCGTTTCATATTCGTGATCACGAGATGACTCTGAGTCATGGACAATAAAAAAGAACAAGATTAAATATGAACAGTATAAATCGCGAAAGTTTAAAATATGTTTTACTTTATTTTGGACAAATCGTAATGAATGAGAGAAAAACTGTATTCAAAAGCTATAACAATATAAACGTCTCAAACGTACCCACTTTAACCTTTGCTACTTATTAATGTGTGCAGAAAGATTTATCGTTCTCGATATAAGCGCTCTTCAAGCTTACGATACGACACCAACATAATTAGATTATTAAAAACACAATTTTTAAAATTTTTGTATGTCTGTTTGTTCCGGCTAATCTCTGAAACGGTTGGACCGATTTTGACAGAACTTTCACTCACACATATTTTTATAAGGAGTAACTTTGGCTGCTTTTTTTAATTTTTTCAAATTTAATTGTTTAATTAAAATTTATTTAAATGAATAATAATCGAGAAAATCTAAGACAATGACATGTTTTATTTTTTTAAGTAATAAATAAATAAAAAATACTCGAAATCAAAATTGAAATGATTTCTCATAGCTTTACACCTAAAAGAATTAACTGTCAATGCCTTATTTTTAATAATCGCAGCTTTCCTAACTGCTTACAACGTATCTGTTAATAGGTTACAGAGTTTTCTTGCTCTTGAGAGTAAAACTTATAAATGTAATTATCGCCTTACGTAAGTCCGTAATTTATGGCTTAAGTGTATTTAAAAATTTAAATATGATTCGTAGTAATTTTGTTCAATGCTAAAATCAATCGGTGTCGTGTCGTATTCGTTGAGTATAAGTAATCATGAGTCTTACATTTTTCTTTAAGTCTGAGCTCCTTGCGATCTTATTTAAGTCGTGGAACATGTAAGTTTAGTTTTCTTTGAAATTGAATATAATATTGCTTTGTTGTTGATACATTAACTTATAAAAAACTGTATATAATAAAAAAATATGTGCTTTTACACTTGTACATTTTCAAGTTTTATGTAAAGATACTGTTAATTTTGTATATTTAGCAAAACGTATTTAAAATACTATATACCCAGTCTAAATTTATGCATTTAATAGAATTTTAAAAAAAGGCTTCTCCTTTATGTTGACCCTTATGAGTAGCACTATTAGATGGTGCAATAATACAGGCTGCGTTTTTTTTCAAAATCAACAGATTCGATTCATGGTTAGGAAAATGAATTTTTCAAATAACTAATGATGCAGTTTTAATTTTCATCAAAATCGGGTGTTTTAGTATTGTAACTTGATGATTTGAAAGTGATTTGATATTGATTTGAATTTTAATACACAATAGTGCCGTTATTCTATAATTTAACAGACTCGACAATCCGACACCGCCTTGCAAAACGCTTGGATTACCACGAGCCAATTGTATAATTGTTTGTTCACTAAAATAATACTTTTTTTAAAAAGGAAAACCGATTCCGAAACCAAAATAGGTAATTTTATTTATTTGTATGACATATTTTTTTCATTTTTATTTATTTGTAACTAAATTACTGAGCCGATTTTGATAAAAATTCTATGAGAACAATAGTAGAGTATATTGATAATAATTGAAATTATTTAACAAAATCCGCAGATTTAGAGTGGTCGGTGAACATACATACATACATAAAAAAGGCCTCGACGAATTGAGAAACTCGTCCTCTTATGAAAGTCGGTTAATTATAAAAGTTACAATTCTAAAATCTAGTTTTAAATTTTAAATGAACTTATATTTAAAGCAAATCCCCATTCACATTTGACCTTTGATTCAATGTTTTTCTAGTATTTCAACAACAAACTCAATTACATTAGCGAACAGCGGGGAACGTTTCCGTTTTCATCGAGTCGAGGGTAAACTTTAAACTAGTAAATTACCTAATTGATATGAATGTGATACTTTGTGTTTGTACGTACTTGTGACATTTATGAGGATAGTGTTTTGAGGTGAGTTTGCAGTACTCCCACGTACCCGTCTTAGAGCTCCTACACACTAGTGTTTATCCAGCGGAGGCGTTCGTTCAACGCGACGCTAGTCTAGGAGGGATGCGTA
This sequence comes from Hypolimnas misippus, assembly GCA_037950945.1. Lineage (NCBI taxonomy): Eukaryota > Metazoa > Arthropoda > Insecta > Lepidoptera > Nymphalidae > Hypolimnas > Hypolimnas misippus. Next base: position 9,955,158 of record JBBEEQ010000014.1, read on the forward strand.
AATGCATTTCTAAGCGTTACAAAAATATTGAGGTGACTTTACGCCCAAAACACACACATATGTTACAATGTCTTGGAACTTTATGTAAAATATTTATTTTGTTTGGTTTGAAATGAAAAATCATTTCATCGTGCCACGCTTCGACGTACATCGTGATGTTTTAAACTACTTCCGAAAAAGGAGGAGGTTCTCAATTCGTAGTATTCGTAGGACTTTTTTTCATGTTCGACGATTAATCGAAAACGTCCAGATCGATTAGGTTAATTCATTTTTTTTTTCATCATAATAAGTTAAATAGTTGAGTTTTAAAATTAAAATAAGTGGAATAAATATGTCATTTCAGTAAATGAGTTTACGTATTTTGATTTTCAAGTCAGTTTCCCTTTTTCCAAAAGTCTTATCACGATACACGTCGTAGATTTTCACGACACTACCTCGTCACGTGTGTGGTTTATGTGTCTTAGCTTATAATATTACGTACAATAACAATTGCAGTGTAAAGGAGTGTATACATGTAAAACCTTTTAAGGGAATTGTTTATTTTATTTTATATTTATTTTAACACTTTATTAAACATGCCAGATATATTACATAGATAGATATGTCACAGGAAAAGAAAGTTAAAGTTATCCCTAGACAAGATTTCTTCCAGTATACCCAAGAAAGAATAAATGTAGACAGAAACGGTAACAGGTAGACAGGCAGGTTTTGAATTGATTTGGCTTTATTAAACATTTTTAATGATAAAAATGTATCTTCTACGTACTAATCCTTTTTGAGTTTGCTAGGTACAGTTATATGGATTTATCACTTAAAATTTTTTTCGAGTATAATATTTGATTTACATTGTACAAAAAAGTATCACAGTTTTTGTTAAACATCTTTTTACATTTGTGGACAAAAAATAGTCTTATTTTATAACAAAACAACACAGAAATTTTTGTAGTTTTCAATGAATTGTATATTAAAAATTCTTTAATAGCTAAAACATATTATTCTGTACAAGATTTTATTGATGATGATAATTCATGTATTTAGTATAGCTGGATTTCATACAGGATGTTTAATATACACATTTGTAAATTTTATATGTATGTTATTAATAAGTATATTAACACAATTTTAAAAGAGTACCTATCTAGGTTTTTAGCCGGATCTTCTCTCTAGAATCTACATTCCGAACCGGTGGTAGCTTTTCCTGAATTTAAGTACATTTTGTTTGTTTTGACCATTCATTCAAAAGTGCTTTTAAAAGCCTTTTTGAATAACGTATATTTTGATTCTAATTTCTTATCTCTAGTAGAATAAATATAAAATTTGCTATGTTATGAATATGTTAGAATGGAGTATAAATCCAAGCTCTATATTTGCAGTAGAATCTCTTGCACAAATATTTGTCTGTGGTTACTTCGGTTAGGTAACGTGAATATTTTGTCAAACGTTTCTAAACATTTTAGTATGCAGATTGGTCATTGAGATGGAATATCGAGGGTAGATACTATAATCCTTAGCAAAGGAAAACGTTTTACAAAATATCGTTACATTTTTGATTTTAGATTTACTATCGAGTTTCTTGCCGGTTCTTCTCGGTAGAATCTACATTCCGAACCGGTGGTAAATTAATTAATTAATTAGAGTTTATTTTTCTTTTGTTTTTGTATTGACGATTCAAAAGTGCTTGTAAAAGCCTACTTGAATAAAGCATATTTTGATTTTGATTTTTGACTAACCTTGATTTTCTAGAGGTGCTAATTTTATTTTATTTTCTAAAGAATTTTGTTCTCGAAAGTGTCTTTATACTTGCGATTAAGGGGCTTTATTACAAAATCCTGTCATTACTAAACACACAGCATATTAGTTAAGTTAAAAATAATAGAGTGATTAATTTTAAAACCTCTATCTCACTCCTACATATGACAGTAAGTTACAATGATATACGATACGGCTTAACAGTTGAATGTTGCTAATTGGAAAACAGACCATTAAAACAGTATTAACGAATTAAATCCTTTTGATATTCTCTTTTCAATACGAATAATTAAAACAAACAATGCCATCACAGGGATTTACAAACAATTTTCGTTATTCAAATCAAAAGTGTGAGCAATATTAAGTAGTTTCCAGATTCAATTGTGAATATTTGATACCACTTAAATCGTGAAAGGGACACTTGAAATATCGATAACTATGATTCCAATTTAAAATCGTTGTAGACTAAAGATTATCTAGCAACTAGTTCAGTCTGATGTAAGCCGAGTTCGCTAATGGTTTTGGAGCCGAGATGGCCTAGGGGTTAGAACACGTCGATTGCAACCGATGATCGCGGGTTCAAACCCGGGCACCGCTGAATTTTCAAGTGCTAAATTTGTATTTAAATTCATCTCGAGCTCCGCGGTGAAGGAAAACATCGTGAGGAAACCAGCATGTGCAAAAAGAATTTCTGACACATATATATCCGCCAACCCACAGTAGAGCAGCGTGATGGATTAAGCTTTAATCCTTCTCCTTAATTTGAGATTGATTGGAGGCCTTTACCCAGCATTAGGATATTTACAGGCTACTTACTTTTTTTTAATTTTCGTTCCTTGCGTTATTTGGCAACTGATAGATGTATTTTGCTATCAGCAGAGTTGGCTAATGTTTTATTCAGGATTACGGTCCGTTACATTGCAAAATATGGACGTCACAAAACTTTGTAGTTTTAATATGTCAAAACACGATTTGGACGTCATACCACATCGGTTTTAGAGAAAATTTAAAGCATGGCATTCAAAATTATAAAGCGGTATCGAAAACAGTCGTCGATGTTTGTTGAGCGTCTTATTGGATGAGCTGGCCAATGGTTAACCAAAGTTTGAACGAAATGTATATCATTAATCTATATATATGTTTAATGATATACATTATTGCCTATATCGAATGGCAAGTATGTCATACGTTCATTCTGGCTTCAGTATAGTCTAAATTTTGATATATTAAAGAATACTAGAATATCTGAAAATTAACAACAGCAAACTGTTGTCATTTTCTTGACTTAAACGACAGCGGAATCATGGTGTAACACAGATCTCATAACCAGAGAACCTAATAAAAAGATGATAGAGAGTCGACAGTCTGCGTTGGCTCTAAAGGATCAAGTTAATCTGGAACTTCAATAATCCTGGAGAATTCTATCTCCAACCTTCTAACTAGGTGAGGAGGTCAGTAATAATTCCACGAGTTCTCGTCATTTTTCATTTCCGTCCGAACAATACTGGGCTTCTCTCCGTGTAGTGCAATTTCTTACGTAACTCACCCGTTCGTAATTCGATATACATTGTGGTTTAAGCTTGTGCAACTTAGGAACACACGCTATTATTTATCTCAGTCCTGTTAGAGCTTGAAGATTTATACTGGCTATTGAAGATCCCGTGAACAGTACCAATATTTCCTTACATTATTTATTTTTATAAATACTGTAAATTGAAACGTATATAATATTTTAAAAGGTATCTTGTATTATGTGTTTGGAAACCTAAGCGTTATGCGGCATATGATTAATAATATTTTTAACATATAGGCACTGGTTAGTCTGTTAACCTGTAGTAAGTTGGATGGTGTACGTTACATCATATTTCGGCACTCATGATTAACATTGTTCTTTAATTTATTTCAAAGAGAATACAAATCTGCAGTTGATAGTTTTCTAGAAGTTGCCGTATCCTTCAGAAAGAAGATTTTACTGATTGATAAAACAAAAGGTCTTCATAGCCGAAAAATTTAGATTTAAGTTATGCCGTATCTCATCTTTTGGTAAAATCTTTTAAATGTTATTCCCAAATGAGAATAAACATGAAATATTAAAATATACAACTTTCTGAAAGTAAATATTTTTTCTACGATAAAAGTATAACCAACTGTCAAGTATTTATAAGTTTCGTGAGAAACAGAGATGAGAGTGTCTCCCAACTTTGAACAATAAAGTTCTGTTACACACACTTGGTCCCTCAAGCGACCGAGGGCACTTAATAATTCAAGATATAAAATGTCAATTTCTTGTTGTTTCATGTATATAACTTTGAATTATTAATTATGCCATGCTGCTAAATAAATTCTATATACTTTAGGAAGCATTACAACGCTTATGCCGGCTTCAGCTATAAAATTAAAGTATTGAAACGGTTTATAGAAATATTTTCCTAAATTATTTTCTTAAAAATAACCTTTACCTTTAGTTTGCCGTATGTATTTTTTTTTTTATTTTAAGAAGTTGATCCCTATTAGTGACAATTTTAGATGATACACCTTTAAGTCGTGATTATGTGTAATATTTTTTTTATTGTTTTTTATTCAATTCGCATTGTCTTACGTATCTACAAATATTTATTAATTTGGAAAATCATTGTAGATATGCATATAATATTATACAATATAAAGCATATTGCGAATTTCTCACGAATAAGTCGACCGTGACTGAACGCACGACCGCATTCGTAGAATTGTATTCACGGAATGATTAGCAATATAGTCGACGAGGCGTGATGGTACTTCCCCCAGCGTCTAATCCTGTTCAGCAGCTGTAAACATATTAATATAAATAAAAATTATATACAGACGATAACTTCCACGTAAATATATATATAAATCGATGTGTATGTATGTTCCTTATGGGCTCCAAAAACTTCGGAGCGATTTTGATGAAATTATTAAACTTCAGATTAGTCCAGCAGGTGATCCTGTGAGCACCGGGAAGGTCTACATTTTTTTTTTCACTTTTTGTCGAGGACAGGTTGGTAGTTGTTTTATATGTTATATGTTAAAATCTTTTGGGGATTAATAATATTAAGTACGATACGTAAGACCCTTTTTATTCCCAATTACAGAAATCAACCTCGAAGGCAGAGCCTTTTATTAAAATTAATATGTTTTTTGACTTTGTTTCTTGTTATATTCATTTATTATAATATATGCTGTATACATATTAAGAAGTGTAATTTCCCTTTCTAAATTCTCATATTTAGTTTGTATACAACTTTTATAAACTACCCTCCATAATGAATTTTCGGTCCTTCAAAGGTCGGATGGAATCCCTTTTAAGATAAGTTCGTCTTTGTACATTTTAATTTATTTTTAACTGCTCTCTTTTTTCATTTTTGTTTTGTTTTTTGTACGTAGTACGCTTATAATAAAAAATCTTTTGAAAACACACACTCGAAAATATACGAGTATGTACATATGTGAGTAGATCATACTATCGATTTTTATTCGAAGTTTTTTATTTGTGAGTCTAGTTGGTTCGTTAGTCAGGGTTTGGATATAAATATACAGTTTTTCAACGCTTAGGTACCTTCAAATCTTTTTATTGAACTGTATATAACGTAGGTAAGTTATTACTTTTCCAACTTTCATTAAAATCATCCAGTAATTTCCGGATTCCTTAATAGACACGGCCTTCGGTTGAGGTTTAATTTTTAAACCGACTTCAAAAATGAATGTGGTTTTCAAATCGTAGCGTTTGTTTTTATTACCCAATTGCCGAAGGAGGGTTATGTTTTTCGAACGTATGTATGTATATTTCTGCAGCACTCAATACTTCCTAATCCGTTTGATGGATTTCAACGAGGTGTCATTAAATTCGTCACAATTGTCTGCGTCACATATGGTATATTATTTCCAAATAATCTATACTAATAATAAAATTCTAGAGGGTCGATGTCTGTACATGGAAGATAAATGAAAAAAAATCTTACTGGGGGCCTTTACCAACGCAATAGAACCCAAAACAAAGATTTTTAGAATTCTTATCTGTTTGTCTGTTTGTCTGTTTGTCTGTTTGTCTGTTTGTCTGTTTGTCCGTTTGTCTGTTTATCAGTGCCTTTGCGCCCACTAATCTCAGAAACGGCTTATCCGATTTAGATGTGGTTTTCATGATTATATTGCAGTAAGGTTCACTTAACATTTGGTGTTTATTTAATTTCAATCGATTCATAAAAAAAAGTTATGTCAATTTAAGGGTTCACGTCGAACATTATTTTGTACTTTTTACTAAATGCATGAAAGTACATACATATATACAGTACTTATATCAAAAAATAAATTTTTAAATTTTTGTGTGTCAGTCTGTCTGCCTATCTGTTTGTTCCGACTAATCTTTAAAACGGCTGAACCAGTTTTGATGGTACTTTTACTTGCAGTTAGCAAATGTTATAAGGAGTGACTTAGGCTTACTTCTATTTTAGATATTTTTAATCTATACATATAAAAAAATTCTAACGGGTCGCTGTCTGTACATAGAAGATATATGAAAAAAACAGATTATTTGGGCCTTTACATACGCAATAGAACCCATAACAATAATTGTTAGAATTTTTGTCCGTTTGTCTGTTTATCAGTGCCTTTGCGCCCACTAATCTCAGAAACGGCTTATCCGATTTAGATGTGGTTTTCATGATTATATTGCAGTAAGGTTCACTTAACATTTGGTGTTTATTTAATTTCAATCGATTCATAAAAAAAAGTTATGTCAATTTAAGGGTTCACGTCGAACATTATTTTGTACTTTTTACTAAATGCATGAAAGTACATACATATATACAGTACTTATATCAAAAAATAAATTTTTAAATTTTTGTGTGTCAGTCTGTCTGCCTATCTGTTTGTTCCGACTAATCTTTAAAACGGCTGAACCAGTTTTGATGGTACTTTTACTTGCAGTTAGCAAATGTTATAAGGAGTGACTTAGGCTTACTTCTATTTTAGATATTTTTAATCTATACATATAAAAAAATTCTAACGGGTCGCTGTCTGTACATAGAAGATATATGAAAAAAACAGATTATTTGGGCCTTTACATACGCAATAGAACCCATAACAATAATTGTTAGAATTTTTGTCTGTTTGTCTGTTTATCAGAGCGTTTGCGCCCGCTAATCTCAGAAACGGCTTATCCGATTTAGATGTGGTTTTCATGATTATATTGCAGTAAGGTTCACTTAACATTTGGTGTTTATTTAATTTCAATCGATTCATAAAAAAAGTTATGTCAATTTAAGGGTTCACGTCGAACAGCATTTTATGCTTTTCACTAAATGCATAAAAGTATATACATTACTTACATCAAAAAATCAATTTTTTAATTTTTTCTCTGTCAGTCTGTTTCTTACGACTAATCTCTGAAACAGCTGAATTAAATTTGATGGGACTTTCACAAGCAATTAGGGAATGTCCATTAATCACGTGAGGTCCAGAAAGGGAGAGGAGATGGAAGAAGAAATTCACGAAATATTACAAAGTCTAAAAAGTTCTTCAAAACATGACGTATTTAATGGCTAATATTATAAGGATTAACTTTAGCTACTTTTTTTAATATGTTTATTTTAATGAATAAGTAAAAAAGAGAATTACGCGATAACAAAATATTGTAGAAACCAATAAAAATAATTTTATACCTTCCCTTCTTAAATCGGCAATTTCCGATTTAAGAAGGGAAGGTATAAAAATAAATAAAATTGATGTCTGTTTTTAATTTTAAATAAATGCATATTAAAGTATACACGGTACTTACAACAAAATTACCAATCTTAAAATTTTTGTCTGTCTTTCTGTCACTCAATTTTTTTCGGCTAATATCTGAAACAGCTGGACCGATTTTGACGAAACTTTCACTGCTGAAAGCTAATGTAATAAGGAACAAAATTGAAACCAATGAAAAAGTGAACAACATCTAATTCAAATATGGAAGATATATGTATATTATATAAATATAATAATTTGGAAAATAATATATTTACTGGGTAATTTTTTTACTGGATATGATAGACCGAATCCGAAACTATAAACAATAGCGAAAAATAACAGAGCCGATTTTAATAAAAATTAAAACTATTTCATTAGTTTTTTCAAAAATAAATTCTCCTAGCCAGAAACGAACACGTTGATTTTGGAAAAAATTAACATTCTGTATGATTGCATCATCTGATACTGTCACATATTATAAGAATCAACTTCAGAGAGGTATTATTATATAGTTAACTGCAACAAAAATAAAGGGCAAATTTTTTACAGAATTCTATCAAATTCATACATTAATTTAATCTTTTGTAATTCTTCAAAAAAACGATCATACCTAAAAGTGAAATTTTTAAATTATAACGGGATGTTGTAACACTAATAGCGGGTGAGTACAATAGCCGAGTCCAGTGAAATGTAGATTTTCAATAAATTGATTCATCTTTTTAGGAATTATCTAAACCTACTTAGGTAACGGAGTAGGTGACGGGGACCAAAACAAACGTCACATTCTATCTACTTTGTATAGCTCACATAGAAAAAATAGACAAACATAAAAGAAGTTACTGTGAGTTATTCATTTTATATATTTTTGATATTCTTTACACTCTTCCTTACTTTAGTAGGTGACTAGCATTTTGATGCAAATAAACGAATCGTTCGAAGTTATGCAGACTTTTTATCTAAACTTACCGGGAGCCGTGATTTAACCCACATATTTGATATGTATATTTAATATATATAGAATCGATTACTTAACTTCTAATTTATGTATAGATTTAATGTTATTTTGTTAAAAAATAAATCTTTTCCTAAAACTTTCCAAAAGTTGAATCTTACAAGTGACACTATTAGGTAGGTGGTGCAATAATACAGAATGTATTTTTTTTTAATTAGTGGGTTCAATTCCAGGTCAGGAGAATCATGAAATTAAAAAACTTATGATGCAGTTTTAGATTTCTTAAAATCGGACACGAGACTCCTTTAAGTATTTTTCGCGATTCCTTAAAGTTCCGGATTTGGCCTATCAAGCCCAGTTAAAAAAAGTCACCCGATATATAATACAAGAAGAACCTCGGTGGGAACTTACTATTTTGCAGTCAAAATATTAAAGACTAGCACAAAACAACTTTTCTTCAACATTTATAGCGAAAACCGTGGAGGAATACCATATCTGAGTTAGTGTGTGCTTATAAAAACAACCAGAAAGTTCCCAGATCCAAAGTAAAAAGCTTCTTTCTTGAGCAGCACCGCAGACTATTATAACCTTGATTTGCAGGAGACATACCAAGCATTCTGTAATCCACGCGAACGAAGTCGCGGGCACAGCTAGTAGGAAATATATTTAAATTGTAAGTTTTATATTGTTAAGAATAAGTAGCAATTTTTATATTGACGTAACCTTGACCTTTACGAAAGAGGGTCTCTAGGGTCTAGAGGTACTCTAGTCCTGTTTCCACATTCGTTGCTTTGAAGTTGAATACATGGAAGCTGATAAGCAATAATGTGTTAACCTACAAACAACCAAATTTGGAGATATTGATCTATTCTTAAAAAGTATAAAATTACAAGTAATTTAAACTAGATCAGTAAGGAAAAAAATTGTCTTAATTTAATGTTTAGAATATTGATGTGTGTTTAAATCTTTGCGATATGCAATAAACACATATGTGTCGAAAAACTTATTATTATATACAAGTTTTTATTATACCAGTCTGCATTTAATTCATTATACATTTTATTAAAATGTTTAGAAAAGAAAAGATGTACAATAAAACAACGTCTCCAAGAGACATGAACGAAGTGACACATTATTTTTTAATAATTACACGACAATATTGTAACAGAGGTTTTATATGTAATACATATTTTGATATAAACTAACAAGATGGATATACCATTCGGCGGCAATTTCTCAAAAAAACGTTCGTGCGGCTTTACATAGAAGTGCTTATCAGCATCCATATGTCATGTAACAAAAGAAGCCTTTATGTTATTTCGCACGCTTAGTATTAAAGTGTCTGAATTCAAAATCTGTGTGTAACGGAGTTACCTAAACTAGTAATTAGAATTTGGTTTTATTTTAAGTTGTGGTTCGTAATCTATGACTGAAAATAGGAGAGCTATAGAATAGCTACGGTCCAATTTATGCGTGTAAAACGTTTTTTTTGCGTTTAGTTCGTGTTTTTCCTATAGAAATATTTCCTCAAATGGTCGATACCAAAACATCTATGACAAAAAAGGTTACAAAACCTGATTTAATTTTAACCGATTTCCAAAAAGTAGGAGGTTCTTCATCTGTCGGGAACGTTCTATTTGTAAGTTACCCGATTACTCGAAAACGGCTTGACCGATTTTATTAATTCTTTTTTATTTGAAAATGTATTGAAAGGGCTCTTCTGCTGACAAATGGGATCTCAAAATGCAGCAGATATGTTAACACCAAATCGAAAACATACCATATACAGCTTAATTTATGAAAAAAAAAATAGACTTAGAAAATATATTTATAACAGCTAAGCGTATGTTTATACATAACTAGCTCCCGTCCGCGACTTCGTCCGCGTGGAATAGTTACTTTGGGCTAATAACGCATTATTTTAGAACAAATTTGGTTAGCATAAAATAGGTTATAGTGAGACAACCATAAAAGTTAGACATATGCGGACTTTTGTTTAGATCTTTAAAGGGGAACAATTCCGTCTTACATGATTTTTGCGAAACTTTAACCGTTTACGCAGCGCACGCAGCGTAAACTCTATCAATAGGAAAATATCCCCCGATTTTGAAACATTCTTCATTGGTGCTCCGCTCCTTTTGGTCTTAGCGTGATAATATAAATGAGTGTGACATATTCTGTGGTTCTTTAGCCTCTTTTAAAAAACAAATTCTTACATTGTAAATATTTAGCTAAGTAGTTTTTTCTCTCTAATTTCATTATAGCAGTTGTATTATTATTTTTAGTTATATATGTTTATATAAATGTCTAGTTTCGCGTTAGTTATTTAAAATTTTGATTGTACACCACATGATATATATACATACGCATGCCGTGTTCATATCCAGAAGGTTTCAATCTATGTTCATGTTTATATTAAGTCCATGTTTATTTTTTATTTTAATGATTGTAACCAGTTTTATGAACCAATAAAAAAAAAAAAAAAAAAAAAAAAAAAATATATAGCATATAGCCTTCTTCGATAAATGGGTTATCTAACACTGAAAGAATTTTTCAAATCGGACCAGTAGTTCCTGAGATTAGCGCGTTCAAGCAAACAATCAAACAAACAAACTCTTCGGCTTTATATATTAGTATAGATTGCAAAATCATATCCATATTTTAAATACAATAATATAGTATAAGTCACAAACTACCGCGATAGGACAGTTCAAAGAAACATTGCTTTCTGGAGCATGCGAGGAATACGTAACATGTTCAAACTTCGCGTGAAGGATATTGATACGACGGAACTTGAACGAAACGTCGACTATATTGAATTCTGCACTTGCTTGCTTGTCAAACTCTCTTGTTGTCACAAATCGTTGATGTGACTTTGTAAATGTCCTTTGCGGTTTCTCTCGTGTTAATATACTGCTGCGCTCCTATGAGTCGTACCGTGATACAGATTATATCCTTGCTCAATAAATAAACTAAAGATTTATTCAATTAGAATCAGTATTTCCTGAGATTAGCGCGTTCAAACAAATAAACAAACACTTCAGCTTTATAATATTAGTATCGATTTAAATAACTTAGTTTCACTTGACCTGACGCTGCAGCATCATCTGCAATACGTAGGATCAACTTACCGCAGAAGTATCGTGGTGGGGTTCGGTGAAATGGTCTCAATTGTCGGGGTAATTTTTTAAATTTTCAATTTTATCTTGTACTAGCTGGTGCTCGCGACTTCGTCTGCGATATCTGTGATACCTACTTCATAATATCTTTATATATCCAAAGTCTTAGTCCGATCGGTTTAAAGTTGACAAAGTTTCGTACACATTTTATCCTCTTGGGGGTAGAATTAATCAAAATCCTTTTTAGCGGATGCCTACGCCATAATATCTACCTGCATGCCAAATTTCAGCCAGATCCGTCCAGTGGTTTGGGCTTTGCGTTGATAAATCACTATGTCACTCAGTCAGTCTCCTTTAAGTTATATATGGCCCCTGATAAGCAGTACTGTGTCAAGCCACACGAATTTAATTTTGAGGAAATGGCGTCTAAAGATGTCAAACCTATTCTTAATACATTTGTTTGAATATGTAATTATCCATATCTTTTCTCTTTTGATAAAAGGTATAATGAATTAAAAGCAGGTTGATATATGTAATATATTATCTAATAAAAAGTTTTTTTTAATATATGAGATTATTGTATAAATTACAAAATATGGAAGAACCTTGAAATTCGAAACAACTAATTAAGAAACTTTTTTCCGTGCTCATTTAGTTTGTATAACTTTATTTTTATTGAATACTTTTAAATAGGTGATGCTGTATCAAAATACATCAATATCTCCGAATTTCACTTTTTGTGGGTTGACACAGTATTGCTTATCAGCGTCCATTTATTGAGATACAAACTCATTCGTCGATTATTGTTGCAACCGACGGTTGCAGACTTGCGGCGCGGATCAATGGACGAGCGTGACGTCATGTCTACGCGTGACTGGGGTCCGAGTATAAAAGGCACGGATCGGACCCACTCGACCTCTTCCTTATTTCACATCTTATTGGATGTTGATAAGCAATAATGTGTCAACCCACAAAAAGTCGAATTCGGATATATTGATGTATTCTGATATTGCGTCATAAGCCGAAACTAAATAAGTAAGGAAAATAGTTTCTTAATTGAATGTTTCGAATATTGAATATGCTCGTTATTTTGCAATATACAATATTTTAATATATTAGAAAAACTTGGTATTAGATAAAAAAAATTTTATACGAATCTATTTTAATTCATTATACATTTTATCAAATTAGAAAAGAGTAGATGAATATGATATACGTCTTTAAACAAATTTGTTAAGAATAAGTTTGACAGCTTTAGACGCCATTTTCTCTAAATGAAGTCTATGTGGCTTAACATAGTATTGCTTATCTGTGTCCAATTGAATCATCCACACACTATATTATAAATTTATGTGTGATCTTGCTAATAAAATCAGCGTGCAAAATTTATATTATTGTCGTTCGAATCAGTCTTACCGATTCGATGGTCGACTATTGTAAGATCTTTAGACTGCGAGAGCTCTATATGTTATCAATTTGTACCGAAATTAGTATTCCAGTAATGCTTTAGTGCAATTGAATGCATATAGAATCTATTGTTAACGTCACAATAATGCTGCTCTCTCAGTGTAATATAATTACAAATATTTCAATTACGCAAATGTATTTGATTTTGTTCTCAAATCTGTGGCATTTGTGCGGCTGACTTTGATCTAGCTAGACAATGTATCTAATTCAATTATGAATTCGATCGTAAACAAATCAAAAATGTATTGAAATGAGACAGTTATCTTTTATAAGTTCTAATAAAAGATAAATGTCTCATTTTATCAAAAAAGAAAGTTTTCAATTTGTCGGGAACTGGTTATTCTTGCAATTTTTTTATGTATGTTTTTCAGTATACTTTGGGTCCCATAGAACTTTCATCCAAATCGTTTGAGTAGTTTGGTTTTAAAATTAAAATAGCAGAAATAAGTGTCAAGGTAAAGGAATTTACGTTTTTTTTACTATTCTCTGTTTTTAAAAGTCTTGTAAATGTATTTAAATTGCGTGTATTAGCTATTTATCATTCCGTCGTTTCGAACGCTTTACAGCGATTACAGTCTCGGGTGAACGAATTTAAAGGTAATAGCTGTAATATTCGAAATTTTTGGATAATAAAAATGATTATTATAAGCGATTTAAATTCGTTTAAAATAGTTTTATATCAAAGTGTTGTTTGCTTGTTAGTTGATGCGATAATAATGTAATACTAAAACTAGCTGAACCCGCGTTGGCTCGCGTGGACTTGGCATATCTCATACAAAGTAAGACTGTACTGCGGTGTCTCTCAAGAAAAGAGCATTTTACTCACGTTAATGATTAGCATTTTGTAAAAAAAATATCTTTTCCTTTAGTTCGCCGTATTCTATTACTTCTCAGAAGTTAATCCTTACACTAGACACTATCAGATGATGCAATAATACTAATGGTTTGATTCCTGGTTAGGAAAATAAAGTTTCGAAAATAAAAGTAGCTTAAGTTCTCCTTATAACATTAGCTATCTGCCAGTGAAAGTCCTGTCAAAATCGATCCGGCTGTTCCAAAGAGCCGGAATAAATAGACAGACAGATAACATTTAAAAAAATTGTCTTTCTAATGTAGCTTGCTTATATACGTATATCTTAGGGATGTTACGGAGCTTCGACTCCGGTTCCGTTAAGTCGGAACTTCCGATTATTATTACACCGACTTCGGCTCCGACACTTTTATATCGAAGGTTTTTAATCGAAGGTGGAAGTGTAACATAGCGGCAAGCGCGTGGGTGGACTGTGTTGATTGTTATGAACAGGTTCATACATGTCGTGCGAGGAATCCCTCCGATTCCGATTCCGACTCTAGTAAATCAAATTTAAAAACTCCGACTCCGCCTTCGGTTTCGATAAAACTTCCTCCGTTACATCCCTAGTATATATGCATTTAGTTAAAAGCTGTTATTTCGAAATCATAAAGAGACACTTAAATTTTTTTCATCTGTATAAATGTACCATACAATATACGTCAGTTGTACGGACCTGACGCTTCTTGAACTGATTGTTTGCATAACGAAGTATGTATTTAGTATTTACAGACAGACGGTCCCCTACAACAGTCATAACACGAACAGCACGTTTTGTACTCTCGTGCCCTGATTACTTTTGTCCAATCTCGACTGGCAGATCGAAGATTAAGTATCAAACTATAGTCTACCACTACCTTCATAGTTAACTAGCAACTAACTTTATGGTAGTTACACTGAATTGTTTTGATAATCTTGACATCCACATATTGTAACCGCTTGCCTATCCTATATATGGACGCTGATAAGCAATAATGTGTCAAGCCACACGGACTTCCTTTTGAGATAATGGCGTCTAAAGATGTCAAACGAATTCTTAACAAATTTGTTGGAAGCGTATGAATCCATCTTTTCTTGTCTATTTCGATAAAATCTATAGTGAATTAAAAGCAGATTAGTATAATGAAAAGTTTTATAAATAATAAGTTTTTCTTATACAGGAGATTATGTTATATTGCAAAATATGGCCCGCACTTACCGAATATTGATTCGAAACGTTTCATTAAATAAATTTTTTCCGTATTACTTTACATGACTTGAAAATTTTTTGAATAATGTTAAATACATGATGCACTATCAGAATACATCAATTCGACATGTTGTGGGTTGACACATTATTGCTTATCATCATCCATATTTAAATTTACTTCCTAGAGGTTAGGGTGGCTAAAATTTATGAAAGTTTTTTTAGTATCAATTAGGGGTTTTAACGTCTTCGGCGCTGCGGGATGAGCCTTGATTTGATTTATCAAAACTAGGTAGCTAGTTGGCCAGAGCCGTATAGTGAGGAGTTTGTTAATTGGTCAGCCTATTAAGCTAGTTGGCTGCGACATATATGGACGCTGATAAGCTGATAAGAAAATGGCATCTAAAGATATCAAAACTATTCTTAATACATTTGTTTAAATAAGTATTTATCCATATTTTCTTTTCATTTTTGATAAAAGGTATAATGTTATAAAAGCAGGTTGATATATTTAATATATTGTCTAATAATTTTTTTTTTAAATATATGAGAATATTGTATAAATTACAAAATATGGAACGACCTTGAAATTCGAAATAATGGATTGAGAATTTTTTTCCCGTACCTATTTAGTTTATATGAATTTATTTTTCATTGAATAATGTTAAATAGGTGATGCACTATCAAAATACATCAATATCTCCGAATTTCACTTTTGGTGGGTTATAATTTAATAATAGTATTTATGCGTTTACTTTTTTCTTTACATTTTGAATTATTTAATTCCCTTCCTTAGTTACTTTAGCTTATATTTCGTATTTTCGGATAGGTGTTATGATTATACCGTGTACCCGATAAATGTTTATTTAAGCTAACAGCACACGAAAGCCTTCTCCCCGAGGAAGTTGTTTGCCTTACAATATACAAACCGCCCAGACATAATATGTGCTAACCTTAATGGTACGTTGTATTGTTACAGGTACGTTCCGAAAGGTCAGCTGTCAAATAACATGAGAGACAACTGTCGCCTAGTGAAAAAGTATTGTATGATACACAATTTTTTATGATTTCTTTATTTAAGCCACATTCGGTGAAGTTAAACTGATGATGACGACTACAAATGGCCACTGGAACTACTAAATAGCAAGTGTTAAACGGGATCCGATTCGATTAATTCAATTAGATTGCTAAGCAATTTATGCTCGTCACAATGTGTATGGTATAGTGGCGCTGAGGGTGCAACAACAAGAGAACTCCTCAACAATTAACAGCCCTGCACCCGGAAAAGCAATATTTTGTTAATGGCGATAAGCAGTTAACGTTAGGCTATTGTAATCTAGGTACTTAGGTACTGCCTTACTTAGTTTGTAGCTTAAAGTGTAAAATCATTTTTTTATATAAAAAATGTCGATAAATAATACGTGAAAGGTTAAACTGCCTTACCTCCTTGACTGCCTTACTACAATATATTTAAACAGACGTTAAACGCGTGTTTAAAAAAATTCGTACTACAAATCCGCGTCTAAGCATAGTTTTTAGTTAAACATGCTTTAGATATAGATTAACATACGTTTAAGTGAGTTTAATAGATGTCTAAAGCCTATTTCAGCTGTCAAATGTAATGTATAACATTTTATCAATAAGTTTTTTTATGAGTTTATTCGCTGTTAAGCAATTTAGATAATGTTTTAAGCAATGTTTAATTTTTAAACACTGTTTAGCGAGACGCGTGTTCAACATAGTTTTAATGCATCTTTTGCAGTATGACAGTGAATGTTTTACTTGGCACCGAATTCAAAATGTTGTAAAAAAATACTATATTTGTACCTGTTAATTTCGTTTTTGAAGTCGTTAGTAGGACTATGATTTTTAAGCCTGTATACATTGTTTACAGATACATATGTATCTATGCACGTATTTATATGTTTCTTTGGCACGTTCTACAGCCTTAAATGTTTGATGGTTTTCAACATATGAGGTGTCGTTAAATTTGTCTTAATTGTGAGAGTGTGTGATAGAATACGTGTTACACTGAAAATGTTTAGTAGTACAACAGAATTACGCGAGAAATACCGATCACCAAAACCACTTTTAGAAGCACTCACTAGCGAAATTTTTAGTCAATCTGTGGAAGAATACAGAAAAAAAATTACATTATCACAATCTATAAAAGCTCATACCTACTAGCAGAATTAGTTGTATTTTAAACAGTAAAAATAAATAAATTATCTATTTTTAAACATCGTATGTTTTTTTTAATTGCTAGCAGAATGTTTACCAATGTAATCCTTCGCTGAGAAATACATAATTAACTTTTCCTTCTACGGTATTTATAAAAAAAATTGAGAGGATCAATTTAATAAAAAATATCGAATACTTTCATCAACGTTTTCAAAGGATGAAGAAAAACTAATTAGATTTTTTCAATAATGTTGCTTCTATAAAAAACTCTATAATTTCTTATAAGTAGATTACCGTGTTAGATTGTCTGTTTGTGCACTAGCAGTCGCCTGCAACTTCGTCTGCATGTCTTAATATATTTATAAATTGTACTTGTTTGTATTAATTCTGATTTTAAGTAGTAAAAAGTATAATAGTGTAAAGTCAAATTCGTTAAATTGTTTATGTGTAACTAACATCCATAACTTACAAAATTACAAAAAAAAACATGCATTTCATTACACGCATAGCTCGAGATCCGAAGATAAGTCCAATATTGCGATTTTCACACAAAACTAATGAAAAAAAAATTAAAAGAAAGAAAAAAGTGTGACTAAAAACTATTGTTACTCCTTGGAGAGTAGCCGTTAAAGTACCATATGGAAATAATCTCGCAAAAGCTTCAGGCTAATGCGAGTGCTCCTTCTAAAGCCGTTTATGTATCCTTTTGTCAGATGTAGAGAGATTATTATCAATTCAAAAATTCATACTTTGTATATTGTCTAATTCACCTAACTTATAGTAAGTTAATAACTATACCAAAAAAGTGAATCGACTTCAAAAGAAATTTTGTTTATTTTTCAAGTCAAGTCAAGTAACAGCCTGTAAATATCCCACTGCTGGGCAAAGGCCTCCTCTCCTATTAAGGAGAAGGTTTAGAGCTTAATCCACCACGCTGCTCCACAGCGGGTTGGCGGATATACATGTGTCAGAGTTTCTCCCGGCACGTGCAGGTTTCCTGACGATGTTTTCCTTCACCGCCAAGCTCGAGATGAATTTAAACACAAATTTAGCACTTGAAAAATCAGCGGCGCTAGCCGGGATTTGAACCCACGATCATCGGTTAAGATCGACGTGTTCTAACCACTTGGCCATCTCGGCTCACATGATTTATAAAATAAACCAGGAAATTAATTTTTGATAAAACTATAAAAGCAATCTGAAAGTATGTCCTTTCGAATAAAAAATAATTTTTAAAATCGGTTAAGAAATTACGTAGTTCTGACGTAGTAAACATTAAAGAAAACTGTAAATTGAGAACCTGTTCCTTTTTTTAAGTTAGTTGAAAATTTAAGAAAATTAACAAACTAAGTTGAACTTAAGTTTCTTACATTTCCTGAGTAAGATTTAGTAAAACGCTCCGAGTTCATAAATTAACCAAGCTAGTCATCAAGTTGAAGGAAAACTTCAGCGCTTAGCTGTGCACATGTAAACTTGAAGATGAATCAATACATATAAGTGAATTCAAAGTCTCTGTCTGGTACTATCTATACTAATATTATAAAACTGAAGAGTGTTTGTTTGAATGCGTTTATCTCAGGAACTACTAGTTCGAATTGAAAAATACTTTTTGTGTTATATAGTTTATTTATTGAGGAAGGCCATAGGCTATATTACATCACGATACGACTCATATGAGCGAAGCAGTAATCATAAACGCGAGTGAAACCGCAAGGGATAGCTAGTAAACTTATAAAGTGATTGCTTTTTCTTCAAATAACAACGAATATTTGCAGATTATGGTACATAATCAATAGGTTATTAAAATTTTTTTCTGTTTGTCTCACGGGATATTGTAAGAAACTTTTGTTTTACGATTAAAATATTAAATATTCAGAAGTGTTAATGACATTAGATTTAAGTGTAAATAAATTATATTGCAGCCAATATATAGGTTTCTTAATATAAGGATCGGATCACTATCCATCACCGTCCCTTACAGATGCGCGTGAAGACTTAAAGCATAGCTTGTACATTTATACTCGTGGTTCCACTTGCGTTTTTGGTTTCTGCTTCGCTCCTGTGAGTCGTAGCGTGATGTCATATATCCTACAACCTTCCTCAACAAAAAGGCTATCTAAAACAGAAAGAAATTTTCAAATTGGATCAGGAGTTCTAGAGATGACTGCGTGCATAAAAATTTATAAACAAATTTTTCCTCTTCAAAATATTAATATACACAAGCTACGCTCAAGAAAAACAAACAGTAAACAGCAACATTTAATGTGCAACAAAAGATCAATGGCAGCATTTATACAGCATGTTCCATTAGCCGCCATTGTTATTCCATCCTGCACTCCCTAATGTATCGGTTACAAACCGTAACACCCACTGACGTGAATACAAAGTAACCGTAGGTGAGATTCCTTCAGGAAATTTACCTAAAGTGCATTATTGACGTAATAAGTTTAAACGTCCAGGCGTCTTCGGCTAATGTTAGTTCAGAATTGGGACTGCTAAAAGAATTATATGCTCTTAAAATATGTAGGTTATTTTTGGGATAAATCTTTACACACTTTTGGTCCAAAGTTTGAGCCTAGAAGTTAATAATGATAAGACATTAGATTCATTGTCCACGTCTTTATTTTCCAATTCTTTTAAGGCAGCTTTTTAAAACTTGGAGGCGCGTCTCTCTAGGGAAGTATACTAGACTAAGAGTAGTCGTGAATATTAGCCAGGATTAAGAAAAAAAATTTTTACGAGCAACTATAATAGTTAATACATATAGACGTAATATATAAGTATATTTTAACTATTATACTGTGGAGCCGAGATGGCCTAGTGGTTAGAACTCGACGATTTCAACCGATGATCGCGGGTTCAAACCCCGGCTAGCACCACTGATTTTTCAAGTGCTAAATTAATCTTTAAATTCATCTCGAGCTCAGCGGTGAAGGAAAACATCGTGAGGAAACCTGCATGTGTCGGGAGAAATTCTGACACATGTATATCCGCCAACCCGCAGTGGAGCAGCGTGGTGGATTAAGCTCTAAAAAAAAACCTTCTCCTTAATAGGAGAGGAGGCCTTTGCCTAGCAGTGGGATATTAACAGGCTGTTACTTTACTACTTTTTACTGTTAATGCTAGCCTTTCTCTTAGTTTCTTGATTTCTTCAAACAGTACGTTCAGAAATATATTCTGCCCAATAGGTATTGTAATATGACATGAGACTCATTTTAGACTATCTTTTTTTGTTTATAGTACTTTATAAAATGGAATGGTTGTCTAACAACAGATCGCTAGCTAGTCGTAGTCTAGTCAGTCGCTGTCTGAGTATGACAGGCGAGAGTATACCTTTGGGCCAACAAGTCAAATGGTATGAACGGAACGTATCTATAATTATATAATATCATTTACAATGCGTCAATTCGCTTGCTGTAATTAGATGCTAATAAGCAATAATCTATCAACCCACAAAAAGTCAAACTCGGAGATATTGATGTATTCTGATAATGCGTCTTGTATTTAATATTTCGAAAAAGTTTTGGGTCATTCATATTGAATAAGTTAAGAAAAAGGTTTCTTATTTAAGTGTTTCGAATATTGTGTAACATATTTTGCAATATGCAATAGTCTTATATTTTTATAAAACCTATAATATAATAAAGTTTTAATTCGCTACCTGTGGTTGTGGATGATGGATGGGTACATGCTTCTTCAAACACATGTATTAAGTAAAATAAAATCCGTGTGGCTTGACATGGTATTGCCCATCATCGTTCAATTACGATGTGTATTTCGTGATTTTTTGGATATTTCAATATTAACTTATAAAGTTTATAGTATTCGACAAAATTATATACATGTATGATGTATGTACCTCTATATAATTTTGTCCCACGAAGCAGTGCAGAATACGAGTATATACAGAAACGTGTTTATGGTGATCCACCGTAATGCGGTACACGTTAGCATTTTGTAGCTTGTTGCACTTCGCATTATTACGTCAAATTAGCGTCGCGAACAGCTATTACGTCAAACATTACAAAGCGACCTTTTGTTGTTTGTGTCTGCGCCCGACTATTATATAAGCGGTAAGAGGGTCTCTTAAGCTAAATTTTATCCTTCCTTGAAAAATTTTTGCCCGGCTCAAATCTCGTCCAATCCTACTTAATCTTGTTGAAAATTGTTACCCAATGGGGTCTATTCTATAATGGAAACAACTAATAAGTTTCAGAATAGATTGATGAATAAATTATATATAGTGATTGTGATTCATCTATTTTTATGCATTCGAAAAACTACGAGCTTATCAAAAATTATTTTACAATTCATAAATCTAACCTCAATTGTTTTTGGTTGACATTTAAACGAAGGCCAAATTCGAGTGTCATGGCAGTCACCAACGCTTGATGGTTACCGCTTCCGTAGAATACTTTTTCAACGAGTATTTTCAATATGACACTCCTTAAAATTCGACAACACGAACGTTTCACCGCACCAAAGTAATAATGGCATTAAAACCAATGATGGTCTATGGCTAGTGAATTAGTGCCGAATAATTTTAAATCATTTGTTCGTATGGCAAAAGTTATAAATAGGAATACTTTAGGTATTGAAAGGATGGCTGACTATTCAAACTTAAAATTTAATTATGTACTGGAAGTCACAATATTGTAGTAGTATAACATATTCTCAATGCTTTCTTATAATAGTGAATGCCCGTTTCACGAATTGTCATCTATT
This sequence comes from Hypolimnas misippus, assembly GCA_037950945.1. Lineage (NCBI taxonomy): Eukaryota > Metazoa > Arthropoda > Insecta > Lepidoptera > Nymphalidae > Hypolimnas > Hypolimnas misippus. The sequence goes on from JBBEEQ010000014.1 coordinate 9,977,132, forward strand.
TTAAAAGTGTCATCAGCCAGCTCGCGCGTATATATTACAGCCAGTACTCGTTTACTAATCGCGCCTCCTTACAGTATACATTAATTTAGGTACATAAATTATTATTTCTATATTATAGCTGTGTTTTATATTAACATTTGAGCCAACACGTTCGGCACATGTTTTACTTGTTTTGTACACAAAAACGAAAGGATCAAGCAATAATTTAACAGATGGCCTTTTTAAACAATTTCAATCAATATTGATTGAACAAATGAATGAAATATACTTTATTGTACTACTAAATACAACAGAAATCATATCAATCAAAATACACTATACATATTGGTAATTATTTTAAGTGGTTTTATAAAATACTAAAAAATATTGCCTGTAATATGTAGCTGTATTACGGTATATTTACGGTTCAGCGATATTTAAAATAATTACGTTAAAGTCCATTGTTAAATATTGAATTTCATGCTACCGAGCTCCAGCTTGGGCGCCATGTTTTATTTTGTAGGAAAAACAATTCAATATCGCTGTGACATTAAAATAAATGGTTTATTGAAATGTAAGTTAATAAATATATGTGTTTTTATTTATTTTATTGTATTTTATTGAAACATTTATTTGTTATATACTGTATTTACTTTGTGTTTGGTTAGTCAAAATCAAAATCAAAATCAAAATATGCTTTATTCAAGTAGGCTTTTACAAGCACTTTTGAATCGTCAATATAGAAACAAAAGAGAACAAAACACTAATTAATTTACCACTGGTACGAAATGTAGATTCTACCGAGAAGAACCGGCAAGAAACTCGATAGTTACTCAATTTTAAAAGTTTTACGTTACTCTTTTTAAAAGTTTTTATATAATAATTGTAATTAAGGTGCTCGAGTAAAGAAATTTTATTTTTTAATCAGCGTCATTTTTTTTTTCTGCTGTTTCATTAAAAATGTATGAGAAAATGAACTTTCTTCATACCTTTTTTCTTTGTGCATATTTTGATGTTTTTATAATTGTTCTGCTATTCGGGACGTAAACATTTCCAACAAATCATAAAAATCGGTACAGCTCTCATAAGTTATAAATGATGTAACTATCACGACTTTATTTTATACATAAATATAGATTTTCGACAAATCAAATGTTGTGGCGAATAGGACGTCACATTCTCTGTTTGTCACACGAAATTGCTGCAGTTTTAATTGGACTGACAAAGGGCGTATTACAAGTAAGCACTTCTTGTGTTTGACTACGTTGCTACATTGTCAACTTCAGTCCTAATATAACTATGTTGTAACATCTCAGTCTTGTTAATTATTTCTCTCTTTGAGCTCTCAACGAGTTTTAATAATAATCTTTTTAAGGTATTACTTAATGAGTTTATTTTACAGGAACAAATAGTAAATGAAGTAGGCGTGAAACATACGCTTTGCGAAGTAACATATTTATATAACCAGTTCGTCCTCTTTATACATCTCATTTCACTTTTTAATTTAATAATTACAAAAAATATTTTCAAAGAAAACTATATTTCAATCTTACCTTCTGTATATGTAATTTTAACGACTTAGAATGTCAATTATAAAAAATATGTTTGCGCTTGAGAGCCCCTTCATTAAAGTTTATATAAAACATGTTACAATTTATACGAGTCGAGTAATACCATACGTTAGTCAGTCCGAAATTTTGTGGACGTGCAACCTTAAGGCTCATCTACTTATTTCGATCCTATGGGTAGCGTGATGTAATATAGCCTGTAACTATCTAATGTAAAAATATATTTTAAAATCGATTCATTACTTTCAGAAATTACCTCCTAAATACAAACTTACAATTAAATAATTATTTCTATCTTTTATAATGTGATTACATATAGTGCTGTTTTTGCATACTATATTTGGACGCTGATAAGCAATCCTGTGTCAAGCCACCCGCACTTCATTTTGAGAAAATGGCGTCTAAAGATGTCAAGCCTATTCTTAATAAATTAGTTTGACGACGGATATATCCATCTTTTCTTTTTTAATTTGATAAAATTGATATATGTTATCCAATAAAAAGTTTTTGAAATATTAGAGATTACTGTATAAATTGCAAAATATGGAACGCACTTGAAATTCGAAATGTTAAGAACCTTTTTTTAGTATTTATTTAGTTTAAATGACTTCAATTTTTTTAATAATGTTAAATAGATTTCGCAAAATGAAAATACATCCATAATCTCCGAATTCGACTTTTTGTGGGTTGACTCATTATCAGCATCCATTTAATGGATTTTAAAAATAATGAATAGTGCTTTAACATTTGGATATTAAGTGTGTTTAATTGAATATAAATTAACCTTTTACTGATATCTCTATTCAGCACGATAGTTGAGTTAAAATAAAGCATTTTCCGTTGAAATTTTCCCAAGTCTGCACGGATTTCCGGATTAAAATCCATCAAGTTTTTAAGTGCTAAATTACTGATTAAAATTCAACTCGTATAATAAAAGAAAATATCAACAAATATGTCTACCAATACGAAGTGGTCTTTGTCCACCTGTGGGACATTTACAGGATTTTACGTCACTTTTTATAATGTTACTAAGGATATTATATTTCGCAATATTTACTGACATTCATATCAATGCTGACGTCAAATCGCATCGCATCAAAGCTCAGCAATTATCAGTAAAACTACTTCAATTGGAAGTGGAAAGCACATACATTTGCAATCAACGTAACCTAAATATTACTCAGTTGTTGGATATTGTAAACTAAACCTTATCTCAATCGAATAAGTTTGGTTTTAGTATGCGACGCCTTGTATACCTATATGATTTGAGCTGCGGCTACATCAGGCGGATCTTTCGAATGAATAACGATCTTTTTCAATTACCCTCAGGTATGATATGAAGGGGTTATTTTACCTACTTAAAATGTAAGCCTTTCTGTTGTTTGTTTGTAGTGTTTTTAGTAAACAAAGCATTTAGTGTATAGTATAATGTGGGTAGTTCATAATATACACGGCTTTGGCTTGGTTGGTTTTGATAAAAATATATTTTGGTCATAAATCGAAAAATATTTTTTACCCAGGAACTCTTAGATATCTTTAAGCTATCTGTATTTAGATTGTGATGTTTTTTGCGCTCGTCTGTATTGAAATCAGTAGCAATATCTTACATTTTACATTTTCTATCCAAAGGACCAGCTGGGTTAAGAAGTTATATAACTAAATGTTTTAAACTGTAACAGCCTGTGTATGTTCCATTATTTGCCTAAGTCTTTTATTAAGAACGAAAGTTTTAACGTCATCCGCCACGCTGCACCCTGGAAATTGTAAATGTGTCAAAATTTTTCCGAACATTTCCTTCCGAACACGAGATGAATTTAACATGTCTTTATATAATTTATAGCACTAGGTTTCATCGTAATAATTCTTACTTAATCATGATAACTACTGAAAGGTAGTAAGTGAGAATACCACAGGTGTTTGCGATAGTTAATTACCCGGGATTCCCAAATGTCCTAATTTCTACTAACGAGTCGCATCGCACTAGGAGTAACGAATGAATTTATATGCCAAGCCATATTAATCCCTATATTACAACACATGTTTACTGTAATAAAGGAAAATGTATGCGCAATGTCTCCATAATTTTAACGTATTTAGAGGGAGAAGAAAATTTATTTAGAGGGAGAAATAAAACGCAAACATGACTGCAAAAATGGTGTCATTATTTATTTATGTTGTCATTAGGGCATTGGCGATCTTTATTTTAGTATTCAACCCTTTTAATAAATTATAAGTTCGGGCAAAACATCTCGTGACTTCGCTCATATTCATTAAAGTTGTAGTACCTACTCTTATTAAGTGTAAAGTTTTTTTTTTCTTCAAAATAATGATATTCATGTCGTCGGTGATAATTCAATACCGTGTAACTTTCGTAACTTATGGCAAGTCGTTCAAATTAGATCGTAGGCGGGAGTTTTACTCTCGTAACTAATATAGAACAATTCTGCAACATGGTAAGATTTACTTAGGTAATGTTACGTGGGCTATGAGTGTCAATATAAAGTCACTGACAATCGATCATTGGGACATTGTATCGGGTGCTTATAGATTTTCCTTTTTTTTTATAAATTGTTTATCATTTAATAAATAAATAAATAAACGCATTCCACTCAACGGCCCCCATTAAGATCGCGTGACCTTGTGACGTGTTTCCAGAAACACTCACAACACAAACACCCAGACCACGACAAACATCTGTATGGGGCCATACAGGTGTTTCATGATACAGACATGTGTCGTGAACGGGGATCGAACCCGCGACCGTTAGCGCTTAAGTCAGTTACAGTGACCACTGCGCCAACGTGTCTGTCACATCAATGTTTTATATCTATCATTGGTTTTTAAATTTAATTATTTTTTTATGGCTTTTAGTTGTGCCATATGAGCACATATTATGTCGCCAATGTCACGTAGGATGATGAAGTCACGAAGTTCGGTGCGGTTGAGAATACAATCACGATCATATTTTGAAGACTATACATTTATTAGTAGACTTTTCTTTGTTAGACTTTAAGCTAGAATAATTGCTTTTACTTAAAAGAAATTACTGTCAGTGACATATTCATTTAAATGACCGTTTCATGACCCAAAGGTCGACGGACAAAAATTATTATTGCCGCTTAGTACATGAAGCAATTGAAATTAAAAAAATCTTCAATCGCGATGATGGATTTAAATTATTGGCCGCTTGGAACCTGGTGATAAATAAATTCAACAAAAGTGAAGTACCTCGAACAATGTTCGCGCGAACCGATTGTGTTAGTGTAGTGTGCTCCCAGCATTATAATAACGGTAAAGACGATATTAATATTGTGAGGGTAGGCGAAGAAAACTCGCGCACTCGTCGCCGGAGGGCGCGCGGTACACCAGTCAGCTCGTGACCACGGCGAATGTAACTTCGTCGAAACGTCGGGCAATACAAAGGTATTACTACCATTAGTTACCGCGATAAGACCCGTTATATTAAATATGAACAGTATAAATCGCGAAAGCTTAAAATATATAATATTCATTTAAAGCCACAACTTACGTATGTTTCATTTTCTGAGAATATAAATTACGAGACTAAAAGCTACAAGTGTTATTCCCGTCTTAGGCGAGAATTACATTTGTATCTTTTACTTTATAACCTGACATAAAATAACTGTTACAGAGATTATAACAGTTACTTAGGTAACCTTATGAAAGCTGTCGCAGTCAAAAATAAAGGCACTGACAATAAATTATTACAGGTGTAAAGCAATGAAAAACAACTTACGTAAATCTTTATAAAAGTCTGAGAGAAAAACTAATAAGTGTAATTCTTGCCTTAGTAGAATAAACACAAAAATAACATGTTTCAACATTACTAACAAAACAATATTGGTGAGAGAGATTCACGGCGCGGTATCAAACGTGAATAGTAAATGAGACCCGGGAATTGCAACTTCAGAGAAACTTCATTAAACCTGCTCGAATAGAACAGCGATTCTCAATCTGTTTGAAGTCAGGGACCAATAAACTTTGATATGATATGCATAATTTGATATTTTGTTGCGCATATGCAATGATATTTTAAATGTAAAGATATGTTACGGTCATACTATTTGCCGTTAAAAATCTGTAACTAGTTCCAACTTTGACAAGTTTGACGTCATTTGACTTGTTGGATCAAAGATAATCTGACCGTTTATACTTAGTCGCTAGCTGGTAGCTAGGCAACTTCGTTTAAAGTGGTCGGCATTCTTTGTGGCAAAATTCATGAACTTATTTTTAGTAGTTATATAATATCATTGGTAGCATGATATGTATCAATCATTGTTTTTTTTTAATTTTTATTGGAAAAAAAATTAATTCGCGAAAACTTCTTTAAAATTATATAATAACATAGTTTATGTATAACTAAATTTGCTTCGTAATATCGCGTTTATGTCACTCGCTTAACGGGTTTACCGTTAAGCGATTGACATTGAATGACAAACGTACACTCTCACAAACTATCGCATTTACAAAAATAGGTTGGTTCGATTTCTGAACATAAAAATATCATAACATTTTATTTTAATCACTTTAAGTATCATTTTCTCGGAAAACATAAATAGCGACATTCTCAAATACTACTTGTCTTGCTATTCTTAAACGGAATGTGATAAATAGAGATAAGTTGGAATTAATAATTTTACCGAGCATCAATTTCCGCATACCAGAATTTGAGAAGAACTCGTGCAAAAACAGGATGATTACTCATTACGTTTGAGAACCAGTGCAATAGGAAAGGTATGCTTACTTATTACGTTTTCAGTATTACCTACGACAGGGAATGGATTAGGAATTTTACGCTGTAAATCTTAATGTACGTCACAAATTGATTATTCATATACATGGAGCAGTGTTTAATAAGTCGACCGTTCAAGCGAGAAACTGTGATGAATAATAAATTATTAATTTGCCCCCATTATCTGTTCGGTAAACTTGTTTACGGACGATTGAAATAAACACAATATGGTTTTTAAACGACTAACAATAAAGGACAAGGTTTTTAGTTCGCCGTCGATTTTTTTTCGAATTTTATAAATGATCTAGATTAAAACGGTTTTAATAAAATTATTTATTTCGTAAAGCATTTCATGTCACGTCATGGAAGATACATTTGTTACATACGAAATCACCAGTCAAATTATATTCATAGTATTATTAACTTCTATTTATACTTTTCTTCGCATTAGATATAATTTAAAACCTCATAGGTGTAGGCATATTTATGAAACAATAAAACAAACCCCAATAGCACGAACTGAAGCTTTGTTTAACCGTAATAAAGTATCGTGAACTTTTCCAAATACCCCTTTGGACATTTATTCGGAGAATGTTTTATATGAAATATTTATAAAACTTTGAGGCTTCGTGTGAAAATATTTTTCCATATGAATGAAGCCTTTTCGGCAATTGTAAAATAGCAAACATATTTTTGTTTCGACAATGTAATATATTCATATTTTACCAGAATGTTTTCTGTGAAAGTAGGTTATACATTGATATCTGAGTTTTGTAAATAATAATGATATAAAAAATATCAATTAGATATTTCGCACTTTAAATTTTATTTATACTACTTAGCACCTGCGCCTTGTTCTGCATAGAAACATTCCTTATAGCCTGTGGCCTTTTCCAAAGTCAGATCTATTTATATACCAAAATTCATTAAATTTAAACAGTTCATTTCGTATTTATAATACAGTTTCTAATATGAATTACAAAATTATTAAATACTTTTTCCGTACACACGTTACTTCAATTTAATTTCAATCTGACATGACATTTAAATATATTTGATAATTTTGTTAGTGACATAATTGAAGCTATTAAAGTGTTTATTTTAAAATGAAATATGAAACAAAGAAGCTTACGTTTTAATAAAAGAACGTGCGTTTGTAATCCAATAGCAAAAGAACAATTAGTTGCGGTTGCAGGGTGTTCAGATGATTTAGCAGCGGTATCAGCTTTGCCTAATGATTGGACTCCTCGAAATTCCGGACCGACTCTTATAAACTTTCTTAAACAACGAGAAAATGATCACGAAGATGTGCTAAAGAATATCGCTGAAGAAGCGCTATCGATTAACAAAGATATTGATGGAAAAGTCAGAAATATTTCTGAAATTCTATTGTGTGACATTCGACAAAATGAAGCTGATATCGAATCTGTCGTTATAAAATGTCACTCTAATAGTGTTCCATTATTAATAAAAGATCGTGATGATGTACTTAAAGAAATTACAAAATTGTCATCACAGAGAATTGAAGACCTCGTGAAATTCAAGCAGGAATCTTTGGGACTCGAGAGATTACGAGCAGATGGATTAAGAAACATTTTCAAATGTCAGTTTGAACGGCTTATAGCTGTTGGACATAAATCGCCTTCAGATTTACTGCATGATTTCGATGAACAGATTTATGACATAAATCACCAGTTACTTAGCAATTCCAGGGCATATATAGAGTTAGAAGCACAGTTACGATTACAATTAGATGAACGTATAGTGCATGCGCGCTCAGTGCTTAATCAATTTTGTCTCAATGCTGGCAAATTTGTTAGAGGCGGGAGTTCTTTACCATGGGTCAAACATCTTAACTTCTCTCAAAAAGAGTATAATAATATCGATAGCGATAAAAGCGAAATTTTTAAAGATGATGGTTTAGTTAAGGCAGATTTGGAAGAAGTAAGAAACAATATATCTAAAATTGTAGAAACATATAACGCCGCTTGTTTTAAAGTATTTCAAGAGTTCTCCGATCAATTAGACCATTTGTGCAATAATATTAGCGCTAATAAGCTTTCGATTCCTGAAAACAGTGACGCTTTCAAAAAAATTGTTGATGATGCTTTAGATCTTATTTCAAAATTTAATGAACGTTATAATTTAGAACACAATGTCCTAAATAATACGCTTTACACTTATGCGTTTGACCTACAAAAACAATTATCTTCGTTTATTAAGCGTCTACATGATGCTTATTTAGTTTTATTAAACTTGTGCCGTATTTGGCTCGACCATATAAATCGTTCGTCTTTAGTCCAAAAATTTACAATACTTGGTTTGGAAGATATGCAGACAAGTCAAGATACGTTAGAACTTTCTAATGAAGTAAACTTTAACATAGCGTTAGAGCAAATGCGTTGTGCTCCCGATCTTGATAAACTTCAACAACAATATGATATAGTCACTAATTATATAAACAGGAAAACAGATACCTATAGCCAACAAAAGGAAACTGAAAATGCTAAGCTTGAAGATTTTATGAAATTGCCTTTAACTTTGTCTCAGGTTCTGCAATCTGAGTTTTATTGTTTGTTGGACAAGCATCCTAAAATAACGATACAGCCAACAGAATACTCGATTACTCAAACAGATTCTGAAGTGGCTATAGAAGAGCTTTTGCCACTGCGTATTCCTTTGCTACAAGCGATATTGCAAATCCAACTTCAAGAACAGGAGATTAATGAATACACAAATAATTGTCTAGAATCTTTGGAAAATATTTTTCTAACAATACCTGAACTCTTAAATCGTCATTCGAGAGAATGGGTAGACACGAAATCTTCACTGGTTATTATGCGATCTTCTCTGAAACTCATGTCTCACAGTGTTCGTGCAGAAAGAATCAAAGCAACTCGTGATGCACGCTTAAACGAATTACGGTACCATGATTTACATCTTAATTCACACTTAGACGCCATGTATAATTTGATTGATAGACTACCTATAGAGGCTTTAGAATTTTCGGCAATTGATGCACCAGAGTTATATCCATTTTGTAAATGGTTAAAAGATATTAAATTAGCCATAGATACGGTACTTGTACAAGAACCGATTGATTCTGAATATAAAAGGCTAAAAATGTCTAGCTATGCGCTTCGCTTGACAAAACATAGGGAGCTATTTGAAGAATCCCTAGATTCAGCCATTAATAACTATAAACATGCAATTGAAAGTAATTTACAAAAAGCGAGAATTTCAAACGTAAGATTTATGTCACGGCTTAAACTTTTCTTCGAAGGAGGAAAGTTTGCGGCGACGGAAGCAATTAAAGCATGCAACGCGTTAGTAAAAGCCGGGGATGCTTTAGAATCATGTCTGAATCGCACAATGGACGCTTTACACCAACGCCGTACACAATTACTGGCTTTAGCTGATCAACAGATGTTGCCACTTCAACGCATCGTCGAGGATGTTCATAAATATGGCGCTAAAAATCCACTCGACAAGAAGAAATTGCCGCTAAATAAAAGTAAATAATGCATTTATTAAAAAGCGTTACTAATAATTAATTGTAGAATTCTGAATCTCTTTACGATTTAACTGCTTTTAGAACTTTGTCATAATATATGTTTCGTATAAAACCCGATATTTTATTTTTAGAAAAAATATTTTATTTTTCGACGTAACATCAAATGATCCCACTTTCTGAATCAGGTGTGGCATTGAGTTTTACGTGCGTTGTCGTAAAAAATGTTTTATCATTCGTACATATGGATAATATTGTTCGTATCTATTTTTAGATTTTTCTATTGTTTCAAAAAATATTAAATGTAGTACAATAAACTTTGTATGAGTGTAAATTCTTTTGTAACTTAGTCCATTAAATGTTTGTTTTAATTTTTATTAAAAAATGTTCATGTCTAACCTAACTAGTTTTTACTATAAGTAACAAATTTAAACGTACGTTTATATGCTCCACCATAGCGCCTAAACCGATTTACCGAATAAGGTGTCACTAATGGCCTGAGTGACATAGTCTATATAATTTTATCTAAATTTTATTATATGTAATGGAATTTATTTACACTATATGCCAGGTTAGAGCTTTTTAAACTTTAAGCGTTGTGTTTGTTTACTTCAAGAAGTGTAAAACCAGAAATGTAATTTGTTGCGAAATGTCTAGCATCTTACGATGTGGTGATGACTTTCGCGCGATCTTGTATTTAAATTTCACTTTTGATGAAAATAAGTTTTATCACATTATCACCAAATACATCGATGGCATAATAAACGGTACATACATAAATGGTAAAAATTCAATCTATAAATTGAAATAAAATCAAAAAACGTTCCAGACAAATAAATCAAATTTACATATTCTTACATTTCATCGCTTATTTATTTGATTCAATAAAAGCGTGCTAAAGATTCAGCAGTCGAGTCAAATTGTAAGAAATTCCTTTTATCAAATAATTTTATAGCGAAATAAGAGCTGCCGGAATTATACTTTCGGGACAAAAACTTTTCCGAGAAAATATGTTACTTCCAAATTGTACTTATTACGTATTTTTTTTATTATTTTCGACGTCTTTTATGCCTCCTCTGAAAATAAGGATCAGTGCGATTTAAAAGAAATATATTCTCTCGGGAATTTCTAAACCTATAGTACTTTTATAAAACAACACAATTACTAATATTATACTATTTAGTTTCTAATGCTCTGATTTCCTAGGATAGCGATCCGTGAAATTAACGGCGCACTACTATGGGCGTTTAGAAAACTCTTTGACTTGAAAACGTCAAAATATGCGTTCTACGAAACCGTGTTATACTGTTTTAAACAATAACTGCCTTACTACAAAAAATTTAAGCATACGTTAAACGCGTGTCGATAAAATCCTGTACTACAAATCCGCGTCTAAAGACAATTTCGTTTTTAACATTTGCTTAAAACCTATTTTAGCTGTCAAATATAACGTGAGATATTTTATTTCTCTATAATTTTACAGGCAATGTAGCAATTTTGACAAAATTTTAAGCAATGTTTAATTTTTGAACACTGTCTGTCATACTACAAAAGACGCATTAAAACCATGTTGAACACGTGTCTAGCTAAACAGTGTTTAAAAATTTAACATTGCTTAAAATATTATCTTAATTGCTTAACAGCAAATAAACTCATAAAAAAACTTATTGATATAATGTTATACGTTACATTAGACAGCTGAAATAGGTTTTAGACATCTATTAAACTCACTTAAACGTATGTTAATCTATATCTAAAGTATGTTTAACTCACAACTATGCTTAGACGCGGAGTTGTAGGACGAATTTTTTTAAACACGCGTTTAACGTCTGTTTAAATCTTTTGTAGTAAGGCAGTGTTTAGCTAGACAGATGTTGAACATGGTTTTATTTCATCTTTTGTAGTAGAAAAAGTTTAAGCGATGTCATTTGACGACAAAAAGAGGTCGTTAAATGCAAGAAAACGTCATCGTAGGAAATCAGATTATTATGATGATACTTGTCATTTAATGATCGCTTTATAAAGCGGCATTTTCTTGAAAAATATATTGCATAGCTCCTTAAATGTTTTTACAAATTGCGTTTTAGTATCTTTATCAATAATCGTATCTCACGATTTTTTGTTATAAAAAAAGAACAATCTAAATTTTTTGTTACAATCGAAAATACAACAATTCTACGATAGATTTATCCCATTATGTATTTTGCGAAATTCAAGAAGCTTAACAGTGAGAGACCTTCATAGAGAGGTTTGGCTTCAAAAGAAAATTTTCGGTTGGATTTAGTCGTCGCCAATAGAGGCCTTTTTTCGTATTATTATCGTGCATAGAATGCCAATGAGGTAAATGAGACGTTGAGGGTAAATCGTTCTTAGTGCTATCGATATTTCATGGGCAAGGGTTACATTCAATTTTTTTTTTCTTTAATAATGCCCGTTCCTATGAAACTTCCGGAAAATAATATACCCTATGTACTTTGAATGAATTCATGAATTCAACATCTCATATGTTGAATGTCGTCAAACAGTTACTATAGCCTACTGTGCCCATATATATGTATACCAACCATAATATATATATATATATATATATATATATATATATATATATATATATATATATATATATATATATATATATATATATATATATATATATATAAATATATATATATAAATATATTTATATATATATATATATATATATATATATATATGTGTGTGTGTGTGTGTGTGTAGATAGAGCCGAGATGGCCTAGTGGTTAGAACACGTCGATCTCAACCGATGATCGTGGGTTCAAATCCCAGCTAGCGCCGCTGATTTTTCAATTGCTAAATTAGTGTTTAAATTCATCTTGAACTCGGCGGTGAAGGAAAACATCGTGAGGAAACCTGCATGTGCCGGCAGAAACTCTTACACATGTATATCCGCCAACCCGTAGTGGAGCAGCGTGGTGGATTAAGCTCTAAAACCTTCTCCTTAATAGGAGAGGAGGCCTTTGCCCAGCAGTAAGATATTTACAGCTGTTACTTTACTTTACTTTTTTATATATAATACATACGTTTCAAAAATAGAACCCCAAAAACAGACCCTTTTTCGGCAGTGAGGTAAAAAAGAGTGGTATAAAAGCACCTAAATTGTTTAAATGCTATGTATTATATTTTAATATACGCAATTCCATCAAATAAATGACCTAACCAATTCAATTACTGGGTATATCAGCGGTTAATGGGTTACTAGACAGTTGTATTGATAGCTAGTTAATTATATTTAATTGAAATCTCTTCATGTAATAACGTTAAAGCATTAGCTGATTACATATGACTAAAGTAACATACCGTTAAATCCTATTCTATGAGTAGAGCAATGATTTTATATACTATATGTGGAAGATAATACATTAATTAGTTTTAAAATGATCGTGTTCAATAACGTTTCGTTAAGTAGTGCATTTGACTCGCACTCTCCCACATGCTAAGCGAGCCTTTATATTCGGTTCGGTAGATGTCAACAGATCAGAAGTTGTCGAGTCGTGTTACACGAAGGTGCTCTGATCTGTTATAAGTAAGAAACAGGCGAGAACCGAAACCTTTTATTTCATTATTGATGCTATTATGTTATTATTGTTGGTATACTGTAATTATGTTTTGTTTTAATTTCATGTTCAAAGAAGGAAGACATAGTTAATGTATACTTTTGTTATATTTTTAAATGAGAAATAATAATTATATATATTTATCAGTTACTTCATTTGATTTTATTTTTGTCGCCTTAAATACCATATATATATATATATATATATATATATATATATATATATATATATATATATATATATATATATATATATATATATCAGATTAGTATAAGCTCATGAATTTTGGCAGTGAGAATGCCGATCACTCCGGACGACGTTGCCTAGCGACCAGCTAGCGATAGAGTACGGGTGAAAGCAATGAAAGGCCAACAAGACAATTGACGTGCTTATAAAAATTTTAAATGAGTGCAGATTATTAACATCAAACAGTATCACCCTCATCTTTACAAAAACTGATTACAAGCAACGCTTAATATCAATGGACAACTTTATAATGCATTCTTGCTTTCTTAAACACAGGGATAGCAACAACAAGTATACAATTAGATACTCCTATGTCATATCTTTAATTATAAAATATCATTGTTGTAGAATAATAATTTGATTTAAATCTAGTTAACCCCTATTCTCTAGTCATAATTAATATAAACTTCACGTCCACTTCAAAAGGAGAATAGCCTTTGTCCAAGAGAGATAACCTTTGGAGCCTCTTACTCATAATAGATATTCTAAATATTTTAATTCCTTAAATATTCAATTATTTTAATCTATACTAATGCTGTAAAGCTTAAATGTTTTATTTGTGCCTTTATTTTTTTCTTGACACGACTGTGAGAGATAATTAGGATCCTTTTAAGCCATTCGGGGGCTCTTAAGTACACATAATTTAGGACCGTTAGGAAACTAAATAATAATCAAAACTTAGATTGTTTAATGATTTACTTGGTACGATAATATAATCATATCTTTATCAGCTAAGCTAGTGAGCGTGCCCATAGGGTAAAGACGGAATTGGAAATGATACCATTCCTTTGGATAAGAGTACGTTTATGTTTATGTCTTCTACAATAGTAACTAGACTGATTCGGAAAAGCTTTTATATATAACAAATTTATTATCGGAGAGCAAACATATTCAAATTGAAATTCAAAATATACTTAATTGAAATAGGCTTTTTAAAGCAATCTGGGATCGTCAAGTTCAAGTCAATTGGTCATATTTTATGGGCTGTGTGGAAGTGGGGGTTTTTGGTGAGTTCGCAGTCTTATGTTCGCCACAAAATGAAATTGCACGGATGATTTATTTCGCGGTACTTCTAGTCTATCGTGTGCAATTAAGTACCCCGAGAATGGTTCCTCTTCTGCAGGCTTTTGGGATTAAATTTAGGGTGAAGTTCGGAATACGTATAGTACATATGTCTTGTTTTCTTGGTCTTCTAATATAAACCCAACTAGAGAAAGTTGAGAGGATCTACTTGTAAAGTTATAATAACGCACTTTATATGTCAACTAGTGTGTATGAGAGGTCTATGTATGCTGGCGACTGGGCGTGATTAATATAACTCGAATCTTAGGAGGTTTTTACTGCTGCGATATGGAAATGACAGGCTCATTGTGTTCACTTTGACACGACCTTGATCCTATGTGGCTAAAAGATGAGCGGTGGCGTGGTTTGAATGACTTGAAAACTTAGATTGTGTTGGGTTTAACATGAGAGTTTCGAAGTAATATTTTATTTGGCGTTGGATGAACATTAGTGGATCAGTTAAGTTAAACTTAACTAATTCTTATGTTGATTTGCTGTAATTTTTACACTTTACTTGATAAATAACAAAAAAAAATATTACATTCGTTGATAGCATTTGAAATTTTTTTTTGCAAATAAAATCTATTGATCTACTGATGAATACTGTGGGGAGGATACAATTTGAGTAATAGACTTTAACTTTTTACACATGTAGAGATGAAATAAGATTATAAGAATACTTTCCTGATACTAAAATTAAGTGTCTATCTCTGAAATCGCTTGAAACTTATACCAGACGATAAACAATAAAACAGATTTGCTCGTGACACTGTAAAAGAACGAGTTTTATAGTTCAGATATAAAAGGGATTGAGTTTAAGGCGACGTAATCTTTTTAAAACCTCTTTTGTGTTGTACTTTTTATTCTAAACTCAGTTTATTATAATGTTATATATATATATATATATATATATATATATATATATATATATATATATATATATATATATATATATATATATATATATATATATATATATATATATATATATATATATATATATATATATATATATATATATATATATATATAACATTATATTTATTTTTTCACTCCACAACAAGAATTAGGCACTTAAAAATCAATACAATTTTCCCTTTTTAAAAACAAAAAAAATAATAATCATATAAAGCTGCCAGTAACATTACATAATATTATTTATTCATAAACTAATTTAAGATTAGTATAACTACAATTAAATAATTACATTTATTTATAAGAAAATTAGTTAAAATATTATTAACATGTATTAATAAAAATATATACTAAAATTAATCTTAACACTTGTCTTATTTAGCAGACAAACATGGCGTACTTCTAGCCACACATAAGAGTTAGATAAGAAATTATCGATTGAATGATTGAACTGAATCATTTGTTATATGGTTCGAGAATTCGTGATTGTCGTTCGAGATATTGTTACCAAATAAAGACAGGTAAAGAAGACTATACTAGAGGTCACCTACCGGAATTCAATCGTAGTTGATTCAATAATAATAAATAATAAATAATAACGCATCACACTCAACGGCCCCCATTAAGATCTCATAACCTTGTGTCGGGGGTCCGGAAACACACAACACTAACACAAACACCTAGACCAGGACAAACATCTGTATGGCCAATACACACGTTTGCCGTGAGCGGAGATCGAACCCGCGACCATTAGCGCTTTAGTCAGTTGCAGTGACCATTGCGGCAACGCGTCTGTCTATATCAAATATGTCTATATAATTTTCAACTGATTTCAAAATTGATCACAGACTTTAAAAGTAAATAAACAAGTATATATGCGTGAGTGTATCAAATATATAGAGGTGTGTTGTAACGTTTTTATTAATTTAGCATTCCTCTCTCGTATATGGATGCTGATAAGCAATAATGTGTCAACTTTATAAACTAAACTATAAGTATGCGGAATTTCATACTCCTCCGTCCGCGCAATTATCGGTACAAAGGTTTTGCTTCACATATTAATATATAGATTTTTTTCACTCTTTTATTTTTAATATTATTTAATTACAAGCATAGCAAAGGTTACTGAGGTAGAGCTTAGCTCTAGCCCACTGACCACAGCTCGTATACGGATTCGAAGGAGTACCTCACTATTAGTAATGCGCCGGATATCTTTTCCGTATCCTCAGATATCTGAGGGAGAAGAGAGATCCGTATCCGTAACACAACAAAAGAAATACCCACACAATGCAAACCGTAACTAGTGATGTGCCGGATCGTTAAATATGCACTTCGGACGCGGATCGGAATGCGGATATTTGGTGTTAAGATCCGCAGTTACGGATACGGATCTTAACTTTTTTACTTAAAAACTTATTACTAAGCTAACTTTGTTACTTGAAACGATAGTTGACGCCACTTGACATGATAGGCAAGACGTGTTACGACTTGCTTTGCGTGGGTCTTCTTTTTTGTTTTGTTGATAATTTAGTATGATACTGAACATAGATATAATTTTTCTTATCTGTTTATTGAAAATTAATGAGGTAAAAAAATCCGTCAAAAAGTAAAGAATACGGATACAGATCTTTCTTCTCCCTCGAATACGGATACAGATATCACTAATCGTAAAATGTCTTGCCTATCCTGTAAAGTAAATATCGACATAAAAATGGCGAAGAATTAAATACTTCTCTTTTTTTGAAAGTCTAAAAAACGCAAAGTCGGACAAATTGACAATTAATAATCTAATCAAAGTTTTTACGTAACGACTTTTAAAAAAACGTTATTAATGATCAGTCTAGTCGCGTTAAAATGCTTGTTCAAACTTCGTTAACTCGAGTCAATATCTAAGTGATTGATCAGTTTCTGTTCAAGCTGTCTGCATACTTTGAAATTGAAGACATCAATTCTAATTTGCATCACATCGATCAATATACATCTCAATTTTAGACGAGGATCCGAAGAGAGCAATTTTTAGTATCATCCATACTTCCATACACAAGTATGTTTATACGTCTATACTAATATTATAAAGAGGTAAAATTTGTTTGTAAGTTTGTTCGTCGTGGTATAACAACCACATGAACGTATATACGAAAAAATCTAAAATCTTTTTATAACTAAAACCGTTGACAATATCCTGTATGAAATGGCAAAACAACGTAATTTAACATTTCACTAACTCCAAACAACGATATACTTACTATTAGAACCACTTTTCTATAGAACCAAAAATCCCTGTTATGAGTACCGCTCAATTAGGAAAAAGTAGAACGTAGATACGTTTATCTGTCGATATCACGAGCAGGGGGTAATCTCTGACACTTTTGATCTGATTTTAAAAATTCTATCTGCATTGGATAGTCCGTTTATTGAGAAAGGCTATATTACATCATGCTGCGATAGGAGCGAAACGATAACCATAAATGCAAGTGAAACTGCGATGGGCAGTTAGTAGTAGTTATTATTTTATAAATGCGAAAGTAACACTGTCTATTTGTTAGTCTTTACGCCTAAATCGCTTAACCAATTTTTATAATTTTTAATATTAATATAGATTGTATTTTGGGGAAGGACCGAAGGGCATAGGCTACTTTTTGTTGTAAAAATGGGGGATGGGGGAATAAGGGATGAAGTTTGTACAGACAACCCACACGTCTTAAAGAAATAGGCTATAAAAAAATATTCTAATAAGAAAAATATTTTCAGAATCGGTAGAGTTTAAACATCGGAATTCTGAGAGAAAAACACTATGAATCGAGAAAGTTTTCCCTTTTTGAAGTCGGTTAAAAATTAGAACTTATGTCAGAAATTAATATCGTAAAACTAATCTCGTAATTTAAGTTTGGTATAATATTAATCATTTTCTAACGAAGATCACACGACACTCCAAAAAGTTGAAGCCTCGGGCTCTATTAGACGGATTTAGAAACTCAGGAATTGTTGCAAAGTCGCCCTCGGCTAAGTTACCATGGTGATGCTCGCGAACCGAAAATATATTTGAACTAGCTGTACCATGCAGTTTCACCCGTATTCATTTGCGGAAAAATTATACTCGTATTTATACAATTTAATTCATAACTTATTTCATAACTTTTACGTTAACAAAAGTTTTAAAAATTGATGAAAAACGATGACACTGCAAAAGTTAGTACTGTGTAGCAGGTATTACAATGTGTACCATTTCGACTTGAATCGAATACGGTTTACTGTTGTGTCGGTTTCAATTTTGTTTGCGATTAATTCTTTTTTTATTTATTAATTAAAATAAATATATATATTTAAATAAATGTTGCCTAAATTATTCTTAATAACATTAGCTGTATGTAAGTGAAAGTCAAGTCAGAATCGGTCCAGTCAGAGATTAGCTGAAACAAACAGACAGACAGACAAAATTTTTAAAAATTGTGTTTTTGATGTAGGTGCCGTATATGCTTTCATATACATTTAGTTAAAAGCTGTTAATTTGATATTATAGACAGTCACTTAAATTTTATGTAACTGTATAAATTCGATGTGAATTCTTACACTGCCCTAGAGCGTCTGTGGAACTTGATTTACCTAAATCTTGAAAGTAATTAAGTCAACTTACAAATGTAAAGTAATAGCTCATAAATGTCCCACTGCTGGGCAAGGGCCTCCTCTCCCATTAAGAAGAAAGCTTAGAGCTTAATCCACTAAGCTGCTCCTCTGCGGGTCAGAATTTCTCCCGACACATGCAGGTTTTCTCACGATA
Organism: Hypolimnas misippus; assembly: GCA_037950945.1. NCBI lineage: Eukaryota > Metazoa > Arthropoda > Insecta > Lepidoptera > Nymphalidae > Hypolimnas > Hypolimnas misippus. The sequence continues at coordinate 9,996,537 of JBBEEQ010000014.1, forward strand.
TTTTCCTCCACCGCTGAGCTCGAGATGAATTTAAACACAAATTTAGCACTTGATACTTAAAACTCAGCGGATTGCTTAACCCACGATCATCGGTTGAAAAAGACGTGTTCTAACCACTAGACCATCTCGAATCTCCAACTTTCACTAGGTAATCGGTTAATTATTAAAATGAAATATAGGCTTTTGAACCATTTCAGTATTCCAAACCCCCAATTAAGAAGTTAATGTGTTTTATTTTAAATAAAATTTAGGTAAATGACAAAGTCTTACATTATATCAAGTTAAAGGTCTCGTGATTAATGTCAAACCCAACCGAACGCGTCACGTCATTCTTGCGTCGGCATTATTCAACATTTTGATGTTCAGAAATTTCTGAAATTCGGTTTAGTCTATATTGTATACATTCTGTAATAATCATGCATGTACTTTTGTACGTATGTTTGTTCATACACCATATAAATATTCGTTTTTAAAAACTTTAATACTAAGTCGAGAGAACACTTATACGATTTGCACACAGACTTTCATAAAGTTTTACATAAATTTTTTCTTAACCTGGAAGAATTGATTGTCGATTTCTTATTTTTAATATTCACAGCTTTTGGTAGCTACTTACGTATCCGTTCCTAGGTTACAGAGTTGTTTTTGTTACTCTCGAGGATAAAACTTACAAATGTATTTCTCGCTTAAGGTTGTCGGTAAGAAATCGCCATTACACGATAAGACACGATTTTCTACAAATGAAATATCCTGAATCACCTTCTAACATTTATTTATATATAAAAAATTATATCAATTAATCAATCCCCTTAGACTCACCTATACATCACGTAAACAATTTAATATTCTACACACTTATTTATGGCAGAAGGCTTTTATTTGAGACAGACACAGGTGAAAGATGAAATAAATAATTTGTGTAGTATTAAATGTTCACTTTATGCGTCATATTTTGGGTTTAGAATATTTTTAATATTATAATAAATTTTAATTAGGACTTATAAAAAAGTTTTTTTAATATTGCTTAACAAAATTTATGACAGACACGTTGGCACACTGCAACTGACTGTAGCGCTAACGGTCGCGGGTTCGATCGTGTTGTGTATGTTTCCGGTACCCCGACACAAGGTCACAAGATCTTAATGGGAGCCGTTGAGTGTGATACGTTTATGTATTTATTTATTTATAAATAACATTCGTCGCCCAGTTACATTTTAGTCAATCTTTCCACCTTCGTTGTGATTATTCGAACTTTATTCTTTTAGACCCTCGGGTAAAAAGCAAATATAAATAAATTCTCCCTTCCAAACATTGAATATTTAATGTTGAAATTGAGACAAACGGAATACGCTAAAGAAAATATAATTTACGCAAGGGGTGCGTAAAACAGCTATGTAACGAGATTCAGAAGGGTTTTAGGAAATGTTGGCGGAAGATGAAATTGATGGAAATAAATTTATTTACTTGAAATATCCTTGTACAAATATCCGCGTACAATTGTATAATTCTTGGCCAATATTTTTTTGTGGGATATTTTTTTTTTAAATAACGCATCACACTCAACGGCCCCCATTAAGATCTCATGACCTTGTGTCGGGGGTCCGGAAACACTCCCAACACTAACACAAACACCCAGACCACGACAAACATCTGTATCGCCAATACACACGTTTGCCGTGAACGGGGATCGAACCCGCGACCGTTAGCGCTTTAGTCAGTTGCAGTGACCATTGCGCCAACGCGTCTGTCATTATTATATTAGTTTATTGGTCTGTTAAAACTGCTTTAAATCCTGCTATTTTATTGTTTGTGAAAAATTAATTGGTTCTTTAATAAAAACTTAAAAATAAAATAAAACGACTCCGTAAAAGAAACAAGTAACTACAAACTAGAACGTAAACAATAATATATTTTACAAATTTTTTATAGACGGTGCTAAGTTAAACATTCATAGTCAGCGCCAAGTCTTTTACCTGTTATTTACTGAGATGACGATCATCAGACCCTGATCTTATGACAATGGGAATAATTTGGATGAATGAACGAAAAGAAATTTTTAAAACCGATTCCCAAAACGGCGGAAGAATCAGTGAAAAAACATAAAAATACATACTGCCGAACATAGAACCTTTTCTTTTTTCGAAGTCGGTTAAAGAAAAACTATTTTTGTCCTTATATTGTAAATTAAAACATAAGATTGAATAAATATAAGAATGTATTGAAAAGTAAACAGTAATACTTGTCGTGCCTTTTCTATTATAACTAAACGTAACTTAATAACTTATACTACTTAACTATTCATTGCCTTTAATAATTAATTTTTCGCCTAATTAAAATGCACGTTAAAGGTTCTTTGAATTTACAAATTTATTGATCGACTTAAAAAAAGAATGAGCTTCTTAAAACGTACCGTTTTTAATAAAGTTATTTTTTTCAAAATCGTCTTAATACTTTGATTATTAAATTTAAATTAATGGATTATAAAATGGATAATAAATATGAAAAATAAATCGAATAAGTATGACATATAAATAAACAAAATGTCGTGTTTTGTTTTTTTTAAATAGGATCTGTCTTATTTTTTAAGTTGTTATTTTTTTATTCAAAATACTAACTAGATCTTAAGTAAGTAAGTAACAGCCTGTAAATGTCTGCTGGGCAAAGTTGGGTTTTAGAGCTTAATCCACCACGCTGCTCCACTGGTTGGCGGATATACATACATGTGTCAGAATTTCTTCCGGCATATGCAGGTTTCCTCGCGATGTTTTCCTTCACCGCTGAGCTAGAAATGAATTTAAACTTAAATTTAGCACTTGAAAAACCAGCACTGCTAACCGGTTTGAACCGATCATCAGTTGAGATCGACGTGTTCTAACAACTAAGCCATCTCGGCTCCTAGATCTTAATTTATCAGAATAAAATATACAAAAGCAAGACTCCAAGTCAAAGAAAAAACTAGAGTAGGGTAAGAAAAAAGAGGTGAAAAATGAAGATCGCACGAAGAAGTGTCTCTTAACCGTTTTACTTGAGCGTTTTCTCGGAATTTTTCCTATAAATTACGAGTGAACTTTACAGGAAACGTGCCATTATATAACTAATTATTCTATATTAACTTGGATCTTTGATGATGAATGATGATATAGTAATATCTTACAAAGAGATGGCTGTAATGAAAAAATTAAGGGTGTATAAAATAATTACAAATTTGAAAGTTAAAAAGTAAATTTCTTCAGCTAATACTCGAAAATTAAGTTCAAATTTTAATTAAAAATAAAGTTTTTAGTTTGATGATGTTTGTTTTAGTTATTACTCTATATCTTACTACATTCTTAATCAAATACAATAATTGTACAAGGTAAGGTGTAAGGAAGAAGCGACACAGCGGGACGCGAACAATTCAAACTTCGGCATTCATTCATTCTCTGACATGTGCCGAGTCACATCGTTTGAATTCTTGATTCATG